>CM066031.1:188814583-191355903 GCA_033557465.1 Ichthyophis bannanicus | reverse complement strand
GCCAACAGTCATCAGCAGTCCCCTCGAATTGCATCCCAGGAAGGCTGAATCAGCAGCCCCCAAACAAGGACAATGATGAGGTCAAGCCTTGCCCCCCCCCCCCTCCCACCACGGACAGCCCCTGGCAAACGATTCGTGCTGGGCTCATCTCTACTCCTCGGAAACGTTTTTTCTGGCTTGGCAGCACTTTGTTTAAGGTAGCTGGCAGGTGGATTCCTCCGAGAGCCTTATGCAATCTTCTGGAGAGAGCGGGGGGGGGGGGGGCATTGAGGTTGTGTGAGGCTGCTGAATTCTTCCAACCTTCCAGATCCTTCCAATTTTCTGGCTGCTCAACAGGCTCTTGTCCAGGGTAAGAGCATGAAGCTGAACAATTTTCCCTCCTCCTATAGCTACCAAAAAGATCGCAATCTTGTAGAGCTTCTCACATCACGCTCTAGGGAAAGACCAACCTGAAGGCCATCGTTCATAAGCATTTAATCAATCTTTTCCTCTCAATCTTCAGATTTTTTGCCTTCAGAGAGGAGAAAATCCATCCACCATCTGCTAGAGACATAGTAATATGGAAGGGACCTCTGGTGGCTGAGGTGAATAGAGACGTAGCAGTGATGTCATTGAAATAGCGTAGTTACTCACCTGTAACAGGTGTTCTCCAGGAGCAGCAGGAATCAGTCCTCACTTATGGGTGACGTCGGCGCCGACGGAGCCCTCGCGGAGCAATTTTCCCCAGCTTTCAAAGAAAGCCTTTGGGAATTGCAGCGCGCATGCGCGGTCCCCTTCCCGCCCAAGGGTGCCATCTTAGCCAGTCAGATGACATAGCTAAAAAAGACAGCATAAAAATTTGCAAAAAAACTAAAGCAGATGATTGCAACTCCACGGGGAGGAGGGAGGGTTGTGAGGACTGATTCCTGCTGCTCCTGGAGAACACCTGTTAAAGGTGAGTAACTACGCTTTCTCCAGGACCAAGCAGGAAGTCAGTCCTCACTTATGGGACTCCCAAGCTCAAGGCTACCGGAGACCCTAAGCACAAAAATGAGCTCCCTCTAGCTCAGCAGCACAGAAGGAAAGAATCTTCGCTGAAATATTACCCACCGGTAGCCCACATCCGGGATGGAGGGTAGGAGTTGCTCAGACCTCGAAGAGATTACGGAGGACTGCCTGTCCGAAAGCACTGTCCCTGCGGGACTCCCTCTCGAGACAGTAATGGACCGCAAAAGTCTGGCTCGAAGACCAAGTAGCGGCCCGGCAGATGTCTGCCAGCGGAACAGAGCGGAGGTAAGCCACTGACGTAGCCTTTGCCCGAACGCAATGAGCCGTGACTCGACCTTCCAAGGAGAGTCCGGCTGCCCCATAAGCCCAAGAGATACAGTCCGCAACCCAGATGGACAGAGTACGCTTGGAGACAGGGAGCCCCAACTTATTGGGGTCAAAAGACACGAAAAGCTGAGCAGCTTTACGGTGCTCCCGCGTACGGTCAAGGTAGAAGTTCAAAGCCCTTCTACAGTCCAGGGTATGGAGGACCGTTTCAGCTCGGCTGGAGTGTGGTCTGGGAAAGAAGGTTGGAAGTACCACCTCCTGATTGATGTGAAAAGGGGAGACCACTTTTGGAAGAAATTTTGGGTGAGTCCGTAGGACTACCCTATTTTTGTAGAACCGAGTGTAAGGGGGATCAGACACGAGGGCCTGCAATTCACTTACGCGTCTAGCGGAAGTGAGGGCTATCAAGAACAGTGTTTTCCAAGAAAGAAAACGGAGAGAACAGGTAGCCATAGGTTCAAAAGGCGGACAGGTGATCCGCTGTAAAACCACATTCAGGTCCCAGTCAGGCGCTGGCGGGCGCAGAGGTGGTTTAAGTAGAAGGAGACCTCGGAGAAACCTCGCTACGAGAGGGTCGTTGGAGAGAGGTCTGCCGTCCACCGGCACATGATGTGCTGAAAGAGCACTAAGGTGAACTTTGACGGAGTTGGACTTAAGTCCCAGATTAGAGAGGTATAGCAAGTACTGCAAGACCACCGACACCGGGCAGGAGAAGGGATCCTGAGACTGTCGGGTACACCAAACGGAAAAACGACGCCATTTAAGGACGTAGCATTTGCGGGTAGAAGGTCGTCGCGAAGCTAGGACGACCTCCTCCACCTCTGCCGGCAGGAGAAGGGGAGCAAGGACTACCCTCTCAGCAGCCAGGCCATTAGGTTGAGAGACCTGAGGTTGGGGTGTAGCAGAGACCCCTGATCCTGAGTGAGGAGATCCGGTTGTAACCCCAGAGGGAATGGATCCTCCACTGCCAATTGCAGCAGGAGCGGAAACCACGGCTGTCTGGGCCAGCGAGGGGCCACCAGGATCATGAAGGCTTTGTCTCGGAGAACCTTGAAAAGAGTCCGAGAGACTAGCGGGATGGGAGGGAAAGCGTACAGAAGGCTTCCCGACCATGAGAGTAGAAAAGCGTCCGCCGCAATCTGAAGGGGGTGTGGCTGACGAGAGCAGAAGCGAGGAAGTTGCCGGTTGTGAGGACTGGCAAAGAGATCCACCGTGGGGAGGCCCCACTTTAGAAAGAGCTTCTGAACTATCAAGGGATCCAGACGCCACTCGTGCGGCTGGAGGATCCTGCTGAGTTTGTCCGCCAGGCAATTCTCTTGGCCTGGGAGATAAACCGCCTTGAGGAGAACGCCGTGACTGACGGCCCAAGAGCAGAGCTTCTGTGCCTCCCGGCAGAGGAGGAAGGAGCCCGTGCCCCCCTGCTTGTTCACGTAGAACATGGCAACTTGATTGTCCGTCTGGACAAGGACGGACTGGTGAGAAGTCAGGTGGGAGAAGGCCTTGAGAGCCAGGCGGATCGCCCTGAGCTCCAAGAAGTTGATCTGCTGAGCAGACTCCCACGTGGTCCAGAGGCCCTGAGTACGTGCCTCTTGGCAATGCGCTCCCCAGCCCAGGAGGGATGCATCTGTTGTCAGCACCCGGGCCGGCTGAGGTGACTGGAAAGGCATGCCGAGTATCAGGTTCGGCCGCTGAAGCCACCACCGGAGAGACGAGATCAGCGGCTCGGAGACGCGCACTAGGTCTGCTAGGCCGCCTGTGGCTTGTCGCCACTGCTGGCGGAGACACCATTGAGCAGGCCGCATATTCAGGCGGGCATTGGGGGTCACATGGACGGTGGAAGCCATATGGCCGAGTAGTCTCAGGAAGCGCCTGGCGGAGACCAGGGGCTGGCTGCGAAAACGGTCGGCTAGGTCCATGAGCCGTTGAGCCCTGTCGAGCGGTAGGAACACTCGTGCCTGAGGAGTGTGCAGCCTTGCGCCGATGAACTCGAGATCCTGTGAGGGGAGCAAAGTGGACTTTGCGAAGTTTATAACAAAGCCCAAGTACTGCAGAAGAGTCACCGTGCGGCGCGTGGCGTTGGTGACCTCCAGAGCGGACGCTGCTCTGATGAGCCAGTCGTCGAGGTACGGAAAGACATAGAGGCCGTGAAGCCGGAGATGGGCCGCCACCACCGTGAGGCATTTTGTGAAGACTCGCGGTGCGGAGGACAGGCCAAAGGGTAGTACTCTGTACTGGTAATGATTTCCTGCCACCACAAACCTTAGGTATTGGCGGTGGCTTGGGTGGATGAGGATGTGCGTGTAGGCATCCTTTAGATCCAAGGAGCATAGCCAATCTCCCTGCTGGAGGTAGGGCAGAAGGATTCCAAGGGTAAGCATCTTGAACTTCTCCCGCACGAGGAACTTGTTGAGGTTGCGCAAGTCCAGGATGGGTCTGAGGCCTCCTGTTCTTTTTGGTATTAGAAAATACCTGGAATAAAAGCCTTGACCTTTCAGGTGGTGGGGCACCGGTTCCACCGCCTGTTCCTGTAGAAGACCTGCTAACTCCTGAAGGAGTAATTCCCTGTGCAGAGGGGGTCGTGGAGGTTCTCCCGGAAAATAGGAGGGAGGGACCTGGTGGAAGTGGAGAAGATAGCCTTCTCGCACGACTTGAAGCACCCAGGCATCTGAGGTGATGCTGGACCACCTGTGGGCGAAGTGAACCAGCCGGCCTCCGGTGCTGGGAGGAACCAGCGGGGGGGGAGAGGCTATGCTTAAGGAGTCAAAAACCCCCACTCTGCGGAGCAGGGGCTGGTGGTGCAGGCTTGGGGGCTTGCTGCCTACGGGACCCGTTACCCCGTCCCTTGGCCTGCTGGCCCTGTTGGGGAGCTGCAGGGGCCTGATAGTGGGGGTATTGTTTGTAGGCAGCCGCCTTCCTCGGGTAAAAGGACTTCTTTCCCGAGCCCTTCTTTTTCTGGGAAGGGGCGGAGGTCTTCCTAGAAAGCCTAGTCCTGGTGAGAGTCTCCGTCTCAATTTGTGCAGCCTTATCAGCCATGGGCTTGCCAAAGAGGTTTTCGCCTCGGCAAGGGACATCGACCAACTTGTCCTGCACCCAGGGCTCAAGGTCAGACGACTGAAGCCAAGCCTGTCGGCGGGCACCGATGCCGGCTGCGGCCACTCGAGCCGATGCTTCAAAGCCATCATAGGCTGCTCGGGACATGAATTTTGAGCATTCCCGAATGCCAGTGGACAAGGCCAGGAACCTCCGCAAGGGTTCCTCGGACAAACCAGCGGAGAAGCCGGCTAGCTCTTTAGCCAGGTCTCGGAGATACATGCCCATGTATAGCTGGTAGGTCTGGACACGACATGCGAGCATAGAGCCCTGGAAACACTTCTTACCAAGGCCATCCAGGTTACGGGCCTCCCTGCCAGGAGGCACCGAGGAGTGCATCTTCTGGCTCTTAAGACGATGCATGGCCGATTCCACTACCATGGAATGGTGTGGTAGCTGTGCTTTTTGGAAGCCAGGGCTCTTGCGGACTCGATAGATAGAATCGACCCGCTTGCTCAGGACCGGCGAGGTGGCCGGACTCTCCCACATGCGGAAGAGTAGTCGTTCCAGCATGGGAGGAACCGGTACAGTAAAGTGTTCCCTGGTGGGAGAGTCATACTGGAGGGCGTCGAGCTCTTCGGCTCGAGGCTCCTCCTCGGGGTCCGCAGGGAAGGCCAAAGCCTTGGCCATATCCCTGACGAAGTCCGAGAACCGGGCATCCTCCGGGGGGACTGCTTCCGAGGTTCGGACTCAGGTGAGTCCGAGGGGACACACCGAGTCCGAAAAGAATCAGGCGACTCTTCCTCTTCAGACTCCCAGACCGACTCCGACGAGGACTCGGTGGGGTCGGCCCGGGCACTGCCGCCCCGACGCCGAGGGAGTCGGCGTCGGCGACCTCGGTCCCGAACGGGAGGCCGAGGGCGACCTCGACCGAGGATCGACTCGAGTTCGCATCGACTCGAGGATCGGCTCGGTCTCCGGGGTCGACTTAGACGTCGACGTCCCGGCGGTCGGGGCAGCGGCGCCAGCGAAGCCAGCGAGCAGTGCCCGCTGCTGGTCCATGAAGGCAGACAGTCTGCTCTCCAAGGCCGTCAACCTGAGTCCGAGCTCAGGTGACCCAGCAGCCCCTGACTCGGGCCCCGACGGCGTCGGGCCCGACGTCGGCTGTCGCGGAGGCGAGTCCAGAAGGACCACAGGACTTACCCGAGCAGGCAGCTCCGACTCCAGGCGAGGTCGCTTCGTGAGGTGCTCCTTCTCCAAGGACCCGGGGCGGCTATCGGGGCTATGCGACCTGGCCCTCGTGGAGCCAGGAGCGTCCACCGACGCCGCCCTCGCGGGTTTCACCTTCCGTCGATGGTCCCCGGAGGGAGAATCCCTGTCGGAGGAACTCCGGCGACGGTCCGAGCTGGAACCCCTGGATGCGGAGGCCTCCGACGAGGTCCGGGTACGGCTGGGGTCAGCGAAGATTCTATCCCGCTGATGCCGCCGACTTCTCAACGCTTTGGAGGATAGTTTGCCACAAGGCCCACAGATCATTTCTTCATGATCCGGGCCCAGGCAGCGGAGGCAATTGTCGTGTGTGTCAGTTAGTGACATATTTCGGTCACACTGACCACAGCGCTTGAAACCACTGGCAGCCATCGGGGGAAAAAGGGCCCCTGCGAGGTCAAAGGACCGGGCTGCCAGGGAAAAACCGAAACGAAAACTGACTAAGTCAGAAAAACCGAAAAATAAGAAGAGGACTCGTGACCGGCGTCGCGAGTCCGGGCGGGAAAAAGACCGGCGTCGAACCGAATGGAAAAAAGAATAATTATGAAGAAAAATCAACTTTTTCGCGGGGACACGACGGGTACGTCTGTAGGGCTCCGCGGAAAAAAGAAGACTGGCTAAGATGGCACCCTTGGGCGGGAAGGGGACCGCGCATGCGCGCTGCAATTCCCAAAGGCTTTCTTTGAAAGCTGGGGAAAATTGCTCCGCGAGGGCTCCGTCGGCGCCGACGTCACCCATAAGTGAGGACTGACTTCCTGCTTGGTCCTGGAGAACTAGGCTTTTCATTGGTTCTTTGTCTCCACTGATCTTCTGGTAGGGGAAACACAATCCACTTGTCTGGACTGGTCTAGCAGGATGATATGGAATATGTATTTTGTTTATGCCACATGTGGATGGAAATTTGTTTAAAATGATGCTATAGGAAATTGTATTCCAATTACAAGTACAAATACACATCATATAGCAAATAAAAGTCGTTATAAAAATTTACATGCTACTTATTTTTGACTTCTTATTTTTTTTTAATATATAAAAACTAAAGTAGCTATCATTTAATTCTCCTGGTTACAGCGTTGTCAAAGGTGTGTCAAATACCACAACATAGATTGGCATCCTAATAGTTCATAGCATGCATTGGTGTGTTGTAATTTATTGCATCATAAAATGGACCTTACGAGTCATGCAAAGAAACGTAGAGTGGTTGCATAATCAGAAAGATTGTGAGCCAAAGAACATACTGAGACCGCCTGATGATTTTAATCTGACAATTTTATGGTCAAATTACCTGGGGTTAATGTAAGCATCAAGTTAAAACAAATGTCAAATGGATTTTATTTTATATCACAGCTTTGGATATGCAAATGAAAAACAATAGTTTAAAAACTTGAAAGGAGTGCATCTCTATGTGAATCAGACCACCACAGCAGAATTCAAAGAGAATGCAACCTGACTCCCCTTCTCCATTATAGTGGCCCACTACTGTAGAAGTCGGTGTCTCTATTACTATGGGACAGTGGATAGGCTCTGTGGCTCTTAGGCCTGTCTCTCATTTACAAAGTTGATAAAGCAACATAGCCTCCACCAACCCTTGCTTTTACAAAGCAAGGTTTTAGCAGATTGAAGAACTTGGTTTAGCCTTGGAAATGGAACCAGAAGGAAGTGAGTCTACCAGAACTGATAAGGACATTTGTGCTAGACATAGATTTTTTTCCATATGTAGATATAGGAAATATAGGGAGAAAGGGGCCGATATTCAAAGGCATTTACATGATTTACAGACCTGAATATGCCCGATTAATGCTGCTACACACCCTGATGCTAACCACTTAGCATCGGGGTGTGTTGGGGGCATTCCAGGGCGGAGCACAGGCAGCACCAGTTGCTAACTGGGCAGCAGTGATACTGAGCCGCTGCCCGGTCGGTTTCTGCGGCGTCTTTGGCTGTGTGGCGACCCTGGATATTCAATGCTGGGGCTGCATATGAACCCAGCATTGAATATTGGGGTTAAAGTTTGTCAGTTACAGCTATGCGCCATAGAGGCGCATAACAGTCACAAATGAATATCGGGAAAAAAGGAGACTGAGCAAGATGGCACCCTTGGGCAGGAAGGGGACCACGCATGTGTGGTAGCATCTCCCAAAGGCTTTCTTTGAAAGTTGAGGGGATGCTTTCCGCGAGGGCTCCATCAGTGCTGACATCACCCATGTGTGAGAAATGACTTCCTGCTTGTTCCCAGAGAATGTACAGATGTTTATGTTTATTTAAAACTTATTATACCGCCCACACCATGGGCATCTGAGCCGTTTACAATCATTAAAAATGTGAGGCTGCGGGAAACAGGAAAAGAACGCCAATTAAAATCAAAAGAAAAGAAGAGAGAAAGAAAAGAGGCAAGAGAACAAATAATTTGAGTGCATCAGTGAGGAGGAGGGGGAGAGAGGGGTGAGGAAGAGGAGGGGAATGTGCAGAAGGAAGCAATAAAAATACCTCTGCTATATGTAGTCACTAGAGTAGTTTAAGATCTGAAAGTTAAAAGTAGTTTTGGCTTCTGCACCTTGTATCCACTGGATGACACTATGGATTAAGGGGTCAATTTTCAAAAGCCCTTTATCTGGATAAATCACTGACGGGAGATAAAGACCAGTATGGTCCATCTGGTCTGCCAGTAAGGTGGCTAGAATGTTTCAGTGCACTATCCATCCAGTGCTGCTGAATATCTCCACAGACTGCCCCAGTACTATCCGATTGGTGTAGGGGTGGTTCATGGGCAGTTAGCCACTATTTGGATAATCAAGGCACTAAGCCAGATAGTAGCTGAAAATCATTACTATCCAGGTAAGTTATATACTGTAGGTAGCTCGGGTTGCAGAAAAGACTGGCCTAAGTTGCTATCGGATAACTTATCTAGATAGCAGTTGAAAATCACCACTAGCTAGATAACATTTTTGTCAGTGGTACTGTGGAAGGGCTGTCGGGTAAGGTTTGCCTCTTTGCGGATGATACCAAACAATGCAAAGCGGAGACACCCAGAAAGGTGTAGATAACATGAGGAGGGATCTAGCTAAGCTTGAAGAATGGTCTAGAATTTGGCAGTTGAGATTTAATGTTAAAAAGTACAAGGTCATGCATTTGGGCTGCAGCAATCCAAGGTAGCGATACAGTATAGGGGGTGAAGTACTTTTGTCCGCAAAAGAAGAGCAGGACTTGGGCGTGATCGTGTCTAATGATCATAAAGAAGCTAAACAGGAAGAAAAGGCGATGGCAAAAGCTAGAAGGATGCTTGGATGCCTTGGGGAGGGGAATGGCCAGCAGAAGAAAGGAGGTAATAGTGCCTCTGTATAAGTCTTTGGTGCAACCCCATCTGAAGTATTGTGTGCAATTCTGGAGATCACATCTTCAAAAGGATATAAACAGGTTGGAGTCAGTGCAGAGGGTGACTACTAAAACAGTTAGTGGTCTTCGTTATGAAGCATATGAGGAGAGACTTAAGGATCTTAATTTGAATAGAGGTGATATGACTGAGATGTTTAAATACCTCTATGGCATTAATGCACAGGAGGCGAGCCTCTTTTGATTGAAAGCAAGCTCTGCTATGAGGGGACATGGGACAAGGGTGAAAGGGGATAGATTCAGGAGTAATATGCGGAAATATATCTTTACAGAAAGAGTGGTAGATGTGTGGAATAGTCTCCCAGTGAAAGTGGTAGAGATGAGGACAGTATTTGAATTAAAAAAAAGCATGTGACAAACACAGAGGATCTCTAAAGGAAAAAAGGGGACTATTGTAGTGGTTGATATGGAAGGGAAGACTAGATAGGCTATGTGGTCTTTTTCTGCTGTCATGTTTCTATAAGTACTGTGGTTATCTGGATATTTCCATGGAATATATGAATAATATTTCAATATAATTTCTGATTGCTGTGGTGTTGAAATATCTGGGGCTTTGAATATCAGTCCCTAAATAAATAACTATAAAATGGTTATACCAATTTTCAGTCCATACTAGATCAATGTAGTGAAACCATCAGACAAGAAGTGTAGCTAGTATACTAGCTTGTTGCTATGTAGAGAAATTTGGCTTAATGAAGAGATAACATGTGAATCTGCAATATATTCCTATATAATGAGTAACATAAAGTGGGGTTACTTACCTGTAATGTAGGTTCTCCTTGGACAGCAGGATAAGTCAGTCACACCTGGTGATGTCATCTGACGGCACCGAGGACGGAGTGCTCTCCAATAGCTCAGAAAGGCAAAGTCTTTCTGAGCATGCTCCTGTATCCCCACCCCTGGGCCCGCCCCTACCTGGCTCAGTTTGTGCCAAGAGAGGAGTCCCGGCCGGTAGGTAGCAGGCCTATAGTGGTCTAGGATTGCCGAGGGCCATCCGCAGGGGAGGTGGTTGGGAATGTGTGGCTGACTTATCCTGCTGTCCAAGGAGAACCTATGTTACAGGTAAGTAACCCCATTTTATCCCTGGACTAGCAGAATGCGTCAGCCACACCTGGTGACACACTAGCGAGCTGTGGGCGGATGGACCTCTCAGGCATGGTGTGAGTGGTACAAAGTGGTCGGAGACCAGTAATTGTCAAACTGGATTAACCTGTAATCAGTGGAATCACATGTAACAACCATGCTTGTGTCAACTTCAACAATTGTAACAATTGTAACCATGAAGGAACAGAACATATTCAGAACAGCACATATGACATTATGCACAGCAGTGGCAGTCCTTGTGCTGAGCCGGGGGCTGGAGGCGCGGCTGTTAAGGGGCTGAGGCTGTCGATTGTCCGTGTCAGTGCTTGCGCTAACGGACAGTCCGACCAAAGGAGGAGTCAGAGTGGGACAGCCGGTCCAGGCAGTAGTGCCGCTGGAAGGTGTGTACAGAGGACCACGTGGCAGCCTTGCAGATCTGCTGGATGGGCAAGGTGTGGAGATTAGCCATCGTGGTTGCCATGGCCCTGAGTTGGTGTGTGTGGGCCGTAGCAGGCGTTTGAGCCCTGGCTTGGGAGTAGCAGGTGATGCACGCCGAGATCCAGCAGGAGAATGTTCTCTTTGTGACAGGGTGGCCCGGTCTGGCTGGGTCGAAGGAGACGACGAGCTGCGGGCCAGTGCGGTGCCCCGTGTGCGGCTTAGGTAGGTACGCAGCGCCCGTACCCAGTCTAGGGTGTGTAGGCGGCTTTCTTTGGCGTTGGCATGCGGCTCTGGGTAGAAATCCGGAAGCTCGATGCTTTGATTGACATGGAAGGTCGATACCACTTTGGGTATGAATTTCGGGTGTGTCCGTAGCGAGGCATGATTCTTGTGAAGGATTGTGTATGGTTCGTGCGCTACCAGGGCTTGTAGTTCACTGAATCATCTGCCAAGGTGACCGCAATCAGGAAGAGGGTTTTCTAGGAGAGGAACTTCAGCGGTGTCACATCTAGAGGCTCGAAAGGACTCTAAGGGAGTGCGTTGAGGACTCTGGGTAGGTCCCACTGTGGTACCGGTGTCTGTACCGGGGAATGTAGGTTGGTGATTCCCTTCATGAACCTGGAGGTTAGAGGATGGGTGGAGACTGAACCATCTTCCAAAGGGTCGTGGAAGGCTGCGATAGCCGAAAGGTGTACTTTTATTGATGACGGCTTGAGTCCCGTGTGGACGAGGGTGGTCAGGTAGCGGAGGATTTGCGGGAGGGGGCAAGAGATTGGATGGAGGCCCTCTTCCGCACACCAGGTGTCGAAGCGTTTCCACTTCATGGCAAAGGAGCGGTGTGTGGAGTCCCGATGTGACACGAGGATGAATCGCTGGACCTCTACCGTCAGGTGCATGGAGGTCAGCTGTGACCTTTCAAGTTCCAGGCAGTCAGTGTGAGAGTGTCCAGGTTGGGATGGAGGGTGTTCCCATCGCCCTGGGTGATGAGGTCTGGTCTCAAAGGTAGCCTGATGGGTTCCCTGTCCGAGAGCTCGCACAGAATGGGAAACCACATCTGTCTGGGCCAGAAGGGAGCGACGAGAATGACTGTGGCCCTGTCGTGTATGATCTTCTGCAGCACTTTGGAGATCAGTGGTGTGGGGGGGTAAGCGTATAGGAGTTTGAACTCCCCCCAGTGTAGGTCGAAGGCGTCTGCCGCTGTCCTCTTTCTTGATGGGTGTCAGGAGCAGAACTCCTGGCACTTGGTGTTGGAGGGGTGAGCGAAGAGGTCCAAACGTGGATGGCCCCATTGTCGGAATAAGGATTCTGCCACCTGTTCGTTGAGGGACCATTCGTGTGGAAGTAGTTGGCGGCTCAGCTTGTCTGCTAGCTGGTTGTCCGTGCCAGGGAGGTAAAGAGCTTGCAGCTGGCAGTCCAAGCAGAGTACGAGGGTCCAAGTTTGTAGGGCCCCCCTGCAGAGGGGTAGTGACCCCATGCCCCCCTTGCTTGTTTATGTAGAATATCGCCACTTGGTTGTCTGTTTGAAACCGTAGGGTTCTTCCGCGTACCCACTTCGAGAAGGCTCGGAGGCCAAAGCGGATTGCGCGGAGCTCGAGGAGGTTGATGTGCAGGTTGCGTTTGGTCTCTGTCCACTTTGCTTGTGTGTGCAGGTGGTTGAGATGTGCTCCCCAGCCCGTGTGGGATGCGTCTGTGGTTAGGATCATATCGTGGCGGGGTGCTTGAAAGGGTTTTCCCTGGGCCAGATTTTCCTTGAGAAGCCATCAGCGGAGGGCGCTTCGTGTCCTGCTATCGATTGCTATCCTTGCGGAAATAGGCTGTCTTTTCTGGTTCCAGCTCCTTCTCAGGTGCCACTGTATGGCTCTCATGCGGAGCCTGGCATGGGGAAGTACCTGTGTAGTTGCTGACATGTGGCCCAGGAGTCGAAGCAGAGTTCTGGCTGAAACAGTGTTGGCCTTGGCAACGGCCATGGAGAATGAAATGATGGCCTCCGCTCTTGGTGTGGGCAGGAATGCCTTTGCCTGAGCCGTGTGAAGGGAGGCTCCGATGAACTCCAGGGTCTGCGTGGGGTGGAGCTGGGACTTCTGGAGGTTGATGAGGAATCCCAGTGTCGACAACAGCGCTACGGTGTCCCTCACTGCTCTGTGCGCCTTGTCTCGTGAAGGGGCCGAGATGAGCCAGTCGTCGAGGTATGGGAAGATGCAAATCCCTGCTTTCCGTAGATGGGCTGCCGCCATGGCTACGCATTTTGTGAAGACCCTTGGTGCTGGGGAGAGGCCGAAAGGGAGTACACAGTACTGGTAGTGTTGGTCCACGAAGCGGAAACGCAGAAACTGTCTGAGCGAACGGTGGATGGGAATGTGGGCGTAGGCATCTTGGAGGTCCAGCGAGGCCAGCCAGTGGTGAGGTTGTAGTAGTGGTAGGATGGATCCCAGTGAGTACATCTGGAAACGCTCCTTTCGGATGAATTTGTTGAGGCCCCTGAGGTCGAGGATGGGGCGGAGGGCCCCAGATTTCTTGGGTATGAGAAAATATCTTGAGTAGAACCCATATCCCTGCTGAGTCGGGGGTACTGGCTCGATGGCCCGTACTGTCAGGAAGGAGCGGATTCCCGCTGCCATGGTGGCTATGAGTTTGTCTGGTGTGTGGTTGGAGGGGCGTGAGCGTTGGGTTGGGGCCGTGGAGAAGGGCATCCTGTAGCCCGTTCGGATGATCTGCAGGACCCATGAGTCTGTGGTGATGTTCTCCCAGGCTCCTATGAACGCAGAGAGGTGCCCCCCCACCTGCGGGGTCCTGCTCGGCAGAGCGTCAAAAGGAGGGTGTGCTCTTCCCCCGAAGATGTAGAAGGTTGTTTTTGCTGTCTGTGGTCCTTCTGTCGTGGTTTTTGATGGTAGGGCTGATATTGGTACTGTTTGTTGCGCTGTGGCTGCCACTTCTGGTAGAGCTGGTAGCGTTTGGACGATGTGTAGGGACTGCGTTGGGACGCACCTTGCTTTGTTTCGCGAGTTGGGGTTCCACCCCATGCCTTCAGAAGCTAAGGTTTTGAGGGTGGAGCAGCGGTCCTTTATGTCATCCACGGTTTCTTTGACTTTAACCCCGAAGAAGTTGTCACCCGCGCATGGCGTGTCTGCAAGCCTCTCGTGTGTGTCTTCTCGAAGTCCCGAGGCTCAGAGCCATGCCCAGCATCTGGAGGTGATTCCGTTTGCAGCTGTCCTAGCCGCCGAGTCGAAGGCAGTGCAGATGAGGTGTTGACCGCATTCTTTCAGATCATTTAGGATAGGCTGGAAGGGGGCTTTTGCTTCTGCGTTGAGCTCTTCAATTGTTTCCTTGAGGTATTGTGTCCAGGTATAGTACCTGTTGGAAGGAGTGTGAGGCAATTTTCGCACTCAACATGGCTGACTGGTAAGTCTTTTTACCAGAGTCATCCAAGAGTTTATAGTCCTTGCCCGGGGGGGCGTTGGAGTGGGTACGTGAGCTTTTGCTGTGTTTTAATGCTGACTCCACCATGATGGATTGGTGGGGGAGTTGAGCCCTGTCGAAGCCTGGCGCCGGGGTAACTTGGTATTTAGCCTCAAGTTGCCGTGAGGTAGCTGTGCTGGAAGCTGGGGTTTGCCAAAGTTTGGCGAGGTTTTCCAGCAAATGATGCACCAGGATGGAGATGATGGATCTGGGAGTGTTGAGGAACTTGAGAAGGCCGAGGACCTCATTCCTAGGGTCTGGAGTGTCCGTGGGCGAAAGAACCAGGCGAGTAGATATTTTTTGCAGAAACTTAGGATAGGTCAGGTCCTCCGGTGGAGAAGGTGGCAGAAGTGGCGGCACTGGAGCTGGTGAGGGCGAGCGAGAGCGCCCTTCCCTGTATGAGCGGCTGGAGGGGGACAGCCCTGCTGCGTGCTCTTCATCGCTGTCCGTTAGTGGCTCCTGGGAAACGTCTGGAGGCACAGGCGATCTGGGTGGAGGTGGTGTCCGGGGGGTTATGTCCGGAGAGGTAGATCTTGAAGACGTTGGTCGTGAACGCCTGGGGGGATCCGGAGAATGTGAGGCAAGTCGGGGAGTCGCAGTGGATTCACGCTGCGCAATGAGTTTGGACAGGAGCTTGAGGAGTTCTGTTTGGGTGTCCTGAGGTTGCTGCCCGTCTCTGGTACTGTGCAGGGTGTCTTTTGGCTTTTTGTTGGCTTTCCCTGACTGCCCGTGGTGCTGGGCTGCTGTTGACGGTGTGCTGGAGCGCGATCTGCCGCGTTTCTCGCCTGTGCGCTGGCTGCGGGATGAGTCTCTGCTGCTGAAGCTGTGCTGCAGTGTCCTCTTGTGCTTGTTGTGGCCGTCTTCAGTGTGGTACTCCGTGGCACGGAGGCTGTTGCACTGCAGAGAGGGGCTGGAGTGGGGAAGAATCCTGCTGGAGCGGGAAGGAGTCCTGCGCGCCGGAGATCAGTCATCGGCGCGGACGTGACGTTTTGTGATGTCGGCGCTGGGCGGGGCTTCTTTGCGGCTGTTCTTTCCGACATGGGGAGGCTGCCGAGCAGGAGACCAAGGGCCGGAAGGGCTCTTGGAAGTAGCGGCAGTCAATCTTTTGCCCGGGGAAGGATCGGAGGGGCGAGCAGCAGAGGATATATCCGGGGGGCGCTTGTGGGCCGCTGAGGAAGTTATCGAGGAGGAGGGAGTTCCAGAGGCAGCCAAGATGGCGGCGTCCACGTTGCTCACCTCCTTGTTGCAGGATGCTGCTTTCTTTCCATTGTTTTCTTTTCCTGCCGGTTTGTCCTTTTTTGTTCTTGGGACCTTGCTTGCTGCACTCTCAGAGGAGGAGAGAAACTCCTGAAGATTATAGTTCCATGCTTTTCAGGCTCTGGGGGACATGCGGGCACAGTCCTCCACGTGGTGAGCTTCCACCAGGCAATGGATGCAGCGATCGTGGGTGTCCTCAGAGTTCATCTTTCTTCCGCATTTGGTACATTTCTTAAATCCAGGTTTGTGGTTCTTCTTATCTTTGATTTTCTCCATTATTGTAAAAGTAAGTAGGAGAGCTGTAGTTTCCGTCCTGTAGGCAGGGCGGACGAAGAAAAAACTGAGCCAGGTAGGGGCGGGCCCAGGGGTAGGGATACAGGAGCACTATTGGAGAGCACTCCGTCCTCAGCGCCGTCGGATGACGTCACCAGGTGTGGCTGACGCATCCTGCTAGTCCAGGGAGAAAGGAGTTTTTCAGATTCCTATTTCCCTGAATGTCTGCAATTCTCACTTGCTGTAACTGTCAAGTTCTTAACAAAACATGCACTAACTAGTCTACGAAAACTGCCTTCTTGTGACAACTAAAAAGAAAAGGGTCATTCTCCTTGGACAAGCAGGATGTGTCAGCCACACCTGGTGGCGTCCTCCGGGCGGCGCCATGACGGAAGTGCTCTCTAGAGCTCAGACCCTTCTGAGCACGTGTGAGGTGGTCCCACCCCCCCCCCCAGCCCGCCCCTAGCCAGGCCAGTCTTTTTTCTTCCGCCTTGCCTTAAGATGGATTTCTAGATAGCTCTCTAACTTCATCTACCAAGATGCCCAAACCGGGTTTTAAAAAATGCCCTTGATGTAGCAGAAAAATGAACACCAATGATACTCACGACTGCTGCGTCTGATGCCTCGGGGCTTAACACAAAGTTGAAGACTGTGCCAGTTGCTCCAGGATGTCTCCAAGAGCAAGAAAATCTAGAGGACATTCTCTCAAGGACTTCCTAGCCTCTTCATCGGAGTCAGCTTCGGCAGCGATGACTTCACATACTGCTGAGAAAAACCGTCCTTCTCCTGCTCCACATCTGCCTGCTTTAACGGCACGGGATGTGCCATGCAGGGCCTCCATCCTCGGCCATACTGGGAGGTACAGAAGCTCTTCGCTGAAGAAAACGGCCTCACGGGCATCCGCGGCACCCGAGGAAGGTTCCCCAGTGGCTGCAGAGATCTCCTGCTCTCCCCTCTCCTCCATGCAGCTCGTCCTCCCCGCAGCATGCAAGGCAGCCGGGCTCCCAAGATGGCACCGGCAATGTGGGTCTCACTGGCTCCGTCCACCCACCTCCGATTGGCCAGATCCAGCTCCTGACCAGCTGCACCAACTCAGCAGCTCCCCCTCAGCGCAGAGAATCCCCCTCACGCTCCAGAGCTCATCGTGCCGACGGGATACCTCATGCCGAGGGGAATCCCCACCGGCGCAGAGAAGAAAGATGCCCCAGTGGCAGGAGAAGCACCGGCAGACACAAAAGGAGCCATCGCAGCAGGGAACGGCACAGCAGGGAAGGCAGCACTGAACGACGCAGTCTTCACAAGCGCAGGCACCAGGCCAGCTTCAGTGGGGGGAGCAGCTCTGACTGTTCTCTCCCCAGACGCCACAAAGCAGAAAGGATCAGACGGCTCTCCCGATCCAGCTCCTCTTCCCCCGACACAGGAGGCGGGGCTCTTCAGATGCAGACACCTCTGCTGCAATCCTCCAGCTTTTCACACGCCTGGTCGACCAGACTGCCCCCCCCCCCACTCCTGCCAGGAACGCTCACCTTCCAAAGAGGCTCCTCTGCCTCCTCCTATTTAATTTAATTTAATTTAATTAACAGATTATTTATATACCGCTCCTTCCATTGATCAGGTGCGGTTTCCATATAACAACAATAAACAGTGTGGTCTGTTTTTACATATAACATTTGTAGCTAGGTAAATACAGTTAACAATTAATAATTAACAATTAACAATTAGTAAACTATGTACAGATGAACATAATTAAACTATATACATTGTTTTGTTTTTCATTTACTTATTCGCTTTGTTTTAGGGTGTATCACTTCATTCTTTTGATGAGTTGTGTATTACTCGGGGTGGGATTATCCTTTATCCAGTTGGGGGGTGTGTGGTGTGCTGGTCAGAGATCCATAATGCTTTGTGAATAAGTGTGTTTTGAGTTTTTTTCTGAACTCCATTATGTCGGGTAATTGTCTTAGTTCTATTGGGATTGTGTTCCACAAGATAGGTGCTGCATGGGAGAAGGCTTTTTTGTTAGTGGATTTATTGGCCCTAATGAATTCTTTTGGAGTGGTTAGTTTATTAAGCTGGTCTCTCCTTTGTAGATTGTGTGTAGGTTCTATTTTGATAAGGTTATTTATGGGCAGGGGTGCTGTTTTTGTTATGGCTTTGTAGGTGGTTAATATAGTTTTATATTCTATGCGGCTTTGAATCGGGAGCCAGTGTAGATATTCTAAGATTGGGGTTATATGTTGGAAAGGTGGGGCTTTCGTTATGGTCCTTGCTGCTGCGTTTTGTGCTAATTGAAGTTTTTTTATGGCTTCCTTGCTTACGCCAAGTAAGGTTAGGTTTGCGAAGTCGAAATGTGGGGTTATGATTGCTTGTATGACGCGTTGGAAGTCCTGTAAGTGCATTAGTGGGCGGAGTTGCTTTAATATTTTTAGTTTAAAGTAAACTTTTTTTGCTATGTTTCTTACATGTGTGTCCATGCTGAGATGTTTATCCAGTATCACACCTAAGTAGCGTATCCAGACAAGCCCCCATGGACCCCCTTCCAGACGCCCTCCAGAACTTGGACTCCTTCTCCAGCACAGGATTTTCCCTCCGGGGAGAGCAATGAGGAGGCAGCAGGATTGGCACCCTTAGGCTCCTCTGCTTCCAAAGACATACCAAGCGACAAGCTCCCTGCCAACAAACCTGAGGATCTGCAGCAACAGAATCCTCCTGAGGACCTCACCTACCCCATGTTCCTGAGGAAGGTGGTAGCCATGCTGAACCTAGCCACGGACGACGCCTCTGACGAGCAGGAACCGGAGGTCCTAAAGTACTTCAATGCACCTAAGCCCGCTCTAGCCCTACTCATCCACCGGAAGCTGCGTGACAATCAGCTGGCACTGTGGCAGACTCCAGCCTCAGGCCACGCCTGTTCCAGAAAGCTGGACACCAAATACCTAGTCCACCCGACCCCAGGATTCAACAGCACTTAGCTTCCACACCAATCCATTGTGGTGTCTTCTGCTCTAAAAAGGGTAAAGTCTTCGCGCACCCATGCTAACCACCCACCTGGTCGAGACTCCAAACTTATCGACGACATGGGGAAGAAAGTCTACCAGGGAGCGATACTCAGCGCCAGGATAGCGGCGCACCAGTTCCAACACATCCTGTTCCAGGACGTGATGATGGCTAAACTCAAGAGTCACTTAGCTGCCCTCCCAAAGGACTCACAACTGGCAGCGTCTGCCACCCTGCAGGACCTTGCCGAATGCAGCAAACATCTAGTGAGCACGGCCTTCGACTCCTTTGACACAGCCATCAGGACAGCAGGCATGGCCTTATCGGCCCGGCGCTGGGCATGGCTGCGAGCTTCCAGACTCAGAGAGGACACTCGCGACAGGATCACTGATGTACCCTGCGCCGGAGAGTCCCTCTTTGGCGACAAGGTTGCGGACACTGTGAATGACCTTAAGGAGCATTGCACCACTCTGCAAACGCTGGCAGCTGATGGACTCAAATGCAACTCCAATTCACAGAAAGGGAGTTACTACCGCAAACCGTATTACTCTTCTAAAAGATATAGCACAAACCGTAAGTGGCAAACTCCCCGGTACAAGCAACCCTACAACCCCTTTACCTTTCAGAGGCAGAAGCAGAGGGAGCGCAAGCAGAAAAAGCAGAACCCCTCGCAGTCCGGTAAGAACACTGCCTCCTTTTGACAACTCAAAACAGTCGGCCTCACTGCCTGGAAGACCAGAAGCTCTCCCGGTAGGGGGCCGCATATCAGCTTTCCTATCTGCCTGGGAGACAATCACTGCAGACAAGTGGGTGCTCCAGATCATCAAAATGGGCTACCGCTTGCGCTTCTTCTCCCCACCTTGTCAGCGCACCCAGCCTATCAACAAGACCACCCCCCCCCCCCCCCACACCTAGTATCCCTGATGTCGGATCTCCTCCAGCACCTCCTCGCCTCACGGGCAATAGAGCGGGTGCCCTCCAGCGAGGTCAACACTGGATTCTACTCCCGGTACTTCCTTATTCCCAAGAAGTCTGGCGGACTATGCCCCATTCTGGACCTCCGCAAACTGAACAAGTTCATCATGAAGGAAAAATTCAGGATGTACTCG
Source organism: Ichthyophis bannanicus (assembly GCA_033557465.1). Lineage (NCBI taxonomy): Eukaryota > Metazoa > Chordata > Amphibia > Gymnophiona > Ichthyophiidae > Ichthyophis > Ichthyophis bannanicus. The sequence continues at coordinate 191,336,287 of CM066031.1, read as the reverse complement.
CTCAACTCCATCCTACCCCTCATCAAGGCTGGAGACTGGATGGCAACTCTGGATCTTCAGGAGGCATATTCCCATGTCCCAATCCACGAAACGCACAGGAAATTCCTGCACTTCATAGCGCTGGGACGGCACTACCAGTACCGGGTGCTCCCTTTTGGCCTGCCCCCGGTACAGAGGGTCTTCACAAAGTGTGTAGCTGTTGCCGCTGCACACCTCCGCAAACAAGGCATCACCGTCTTTCCATACCTGGACGACTGGCTACTCTCAGCCCCCAAGCTGCAGGCTGCAGTGCAAGCAACGACACCTGCTAGCCGAGCTGGGATTCCTCCTGAACAGAGAGAAGTCCCATCTGGATCCAGAAACAAAAACAGCAAGCAGAGTTGAGGTCACTTGCGCTTTATTAATAATACAAACCCCGACGCGTTTCGGCAGATGCCTTCATCAGGGGGACTAGAGGACTGCAAACAAATAAAAATGAAATTAAAACAAAAAGGTCAAGAATAAATAATAATAACCAAACTTAAATTTAAAAACACAAATAATATTGAGCAGTATAAAAACAACCATTTGTAAATGTGATATAAGGACAATCATAGTGTACTCACAAATTGTATTATACCAATACATTAGAGGAGGCCCTCGCGACCTGATCCCTAGCTCTGGCCAACAACGGCGTCCTGCAGGCAGCATACCTTCCCGGGGATCAAAACGCCCTGGCAGACAAACTGAGCAGACAGCTCCAACCCCACGAGTGGTCCCTTCACCCGGAGGTTGCAGCCACCATCTTCTGACGTTGGAGGACTCCCCAAATAGACCTCTTCGCAACCAAACTCAACACAAAGTGCCCTCTGTTCTGCTCCAAACACCCGTCGCACAGGAGGATGACCTCGGATGCATTCACCGCTCCCTGGGGGGGTGGTCTCTAGAGTACGCCTTTCCCCCTACCCCTCTAATCGCAGCAACGATACAGTGGATCAACATGGACAGGGCGCACGTCATACTGATCGCCCCCTACTGGCCATGACAGATGTGGTTCGCCCTGCTGCTTCGCTCGCTCGGGAACCGCCAGTTCGGCTGCCCCTGAGACCGGACCTGCTCACCCAGAATGACGGGAACACCCTGCACCCCAACCTATAAACCCTCGCCCTGACAGCCTGAAGGTTGAAAGGATAAACCTCGCAGCCCTCCACCTGCCTACGGAGGTGCAGCAAGTAGTCCAGGCAGCCAGAAGGCCTTCCACATGCAAATCTTACAGCCTCAAGTGGAAATGCTTCAGCATTTGGTGTGCGAACCAAGGAATTGACACTGTCTCCTGCCCCGTGCCTAAGGTCTTGCAATATCTCACCTCCCTCTTCAACCTTGGGCTGAAACCGCAATCCATCAGAGTCCACCTTGCTGCGATTGCGCCCCTGAACGAGCACCGGAACGGAGCCGTCACGGGCTCCCTCACCGCACTGCCCATCGTAACCCAGTTCATGAGAGGCCTTGCGAATCTCAGGTCCCTGGTCCAGCAGCCGGTACCAGCTTAAGACCTCAACATCGTCCTGCATCAACTGACACAGGAACCCTTTGAGCCGCTAAACACAGCTGAGATCAAGTTTATGTCTTGGAAGACTCTCTTCCTAATCGCTATCAAGTCAGCGAGCTGCAGGCACTCGTTGCCCACCCGCCGTACACACAGCTCCACCACAAACGATCATCCCTCCACACCCATCCAAAGTTTGTCCCGAAGGTCGCCTCGGCATTCCATGTCAACCAATCCATTGAACTGCCTACCTTTTTTCCGGCCTCCCACTCCTCCCCAGAGGAGCAGAGGCCTCACTCCCTTGATTGCGTCAGAGCCCTGCGCACATACAGCAACAGGACTTCCACCATAAGGCAAGGGGCTCAGCTCTTTGTGTCCTTCGACCCCAACAGGCCAGGCGGCCCGTCACCAAGCGCACACTCTCCCACTGGATCTCAAACTGTGTTGCTTACTGTCATCGCAGGGCGGGCACCCTCCCAGCCAAAAAAGTTGGAGCACACCAGCTCCGGGCTCTAGCCACCTCCCTTGCCAACCTGCAGGAGGTTCTGGTCAGCGACATCTGCAAAGCCGCGATTTGGTCCTCGCAGCTCACCTTACAGAAACACTACTGCCTTGATCTCCAAGCAGAGGCTGACAGCTCCTTCGACTGAGTTGTCCTATCTGCAGCCACTGCGGCTGCGGCCAGAAGTCCCCAGCCTGATGCGGCCAACCAGCCTCAAACGCTTTGTGATGGACACTGACCCAGAGCCTGACATTATCCTTCGGGTAACCACATTACGGGTTGTCTGTTCGCCACCCAGCACACCTGGCTGTTGTGGCATGCTGCCTATGTCTTATACACAGTATGTTTTTGTACTTTGCATTATGGATGATTCCTTGTTGCACTATGTTCTGAGTTGTGTATTGCACTATTCCTCGTTGCACTACTCATAGTTGTTCTTTGCACTGTTCACCAATAAATGCCTTGCACTACTTCTCATACCTTCCAGTTTGTACCATCACCTGTTCTCCTGTCTCCCTCATCCACTACAGCGCGCACAAGGCATAGCTGGGGAGGCACCATGTGTGGCTGACACATCCTGCTTGTCCAAGGAGAAAGCTGGGTTACTTACTTGTAACGGGAGTTCTCCGTAGACAGCAGGATAAGTCAGCCACACAATCCCACCCACCTCCCCTGCATGAGGTTGGCTCACGCCCTAGCCAGAACGGCATAGCTAGTTACTCACTGGCCTGGCTGGGGCGGGCCAAGGAGGTGGGACCACCTCACATGTGCTCATAAGGGTCTGAGCTCTAGAGAGCACTTCCGTCACGGTGCCACCCGGAGGACATCACCAGGTGTGGCTGACTTATCCTGCTGTCCACGGAGAACTCCCGTTACAGTTAAGTAACCCAGCTTTACTGAGAGAAACCACTAATTCAGAAATGTCTCTTAAGAGCACTGACAGTGATTTCAGAATATAATATTCTGACATAGAAAAGGCTCATGTGTACAGCTTCCAGTGGTCTAAAGCAGGCAAAAGAGAGTTGTAATATCAGCACATTCCATGTCATATGTTCTGCCCTACTCATTCACTGAAGTGTTTGTGGTAGAGGATGCCAATACACGTCAGCATGAGCTTAATACTCAGCTTAAGGACTCCAGGAAGAAGCCTCATAATGTTATAAATAGGACAGTGGCATACCATGACTCCGGAACCCAAGGGCCAATGTTTACATTTGCACCTCTTCCCACACACATCACCTTCCCCCAGGCAAGGCCGACCCAACCACTAGGCAATTGCCTAGGGCAGAAACTTCAAGAGGGCAGCAAAAGCAGAGTATTCAAAGATAAATAATAGATTTTGACAGCGAGAGGGGGTATAAAGCCCGAGGTTCGCCTAGGGCACCAACACTTTGAACAAACTCTAGGGCCGGCCCTGCCCCCAGGCGGTCCCAATCCAAGCTGACCGAACAGCACAGCAGGACTAGTACTTCTCTATAGTCTCCTCTTCCTGCTGGCAGTGTTCTCCTGCCCATGTAGTTCAGAGCTCACATCAACTGTTTTAACTGCCTGGTGGCTCTGCAGACTTCAATGCACACCAGAAGACACACTGGCACCAGGAGGAATGGGGTAATGATGTGTCAGGGCCTTGAGTATGTGAATGACTCAAAGGCCCCAGGCTTACTTTGTTTTCAGTGCTGCCCGATGCTTCTTGAGCATCCCCCCCGAGGCTGGGGATCATGACTCCAGCTGCCCCCTCCCTCGGTACACCCATGAAGTAGGTACAAAAATCTGCAGGCACAAGTTTGTACAGGAAAAGTATACACTGGGTAATTACATACCATCTGTGGTAAAATAAGCCTTTGAAAAACTGTTAAAATTACTATTTCACTATAATATGTACTGTAATACAAAAAATAACTAGGCTCCACAAATCAAAATACTTTTACATATATCCACTGAACCCTCTTCAATGCATCTAAAGGGGCATCAACATACATCCAGGATATCTTTCACTGGAAGAACATGCATATCTCATCCCTGGCTCTGTAAAAACACACACATTACTTTGAGTGCATAATTAAAGCAATAATAAATCAATCACTTATCTCATAGGTATTCAAAAGTCCAAGGGTGCTTTACTTATTGCAAAAATCTTGAATGCCCATGTCCACTCAAACCAATACATTTGCATTAATGGTAAGATTCCAATATCGATGTGTTGGCACTGGCCTTCTATGGGTATCTGAAAAACCTGCAGCGAAATGTAAAAGCCACTCTTAGTCAGACTGCATGAATTTTTAGATCATGTTTTAAATCTGGTGCTTCTCCTTTGTGTAAATATATACGGAGGCACAAATATGCTGACACTCCAAATCGCAGGCCAATCAATCAAATACTGAACCAGAGTCCCAGATCACCTTATCACTCAGTCTGAAATTATATGAGCCACAATATGTAATAAAATGAGGCCCATTCATTATCTATGTGTAGATTTGAGAAAGTCATAGCTTGCAAGACACAAATCCACTTCTGTTCCTGCAGTAATATCAAATGGGCTGAGCCTTTTGAATTGCATCAGAAAAGTAATTTTTCTTGGCCTCTTCAATTTTCTCTTTGTACAATTTTTGTAGCACCTTATAATGTAAATGACGGGAAGGTGTTTTATGTTATCTCTAGGATCTCTCTGCTTTCCTCAGCTGCCGTTTCAACAGAGCCAGTACTGGATGATACAAAGTTTGTAGCATATGGAGCATATATGGACATTTAAAACTTTGCAGAAAGTGTGAGTATCTTAGTTTTACACGTAGACATTTAAGATTTTCGCAGCAGGTAAAGCACCTTTGGGCATTTGGATACCCATGAGATAAGTGATTTAATACTGCACATTATAGGCAAGGTTTATTTTACAGAGGCAAATGATGATAAACACATGTTTTGCCAGTGAAATATCCTGGATGTATGTTGATGCCTCTATCTTCATAGAGGAGTGTTCAGTGGATATATGTAAGAGCATTTTTCTTTGTGCATCCTAGTTATTTTTTGTTAGTATTTCATATTAGAGGCACACAATCACTTTTAAAGGGAATCACTATAAATATCTATTTTGCTGCCAAAAAATATATTCAAACAACATATTCAACTTACTGCTTCATAGCATAGCTGTTGGTTAAATTAGTTAAATTTAAAATAGTTGCACAGGGATGATATCTTTATAAGGCCAATGAATGTTTAAAGATGCAGACTTTTGTGACTTCTGAGATCCCTTCCCCAAGCAATGTTTACTAGCAGTTATTTATATATTAGTTATGAAGAAATACGATCACTGTTAGTCCACCTAAATCCACAGAAATAAAGTCCAACAAGTTCCAGGTAATATATTTTCTACTGGACTACTGTATTTATCACTAGCCTCGGACAGGTACAGTCTGCATCAAATTAGCAGCAAGCAACAGTTATTAGTTTCTGAAACCTTTTTATGGCCTGTGTTAAAAAGATGGTTTCTGTTCAGTTCTCAATGAAGTTTTCACATCACTGAAAACATCATTACTATTTGACATCTGCTAGCACATGTTTTGCAGCCCGAGTATAAGGGCCAATGATGCCACAGGTATGGTGACTGATTTACTTACTCACCCTTAGTGATGGCCCCTCCTGAGCACAGCCAAAGCACATTGTGGATGGAAGGAAGCTTATACGGTTACTGCCCATGCTGTACCAGTTTGGAGTATACTCAGAGGATTTCTATTTCCAGCACTGTCCCTCAAATCCTTTTAGAGAATAGTTTTCAAAGCAGTTTGCTTGTCTACATAATGATTTACACATGTAAACTGGCTGCCTGAAAAACACCCTTTATAAGTGTTTTGCTCCATAATAAAGTATGTGCTTTGTTATATAATGAGTGTGTTTTTGACATATTTAGAATGGGCATTTCAGAGAAATGTTTAAGTCAGGGAAGAACAACAGGCATAGATTAAATTTTCAAATCTTGTAGTTTCTCCATAAAAAAATACCCCCACAAAAAGCAGATGCAAATGTCCACAGGGACTTCATACCTGCAACAAGTTTTAAAATGAAAGTATGTGCAAACTTTCACTTTGAGAGGGTGCAAAGTCCACTAGTAAAAAGTACCCATGGACTTTGCAACAATATGGATGAGAGTACTAAATTCACAGGGCCCGATTCTGAGAGCAATTGATGCAGTTAGCAGACCTGCTAACTGCGTTAATCGCCTTGGGTGGGATATTTAGCTGGGTGCTATCGCTATGCTAGCAGCAGGCCGTTCCAGGGCTGGCACCCAGCAATATTCAGCCGCTGCCTGGTTATTACTAAGAGACAAAAATTAGGCATATTAAAGGGTGGCTAACTTTCGCCACCAAAAATAACCGGGCAGCAGCTGAATATTGCTGCTGCCAGTTAGCTTTGTTGCTATCCGGCCGACCCAGATATTCTATGTCGGCTGCTGGATATGGCCCAATGGCGGTCTTACTTTCAGTGGCTTAAACAAAAAATTGATAACAGGTCTCTCTTCCGAGTGAATTACATTCACAACAATATATTATTTATTCACTCATATCAATCTTTAATTCTTGGATTTTATATACCTTATGGCCACCGGTCTCAGATAAACGGTATATTTCTGACACTTGTTTGTGGGTAATATAACTCGCCCATCTAGTGTCCGTTTACATCAATGACCACGGGCCAATTTGGTTCTAATTTTTTCTTTTATGTATTGCTCATTTATATATAAAAAATGAGCAATACATAAAAGAAAAAATTAGAACCAAATTGGCCCGTGGTCATTGATGTAAACGGACACTAGATGGGTGAGTTATATTACCCACAAACAAGTGTCAGAAATATACCGTTTATCTGAGACCGGTGGCCATAAGGTATATAAAATCCAAGAATTAAAGATCGATATGAGTGAATAAATAATATATTACTTTCAGTGGCGACAACTAGACACTTCTGCTGAATATCAGGCCCATAATTTTTTAAATTTAAAAAAGAGGGAGACATGGGATGTGTTGGTTCTGACAGTGTCAGTGGAAAAATCATTGACAATGGCTGTCAGACATCAGCTCCAATCATAGCCTTGGACTCACTATGCAGCAGACAGTGTGGTAATGCGATTTGTCATGCCCTCTTCTTGTATTTGTAGGCGGTCGCCTGGTAGAAGTGGACGTGACCACAAATTTATATCCCTTGTGTGTGCTGTTGTCTATGTTCCTTGTAGTTGTGAGCCAAGACGAATACAGCCAAGGTTTTAGGGTAACAATAAGTTTATTGTTGCACAGGAATTGATATCTACTACCCCTTTAAACAGAAATAAATGGATGCTTCTCCAAACCAAAATGAAGTTACGTGGTATACCACAGTCCTCCTGATAACTCTCAGGCAAGTCCATTCCAACAGAATAACCAAACTTCTTTCAGCTTCAAACATTAAATGCTTTTCCTATTATCAACAGTGTCTTCATAAACAGCTTCATATAACAGATAACACAACCGTAGTGTACTCCTCTTTCACAGCTGCTTAATAGACTGAGTTTTACACTTTGGCAGCTCTCAGCCTCTCTCAGTGTAAAAGCTCCCTTGAAATTAGTCGGGCTTTGTTCAGTACTTCTCAACAGCACAACGTTACACAGTTCTCACTCTTTATGGCAATAAGCGCAATCTGTTTCCATGTCAGAGTATTCAGATCCTATCAAAGCTTCCTCAGTTTGCATAGGTTCCTCGTCTGACTCTGATATATCCTGCTTACTTACAGGGGGCTTCCAGATCAACAGGCTTCCATTGCTCTAATAAAGTGCTAAGCTGTTTCCAGCTAAAGTTCTTCTTACTTGGAGGTAGGGTGGAGGAATTTAAAATACCAGACTCCTTTAACACAGCTTTAAGAGAATCTAAAGGGCTCACCTTTTTCCTGGTACTTCTAGCTTTCACTGGCTGGGCATAAGGCAAACATTTGTCCCCAAACTGCTTCACGGATTCCCTCGTGGCAAACTGCTCAGCAGGGTTTGTTTCCAACTCCTGTCTCTGCAGCACACAATCAGCTGACTGCTTCAAAGCACCTGTGCTCCTCTCAGAACTTGAGCTACAGATACGTTGCCTGCCTTGGGAATGTTTGGACAGTTTTTTAAACGGAACTCTGTTTCTGCCTAAGCTCCCACCTGTGTGCACAGCTTCAACGGAAGAGTCCTCAGAAGAACTTCTCTCTCTCCTAGATAAGGTTTCCAACCTTTCCCTTTGAGGTTTAAAGGTTCTTCTCTCCTCCTTCTCTCTGCTGCTTGTCCCATGATAATTCCTCTCTCTCTCTCAAGATGCTTTCCCAGAGGTTTCTCCAAGCACCTCTCCTGGAACTTCTCCTTCCTGTTCCTGTTCTCGGACTCTCTCTCAGTCCTTCTGCTGTTCCCCAGCACCTCCTCCTTTGGAACTGTTACTTCCTGCTTAAGTGTTTGGGGCTCTCCTATGGGCTTTGACTCCACCCCCTTGCCTCTCACGTCAGCTCCCTTGGTTGTCATGGAGCTGAGGTGTGGCTCTCTATCTTTCTAAGCATAGAGTTTCTCTGAGTTGGAGGTTTAACCCTTTCCTTGCCTGTACTGCTGTCTGCTTCAGGGGAAAGAAACTGTTTCAACCTCCTGTTTCTAGTGCTTAACCCCTCTGCACCATCACAGATTGTAACCAGTAAACTTACACCCCCCCCCAACTATCAAAGAAGCAAACCCAGACACACACATCTCATCTTTCAAATCAAAACCCAAATGCCCACAAATATATCTCCACCACTAAAACATTTAAGGAAAGCCTCCCCTCTGAAATGCCCCCTTCTCAATGCCCGATCTGCAAGAAACAACATACAGTCCTAACAGATCTTCTAGTTGACAACAACATTGACATCCTCAACATAACAGAATCCTGTTTCACGGAGACAGACTCTGTCCTATTAAACCAACTTGCCCCACATGTCTACCATCTTTTCAGCTTTCCAAGGACCCAACGCCATGGTGATGGCGTCTGTATTTTGCACTCTCTCAAAAACATCTGATAATGGTCTTGACACACTGGCTATAAAGAAAGGCAGCATAACCATTCTCCTCGCCTACTTATCCCCTAATGCTGGCCACAATCAACTAGAAATAACTCGCATAAAAACTACCTCATGCTACCTTGCATCCACAGCACCGAACAAAGCAAAATCTTTCCTGGAAGCCATGGAATCCATGGACTACGCTCAAATCATCAGTCAGCCCACCCACAACAAAGGGAACACCCTCGACATGATCTTCATGCCATAAAACATACTCAATGAGCACCTAATACCACCTCCCATCACCGTCGATGTCCCCTGGTCTGACCACAAGATGGTCTCATTTAACATACCACACAACATGCACAACCACAAACAACTATCTTGGGACACACCACACGCAGGTTCCACAAACTGGAAAAAAGACGACTTTCTCACAAATATCTTACCAAAACTGTGAGACTCCCTTGAAGACAAACTCCATAATACAAAAGTGTAACAAGACCATATCTGAAGTAGCAACGAAACCACCCACCTTCAGTCACCGCACAATAAACAGCAACCTGGTACATGCCCTCAGCTAAAGGACATGAAGCGCAATCTACGAATCACAGAGAGAAAATGGAGAAACACCAGATCAAGCGACAGCCTAAACACTTACAAACTCAAACTACAGGAATACCAGGCAGCTACATCGCAAGCAAAGAAAGACTGCCATACACAGTCTGCCTGCTATTTGGAGGGGTTTGAGCCCCTCCAGAGGCAGGATGGCAATGTTCTCTAGGAAAAAGTCAAAAAACTGGTGCAGGCTATGGCTGCGGAGCTGGTTGAGATTTAGGTACCTGAGGCTTCTTTTGTTTAGGAGGCTGCTGCCTCTTCTGTGGGGCTTGACCCAGATACTGAGAAGTGGGAGACTAGGAAGAGAATAATCTTTTCTTCTTATTGTAGAAATACTTCTTTGCAGGAGTCTTTTTCCTAGCAAGGTCAGCTGTTACTCTGGACAGTCTCTTTATAGTATTTCTGACTCTAATCGAGAGGCCTTATCTTGCCAGTCTTGGCCAAAGAGGTTTTCCCCCATGCAAGGAATGTTGCCCAGCTTATCCCGAACCCACTGTTCAAGATCTGAGGCCTGAAGCCATACAATGCAGCGTGCACCAATGCAAATTGCTGAGGCCCTGCTTGTGCACTCAAAAGCATCAAGGTAGCTCTATTGACAAACTTCAATACATTTTGACTATGCTTAAATAGGGCGAAATAATCTGCCTGTTTGTCATCCGGGAGGACAGGGGCAAAGGCCTCAAGATGCCTGAAAACTTCCTTCAGGAACATTCCCATTAGAGTATATATGAGTTAATCCTAGCTGAAAGCATTGATGCTTGGAAACTTCGACATCCAAAGGAGTCGAGGGTTCTCAATTCCCCACCCGGAGGGTTAGAGGAGTGAGCCTTCGAGCTTTTGATTCAGCACACAGCCAATTTCACCACCATGGAATGGTGGGGAAACTGTGGCTTTTGGAAACCGGGACACTTTGGTACACGATACATGGAATCAAGACGTCTACTTTGGGACCATGAGAGGCATCTCCCACATACGGAGCATAAGATCATGAAGAATGCGGTGCACTGGTAAGGTGGCTGCTTCTTTAGGTGCTGTTGGGTATTAGAGGATCTCTAATTCCTCCTGTGGCTGCTTTTCCGATGTCACTGTGATACAGAGACCTTTGGCCAGGTCTCAAATGAATTCCTGGAAGGACTTATCCTCCGGCGGTGATATGTGCCACTGTTGAGGCAGGGGAAGGGTCCTAAGGAAGGTCCCGGGGCCCCCGTGAATCAAATGACTCCACATCCAGGGGAATCTGAATTAGAGGACTCGAAGTAACGACGGGTAAGGTGCTTGCCTGAAGCCAGATGCCGGTATCGATGTGCCTATGTATCAGCCTCAGTGAGCTGCTTGGGCCTGGCACCAATATCAGTAAGAGTTTAAAGGGAGAGTATGGGTGGGAGCAATGTCGATGTCGTACCTGGCACTGGTGTCATTGTCTGTACCAGAACCGGTATCGATGGGGCAGTACTTGTAGCCATAGGTTTTATTGGTACCGAGACTACAAGTAGGGCTGCCAAGCTGTGTTTGATGGTCAGTATGCGCTCGTCTATTGAGATTGCCGATGCTTGGGTATCAGTGATGGGTATTTGCGCTACCGTCCCAGAGCATGGCACCAGTAACTCTCCAGAGGTCGAGGCCTTCGGAGCATCCTGGAGCCCCTTGATGGCTTTGGAGGACAGGGCTTCCTGCCGGGGCTGTTTAGCAGGCTGATCCGCCTCCAAGGCAACCCCTGAGCGAGGTCTTCCCCATGGACAATCAATATGAAAGACAGCAAAGGAATGTATCAATTGAAGTGCAAATAAAGTTTCTTCATATATCTATGTTTTATATTATGCAGTTGCAGGTTTAATCTTACATTTTGTTACATTTTTAATAGTAGTATATGTAAATAAGTGCAATAGTAGCAATGGAATTAAAATGTGATAATGTATTTAAAGGAGATGCATAAGAATTGTGATGAACAGTTTTTGTGAGTACTACTTTTTCTAATAGTAGTCTCTTTCACAGGAGAAATACGGTACATTACAAAGAGCATTTACTTCAAACTCAAAACAATAAAACACCTCAAACCTCTCTTAACCCACCATGACTTTCGTTTAGTCCTCCAAGCAACTATCCTTCTACACTGTGACTACTGTAATATTATCTTCCAAGGCCTATCAAAAACAGCTATGCACCTGCTCCTACTTGCACTCAACACAGCAGCATGAATGCTCTTCAACTCACAAAAAACAGAGCATATAACCCCCCTGCTCAATTACGCTGGTTGCCAATAATGGAATGCATAAAATGAAATCTATATTCACAATCCTCAAAATTCTCAATAACTCATCCTCGCCACACTTACTATCCCTACTTCAAGTCACAGCTGACAACAGAAAGCAAAGAACTGGCTCACTAAACATGCTAAGCATACCAATACTATTTACTAAAACCAGCTCCACCACAAAGAAAGCCTTCTCTCTTTTCATTCCATCCCTAAGGAACTCTATCCCTGATAAACTACTAAAGGACATAGCAACATTCAGAAAAGCCCTAAAGACTCACATATTCAAAAACTGCTTGTCAGACAACATCACATAGCTAGCCACCAATCAAATCCTCAGTCTCTACCACCCCCCCCTCCCAAGTTTACTCCCCCCTACATACAGCGTAGTTACTCACCTGTAACAGGTGAGCTCCGGGAACAGCAGGAATAAGTCTTCACATATGGGGTACCGTCGACACCGACGGAGCATGCACTCCCCAGCGTCCAAAAGGAAAGCTTTTGGGAGCATACCACCACGCATGTGTGCTGCCTTCCCACCCAACTATCTCTCTCACTTCAGTTGAGTTGAAAGCTGAGACCAAAGGAGAGAAGTAGAAGAAAAATAGAAAGAGAGAGAAAGACAACTCCTAGGGGAGGTGGGTGGGTTGTGAAGACTTATTCCTGCTGTTCCCGGAGATCACCTGTTACAGGTGAGTAACTACGCTATCTCCAGGAACAAGCAGGAATGTAGTCTTCACAAATGGGGACTCCCCAGCTAAAAATGCCTAGGGATGACCCCAGCATGTTGCGGATCTATGTAAGATGGGCCATGCTTCCTCCCAGGGACCTCAGGCGTCCAAGAGTGGATGGTGGGAAGGAGTTGATCTAGGAATGGAAGAGATGCTGTAGAACAGCCTGACCAAACAAGGCATCCCAACGGGAGTCCTTGTCTAAACAATAGTGGGCAGTGAAAGTATGTACAGAAGCCCAAGTTGCTGCTTTGCAGATCTCATCAATAACAACTGAACGAAGATTAGCTGTTGAGGCTGCCATGGCTCTAACATTATGAGCCGTGACATGGCCTTCAAGAGGGATTCCTTTACTCTGATAGGTAAAGGAAATACAGTCTGCAATCCACTTAGAGAGTTTTCTCTTAGTGACTGGAAGTCCTAAATGACTAGAGTCAAAAGCCAGAAAAAGCTGAGAAGACTTTCTAAATGGCTGAGTTCTGTGAAGATAAAAAGTCAGAGCTTGTTTACAATCTAAGGTATGAAGATTTATTTCCGCGCTGGAGGCATGAGGCCTAGGAAAGAAGACTGGGAGATAAACCGATTGGTTTAAATGAAAAGGTGATACCACCTTTGGCATAAAATGAGGATGAGTCCTCAAGACTACATGATGAAACCTCGTATAAGGCGGTTCAGCCACTAAAGCCTGCAGTTCACTAATGCGCCTTGCAGAAGTGATCGCAATTAGGAAAATGACTTTCCATGAAAGAAACTTTAGCTCCGAAGTAGCTAAAGGTTCAAAGGGTGGCTTCATGAGCTGACCCAGAACAAGATTAAGATCCCATGCCACCGGAGGTGGTTTGATGGGAGGTTTTGTTAAAAGGAGACCCCTCATAAATCTTGAAACAAGAGGATGAGAGGAAATTGGTTGTCCATCAAAGGGTTTATAAGATGCAGCAATAGCACTAAGATGTACTCTAACAGAATTTGTCTTGAGACCAGAAGCTGATAAGTGAAGGAGATAGTCCAGAAGGGACTCTACTGGTACCAAGAGGGGATTAAGTCCCCTCTGGGAACACCAGACTGAGAACCTCTTCTACTTAAAAGTGTAAGAACGCCTTGTGGAAGGTTTTCTAGAAGCTAGAAGAATATCCTTCACTTGTTGTGAAAGGCCTAGATCTTGAAATTCTATGCCTTGAGTAGCCAGGCCTTGAGATGAAGGGACTGGGGTGTAGTAGGGATCCGTTGTTCTGGGACAGAAGATCCGGAGCACTCCCCAACTCCAGAGGAGTGGCTCGGGAGAGACTTAAGAGAAGAGGATACCATGTTTGCCTTGGCCAAAAGGGAGCTATGAGTATCATGCGACCTCTGTCTCTCTGGAGTTTGAATAAGGTCTTGGGAATTAGGGGAATTGGTGGGAAGGCATAGAGAAAATCCTGGCCCCAATGGAGCAGGAATGCATCCCTCGCCTGACAATTTTGAGCTGGAAGTCTGGAACAGTACCGGGAAAGTTTGGCATTCTGTGGACTTGCAAAGAGGTCTCCTCAGGGTTCTATCCTTGCCCCCTTGCTTTTCAATGTCTTTCTTGCCCCTCTTGCTCTTCTTATTCAGCAATCTGGAATTTCCGTTTACATCTACGCCGACGATATTCTTCTGGTTCACCACACTTCTTCTTGCGCCCGACCTTGCCCAGCTAAACTCGTGTCTTGCCTCCGTCGCTTCTTGGTTTGACCTCAATTTTCTTCACGTCAACCCCGCTAAATCCTCGGCGATTTGGTTCTCTTTCGGACTCCCCTCTCCTGACTTGTCACCCTTTATGTCCTCCCACCCTATCCCCCTAGTATCGACTCTTCGCTACCTGGGCGTCACCCTGGACGCCTCCCTTTCCTTTCACCAGCATATTTCTTCCGTAGTACACACTTCCATCTTCGCTGGATAAGGGCTGTTCGGTCACTTCTCCCCCATTCCTCTGTTGTCACCCTGGTCTTATCACTCGTGATATCGCGTTTAGATTACTGTAATGCTATCTTCACAGGTCTCCCCTCCTCCCAGCTTCGCCGTCTACAACTGGTCCAGAATACTGCCGCCTGTCTCGTTACCTGCTCCCCCGCTCGATCTCATGTCACTCCCTGTCTTTTCACGCTCCACTGGCTTCCAGTTAAATTTAGGTTTATTTTTAAATTGCTCATTCTTGCACACAGAGCTCTCTATGCCAGTACCCCTCAATACCTGGCAGATATCATTCACTTTCAACCCTCCCCTCGCTCTCTCCGTTCTGTTCACGGCAACCGTCTATTCCTCCCTTCCCCCTCCCGGGCCCATTTGGAACTCACTCGCCACTCTGCCTTCTTCTTCCGAGGTCCCGCCTTATGGAATTCACTCCCCCTACCACTCCGTCTTGAATCATCTTTCCCCCATTTCAAAGGTCTTCTCAAGACCTATCTTTTTTGTCAAGCCTTTGATCTTCCCTTACCGACCGATGGTGCCTTCTCCCCTAGCCGTACCGTCCATCCCCCATAGTTTCCCTTCGTACTACTTCCCCTTGCTCCCCCACCCCCACTCCACTCGTCCTCTTCTTTTCTGTCTTCTGTCTTTTAACTGTTCTTTCCTGTCCTGTCACTGATGGCGTTCCTTTTCCAACTTTATTTTCAGTAGCCTTAGTCATTATATTGTATTGTAGAATACAAACAGACAATGGTCTATTATTTACGAGAGTAAAAAGGAAATCCAAATACAATCAAAAAATACTCTCACTTAGTTGCAGAAAGTGAAAATGAGAAATTATTTATATTATCTTGTTTTATCTCCTGATATTTCAAACAAAATACTGGTGGTTTTGGTAAACGTGAGGTCTCAGAACTTACGGGCTGTCAGCGGCTATTTTTTTTGTTAGAGCTCACTGAACAGAACCCCTTGCATACATCACCGACCTCCGACCATCCTTTCCACCATTAATTTTTTGTAAAATTTTATCCAAACAAATGCAAATAACTTGTGCAGTCCATAGAAAACAGACCAGGCTGGCAATTTCTTGAATAAAGGTAACAACTCTGTTACTTAGCTTTTTATGAAACGGCTTAGTAGTTGATCAAACAAAAGCCAGCCAAATCCTCGAATGTTGAAAACTGGCATAATCCTGACGCCATCTAGCGCGCTGTTCATATGCGTTTCACCTAAAGGTTTCTTCAGGGGAAACTCGTTCTTAGACGCACTAAAAGCAAAAACGAATCTTTTAAACCATAACTTTCTTCTATTACATCCAAACAACTTCAAAAAATAGGAAGAATCATTATCATACTGAGAGCAATTCAGACGTACCTTTGAATGTTAAACTGAGAAAACTCAGAAGCTTGCAAAGTTCAGCTGTTAAAGTTGGTGACTCAGGAAACCGTGCATGCGAGAGATTTAAAGAGCAACTGATGCGTCAATCATTAGAGGACCGGGATCACCTGAAGCACGCTTCCCATTCTATGCGTGCATTAAGACCTCCCGGAATTAAAGTTTGTAATTGATGAATCCATCGTTGTTCCACATACAATAGTGCTCGTTCCCGTGTTCTACCAAATCGGGACGTCAAAACTTGCTCGATACAAAAACAGGTGAGATCTTCAAAGGTGTGCTGAAATTCTAGACAATGATCTACCAATGGCGCCTCTTTTCTGTGACATTTTAACTTGCTTTTATGTTCGTTCAATCGAACCCTGAATGATCGTATGGTCTTCCCGATATATAATAATCCACAAGGACATCTTATACCATAAACAATGTGGGTGGAGTCACATGTAGTTGCATTACGAAGCTTATATGTTCTCTCTCCATACTGAAACTCTGAAAACTCTTGAGTGACATTACATACATTACAGGAGCCACATTTAAAGTGGCCAACTGTAATGTTAGGTGGTACATGGGAGATAGGACGTAGAACTGCCGGACTTAATATCTCCTTGATATTCCGGGATCGTTACCAAACGCACCGAACTTGGTGAGTTTCCAAGCCGGCTATGCTGTGCAAAACATTCATATGTCGTTTAATACTGCGCTTCAAATGCATGCTTAAAGGAGTAAAACTTGTGACAAGATTGACTTGCTGTGTATCTGACTCTAGATCTATATTCTCACGAGAAGACAACAGCAGATCCCGATTGGAATATAGTGCTCTTTTATAGGCTCTGTCAACTACTTTACATGGATACCCTCGTTGATAGAAATTGTTCTTCAATAAGCGTGCTTGTGATTTAAAATCTTGTAAGCTTGAACAATTACGACGGTACCTGATAAATTGGGACAAAGGCAAACTGTCTTTTAAATGCAATGGATGACCGCTATTATAATGTAAAATAGCATTTTTATCTATAGATTTCCGAAAAATGGAAGTGCTCCATCCCTCCGGCGATTTCTTTATTAGAATATCCAAGAAAGTAATTTGAGTGGTATGAAAAGTTAAAGTGAATTTGATATTGGCATCTCTGCTGTTCAGCCATGCATGAAACTGTAACAGATGTTCCTGGGTACCGAGCCATAAAACAAAAATGTCGTCAATATGTCTTCGCCATAACTTCACAGAAGCCAGATATGGTGAAGTAGTTAACCAATCTTGCTCAAAGTTTTGCATATATAAGTTGGCGACAGAGGGGGCACACGTGGCACCCATGGCCACCCCTGATAGTTGCAAATAGATGACATCTTCAAATATGAAAAACTTATTATGCAATGTAAGAGACAAGAGTTCTGACTAAAAACTGAGTTGTTGTTCAGACAGATCTCCTCTTTGATGCAGCGAGGCCATTACCACCAAATGAGCTTGATGCTGGGGGATCACTGTGTAGAGAGATACGACGTCAAAAGTTACTAAAATGAGGTCTGGATCTAATGCCCATTGATTGTGGTTTGATAGAATCCGCAAGAAATGAGATGAGTCCTTTATATAGGATGGAATTGAAATCATTTTAGGTCTCAAATAAGAATCCAAAAAAACACAGTACGGGAACGAGCACTATTGTATGTGGAACAACGATGGATTCATCAGTTACAAACTTTAATTCCGGGAGGTCTTAATGCACGCATAGAATGGGAAGCGTGCTTCAGGTGATCCCGGTCCTCTAATGATTGACGCATCAGTTGCTCTTTAAATCTCTCGCATGCACGGTTTCCTGAGTCACCAACTTTAACAGCTGAACTTTGCAAGCTTCTGAGTTTTCTCAGTTTAACATTCAAAGGTACGTCTGAATTGCTCTCAGTATGATAATGATTCTTCCTATTTTTTGAAATTGTTTGGATGTAATAGAAGAAAGTTATGGTTTAAAAGATTTGTTTTTGCTTTTAGTGCGTCTAAGAACGAGTTTCCCCTGAAGAAACCTTTAGGTGAAACGCATATGAACAGCGCGCTAGATGGCGTCGGGATTATGCCAGTTTTCAGCATTCGAGGATTTGGCTGGCTTTTGTTTGATCAACTACTAAGCCGTTTCAGAAAAAGCTAAGTAACAGAGTTGTTACCTTTATTCAAGAAATTGCCAGCCTGGTCTGTTTTCTATGGACTGCACAAGTTATATGCATTTGTTTGGATAAAATTTTACAAAAAATTAATGGTGGAAAGGATGGTCGGAGGTCGGTGATGTATGCAAGGGATTCTGTTCAGTGAGCTCTAACAAAAAAAATAGCCGCTGACAGCCCGTAAGTTCTGAGACCTCACGTTTACCAAAACCACCAGTATTTTGTTTGAAATATCAGGAGATAAAACAAGATAATATAAATAATTTCTCATTTTCACTTTCTGCAACTAAGTGAGAGTATGTTTTGATTGTATTTGGATTATATTGTATTGTACACCGCCCTGACGCCTTGGCATGGGCAGTTTATCAAGCTTTGCGAATAAAGAATAAAGGTCTATGTCTGGTGTTCCCCAGACTTGAAATACTCGAGCAAGGTGATATGAGTGGAGAGACCACTTGTGTGGCAACAGGACTCGGCTGAGCCTGTCCGCCCAAACGTTTTGAATGCTGGAAGGTATACTGCCAATAAACGAATGTGATGCTCTCTGGCAAAGGCCCACAGTTGCAAAGCTTCACTGCATAATTGCAGAGAGCCTGTTCCGCCTTGTTTGTTTAGGTAAAACACGGCCACTTGATTGTCAGTTTGCACCAGAACTGTTTTGTTTACGAGATGCAAGCAAAAGACTTGAATAATATTGGAAATGGCCCTTAGTTCTAGGAGGTTTATTTGAAGAGTAGCCTCCTGTGGGGTCCAGAGACCTTGGGTAGACAGATCGCCCAAGTGGGCTCCCCAACCCAACTTGGATGCATCCGTCGTCAGGACAGCCTGAGGTAGGGTTTGCTGAAAAGGAGAGCCTATTGTAAGGTTTTCCAGAGATTGCCACCAATGCAGAGACGCAATCAGGCGTGTGGTAACTCTGATCTTGTCCGACAGGCATCCTGAGGCCTGGGACCATTGGGAAGCTAAGGTCCACTGGGCCGCTCGCATGTGAAGGCGTGCATAAGGAATCACATGGACTGTAGATGCCATGTGTCCTAGAAGTCGAAGCATCTGTCGGGCAGTGAGGAAGGTATGTAGCACTGCTTGAGATGCTAGTTCGATGATGCGGAGACAGCGAGGCTGAGGCAGGAAAGCCTTTGACTGCTGTGTGTCCAAGCGAGCCCCTATAAACTCAAGGGATTGAGATGGGGTGAGCTGGGACTTTGGAAGGTTTATGATCCATCCCAAGTACTGCAGTATGTGCATTGCTCGGGAAAGAGCATGACTTACCTCTAGAGCTGACGGTGCTCGGATGAGCCAGTCGTCTAAGAAAGGGAAGACAAAAATTCCTAGAGTCCTCATAAATTCTGCTACTACTGCCATGCATTTTGTGAAGACCCTTGGAGCAGAGGCCAGTCCGAAAGGAAGGACCCTGTATTGAAAATGTCTTCCCTTGACTAGGAATCAAAGGAATTTTCTGTGATCTGCATGAATAAGGATATGCATTTAAGCATCCTTTAAATCTAGAGAACATCGCCAATCTTGCTCGTGAAGGTATGGAAGAAGTGTGCCGAGGGAGATCATTTTGGACCTTTCTCGGACTAAATATTTGTTCAGTTCTCTGAGGTCCAGGATTGTTCTTAGTCCCCCTGACTTCTTTGGAATGAGAAAATAGCGGGAATAGAATCCTGTGCCCTGCTGGGACATTGGAACCTCTTCTATAGCCCCTTGAGCCAGAAGAGTGGTGACCTCTTGCCACAACAGGTCTGAGACCGGTGGTTGAGATTTGAACTGTTTTATTAGCGTGGATGGGGGCAAGCTGAGGAAATGAAGCTTGTATCCCAGACTCACGATAGATAGAGTCCAGTCTTCTGATGTGATTTGTTGCCATCTTTTGGCAAAATGGCAGATACGGACTGAAATATTTAAAGGTTCTGGGCTTAGAATAGGAAAAATGGCTAAGTTCTCTAGACAATAGACAAAGACCCTGGGGAGGCTGGGTCTGCTGAGCCTTCTGAGCTTGTGTCTTTCTTTGTCTAGTTTGTTGTTGCCCCTTCTGGGGAACATGTGTTTGCTAGGTAGAAGATGGATAGAACTTCTTCTTTTTAGAGAAAAAGGGTTTTTTGAAAACCTTTTTCTTGGCTGGGTTAGCTGTCGATTTTGACAATCAGTCTAAAGTTTTATTATCAGTGTCAATTACATTAGCTTTGAGCTGCCAATCCTTGCCAAAGAGATTTTCTCCTGTGCAAGGAATATTTTCCAGCTTATCTTGCACCCATTCCTCCAAATCTGAAGCTTGGAGCCAGGCAATACGACGTGCTCCTATGGATATAGCAAAAGTTCTGCTAATACATTCAAAACAGTCAAAGGTAGCATGATTCATAAACTTAGAGACATTTTGAGCATGTTTGACTAAAGTCAAATGATCTGTCCGTTTATCCTCTTGAAGAAAAGGGTTCAAAAGTTCCAAGTCTTTTGTAACCTGCTCAAGAAACATTCCCATGTATAATATATAAGAACTGATTCTTGCTGATAGCATGGAGGACTGAAAGCATTGACGACCAAGGGCATCCAGTGTTCTAGACTCACGACCTGTGGGATTGGAAGAGTGTCTTTTAGCACTCTTAATCCGCCTCATGGCGGATTCTACCACCATAGAATGATGTGGTAACTGAGTCTTCTGAAACCCTGGACAAGGTGGTACTCGATACATAGTGTCAAGACGTCTAGAGTGTGGAGATACTGTTAAAGGAGCTTCCCACGTTCTTAACATTAGATCATGTAAGATCTGGTGTATAGGAAGCATAGCTGCCTCCTTTGGAGCCAAAGGATATTGAAGAATTCGCAATTCTTCTGCCCTAGGCTCCTTTTCTGGTACTACTGTAATGGCAAGACCCTTTACCATATCATGTACAAAATCATGAAAAGACATATCCTCAGGAGGGGACATTCTGCGTTGAAGAGAAGAAGTTGAATCTTGTAAAAGTTCAGCTCTGGTACCGGTGGAATCATCCGAGACATTGGAATCGGAAGACTCAAAAGGAGGAAGCACCGGGTTCTCCCGAAGCAGATGGCATCGGTACCGCTCAATGTCGGTACCGAAACAAGTCGATACCTGATCTCCCATGCTGGAGAGAGATTCCAAACTCGACATCGGGGGAAGCATGCCTGTTGAAGCAGGTACCGAGGGCACTGACACCAGTACCGGCATCGGTACCGGCGGAACCGTCTGCAGCGACTTTAGCAGTACCGAAGTAGCTAAAAGAGTCGCTAGACTGCGTTCGATAGTGAGGAGTCTTTTGTCCACTGCCGATGCCGGGGTGTTGGTACCGGTGGTAGCGGCCACAACCCCCGAGTATGGCACCAGTAGTTCCATCGAGGCCGAGGCCTCGGTAACATCCTGGAGCCCCGATAAAGCTTTGGAGTCCGAAGACTCCTGCCGGGGCTGTTTTGCTGGTGAAGTATCCTCGAGGGCACCGCCAGTGGCATCTCGCTGTTTAGATGGAGATCTACCCTTCAAGGACCGGCTAGTCTTAGAAGACTTGTGTTTAGTTACCTGAGATCCCTGGGAAGAAGTAGAAGCCTGGGAAGACATCGATGCTACAGACATCGTGTCTGAAGCAAAAAGGGCACCGAGTTGATTCGCTCGATTCTGAAGACTTCTTTTAGTCAACTTCCTATAGGAGAGACACTCCGCAGGGCAATGGTCAGGACCTAAACATTTAAGACACCAGTCATGGGTGTCTGTAATAGAAATTGTACCGCCACATTTTGAACATTTTTTTAAAACCAGAGGCTGGTTTTTCCATGGTAAGGGAAAAGAGGGCCTAATGCCCAAAATGGCCCCAAGCACCAGAGCAGGGAAAAAATCCCTGAGAAAAGCACTAAAATTGAAATATTTTTAGAAGAAAAGAAATAAAAGCTCCAGTGGTACCGGTAGGTGTCGACGGAAGGCAGA
This sequence comes from Ichthyophis bannanicus, assembly GCA_033557465.1. Taxonomy (NCBI): domain Eukaryota; kingdom Metazoa; phylum Chordata; class Amphibia; order Gymnophiona; family Ichthyophiidae; genus Ichthyophis; species Ichthyophis bannanicus. Next base: position 191,314,243 of record CM066031.1, on the reverse strand, counting down.
CGCAACCACAAAAAATATACAAATAAGAGAAGATTTTCTGCGGTGACAGGGGACACGTCCTGTCGGCTCCGCGGAAAACGAAGAACTGAAGCGAGAGAGGTAGTTGGGCTGAAAGGCAGCACGCATGCGTGGTGGGATGCTCCCAAAAGCTTTCCTTTTGGACGCTGGGGAGCGTTCCCGCGCAGGCTCCATCGGTGTCGACGGTACCCCATATGTGAAGACTACATAAAAGCCAGCCGCTGCCGGCGGGAAACCCCTTGCAGCTTCCATCTTGCTGCTCCCCGACTGGGGCCGAGCTCTGCAATCCTCCAGCCCAATCGGGGCTGTGGGAGGAGGGAATCACCTGCATTAAAAGCCAGCCGCCGCCGGCGGGAAACCCCTTGCAGCTTCCATCTTGCTGCTCCCCGACCGGGGCCGAGCTCTGCAATCCTCCAGCCCAATCGGGGCTGTGGGAGGAGGGAATCACCTGCATTAAAAGCCAGCCGCCGCCGGCGGGAAACCCCTTGCAGCTTCCATCTTGCTGCTCCCCGACCGGGGCCGAGCTCTGCAATCCTCCAGCCCAATCGGGGCTGTGGGAGGAGGGAATCACCTGCATTAAAAGCCAGCCGCCGCCAGGCAGGCCCGCGCCTGAGGGCCTCGCCAGAGGGCCCTTTGGCGTGGCCCTTAGGCGGAGCACTAGAAAACAGCCTTCCTTCCTCCATTCACGTGAGGCGCGAAAGACTTCAACGAAGGCGAGCACTGAAGCAGCTAGTAAGCCCTGTGACCGCACAATCCTCGATATCCCTCACTTTCACACATCCTGTTGTACTGGGAAGGGAATTCGACAGCCTGCCACCGATAAAGACCCAAGAGCTCAGAAAATAAAGACATTCCCTCAGACCACCCTGGCACTTCATTAACGAGGCAGATCTCCAGCTACACGATCAAATCATCAGACCCCTCATGGTATCTGTGCAATCTCCTGCTTACTAAATGCAATTCAAATCATAGCAACCGTTAGGATCCTAACTAGGGTGTTTTACATGTATATTATCTCGATGCATAACTAAATGTTATAATCTGACCCACACTCAGTGACCCACAATCAGTGAAAGTCTGTAGAAACTATCAATATAGCAGCTCTGAGACCCGTTTGAAACATTGTATATACTCTAATAGTCCTGTTGAAACTTAGTAACAACCTGCTCACTGATTCATTTGAAATTCTGTCTAAACTAATACTTGAACTCACAAGGCAAAAACCATGACCTGCTCACTACTAGCCCTCCTAAGCTTCTATCTACTCTTTAACACCTTCAACGAAACTAATGCCCTTACCCATGGCAACAACCATATCACCTTACTCCACAATAGAAATAGAAAACACTATAACAATCATTTTAAACCACCACAAAACCCCCATTACAAAAGACAGTCTCACATACTTCACATAGCATTAGAGCACACAACCAACACAAAACGCAACAGATTAGATACTCAAAAAGAACTCAGATGTGCCCTTATCAATGCTCGATCCACCTGCAAGAAATAGCCTGCCATCACCGACCTCATAACCAACCTCAACCTAGATATATTATTGGTCACCGAATCCTGGCTCTCTGATGCTGATACAGTCATACTAAACCAGCTCACACCTCCAGCCTACTCCAGCTACACAAGTAACAGATCTAGCAAAAGAGGAGGCGGAGTACTCATCATAGCAAAAACCGAACTACAATACCGAACAATACAAACCTGCAGCACATCACAGCTCGATTCCATTACTATCTACAGTAACTATAACACGATCAACCTGATCTATAGGCCACCAAATACCTCATCTGAAGAACTATCGACCATCATTGACCTAGCCTGCAATCCAAAAAATCCGAACTGGCTACTAGGTGACTTTAATCTCGCCTCACTCCAGCCCATTGTGGCCTGCACCTTCCTCGATGCAATGTCCAACCTCAATAATGTACAAATAATAAACAACCCCACTCATCAACGCAGAAATGTTCTTGACCTCATCTTCACCCCACCCACTTACTCAGACTCCAACTACAATTTTGATTTTTCAATCACCCCAGTTCCCTGTTCCGACCATAGCCTCCTATCATTCAAGATGCCAGTACAGCTAAAACCAGTCAGCCACACTATGAAACGTGCTCCAGCAAACCACAGACGATTCAAACCATTTGACAAAGAAGAAATCATGAACATCGTCCTCCCAAAATTGACCCAACCATTGGACAACATCAATGACATGGTTGACAACTGGAACAACACCCTCAAGGAATACTTGGAACTATCTACAGCTAATAGCCACCCAACACCGGATAACCTTTTGGATAAAAAACCATCGGCACCATGGTTCACCCCAGAGCTAAAGAAATCCCTCACACTTTTGAGAAAGCTAGAGAGAAGATGGCATAAATCCCAGAACTCCTCTGACCAAGCATCATACCTAACCCATCTAAAAACCCACCGTGAAGCGGTCTGGTACAGCAGAAAAGCCTATCACTCGGAACTCCTCAACCGCTCTCTAAACAAGCCACGAGAGCTCTTTAACCTTATAAGAGTACTAACCACAGAACCATCCCTGCCACAGCAAGAATCCATACACCCCCAAAAGTACGCCAACTACATCCAATCAAAAGCCATCAAAACATCAATAGCCTCCCCCCTTGATACCTTCCCAAATTCATGTACATGAGAACCCACTCTGCAAGTTCGTACCCCCCTCCACAAAACACGTTGAAGACATTGTCACCAGAATAAACACAACTACGGCAGCAAATGACCCATGTCCAGCACACTGGATAAAAGCAATGAGATCTGAACTCAGCCCGTGCATATCGAAAATCATAAACCAATCATTCTCAACAGGAACTTTCCCATCAGCTCTCAAGCAGACCTCCATAAGACCTCTTCTAAAAAACAATCAACTAGACTCAACAAAGGAAGAATCCTATCGTCCAATTGCCAGCATCCCCTTTCTAGCTAAAATAATTGAGAAGATAACACAAATTCAGATCCAACAACATATAGACACCACATCTCCATTAGACCCCAGTCAACATGGCTTCAGAGAAGCTCATGGAGTCGAAACACTGCTGACCTCATTAACCAACACTCATCACTGGAATCGACAGCATCAAAAATGGATTTGCATTAATATTCCTAGACATCTCCGCAGCATTTGATTCAGTGGACCATAACAAACTCCTAACCCGACTCCAATGCAAAGGGATCCAGGGGTTAGCACTGGATTGGTGTAAATCGTACCTGGAAGAGCGCTGGCAACATGTTCGTATGGGAACAAACACCTCAGAACCATTCCAGTTGAAACAAGGAGTCCCCCAAGGATCCTCCCTCTCGGCGCTACTATTTAATATTTATATGCAGCCGTTATGTGAGATCACACGTTCATTCGGAGTATCCTCTCTAATCTATGCAGATGACGTGCTGATTTTCACACCAATCAACATCACTCTGCCAGATTTCACGGTTCTAGTAGAATGTTTCGATGCAATAGCAGACTGGCTTCTCACACAGAACATGAGAATAAACTTCAAAAAAACCGAAGTTTTAATCATCACCAAGAATAAGGAATTTTCACCCCCACCTATCCTAAAAGTACGGGACGCCGAACTTCCAGTCAAAACCACCATAAAATATCTAGGTGTAACTCTGGACCATCGCCTAAACTTCAAAGAGCACATAAACCGAACAGTAAAAACCATCTACTTTAAGATTAGGACCCTCCGACACCTCAAAAACATGCTCGATCGCGACAACTTCCGCACCATCTTTCAAGCGATAGTCACTCCCCACTTTGACTACGCAAACATAGTTCTCCACGGCCTCCCAAAAAGCACCCTAAACACGCTTCAACTAGCAATGAACACCGCTGCTCGCATCCTCCATGGGGCCTCAAGGAGTGATCATATAACCCCCATATTAAAGGAATTACACTGGCTCCCAATACCTTACAGAATTACATACAAAGTACTACTAACAACATTTAAGGCCATCAATAACTTAGCGCCCCCAGCAATCTGCACACTCCTCACTCACACCCCTAATACCAGATCCAGGAGATCGGTAGCGGCCAATACCCTAACCATCCCAACCGACTCCACAAAGCGTTTAAATGCAACGACGGAAAGAGCATTCTCATACTTCGCTCCTAGATGCTGGAACAATCTTCCTCCCTCCATAAGAGCAATCAAGGACCTCAAGCAATTTAGAAAAGCTATAAAACACCACCTGTTCCTCTTACACTTCTCCCAACACCAGTTACCATCTCCTACCCTCTCAACTTTTCCTAAGCCCCCTTTATAAACCAAAATTGATCTGATCCATCTCTTCTGTATAACAAGAAATTTACCATTGTATATAGTTGTATAATTAAGATGTACAAAGTTTTCCTAAGTTGAATCCTGTTAGATCTCCTGTTACATGTAAGCTCATGACAGCATGTTGCTATCTGTAAGCACTTTATGTTTACTGTAAACCGCGCTGATGAGAAAGCGCGGTATATAAGAACATTAAATAAATAAAATAAAATAAATAAAATACATTCCTGCTTGTTCCTGGAGATTCTACCCTCCCTTACTAACTAATGTCATTAATGTAACCCTAGATATACTGTCTTAAGTTAATGTTAAATGTAATCTCCAAGTTGATTTCCCATTTCAATATCTATTATTCTGTTTCAATGTAAACCGCTTTGACCGTAGGATAAAGCGATACAGAAAAACTGTTAAATAAATAAACTAAGCATGTACAGCTACATTCAGAAAAGCCCGAAAATGTTATTTTCTGAAATTACTTATCACTGAAGGGACACTGTAAAATAACTTCCTCTTCTATCACTACAGAAAAATATTTGAGACAACTGCTGAGGATTAAATGCTGTACCACTTAGGTGTATAAACTTACTTGCTGGATCGTGGAACTATCATATCAGTTAGTGTTTCATACTGTTTCATCCAGTCATTGTAGCTTTGCCTAAAAACAAAAAATATATCAAATGAACAGGAAAATCAAAGCTGCTATAATAGATGTTCTCTGAAGACAGCAGGATAATAGCCTTCACAAGATGGGTGATGAGAAATGGAAACTGGCCAGAACAGCGACTATAAAGTTTCTAGAGCTTTCTAACATGCTTCAGTCAACATGTGTAGAACATTCAGTCTCTGTGGCCCAGCAGAGCTTATTTCAGTTCTGTATAAAGTTAATGTTGGAGAATGTCTTTGGAAAGGTAGAAAAGTTCTGTAGAGACTGATATCCTGCTTCTAAAAAAGCAGTACAGCTTTCCTTCTGGCATGAGAAAATAAAGTTGCTCCAAGAAAAAGCAGAATATTAATCCTCACAGATGAGCATTATTGCCCAGAGCCTAGGTTAAAGAAAAAGTACACAAAACTCTATAAAGCTCCCAGAGCTTTATAGAGAAGAGTACCATGCATGAGCAGGGATTCTTGCATCTGCATCATTATGCAAGGCCACCTCAGTTCCATATAAATATTTAAATTAGGAGAAGCGAAATCCTAGGAGAGGTAGGTGGGCTTTTTGAGGACTAATACCCTGCGCTGTGCTCAAAGGACACTCGTTATAGGTAAGCAACTTTGCTTTCTCGAGGGCAAGCAGGCTAGATAGTCACATATGGGAATTGCTAGCTGCAGTATGCCTTTAATAAAAAAAAAAGAAAAGGAGAAAAAGGGAAAGTGCAAATGGGTGAACAAAGCAATTTTTTGCTTGCAACAGGCAATGTTTGTAATTATTATTATTATTTTAATAACGGCAACCTGGAAAATGAAAAAAAGAATGGGACTTGGATATTGGGGGAGGAGGGTGGAGGGTGGTGGAGAGTGGATTCTAAAAGCATCCACAGGACTGGCTAAGGTGAAAATCCAACACCGCCTTAAGGAGTCACACCTAGGATACATGCTCGGAACCACCTTCTTGGTAAAAAAAAAAATATACAAAATCCAACTGCATGCCCAAGTGACTATTACCAAACATAACACCTTCTGGAACAAGTGCTTCAGCTCACAGGAATCTAGTGGTTTAAAGGAGAAATTTCACTTACTGTTAATTTCCTTTCCTGGAGTTCTGCTAGACCAGTCCAGACTAGTGGTTTATGTCCCTCTACCAGCAGATGTTGAAGACAGAGAAAGTACCAGAGGCTTCTGTGAGCATGCCCTGGCACATATATTGACTCCCCTAGGGGTCGCCTTCAGTATACTTCTGGACAAGCAGTGGAATCCCATTGCCCAATGCCCCAACGGCGAACGACGCCCCATCGACTAAAACAGTACCAACGGGAACAACTATATACAATGAGCTCTCATGTGAGCAATTTAGAAAGATGCAGCAAGGCATCAGCACTAAATGGCGGACAAGCAGCTGCACTGACAATAAGATTCTTCTGAGAAGGCTGTCTGTGAAAAACACAGAGAAGGGTGGGTCTTGGACTGGTCTAGCAGGAATCCAGGAAAAGAAATTAACGGTAAGTGAATTTCTCCTTCCAATTCATCCAGCTAGACCATACCAGACTAGTGGGAAGTACCCAAGCTACACCACCCTAGGGTGGGAAGAGACAGCCGCTGTCACTACCTTGGCTCCAAAACAAGCCGATTCCCATGCTTGGAGATCGAGGCAATAATGACGGGTAAATGCAGACAAGGAGAACCAGGTAGGTGTCCAACAGATGTCAGGGGGCACAACATGTGACTGTTCCACCCATGAAGCTGTTTGGGCCCGCATGGAGTGAGTCCTGAGCCCTGCAGTTACAGGCTTGCCATGCACAATATATACGGACTCAATAGTGCACTTAATGCAGTGGGCAATCGTAGCCTTAGATGCCACCAGTCCCTTGCGGGAGCCCACAAAAAGGAGGTTGGACTTCCGAAAGTCATTGGTTACCTTGAGAACACAGCACTCTGCAGGCATCGATGGCGCGGAGACCACTATCACTGCCCACACACTGTTCCTTAGAAAAGGACTGAAGCAAAATGGTCTGGTTTACATCGAAGGGTGTAAACACTTTCAGCAAGAGTGCACTGCCCAGAGGAAGATCCCCTCAGGGAAGAAGGAGAAATAAGGGTCCTGACAGGTAAGTGCCTGAAGCTCAGACACTCGCTGTGCTGTCCACAAGTAAAATTGCTTTGAAGGGTAAATCGCGGAAGATGTCTTTAAGTGGCTTGAACGGAGGCCTCATTAGGCTCTTAAATCCTATAAAGTCCCAGGGAGGGACACCAGCTGCAGTGAATGCTGCAAGGTTTGGACCCCACAAAGAAAGCGGCCAACATCCACATGAGAAGCAATGGAGTGGTCTGCTATGGGACTGCGGAAACAAGGGCAGCAACTTGAACTCTCAAGAAGTTGAGGACCAAGCCCTTATCAAAACTGTCTTGCAGGAAAAGCCAAGATATCCGGTATATGGAAGCGCCAGGGAGAGACATCATGTTGGGAGCACCAGGACTCAAAGAGTCTCCAAAAACTCAAGCATATGCTAGAGAAGTTGATAGACATCGTGCTTTGAGAAGGGTATTGACCAACTGCTGTTAGTATCCTTTGCACGTTAGGTGGTGCCTCTCAAGAGCCATTCCGTAAGCGAGTAGGCAGCTGCGTCATCCATCAAGATGGGTCCATGGCACAGGAGACCTTTGCACGAACCAAGCAGCATGGACGACACAGCAAGCAGGTGCACCACATCGGTGTACTATGGGCAGCAAGGCCAATCAGGGGCCACAAGAATGACCAGTCTGGGGTGAGACAATGCATCAGAAGGCACGATTGATCATCGCCCACAGGGGGAAGAGATACAAGAGCATTGTTACCGGCCAGGATTGGACTACAGCATCCAGATCACGGAAGCCAGACTTCTTCCGCCGACAAGGTAGCTGACATCTTGGCATTCGCTGCTGTTGCCATTGAATCAGTGCTCGACTGGCCCTAGTTGCACACTATCTGCTGGAACGCCCAAGGAGCAAGTTGCCATTCATTGGGGTCCAGAGCATGATGACTGAGGAAGTCTGCTTGCACATTCTTCATCCCCACTAGCTATTTATTTAAAGTTTTTATATACTGCCTTTCTACAATTCAAGGCAGTTTACATAGAACTCAAAATAGCAGTGTAGTTACAATAATTTGTAGTATAAAACTTATCTATAGTTAACAAGTAATGGTATATTGCCAGAAAAGCAACTATGTACATTTTGTAAGAATAAGGGGGGAGGGTAAGGGGTAAAAAGGAGGGGGAGGGCAGGACTGCATAAGGAGGAGAATTTATAGGAGTGGATTAAGTGGGAGAGTGAACAAGTTACACTGGATCTGGGTTGTCATGGGGGATGGAGCCAAAATATTCTTGGAAAAGGAGTGTTTTTAGTTTTTTTCAGAACTCTGTGTGGTCGGAGCAATCTCGTAGGTCAGGTGGCAAGGCAGTCCATTGAGCCGACAAGGCCTGTAGGTGTTCCTCCACCAAGGAAAAAGAAGGCTCATTTCCCTGATGGCTCCCGGGCACTTGGTGCCTCCTTGTCTGTTGAGATAGGCAAATCAGAAAGGTGTCTTTGATGGGTTTGGGCATCCACTGATCGGTAGTTATCTAGGCCCACTCTTTCGAAAACAGAACCAGTTGACTGCCTACCAGCGGCATCCTGGAACAGCCCTGGAAGCTGTCAGCAGGATGATTGATTGGAACCGGAGAACTTGGCCAAGAAGGAGTGGATATCCTTGTGTTGGCGGAGTCTTCAAAAGGGCTGGGACTTGGCCCCAGATCTGCTGGATGAAGAGGTGATAGAGAACATTCCTGGGCGGTAAAGCGTTGTTACTCATCTGTAGCAGGTAATCTCAGGGAACAGCAGGAATCAGTCTTCACATATGGGTGACATTGGTACCAACAGAACCCATGCGGGAATGCTTCCCAGCGTACAACTGGAAAGCCTTTGGGAGCAATCCACTGCACCTGCACATCTGCCTTCCCAACTCCTCTCCTCAGTTGAGTTTGTAGCTGAGAGACAGAGAAAAAGAGTATACCCTACAACTCCTAGGGGAGGAGGAGGGCGGGTTGTGAAGACTGACTCCTGCTGTTCCCGGAGATCACCTGTTACAGGTGAGTAACAACATTATCTCCAGGAAGAAACAGGAATGCAGTCTTCACATATGAGACTAACTAGCTCCCAGGTACCAGACTGGAAGTGGGTAGTCCTGGTATTCCCAAGGCTAAAGGATAGAGCCAAGAGCGTGGATACAATGTGGCCCCGTTGGACTCAACTGCAGTTGGCTAGACCACCTCTAATGGAAGTCTGGTGCCAGAAAGAAGTCTGGGACAGAGGGTAGGAGTTGCATTTATGTCCCAAAAAGGTGCTAGTCAAAGACAGCATCCCAACGGGAGTCCCTGTCTAAGCAATAGTGGGTAGCGAAGATATGAATGGAGGATCAGGTAGCTACCCGACAGATCTCATTGATGGAGACAAAAAAGAGGTTATGGCTTGCATATTGTGAATGGTGACGTGACCCTCAAGGGAGAGTCCCACCTGTGCAAAGGCAAAAGAAATGCAGTCCGCTATCCACTTGGATGGGGTATGTTTTGTCACTGGAAGTCCATGGTGACTTGGATCAAAGGAAATGAATAGCTGTGAATATTTCCTGTGAGCCTTGGTTCTATCCAAGTAGTAAGCTAGCGCTCGTTTACAATCTAGAGTGCATAGTGCTGCTTCGGCCCGAGAGGCATGTGGTCTTGGGAAGAAGATCAGTAAGATTACCGACTGGTTCAGGTGGAAGGCTGAAACCACTTTCGGAAGGAAGTGTGGATGGGTACAGAAGACCACCTTGTCATAGTGGAACTGGGTGTATGGAGGATCTACTACTAAAGCCTACAATTTGCTGATGCGGCGAGCTGAGGAAAGAGCAATGAGAGAGAGTACCTTCCATGTGAGAAACTTGAGTGAAGCAGCAGCTAAAGGCTCAAAAGGAGGCTTTAGAAGTTGTGCTAGCAGCACATTGAGGTTCCAGGCCACCGGTGGTAGTTTGATAGGTAGCCTGGACAGCAGGAGACCTCATATAAAACTATGCACCATGGGGTGCAATGAAATAGGCTGTGTGTCGAGAGGCTTGTGATAGAGTTCATCTCAGTGCCAGTACAGCTTGAGTTAGTAATGAGACCTGCCGAAGACAAGTGGAAGAGATACTGTAGAATAAATTCCACCAGGCAGGTAGAGGGGTCAATCTGCTTTGGGGAACACCAGAGCTTGAACTTCCACTATTTGAAAGCATAAGAACATCTGGTGGATGGTTTGCATGATGCAATTAGGATATCCTTGACCTGTTGTGGAAGGCCCAGGTCTACAAGGATTATGGTTTCTGAGCCAGGCCGTGAGGCGGAGACCCTGTGGACGGAGATGGAGAAGCGTCCCCTGATCCTGAGAGAGAAGGTTGGGCGCATGTCCCAGACCGAGAGGTTGAGTCTGTGCTAGTCGAAGCAGCAGAGGAAACCATGGCTGACAGGGTCAAAAAGAGGCTATGAAGATCACAGAGCCCTTGTCGGCTTGCAGTTTAAACAGGGTCTTGGGTATCAAGGGGATGGATGGGAATGCATAGAGCAGACCTTGTCCCCAGTGGAGAAGGAAAGCATCCGTCGCCTATCTGTGCAGGGAGAGAAGCCATGAGCAGAACAGTGGAAGTTGTGCGTTCTCCTGGATAACTAACAGATCTATTTAGTGGGGTCTCCCACAAGTGGAAGATCCAAGATGCCGTCTCTCAATTGAGGGTTCACTCATGTGGATGTAGGATATGGCTGAGTCTGTCCACAAGGCGATTGAGTTTGCCCGGGATATACACCGTGGCAGTTTCTCCAAATGGGTTAGTTTTGCAGATACCATGACAGTCGTGAATCTCACTTCTAAGCCAGGGTATGTAGAGTATGATCTTAGTCTCTCAAATTTACTGCTAATGCTCGGTGTAGTCCTCACATCATGCCAAAAACAGCTTCCTTCTGGAGTTCGTAATATGTAACAGGTATGGGAAGTTTGTCAAGATGTGTTTGGAAATTCTTCTTTATCAAGCATGTCACTCCCAGTATAATGGGAAAGATTTCTGCATCTTTCTGCCACATTTTCTTTGTCTCTGACTGTATTTCTTGATACTTCAGGATCTTCTGTCTCTCCATGCAATTAACCCGTTTTGGACAGCTCACATATTCTCTCTCTCTGTTCTGGATGATTTATTAGATTTCTTACACTCAAACAACTATGAAATACAAGCAATAATAAAAAATATTAAAACTTTGCAGAAAATAGAAGTTTCACACAGTGTATGTTTTTCATACACTGGTCCAATGTCCGTCTTCCAAGTGATCAGAAAAGTTATGATTCAGTTCCAATATTCATTGACATAGACATACTGTATGATACTATTGAAACTGCAGTTTTCATTTCATTTATTATGATATAATATAGTTTGTCAACAGTCCATTCTGATGGCGGAATATGATACACGTGAAAACACCTCTTATGCAGTGCGTCGATATTGCACCATTGAAACACCTAGAACCGAACACGTGACAGCAATTAGTCTCGACAACATATTAGCCCAGTGTATGAGAAACATACAAACATAGAAATATGATGACAGAAAAAGACTACATGGCCTATCTAGTCTGTCCTTCCATATCAACAACTACAGCAGTCCCCTTTTTACCTTTAGAGATCCTCTGTGTTTGTCCCATGCTTTTTTAAATTCAGTTACTGTCCTCATCTCTACCACGTCCACTGGGAGACTATTCCATGGATCCACTACTCTTTCCGTAAATAAATATTTCCACATATCACTCCTGAATCTATCTCCCTTCACCCTCATCCCATGTCCCCTCGTAGCAGAACTTGCTTTCAATTGAAAGAGGCTCTCTCCCTGAACATTTATGCCACAGAGGTATTTAAACATCTCAATCATATCACCTCTATCCCGCCTTTCCTCTAAGGTGTACATATTAAGATCCTTAAGTCTGTCCTCATATGCTTTATAATGAAGACCGCTAATCATTTTAGTAGCCACCCTCTGCACCGACTCCATCCTATTCACATCCTTTTGAAGGTGCGGTCTCCAGAATTGCACACTATACTCCAAATGAGGTCGCACCAAAGACTTATACAGAGGCACTATCACCTCCTTTTTTCTGCTAGCCATTCCTCTCCGTATGCACCCAAGCATCCTTCTAGCTTTTGCTACTTACTATTTTTTGTGATCTTTTTATGTTGAGCCGCCAGTACCGTCAAAATCAGCAAACTTTGAATAACTATTAAACGTAATAAATCTCAAATAAAACATCTGTATATAACGCTTTTTGATATAACGATAATAACTAAACATAGTTCCATTGAATTTATAACCATTAATTAGTAAACGGTTGAGTAGTAAGTATGGAAACCTTATGTCTATAAAATATACGCTGGTCCAAAACGGGTTAACAGAATAATCACTCAGTACTGACACTTCTATTATCAATGCCATTCTGGTGTTCTTCTCCTTTACCACTATGTCAGCTTTCCTGGCAACCAATTTCTTATCCATCAGAATGGGAATGTCCCAAGTGATCAGAACCTCTTCATTCTCTGTTATTCTCTTAGGGTCATGATCCCAGTGCTTTTCAGGGACAGTGATGTTGTAGTGTTTCCAGAGTAGGAGGCATGCTACTTTGTTGTGCCTTTCGGTATAGACATTTTCTGCCATCAGAATTTCATAGCCTACTATAAGGTGAGTCACTGTTTCCAGCTCTTTCTTACAGAATCAGCATATGTCTGTTTTGCCAGATTTTTCAATGTTCGCTGTAAACCATCTCGTCCGTAATCCGCTGTCCTGGGCTGCAACTATCAATCTTTCATCCTCCGAGGATGTGGTGTGCAATTGAGAAAAGCCAGAGACAAAGTGCATCCTGGCAGAGGAGATAGGACCCTGTTCCTCCTTGCTTGTTCAAATAGAACATGGCACCTGGTTGGCCCAAGAGTTGGGGTTGAAAAACCCGAAGGGCATTTGTAAGTGTATGGAGTTCCAGGAGATTTATCTGTAACTGAGATTCCTGGTGTGTCCACTGTCCCTGTGTGGTTAGATTGTTCAGATGTGCTCCCCAACCGAGCTTGGAGGCCTGTGTTAGGGTGCACTGAGGTGGAAGCATCTGACAAGGTGACTCCCTGAGTAGGTTTTGAGGGGAGCACCACCACTGAAGGGATTTGAGAAGTGGAGGGGTGATGCATATTTTGTCTGAGAGATGCCTGGTTGCCTGTTTCCATTGAGGCAAAAGAGTCCACTGGGCTTCTCTCATGTGCAGGCGGGTATAGGGGACTATATGGACTGTGGAGGCCATGTGCCCTAAAAGACGTAGCATCTTTCAAGCTGTGATGCAGCTTATCTTGTTGGTTAGCTAGATGAGGCGGGTAGAGCAATCCAGGGGAGGAAAGCTCTGACCTGTTGAGTGTCCAGAAGTGTTCCAATGAACTCAAGTTGCTGGGTTGGCACCAGGTGCGACCTGGGAATGTTTAAGACTAATCCCAGATGTTGAAGTTATGGTGCAACGTAGGGAGAGCTTTACTTCTTGTGGGGATTCTCTCCTGATTAGCCATCATCTAAGTAGAGGAAAATGAAGACCCCCCCAAAGTGCAAAGGTAAGTCGCAACCACTGTCATGCACTTTGTAAATACTTGGAGTGCAGAGGCTAAGTTGAAGGGGAGCATCTGATATTTGTAATGGTTCTGCTGGAACTGAAAAATCAGATACTGTCTGTGCTGAGGGTGGATCTGTAGATGCCTCCTTGAGGTCTACAGAACACAGCCAATCATTCCTCTGAAGGTATGGCAGGAGTGTGCCGAGGGAAATCATTTTGAATTTTTCTCAAACGAGGAATATGTTTAGGTCCCTTAGATCTCCGATGGGCCTGAACTCTCCTGTCTTCTTGGGGATAAGAAAATAAAGGAGAGTAGAAGCCCATATCCTCTTGGGGCGAAGGAATTCTTCCTATGGCCCCCCCTGAGCTAACAGGGTGGATACCTCCTCTGATAGGAGATTTCTCTGCAGGGGGTTTCAGGGATAATCTTCTATATAGGTGGTCAGGGGTAAGCCTTTGAAGTGAAGCAGATAGCCCCTTTGGACGATGTTGAGGGTCCACTGCTATGATGTTATGAGGTACACCTGTGGGCATAGGAACAGAGCCTGCCTGCTATGTGTAGGAGTTGGGGACCCTGCAGAGGCAGAGTGGCTATGCTCTATACAGGAAGGAGTCAAAAACCAGGTACTGGTTGTGGCAGTGCAGCTGGTTGGGGTTTAGTGGCTTTAGGCTTCTTGGGTTGGTGAGGGTCCTGCTGGTATTGCTGTTGCTGTTGAGGCTGATAAGTAGCTGCAGGTGGATAAGAAGGATAATATTTCTTCTTCTTTGGCTAGAAAGATTTCTTTGGATTAGTCCTCTTCTTAGAGGAGTCCGCTGTCTTTCTTGAAAGACACTTGAGGGTGAGATCATCTGTCTCGATCTCTCCAGCTTTTTCCCTCCAACCCTTTCCAAAGAAGTTTTCTCCAGAACAGGGAATATTAGCCAATTTGTCCACTGTTCAAGATCAGATGCGGAAGCTGTGCTGGATGACTCAAAGGCATCAAAAGATGCTCTAGCTAGAAATTTGGATGTATTTTGATTCTGCTTGATGAGGGCTGGGAATGCATTTCATTTGTCATCAGGAAAAAAAAGGCACAAACGTCTCCAGATCCCTGGATACATCCTTGAGGAACATGCCCATATTGAGCATGTATGAAGTAATTCTGAGGGTGAGCATGCATGCCTGAAAACATTGACGGTCAAGAGCATCAAGAGTTCTGGGGTCCTTGCCTAGAAGCATGGAAGAGTGATTCTTAGAACTCTTGATGCGGCGCATCGCCGATTCCACTAAAATGGAATGGTGTGGGAGTTGAGGCTTCTGAAAGCCTGGGCATGCAGGAACTCGATACATGTTATCGAGTCATTCATTGATAGCAGAAGCATTAGAGGAGCCTCCCACATACAAAGCATCAAATCCTGTAAGATGCCATGTATCGGTAAAGTGGCAACCTCTTTAGTCATCGAGGAGTATTGGAGCATTTCCAATTCCTCTGTCCTTGGTTTCATCTCCAATGCCACAGTGTTCTGTACACCTGCTGCCATGTCCCTAAGGAAGTCTTGGAAAGACATATCCTCTGTTGGAGATCAACGCTGCACATGAGGAGGGGACGGGTCTGAAGGAATGTCCCGGCTTACTCAGGAGTCGTCCGATGCATCATCGGAATCGGAGGAAGCAGAATCCGAGTCTGATAGAAAGTCAAAGTATCGGCAATCTCATGCTTAATATCAATACTTCTCCAGTGTCAATGATCAATGCTGGTACCAATGATCGCTCGGTGCAGCTTCGGGAGCCTATGGGGTGCCGATGATGTCCATCAATTCCAAAGGGGGTAGAAGGAAGGCTCCCACAGTACAGATTCAAATGCCGGCATCAGCCCAGGAAATGGTGGTGCCATCGCTTGCACTGCTGGAGCTGTCAGTACCATCGGTACCGAGGCTGCCAGTAGTGTTGCCAAACTCTCAATAGCCAGCATGCGCTAGTCGAGGAGCTGACCAATACCTGGGTGGAATCCCATATGGGGCTTTGAGCCACCGTCTCAAAGCATGGAACCAGTAGCTGGAGGTTGGTGCCTTGGGAGCTCCCTGGAGCCCCTCTTGTGCTTTGGAGGACAGGGCCTCCTGCTAGGGCTGTTTGGCAGGCCGATCAGCATCAGACATCTTTTGGCGAGTCTTGATGGCGATGAAGGGACTCGCCTCTGGAATCGGTATCGTTCCTTGATGTCAACGTCTTAAGCTTAGTTTTATGTTTGGACGTTGAGGAGACCTGAGAACCATGAGAGGAGGTCTATGTCCTCAACGATGTGGAAGCCACCAAAATATAGTCCGGGGCGAACAGAGAATCATACGTCTGGCCCTGTTCTTTAGGCCTCATTTTGTCATTTGCTGACACAAAGAACGGTCTGTTGGAACATGGTCCGGGCCCAAACAATTTAAGCAACAGTCATGTTTATCTGTGACTGATACAGTACCAGAACATTTGGTACATTTATTGAAACCACTGAAGTTTTTCCATTGTGGTGAAGAAAAGTAGGCCAAGGCCTAGCTGGTGGTGGAACCACCAAAATTGAAGAAAAAAGAAATAAACTTTTGAAAAGAAAGAAAAATATCGACTTCCGGTGATGCGGTGAGCAAGAGCGGACATGTGCCACTCGAGCTCCGGGCCCCCCTGCTCCTCTGCCTTTAAAATTACTGATGTAAGGGCGCCGGTTTGAGATCCTTGACCTCCCCCCTGCTCACCTGTACCGGCCGCACGGAGTTGGATCCCCCCCCCCCGCTCTCCGACGCCGCGGCGAGAGGGACGATCAGCCGACGTTGGAGCCAGGCCTGTCCCTGCAGCGGTTCTGTGGGAGGAAAGGAACCTCCCCCTCACTTCACAGAGCCTGCGGAGGCTAGCCGGTAAGTGGCGGCCAGTTGGAGGAACGTCCCCTGCCTCCCCGAACCGGCGAAACTAGACGGCTGGTTCTGGTGCTCGGACGCCCCCCCCCTACCCCGGGCAAGATCGCAGTGCCGAGAACCGGCGAAGACGGCGGATTGCGCCCCTTGCCCTTGCGCTTCTTCGGGCAGAGAGGAGGCCTTAGTGCTGCTGCCGCCGGGGATCAGACCTCTTTGGCCTTTGTGGTCGGAGGAAGAGACGACCGGAGCCCCCCCTCCCCCACATTTCTTCACCCGGAGAGGAGGCAGACTGCGGGAGATCGGAAGGCCTTGGCCCCTACCCGATCCGGTGCCTCAGCCCCGCACGGAGATCGTAGAGTGGTGGCCCTTGGGGGGAGCACCGGGGGTGGTCGGCAGCTTTGCAGTGGTGCTTTGGGGATTATACGTCTTGGAGTGCTCCCTTCGCCGGTGTTCTTCTGGAGACAGCTCGCTCCCTGGGGGTATTTCCACTCTTGCCGCCCTCAGGGCTCAGCATCTCTCGAGAGCTTCTTCCTGCTGCTCCTGGGTCTCCATACTGCTGGCACCACAGGACTGATATTGCAGAGAGCAGGCTTTTTTCTGTTAGCCCAGAGAGCACCCAGTCAGGCGTTTCTACAGCTTGCCTGACGGAGGAGGAGCCGGGGACCGGAGAGGCCTTGCGTTTTCGTGAAGGCAGCGAAAAAGGCGAGGAGCCAGCGGAAGAAGAGGGGATGGCGGCGGCAGCAAAGGGGGGACGCCGCGAAAAAGAGAAAGTGCCCACGCAACACAGAGCGGCTGAGCAACCCTCACCGTCAAAGGTAGGGGCCAAAACGGAACTGGTAGATGAGATCTCGCTGGCGGTGGTGGGGGCGCTATCCGCACAATTTGACGACCTGCGGGGCCGGATGGATCTTCTCCAGTCCTCAGTGGAGGCCCTTGGCAGTCGAATGCAAGAGGCAGAACATAGGATAGAGCAAACGGAAGAGAATGTGCTGGAGTTGCAGCAGGAGGTGAACCGCATGAGAATACAGTTACAGGGTCAAGAGGCCAAGCTAGATGACCTAGAAAACAGGTCTCGCCGCAATAACTTGCGCTTTCTTGGGATTCCAGATACCATAGAAGACAGAGAGTTAAAACCCTATGTGGAAGAATTGGTGAAGAAAATTTTGGAGAATGACGCAGAAGGAGGCCTGGTGCAAATAGAGAGAGCACATCGTGTTGGGCCCAAGAGAGTAAATGACAGCCGACCTAGAGTGGTCCTGGCGAGATTCCTGCGATTCCCACAAAAGGAGGCGGTGCTGCGGGCGGCGAGAAAGATGGGATCGATTTCCAAGGACAATGCTAAGCTGCGAATAGTACAAGATTACTCTGCGGCCCTGGGCCAACGTCGACGAGACTATGGACCTTTGTGTCAGACACTGATAGATAATAATATTAAATTTATAGTGCAATACCCGGCCCGATTGATCTTCACCCACGGGGGAGTTCGCAGGACATTTGAATCAGCTGCGGCAGCGAAATCATATATAGATGAGATACGGAGAGGAGCAGCAGCTGCCACAGAAGGACAGTAGTGAATCGTGGAGAGCGAGTCTCGGATTGGAAGAGCTATCCGGGAGGAGCTAGAATAAATCATATTACTCCTACTGGGAGGACGAGCTGCCTCCAATGGGGGGATATCAGGGTTTTGAAATTGTTGAGTTAAAGTTAACTATTTTGTTTGCCTGGGATATATTGTGGGGCTGTGGTCTTGGAGGTGGGGGAGGGGATGCACATGGAGGTGGAGTGAGCCGGGGGGAGGAACGGGGGGGGGGGTGGGGAAATTAGATGGGCGCATAGAGAACTGGTGTGGGGAGAGGAGTGGGGGGGCACTACACGCATCTTGGGGTCACAAAGGAGGGGGAGAGGAGGTAATAGGTACAGATGAGGGGTTGGAGGAGAGAGGGGAGTGGAGGGGGAGTGGGGGGCGAGGGAGGGACGGTAGCGGGGGTTGTAGAGAGGGGGTGGTGGGGGGAGGACAGGGAGGGGGGGAGGGAGGCGGGGGGAGGGAGGAGGAGGAGAGCAGCTCGAGAGGAGTTATTGGGTTCTGGATGGGGTGCATACACAATAGAGAGGGAGGACCTCAGGCTGGGGGGGGCCTTTCCCTGCAACAGACGACTTGCTGTGAGGTTTGAGGTCTATGGTTATCCAGAGACCTGAAGATTATACCCTGGAATGTCTGTGGGATCGGTAACCCTATCAAGCGATATAAAGTGTTGCAGGCCCTAGCGAGGCAGAAATGCGACGTGGCAATGTTACAGGAAACCCACCAGACTGCTGAGGAACATCTTAAATTAAAAAGGGATTGGGTGGGACAGGTGTGGGGGGCACCGGCGATGGGGAGGAAAGGTGGAGTGGTCATTCTGATACACAAGCGAATCAGATTCGTCCGGGAGAGCATGTTTGTGGGGGCTGGGGGAAGATATGTGCTTCTGTATGGGGTATTAGAGGGGAAACCGGTGGTGTTGGGTAACGTGTATAGCCCGAACGTACTGGACCGGTCGTTTTATGCCAGTTTGGGTTCACGAGTGGAACAATTGCCGGCCGCCCCCCTGATCTTGGCAGGAGACTTTAATGGAGTCATGGATGCGGAACTCGATACAACTAGAGGTGGGGGAGATAGGGCTCGGGTCCACACCGCTAAAGCGTTACAGAGTTTAGGGCGTAGGTTGGGAGTGGTGGATCCTTGGAGGCTGTTGCACCCTTTTGAAAGAGACTATACGCACCAATCCCGGGCACATGGATCGAGTGCCCGTATTGATTATGTGTTTGTTTCGGAGAGATCCTTTGCCCAAATAGAAGATGCGCAAGTGGGCCCTATCGCGATATCGGACCATGCGTGGGTCTGGGTGGACATGGTATGGCATGATATTAGCGCACGGACTCGCATTTGGAGGTTTCCTATGGAATTGTATAGGGATGTAGAATTCCATACATTTATAGGGCAGAAGTGGCAAGAATTTGCTGTTCACAACGCTCAACACCGGGAAGACCCGGAGCTCTTCTGGGAAACCGCAAAGGTAGTCCTACGGGGAGACATTATAGGGTATGTCGGGAGGAAGAGGAAGTTGTTGACGCAGCAGATTGTCCGGCTGGAGCAACAGGCACGTAGAGAGCGGAGAAGGCGGGCGCAGAACCCCTCGGTGGCGAACGGGAAGAAAGTATGGGAAACCCAAACGGCCCTGAACGAGCTGTTGCACCAAAGGGCCAAAAAGTCTTTTTTATATTATAGGTTTCAGCTATACCGATATGGGGATAAGCCGGGTAAGCTCTTGGGGAGATGCCTTAGGGGTAGTAGGGGGACCGGACTGGTTGCGGCACTCAGGGATAATCAGGGGACGCTGCACAGAGAGAGTAAGGCGATTGCGCAAGTGTTTCGGACGTTCTATCAAAGCTTGTACGCGAGGAAGGGAGGGTCCCAGTCTGCCATGGAAGATTACCTGGGAGACTTGCGCCTGCCCCAGCTGACAGTGGACCAGAGGGCGCAATTAGATGCGCCGGTGTCCGATGAGGAGATACAACGGGTTATACAGCAGGCGAGTTGCTGCAAGACGCCGGGTCCAGACGGTTTCGGGGCGGAATTTTATAAGTTGTTGGGGGAGAAGCTGGGCCCTTCCCTAGTGGCAGTGTATCATAGAAGAGTGGAGCAAGGGGGATTTGGGCGAGGGGAGAATAACGCGCACATTATATTGATCCCCAAAGCGGGGAAAGATCGTACGCAGGCTACGTCTTATCGGCCTATATCCCTGCTGAACTTTGACGTGAAGATACTGGCCAAGGTGCTGGCGGACCGCCTAGCCCCAGTTTTGCGGGAGCTGGTGCACGATTCTCAGGTGGGGTTCGTGAGGGGACGGTACGCAGTGCGTAACCTTCGTAAAATTGTGGCCTCACTGGAGTGGGTACGGAGTAGGAAGTTGGAGTCTCTCTTGATCAGCTTCGACGCGGAAAAGGCGTTCGATCAAGTGAACTGGGCATACTTAAAATATTTGCTGCCCCAGTATGGCCTTGGGGTGTCTTTTTGTAATATGGTGGAGCTCTTATACTCGAGGCCTACAGCAAGGGTACTCTGTAATGGCGTGCTATCGGATGGCTTTAGGCTGGAGAGAGGAACGAGGCAGGGATGTCCGCTCTCTCCACTGCTTTTTGTGTTGTCTCTGGATCCTCTGGTGCGGCGGATTGAGGCATCCAGGGATATACGCGGCATAGCTATAGGGCGGCATACCTTTAAGATGGCTGCCTTTGCAGATGATATGCTTGTGCACTTGCTGTCCCCTCAGACGTCGCTGCCTAGTTTATTACAGGAATTCTCTCTCTATGGCAGTTTTGCGGGATTGGGTATTAATATGGAAAAGTCGGAGGCCTTGGATGTGGCGGGGACACTGAGGGGGCAGTGGAGTGGGAGCTTCCCACTGAAGTGGGCGGGGGACTCCTTTGTGTACCTGGGGGTGCTATTGACTAGGGAACCGAAAGAGCTATATAGACAAAATCTGGAACGGGTCTTGGCCCAAATGCGCTCGCAGCTTCAGGCATGGACTCCGCTCCCCCTGTCTCTGTTGGGACGGGTGGCGGCATTGGGGATGGTGATTTTACCACGGGTGCTGTATTGGTTGCAGACCCTTCCAGTGTGGATATTGAAACGAGACTTAAACTCTATCGACCGAGAGATTCGGAAGTTTCTTTGGAGAGGGGCCCGGGCTCGTATACCATTACATAGACTGAGAGGGAGATGGGACCGAGGGGGGTAGGGCTTCCAGACCTACGGAGTTATGCCTTAGCATGCCAAGCACGGCATATCGGGGACTGGTTGGGGGATACGGAGGTGTACACCCCACGAGCATTGGAGGAGGACTTTGTGGCCCCGCAATCTCTGCTAGCGGTGCTGCATTTGGAGAGTAAATACTTGACTGGAGGAGTGACGAGTAGTGCGCTGATTCGTCCAGCACGACAAACGTGGCGATGCCTGAATGGACTTTGGAGGGAGACTCCAGCGGTCTCGAGTTGGCTGCCCCTACAAGGGAACTGTCGGTTCACCCCTGGATCGGAATCACCAGTGTTTTGGGGATGGTGGAGGCAGGGTATACGGAATATTGGACATGTGATTGCCCCAACGGGGCAGTGCAGATCCTTTGCGACCTTGTGCAAGGATTATGGGATAAGCAGCCGGCACTACTTTGCCTATGCCCAATTACATCACTATATAGCTTCGCTCCCGCAGACTGCACTCCGGGTGGAAAGGGCTGCGCAGATATTGGAGTTCTTTGCATTGGGGGGGGAAGATCCGCCCACAATCGCAAGTTTGAAGAGGCGCATGGATGGGTATGTTAATCCGCCGGATTATGGAGCGGAAGAGACTTTGTGGGGTCGGGAGTTGAATTTGGTGGTGCCCCCGGGGACACTTAATAGGGCCTTGAGTGGGATACGCGGATTAGTGGAGGGGGCCCGCTGGCGGGAAGTGCAGTTTAAATGCCTAATACGAGCACATTTCTCTCCTAGACGTGCACTACGGTGTTGTCTCACTGAGGAGGGAGGATGCCCAAAATGTTCTAGCCCCTTGGCGGATTTGGGACATATGTGGTGGAGATGTCCGAGGATTTACCAGTATTGGAGAAAGATTGCTGATTATATGAGTACGATCATATCCCAACAGATTGACTGGACGGCATCGCTTGTGGTGTTAGACAGACTTGGACCACTCCACCCGAAGGGGAGGTGGGAACGCCTGTTAGTTAGGAAAGCATGTCTGGTGGGTAAAGGCCCAATACTTCGCCGGTGGAGAGAAGCGGCGAGCCCTACCTTTTGGGAGTGGCGCAATAGCTTCCACCACCTAATGCTTATGGAAAGGAGGGGAGCTAAGGGAAATGCCCGTCGTTGGGCTTCATTCCTGCTGGTATGGGAGCCATATATTCAGAGGTTGGGTCCTCGGGCCCGGAATGAGGTCCTCCGGGTGGGCTAAGGCAGGACAGAGGAGGATAGGGGAGTACATAGAGATGTGCGGAACCATGGATAAGCTTCATGTATGTTCCCTTGTGGTAGAGGAAGAGCTGTGGGGGTTGGGGGGTAGGGGGAGGGGGGGAAGGGGGGGAGGGGGGATTAAACTGTAAACTTTGCGGTACCTTTTTGTATGATCTGTGGTGATACCCTGGAGCGGGGGATAAGACACAACCCCTGCAAGGGTTGCCATGTTTGTATAATGTTTTGCATGATCTGTATTGTGTGGTGCTGTTTTCAATAAACAGAGTTTTCAAAAAAAAAAGAAAGAAAAATATCAGGGCCGGTGTTGGGGAAGGCACCAGTGTTGACGGAAAGGCAGAGCACAGAATTTAACCAAAACATAAATTTTTTTGGTGACAGGAAAAAAACAACTTGCTGGCTCTGCCGACAATGAAGAATTGAGGAGAGGAGTTGGGAAGGCAGATGTGCAGGCGCAGTAGATTGCTCCCAAAGGCTTTCCAATTGGATGCTGGGGAGAGTTCTGTGCGGGCTCTGTTAGAACTGACGACACCCATTTGTGAAGACTGCATTCCTGCTTATTCCTAGTGATTGCCTGGAATCCCAGAAGCATGTCTGGGAAGAGGAGAGAGAAGGTGTCCCCGACCCCGAGCGAAGCAAGGTAGACAGGCTTGTCCTCAAGAAGGCGCTGGAGTTTGACTTCTTCTAAGTCCTTCACAAGTTTCTTGATCCTCGCCAAAGAGGAGCTTGCCCTTAAAGTGGAGCTTAGCAAGGAAGACCTTAGAGGTCACATCCACTGACCAATATCGTAGGCAGAGCCAATGGCAAGTGACAGTAACCGCTGCCACTAACTAGGCAGCCAGGCACAGGTGGTCGTAGAGAGCATCTGCCAAAAAGGCAGCAACAGATTCCAAATGTGCTGCTGAAATATCTTCAGGCAGGAGCTGAATCCACTGAAATAGGGCCCGAGCCACCAAGCCTCCACAAGAGTAGGCCTATAGGGCAAGAGAAGAGAAGGAAAAGGCTGTTTTTAAGAGTCCCTCCAACTTACGATCCTGTTGATCCCGAAGGACTGTTCTGCCCTGCACAGGGATGGTGGTGTACTCGGCATCTGCCACGATGTTGGCATCTACCTTAAGGAAACGGAGCCATCTATCTAGGTCTGCAGGGAACCAGCTATAATAACAGCCCAAACATCTCTCCATGCATAGGGAAGCATCAGGGGAGTCGCATTCGAGGGAAATCACCTGCTGAAGCTCTGGCAGGAAAGGGAGAACTCTGGAACATGTAACTTCCTTTGGGGGCAGGATGAAGCTGCACAGGGTCCTTCAAGAGGTGGGAAGGCTCCGCACCGGTTTTGCTTTTTATTTAAACTGCAGATTACCAGCACAGCCACGGTTCTCTAAGAGGCAGGGATCTGCGGCTGCAGGAAAAGGAGATGGCAAGTCTGCAGTAAAGGAACTAACATGGGGGAAGATGGGGGCTGGTAGCGGGCTGACACGGGCAGAGGGGAGGAGGGGGCTGGAAGGGAATTGACATGAGGGGAAGGTGAGATCTGCAACGGGGCTGACTGGGGGGGAGGAGGGAGCTGGAAGGGAATTGACAAGGGAAAGGTGGGGTCTGAAACTGGGCTGACAGGGGGGGCTGGAAGGGAACTGATGTGAGGGGAAGGTGGGGTCTGCAATGGGGATGACACAGGGGGAGGAGGGGGCTGGAAGAGAATTGACATGACGGGAAGGGAGGGTCTGCAACTGGGTTGACACTGGGGGAGGAGGAGGCTGGAAGGGAACTGACAAGGGAAGATGGAGTGTGCAATAGGGCTGACCCAGCGGAGAAAGGGGCTTGAAGGGAACTGACATGATGGGAAGGTGGGGTCTGCAATTGGGTTGACACTGGAGGAGGAGGGGGCTGGAAGAGAACTGACAAGAGAAGGTGGAATCTGCAAGGGAGCTGACAGGGGGGACGGTGGGGACTGAAATGGGGCTGACACAGGGGAGGAGGAATGGGCTGGAAGGGAGCTGACACAGGGGAAGGTGGGGGCTGGAAGGGGGCTGACATGGGGGGGAGGGGGACTGGAAGGGTGATGATACTAGGGAAAGGAGGGGGATGGAAGGGAATTGACATGAGGGGAAGGTGAGATCTGCAACGGGGCTGACTGGGGGGAGGGAGGGAGCTGGAAGGGAATTGACAAGGGAAAGGTGGGGTCTGAGACTGGGCTGACAGGGGGGGGGCTGGAAGGGAACTGATGTGAGGAGAAGGTGGGGTCTGCAATGGGGATGACACAGGGGGAGGAGGGGGCTGGAAGAGAATTGACATGACGGGAAGGGAGGGTCTGCAACTGGGTTGACACTGGGGGAGAAGGAGGCTGGAAGGGAACTGACAAGGGAAGATGGAGTGTGCAATAGGGCTGACCCAGCGGAGAAAGGGGCTTGAAGGGAATTGACATGATGGGAAGGTGGGGTCTGCAATTGGGTTGACACTGGAGGAGGAGGGGGCTGGAAGAGAACTGACAAGAGAAGGTGGGATCTGCAAGGGAGCTGACATGGGGGAAGGTGGGGACTGAAAGGGGGCTGACACAGGGGAGGAGGAATGGGCTGGAAGGGAGCTGACACAGGGGAAGGTGGGGGCTGACATGGGGGGAGGAGGGGGACTGGAAGGGTGATGATACTAGGGAAGGGAGGGGGATGGAAGGGAGTTGACAGTTGTGATGGGACTGGTAGGTGGCTGGGTAATGGGGGTGGGGGCTGGAAGGGAGGGGACAATGGCACTGGGATGCTATTTGGACTAGAAGGAGCTGGACAGTGGGGAAAGAGAGGACTGGAAGGGAATGGACACCAGTGGAAATCCTGGGAATGAAATTGGAAGGTAATGGGAGGGGAGGACTGGAAAAGGGGGCTGATCTGGGGAGGGTTACTAGGATTGGAAATAGGCTGATGGAAGGAAGTGAAGAAAACAAAAGAAGAGACAAGAAATTGCAGATGGATATAGACCATAGAAAGAGAGCTAAGAGAAGACAGGAAAGCAGAAGCCTCAGATCAGGACCAGCATGATCATAGAATAAAATGATCCACAACAAAAGGTAGAAAAAATAATTTTATTTTCAATTTAGTGATTGGACTTTGCACGATCTTTATGGGGAACTACATCTCTTATTTATCTGATGTTGCACTTCATGCAAAGTCTGGCTTCTTGGGGATTCAATTTAATTTTTGTCTACATATTTTTATTTTTACTTTAGATTGTAGTCCATTATTCTATACTTGGTGAGGGTCTGTGTTCTGAATGTGTGACTGTGGCCATGTGTTCTATCAACATGGAGTTTGTACAAAGGGATCTATACAGTACTGTAGTAATTTGACTTGTTCAGCTTTTCAAATAGGTGTATGGATGTTCTAGGGATTACAGCAGTATTTATAGTGTGTCGTTTTTCTGGGTAAAAATATTTTGTCAGGTCAGATTAAAGAAAATTTCAAATTTTAAGGGAATGTCTCAGTTTCATTTTGTTTAGTAGCCTGATAGCTCCACCGCTGCTGAGTTCCAGACTTTTCCAGCTCTAGCACAATCCAATCCAACGTTTGAATTCATGGATAACAGGATTCGTTTCTCATTTTACAGCTTCCCTTATCATCAATAATCTGGTCAAAGCGAAATAAATCTGATGTACAGATTGGTGATGGTCTGATTGAGGGGGGGCTGTGTAAGTGGCTTTTCATTAATCAAATGTAATGGTTTTTTTTATTATGTGTTTTTTATTGTAACATCTATTTTACTAAATGGCATTTATATGTTTGGAAGCCACCAAGGATTTTAGATTGGTAGCATATATATTTTAAAATAAAGCAAGCTAAATTTATGCATCATCGGTGCACAGCTAATTCCTCCCAAAAGGAAGGATTGGGCCTTTAACTGCAAAAATGGGCTCCCAGATGCTGCAGAAGACAAACACACTACAGAAAGGATTTCCAAAATGGCCACTGCTGTCTGAATCGACTGCATGGCAGGTTCAAAGTGCACAAAAATTGGCAGGAGAGATACTGTGAGGGGCATGGAGTTGATGGTTCTCCCCCAAAACGCTGCTGAGCCCCGATGGAAGTAAAGCACAGTTACTTACCTGTAACAGGTGCTCTCTGGGAACAGCAGGAATAAGTCTTCACATATGGGTACGTCGGTACCGACAGAGCCTGCGCGGGAACGCTTCCCAGCGTCCAAAAAGAAAGCCTTTGGGAGCATCCCACACGCATGCGCGCTGACTTCCCGCCCATTCACTTCCCTCTCATCAGTTGGGTTTGTAGCTGAGACCGAAGGAGGGAAGTAGACAAATTAGAGAGAGAGAGAGAGAGAACTCCTAGGGAGGTGGGTGGGTTGTGAAGACTTATTCCTGCTGTTTCCAGAGATCACCTTTTACAGGTAAGTAACTATGCTATCTCCAGGAACAAGCAGGAATGAGTCTTCACATATGGGGACTCCCAAGCTAGAGATGCCTAGAGGAGGTCCCAGCATGTTGCAAATCTGATAGATGGCCATGATATTTTCCAGAACCTCAAGCATCCAAGGGATGGAGGGTAGGAGTTGAATTAAAAGGGGTGTGCTGTGGAACAGCTTGGCTAAACAAGGCATCTAGAGGGGAGTCCTTGTGTAGAACATAAATGTTAGTAAATATTGAATTCCAATTTTCTAATGTGGACCTTACTCAAAAGTATTGTGAAAGTATATATTGAGGCTAATATAGGTCTGGTGCTAAGAGCCAGTACATTAGCCTCAAAGAAATTACCTCCCTGTGAAGTAGAGGAAAATAAATTTAGCAATACAAGCAGAGGCCAGAAGCCTTAATGGCTAGAACTAATCCCAGAAGAAAAAACTGGGGGAGTTTAATGAGGTTGGACTTTGGAGGAGAAGCTAAAGCTTCCGTAGGCCAAAGTTGAAGCTCTTTGTCCTTGGAGCAGAATAAGGCTCTAGGAAAGAGAGGTTTGCAGAACAAGGACTGGTTTGCAGAACAAGGATGGGTCTTTAAGACCCCTCTATTCAAATGAAAGAAAGAAACATTTGTAGTAGGCGGTGTAGCCTCCAATTCCTTGAAGATCAGTAATGTCTTCCCTAAGCGATATGACTTAGGATAATGACTTTACATGGAGAGCTTCAGATGTAACGTAACCCGAAAAGGTTACGGTAAAAGAAGGTAGTCTTTAATCTCTAATTATCATAGAAATTGGCTGTCCATTTAAAACCCTATGGTATGCTGGAACAGCATTAATATGGACAGTAACAAATCATTCTGAGTCATATATATATCTATATATATATATATATATATATATATATATATATATATAGAGAGAGAGAGAGAGAGAGAGAGAGAGAGAGAAAGAAAAGAATCTGTTTCCGGTTACAAGTGGAAGAACCATGGAGAAGGTTACATGGAAACCAGTGGAATGTTCTTCACTTAGAAGGAGAGGTCTAGATTTCTTTAAAAATTCTAGCCCAAAGATGGCGTTCTGAGCAGACGTTTACAGCGCAGCTCTGTGTTTCTCCCTCCTCTTTTCTTTTTGTGATTATCTTTGGTGCTATTTTCTTTATGCCGCATTCCAGCAGGAAAAGAAAGGCTAAGCCGGCTTCTTAAGTGAAGGAGGGGAGCCCAGTTGCTGAGAAAACTGCGATTTCCGGACCCATGGACTCCTTCGTGGTTCTGGTCAAGGCTGGTGTGTAGTAGCTCCGGTGAGTCCACTGTGCATTGCTGAAGTGGAAGGAAGACCTTACAGTGCCGAGGACTTTGAGGTTTCTCTCAGCCCGGAATTTCGCTTGCCTCCAGTACAGCCGGAGTTAAAATCTTTGCAGCCGCAATCCGGGGAAGGTGGTAAGGAGTCAGTACCCCCCTGATGGAGATGTCTGCTCAGTCGGCCGGCGCTGTGGGAGTTATGCAGCTGTCGGCCTCTACGGTGAATGGTGCTGGAGCAGATAGGAGTGGTGTGCAGTATTCAACTGATCCTGTTCAATCCCCAGGAGAGTTGTCTCCTCTTCCTCTGGGCCCTGCACAAGGTATTTCTCCAGAAGGATTGGGACGTGGTTTGGTGAAGCCTATGGTAGTGACTCTGGATTCTCTATGGTCTGCCTTTTCTGCGATGTCTATGAATATTAATCACCTGATGTAAGTTTAACAAAAAAATGCAACAGACCCTGTTGCATTTTTTTGTTAAACTTACATCAGGTGATTTACAAGAAACACATACGGCTATTGGAGTGAGTTTTCCTTTTGTAACATTTTCCACTCTGAAGAAGTTGACCAATTGCTTATGAATATTAATCAGCAGTTGCAGTCTATTATCACTTCGCACCTCCTCTCACCAAGAGTAAATTACCTAGTTTCACGTAACTCTACATATAGCTGCATTTAGTTGCTTTGTACATAGTTCTCATGTTCACTGTTTCACTGTTCAAGAAACTTGTTTAATGTATATCCAAGTTTATTTTACCTGTTCATTGTAAGCACAGATCAACTATTTGTGACATGTGGTTTTTATGTTCATTGTAAACCGCACTGATGTCGAATAGCGCAGTAAAGAAGAAACTGTAAATAAATAAAAATAAATAAATTATGCAGCAGTTTCAAACTTTTGGGCAACAGTTGAAGTTATATGAATTGGGACAAACTGACTGTGCTGCTAAAGTGGCCTCTTGTGAGGGCCGTCTGGCGCAGCTAGAAGAACTTGCTCAAACTTTTCCAAAGGACTCTGCTATATTATATAGGCGACTGGAATTCTTGGAGAATGCTGCTAGGAGCAGAAATCTTAGGGTGTTAAGTTTTCCTAAAGTCCCTTCGGTTACTCCGATTGAATTGTTTAAAAAGTTTATGTTAACTACTCTTAAGGTTCCTGTTAAAACTCTTCCTCCTATTTCAAAAGCCTATTATCTACCTACTGCTAAGTCTGTTCCTGCATTGCATGGGGAGAATCAGGTATTATCTACTGACAGTCTTGACCTGTCTGCCTTTTGAGAAAGATCTTCATTGGGGGCTGGTACGGTTGCGACCTTACTGGTCACCTTTGCTTTGGATGCAGATCGGGACTGGCTGTTAAGGTTATTTTTTCATTCGCCGTGTAAGGTGTTCCTTGATTCTCGATTACGTATTTTTCCTGATGTTGGTAGGACCACACAGAGGAAGAGGCGTCAGTTCTTATTATATCGTCCCGGGGTGGTACAGTTGGGTGGTTTATTCTTTCTCCGATTTCCTTGTAAATGCCTGGTTAAATTGGACGGGCATAGTTATCTTTTCTTTGAACCTTCTCAACTGGCTAGTCTTTTGTCCTCTAGGCTAGCTTTGGTTCAGGACCCCTCCCATACATCTCCTACTAATAGCTCTCAATTATAAGAGAGCTTGTGCGAACTAGGTTTAGTTTACTGCTTTGGAGTTTGCTCTATTACCTTTATTGCTATGTTTATAATTTACCCTCTGATTTGAGACCCATCTTGTTCCCTT
Source organism: Ichthyophis bannanicus (assembly GCA_033557465.1). Classification (NCBI taxonomy): domain Eukaryota; kingdom Metazoa; phylum Chordata; class Amphibia; order Gymnophiona; family Ichthyophiidae; genus Ichthyophis; species Ichthyophis bannanicus. The sequence goes on along the minus strand of CM066031.1, from coordinate 191,284,274 downwards.
CTATTTGAGGTCTATTCAGGAATCTGTTAGCGTTTTTCTCTTATTTGTTCTTTTGTGACAATATGTGGATGATGGATTGTTTTCTGTATACAAGTGTTTCTTGTATTATATTGTAAAATTGCATAAATAAAAAAAAAAGAATTCTAGCTCCTGAATAACCAGAAATGGAGACCTACGTGAAGGGGTGCAGAGGAGATCCTTAGTCTTAAGACAGAAGTCTGGATCCTTCTATAACTTCAGTGTGGAGAAGAAGACACAATATAAGGGGATACAATGTTTGCCCCTCTATGAGAGCAATATGAGTATCATGCGTTCTTTGTTCAGCATAAGCTTCAATGAAGTATTGGGAATTAGAAGGAATGTACTAGACAAGGACCAACTGCAGTGAAAAGGAATGCATCCCTGTTATAAGAGTTCCACTGGAGATGTGGAACAACCCAGGGAATTGAGCAATTCTTATGCTTTCACGTGGTCTAAGCCCTGGTTCCTTTTCTCAAAAGGAAATTTTAAGGAAGATGGTAAGAGCAGGAAAAACCAGTCATGTAGGAGCATGACTGGGCAAAGCCTTTTTAACCATCTGAAAGTTACCTATTAGGAATGGCTCTGACGCGCTCTGGCAAAAGCTCATAGTTGCAGAGCTTTTTTGTATAATTGCAGAGAGCATGTTGGAGGTTGCTTAGGTGAGATCTGGCTGTTTAATGGCCAGAGTGCAACCTAATCTATTCTGTTGGAGCCAAAAGAATTGAAGATGGCTAAGAATAGTAGACAGGCTGGTTGCCTGAAATGATAAATTGTCCAAGTGGGTTTTGGAACCTCTCTTGGAATTATCTGTTATCAAGGCAACCGAAAAGGTTAGGTCCTATAGATTGGAAAAGGACCGACAGACATAATTAGGAGTGGTAAAACTCAATTATTGTCTGATAAGCTGTCTTAAAAGAAATATTTGAGAAGATTGCAACAGGGAAGAAAGCTCTGTATGGAAACCACTTACTGGAGTAGGTATTGAAGAAAATCCTAAGGGCTTAAAAAGTAAGCCCTCCAGTTGAATAGAATCACTCTTAGACTGAATGTCTCGACTAAGAGGGACAGAAAGTAATACAGAGTTGAGAAGACTTACAATTTGGTAAGTCCCTGAAAAAGGTAAAGCCCCCTTGCAGTCAAAACTATGAGATCGCCTCGTACAAGAAAACTGTCAAGGTGAAGGGCATAGCCTACCTTGTTACTAGTTGTTACACCTCTTTTTCCTTCAAAAAGGAGAGGAAAAACCTGTTACCTGTAGGGCATGATTATCCTCAATAGCTCTAGGAGCTAAAAGAATGGATTTCTCTTGTGGCAAGAGATTCATGCCTAGAGTCAAGGATTGAGTCAGTGTATCACTGATCTCTCAGTAAGGATGAACTGTAGATGCTTCTGTTGATAAGTAGGTTAGCGGTTCTAAACCTCAAACAGGAAAAAGAGATTTAATGAACAAAATATCAGAAACCCTGCGACTGCTGGGTTCGCTGAGCCTGTTGAGGTTTTAATTTTCTTATCCCGGTTTGATGTTGCCCTTCTTTGGAAACATCTGCATGATGGGTAGAAGATGGATGAAACTTTTTTCCCCTAGGGGGATGAAGTTTCTTAGGAGATTTTTTACTAGCTGGAATAGAGGAAAGTTTTGACAATCCTCTGAAAGCAACAATATCAGTGTTTAACTGATTAGCTTGGAATAAAGCATCCTTGTTAAAGAGATTTTCACCAGTACAAGGAGTATTTGCCAGCCTTTCTTGTACCCATTTATCCAAGTCTGATGCTTGAAGCCAGGCCATACGTCGCGCCCCTATGGCTATGGCAGATGTTCTGCTAATAGACTCAAAACAGTCCAGGGAAGCACGATTAAGGAACTTAGAGACATTTTGAGCATGACTGACTAATAAGTAATAGTCTGCTCTTTTATGTTCTTGAAGGAAAGGGTTCAAAAGTTTGAAATTCTTTGTGACCTCTTCAAGAGATAATCCCATATAGAAAATATATGAGATAATTCTTGCTGAAAGCATAGATGCCTGGAAGCATCGACGTCCAAAGGCATCTAAAATCCTAGACTCACGACCTGGCGGATAAGAGGAGTGCTTCTTTGCACTCTTAATACGCCTCATTGATGATTCTACAACAATAGAATGATGAGGAAGTTGAGTCTTTTGAAAACCTGGAGAAGGTGGCACCTTGTACACAGTGTCAAGTGTTTTAGAAATTGGGGATAACGTTAAAGGAGTTTCCCATATTTTTAATAGTAGATCCTGTAAGATCTGATGCACAGGAAGCATGATCACCTCCTTTGGAATCCAGGGGAATTGCAGAGTTTCTGAATCCCCTGGTATAGATTCTTTACCAGGTATAAAAATGGAAAGTAACTTTGCCATATCAAGCAAAAAAGATTGAAAAGAAATCTCTCCTGAGGAGGACCCTCTGAAATGAGGGGTAAAGGCTGAAATTATTGAAATTTCAGCCTTGGCACCAATGGATTCATCCCAGTCATCGGGATCAGAAGACTTGAAAGGATGAAGCATCGGATTTTCTTTAAAGAGATGTTATCGGTACCGCCCGAGGTCGGTACCGAATCCTCTATGCAAGAGAGCAATTCCAGGCTCGGCATCGAAGGGAGCGAGTCTGTCGAAGAAAACATCGACGGTACCGACACCGGAGCCAATGTCGATACCGGTACCGAAGCCAATACCGATACTCGGGGAACAGTCTGCAGCAACTCTAGCGGTACCGAAGTAGCTGCGAGCGCTAGACTACGTTCATCGGCGAGGAGTGTTTCATCCATCACCATAGCCGATGCCGGGGTGTCGGTACCGCTTGAAGCGGCCACAACCACCGAGCATGGCCCAGGTATGTCCATGGAGGTAAGAAGCTCGGGAACAACCTGAAGCCCCGTTAATGCTTTGGAGCCCGAGGACTCCCGCCAGGGCTTTATTGCCAAAATGTCCTCGAGGGCAAGGCCAGAGGCATCTCGATACTTAGAAGGAGATCTACCACTCGAGGACTGGCTAGTCTTAACAGACTTTTGTTTGGTTATCTGATCCTGTGAAAAAGAAGATATTCTGGCTGGTGACATCGAGTCCGATGTGAACCGGGTATCGAGTTGTGCTCGATCCTGAAGACTTCTTCTGTTTGAGCTCCAGCAGGAAAGACACTCCAGTGGGCAATGGTCAGGACCTAAACATTTTAGACACCAAGAATAAGTGTCTAAAAATATATTTGTACCGCCACACTTTGGGCATTTCTTAAGGATAGTGGCTGGCTTTTCCATAATGGAAAAGGTAGAGGCCTAGTGGCCTAGAAACCGTCAGGCACTAAACAGGAAAAAATTCCTTAGAAAAAAAGAAGAAATTTTAGTAAAAAGAAAGAAAAGCACCGGCGGTACCGGTGGTGTCGAGGGAAGGCAGACGCGACCACAAAAAACAAGAATTTTCTGCGGTGACAGGAATATGTCCTGCCGGCTCCACGGAAAACTGATGAGAGGGAAGTGAATGGGGGGGAAGGCAGCGCGCATGCGTGTGGGATGCTCCCAAAGGCTTTCTTTTTGGATGCTGGGGAGCGTTCCTGCGCAGGCTCCGTCATGGGTATTGGTAACAAAGTCTGACTGCAGCGGTTGCATTTCTTGAAACCACCAGGAGTCAAGTGGGAGAACACCCCGCTGGGGCCAACGACCCCGGGGCAAAAATTGGTGCAAAGGCCGGTCGAAGAGGAACCTTGAGGAAAAAATGAAAAAGAGAGCCAAGGACGGCACCAAAGGTGCCAGCTCAAGGCAGGAAGGGAACCGGTATGCAAATTGGAGATATAGAAGGATTTTTATAACTTTTTCTGGGGAAGTAAAGGACTACGTCCATTGGGCTCCATGGAAAAAAGGAGAGTGAACAAGGTGGCACCCTTGGGCAGGAAGGGGACCACACATGCGTGGTAGCATTCCCAAAGCTTTCTTTGAAAACTGGGGAAATGCTCCACACGGGCTCCTTTGGTGTCGACATTACCCATATGTGAGGACTGACTTCCTGTTTGTTCCTGAAGAACAAGTCTAACTTATAGGACTAGGGAAGGGAAGAAACATAAAAGCAAGAGTCTACTGATAAGAACATAAAAGATGCCATACTGGGTCACACCAAGGATCCATCAAGCCCAGTATCCTGTATTCCAGTAGGGTGCAAGGTAGAAATTAGTAAATAAGGTAATATATTAGAACAAGTAAGGAATAACAGATAAAGTTCTCCAGAGAACCCAAGCCATTCAAGCTCCTGAAGTCAGCATCACTCAAGATCAGAGGCCTGGTTAAAGAAATAAGCCTTAAGACTGGCCTTGAACTTGGGATAAGAAAATAGATCTAAGACTTTACCTTCATACCAGATAGCAAAACTCACGATCAGACCTTCTAGTGGAGTCTCTTCTTGAAACCAGAAGGATATGAGAAATTCTCAGACAGATTCAGGGCAATGAAAGTTACAATCGAACATCAGGCCTTGCTCATTAAGATAGCAGAGTTCCCTGATTTTGTGTGATTAGGATTGGAAAAGAGCCCAAATAGCCTGGGTCCCTAACGGACAACTCCTACAGGAGTCGAAACCAGATCTGCCTTGGCCAATAAGGTGTTACGAATATCATAATTCTTTGGTTTCTTCTGAGTTTTAGAGGAGTCTTTTCTACTGGAAGAATTTGAAGATATATAAACAAAAGCCTCACACCCCCCCTCTCATTCCAAGAGACAAGCATTTGAAGCTTGTTCATCATATGCCCCTATGCTTAAACAGAGTTTAGGATCCTTCCTGCTTAGAGGAAATGCAACTGTGAATATCTTGTTTGCTACCTCTCTGGCTAGAAATCACTCAGGTGGATGCAGAACTTTTCTAAGAAAGCAAAAGAAAGGAAGAGAATGAGGAGATTCTATATTGAACAGACAACATTCAAACATGAAAAAATACTCACATATCCTGCAGGGGGAGAGGAGGGGGAGGACCACCATTGGGCTCCATGGAAGACAAAACTGCTTGACAGTGCCAGCATAGAACCTGCACATTACAGCTCTATACAAATGATAAGTAGTAGCAGTAATGTGCAGGTCACCGTGCTAGAAAGCTCTACAAGCTTAGAGAACTTATTACATGTTTTGCAGCTCATGCTTTGTCAGATGACTTCACAGTGTGAAGATTATATATCCTACCTGCTCTCAGAGAAATGCCAGTCATTGCTAAATGTTTTATAAACCCTCATGATCCTGATGCTATTCTAAACAGTAGCACAACATGACATGAGATGCCTTCTGCGTCTTAGCGGCACCTCTAGGTGGTTGCATGCATCCTTTAATCCCAACAAGCACAGCCAGTCTCCCCCTTCTCCGTTTTTTTCAAGAAAGGGAATCAAGGTCCCTAGCGAAGCCATCTTTAACTTCTCATTCAGCAGAAATGTGTTCAAGATCCTTAGATCTATGGTGGGAGAGTGTCTTCCTGTTTTCTTTGGGATCAGGAAATATTGGGAATAAATCTCCTGCCCACTTTCCCATGGTAAAACAAGTCTGACTTCTTTGGACTGCAAGAGGGAAGAATGTTTCATAAGCAACAGTTCTCAATGATGAGAAATACATAGAGTATCGGGGGGAGGGGGGGATTTGGCAAGGTTTTCAATAGACAAAGTCTGTACTACCTCTTTAGTGAGAATTGTACAAGGTTATGGAAGGCAAATATTTGGTATAAAACAGTCTCGCCTCCTATCATGGGCCCGATATTCAGCAGCTATCGCAGCTGAATCTAAAACCCAGATATTCAATGCTGGGGCAATACCGGCCACTGGCAATGAATATGCAGGTTGGCTGAATAGCGGGCGAAGCTAACTGGACAGCGGTGATATTAAGCTGCTGCCCGGTTAGCTTCCGCGGCGAAAGTTAGGCCAGCCTTTAAGGTGACTAACTTTCACTGCTTAAGGATAACCAGGCAGCAGCTGAATATTGCTGCTGCCTGGTTATCCCCGAGTGCCACTTCCACTTCAGCCCCAAAACGTCCGAGAGCCACTGATTATCCCAGTCACCATGATTAATCACTTTCAATATTGGGCCCTTTATTATTATGGATCCAACAAAACCCCATTCTGGATTTTGCCTGGGGCATCGGTTGTGGCTTTTGGACGTGTTGCTATCTGGATCTCAATTCTACCTTCTAGGTGTCACCCTAAAATGACCAGGACTCCCTTGCCACCCCCCCTCCTTCCACTTCCAGGGGGGAGGGAGGAATTTGTTAACATTCTCTCTGCAGCATCCCCAGCTGACCTGTGTGGATCAAACCAGGGATGTTCTGCATGGTACTGCACAGCACTTGCCGCTCGGCTATCAGCTCACTGATTTTTAAAGATTCTTTATAGAAAAAAAACCTATTGCTATCAAGGTGGTTTATTACTTACTTTGGTACTACCACCAACAATGTGATCAGATATTCTGAGTCAAGTACAAAGTCATCTTTTTTAACAATTTCAGCTAAGCTTCGGGTTAATAAACTTCCCCTACAGGAAAAAAACATAAATAAAGTGAGTACACAGTTCAGACCTTGCAAATAAAAAAAAAAACAAGCCATATAGTTAAGAGCAGGAACAAAACCAAGAGATTCCAAAACTACATTTCATTTAAAATATAATGCACTTTTTAAATTCTCTTTTTAACTTTTAAAAAAACATTAAAAGCTATAGATGTTTAATACTAAATACTATTACTACTTTATTTTCTTACAGGCCTGAACAAAGCCTATTGCTTTAAAACAGGTTTTATAGTTTTCTAATATCATTCTGTATATTTAGGGGCTTCTTTACTAAAGCTTAGCGCACGCTAATGGACACTGTCATGACCAAGTACCAATGTGGCCCATAGGACTAAAAAAAGTATACATAGCACTTAGCATATACTAATCTCAAAAGATTAAAATGAAAATACCTTAACAATAAAGAACCTCTATAAATATAGGAGGGATATTCAGCAGCTGTGGCTAGTGCAATTACAGTGGCTAATCATCACTGCTGAAACTTATATCTAGATATTAAATGCTGGGGACATTTCTGTCCACTGGCATTGAATATCTAGGTTAGTTGGAGAAACAGAAAGCTAACCGGGCAGCAGAGATATTCAGCCGCTGCTCGGTTAGCTTCTGTGGTGAAAGTTGGGCCACCCTTTCAGGTGCCTAACCTTTGCTGCTTAGCAATAACCAGGCAATGGCTCAATATTGTGTACAGAATATACTCTAATCTCTTGTTATTATTCTTTATACTTCTACTAACATTATACCTATATCACCCTTGATCTTTTATTTGTGTGCCTTGCTCCATTTTTAAGAGATTCCGCATAAAGCACAGTTACGTACCTTTAACAGGTGATCTCTGGGAACAGCAGGAATAAGTCTTCACATATGGGTATCGTCGGTACCGACAGAGCCTGCGCGGGAACGCTCCCCAGCGTCCAGAAAGCGTTTGGGAGCATCCCACAGCGCCGGCGCGCTGCCTTCCCGCCTTTCCCAACCGCCTCTCGCCAGTTCGAGTTTTAAGCTGAGACAAAGAGAGAGAGAGAGGAAAGGAAAGATAGATAGAGAGATACAACTCCTAGGGGAGGTGGGTGGGTTGTGAAGACTTATTCCTGCTGTTCCCAGAGATCACCTGTTACAGGTAAGTAACTGTGCTATCTCCAGGAACAAGCAGGAATGAGTCTCCACATATGGGGACTTCCCAGCTAGAGATGCCAGGGAGATCTCCAAGGTTGTGAGTCCCTGAGAAGGGCTCTACCTGCCCCCATGGATCTCGGGCATCCAACCAGGGATGGGGGGTAGGAGTTGATTAGGTATGGAACAAGTGTTTGAGAACAGCCTGACCAAACAAGGCATCCCGGCGGGAGTCCTTGTCCAAGCAGTAATGGGCTGTAAAGGTATGAACCGAGGCCCAGGTGGCCGCTCGACAGATTTGGTCGATGGACACAGAGTTCAGATGAGCCATAGAGGCTGCCATGGCCCTCACATTGTGAGCTGTGCCATGGCCCTCACATTGTGAGCTGTGACATGGCCCTCCAGAGAAAAGTTCTTACTCTGGAAGGCGAAAGAAATACACTGAGCAATCCAATTGGACAGAGTTCTCTTAGAGACTGGAAGTCCCAAATGAGAGGGATCAAAAGCAACAAAGAGTTGAGAGGACTTCCGATGTTGCTGTGTCCTTTGTAAGTAAAAAGCGAGCGCTCTCTTACAATCCAGGGTATGGAGATTCCTCTCTGCACTTGATGCATGAGGTCCTGGAAAAAAGACAGGTAAATACACCTCCTGGTTCAGATGAAAAGGTGAGACCACTTTAGGCATAAAGTGTGGATTAGTCCTGAGGACTACCTTGTCATGATGGAACCTTGTATAAGGAGGATTAGCCACCAAGGCTTGCAGCTCACTGATGCGGCGAGCTGAGGTGACTGCAATGAGAAAAGTAACCTTCCAGGAAAGAAATTTCAAGGAGGTAGAGGCTAAGGGTTCAAAGGGTGGCTTCATAAGCTGGCCAAGAACCAAATACAAGTCCCATGCCACTGGAGGTGGTCTAATGGGAGGTTTAGTTAAAAGAAGGCCTCTCATGAATCTTGCATTAAGAGGGTGAGAGGAAATAGGCTGTCCATTGAGAGGCTTAAGGGATGCTGCAATAGCACTCAAATGGACTCTTACTGAATTCGTTTTAAGGCCTGCATGGGATAAATGCATCAAATATTCTAATAAGGAATTCAGAGGTATTGCAAGGGGGTTAAGACCCTTCTGTGCACACCAAATGGTAAACCTTTTCCATTTAAAAGCATAGGAACGTCTAGTGGAAGGCTTTCTGGAAGCATGAAGGATATCCTTCACCTGCTGAGAAAGATGCAAATCTTGAAGGTCTAGGCCTTCAGCAACCAGGCTCTGAGATGAAGAGACTGGGGATTTGGGTGCCACAACGTTCCCTCCTCCTGGGACAGGAGGTCTGGAGCAGATTCCAAATCCAGGGAGGGAGCTTGAGAGAGATGCAGAAGTAGAGGGTACCACACCTGGCGTGGCCAATGTGGTGCTATGAGGATCATAGACCCCTTGTCTCTCTAACGTTTGAACAGTGTCTTGGGAATTAGGGGAATGGGTGGAAAGGCATAGAGGAAGTCTTGCCCCCAATGAAGGAGGAAGGCATCCCTGGCCTGAACTCCCTGACACGGAATCCTGGAACAGAACCGGGGAAGTTTGGCATTCCACGGACTTGCAAACAGGTCTATGTCCGGGGTTCCCCAAATTCGGAAGATACTGGCTATCTGGTCCCCATGGAGGGACCATTCGTGTGGAAGCAGAACTCGACTGAGTCTGTCTGCCCAAGAGTTTTGAACCCCTGGAAGATACACTGCCACAAGATGAATTTGATGCTCTCTGGCGAAGGCCCACAATCTCAAAGCTTCGTTGCAAGGCGACAGAGAGCCAGTCCCGCCCTGCTTGTTCACGTAGAACATGGCTACTTGGTTGTCCGTGTGAATGAGGACTGTCTTGTAGCTGAGCAGGGTGTGGAAGACTCTGAGAGCTAGAAGAATTGCTCTGAGCTCCAAGAGGTTGATATGTAGAGATGTCTCTTGTGGAGACCAGATGCCCTGGGTGGAGAGATCTTGAAGATGAGCTCCCCAACCCTTTGGAGAAGCATCTGTTGTAAGGGTTGCTTGGGGTAGCGATTGTTGAAAGGAGGACCCCAGCAACAGATTTTGAGTGGACCTCCACCACTGGAGAGACCAGAAGAGGCGACTGGAGGTTGCTATTTTGTCTGACAAGCACCCTGATGCCTGGGTCCATTGGATGGACAGAGTCCACTGAGCTGCCCTCATGTGAAGAAGAGCGTAAGGAACCACATGCACGGTGGATGCCATGTGGCCTAACAGTTGTAACATTTCTCGAGCAGTTAAATGGGACTTTAACTGAATTTGTGAGGCTAACTGCACCAAGCGTAGGCAACGGGTCTGGGGAAGATAGGCCCTTGCAGTTGTGGTATCCAGCAAGGCCCCTATGAACTCTAGTGACTGAGTAGGGGTGAGATGGGATTTTGGGATGTTTATTACAAGTCCCAGATACTGAAGAACACGCCTTATGCAGGCTAGGGAAGTCTGGGCCTCTGACTGGGACGGAGCTCGGATGAGCCAGTCGTCCAGATATGGGAATACAAATATTCCTAGAGTGCGTAGAAATGCAGCTACTACTGCCATGCATTTTGTGAACACTCTTGGAGCAGAGGCCAGACCGAAAGGAAGCACTCTGTATTGGTAGTGCTTCTCCTTGATAAAAGAACTGAAGGAACCTTCTGTGTGTTGGATGGATGAGGATATGGGTGTACGCATCCTTGAGATCTAGAGAACAAAGCCAATCCTGACTCTGAAGGTATGGAAGGAGAGCACCGAGAGAAATCATCTTGAATTTCTCCTTGCATAGAAACTTGTTCAATTCTCTGAGATCTAATATGGGTCTGTAGCCCCCTGTTTTCTTTGGGATAAGAAAATAGGGGGAGTAGAACCCTGAGCCCTGTTGAAGAAGGGGTACTTCTTCTATTGCCCTTTGGGCAAGAAGGGTAGCAATCTCCTGACCCAGAAGGTCGAGGAGAGATGTTGGAGAATTGAACTGTCTCACCATGGTGTGAGGAGGAAGGTTGAAGAAATGAAGCTTGTACCCCTCCCTTATGATGGAGAGGGCCCATTGCTCTGCCGTGACTTCTTCCCATCTGGGAGCAAAGTGGGCTAACCTTCCTGGAATGGTGAGAGGCTCTGGTTCTTCTAGAGCCAGAAAGGCTACGTTCTCTAGATGTAAGTCAAAGGCCCTGAGGAGGCTGAGGCTGTTGGGCCGTAGCAGTCCTTGCAGCCTTAGGCTTGGCTTGTTTAGGTTGTTGCTGACGCTTTGCAGCAAAACGACCTGCAGAAAATGCCTGCTGAATATAAACAGGTAATATTTCCCCTTTTTGGGAAAGAAAGCCTTTTTGAATAACCTTTTTCTAACAGGAGCAGAAGTAGACTTTGAAAGTCTATCTAAGGCAGAATTCTCAGCATCCATCTGAGTGGCCTTTGCTTGCCAATCCTTGCCAAAACGGTTTTCACCTGTACAAGGAAGATTTCCTAATCCATCCTGGACCCAGAGTTCCAAATCAGAAGCTTGTAATCAAGCAACTCTGCGTGCACCTATGGCAATAGCCGAGGCTCTGCTGGCACACTCAAAAGAGTCAAAGGCTGCACGGTTGGAAAATTTGGAAACATCCTGGGCATGTTTAAGCCAGGTGAGAAACTCTTCCCTTTTATCTTCTGAGATAAAAGGAGATAAAGTTTGCAGATAATCTGTAACTTCCTTTAGAAACATCCCCATATAGAGACTATAGGAGTTGATTCTGGCAACAAGCATATTGGCCTGGAAAATTCTCCGGCCAAAAGCATCCAAGGTTCTGCATTCTCTTCCTGGAGGATTAGATGAGTGTCTTTTTGCACTCTTTATCTTCTTCATAGCAGACTCCACCACAATAGAGTGGTGAGGAAGCTGAGTCTTATGAAAGCCAGGACAAGGAGGAACACGGTACATGGTGTCCAACCTACGAGAATGAGGGGAGATAGTGAGAGGTGTCTCCCATATGCCCAACATGTGATCATAAAGGATCTCATGAATTGGTAAAGTAGCTGTCTCTTTAGGAGCCTTAGGATATTGTAAAATATCCAATTTCTTGGCTCTAGGCTCCGATTCAGGGGCCACTGAAATGGAGAGGCCCCTGGCCACTTCCCTAATGAAGTCTTGAAAAGACAAGTCTTCTGGAGGAGACATTCTTCTTTTTGGAGAAGAGGGCTCCTGAGGAAGGAGTACCGATGCTTCGACAGAAGCCTCTGATTCATCAGAGTCTTCGGAGGAATCGAAGTATCGCCTGTCTGGATGCTCCTGCAGAGCCCGATACGCGTACCGAGTGGTATCGACATCGGGAGTGATCGGTACCGATTCGGTACCGATGGGCATCACAGAACAGGGTACCGCTGCAGTCGACACCGAAGCCGATGTCGATGCAATCGGTGCCGGTGCCGGAACTGGTACCGACAACGGAGTTTGTTGCGGTACCAGAGGCATCGCAGCTTGTATGAATGCCGTAATGGCACGCTGCATGGTCAGAATATTCTGATCCATCGACGCAACCAATGTCTGGATGTCGGTACCAGTGGGAACCACCGGTACCCCAGAACATGGCAACAGGTGATCGGTCGAGGCCGAGCCATCGATGTCAACCTGTGACCCCATAGATAAAGCTTTGGAAGTCGGAGCTTCCCGCCAGGGTAATTTTGCCGGTGCGGGATCCTCGAGAGCAAGCCCGGAGGCATCTCGATACTTAGAGGGAGATCTACCCTTCGAGGACCGGCTGGACTTATGTTTGGTTACCTGAGATCCATGGGAGGAAGCAGCAGCCCTGGAAGATGTCGATGCCACCGAAGCTGCATCAGAGGGAAACAGGGTACTGAGCTTGGCCGCTCGATTCTGTCGACCTCTTTTAGACATCATGGAACAGGACTCACAAACGGTGATGGCGTGGTCAGGACCCAAAAATTTTAGACACCAGTCATGGGTGTCGGTGATAGAAAGAGTACCGCTGCACTTCGTGCACTTTTTAAACCCGGAAGCGGGTTTTTCCATGAGGAAAATCTTTCTAGGCCTGAGGCCCAAAAGGAAAAAATGCACAGAAGTGGGAAACGGTAGGTTTTTTTTTTTTTTAAAGAAGAAAGAAGAAAAGACCGGCGGTACCGGTCCAACGTCGAAGAAGGCAGACGCGCGACCAAAGAAATAAAGAAATATAAAGAACTACTTCAGCGGTGACAGGAACACGACCTGCTGGCTCCGCAGAAAAGAAGAACTGGAGAGAGGCGGTTGGGAAAGGCGGGAAGGCGGCACGCAGGCGCTGTGGGATGCTCCCAAAAGCTTTCTTTCTGGACGCTGGGGAGCGTTCCCGTGCAGGCTCCGTCGGTACCAACGATACCCATATGTGGAGACTCATTCCTGCTTGTTCCTGGAGATATTATCATATCTATGCGGACGATATAGCATAGTTACTCACCTGTAACAGGTGATCTCCGGGAACAGCAGGAATTTAGTCTTCACATATGGGTATCGTCGGTACCGACGGAGCCTGCGCGAGAACGCTCCCCAGCATCCCACAGCACCTGCATGCTGCCTTCTCGCCTTTCCCAACTGTCCCTCTCCAGATGAGTTTAAAACTGAGACAAAAGAGAGAGGGAAAGAGAGAGAGATAGAGAGATACAACTCCTAGGGGAGGTGGGTGGGTTGTGAAGACAAAATTCCTGCTGTTCCCGGAGATAGCATAGTTACTCACCTGTAACAGGTGATCTCCAGGAACAGCAGGAATTTAGTCCTCACATATGGGTATCGTCGGTATCGACGGAGCCTGCGCGGGAACGCTCCCCAGCATCCAATCAGAAAGCCTTTGGGAGTATCCCACAGCGCTTGCGTGCTACCTTCCCACCTTTCCCAACTGTCCCTCTCCAGTGAGTTTAAAACTGAGACAAAAGAGAGAGAGATAGAGAGATACAACTCCTAAGGGAGGTGGGTGGGTTGTGAAGACTAAATTCCTGCTGTTCCTGGAGATCACCTGTTACAAGTGAGTAACTATGCTATCTCCAGGAACAAGCAGGAATGTAGTCTTCACCTATGGGGACTCCCTAGGTGCAGATGCCAGCCAGGGAGATGGCCCCAGAAAGATGTGTGCCCTTGTGAAAGGGCTCCACTTCCCCCCATGGATCTCTGGCATCCTACCAGGGATGGTGGGTAGGAGTTGATTAAGTCTGGAACAGGTGTTGAAGAACAGCCCGACCAAACAAGGCATCCCAGCGGGAGTCCTTGTCTAAGGAGTAATGGGCTGTGAAGGTATGAACCGAAGCCCAAATAGCTGCTCAACAGATGTCGTCGATAGACACAGAGTGAAGATGAGCCATTGAGGCTGCCATCGCTCTCTCACATTGTGAGCTGTGACATGGCCTTCAAGAGGAAGGTTCTTGCTCTCATAGGCAAAAGATACACACTGTGCAATCCAGCTGGACAGTGTCCTTTTGGAGACTGGAAGTTCCAAATGACTAGGATCAAAAGCATCAACGAGTTGAGAGGACTTTCTATGTTGCTGTGTCCTTAGCAAGTAAAAGGCCAAAGCTCTTTTACAGTCCAAAGTATTAAGATTCCTTTCTGCATTTGAGGCGTGAGGCCTTGGAAAGAATACAGGAAGGTAAACCGCTTGGTTTAAATGAAAAGGCGACACCACCTTTGGCATAAAGTGTGGATGAGTCCTAAGGACTACCTTATCATGATGGAACCTTGTATAAGGAGGATCAGCCACCAAAGCTTGCAATTCACTCATGCGACGTGCTGATGTGATTGCAATAAGGAAGATAACCTTCCAGGAAAGTAATTTCAAAGAGGTAGTGGCTAATGGTTCAAAGGGCGGTTTCATGAGCTGCCCAAGTACCAGATTTAAGTCCCATGCCACCGGTGGTGGCTTAATGGAAGGCTTAGTTAAAAGAAGGCCTCTTATATATCTTGCTATGAGAGGATGAGAGGAAATAGGTTGTCCATTTAGAGGCTTGAAAGAAGCTGCAATAGCACTCAAATGGACTCTCACTGAATTAGTCTTAAGCCCTGCATTTGATAAATGAAGGAGATACTCCAGTAATGATTCAAGAGGTATCGCAAGAGGGCTAAGACCCTACTGCGAGCACCATATGGTAAACCTTTTCCACTTAAATGCATAAGAGCGTCTTGTGGAAGGCTTCCTGGAAGCATAAAGGATATCCCTTACCTGCTGGGAAAGGTTAAGACTGTGAATTTCTAGTCTTTCAGCAACCAGGCCCTGAGATGCAGAGACTGGGAATTGGGATGCCACAGCATCCCGTCCTCTTGAGAAAGAAGATATGGAGCAGATCCTAACTCCAGAGGCGGAGCTTGAGAGAGATGTAGGAGCAGAGGATACCACGGTTGCCATGGCCAATGTGGAGATATGAGGATCATATGACCTCTGTCTCTCTGAAGCTTGAACAGGGTTTTGGGAATTAGGGGAATGGGTGGAAAGGCATACAGGAAGTCCTGACCCCAATGAAGGAGGAAAGCATCCCTGGCCTGACAACCCCGAGCCGGAATTCTGGAACAGAACCGGGGAAGTTTGGCAATCAGTGGACTTGCAAAGAGGTCTATGTCCGGGGTTACCCAAATTTGAAAAGTTTGGGCCACCTAGTCTGCATGGAGAGACCATTTGTGTGGAAGCAGAACTCGACTGAGTCGGTCTGCCCAAGAGTTTTGAATGCCTGGAAGATTACACCGCAAGGAGATGAATCTGATGCTCTCTGGCGAGGGCCCATAGTCGCAAAGCTTCGTTGCACAGTGACAGAGAGCCTGTTCCGCCCTGCTTGTTCACATAAAACATGGCTACCTGATTGTCCGTTTGAACTAGGACTGTCTTGTAGCTGAGCTGGGTGTGAAATACTCAAAGAGCAAGGAAGATTGCTTTGAGTTCCAGGAGGCTGATATGGAGATAGGCCTCCTATGGAGTCCAGGTACCCTGGGTAGAGAGGCCATGCAGGTGGGCTCCCCAACCCACCTGTGAAGCATCTGTTGTTAGAGTGGCTTGGGGTGGGGGTTGCTGAAAAGGAGACCTCACCATAAGGTTTTTGGGTGACTGCCACCATTGGAGGGACAAAATAAGGCGATCTGAATTTGCTATTTTGTCTGACAGGCAACCTGAGGCCTGAGTCCACTGAGTGGATAAGGTCCACTGGGCTGCCCTCATATGGAGGCGAGCAAAAGGAACCACATGCACGGTGGATGCCATGTGGCCTAGCAACTGCAGCATTTCCCAAGCAGTGAGGTGAGGTTTTAGCACTGCTTGGGAAGCTAGCTACACAATGCGAAGGCAGCGGGGTTGTGGGAGGAAGGCCCTTGTCTGTTTGGTATCCAGAAGAGCTCCTATAAACTCTAGGGATTGAGTGGGAGGAAGGTTGGACTTTGGGAAGTTTATGACAAGTCCCAAATACTGAAGGATGCGCATTGTGCGAGACAGAGCAACCTTGGCCTCTGGCTCTGAAGGGGCTCGAATGAGCCAGTCGTCTAAGTAAGGGAAGATGAATATTCCCAAGGTGCGGAGAAATACTGCTACCACAGCCATGCATTTTGTGAACAACCTTGGTGCTGAGGCCAGGCCAAAAGGAAGAACCTTGTATTAGTAGTGATTCCCTTGAAACAGGAATCAAAGGAACTTTCGGTGAGTTGGATGGATGAGAACATGAGTATACGCATCCTTGAGATCTAGAGAACAAAGCCAATCCTGACTCTGAAGGTATGGCAGAAGAGTTCCTAGAGAAATCAATTGAACTTCTCTCTGAACAGGAATTTGTTCAATTCTCTGAGGTCTAGAATGGGTCTGTGTCCTCCTGTTTTCTTTGGAATAAGGAAATAGGGGGAGTAAAACCCTGTACCCCGTTGGGGAATGGGTACCTCTTCTATTGCCCCTTGAGCAAGGAGCATAGTGACTTCTTGACCTAACCGGTCGTTGAGAGAGGGGGCATGCTGAGGAAATTAAGCTTGTACCCCTCTCTTACAACAGACAGAGTCCAATTTTCTGCTGTTATCTGACCCCATCTAGGGGCAAAATGACATAACCTTCCTGGGATGGTGGAGGGTACTGGGCCGTTCAGGGCCAGGAAGGCAAAGTTCTCTAGACAGGAGTCAAAGCCCCTGTGGAGGCTGAGTCTGCTGAGCCGGTTGAGGCCTAGCTGCTTTTGGTTTCCTTTGTTGCCTAGGTTGTTGGTGCTGTCCCTTTTGGGCAGACTGACCTAAATGATGACCCTGCTGGGTATAGGAGGGATAAAACTTTTTCTTCTTGCTGAAGAATGGTTTCTTAGAGGATCTTTTCCTCGCAGGATCAGCTGTAGATTTAGACAATCTATCCAAAGTGATATTGTCAGCATCTATCTCATTAGCTTTTTCCTGCCAATTCTTGCCAAAGAGATTCTCTCCTGTGCAAGGTATATTCCCCAGTTTGTCCTGTACCCAGATTTTCAAGTCAGATGCCTGGAGCCAGGCAATTCTACATGCACCTATGGCAATAGCAGAGGTTCTGCTTATGCATTCAAAGCAGTCAAAGGCTGCACGATTCACAAACTTGGAAACATCCTGAGCATGTTTAACAAGAGTAAGATAATACTGCCATTTATCATCAGGAAGGAGAGGGCTCATAAACTCTAAGTCTCCTGTGACCTCCTTAAGGAACATTCCCATATACAAGATATAGGAACTGATCCTAGCAGAAAGCATGGAAGCCTGGAAGGATTGAGGTCCAAAGGCGTCAAGAGTCCTACACTCACGTCCTGGAGGATTAGATGCATGCTTTTTTGCACTCTATCCGTCTCATGGCTGATTCCACCACCATGGAATGGTGTGGTAATTGAGTCTTCTGAAACACAGGACAAGGAGGAACTCGATACAAGGTGTCAAGTCTTCGAGAGTGAGGAGATGTGGTCAGAGGTGTTTCCCACATCCTTAACATAAGATCATACAAGATCTCATGAATAGGTAAGGTAGCTGCCTCCTAGGGAGCTTTAGGGTATTGTAGGATTTCTAATTCCTTTGCCCTAGGCTCTTTTTCAGGAGCCACTGTGATGGAAAGACCTCGGGCCACATCTCGGATAAAATCCTGAAAGGACATATCCTCTGGTGGAGACATCCTACACTGAGGAGAAGAGGAATCCTCAGGAAGAAGTACTCTGGTATCGGCAAAGCTTTTGGAGTCTTCAGACTCATCCGAGGATTCGAAGTATCTCCGATCCGGGTGATTGTGCAAGGCACAGTACCGGTACCGATTGAAGTCGGCATCGGAGTGGTCTGGTACCGACTTGTCGATGCCAGATAGAGACGCATGACTCGGTCTCGGTAGAATACCTGCCGATGTCGATGCAGTCGGTACCGGTACCGGAGTCGGTGCCGGTTGAATTGTCTGAAGCAGTTTCAGGGGCATCAAGGCCGTGAGAAGAGACACCAGACTGCGTTCAATAGCCAAGAATCTCTGGTCTATCGACGTTGCAGATGCTTGGGTATCGGTGCCGGATGAAACGGCCAGAACCCCAGAGCATGGCACCAGTAGTTCTGCTGAGGCTGAAGCCTCGAGAACATCCTGGAGCCCCGTTAGTGCTTTGGAAGCCGAAGCCTCCCGCCGGGGCAATTTTGCTGGTGCAAGTCCATCAAGGGCAACACCAGAGGCATCTCGATGTTTAGAAGGAGATCTACCTTTGAGGACCGGCTAGATTTATGTTTAGTTACCTGAGATCCATGGGAGGAAGATGAAGCCCTGGAAGACGTCGATGCCACGGAGGCTGCATTGGAGGGAAAAAGGGTGCTAAGTTTAGCAGCTCGGTTTTGCCGGCCCCTTTTCGACATCAACCCACAGGCAACACACTCTGAAATAGAGTGGTCAGGACCTAAACATTTGAGGCACCACTCATGGGTGTTGGTGACGAAGATGGTACCGCCATACTTAGAACACTTTTTAAAACCCAAAGCGGGATTTTCCATCCTGAGGGAAAAAGTTGGGCCTAGTGCCCAAAATGGTGCGTGGCACCCGAGAAGAAAATTACTGGAAAAAGCTCCAGAAACGAAGTTTTTTTTTTTAAAAGAAAAGAAGAACCGGCGGTACTGGTATGGCGTCGAAGGAAGGCAGACGCGACCACAAAAAAGAAGAATAAGAAGGGAAATTTTCTGCAGTGACAGGATGTGCGACCTGTCGGCTCTGCGGAAAATGAAGTACTGGAGAGGGACAGTTGGGAAAGGTGGGAAGGCAGCACGCAGGCACTGTGGGATGCTCCCAAAAGCTTTCCTATTGGACGCTGGGGAGCGTTCCCACGCAGGCTCCGTTGGTACCGACGATACCCATATGTGAAGACTAAATTCCTGCTTGTTCCTGGAAATAATGATATATCTCCCGTTTAACATCTCAAACCCGTCAACTCAACTACTTGCTGATTGCTTCTCTGAAATAATGAAATGGGTTGAGAACCACAACCTCAATACAAAAACAGAAGCCGTGTATGTAACCAGAAACCAAAGCTTCTCCCCACCTACATCGATTAGGATCAATGAAATTAACATTTCAATAAAAAATGAGGTGACATACTTAGGTGTAATCATTGATCGCACCCTTAGCATGACATCTCATATAAAGCAAACAACTAAAAAGATATTTTATAAGCTCAAACTGCTAAAGTAACTCCGCCCTCTTCACCACCATGACTTCAAATCAGTCATCCACGCAATGATTACACCTCACTTCGACTTCGCCAATACTATTCTACAAGGCATCACAAAACAGGCTTTAGGACAACTTCAACTAGCCCAAAACGTGGCAGCTAGAATAACTATGAACATCAATTCAATGGAACACATCACCCCAACACTGTGTACTTTCCACTGGCTACCCATCCAAAGCCGTATAAATTACAAAATACTTGTATCAACTTTCAAATTAATCAATGACATTGCCCCTTCGTATCTATCCACACTCATCTCCAAGGAAACCTACAATCGCATTCAACACAACCAGAACAAAAATTAACTTGTTATACCGATGGATTTAAGGAAATCCAGAAAGCTAACAAACAACAAAGCATTCTCCCACACCTCCCCTAACCTCTGGAACGCTCTCCCGGACAACCTTAGAAAAATAAACGACCTCCACACATTCAGAAAAAGAAAACTTTAGATTCAACTATTTACCCTCCATTTTGGCACACAAGATCAATGCAATACTCAGGATACAAATCCACCATCCTCCCAAAACTAACCAGAGCATTACTACTCCACCTCACACACAGAGCTGTATATAGTTCTGGTTAAGACTTCTGCACCTTTAAGTGATTTCAATAATAGTTTAGTGTATCCTATGCTACTGTATATAGTTTTACAATGTTCCATGTAACTGAGAATGCATCTGTTTTTGTACTACTCAAGTTGTTGTTAATTGTAAATAGCCTTTTGGAAAACGCGGTATAGAAATTTTTAAACAAATAAATTATATATATATATATAAACCGTTCTGATGCACATAGTAAAGGGTGGTATATCAAGTGCCTAATGTTTGTAATTTAGTTACATGGTTACATTGTTTTATGTTCTGTTTTGCTTGATGCATACTGCTTTGACCAAGGGATAAAGCGGTATAGAAGATCTGTTAAATAAATAAATATCATCGCTGTCTGGTTATCGCTGGGTGCTGCCTCCACTCCGGCTAGCATCGGGGTGTGCAGCGGTGGCACCCATATCTGCTGTGTTGAATATCCCCTCATATTTTTCTATCATTGCTGGTAGTAAAGCAGGTGGTTCAAAACATTGTTTAATTTAGTCTTAATATATTTATTTATATTTTTTTCTATACTGCTTTTTCATTTGAATCAAAGCAGTTTACAAAGAACAACAAGAATTACATGGAACTTGGTTAACACTAACTAAAAGCATTCATTTACATGTAATGTAGTTAACATCAACTAATATTTATCAAATGGAAACATCTGTAGTATCAAGCATATTTTAAATGTACGTTGTATACTAAGTAGGTTGATTATAAGCTCTTGGTCAGTGCTGGCATCAACATGACCAGAAGAGAAATTATTTTTGTAGGTTTTTTTTTTTTTAAACAGCAAACTATTATTCACATTCAAAAAAGGCTCTGTAAGGAACACAGCTCATAGACAAGGCCCTTTCATTTGGAATTTAAATCAGTTTTAGTGAGAAAAAACTCTCGTTTGACAATTTATTTTTACCAATTTTCACCCACATTTTCTCCTTTACCCCTGGATACTGAATTGTCCACCTAATCCCCCCAGTATCATATCTGATCCTATTTCACCATGTCCATCAACACAGGAGGAGAGGCTCTCTCCCCTAAAATAAACCTCACAGAGTCACTTTTTTGCACAAATTTTCTCCCGTTTTATGACTTTTGCAATGAACTGCAAAGTCTCCCCCCTCCAAAAAAAAAGCAAACACAAAATACAAAGATGAAAATGATGAGCCTTGCCCATAGTTTAAGCAACATGCTAATCCTGGAAGGCACTTACGCGTTTTTCCTTTCTAAATTCTGGAGATTCCCTTTCAAGGAATTGTATGCTGTGGCTCTTGTTTTAAGATCATTATCAATCTGTGTTACACCCTACAAAAGTAACAGTAACATTTCAAAAGAGCAGTCATTAAGTTCTGTGATTGCCAAAAAGCATTCAGTTTAAGGGAAAAGGAAATTTGAACTTTTAAATCATCCTCCCAAGTGATACTCAAGGCACCTTAGAGCATTGACAGAAATCAAGAATAACAATCCCTTTGCCAAAAGAGCTTACAGTCTTTGTAGGTACCTGATCAACAAGAATTAAAATGGCTTGCCCAGGGTTAATGTGTGTCAGAGAAAAAACAGAAACATGACGGTAGATAAAGGCCATATGGTCTATCCAGACTGCCCTTCCATACCAACTACTAGTCCCTTTTTTCCTTTAGAAATCTTCTGTGTTTGTTCCATGCTTTCTTGAATTCAGATACAGTCTTTCTCTCCACAACATCTACTGGGAGACTATTCCGCACATCTATCGCTCTTTCCATAAAGAAATATTTCTGCTTATTACTTCTGAATCTATCCCTTTCATCCTATGCCCCCTTGATGCAGAGCTTTCCTTTCAAATAAAAGAGGCTCTCCTCCTGTGCATTTATATCATGGAGGTATTTAAACGTGTATCATATCTCCTCTACCCTGACTTTCTTCAAAATTATACATATTGATATGCCTTATAGCACAGTTACTTACCTGTAACAGGTGATCTCTGGGAACAGCAGGAATTAGTCCTCACATATGGGTACGTCGGTACCGACGGAGCCTGAGCGGGAAAGCTCCCCAGCTTCCCAGAAGGAAAGCTTTTGGGGCCTCCCACTGCGCATGCGCGCTGCCTTCCCGCCTTCCTGACCAACTCTCCTCAGTTCGAGCTTATAGCTGAGACAATAGAGAGAGGAAAGGAAGAGAGAGAGAGATACAAATCCTAGGGGAGGTGGGCGGGTTGTGAGGACTAATTCCTGCTGTTCCCAGAGATCACCTGTTACAGGTAAGTAACTGTGCTATCTCCAGGAACAAGCAGGAATAAGTCCTCACATATGGGGACTCCCTAGCTAAGATGCCCGGGAGATCCCCTGAAGGGTATGAGATCCTGAAAGGTTCTTCATCTTCCTATGGATCTCAGGCATCCATTCAGGGAAGGTGGGCTGGAGTTGTTCAAGAATGGAACAGGTGTCTGAGGACAGCCTGACCAAACAAGGCATCCCAGCGGGAGTCCTTGTCCAAACAGTAATGGGCTGTAAAGGTATGAACCGAGGCCCAGATGGCTGCTCGACAGATCTGGTCAATGGACACAGAGTTTAAATGAGCCATAGAGGTGGCCATGGCCCTCACGTTGTGAGCGGTGACATGGCCCTCCAGAGAAAGGTTCTTACTCTGGTAAGCAAAAGAGATACACTGAGCAATCCAATTGGAGAGTGTTCTTTTGGAGACTGGAAGTCCTAAATGAGAAGGATCAAAAGCAACAAAAAGCTGAGAAGACTTTCGATGTTGCTGTGTCCTGTGGAGGTAAAAGGCAAGAGGTCTTTTACAGTCTAGAGTATGAAGGTTCCTCTCTGCATTGGATGCATGAGGAGCTGGAAAAAAGACAGGTAAATATACCTCTTGATTAAGATGAAAAGGTGAGACCACTTTAGGCATAAAGTGAGGATTTGTCCTAAGGACTACCTTATCATGATGGAACCTTGTATAAGGTGGATTAGCCACTAAGGCCTGCAGTTCACTGATGCGGCGAGCTGAAGTGACTGCAATGAGGAAAATAACCTTCCAGGAAAGAAATTTCAAGGAGGTAGTAGCTAAGGGTTCAAAAGGTGGCTTCATAAGCTGACCAAGAACCAAGTTTAAGTCCCATGCCACCGGAGGAGGTCGAATGGGAGGTTTAGTTAAAGTTAAGCCTCTCATGAATCTTGCAATAAGAGGATGAGAGGAAACAGGTTGTCCATTGATGGGCTTAAGTGATGCCGCAATAGCACTCAAATGGACTCTTACTGAATTCGTTTTGAGTCCTGCATTGGAGAGATGCAGGAAATATTCCAAAAGAGAATTCAATAGGAGTGCCAGAGGGTTAACACCCTTTTGAGCACACCAAATGGAAAATCTTTTCCATTTAAAAGCGTAAGAACGCCTAGTGGAAGGTTTCCTAGAGGCATGTAGGATATCCTTCACTTGCTGCGAAAGATTGAAGTGTTGAAGGTCTAGGCCTTCAGTAACCAAGCTCTGAGGTGAAGGGACTTGGGTTTGGGTGCCACAAAGTCCCCTCCTCCTGAGACAGAAGGTCTGGAGCCGCTCCCAAGTCCAGGGAGGGGGCTTGGGAGAGATGCAGAAGTAGAGGGTACCACACTTGGCGTGGCCAGCGTGGAGCTATGAGGATCATGGACCCTTGATCCCTTTGAAGTTTGAACAGAGTCTTGGGAATCAAAGGAATGGGTGGAAAGG
This sequence comes from Ichthyophis bannanicus, assembly GCA_033557465.1. Lineage (NCBI taxonomy): Eukaryota > Metazoa > Chordata > Amphibia > Gymnophiona > Ichthyophiidae > Ichthyophis > Ichthyophis bannanicus. Next base: position 191,260,673 of record CM066031.1, on the reverse strand, counting down.
CATACAGGAAACCCTAACCCCAATGCAGGAGGAAGGCATCCTTGGTCTGAACTCCCTGACACGGAATTCTGGAACAGAACCGGGGAAGTTTGGCATTCCACGGACTTGCAAAGAGGTCTATGTCCGGGGTTCCCCATTTCTGGAAGATTCTGAGTACCTGATCCATGTGCAGGGACCATTCGTGTGGAAGCAGAACTCGACTAAGTCTGTCTGCCCAAGAGTTTTGGATTCCTGGAAGATATACTGCCAGGAGATGGATTTGATGCTCTCTGGCGAAGGCCCATAATCTTAGAGCTTCGTTGCAAAGCGACAGAGAGCCAGTCCCTCCTTGTTTGTTTATGTAAAACATGGTTACTTGATTGTCCGTGTGAATAAGGACTGTCATGTTGCTGAGGAGGGTATGAAAAACTCTGAGAGCTAGAAAGATTGCTTGAAGTTCCAAGTGGTTGATATGAAGGGTGGTCTCCTGTGGAGACCAAGTGCCCTGAGTGGAGAGATCTTGGAGATGAGCCCCCCAACCTGTTTGGGAGGCATCTGTTGTGAGGGTTGCTTGGGGCAACAATGGTTGAAAGGGGGCCCCCAACAACAGATTTTGAGTGGATATCCACCATTGGAGAGACCAAAAGAGACGATTGGAGTTTGCTATTTGGTCTGAGAGAGCTCCTGATGCTTGAGTCCACTGGGTGGATAAAGTCCATTGAGCTGCTCTCATATGTAGGCGAGCATAAGGCACCACATGCACTGTGGAGGCCATGTGGCCTAATAGTTGTAGCATCTCTCTGGCAGTCAAGTGGCTTCTGGACTGAGTCTGAGAGGCTAAGTGCACTAGACGTTGGCAACGGGCCTGAGGTAGATAGGCCCTTGCGGTGGTGGTATCCAACCAGGCCCCTATGAATTCTAGGGATTGAGTAGGGGTGAGTTGGGACTTTGGCAGATTGATCACAAGTCCCAGATACTGTAGAATTCGCCTGGTGCGATCCAGGGAAGTCTGAGCCTCGGACTGAGACGGAGCTCGGATGAGCCAGTCGTCCAGGTATGGGAAGACAAAAATTCCCAGGGCGCGTAGAAATGCAGCTACTATTGCCATGCATTTGGTAAATACCCTTGGAGCAGAGGCTAGACCGAAGGGAACTACTCTGTATTGGAAATGTTTTCCCTGGAACAGAAACCGTAGGAATTTTCTGTGGGATGGATGGATGAGTATATGTGTGTACGCATCCTTGAGATCTAGAGAACAAAGCCAGTCCTGACTCTGTAGGTATGGAAGGAGAGTGCCTAGAGAAAGCATCTTGAATTTCTCCCTGCATAGAAATTTGTTCAATTCTCTGAGATCCAGAATGGGTCTGTACCCCCTTGTTTTCTTGGGAATGAGAAAATAAGGGGAGTAAAAACCTGACCCTTGTTGAGGAAGAGGAACCTCTTCTATTGCCTTTTGGGCGAGAAGAGTGGTCACCTCCTGACCCAACAGGTTTAGGAGAGATGGGGGAGAATTGAAACTTCTCACCACGGTATGGGGAGGAAGGTTGGAGAAATGTAGTTTGTAGCCCTCTCTGATGATAGAGAGGGTCCATTGCTCTGATGTGATTTGCTCCCATCTGGGAGCAAAATGAGTTAACCTTCCTGGAATGGTGAGGGGTTCTGGATGTTTTAGAGCCAGAAAGGTTAGTTTTAAGTCAAAAACCCTGAGGGGGTTGGGACTGTTGGGCTGTAGCAGCACCTGCAGGTTTTGCCCTGGCCTGTTTAGGCTGCTGACGCTTAGGAGCAAAGCGAGCTGCAGAAGATTGTTGGCCAGTATTTGTGGCAAATCTGGCCTTCTTGTAGAAAGGCTTTTTGAAAGATTTCTTCTTGACAGGGGTAGAGGTAGACTTAGAAAGTCTATCTAAAGCAGCATTTTCTGCATCCATTTGAGTGGCTTTGATTTGCCACTCCTTACCAAACAGATTCTCACCCGTACAGGGCAAATTTCCCAACCCATCCTGGACCCAGGGTTCAAGGTTAGAGGCCTGGAGCCAAGCAATTCTGCGAGCCGCTATGGCAATACCTGAGGCTCTGCTAGCACCCTCAAAGGAGTCAAAGGCTGCTCTGTTGGAGAACTTTGAAATATCTTGGGTATGCTTCAGCAGAAGAAGGAACTCCTCCTTTCTATCCTCTGGGATAAAGGGGAGAAAATGGCGTCTGGAATCGGGGAAGGCAGACACGCGGCCAAAGAAATAAATTAAAATAACAACTTCTTCAGCGGTGACAGGAACACGACCTGCTGGCTCCGCGGAAAAAGAAAAACTGAGGAGAGTTGGTCAGGAAGGCGGGAAGGCAGCGCGCATGCGCAGTGGGAGGCCCCAAAAGCTTTCCTTCTGGGAAGCTGGGGAGCTTTCCCGCTCAGGCTCCGTCGGTACCGACGTACCCATATGTGAGGACTTATTCCTGCTTGTTCCTGGAGATGATGAAGTCCACTGACCATTTTGGTAGTCACGCTCTGCACGGATTCTGTCCCGTTGATATCCTTTTGAAGATGTGGTCTCCAGAATTGCACAAGATACTCCAAATGAGGACTCGCCAATGATTTATACAGGGGCACTATCACCTCCTCCCTTCCTGCTGGCCGTTCCTTTCCCTATGCAAGCAAGCATCCTTCTGGATTTTGCGGTCATCTTTTCTATCTGTTTGGCTACTTTAAGATCATCAGAAACAAATCACCCCAAGGTCCCACTCTTCTTTCACTTAAAAATATTAAAAATAATAGGACTAAGGACAGATCCCGGTGGCATTCCACTGGTGACATCTTTCTCCTCAGAGTGAGCTCCACTTACCTTTATCCTTTGTTGCATAGATAAATGGAGCACATTCTTAGGAGAAGGATGTTATCAGTGGTGTTCCGCAGTGATCCGTCCTTGGTCCAACTCATTGTGTAAATGTCAGTGGGAGAAGGAGGAACTGAACCATTGTTTCCCTGATCTGCATTCCATTGTTCTAGTCACTAGGCCAGTTCTCCCAATTCTTTCATATAAAATAAGTTACCAAAAATACACTGGGGCCCTTTCACTAAAGGGTTCTAGCTATGGTGTGCAGACACATCTATAATGTGCAAATCCATGGCAAATTGTGGCAACACCACAGTGTTAACTGCTGGGAGCATGAAAAGCATGTTCCCAGCAGTTACCGTAATGTATGTGGCCCTGCTGCAGAACAACAAGAGAGCTGATATACTCAATGCCACCTATGAAGGTGGGGGCGAGTGCACCCGTGTTACTAGCCCTCTGTGCAGGTAGCACAAGTATGCTGCCTGTGCTGCACTCACCCTGCTCACTCTCCACCCCAACCCTCCTACTTGCAACCCTAACACACCAAGGACAGTTAGTGCTAAAGTCCGGCAATGCTAACTGTCATGGCCTCTCACTAGCTTACAATGCGTGTCCAATGCGTGCCTTTAGTTCACACCAGACCCGTGCTGACAGCTAGTGCCCTTTAGTAAAAGATCCCTTTGTATTCCATCTTCTACAAAACTAAGTTTTCCGATTGCCTACTTTTGTGCATATATGCACTTGTAAAATGTATAACCACCTATTTGAGTGTGCAAAAAGCTCTTCTACATATTCACATCATTTCTAAAATTATTTCCATACTAGATGAAAAATATGAGTTGTTGAAGCACTCGTTACCCTTGTTCCCCTCCACTATGGCAAGATGCCTCTAAAATAATGTAAGAAATTTATTACCACAAACATTTCTATATTCAAAATAACATTTAATGTCTTGAGTTTAAAGGCTGCAAATGACCTTACCTTTGTAATTATTTCTGAAATATTTTTCAGAGATTGTTTGATTGGATACTTTGCCATATCCCACTGGAACCGTGTTATATATGTGACCAAGTCAACTAAAATAAAACATAAAAGTGACATTACTATATAAAAACTACATTTCAGGTTCTCCACACTTCTTAGAAACCTAGTATAGCAAAGTAGGGATGGATCAATGCTTTTATGTTACATATTTAAACAATCAGAGATGATGGACTATCAGGTATTAACAGATCAGCATAACACCTCTTCCTAAAGCCTAAAGGATTCATTTACAGCATGGCTTGCTGAATTAAACAGACTGTTCTTCTCTTCAACAGTGCAGAACAAAGACCGAGTTTGAAAGGTGAAATTAGGCCTTACCTGCTAATTGCCTTTCCTTGAATCCCCCCAGTCCAGTCCAGATGCATAGGTTGTGGTTGTGCTCCCCCCCCCCCCCCACCCAACCAGCAGGTGGAGACTAAGCATAACAGCTTTGTGAAGCCATCCTATAAGGGCTCTGTACATCAAAAGGTTGTTCAGTAAAGCTTTACAAAGCAGAGTGTCAACCCTCCTGGTACCACCGCCATTAAGCAATAGCTACTTTCAGCTCTCATTTGAGTTTCTCATTTACCTTTGTTTATTTTTCTTTGAGCGGTTTATTGACCCCTGAAAGGAGTCTTCACTTCTCAATGAATACAACAGCAAGCTTTGGTCCCCAAACGGCAAGCCTCTGCCATGCTCACAACCATGAGTACCCACAGAAAAAAAACATCACCCGATAATCTAGCAACGCCTTCACAATGCCACCACATTGGGTGCTGAATCTTCCCAAGCAGGTCAAAAGAAACTGGGCGGGTTCTGGACTGGACTGGAAGGATTCAAGGAAAGGCAATTGGCAGGTAAGGCCTGATTCATATCGTCCAATTTCAAGTATACCCCTTCTAGCCAAAATCATCGAGAAGGTGGTACAAATCCAATTGCAACAGCATATAGATACTTCAGCTCCTCTCGATCCCTGCCAACACGGATTCCGTGAATCACATGGCATAGAGACCCTTCTCACACTACTCATCAACACCTTATCAAGAGGGATTGACAAAATTTAAAATGGGTTCATCCTCATCTTCCTTGACATCTCGGCAGCTTTCGACTCGGTTAACCATGTACAACTTCTTCACCGTCTTAAAGAAAAGGGAGTCCAGGGATCAGCTTGGGAATGGTGTAGATCCTACCTAAACAACCGCTGGCAACAGGTGCGGATAGGATCTTCAACCTCCGATCCTTTCCAGCAACAACAGGGTGTACCCCAGGGATCCTCTTTATCAGCTCTTCTATTTAACATATATATCCAACCAATCTGTGAAATCATCAAAACATTTAACGCCTCCAGCTTGATCTACGCAGATGACGTACTGATATTCACGCCAATAAAAATTAATGCCCCTGACTTCTCCCCAATTATCGCCTGCTTCAACGCGATTACAGATTGGCTCCTATCCCAGAACCTGCGAATAAACTTCAAGAAAACGGAAGTCCTATTCGTAACCAGTAATAATAAATTCTCCCCCCCCCCCCCCCCCGCAACTTTGAAGGTGAGAGATGCGGAACTACCATGTAAATCATCAATTCGCTACCTGGGAGTAACCATCGACCAAGAACTGACCTTCAAAGATCACATAAAGCAGACCGTCAAATCCATTTACTACAAATTAAGAACGCTGAAACCCTTAAGACCACTACTCGCCTCTAATGACTTCCGAACAATCTTCCAAGCCCTTATAACACCTCATTTTGACTATGCTAATGTCATCCTGCATGGTCTACCCAAGAGCACCCTCAACCCACTCCAATTGGCGATGAACTCAGCAGCCCGCATCCTCTGCGGTACCTCCAGTAGAGACCACATCACCCCCATACTAACAGAGCTTCACTGGTTACCCCTACAAGCCAGGATAACTTACAAAGCACTTCTGCTATCCTTTAAAGCAATTAATCAAATAGCCCCACCTTCCCTCTCATCACTTATTATCAACACCCCCACGAACAGACTGAGAAGATCCGCAGCCGCCAATACCCTTGTCGTACCAAAGGAGTACACTAAATGTAACCAAACAACCAGAGACAGGGCCTTCACCTTATTCGCTCCAACTTGCTGGAATAATCTCCCTCCTCATATCCGATCAATAAAAGACCTCTCTCAATTTAGAAAGGCCCTCAAACACTACCTATTCTGTCATCACCTTTTAGGCCCTAACCCTACACCTCCTCCCCCCATCTCACAAATCACTCACACAGCCTCTGACATTCCAACAACATAGTCATAACAGAACACGAACTAGACTCTCTGCACACCCAAATTTATGACCCAATTTAACTGTAAATTTCCAGAGGTAATATATCTTTCTGTATATAGCTTGTATATAGTTTACCATGTTGTCTCCAAGTTACTGACCCTGTTATAATGTAAGCAAAGGACTGTTCTAATGCGAAATTTGTTATCTGTAAACCGCGCTGATACCAAAGAGCGCGGTATATAAAAACTGTAAAATAAATAAATAAATAAATAATTAGCAGTCCAAATCCAACTCCAGGAAGACGCTGACCAGCACATGCCTCTTGACCAACACCAGCATGGTTTTCACCTCCATCACAGTGCAGAATCCCTGCTGATTTCACTACTATCAACCCTCATTGAAGGAGCAAAGAACAAATCAAGGGGTTTCATACTGCTCTTCCTGGACATCTCCTCGGCATTCGACACAGTGTCGCATCAAACGCTGCTGGACCAACTACATTAGACTGGAGTACAGGGCAAATCCCTCCAGTGATTCCACTTGTACCTTTTACACCATTGCCAAAAGGTCACGATAGGACAGACTGCATCCTCCCTGTACAACCTGCCACAAGGAATGCCTCAGAGATACGCACTTTCGTCATTGCTGTTCAATATCTATATATGCCCCCTATGCACAACCATCCAAAAATTCAACGTCAAGTATCTGATCTACGCCGATGACATAATGGTATACACCCCATTCTCCACAGCCGCCCCTGACTACTCCAACCTCTCAGTCAGCTTCAAGGAAATTGTCAAATGGCTCCAGCTCCGAAATCTAGCAGTCAACCTCAACAAGACCAAGATTTTACATGTAATCAGGGACTCCGAGTTTACACTCCCATAACAATCAGACTTGGAGACATAGAACTCCAAGTCAAAACCCAGCTCAGGTATCTCGGAGTCACCTTAGACCAGCACCTGGACTTTCAAGCCCACGATCAAAACACTACCAAGGCAATCTATTATAAGCTCAGGACACTATGCAACCTGCACCCCCTTCTCTCCTCTGATGATTTCCACACAGTTTGTCAGGCAACAGTCACCCCCTTGCTCGACTACTGCAACTCCATATATCATGTTCTACCCAAGCACTCTATCAGCTTCAGTTCACTCAGTATACTGCTGCACGTGCAATCTTCCGAGCGTCTAGACACTCCCATATCGCACCCATCCTAAGATCCTTCCACTGGCTTCCCATCACCTCCAGGATTAAATTTAAAGTCCTCATCATCATCCACAAAGCCCAGAATGGCCTCACCACCCAGCACCTCCAGATGTCAATTAGCATCCCCAGCTCCACCAGGCCCCGCAGACAGAGCACACAATCTACTCAGCCTGCCAACACAAATCCACAGGAGCACCCAATATGCCCGCCTAAGGTCTTTCCCACTCTATGCCACCACACTCTGGAACATGCTGCCACCCACCTTAAGAAGCATCCAGTCAACAAAAGCCTTCAGCAAGCACTTGAAGACTCATTTTTCCAGTAACACTATGGCACAGACTAACCCTCCTAAGGGACCATCGGATGGACTACTGTGCCCACCTTGCTGAAACTTTTGTAACCACCGCTGTCCTCGCCATTGTGTTTACCTCTTCATTTGCCTTTGTACCCCATTCCCCATGGCGATTGATCTCTATGTATCCCTCTGCTTCCCCACCTGTCTCTCCTCTGTTAAATGCTCACCATTTTGACTGGAACTTGTTATACCCTTCTACACTCTTGACTCTACACCATTGATTGTTTACCATTTGACTGGTAGAAAAACGGTATACCAAAAACAGTTAAATAAATAAATTTCACCTTCCAAATCATCCCCCCAGTCCAGTCCAGACGCATGGGACATACTACAGCAGTACCTCCTACAGGGCGTGACCTGCGAGGACCTCTTGAAGCACAGCAGCCCCAAAACAGGCCTCTTCCCATTCATTGAAATCCAGATGATAATATTTGGTGAATAGGTGCAAAGACACCCACGTGGCCACCTTGCAGATCTCTCCTGGTGAGACAAGGCTCATTTCTGCCCAGGACTTAGCCTGCGCCCTCGTGGAATGGGCTGTCAAGCCAGATGGAACTGGCTTGCCCTTGAGCAAATAGGTGGTGGAAATCATTGCCTTAAGCCACCAGGTGATGGACACCTTCGACACTGCTTCCTCACGACGCACGCCTTCAAACAGCAAGAACAGTCTTTCCAAACGACGGAAGGATTCAGTCTTCTTCAAGTACGACTGCAAGCTCGCATCATATCAAGCAACCATAAGGTGGAATCTGCCCCCATGGTATCCTTGGCTTGAAGGACCGGAAATGCAATGTGTTGGTTAAGATGGAACCCGGACACAACCTTAGGCAGGAAAGTCGGGATTGTCCGTAACACCACCTTCTCCATATGGAACACTAGGGAGGGCTTGCAACAGGACAGCCTGAAGCTCCAAGATCCTCCGTGCAGAGCAAATCGCTACCAGAAACACCATTTTCAGTGTCCGATTTCTCAGTGAAGCCCTCTTCAGTGGCTCAAAAGGCGGCTTCATCAAGGCAAACACAATATTCCCATCCCAGGGTGGTACCATTGTGGAGGATACACCCATTGAACCACTCTCAGAAAGCATACTATGTCTGGGTGCGCCGCCAACGAAAAGTTCCAGACCTTATCATGATAACAGGCCAAGGCCGCCACCTGGACCTTCAGCGAGCCCAGGGCCAGCCTTTCTCCAGCCCAGCTTGCAGAAAAGGCAAAACCTGCAGAATCGAAGCCGAGAGCACTATGGTGCCCTGCTCCACACACCAGTTCTTGAACACTCGCCAGATGTGCACATTCGACAGAGGTGGAACACTTCCTCGCCTTCAGGAGTGTAGCCAACACCTCTGGCAAATAACCTCTCCACCTTGACCGCGCACTTTCAAGAGCCAAGTCGTAAGCGAGAATCGATCCACCCAAGGCATCCGCAACAGCCCTCTCGGGAGGGGACATGCACCATTCCAGAGAAGGTGAAAGATCCTGCGATAGACTCTGAAGTCTTCGGGTATCGATCGATTCATCATCGGAAATATCGGTGTGAACGATGTCCCTGCTCCAATAAGGCTCAATACCAATTAAAGTCGGTATTGGAGCGAAGAACTTGCCTGGAGAACCCCCCGGTACCGGGCATGGATTTGAGGGCAGGCATGGGTGGTAGCGCATCAAGCGGTACATAACTGGATGCAGTCTGCATCGGTACCGTAGACTGTGTTGGTGGTACCGCCAATAAAGATTTGACCAGAACCAAAACCACCAGTAGAGCTGCTAAGCTCCGCTCAATGGCCAGGATAAGCTGATCCATAGAACCTGCCAATGCTTGGATATTGGTACTGGAGATACAGGCTACCGTCGAAGATCATGGCACCAAGAGCTCTCCAGAGGTGAAGGCCTTGGGAGCATCCTGGGACCCCTCGATGGCTTTATTTAATTATTTATTTATTATTTATTACAATTTCTTACATACCGCACTTTTCGGTATCAGCGCGGTTTACATTATAACAAGATGACCAATGCAACAAGCTGTTTGGTTTTACATAGAACAGGAGTACAAAGCCTCCTGCTAGGGTTGTTTGGCTTGCTGATCCAACTCCAGGGCAATGGTCAAGGCATCTTGATGCTTAGAAAGAGATCTACCCTTGGGGGGATAGCCTGTCTTTGAAAAAGACTTATGCTTTGATACCCGAGATCCATGAGAGGAAAACTATGCCCTCAATGACGTTGATGCCAAAGAAACCGTGTCTGAGGCAAAGAGTGTGCCTAATTTCGCAGCTCAATTCTGTAGGCCTCTCTTTGTCATCTTCTTACACAGAGGACACTCTAATAGCTGGTGGTTGGTGGTCGGGACCAAGGTATTTGAGACACCAGTCATAGGTATCAGTTGCAGAGATGGTATCGCCACACTTAGAACATTTCTTAAAACCACTAGCTGGTTTCTCCATAGTGTCAGTAGACAAAATGGTAGGCTTAAGGCCTAAAATAGTTTTCTTCGGGCGCATCAAAGCTAGTCTTTTTTTTTATAACAGGAAAGAAATAAGAAAGAAAGGAAAGATCCAACCGAGTGTTGGTTCCGGTGTCAACAAGAAGGAAGACGCGAACCACAAAAAACAAAAAGAAATAGAATGAACAAATTTTCTACGGTGACAGGATTTGCTTCCTGCTGGCTCCACAGAAAATGAAGAACTGAGGCGGGAGAGTTGGGAAGGCGGAAAGGCAGCAATGCAGGCACAGTGGGATGCTCCTAAAGGCTTTCCTAATGAATGCTGGGGAGCATTTCTGCACAGGCTCCGTCAGTACAGACATCACCTGCTGATGTTTCTCTTCTATGCTGTGTGTGAATTGCAGTTACTGGTGCTTGTTCTCCCATTGTGTCTCCGCAGGCTCTTCAGAATCTCCCATTACCTGCCTCAGCCCTCCACAGAAGTGACGCGGTCGCAGAGGCTCTTCAGAGTCTCCTATTACCTGCCTCAGCACTCCCCGGAAGTGACGCGGTCGCGTGCCCGCAGCCGCGCTTGCAGAGGTATCCCCAGCTATAAAACCATCGTGCCAGCGGCGCTCTTAATAGCTCCTGCTGATGTCTCTCTCCTATGCTGTGTGTGAATTGCAGTTACTGGTGCTTGTTCTCCCATTGTGTCTCTGCAGGCTCTTCAGAGTCTCCCATTACCTGCCTCAGCCCTCCCCGGAAGTGACGCAGCCGCGCTCGCAGAGGCTCTTCAGAGTCTCCCATTACCTGCCTCAGCCCTCCATGGAAGTGACATGGTCAGTTGCCCGTGGCCGCACTCGCAGAGGCTCTTCAGAGTTTCCCATTACCTGCTTTAGCCCTCCCCGAAAGTGATGCGGTCGCGTGCTTGCGGCCGCACTCGCAGAGGTATCCCCAGCTATAAAACCATCGCGCCAGCGGCGCTCTTACTAGCTCCTGCTAATGTCTCTCTCCTATGCTGTGTGTGAATTGCAGTTACTGGTGCTTGTTCTCCCATTGTGTCTCCGCAGGCTCTTCAGAGTCTCCCATTACCTGCCTCAGCACTCCCTGGAAGTGATGCAGTCGCGTGCCCGCGGCCACGCTCGCAGAGGTATCCCCAGCTATAAAACCATTGCGCCAGCGGTGCTTGTTGCCATGGCGTGCGTTTGGTGCGTGCGCTGAAGGAGCACGCCTAAGGAGCATGGCGTGCTCCTTAGGTGCGTTCCTTGGGGCAGCTCCGCATATTCACGGGACCCGTAGTTAGCTTGTTTGGACTGCTTATTTGCCTTGGCTTCGGTCTTGGCAGTTTCTTCTCCGCGTTCTCTGGATCCCCCGCGTTCCAGGTAAGCTCACATCTTGATTCATTTATTCACCCTCCGCTTACTGCTTCAGCTCTGAACATCCACTGAATGGCTTCTATTCCTGTTCTCTGGGAGAATCGTCCTAACCCCCACAACTGCTTTCCTAAGCCTAATGGATCTCTTCACCACTGTCATGCTAATCTCCGTTCCTGTGTCTCCTCTGTTATTTCTTCTGTTGCCCTCTCCCGGACTCCCCCCGGCCTCTTCTCCCTTAAAATGGGCCTGTTGAATTGCCGGTCCTTACGGTCCAAGACTCTTCTCATCTCCGATCTGGTTACCCAGCTAGGCCTTGATGTTTTGTTACTCACCGAGACCTGGCTGAAAGACGGTGAGATGCTCTCCTGTCACGCTGCCTTCCACCAGGTTTTACCGCTGTTTTCTGTTCCACGTACAGATCGAGTGGGTGGTGGCATTGCTGCTCTCCTCCACTCTTCCATTTCCTTCACACAAGTTCTCTACTATGTTATCCTGAAGCTTTGTTACTCCGTCTCCGTACCTCTTCTCCTCTGTATCTTCTCCTCATTTACGTACCTCTTCTCCTCTGTATCTTCTCCTCATTTACTCTCCGCCAGCACTCCGTCCTGATCTTTGGGATTCGTTAATACGGTCTCTCTCTGATCTGTCCCTAACCTTTCCTCATTTACTCATCACTGGAAATTTTAATCTACATCTTGATTCGCCATCTTCTTCTAGGGATCACTCTTATTTCATTGCTTCATGATCTCTCCTTTTTTCAACACATTCCTTTCTCCACTCACTCGGCAGGTCATACCCTTGACCTGCTTCTCTCCCCAGTTTCCTCACCTTTTCTCATACGATGCCTCTGTGCCCTCCCTCTACCTTGGACCGATCATGTTTGCATCACTTTCCAATACTCCTCCCCCACCCGCTTCTGTATCCCCTTCTTCCCCTACCAGCCCCCCCTGCTAAGCATTTTTCTCGCCGTATCACCTCCCTGACTGGCTCAGCATTTTCCTCCTGCTGATTATCTTCTTCCTCCAGACTTCTCTTCTCTTTCCCTCAATTCACAAGCCTCCTGTTGGTCCTCCTCTCTCTCAGCTGCTCTGGATCATTTAGCTCCCCTTCAATCCCGCCCTCCACCTCGTCGCTCATTACAGCCCTGGTTCCACAGTGGTCTTCGTCTTCTCAGAATTCAACTTCGTTGCACTGAACGTCTCTGGTGAAAATCTCCTGTGGACAAGTGCAAGGTTATGCACCTAGGGAAGAACAACCCAAACTATGGTTACACGATGCAAGGTTCCACATTAGGAACCACCACCCAGGAAAAAGATTTAGGCGTCATTGTGGATACCATGTTAAAACCCTCGGCCCAGTGTGCAGCAGCAGCCAAGAGAGCAAATAGAATGCTAGGTATGATAAGGAAAGGAATGGAAAATAAAACAAAAGATATTATAATGCCTCTATATCGTTCCATGGTGAGACCGCACCTTGAATATTGTGTGCAGTTCTGGTCGCCGTATCTTAAAAAGGATATAGCGATTTTAGAAAAGGTTCAGAGAAGAGTCACCAAAATGGTAAAGGGGATGGAAGGATACTCCTATGAAGAAAGGCTAAAAAGGTTAGGGCTTTTTAACCTGGAAAAGAGATGGCTGAGGGAAGATATGATAGAAGTCTATAAATTAATGAACGGAGTGGAACGGGTAAACATAGATCGATTGTTTACCTTATCAGAATATAGAAAGACTAGGGGACATGCAATGAAGCTACAGGGTAAACTATTTAAGACTAATAAAAGAAAATATTTTTTCACTCAACGTGTAGAATGTAGTGAAGGCTGTTAGTGTAGCTGGGTTTAAAAAAGGTTTGGACAAGTTCCTGGAGGAAAGGTCCATAAACCATTATTAAGAAGAGACCCAGGATATCAATGCTTGAACCAATACAAGCATTGTGGAACCTGTGTCCCTTGGGGAAACTGCTAGATACATATGACCTAGATTGGCCACTGTTGGAAACAGAATACTGGGCTTGATGGACCTCGGTCTGACCCAGTATGGCATATCTTATGTTCCTTCCGCACCCACTCTTTCCCATTTCAAGGAATGTCATGCCCATTATCGATCCCAACTACATAAGTCTAAGCAATCTTATTTTTCTACAGCCATTTCTACTGCACCCAATCAGACCCGTCACCTCTATACCGTCCTCCAGTACCTCACATCTCTCCATCCTGGTTCTCCTCCCACAATCCCTGCATCTTCTCCCTCCCCTGCTCAGTTGGCCATCTATTTCAACAATAAGATTCTTGATCTCCGGCTTTCTTTGTCCCATTGTCTCCCCCCCCCCCCCATTTCTGATCCCTCTCCTCCTTCTCCTCCTCCTGCTTCACAGCTATCTCATATCTGGTCTTCATTCTATCCTATCACTACATCTGAGCTTATCAAGTTCATCTCCTCTTCCAAGAAAACCTTCTGTGCATTGGACCCTATCCCCTGCTCCTGGCTACTTCTTCCCTCTCTAGCTCTTGTTCCTTCTATTCTCACTCTGGTCAATACCAGTCTTTTCACTGGTATTTTTCCTCATACCTGGAAGCACGCTCTCATCCGTCCCATTCTAAAGAAACCTTCATTTGATCCCCTGATTGTTGCTCACTACTGTCCAGTATCTAACCTTCCTTTTCTTTCTAAAATCCTGGAGAAAGCGGTATTTGCACAACTACCTCACCATTTAGACTCTACTCACTTCCTTCACCCTCGTCAGTCAGGCTTTAGGCCAGGTCACAGTGTAGAAATGGTACTTCTCGCTTTTCATAATGAACTTCACGTGGCACGCGATCGTGGCGATTTTTTGGTGGTGGTTTCCTTAGACCTCTCTGCTGCTTTTGATCTGGTTTATGTTTATGTTTATTAGTTTTTGATAAAATCACCTTTCTACAGAAATCAAAGCGATGTACAATATAAAAACAATTGTCTAAAAAAAGGCCGAAGCCAGGAAAGGAAAAGAAATACAATATCTGTTTAAAAGGTACAATTTCTGTTTAAAAAGAGTAGACAAGAGAGACATGGAGAGGGCGGGGAAGAAACAACAAGGGAAGGTTAGGGACGGGAAAAAGGAGATTACACAAAAGGAGAGGGCACATCAAAAGCCAAAGAGAAAAGGTGAGTTTTTAGGTTTTGTTTAAAGGTTGAGAAAAGTGGTTCAAGACGGAGGGAGGGAGGTAGAGAGTTCCAGAGGGCGGGGCCGATAAAGAAGAAAGCAGAGGAGCGGGTGGACTGTAGATGAGCACGGGAAGGGGAGGGAAGGGCTAGACGGTGAAGATGAAAGGAGCGGGGAGTATATCGAGGGGAGTGGATAGAAAGTAAGTCAGCAAGGTATTGGGGGGAGCCAGTGTGAAGTACTTTGTGTACCAGAGTGAGAAGCTTAAATTGGGAACGGTAAGGGAGGGGTAACCAGTGGAGGTGAAAAAGGAGGGGAGTGATGTGGTCGCGGGGAGACGCATGACAAATAAGACGAGCAGCAGTGTGGTGTATGCGTTGTAAACGGGATAAGCGAGACTTAGGGAGACCGACAAGAACTGAGTTTGCAAAGTCGACACGTGAGATAACTAAAGACAACACCAGGGTAGTGAGGGCTGCTGAGGACAAAAAGGGGCGTACTGCATGTATTTGCCGGAGGAAAAAGAAAGAGGATTTGGTAATGTGAGAGAGGTGGGACTGGAAAGAAAGATCAGAATCAAAGTGGACACCGAGGTAACGAAAGGTAGAAACTAACGGGACAGGGGACCCAGAAAAAGAGGGGGCAAGTGTAGGGGGTGTAGACCCATGGGAGAACCAAATGGCAACGGTCTTAGTGAGATTAAGGTGCAAGCAGTGAAGGGTCAACCAGTTGGCTACAGCGGAAAGACATGAATTAAGCGCGGTGAGATCGGGACAAGAGGGAGAAGTATGGTGGAGCAGAACAATGTCATCGGCATAAAGAAAAGCAGAAATACCTGATTGTTGGATTAAGAGTGCAAGGGGTGCTAGGAAAAGGTTAAAAAGAAGAGGAGCCAAAACAGAACCTTGGGGTACCCCACAGGTAAGAGGGAAAGAGTTAGACGAGGGGGCAGAAGAAGAGGGGGATAGCACAGAACAAGAACGGGAAGAGAGAAAAGAGTGAAACCAGTGATGCACAGTACTACATAAACCAGCTTCCCGTAAACGAAGGAGGAGAAGAGAGTGATCAACAAGATCAAAGGCTGCTGAGAGATCTAGGGCAACCGCCACCGAGATATCACCCTGATCGTGAGCCGTGTGTAGTGCGTTAGTGAATGCAAGAAGAATGGTGTCAACACTATGACCTGTGCGGAAACCCGATTGGCGGGGGTGAAGAAAATTAATAGAATCGAGGTAGTGTGAAAGTTGAGCAAAAACAAACTTTTCAAGTAGCTTGGAAAGAAAAGGAAGGTTAGATACAGGACGATAGTGAGAAGGAACGGAAGGATCAAGAGAGGAGTTTTTAAGGATAGGACGGATTAGAGCATGCTTCCAGGAGGAGGGAAAGATACCTGTAGACAAGCTAGTGTTAAACATGGTGAGGATATACGGCAAGAGTGCAAGAGATGGGTCAAGAAGCCACGTGGAGGGGATGGGATCCTGAGGACAGGAAGTCTTTTTAGAAGAGGAAATGAGGTGATAAAGCTCAGAGGAAGTGATTAAGGAGAAAGAAGCCCAAGAGTGGGAAAGCTGGGCAGTAGGGGGAGGGGAAACCACTGGCGGGGGAGAATGAATTGGATCAGGGCAAACGGGTAAGGAGGCTCGTAGGGAGGAAATTTTATTGTCAAAGAAGGAAGCCAGAAGGGAGGGAGAAGGGACGGAAGGAACAGAAGCTATAGACGTGGGGGAGTGAAGAGAGGTCAGAGTGCGTAGAGTCGAATAAAGATGCCGAGTTTGATTTGGGGCAGTCAAGATTGCATTGGAATAATAAGCACGCTTAGCTTGGTGGACATTTAAACGGTAGTGAGAGTAAGTAGACTTGAAGAAGGCTAAGGTAGGAGGAGAAGGATTCCTGCGCCACCTGCGCTCAGCCCTACGGAGCTGCGTACGCAGGAGGCGCAGGCCCTGATGAAACCATGGGTGCCTAGGGAGACGGCGGGACTTTCGAGGTTGAAGGGGAGCAAGACGGTCAAGAGCAGTAGAAAGGGATGAAGACCATAGGGCTGCTTGGGAATCAGAAGAGAGGGAAGAAAAGTTGGAGGGAAGAAGGTCAGAGGCAGCAGGGAATTGTTCACGAATGTGCGATGAGAGGACACGTGAGAGTTGAGGTGGAGGGGAAACAACCGGAGGCACGACAGAAGAAGTGGAGGACAAGGACCCAGGAGAATGGGTACATAAAAGACAGAGAGACAGACGTGATCAGTCCACGGAAGGGATACAGAAGAGAGATGGGACATTAAAAGAGAGGATGAAGAGGAAGTCAGAAACAGGTCAAGAGTATGACCGGCCTGATGGGTGGGAAAAGTGACATGCTGTAAGAGAGACAGATCATGCAGCAGGGAGAGAAAAGCATGATCACGGGAGGAGGAAGGAGAGTCAAGGTGAAGATTAAAGTCCCCGGCAATGAGTAGGTGAGGGAAAGCCAAGGACAGATCGGTGATAGTTAAGAGAAGGGAATTCCAAAGGTCGGATCGCAGAGCAGGAGGAGAGTAGACAAGAAAGACCTGAAGCGGGGGGGAGGAGTGAAGCTGAAACAGAAGGGATTCAGGGTAGCGCAAGGATGAGGGGGTAAGCTGGGTGAAGGAGAGAGATGTACGAATAAGAGCTGCCACACCCCCACCGGAACGGCCAAGGCGGGGGGTGGAAAGGGCTGAGAAGGCAGGAGGAAGGCAGCGAGCCAGAAGGGTGTCTTCTCCGTCCTTTAGCCAGGTTTCAGTTAGCAGCATAAGATCAAACGAAGATTGGAGAACAAGATCCTGTATAAGAAGGGTCTTGTTCCGGATGGATCTGCAGTTAAGCAGCCCAATAGAGACAGAGGAAGGGGAAACAGCAGGTGGGACAGGAGGAGCAGAAACTGAGGAGGGCAAACATGGAAGGAGGTTGGAAGGACAACGGGAGGGGGGGGTGAAACGATTTGCCCGGACGCCTGCCCCATAACACGGGGATAGAGGACATAGGGTAGGGAAAGGAGATTGCGATAGCCCCAGAGAGTGCAGATGTAGAGAGGACACACGCCGCAGAGCAGGGGAGTGGGGGAAACGCAGCAGATAGAAGCAGAACAGGCAAAATGGATGAGGACGCAGATACGGAACAGAAAACAGCAAAGAGGAGAAATATAGGCAGCAGGATGGCCCGGCAGCCTGCGCTGCCGGAGCGGCCCCAAGGAGTGCCCCTAAGGAGCACGTCGTGCTCCTTAGGTGCGCTCCTTCGGTGCGCGCCCAAGTCGCGTGCCGCGGCGACAAGCGCCGCAGACGCTCCAAATTTATGCAGGAGAGACAGGGTACCTTCTGTGACGCGGCCGCGGTTCTTCCGGTATGGGAGGGCTCAGAGTGAGCAACAGAGAACAGTTCTCTCTCGTTTGAAGGAAGCTGATCTCTGTAGCACAGTCTATCATTGGTTTCATTCTTATCTCTCCTCCAGGTCCTGTACTGTTCTATCCTTGCCTTCTCCAGCAGTATCTTCTGAGCCCTTTCCTCTCCCCTGTGGTGTACCTCAAGGTTCAGTATTAGCCCCTCTCCTCTTTAATGTCTTTCTTGCCCCCTTAGCACTTCTAGTTCAGCAGTTCGGAATTTCCAACTTTTTCTACGCTGATGATCTACTCCTTTTCCACACCTCTCCTGTACATCCTGATCTTTCCCCTCTCAACTCTTGTCTTTCCGCTGTCGCTGATTGGCTTCTTACCCACTGTTTGCACTTAAACTTAACAAAGACTCTTGCTATCTGGTTTACTTATGGTAGTCCCTCCCCTTTGCTGACACCTTCTCTTTCTGGTTCCCCTATTCCCTTAGTATCTTGCTTTCGTTATTTACGTGTTCTTTTTGATTCTGATCTCACCTTTCAGGACCACATATCACATGTTTCAAAGACCTTTTTTCTTTCTATGTCAAGTTCGTGCTATCCAACATTTTCTCACCCCACAAGCCCTCACTACTCTCCTCCTTTCCCTTGTTATGTCTCGTATTGATTTTTGTAATTCTATCTTGGTCGGTCTTCCTATGTCACAGCTACACCGTCTCCAAAGAATTCAAAACACAGCTGCACGCCTCATCTCTCACTCTTCACAACGGGATCACATCACTCCTCTTCTCATCCATCTCCACTGGCTTCCTATTGATTTCCGTATCCGGTATAAACTTCTCTCATTGGTTCATCAAGTTCTCTACACTCAATCACCTCAGTACCTGGCAGACCTTATCCAATTTCACATTCCCACCCATTCACTTCGTTCTTTACATATCAACCGCTTACACCTTCCTTCTCCTTCCTGTGCTCACTTGCAGTCTACCCGCTTTTCTGCCTTTTTCTTCAATGGCCCTGCCCTATGGAATTCTTTACCCACTACCCTCAGGCTCGAGCAAAATTATCACACCTTTAAGAAATCCCTGAAGACCCACCTGTTCTCCTCCGCTTTTGACCTCCCTTCTCTTGTGATACTACTTTCCTTCTCCTCTTGTCTCTGTCCTGTCGTATGATTGTACTGTGTGCTTTCTATCACATATTGTAACTTCCTTTCTGTTTCTGCCACATTGGCTCTCTGTATATTTTCATATATTGTAAACCACTCTGATCTTTTTGGAGAAGCCGTATATAAAATAAACAAACATACATACATTCCTGCTTGTTCCTGGAGATAGAAGACAAGCATTAATATTTGGAAAAACTTAGAGAAGCTAGGAAAGTAGTCAGGAAAGCAAAGATACAGAAAGAAGAAGAAATAGTCAATGCAGTAAAATGGGAGGACAGGACATTTTTCAAATATGCTAGTGAGAGGAAGTGCAACAGTGGTATTTTTCAGACTCAAGTGTGAAGGGGAGGAAGATGTAGAAGCTGATGAGGATAAAGCAAAATTGCTTAATAAATCTTTTGGTTCTGTGTTCACAGATGAAGGGCCAGGAGCAGGACTTCAGAAAACACCCAAAACTAGGAACAGTAGTGAAAGGAATCTTGAACGATATTCAGAAGATTGTGTTAACGAGGAACTAGAAAACTAAAAGTAGACAAAGCGATTGGGTCAGATGGGATATATTCCAGAGTACTGAAGGAATTTGTGGAAGTTCTAGCAGCTCCGCTGTCTGATCTTTTCAATGCATCTTTAGAGTCAGGAGTGATCCAGAGGGCTGGAGAAAGGCACATGAGGTCCCACTGTTTTCACTAGAGAAAATCCTGGAGAAGGACCACCTGTGATTGACAAATATAGAAATGGGAAAGGAGTACATACCACACCATTCACAAAAGATGATGTGTTAGAACAGCTTTCAAAACTGAAAGTGGACAAGTCTATGGGACCAGATGGAATACACCCCAGGATACTAAAAGAGCTCAGAGAGGTTCTTGCAGGGCCTTTAAAGGATGTATTCAATAGATCCTTGGAGACAGGAGAAGTTCCACAGGACTGGAGAAGGGCTGATGTGGTACCTCTCCACAAAAGTGGTAATAGGGAAGAAGTGACAAACTACAGGCTAGTAAGCCTTACCTCAGTGGTGGGAAAAGTAATGGAGGTGCTCCTGAAAGAGCAAATAGTGGACTTTCTCAAAACCAACAGGTTGCATGATCCGAGGCAACATGGTTTTACCAAAGGACGATCTTGCCAAACAAATCTGATTGAGTTCTTTAACTGGGTGACCAGAGAACTAGATCAAGGGCATGCAATGGATGTGATCTACCTATATTTCAGCAAAACCTTTGATACTGTTCCTTATAAGAGGCTTATCAATAAACTCAACAGCTTGGGGATGGGTCCCAAGATGGTGAACTGGATCAGAAATTGGTTGACTGACAGACAACAACGGGTGACAGTAAATGGAACTCACTCGGATGACAGGAAGGTGATTAGCGGTGTGCCCCAGAATTTAGTCTTAGGACCGGAAGAGAAGCAGCCCTTTTTACCATCTGCGGCCATCTCGGAGGCTCCCCAGTCGGGGTCGAGCAAAACAGAGAAGCAGTTTCCTGCTCCTGCAACTCCAGCCCTATCCGGGCTGTGGGAGGACCCAGCGCTACACTTAAAAAGCGCCGCCGGCAGAGAAGCAGCCCTTTTTACCATCTGCGGCCATCTCGGAGGCTCCCCAGTCGGGGTCGAGCAAAACAGAGAAGCAGTTTCCTGCTCCTGCAACTCCAGCCCTATCCGGGCTGTGGGAGGACCCAGCGCTACACTTAAAAAGCGCCGCCGGCAGAGAAGCAGCCCTTTTTACCATCTGCGGCCATCTCGGAGGCTCCCCAGTCGGGGTCGAGCAAAACAGAGAAGCAGTTTCCTGCTCCTGCAACTCCAGCCCTATCCGGGCTGTGGGAGGACCCAGCGCTACACTTAAAAAGCGCCGCCGGCAGAGAAGCAGCCCTTTTTACCATCTGCGGCCATCTCGGAGGCTCCCCAGTCGGGGTCGAGCAAAACAGAGAAGCAGTTTCCTGCTCCTGCAACTCCAGCCCTATCCGGGCTGTGGGAGGACCCAGCGCTACACTTAAAAAGCACCGCCGGCAGAGAAGCAGCCCTTTTTACCATCTGCGGCCATCTCGGAGGCTCCCCAGTCGGGGTCGAGCAAAACAGAGAAGCAGTTTCCTGCTCCTGCAACTCCAGCCCTATCCGGGCTGTGGGAGGACCCAGCGCTACACTTAAAAAGCGCCGCCGGCAGAGAAGCAGCCCTTTTTACCATCTGCGGCCATCTCGGAGGCTCCCCAGTCGGGGTCGAGCAAAACAGAGAAGCAGTTTCCTGCTCCTGCAACTCCAGCCCTATCCGGGCTGTGGGAGGACCCAGCGCTACACTTAAAAAGCGCCGCCGGCAGAGAAGCAGCCCTTTTTACCATCTGCGGCCATCTCGGAGGCTCCCCAGTCGGGGTCGAGCAAAACAGAGAAGCAGTTTCCTGCTCCTGCAACTCCAGCCCTATCCGGGCTGTGGGAGGACCCAGCGCTACACTTAAAAAGCGCCGCCGGCAGGCGCGCCCGCGCCTTGCGGGCCCGCGCCTGAGGGCCTCGCAAGAGGGCCCTTTGGCGTGGCCCTTAGGCGGGGCACGACAGGCAAAAAACGAAATATATCCAGCGAACAAGCAGCATACCAAATACCAACTATACAAACAACGTGAACAGCAGCCACTACCAACGATCAGCCATCCAAGAAGCAGACTCACGCCCACAGGAAAACCGCCGTTTGCAAATCTCCCACGAATCCAAGCAGCTTGAGCTCCTATAAAGTTGAGCTCGCTCCCATCTTCAACGGAGATTTCATTGATCACAGCAAGTATACTACACTAAATCGAACTATCTATACCTGGAACTTTTGCACACTTGTTATAACGCAATATATACTGTTGTCAGTAATCACTAAATACAAGTTCTTTCTCCCAGTAGCTAGATATACTGTTGTCAGTAAATACTACATGCAAGTAATGTCTCCCAGTAGCTAGATATACTGTTGTCAGTAATCACTAAATGCAAGTTCTTTCTCCCAGTAGCTAGATATACTGTTGTCAGTAATCACTAAATGCAAGTTCTTTCTCTCGGTAGCTAGATATACAGTAGCTAGATATACTGTTGTCAGTAATTACTACATGCAAGTACTGTCTCCCAGTAGCTAGATATATTGTTGTCAGTAATCACTAAATGCAAGTTCTTTCTCCCAGTAGCTAGATATACTGTTGTCAGTAATCACTAAATGCAAGTTCTTTCTCTCAGTAGCTAGATATACTGTTGTCAGTAATTACTACATGCAAGTACTGTCTCCCAGTAGCTAGATATATTGTTGTCAGTAATCACTAAATGCAAGTTCTTTCTCCCAGTAGCTAGATATACTGTTGTCAGTAATCACTAAATGCAAGTTCTTTCTCTCAGTAGCTAGATATACTGTTGTCAGTAACTACTACATGCAAGTACTGTCTCCCAGTAGCTAGATATACTGTTGTCAGTAATCCTTCTCCCTTAATACACAATGACCTCAGCAATGATGCATACACTGGTAACCCTCTTCATTACCTACCTCCTCACTGCACTAATTGGACACTCAAAGGCCTTTAATGGCGACCAAAACTCCATACCAATATTAAGAAATAATTGGAAGAGATGGTCAAACAAGACACAATCAGACCCAAACCCTACCCATACCCACCACTCTCATCTAATTCACGTTGCCCTTCAGCTCACCAAAAAATCTCAACCTAAACGACAATACCAACCACCACTGCATTGCGCCCTTATCAATATTAGATCCATCCGCACAAAGTGGCCTTTGATACCTGATCTCATAACAACGCACAACCTTGACATTTTGATGATCACAGAAACCTGGCTATCTGACTCCGATAATATCATCCTCAACCAGATGCTACCCCCAGGCTTCTCAATCTACACGTGCCACAGGATCAAACAAAGAGGAGGTGGAGTACTCATCATCTCTAAAAATCAGCTACAATTTCAGTTAGATAACAGTATTAGCACAACCCACCTAAACATACTAAACATATCAAACAATGAGCATTCAATCAACCTAGTCTATAGAGCTCCAACAACGTCAGCTGATGATCTGCCAACGATAGTTGACCGGGCCTGCAATACGGAAAAACCACAATTATCTAATTGGATATTAGGTGATTTCAACCTCCCCTCTTTACATGATACTCAAATTGCAGCATTTATAGAAGCGATCGACAACCTTGGATACAACCAGATAGTCAAAGAACCCACTCATACTATGGGAAATACCCTCGACCTGATATTCGTTCCACAAGCCACCTCAGAAACCGACCACAATTATGACATTTCCATAATACCAGTACCATGGTCGGACCACAGACTAATCTTATTCCAAATTCCCAACTCCTCCAAGGCCATTAACTCCAAAACCACCCTCTCCAAACCAACAACTAGGAGGTTCCGCCCATTTGACAAAGACGAAGTACTCAAGAATATTCTCCCAATACTACACACCTCTGAACCTGACTTGGATAGCCTAATCAACACCTGGAATCACACTCTTAGAACCAATTCCCAAACAGCAAATATGACAAGAAAGTCCAACCATCGGACACATGTAGCTTGGTATTCTAATGAACTGAGAACATCCCTCCTCCATCTCCGAAGACTTGAAAAACGCTGGAGACGATCCCACTCTACAGACGCCTACACAGCCTATTGCAAGTACCTAAAGAAGCATCGCCAGGAAATAGCAGATCGAAGAAAACAATTCCATACTAATCTCCTAAAGCAATCATTAAATAAACATCATGATCTCTTCAACATTGTAAAGACAATGGCAAAGGAACCAACTCCCCAACACACTCAAACGATACACCCACAAGATTATGCTGACTATTTAAAATCAAAAATGAAGAAAACAACCAACACCTACATCACAGAATCAACAAATATAGACAAACTATCACAGTCAACCACACTAACCAAGTTTAACGCATTATCAACCAAAGAAATTGAAAACACCATCGCAGCAATAAATGCCACCACTGCAGCGAATGATCCATGTCCAGCGGCCTGGATAAAAAATATTAGACATGAAGTAAGCTTCTTCATACACAATATCCTTGAACAATCGTTCTCAACTGGAACCTTTCCTCAGTGCTTTAAACAAACCTCAATTAGACCATTACTAAAAAATAACAAATTAGACCCCCTTAAAGTAGAATCCTATAGGCCAATATCCAGCATCCCTCTGCTAGCGAAAATAATTGAGAAAGTGGTACAACGTCAAATACAACAACACATAGACACTGAAGCCCCACTGGACATTGCACAACATGGTTTTAGAGAAGCCCACGGAGTTGAGACCCTCCTCATCACTCTATTCAATACATTAATCACAGGAATAGATAATATCCACCAAGGATTTATCCTTATATTCATGGACATCTCAGCTGCGTTTGATTCAGTAAGCCATCAAATACTTATCGCTCGCCTTATGGAAAAAGGAATACTTGGAACCGCACTTGACTGGTGTATATCCTACCTAAATAACCGTTGGCAACAAGTAAGAATTGATGAAAAGACATCGGAACCATTTCTGCAAGATCAAGGTGTACCACAAGGATCCTCTCTTTCAGCACTAATGTTTAACATATACATGCAACCGATCTGTGACCTCATCCGCTCCTTTAATGTTACCTGCCTAGCATATGCAGATGACATTCTCCTATACATGCCATTCTCCATCAACCATCCTGATTTTACACCTTTGATAAAATGCTTTGAATCAGTAGAAGACTGGCTCCTCTCACAGAACCTTAGAATCAACCATAGCAAGACCGATGTGATGTTTATCACAAGAGACCAAAACTTCACACCTCCCACTACCTTAAAAATAAAGGACAAGGAATTGACAGTAAAACCTACGATACGATACCTAGGTATTACTCTTGACCAGCGCCTCAATATGAAGACCCACATAAAAAACACAACAAAACTAATATATCACAAGATACGCACACTACGCCACTTAAGACCTCTACTTGAACCCACAGACTTTAGAACTGTCTACCAAGCCTTGGTGATGCCTCATTTCGACTTCGCAAATGCAATTCTACATGGTCTCTCCCGCAATCATCTTTAAATCCTCTCCAATTGGCGATGAACACCGCTGCCAGAGTACTCGAAGGAATATCAAAAACAGACCACATAACTCCAATTCTAAAAAGACTCCACTGGTTACCAATCAACGCAAGATTCCACTACAAGATACTAATCATTACCTTCAAAGCCTTAAACAATCAAGCACCATCAACGATCACCAACCTCATACACACACAGACTCCCAATAGATCCAGAAGATCAACTACTATAAACTCATTAACAATCCCAAGACAAACAGTCAGATACAATAAGGAAACATCTAAAAGAGCCTTCAACATTCATGCCCCAACAGCTTGGAATGCACTACCACCAGAACTTAGAGCCATAACCAGCCTAACACAATTCAGAAAAAGCCTCAAACACCACCTCTTCTTAAGCTATTTCCCGATTTAGTTTTACACAAGAGAAACACTACATCCATAATCAGGTCAAGACAACTTCAACTGTGACTAATGTGTATAGACTATTGTATATAGTTATATAGTGTATATAGTTTCCCTTACTACCAAGTTCAAATTCCTGTTACTTGTAAAATGCATTACAGTTTTTCTGTATGTATATGTTTGTTCCATGTAAACCGCGCTGATGGTAATAGTGCGGTATATAAGAGATGTTAAATAAATATATTTGTAAGTGATATTGCCAAAGGGCTGAAAGGAAAAGTCTGTCTTTTGCAGATGACACCAACATTTGCAACAGAGTGGACTCCCCTGAGGGAGTGGGAAACATGAGGAAAGATCTTCAAAAGCTGGAAGAATGGTCTAATGCTTGGCAGTTAAGATTTAATGTGAAGAAGTGCAGTGTCATGCACTTGGGAAGCAGAAATCCAGGGGACAAGAGATTCATGTGCACGGACCAGGAGAAAGACCTCAGTGTGATTGTTTCTGATGATCTCAAGGTGGCGAAACAGTGTGACAAGGCGGTGGCAAAAGCCAGAAGTATGCTGGGTTGCATACAGAGAGGAATAACCAGCAGAAAGAAAGAGGTACTAATGCCACTATACAAGTTGCTGGTGAGGCCTCATTTGGAATATTGTGTTCAGTTTTGGAGACCGTATCTCACAAAGGATATTAAAAGGCTGGAAGCGGTTCAGAGGAAGGCAACCAAAATGATTTGGAGTGTGCGCCAGAAGACTTATGAGAAGAGACTTGAAGACCTAAATATGTACACTCTGGAGGAGAGGAGGGACAGGGGAGATATGATTCAGACCTTTAAATACTTAAAGAGTATTAATGGACAAACAAATCTCTTCCAAAGATGGGGAAGCTGTAACACTAGAGGGCATAACATGAAGCTGCAAGTGGGTAAACTGAAAGGCAATGTCAGGAAATACTTTTTCACTGAAAGGGTGGTGGATGCTTGGAATGCCCTCCCGATGGAAGTGGTGGGGGCAAACACAATGACAGAATTCAAAATGGCATGCGACACACATAGTGGATCCCTTTATAGCAACAGGATAAACTATTTCCAATCAAAATAAGCATAACTACCAAAATCAAAATAAACATAACTATCTCTTATATCTGAACAAATAGGGGTGACCTACATGGAGCGGTGGGTACACCCCTAAACAAAGGCATGGGGAGGGGTGACCTGCACAGAATGGCAAGTGCACCTACTCTTGCTGCCTTGCTAGGCAGACTGGATGGACAATACTGGTCTTTATCTGCCGTCATATACTATGTTACTATGTAAAAGCGGAGGGATGAGGGTGAGAACTACAGGCCAGTTAGTCTGATCTCTGTGGTGAGTAAATTAATGGAAACGCTGCTAAAACAGAAGATAGTGAGGTTTCTGGAGTCCAATGGATTGCAGGATACAAGGCAGCATGGTTATACCTAGGGGCAGGGCTCGTCAGACAAATCTAATTTAGTTCTTTGACTGGGCGACTAGAGTAGAACAGAGGGAGAGCCCTAGATGTGATGTACTTAGATTTCAGTAGAGCCTTTGACAACGTTGCACACTGATGACTTATAAATAAATTGAGCATCCTAGGAAAAAAACCTAAAGTGACCGACTGGGTTAGAAACTGGTTAAATGAGAGGTGACAAAGGGTACAGGTAAATGTTGCTTACTCTGAGGAGAAGGAATGCCTGTGGAATGCCACAGGGATCTGTCCTTGGACAGATTCTTTTTAACACTTTTGTTGGTGAAATTACAGAAGGGCTGTTGGGTAAGGTTTGCCTCTTTGCAGATGATACCAAAATCAGGCAACAGACACCGAGGAAGGAGTAGATAACATGAGGAGGAATCTAGTTAAGCTTGAAGAATGATCAAAAATTTGGCAGCTGAGATTTCACACTAAACAAATGCAGGGTCATGCACCTGGGATACAAAAATCCAAGGAAGCAGTACAGTATAGAGGGTGAAGTACATCTGTCAATGAAGGAAGAGCAGGACCTGGGTGTGATCATTTCTAATGATCTTAAAGTGGCTAAACAGTTAGGAAAAGAGACGGCAAAAGCCAGAAAGCACAGTTGCTTACCTGTAACAGGTGATCTCTGGGAACAGCAGGAATTAGTCCTCACATATGGGTACGTCGGTACCGACGGAGCCTGAGCGGGAAAGCTCCCCAGCTTCCCAGAAGGAAAGCTTTTGGGGCCTCCCACTGCGCATGCGCGCTGCCTTCCTGCCTTCCTGACCAACTCTCCTCAGTTCGAGTTTATAGCTGAGACAATAGAGAGAGGAAAGGAAGAGAGAAAGAGATACAACTCCTAGGGGAGGTGGGCGGGTTGTGAGGACTAATTCCTGCTGTTCCCAGAGATCACCTGTTACAGGTAAGTAACTGTGCTATCTCCAGGAACAAGCAGGAATAAGTCCTCACATATGGGGACTCCCTAGCTAAGATGCCCGGGAGATCCCCTAAAGGGTATGAGACCCTGAAAGGTTCATCTTCCTATGGATCTCAGGCTTCCATTCAGGGAAGGTGGGCTGGAGTTGTTCAAGAATGGAACAGGTGTCTGAGGTTAGCCTGACCAAACAAGGCATCCCGGCGGGAGTCCTTGTCCAAACAGTAATGGGCTGTAAAGGTATGAACCGAGGCCCAGGTGGCTGCTCGACAGATCTGGTCAATGGACACAGAGTTTAGATGAGCCACAGAGGTGGCCATGGCCCTGACCCTCACGTTGTGAGCGGTGACATGGCCCTCCAGAGAAAGGTTCTTACTCTGGTAAGCAAAAGAGATACACTGAGCAATCCAATTGGAGAGTGTTCTTTTGGAGACTGGAAGTCCTAAATGAGAAGGATCAAAAGCAACAAAAAGCTGAGAAGACTTTCGATGTTGCTGTGTCCTGTGGAGGTAAAAGGCAAGAGCTCTTTTACAGTCTAGAGTATGAAGGTTCCTCTCTGCATTGGATGCATGAGGAGCTGGAAAAAAGACAGGTAAATAAACCTCTTGATTAAGATGAAAAGGTGAGACCACTTTAGGCATA
The DNA here is from genome assembly GCA_033557465.1 of Ichthyophis bannanicus. Classification (NCBI taxonomy): domain Eukaryota; kingdom Metazoa; phylum Chordata; class Amphibia; order Gymnophiona; family Ichthyophiidae; genus Ichthyophis; species Ichthyophis bannanicus. The sequence continues at coordinate 191,232,079 of CM066031.1, read as the reverse complement.
AAGTGAGGATTTGTCCTAAGGACTACCTTATCATGATGGAACCTTGTGTAAGGTGGATTAGCCACTAAGGCCTGCAGTTCACTGATGCGGCGAGCTGAAGTGACTGCAATGAGGAAAATAACCTTCCAGGAAAGAAATTTCAAGGAGGTAGTGGCTAAGGGTTCAAAAGGTGGCTTCATAAGCTGACCAAGAACCAAGTTTAAGTCCCATGCCACCGGAGGAGGTCGAATGGGAGGTTTAGTTAAAGTTAAGCCTCTCATGAATCTTGCAATAAGAGGATGAGAGGAAACAGGTTGTCCATTGATGGGCTTAAGTGATGCCGCAATAGCACTCAAATGGACTCTTACTGAATTCGTTTTGAGTCCTGCATTGGAGAGATGCAGGAGATATTCCAAAAGAGAATTCAATAGGAGTGCCAGAGGGTTAACACCCTTTTGAGCACACCAAATGGAAAATCTTTTCCATTTAAAAGCATAAGAACGCCTAGTGGAAGGTTTCCTAGAGGCATGTAGGATATCCTTCACTTGCTGCGAAAGATTGAAGTGTTGAAGGTCTAGGCTTTCAGTAACCAAGCTCTGAGGTGAAGGGACTTGGGGTTTGGGTGCCACAAAGTCCCCTCCTCTTGAGACAGAAGGTCTGGAGCCGCTCCCAAGTCCAGGGAGGGGGCTTGGGAGAGATGCAGAAGTAGAGGGTACCACACTTGGCGTGGCCAGCGTGGAGCTATGAGGATCATGGACCCTTGATCCCTTTGAGGTTTGAACAGAGTCTTGGGAATCAAAGGAATGGGTGGAAAGGCATACAGGAAACCCTGACCCCAATGCAGGAGGAAGGCATCCTTGGTCTGAACTCCCTGACACGGAATTCTGGAACAGAACCGGGGAAGTTTGGCATTCCACGGACTTGCAAAGAGGTCTATGTCCGGGGTTCCCCATTTCGGGAAGATTCTGAGTACCTGATCCATGTGCAGGGACCCTTCTTGTGGAAGCAGAACTCGACTGAGTCTGTCTGCCCAAGAGTTTTGGATTCCTGGAAGATATATTGCCAGGAGATGGATTTGATGCTCTCTGGCGAAGGCCCATAATCTTAGAGCTTCGTTGCAAAGCGACAGAGAGCCAGTCCCTCCTTGTTTGTTTATGTAAAACATGGCTACTTGATTGTCCGTGTGAATAAGGACTGTCATGTTGCTGAGGAGGGTATGAAAAACTTTGAGAGCCAGAAAGATTGCTCGAAGTTCCAAGTGGTTGATATGAAGGGTGGTCTCCTGTGGAGACCAAGTGCCCTGAGTGGAGAGATCTTGGAGATGAGCCCCCCAACCTGTTTGGGAGGCATCTGTTGTGAGGGTTGCTTGGGGCAACAATGGTTGAAAGGGGGCCCCCAACAACAGATTTTGAGTGGATATCCACCATTGGAGAGACCAAAAGAGACGATTGGAGTTTGCTATTTGGTCTGAGAGAGCTCCTGATGCTTGAGTCCACTGGGTGGATAAAGTCCATTGAGCTGCTCTCATATGTAGGCGAGCATAAGGCACCACATGCACTGTGGAGGCCATGTGGCCTAATAGTTGTAGCATCTCTCTGGCAGTCAAGTGGCTTCTGGACTGAGTCTGAGAGGCTAAGTGCACTAGACGTTGGCAACGGGCCTGAGGTAGATAGGCCCTTGCGGTGGTGGTATCCAACCAGGCCCCTATGAATTCTAGGGATTGAGTAGGGATGAGTTGGGACTTTGGCAGATTGATCACAAGTCCCAGATACTGTAGAATTCGCCTGGTGCGATCCAGGAAAGTCTGAGCCTCCGACTGAGACGGAGCTCGGATGAGCCAGTCATCCAGGTATGGGAAGACAAAAATTCCCAGGGTGCGTAGGAATGCAGCTACTATTGCCATGCATTTGGTAAATACCCTTGGAGCAGAGGCTAGACTGAAGGGAAGTACTCTGTATTGGAAATGTTTTCCCTGGAACAGAAACCGTAGGAATTTTCTGTGGGATGGATGGATGAGTATATGTGTGTACGCATCCTTGAGATCTAGAGAACAAAGGCAGTCCTGACTCTGTAGGTATGGAAGGAGAGTGCCTAGAGAAAGCATCTTGAATTTCTCCCTGTATAGAAATGTGTTCAATTCTCTGAGATCCAAAATGGGTCTGTACCCCCCTGTTTTCTTGGGAATGAGAAAATAAGGGGAGTAAAAACCTGACCCTTGTTGAGGAAGAGGAACCTCTTCTATTGCCTCTTGGGCGAGAAGAGTGGTCACCTCCTGACCCAACAGGTCTAGGAGAGATGGGGGAGAATTGAAACTTCTCACCATGGTATGGGGAGGAAGGTTGGAGAAATGTAGTTTGTAGCCCTCTCTGATGATAGAGAGGGTCCATTGCTCTGATGTGATTTGCTCCCATCTGGGAGCAAAATGAGTTAACCTTCCTGGAATGGTGAGAGGTTCTGGATGTTTTAGAGCCAGAAAGGTTACGTTCTCTAGTTTTAAGTCAAAAACCCTGAGGGGGTTGGGACTGTTGGGCTGTAGCAGCCCCTGCAGGTTTTGCCCTGGCCTGTTTAGGCTGCTGACGCTTAGGAGCAAAGCGAGCTGCAGAAGATTGTTGGCCAGTGTTTGTGGCAAATCTGGCCTTCTTGTAAAAAGGCTTTTTGAAAGATTTCTTCTTGACAGGGGTAGAGGTAGACTTAGAAAGTCTATCTAAAGCAGCATTTTCTGCATCCATTTGAGTGGCTATGATTTGCCACTCCTTACCAAACAGATTCTCACCCGTACAGGGCAAATTTCCCAACCCATCCTGGTCCCAGGGTTCAAGGTTAGAGGACTGGAGCCAAGCAATTCTGCGAGCCGCTATGGCAATACCTGAGGCTCTGCTAGCACCCTCAAAGGAGTCAAAGGCTGCTCTGTTGGAGAACTTTGAAATATCTTGGGAATGCTTCAGCAGAAGAAGGAACTCCTCCTTTCTATCCTCTGGGATAAAGGGGAGAAAATGGCGTATTTTTAATGCAATTTCCTTCAGAAACATGCCCATATAGAGGCTGTATGAGTTGATTCTGGCAATAAGCATACTTGCTTGGAAGATTTTTCTTCCAAAAGCATCCAGAGTCCTACATTCTCTTCCTGGGGGAGTAGAAGAGTGTCTTTTAGTACTCTTGATCCTTTTCATAGCTGACTGCACCACAATGGAGTGGTGCGGGAGCTGAGTTTTTTGAAACCCAGGAGAAGGGGGGACACAATACATGGTGTCCAGACGACAAGAATGTGGAGATAGGGTGAGAGGAGTCTCCCATAAGTCCATCATGTGATCTTGAAGAATTTCATGGATGGGCAGGGTGACTGCCTCTTTGGGAACCTTAAGAGTATCCTAAAATGTCTAACTTTTTTGCTCTAGGTTCTTTTTCAGAGGATACAGAAATAGAAAGACCTTTAGCTACTTCAATGATGAAGTCTTGAAAGGATAAATCCTCTGGAGGAGACATTCTCCTCTTTGGAGAAGAGGGCTCCTCAGGTAGAGTAAGGGATACTTCAGCAGAGTCATCTGATGAATCAGGATCATCAGAAGACTCAAAGTATCGTCTGTTTGCTTCCAGGGATCGATAAGCGTATCGACCGGTATCGACATCGGGGGTACCCGGAACCGGATCGATATTGGGAAAAACCCCGGAACCGGAATCGGTATCCTGGTCGATGTGGAAGGCATGGGTACCGGTATCGGTTGTGGTACCGAAACCGGAGTCGGTACCGCCTTAATAAGAGCCAAAATGGCCTGCTGCATGGATTGAACTGTATGATCCATGGACGCCACGACTGTCTGGATGTCGGTACCGGATGATTGAGCCGGTACCCCAGAACAGTCTAACAGGTGATCGGTCGAGGCCGTGCCATCGATGTCAACCTGTAACCCCATAGGAGGAGCTTTGGAAGCCGGAGCTTCCCGCTGGGGTTGTTTGGCTGGGGCAGGGTCCTCAGGGTCAAGCCCAGGGGTATCTCGATACTTAGAGGGAGATTTGCCCTTTGAGGACCTGCCAGAGGAAGGTTTGGTTACCTGAGATCCATCAGGAGAGGAAGACCTGGAAGATGTCGATGCTGGAGTATCTGTAGAAAACAGCATGTGAAACTTGGCTGCCCGGTTCTGTAAGCCACATTTAGACATCAAAGAACAGGATGGGCAATCCGGAATGGAATGGTCAGGCCCCAAACATTTAAGACACCATTCATGGGTGTCTGTGACTGAAATAGTACCGCTGCACTTGGTGCATTTTTTAAACCCAGAGGCTTGTTTCTCCATGAGGGAGAATTAGTGAAGGCCTAAAGGCCTCACAGAACTAACACACCAAGTGAGGGGGAAAAAAAGAAGATTTTTTTTTTTTTTTTTTAAATAAAGGAAAAAAGACCGGCGGTACCGGTCTGGAATCGGGGAAGGCAGACACGCGGCCAAAGAAATAAATTAAAATAAGAACTTCTTCAGCGATGACAGGAACACGACCTGCTGGCTCCGCGGAAAAAGAAGAACTGAGGAGAGTTGGTCAGGAAGGCAGGAAGGCAGTGCGCATGCACAGTGGGAGGCCCCAAAAGCTTTCCTTCTGGGAAGCTGGGGAGCTTTCCCGCTCAGGCTCCGTCAGTACCGACGTACCCATATGTGAGGACTTATTCCTGCTTGTTCCTGGAGATAGATGCCTGGGTGCGCAGGGAAAGGAATATCCAGCAGGAAAGAGGTGATAGTACCTCTGTATAAATCTTTGATGAGACCTCATTTGGAGTATTGTGTGCAATTCTGGAGACCACACTTTCAAAAGGATATAAGGATGAAGTCTGTGCAGAAGGTGGCTATCAAACTGGTCACTGGACTTTATCATAAGGCATATGTGGGCAGGCAAAGATCTCAATATGTATAATCTGCAGGAAAGGCAGGAGAGAGGAGATGTGATAGAGACATTTAACACCTCTGTGGCATAAAAGCACAGAAGAAAGCCTCTTTCAATTGAAATAAATCTCTGCAACAAGAAGGCATAGGATGAAGGTGAAAGAGGACAGGAATAATATGTGTAAATATTTCTTAATGGAGAGAGTGGTAGATGCATGGAACAGTACCCGTTGTTTCCTCCCCTGGAGCCTTTCCACACTTTAAGATAGGCCGCTGGATAACATCATCAAAATACGTGGAGAAACCATTCTGCTCGATCAGAGGAATTAAAACACAAAGCAGAGGACAAACCAGGCCAAGATGTCCTAAATATGGGGAATCAAACTAACAACCTGTTATGGCCGTGTTTCAGCTAACTGCTTATATCAGGGGGTCTATAAAACACAAACAGAGAAAAATTACATATATAACAAACTAATGACAGCTGACAAATATTACTAAATATAAATTTAAAAACCTTTTTATAACGAAAGAAAAATAAGGATACCATATATACATTCAATTTGATCATACAATAGTTTCCTGTAACCTCTTCAAGCAAGAATCAATGAGTAACAAATACAGCAAAGTTCTACACAAATAGAAACCTCTTCAGCAGCCCCACCGGCCTGATCAGCATCTCCAGCAGGGAGCAGGAGGGTAAGCTCCTCCCCGCTCCCCACCGGCTCGGCCAATCAGTCCGGACCCACCTCGACTTTTAAATTCCTCCAGCACTCAGGTGCGCGGCCTCTTTAGCAGTCCCACGGCCTGATCAGCAGCTTCAGCAGGGACGGGAAGGTAAGCTCCTCCCTGCTCCCCACCAGCTAGGCCAACCAGTCTGGATGCACCTGGGTTTTTAAATTCCTCCAGCGCTCTGGTGGGCCTGTGCCTGAGGGCCTCGCCAGAGGGCCCTTAAATGTGGCCTTTGAGCGTGGTCCGGAGCAAGGTATGGAGCAACAACCTCTGTTCAGGGACAGACTCGAGTACCTTGCTTGCTTTCACAGACTCCAACAAGCCAATGTTATCCACAACCACATTGAGAATGTGCTCCAGCACTGAACAGAACATCTTCTCACCACTGACTGCACCACTACTCACTAGGTAAGCCTCCAGCGCCAAGCATCCCCTCTCCCTTGCCCTCCTACCTGCGTTCTACCTCCGATCAATTACCAACGCTTCAAGCTCGCTTAAGTACACCGTGGAGCCCTCCTAGTGCACACACAGAGTACACATCCTCTTCTCTTATAAGTAGCTTTACGTTTCAGCTAGCCCTGCATGATCTCGGGGTGTCTCACATTCATGTTGCACCTTTTCTGCCTAGCCCAACTTATCTCATGGACAGACTCATTCACACAACATCATGGCATAATCCCCACCATGCAAACCCTGGGACATAGAGGCCATTATGATTCTTCCCACACCAAAAGACCACCTCCTTCTGCACACCATCGCCGGCAAATATACATAATCTGCCAACCACTGGAGAAAACCAAGAGACACAAAACTCCATGCTTGGAAAGCCTGAACTGCATGCTTATACATGCTCGATCCATCTGCAACAAATGGCCTGTCCTCATTGACAATGTCAAACATCGGAATCTGGACCTGCTCTTCGTCACTGAGACATGGTTAACTGACACAGACTCAGTACTCACCAACCAGCTAAGGTTATGACCTCTTTAACTATCCTAGAACGAACCAGAGAGGTGGTGGAATCCTCATAATAGCTAGAAGCAACCTCCACTTTCAGTGCAGCTCAGCCCAGAGTACAACCAATCTTGACCACATCCTGATCTCAAACAAGTTCTCAGCAGTTTGTCTCTTTTACCGTCCACTATCTTCAAACGCCAATGAGCTGGCCACAATCCTTGACCTCACAAATTCACTCACTAACGACTTAAATATAATCTATAAGTTAGTTTATAACAACTAGTCACCGGTCTCAGATAAACGTTTTTCACTTTGACACTTAAATATGGGTAATGAACTTATCCCAACGAGTGTCCGTTTACATCAATGACCATGGACTAGTGTGGCTTTAATTTTCTTTTTCATCTTCAATTTTCAATTTTCTATTTTTTCATAAAAAGGAATAAATGCCATTCCAACTTATCTTAATGGTGGATGGCTTTTAAATAAAGCCCCTTTGCGTTTGCATACCATTAAGATAAGTTGGAATGGCATTTATTCCTTTTTATGAAAAAATAGAAAATTGAAAATGAAAAAGAAAATTAAAGCCACACTAGTCCATGGTCATTGATGTAAACGGACACTCGTTGGGATAAGTTCATTACCCATATTTAAGTGTCAAAGTGAAAAACGTTTATCTGAGACCGGTGACTAGTTGTTATAAACTAATTTATAGATTATATTTAAGTCGTTAGTGAGTGAATTTGTGCAGTTTTTTGATATTCAATTTGATTCACTTGGATAAGAGACCTTTTAAAAGGTTTTTTTGTTTGATACAACAATCCTTGACCTAGCATGTAACTGTAATACCCAGCGAAACTGCTCTGGCTTCTAGGTGACTTTAATCTCCCATCACTCCCTGCCAAGCACTCCACGGCATTCTTAGATTCAATGACTGCACTGGATTATAACTTATACACATACCCACCCACACTTGAGGTAACATCCTGGACCTCAATTTTGCTCCTCTACCCTCCCACACCTTATGCAACCAGAACTCACTGCTTGTTCTCCCTGTCCCCTGGTCCGACCATAATGCCATACTTTTCTATGTACTGATTGACTTAGAAGAACAACGGTCCTCCATATCCAATCCTCCTGTCTTCTGCCGCTTCAGATACTTCTGAAAGTGTACTCTGCACCTCCCCTCACCGGTAACACACCAGGGCTCTTGGGTAACGGATATCCACACACAAAGCAATGAGAAGGAGAATCGGTAAATCAGTAAATAATACACAACACACTTGTATTATTAAAAATGAACAACCAAAGCTTTGGGAGAGCAAATCAAGTTACCACCTTGTTTACTCTGCCATCTTAGCTTTCGGCCACTTTATTTATAGGTAAATATTCCATTACACAGCATGATTTTCACTTTATTGTTCTACGTCACGCAGCACGTATTCATAACATCATAGTTCAATTCTCATTAGCATGGGTCATCATGAGGAGACATACACATATTCCCAGACATAACTGTGTAGACATTAATTCTAATTAATTCTAATACTGACAATTTGATATCTCTGACTCGAGACTGAGAGACTGGGAGACAACTTGCCCTTTACTTATCTTTATTAAGCAAAGAGTGTTTATGTTATTTGGAACCTTCCACCTAATTATTTTAGCAGAGTCTTTCAAGGATGTTACTGAGTAATAAGCTCTGAATGGTATTAACTCTTTCTTAGAGACACTCTGCACGACCTCAACTCTGATACCAATGATCTGGACAAGTTAATAGAGATATGGAACAGCCGCCTTTCCAGAGCTGCACTCCTACCACCCTCCATGAAGTCTACCTACAAGAACCACGCAGCCATGTGGTTTACTGCTGGCTTGCGTGAATCATTATTACACTTCAGAAAACTGGAGCACCGCTGTCAATGACCATATTGCATACCTGACAAATTGTAGGATCATCAAAGAGCAGTCAACCACAAGAGAAAGGAATACCATGCTAACACCCTCATGTGCTCCCTTAACAAATCCTGGGAGCTCTTCAGTCTCATTAAATCCCTCACAAAGGATGCATCCATGAATGAGTCGACGTATACTCCTAGTCCAGAGGCCTTTGCCGCATACTTCCAAAGCAAAACCAATTCGACAATGTCCTACTCAGAGAGGGCTGACTTTGAAAACTCACTCATGTACCTCCCTCCTCCTGGTAACAACACTCATACCCATGCCAGATGTCTTTTACCCATACTGTCCTGAGCAAATAGAAAAGATCATTTGTGTGATTAACACCACCACCTCCCAGCTGATCCATGTCCAGCTTTTTAGATTAAGCAAGCGCAATCATTGCTAGAATTGCTCACCTCTCCCTGTCTAAAGGAGTTCTCCCACTGCCCCTCAAAACCGCCTCCATCAGGCCATTGTTTAACAAACTAGATCCATCAGACATCAGATCCTACAGACCCATATCCAGTCTTCCCTTCCTAAGATATTAGAAAAAATTGTCCAGCAACAAATCCAAGACCACAGACTCCCATGCACCTCTTGACCCGCAGCAGCATGGGTTCAGCCAACAACATGGTCTAGAAACCCTCCTGGTGACTCTCCTGGCCAGACTCTACATGGGCTTAGAGAAGAAGAAACAAGGATTCATCCTGATATTCATGGATATTGCTTCTGCCTTCGATACGGTCATAGTCTTCTACTTGCCTGCTTGCATCAAAAAGGATAAAGAACCTAGCCCTCAAATGGTGCAAATCATACCTGACTGATCGCCAACAAAAGGTACGCATAGGAGCTCAGTCATCGAGTACATTCCATCAAACGCAAGGAGTCCCGCAGGGCTCATCCCTCTCTGCCCTGCTCTTCAACATCTATCTGCAACCGATCTATGCCATTATATAGTCTTTCAATATTTACAACCACATTTAATGCCGACGACGTCTTGCTTTACACCCCTTTCTCCATAGGCAGCCCCGACTATTCTTCCATCACAGGATGCTTCAATGCGGTCTCAGACTGGCTCTCTACCCACAACCTTATGGTGAACTTCAGAAAGTTGGAGGTCTTATTCATAACCAGAGACCAAATTTTTATCCCACCAACTTCCTTGAAGATGAAAGATTTCGAGCTCATGACTAAGCAGGAGATACGTTATCTGGGAGTCATCTTGGACCAACAACTGAATTGGGAAACCCACATACAAAATGTCATCAAGGCAGTCTACCATAAAATAAGGACCCTCCATCATCTACGCCCGCTCCTAGAGCCCTCAGATTTTCGTACAGTATTCCACAAGCTCTCATCATTCCTCACTTGGACTATGCCAATATAATTTTCCATGGCCTGCCAAAATATACTCTCCAGCCATTACAATTGGCCATGAACACGGCTGCCCGAACACTCCTAGGTGCATCCAGATTCTAATACATCACGCCCTTCTTGATTCAGCTCCCTATAACAAGCTGCCTGATTTACAAAACCCTTTTACTTACAGCATGTTTGCGACCTCCCTCGCAGCACTCATACAACATACCCCTGAAAACAGAATGAGGAGATCATGCATGGAGAACACACTTATCTCTTCATCAATAAGGACATGCACCCAGGCTACTAAGAATCGTGCCTTATATGCACCAACCCTATGGAACGCCCTACCTCCAGCAATCCAAGCCATCTCCGACCAGTCATCCTTTAGGAAGGCCTTAAAAGACATACTTGTTTCAACTAGCTTACAACCATATACATTAGACAGGGTTTGGATACTATGACTCTATTATCCAGCTTGTAATTAGTTTTCCCTCTTGCACATTCCAAGTTCATGATCCTGTTTAACATTTAATGTTTAGCCGCCTGTTCTGTTTAATACCTGATCTATGGATCTCATTTCTATGTAAACTACCTGTTCTATGTAAATTGTTTTACTGTTTCACATTATATGTAAAAAGCACTGATTTTAAAGAGTGCGGTATATAAAGCAAATAAATAAATAAAATAACTAGAAAAACATGAGTTAAAACACAAAAATTGAATATTATGTTATAAGAACATGCAAACAGACAATCATGCAAAAGGACACCCCAATAAAAATATAAGATGACATGTTATTTGCCAGTTAGTTAATGTCCTTTCCTTGAGTTCTGCTAGACCAGGCCAGATAAGTGGGTTGCTTTTCCCTACCAGCAGATTGGTGGAGACAAAGAACCAACGAAAAGCCTAGATTTCAATGACATCACTCCTATGCCTCTATTCATCTCAGCCACCAGAGGTCTCTTCAGTATTCATTCCAAAGCATATGGGAGAAACATAGCAAGCCTCACACAACCTCAAGAAAATGAGACAGAAAGATACAGAAATATTTCCCATTGTATTGGGAGCCACAAGCTTGATAAAGAACTTCCAAGCACAACCTGACAAACTACCCATATCTGTTATATCTTACGAACTCCAGAAGGAAGCTCTCTTTGGCACAATGCAAGAACTACGTTGAGCATTAGCAGTAAGTTTGAGAGATTGAAATGATACTCTACATACCCTGGCTTAGAAGTGAGGGTCATGACTGTCATGGTATGTGCAAAACTAACCCATTTGGAGAAACTTCCCTCAATCGTGGGCAACAATGAGTAATCAACAGTAAAGAACTATGTACAGGAAATCATAAACAGAAAGCTGTCAGAAGATGAGCCTGCAGAGCCAAGTGTAAAAATTCATAGCAGACCCAAGGGTACTGCAGCAGAAGAGCAGAGCAAATATAGTTTTAGGGGCGGGCCCTAGACTGGTCTAGCAGGACTCAAGTAAAGGACATTAACTGGTAAGTAAAATGTTACGTTCCATATTGTCCTGCTAGACTAGTCCAGACAAGTGGGATGTACCAAAGCTACAACTTCATTGGGCAGAAAGAAGACACAGCAGCTCACAAAACCCTTGAGCCAAAGGCCATCTCCGCATGTGCCTGGGCATCCAAATGGTAATGTTTGACAAAAGTGGAAAGTGATGCCCATGTTGCTGCCTGACAAATGTAACTAAAAAGCGTCACTTTTCAGAGTTTGTTGCTGTTCAGCTGTATAATATTAAATAAGCTCTACTCTTTTACCTTCACATATAGATAACTAACTTTCTTAACGTGTTCGAGACTGTAGCAATCAGGTCTCAGAATTTAGACTGCTTATTCAAGTTTGCTCATTGAAGGCAAAACTAAGCATCTGTTGTACATCAACGACCTGTGTGGTATTGCTAATACAGTCTTCCAATATTCATTACTTAATGCTTTCTTTCTCTCATTTCGTTTTTTAACTTTTTTTTGAAGATTTTTTTAATATTGTTTTATATAAACTGTCCATAACTCATATGTAAAGTATATATAAGAAGCAATTGTGAAGCAAGTGAAAAAATTGAAGGGTTACTTAGCTTTGTTCAATTTTATGACTCACAGTCCCCCAATTACTTCACGTGAAGGGGGCTATGAATGTTCCATCCAGTTCTTCAAGCCAAGGTTTTCACTTCCACTCACTACCACGCTAATCATGCGTTATTTCGGCTGAAAATCCAGGTTTTCACTTTTACTCGCTGCCACGTTGGTCATGTATTATTTCAGCTGGAAATCCATATGGTTATGGGAAGAACTCAAAATATTCATATTCCCGACGCTGCAACTGGGCGCCGTGGCGTTTCACCTATAATGTTTCGTCAGGGGATTGCCTTCATGAAGATAAAAAACTTTATCAGTGTATAATAGCTACAAAGTAAAAGTTAGTTAGACACGCTGTTCAAATGAGTTACTCACGGCTCCTCTCCTTGGAATATGTTATTCACTCAAAAAACGCCGCGCATGCGGAATGACTCATACGCTGGGATTTAAATACTAGTGGGAGGGAACAAGTGAGATATACCCAAAGAGTGTGGTAATGCGTGCGGATTAGCATACACCCCATTCAATCGAAGTGTTAAGGCCTTTAGGACTTAAAGTATTCAGTCGAAAAATCCATTCTTGTTCCCTACGTAATAGCACCTGATCGCGAGACTTTCCCTTTGATCCTCTAGTGATGTGGTCAATACAAAAACATTTCAATGCAGTAAACGCATTTTGGTTTCTCCAAGCAATGAGGCACTATGGGGGCTTGTAATGTTTTACACTTCACCCGGCTACGATGTTCTCGCATTCTGACTTGAAATTCACGAGTGGTTTTTCCAATGTACAGCAACGAACAGGGGCAAAGGATGCCATAAACTACATGTGTAGATTTACAGGTGGTATGATGACGTAAATGATAAGTTTTATCAGCATATGTAAAGTGTTGTGTCTCAAATGTTATGTCACAGATTGAACATTGACCACATTTATAGTGGCCCGGTGTTTCTGTCAGATTTAATTGAGTAGAGGTACGCAACACGGTAGGGCTAAAAATTTCTTTAAAATTGTTATGACGTTTCCATACACATTGGATCTGTAAGTCTTCTAATCCAGGTGTTGTACTTAAAATGTTCCTGTGTTTTCTTAATATTCGCTGAATTTGATAACTGAACGGAGAGTATTTTGTTACAAAATGTATTTTGCCTCCTGAACGTGTTTGTTTTGGCATTGGATGGAATAATAATTCTCTATTCAAGTATAGGGCTCGTTTAATTGAGTACCTCTACTCAATTAAATCTGACAGAAACACTGGGCCACTATAAATGTGGTCAATGTTCAATCTGTGACATAACATTTGAGACACAACACTTTACATATGCTGATAAAACTTATCATTTACGTCATCATACCACCTGTAAATCTACACATGTAGTTTATGGCATCCTTTGCCCCTGTTCGTTGCTGTACATTGGAAAAACCACTCGTGAATTTCAAGTCAGAATGCGAGAACATCGTAGCCGGGTGAAGTGTAAAACATTACAAGCCCCCATAGTGCCTCATTGCTTGGAGAAACAAAATGCGTTTACTGCATTGAAATGTTTTTGTATTGACCACATCACTAGAGGATCAAAGGGAAAGTCTCGCGATCAGGTGCTATTACGTAGGGAACAAGAATGGATTTTTCGACTGAATACTTTAAGTCCTAAAGGCCTTAACACTTCGATTGAATGTGGTGTATGCTAATCCGCACGCATTACCACACTCTTTGGGTATATCTCACTTGTTCCCTCCCACTAGTATTTAAATCCCAGCGTATGAGTCATTCCGCATGCGCGGCGTTTTTTGAGTGAATAACATATTCCAAGGAGAGGAGCCGTGAGTAACTCATTTGAACAGCGTGTCTAACTACCTCTTACTTTGTAGCTATTATACACTGATAAAGTTTTTTATCTTCATGAAGGCAATCCCCTGACGAAACATTATAGGTGAAACGCCACGGCGCCCAGTTGCAGCGTCGGGAATATGAATATTTTGAGTTCTTCCCATAACCATATGGATTTCCAGCTGAAATAATACATGACCAACGTGGCAGCGAGTAAAAGTGAAAACCTGGATTTTCAGCCGAAATAACGCATGATTAGCGTGGTAGTGAGTGGAAGTGAAAACCTTGGCTTGAAGAACTGGATGGAACATTCATAGCCCCCTTCACGTGAAGTAATTGGGGGACTGTGAGTCATAAAATTGAACAAAGCTAAGTAACCCTTCAATTTTTTCACTTGCTTCACAATTGCTTCTTGTATATGCTTTACATATGAGTTATGGACAGTTTATATAAAACAATATTAAAAAAATCTTCAAAAAAAAGTTAAAAAACGAAATGAGAGAAAGAAAGCATTAAGTAATGAATATTGGAAGACTGTATTAGCAATACCACACAGGTCGTTGATGTACAACAGACGCTTAGTTTTGCCTTCAATGAGCAAACTTGAATAAGCAGTCTAAATTCTGAGACCTGATTGCTACAGTCTCGAACACGTTAAGAAAGTTAGTTATCTATATGTGAAGGTAAAAGAGTAGAGCGTATTTAATATTATACAGCCTGACAAATCTATGCAGGGGCTACTGAGCTCCGCTCCGCCCAGGACGACGCTTGTATTCAAGTAGAATGGGCAAGCAAAACCCTACGGAACTGACAGACTCCGCAACAGATATGCGGAGGCAATGACCTCCTTAACCCAAAGCCAGAAAGTTGACTTGGCTGCCGTGTTAACTTTGCGTAGGCCAGCAAACACTCAAAAAGACGGTCGGACTTACAAAAGGAATTTGTAACCTCCAAGTACCGGAGAAGCACCCTTCGGACATCAACAAGATCCTTATCCATCCCCTGACATTGCTCCTTCGAGAAGGAGTACAGGCAGATCACTTGGTTCACATGAAAGGAAGAAAGCACCTTGGGTAAAAAGGAAGGCACAGGCCGAATGGAAAATGACAGAAATGGATCTCGGCAAGACACAGCCTGCAGCTCAAAAATCTTTGCGGGGCAAATCACAACCAAGAATATTGTCTTGAGCGTCAAATCCTTCAAAGTAGCACATTTCATTGGCTCAAAAGGTGCCAACAATCAGGGCCCTGAGCACCAGACAGAGATTACAGCTCGAAATCACAGGTCAAGGGAAGGATGCAGATGCCAAACCCTCTGGAGAAAGTATGAGACATCCGGGTACAAGACCAGAGACTTACCAGCCATCGGACCTTGGAAACAGGACAAAACTGCCACTTGAACTTTCAAGGAGCAAAGGGAAAGGCCCTTTTCAGGGCCATCCTGAAGAAGGCCAACAGAGATGGCCCACTGGCAGCCTCAGGAGCCAACTGCCAAGTGCCGCACAATCACTCAAAGAAGCACCAGATCCACACATATGACAGCCTGATATGCCTTCTCTGGGCTCTGAGCAGAGTAGAGACCACCACTACAGAATAGCCCTTACACACTAGCCATTTCCTTTCAAGAGCCAAGCCATAAGCGAGAAGGGAGCCAGGTCCTCCAGTATGATCGGTCCCTGCTGCAATAGGCCCAGAGATGGAGGCAACCAAAGAGGTTGCACCTGCAGGAGCCGCATCAGGTCTCCAAATCACACTCTCCTCAGCCAATCCTGTGCCACCAGAACAATCCTGCTTGGGTGGTGTTCTATACGCCGAAGCACACGCCCCATCAGGGGCCATGAAGGAAACATGTACAACAGGTGCTGACTTGGCCAAGGCTGGGTCAGGATGAAGCCGCCCTCAGACCTCGTTTCCATGTGGCTACTAAAGAAGCGGAAAACGTTGGCATTGGAGTGGGTCGCCATCTGATGTATTTATTTACAAAAGCTTATAACACTTTTCTGACCATAGTCAATCAAAAGGGTGTACAAATAAAGTTGCAGAAGAACAAATAACATAGAAAAAACAGAGTAACCCTCCCATCATCTACACCTTCACTCCCCAGCAAACAACAAAGTCTTCAGAAGTTTACAAAAGCCCAGCGTTGAAGACTGAGTCAGGCGTTCTAAAGGCAAAGCATTCCAATGCTCACTCACTATCACATATGTCTTGCGAACTATCTCTAAACCAGGAACCACCAAGAACTGCCCCTGTAAGGAGTATAAGGACTTGGGAGTATCATACCATTGTAAGAAGCCCTGCAAATATCCAGTACGAGAATCCACCAAGACCCGGAAAACAATCAGTAACAGCTTAAACCAACAAGACGCCTGAATAGGCAACCAATGTAGATGCAAGAATAATGCGCCTTCCACCAACTCACTGCACATCTCAATTCAACTATTTCCCTACACCCCCGACAGTCCGGTTTTAGAGCCGGTCACAGCACGGAAACAATCCTCTTGGCACTCCTCAATGAACTTCTCCGGTCCCACGACAGAGGAAATATCTCCATTGCTGTCTCCTTAGATCTCACCGCTGCCTTCGATGTCATTGACCATCGTACCTTGCTTTCCCGACTGTCAGACCTTGGGGTCCAGGGTACGGTTTATCGATGGTTTCATTCTTTCCTTTGCTCCCGTTCCTTCACTGTACACTCGGGCTCCTCCTCTTCCACTCCCCTCCCTCTCCACTGTGGGGTTCCCCAGGGGTCTATCCTCGCTCCACTCCTTTTCAATATTTTTCTCGCACCACTTGCCCTACTTATACAGCAAACTGGTTTATCTGCTTATTTCTTTGCTGACGACATTCTTCTGGTTCACCATACGTCCTCTGTCGCTCCTGATCTTTCCCCCTTGAATAACTGCTTAGCTTCTATTGCCCAATGGTTCTCTGACAACTACCTCATTGTCAATCCATCTAAATCTGCAGCCATCTGGTTCACTTTCGGTGCCCCTTTTCCCACCCTGTCACCCTCAATGTCGAATTCACCTATTCCGTTGGCATCCACCCTTCGCTATCTCGGGGTGACCTTAGACTCATCACTATCTTTCCACCAACATATTTCGGGGGTGGTACGTAGCTCCTTCTATCAGCTTCGGAAAATCCGGGCTGTCCACTCTCTTCTGCCCTCTACGTCTCTTACTACCTTAGTTGTCTCTCTGGTGGTTAGCCGTCTCGATTATTGCAACTCCCTTCTCGCTGGCGTTCCCCTCTACCAACTTCGTAGGCTACAGCTGATCCAAAATACAGCCGCCCGTCTTCTCACCTTTTCCTCTCCTCGGGACCATGTCACTCCCTGCTTGCTCTCCCTCCACTGGCTTCCTATCAAGGCACGCTATGTTTACAAGTTTCTTATTATTACCCACAAAGTTCTTTACACTAACACTCCCCAGTACCTAGCCGACCTTATCTTTCTTCAACCCACCCCCCGCTTATTACGTTCTATCCACAGTAACCGTCTTTTTCTCCCTTCCCCAACCCAGGCTCACCTTGAATCGACTCGTCACGCTGCCTTTTTCTTCGCTAGCCCCGCCTTATGGAACTCCCTCCCACATATTATCCGCACTGAGCTCTCCTTCTCTCACTTTAAGGCTATGCTAAAGACTTATCTTTTTGCTCAAGCCTTTGACCTTCCCCCCCCCCCCTCTTTCACCTCCTCCCAAGTCAAGCACATCCACCTGCTCGCAGCCTATTCAGGGGCCATAACATTCTGTGTCTACCTGGTTTATTCATTAGGCCCTGAGTCAGCCTCCCTGCTGGTTTCCCTGTTAGCGTTCCTCCACATGGTTTGTTCCACCTGCTGTGTGGCTTGTTCGACTGTTCCGTCAATCCTGCCCTGGTGTTTGTTTTTTTGTCAATCGCACCCGCTTTATTGTTGCCGTTGTTGTCTGTCTATTGTCTGTCTTTGTTAGGTTCGTCCTGTCTCGTCTACTATGCTGTTTTTTTTACAGCTTATTCTTTACTATCCTTACTGCTCTTTTTTCTATCCCTTTTCTATTCACTAAATGGCGTTCTTTTCCATGTTTCTTTTCCTGCAGCCAAGATTGCTTGGATTGTAAACCGCCTTATGCTATTGTTAAAGGCGGTATATCAAATCTATTAAATAAAGATAAAGAATAGGCGTGCACTCTCCTACCACCTTCTACCCATCAGTAGCCATGCCACCACGTTTTGTATCACTTGCAAACACAGAACAGTCCTATGCAACATCCCAACATAAAGCACATTGCAGTAATCTAATACCCCCAGCACCAGAGCCTGCACAACCAACCGCAGAGCTTTGTACTCCAAGTATGGGCATAATAGGCAAAACAGAAGCACTCTACATCAGCAGAAGCACCACTTTCAACCCGCCACAAGCAATCCAACTATTGAGCCAAACTATACCTGTGAAAAGTGAAGTGTGCTATCTAGGTGTCATCCTGGACAAAAACATCAACCTCCAATCGCATATAAACAAAACCACAGTGAAAGTATACCATAAACTAAATCTCATAAGAAGACTAAAGCCACTTTTAAACCAGGACTATTTCCAAGCGGTATGTCAAGCTATCATTACACCAATACTGGACTACGGCAATGCACCCTACCAAGAACTCCCAAAGCAAGCCACACATCCACTACAGATGGTACAGAACACAACAGCACGAATCATCAACAGAATTAGCAAGACAGAACACATTACATCGGTATTTCACCAACTGCACTGGCTCCCAAATTCAAGCCCGTGCCAAGTTCAAAACAATATTGAATATCTTCAAAATGATACACCACTCCTCAGCAGACATCCTAGAGACCCTAGTCACAAGAGAAGTGGATATCCACCCAAGACAAAACAATAACAGATACATGATCAGTGTGCCAGCAGACTACCAGAAAAGCAAACAATCCACTTCCAAAAGAGCCCTCTCATTAGCTGCACCCCAACTGTGGAACACCCTCCCTGAAGAAATGAGATTTTCTGAAGATATCAAGGACTTCAGGAAGAAACTCAAGACCTTCTGTTCATGGAACATTACGGAAACATCACATAGTCCGGCAACCACACTGGCCCAAACCAAAGACCCAGACCATAGAACAGCCCCTGATAACTCTGCCCAGCTATAAATAGCCTGAACCAACTGTAAATAAGTTAAGCAATTTGTAAATAAGTTATTACCCTGTTAAATACCCAGCATGCCAACCTTTAGCCTAGTTCACTGTATCCCATTTGAGTTGAAGTGCAATAGAAACTGCTTTGATTTCAGGATAAGGCGGTATAAAAATCAGGTTAAACAAAATAAAAATAAATAAAATAAATAATTGACGCACCAACCATAATTTCAGCCAGGCAGCCCGAACTATCCGACTGATCTGCTTATCCCTTACCCCTTCCCAAATCACCCCTGAGGATCTCAACTCCTCTAACCATGGAATATCAAAACCAGACACCCTAGGCAACATCTGAAGGGAGACCCCAGTAGTGCAGAATCAACTGAAACACCTCCGGATTCAACTCCCACTCTGCAGGATCCATACAGTGCCAGCTCTGAAAGTCTGCTTCCACACTGTCCAACCTGGCAATGTGCTGAGCCGACAAGGCTAGGAGCTTTTTCTTCGCCTAGGCAAATTGGAGAGCCATCTCCAGAGTTACCCCAGCATTTTGAGCTGCTTTGCTGATTGACAGAAGCCACCGCTGTGGTGGCATCTGAAAACACTCCAATCGCCCAGCCCTCCACCAGGGGTTGGAAACACAGAAGAGCCAACCCGATGGCCCTCCCCTTGAGGCAGTTGATGGAACAGCAGGAAGCGATGTGGTCTAACAGCCCTAGGCTGTACAGTCTTGTAATGGGCTCCCCAGCCTGAAAGACAAGGAACTGTCAGAAGGTTCCAAGAGAAATTGTCCAGCAGCACACCCTTCCTCAGATGACCAGGCTGTTACTGCCACCGCAGGCCATACCTCACCATCAATGGGAGCAGAAGCCTGTGCTTAAACTCCTGAGAACTTGGGGATCATCAAGTCAGCAGGGACTGCTGGAGTGGTTGCATGTGAGCACGCACCCACGGCACCTTCTCTATGGTCATCGCCATCAATTTGAGGAGCTGAAGATAATTCCAGACTCTGGGAGCCAGCTGTGCACAGAACACCACCAGAAAATCCAACAATCTTTTGACTTTCTCCTCTGGCAGGAACTCTGCCCATTCAAGTGTCAAAATGTGCTCCCAGAAACTCCAGGAACTGATAAGACAACAGCTGGCTCGTTCCCCGATTGATCACCTAGCTGAGGCTCTCCAAAAAGGATACCACTAGAGACGTCTCTGGAAAGGGAATAGGCCAGGATGAGCTAGTCTTCCAGTATGGATGGATACAGATCCCTTGGGACTGTAGTGCCATAGCCGCTACCACCATGATTTTGGAGAACATCCTTGTGAGGGTGGATAGCCCAAAAGGTGAACTGAAAGAGAGCCAAGCACGGCAAAATGCAGAGACTGATGTGAATCTGCCCGGATCGGGATATGAAAATACACCTTGGCCAGATCCAGAGAAGCCAAGACCTCCCCTCAATGCACTGCTTGAATCACAGAACGTAAAGTTTCCATCCAGAAGCACAGGATGCACAAATGCTCATTGACCCCCTTGAGGTCCAGATAGGCCAGAAGGAACCATAATTTTTTGGGCACCACAAAACTGATGAAGTATCTGCCCTTGCCCTGTTTGTCTGGTGGGATGGGCACCGCTGCCTTTAGGCTCAGCAACTTGTCCCAGGTCGCCTGCACAGAGGCACTCTGATCACAGACTCACAAGAGGAGATGACGAAGGCATCCGGAATCAGATCTTTGGCCTCCAGGACATAGCTGAACTGAACAGTGTCTAGCAACCAGTGATCCTTGGTAACCCAGGCCCATTGCCGAAATAAAAAAGGCAAAGCCTGCCTCTACATGGAGGAATCAGGGAATGGGCCCCCAAACCTTCACTGTGCAGCCCAGAAGGGTCCTCCTCTGGAAGGGACTGAGTTCCTGGGCCAAACACTCCATGAAAGGACTAAGAACAATCCCAAAGCACAGAAGCAGAGGGGAAGAAAGGTTTTCCAGTAAGGCAACGACGAGAATTCCAAGACTCTCAGGAATCCAGCCAGCATTCCTTTGATGGACAGAGGTTGACAAGTGGCACTAGTCTGCTTCACAGGCCTCTTGGACCAGTCTTCCGGAAGGTGGTAAGATTTTGTCTCACTCAAGTCCTTCACCAGCTATTCCAATTCGGCTCCAGACAGAAGTTTCCCCCTTAAAAACCAGCTGGGCCAACCAGGCTTTGGAAGATGAGTCCGCTGCCCAGAGCCAGACCAATGCCATGACACCGTCGTCACAGCATCATCCCTGGCCGCCAAAATACCAGGTCATACATGGCATCAGAACAGAAGGCTGCAGCAGACTCCAAAGGACGGGAAGTAACATCTGGTGGAAGAGACAATCACTGGAGCAAGGAGAGGCATTGGGATGGTACATACCATCAGCTGCAGAATAGCTGCCGCCATGTAGAACTGGTTCTGCAACAACAAATCCACCTTGCAGTCCAGAAAATCCTTTGAGATCAAACCACCTTCCACCGGAATGGTGGTCCATTTGGTTTTCACCATGACCTGCGCATCCACCTTGGGAATGCCAAACAACTCAATGCACTCCTTCTCCAGGAGAGCGTCAACCTTAGCTCCACAGATGGAGAGTTGGGAGAGTCCCACTCCAACCGGATCATATCCTTTATCACATCTGGGAACAGGAAGACAGTAGTGGATTTCTGCATCCCTTGAAGGAGCAGGTGCACCTTCAGCTCCTGCTCCATGTCAGAAGCATCCATCAAGTTAAAAGGTGGATGAGACCATGGCCTTCAAACACCGCCAAGTCCTCCTTCCGGATTAGGCAGATCACTCCAGCCTCTTCAAAATCTTATGAAGGCAAGAGTACTTCTACATTCACATCAGAGCTCAGTATTGAGCTATCTGAATCAGAGTCAGTCAAAATCTCGGACAGCTCCCAGCTGTTCCTCCTTTCCAGGAGGGTGCCCCTAACCAGGGATGCTTAGCCAAGGGAACTGAACAGGGCTTCCACTCTCAGCGTGCCCCACAGGAGACTGCGCCTGGGGCACCCAGAGGCCACAGGGTCTGAATTTCCACACCAGAAGGACCACGCTTGCTGCAAAAAGAAAGGAATTCTGGGGATGACAATCCTGAGTCCGGAAGCTCTCCTCTCAGAAATGACCCGCCAACATCAGGGGGCACAGCGACCACAGACCCCACCCCCTGAGGATGAGGAGCAGCTCACAGTACAGATGCCGGATCCTCCAGCCAGCTGAATATTCTTACCCATAATGCCATTCGTCACCTCCTGCCCTAAGGCACGTAAGGCCAGACTAACTGCATCCCCTGGCTGGGAGAGGGGATGCAGGCCCTCCAGGGACAACTCAGAAGCTGCCATGCATAAAGAGCAGAGTCCAGAATTCAGAGATGAGGCACCTCACTTGCCACATGTCCAATAATATTTCCTGGAAGACAACAGAGTTAAGGCAAGCATCACAACAGCATGCGTTAAAGCTGCGGCGGCCCAAAGATGCACATTAACTGCACTTTTATTGCAGCATGCATTACAAGCACTAGGGAAAGAGTGTGCACTGGAGCCACTTGGGCAGAACATACACACTAGGACTATGCAACCTCCAAGTGCACAATAGGTAAAAACACTACTAGCATGTGCTGAAAATGGTGGGAAACTCCCACACCGTGCCAACGGTCACCAGCAGTCCACCCCAAATTGTGTCCAACACAGACGGAATCAGGAATCCCCAATAAGGACAATGACAAAAGTCAAGCCTTTGTGCTCACCCTCTGAGAGCCCCAGGCAGAGGATCAGCTCTACTCCCATGAAACTGTTTCTCTGGCTTGGCAATACTGCATTTAAGGTGGCTGGCAGGCTGATTCCTCTGACAGCCTTCTGCGATCTTCGGGAGAGAGCGGGAGGGGGGGGGGGGACAGAGGAGGAGGGAAGGGGCATTGAGGTTGTGTGAGGCTGCTGAATTTTTCCATCCTTCCAGATCCTTTCAATTTTCTGGCTGCTCAGGTTTAGAGCATGGAGCTGAACCAATTTTTCCTCCTCCTATGGCTACTGAAAAGACCGCAGTCTAGTGAAGCCTCCCATGACATGCTCAAGTGAGAGGGTCACCCTCAAGGTGGTCATTCATGAGTGTTTAATCAATCTTTTCCTCTCAAACTTCAATTTTTTTCCTTCAGAGAAGAGAAAATCCAGCCACCATCTGCTGGGGTCAAAGAAATACTGAAGAGACTTCTGGTGGCTGAGGCGAATAAAGGCATAGGAGTGATGTCATTGAAACCTGGGCTTTTTATTGGTTCTTTGTATCCACCAATCTGCTATAAGGGAGGAATGGCTCAGTGGTTGGGACAGTTTACCTCAGGCCGGAGGGCCAGGAGTTCAATTCCCGCATGGGGACAAGCAACCTCAGGTCGGAGGGATTGGGGTCTCTAGTCCCATGGCCACTCCTTGTGAGAGCTCAGTATATGGTAATATACTTGCCTTGGGCAAGCCACTTAACCCTCCATTGCCTCAGGTATACTTAGATTGTGAACCCTTTGGGGACAAGAGAATAAAAAATGTACCTGTTAGTATACATGTAAACCGCACTGATTCTAAAAAGCACGGAATAAAAAAAGAAATAAATTAAAAAAAAAAAACACAACCCACCTGTCTGAACTGGTCTAGAAGGATGATATGGAAATACAAATTAAAAATAAAAATTAAATAAATACAAAAATCACATCCTGACAATGGGACAAGATCTATAAATTTAAAAAAAAAAAATCTCATCAACAGATTAAAAAACAAGTTACTTGACCCAGGATGGCAGCGAAGTAGAATGCTGAGTGGGTTTGTGCTGAGCCGGTTCCCTGCACTGTTTGTCTCGATGGGGAAAAAGCAGAAACAACGTACCCTAAAGCCCTCCCGTACCTCTTCTCCTGCAGGCAGTCTGGTGCAATCTTCGATAACCAGCTTCTGTCTCCCCCTGGCGTCTTCTATGGCTTCGGCGGATCCACGGGTTTCCCCCACGGACCCGAGCGATGGGGTGGATTTGAGCCCCGGGCAAGCGTTTTCACCGCACCCCGGAAGCTGCTTCAAGGAGGGGCAGTGTGCGGTTGTATCTCCGGGTTGGGAGGTCACCGGCGCTGTGGAGGGCTCTCCCTTGAAGACGCAGTTGGTGGTTACTGCTGTGGGGGGGTAGACCAAGAGTTCTTTCCCCTGGAGGCAGATTAAGTGAGGAGCAACTGGAGAGTGGCTCCCCTAACAGCTCAGCTGTCCGGGCCCTTGGAATGTTGGAAAAACCTGCGCTTGTGACTTTGGATAGTTTATGGGAAACAATATCTACTCTTCAACAGTCCCTTCTTCCTATTGTGGGAGTTTTTTTCTCAAAGAACTGGCATAAGTAAAAGTCCAATGTTCGACGGTGGAGTCAGAGTTAGCGGGGCACGCCTTGCGAGTGACCCAGCTGAAAACCAGGGTTGAAGAGCTGCATACTCTTGAAGGTGTGCATTCCAGGGAGCGTTTAATCCAAGCAAGGCAAATGGAATTTTTGGACAATCAACTGCGTTGAAATAATCTGAGGTTTTTGAACTTTCCTTGATCTCCATTGTTGGAACCTGTGGGTTTGGTCCGTAAGTACTTTACAGATGTCCTGCGAATGTCTTCTGAATCATTGCCTCCTATTGTGAGAGCTCAGTATATGGTAATATCTTCTGTTGTGGCAGGCATGGAGTCGGACTCTGGAGGTGCCGCCTGTCCCCCCCCCCCAGTTGGACTTGTCGGAGTTCCTGGAAAGTTCCCTGGAACTGGTAACTAGCCATGCCACTATGTTGGAGTGCTTTGCATTTGAATCCGACCGGAACTCTGTTCTTAGGTTATATTTCAGAAAAATGTCTGAATCTCAGTTTATGGGATTAAAAATTCCTATTTTTCCTGATTTAGCTAGAGATACCCAGAAAAGGCGGAGAGAATTTCTGACCTTGCGTCAGAGAATCACTGCTCTGGGTGTGCAATTTAGATTAAAATATCCATACAAATGTGTTGTGATATATCAGTCTAAGCAATTTCTTTGTTTTGAGCCCCAGCAACTTGTACAATTTCTTCAGAGTAGGGAAACTGAAGGGCAAGTTTGAGTCCTGTACCGGCTGCCATATGTGCCATCTATGCTCTTATGATTTCTCATTATCTAGGTTATAGTGGGGTTCCCTATAATCTTGTGGGGTTTTTTTTTTAATTTTTAATTGGGTCCTTATTGTGGTATTGCATTTAGAAAAGAAAGCAACGTGGTTGCTCTTTAAAAAGGACAATCAACCATGCCAAAAAATTTTTAAACATTTTTTTTTACATAAACGCATAATAAATTAAACCCAAGAGTAGAATGAGAGCATAGTACTTATGATTGAAACTGCTGTGCAGTGAATAAATTATTTATTTAATTTGTTCTCAGTTAAGACACTCTAGCAGCGCAAATGTCAAAGTTAATACACTAATGCACTGTATAGGAACAATGTATGTAGAAAAAGGGACATATCCCAATTAATTCTTCAAACATCTTGTCAAAATTAAAGGGCAATACAGCTGGGAAGTTGAGGCCTTTCAAAGTCTTGATGTCGGCATATCTCCTGCAGACAGTCAACGAGTCTGAAGAAAGAAAGAATCATGAAGCAGATGAGGAAATCAGAGGGTATCAGGTGGAATGAATACAGGATTCGGGCTTCGGACTGTCCGTTCACTTCTTCCTCTCGGTTCCCTGGTTACTCTCGTCCTTGCTCTCATCGTTAGTCGTCTTGATTACTGTAATATATTTTTGGCCAATCTTCCCAATTATCAAATTCAACGCCTTCAACTCATTCAGAATACAGCTGCCCGTATTATTACTTTTCGCCCGTCGCTTCGATCACATTACCCCCATTCTCATTCGTCTTCATTGGTTGCCCCTCCGTGTTCGGTTTCATTATAAACTCCTTATCCTCACTCATCGTGCAATTTACACTAATAATCCTCTATACCTGGCTGATTTAATTTCTCTTCACACGCCCTACCGTCAGCTCCGCTCCCTTCATGCAAATCGTCTGGCTTTACCATCCCCGTCTCATGCACATCTTGAAAAGGCCCGTCACGCTGCATTTTTCTTTCGTGGTCCCTGGCTGTGGAACGCCCTGCCTCCGTCCCTTCGTTTAGAACCCTCCTACCCTCAGTTCAAAGCCTCACTCAAAACCCATTTGTTTCAGAAAGTGTTTGATCTCCCTCCTGATTTCCCTCCCTGATACCGTCCTAGGTTGCTGTCCTGTCCTAGCTCAGTTTGGTCCTGCTACCCCCCTTGTCTGTCTCTGTTGGTTGTGCTGTTTGTCTTTTGTCTGTGTTTGGTTGTTGATTATTGTTTATCGTTTATAAGGTTTTTTGTGCTATTCTTTTTCTTTCTTTCCTATTATTTTTGGCGTTCTTTTTCTGTAGTTTGCAGTGCTGCCTTTTATTTTATTTGTACACCGCTTTAATGTCCTGACAAAAGCGGTTTATCAAGTGTAAAATAAAGATAAAGAAAGGATTGAACTATTTTCTGATTTAGCACCAGAATTCGTCAATGGAGTGCAATGAGACCAATGACTGAAATACTTCAACAAGAGCAATCACGTTATAAATGGTTCTACCCCTTTGGCACTGTGTTCACCAGGAATGGCATAACTAAATGGACTGTATCACTAGAGGAGGCAGGGCAAGGCCTAAAAGAACTGGGCATGGGCAAAGTAGATCTGCACCAAAGAAGCTGTGACAATGGATGGGGGGGGGGGGACTGGAGTGGCTGAAAGTGGGATGGCAAGATCGGCATTGCGATGTGAAGAAGTGACTGGAGGAAGAAGCGACTGGAGGAAGAAGCTGGAGAGTCACCAAGGTATTCTGTTGCCTATCATTTGGAGTGAAATATTTTTGGACAATATGTGTTGATCTGTTGAGAGGGGATTTTTGGGTCATAAGCTATTGAGTAACTGAGGACGAGCGGGGTGAAAGTGATGGTGGTGGAACGCTGGAAGGTGCAGTTCTTTCTTTCTTTTTTTTCTTCTGAAGCTTTTTGTTGGGGAGGAAGGGGGAAACTGCAGGGGACCACGGCAGCTTCTTTTTGTGAAAAGAGTAATTGGATGGGATCTAAACAGAGTAGATAATGGGGTGAATGGGGGAGAGGATGAGGGGGTATGTTGAGAGGTTGCTGGGGAGTCGGGCGTGGTGAGTGATGGAGGGAGTGACATGTGGCTGAGTGAGAATTATGGTGGGAGAGGTTAGTGGGGGGGAGATGTGTGGAATGAATGGGTAGTCAACAATGCGGGGGGGGGGGGGGGGAGTTCGATAGGATGACTGGGTTTATCTGTATGACAATGGAAAGGTGTCCCACTTGGCTGAGTGAGTCACTACTCTGAGATGGGGATCAACTATTTCCACTTGGCTTTCCCCTAACTGCTTAGTGCTCAATGTTTCTAAAACCGCCGCAATTTGGTTTCCTCACACCTCTCCTGTCCCGTCTCTTTCTCCATCCCTTGCAGGTTCCCCCATCACTGTGGCTTCCAAACTCCGCTACCTTGGGGTATTTCTTGACAGCAATCTCAGTTTTCAAGACCATATCTCTCATGTTTCCCGCTGTTCTTTTCTATGTCTTAGACAAATTCGTGCCGTACGTCCCTTTCTGTCTACTCAGGCCCTCACTACTCTTCTGCTCTCGTTGGTTATCACTAGATTAGACTTCTGTAACACTATTTTTGCTGGTCTCCCTAAAGCTCAAAAACACCGTCTTCAACTGATCCAGAATACAGCTGCCCGCATGACCCTCCAGGCTTCCCCACGTGACCATATCACCCCTCTGCTTTATCACCTCCACTGGTTGCCACTTGACTATAGAATAACATTTAAGGTTCTCACTTTAGCTCACAAAGCCATTTATCATTCAACTCCTGCCTACCTTTCTGATTTACTGACTTATCATAACCCCTCTCGCAGCCTCCGGTCCATTCACATTAACCGTCTGCACCTCCCTGCACCCTCCAAAGCCCATTTGCAATCCACCAGAAAATCTGCATTTTACTACCTAGGACCCTCTCTTTGGAATTCCCTCCCTACTAACCTCCGCACAGAAGAATCCTACCCCACATTCCGCTCTCTTCTTAAAACCCATCTTTTCTCACTAGCTTTTCCCCTCTGAAGACTTCTCTCTGTTTTCTATTTGTATCGCTTCTGCCTTTACTCTCCTTTCTGCTTTTAATTATTGTAATTTCCTTTCTTTTTAACCTCTATTTTGTTTTAATTGTAAACCGCCTCGGTGTAATGAGAGGCGGTATAGTAAATGTGAAATAAACAAACAATAAACAATAAGTAGTGGAGTGATTGGGTTGGGGGAGGGAGGGAGGGAGGGAAAATGGTGGGAAGGGGGGATGGGGTGTGTTAGCCCAGGGTGAGGGAAGAGTCGTGTCCTAGGGAATATGGCTAATAGTTTGAACACAGAATAGTCTTGATTAATGCGAAAGGCCTTAATTCATAGCAGAAGAGAATATGTTACAGAGGGAGGGAGTGCGGCTTAAGGCCAATATCTTGCTTGTTCAGGAAACTCACCTGCAGAAGGTGCAGGAGAAATTGCTACAAATATGACTGGGTCTATCTGGCTGCAAAGATGGGGGAACCCAAGGGGTGAGTTGGGATTCTTTTGGCCAACACCTTTGGGCATAGGTGATAAATCAGGTAGGATCCTGGTGATCAACTTGAAAATATGGGATTGCCATTGGAGTGTGGTGTATCTTTATGCCCCCAATGACAAGTAGGGAGTATTTTTTTGAGGAAGTGGAAAGGATGGTGAAGTCAGTTAGGGTGGGTACAATTTCATGGGGGGAGATATTAATCTTACTCACAACCCAGGGCTGGATAATTCATGTGGGAAGAGGGGTAATGCGAGAGAGAGAAGGGAGTTAGTGGGCTTGATGGATAGGCTGGGATTGGTGGACTGTTGGAGGGTGCAACATGGGTCACAGTGCATCTATACCTATTTTCCTTCCCCGCATCAGTCCTATAGTAAGATTGATATGATATGGGCAGACTGTGGGTTGTTGGCAGCGGTAAGGGATTCGGATATCGGCTCGATTGCTTGGTTGGACCATACCCCAGTAGAGTGTCACCTGCACCTGGGCAAAAAAGATGAGGGACTTAGATTTTGGAGAATGAACGATTCTATTCTGGAGAATAAGAAAAATAAAGAACATATTGAAGGTTTTAAAGGAATACTGGGAAAATAATGCACAGGTGGAGGTAGCTATGGGGTGGGTTTGGGATAGACGGAAGGCAGTGATTAGAGGCCATCTACTTTCGACGGCAGCTTATAAAAAGAGGGCTGCTAAGGAGCAGGAGGAAGTCATATGGAAGGAGATGGCGGTTGTGAAAAGACAACAGCATCACAGAGTTACCCGCCTAGGTCAGTGGAGAATAAGGGAGATTAAGAGAGAGTTGGAGAATCTTCAGGGGCAGCTCCTGGCTTTTCAATTGGAAAGACTCAGTCAGCAACAATTCCAATTTGTGAATAATCCTAGTAGGCTATTAGTGAGGCAGTTGATGGTGCAAGCCAAGAAACAGATGGTGTTTAAAATTAGGACAAAAGAAGGAGGCACTACCACAAATTTTGACCAGATCGGAGAGGATTTAGACAATTCTATAGACAGCTTTATGCTTTGGATGGGGAGGGGAGGAATTCATGAATGGAAGAATACCTTAAAGAGTGTGAGATGGGGGAGCTAGAGGGGGGAGAGGCAGGACATTTGGATCGAGAGATTGATGCAGGGGAGGTTTTGGAGACCATTAGGGGTATAAGTGTGGGGGGGGGGGAAGCCCTCGGATTAGATGGCTTGACTGCCACCTTTTATAAAACTTTTCAAGAGTCATTGGTGGGATTGTTGGTCACCCTGTTCAATGTAGTTATGGAGGGACATTCATTGCCAGACTCCATACAGGAAGCAGGTGTGATAGTAATACCCAAGGAGGGGAAAGACCCAATGTTATGTAGCTCTTACAGGCCTATTTCCTTTATTAATCCAGATGCTAAAATTCTAACCAGAGTCTTGGTGGTCAAACGTGGCACAGTGATTTCAAAATTGGTTAAGGAGGGCCAATCAGGTTTTATAGCAGGAAGGCAAGCCAGTGATAATATTTGAAGGGCCTTGCATAAAATATGGAAAGTAAATCGGAAAAAGGAATTGATGGTAAAGGTCACTGTGGATGCAGAAAAAGCATTTGACAGAGTGGAATGGGCATTTATGATACAGATACTCAAAAGGATGAGGATCGGGCCACAATAGATCAGGTGGATTCAAGCATTGTACGACAAACCAAGGGCTTGGGTTAAAATCAATGGTGGGTATTCTGAACCTTTTGATCTGGGAAGAGGCACGAGACAGGGATGTCCTTGTCCCCACTGCTCTTTGCATTCATGATTGAGCCCTTAGCAGAGAAGGTGCAGGCTAATCTAGACATTGGGAGGGGGGTGCAAATAGGGGCAAACTGGGTATTACTGTCATACCTGCTTATCTCAGTTCTTCCCCTATCTGACCATCCCCTGCTAAGCTTCTCTCTTCATCAAGCCCCACCTCAATCTTATCCAGTCTCCTCCTACCTTTTTAGGAATCTTCAGCTCTCTCCATTATTGTCTCATCACCTCTTTCCTCCTTGTCTTCTAAGTCTGTTGATGAGGCTATAGTTTCCTATAATTCTGTTCTCTCCTCTGGCTCTGGATGCTCTTGCTCCGCCCATCTTACATCCTGTGAGGTGCACAATACCTCAGCCCTGGCTGTCTTCATCTACCTGCTATCTATGTTCCTGTGCACACTCAGTTGAGTGCATTTGGCACATATCTCGCTCCCTTTCTGATTTTTTTCACTCCAAATTCATGCTTGCCTCCTTCCAGTCAGCCATATCACTTGCCAAGCAAATTTATCATTTCCGTCTGACTAACTCTCTTGCCTCTGACTCCTGCCGTCTCTTCTCAACTCTCTCCTCAAGGCGTTTCCACCTCCAACCCCTTCTCTTTCTGCCCAAACCCTTGCCGACTATTTCCATGACAAAGTCCACAAGATTATACTCCAGTTCCCCACTAGATTAGCTTTATCCCCTCTTCAATACTAACTTTTTCCCTCAGTCTTTGTTACCTTTTCTTCCTTTTCTAATATCTCTGAAGAGGAAACCTCTCAGCTTCTTTCCTCCCCTAAACTTACTACCTGTTCCTCTGATCGTATGCACACCCAACTTCTTAATTCCATTTCCTCTTCTGTCATCCCTTCCATCTCACACATTCTTAATTTATCACTCTCCACTGCAACTGTCCCTATGGCCTTTAAGCATTCTGTGGTCACACCTCTCAAGAAACCTTCACTTGACCCTACTTGTCCTTCCAATTATCGACCCATCTCCCTTCATTTCCAAACTTCTTGAACATGCACAGTTCTCCGCCATTGCCTTGAATTTCTCTCCTCTGAAGCCCTGCTAGATCCACTTCAATCTGGCTTTCGTCCCCTACAGTCTACTGAGAAGGCTCTTGCCAAAGTCTCTAGTGACTTGTTCCTGACTAAATCCAAAGACCTTTACTCAGGCCTCATTCTTCTTGACCTTTCTGCTGATTTTGATATGGTTGACCACCACCTTCTCCTCGACACATTGTCCTCACTTGCACAGGTCATTGTGCAGACTGCTTTTTTGAGGGGGTTACAAATGAGGGTGTTTGACTATTTGGAATAGGTGACCCCCTAAGGTGAAGAGAGAAAGAAGCAGAAAGAACAGGGTGAGCTGGAGGTACCAGACTTGGAGGGTTACTTCCAGGCCGCACAATTGCAAGTGATTTATAATTGACATTGGGTACCACAGGCAAAACAATATGTACAAATTGAGCAAATGTTTTAGGTGAAACGTCCTTGAGGGGAGCTACCCGGATGGAAACAGAGGTGAGGAGACATTCAGAAAACTCTTATATTGATTTAACTTGGCAAGTATGGCTGAGAAACTGGGAAAAGGTAATGGAGAGTAGGAAGCACTCTACCTTCTCCCCTATCCAGGGACACCCTGCCTTTCGGCCTGGGTGTGAAGGGGGAAATTTTGGTGCTTGGGCAAGTAAGGGGTTGATTAACTTGGGTCACTTGGTGGAGAAGGGGGGGGGGGGGAGGAATTGATGGATTTTGTCCAGGTACAGGATCAATGGGGATTGCAGGAGGGGGACAGTTATCCGTATCTCCAGGTGAGGCATTTTATTCATGGATCTGTGGTGTGGGAGGACCTGAGAAAGCCCCGTACTCCAATGGAAGAGCTGTATGAGGGAATGAAGGGGACAAAGGGGCTATTATCAAAATTGTATAAGATACTCATGACGGGGCCATTTTGAAATATGAGACCATTTCAATATTGGGAGCGGGACTTAGGGGGGGGGATGGGATCACATAGAGGTGGGGGGTCATTTTTAGGGCCATGACAAAGCTTTCTATAGATGCTAAATCTATTGGAAAGTGCTTATAAGATTCTGTACAGGGTATATCTGACCCCCTATAGGATCAGTAAAATAGGTAAAGGGGGAGTGCATTATGCTGGCAGGGTTATGGGGTGGTGGGGACATTTTTTCATATATAGTGTGAATGCCCCAAGCTGGTGAAGTATTGGGAGAGAGTTCTGGAGGACTTGCAAGATATGACGGGGGGGGTTCCTGGGAGAGGGACCCAGTGTGATGTTTGTTAAATAGAGACTGAAGGTATTGGGGAAGATATGGTGCAAATGGGGAGGTACTGGTTTGTGGCTGTGAGAATGGAGGTGAAAGATGTTTGGAAAACTGCAAGGGTGCCAAAGCTGGGGCATGTTAAGGCACGGATGAGACAGATAAACTGAATGTGAGACTATGGCGTACTCTACACAAACCTCTGGTAAATACCGAAGGGTGTGGGAACTTTCTTGCATGTGGGATTAGGACAGTATCTGCCCTGTGGTGGGGTTGTGTGGGTTAGGTTAAGATGGGGGAGTTTAGTAGTGAGGAAATAAGGGGACAGAGAGGTGAGACTTAAGAGGTGTGTATGCGAGATGACTATGTAATTTCAGTCTCCGAGGGGATATTCTGTTTTTTTGAGAGTCTGTGCAGAAACACGTTATAGAGACTGGGCTGAGTGGATGGTTGGGATGGGGGCTAGGGAAGGGAGGAGTGGAGGGGATGAAGGGAGAAGGATTTAGCTTTTTTTGTTACAGTGTTGTGTTTATGGTTTTATTGTGCTTGTTTTCTCAATAATAAACTTTAAATAAAAAAAAATTGCAGGAAATACATTTTCATATATTGTGCCCTGATATAAGCAAAATTAATCCCCTGAATATTCCTTTTGAATAGCCTGTGAACTGAACTGGCTGTGGCACTACCAGAACAGGGCTGGGAAGCCCTGGGGTAAAGAGAAGAGCAGAGAGACACAGAGGGTAATCAGAGACTCCAATGCAGTAAAGCACAGTTACTTACCTGTAACAGGTGATCTCTGGGAACAGCAGGAATTAGTCCTCACATATGGGTACGTTGGAACCGACGGAGCCTGCGCAGGAAAGCTCCCCAGCTTCCCAGAAGGAAGCTTTTGGGGCCTCCCACTGCACATGCGCGCTGCCTTCCCGCCTTCCTGACCAGCTCTCCTCAGTTCGAGTTTATAGCTGAGACAATAGAGAGAGGAAAGGAAGATAGAAGATACAACTCCTAGGGGAGGTGGGTGGGTTGTGGTGACTAATTCCTGCTGTTCCCAGAGATCACCTGTTACAGGTAAGTAACTGTGCTATCTCCAGGAACAAGCAGGAATAAGTCCTCACATATGGGGACTCCCTAGCTAAGATGCCTGGGAGATCCCCTTCCAAGGGTTCGCCATCTTCGTATGGATCTCAGGCATCCATCCTGGGAAGGTGGGCAGGAGTTGTTCAAGTATGGAACAGGTGTTTGAGGACAGCCTGACCAAACAAGGCATCCCGGCGGGAGTCCTTGTCCAAACAGTAATGGGCTGTGAAGGTATGAACCGAGGCCCATGTGGCGGCTCGACAGATCTGATCTATGGATACAGAGTGAAGATGAGCCATAGAAGTGGCCATGGCTCTCACATTGTGAGCTGTGACATGGCCTTCCAGAGAAATATTTTTACTCTGGTAAGCAAAGGAAATACACTGAGCAATCCAATTGGAAAGTGTACGTTTGGAGACTGGGAGTCCCAAATGAGAAGGATCAAAAGCCACAAAAAGTTGGGAAGACTTTCGATGTGGCTGAGTCCTGTTGAGGTAAAAGGCAAGAGCTCTTTTACAATCTAAAGTATGAAGGTTCCTCTCTGCACTGGATGCATGAGGAGCCGGAAAAAAAGACAGGTAGATATACCTCTTGATTAAGATGAAAAGGCGAGACCACTTTGGGCATAAAGTGGGGATTCGTCCTAAGGACCACCTTATCATGATGAAACCTGGTATAAGGTGGATGAGCCACTAAGGCCTGTAGTTCACTGATACGGCGAGCCGAAGTGACTGCAATAAGGAAAAGGACCTTCCAGGAAAGAAATTTCAAGGAGGTAGAAACCAACGGTTCAAAAGGTGGCTTCATAAGCTGACCCAGAACTAGGTTCAAGTCCCATGCTACCGGAGGAGGTCGGATGGGAGGCTTAGTTAGAGTCAGGCCTCTCATGAACCTTGCAACAAGCGGATGATAGGAGACAGGTTGTCCATTTATAGGTTTTAAGGATGCTGCAATAGCACTCAAATGGACTCTTACTGAATTCGTCTTAAGGCCTGCATTGGAAAGATGCAGGAGATAGTCTAGTAGAGAATTCAAAGGAAGTGCTAGAGGGTCAAGACCCTGTTGAGCACACCAAATGGAAAAACATTTCCATTTGAAAGCATAGGAACGCCTCGTGGAGTGTTTCCTAGAGGCATGAAGGATATCTTTCACTGGTTGAGAAAGATTGAAGTCATGAAGGCTTAGGCCTTCAGTAACCAAGCTCTGAGGTGTAGGGACTTGGGGTTTGGGTGCCACAAAGTCCCCTCCTCCTGAGAGAGAAGGTCTGGCGCAGCTCCCAGGTCCAGGGAGGGTCCCTGGGAGAGATGCAGAAGTAGAGGGAACCACACTTGGCGTGGCCAGCGTGGAGCTATAAGGATCATCGATCCGTGATCCCTCTGGAGTTTGAACAGAGTCTTGGGAATCAAAGGAATGGGTGGAAAGGCATATAGGAATTCCTGACCCCAATGTAGGAGAAAGGCGTCGTTGGCCTGAGCTCCCTGACACGGAGTCCTGGAACAGAATCGGGGAAGTTTGGCATTCCACGGACTTGCAAAGAGGTCTATGTCCGGGGTTCCCCATTCCTGAAAGATTCTGCTTATCTGGTCCATATGTAGGGACCATTCGTGTGGAAGCAGAACTCGACTGAGTCTGTCTGCCCAAGAGTTTTGAACCCCTAGAAGATACACTGCCAGAAGATGAATTTGATGCTCTCTGGCGAAGGCCCATAAACTGAGAGCTTCGTTGCAAAGCGACAGAGAGCCTGTCCCTCCTTGCTTGTTTATGTAGAACATGGCCACCTGATTGTCTGTATGGACTAGGACGGTCAGGTTGACTAGGAGGGTATGGAAGACTTTGAGGGCAAAGTAGATTGCTCG
Organism: Ichthyophis bannanicus; assembly: GCA_033557465.1. NCBI lineage: Eukaryota > Metazoa > Chordata > Amphibia > Gymnophiona > Ichthyophiidae > Ichthyophis > Ichthyophis bannanicus. The sequence continues at coordinate 191,196,571 of CM066031.1, read as the reverse complement.
CAGTTCCAGGAGGTTGATGTGAAGGGTGGTCTCTTGTGGAGACCAAGCACCCTGAGTGGAGAGGTGTTGAAGATGGGCTCCCCACCCTGTTTGGGAGGCATCTGTTGTGAGGGTTGTTTGGGGCAACAAAGGTTGGAAGGGGGCCCCCAACAACAGATTCTTGGTGGACATCCACCATTGGAGGGACCAAAACAGACGCTTTGAGGTGAGTATTTGGTCGGAGAGCGCTCCTGATGCCTGAGTCCACTGGGTGGCCAAGGTCCATTGAGCTGCTCTCATATGAAGATGAGCGCAGGGCACCACGTGTACCGTGGAGGCCATGTGGCCCAGAAGTCGCAGCATTTCTCTGGCTGTCAAGTGACTGCTGGACTGAGCTTGGGAGGCCAAGCACACCAGACGTTGGCCCCGGACTTGAGGTAGGTAGGCCCTTGCAGTGGTGGTGTCCAACTGGGCCCCTATGAATTCCAGAGACTGAGTAGGGGTAAGTTGAGACTTGGGAAGGTTTATCACCAGTCCCAGATACTGCAGAATGTGCCTTGTGCGGTCCAGGGAAACATGGGCCTCTGACTGAGATGGAGCTCGGATGAGCCAGTCGTCCAGATATGGGAATACAAAAATTCCCAGACCTCTTAGAAATGCGGCAACAACTGCCATGCATTTGGTGAACACTCTTGGAGCAGAGGCTAGACCGAAGGGAAGTACTCTGTACTGGAAATGTTTTCCCTGAAACAGAAATCTTAGATATTTTCTGTGGGATGGGTGGATGAGTATATGTGTGTACGCATCCTTGAGATCTAGAGAACAAAGCCAATCCTGACTCTGAAGGTATGGAAGGAGAATGCCTAGAGAAAGCATTTTGAATTTCTCTTTGTACAGAAATTTGTTCAATTCTCTCAGATCTAGGATAGGTCTGAATCCCCCTGTCTTCTTTGTTATGAGAAAATAAGGGGAGTAGAATCCTGTCCCTTGTTGAAGAAGAGGAACCTCTTCTATTGCCCCTTGGGCAAGGAGAGAAGAGACTTCCTGATCCAACAGGCCCAGGAGAGATGGGGGAGAATTGAAGTGCCTCACCATGGTATGTGGAGGAAGGTTGGAAAAATGAAGTTTGTAGCCCTCTCTGATGATAGAGAGGGTCCAGTGCTCTGATGTAATTTGCCCCCATCTGGGAGCAAAGTGAGCTAACCTTCCGGGAATGGTGAGGGGTTCTGGTTGTTCTAGAGCCAGAAAGGTTAAGTTCTCTAGGGGCAAGTCAAAACCCCTGAGGGGGTTGAGCCTGCTGAGGAGTGGCAGACGCTGCAGGCTTTGACCTTGCCTGTTTAGGTTGCTGACGTTTAGCAGCAAAGCGAGGCTGAGAAGATTGTTGGCCAGTATTTGTGGAAAATCTGGCCTTCTTGTAGTAAGGCCTCTTGAAAGACTTTTTCTTGGCAGGAGTAGAGGTAGACTTAGAAAGTCTATCTAATGTAGCATTTTCTGCGTCCATTTGAGTGGCTTTAATTTGCCAGTCTTTACCAAATAAGTTCTCACCTGTACAGGGCAGATTCCGTAAGCCATCCAGGACCCAGGGTTCTAGGTCAGAGGCCTGGAGCCAAGCAAGTCGTCGGGCTGCAATAGCAATGCCCGAAGCTCTACCGGCACCCTCAAAGGAATCAAAAGCTGCTCTGTTGGAGAACTTAGAAACATCTAGAAGCTGTTTCACCAGAGAAATGAACTCCTCCTTTCTATCCTCAGGGATAAAGGAGGCAAAATGCCGTACCTTTAGGGCAAGTTCCCTGAGAAACATGCCCATATACAGACTGTAAGAATTAATCCTGGCTATAAGCATACTAGCCTGGAAAATGTTCCTGCCAAAAGAGTCTAGGGTCTTACATTCTCGCCCTGGGGTAGAAGAGTGCCTTTTGGTGCTCTTAATCTTTTTCAGCGCAGACTTCACCACAATGGAATGTGAGGCAGCTGAGTCTTTTGAAACCCAGGAGAAGGAGGGACCCGGTACATGGTGTCCAACCTACGAGAGTAAGGAGACAACGTTAGAGGAGCCTCCCATAAGTCCATCAAGTGTTCTTGAAGGATTTCATGGATAGGCAGGGTGACTGCCTCTTTAGGAACCTTAGGGTATCCTAAAATATCCAATTTCTTTGACCTAGGTTCTTTTTCAGAGGATGTGGTAATAGAAAGTCCTTTAGCTAGCTCTATAATGAAGTCTTGAAAGGACAAATCCTCTGGTGGAGACATTCTCCTCTTTGGGGAAGAAGGGTCTTCATGAAGAACTAGAGACAGCTCATCAGAGTCCTCAGAGGAGTCAAAATCCTCAGAAGAATCAGAGTATTCTCTATTTGCTTCCAACGCACGATACGCATACCGATCGGTATCGATATCGGGCATACCGGGTATGGGATCGGTATCGGGTGAAAACCCGGATCCGGCATGCGGAACCGATCTGCGTTTGGAAGTCGATGGTCTCGGTTCCGGTATGGGAGACGATACCGGAACCGGACCCGGTACCGCTGAACGCGGTACCGAGGGCGTCGCAGCTGTAATAAAAGCCAGCATGGCCTGCTGCATGGTCTGAACAGTATTGCTCATAGACGCCACTGCTGCCTGGATGTCGGTACCGGTATGGGCCGGTACCCCAGAGCAGTCTAACAGGTGATCAGTCGAGGCCGTGCCATCGATGTCAACCTGTAACCCCATAGATGGTGCTTTGGAAGCCAGAGCTTCCCGCCGGGGTTGTTTGGCTGGGGCAGGGTCCTCAGATTCAAAAGTGAGAGCCTCTCGATGCTTTGAAGGAGATTTGCTCTTTGAGGACCTGCCCGAAGAAGGTTTGGTTACCTGAGATCCATCCGGAGAGGAAGACCTGGATGACTGTGATGCTGGATTATCTGAAGCAAACAGCACATGGAATTTGTTGGCCCGGTTCTGCAAACCACGTTTAGACATCTGGGAGCAGGATGGGCAGTCCGGAATGGAGTGGTCAGGTCCCAAACATTTAAGACACCATTCATGGGTGTCTGTGACAGAAATAACAGCACTACACTTGGTACACTTCTTAAAACCAGGGGCTGGTTTCTCCATGAGGAGAATTTGTGTAGGCCTGAGGCCTAACCGAAGTCACCAAGTTGTGCAAAGATAAAGATATATATATATTTTTTTTAAAAGCAAAGAAAAGAAAAGAGAGACCGGCGGTACCGGTTTCGGTATGGGGAAGGCAGGTACGCGGTCTAAAGAAACAAACTAAAACAATAATTTCTTCAGCGGTGACAGGAACACGACCTGCTGGCTCCGCGGAAAAAGAGAAACTGAGGAGAGCTGGTCAGGAAGGCGGGAAGGCAGCGCGCATGTGCAGTGGGAGGCCCCAAAAGCTTCCTTCTGGGAAGCTGGGGAGCTTTCCCGCACAGGCTCCGTCGGTTCCGACGTACCCATATGTGAGGACTTATTCCTGCTTGTTCCTGGAGATGCTGTGCTATGCCATGGTTTACGCTTGATTTTTCCATGCTAATCTTACTCCCAATGCGGGAAGACATTTTATCATGAAAAAGTCAGAATACTACCACTGCACCAAAGAGGTATGTTTACAAAGCAGCAGTAGCAGCCTCTGTGCGATATCGGAGCTGCGGCTCCGATATCGCACGGAGGCTGCTACCGCTGCTTTGTCAACATATCCCAAGGGGTAGTGCAGTGCATATGCAAAATGCTGAATAAAAATTTGCTCTTGATGTAAAAGAACTGCCCTAAAATCTAGCACAGGTTTGTTTTATTTAATTTTTTTACTTTTCCTGTAGTGCTGAATTTTTACACCAGCTCAAGGATAGCATCAAGATGCAGCACAGGAGCAGAAGGGTCATCTGGCGTGAAAGCAGGGCACTTCAACTCAGATCACCCAAAGTCCATGGTGGCCTAAGTGAGCTCACTCTCCAACCCCCATAAAAATGGTACTTCATGGCCAAAGTGTACCCCCATCCCTCTCCCCTAAACCCATAAAAATACACCCTGGCGGTCCAAGTGGATCCCTTGACCATCCCTTCCCCCTTCAAAAGTTGGGAGGGAGGAGTGACACTTTTTCCTTCCTCCAGTACCTGATCCCTAAGGGGGGGAGGGGGGAGGGGGAAGTTTCAGGAATTCCAGGCCCACTGGGCCACCAGGGAGTGGAAGTCTGGAAGGTTTATCTTTTTAGGTCTCCCTTCCTGTTAGCGCATAAGCCAGTCCTCCCTCCCTTCACACACTGACAAGAAAAGAGACATTTTACTTGCAATGCAAATGGCAGCACAATACTGCTGCAGTGTGTGCTGTTTTTTCTGATAACGCATACTTTTTAATGCAGCACTAATTTGCATGCTATTAGTTTACTGCATCGGAAGTAAAAAAAAAAAAAAAAAGAGCACATACATTAGAACACTGTGTGCTAAAGCTTAACGCAGTGCTTACTGCATTTAGGCCACAGAGGGTAAAAGTCACAAAAAGTGAAATGCAATAAAATGACCCTTTCCTTTGATAAAATTGCTAGAAGAGAAAAGCAATAATAATGAGTCCCCGATTATCACCTTGTACGGGGCTGGGAATAGCAGGATAATAGAACAGGCATAATGGAACAGAACAGCCCATGCGAGGCTGGCAAGAGAGCACCCAGAGCAGGTAGCAGCTTAAAGAGAAGCATCACAGTTGGGAAGACGTTTCTAGGAGGCAATGGCAATGTGGGGGTCTGATGGTCAGAGGCAGACATCTTGTGGGGTAGGCAAAAGATCAGCTATGGATCAAGGCACTGGGAGGTTTAAGGGACATTCCCCTTGTTAAAAAAGGCCTTTAAAGACATACATATTTAAAGACTACTATTTCTTGGACAATATGCCCTGACTAATTAGCTAATCCAATCCAAACACTTATAATTTTTCTCACATGTGTTTTTTTTTTAAATAGATTATGTTGTTATTTCCAAGTTTGTTTTCCTTGTTCTCTGCAATATGTTCTGTTACAATGTAAAGCGCTTTGATCAGTGGATAAAGCATAGTTACTCACCTGTAACAGGTGATCTCTGGGAACAGCAGGAATTTAGTCTTCACATATGAGTATCGTCGGTACCGATGGAGCCTGCGTGGGAACGCTCCCCAGCGTCCAATTAGAAAGCTTTTGGGAACATCCCACAGCGCCTGCGTGCTGCCTTCCTGCCTTTCCCAACTGCCTCTCTCCAGTTGAGTTTTAAAGCTGAGACAAAGAGAGAGAGAGAGGGAAAGAGAAAGAGATAGAGAGATACAACTCCTAGGGGAGGTGGGTGGGTTGTGAAGACTAAATTCCTGCTGTTCCCAGAGATCACCTGTTACAGATGAGTAACTATGCTATCTCCAGGAACAAGCAGGAATGTAGTCTTCACATATGGGGACTCCCTAGCTTTAGATGCCAGGGAGAGACCCCAGAAGTTGTGAGTCCCTGTGAAAGGGCTCCACTTCCCCCCATGGATCTCTGGTATCCTACCAGGGATGGTGGGTAGGAGTTGATTAGGTATGGAACAGGTGTTGGAGAACAGCCTGACCAAACAAGGCATCCCGGCGGGAGTCCTTGTCCAAGCAGTAATGGGCTGTGAAGGTATGAACGGAGGCCCAGGTGGCTGCTCGACAGATGTCGTCGATAGACACAGAGTGTAGATGAGCCATTGAAGCTGCCATGGCTTTCACATTGTGAGCTGTGACATGGCCCTCCAGAGGAAGATTCTTACTCTGATAGGCAAAGGAAAAACACTGAGCAATCCAGTTTGACAGTGTTCTCTTGGAGACTGGAAGTCCCAAATGAGAAGGAGCAAAAGCAACAAAGAGTTGAGAGGACTTTCTATGTTGCTGTGTTCTTTGTAAGTAAAAAGCTAAAGCTCTTTTAGAGTCCAAAGTATGAAGATTCCTTTCTGCATTTGATGCATGAGGCCTTGGAAAGAACACAGGTAGGTAGACCGCTTGGTTAAGATGAAAAGGCGAGACCACCTTTGGCATAAAGTGTGGATGAGTCCTAAGGACTACCTTGTCATGATGGAACCTTGTATAAGGTGGATCAGCCACTAGTGCTTGCAACTCACTGATCTGATGTGCTGATGTGATTGCAATGAGAAAGATAACCTTCCAAGAAAGGAATTTCAAGGAGGTAGTAGCTAAGGGTTTGAAAGGTGGCTTCATGAGCTGACCAAGAACCAAGTTTAAGTCCCATGCCACAGGTGGTGGCCTAATGGGAGGCTTAGTTAGCAGAAGGCCTCTCATAAATCTCGCTATAAGAGGATGGGAGAAAATAAGTTGTCCATTTAGAGGTTTGAAAGAAGCTGCAATAGCATTCAAATGGACTCTCACTGAGTTAGTCGTAAGTCCTGCATTGGATAAATGAAGGAGATACTCCAGTAATGATTCCAGAGGTACCGCAAGGGGGTTAAGACCCTTCTGCGAACACCATATGGTAAACCTTTTCCATTTGAAAGCATAAGAGCGTCTTGTGGAAGGCTTCCTGGAAGCATAAAGGATATCCTTTACTTGCTGAGGGAGGTGAAGACCATGGAGATCTAGGCCTTCAGCAACCAAGCCCTGAGATGCAGAGACTGGGGATTGGGATGCCACAACATTCCGTTCTCCTGAGATAGGAGATCTGGAGCAGACCCTAACTCCAGGGAGGGAGCTTGAGAGAGATGTAGAAGCAGAGGGTACCACACTTGCCGAGGCCAATGTGGAGCTATGAGAATCATACGGCCTCTGTCATTCTGAAGCTTGAATAGGGTCCTGGGAATTAGGAGAATGGGTGGAAAGGCATAAAGGAAGTCTTTTGGAAAGGCATAAAGGAAGTCTTGGCCCCAGTGAATGAGGAAAGCATCCTTGGCCTGAGAGTCCTGAGCCAGGATTCTGGAACAGAACCGGGGAAGTTTGGCATTCAACGGACTTGCAAAGAGGTCTATGTCTGTGGTTTCCCAAATTTGAAAAATCTTGGTCACCTGGTCTACATGTAGAGACCATTCGTGTGGAATGTGGCAAGGAGGCCTATCCGGAGTCTGGGGGAGGACCAAGAGACAGGGAATTCACCCTAGTAAAGGGCCCCCTTTTACCAAATCAGGGTAGGAAAGCCACAAACATCTCCAGGAATCAGAAAACATCCATGTGGCCCACATTTCATGCTCCTCCTACTGGAAGAAAAGGGAGAGGATACAGATCCCAGAACCCCTTAGGCAGTGAATGCTCCAAGCACTCAAGTACCCGAAGTCAGGCTGATTGCCATCACCTGGGTAGGGAGGAGTTGGAGCTAGAGCCCTGGAAGTATAAACCTAGGCCAGAGTATGAGAGAAAGGAAGGAGAAGCAGGAAGCCGAGCTGAGCAGAGCATAGGCACAGATGTAAGCAAGGAAAGCTTGACGAGTGCTGAGCAGAGCAGAGGAGCTAAGCTTCCAAGAGAAGAAAGTGCTAATTGGCATATAGCACGTCTGCAAGAGGGTTTGGAGCCAGAAACAAGAGAGACTCCAAGATCCCTCGTGAGGCTGGTAGATGAGCACTGTGAGCAGGACGGGGAGTCAGAACCTATGCATCTGGGAGAGCCTGAGGTGAAGCTGAATGATGAGGACACTCCCATGGACTGTTCCTTTTGCCAAGCTTTAAACCTGGGAACATAGAGAAAACAAGCCAGTCTTGAAAGAGAGTCTACCAGGAAAAGGTACCCATAGTCCACAAGCAGGGTGGCTGTGATTCCCTTGTGTTGGTAAAGGGGAAGGTCACGGGGACTAAGGAGCAAGCCTGGAACTGTGAAAAGCTTGTTAATCACCTGCTGCTGGAATAAGGACACTGGGGTAAGCTAAAGTAGCTATTATAACAAAGCTTTCTTTTGCCCCTGGATTATATTTGTTGCTTGAAAGGTTTGAAGCTGAATAGAAGCTATACTATCACGAACAGTGAATGTGATTTGTTTTTTGGTGCTTTAGCCAGCAAGGCTAAAAAAGGAATGCAATATCCTTGCTGTTAAAGGCTGTGTATCCTGAACTATAGAGAACCTTTAAACAGACATTTTTGTGTATGAGTTTGTTTTTGGACAATGCTCTATTTCACAGAGTCCTGAACAAATATCCTGTATGTGGTATGAACGAACCACTGTGTTCAAAATACATTTCTGTCATTTGCCTTACCTCTTTGAGCCTGACTACAGCTTTTCTGCCTGATGCACACATACAGCCAAAGACTACCTTTCCCAGAAGGTACTGCGGGGAAATAGTTTGAAAAAGCTGAAAAAGCAGATAGCAGAAAGTTCCTATAATAACCACGCCCCTCTAACCTAGAGGCGAGTGGTGGTGGCGTGACAGGAAACAGAACTCGACTGAGTCTGTCTGCCCAAGAGTTTTGTATGCCTGGAAGATACACTACCAGGAGAAGAATCTGATGCTCTCTGGAGAGGGCCCACAGTCGCAAAGCTTTGTTGCAAAGCAACAGAGAGCCTGTTTCTCCCTGCTTGTTCACGTAGAACATGGCTACTTGGTTGTCCATGTGAATAAGGACTGTCTTGCAGCTGAGCAGAGTGTGGAACACTCGAAGAGCAAGGAAGATTGCTCTGAGCTCCAAGAGATTGATATGTAGATGAGTCTCCTGTGGAGTCCAAGTGCCTTGGGTGGAGAGGTCTTGCAGATGAGCTCCCCAACCCATTGGTGAAGCATCTGTTGTGAGAGTTGCCTGGGGTAAGGGTTGCTGAAATGGGGACCCCAGCAACAGGTTCTGAGTGAACTGCCACCATTGGAGGGACAAAATAAGGCGACTTGTGTTTGCTATTTTGTCTGACAGGCATCCTGATGCCTGAGTCCACTGAGTGGATAAAGTCCACTGGGCTGCTCTCATATGGAGGCGAGCATAAGGAACCACATGCATGGTAGATGGCATGTGGCGTAGTAGTTGTAGAATTTCTCGGGCAGTGAGATGAGGCTTTAGCACTGCTTGAGAAGCTAACTGCACTATGCGAAGGCAACAGGCCTGGGGAAGATAGGCCCTTGCCTTTTTGGTATCCAACAAAGCTCCTATGAATTCTAGAGACTGAGTGGGAGTTAGACTGGATTTTGGGACGTTTATGACAAGACCCAAATACTGAAGGATACGCATTGTGCAAGATAGGGAGGTCCTGGCCTCTGACTGTGATGGGGCTCGAATGAGCCAGTCGTCTAAGTAGGGGAAAGCACAGTTACTTACCTGTAACAGGTGATCTCCGGAACAGCAGGAATTAGTCTTCACATATGGGTACGTCGGCGCCGACGGAGCCCGCACGGAAATGCTCCCCAGCATCCAATCAGAAAGCCTTTGGGAGCATCCCTCGCGCCTGCGCGGTGACTTCCCGCTTTTCCCACTGCCTCTCCCCAGTTGAGTTTCATAGCTGAGACAGAAGGAGAGAAAGAGGAAAGGAAATAGATAGATACAACTCCTAGGGGAGGTGGGTGGGTTGTGAAGACTAATTCCTGCTGTTCCGGAGATCACCTGTTACAGGTAAGTAACTGTGCAATCTCCAGGAACAAGCAGGAATGAGTCTTTACATATGGGGACTCCCTAGCTGTGGGTGCCAGGGGAGATCCCATAAAATGCGAATCCCTGGAACAGGACAGCATTTCCCAACCTGGATCTCCGGCATCCCCTGGGGTATGGAGGGTAGGAGTTGCATAGAGCAGAGCTGTAGAGGAACAGCGAATCTAACGACTAAAGGGAAAAGAGTCTTTAGAAGGTATGTCAAGTATCAACAAAATATTTAATGAACTAGTACAATATAGAGCTTACCTACTGGATTGTAGGAAGTAGACTGTAGATGCAGTAGCGGAATCTTCAAGGTGACTCCACAGCAGTGAGGAAGAAGTTTCAATCTGGAATGGGCAGGTGACCCAGGTGTCAACCGGGGCAGGAGAAGATCGGCAGGTCTCCAATGAAAAGCTTTATGGGAAAAGCTGAGAACTCATTTAGGTACAGAGTCATAAACATTGAGGACTAAAAGAGGAAGACTGACCGATCTGGAAAACTAGCCCAGTCCGGAAGGGAAGAGAGGGTATGTAAAAAAGCCCCTATTCCCAAGGAGAACAGAAGTGTACTCAGGAATACTGAAGATGTACACTGTCCTTTCTAGCTGATAAGCGATAGGAAGACATTGAAGTCTGAGACTGCACAGATAGGGAGATGTATAACAAAAATAGAAGCTGTTGACGTCACAGCAGTAATGGTTAGTATAACCCGTCCCAGTCACTGAGCCGTATGATAATAGGCAAGTTGACTGTTCGGACCCCATAAGAAAATAAAAACCTAAGCACCGACAGTCAGGCCATGTTGGAAAGGCCTGTTAGGCCTCAAAAGAAAAAACTGAGGAGAAGTTATTTCTCTAAGTTGGAAAAGAAAAGAATAAGGCACCGGCAGTACCGGTATCGGCGGGAAAGACAGCCGCGACCACAGGAAAACAAGAAATTAAGGATTTTAAAGAAAAAGGTTTCTGCGGTGACAGGAGGTATGTCCTGTTGGCTCCGCGGAAAACGAAAACTGGGGAGAGGCAGTGGGAAAGGCGGGAAGTCACCGCATAGGCGCGAGGGATGCTCCCAAAGGCTTTCTGATTGGATGCTGGGGAGCATTTCCATGCGGGCTCCGTCGGCGCCGACGTACCCATATGTGAAGACTCATTCCTGCTTGTTCCTGGAGATGACGAATATCCCTAGAGTGCAGAGAAATGTTGCTACCACAGCCATGCATTTCGTGAACACTCTTGGTGCTGAGGCCAGGCCGAAAGGAAGCACCCTGTATTGGTAGTGCTTTCCCTGAAAAGGGAACCGAAGGAACTTTCTGTGAGATGGATGGATGAGAACATGAGTGTATGCATCCTTGAGATCTAGAGAACATAGCCAATCCTGACTCTGAAGGTATGGCAGCAGAGTTCCTAGAGAGACCATCTTGAATTTCTCCTTGAACAGGAATTTGTTCAATTCTCTGAGGTCTAAAATAGGTCTGTGTCCTCCTGTTTTCTTTGGGATAAGGAAATAGGGGGAGTAAAACCCTGTACCCTGTTGAGGAATGGGTACCTCTTTCTATTGCCCCTTGGGCAAGAAGTATAGTGATCTCTTGATCTAATAGGTTGATAAGAGAGGTCTGAGAATTGAACTCTCTTACCATTGTGGGAGGGGGCATGCTCAAAAAATGGAGCTTGTACCCCTCTTTTATGAAGGAGAGTGTCCAATGCTCTGCTGTTATCTGCCCCCATCTGGGGGCAAAATGACACAACCTTCCTGGAATGGTGCAAGGCTCTGGTCCATTGAGAGCCAGGCAGGCTAAGTTCTCTAGATGAAAGTCAAAGGCCTTGTGGAGGCTGAGACTGCTGAGACGGTTGAGGCTTAGCAGTCTTTGCTTTCCTTTGTTTGGGTGGTTGCTGACCTTTCCGGACAGGTTGACCTGCAGACCGTCCCTGCTGGGAATAAGCAGGATAAAACCTCTTCTTTTTGGAAAAGAATGGTTTTTTGAAAGATTTCTTTCTTGCAGGATCAGCTGTGGCCTTGGATAATCTAATTTTTCTTGCCAATCTTTGCCAAAGAGTTTCTCACCAGTACAAGGAATATTTCCCAGTTTGTCTTGTACCCAGAGCTCCAAATCAGATGCCTGGAGCCAGGTAATTCTACGTGCACCTATGGCAATGGCAGAGGTTCTGCTTATGCACTCAAAACAGTCAAAAGCTGCACGGTTGAGAAATTTAGAAACATCCTGGGCATGTTTGACCAATGTGAGAAAATCCTATCCTCAGGAAGACGAGGGCTCAAAACCTCTAAATCTCCTGTGATTTCCTTTAGGAACATTCCCATATATAAAATATAGGAACTGATACTGGCAGAAAGCATGGAAGCTTGGAAAGTACGACGTCCAAAAGCATCCAAAGTTCTGCACTCAAGTCCTGGAGGATTAGAGGCATGCCTTTTTGCACTCCTGATCCTTCTCATAGCTGATTCCACTACAATAGAGTGGTGAGGAAGCTGAGTTTTTTGGAAACCAGGACAAGGAGGGACTCGATACATAGTATCCAGTCTACGAGAGTGAGGAGAGGTGGTAAGAGGCGTCTCACACATTCTTAGCATGAGGTCATGCAAGATCTCATGGATGGGTAGAGTAGCTGCCTCCTTAGGAGCTTTGGGATATTGTAAAATTTCCAACTCCTTTGCTCTGGGCTCTGTTTCAGGAGCCACAGTAATGGACAGACCTCGAGCCACCTCCCTGATGAAGTCCTGAAAGGAAATATCCTCTGGAGGAGACATCCTGCGTTTTGGGGAGGAAGGCTCCGCTGGGAGAAGTATTCCCGTACCGACAGAACTGCCAGAATCCTCAGATTCCTCTGAGGACTCGAAGTACCTTCTGTCCGGATGCTCTTGAAGAGCCCGATACCCGTACCGACCGAAGTCGGTACCAGGGGGAATCGGTATCGGTACCGGAGGGCATCGCATGACTGGGTACCGGCAATGCCGACACCGATGCTGTCGGTACCGGTACCGATACTGGTGCTGGAGTCAGTGCCGGTACTAGTTGAACTGTCTGACGTGGTTCCGAGAGGGTGTCGATGCAGCAAGGAGAGCCACCAGACTGCATTCAATAGCCAGGAACTTCTGGTCTATCGACGCTGCCGATGCCTGGATGTCGGTACCGGAGAAAACAGCCGGTACCCCAGAGCATGGCACCAGTAGTTCTGCCGAGGTCGAGGCCTCGAGAACGTCCTGGAACCCCAATAATACTTTGGAAGCCGAAGCCTCCCGCCGGAGCAATTTTGCCAGTGCAGATTCCTCAAGGGCAACGCCAGAGGCATCTCGATGCTTAGAAGGATATCTACCCTTTGAGGACCGGCTAGACTTGTGTTTAGTTACCTGAGATCCACGGGAGGAAGAGGAAGCCCTGGAAGACGTTGATGCCACCGAGGCTGCATCAGAGGGAAACAGGCCGGTTAGAAGCTCGGTTCTGCCGACCTCTTTTAGACATCATGGCACAGGCCATACATTCCGTGATGAAGTGATTAGGACCTAAACATTTAAGACAGCACTCATGGGTGTCAGTGACGGAGATGGTACCGCCACACTTGGTGCACGTTTTGAAACCCGAAGCGGGTTTTTCCATTGTGGCAGAATTTTGGGCCTAGGGCCCAAAATGGCGCGTGCACATGGAAAAAAGAACTAAGTATACAGAAATTAGACCTTACCTGCTAATTGTCTTTCCTGGAGATCTCTCCGGGCCAGTCCAGGAACAAGTGGGTTGTCAACCTTCTCCAGCAACTGAGGACTGAAATCTTAAAACTTTGAAGATCTGGCATCTGGCTCCCTCTGCTGGCCACTGTCAGTCTAACCTTAACAAAGCAGATGAGTATCCTCCATTAATCCAACAGAAAAGAAGAAAAAAAGAGCGAAATTAACAAACAGTGGTACCCTCTTGTGATGCTGATAGGATCTACTGAACCGCATCAGCCCTGCTTTGACGTGACTTAAAAGCCACAAAGCCTCATTCGTTTTGCTTTGTTTTTTTTTTGTTTTTTGTTTGCCAAGAACAAACGAGCTAAAAAGCAAACCCTGAAGGAGAACCAAAACAACTCTGTAGAAACAAGGACGCGGACTCCACCGCCACCAACATAGAATTCTTAGGCCCCCCGCGCCACACTGAAATCTGACAAAAAACATGGGTAGGTCCTGGACTGGCCCGGAGAGATCTCCAGGAAAGACAATTAGCAGGTAAGGTCTAATTTCTGTTTCCTGATCGTCTCTCCGGGCCAGTCCAGGAACAAGTGGGAAGTACCAGAGCAGTATCTAACCACGGGAGGGACCCGACAGGCCCGCTATGACGGCCGATGCCCCCACACAGGCAGCTCCCTTGGCCAAGACATCTAGTCTGTAAAGTTCCACAAACGTGTGAAGCGACGACCACGAGGCCGCCCGACAAATGTCTATCGGCGATGCCCAAGCATATTCCGCCCAAGACGTCGCTTGGCTGCGCGTAGAATGAGCAAGACGACCTTCCGGAGGGAACTTCCCCGCGTTCTGATACAACACCCCGAACGCCTGCGTCACCAAATGAGCAACAGACGACGTAGATGCCGCTTCGCCCTTTCTAGGCCAGGCAAAAAGGACAAACAACCGGTCCGACCTCCGGAAAGAATTAGTCCTCCGAAGGTAACTCCGGAGCAATCTGCCCAAATCCAGCTCCCTGAGTACGTCGTCAATGGGAAGATTCCCCCGTCCCGAAAAATGGGGAGAGCGATAGACTGATTGACATAGAAGGTAGACACTACCTTCTGAAGAAAAGAGGGAACCGTCCGCAACAGTACTCCGTCCTCCGAAAATCGCAGATAGGGAGCTCTACACGATAGAGGATGGAGGTCCGAAATTCTCCTCGCGAAACACCCAGCCACCAAGAAGGCCACTTTCCAAGAAAGTACCCTGAGCAAGATATCTCTATGTGGAGAAAAAAGGGAGGTCGCGCCAAAGCCTCAAGCACCAAAATCAAAGCCCACGGTGGAACCACACTGTGAAGGGGGGACGAAGGTTCCTAACCGCTCGCAAGAAACGAAGCACATCTGGAGGAGCCGAAAGACTAACACCTTTCACACTCCCGCGAAGCAAGCGAGTGCCGCTAAGTGAACGCGGATGGCGCTGAGGGCTAAGCCCTTATCCAGACCGCCCTGAAGAAACGACAGCACCTGCGGGACCAAAGCGTCGTGAGGACGGAGGTTCTGTTCTCCGCACCAAAACTCAAACATATGCCATACCCGAACATAATCCAGGGACGTGGAACTCCTGCAAGCCCGCAACATAGTGGCTATGACCGAAGACGAATATCCTCTCCGGATCAAGTGGTCCCTAGCAAGAGCCAAGCCGAAAGAGAGAAGCGATCTACATCGGGCATGAGCAGAGGCCCCTGAAAACAGGAGATCCGCCCTCGAGGGACACCTCCAAGGTTTGTCGACAAGAAGACGCACTAGATCCGCATACCAAGCCCTCCGGGGCCAATCCGGTGCAATGAGAACTACAAGCCCGCGGTGACCCGCTATCTTGCGAACCACCCTGCCGAACATTGGCCACGGCGGAAATACATAAAGCAGACTCTCCGTTGGCCACGGTTGCACCAGACCGCCGAGACCTTCCGACATGCGCTCCCTGCGCCTGCTGAAAAAACCGAGGTGTTCTGGCATTGCCGAAGGTAGCCATGAGATCCATCATCGGCTTCCCCCAACGCAAGGTCAGATCGTGAAACACCGCCGCGGTCAGCTCCCATTCTCCGGGATCCACTACATGCCCGCTGAGGAAAACCGCTTGGACATTTTCCCAACCTGCGACAAGGGCCGCCGACAAGACTACGAGACGCACCTCCGCCCACGACATGAGCTGCAGACTCCGCTGCAACAACGCCGTGCTGCCCGGTCCGCCTTGACGATTGATATAGGACACCGTCACAGCATTGTCCGAGAAAACGCATACCGCTTTGTCTGTTAGCAGAGGAAGAAAAATCTGTAGCGCTAGAAACACTGCCCGGAGCACAAACAGACTTATGGAAGAGCTCCGTACCTCTGGCGGCTAAAGCCCCTGTGCAAAGGTCGCCTGACAATGCGCCCCCCAACCGACGAGACTGGCAAGCGTAGTGACCAACACCCAGTCGGGCTGACTGAAGGGAAGCCCTGCTCTCAGATGAACCGGATCCAGCCAGCACTGGAGACTTTCGGAGACGTCGTTCATCCGGGGCAAGCGGTAGTCCAGGGGAAAATCTTGAGGAGTCCAGCGGGACAACAATGCGTGTTGGGCCCTTGCCCATGGAACGAGGTCCAAGGTCGCCGCCATGGATCCGAGGAGCTGCAGATAGCACCACACAGTCGGCGCCCGAAAACTCAAGAAGCCCTTTACCTGTGCCAAGATCTTCCGCACTCTGCTTTCCGGCAGAAACACAGCCCCTACCTGGGTATCGAACACCGCCCCCAAGTAGAGGAGCCTCGTGACCGGCTGCAACTGACGTTTGGCTCGATTGATCACCCAATCCAATTGCTCCAGAAGACAACGCGGGCGCCGCGGCAGTAAGAGACTCCGATACCGACGGGTCTCGAATTAGCCAGTCGTCGAGGTAAGGGTGTACTAAAAACGCCCTCTCTCCGCAAGGCCGCCGCCACTCCAACCATCAGCTTCGTGAAGGGGCGTGGTGCCGTAGCCAGGCCAAACGGCAAGGCTCGGAATTGGAAAAGACCCATATGCACCGCAAAAACGGAGAAACCGCTGATGCTTCGGCCGAATTGGGACATGAAGATACGCCTCTGTGAGAACTATAGAGGTTAACATAACACCTCCAATGGTGGCACTGAGTGAATTACGGAGCAAGCGTCTCCATGCGGAAATGCGAAACTCTCAAGCAGCGGTTCACGATCTTGAGAACTAAAATAGGGCGAAAGGAGCCCTCCTTTTCGGGTACCACAAAATAAATCGAGTATCTGGAGGAACCGGAACCACCGCTTGTAGCTGCAACAACCGACGAAGGGTCTGCGCTATTGCAGCTGTCTTCTCCGCTGAACCACAAGGAGACACTATGAAAGCGTCTGACAAGGAATGGGCGAACCCAAGGGCGTAACCCTCGCAAATAATTTCCAAGACCCACTGGTCGGAAGTTATGAAGGCCCAGGCAGAAAGGAAGGCTTGCAGCCGCCCTCCCACTGGGAAGTCTGCCTGGACCAACCGCACTTCATTGTGGCTTTTTGGGGACATTTTGCTGAGACCCGAAATAACCTCTTCCGAAGCCTTGAGCCCCACGTAAGGCCTGCCCCCTGGCCATAAAACGCCCCCTCTGATAGGACGTATAACGGGACCCGCGGAACCTACGAAAATCCCGCAACGCCCCTCGGTGCATAGAATTAGGCTTGGAAGGCTGTGGTCGGTCCTCAGGCAGACGACCACCCTCAGAATCTCCAAGGCTTTTACAATCATTTCCAAGGCAGCTGCAAAAGAAGCGACCCTTAAAATGGAAGTTTACTGAGCCCTGCCTTGGAAGAGGCGTCCGCCGCCCATTCCGCAACCAAAGGAACCTCCTAGCAGCTACCACCGCTGCCATGGATTTCGCTGAAACCTGCACCAGATCGTAGAAGGTATACGCCATATAAGCCACTGCTGACTCAAGTTTAGCACTGTCCGCCGGCTCGGAGCGGGGAAGCAAAGCCTCCTGAATCCACCTAATAGAGGCTCTGGAAACATAAGCTCCCCATATAGCCGCCCTTAGCGACAGAACACAAGACCCAAAAGCTTGCTTTAACAGTCTCCAACCTTTTGTCCTGCAGATCCTTCAGAGCCGCACCACCTTCCACCGGGATAGTGGTTTTCTTAGCGACCGCCTAACCCAAGGTAGCCACCCTAGGTAGGCGCAATAAGTCTAGTCCCTCCTGCGTCAGAGGATATAAGCGCACAATAGCCCGTGCCCCTCGCAAGGAAGCCTCCGGGCATTCCTACTCCGACTCCACCAACTGCTTCATTACCCTGTGAATAGGGAAGCACCGGTGGTCAGACTTGAAGCCGTGAAGGAGAGGGTCTCCTAAAGGCTGATCTGGGGACATTGGTAAGGCAATATTCAAGACCGATAACGCCTGGGAAAGGAGCGGCCCAAATTACTCCGTCCTAAAGACCCGAAACATAGTGGGATCCTCAGTGGACCTGAATGCAGCCTCGTCCCCGTCTGCAGTCCAATCCAAACCTGGATCCGAGAGGAGCTCCCCTTCTTCCATACCTTGGAGCTCTGAAAGAGGCTGACTAAGGAGATCTGAGCAAATTCTGCTCCGTGGCCCCCTGCCGACGGACCCTCACCCGGATCCGTCAGCGCAGGCTTAGTCAGAGAGACATGCGCAGCATCAGTCTCATGGGACTTTCCCTGATCCAGCTGCCACTTCACACAAAAACCTGATGAAGGGCTAAAATGAAATCAACAGAGAAAAGTGACCCCAGAGTATTTGGATATGTCTGGCAAGGAGGGTGGAGGAGCTTCCTCCCCTTGAACTTGCCTCTTGAGTTGGCTTTCTTCTTTGCAGGCGTATCCTGAGGAGCTAAGGATATTGGAGCTGCAGCCGCCATGGCTGCCGTTCCCGCCAAAAATGAACCGTTTTGAAGGCCTGCTTCTGAGGCAGAATCCATGCCTGAGAGGCCCTTACCACCCACGGAGCCAAGCAAAACCAAAGAAACTATAAAAATACGCTAACTAAAATTGGAGAAAGAATAATCGCAGTCAAACCGGCACCCCAGAAACTGCTGCGGGAAAAACACAACCCCTGCTGACTGAAACCAAAATGGCCGCCGGCACACACAAAACTAACTAACAAGCATAGAAATGACCAACCTGATAAGAAATAGCTCTGCTCATTCAGCTCCTGGCACCCACTGCTAGTGGGGAAGGATGCTGATCACCGGAGGCAACAGGCAGGTCTCTGGGGCTCCCAGCACCGCACTGCTCTCTGCTCTATTAAACGGAGCTGAAATATGAGACAGGCTCTGCCTCTTCAGCCCCGTGCCTCTGAGCGCCGCTAAAAATACTTCGGCTGAAATTATAAACTGGCAGGGACCCTGCTAGGACCGCCTGCTCTGTACCACTGCTGAAAGTGCAGAAAATAAACAGATAGAAAGAAAAATTTCTAAGCCTGAAGAATCTGAACGGGGGAGCCAGCCAGGGCAACGTCCTTCTGCTGCTGAGGACTGAAAAGACTGACAGTGGCCAGCAGAGGGAGCCAGATGCCAGATCTTCAAAGTTTTAAGATTTCAGTCCTCAGTTGCTGGAGAAGGTTGACAACCCACTTGTTCCTGGACTGGCCCGGAGAGACGATCAGGAAATATATTTTTTAAAAGAACATAAAAAAAGAAAGAAGAACCGGCGGTACCGGTAAAGCATCGAGGAAGGCAGACGCGACCACAGAAAAGAAGGGAAAAAGGAAACATTTTCTGCGGTGACAGGAACAACGACCTGCTGGCTCCGCGGAAAACGAAAAACTGGAGCGAGGCAGTTGGGAAAGGCGGGAAGGCAGCACGCAGGCGCTGTGGGATGCTCCCAAAAGTTTTCTAATTGGACGCTGGGGAGCATTCCTGCACAGGCTCCGTCGGTACCGACGATACCCATATGTGAAGACTACATTCTTGCTTGTTCCTGGAGATAATGGTATAGAAAAATTGTTAAATAAACTTTTACAGCTCAAGCACTTCCTAGACTTAAGAGACACTGTAACATACAAACTATTACCTCATATTTTCATGCTACATTATTCTTAATATTTAAAACCTGCTCTGCTTAATACTGATTGCTAGACCAACCATATTATGTACCAATAGGCATTCCACATGCACAACCAGTGTTGCAACACTTCCATAAGCTCACCAGACTTCATGTGACTTCTGCTTTCTTTCCAGCTGCAAGTGAAATTTCTCATCTAAGTTCCACATTCTGCCAAGAAGGGTTATTCCTGGACAGGACAGTGAGCAGCTAACCACACTGACAATCACACCACTACTTGCATGTATAGAAGGCTGCCACAGAGTGATACAAACTATTCATTCCCTTAACACCTATCACAAAGGCTAGTGGTGATTGGAGACAGCAAAAAAAAACCTCACTTGACAGATCTCTCAGTATTATTTACTTATGCCTTCATCCATGAACTTTGATGCAATATTCTGAATAAATAATAAACACTAAAATTTGCTAGTTTTTCTTCAGCCTTAGATCCATTGGCTTAAATTTATTTGTGTGTTTTTGGATAATTTATAAAATATTGCTCATTTATTCATATTCAGGTTTTGTAGAATCATGAACCCCGAAAAAGCCTCATTTGTGGGATAGAGGGAGGCAAGATGGCGGCAGGGAGTTACCTCCGAGCGGGAGCTGCCAGTTAAGTTCCTGGAGGTGCCCTGTGGAGGCTTCCATGGATTGGTATGGGGAGAAGAAAGTGGAAACAAGCTGTCAACCTACCCTCGGGTTGTAACGGGAGTATCCAGGGCAGCCAGTGGATTCTGACTGCATGAGGCTTCTCTGTCTCGGAGGCGGGAGTCGCGTCTTCAGCGGGACAGTGGAGTGTGGATTCTGCTGTCCTGGGCGAATCGGGTGTGCTGCTGTCTCCGGAGCAGTGTATCCCTATGAGAAGACCTGGAAGTGGAGCAGAGCCAAGCAAAGTGCTTCTCCCCCCGGGCACCCGATGAATACCCTGGGGGAGGGAAGTGAAGAGGGCTTCGGTGGTGTTAGGAGCTTCACTCTGGATATCACAGCATCTGCGAGGTCAGTTGTTCCATCGATGGGGGAGGCTTCCGCTGTGTCTGGGAGCCTCTTGGCTGCAGGGGGAAACAGTATCCAGACGTTGATCTCTGGCAGGCTAGTTAAGCCTGCAAATATAACTTTGGAATCGCTGTAGGATGCACTGGCGAAGATGAATTCCTCCCTACAGGCTGTAGTGGGGTCTGTGACTACGGAACTTTTGGTGTTGAAAAACTCTGTTAGGAAAGTCTCTCAAGCACAGGTCAACAGGAGGAGAAGATTAGTGCTTTAGAGGAAGATCTTTGTGGGTTATATGGTACCCAAGTTAAAGACAATACTCTTCACCCTGTTGGACAGGGCTTCTTTTGTTGGTAAAGTTGCCTTTTGCATATTTCATTAGTTTTTTTGTTGTTTAGATTACCTGGTGCCTCCCTTTCTTTTCCTTCTTTTTGTGGACTAAATGTACAATGAGTATGTGTGTGGGGGGGGGGGTTGTTTCATTTCCTTGATCATTTTATTTCAATGTATTTCATTATGATGTATGTCTTTGGATATATATTTATAAAATTCAATAAAAATATAATTGGAAAAAAAAGAATCATGAACCGCTGACACAGACACCTGCCAAAACATGGCTGTGTCGGGTCACTGGAATCAAGTCTCTTCAATAAAAATTTTGGTGGAGGGGGGGGGCGCATATTCAGCGGGAATGACCAGCTCTACAAAAGTAGCTGGCCTCTGCCGCTTTAAATAGAGCGGTATATCAAATCCTTACACCCTGTGACTTTTTCTTGTTTCCAAAACTGAAATTACCACCGAAAAGGAGATTCGATGACTTGGAGACCATTAAGCAAAATTCGATAAGCAGCTTCACAGCATAACGAAAGAGGCATTTCAAAATTGTTTCCAGCAGTGGGCAGGAATGCTGGAGGAAGTGTGTTTCATCAGAAAGGAACTACTTTGAAGGAGACTGCGTGCAATAACTGTCAGTGTTATACTTCTTGTGTTATTGCACAAGTCTCAATACTTTTTGATTGCACCTTGTATACAGTTTGCCCGGATTGTAGCTTTGCAATCTGGTCAGCAGTGATATTCAGCCACTAACCGGATTGCAAAACCACATAAAGATAGGACAGTCTTTCACCTGTTCTAACTTCACATGCTCTATCTGATTAGTAGCTGAAAATTGCCATTGACCAGATAGTGGTGCTGCCCTGGGGCTATTCATATAGTGCCAGGGCATTTAACGCACTTAGTAGGGGATATTCAGCAACCCTAACTGGGTTAGTGCTCCTGAATATCCTGGCCCCCCCTTCATGTCCTATTGGCTTATTCACATACCTCCGCTACTTGTTTTTCCTCTTTGGGATTTGTGGAGGTTGCTCCTTTCTCTTTGGCTAGGACATACTAAAACAGTGTCTAATCATAAATCACAAAAGGCCAAAAAGAATGAATGGGGATGAAAGTATGTGTAAAGGGTGATGGAGGTGAGTGATATCATGAATAGTTACAGTATGGAAAAAGTTTAAGAAGAAAAGAAGAGATGAAGAAAATTAAGTCTGTGCACTGCATTACATTAGAATTCACATAGCATATTTGGACGTTATGTTGTTTATTGCTGAAGTCAATGTTTTTTGTGCTATAGTACTTGGAATATAAAAATAAAATTGAGAGAAAGCAGCTAGTGTTTTCCCTCCTGATAAGATTACAAGGTACCAAGTTAGCAAGTCCCACGGTCTAGGATGTTAAAGGAATGTTCAAGAATGGAGGACTTTAGACCTGCTCATTAGATCTCAGAGTTCCACTATACAATAGTCCAGATGGATTATGCTTAAATACTTAAATCTTTAATTCTCGGAAATATCCACATCTTTTTTAGGAGTGTCTTGTTTGATAAGTCATTTTACTGTGTTAATGTAAGTCACCAAACAACTTACAGTATATCACCTCCCAGAGCTATACAGATGGTTGCGCTGTAAAAGGAGAAATTTGGTCTTACCTGCTAAGTTTCTTTCCTCAAGTCCAACTAGACCAATCCACAATTCATGATTATGTCCATCAACCAGCAGATGGAGACAGACTAAAGAGCTGTGCGCTCTGGCCTATATAAGAGCCTGTGCAGCCATCAGTTTCCCAGTAATTCTAGCCAAGTAATAAGTAATGTTAATCTTAGGCTTGTTACCAATGTAAATAGTTTCATGTCATACTTATGCTCGTTCTATGTATGTTATAGTTAGTTTGATGCAAACTGCTTTAACTCTCTCTTATATTGCAACAAATAGGGGTGACCTGCACGGAGCGGTGTGTATACCACTAAACAAAGGCATGGGGAAGGGTGACCTGCACAGAGTGACAGGTGCCCTTACTCTTGCCACCTTGCCGGGCAGACTAGATGGACCATGCTGGTCTTTTTCTGCTGTCATATACTATGTTATGTTACTATGATACCATGAAAAGCGGTATAAAAGAAATGTTAAATAAGTAAGAACGAATACTCTTTTTTTTAAAACCCTTCCCGGAACAAGAAAAAACAGGAACAAATACCCACAAACAATTGCAGAACACTGAGGATCAAGGACCCCTTACTGAACTGCCAACACAGGAATACCTGTGAGAAACAGATAGAAATAGGGAAGGCCTCTGGACTGATCCAACTGAATTCAAGGAAAGAAAATTAGCAGGTAAGACTAAATTCCTCCTTCATATTATCCACCAGACCAGTCCAAAACGCATCAGATGTAAGAAAGCACCCCTTAAGTTGGGTGGGATACAGAAACCAGTGCCTGAAACACTATGGCACCGAAAGCAGCATCCTCTTGCACCAAAACATCCAAGCAGTAATTCTTCAAAAATAAAAAAAAAGAGTGCAAGGAGGACCACATTGCTCGCAATAGAAATGACCTGTGATGCAGCACACGAGACAGAGTGGAATGAGCCCAGAAGAACTAGGATGGAGTCCAACCTTAAAGAATATAGACAGATGAGACCAGTTCCTCAATCCAATGTGCAAAAGAAACCTTAAAAGCAGCTTCACCTTCCTTCCTGCCGCTAAACAAGATGAATAAATAATCTGACTTGCAAGCGCCATTGGTCATCTTGAGGTACCAAATCAAAACATGCCTAACATCTAGGAGATGAAGTATGGAAAACTCACAACCAAAATCTTTGTGATGGAAAGAAAGCAGTTCCAAAACTGATTGAGGTGGAATGGAGACACCATGTTAGGAAGGAATGAAGAAACAGTCTGAAGGGTAACCCCACCTCAGTAAATGTGCAGAAAAGACTCTCTGCAGGAGAGAGCCTGTAATCCTGAAATGGGTCTCAATGAAGAGATTGCTACCAAAAGAGCCCACCTTACTTTCAAGGTGAGATCCTTGAAGGATGCCCTTTTCAGGGGCTCAAAGGGGCTGGCTGTTAGCACTGAAAGTACCAAATTAAGGCTCCACTCAGACACCACAGAGCACCAGGGAGGGACCAAATGCGCCAACCCCTCTCAGAAAACATAGACAACTTCCGAGTCGGAAGCCAAATGGGAACCTTCTAACCGACCACAAGAACAACCCAAAGCTGCTATTTACACCTCCAAGGATGACAGAGAGAAGACTTTTTTCAATCACTCATAAAGAAAGGACAAAATCAAGGAGACCGAAACCTTAAAACAGTGAGATCCCTTGCTCACCAAATCAATTCTCAAACAATCTCAAAGTCCTGCATGGATTGCTTAAGAGCCTGCAACAATGTGGAAATACCTCCCTCAGAATAGCCCTTCTGCCTCAGGTGTGATTTTTCAAGAACTGATCCATAAGAAAGAAGAGAGACGGATCATCCATGAGAATGGGGCCCTGCCTGTGAAGACCTATCACAGAATAGTATAGAAACACAGAAACATGATGGCGAAAAAAAACATATGGCCTATCCAGTCTGCCCTTCTGGAAGGAGGAGTGGCCTAGTGGTTGGGGCACGGTACTACAGGCCGGAAGGTCGGTGGTTCAAATCCCACTAGAGGACAGCAACCTTGGGCTGGAAGGACTGGGGTTTCTAGTCCCACAGGTGCTCCTTGTGGTCTTGGGCAAGCCACTTAACCCTCCATCGCCCATGTTCCCTGTAAGTATTAGTGTATGTGTCTCATATCCCCTCGTGTTAAATGTATCCCCCAACCGCTTTGACCCGGTGAAAAGCGGGATATAAATGCAGATAAATAAAATAAATAAATAAATATCAAATACTATAGTCCCTTTTTTTTCCCTTTAGAAGTCTTCAGTGTTGGTCCCATGCTTCCTTGAATTCACATGCTGTCCTGGTCTCTACTACCTCCACTGGGAGACTGTTTCACGTATCTACCACTCTCCATAAAGAACTCTTTCCACATAATTTGATCTGTTGGGTGTCAGCAAACTGAAATGGACAGGCATAGGGCACTTTGCATCTGATGATCACATGGTATACTATGCTGGAAATGAAAGACAAAGAAGAAATGGTGTTGCATTTATAATCAAGAAGAAACTTGCAAGAACTGTAATGAAATACAATGCACTCAGTGAACGCTTAATTTCTATTCGTCTATGAGGAATGCCTATCAACACAACTATAATTCAGGTATATAATAGCTGCAGAAGAGGAAGAAATTGATGAGTTCTATGAACAACTACAAACTGAAACGGACAGAACATGCAAACAGGATATCCTGATAATCGTCATAGGTGACTGGAATGCAAAAGTTGACAACAAAGAAGGCAGCGAAGTGGTTGGAAAATATGGACCTGGCAACAGAATGAAGCTGAAGAAAGACTGCAAGACCAATGAGCTATTCATCTCAAACACCTTCCTCCAGCAACACAAGAAGCAGCTGTACACATGGATTTCGCCCGATGGATTGTACAAAAATCAAATTGACTACATCTGTGGAAGTCAATGATGGAAAAGCTCTATATCAACAACAAAGACAAAACCTGGAGCCGACTCCTTCATATTATGCAAAATACAGGCACGCCAGTTAAATGCTGGAAAGCAATGAGCACAAATGCTCAAAGCTTAGCCAACAAAGTTCCTGACCTGGAAGCCCTAATGGTGGAAATGGACTTGGACATTGTGGCCATTACAGAAACATGGTTTAATGAATCACATGAATAGGATATAGCTATAGCTGGCTATAAGCTATTCAGGAGAGATAGAGAAGGTAGAAGGAGAAGTAGGAGTAGCTCTATATGTCAAAAGCAATATTAAAGCTACTGAAATGCAGGGGACGTGGGGAAAAGAAGAAGCGCTATGGATTACTTTGTAAAGAGGAGATGGCACTGTCATCCATACTGGTGTGGCCTACAGACCTCCGACTCAAACTGAAGAAATAGATAACGAACTGATTATAGATATTGCAAAGATAGCCACAAAGGGGGAAGTGATCATATTTGGTGACTTTAATCTACGCAATGTGGAACCAATGTGGATTGGAGTACTCCTTCTGAAAATCTGGTGAGAAGTAAAAAAATTGTGGATGCCTTCCAAGATGCGTTACATAGACAAATGGTGATGGAATCGACCAGGGAAAGCTCGATGCTGGATTTAGTGCTCACCAACAGAGATAGCGTGTCAAATGTCCAGTTGGGTGCCCCTGTGTGCAGCAGCGATCATCACGGCGTGGTTCAAGATAAAAGCTAAGGTGCAGTCCAATCATAGAAAGCTCAAAGTCCTAGACTTCAAAAACACAGACTTCAGTAAAATGGCCAAGTACCTGAAGGAGGAGTTAGCAGGGTGGGAGGGGAAAAGGGAAGTGGAATTGAAATGGGCTATACTAAAGGTGGCAATAAAAGGGGCAACAGATAAATATGTAAGGAAAGTAAATAAAAACAAGAGCAGAAGGAAACCTATTTGGTTCTCCAAAGAAGTGGCTGCTCAAATAAAGGCATAAACCACAGCTTTCACAAAATTCAAAAGCTCGCAAACAGAGGAACACAGAAAGGAATACAGGATCAAACTAAAAGAGACAAAAAGAGAAATAAGGAAAACAAAATCAAAGGCAGAGGAAAAGATGGCTAAAGATGTGAAGTGTGGCGACAAAACTTTTTTCAGGTATATTCGGGAGAGGAGGAAAATAAGAGGTGGAATTGCAGGACTCAGAAGTGCTGGGAACGGACTCATGGAAAGTGACATTGAAAAGGCAAAATTGCTAAACAAATACTTCTGTTCTGTTTTTACTAAAGAAAATCCTGGAGAAGGCCCACCTGTGACTCCCAAATATAAAAATGGGAATGGAGTAGATACCACAACATTCACAGAAGATTATGTGTTAGTACAACTTGCAAAACTGGATAAGTGGATAAGGTCATGGGAACGGATGGGATACATCCCAGGATGTATGGGCCTTTTATCATTGTGTGTATTGTTATTCTAGTTAACTTATGTTTTAAAATACTGGCCCTTTGTCTGGTTCTGTTTAATTTTGTCTTCTATTTGTTTGTGCTTTATACTTTACTTTTCTGTTTCACTTTGGCGTTCCTTTCTTTGTCTTTGCATGGCCAACCTTTTATTGTACACCGCTTTATGTTTCGACGGAAAGCGGTCTATCAAATTTTTAATAAAGATAAAGATAAAGGATACTAAAAGAGCTCAGAGAGGTTCTTGCAGGGCCATTAAAGGATGTTTTTTTAAGAGATCCTTGGAGACAGGAAAAGTTCCTCAGGATTGGAGAAGGGCCGATGTGGTACCTCTTCACAAAAGTGGTAACAGGGAAGAACTGACAAACTACAGGCCGGTAAGCCTTACCTTGGTGGCAGGAAAAGTAATGGAGGTGCTCCTGAAAGAGAGAATAGTGGACTTTCTCGAAACCAATAGGTTACGTGATCCGAAGCAACATGGTTTTACCAAAGGACAATCATACCAAACAATTATGATTGGGTTCTTTGACTGGGTGACCAGAGAACTAGATCAGGGGCATGCAATGGATGTCATCTACCTGGATTTCAGCAAAGCCTTTGATACTGTTCCTCATAGGAGGCTTAGCAATAAACTCAATAGTTTGGGGATAGGTCCCAAGGTGGTGAACTGGTTCAGAAATTGGTTGACTGACAGACGACAGAAGATGATGGTTAACGGAACTCACTCGGATGAAAAGAGTGTGATTAGCAAGGTGCCCCAGATTTCGGTCCTGGGACCGGTACTGTTCAATGTATTTGTAAGTGATATTGCTGAAGGACCGAAAAGTCTGTCTTTTTGCAGATGACATGAAAATTTGCAACAGACTGAACTCCCCTGAGGGAGTGGAGAACATGAGGAAAGATCTACAAAAGTTAGAAGAATGGTCTAAATTGGCAGTTAAGATTTAATGCGAAGAAGTGCAGTGTCACATGCACTTAGGAATCAGAAATCCAAGGGAAATGTATGCGATAGGGGGTGAGAGGTTGGTGTGTACTGACCAGGAGAAGGACCTTGGTGTGATTATTTCTGAGGATCTCAAGGTGGCAAAACAGTGTGACAAGGCAGGGCAAAAGCCAGGAGGATGTTGGGTTGCATGCATAGAGCAGAAAGGAAGAGGTACTAATGCCATTGTACAAATTCACTGGCGAGGCCTCATTTGGAATACTGTGTTCGGTTTTGGAGACCATATCTCGCAAAGGATATAAAAAGACTGGAAATGGTCCAGAGGAAGGCGACCAAAATGATATGGAGCCTGCATCAGAAGTCTTATGAGAAGAGACTTGAAGACCTAAATATGTACACTCTGGAGGAGAAGAGGGACAGGGGATATGTGATTCAGACTTTTAAATACTTAAAGAATATTAATGAACAAACCTCTTCCAAAGACGGGTAAGCTGTAAAACTAGAGGGCATAATATGAAGCTGCAAATGGGTAAATTGAAAGGCAATGTCAGGAAATACTTTTTCGCTGAAATGGTGGTGGATGCTTGGAATGCCCTCCCGATGGAAGTGGTGGGGGCAAATACAGTGACAGAATTCAAAATGGCATGAGACAGACACTGTGGATCCCTTTATAGCAACAGGATAAAATCTAAATAAACTTAACTATCTCTTATATCTCAACAAACAGGGGTGCCCAACACGGAGCAGTAGGTACACCCCTAAACAAAGGCATGTGGAGGGGTGACCTGCATGGAGCGGCAGGTGCACCTACTCTTGCCACCTTGCTGGGCAGACGAGATGGATCATACTGGTCTTTATCTGCCGTCGTAAACTGTGTTACTATGACTGTGGTAAAGATCACCAACTACTAATATGCAAACTTAAGCTAAAGTTGAAAAAGAGCAAGCCACTCATGACTAGCAAAACATGACCTTGATACACCACTGAAATATAAAAACGCCCTGCAAAATCAATTTGCTGCTTTAGATATAAATGACAGAGCTCCAGAACAGTTATGGGATGACATCAAGAAAGTTGTGTTGGAAGAAAGTGAGAAGTCTCTACAAAAGTTGAAAAAGCAAAAATGGCCAAAATGGATGACTAAAGAAACTCTGAAAACTTCCCACAAATGCAGAGAAGCTGAAAGCCAGAGTAAAGAGAGACAATAACAGAACTCAGAGACTTCCAACGTGCAGCAAGACATGGAGAATTATTACAATGACGCATGCAAGGAAACAGAATCAGAAACTATTAGAGGAAGAACAAGAACGGCTTTCCTAAAGCTATGAGAGTTAAAGAAAAAATTCCATCCTCGAATTGGAATACTACAAGATGTTCAAAGATCCATGTTGAATGATGCTGAAATCAAGAAAAGGTGGAAAGAATATACACAGAGTCATTATATGATAAAGATCAAGAGGACCAACAGCCGTTTCAACCTTTACCTTATGATGAGGAATCATTGATGATGAAAGTAGAAGTCGAAGCAGCACTGTAAGTCTTATCAAAGAACAAAGCACCAGGCATTGATGGCATTCCCACTGAAGTATTACAACAATTGGATTTGGCTGTTACCATATTTACAAAGCTCTGCCAGGCAATGTGGAAGACAACATCATGGCTGACTGATTGGAAAAGATCTGTGTTTATACTAATACAGAAGAAAGGTGATCCAACTGACTGTGGAAATTATCGCACAATTGCTCTGATCCCAACTGCCAGCAAGATTCTCCTCAAGATCATTCAGCAGAGACTAAAACCCTACCTGGAATGAGAACTGCCTGAAGTGCAAGCAGGGTTTCAGGAAAGGGTGAGGAACAAGAGACATCATCGGGGATGTGAGATGGATCCTTGAAAAGACAAAAGAATACCAAAAGGCTATCTATATTTGTTTTATTGAATACAGCAAGACGTTTGGACTGTGTAACCATGAGAAACTCTGGACACATTACGAAGCATGGGTATACCAGAATACCTAATCAAATGTTGCTTCTTGATCAGTGTAAAGGTTGTACAAGAGAACTAATGGAACAAGGAGAAAAAGAATGGTTTAAAATCAACAAAGGTGTACGATAAGGCTGCATACTTTCCCCCCTACCTGTTTAATTTAAATGCAAAATAAATCATCAGAGAAGTAGGACTGTATGAATATAACTGAAGTGTGAAGATTGGTGGAAGACTTATCAACAACTTTCGTTATTCTGATGATACCACACTACTGGCTGAAAGTAAAAACTATCTGAAACATTTGCTTCTCAAGATCAAGGAACAGACTTCATAGTCTTTAAATGGGCCTGCACTTTAACTTAAAGAAGACAAAGATCCTGACACCTGGCAAAATCAATAAGTTCATCATTGATGGAGAAGAAATTGAAATAGTTGACAATTTTAACCTATTTGCATCAACAAGGCTAGAGGAGAACAAAAAAAAACCCTTTAACAGCACAAAAAAAACTTTTCCTAAGAACACAAAAATACCCCTTTGCATTACAGCTACAATTCACTAGGCAATGCAGCAGAAAAAGTTAGCAATTAAAAATGAAAAAAGCTTGCTCTCCACCTAAAGATGCACAAATTCGTCATAACAAGAATGTCTCAGCTAGTCCAGGGCCATCAATACCACCAGACTGGGATGGACTGAAATCTTCTGCAATAGGCATTTATTTATTTAACAGTTTTTTTATACCGCTTTATCATTTACATCAAAGCGGTTTAGATTGTAACTTAAACTTGGTAAACGTACATTAAACAGGGACATTGATAACTTGGATTTTTCTGAGCAATGGAGGGTTAAGTGACTTGCCCAAGGCCACAAGAAGTGCTAGTGGGAATTGAACCCTGGTCTCTTGGTTCCCAAGCCAGAGCTCTAACCACTAGGCTACTCCTCCCCGCATTCTATTAGAGGCTAGGGTGGAAAGGCATACAGCTGTCCTGGCCAGGGCCACCTCTGCATTAGTGCATCCAGACCCTCCGAATTGGCCCCCTTGCACAAACTGAAGACCCTCAGCACATGCACATTCTGTGGGGATGCCATCAGATCCACGATCTGCATTCCCATTGGGCACAAACAAGCTGAAAGGCCTAGTTGGAGAGGGACCACTCTCTTGGATACACAGTGGTCCTGATGAGAAGAGTCTGCCTGTATATATTGCTTTCGCCCATAATTTGCACTGTCAACATAGAAACTAGGTACCTCTTGGCTCACACCATCAGGAGAGACACTTCCTGCATCAAGGACTTTCTTTGTCTTTCCCTGGCGATTGACATATATCACCATAGTGGCATCATCTGAATGAATCCAGACTACCTTCCCATACACTGGGACAAGAACACTTCCAAAGCTCTTCAGATGACCCTTGTTTCTAAGCAACGTCTGCCTGTGACCACTTGCCCTGTGCCACATGGCCCAAACAGTGTGCCCCCAGCCCTCCCCCCCCCCCAGACTGGCATTCATCGTCACTAATAACCAGTCGTGGGCCTTCAGAGACACTTTCCTTTGCAGACTGTGGGGAGAAAGCCACCACTGCAGACTGACCATAGAGTCTTCTCATCCAAGGAAGCTATTTCTCTGCCAGCTGAAAGAGCGTTGTCCAGAAAATCAACAAGGAAACCTGCAGCAGCTGCATGTATGCCCTCGCCCAAGGCATCACCTTCCTGCAAGGCCACCATCGATCCCAGAACCTGCATATCATCCCATGTTTTGGATACTACTATCACTGAAAGGGTTCAAAGCAGTCTGCAGCTTTCACATTCATACACAAGGAATACCTTTCCCTCCTAAGTTTCGAACAGTGCACCCAGATATTCCAAATATTTTAAAGGGCTCTTCTAGATACTGATGACCCAACTGAGAGAGTGAAGCAAATGGATCATCTACGCTGTGACTAGCCGGCTTTCGGACTCAGACGTGGCCCATATAAGTCAATCATAATGGTATGGATGGACATGGACTCCCTCCTTGTGCAATGTGGCCACCATCACTACCATAATCTTGGTGAAGGACTTGAGGCGCCGTGGCGAGCTTGGAAGGAATAGCCTTGAAATGCAAATGGGATCCTAGGACCTTGAACCAGAGAAACTTCTGATGAGGCTCCCAGATAGGAATGTGCAGATAGCCCTCTTTAAGGTCCAGTGAGGTGAGAAACTCCCCACTGCAAATAGCGGAGATGATGGAATGCAGAGTGTCCATCTGAAAGTGCAGGACTTACAGGCCAAATTCACACATTTCATATCTAAGATAGAGTGGAAGTATCCTCCCTTTTTGGTAGCTACAAAGTAAATGGGAATAGTAATCCTTTTCTCACTCCTTTGAGGGTACTGTAACCACTGCCCCTAACTCTCAGTTTCTGGAAGGTTGAAAGCACTGCCACCCTCTTTCCAGGAATGTGTCATAGAAAAAACAAATACAAATAGTTGAGGTAGTGGGAAAACCTCAGCATCCACTGATCTGTTGTGAGGTGGTTCCATTCCTCATAGAATGCAGAAAGATGACTACAGATCAAATCCCCAAGGATGGGACTCCCAAACCCTCAGTGGGTTCCTTTGGAGACCCCTCTGCCTTGGAGCCCTGGAAACCTCCTCTGCGCTCCAAGTGAAATGACGACATGCCCTGGAGTGCTCAGAGGAAATTCCTTTGCTTGAATGGTACAGCCTAACTTTCCATAAGCAGGACCTTCCCAAGGGCATCTGCCTCATATTCTTAAGTTTGTCCTTAGGTAGCCTGTGGGGCTTTGGATCACCAAGGCCCTGAACAATCTATTCAAGATCTTCCCCAAACAGCAATCATCTCCTGAAAGGGTGGCTCAAATGAATTTGAGGCAGAGTACACCAACTAATTTTGTAGCCACAGGAGCCACCCAACCATCATAGATTCCACCATTTTTCGAGCAGAAGTCTATAAAGGATCATAAAGTGTATCTGCCATGTAAACCATATCAACCTCTAGGTGGACCAAATCCTGAGAAATCCAGGAAGGTGCTCCATCCTTGCTCTACTTTGAAAATCTGCTTAAGGGCCGATTCCAACAAGTGATCCTGCTGACCCTTAAATGCCACATCACCTGCAAGCAGGATGGTGGTTATCTTAGTAACTGCTGTGACCAATGAATCCACCTTAAGCAGCTTCAATTTTTCCTTCTTCTCCGGAACCAAGAGATAGAGCTTCTCCATAGCCCTTCCCACCTGGAGACCAGCCTCCAAAGCATTCCATTTGGCCGAAATGATATCTTGCAAGTCTTGGTGGATGGGGAAGGCTTTAGCCAGATTTCTGATCCCCTTGAGGACTGGGTTACCTGAGGAAGAGCTGGCATCCAGAGGAGAAGGATTTCAAATACTAAGCATCTCCATCACCTGAGCGATCATCGGACCCAGCTCTTCCCTGCGAAACAAGTGAACAACCCTCACCAGCAGGGAGCTCCTGCAGATCCCCTATCTAGAACACTGGACAAAGCAGTTGCTTCTCATTCCCCATTGAAACCTCCAGTCTGAAGCTCCCAGTCAGACACAGGGTACAAATGAGGGTGCTTGGGATGAGAGGGCGCTACAGGGGCCAAGTCCCCAGCACGGGCACCCTGTGCTTCTCATAACAAAAATGTTTGTGTAAAGTAGGATAAACTCTGGCAGAAAACCCACTGGAGGACTCCCCAAGAGGACTCACTACTGGGGGCAAAGAAAGGGGCAGCACAGGGGATGGGGCGGTTCTAATGGCTGCATGGCCAATATGGCACACTCTCCTGCACTTTTGCTGGAGGCCCCAGTAGACTGAGGGGGGGAGTGAGTGAGTGTCTGATTGCCTGCATCCCCAGCCAGAAAATAACCCTGGGAAGACGATATGCCATTGCAAGCCACACACTGGCCAGTGCTGCCCCTCTGAACACTGCAGTGGGAATAGCACTTATTTATTTATTTAGCATTTCTTCTGCACCACCTTTCCATGTTATCAAGGCGGTTTACATTGAACAGAACAGTTTTACACAGAACAGTTGTCATTATAACTTTATACATCACAAAGTTAAACTAAGTAGCATTTCAACTACAACTATTTACAAGTCTAATATGGGGTACTCCGTTTAAGTAGCAGTCAGTATTGTGGAAGGGGTGACTGGCAGGGGTATTCGAGTATTAAGTCTGTGGGTCTAGTACTGTACCAAAGTATTTGGTGAATAGATGTGATTTTAGTTTCTTCTGGAAGTCAGTGGAGTCCTTAATCGATCTTAAACGGTAAGGGAGCGAGTTACAGAGAGATGGGCTGAAGTGTTTGAACGCTCTTTGGAGTGCTGCTTGTGTGGTATTGCTCTTGATTGATGCAGTTGACAGAGTATTTTGATGTTGTGTTCTCCTTGACTGAATGTCTGGCATCTTCTGGATTAGTTGTTTTAAAGCAGTCAGTGGACTGGTTGTTCATGGTCTTGAACGTCATCATTATTGATATGTACTTTATTTGGGATTGTATGGGTAGCAAGTGAAGAGATTTTAGGACTGGAGTGATGTGGTTTTGTCTTTTGGATCAAGTGATTAGTCATACTACAGTATTTTGTGCTAGTTGCAGGGGTTGGGTTGTGCTTTTGGGTAGCCCTTGAAGTACTAAATTGCAATAATCTAGGAGTGGAGTGATGCTTGACATACGGTGCGGAAGTGGTTATGGTCTAGTAGAGATTGTAGGTTTTGTAGGGTCTTCATCCTGTAGCAAGCTGTAGATGTGGTCTTCTTAATGTGAACTTGAAGGCTGAGTTTTTGATCCAAGGTCACACCTAGGTATTTTACTTTCTTCTTCACGGGGATTGAACAAGTACCTATTAATAGATTATCTGGTGGGGTATAAGCGGTGTCTTGTGTAATTGTGAGGGCTTTTTATTTGTTATAGTTGATTGTAAGGATGTGTTATTGATGTCATGAAAGACGTGATGGTGGAGTAATCCATTTTTTTGGTGTCAAATGAACATAAATCATCAGGTCGCCGGCGTAAAGGTGGCAGTGTATCTTCAGGTCTCTTATACTTTTGCAGACTGGTTGTATATACATATACATTGTGAATGGGGGTCAGGTTGTGAATGTTCCACTATCTTGGCAAGGTCCTGAAATCACCCAACTTGCAAAGGATTGTGGATGTTGCAGTTCATTCACTCATCACCAGCCATTCACAATAAAGCACAGTTACTTACCTGTAACAGGTGATCTCTGGGAACAGCAGGAATAAGTCTTCACATATGGGTACGTCGGTACCGACGGAGCCTGCGCGGGAACACTCCCCAGCTTCCCAAAGAAGAAAACGTTTGGGAGCATCCCACAGCGCCTGCGCGCTGCCTTCCCTCCTTTCCTAACCGCCTCTCCCCAGTTCGAGTTTTAAAGCTGAGACAAAGAGAGAGAGGAAAGGAAAGATAGATAGAGAGATACAACTCCTAGGGGAGGTGGGTGTGTTGTGAAGACTTATTCCTGCTGTTCCCAGAGATCACCTGTTACAGGTAAATAACTGTGCTATCTCCAGGAACAAGCAGGAATGAGTCTTCACACATGGGGACTCCCTAGCTAGAGATGCCTGGGAGATCCCCAAGGTTATGAGACCCTGAGAAGGGCTCTACCTCCTCTTATGGATCTCAGGCATCCATCCAGGGAAGGAGGGCAGGAGTTGATTAAGAATGGAACAGGTGTTTGAGAACAGCTTGACCAAACAAGGCATCCCGGCGGGAGTCCTTGTCC
This sequence comes from Ichthyophis bannanicus, assembly GCA_033557465.1. Taxonomy (NCBI): domain Eukaryota; kingdom Metazoa; phylum Chordata; class Amphibia; order Gymnophiona; family Ichthyophiidae; genus Ichthyophis; species Ichthyophis bannanicus. Next base: position 191,161,321 of record CM066031.1, on the reverse strand, counting down.
AAACAGTAATGGGCTGTGAAGGTATGAACCGAGGCCCAGGTGGCCGCTCGACAGATTTGGTCGATGGACACAGAATTTAGATGAGCCATAGAGGTGGCCATGGCCCTCACATTATGAGCTGTGACATGGCCCTCCAGAGAAAGGTTCTTACTCTGGTAGGCAAAAGAAATACACTAAGCAATCCAATTGGACAGTGTCCTCTTAGAGACTGGAAGTCCCAAATGAGAGGGATCAAAGGCAACAAAGAGTTGAGAAGACTTTCTATGTTGCTGTGTCCTTTGTAAGTAAAAGGCAAGAGCTCTCTTACAATCCAGGGTATGAAGATGCCTCTCTGCACTTGATGCATGAGGACCTGGAAAAAAGACAGGTAAATACACCTCTTGATTAAGATGAAAAGGTGAGACCACTTTAGGCATAAAGTGTGGATTGGTCTTAAGGACTACCTTATCATGATAGAACCTTGTATAAGGTGGATTAGCCACTAAGGCCTGCAGTTCACTGATGCGGCGAGCTGAGGTGACTGCAATGAGGAAAATAACCTTCCAGGAAAGAAATTTCAAGGAGGTGGTGGCTAAGGGTTCAAAATGTGGCTTCATAAGCTGACCAAGAACCAGATTTAAGTCCCATGCCACCGGAGGAGGCCTAATGGGAGGTTTAGTTAAAGTTAGGCCTCTCATGAATCTTGCAATAAGAGGATGAGAGGAAATAGGCTGTCCATTGATAGGCTTAAGGGATGCTGCAATAGCACTCAAATGGACCCTTACTGAATTCATCTTAAGGCCTGCATTGGAGAGATGCAGGAGATATTCCAATAGAGAATTCAAAGGTAGTGCTAGAGGGTCAAGACCCTTCTCAGTACACCAAATGGAAAATCTTTTCCATTTAAAAGCATAGGAACGTCTAGTAGGTGGTTTTCTGGAAGCATGGAGGATATCCTTCACCTGCTGGGAAAGATTCCAACCTTGAAGGTCTAGGCCTTCAGCAACCAAGCTCCGAGGTGAAGGGACTTGGGGTTTGGGTGCCACAAAGTCCCCTCCTCCTGGGACAGAAGGTCTAGAGCAGCTCCCAAGTCTAGGGAGGGAGCTTGAGAGAGATGCAGAAGTAGAGGGTACCACACTTGGCGTGGCCAGCGTGGAGCTATGAGGATCATAGATCCTTGATCCCTCTGGGGCTTGAACAGAGTCTTGGGAATTAAGGGAATGGGTGGAAAGGCATACAGGAAGTCTTGACCCCAGTGAAGGAGGAAGGCATCCTTGGCCTGAACTCCCTGACACGGAATTCTGGAACAGAACCGGGGAAGTTTGGCATTCCACGGACTTGCAAAGAGGTCTATGTCCGGTGTTCCCCACTCTTGAAAGATTCTGATTACCTGGTCCATGTGCAGGGACCATTCGTGTGGAAGCAGAACTCGACTGAGTCTGTCTGCCCAAGAGTTTTGGATTCCTGGAAGGTATACGGCCAGGAGATGGATTTGATGCTCTCTGGCGAAGGCCCAAAATCTTAAAGCTTCGTTGCAAAGCGACAGAGAGCCAGTTCCTCCTTGCTTGTTTATGTAAAACATGGCTATCTGATTGTCCGTATGAATGAGGAATGTCTTGTAGCTGAGCAGGGTATGGAAGACCTTGAGAGCTAGAAAAACTGCTCAGAGCTCCAAGTGGTTGATATGTAGAGAGGTCTCCTGTGGAGATCAAGTGCCCTGAGTGGAGAGGTCTTGCAGATGAGCTCCCCAACCTGTTTGGGAGGCATCTGTTGTGAGGGTTGCCTGGGGCAACAACTGTTGGAAGGGGGACCCCAGCAACAGATTTTGGGTGGATTTCCACCACTGGAGAGACCAAAAGAGGCGCCTGGAGGTTGCTATTTTGTCTGACAGAGCCCCTGATGCTTGAGTCCACTGGGTGGACAAAGTCCATTGAGCTGCTCTCATGTGAAGGCGAGCATAGGGGACCACATGCACTGTAGATGCCATGTGGCCTAGCAGTTGTAGCATCTCCCGGGCAGTTAAATGGCTCTTTGACTGAATCTGGGAGGCTAACTGCACTAGGCGTAGGCAACGGGCCTGAGGAAGATAGGACCTTGCAGTGGTAGTATCTAGCCAGGCCCCTATGAACTCTAGGGACTGAGTAGGGGTGAGCTGGGACTTTGAGAGGTTTACCACAAGTCCCAGATACTGCAGAATGCGCCTTGTGCAGTCCAGGGAAGTCTGGGCCTCTGACTGAGATGGAGCTTGGATGAGCCAGTCGTCCAGGTATGGGAATACAAATATTCCCAGAGTGCGTAGAAATGCAGCTACTACTGCCATGCATTTGGTGAACACTCTTGGAGCAGAGGCCAGACCGAAAGGAAGCACCCTGTATTGGTAATGCTTTCCTTGGAAAAGAAAACGGAGGAACCTTCTGTGAGATGGATGGATGAGGACATGTGTGTACGCATCCTTGAGATCTAGAGAACAAAGCCAATCCTGACTCTGAAGGTATGGAAGGAGAGTGCCCAGAGAAAGCATCTTGAATTTCTCCTTGCATAGAAATTTGTTCAATTCTCTGAGATCTAATATGGGTCTGTAGCCCCCTGTTTTCTTTGGGATCAGAAAGTAGGGGGAGTAAAACCCTGACCCCTGTTGAAGAAGAGGTACTTCTTCTATTGCCCCTTGGGCAAGAAGGGTAGCCACCTCCTGACCTAGAAGGTCGAGGAGAGATGTTGGAGAATTGAAATGTCTCACCATGGTGTGGGGAGGAAGGTTTGAGAAATGAAGTTTGTAGCCCTCTCTTATGATGGAGAGGGTCCACTGTTCTGCTGTAATTTGCTCCCATCTGGGAGCAAAATGAGCTAACCTTCCTGGAATGGTGAGAGGCTCTGGCTGTTTCAGAGCCAGAAAGGCTAAGTTCTCTAGCATCAAGTCAAAAGCCCCGAGGAGGCTGGGTCTGCTGAGTTGCAGCAGCCCCTGTAGGCTTAGGCCTGGCCTGTTTAGGTTGCTGACGTTTAGCAGCAAAACGACCTGTAGATGATTGTTGGCCAGAAGCAGGATGGAATCTGCCTTTCTTGAAAAAAGACTTCTTGAAAGGTTTTTTCTTGGCAGGAATGGAGGTGGACTTTGAAAGTCTATCCAAAGCAGAATTTTCTGCATCCATTTGAGTGGCTTTTATTTGCCAATCTTTGCCAAACAAGTTTTCACCTGTACAGGGAAGATTTCCCAAGCCATCCTGGACCCAAGATTCTAGATCAGAAGCCTGGAGCCAAGCAATTCTGCGAGCAGCTATGGCAATGGCCGAAGCTCTGCTGGCATCCTCAAAGGAGTCAAAAGCTGCACGGTTGGAAAACTTTGAAATATCTTGAGTATGCTTAAGCCAAATAAGAAATTCTTCCCTTTTATCCTCTGGAAGAAAAGGGAGGAAAGTGTGCAGCTTATCTGCAACTTCTTTCAGAAACATACCCATATAAAGACTATAGGAGTTGATTCTGGCAATGAGCATACTGGCTTGGAAGATTTTCCTACCAAAAGCATCCAAGGTCCTGCATTCTCTTCCTGGAGGAGCAGAGGAGTGTCTTTTTGCACTCTTTATCTTTTTCATAGCTGACTCCACCACAATAGAATGGTGAGGAAGCTGTGTTTTATGAAAACCAGGACAAGGAGGGACACGGTACATAGTGTCCAATCTACGAGAATGAGGAGAGATAGTGAGAGGAGTCTCCCATAAGTCAATCATGTGATCATAAAGAATCTCATGAATTGGCAAGGTGACTGCCTCCTTAGGAGCTTTAGAATAACCTAAAATATCCAATGTTTTAGCTCTAGGCTCTAATTCAGAGGATACTGAAATAGAGAGCCCTTTAGCCACTTCTCTTATGAAGTCTTGAAAGGACAAGTCTTCTGGAGGAGACATTCTTCTTTTTGGAGAAGAAGGCTCTTCAGGAAGGGCTATGGATACTTCAGCAGAAGTCTCCGATGCATCAGAATCTTCGGAGGAATCAAAGTATCGACTGTCAGGGTGCTCTTTCAAAGTTCGATACGCGTACCGAGCCGTATCGACATCGGGCGTTATCGGTACCGGTTCGGTACCGATGGGCATCCCTAGGCAGGGAACCGCTGCAGACGACACCATGGCCGATGTCGATGCAGTCGGTACCGGTACCGACAACAGAGTTTGTTGTGGTATCAGCGGCGTCGCAGCTTGAATGAAGGCCTTGATAGCCTGCTGCATGGATAGAACATTCTGATCCATCGACGCCATGAATGCCTGGAATTCGGTACCGGAAGGTTGTGCCAGTACCCCAGAGCATTCTAACAGGTGATTGGTCGAGGCCGTGCCATCGATGTCAACCTGTAACCCCATAGGTGGAGCTTTGGAAGCCGGAGCTTCCCGCCGGGGTAGTTTTGCCGGTGCAGGATCCTCGAGGGCAAGCCCGGAGGCATCTCGATGCTTGGAAGGAGATCTACCCTTCGAGGACCGGCTGGATTTATGTTTGGTTACTTGAGATCCATGGGAGGAAGAAGAAGCCCTGGAAGACGTCGATGCCACTGAAGCTGCATCAGAGGGAAACAGCACATGGAGCTTGGCTGCTCGGTTCTGTAAACCCCATTTAGACATCAAGGAGCAGGACGAACAATCCAAAATGGAGTGGTCAGGACCCAAACATTTGAGACACCATTCATGGGTGTCGATAACAGAAATAGTACCGCTGCACTTAGTGCATTTTTTAAATCCGGAGGCTGGTTTTTCCTTGAGGAAAAGTTTTCGTGAGGCCTAAGGCCCAAAAGAGGAAAAACACACTAAGTGAGGGAAAATATGTTCTTTTTTTTTTTTCTTTTTTTTTTTAGAAGAAAAGAAAGAAAGACCGGCGGTACCGGTCCGACGTCGGGGAAGGCAGACCGCGACCAAAGAAATAAAATAAAACAAAGAACTTCTTCAGCGGTGACAGGAACACGACCTGCTGGCTCCGCGGAAAAGAAGAACTGGGGAGAGGCGGTTAGGAAAGGCGGGAAGGCAGCACGCAGGCGCTGTGGGATGCTCCCAAAAGTTTTCTTTTTTGGGAAGCTGGGGAGCGTTCCTGCGCAGGCTCCGTCGGTACCGACGTACCCATATGTGAAGACTCATTCCTGCTTGTTCCTGGAGATTAATAAATTTGTAGTTGCTCGAGTGTAAGCAAAAATGAAAGTTTATTTATGTGGTGTTATTCCCACACACAAGTAATGCTTGGTAACATCAATAGGATATTTTTTCCAAGGACAAACAAAATAAGGCAACTGAAATAATGAACCAAATTAGAAAGGCTTTGAAGGAACAGAAAAGGCTTTCGTATAACAGCTGCTAATTAACTTCTTAGCAGTGCTGCATTGGAGAAACAAACCCAAAAAGGAAAACTTTTCTTTATATCCAAAACACAGCTTTCTTTCACACACAGAAAAGAAGCTTCCCTCTTAAGCTCCACGTGTGCACTGGTGCCTTTCATTACACTCAGGTGCAGAACAAGTCCAAGCTTGTTAACTTTCTCCACGTGGCTTCAACTCTGCCCAAAAGCTTTCTCCCCAGGAACTTTCTGGGCTGCTAATACAAATATACAAGGTCCTTTTGGTGTTTGATCCTTATCTGTGCAATAACTCAGAACAACAGCTTAGACAGAGAGCAATCCATACATTGATCATCTGAATCTGTTATTTCCCCTTGCTCCTGAAATATCATTTGATCATTTTCATTCAATAGCTCAGAGGACCTCCCAAACTGATTTTTTATCAGAACAGTAATTGTTTCCCTGCTGTCCTCCTTGTTTAAAGCTAGGGAACAACTCAGAGTTCATACCTGAGATCACGTTGCCATTAGGCTTTCTCTCTATGTATGTTGGCCAATAAGAAGTGTAATTTCTGTGCCCACTTCTCCAGTCAGAACCTCTGGTCTTCAAGTCCCTTTTCTCATACCTTCTGGAATAGGACTTAGAGCCCCTTCCAAATGCAGCTGTCTCCCTCAAGGGTGCCGTCTGGGAATTCCTGGCTGTATATCTCCAAGCCTCTGGCTTCCTCCAGTCCAATGAAGATTGGTGGCCACTGGAACTTCCCTCCACATACGTACTGCCTTGGGCTCCTCTCTTAGACCTTTTGGACACACTGCTGTTCTTCCTTGTCCTCCGGATCAGTCTCTCTGGCTCTTGCTCTCTCTGGTGCTGTCCTGGCCGTCTTGGCTCTCCTCTCCTGCCTGGATCTCCTGGCTTGCCTGGATCTCCTGGCTGACTGTGTGGTGAAAATCTTCTACCTTTAAAGTGCCCTGATGGCCACTCCACCCCAGCACAATCCAGGTGCTCTGAATCAGGCCCTGCCCTAGGAGATTGGTGATTAGGGATTACCTCATTGCTTCCTTGATTAAGCACACGTTCCCCTGCTTCAACTCTCCTAGAAGCCTTCTGTACAGCAGTGCATTCTGGGTCTGGTAGTCTTTTTTGGAAAAGAAGCAGTTTTAGTGCTTTTACCAGCCAGCACAGGTTGCCTATTCAGAGCCACTTCACCTCTTGTATTCTCTCTCTTTGAACCGTGATAAGCTTCCTTATCACAACATATATATATTTTGAATAAGGGGGTAGATAGTGCAGAGCCCTGTGGAACTCCTTGGTGTAATGTGAAGGATCTGGAGGGCTTTTTCCTTGATTTTGACTTGGGACTGTTGGCCAGATAAGTAAGAGCGAAACCATGACAGCGGTATGCCAGTGTTCCTATCTCCTACAGTCTGTTTAGGAGTGTGCCATTTTTATTTATTACAAGGTTTTCTATACTGCCTTTTCCAGCAATCAAAGCGGCTTCCATTCAACAAACTTGATACATCAAACAAAGGTATAACAGTATAAGAAGGTAGAACCATAAACAGATGTGAACATTTATTCAAATCAACTTTGTACAGCAGATATAGCAAACATGCTTATAAAGATTTACAAAGATTGTTCCATTTTCGTCATAATTAGTAAGTCAGGGATTATCAGCTGTGTAAGATTGCTAAGGTTGGGAAGGCTAGGTAGGGTAGATTTTGGCTTGGATCTCTGGATTGCCAAAGTGGTTGGCGAACAGATAGGTTTTAAGTGCCTTACAGAATGCGGAGGGATCATTGATGGTGCTGAGTTTATCAGGGAGGGAATTCCAGATCAAGGGTACAGTATGTGTAAAGGCCCTGTTGATCATCACACAATTAGACTTGCAGAAGTCCGTGGGGACTGCTAGAGTGTTCAATGTGCATTCTCTCCTTGTTCTTGCACATGCAGGTTTGGTAATTATAGAGTTGAGATATGATGGAGCTATGTTTTTTTAGAAGTTTGAATACGATCATAAGCAATTTGTATTTTATGCAGCAATGAATTGGCAGCCAGTGTAGGTCATATAATATAGGTCAGATCTTTTAGCTTTCTGAATAAAACGGGCAGTCACATGTTGAGCCATCTGTAATTGTCTTATTGCCTGTTTAGAGAGGCCCTGGAGAATGCTATTACAATAATCAAAGTGTGGTATGATCAATGCCTGGGTGAATGATCGAAAGTCATACTCTGATAGTAAAGGTCTCAAATGCTGAATCATCTTTAATTTGTAATAGATCTTACTAGTGGTTAAATTTTATATGTGAGGCCATGCTAAGGGATTGGTCTAGAGTAATCCCTAAGTATTTGACTCTGTTCTTTACCTGTAAACAGCTTCTTTAAGGTGTAAAGTTGAAGGAGGTTTAAAGGCTTGATTCCTGGATACGTATAGAACCTCAGTTTTGTTAAATTAATCTGTAGGTTATGGGAGTACTTTGACGATTCACTAAAGCAAGTTGTTATCAGGTGGTGGTTAGTGTTTTCAATATCAAATGGGAGATATAGCATTATAATCGTCCACATAGATATGATAACCCACTTTAAATTTATGGAAGATGTTACAGATTGGCTGGAGATAAATATTAAAAAGGAGGGCCAATAGGATGAACCTTGCGGTAATCCACTATCTTGTCTGTATGGTTTGGATTTCTGTGAGCCAATTTTGTCCTTATCACTGATTGGAACCATTGGAGTGTAATACTGTGAAGCCCTATTTGCTGGAGTCTCATAAGTAGGATGCTATGGCTTATGCTGTCAAATGCAGCTGTGATGTCCAGAAATATAAAGATGTATGCTCTTTTGGAGTTATCGATTCCTTGGATCAGTTTATCAAGTAGAGCTAAGAGTCTCCAAGCCATGATTCTGCCTGAATCCATATTGGTGTTCATCAAGGGGTGAATTTATGTTAACACGATACTGAAATTGGATTTGTACAATTTTTTCGATTACCTTAGCCAGGAATGGGAGGCTTGAGATCAGCCTTTATGATTTAGAACAACTTTTATCCAGGGAGTTGTGTGTTTTAGAATGGGGCGGATCATCACTTGTTTTAATTCTGTTGGCATGACACCTTGTGCCAAGGATACATTTATTATTTTTAGGATGCACAGGGATACTTCAGCTCAGGATATCTTTAACCAACTAACTAGGCAAGGATCAAGGCTGGATGTTGTGGTATTAATCCTGGTTATTATATTATTTAGATGTTTGAGGCTTACTTTGCAGAATGTTTGCCATTTCATAGTGCAATTCGGGTTGTGGTTTGGAGATGGGTTTGGATCAGTAAGAGGCAGCTTTAGCTTTTGTTGATAATAGTTGGCTAATGCTTGTGGTTGAATGCAGTGGTCATTTTTATATAGATTCTGGGTGGAGGTCAATGCTTTAACAATTTCAAAGGGTGACTGAGTGAGCTGTTGAGAATACTAGTATAGTATTCCTTTTTCCTGTTATTTATAACCTCCTTATAATGCTGGATGGTGGACATGTAAAGTCTTCTGTCCTCTATTGATTTAGATATTCACTAGGAGCGCCCAGTCTTTCTTAAGAATCTCTTTATGGTCCTTAGATCATGAGTGTACCACTCTTTGGAGTGCTTTTGTCTCCTCTTGTTGTTTGAGGTAGGTGCAGTAGCAGCTTTGGAAATGGAGGCATTCCAATTGGCTAGGAGGAAGTCCAATTCATCAGATTCTAGGTCAATCTGAGGGAGGATTTCTTTTAAGAATGCATCCTTATCTCAAATTTCTTAAACCTTTTGCATTGGTTGTTGTTATGAATTGGGGTGGGAGTAGGTAGTTGGGGTGCGAATGCAAAATTAATTAGGAAGTGGTCAGACCAGGGGACTTGAACTGTTTGAGGGGGTGAAGTTTGAGGATATTGGTTGAGAGCGTTCGGCAGGAAAACTAAGTCTAAATTGTTCCCCTTGGGCATTTGTATTATCTGCTGATACTCCATGTCAGTCATGGCATTAAGGAAGGACACTGCATGTATGTTGTACACTGACGGGAGGTTAAAATCACCTAATAGAATTAGTGGTTTCTTGGTAGTGGTAGTTCAGACTGTTTCAATGATTATGGAGAGGTTATCCGGATCAGGCACCGGGTGTCTGTATATTAGGCAAAATGAGATATGCTTATTCTCAATAATAAGTATGTCCATCCCTTCTATGGTCTTAGTTAGGAGGGAAGCTTTGAGCTCATTTTTTATAATAACACTTCCTCCACGCTTGGTGATTCTGGGGCAGTGGAATAGATCATAACCATGGATCTTAAGTTGATTGTAAAGTACTGAATCAGATTCTAAGAGCCATGTTTCTGTAATAAACACTATATTTCAGGATTGGTCTCATTTATTACATCAACAAACACTGGCAGTTTATTCCTTATAGAATGTGCATTGCTTAGATAGCATTTAATTATCCTTGGACTAGTATTAATTGGGTGAGAGGATTGAGGTAATATATCATGAGTTGTGATATGGATTAGTCTATCAGTGTTGCGTCTGTGGCCATGTGATGCCTTATGGCAGAGGATTGAGGGGCTATCATGTACCTGATTATGGATTACTGGAATGTGTTGATAGTGATTGGCTGCATTTAGGTGTGTGTGGGCTCTGATAATTGTGCTCAGTATAAGCATGATACTGCAGATACAGAACATGTATTCCATTTGCTCCATGGCGAGGTTTTAGGATTTAGAACAACTTTTGAATACTCATGGCTTGATTCTCTTAGCATTAAAGAGACTGGTGAATATAATTTATGGGAACAATGAGTAATTAGACCTTACCTGCTAATTAGTGTTCCTGAAGGATCTCCAGTCCAGTCCCTCTCTTCTGGGTTGTGCCCCCCTTCCAGCAGCTCAGAGACTGAGCACATACTCTTTTTTTCTGATGATCTCAGGGTACATATAATATAGTCCTGGCACCTCCCACCAGAACCAGTATCCTATTGACAAAGCAGACTTAACGGAGAGACAAATCAACTCTTATATAACTGTGAAACTACTAATCCCAAATGCATAACTATAACCGCACCAATGCCCGCCTCCCTCAGAAGGGAATCCCCACCCCCGAAGGAGGAGAAGGCTTACCTGAGACCGCCACTGCCGATACCTAGGCCTCCCGGTCCTCCACCCCGCCTCATCACCGATGCCTGCACTTACCTTAGGCAGCCGGCATCAAGCTTCGGACCGGCAAATCCTGCTAGAAAGAAAACAGCAATCTGGTTGGGATCAGGGACTGGACTGGAGATCCTTCAGGAACACTAATTAGCAGGTAAGGTCTAATTACTCATTCCTTAGCATCTCTCCAGTCCAGTCCCCCCCCTCTTCTGGGATGTAACAAAGCAGTTCAAACCTGGGCGGGACCTGCAAGCCCGGACTGAAGCACCGAGCCCCCAAATGCTGCATCACCCACGGCCTGAACATCCAACCGGTAATGCTTGGCAAAGGTATGCAATGATGCCCAAGAAGCGGCTCTGCAGATCTCCACTGGAGGTACTAGACTACATTCCGCCCAGGTCGTCGCCTGAGCTCTAGTAGAATGAGCCCGGAGCCCAACCGGTACCTGCTTTGCTTTGAGGATATAAGCCGAAAAAATAGCCTCCCTGACCCATCGAGATATAGATGTCTTGGAGGCCGCTTCCCTTTTTCGTGGACCCCCAAACAAAACAAACACTCTCTCAGACCTACGAAAGGGGGCTGTCCAGCTCAGATAGTGCTTCAAAACTCTGCATACATCCAATGATCTCAAACGAGTGTCGCCCCCCTCCAGAGCCGAACCCGAGAAGGAAGGGAGAGAAACAAACTGATTGACATGAAATGCTGAAATGACCGTAGGCAAAAAGGAAGGGACCGTCCTCAGTACCACCTTTTCCTTAAAAAAGGAGAGGAAGGGCGGACGACAAGACAGCGCTTGAAGCTCCGAAATACGCCTAGCCGAACAGATGGCTACCAGGAAGACTGCCTTCAAAGTCACGTCCTTCAAGGACGCCCCCTGCATTGGCTCGAAAGGCTCCGAAGTCAAGGCATTCAACACCAGGTTAAGGTCCCAGGGGGGAATGGGTGACCTCTGCTGGGGCTGCAAACGGCTTACCACCCTTAAAAAACAACTTACGTCAACATGTTCTCCCAGAGGCCTTCCCTGAACCTTGCCCCTGTAACAGGAGATAGCAGCCAACTGCACCCGCAGAGACCTGGCTGCCAGACCCTTATCGAAACCAGCCTGCAAGAAATCCAAGACCTCTGACACCGACGCCGAAAGGGACCTCTTTTGGTGCTCCGAGCACCAGCCCTCAAACACCGGCCAAACTCTTACATAGGACAGACAGGTTGAGCGTTTATGGGATCTCAGCAAGGTGGAAATCACTGCTCCCGAGTAACCTCACTTTCGAAGTTGTGCCCTTTCAATAGCCAGGCCGTAAGCGAAAACTGATCCACCTGCGGCATGTGTACCGGACCTTGAGTCAAGAGATCATCCCTGACCAGAAGCCGCCATGGACGATCGGCCAGGAGGCGCATGAGGTCGGCGTACCAAGGTCGCCGTGGCCAATCCAGTGCTATGAGAATCACCCAACCCGGGTGTGCCTCTATCCATTGAAGAACCCTGCCTAAGAGAGCCCAAGGAGGAAAAACACAGCAGACCGGAGGTCGGCCACTTCTGGACCAGAGCATCCAAACCTTCTGACATCCTTTCTCTTCTTCAGCTGAAGAAGCGAGACGCCTTGGCCAACTCCCATTGCGCCATGAGATCCATTATGGGAGCCCCCAACGGCGGACTACCTGCTCGTACACCTCCTGACAAAGCACCCACTCCCCGGGATCGAGTGTTTCTGCTTAAAAATTCTGCCATTATGTTTTCCACGCCTGCTATGTGCTGTGCTGACAAGGCCGTGAGGTGGACCTCGGCCGAACCCAACAGCCCCTCCGCCTCCTCCTCCAGAGGAGGGCTGCTCGTACCGCCCTGACGGTTGATGTATGCCACTGCAGTCATATTGTCGGACAGTACCCGGACTGCCCTTTGGCGAAGAATTGGCTCGAACTCCTTGAGGGCTAATGCTACTACCCAGAGCTCCAGCCTGTTGATCGACCACTGAGCTTCCTGAGCCGATCAGGGACCCTGGGCAAAACGACCCTCCCAATGAGCCCCCCAGCCGGCTAGGGAGGCATCCGTCGTCAGTTGAACCCATAGCGGGAATTTGAGAGACATGCCCCGTTCCAGATTTGCTGGTCGAAGCCACCACAGCAATGCCTCCTTGGTCACCGACGGGCAGGGAAGTGTCACAGACATGGGCTGACGCTGATGAGACCAGCATTTGAGTAAGGCCCTCTGAAGAGGTCGCATATTCGCTCTGGCCCAGGAGACCAATTCTATTGTCGCCGTCATGATACCCAGGACCTGCAAGTAATGCCAGGCTGAGGGCGCCTTCATGGAGAGAAACTGCTGCACCAGCTGTCTCAATTCCTTTGCCCTGCGCTCCGGCAAAAACACCATGCCCTTGGCCGTGTCGAACTTTGCCCCCAGATACTCGATCTCTTGTGAGGGCCGCAACATGCTCTTTGTCAGGTTGATTACCCAACCTGGACTCCTTAAGAAACCTACCACCTTGGCCGTTGTCTCTCGACTCTCTTCTTCGGACTTCGCCCGAATCAGCCAGTCGTCCAGGTATGGGTGAACCAACACCCCCTCTTTGCGCAGCACCACTACCACCATGATCTTGGTAAAGGTGCGCCGAAAGGTAAGGCCTGGAACTGGAAGTGCCCCCCTGGAACCGCAAACCTCAGAAATTGCTGATGAGACTCGGATGGGAATATGCAAATATGCCTCCGTGAGATCCAGAGATGTCAGAAACTCTCCCTGCTTCACTGCTACTATTACAGACTTGAATTTCCATACGAAAATGAGGTACCCTGAGACAGCGATTGACCCCCTTCATGTCCAGGATCGGCCGGAAAGAGCCCTCTCTTTTTGGTACCACAAAGTAAATAGAGTATCGACCGCAACTGCGTTGGTCTACGGGCACCGGTACAACCACCTCTAACAACCGCAGTCGCAACAGAGTCTCCTGCACCGCCACCACCTTGGCTGGCGACTTGCAGGGGGAGAGCACGAAGGAAGGAAGCACGGGTTTTGCAAACTTGAGAGCATAGCCCTCTCTTACCACTTCTAAGACCCACTGATCGGAAGTGACCCGGGCCCACGCCGAAAAGAACTGCCGGAGACGACCCCCCACCGGCAGAACTCCCGGCGGGACCCCCGTTGTTTCATTGTGACTTCCTAGGGCCTGAGGTGGCGGAGGAGGCTCCAAATCCCCTGCCTGCCCCCCGAAACTCCCGGAAACCCTGACCTCGGGAAGGGAAGCGTCCTCTCTGAAAAGGCGTCGACCGAGAGAACCGAAATCTTTGTGACTCCCTAGGCTGTGAGCGCGAAGGAGCGGAAGGGCGGCCCTGCTTTGGTCTATCCTCAGGCAGTCTACCTCCCTTAGATTCCCCTAGTTCCTTTACCACCTTCTCCAGGTCCTCCCCAAAGAGAAGCCTTCCCTTAAAGGGGAGCCTGTTGAGAGACGGGCCTGAGAGGAACCATTCGCCTCCCAGTTATGGGGCCAAAGTACCAACGAGCGGCCACCACCGAAGCCATATTCTTTGCCAAGCTCCTAATGAGATCATATTGACTATCTGCTAAATAAGCCGCCCCCGATTCAATTCTCGCTACCTGGTCAGATGACTCCCCTGAGGGGTCTCTGGTTCCCTGTAGCTGTTAAGACCACCTCAAACAAGCCCGGGCCACCCAGGCACCACACACTGAAGCCTGGAGAGCCTGGGCACTCACATCAAAGGCCTGTTTCAACAACGACTAACTTCCTATCTTGTGTATCCTTGAGGGCCGCACTGCCCTCCACTGGAATTGTGGTCTTCTTCGTCACCACCAAAACGGCCGCGTCAACCCTAGGAGAGTGGAGCAATTCTTTCTCCCCCTCCGGCAACGGGTATAGTCTTGACATAGAGCATACTCCCCTTAGAGAGGATTCCGGTTGATCCCACTCCTCTTGGATCATCTATCTTACCACCCGGTGTACCGGGAAGACCTTCTGGGATTTCCGGACAGCCTGAATCAGCAGATTCTCCAGCGCCTCCTCTGATGGAGCCCCCGCTGACATATTCAAAACCTTCAGAGCTTCTCCAATCAGAGCCGGTAACTCTTCCTGGCGGAAAACTCTAACAATTCTAGTGCGCTCTTCTTCAGGGAGCTCGCCCTCCTCGAGCTCTTCCCATCTCCCTGTCCAACATCTCCCCTTCCAATGTTTCCGAAGGAGGAGGACGGAGGACTTCCCCGTGGGAGAGCCTAGCACGCTTTGAAGGAATCCCTGTCTCCTCTTAGCTCCTGGACTCCGGCCGGCACACTATGGGATCCCCTTGCACCAATCCCTGCCCCTGCGTCCCCAGCTGGCGCAGGCAGCCTTATGCATTAGTAGAACAAATTCCGGGGAAAAACCATCTCCCCCCTCCGCCCCCAGACCACTCCCAGAAGTAGAGGGGATGGGTTGAGAAAGAGGAAGACAGGACTGCTCCTGGGGTACAGCCAGGCCCGACGCCGCCGAGAGCCCGATCTCTGAAGTCCCCCAAATCCTGAGAGGCGGTCAGGAGCGGGTTTTGAGAAGTACCGGCCCGTATGTCTTGCTCCACCGAAGTTGCCTCCGCTGTGCAACCCCTACACACTCCAGTGTTGGCCACGGTGCCCTGGCGCGTCCTGCAGACCACGCACTGCGGTCTAGCCGGCATGATGGAAAACCTCCACCCAGAAAGACCCAATTTAGCAAGGAGACAACTGCTAAGAAACAGAATTACAGCCCCCTAGTCTCTTAACTCCTCTTGTTGTTCTCTGCCCTCTTTATACAATTTTTTTTTAAAAACAAAAAAACGAGTTCTAGAAATTAATTAAAACTCCTGCCCACTCCAGTAACTGCGGCTGAAACTGCGAGACAAAAAGGGCGCAAAGAACAAGAGCGTGCTTACCTTGCTCGCTGCTGTCCCGGAGTTAAGGAGGACTCTGTGAGCGCCGCTGCCAAACCGCGTGGCTGTCTCTGAGTTACACGCAGCACTTCTGTCCCCCACCGAGGCCGCGTCTCCCAGGTCGAAAGCAGACAAGGCTGAACTCTTGACTGCCGCTGCTCAAAGCAAGGCGTCCCGCTTCTTCTCCGGCGTCGGCGGCTGCTCTTCTTCCCGCCCGTGCGCTCAGCCGCCGGGAGGGCTTCAGCGGCGAGACAGGAAGGAAGACACGGGCTCCTGGCACAAACAGCGGTGAACCTCGGCCAGCACGCTGCTCTCTTCCCGTGCAGCAGCTTACCTAAGCCTTTTCCTTCAACCACCCCCGAGACAACGGAGAATAAAGGGGGGGAGGGGGACACACCAAAACGAGCCCTCTGCTATTCTCTCTCTATACTTTTTTTTTTTTTTTTTTTTTTTTAAAGAAAGACAAGCACAGAAGCCCCAAATTAAACCAAAAGAAGCCAATTAATACTACCCTAGCACTAGGTCTCTCCAGTAAGTCCAGCAACTGGATTACTGTCTCTCTAAGCTGCTTGGATACTGAGCAAAACTGGTTCTGGTGGGAGGTGCCAGGACTATATGTACCCTGAGGTCATCAGAAAAAAAAGAGTATGTGTTCAGTCTCCGAGCTGCTGGAAGGGGGGCACAACCCAGAAGAGAGGGACTGGACTGGAGAGACGCTAAGGAATGAATATTATCAGCGATAAATAAAACATAGTCGTAGCAAGAATGATACTATTCAACTGGGTAGTTTGTCAGGGTCAAGTGTTCTAACTCCTCGGGGGGAGCTGGTGCGTGAGTTAACAGGGGTAGTGAGATATAATATACAGTTCCATCACACTATACGGCTTTACGAAGGATTAAAAGGTATGGTACATATATTTGTATAGAGCATGCCAAACTGAGTTTGCAGTTCTTACCAAACGGTTCCGATAGTGGCAGGAGGGTGGGTAGACTGGTAGAATGATGTGCTATTCTATGCTAGCCATGCCAAATGACACCTCCAATAACATACACTGATCTCCAACACGACTGATGCAACCACGACTGATACCTGGTTGGAATTCAACCTAATATCAAAGAACACTCTCAAATCTATAATATCTAACATAAACACAACAACTTCCTATCTAGACCCTTGCCCAGTAGACTGGATAAAAAAGACACTCCCAATACTATCCCCTTTCATTCTGCCAATGGTCAATCTATCTTTAAAAAATGGTTACTTACCAACATCCCTTAAACATGTACAAATAAGACCGATTCTCAAAAACAGCACTCTGGACAACTCTTCCCCAAATTCATACAGACCTATATCAAGCATTCCCTTTATGGCCAAACTAATCGAAAAAGTAATTCAAACACAACTACAAGATTTTGTTGACAC
Source organism: Ichthyophis bannanicus (assembly GCA_033557465.1). Lineage (NCBI taxonomy): Eukaryota > Metazoa > Chordata > Amphibia > Gymnophiona > Ichthyophiidae > Ichthyophis > Ichthyophis bannanicus. The sequence continues at coordinate 191,144,572 of CM066031.1, read as the reverse complement.
ATCGGCCCCCCTCAATGAACACCAGTATGGCTTTCGACCATTTCACAGGGTAGAAACTCTGCTAACGGTCCTATTTGACACGTTAACAAGAGGAATAGATGACACCAAACAAGCTTTCATTTTAATTTTTCTGGACATCTCTGCTGCATTCGACAGTGTCAATCACACAACAATGTTAAATAGACTCCAACAAATAGGACTAACATCTACAGTATATAAATGGTTTAACTCATATCTATCAAATAGGACTCAAACAATGAGAATCAACAACCAAACCTCTGATACTTTCAAACAAGAACAGGGCCTCCCGCAAGGATCCGCACTTTCAGCACTGCTGTTTAATATTTACCTACAACCAGTCTGCAACATTTTTAAACGCCTTGGCGCCCACTACCACATATACGCCGATGATATAATGTTTTACCTTCCATTCACGATCCCAAACCCACCGATCCAATTAATAACAGAATGTTTTAATGAACTGACTATATGGCTCAATGTTCATAACCTACACATCAATTTCTCAAAAACTGATGTTCTATATTTATTTATTTATTTATTTATTTTACAGTTTTTATATACCGCGCTCTTTGGTATCAGCGCGGTTTACAGATAACAAATTTCGCATTAGAACAGTCCTTTGCTTACATTATAACAGTGTCTTTTGCTTACATTATAACAGGGTCAGTAACTTGGAGACAACATGGTAAACTATATACAAGCTATATACAGAAAGATAAATTACATCTGGAAATTTACAGTTAAATTGGGTCATAAATTTGGGTGTGCAGAGCGTCTAGTTCGTGTTCTGTTATGGTTATGTTGTTGGAATGTCAGAGGCTGTGTGAGTGATTTGTGAGATGGGGGGAGGAGGTGTAGGGTTAGGGCCTAAAAGATGATGACAGAATAGGTAGTGTTTGAGGGCCTTTCTAAATTGAGAGAGGTCTTTTATTGATCGGATATGAGGAGGGAGATTATTCCAGCAAGTTGGAGCGAATAAGGTGAAGGCCCTGTCTCTGGTTGTTTGGTTACATTTAGTGTACTCCTTTGGTACGACAAGGGTATTGGCGGCTGCGGATCTTCTCAGTCTGTTCGTGGGGGTGTTGATAATAAGTGATGAGAGGGAAGGTGGGGCTATTTGATTGATTGCTTTAAAGGATAGCAGAAGTGCTTTGTAGGTTATCCTGGCATGTAGGGGTAACCAGTGAAGCTCTGTTAGTATGGGGGTGATGTGGTCTCTACTGGATGTACCGCAGAGGATGCGGGCTGCTGAGTTCATCGCCAATTGGAGTGGGTTGAGGATGCTCTTGGGTAGACCATGCAGGATGACATTGGCATAGTCGAAATGAGGTGTTATAAGGGCTTGGAAGATTGTTCGGAAGTCATTGGAGGCGAGTAGTGGTCTTAAGGGTTTCAGTGTTCTCAATTTATAGTAAATGGATTTAACGGTCTGCTTTATGTGATCTTTGAAGGTCAGTTCTTGGTCGATGGTTACTCCCAGGTAGCGAATTGATGATTTACATGGTAATTCCGCATCTCTCACCTTCAAAGTTGCGGGTGGGGAGAATTTCTTATTCCTAGTTACGAATAGGACTTCCGTTTTCTTGAAGTTTATTCGCAGGTTCTGGGATAGGAGCCAATCTGTAATCGTGTTGAAACAGGCGATAATTGGGGAGAAGTCGGGGGCATTAATTTTTATTGGCGTGAATATCAGTATGTCATCTGCGTAGATCAAGCTGGAGGCGTTAAATGATTTGATGATTTCACAGATTGGTTGAATATATATGTTAAATAGAAGAGCTGATAAAGAGGATCCCTGGGGTACACCCTGTTGTTGCTGGAAAGGATCAGAGGTTGAAGCTCCTATCCGCACCTGTTGCCAGCGGTTGTTTAGGTAGGATCTACACCATTCCCAAGCTGATTCCTGGACTCCCTTTTCTTTAAGACGGTGAAGAAGTTGTACATGGTTAACCGAGTCAAAAGCTGCTGAGATGTCAAGGAAGATGAGGATGAATCCATTTTCAATTTTGTCAATCCCTCTTGATAAGGTGTTGATGAGTAGTGTGAGAAGGGTTTCTATGCCATGTGATTCACGGAATCCGTGTTGGCAGGGATCGAGAGGAGCTGAGGTATCTATATGCTGTTGCAATTGGATTTGTACCACCTTCTCGATGATTTTGGCTAGAAGGGGTATACTTGAAATTGGATGATATGAATCAGTTTTTGCTGGGTCGAGTTTATTGTTCTTCAGGAGAGGGCGTATTGAAGTTTGCTTGAGAGATGAAGGGAATGATCCGGTTGTGAAGGAAAGTTGCATGATAAGGGCAAGTATGGGGCTCAGTTCAGCACGCATTGTTCTGATCCAGTAGGCAGGGCATGGATCGTTTGGGGCTGTGGTAGTATTCAAGGTGGCAATAAGGTCAGTGATGGATTTCACTGTGGGGGCGACAAAATTTTTTAGAGGCTGAGTGATTGAGATGGGGTTAGGTATACAACTTGGAGTGGAATTCGTGTTAATGGATTTAGATTGAAGATAGTCAGCAAAAGCTTGAGGTTGAATTGATATTGTTTGGTTGGAGGATGGTGCCTTGGTTAAGGATTTAGTGATGTTAAAGAGGTCTCGTGGTTTGTTCAGTGATCGGAGGAGGGTTTCTGTATGGTGTTCTCTCATCTTTTCAGCTATTTTCTCCCGGTGTTTCTTTAGGGCATTTTCGTAATCTATTTGGTCAATTGGAGCACGTGATTTGCGCCATTTTCTCTCTTGTTTTCTTAGGTTCTGGAGGGATAGTCGTAGTTCAGTGGAGAACCATGGTTTCGGGTTTCTTCTTTGAGTGCTGTGCTGGATGCTGGTGGTCTTACTGAGGAAGGTATATGTGAAGAGGAGTTCAGGGTGTTGTACCAATTGTTGATCAATTCATCAAGGTCATTGGTTGGTAGACAAAGGGTTGGAAGAGTCTGGCTGATGAAGTCATCCTTGTTGAGCGTTTTGAAACGGGCTGTTGGACCTGATGAGATCAAATTTGTCTGTCTTGCTGGTATACTGTTTTTCTGAAATGGGATTTGGAAGGATAATAAATCATGATCAGACCATGGGACAGGGGTATGAGATAGCTTAAAGTTGGTGTTCACTGCAGGCTGAGGCGCAAAAATGAGGTCAAGGGTGTTACCCTTGAGGTGTGTAGGGGAGCTAACTAGCTGCGAGTAGTTGAGGTCAGCCATGGCATCAAGGAATGTGGTAGAATGTCTATGGTGAAGTGAGGAGAGGTTAAAGTCGCCCATTAACCAGTTGGATTTGCGTGGGCTTTCTGGGTTGCAGGCCAGCTCTATTATATTAGATAAATCTTCTGGTGGTGAGGATGGGGCTCTATATATGAGATTTAGGATGATATGTTTGTTGGCTATAGTAACTAGGTCCATGTGTGTGGTACTCTGGGTGGAAAGTAAACTAAATTGAAGGTTAGTTCGTGAAAGAATGAGGACACCACCTCCTCTTCGGTCTGCTCTGTGACATGTGTGTATTGAGTATTCTGGTGGAATGAGTTGGTTTATAAGGACATTGTCTGTGTCCGCTAGCCATGATTCTGTTACCATGAGGATGTCTAGTTTCAGCTTTGTGATGAGATCTGTAATGGCTGGCCCCTTTTTACGTACTGAGCGGGCGTTGATGAGTGCACAGTTTAAGTTAGCATGTGAGGGAGCAGAATTAGGTTTAGAACTACTAACAGTGCTAAGGGAGATATATAGTAGATGAGAGTGCCTAACATGGTGTGGTTGTGGAGCTGAGTGATGATAGGAGGAATGATATCTTCTTCCTAGTCCATGCAATATGGGGATCTTGTGTGAGGTGGTGGGGAATGCTGCTGTATTTTGGGTGGTGTATGTTAACAGATAGAGGCTAACTAATGCAAATAGGGAGAGAGCCATGTTTACAGTGATGGAAGGATACAATGTAAGGTAATACGGGTCTTTAGAAACAGTAAATGCAGATTAACTGGTTAGGTACAGAGCAGTGGAAATAGGTAACAATTGTATAAAAGCAGGCCTATCAGGTAGAAACAATGTGTTCTGTTAACAAGATACAGTAGCAAATCTTATTTTAAGGGAGGTCTGTTTGTAACAGAGTAACAAGGAGTGAAATTCTCTAGTATATTCAGGTCTACTGTTACCTTATAAATGGGGTAGAAGTGGGTTACATAGGTGAGTTTTAGGGTATATCAGAGTCTCAGGTTATTATTCTGAAGTTTTCTTGGCGCAGAAGGCAGATTCAGTTGTAGATGAGAGTCCTGGCTTCCCTCGTAGGGTTGCTGACGTGCCACTGCCTAAGGGCCACGCCAAAGGGCCCTCTGGCAAGGCCCTCAGGCGCGGGCCCGCAAGGCGCGGGTGCGCTTGCCAGCGGCACCTTTATAGAGGCTGCAGGGACCTCCCACAACCCGGATTGGGCTGGAGTGCAGGAGCGTGAAACCGAGGCTCCCCCTGTGCTCTACCCCGACCGGGGAGCTCCACAAATGGCTGCTGGCTGTTTTCCAAGACTTCTCCTGCCCGCGGCACACTTTAGTTAAGCCGCCGGGACCTCCCACAACCCGGATTGGGCTGGAGTGCAGGAGCGGGAAACCGAGGCTCCCCCTGTGCTCTACCCCGACCGGGGAGCTCCACAAATGGCTGCTGGCTGTTTTCCAAGACTTCTCCTGCCCGCGGCACACTTTAGTTAAGCCGCCGGGACCTCCCACAACCCGGATTGGGCTGGAGTGCAGGAGCGGGAAACCGAGGCTCCCCCTGTGCTCTACCCCGACCGGGGAGCTCCACAAATGGCTGCTGGCTGTTTTCCAAGACTTCTCCTGCCCGCGGCACACTTTAGTTAAGCCGCCGGGACCTCCCACAACCCGGATTGGGCTGGAGTGCAGGAGCGTGAAACTGAGGCTCCCCCTGTGCTCTACCCCGACCGGGGAGCTCCACAAATGGCTGCTGGCTGTTTTCCAAGACTTCTCCTGCCCGCGGCACACTTTAGTTAAGCCGCCGGGACCTCCCACAACCCGGATTGGGCTGGAGTGCAGGAGCATGAAACCGAGGCTCCCCCTGTGCTCTACCCCGACCGGGGAGCTCCACAAATGGCTGCTGGCTGTTTTATGTCACAAGAAACCAAACCTACACACCCCCAAGCTCCACTGTCCTAAACAACCATGAGATTAAAACAAAGAATGAAGTAAAGTACCTAGGCGTAATACTTGACAAAAAACTCAATATGGATTCACACATTAAAAACCTAACAAAAAACATACACTTTAAACTTAAGACACTGAAACAAATACGTCCGTTGATTCACTTGCAAGACTTCATAGCCATAACACAGGTCTGCGACTAAAAAGCTGTTTGATTATTTTCATCTAATTTCCATGTATTTGGTGTGCTGAAAACAAATAAAATATTGAAAAAACTCCTAGACGTCATGATTTGCCACAACATGCAAAATTGTCTTCAAATTTATCAAATTTTTTCAAATATAAAAGATATAAAATGCCAAAAAAAACCTTAAAGGGATTGTCCGAGTTATGTAAAAAAAAATATAGCACTATAAATCTGATGGTCAGCAATATATACATAAGCTAAGCAAGTTTTAAGTCCGTGCTTCTAATGGTAGAAGGTGTTAATCTTTCCTGAAGAATCCAGTGGGAGGGAGACACAGGGCAGATAACAAGCAGCAGCTCTGGTCAGTGCAGGGGGGCGTGGCCAGCACTGTGACGTCTCGTGTACAGACACAGAGCTGCTCTCTCCTGCATGCCACACTTGTGCACGAATCATCATCAGGTTCTTGGTTCTAGGCTGTTCACACTTTTTCATCGCAATTCGTGTTAGCTTGTCATTCTTCAACCGTTATGTTATGGCTCCGCGAAAGTGTATTAATTCGCCAGTTTCTGTTTCATTTGTGGTGAATATACAGTGTTGAAGCAACAGCAGAATATTACAGACTTTGTGAAAAAAGTATACTTTGCATACTTTGGACTAAAAATTGGAGATCAAGATAAAGTCTGGGCGTCTCATAAAGTGTGCAAACGGTGTGTTGAGGACCTCTGAAACTGGTTCAAGGGTAAGAAAAAATCTTTCCGTTATGGGATTCCTATAGTATGGCGAGAGCAAAAGAACCATAGTGATGACTGTTACTTTTGTTCATGCGATGTGAAAGGGTTTAATTCCAAATGGAAGCATTCCATTTCATACCCCAATCTTCACTTGGCAATTCGTCCCATCCCCCATGGCACAGATATACCAGTACCCAAGCCCCCTGCTACCTTGGAAGAGATACCTAGCTCCGATGAAGGTGAAGTCATACCTGAACCAGATGACGAATCAAGTTCTGACTTTGAAGATGATTCAAGACCAAAATTGTTTTCTCAGGAGGAGATGAGTATTTGGTAAGAGACTTAAATCTTCCCAAAGATGCCGCTGAGCTACTCGGATCAAGGCTGAAAAGCAGGAATTTATTGTTGCCAGGAGTGTCATCTTCATGGTTCAGACATCATGAAATGGAGTTCGTTCCTTACTTCGCCCAGGAAGACAAGTTGGTTTATTGCATCGACGTCGAAGGTCTGATGGGTCAATTTAAAATCCAATATGATTCAGAGCAATGGCGTCTTTTTATAGATTCTTCAAAAAGAAGTCTCAAAGCAGTTTTACTCCAGAACGATTTTTACGCTTCCATACCTGTAGGTCATTCCGTACACTTGAAGGAAACCTACGAGAACTTGGAATTGGTTCTTCGTAAACTTAAATATGAAGACCATGGTTGGCAAGTGTGTGGGGACTTGAAGGTCTTGTGCATGCTGCTCGGGCAACAAGCTGGGTATACCAAATATCCTTGTTTTCTGTGTCTATGGGACAGTCGAGACCGACAAAATCACTGGACCAAGAAGAGTTGGCAGCTGAGGGTGGTAACAGTCGGTGAAAAAAATGTCCTCCGAGAAAGCACAGTTACTTACCTGTAACAGGTGATCTCTGGGAACATCAGGAATAAGTCTTCACATATGGGTACGTCGGTACCGATGGAGTCTGCGCAGGAACGCTCCCCAGCGTCCAATCAGAAAGCTTTTGGGAGCATCCCTCAGCACCTGCGTGCTGCCTTCCCGCCTTTCCAACTGTCTCTCCTCAGTTGAGTTTTATAGCTGAGACAAAGAGAGAGAAAGAGGAGAGGAAAGGAAAGATAGATAGAGAGATACAAGTCCTAGGGGAGGTGGGTGGGTTGTGAAGACTTATTCCTGCTGTTCCCAGAGATCACCTGTTACAGGTAAGTAACTGTGCTATCTCCAGGAACAAGCAGGAATGAGTCTTCACATATGGGGACTCCCAAGCTAAGATGCCTGGAGCCCTAGCATGTTGGGGATTGAAACACGCTACACCTCATATGGCCAGGCATCCTGAGGATGGAGGGTAGGAGTTGAAAAGAGAGAGGAGCTGTAGAAAAAACAGCTAACCTAAAATAGGACTACAGGTAAGGAGTCCTTGTATGTATGATAATTATCATGAAATAGATTGAAATGAACAATCACAATATGGACCTCACCTACTGGATTGCAGGAAGTAGAGAGGCAGATGGAGTCTACTGGGGATCCAGTAGAGGATTCTTCAAGGTGACCTCACTGAAGTGAAGGTGAAGGTCAAAATCTGGAAGTGACCGGTGACCCAGGTGTCAACTGGGGTAGTACAAAAAACGGTAAGTCTTTAGTGGGAGCTTTATGGAAAAAGCTGGGAACTCTTTTGGCTACAGAGTTACTCACAGTTAGGAACAAAAGAGGAAGACTGACCGATTTGGACAAACTAGCCCAGTCCTGGAGGGAAGAAGGGGTATGGAAAAAAGCCCGTATTCCCAAGAAGGACAGATGTCTGAAGGGTTGAAAGCTCAGATCTACGGAAGATCCACCATGTCCTTCCTAACTGGTGAGAGGTAGGAAGATATTGGGGGGCATGGAGCTTCAGGGATACCTAAACCTAGGGTTAAGGTAGGAGCTGTCAGTACCACAGCAGTGATTGATTGCATAATACCACACACATACTGTGGAACAGTATGAACATGTGCAAGCCCACTGTCTGGAAACTATAGGAAGGTAAAACCTCTATGGGCATAGACAGAGAGATAAGTATGTAAATACATATCTACCTATAAGGAAGCATCTCGACAGATACACATATATATATATAGATATATGTGTAGATATATATATATATATATATATATGTCCATAGTGAGATCTAGAGGGGCATAACATATGCACACGCAGCTGACAGACATATGTATCTATAGAGATGTATATAGATATATATACATATATGTATAGGTCTAAAGATAAATGTCTGCAATTCAGCAGATAGATATATGCCCATAAGAACATTCACATGGGAGATGTGAAGAGGACAGATTCATCTAATGACAAGAAGGTGGAACCTACTTGAGAAGATATATAGAGAATCTATTCCCCCCGGTTAAGATGGTGCAGGAATGCTATCCAGTGAAATAACCAGGATGGTTGCGTGAAAAAAACAGAGGATAATATCAGTCTGTAAACAGCAAGTCCTGAGTTCTGTAGAACTCTCATATGGTAAATGGACAGAAAACGCATAGGATGAGATACCAGGTTGACCCACTGGAGGGACAAAAGGGGTATCATGCCTTTTTAGTTAAATATGTGCTGTCCATGAAGGAGAAGGATACCATGAGGACAAGCTGCAAGAAAAAAGAGCATATTCCGTGTAGGAATTGGAGAACTCTTTAGACTTTCACATAGAGAAGGCTTATGTCCTTTATTATAAAAGGAGATAGTAGGGTGCGAAGAACCCTCACAGTCATGGGGAATGACTGAGGAAGCCTTTTCCAACCATATAGGATAGTCATTAGAGACAAAACCCTATGCTCTCTAGCAAGGGCCCATAGTAGAAAGCTTCTCTGTAAGATTGCAGAGAGCATTATGCAGGAGAATTGGGAAAATAAACTGGCTGTTGGAAAAAAAACAGCCGGCACGTTAACTATGCTGCCAAATCCAAAGGAAATGGAGATGGCAAGAATAGAAGATAGTGTGATAAGCCTGAAGTGATAAGGATTATCCAAGAAAGATGTATGCACTATCTTGGAATCACTACTTAGGCCAGACAGAAAGTAGTGTAAGACAAGACTGGGAACTTGTGGAAAAGTACCAGTAGTCCAATCATTGGAACTCCTGCATGGGCAGTTGCTGAATAAGACAGCAGAGAAAATCTTTCTGTGTAAAAACAGAGAGAACAGACAGAACAAGAGGAGAAATTCCTGTCCATGTCTGATGAGCTGCCCAGACAAAAGAAGGGAGTTTATTCAAGAGAAAAAACTCCACACTGGAATGAAAGAAATGACTAGAAAGGCTCAAGAAGCCCTCCAGAGGTATTGTACCACTCTTACAGGGAAAACCCTGGATAAGAGTGTAGAGAAAGAGGAGCTGAAGGGTGACTTACCATATGGTAAGTCTGTGGAAGGAAAAAATTCATGCTTGTACAGAAAACTATCATGGGATAGTTGTTAAACCTCTCTTCTTGGTAGGAAGAAGAGGAGAAACCTGTGACCCATAGACATGAATATCCTGACAGCTCAGCATACCTAGGAGCAACTGGATGTCCTGAGAAAAGGAATCCATGTGTAGAGTTTTGAATGAAAAAACAGTGAAAAAACTTCTACTGAGAAGAAGTCAACTGTAGGTTGTAAACTCCAGGAGGCAAAAAACAGATTAATCAGAACCCTATGGTTGCTGGGTTTGTTCAGCCTGGCTAGAGATTGGATTCTTCAGACCAGGGCAAGGTTTCCCCTGCTTGGGAACATCTGTATGATGGGCAGGAGAAGAGTAAAACCTTCTTCTTCTAGGGAAAGAAGGTTTGGTAGGGCATTTCCTACCTACTGGGGAAGGAGAAGGCTTAGGATAGCCTTCAGAAACAGGGAAGTCAGTGGAACACTGAGCAACCTGATGTAAAGACTCCTTATTGAAGAGATTTTCCCCAGTGCAAGGAGTATTACCCAGTCTTTGTTGTGCCCATCTGTTTAAGTCTGAAGCTTGGAGCCAGGCTCTACGTCGTGCCCCTATGGCTATAGCAGAAGTTCTGCTAACAGACTCAAAGGAGTCTAGGGAAGCACGAGTAAGAAACCAAGAGATACTTTGAATATGACTAAGTAGTAAGGAATAGTCTGTAGTCCTGGGCTCTGAAAGAAAAGGAGTCAAAAGATATAAATTTCTTTGTGACCTCCTGAAGGGAAAGACTCATATAAAAAATATATGAGAGAATCCTTGTTGACAGCATGGATGTCTGGAAGGTTTGACGTCCAAAGGCATCTAGTGTCCTAGACTCACGACCTGGTGGGTAAGAAGAGTGCTTTTTCTTACTTTTCACCTTCCTCATTGCTGATTCCACCACAATGGAATGATGGGGAAGTTGAGTCTTTTGAAACCCTGGAGAGGGGGGCACCTGATACAGAAGATCAGTTGCTCTAGAAGGTGAGGGTACCTTTAAAGGTGCTTCCCACATTCTTAGAAGAAGATCCTGTAAGGAATGATGTAAAGGAAGCATTATATTTTCCTTATCTCTAGTAGAAAGAGAGCCCTGTGTAGGATCATAGCCAGGGATAGGAATAGCAAGAGATGTTGCCATATTCAGGAGAAAATTCTGAAAAGAAGGATCTCCAAAGGGAACCGTCCCTGGACAGGCTAGACCTGAAGAACTAGCCTGGGCACCGGAGGATCTACTTGAGAATATAGGAATAGAAGATCCTGCACGGTGCAAGAAAGGATCCTTAAGGGATGGATGCTGGTACTGGAGGTCAGGACCTGAGACAGTCAGTACTGCATCGACCATGCCAGGTATCGACTCCAAACTTGGTATAGAAAGGAGCGATCCTGGTGAAAGAAGCATGGAAGGAGCTGGCCCCGATGTTACTGCGGGTACCGGCACAGATACCGATAGCTGTGTTGGAATCGAAGGCGATACCGACATCGAAGCAGTCATCGGTGGCTGCTCAATCGGTACCGAGGTAACCGAAGGCCTTTGGTAATCGCCCTCGGTACCGAGCATCCGGAACCGGTAAGCGTCGGTTCCGAGACGTGTCGGTACCCAGTCTTCCAGACTAGAGATAGATTCCAGACTCGGCATCGAAGGAAGCGAGTCTATCGATGCATGTCTAGAGGGTACCGACGTCGGTGGTAGTATCGGCGGTGATGCCGATACTGGAAAGTCAATCTGGGACGTATCGACCGGTCCCGAAGGTACCGAGAAAGCCAGATGACGATCCCTGGTGAGAAGTGAATCGCTCAACACCAGTGCCGATGCCGGGGTATCGGTACCGCTCAAAGCGGATGCCACCACCGAGCATGGCTCAGGTATGTTCTGTGAGGGGTGAGCCCCAGGAACAACCTGAAACCCCTGATAGGCTTTGGAGGCCGAAGACTCCCGCTGGGGTTTTGAAGCCAATGGACCCTTGAGGGCAAGGCCGGAGCCGTCATCATGCTGTGCATGAGACCTACCACTCAAGGGTTGGCTAATCTTAACAGACTGTTTGTGGGTTACCTGATCCTGTGGAGAAGAAGAAATGGTCGGTGCCCTGACACTGGAAGGGAACTCGGTATCGAGGGAAACTCGAAATGGAAAATCTCTTCTCACAACATTGTAGCCTAATGGCTCCGGAGGAAAATGGTCAGGACCCAAACAGGTTAGACACCAGTTCTTGGAGTCTAAAAACAAAACTGTACCGCCACCGCTTAGACACTTCTTAGGAAAAGAAGGTGGCGGCTCCATGATGAAGAGGCCTAGAAGGCCCAAAAGGTTTAAGACAGAAACTGAGGGAAAACAATCTCCCTGAATTGAAGAAAAAGAAAAAGAAAAAACACCGGCAGTACCGGTGGAGTCGGGGCGACCACAAGAAAACAAAGAATTAAAGAAAAAATTTTCTGCGGTGACAGGAGAACGTCCTGCCAGCTCCGCGGAAAAATAAAAACTGAGGAGAGACAGTTGGAAAGGTGGGAAGGCAGCATGCAGGCGCTGAGGGATGCTCCCAAAAGCTTTCTGATTGGACGCTGGGGAGCGTTCCCGCGCAGGCTCCGTCGGTACCGACGTACCCATATGTGAAGACTCATTCCTGCTTGTTCCTGGAGATACTTTGGTACCTTTCCATAAAGTTCTTCTACCACCTCTCCACATAAAATTGGGATTGATGAAGCAATTCGTAAAATCACTTCAAAGAGATGGAGAATGCTTCAAATACTTGGTCACCAAGTTTCCAAGCCTGTCGGAGGCAAAATTGAAGGAAGGTGTGTTCGTCGGACCAGACATTAGAAGGCTTATAATTGATCAAGAGTTTGTCAATACCATGACGGATCCTCAAAAAGAAGGGTGAATTGCATTTAAAGAAGTCGTACAGAAATTTTTAGGCAATAACAAAGATCATCACTACAAAAAGATCGTGGGACGAATGCTGAAAGCATTTCAAGCTTTAGGTTGCCTGATGAGTTTGAAAGTGCATTTCCTCCAGTCCCACCGTGACTACTTTCCTGAAAATTTGGGAGCTGTGAGTGAGGAACAAGGTGAATGATTCGACCAAGACATTACAGAGATGGAAAGGAGATACCAGGGAAAATGGAGCATTACAATGATGGCAGACTACTGTTGGATGCTTCAGAGAGACATTCCAGATGCTACTCACAAGCGTAAATGCACCTAGAGGAGCCTCACAAGGAAGAAGAATCGAGTTTAGTGTGTGTAGGTGAGCTCATTTCAGTTCAAAAAAGGATTTTCATGAAAATATTGTAATAAAACTTTTATTTTATAAGTCTATTTCCATTTATTTTGAGGTATTGCCTTATTTAACATAGTTATCTAAATTGTCAGGAAACGTGATGTCCTATGACAAAATGGAGGTCATTTTCGGATTCAGCGCACCAAAAAACAAAGATTACATGGAATAACCAAAACAGCTCTCGAAAAAAAAATTTTTTGCAGACCTGTGTAATCCAAGCAATCATAACATCCCACTTCGACTTCGCAAACACAATCCTTCAAGGCATCACGAAACAAAACCTCAAAAAGATTCAACTAACTCAAAATGTAGCAGCCAGGATTATAATGAAGGTAAGATCTATTGAACATATTACACCTATCTTAGCTAAGCTACACTGGCTACCAATTTACTGCAGAATATAATACAAAATACTAGTGACGACCTTTAAATTAGTAAATAATCTTGCACCATCTGCCCTTAATAACTTAATTAACATGGAAACACCTAATCGCTCACAAAGGAGTAGAAACACAAATAAAATAGCAATACCAAGAGAATATACAAAAGCTAAAAAACTTACCAATAATAGAGCATTCTCTCACTCAGCCCCTATCCTCTGGAATGAACTACCAGATGACATACGGCAGCTGACTGACATTAAGGAATTCCGTAAAAAATTAAAAACACACACCTATTCACCACACACTACACTATACAACCTAAACTAGACATGCAAAGGGACACAGGATAGCACAGTTACTTACCTGTAACAGGTGATCTCTGGGAACAGCAGGAATAAGTCTTCACATATGGGTATCGTCGGTACCGACGGAGCCTGCGCGGGAATGCTCCCCAGCGTCCAATAAGAAAGCTTTTGGGAGCATCCCACAGCGCCTGCGTGCTGCCTTCCCGCCTTTCCCAACCGCCTCTCTCCAGTTCGAGTTTTAAAGCTGAGACAAAGAGAGAGAGAGAGAGGGAAGGAAAGATAGATAGAGAGATACAACTCCTAGGGGAGGTGGGTGGGTTGTGAAGACTTATTCCTGCTGTTCCCAGAGATCACCTGTTACAGGTAAGTAACTGTGCTAACTCCAGGAACAAGCAGGAATGAGTCTTCACATATGGGGACTCCCTAGGTGAAGATGCCAGGGAGAGACCCCAGAGTTGTGTATCCTTGAAAAGGGCTCTACCTCCCCCCATGGATCTCTGGCATCCAACTAGGGTAGGTGGGTAGGAGTTGATTAGGAATGGAACAGGTGTTTGAGAACAGCCTGACCAAACGAGGCATCCCGGCGGGAGTCCTTGTCCAAACAGTAATGGGCTGTGAAGGTATGAACCGAGGCCCAAGTGGTCGCTCGACAGATTTGGTCGATGGCCACAGAGTTTAGATGAGCCATTGAGGCTGCCATGGCCCTCACATTGTGAGCTGTGACATGACCCTCCAGAGAAAGGTTCCTACTCTGGTAGGCGAAAGAAATACACTGAGCAATCCAGTTGGACAGTGTTCTCTTAGAAACTGGAAGTCCTAAATGGGAAGGATCAAAAGCAACTAAGAGTTGAGAAGACTTTCTATGTTGCTGTGTTCTTTGTAAGTAAAAGGCGAGAGCTCTTTTACAGTCCAAAGTATGAAGATTTCTCTCTGCACTTGAAGCATGAGGTCCTGGAAAAAAAGACAGGTAAGTATACCTCTTAGTTCAGATGAAAAGGCGAGACCACTTTGGGCATAAAGTGTGGATTGGTCCTGAGGACTACCTTATCATGATGGAACCTTATATAAGGAGGATTAGCCACCAAGGCTTGCAATTCACTGATGCGGCATGCAAAGGTGACTGCAATGAGAACGATAACCTTCCAAGAAAGAAAATTTCAAGGAGGTGGTGGCTAAAGGTTCAAAGGGTGGCTTCATAAGCTGGCCAAGAACCAGATTTAAGTTCCATGCCACTGGAGGTGGTCTAATGGGAGGTTTAGTTAAAAGAAGGCCTCTCATGAATCTTGCTATAAAAGGATGAGAGGAAATAGGTTGTCCATTGAGAGGCTTGAGGGACGCTGCAATAGCACTCAAATGGACTCTTACTGAATTCGTTTTAAGGCCTGCATGGGATAGATGCAGAAGATACTCTAATAAAGAATTCAAAGGTATTGCAAGAGGGTTAAGACCAATGTTCCCTCTAATTTTCTGTAGGCTGTGTGCGCATAAAATATCAGCTGTGCAGCTTTTGAAGGAAGGTTAAATTTTTGTGCGCCACATAACGACACTCGGAGTTATATACTTTAAAATTTGACTACACGTCAGAATACACTATGTACACCACATTGATTTTAATCAAATTAAATGAAAATAGACAATTACTAAATGAAGCGGAAAACTCACACTAAGGGGCATAATGAATGAATGAATGAATGAATGTTTACTGAAGGTTAATACGCGTTAAGTACTGTCACCGCCCATTTATGTCTATGGCCCATTGCAGCACCTAACACGTATTTAACTTTACTTAACATGCATTAACCTTTAGTAAATATGCCCTTAAGCAATGATTAAACAAGCCTCCCTTGCTAAAGATCTCTTCAATTTTTCAAATTCTGTAATTAGAGCAATATTATTGTAATAATGAAAATTGATGAACTAAATGGTGTAAATAAAGAGCAAGCTATGTATACTGCTGCGTGTAGAAGATTATTTGGGGGGGGAGGGGAGGGTTACATTTATGATGTATACCATTGTTAAATCTTCTGAGTAAGGCTTAAATTTGAGCTTTATAACTCCAGGGGAGCATTTCATCCTCTGCTGTTTTTAATTGGCTAGATTGACACATCTCTTTAGATGTATCTTTCTTTTTTTTATTAACAGCACACACAGAGCTGAAGTTTGTTCAGGTGGGGACCAGAACTGACCTGAAGCTTAAATCATCCCACAATGTAGGGATCCAATTTCCAGCCCAAAGCGTCATTTACCTTCTGCTGACAAACTGTAGGAAGACGTAGAAGGCATTAAGTTTCAGGAAAAAAGAAAAAACAGCCCCGTGATATAACTACATATATCCACACATAGTAACATAGTAAATAACAGTGGATAGATATAGCTATATTAACCTCCTTTTGTGATCTCACTCAGTCCTCTTTTCTTTTAAAGGAAAATGGGGTTCACAGAGTAAACATAAGACCTTTCACTCATAATACACTTATTCCCTTCGGATACGGTCAAGATATAGCAAAACCTTGACACCCTACAAATCACACAAGTTATCATTTCGGAGGGCTGCGGATACTATACCAATAGGGCTTTTTTAATGTTAGGTTTTAAGATAAAACACCCTGGTTAAATAATAACAATAATAATGTATTGTCTAAACATTAGAAAATGCCACTTCTCTTAGTTTTCTCCCGCCTCTGGCATGGTTTAGGGGTAGCCGCCATTCAGTTTTTGTGCCTTTCTCCACTGAGGTGACACCAAAGTTCATATCTGCTTCCACCAGAAAAGGTGTCCGACAACAGTACATACGGCACCTAACACCAGCATTTTGTACCTTCAAAGAATCCCTAATTAGCTGGAAAATAAACATCTAAAGTCTCAATTTGTAAGCACTATGAGCCTGAAGCCCTTGACATACTGTCGTCACAGAGCGGCCCTTCACCCTTGCCACTTGCATGTGCGCCCCGCACTGACTTCGAAGCTCTCCACAACCAATGAAACCGAGACCGCGGCTCTCCTCACCGAATTCTAGCCCCATCCCCCCACGCGAGCAGCACGTGCCAGCCTTTCCTTTTATAGAATTTAAAAAAAAAACACCTAGAGAAAGAGGAGGAGGGAATTTGCTTATTTTCAGTCTCGGTTAAGTCAGAAGTGACCGCATTAACCCAAAATTAAAAAATATTAAAAGTACTGTTCTTACCCACCTACGGTATGGAGAAACTTAGGAGGAAGGCTGCTGTTGAAGAGTTGCATCCACTAAAAGCGTTGAACAGGAGAAGAAAATAGTTAAAAACCTGGAAAAGCAAAGTTGCAAGCCACCATGCCACATTTGCGTGCGACATTAATACAGAACTGGGATTAATGTGGGACTCCCAGCTGACGTCGTCAGCACAGGGCAAGAAAAGAATCCCAGCAGAGAAAATTGAGGGATACAATTTTTCGGCACGTTCTCGCAACAACTTCTCGGGGCCGCGTGCACCCTAATTTTCGCAAAGTCAAGCTTTCAGCTTGTGGGCAGTGAAAGCGCGAGCGCGGGGAGAGAGGTTTGCATGCGGCGTCTGTCCTCCACGTGCAGAACTCCGGTGCCGCGTGGTGCAGGGAGTCTGCAGACAGTCCGTGGGCGCGCCGAGGAGATTTGTTGACCGGGAAAGTTTTGGAACGGGGTTGCGTTGCGCTATAGCCAGTCAGTAGAGGGGAATGCAGCAGGAGGGGGTAACGGAAGGGGGGGGCGCACAGCCAATAGCCAATCTTTTGTGCGCTCCTTTGTAAGTTGTGTGCGCTCACTCGGCGAGGTGTGTGCGCGCGCACACGCGCAAAGCTTAGAGGGAACAGTGGTTAAGACCCTTCTCTGAACACCAAATGGTAAATCTTTTCCATTTGAAAGCATAAGAACGTCTAGTGGAAGGCTTTCTAGAAGCATGAATAATATCTATGACTTGAGAGATTAAAAACTTGAAGGTCTAGGCTTTCAGCAACCAGGCCCTGAGATGGAGAGACTGGGGGTTTGGGTGCCACAGCGTTCCGTCTTCCTGGGATAGAAGATCTGATGCAGAGCCCAACTCCAGGGAGGGAGCTTGAAAGAGATGCAGAAGTAGAGGGTACCACACTTGGCGTGGCCAATGTGGTGCTATGAGGATCCTGGAACCTCGGTCTCTCTGAAGCTTGAAAAGTGTTTTGGGAATTAGGGGAATGGGTGGAAAGGCATACAGGAAGTCTTGACCCCAGTGAAGAAGGAAGGCATCCTTGGCCTGAACTCCCTGACACGGAATTCTGGAACAGAACCGGGGAAGTTTGGCATTCCGGAACAGAACCGGGGAAGTTTGGCATTCCACGGAGTTGCAAAGAGGTCTATGTCCGGGGTTCCCCAAATTCGAAAAATCCTGGCTACCTGGTCCATGTGGAGGGACCACTCGTGTGGAAGCAGAACTCGACTGAGTCTGTCTGCCCAAGAGTTTTGAACCCCTGGAAGATATACTGCCATAAGATGAATTTGATGCTCTCTGGTGAAGGCCCACAGTCGCAAAGCTTCATTGCAAAGCGACAGAGAGCCAGTCCCTCCCTGCTTGTTCACATAAACATGGCTTTATTGGTTTGTTACACATAAACATGGCTACTTGGTTGTCCGTGTGGATAAGGACTGTCCCGTAGCTGAGCAGGGAGTGGAACACTCTGAGAGCTAAGAATATTGCTCTGAGTTCCAAGAGATTGATGTGTAGAGAAGTCTCCTGTGGAGACCAGATGCCCTGGGTAGAGAGATCTTGCAGATGAGCTCCCCAACCCATTGAAGAGGCATCTGCTGTAAGGGTTGCTTGGGGTAGTGACTTCTGAAAAGGGGACCCCAGCAACAGATTTTGAGAGGACTTCCACCACTGGAGAGACCAAAAAAGGCGACTGGAGTTTGCTATTTTGTCTGACAGGCAACCTGATGCCTGAGTCCATTGGGTGGACAAAGTCCATTGAGCTGCCCTCATGTGAAGGCGAGCATATGGAACCACATGCACGGTGGATGCCATGTGGCCTAAGAGTTGTAACATTTCCCAAGCAGTTAAATGGGACTTTAACTGTATTTGGGAGGCTAACTGCACCAAGCGTAGGCAACGAGCCTGAGGAAGAGAGGCCCTTGCAGTTGTGGTATCCAGCAGAGCCCCTATAAACTCCAGAGATTGAGTAGGGGTGAGATTGGATTTTGGGATGTTTATTACCAGTCCCAAATACTGAAGGACATGCATTGTGCAGGTTAGAAAAGTCTTGGCCTCTGACTGAGAGGGAGCTTGAAAGAGCCAGTCGTCCAGATATGGGAAAACAAATATTCCTAGAGTGCGTAGAAATGCAGCTACTAATGCCATGCATTTCGTGAACACCCTTGGTGCAGAGGCCAGACCGAAAGGAAGCACCCTGTATTGGTAGTGTTTTTCTCCAAAAAGGAACCGAAGGAACCTTCTGTATGTTGGATGGATGAGGACATGGGTGTACGCATCCTTGAGATCTACAGAACAAAGCCAGTCCCGACTCTGAAGGTATGGAAGCAGAGCACCGAGAGAAATCATCTTGAATTTCTCCTTGAATAGAAATTTGTTCAATTTTCTGATATCTAAGATGGGTCTGTAGCCCCCCGTTTTCTTTGGGATAAGAAAATAAGGGGAGTAGAACCCTGTGCCTTGTTGAAGAGGTACTTCTTCTATTGCCCCTTGGGCAAAAAGGGTGGCAATCTCCTGACCCAGAAGGTTGAGGAGAGATGTTGGAGAATTGAACTGTTTCACTATGGTGTGAGGGGGAAGGCTTAAGAAATGAAGCTTGTACCCTTCCTTTATGATAGAGAGTGTCCATTGCTCTGCTGTAATTTGTTCCCATCTGGGAGCAAAGTTAGTCAACCTTCCTGGAATGGTAAGGGGCTCTGGTACCTCCAGAGCCAGAAAGTCTAAGTTCTCTAGCTGCAAGTCAAAGGCCCTGAGGAGGCTGAGGCTGCTGGGTCATGGAAGGCCTAGCAGCCTTTGATTTGGCCTGTTTAGGTGGTTGCTGACGCTTTGCAGCAAAACGACCTGCAGAAGATGCCTGCTGACCATAAGCAGGATAGTATCTTCCCTTTTTGGAAAAAGATGTCTTTTTGAACAATCTTTTCGTAACAGGAGCAGAGGTAGACTTTGAAAGTCGATCCAAAGCGGAGTTTTCAGCATCCATCTGATTGGCCTTTGCTTGCCAATCCTTACCAAAAAAGTTTTCACCTGTACAAGGGATATTCCCTAATTCATCTTGGACCCAGAGCTCCAAATCAGAAGCTTGTAGCCAAGCAATTCTGCGTGCCCCTATGGCAATAGCCGAGGCTCTGCTTACACACTCAAAAGAGTCAAAGGCTGCACGGTTGGAAAATTTGGAGGCATCTTGGGCATGTTTGAGACAAGTGAGAAACTCCTGCCTTTTATCCTCCGAAATGAAAGGGGTTAAAGTCTGCAGATGATCTGTGACTTCTTTTAGAAACATTCCTATATAGAGACTATAGGAGTTGATCCTGGCAGCTAGCATAGAAGCTTGAAAAACCCTTCGGCCAAATGCATCTAGGGTCCTGCATTCACGTCCTGGAGGATTAGATGAGTGTCTCTTTGCACTCTTTATCTTTCTAATGGCAGACTCTACCACAATAGAGTGGTGAGGAAGCTGAGTCTTGTGGAAGCCAGGACAAGGAGGGACACGATACATGGTGTCTAGCCTGCGAGAATGAGGAGAGGTGGTAAGAGGTGTCTCCCACATCCTCAACATGAGATCATACAGAATCTCATGGATAGGTAAAGTAGCTGCCTCTTTAGGAGTTTTAGGATATTGTAAAATATCTAACTCCTTGGCTCTGGGTTCTGATTCAGGGGCCACTGTGATGGAGAGGCCCCTAGCCACTTCCCTAATGAAGTCTTGAAAAGACAAGTCTTCTGGAGGAGACATTCTCCGTTTAGGAGAAGAAGACTCCTGAGGAAGAAGTAACGATGCCTTGACAGAACCCTCAGACTCAGAGTCTTCAGAGGAATCAAAGTATCGCCTGTCTGGATGCTCCTGTAAAGCCCGAAAGCCGTACCAAGTAGGATCAGTATCGGGAATAACCGGTACCGGTTCGGTACCGATGGGCATCATAGGACAGGGTACCGTTGCAGCCGACACCGAAGCCGATGCAATCGGTACCGGCACCGGAGCCGGTACCGACAACGGGGATTGTTGCAGTACCGGAGGCGTCGCAGCCTGTATGAATGCCGTTAGGATGCGCTGCATGGTCAGAATCTTCTGATCCATCGACGCCACCAATGTCTGGATGTCGGTACCAGTGGGAGCCACCGGTACCCCAGAACATGGCAACAGGTGATCTGTCGAGGCCGAGCCATCGATGTCAACCTGTGACCCCATAGACAATGCTTTGGAAGCCAGAGCTTCCCGCCGGGGTAATTTTGCCGGTGCGGAATCCTCGAGGGCAAGCCCGGAGGCATCTCGATGCTTGGAGGGAGATCTACCCTTCGAGGACCAGCTAGATTTATGCTTGGTTACCTGAGATCCATGGGAGGAAGAAGAAGCCCTGGAAGACGTCGATGCCACCGAAGCTGCATCAGAGGGAAACAGGGTACTGAGCTTGACTTCTCGGTTCTGCCGACCTCTTTTAGACATCATGGAACAGGACATACAATCCATAATGGAATGGTCAGGCCCCAAACATTTTAGACACCAGTCATGGGTGTCGGTGACAGAAATAGTACCGCCACATTTTGTGCACTTTTTAAACCCGGAGGCGGGCTTCTCCATGAGGAAAATATTTTTAGGCCTAAGGTCCAAAAACTGAAAATGCACAGTGAAGAAAAGATAAATTGTTTTTTTGTTGTTTTTTTTTAAAGAAAGAAAAGAAAAGACCGGCGGTACCGGTCCGACGTCGAAGAAGGCAGACGCGACACAAAAGAATTAAGAAAAAATAAAGAACTTCTTCTGCGGTGACAGGAACACGACCTGCTGGCTCCCCGGAAAAGAAGAACTGGAGAGAGGCGGTTGGGAAAGGCGGGAAGGCAGCACGCAGGGGCTGTGGGATGCTCCCAAAAGCTTTCTTATTGGACGCTTGGGAGCGTTCCGCGCAGGCTCCGTCAGTACCGACGATACCCATATGTGAAGACTCATTCCTGCTTGTTCCTGGAGATAACACTTTATGCTACATAGGTTTAACCTACAAACCTAGACTAATACTGTCACAAACAAATATTTCTCCCTGCACATTGTAGTCTCTCCACATTCTAATAATGTAAAAATGTAAAAAGTTAGATTACATCCCAAGCATACCCTCTGGAATGTAATCTGTATTGTAATTAATTTGTTATATTGTTACCTGTAAAAAGTTAGTTTACATCCAAAGCATACCCTCTGGAATGTAATCTGTATTGTAATTATTTAGTTATATTGTTACCTGTAAAAGGTTTACACTTGTTTTATGTAAAATGACCAGGTATGTACTTTTCCATACCTTGTAAACCTATGTTCTTTGTAAACCGCACTTGATCCATGGGAAAGAGCGGTATAGAAATACTTGTTAAATAAAGAAAGAAAGAAAGAAAGGGCCACGTCTAAGGTGTGACATGCCTGCAGCGCTGCTCCTTCTATAGAGAGGCTAAGCCGTGGTGTGATGTCAGCATTAGGCAGAGCTTACCGTGTGTACAGGGGGCTTTCCTGGGATGAAGTCACCGTGTCCAGCTGGTTGCTGAGTGTCCCGAAATAGACTGTAGAGGCCAAGTGTTGCCAGGGACATCCCCAATGTGGCCGGAGAAGAGAGGTGTCCGTGCAGCGCCGCTCCTTCTACAGAGAGGCTGAGCTGTGGTGTGTGACCTCGGCACTAGGCGGAGCTTACCGCATATGCAAGGGGCTTCCTGGGATGAAGTCAATGACTTCCCAGTGGCATGGCTTATTGAGTCGAATGCAGATGTTATATCTATGACGATAAGTATGTATCCTAGTTTGAGGCTTTTGATTCCTTTAAGTACTGTGCTGGTTAGGGAGGTTAAAAGTGTTTCCACCCCGTGATACTGCCGGAATCCATGTTGTTGTGAATCCAGGGGAGCGGCTGAATTGATGTAGTCTTGCAATAGTGTTTGAATGTTTTTTTTCTATTACTTTTGCTAAGAGTGGTATGCTAGAAATGGGACGGTATGAGGATGGTGAATTGGGGTCAGGTGCATTGCTTTTTAAGTGATGTCTCATCGAGGAGGTTTTTAATAGGGGAGGCTTGAATCCTTGTGATAGGGAGAGGTTTACTATTTTGCAGAGAATAGGGGCGAGTTCTTGTGCGGTCATCTTTATTCAGAAGGTTGGACAAGGGTCCAGTGGAGATGTGGTTGTGTTCAACGTCTTCAGGAGTTTGCTGCAATGCTCTGCTATGATTAGGTGGAAGGAGGATCAGTTGTTTGTACTGGTGGGGGCTGTCTTCAGGGCGTACGCTAGACTTGGTGTGTGAAATGTGCAGTTGAAGTTTGTTCTGTAAGTAAGATGAAAATTCTTCTGTTGTTATTGCACCGGTGATTTGGTTCTGTGGAAACTTGGTGATAGATGTTACTATTTTGAACAGTTCTCTGGGGCTGTTCAGGGACTTCATGATGATATTCGTGTGATATTCTTTCTTGTGGTTTAGTATGAGTTCGTTATATTCTCTATTTTTCTCTGTATTCCAAGAGATGTGTTTGGCTTTTAGTTCTCCGCCAGCATCTTTCTAGCCATCGTAAGTTGAGCTTAGCTTGTCTTATGTCCGCTGAGTACCATGGTGCCTTGTTTGATCTTAGTGACGTCTTTTTCTGTGGGGCAAGTGCAACTGATGTGATGGTGTCATTACAATTCGTTATTATTGTTGCAAGATCTGTAGAACTGGTGTTGAGCTTGGGTAGTATAAGGTCAAGTATAGCATCTTTGTCAAATTCTCTGAAGCAACGTTGGTTGACTGAGTGGTGTTGTTTGGTTGAGGAGAGATGTGCTGGGAGTTTGAAGGATATCATATGGTGGTCAGACCAAGGTACTGGGGTTACCCTGTTGGGGATTTAAGTTGTACTGGAGTAGAGGTATGAGGGTACGAATACCAGATCTAGTGTACTATCACTAGTGCAGAGGTTCCCAACTCCAGTCCTGGAGGGCCAAACACCATTCAGGTTTTCAGGCTGTCCCTAATGAATATGCAAGAGATACATTTGAATACAATGGGGGCCGTGTATGCAAATGCATCTCATGCATATTTATTAGGGACAGCCTGAAAACCTGAATGGTGTTTGGCCCTCCAGGACTGGAGTTGGGAACCTCTGCACTAGTGTGTGTTTGAACTTCGATGATTTGGGTGAGGTCCATTGTGTTTAATGCATCGAGGAAGACTGTGGCATGAGCTGTAGAGGCTGATTTTAAGTTGAAGTAGCCTAACATGATTAGAGGCTTTTCTTTGCTAGATGCATGCGAGCTCTAGTATAGCTGATAGGTCATCTGGATCAGAGTTCAGGGATCTGTATATCAAGCATAGCGTAATTTGTTTGTTCTCCAATATTATGATATTCAATGCCGGAGTTGATGTGGTATTGATGGGCTTGAGATTTAGTTGCTTGTTAGATAAAATGAATGCTCCTCCACCCTTATGATGAAGTCTGGGGCAGTTATGGATGTTCATGTTTGAGGAGGTAAGTTGATTTAATAGGACATTGTCTGTGTCTGTCAGCCATGATTCGGTAATGCACATAATCTAAACCTTTTGATCTTGTATGTAGTCTGATATGGTTTGGTTTTATTTTGGATGGAGGGTGCATTTACTAGTGAGGAATTGATTGTTTGAGGATGCTGTGCCATTGCGTGGTGCGCTTGAGGGAGCATTCTTGTGTATATTGGGATAAGGCGTTGTGGCCTCCTCTGTGGATGAGGGTCCACTGGTAGAGGTGTTAGATGGCGTCTCTCCCTGTAGAGCAGGGGTCTCAAACTCCAGTCCTGGAGGGCCGCAAACCAGTCAGGTTTTCAGGGCATCCCTAATGAATATGCATGAGATATATTTGCATACAATGGGGCAGTGCATGCAAATATATCTCATGCATATTCATTAGGGATACCCTGAAAACCTGACTGGTTTGCGGCCCTCCAGGACTGGAATTTGAGACCCCTGCTGTAGAGGACTGGAATCATGCCGTTCCATATTTATGTTGATCTGGATGGTCTTATTAGAATTATTATAAGGAGGAAGAACGAAATAGTGTTAGTCCACTTCATTTCATGTAGTTGTGAGAATAATATCTTGAAGTCTGGTGGGTTTAGACAGAGTTGTGGAAGGTTGCTTATCTCTTGATGTCAATAGTTATATGGAGGCTCTTACCTTTGACTAGTGGCGCTGTGTGATGCCCCATTGTGAAACTGTGAGAGCTGTATAATTTCTTTGTGGCTGTGGTTGGGACTTGAGTCTGGTCGCTGTGTACTGCAGTGTTGATTTCTGCTGCTGTGGTGTAGTGCAAGTTGGATTGAGGATTTACTGTTACAGCTAGTACATCTTGATTGGTTGGCGTCGTCAGTGGATGTCTCTCTTTGCCTGTCTTGGTGTCCCCTCCTTGGTCCCCACCTAAGGGCCACGCCAAAGAGCTCTCTGGCGAGGCCCTCAGGCGCAGGCCCGCCAAACGTGAGCATATCTGTTGGAGCTTCCTTTTAGCATTGCTGGGGTGCGGTGGGCCTGATCGGCCTTGTGGAGGTGATCAGGGAGGGGCCTGCTCTTCCCACTCACCGCCCCGACACCGATCTGGTTGGCGGGGTGTCATGTGTCCTTTGTGCACCTGTCTGTGCTTCCGTTTAGCGTTGCTGGGGTGCAGTGGATCTGATCGGCCTTGTGGAGGTGATAAGGGAGGGGCTGCTCTTACTGCTCGCTTCCCCGACGAAGATCTGGTTGGCGGAGGTGCTGTGTGTTCTTTATGTGCCTGTTGGTGCTTCCTTTTAGCGTTGCTGGGGTGTGGGTAGGCCTGATCAGCTTTGGCACTTGGCCTACTCACAAGGCACCTCCATGTGAGAGAGGACCTCTTTTGTCACAGTCCAAAACTATGAGCCATGGCTCCTTGCTGTTATGGCCTTACCTTCCTGCCAAGATTCGCTAATGCCTAGGCTACAGCCCTGGCCTAAATTTCAAAGAAACACCGAGCACTGCTCCCGAAGCTTCTTCCAGTGGCACCCACAACACAGAGGGACCTACCATGTGAGCTAATATATGCTAAAAATTCTACCTCTGACCCTTGCCCAGGAGGAAGGAAGGGCTGACAAGAGGAACATAGCCGAACTCCAAGCATCCCTAAACTTCCCCTTGTTCTTTTTTCCCGTTTTTCTCTCTTTTTAAAAAATATTCAACCCACCGGAGAGGAAGGGGGAGGGGAATCAGAGGCAAGGAGGGAGAAAGACCAAGAAAATTTTAAATTAATAAAACAAAATGAAAATGAAACAAAGAAAACAAAACCAAGGGGCAAGATGACAACCTCCTGTACAGAGAGAGGGACCTGGCCTCCTCCAGGTGTTACCTGACAAGAGCAAGGGTTGGTTTCTGAACCTGGCTTTTCCCCACTGCAGAACTCAACTAAGAATCCAACCCGATTGGGCTAGGAGCATGTTACTTCAGACCGGAAGAGCTGCACAGTATGTTATCACCATCTGCTGGAGACCCAGAATATTGGGAAGCTGGGGTTTGCATGGGGCCTTATATAGGTCACAGCTTACGGCTCTATAGTTTCCGTCTGCATCTGCTGGTTGACAGACATAATCCATGGATTTGGGATAGACTAATGAATGATAAGGATCGATCTTACAATCAATTGTAAGATCTTACAATCAATTGTAAGATCTTATTGTTACAATGTATGTTCCAAGTTTAAACTCCTGTTACAATGTAAGCACAGAACAGACTTCTGACTGTGCACCCTTGTTGTATGTAAACCGCACTGATAACAAATAGCGCGGTATATAAAAGTTATAAAATAAATAAAATAAATAAATAAATTGTACACCTTACAAACCTATCTTACAATCAATTGTACACCTGTACAAGATCGATTGTAAGATAGGTTTGTTTATTGTTCGTTGTAATTTATGTTTGTTTAGTTCTTTGTAAATAGTTTTTGACACAGTTGCATACAATGTTTACCTGCATATAGTTACAACTACTGTTCCATGTAAAACTATATAAAATTGTTTAACTGTTCCCTGTAAACCGCCCTTGATCTCTGGAAGGGGCAGTATAGAAGAAAGGAATAAATAAATAAATAAGAAATTAAAGTTAAAAATACATATATTTTACAGCCTAGGAAGAAGATTCATATCCAGGGCAGAGAGGCAGCATGTAGCTATATGTTGGTCACACCATGAACTTGGTCGGTTTCCATCTGCTGTAAAGGAAGAGTTCTCGTCAATGGTCTCAACTATTATAGTATAAATCCAGAACACTTAATTGACAAGTTAAGGAAATTCACCTTTTCACTCACATTTGTAACAGATCACACAGACAGCAAAATGACGCATGAAGCAGGTGTACAGAAATATATACATACACCTGTACCATATCACACAAAGGAAAGTTAAGCTAATAGTAGTTTACCTCCATTAGCCAATAGGTTTTCCTGAACTTTATCTTTACTGTCCTCCAACACATCTGCCATATACTGGGCCACCTTCTTGACAACACTAAAAGATTAAAAAAGTGAAATGTTAAGGTAAGTTTATAGAAGTTCAAAACCGAATAAGTCTTATAACTAGATGTCATTCTATTTAACCAACAGAAAAGGTCAATTTATAAAAATTTGCATCATTATCCATTTCCCCAACTATCAGATTTTAAAATAACTCTCTTGGCTCTGACCCTCAGAGTCTCTTTACTACTCTCAACTCTCTCCTTGAGGTACCAACTCCCCCGACCCCTCCTTTCCTTTCTGCTCAAACTTTGGCTATTTCCATGATACAGTCCACAAGATTACACCTTATTCCCCACAAGGTCAGCTCCATCCTATCTTCTCCCTCTTCACTCCCAACTCTTCCCTTCATCCCCTGCTACCCTTTCTTTCTTTTCTATGATCTCTGAAGAAGCCACTCACCTTTTCTCCTCCAAACTCACTACCTGTTCCTCTGATCCTATTCTTACCCATCTCTTTAACTCCATCTCCTCCATTATTATCCCTTCCATCTCTCATATTCTCAACCTATCGCTTTCCACTGCAACTGTTCCTGCAGCCTTCTAGCATGCTGTGGTTACACTTCTCCTCAAGAAACCCTCATTAGATCCTACTTGTTCTTCCAATTATCTCCCTCCTCCCCTTCATTTCTAAACTACTTGAACATACAAGTTCACCGCCATTGCCTTGACTTTCTCTCCTCTCAAGCCCTTCTGGATCCATTGCAATCTGGCTTTCATCCTTTACATTCTACTGAAACAGCTCTTGTCAAAGTCTCCAGTGACCTGTTCCTGGCAAAATCCAAGGGCCTTTACTCAATCATCATCCTTCTTGACCTTTCTGCTGCTTTTGACACTGTTGACCACCATCTTCTCCTCAATACCTTGTACTCGGAACAGAGCCTTTTAAGGGTTCTGTGCTATCCTGGTTCTCATCTTCTCTCTCCAACTGCACTGTCAGTGTTTGTTCTGGTGGATCCTCCTCTACTGCTATCCTGCTCTCAGTTAGTATACCCCCAAGGGTCTGTCCTGGGTCCAATCCTTTTCTCTCTATATACCAAATCCCTTGGTGCACTCATCTCCTCCAATAGTTTTCAGTACCATCTTTACACTGATGACTCTCAGATCTCTCTCTCTACACCTGAAATCTCTCCTGCAATCCAGGCACGGATCTCTGCCTGCCTGCCTGACATTGCTGCCTGGATGTCTCATCGCCATTTGAAATTGAACATGGCCAAAACTGAACTTCTTATTTTTCCTCCTAAACCCACCTCCTCCCTTCCTCCTTTCTCAATCTCTGTAGATAACACTCTACTCCTCCCTTTTTCCTCAGCTTGCAACCTTGGGTCGCCTTTGATCCTCACTTTCCTTCTCCACACACATCCAACTGAAAGAAACGACAGGTTTTAGCTTTCTCCACAACATCAGCAAAATTTGCAACTTCTTTCTGAAAACACTACTAAGACACTTATCCACTCTTTAGTCACCCCCTATCTAGACTACTGCAACCTCCTCCTTGCTGGTCCTCCCTCTGAATCATCTCTTTCCCCTTCAAATCTGTTCAAAACTCAGCAGCATCGCTAATCTTCCACCAGCCTCAATATGTTCATATAACACCCTCTTCTCAAGTTGCTTCATTTGCTCCCTATCCGTTTCTGTATCCAGTTCAAACTTCTCCTACTGACCTATAAGTACACTCATTCTGCTGCTCCTCATTACCTTGCCTCTCTTCTCTCTCCCTACACCCCTATTCAGGAACTACGCTCTTCTGACAGATCCCTTCTATCTGTGCCCTACAGCCAACTCCAGACTGCGATTCTTCAACTTTGCTGCTCCTCATGCCTGGAACAAACGTCCTGAGCCTGTACATTAGGTTTCATCTCTGGCCCTTTTCAAATCCAGGCTGAAAACTCACCTTTTCAAGGCAGCTTCTGAATCCTGATCTGCTTAGCCTCATATGTACTTTCTTACCATTCCCCTAGATGTCCCTTGTCCTCAGCTGTTATGTTGTCCGTCTTGACTGGATTGTAAGCTCTGTTGAGCATGGATGGTCTTCTATATATGTCTGTACAGTGCTGCAAACGCCTTATAGTGCTATACAAATGATTAGTAGTAGTAGTACTTTCATCCTCAATTACTGTGCATGTCAAAACGTGACATTTTACTTACCAATTAATGTCCTTTCCTTGAGTCCTGCTAGACCAGTCCAGACAAGTGGATTGTGTTCCCCTACAAGCAGATTGGTGGAGACAAAGAACTAATGAAAAGCCCAGATTCTAATGACATCACTCCCATGTCTCTATTCGCCTCAGCCATCAGAGGTTCCTTCATTATTCATCCCAAAGCATATGGTAGAAATATGGCAAGCCTCACACAACCTCAATCGTGAGCAACAATGAGTAATTAACAGTAGAGAACTATGTACAAGAAAGCATAAACAGGAAGCTGTCAGTAGAAGATGAACCTGCAGAGCCAAGTATAAAAATCATGGCAGACCCAAGGGCAACGCAGCAGAAGAACAGAGTAATACAGTTTCAGGGGTGGACCCTGGACTGGTCTAGCAGGACTCAAGGAAAGGACATTAATTGGTAAGTAAAATGTCACCTTCCATATCATCCTGCTAGACCAGTCCAGACAAGTGGGATGTACCAAAGCTACAATTCCACTGGGTGGGAAGAAGACACAGCAGTTCACAAAACCCTTGAGCCAAAGGCCATGCCCATCTGTGGGTGGACAGCCAAGTGGCAATGCTGGACAAAAAATGGAAAGTGATACCCATGTCGCTGCCTGACAAATGTCTGCAGGAGCTACCGAGCTCCACTCAGCACACGAGGATGCTTGTGCTCAGGTAGAATGGGTGTGCAAACCCTCCACAACCGGCTGGTTCCACAAGAGATATGTCATGGCAATGGCCTCCTTAATCCAGTGCCCCATTGTCGACCCGGCCACTGCGTCACTCCTACATGGACCAGCAAATAGCACAAAAAGATGGTTGGACTCACAAAAGGAATTCATAACCTCAAAGAACCGGAGAAGCACCCTGCATACATCCATGAGGCGAAGGTCCTCCAGGCAGGAGGGCAGGCAGACCACCTGGTTCACGTGAAACGGAGATAGCACCTTTGGCAAGAAGGCAGGCACAGACCGAATGGAAACTGCCTCCTTTGAAATAGACAGCTAGGGACTTCAGCAAGACAAAGCCTACAGTTCTGAAATTCGCCTTGCGGAACAAATCACGATCAAGATGACCGTCTTGAGCATCAAATCTTTTGAGGTAGTACGCTTCAAGGCTCAAGGGTGCCACCATCAGAGTCTTGAGCACCAGACATAGATCCCAGGAAGGGACCACAGATCGAAGGGGAGGATGCAGATGCCAAACCCTTTGGAGAAAGCATGAGACATCCAGGTGCAAGGCTAGAAAATTACCAGCCACCGGACCTTGGAAACAGGCCAAAGCTGCTACCTGAACCTTCATAGAGCTAAGGGAAAGGCCCTTCTCCAGGACATTCTGTACAAAGGCCAACAGAGATAGCAGTTTGGCCACCTCAGCAGTCAACTGCCGAGCACCACATCATCGCACCAGATCTCCATGTATGCCAGCTTGGCAGATCTCCTCCACGCTACGAGCAGAGTAGAGACCACTGTAGGAGAGTAGCCCTTATCCGCTAGCCATCTCCTTTCAATAGCTAAGCCATAAGCGAGAAAGGACTCAGGTCCTCCAGGACGATCAGTCCCTGTCATAATAGGCCTTGAAATGGAGGCAACCGCAGAGGCAGCACCTACAGGAGCCACATCATGTCTCAGAACCACGGTCTCCTTGGCCAATCCGGTGCCACCAGAACAACCCTGCCCAGATGGCATTCTATACACCAAAGCACACACCCCACCAGGGGCCACAGAGAAAACACACAGCAGGTGCTGACTTGTCCAAGGCTCAATCAGGGCATCGATGCCCTTGGACCCCATCTCTGTGCGATGACTGAAGCAGCGGAAAACTTTGTCACTGGCACGGGTTACCATCAGATCCATTTTGGAGTGATCCCAGTGGCACAGAATCAACTGAAACATCTCCTGACAATTCCCACTCTCCAGGATCCAGAGAATGCCGGCTGAGGAAGTATGCTTTCACATTGTTCACCCAAGCAATGTGCTGAACAGACAAGGCTAAGAGGTTCTTCTCCATTGAGGTAAGTAGTAGAGCCACCTCCAGAGCTACTCCGGCACTCCTCGTATCGCCTTGCCTAGCGACATAGCCACCACCGAGTTGTTATTTGAGAACACTCAAACCGCCTGGCCCTCAACCAAGGGCTGGAAACACAGAACAGTCAACCTGATGGCCCTCTCTTCGAGGTGGCTGATGGACCACACCACTTCTCTGTGGTTCCAATAGCCCTGCAATGGCAATGGGCTCCCTAGCCCAGGAGACTGACTTCCATTATCAAGACAATCCAAGAGAATAGTCCAATGGCACATCCTTCCTTAGATGACAGGGTGGACCCCACTATCAATGAGAGCAGGAGCCTGTGCCCGAACTCCTGAGAACTTGGGGACCACCGAACCAGCACGAAACACAGGAGTGGTCACATGTGAGCACGCAGCATGTGCCCATGGCACCATCTCTATGGGTGCCTCCATCAATCCGAGCAGCTGAAGATAATCCCTTACTCTGGGGGCCTGCTGCATACAAAACAGCACCAGGTAATCAACAGACTGACTTTCTCCTCTGGCAGGAAATCTCTGCTCACTTGAGTGTCAAAATGTGCTCCCAGAAACTCTAGGGACTGGGAAGGCAACAGCTGGCTTTTTCCCCAGTTGATCACCCAGCCAAGGCTTTTCAAAAAGGACACCACTCAGGATGTCACCCAAGACGTTTCTGAAAACGACCCGAATGAGCCAGTTATCCAGATATGGATGGCCACAGATCTCTTGGCACCACTGCACCATGGCCACCACCACCATGATCTTGGAGAATGTCCTCGGGGCAATGGATAGCCCGAAAGATAGGGTGGCAAACTGAAAGTGAGAGCCAAGCACGGCAAAATGCAGATACTTCTGTTGATCTGCCCAGATCGGGATATTAAAATATGTCTCAGCCAGATCCATAGAAGCCAAGAACTCCCCTTACTGCACTGCTTGAATCATAGAGCACAATGTTTCCATCCAGAAGTGCAGAATACGCGAGTGCTTGATGACTTGCTTGAGGTCCAGAATGGGCTGGAAAGAAACTGTCCTTTTCTGGGCTCCACGAAATAGATGGAATATCTGCCCTTGCCCCGCTCATCCGGCGGGATGGGAACCACTGCCTTAAGGTGCAGCAACTTGTCCAAGGTGGCTTGCACAGTGGCACTCTTTGCTCACAGATCCACAAGGGGAGATCACAAAGGCATTTGGTATCAGCTCTTTGCACTCCAGGACACAGTCAAACTGAATGGTGTCTAGCACCCAGTGATCCTTGGTAACCCGGGCCCATTCTGGAAAGAAAAAGCAAAGCCTGCCTCCAACTGGAGGAACCTGGGAATGGGCCCCCAAAACCATCATTGTGCAGCCCAGGAGGGTCTTCCACTGGAGGATGCCAAGTCCATGGGCACACGTCCTCCACGAAAGGACAGAGAATAAGTTTGAAGCTCAGAAGCAGAGGGGAATAAAAGTTTTTCCAGATCGGTAACACCGAGAGTCCCGAGACCCCCGGAAATCCAGCCAGCGCACCTTAGTGAATGGGCAGAGGCTGATGAGAAAGAGCACAGTCCCACTTCACAGGCCCCTTGTTTTGCCCAGGTCTTTCACCAGCTTCTTTAAATTGGCTGCAAACTGAAGCTTTCTCCCTTAAAAGCAAGTTGGGTCAACCAGGCTTTGAAATATGTGTCCACTGCCCAGTGCCAGAGCCAAATCCAACACTGTGACACTGTCATCAGGGCATCATCTCTGTCTGCCAAATGTACCAGGTCATACATGGCATTTGAAGAAAGGCTGTAGCCAATTCCAAAAGAGGAGTAGTATCATCTGGGGGAAGAGAATGAATCCAGTGGAGCAGGGTTCAAGACGTCAGGCTGGTACATACCGCCAGCTGCAGAATAGTAGCTGCAACAGCAAACTGACTCCTCAGTAACAAATCCACCTTATGGTCCAGAAAATCCTTTTGGGCTGATCTGCCTTCCATAGGCATGGTGGTCCATCTGGTAACCGCCGTAATGTACATATCCACCTTGGGAATGCCAAACCTCAAGTACTCCTCCTCCCGGAGAATGGAGATGATCTTATACACCCATAACCTTTTAAGCAGGAAGTCGGGAGAGTCCCATTCTGACCAGAGCATATCCTTGATCACATCTGGGAAAGGGAAAATGGTAGTGGAGTTTTGCATCCCTTGAAGGAGCGGACGTATTTTCTGCTCCTGCTCCATGCCAGAAGCATCTGTCAAGTTCAAAGGCAGATGAGACCCTGGATATCAATGGCACCAGCTCCTTCTTCTGGGATAGGAAGATCACTCCAGTCTCTGTAATCTTCTGAAGGCGAGAACATCCACATCAGGGACAAGTACTAAGCCATCAGAATCAGAGTCAGAGTCATAGAGGTCTCAGACAGCTCCCAGCTGCTCCTCATCTCCAGGGGCACGCCCTTCACCGGAGATGCTTAGCCAAAGATAATCAAACAGGGCTTCCACTCAGCCTGCCCCACAAGAGACTCAGAGGCTGCAGGATCGGAATTTCCACGTCAGAAAGACAAGGCCTGATGCAAAAGGGAAAGAATTCTGGGGAGGACAATCTGGAGTCTGGAAGCTCCCTCTCTGACATGACTCCCCAACGCCAGGGGACACAGTCACTATAGACCCTCTAGAGGGCGATGAACGGCTCACAGCATGGTCACAGGATCCTCTAGCTGGCTGAATATCCTTATCTATAGTGCCTTCCGTCACCTCCGGCCCTGAGGCACGTAAGGTCGGACTAACTGTATCCCCTGACCGGGAGGGGGAAAGCAGGCCCTCCAGGGACGACTCAGAAGTTGCTATGCAAGAAGAGCAGAGTCCAGAATCCAGGGATAAGGCAACTCGCTTGCCACAGGCCGAAGAACGTTTCCTGGAAGAAGATACAGACAGTTAGGCAAGTATCACAACAGCATGCACTAAGGCTGCGGCGGCTCGAAGGCACGCATTATGTTTCAACTGTTTGTTGAATCATGATAAATATAATAAGCCACCAAATCATATTACAACAAGCATCATTCGTGTTACAACACACACACGGCAGAACTAATGAATTATAACTGAGATTATTTTTTGTATTTTCTCCCCTCTTCCTAGTCCCTGTTCCCCCCTCCCCCGCCTAGCATCCCCCTCCCCCCCCCATCCACTGACTCTTACCGCAGGTAAATACACACCCCTGGGGAGGCAATCATATGAACCTCTGTCTAATTCGCTACTACCCATCCCCCAAATGCCTCACTTCCCTCCATTCGTCCCCCCTCTCCTTCTCCACCCCCTTCTCAACCCCCTCCCTCAGCTCTCCTGTAGGCAAGGCCCCCCGACAGTGATCCACTGTATCTAAAAGTCATTTAAAATATAACTTCGACTGCGAGTGGATAGTACCTGGATATAGTCATCTCAAACCACAAAAAACCTGGGCAGGCACCTACACTCTGCCACGGCCCACAGTTTGTCGATCTGTAGGTGATGGTACAGGGCATTCCGCCACTGCCAGTAACTAGGGTGGATCAGAAGATTTCCAGCCCTGGAGGATTATTCGTGTCGCCAATACCCAAGAGAGACGCAGCAAACACCTCCTCTTTTCCCCTGCGGCTCCAACCTCCTCCATCCTATGTAACAGGGCCGCCTGTGGGGTGAGCCACCATTGCTGCCGGAGCATCTGTTCAGTGAATTTGTGAACATCCTGCCAGTATTCATGAACCCTAGGATAAGGCCACAACAAATGAACCAATAGGGCTTCCTCCTATCCGCATTTAGGGCAACTGAGCCAACCCATATATCCCATGGCTCGTAAGTGACCCAGCGAGAGATATGCTCGCCAAATTATACAGTATTGCATGTCACAAAGAGAGACCATGGCTGTAAAGAGCGGGATCGGAGTAATGAGTTTCCGTACATCCTCCCCCATCAGCATTGTGCTGAGATAAGCATTCCAGGTCTCTGCTAGTCGGTGGCAGGCAATAGTGGAAGCCCTTGTGGTGAAGGAGGATTGCACCCGAGCTATCGTTATCCTCCCTGATTCATCACCTAAAAAGAAATCCTCTAAATTCGTGCAAAAATCACAAAGTAAGTTGCTCACCTCTAGGCTACAGAAGTAGCTTTGGAGTTGGTAATAAGAGAAGAAATCTCCCTTATTCATTTCATATTGTGTGCTGAATGTTGCAAGGGGCAGTGGAGCACCCTCATTTGTCAGCACCTGGATCAAGGTATTGGAGACCTAAGCCTTGCCACTGATGGAAACTTGCTGAAGTCATACCCAGTGTAAAGTCCCCATTCCCTTGAATTGTTAAATAAACTGACTGAGAATATGAATGATTTAGGCATGAACAAATCCATTTCCAGATTAGGCGGGTAGTCCTAATCAGATGACATTTCCGAAGCTCAACCAGCAACCTATTCCGAGAGCATGCAGTATATAATGGACATGCAGGGGGGCCACCAGGGCTTGTTCACAGGCTAGATTAGTGTATTCCTGCATTTTCAACAACCAATCCTTCAGATGATGTAGGAGACAGGCTAAATTGTAGGCCCGAAGAATTTCCCCTCTATGCCAAGAGCCCTTAAGCACCGATAGTGCTATCCAAGCCCAGCGTCCCGACCAAAGGAAGCAGGACAGCAGATGGTCCAGTCTAAGGAGATATTTTCTCAAAAGCCATATGGGCACCATTTGGAGCATGTATAGCCAATGTGGGAAGAATATCATCTTAAACAATGTGATATGCCTCCCAAATGAAAGGGGAAGGTCACACCACTTCTCCAGGTGCTGCTCTGTTTGGATCAGAAGAGGTCCCACATTGCAGCAGTAGAGATCTTGTAGAGCCGTTGACAATCATCCCCATAAGAACATAAGAACATACGATATGCCATACTGAGTCAGACCAAGGTCCATCAAGCCCAGTATCCAGTTTCCAACAGTGGCCAATCTAGGTCATACGTACTGTGGTAAGGAAGCTCATCCTGAGTTTGGAGAAAGTGAAAAAAACAAAGAATTCACCCTAATAAAAGGACCTATTTTGCAAGGTCAGAGAAATAAAACCACAACCACACCTAGAAAACAGAAAATACCCAGCTGGAACAGGTTTCAGAGTTCCCCTAGTGGAGTAAGGGAGAGTGAATACAGACCCAAGGTAAAAGACCCTTACGTCAGTAAGCTCCCCGATTACCCAGGTGCCAGAGGGCAAGCTGATCTCCGTCACCTGGGAAGAGAAGAGGTGGGGCTGGAACCCTGTAGATTTAAGTCTAGGTTAGATTATACAGAGGTTAGCAAGGAGAGCTGGAGGAGCAACGGGAACAGGAGCAGGAACAGCAGGAGAGGAGAGTGCTGGAAAGAGCCAGAGAGAGGTACAGAGCACGAGAGAGGAGAAGCTGCTACAAGCCAAGGCACAGGTACAAGCCTTAGAAGCCTGTCCCATACTGAGCAGTACAGAGTTGCAGGAGACACTCTCAGCTCTAATGAGAGGCTGTCAGCTAAGCCCAGTGAGCTAGAACGAGAGATAGAACCAATGCAACTAGGAGAGCCTGATGCAGCTTTGAATGAGGAAGATATATTCATGGATTGCTCTTTGTGCCAAGCCTTAGCTACAGAGGGGTTGAAGGAAAGCCAACCTTAAGAGAAAACTCTCCAGAGCAAGGTAACCTTGAAAAGCAAGGAAGATGTTTTGAGAATTCCCTGTGTTAAGAGGGGAAACTTATGCTGAGAAGTGAGAACAAGCGGAAGCTGTATAATTGTGCTTGTTAAACACCTGCTATCCTGTGCAGTGAGATGGCAAGAAGCCAAGCTAACGGTGAGAGGAAAAAAGCTTTTGTTTTGCTTTTGAATGTTCCTAATAAAACCTGAGTAGAGCTTTGTTTGCTTATTGGAAGTTTGTTCCTGTTGGAAGTTTTGCTTTTCTTATAAAGAGGAGAACAGCCTGAAAATGTTTGGAACTGAAAAGAAAGAAAATTGCCGTTGAAGAAAGCTGTTTGTATTTATGCTTTAACCAGCAAGGCTAGAGAAAGCTGGAAGCCTTACTGTTAAAGGGGTTTTTGCTTTTGAGCTGAAGAATACTGTAAGCTGATATTTTGTTTTGACCTTTTGCTTATGTCCTGTTGTGTTTTTGAAAGAAACCTGGAGAAAATAATCCTGAAAGAGGTAATTTATGAACCTTGCATTTGAGTTTAATAAATTTCTGTCACTGCCTTATCACAAGAGCCAAACTACAAGTTTTTTTCTACCTGAAGCCATATGTGTAGCAGTTAAACTACATTTCCCAAGAAGCATTGCGGGGGAACCAGTCAGAGAAGGCTGAAAAGGGAAGTTTCTATTATAACCACGACCCTCTATGCTGAATGCAAGGAGCAAGGGCGTGACAGTACCTAGCAGTTTCCCCAAAAGACAGGTTCTGCAATGCTTGTACTGGGTCAGGCATTGATATCCTGGGTCCCTTCTTAATAATGGTTTATGGACCTTTCCTCCAGGAACTTGTCCAAACCTTTTTTAAAACCAGCTACACTAACAGCCTTTACTACATCCTCCGGTAACAAATTCCAGAGTTTGATTACACGTTGAGTGAAAAAATATTTTCTTTTATTAGTCTTAAATAGTTTACCCTGTAGTTTCATTGCATGTCCCCTAGTCTTTCTATATTCTGATAACGTAAACAATCGATCTACGTTTACCCGTAGATAGAGACATGAACCAGATAGAGACATGAACTCCCAAATAGAGACATGAACCAGATGCCCATGAACCCCCAGATAGAGACATGAACCCCCAGATAGAGACATGAACCAGATGCCCATTGAAGCGGGAACTCTCCCATCCATGTTGCTCGCACCGAATCACAGTTAGGCAATGCCTTGGATTTGTCGAGGTTGAGTTTGTAAGCCAAAGAAGTTCCAAAAGATCATAAATTCTGTTGAGTGCTGGGAGGGAGTTCCCAGGAGACTAAGATGAACCAACAGATCGTCTTGGTAAGCCACTAATTTGAATTCATAAGGTCCCATCTGTACTCCACATATCTCCGGATTCCGTCAGATTTGACATAATGGCGGCTCCAATGTCAAGATAAACAACAGGGGGGAAAGGGGGCAGCACTGATGGGTACCACGGCACAGAGAGAAGTGGGTTGTGTGCGTACCATTGATCATAAACCTTGCCCAAGGTTCCAAATAAAGAGTATGAATTGCCTGAAGGAAAGGGCCCACAAAACCAAAGTGTTCCAGAGCCATGAACATATATTTCCAGCCCACTCTATCGAAAGCTTTCTCTGCATCGAAGCTGATGAGCAAAGATGGGAGGTTCGCCGATATGCAACGTGACATCGCTGCTAGGATTTGACTGATGTTTCCCACTGCCTGATGCCCCTTGACAAATCCTACTTGGGCAGGGTATATCAGGTCAAGGATCATCCCCGAGGGGCGCTCCGCCAGGACCTTGGCCATAATCTTAATATCCACATTCAATAACAAAATAGGGCAATAGGAGTCCGGGAGCAAAGGGTCACAGTCGGGCTTGGTGATGACCATGATCAACGCCTCATTATTCTGGTATGGGAACTTCTGTAAGATCACTAACTGTTGACACATGTCAGTGAGAAGGAGACAAAGTTGGTCTTTAAGTATCTGGTAAAATTCTGCACTAAAACTGTCAGGGCCCAGGGCTTTGGATGTGGGCAAGCCTTCAATCACTTTCTGGATTTTGCTTGGTGTAAAAGACTCATTTAGTTGGGTTTGGTGGGCTGGGTCCAAAAGGGGAAGATCACAGCATTGGAAACAGGCCTCAGCACCGTGACCATCTTGGTCATCCGCTGCATATAGGGTGCAGTAGTAGGCTAAAAATGTTTGTTCTACCGCCTCTTGGGAAGTCTTTATCATCCCATATGCTGTTTTAATCGTCGCGACTGTTTTAGAACTGCCTGCTGTTTTAACCAGAAACGACAACAGTTTACCTGAGCGGTTACTGAAGCAGTAAAATTTGTATTTGCAATATTGTATCAATTGTTTTTCTATGGAATGAAGGAGAATATTTAATGGACTCTGAAGAATCAAATAGGCTTGCCAATTCAGTTCTGTGTCTTGGCAACTTAACTTCCTGTGCAACATCCGCAGCTGCCGCCCCCACTCCACCAATTTGTTGTTGTGGTCTTTCCGTCACCCACTGACGTACCCGATCACCGCACCCCACAGGTAAACTTTAGCGGTTTCCCAGAATAAACATGGATTGTCCTGATGTTGTGCGTTCGTTTCTGCAAAATAGGCTCATTGTCCTCGTAGAAATGAATTGAAGTCTGCATCTCCCTTCAAGTAGAAATGCCAGTCCTGCATCCCACTTCGTGGGGAGGTTAGGTGGAGGTCCAGCCACACCATCGCATGAGCTGAAATTTGGATGTTGCCAATCTCGGCCCCCTCCAATCTACCCAACAGGTTCTGCGAGACCAAAAAGTAATCCAATCGTGACCATGTACTATGCGCTCTAGAATATGGGTATAATCATGCTCATTAGGATGTAGTATGCACCAGGTATCCAGGGGCTCTCGACTTTCAAAAATTTCCATGAGTCTATGCTGTTGTTGATAGTCTCCTTGTCCTCTAGCCTGGGACCGGTCTATTAATGGGTCTAATACACAATTGTAGTCTCCTCCTAAAACCACCTGTGTTCCCTGCCTGTAGCAAGTTCTGCACCAGTTCATAAAAAAATTCTCTTTCATAACTATTTGGGCCATAAATGTTGTCCAGATAGACTGGGACTCCCTGCAACCATCCCCACAGCATTAGACTGCGACCACCTGAGCTCCTTATCAGCCATTCTAGCTGGAAATCCAGTTCTTTTCTGATCAGTATCACTACTCCTGCCTGTTTGTGCACTGCCGCTGCTCCGTAGGCCTCTCCCACCCACCAAAACTTTAATTTAAGATGTTCCGTATCAGTCATATAGGTCTCTTGTAGAAAAGCAATGTCCACACTTTTGTCTCAAAGTGTCTTAAGCACCTTGTATCTTTTTATCGGGCAACCCATAACTCATGTTATTCTCGTTTGGTAATAGGTGTGGTCCTTGCAGAGATGAAGTCTGTCTGGGAGGGCTCCCCAGCCCAGGCACACAACCACCATGTCGTGACGGCCTCGCCCACAGGCGAAACCACCCTTACCATCCCCACCAAGATGCCTCCATCCTCTAATATCCAATTTAAGCCTACCCTCCCTATGCATCCCACCGGAAGAACACCCCAAGATTCACTTCCACTTCCACTCCCACTATCCCCCTTCCCCCAATCCTAATCCCCTTTGTCCATCTGCACTCCCGAAGCCACCCACCAAGATCCACAGTAGCATTCGGGTCCTCCCGCATACCTAGCCGCTATCTATTCCTTCCCCTCGGTCTTCCAACCTACTAATCTGCCCTTTCTTCCTCTATTGGGGGGGGGGGGGGGTGCGAGTATTCAATGGGCATCCTCCTGGCCCCCCCCATCTCCCCTGTGAGCCGCGAACTGCCCATTCAGAATGGAGGAGAAGGCACTGACCCCCCCCCAATCTAGGAACTGGCCTGCAAGTCAGCCCACCCCTGGTTCAGGAACTCCAGTCTCTACCTCCCCAGTCTCCTTAGCGCAATCCCATGTACCCCTGCAGGCTTCCTCTCCATGCCTTCCCCATTCCCCAACACAGATCCTTTGCAGCACTCATGCCAAAAAGGCATGCACGCACCTTGTTACAAAACAACTCGATTGAATAGGTTTGCATTAACGTAGTTTACCAAACATTGTTTAACTTGTTACACTTATATTATTGAACTAGGTAAATTTATGTAACTTGTCAATCTGGGGAGAGAGCACTCACCCCTGGGTGCTCTTCACCCCTGGTGCATCCAGAGGGCCCGAATATGCCGAATGTGCTGCTGCACAGCGGAGGGGGCCATGCAGAATATTTAAAAAAGGGGGCGGAGAGCGAACCAACGGGGCCCACCACCTCCCAAAGCCACCCAGTGTATCAGCAAAGCACCATCTCCTCCCTCGTCATCGGCCTCACACCTGCATCCCAGGAGAGATGACAGGACAGGACAACATGCAGGGGTTCCAACAACAAGTGGCGTTGGCCATTGCCAAGGCAGCGATGGTTAGATTAAAATGAAAGAATCAAGGCCCATGATAGCCTGCAATCCCCACCCATCCCCGGGCCAAGCAGCCTGGTCCCGTACAGAGCGTCCCCTCCTACAAACCCATGCTATTGTTAATATGTCCCACTGAGGGTCAAAATCAGTTCTTAATGAACCCATTGTCCAGCTTTTTCAGCTGTTAGTAGCCGCAGCCTCCTTGGAGAGCAGCTGACCATGTGGTGTCCGATACTAAGAAACTTGAGCCTCAGACAAATGACCTCCCAGTGAGGCAGCTGTCTCCCAAGGTGGGCCGACAGCCACCGCTCCACCCCAGGGGGAAGCCAGGCCCCATCATGGAACCCGAACTGAAAGTTATAGTTTGGTCTCTAGAGGCCACACTATGCACCCCCACTCTCCGTAGGTTTAAAGCTCCATTCCTGGTTCGCTTGAGTCTCTCCTGTTGGTGTCCTTCACGTTCCCATCTAAGAAGTCAGTTTATGTTATCTGTGTCATACGGCCCACTGTTACCATTCTCCAATCTGGTTGCTCCCTTAGGCACAAGTATCCAAGTTTAGAGAGTCCAAAAATGTCCGGGCCTCCCCTGGTGTTGCAAAATACCCAGGCTATCCCTGATGATCCACTCATAAGCAGGCAGGATACAACAAAGAAAACCGTAGGCCTTTATGAACCAGCTGTCCACAGATCTCCGAGAAGGCCCAGCGTCTCTGGCTTACCAATAGTCCTGGAATACTAAAATGCATGACATTCTTTCCACCCGCTCGTGGCGAGCCCATGCCACTCGAAAAACAGCCTCCTTCTGATGAAACTCTAAAAAGTAAGCGAGGACCACCCTTGGGCATCGAGCCCCCTACGTCCTAGTGCCCAGGCGATGTACCCGTTCAAGTTTAAGTGGGTCCAGTTGGGTTTTTAAGACCAGGTATTGCATTATCCAAGTTTCTAAGAATCTGTGCAGCTCGCCATCTGCAACCGTCTCTGGAATGACGACGAAACTGAGGTTTTTCTGTCGCCCGCGGTTCTCCAAGTCATCTAATTTTTTGCTCTGCTGGTGTATTAGGTCTTTGAGGGTTTTAAGCCTGTCAGCATGTGTCTGTTGGGCGTCCTCTATGATCAAGACACGATGTTCGATGAGATCCAGATGCCCTGCAAAATCCACTATAGCTTAGCTGACCTGGGTCATCTGCTCAGACAGGGATTGGAATTGGTCCTCCAGGGCCCCGACCATTGCCGTAGTCACTTCTTCTAGCCATGTTGTGATTATCAGCTGTCTGAGGGCTCGCTGGGGAGCCGTCCACCATTTTCCTCTCAGGAGCATGGCCCTTATCTCTGCAGACAAACAAAAGAGCGAGCAGGATAAGGGTCACTTGCACTTTATTAAATGAACAAACCCCGACGCGTTTCGGCGGATGCCTTCATCAGAGGGCTAAAGGACTGCAAACAAATAAAAATAATAACATAAAATTCAATAAATAATAAAAACAATAAATATAAATATAAGTATTAAAGAAAGATTAATCTGAATGATCACAAGTAGAATAGAAGGTCAAATGTAAAGTATAAAAGAATATCATATTGTACTTACACGTTGTACTATATCAATGCATTAAATGGAGCGCATAGAAGTGTGTGACCAATAATGCAATAGATAGTGCTGAAAAACAATAAATACATTAAAACACAAGAACAAATTAGAATTTCAAATGATGAAACTAGATGGCCTTTTATTTATTTGCTAGTATCACAGTAGTTATGTCACCTTATGTGATAATTTTATAATTAGTTTATTTATTATCATTCCAGTTTATTTATACCTGTTATTTTAATATTGATTATTTGCATATGGTTCCCATAAAAGGTGTTTCCTTACAATAGCTCTAGTTGCACTACATTGCCTGAACCTGTTCAAATATGTCAATCTGGTACCTATTTACAATTCGTTGTTTTTTAAATGTTTTTAATTACAATAATGTTATCAAGTAATTAGTGCTTTAGATTTGATGATGTGTATTTATTAGTTTCCTTTTTATAATATCTATTATACATTTTCTAATGTCACATCTTAAATGTGTATATTACACTATTTTGGGTCTGGATTTCCCATTTTCCTTTTTGTCCCATTGTCTGATTATTGGGTTCATCATTTGAAATTCTAATTTGTTCTTGTGTTTTAATGTATTTATTGTTTTTCAGCACTATCTATTGCATTATTGGTCACACACTTCTATGCGCTCCATTTAATGCATTGATATAGTACAACGTGTAAGTACAATATGATATTCTTTTATACTTTACGTTTGACCTTCTATTCTACTTGTGATCATTCAGATTAATCTTTCTTTAATACTTATATTTAT
This sequence comes from Ichthyophis bannanicus, assembly GCA_033557465.1. Classification (NCBI taxonomy): domain Eukaryota; kingdom Metazoa; phylum Chordata; class Amphibia; order Gymnophiona; family Ichthyophiidae; genus Ichthyophis; species Ichthyophis bannanicus. The sequence continues at coordinate 191,100,822 of CM066031.1, read as the reverse complement.
ATTTGTTTTTATTATTTATTGAATTTTATGTTATTATTTTTATTTGTTTGCAGTCCTTTAGCCCCCTGATGAAGGCATCCGCCGAAACGCGTCGGGGTTTGTTCATTTAATAAAGTGCAAGTGACCCTTATCCTGCTCGCTCTTTTGTTTGTTTGGACTCTCTGCGAGTCAGTGCTCTTTTCTGTGTCCCTTATCTCTGCAGGCCGTTTTGGATGCCATATGTGTTTTGAGGGGCTCGCTCTTCAGTTAAACAAGGAGCAGCACCTCCGCAGCCTCATCTGTGCTGAGTCAGGAAGATTCTTCCAAGGTACCTGGAATAAGGTTAGTTAATCTGTGCTTGGACTGCCCGGAGCCGATTAGGACACGTCCTACCGCCTCATTGCTACTGTAAGTCCTCGAAGGCATGCATTAATTGTGCTTTTATGCAACACATGTTACAGGCGCTTGGGAAGGAGCATGCGATGGAGCTGCTTGGGCAGAATGTGTGTTAGGACCGCGCAACCACCAAGTGCACAATAATTTAAAATGCTATTAATGTGTGCAGAAAACAATGGGAAACCCCCACACCCCACCAACGGTCACCAGCAGTCCACCCCGAATTGCACCTCTGTAAGACTGAATTGGGAGCTCCCAATAAGGACAATGACTAGGTCAAGCCTTGGTACTCACCCCTGAGAGCCCAGGCAAAGTATCCATGTGGGCTCAGCTCTACTCCCCTGAAACTGTGTTACTGGCTGGCTGTGCAGCACTGTGTTTAAGGTGGCTGGCAGGCAGATCCTTTGGAGAGTCTTCTGCAATCTTCGGGAGAGAGCAGTGGAGACAGAGGCAGAGGGAGGGGGCGTTGAGGTTGTGCGAGGCTACTGAATTCTTCCATTCTTCCAGATCCTTCCAATTTTCTGTCTGCTCAACAGACTTTTATCCAGGGTAAGAGCGAGGAGCTAACCAATTTTCCCTTCTCCAATGGCTACTACTACTACTGAGCATTGTATAGCGCTACAAGTCATACGCAGTGCTGCACAGACATGTGAGAAAGAGTCTCTGCTCATCAGAGCTTACAATCTAGTCAAGACAACAAAGAAGGTGTAGACAGGGATAAAACAAGCGGGGGAGGTAAAGAAACAAGGAGATCAGGTGAGTCAAGATTCAAAAGCAGCAGCAAAGAGGTGAGTTTTCAGCCTGGATTTGAAAAGGGTCAGAGAAGGTGCCTGGCGTACAGACAAAGGTAGCTTGTTCCAGGCGTAAGGTGAAAGGAGTGAAGTCTGGAGTTAGCAATAGAAGAGAAGGGCACAGATAGAAGTGATTTGCCAGAAGAGTGGAGTTCCCGAGGGAGGGTGTAAGGAGAGATAAGAGAAGAAAGGTAGTGAGGAGTTGCAGAGTGAATGCACTTATAGGTCAGCAGGAGAAGTTTGAACTGGATGTGGAAATGGATAGGGAGCGGCATCTGCAGCAATTGAAAATGACCGGGAGCCTCCGGGGATGCTGGTGAAAACTGTGCGGCTGACGAAGGACCAGCACAAAGAGAATGAGGGTAAAATGGTGGCAGACCTACAAGCACCTGTTTACGCTCTGCTGGAAGAGGCCATCTGCGAGCTGGCCAAAAATCTCACAGCAATCTTAGATGAGAAACTCACCTAATTACAAACTTCGATCGAAGATATCAAAGGAATGCTGGAGGAGCAACTGACACATTTAAGTGCAGTGGAGGAGAGGGTGGAGCAGCACGATGACCACATAACTTGGCTGGAAGCATGCGTAGTAGCCCTGGAGAGCAGCAGGCAGGCCCTCATAGAAAACCTGGATGACAAAGAGAATAGAGGGAGGCGCAACAATATCTGCCTCACAGGACTGTCTGAAGCCATTAAAGAAATGGAATTATGGAATGCGGTAAAGAAATGGCTTCCCCGACAAATGGGGCCCACCCTCGCTGCTGAAAAGATGGTGGTGGAGCACATACATAGATTGGGCTCTCGACGAGAAGACTCTGGCCGGCCTAGGCTGGTCATTGCCAGAATATTGAACTTTTCTGAAAAACATTGCTTGATGGGTCGCTATAGAGTAAAACGCGACATAACATATAAAGGCAGTAAGATTCTGATATTTAATGATTACTCAGCATGAGTGGCTGAAGTAGGTGTATGATGGCCTCATACTGTTCTAAGATGGCCCAAAGAGGGATTTGATTTGTTCTGCAGTTTCTGGCGCAGGCGAGGGTGATGCACGAAAACCGGACATAGCAGCTGGAGATGGTGGAAATGGTGAAGGCCTTCGTGGATGGCCTTCTACGCACTTGAATAGTGAGAAGGACATTTTGAAAAGTATGATTCTTCCCTTTATCTTTTCTTCTCTGTTGCCCGGTTGGCAAGATGTTGGATGTTAGCAGTAGACATAAGAATTCTCCAAGGGCAAGACCATGCGACCCATAAGGTCCCTGGAATGCATGAGAGAGACCAGTGGGGCTCCCCGACATATGTTTATATAATATAGCGGAACTTATTTATTTTATTTGAGATAGGTGCATGAGTTACAACCGGCGGAGAACGATATGCGCCCAAGGACTTCTTTGACGCCAGCTGCCGGCCCTATAAGCTCTTTAGCCTTCTGCAGGTTAGCACGAAATGGCACAGGAAGGTGGTGGGAGACAGGTGGCTTTCCTGGGGGGGGGTGTAAGCGTGGGTTTGGTGGCAAAAACTGTGGGGCACGGAGAAGAGGGAAGTCATCCTTTGAGGGACTGGTGGGTAACCCTGAGTTTGTTCTGGGAATTGAAGAATCAGTCTTTGATCAGTGAGCCTCCAAGGGGTGTTGATATGTGGGTCAACTGATAGAACTGGGGGGCCAAGGATTCCCAACTTTTGACCAACTCAAGGAGAAATGGGGGCTCCTGAACAAGCACCTTATGGGGTACATGCAGAGCTGCCACTATGTGGGCAGCCGGTTTCGGGGCGAGACAGATAAGGGGCGTTTCACTGCTGTGAATAAATGCTTTTTGGGGACTGCAGTTAAACATAACTGCCTCTCGTATTGGTACTGAATCGGAAGAGAGCAGAGATGTGTGGAGTGCGAGGAATCACTGGTTAGGTTTTGGACACAAGAACTAAGGGAACAGCTGGACATACCTACCCTTCAGAGGTGCTTTAAAACCGCTTTCACCACCATGCAGAGTGCAGCCCTGCAAGAGGTGCAATACAAACCAATACACCATGCATACATTACTACAGAAAAAGGGGCACAGATGAAGCTTTGGGAGAATCATCATTGCCTGCGGTGTCAGGCTCATAGAGGAACCAATGTGCACATTTTTTAGAATGCAGACACGTACACCTTTACTGGCAGACTGTGTTCGCACACGTGCACAGAGTAATAGGGGAGTGGGTGGAATGGATCTAGACTGCCCTCCTGCTGGGAGATGATATGCCTCTGAGGGAGAGAGGAGTGGGAGCAGAAGAGAGGCGATTTGCAGGAGTGGCCCTGATAGTTTTCGCGAAAGATAATATTGACCAAGTAGATAGCACCTGGGGCCCCTGCGGGACTGCACTGGCTAAATGGCATGAGGGAGCTGGTGGAGCAGGAATGCACGACATGAATGCCAGGGGTCTCTCTAGCCAAGCAAAAGTATTGGAGTCTGTGGGATACATTTGTGGAAGGCTTGTGAGAGACTAAGAGACAGAGTGTGTGGCCAGGCAAGGAGAGATTGCGGAGGGAGAGGGAGGGGAGGGGGTGAGGGTACGTGAGGGAAGGGGAGGAAGAGGGTTGGGGTAGGGGGGGAAAGTGAACCCACATAAGTTCATCCTTGGATTAATAGACTTGCTGATATGTAAAGTATGATTTTGTTTTATTGTTGATTCCCATTTCCCTGGGGGAGATTGTTTGGGAAACCTCTGTGGTTCCGTTAATAAAGAGAGAAAAAACCAACAACAAAAGACAGAAGAAAGAATAGAGTGCCTCTGTACTGCTGCATGGTGCAACCACACCTTGAGTAGTGTGTGTAGATCTGGTCTCCCCATTTCAAAAAGAATATGGCAGTATTCTTTATTTTGATGCCTTTGAATTATGGTGCTGGTGGCGAATACTGCGTATACCATAGACTGCCCGAAGAACAAACCAGTCAGTACTAGAGGAGATCAAACCTAAGCTTTCTTTAGAAGCTCAGATGACAAGACTTTGACTTTCATACTTTGGACACATCGTGCGAAGAGAGCGATTATTAGAGAAAGATATCATGCTTGGTAAGGTACAAGGTCAACACAAAAGAGGAAGGCCAGCAATGAGATGGATCGATACAATAACAGCAGCTATGGGTACCAGTCTGTCAACAATGAGCCGCCTGACTGAAGACCAAACACAATTTAGGACAACTATCCAGCGGGTTGCCATGAGTTGACACCGACTTGACGGCACTTAACAACATTTATTTAACTAGGCTTATATACCGCTTTTCTACAAATCAAAGCAGTGTACATTCAGGTACTGTATATATTTCCCTTGTCCCCAAAGGGCTCACAATCTATGTTTTTGTACCTGAGGTAATGGAGGGTTAAGTAGCTTGCCCAAGGCCACAAAGAGCACCTGTGGGACTAGAAACCCCAATCCTTCCGGCCTAAGGTTGCTGTCCTCTAGCAGGATTCGAACCACTGGCCCTCTGGCCTGAGGTAACTTGTCCCAACCACTAGGCCACTCCTCCTTTATATTCCACTTATACAAATAAAAAAAGGCAACAAGAATGATAAAGAGTTTGGAACAGCTTCTGTACGAAGCAATGCTAAAAAAGATTAGGGCTCTTCAGCTTGGAGAAGAGACGACCAAGAATATATATGATAGGTGTAACAGGTAAATAGGGAACGGTTATTTATTTTATCAAACATTAGGGCTAAAGGACTTCCATGAAACTGACAAAGACGTACATTTTTAAGAGTATTTTTTTCCAGCAAGCAATGTTACATATTAAAAGAGCAAAGGTGAATGATGGCAGATGAAGATTAAAACGGCCCATCCATTCTGTCATCAAATCAGGGATACTGCAACTATAATAACTCTCTTGAAATCTGCTTTGCTAAACAGCATATACAGCATATGGTTCATGCTTGTCACTATTGCTTGGATTAATCATCACTTAGACAGCACATTCAGCTGAGAGGTACTGACCAATTTATTTTTGTGATATACACAGCTGTTGCTTCAGTATCATGTTGGGCAGATTTTTAAGACTCTGCAGCAAGTATGTCACACATTTGCACAAATCAGATCAGATGTGCATGATAAATAAAGTCAATCTTATTTTACTTTATTTGTGCAGGTGTGGGCATGTGTCTCCCCGTTGTGTGCGCTGTGCGTGTGTTGTTTACGGAATGGGAGGGGAAAGGGATTGAGGCTGGACTGTACAGAACAATGAAGAGTAAGGAACAGTTCCTTTGCTCCTGAATCCAGCCCCTCCCCAGGCAGCCTGGAAGGAACAGCAGGGGAAGGGCCCATATCCAGAAATGTCAGAGAAATTGGGAGTTTGCAAGTATGGCTGCACATTTTATCACCTAATTCCTCATCCTAGCCTCTAGGAGGTTAAAATTCAAGAAAAAGTTGAGCTCAGAAATTCAGGTGCCTATTTTCAGCAGAACTCAGAATCCTAAGCTCTCTTCTGAAAACTCACCTAGATTTTGGAGTGTAAGACTGAGGCCCCTAAATTTAGGCCTATTATTCATTTACCTAGGTTTAAAAGCCGAAATTAAGTGCTTACTGGCAAAAATGAGTGCTTACTCTTTCCCTAATAGGAACCTACATTTTAGTCTTCCAGATTTAGCAGGTCATATTGAGCCACCATCGCTAACATTTTTTTTTTTTAAATACCAGCCGTGGCAGCTAAAATAAATCCAGATATTTAGAATTATTATCTGAATAGTGGCCAGCGCTATCTGGATAAGGCGCTATCTGGACGGCTTAGGACAGCATTTTTACTGTCTTACTTAAGTTGTATAGATATTTATCCGAATGGCAGTGCTGACTATCACTGCTGTCTGGACAATTTGCCGCTCCACACCCGGATCACACCAGTGCAATCCAGATAGTGCAGAGGTGGTCTGTAAGAATAGTGGCACCATCCTTATGGTGCCTCTGAATATCCCAGTTGGTGGCATTTACTCGGATAGCAGAGGCTATAATCCGAGTGAGTGCTTCTGAATATTGATCCGTAGGAGCCTAGTGAAAATGGGAGATTAAATTTAGGAAGTCAGCCCTGGTCAGTTATCAAATAAGCCAATTTAATCTCCTAACTCTCAAAGTTAGGCTCCTAAACCCTTTGAAAATGAGCCTGTAACTTTCCAGGCCCTAATCAATCTCCACCCTCAACTTCCCCCTTTACCCACTATCATTTGCCACTGGGTTACAGCGGAAAGACAGAGAAGCCTTGCACAAGTGGTGGGAAAGAAGCAGTAAAATCCTTGGACTGGTTTTGGTCCAGAGGAGAGAAAATTTGAAAAAAAAAACGACTCTGGAAGTGCCAGACCAGTAATGAAGAGAGCTGAAAGAGAAGATCTCATACTGGTGCTGACAGCAGCAATGATGGAGAAGACGCTCAGGTAGTGCCATTAACAGGAGGAGGTATTTTACAACTGGCCCTCATCTCCTCCTGCTCCATGTAGTTCCCATTTAGAAGTGGGGGGGGGGGGAAGGGAAGGAAGGATAACCTAGAACCTTTGCTCACTCGCTTTTTCCCTGCAATGCCCAACTTCTATGAAAAGGGGAGGAAAATAAGGGGCTTGAGCCCCCAATGTCTGCCACTGAATATAGCTGATTCCTGCTCTGCTAAATGCCTGGCATGTTACTGGTGGACTAGCACATGTTTTTGTTCAGCTCTACTGTGTCATTTGACTCAGTACCTATTTGATAACTTGAAAATACCATAAATAAGTGTCCAGGACAAGATACAATTTAACACAGTTTAACATACAATGGAGGTTATTTTAGAAACATTTCCACATCTGAAAGCAGCATGTTCATATGTGCTGGGTCCACTGCTTTTTAATATATCTATTAACGACTTGGAAATGGAAACAATGAGTGAGGTGATCAACCATGCAGCCGATATAAAATTATTCAACATTGTTAAATTACAAGAGAATTGTGAAAAACTGCAAGAGAACTTTGAGAAATTGGGGGACTGGGTATCCAAATGCCAGATTTTATTTTTATTTAACAGGTTATCTATACTGTTTTATCATTAAGTCAAAACAGTTTACAGATAACATGAACTAGAGATAAAATTCTTTGGGATGAACAATCCAAATTCTAGCTCCATGATGCAAGGTTCCACATTAGACGTCATCACTCAGGAAAAGGACCTAGGTATCATCGTGGATAATATGTTAAATTCCTCTACTCACTGGCAGACAGGATTCAAGCAAGTGCAGATTTAAAGGGTATTGAGGTTGGAGGGCAGGACTATTGGATCAGCCTTTTTGCCGATGATATTTTGTTCACAGCAGGGAAGCCACAGATTTCTTTACCCATTTTGGTGTGGGAGATGGAGGAATTTGGGCTTCTGGCAGGTTTTAAAATCAACATGTATTGGAGCATTGTGTGGAAAGACTCAGGCAGGTATATCTTATGGAAAAATTAACTTCCGTGCGGCGACAAAAGGTTGACAGATTTGAGCAGCAATGGAGTAAGGTGCTGGCGTATCTTAGGAACGATACTAGGGGGTAGAGGGGACAGGTGGGGGGGGGGGAGTTGGGGCTTGGGGGAAGGGGGGGATGGGTGTGGGAGGGGTAGGGGGGAAGGGGGCCAACATGGGGAGGGGGGCATAGGGATGGGGAAGGAAAACTTAAGGGGAGAGGGGGGCGGTGGGTAACTGTAATAATGATGTTAATGTTGGTTGAAAAGTAATGTACGTATGTGCAGTTGTATAATTTTGGATATGTAATAAAAATATAAATACAAAAAAAAAATATCAACATGTATAAGCGAGATCCTGGGGTTGGGGGTCCCAAAGCGTATGGAGCAGAGATTGAGGGAAAGTTCTCCTTCAAATGGGCTAAGAAGCGGGTATGGTATTTAGGGATGTGGATTACAGGGGACCCAGCAAAGGTGTATCAGGCGAACTATGAGGAGGTGTGGGGAGTAGATTTATAGACAGGTTATAATTTGTCTTGGTTAGTGCATATAGCTACCTTGAAGATGGTGGTATTACCACAATTGTATTTGTTTCAGGTGCTGCCGGTGGGGATACCGGAAGGGAATTGGAGGAGGTTGGTGTTTAGGTATATTTGGCAGGGAAGACCACCATGGGTATCTAGGGACGTGCAGGGGTTGGGAAAGAGAAAGGGAGGGGGTTAGAACTTCTGAATTTTAAACAATATTATTTGGCTGTTCAGTTATGCGCAATATGGGAATGGACCAGGAACCCCAGGAAGTTGTGGATAATCACAGCGCTATACAATTTGTAGTGCTATACAAATTATTATTAGTAGTAGTCTCAAAGTTGAAACTGAGCCGACTACGGGAGAGGAGTCAAGGATTGGTTCAACATATGGATGCATCATCATCAACAATACCATTGAAGCAACAGCTTTACAGAGGGCAAAGAACAGTCCTCCTCTACTCAAAGCCTTTCATGAGCTGCTGCTCAAGGGCTGCCATGGACAATGCTGTGGGGCCTTCAGCAGATTTGATCAAATGTCTGTGGATTCTGACAGGGAATAACTGGCAGACTGACCTCAGCTTGGTGGAGTCTAACATGACCCCTCAAATACCAAGGAGATGAGAGGTCCTTACATCAGGGCTACTTCAAGGGACTTGATTCCTTTGATACCTTAATGCTCCTGACATCATGCTCCTATGAATTTCAGTGCTGATGCAACATCTACCTGATTCTTGGCAACTCTGGTCCTCGATGTCTTTGAGGATGAGGATGAATCCTGCTTCCTCAGTGTGGTACTGATGAGTGACCAACACCAGGAGACCTACTGGTGCTCAGCTTCGAGTGAGCTTGAGGGCCCCTACTTGTTGATGCACCATCAGCATCAGATGCAGCTTCTGAGGCCAAGGAAACAGATGCCGCTGATGACAAAGGAATGGTCTTATCAGTGCCAAACATGCATTTGCACTACTGCTTGTGACTCTACAGCTCTTTCCTTGTCATCTGCGCACACAAAACACGAGAAGACTCATGGTCTGGCCCCAAGCACTGCAAGCACCATTTGTGGGCATCTGTAACAGAAGTGGTCCTGAAGCACTATGTGCACTTTTAAACCCACTAGCCAGTTTCTGGTACATGTTGTCCAGAAAAAGTATCTGCAGCAAAATCCAATGACTTGATTTTGGAAGAGAAGAGAAAAGTATAGCGGCCAGAATGCCTTAGGCCTCAATGCAGTCTATAAAGGTGACAACGAAAGTAAAGGAAACTTTAAACAACCAAAACCACTCTAAGAAACTAAAAAGGTAACTAAACATAGTAATGTCGGCAGCAGGACAAGAGAACTCACAAAAAGCTATAATTAGCAGAAGAACATCAACGAATATGGACCAACACACAAGCACATCTATGGGGCTCCATGGAAAAACAAAAGACTGGGGAGATGAGGCACAGCGGCAGCAAGCTGTCAATATGTAGTCATGCGCAGAGGAGTCAGTCAATATAAAAGTTTCTAGACAGAGCTGAGAGGTTCCTATGCGGGGCTCCATCGGTGACGTCAATCATATATGAGCACTTATCCTACTTGTCCATGGAGAAAATTCTAGACTGCATATATTTGAAGCCAGATAACCTGCAGAAAAGCAGAGACTGCAGAAGCTAGACATTTGTCTCCTGTTTTGTCTTACGCATTTTTAGATTTTATCTTCTAATGTGTAACCATCCATTCTCTCTCTGTGCATACTGCTTGGGAAGAGCAAGTCTTAGGTGTTACTTCATTAGGTTTCCCCATAGACATGAAGAGAGAAAAGCCCCAGTCAAGCAGGCTTAGTTTGTCAACACATTCTTTTCTACTTGCTCTTAACAAATTAAGAAGTCCTGCAGCATTGGCTGTCACTGACTGTAAATAGATAACATCATGAAAATTATGTTTTTCAGTCAACCATTTCCAGTCTTAAAATCATCAAAAGTATATTATGGGCAATATTGGACAACACTTACAAAATTCCTTGCCCCTGAATATACAATCACAAAATTATTTTTCTTTATAAAATATTAGTTGTCTTAAATATACTGTGTCTATTTACGTCTTCAGCAAATTACTATATAAACAAATTTGACTATATATCAAGGCTAGCTGTGCTTATACTCTACTCAGATATTAAATATAAACAAAAATTAGATTACCCTTCCACAAATGAATCCAATTTTGCCAGCTCATCTGACAATCCCATCAAAACATCCAGGGTGCCAACCTAAAAATAGGTGACAAATAAAAATGTAAAGTATTAAATTTGCAACGCAAATTACACAAGTAGCTGTACCTCAAAAGATGAGAAGGAATAACTGCAAATATTTCCTTATCTTCTGCAAGTGAGACAAGAACCATAAAAAAACTATTGGGGGGGTCTTTACTAACATTTAGGGGTACGTTTACTAAGACGTGGTAGGGCAGGTTAGCTGCAAAAGCCTTTTTGTGCAAATAGTGAGGCATTAGCTGCAAAAGCCGTGTGGCATTTGTTAGGGGCATGCCCAGTATTTCCCCAACAGTTACTACACGGAAACTGAGAGCACAGTCTCAATGCAGCTAATGCCACCCACTGAGGTGGCTTTGGTTGCACCCACACTGTTTGCACATCTGATGGTTACTGCATGCTGCAGACACACCCTCACCCCACCCTAATCTCACACACTCATGCAGATAATGCAGAGATTTTCTGCGCTGACACGTTAAACTGTTCACTAAGCTGGGCTTTCTCCTTAAGGGTATGTTTACTAAAGTGCTGCCGCAGTCCACTGCAGCATTTAATGTGTGATTACTAAATGTTAATGCGTATTAATGAAAAGCCCCTTAGCCACATTAATGGTACTATTTGCCACTATGGCCCATTTAATTCCTATGGGCCATGAGGCAGATGGGAGGTGTTTTACTAATACTTAGCGTGTGTTAAGAGATGCTTTTGTTCTGCACCAAGAGCTTAATAAAACACAATCAAATTGCTTTAGAACACTGGGTAATGGATTGGTTATAAGAGATCAAAAGAACAAGTTAAAATAAAAATATCCTGCAAAGGAATGAAAAAAAAAACAAAACGCTAAAACTATGCCACACTGGTGGGGGAAGAAGAAATTAGACCTTACCTGCTAATTGTCTTTCCTTGAGATCTCTACGGGCCAGTCCAGGAACCATAGGGTTGTCAACCTTCTCCAGCAGCTGAGGACTGAATCTCAAAGTCTTGCTGACAGTTACTCCAGCACCCTCTAGTGTCAGAGACTCAGTCACTTGTTGTCAAAGCAGTCTGGCTACTAACTCTCGCTAATGTTACTTAAACACTATAACAGAAAAACAACAAATGCCCCAACTGAGGTGCTAAAATTTCTTATATTCGATTCTTTATTATGCTTTTTCTTTTTTTTTAATAGAACGACCGGAAACCTGTACCTGGACCCGCGAGGCCCCTACCTTAGCATCACCTTTTGCCTGCACATCTAACCTATAATGCTTCGCGAACGTATGCAGAGACGACCAAGCAGCCGCTCGGCAAATATCCACCGGCGGAACTAAGGCGAACTCGGCCCAAGAAGCCGCTTGGCCCCAAGTAGAATGAGCCCGAAGACCCTCTGGAGGAGTCCTCCTGCTCGCCTGATATGCAGCCGCAATCGCGTGCTTCACCCAACGAGCAATAGAGGCTTTGGAAGCTGCCTCCCCCTTCCGAGGACCCCCAAACAGTACGAACAACCGGTCTGTTTTGCGAACAGATTCAGTCCTCTTGAGGTATCTACGCAGAACCCTTCCAAGATCCAACTGCTTCAACGACCTATCCGCCACCGATGTCCCATGGCCCTGAAAGGTTGGCAAAGAAATCGGCTGACTGATGTGAAAACCAGACACCACCTTTGGGAGAAAGGAAGGAACTGGGCGCAACATCACCTTCTCCGCAGAAAACTGAATATAGGGCTCTCTGCAAGAAAGTGCTTGCAAATCCAAAATCCTTCTGGCCGAACACAACGCCACCAAGAAAGCGGTTTTCCACGAATACTCCCGCAACGGCACCACCCCTCCGGAGCCAAACAGAGGCCATGTCAGCGCCTCCAAAACCAAGTTCAAATCCCAAGGAGGCCTCAGGTTCCAAATCGCCCTTAGGAATCTCAGAACATCTGGATGCCACGATAAAGTGCTCCCTCGCACTTTTCCTCGAAAACATGCCAGGGCCGCCAAATGTACTTTTAGGGTACTGAGCGCCAGACCCTTTTCCAGACCTCCTTGCAGAAAAGCCAAGACGTCGGGCACCAAAGCGCCGAATGGACGAATGCCACGGCCTGCACACCAAGCCTCAAAAATGCGCCAAATACGAATATACGCCAAGGACGTAGATCTTCTCCGGGCCCCCAACATCGTGGCTATCACCGCTGCTGAATACCCTCTACGCCTTAGCCTCTCCTTTCAAGAGCCAAGCCGTAAGAGAGAATCGATCCACATTCGGCATTAGAACCGGACCCTGGTTCAACAGATTGACTCGGTCCGGCAGCCTCCACGGCCGATCCACCAACAGTTGAACCGGATCTGCATACCACGCTCTCCGTGGCCAGTCCGGCGCAATGAGAATCACCTTTCCCTTGTGCCTTTCTATCCTCCGGACGACCCGACCGATCATTGGCCATGGAGGAAACACATACAGAAGTTCGACCGCTGGCCACGGTTGAGTCAAGCCGTTGAGACCTTCCGACATGTGGTCTCTGTATCTACTGAAAAACCGGCTCACCTTGGCGTTGCTGAGAGTGGCCATCAAATCCATGCTCGGCTGCCCCCACTGCAATACAATCTCATGAAAGACAGCCGTGTTTAATTCCCACTCTCCCGGATCTAAGACATGGCGACTGAGGAAGTTGGCCTGCACATTGTCCCGACCGGCCACATGTGCTGCTGAAAAGGCCATCAGATGAGCTTTGGCCCATGACATCAAAAGTTGACTTTCCTCCAGCAAGGCGGGACAGCCCGTGCCTCCTTGTCGATTGATATACGACACTGTCACCGCGTTGTTGGAAAAACAAATGAACCGCTTTGCCGTCTACCAGATGGACAAATTCCTGAAGAGCTAGTAGCACCGCTCTCATCTCCAGCCGACTGATCGACCAGCCCATCACCGTTTCTGGCCAGATGCCTTGAGCCACTTGAGCCAAACAATGCGCCCCCCCAGCCTGCTAGACTGGCATCTGTGGTGACCGTCACCCAATCTGGCTGATCCAGTGGCATCCCCGCCCGCAGATGACCGGGCTGCAAACACCACTGTAAGCTGACTCTGACCGCCACCGGGCACCCCAACTTCCGATTCAGGGGATGAACCTGGGGCGACCATCGGGATAGTAACGCCTGCTGTAGCGGACGCATATGAGCTCTGGCCCAGGGTATCAGGTCCAAGGACACCACCATGGAGCCGAGGAGCTGCAAGTATCACCATGCCATCAGGGCCTCAAAAGCTTTTGCACTCTGTCCTCTGGTAGAAACACTGCCCCTATGGTCGTGTCGAACACAGCTCCGAGGTAGACCAGGCACTGCACCGGAAGCAACTGACTCTTGTTCTGGTTCACCATCCAGCCTAGTTGCTCCAGAAAACCCACAACCCGAGCTGTTGCCGTGACTGATTCTGAGACGGAGCTCGCCCGAATCAACCAGTCTTCGAGGTAAGGGTGCACAAGGATTCCCTCTTTCCGCAACGCAGCCACCACTGCCACCACCACCATCACCTTTGTGAATGTGCGTGGCGCCGTTACCAACCCAAACGGCAACGCTCGGAAATGAAAGTGGCCCATGGGCACTGCGAAACGCAGAAATTTCTGATGTTCCAGCCTTATGAGGATGTGCAAATAAGCCTCGGTCAGATCTATGGAGGAAAGAACGTCTCCCGGCTTTACTGACCGAATAACCGATCGCAGAGTTTCCATGCGGAAATGCGGAACCCTCAAACAGCGGTTCACGTGTTTGAGGTCTAGAATAGGCCGGAAGGACCCTTCCTTCTTGGGTACTACAAAATAAATTGAGTATCGACCTAATCCGCAAAGGTCGTGCGGAACTGAAACCACTGCTTGGAGCTGTAGCAAATGCTGAAGGGTATCGGATAACGCCTTCCTCTTTGAAGCGGATCCGCATGGAGATGCCACAAAGGCCTCCGCTAATGGAAGCGCGAACTCCAGTGAGTAACCTTTCCGAACAATCTCCAGGACCCACTGGTCCTTAGTAATTGAGGTCCAAACGGAGTGGAAGCTCCCTAACCGACCTCCCACCGGAACCTCCGCCTGGACCATCCTCATTTCATTGAGGCTCCTTAGTGGCGGCTTGCTGGGGTCTGAAATACCTGCGTCCGAACCCCCGCGCTCCCCGAAAGGACTGACCTCTGGAAAAGAAACGTGCTCTCGGATACGGAGAGAACCTAGAGCCTCTAAACCTGCGGAACTCTCTACTCTGCCCTTTTAGCAGAGCTCCAGGCTTGGAACCCTTTGGACGATCCTCCAGGAGACGACCCCCTTTGGAATCTCCCAAATCCTTCATAATCTTCTCCAGCGCTTCCCCAAAAAGGAGCTTGCCCTTATATGGAAGCTTACTAAGCCGAGTCTTTGACGAGGCGTCCGCCTGACAATTCCTCAGCCAGAGGAACCTTCTGACCGCAATTGTCGATGCCATAGCCTTCGCCGAAATTCGTACCAGATCATAAAAGGCATCTGTGAGATAGGCTGCCGCCGACTCCAACTTCGCTCCCTCCGGAGAAGGACTGTCCTCTTCCTCCGGACGAGACTCCCCTGGAGCCAACGAATGGAGGCCCTAGCCACATAAGCCCCACAAATTGAAGCCTGCAGGGCAAGAGCACTGGAATCAAAAACCTGCTTAAGCAGAGCCTCCAACTTTCTGTCCTGCAGATCCTTAAGAGCCGCTCCGCCTTCCACCGGAATCGTGGTCTTCTTAGTTACCGCTGCCACCAAGGCATCCACCTTTGGCATGCAAAGCAACTCCCACTCGTCATGTGGAACCAGGTACAGGAGCCCAATAGCCCGTGCTCCGCGCAGGGTAGCCTCTGGGCATTCCCACTCCGATTCCACCATCTGCTTGATCACCCTGTGAACCGGAAAACACCTCTGCTGCATCTTAAAACCCTGAAGCAGAGGATCTTCGAGCGGTTCCTCCTGAACCGCTGGTAAAGTTATATTCAGGGCCACTAGCGAATGGATAATAAGCGCTCCGAGTTCCTCCTTCCTGAATACCCTAAACACATTAGGGTCTTCCCCTGGAGCAATCTCACTTTCCTCAAGATCCTCTATCCACTGTTCGAGGCCTGAGTCTGAGAGAATTTCTCCCTCCTCAGCACTCAGAAGCCCTGAAGCGGGCGGCCCAAAGCCATCGCAGCCCACTTCAACTGCCAAACTAGTTTTGGAAGAGCCCTCTCCTAGATCCATCAGGGAGCTCTCCCCTCTCTGCCCACCTGCATAGGAAGGAGCAGAATCCTTGCCCTGCACTTGCCCTAACTTCAGGCAATAAGCCTTATGCATAGACAAGATGAACTCCGCAGAAAAAAAAGAGTGCCTAAGACCCCCTGCTCCACCTGCTCAGGTGAGTGAGAGCCCGTTCCCGCGGATGGAGGCTTTTTAGATTTCGCTTTTCTCTTTCCTTGCTTCTGCTGAGGCGCGGCAGGAACGGCTGTCTTTTCCAAAATGGCCGCTGTTCCCGCCTTCTCCCCTGCAACTAAATGGCTGCCTAACGGCTCAGGAGCAGGAGCCCTGTCCTCCATGCCACCTTCAAACAAACAATGAAGCCGACTGCCCCGTCGGACACAAAAATGGCAGATCCCGGCTGCAGAGAGTCCCCGACGGCTGTCACACTGAGTGCACGCCGTGAAGACCAGCAGCATGTGCTTGAAAAGTAAAACCTCTGAAAGCAAGTAGAACCAGAACCCGATTCCACTCTGCTACGAGCCTCCCGCTAAACCGCGTGTAATCGACCTCTTACCTGCACCCCGAAGAATGCCAAAATGAACTACCAATTCCCGCTGCTAGCGGCCAAGGTAGACGTAGCCCGAAGGCAAAGACGCTGACCTCTGGGGCTCCCAGTGTCTAGCTTTCACGTGTCCGCGGAAATGGTACTGCTCTATGAGGCAGGCTCTGCCTCTCACCGCACTGCTCTGTGCAGCTGAGCTCCATGTCCGTGTTTTCTTTTTTAACAATCTTAAAGTGGCAGATCTTGTCTAGAAGAATAACACCCAGCTAGGGCACCCACCAGAATTCGAGGTGTTTTTTTTTTTTTTTTAAATCTAAAAAGACCATTCCTCTTCGTCCCTTCAAGAGCCTGTCAGCCCCATGTCCTACCCAGCTGCTGAGGACTGAAAGACTGAGTCTCTGACACTAGAGGGTGCTGGAGTAGCTGTCAGCAAGACTTTGAGATTCAGTCCTCAGCTGCTGGAGAAGGTTGACAACCCTATGGTTCCTGGACTGGCCTGGAGAGACGAAGAGGAAATACTAATTTAAAAATCACAAGACAGAAAGATTATATTTAATCATATTCTAGTAAAAGTGCATTTATGCTGTTTGTCGTAATCTTAATGCTTATTCATCAATAGGTTTCATGTTCAGAAAGCATTTAGGCACAGCAATTTATTATTCTGAATTTCCTCAAATTTAAATCCAAAACAGAAATGATAATTTGATCGTTTTATTATTTATTTATTGATTTATATTCTCTTATATACCGCGCTATTCTGCATCAGTGCGGTTTACATTGAACAAACTGAAATTACATTGAACAGGGCATTATAACTTCGAGATAACTATTTTACAGGGAACATGGGCTATGGAGGGTTAAGTGGCTTGTCCAAAACCACAAGGAGCACCTGTGGGACTAGAAACCCCAGTCCTTCCGGCCCAAGGTTGCTGTCCTCTAGTGGGATTTGAACCCCCGACCTTCCGGCCTGAAGTACCTTGCCCCAACCACTAGGCCACTCCTCAAAGCAGATACAAACTTATAAATATGTTTGCTATCAAATAGGCTTTTAATCAGAATAAGCAAGCTTATTAATATGGTTTAATTTTCTTCAAACAAACAAAACAACACACATGGATTTTTATTCTTTCCAACCTAATGGAATGTTGGACAGATGAAGTCTCAACTCCTTATGTTGAACTTCTTTCTATCTGGGGGCACAATAACTAACTATCTGAAAACAGAATACAACAAAGCCAAATCTGACAATGAAGAGAAATGGGTGGGGGGGGGGGCACGGGGAGAGGAGGGAGTGTAAAAATGGGATTGATCGATTTTAATATGTGTGAGAGATAGTGAGTGATAGCTACCTCTTATGCCCCTATTAGGCGGCTGCCTAGGGTGTTAAGATTTATGTTGCCTTTAATACAAAAAGAGTCTTGTAGTCAAGTGGTAAGGCAAAAGTAATATTAGGGCTTTATTCCCTGCCCTGATGAGATATTCCTGGGATACAAACAATATGAAACAAAAGGACTGTTGCACAGAAAAATATCTTCTTTCCTTCAGGCACCATCAGCTGGTTGCTTTGCACACGCTCAACATAAAGATACAATATCGTCAGATAAACAAATTGTACAACCCATGGGCACAGGGTCAGAATTATAGCTGCTGTTCTCCCACTGCGTTAACTCAGAGTCACTTACAATTGCATATGGGTCACACTCTTCACAGCTGCTGTCTTCCTTAAAACTCTCCTGTGAGTCATGGGCTAACTTTTCTATAAAGGGCTCTTTAAATCCAGGGCTCTGAATGCCCGGTATATTAAAAGCTTCCTTCTGGCTTTCCCTTCTTCTCCACGCTGGTGGAATTACTGTATAACTTTCAGTATCAAAGTTACTTTTGGTGCCACGCCCTTGCCTTTCCAACCAAACAGAACTTCTTGCCTTTTCTTTAGCAAAGCTAGGTTCCCACCTCTTAGCTGTGGTTCTGTCTCTTATATCTGGGCTTCTGGCTCTCTCCTGGGCTCTCCAACTACCAGGAATCCTAGTAGGGTCCTGGGCACGGTGCTGGCTGTTTCCTGCTCTGCTGCCACACCTACTGCTTCCTTCCCTCAGTGGGTTTCCTCCAGCATGATGCTGGCTTAGTCCTCCCAGGTCGCTGCCCCTACTGGCCTTCCCTGGTTCTACCCTGCAGCTTTTATCCTTGTTCTCTTTGCATGCTGCCTGGGTTTCTAAGAACAGGTGTTCCTGATTAGCCTTCCTGCTTCTAGCTAGGTCAGGACTAGTGCAAGGACATTTTACTCTAATGCCTTTTTGCTTTTCTTGTGCTGAGTTTGTTTGCTGCTCAGCTAAATCTACATGTGCTGAGTTTGTCTGCTGCTCAGCTAATTCTACATGTGCTGGGTTTGTTTGCTGCTCAGCTAATTCTACATTAGCTGAGTTTGTCTGCTGCCCAGCTGATTCTGAGGTAAGTTCCTTACTTTCCCCTAACTCCATGGGCTCTGTGCCAACTGCTGTGTCACATAAGATTTAGAGCTTAGACAATGAAGTATTTTATTAAGTATGATGTTTACAATTTGTGAGTGTTTTAACAAGGCATGTAACCAAATGCAAATAAATTATTTCAAACAAGGGTTCTGAAAAATAAAGCCCCACATAAATAGCACAAAGCACTTCTATGGGAAATGCAGTTCCAGCAGCTGCAGCCTGAAACACTTAAACATAGAAATAGTACTGTTTAGGAATTGCTTCATTCAAACCATCTTTTTCCTCTACTCCTGGTCACAGACACAGTTGCAATTTTTTTACGGTGGTCTCCAAACCCCTACCACACAAACCCCTTCCTCCCTTAGTGATTCAAAGTGCATTTCACATTTTTTATTCTTTCCAACTTCATAGAATGTTGGAAAAAAATTATATATAAGGGTGGAGAAACAGTCTGAGAGCAAAATAACGCTCAGAAAACAGAAAAGGACCAAATTTGGCATGTGGGGAAAAACTGAGGAAAATGCACGTTTGAAAATCTGTCATATCGAACAGCAGATTCAAGAGAAATAAGTTCCCCAAAATATGGCTCAGTACATTACAGTGTGAGGCACAGTTCCAGTAGCTGCTGCACAGAAACAAAGATACTCTGAAATATAGTGATTATGGAATTGCTTCTCTCACCCCCATTCTTTTACTTTATCAGTCAGCGACTTTAACCAGTCAGGAAGATGCTAAAAACTCATATTCCAGAAATATTATGGGACAGACTGCCAAACCTCACTCACAGCCAAAACCCTGAAAAAAACCTAAATGACTGAAATACTAAAAGTATGGACTCTATATACTCAATAGTTGTCAGCCCACTGATCAAATAGTAAATACTCTACTGGCTATCAGTTAAAATGTAACTAGTTAATCGCAGTGCGATTCCAGTTGCCTGTACCTAGCTAGTGGTATCATGTTCCATGTAACTCTTGTTTTTGTTTGATGTAAACCACCTTGATACCACTGAAAGGTGGTATATAAGAAATGTTAAATAAATAAATGAATAAATAAAATAAATATACCAATAAGGAGGTGATGGAAATAACTCACTGCCTCTCCCTGGGAAAAGCAGCATGGAATGTGGCTACTTTTTGGGAACCTGACAGGTCCTTGTAACCCGTCTTGACCACTGTTGGAAACAGGATACTGGGCTTGATGTACCTTTGGTCTGACCCAGTACAGCATATCTTATGTTCTTAATTCTATGAGGCATACTCCCTATGCTTTCCCTACCATGCACCCTCCTCCCTTTCTGCTGCATACCCCATCTTCGCTTAGTGATTCAGATGCATATTCATTTGGTAAATTCTACTGTGAAACCTAGTGAATAAAATCATATAGTTCTCTTAATGGTTGCTATGTACAATGACACCTAGTGACTGAATCGTGTCAACTACTACTAGTTACTATGGTGAATTGCTCATAGCAGAGAAGCACATCAATAACTGTAATCGTATAAGAACATCATCTTGTGGTTAAACAGCAAAATCCATTTGTTTGAAATCTGACATTGACATGGAGTGGAGGAGTAGCCTAGTGGTTAGAGCACTGGCTTGGGAACCAAGAGAGCAGGGTTCAATTCCCACTAGCACTCCTTGTGGCCTTGGGCAAGTCACTTAACCCTCCATTACTCAGAAAAATCCAAGTTATCAATGTCCTTGTTTAATGTACATTTACCAAGTTTAAGTTACAATGTAAATCACTTTGATTGAAATGATAAAGCGGTATAAAAAACCTGTTAATAAATAAATAAATCTCAAGATAAGATTAGATCACCACATTTGATTTTATTATTTTTTCCAAACCAATGAAATATTTGGGGACCGCCTTATTTAAACCACTCCTCTTTCTTCCCTCCAGGTCAAACATACTGTATACCTTAAATTCTTCCTTTATAAAAAACTATATATTGTTTAACTGCCACTATCCACTTACTATTATCTATGGTTGAGTTAACTGTCATTTATTAAGTTACTTGTAACCTTTTCTTTCCTTGAGTTAACTGTACACTGATTCGACTTGTAGAGATAGCAATATTAAAAAAGTTGCTAAATAAATATATATGCATACAGAGACAACACAGACACAAACACATAGATGGGTTTAAATTCAACTATGAAACCTAGTAAATGAATCATGTAGCTTCCTTAATAGTTGCTATATTCCTAGTGATTGAACAGTGGAGTTTGCTGTTGGTTGCTGTGTGTAGACACTCCTAGTGGTGGAGAAACACAGCAATAGCCATTGCCTTGCTACATTGGTATCATGTAGTTAAACTATAAAATACATCTTCTGAAATTTGTCAACAGTAACAGCTAATAGCTAGCTATATCATCACGCTTTGTTTCATTTTTATTATTTTTCCCAACACAAAAAAAAAATATCTGGGAAACAATCCATTTTAAACAGCCTCACCCATTCATTCTGCTGCTCCTCACAACCTTTCCTGTTTTACCTCTCCCTACACCCCTCCTTGAGAAAGCCGCTCTTCTAGCAGATTGTGTCTATCTATGACCTTCTCTTCCACTGCCAACTCCAGACTTCGGTCTTTCCATCTTGCTGCTCCTTATGCCTGGAACAAACGACCCGAGTCGGTACGTCAAGCTCCATTCTCTGGCCCTTTTCAAATCTAGGCTAAAAACTCACTTCTCAGTGGCTGCTTTTGGATCCTGATCCACTTAGTCTTTTGCTCTCCAACTACGTGCTTCCTTACCACTCCCCTAACATATCCTAGGTCCCCAGTTGTGTGTGTGTCTTGACTAGATTGTAAGCTCTGATAAGCAGGGATTCTCACTTAGATGTCTCTGTACAGCACTGTGTACACCTTGTAGCACTATACAAATGAATAGTCATAGTCGTAGTCATAATAGTATCAAAGTATCAAGAACACCTTAATCCCCATAGACAGTACCAATTTAATTTTTGTCGGGCATAAACCGCAGGAGGAAGAGGGAAATTCCACTTGCTCCCACGCAGTACATGCCCCTTTTATTCGTTTTTATTCAAAATGTTTTTTTTCGTTCCTTATTCACAAAAGTATAAAAACCACACTTATCTGATCGATCACACACGACGTGCACGTTTCGAAGCTGATGCTTCTGTATCAAGTGCCCACGATATAAAGAAGTGCGTCCATCCTTGCCTTGTAACTGACAAAAAACGCCAAGATGAATGGCTGATGATGTCAGGGATATCCTTTCAAAAAGAGGCCAAATATAGGAACGCCCATAATGAGAGGACCAATAGCACAGGGAAACCCCACAGAACACGGGATCCCCTACGTCTATGGTAAGGGAACAAATTAAAAATCCAGCCATTCAATTTCTCGATTTAATCCATTAGGAGAGACAGTCTGTAATTTATAAATCCAGCGATGTTCCAGTCGACGAAGATGAGATTGGCAATCTCCACCCCGAGGGTTGAACGGGACATGATCTATCACAGTCCAACGCAACTGGTCAAAATCATGATGAAAATCCTGACAGTGTTGTACCAGAGGAGCAGTCAAAATTAATTGACGAATACGTGAAGCATGTTCCCCCAAACGAATACGGACCACCCGCGTGGTGCTCCCAACATACCATTTCGGGCAGGGGCAAATCAATATATATATCACAAAACTTGAAGCACATGTTGTCTGCCATCTCTGATAAAAAACCCAAGCCATCAAATCAGTCCACTCAGAGCCAGAAAGTGTAGTTGAACAATATTTCCACATCATACAGGGAGAATGTGATCCCGAACGATTTTCAGGTAACAGTGGTCGATCAAGAGGGACAGTAGACTGTACCAAACGATCACGTAAATTGCGACCCCGAGAGTAAGCAATACGCAAAGGTTTATTCAAGCAAGGACACAGAGATAACACTGACCAATGCTTTTTTAGAATGGAAGTGATCATCCCCGTATGAGCCGTATAGGGTAAAACACCTGTTACACAGTCTAAAGAAGAACTTGAAGAATTTGAAGGAGCCCAGTCAATATCCAAATACCATTCGCGATGGGAATACAAAGCCCGCCGGTAAGCTCGAGAGATAACTGACGTAGGGTATCCTTTTCAAAGCAAGTCTCTGCCATAAATCTCGCGCATGATAGCGATATTGCACAATCGAAGTGCACAATCGTCGAATCCGGAGAAATTGGCCAAAAGGAAGGCCTTTTCGCAAAGGTTCTGGATGAAAACTGCCATAATTCAATAAACTGTTCCGTTGTACTGGTTTCCGATATAAGGTAGTCACTAAAGCAGTACCCTCACGGTAGACCACCATATCCAAAAATTCCACTTTATCCAAAGCTATATGTGCAGTATATTGGATGCGGGTCTTAATGGTATTTAACCAGCTAATAAAAGCAGTCAGGGAGGCTCTATCCGATATCCAGACAAAAAAGATGTCATCAAGGAACCTCTTCCAAATGGCTACATGCTCAAAATATGCCAAAGTAAATATATAGCGATCTTCTATATCAGCCATATATAAAGTGGCGATTGAATGGCTGGATTTTTAATTTGTTCCCTTACCATAGATGTAGGGGATCCCGTGTTCTGTGGGGTTTCCCTGTGCTATTGGTCCTCTCATTATGGGCGTTCCTATATTTGGCCTCTTTTTGAAAGGATATCCCTGACGTCATCGGCCATTCATCTTGGCGTTTTTTGTCAGTTACAAGGCAAGGATGGACGCACTTCTTTATATCGTGGGCACTTGATACAGAAGCATCAGCTTCGAAACGTGCACGTCGTGTGTGATCGATCAGATAAGTGTGGTTTTTATACTTTTGTGAATAAGGAACGAAAAAAACATTTTGAATAAAAACGAATAAAAGGGGCATGTACTGCGTGGGAGCAAGTGGAATTTCCCTCTTCCTCCTGCGGTTTATGCCCGACAAAAATTAAATTGGTACTGTCTATGGGGATTAAGGTGTTCTTGATACTTTGATTCTATTTTGTTGGAATACCGGTTTTGCTGGGTCTTATATTTTGTTTGTAGTCATAATAGTAGCAGCAGCAGCTCCTCAATAACAAGCACATACAAAGGCTTTCACAGGTATACATAAGAACATAAGAAATGCCATACTAGGTCAAACCAAGGTCCATCAAGTCTAGTATCCTGTTTCCAACAATGGCCAATCTAGATCACAAGTACCTAGCAGTTTCCCCAGAAGACACCGGTTCCACAATGCTTGCATTGGGACAAACAATGGATTTCTTAGGTCCCTTTAATAATGATTTATGGGTCTTTCCTCCAGGAACTTGTCTAAACCTTTTTTTTTTTTAAATAACCCAGCTAAATTAACAGCTTTTACTACATCCTCTGGTAACGAATTCCAGAGTTTGATTACACGTTCAGTGTAAAAATATTTTCTCTTATTAGACTTATATGGGCTACAATGTAGCTTCATTGCATGCCCCCCAGTCTTTCTACTTTTTGATGGCATAAACAATCAATCAATCAATCTATGTCAACTCATTCTACTCCTTTCATTAATTTATAGACCTCTATCATATCTCCCATCTCCCTTCAGCTGTCTCTTTTCCAGGCTGAAGAACCCTAACCTATTTAGCCCCTCCTCAAAGGGGTATTCTTCCATTCCGTTTACCAGTCTGAGAGCAAAATTAGAAAAGCTACAGAGAAGAGCCATCTACTTTTTAAGATATGATGATCAGAATTGCACACAATATTTGAGGTGCAGTCACACCATGGAACGATACAGAGGCGTTATAATATCCTTTATTTTAGTCTCCATTCCTTTCCTCATGATTCCTAGCATTCTATTTGTCTTTGTAGCAACCACAGCACATTGGGCAGAAGATTTCAACGTGTTATCCATGACGACGCCTAAATCTTTTTCTTGGGTGGTGGTTCCTTAATGTGGAATCTTGCATTGTGTAACCATAGTTTGGGTTGTTCTTTCCTAGGTATATAACTTTGCACTTGTCCACATTAAATTTCATCTGCCATTTGAACATTCAGTCTTCCAATTTATTAAGGTCCTCTTGCAATTTTTCACAATCCTCTTGAATTTTAACTACTTTGAATAACTTTGTGTCATCTGCAAATCTGATTACCTCACTAGTTATTCCCATTTCCAGGTCGTTTACGAATATGATAAAAAGCAGCGGACCTAGCACAGATCCCTGGGGTACTCCACTATTCACCTTTCTCCATTGGGAAAATTGGCCATTTAGCCCTACCCTATTCTTTCTATATTTTAACCAGTTCCTGATCCACAATAATGGATAATCACCTAATCCCATGAATTTTTAATTTTGCCAATAGTTTCTCATGAGGGACCTTGTCAAAGGCTTTCTGAAAATCCAGATACACTATATTGACCGACTCACCTTTGTCTGTTTATTTACACCTTCAAAAGAATATAGCAGATTAGTAAGACAAGGCCTTCCCTGGCTAAAGCCATGTTGGCTGTCTCCTATTAAACCATGTCTATCTACACGTTCAGAAATTGTGTTCTTAATAATGGTTTCTAACATTTTTCCAGGTACTGACATCAGGCTCATTGGTCTGTAGTTTCCCGGATCAATCCTGGAATCCTTTTTAAAAACTGGCATTACATTTGCCATCTTCCAATCTTCAGGTATTACTGACGATTTTAATGATAGTAGGTCTGCAATCTCATATTTCAGTTATTTCAACACCCTTTAGGTGTATATCATCCGGTCCAAGTGATTTGCTACTCTTCAATTTATCAAACAGTTGTAATACATCTTCCCGGTTTATAAATATTTCTTTCAATTCTTCTGCTGCATCATCTTTAAATACCATTTCAGGCATGAGTAACTTCCCTACATCTTCTTCAGTAAAGACCAAAGCAAAGAATTCATTCATTCTCTCTGCTATGGCCTTGTCCTCTCTTAGTGCCCCTTTTACCCCTCTATCATCTAACGGTCCAACTGACTCTCTCACGGGTTTTTTTACTACAAATGTACATGAAAAAAAATTTTATTATGTGTTTTTGCTTCCACAGCAAGCTTTTTTCAAATTCTCTCTTTGCCTGCCTCATCAATGCCTTGTATCTAACTTGCTTATGTTGATTCCAGTTTTCATCGTTTGGCTCCTTTTTCTATTTCCTGAAAGATGCTTTTTTGGCTACAAGAGCTTCTCTGACCTCACCTTTAAACCATGCTTGCAGTTTTTTGGACTTCCTTCCACTTTTTTTTTTTTTTTAAATTCAGTATATTTATATTTTACACCATAACATAACATAACACAACATAACCAAACCCATAATACGCGTACACACAATCAGGAAGTGCCTTAAACCACCGACACCCCTACCAGGTTACCTCCCACCCCCCTCCCCCCGACACCTTGCAAGCCCAGACCACCCCCACTGCTCAGCACCCGTCAACATTCGAGTACCTATCTAGTGCAGACCACTTTTTCCTTTCCCCCACAATACCCCTGGAGGCATAAATATTGTCATATGCCTTTTCATATCGGCTGTAAAGACAAACTAAATTCCACCAGTGTAGCCAGCTTAGCTTCGCAGCATCTTTCCACCTCATGAGAACTACTTTTATAGCAAGCGCCAACATAAAGTTTAGCGCAAAGAAATTTTCCTTATCAACACTGGGGATTCCTGCTGTAGCTCTCATCACTACTATCTTCCAGGACAGTGGTTGCGTAAAGTTTAACACCTGTTGAATCTTCTTCCAAACAGCCCCCCAGTACACCTGAAGGCTTGAGCAATCCAATATCATATGTCGCAACATTCCTAGCTCCTGGTGACAGGTCCAGCAATACTGGGACGCGCCTTTGCTCCACTTAGCCATTCTGACCGGCGTAACAAACGCCCTGTGCGTAAAGAAAAACATTGACTGTGTAAGGGAGGCTAATCTAGATGGCCGCACCAGCGGTCCCCACTGGGAGAAACATTGATCCTGAGGTAAACCTAAATCCAAATCTTCTTCCCATGCTTTCCGTAATCCCAAAGTCTGGGTTGGCATCTTGCTTCTGAAAAATCCATATATATTCGATGCTCGGCCTTTCTGTAAAGCGAGTTCTCCAACAAACTCCTCCAGACCCCAATTGTCCATCACTTGACCAGGATTTTTTATTTTCTGCCCCACACAGTGCTTTAACTGAAGCCATTGATAAAAGCAAGAAGTTGGCAAATTAAACTCTTCATGTATCATTTGGAAGGATTTCCACTGGTCGTCCCTTAACATCTGTCCCAGTCGCCAGATACCACATTGTTGCCAGATTTTCCAAGCCACTATCCGATTATTTATTTTAAAATCAGGATTATTCCAGATGGGCATTCTTCTAGATATGGGGTTGTTAGCACCCAGGCGAAGCGACAGACCATGAAAAGCCCTTTGCGTAGATAGAATGATGCGCCCCACCTTAGGGGTCTCCGGCAGATTCATCCCCATAACCAGATTAATTGGGCGCGGAGAGACCAAACGCTCTTCTACCTTCAACCACATAGGTCTCTGGATGCCTCCGGCTTCAACCGCCCACAGGACACCCTGGCTTAAGATTGCCGCCTGGTGATACAAGTGGAAATCTGGGAATTGCACTCCCCCGACTTCCTTGGAAGCTTTCAACTTCTTCAACGCAATCCTGGGTGTCTTCCCATTCCAGAGAAAGCGACACAGAATCCTCTCAAGCTCTTTGTATAAAGATTCCTCAAAGAGTACCGGAACCATTCCCAGGATATAGTTTAACTTCGGCACTAGCACCATCTTCAGAGTCCAACCTACCCCACCAAGTGAGATGTAGAGGAGACCATTTTACTGTAAAAAGACGCACCGTTTCCTTCAATCGCTCCCCATTTATTCTAATGGTTTCTTCCATCGGACTACCAAATTGTACCCCGAGATACTTGATTGTCGTTGGCTCCCATTGAAAATCGAACTGTTGTACCATCGACCGGATCCCATACTTATTGAGAGGGAAAGCTACTGATTTTGTCCAGTTAACTTTATAGCCATTGAAGTCAGAATAGCGTCCTATATGATGTAATGCCGGGGAAACAGAGTCCAGAGTGAGGAAGAGCAACAGATCGTCTGCATACGCAGAGGCTTTCACCTGAAGATCCTCGACTGCTACTCCTCTAATCTCATCTGACTGTCGTATCAATAGCAGCAGTGGTTCCAACGCCAGATTAAATAACAGGGGAGACATAGGACATCCCTGCCACGTGCCTCTATGCAAGGAAAGGTGTTGAGGCAACACGCCATTAGCCAGGATCCTAGCCCCAGGATTAGTGTATAACAGCTTCACCATTCGAATGAATGAGGGGGGGAATTCAAACCATTCCAGCACTTGGAATAAAAAAGTCCACTCCACCCTGTCAAAGGCCTTCTCAGCATCCAATGAAAGACCAATATAAGGGGAATCCAAACCGCTAGTGATCTCCAGGATGTTACAGAGCAGCCGAGCATTGTCCAGAGTGGACCTTCCAGCAACAAATCCAAATTGATCCGGATGAATCAGTGAGTTCATGACCCTCTTGAGTCGTGCAGCAAGAATAGAGGAATACAGCTTATAATCAGCATTTAACAATGAGATGGGTCTGTAGCTACCTACCCGGCTCGGATCTCTCCCAGGCTTCGGTAAGACAACTATGGTAGCCTTCGCAAAGGCCCCAGGGAGGCACGCTTGGTCTTGGAGCCGCTGATAGAAAAACAGCAGCTGCGGGCCTAGGTCCGGTACAAACATCTGATAAAACTCTACTGGGAATCCGTTGGGGCCCGCTGCTTTCCCACTCTCCATCTTAGTTAGCGCCATCTTGAGCTCTTCCAGCAGAATCGGTTCATACAGTGCAGCTTTCTGGTCCGGTTCTAGACAGGGGTGATCA
The DNA here is from genome assembly GCA_033557465.1 of Ichthyophis bannanicus. Lineage (NCBI taxonomy): Eukaryota > Metazoa > Chordata > Amphibia > Gymnophiona > Ichthyophiidae > Ichthyophis > Ichthyophis bannanicus. The sequence continues at coordinate 191,072,390 of CM066031.1, read as the reverse complement.
ATCTGTTCCAGAAAGCTCCGTACCGCAGCCTGCTCACCGACTCCCTCAGACACATATAGCTGACGATAGAACTCAGAAAAAGCATCCGAAATGTCCTGATCCTTATAAAGGGGGCCGGCTTGCTCATCTTCCATTACCACAATGCGAGCTTTATGCGCACGAGGCTTAAGTTGTGATGCCAAAACCTTTCCCGCTTTGTTTGCCTCCACATGATATCTCACTTGCAAAGGGAATGCAGCCCGTTCAACCTCTGTACTGAGAGCCGAATTATATGCATATCTTAACTTTTGCAGCTGGGCCAAGACCCTGTTGCTGAATTGCCGCTGTAAAATTCTCTCCCCAGCCCGTATCTGTTGGTCAAGGATCTTCAGCTCATTCCGAATAGCCCTGTTTTTGGCAATCACGTAGCTAGTTATCTGCGCTCGCATTGAGGCCTTAAACGCTTCCCACCAGGCCCACACAGGGGTATCACTTGCCAAATTACTCTCAAAGTACTCTTGCATAGCTTTCCGGAGATATACCTTAAATGACTCATCTGCTAGCAAGTATCTTGGGAAGAACCATGATTCCTTTTGGCAGGATTCATCTTTGAGGTCCAGAGCAATCACTATAGCAGCATGATCAGAAATATTTGTACTGAGGATTTCAGATAAACTTACACTTTGAACTAATGCTTTGGACACTAGGAAGAAATCAATTCTAGAATGAGACCCATGCGGATGTGAGAAAAATGTGAAGTCAGCTTCTGTTGGGTGGTGCAGCCTCCATATATCCACCATTCCAAAAGTCTCCATGATCAAGTGCAGCACGTCCAAGGCTCTCTCCCTCCTGTGCGGTCTACTAGGTTTACGATCAATTAGGGGATCCAGAGTCAGATTAAAATCTCCACCAATGATTACTGGATAACTGGCATACTCCTGGACAACAGCAGCTAACGACTGGAAGGAGGAAGGATTATCATTATTAGGTGCATATACATTAAAAATGCTCAACAGTTGACCCTCCAGAAGAAGGTGCACCCCAGCCCTTCTGCTTTCCAAATCCGCCCGAGATGACAGAACTTGACACTTAAGTGACCTCCTAATCAGGACCGCCACTCCACTCTTCTTCATACACGTAGGAGCATGAGTCACTAGACAAAATTTGCCTAGTGCAAGCTTTTGCGTCTCTTTGGAAGACAAATGGGTTTCTTGTAAAAGAATTACGTCAGCATATTGTTTTTGACAATATAGCAATATTTCTTTACGCTTGATAGGGTGATTTATTCCCTTAACATTTAGGGATAAACATTTAACTAAGCCCGTTCTTGTCAGCAAAGAGTCTTGCCCCACACCCTTCCCTGGTCTGCACCCCCCTTTCCAGAAATATCTAGGGTGTCCAAGCAGTGAGAACCACAACCAGGCTTGCAAGGTGTCATCTGTGTCTCCGAAGAGAAAATCATAATGGGTGAGCTCGCACAACTAACAAGATAGCCCTCAAAGACCCCAGCCATAATACAAAAAAAAACATATATCACAAGAGAAACGCTGCCTTTCTAGACATTAGCTACTATCTATCTATTTTACAAACATGTCGTCATCTACAATGGTTAATTGCCTATTATTATCATTGTCCTTTATAACCCACATCCAGCTCTTATACTTAACCACATCCCCGGTGTATAGAGGGCAAGGGGCTATACATGTAAAAGGAATAAAACAAAAACAAAACACCTCCCCTTCATTATTTCACTTGCCTTCCACAACCACCTTATCCCAATACAGAGGTATCAATACTGCCCACCCCCTCCCGCACAGAACAACCAGATCCAAATGCCCCTATGTATATGCAGACAACAAATGATTGTCCCAAATAACATATTGCGTTTGACCCCAAACAAGGGGTGCCCCATCTTATTGTCGCAATAAATGCACCCACAGTTCCTGGGGAGCCAAAGAGAAAGAAAATATCTCTCATCAGCTTTTACTCCCGAAACAGTTGAGTCTTACATCCCAGCTTAAACGGCTACTGCATCTGCAAGAACTCTTGCTCCTCAATATACTGTGCTGCTGCCGCCGGGACATCGAAGGACTTCGTCTGATTATTTAAGGTAATCTTAAGTCGGGCGGGATAAAACAGCCCGTACCGGGCCTGCAATTGTTGAAGGCGGTGTCGTAATGCGAGAAACTGCTTCCGTTTTTCTACCATTGCCTTGCAGAAGTCGGGGAAAAATAGAATCTTGTGTCCCTCGAAGGCAACTGACCTTAGTCTTTGACGCTTCCAAAATCTGCACCGCTTGTTGGTATCGCAGCAGACATATGGGCACGTCCAGGTATAAAATGGCTATGCACAAACAGAGCACAATATTTAAGTGTGATGGTGGGCCAGAAGATTAACGTCATCATCTTACGAGATAGAAAAATGGCAAATAGGGAAGCAAAGGGCTGAAATCAAAAAGGTTTTCTGGACGTATGGGAATGTTATGTCTAAACCCTCCTGCACAATTAGAAATGCTGTACAGATTTATAAGAGGAGGGGAGGATGGAAAAAGCAAGAAAGCTAAGGGAAATCAATAACTGATAGATCCACTGGGGTGGGTGGGGGGGGGGTGGAAATCAGAAAGACTGATGAGGAAGAAGTAGGTCAAGACTACATGTGGATAAATATCTGAAATCATCCGAATGGGAAGGAAGAGGGGAGATGGGTCAAAAAGGATATGGCCAAAAATGTAAAATGTATTCAATTTTACGTCTATTATTGATTGCATTGTGACAGAAATAACCACTGATAGGCAGTTTGTATATTCTGAAACTCAAAAGATTTAAAATCAAGATGAGATAGGCAAGTACGGTCAAATCAAAACAAGAAAAAACAAAATTATTGGAAGAGTGCAGTTAACTCAGTCATCATCTTCACCTGTATCTTCCTGTTTGTTCATACTCTGGAAAAGAAAGACAATCCCTCCTGCTTTTTCAGTACTCAAATTATTTCTAAATTTACACTGAATTATTTCAAAGGAAGGGAAAATAAAAACCCTGTGTACATCTGCAGAAGCAGTTACTGCTGTTAAAACCTGATTACCATTTCAATTGTCTCTGAATCCAAACAAATAAGGTACTTCCACTACTTCGCTGGAGTGACTTTTTAAAATCTCAAATATATTTCTTCAATGGGTCACATTTCAAGGCTAAGGGTATTAGTCGGTAATCCAGCAATCATCCTTCCAGAATACAATGTCATAGCCAGATCCTCTCCTTCAACAGTTAAGGACTGATCCTGCTACTGAGTATTTAGAATACTGGTAAGAAAATCAGCTGGAAATAGTGCTTGTTCCATCTTTTTTAATGCTTGTAAATTAACTCCGTCATCATTGTCTATTTTTCTTGAAAGTCTCACTCAGTTCCTTCCAAAACTTTAAAAAGCATCAGAAATAAAGCAGATATTTTTCTGTGCTTTCTTCAAGGCCACAAAAATAGGATTTAACACAGGCCAGCAGATGTTCAATGTTTCTCTTTAGCCTCGAGAAAGTAGTAGGGTTGTTGTGTTAGTCCATTTTAATGGTTAATAAGTGTAAAAAAAAAAAAGATAGGGATAAAAGTGATACATAGAGAGTTTCAGATACGGCGTAAAATCACAACTTTCGGCAAACATAAGAAAATTCTGTACAACCTCCCTCCACTAGAAAGAGCCGTCATAAGAAATCTACAAAACATAATCAACAAGCCTGCAGATAAAGGAGGCACTCTGATGATCATGGACACACAAAAGTTCATAGAAGAAGGGCACAGACAGCTCTCAACAGTACATACTACAGGAAACCGAATGAGGAAGCCACACAGGAAATTGAATGAGGAACAATCATAGGAATATACAAAACAAATGAAAAACTTTAAGACACTTCCAGAACAGGAAATATGAAAATAGTAATACCAGCTTATCCCTCTGTGAGCACTTTCTACATGCTACCTAAGATTCACAAACCTGGAAACTCTGGGTGGCCAACTATATCTGGCATTGACACACTCACGGAGGAAATACAGTTGTGGTCAACATTATTGGCACCCCTGTGTTTTAGGTATGTTCTGTACAATATCTTTAGAAATAATTGAAAAAATTCCAACTGTATGCCATCATAATATTGTAATAGTATGTTCAAAGGTATACAACAAAAAAGAGATGTCTGTGCAACTTAGATGTAGTAGTTTCTGAGAAATAAAATATGACCTGGACAGAATTAATGGCAGCCTTCACTAATATTTGGTTGCACAACACTTGACAGCGATGACAGCCTCCAAACATTTCTTGTAGCCATCTGTAAGTTTCATACAACTGTCTGCTGGTAGTTTCTCCCACTCTTCAACTGAGATTTGTTTCAGTTCATGAATATTTCCAGGATTCCTTTTACCAATGGCAGATTTCAGCTCTTTCCAAAGGTTCTCGATTAGACGAAGATCAGGACTCATTGCTGGCCAGTTTAAAATAGTTCATTTGTTCCTCTTTAACCATTCTTTCATACTTTTGGATGTATGTTTTGGGTCACTGTCCTGCTGGCGGGCTCATGACCTTCGACCCAGACTTCTGACACTAGGTAGCACATTTCACGCCAAAATACCTTGGTAGTCCTCAGAGTTTATGATTCCTTTAATACATTCCAGGCCTTCTGTTCCTGAGGCAGCAAAATTGCCCCACAATATTATGGAACCTCCACCATATTTAACTGTAGGAAGAATGTTCTTTTTCCTTATAAGCTTCATTTCTTTTCCTGTAAACGTATCATTGGTCTTCACTGCCAAAAAGCTCAGGTTTAGTTTCATCTATCCACAGGACATTTTCCCCAGAAGGATTGTGGTTTCTCAAGATGGGTTTGGGCAAAGATCAGGCATGCCTTTTTATGTCAGTCTTTGAGCAGTGGGGTCCTCCTTGGCTTTCGCCCATGAAATACTTCTTTGTTTAGCGCATGGCATATGGTATGGGTTAAAATCACCACTCTAGATTGCTCCTGGTCATTTTTGAGCTCTTTGGATCTTGTACATCATATTTTTTCAACAGTTTGCACTAACCTTCGAATACGTCTTGGATTAATTTTCCTCTTCCCACCACATCTTGGGAGGTTCTTGACAGTTCCATGAGCAGAAAACTTCTTAATAACATTGCAAACTGTAGACTCGGGAATCCCAAGAACTTTGGAGATGGCCTTGTACCTCTTTGAAGTTTGATGTTTGGTGATAATGGCTTTTCTGACGGTCTCAGGCTGAGCTCTAGTCTTCACCATTGTGAAAATGAAACAGGGAATGTGGCGATTTTTTAGAGACATCATTCATTGGTCGATTCAAGTCATATGAATACTGACAATTGATCACAGATGCATCTAATTTTACTGCAATTGGAATGTGGTTCTTCTGTTCAAACAGATTTGAATTGTTTATAAGGCTGCCAATAATCATGTCCTAAAATGTTCAAAAACTTCAGATCTTGAGTTTGTACAATCACAGCTCACCAACATTACAAATTCTGCTCATCAATCCAAAACAAATAAATTACAATATCATATACTTCCATTATCTATTATTGCAAATATCTAATGTGTCAAAAAAATTGTGGCAGAACATTTGTCCTGGCAATGTCCCAGGTTTATTTATTTATTTAACAGGCTTTTTATACCGCTTTATCATTCCAGTGGAAGCGGTTTACATTGTAACTTAAATTTGGTAATGTACACTAAACAGGGACATTGACCACTTGGATTTTTCTGAGGCAATAGAGGGTTAAGTGACTTACCCAAGGCCGTAAGGGTCTCTTGGTTCCAACGTGTAATCTTTCACTCAACATGTAATCAAACTCTGGAATTTGTTACCGGAGGATGTAGTAAAGGCTGTTAGTGTAGCTGGGTTTAAAAAAGGTTTGGACAAGTTCCTAGAGGAAAGGTCCATAAACCATTATTAAGAAGGGACCCAGGATATCAATGCTTGACCCAATACAAGCATTGTGGCACCTGTGTATTTTGGGGAAACTGCTAGGTACGTATGACCTAGATTGGCCACTGTTTGAAACAGGATATTGGGCTTGATGGACCTTGGTCTGACCCAGTATGGCATATCTTATGTTCTTATGTTCTAAAAAGCCAGTGCTCTAACCATTAGGCTACTCCTCCACTCCAACTATTATACTATATACTATTTCCTTTATTAATTAGTCTTGTTTTATTTGATTATTTTGTGTGTCAAATATGTGCGCATTTACAGTCCAAAACTATTTCACTGGCCACTTTTTTTTAAGGAGCAACTGGATACTAAGGGATTGAACTGCAAGGGTGTTAATAATGTTGACTACAACTGTATTTGGACATATAAAGGGGATTCTCAAAAATATGCAAGACAAAACTTCATACAAGACACCACAGATTTTGTTAATAAGTGAAAAAAATTGATCACCACTTCAGACTCACTGTACTGAGCAATATTACCCATGAAGATGTAAAATATGCATGCAACAAATTTCTAAAGGCATCCACCCTTGACCACCAATGCTCATGGGAAACTATTACAAAAGTAATATGGACACCAGGACAGTACCACAATATTTATTTATTTTATTTATTTAGACAGTTTTGTATACCACCTTATCCTTCAATCAAAGTGGTCAACAAGACATTGGGAGGCATACATTCAACAGGAGGAGATACGATTCACATACGTAAAAAGCTATCTACTTATAGGTCTAAATGGGGATGGGCAGATGGGGCTAAGTGGTGAGGGTAGCTAGTGGGCCACTTGGGTGGTATCTAGTGCTTGGCAACTTAAGGTGGTTGCTCAAAGGCCTCAGTGAAGAGATGGGTCTTGAGAGCTTTGCGGAAGTCCTTGGTATCATTTAGGGTCCTTAAGTCCATGGGGAGGGAGTTCCATAATGCAGGCGCCAGTAGCAAGGGAGCCAATCTTTTCATGGCATAACTGGAAAAAACATTTTTGAACACATATCAGACTAAGTACTTAAACTATTACCACTAAATTGATTACATTATTATGATTTGGACCAAGGAAGAAGTGCCTCTCAAACAAATTCACAATTCTTCATACATCCCATCCCTCAATCATATTCAAAATTAACTACTCCACAGAAAAAGTTAACTTCCTGGACACCACAGTTTCTATTAACAATGGCTATATACAAACGTCTACATACAGGAAACCAACAGACAAATGCAGCCACCTTCACAATTTCAGCTTTCACCCTTCACATACAAAAAGGTCCATTATACACAGCCGAATACCACATCACTGTATATGCTCTTATCTAAAACAAGGATAAAACATCTCAGAATCATGGTTGAATCCTTCAAACAAAAAGGCTTATACAACCCTAAAAATCATCTCCAAGAAGACGGCATCTTCACTTAACACCCAGGGATACCCTACCGCAGTACAAAGAAAAGAAAACTCAAGAGAGTTTTCCTTGTAGTGACATGCAAGCCAGGGCTGGAAAAATGTAGAAAAATCATAAAAGACCTACAGCCACTACTCCAAGAGGATGAATTACCGAAAGAGGTATTTCCAGCCCCACCACTGTTGACCTTCCAACAAACAAAATCTGAAGCAAAAATTAGAGAAGAAGAGCAAGGCACAAAACCCTGCAATATGGAATGCTGTAAATTATGCCAGCACATATCGCAGGACCAAACATTAGGCAGCTCTCTTTGGCACAATGCAAGTACTACGTCGAGCATTAGCAGTAAAATTTGAGAGACTGAGATCATACTCCACATGCCCTGGCTTAGAAGTGAGGTTCACGACTGCCATAGTATGCGCAAAACTGACCCATTTGGGGAAAATACCCGATCCTTCTCATGCTCCTTCTCTAATATAATGTATATCACTCAAAGAAAGTATGACAAAAGATGCTATGTGGGAGAAACAGGCCAAATGTTAAATGACAAGAAGCAGTTCACACAGACATCACAAAGCCAACCCAAGGTGACAACTCTGTTGGGAAACATTTCTCAGGACCATAACCCTGCATCGGGAATGTAAGATATTTGAAATTAGAAAGATAAAATACTTTGACTCTGAAAAAAAAAAAAAAAAAAAAAAAAGGACAGAGACCTTGGTTTCCTATCACAATATAAACCATAAATTTTTACTGCTATGTCACCTTCTGTTCATCCATCCAACCCTCCCTCCAACACACATATTTCCCCATGAGACAATCACCTGAATGCTTTTATAATTCACTTATATATTCTAGTATTGCCATCTTTTATTCATACTATCCTGATCTGAAAAAGGTGATTTTAGCCTTCAAAAGCTAGTCAAACAAGTAGGGAAAGCATGCAGAGCATGGTCCATGGAATTGTTTTCAACTCCTGTGAGTGTATGTGCATTCACATAGACACACAATGTAGATATAAACAGATGGGTATGTGCTTGGCTAGGGTTGCCAATCGGCTCCAGATGCGCCCGACAGGCTTTATCCAGTCCTGGGTTTACCCCATTGTATGCAGGGATGTGTAGTCTTGATTTTCTTATGGAGAGCAATGGAGAAAATAGATCTACATATCCCTTCATGCAAAGGGGTAAATCTAGGACTGGATCAAGCCTGTCGGGTGCATCTGGAGCCAGTTGGCAACTCTATTACAGTTTCTCATCACATCCTTCTGAAGCGCCTAATGGAAATTGGCCTCCAAGACACCACCATATAATGGTTTCAATCATACCTTGAAGACAGACAACAAAAAGTAACATCCGATAACCTCACCTCAGCACCCTTCCACATGACACAAGGAGTTCCCCAAGGCTCCTCATTATCTGCACTCCTCTTCAACATAAATATTTTGCAAATAGGTTGGATATATAACAAATACAAGATCCAATATGCCGACCATATCATGGTATATACTCCAATCTACCTGGATGCCCCTGACTACACAGACATATCAACATGCATTCACGAAATAATGACATGGCTGAATAACAACAATTTAAAAATCAACATAAAAAAAACCTGATGCACTCATTATCACAAGGGACTCCACATTCACCCCTCCTCCCACCATCAACATTTCAAATACACCAATCACTGTAAAAGAGGATGTTCGGTACCTTGGCGTGATACTAGACAAACAATTTACTCTACAGGCACACATTAACAAAACATCCAAAACAGCCTTCTTCAAACTAGCGATGCTCCGAAGACTAAAACCTCTACTCAGCAAGGAACACTTCCGTACAGTATACCAGGCAATTATCACACCTGTGTTGGACTATTGCAACCTCCTCTTCCAAGGCCTACCCAAACATCCCCTTCAAATAGTCCAAAACACCGCTGCCCGCATCATTGCTGGCGTGTCACTACAAGACCATATAACTCCCATACTACAAGATCTGCATTGGCTACCAATCTCAAGAGCAAAATGCAAATCAGCGCTAACAATCTTCAAGATCAAAAACAACATGTCAGCAGATATACTTCAAGAGCTCATCGGAACCAAAACAAGAGAGAGACCGGACAAAAGTAGTACTAAACACACAATACCAACTCCCAGATTATTTACAAATACCATTAAATCCACATCCATGCGAGCTTTCTCCCTAGTGGCCCCTGCTATTTGGCATGCACTCCCAGAGAAGCTACGATCCACAACTGATTTAAAGGACTTCCGCAAGTTACTCAAGACTACCTTATTCATTGAACATTATAACGAAGACCAACAATTACAACAATCTCAATATTAATATGGGAAGTTACAAGACTGTCTACGTTTGAAATGCAATGTTACAATTTACAATTGAACACTCCTAGTAAAAGGAGCATGACGTCACAAGCATGCTTGAACTGTGAACATATGATTTTAATGTTTACAACTGAAAGTTCTTTGTAGAAGCTATTGTTATTGTGTAAAATTGATGTCCTTGTATAGGTTAATATTAAGTTATTGTCTGAAAGACCCCCAATGTACAAGTTAATATTAAGGACCCCCAATGTATAAGTTAATATTAAGTCATTGTTTGAAAAACCCCAATGTACCCCCTACCCTCCCTGTATATTACCACTTGTACATAGCTCATCCTGTAAATAGCACACCAAGAAATCATCACCTCCACTCCGTGTTAACACAGCATGCCTACCCCTACTGACACTGATTTTTGATTGTTTGAAGTGTAAACCGCTTTGATTTCAGGACAAAGTGGTATATAAATCTTTTAAATAAATAAATAAAATAAATAATGCTTGCATGCATCTGTGTATTTATATCTGGGTAGTTTCTCTGTATGTCTGCAATCAAAAGAGATGAGGGTGTGGAGGCTGACTGACAGGTGCACTTCCATAATAGCGAAGTTACTGTTACTCAGTAATTGTATGCTGGAGCTGTTGTAACAGCTTTTCCTATAGAAATGCATTGACACACTTTTTATTTGAGGGGGGGGGCTTCATTTCTCTTTCATCTCCTACCACATGCAGAATCTTAACTTACACAGTACAGGAACTTCTCCCAGCTTTTCTCCTCCCTTCCTGTGACTAGAGCAGTATTCTAACGCTCCGCACCTACAGCTTTCCCAATGGCTGGAACCTATCCATAGTCCCACTGAAAGCAGCAAAGGAAGGTTCACTTACACACGGGGAAGGATTAGAGAACTGCAGATAGAAAGTTTACATTATGAAAAATGTACAGATACGTTGGCTATACTTCTAGCTTCCAGACATTAATGTGAGGTTTCCCAGTGGGGCAATTTTTGAGGTGTGGGGAAGTTGTGGCGAGTGTTTTGTTTTTGGGGAGTGGGGCAGTTTGAGGCATAGTGAGTCAGGTGTAGCGCTGTAGTTTTTGGGAGTGGGGCAGTTTGCAAGGTGGTGAAGAAGTTTGCAAGAAGGAAGAAGTTTGATTTTTTAAGTGGGGTAGTTTGCGGTGTAGTGGAGCAGTTTTGGGGCTGATTAAGTTAGTAGGGTGGCGAGGCAGTTGTGGGGAGTAATTTTTCCTGGGGCAGCATATGGGGAGACTGGTAGGGCAACTGTGAAGGAGTAGGTTTTGGGGGTGGGGCAGTATGGATGATTGTAAGACAATTTTGGGGAGAAGGCTGTTTTTTGTGGTGGAGCATTTGGGGGGGCGGGGTTGGGAGAGTAGAGAGGGTTGGGAGAGGTGGTTTTAAAAAAAAAAAAAAAAGTAATTCCTTAACTGCTATGCTTCACTGTATGTAAGTTTCTATGCTACAGCAGCTGGACTTCCTTCTCCCCTAGTTTTTTGGGGGCTTGTTTCTCTGGAACCCCCAGTATGATTTTACTCATTTTCAAACTTAATGTGTCTTTCTACCAGTTTCTCCCACATGTGAAGCTTCATCCCATGCCATTAAATTTTCAAAGAGTTATTTTTCCCCCAGACAGACAGATTCTCAATCCATTTTACAAAATTATTTCCAACTTCCCTTGGGCTGGAAACAATAAAAATGTATTTAATCAGTCCAATAAAAAAAAATAAGGTGATACCTTTATTACTTCTCTTCAGCCTAATGTGGAGATCTCTGGTTATGACAATTCTATCTATTTCTTCATGATTTTGTTCACGAATTACCGTCATATGAGACCAATTCTTGACATAGCACTGAAAGCAGACCACTGACGAGTTCCATCAGACCTCCTGTGAAAGAGTTAATGTTTCCTCCTTTCTTTGGAGGTGCTGCCACTAAGGCCTCTTTTACCTATGGACACAAGCAACAACTGCCCCAGGACTGTCATAACAGAGATCCCGCAAGTAAAAGTGGTAAGCACCCTCTCCAAAACAACGGCTTGGCATCCCCATCAGATCAGGCCAAGGATAATCAAAGTCCAAACCCAATCCGATCTGAGCAGTGCAGCAGAATCTCCATTGCCCTCCCCTACAGCAGGGGATGTTTTTAATTGCACATCATCCCGTACTAAATAAAAGGTTAGATATGATTGGAATATCAGAAACATGGTGGAAGGAAGACAACCAGTGGGACACTGTGATACCTGGGTACAAACTATATTGTAATGATAGAGCTGATCAAATTGGTGGAGGGGTTGCGCTCTATGTTAGAGAGGGCATAGAGTCAGAAAGAATTAAAGTTTTGCAGGAAACAAAATTTGCTGTAGAATCTCTATGGGGCTTGTTTACAAAGCCGCAGTAACAGGGCCACGGCTCCGATAACGATCGGAAACCGCTACCGCGGCTTTGTAAACAAGCCCCTATGGATTGAAATTCCTTGTAAAAAGGGGAAGGCAATGGCAGTGGGGGTGTACTATCGACCGCCTGGCCAGAATGAACAAATGGATGATGAAATCCTCAAAGAAATCAAGGAAGCTAACAAAAGTTACAGCACAGTAATAATAATGGGTGATTTCAATTACCCCAGTATCGACTGGGTTAGTGTCACGGCAGGACATGCTAGGGAGATAAAGTTCCTAGATGAAATAAATGACTGCTTCTTGGAGCAGCTGGTTCACGAACCGACCAGAGGGGAAGCCATATTAGACCTAGTCCTTAGTGGAACACCAGATCTAGTGCAAGAGATAAGGTTGTTGGGGCCACTTGGCAATAGTGATCATAGCATGACTGCCTTTGATTTAATTAGTGTAGGAGGGATAGTAAGGAAATCCACAGTACTACCTTCTAACTTTCGAAGGGGGACTATGATAAAATGAGGAAAATAGTTTAAAAAAAAAACCCAAAAAGAGCAGTTGCAATGGTTAAAGACTTACATCAAGCTTGGGTGTTGTTGAAAAATATTATTTTGGAAGCCCAGACCAGCTGTATTCCACGCTTTAAGAAAAGTGGAAGGAAGTCCAAAAAACTGCCAGCATGGTTTAAAGGTGAGGTCAGAGAGGCTGTTTTTGCCAAAAAAGCATCTTTCAGGAAATGGAAAAAAGAGCCAAATGACGAAACCTGGAAACAGCACAAGCACTAGCAAGTCAAATGCAAGGCATTGATAAGGCAGGCAAAGGGAGAATTTGAGAAGAAGCTTGCTGCAGAAGCAAAAACGTGAAATATAAGAACATAAGAACATAAGATATGCCATACTGGGTCAGACCAAGGTCCATCAAGCCCAGTATTCTGTTTCCAACAGTGGCCAATCTAGGTCATATGTACCTAGCAGTTTCCCCAAGAGACACAAGTTCCACAATGCTTGTACTGGGTCAAGCATTGATATCTTCGGTCACTTCTTAATAATGGTTTATGGATCTTTCCTCCAGGAACTTGTCCAAACCTTTTTTAAACCCAGCTACACTAACAGCCTTTACTACATCCTCCGGTAACAAATTCCAGAGTTTGATTACACGTTGAGTGAAAAAATATTTTCTTTTATTAGTCTTAAATAGTTTCCCCTGTAGCTTCATTGCATGTCCCCTAGTCTTTCTATATTCTGATAAGGTAAATAAAGACTTTTTCAAGTACATTCGCAGCAAAAAACCTGTGAGAGAGTCAGTTGGTCCATTAGATGATAGAGGGGTTAAAGGGGCACTAAGAGGCAACAAGGCGATAGCGGAGAGACTGAATGAATTCTTTGCTTCGGTCTTTACCGAGGAAGATGTAGGGATGTTACCCATGACTGAAGTGGTATTTAAAGGTGCAGAAGAATTGAAGGAAATATCAATGCATCGGGAAGATGTATTACAACTATTAGATAAACTGAAGAGTAGCAAATCGCCTGGGCCGGATGGTATACATCCAAGGGTGTTGAAAGAACTGAAATATAAGATTGCAGACCTGCTATTAGTAATCTGTGAACTATCATTAAAATCATCTCTAATACCTGAAGATTGGAGGATCGCCAATGTAACACCAATTTTTAAAAAAGGGTTCCAGGGGTGATCCGGGAAACTACAGATCGGTGAGCCTGACGTCAGTACCGGGAAAAATGGTAGAAACCATCATAAAGAATAAAATTACTCAGCATGTAGATAGTCATGGCCTAATGGGAGACAGCCAACATGGCTTTAGACAAGGAAGATCTTGTCTTACTAATCTGTTATGTTTTTTTGAAGGTGTGAATAAACAGGTGGACAAAAGGTGAGTCGGTTGATATAGTGTATCTGGACTTTCAGAAAGCCTTTGACAAGGTCCCTCATCAGAGACTTTTGGCAAAACTAAAGAGTCATGGGATAGGAGGCAGTGTACTACTGTGGATCAAGAACTGGTTAAAAGATAGAAAGCAGACGGTAGGGCTAAATGGCCAATTTTCCCAGTGGAGAAAGGTGGTGTACCCCAGGGATATGTGCTGGGTCCGCTGCTTTTGACATATTCATAAATGACCTGGAAAGTGGAATAACGAGTGAGGTCATCAAATTTGCAGATGACACAAAACTATTTAAAGTTGTTAAAACCCAAGAGGATTGTGGAAAATTGCAAGAGGATCTTGATAAATTGGAAGACTGGGCATACAAATGGCAGATGAAATTTAATGTGGACACGTGCAAAGTTATGCACCTAGAGAAGAACAACCCAAACTATGGTTACACGATGCAAGGTTCCACATTAGGAACCACCACCCAGGAAAAAGATTTAGGTGTCATTGTGGATACCATGTTAAAACCTTCGGCCCAGTGTGCAGCGGCGGCCAAGAGAGCAAATAGAATGCTAGGTATCATAAGGAAAGGAATGGAAAATAAAACAAAAGATATAATGATGCCTCTATATCGTTCCATGGTGAGACCGCACCTTGAATATTGTGTGCAATTCTGGTCGCCGTATCTTAAAAAGGATATAGCGATTTTAGCAAAGGTTCAGAGAAGAGCCACCAAAATGGTCAAGGGGATGGAAGGATATTCCTATGAAGAAAGGCTAAAAAGGTTAGGGCTCTTTAACCTGGAAAAGAGACAGCTGAGGGGAGATATGATAGAAGTCTATAAATTAATGAACGGAGTGGAACGGGTAAACGTAGATCGATTGTTTACGTTATCAGAATATAGAAAGACTAGGGGACATGCAATGAAGCTACAGGGTAAACTATTTAAGACTAATAAAAGAAAATAATTTTTCACTCAACGTGTAATCAAACTCTGGAATTTGTTACCGGAGGATGTAGTAAAGGCTGTTAGTGTAGCTGAGTTTAAAAAAGGTTTGGACAAGTTCCTGGAGGAAAGGTCCATAAACCATTATTAAGAAGGGACCCAGGATATCAATGCTTGACCCAGTACAAGCATTGTGGAACCTGTGTCTTTTGGGGAAACTGCTAGGTACCTATGACCTAGATTGGCCACTGTTGGAAACAGGATACTGGGCTTGATGGACCCTGGTCTGACCCAGTATGGCATATCTTATGTTCTTATGTTCTTACTGCTTTGGAGCCAATCTCACAATGATCCATGAGACTGGTTCCTTGGCAGCAGAGGTTGTATAATCAGTTTGTGATGGGGCTGTGCTGAATGGCACCACTAGAACTGTGAGCTCTGGAAAGAAGAAGGAAGTGAGGAGGACTCAGAGTGGAGAGAGTGAGAGAGAGGGTAAGAAGGGGGCCCAGAGAAGGGGGAGGGGAACAGTGCCTGGAGGCAGGGAAAGAGAGAGAATGTGAAAGATCTAGAGGTAATGGGCAAAGACTGAGAGGCTGTTTAAAAAGACAAAGGACTGTGGAAGGTGCAAGAGAGAGTGGGAATTTGGGTAGAGCCATGGACAGCTCAAAGGTTTGTTAGCTTGTTTACTGTGAAGGTAGGACAAAGGTCATTTGCTAGGCCTCTTCACTTAATTTATGTCGGTTACAGGGTTATCGTGCTCTGAACCAACTTATGCTTTTGCGCCCCCATATTGGGGCCAGTCTTGCGATATGAACCACACAGATGTTAGGATTCATAGCACAAGAAAAAATTTAAAGGAGTAGCTCCAAAGGTTAAAGAGTTACATTAAGCATAGGCATTGTTTAAAAATGCTATCTTGGAAGCCCAGACCAGTTGTATTCCACGCTTTAAGAAAAGTGAAAGGAGGTCCAAGCATGCAAGCATGGTTTAAAGGTGAGGTCAGAGAAGCTCTTGTAGCCAAAAAAGCATCTTTCAGGAAATAGAAAAAAAAGAGCCAAATGACAAAAACTGGAAACATAAGCACTGGCAAGTTAGATGGAAGGCATTGATAACGCAGGCAAAGAGAATTTGAAAAAAAGTTTGCAGTAGAAGCAAAAACGCATAATAAAAACTTTTTCAAGTACATTCGTAGCAAAAAACCTGAGAGAGAGTCAGTTGGACCATTAGATGATAGAGTGGTAAAAGGGGCACTAAGAGGGGACAAGGCCATATTGGAGAGATTGAATGAATTCTTTGCTTCGGGCTTTACTGAAGATGTAGGGAAGTTACCCATGACTGAACTGTTATTTAAAGGTGATGCATCGGAAGAATTCAAAGACATATCGATAAACCGGGAAGATTACAACTATTTGATAAACTAAAGAGTAGCAAGTCACCTAGACCGAATGGTATACCTCAGAGGGTAGTGAAAAGAACTGAACTATGAGATTGTAGACCTACTATTAGTAATCTGTGAACTATCATTCAAATCATCTGCAATACCTGAAGATTCGCAATGTAACGCCATTTTTCAAAAAGGTTTCCAGGGGTGATCTGGGAAACTACAGACCAGTGAGCCTGATGTCATTACTGGGAAAAATGGTAGAAACCAACAAAGAACAAAATTACTCAACATGTAGATAGTCATGGTTTAATGGGAGAAAGCTAAAATAGCTTTAGCCAAGGAAGATCTTATCTTACTAATCTGTTATATTTTTTTGAAGGTGTAAATAAACAGACAAAAGTGAGCCAGTCGAAGTGTATCTGGATTTTCAGAAACCCTTTGACAAGGTCCCTCATGAAACACTCTTGGCGAAACTACTAAATCATGGGATAGGAGGCAGTGTACTAGTGTGGATCTGGAACTGGTCAAAAGATTGAAAGCAGAAGGTAGGGCTAAATGGCCAATTTTCCCAATGGAGAAAGTGAATATTTGGGGTACCCCAGGGATCTGTGTTGGGTCTGCTGCTTTTTAACATATTCGTAAATGACCTGGAAATGGGAATAACGAGTGAAGTAATTAAATTTGCAGATGACATAAAATTATTCAAAGCTTTAACCTAAGTGGATTGTGAAAAATTGCAAGAGGACCTTGATAAACTGGAAGGCTGGAAGTTCAAATGGCAGATGAAATTTAATGTGAACAAGTGCAAAGTCATGCACCTAGGAAAAAATAAACCAAACTATGGTTACACAATATAAAGTTCCACATTAGGATCCACCATCCAGGAAAAAGATTTAGGCGTCATTGTGGATAACATGTTGAAATCATCTGCACAGTGTGCAGCGGTGGCCAAGAAGGGAAATAGAATGCTAGGAATAAAACAAAGGATATTAAAATGCCCCTGTATCGTTCCATGGAGTTGTATGTGTGGATACAGAGGCACCTTGAATATTGTGTGCAGTTCTGGTCACCGTATCTTAAAAAAAAGATATAGCGGAATTTGTCAAAAACACATTAGTTAGTCCAATAAAAAGGTATCACCTACAACTTGTTTGTTGACCTTTATTTGTACATATCCAAATGGACTAACACGCCTACTACAATTTCCTTTCATTCAAACAGCTTCAAACCCCCATTCCCTAATTTCTTCACCTCTCCTGCCATTTTGCCTTCTACCTAGTCATCTGCTCTTGAGCTTCAATGCTTTCTTCCTCTCATTCAGCCATCACCAATCTTTCTGACAGCATCTCATCCTGCCATGCTTCCTTTTCTCTTCCAATACTCTCATGCTCCTTCTCCTGGCTGAGGATATCAATTCCAATCCTGGCCAAGGCATCTCTTACTCCATCTGTGTGGATCAAACTACAACCTCTCTAAGCTTCTTCATATCCCTCTCCTTTGTTCTCTCTCTCTTATGCTCTGTGGAATGTCTGCTCTGTCACCAACAAACTTGCCTTTATTTAAGACCACTTTACTTCCTTTACCTGCACTTTACCTCCTAGTGCATCTTGCTCTATCCAATACTTGGCTTTTCCTAAAAATTCTACTGCCCTCTGTCATGGAGATTACCATTTCTCCTATGCACCTCGCTTGACTGGACACAGCGGTGGTATTGGCCTGCTACTCTCTCCATCCTGTAAAGTTTCAACCCCTCCTTCCATCTCAGTCTCATTTCTTTTCTTCCTCTGAAGTCTACTCCAGCTGTCTATTTACTCCACTGGTAGCTGTCATTTAATCAACCACTGACAAGTCCACCTCTTCCTTTCTCTCTGACTTTGACTCCTGGCTTTCTTTCTTCTTGATCATCTTCCCCTTCCCTTATCAGAATTTTAACATTCATGTTGATGACCCCTCTGACTCCTATGCCTCAAAGCTCCTTGTTTTAATCTCATTCAATCTCTGGCTGTGTTCAAAACACCCCTACTCACCAACACTGCCATTGCCTTGACTGTGTGTCTTTTTTTCCAACTGCTCACTCTCAAACTTTTCCACTCTGTTCATTCCCTGTCTGCTTATCATCTTATCTTTCACACATAACCATCCTCCCTCTCTACAATCTCATCCAAGTTTAGGAATCTTCAGGCTACTGACCCTCTCCACCCCTCTCCCATCCACTATGTTATCTGAATCTGTTGATGAGGCAGTCTCTTCCTATAAGGGGACTATATGCTCCTCTGCTGCTCTTGCTTCTCCCATTCCACATTCTTTAAGGCGTACCATACTTCAGCCTTGGCTGACCTCCAGAATACACTACCTATGTTCCTGTGCCGGCTCTACTGAGTGGCTTTGGCTGAAATCTCATGCCCATGCTGACTTCATACATTTCAAATTCATGCTAACCTCCCTCCGGTCCACTACTGCACTTGCCAAGCACAAGTACTATGTCCATCTGACACACTCTCTTGCCTCTGACCCTCACTGTCTCTTTGCCATACTCATCTCTCTCCTCAAAGTGCCTCTTCTTCTGACCTCTCCTTTGCTTTTTGCCCAGATCATGGCTGACCACTTCCATGACAAGATTTACAAGATTAGTCTTGAGTTCTCTACTGGATCACAACTTTTCCTCTTCTTACATTCTTATTTCAATCCCTGCCACCCTTTCTATCTTTTCTAAAATCAAGGGAGAAAGCTGCATCTTCTATGCTGCTCCAAGCACACTTTCTGGACAAGATATTTTTAAACAATCTTGGAAGCCAAGACCAGATGTATTCCACACTTTAAAAAAGGTAGAAGGAAGGCCAAATGACTGCCAACATGGTTTAAAGGTGAGGCGAGATATTTTTTATTTATTATTAGTATTTAACTCATGCTTTTTCAGTAGTAGTTCAACGTGAGCTATATTCAGGTACAGTAGGCATTTCCCTGCCCCCAGAGGGCTTACAATCTACGTTTATACCTGAGGCAATGGAGGGTTAAGTGGCTTGCCCAAGACCACAAGGAGTACCAGTGAGATTCGAACCCTAGTCTTTCTGGTCCCAAGGTGCTGCCCTAACCACTAGGCTAGATGTTATCATAGCCAAAACGTTTTTTTTTTTAATCGAAAGGGGAAGAAGTGGTATCACCCTATCTAATGGTGGTCTGAGCAGTGAGCTCCAGCAAATTAGCTCCCCATTTCAAGGTTTTACAGCAGCTCCTTAGCTCTATGGTGAGCCTAGTGTGGCAGAAAGCTTGCAGAAAGTCCTGGTGGCAGAAAGGTGATGATAACCTGCAGAAAAATTGCCGATCCCAAAGAATTTGTCTATACTACAGTAATGTTAGGCAGGAGTACAACATGTAGGATGGTGGGTGGCAGGTTACATGGCGGATGCCAAAGAGGCAGCCTTGGGTGCAATGCAGTCCATGGTACTGACCCTAAAGAAAGTGACAAATGACAAGCTGAGAGCCTGGTTTAAGAAAGTAAAAGTGGAAAAAAATTGCTGCCAAAGAGGAGCTTGGAGGAATGGTTGCTGGATTAAAGCAGAATGTGTACAGTTGGGCAGGAGGGTGGAGTAGCATGAGGAACGACTAGAGGAGTCAAGTGGTGAAGCTAAGAACATGCATGCCCAATTAAATGAACGATAAAAGATTATTTATTTATTTAGCTGTATTTATATCCCGCTTTTCACCGGGTCAAAGCGGTCAATTGGGAGATACATTTAACACGAGGGGATATGACACACATACGCTAATACTTACAGGGAACATGGGCAATGGAGGGTTAAGTGGCTTGCCCAAGACCACAAGGAGTGCCTATAGGACTAGAAATCCCAGTCCCTCCGGCCTGAGATTGCTGTTCCCAGGTGGGACTTGAACCCCCGGCCCTCCGGCCCAAAGTACCTTGTCCTAACCACTAGGCCACTCCTCCCACTCCTGTAAAGAGGCATTACAGTTAAAAACAGAGGACTTAGGAAACAGAACACAGAGAAAAAAAATTAATAATCTGGGATATCCAGAAGAGCCAGTTCAAATATTGCAAGCGTGTGGCCTCTTGAATTTGCAAAGAGTTGCTTAATGATAGTGAGGAGAGCTCCTAAGGAAATAAAGATGGACAGAGCTCACAGGACCTTCGGAACACCTAGGGGCAATTTATCCAGAGACACTGTGATATGCATTCACAACTTTGAGATCAAAGAGTGCATAACTGCTAAAATGCATTCTCTGCCCAGATTTGAGTGGCAGGGCTATCAAGTTGCCAAATATGCAGGGACCTTGCAAAGGTGTCTAGAGTGACAGTGATGTCATACCAAGAGAAGCTGCGCTACAAGTGGCTCTACCCATTTGGCCTGGCCTATACTAAGGCCTCCTTTACTATATTTGCTTAACTTTTGGCATAGTGAGTATGATATAGAGGAATTGCTATTAATAATAATGATCATTGTATATATACATTGTGTTTTTGGCTAGGGGGTCATTTACTTTTGATTTATACTCCTAGTGCGGTATTATTGGTAACTGGCTTTACTACGGAGGGCTAGACCTGGCAAGTCCAGATGATGGATGAGGCGGTGAAAGCTCTGAGAGATGTAGGATTGGGAGTGTACAGTAGAACCTACCATAGCCAGTAAGGCAAATGATTGTGGAAAAGTATCACAGATGGACATAAGTCACAAAAGCGGGGGCCAAGAAGAAGGTGGTGACCTGAGGAATCTTGGATCTGGACTCCGACATACATAAGACTGAAACAGCACTTTTCTTGAAGCAACCAGGCAGAAGGGAAGCGGAAGTGACGAGAGCTGAACAGGGGAATAATAGGGGTGTTATGGAATACGTGGGGGTATGGATGTGAACATGGGTATGGAGAGATAGATGTGGTGGGAGGTAAGCTGAGGAGGAGGGCTTGAGAGGAGAGCATGTGAGGGTGTGGGTGAGGAATGAATGGAAGGCGGTGCCAGGTAGGATGAGGACACTAAAGTATACTTCCAAAGGTGAAGGTTTTTGGAATGGGGGAGGAGATGGAAGGTGGAGGGGCAGGTGGTACGCTTCCTGGGCTGTCAGGGGAGAGCAAGGGAGGATGTGGGGAGATATGGCATTCACAAAAAAAGGGGGTGGAGGGGATCATTGAAGGGCAATAGTCACTATAAATGTTAAAAGGGTTGAATTCGTGGCAAAAGAGATAAATACCCAAAGGAGGAGGAAGAGAGCTTTAAGGCGGATATAATGTAAGGTGTTTTTACAGTATGTGGTTGTAAATTACTCTGAATGTTCTGTACATATTAGCGATATATAAGAGCTTTTAAATAAACAAACATACATGTGTGTGTGCAGGAGACCCACCTGAAGGTCACCCAGGAGTGTGTTTGCTATAAAAAAAAAAAAAATACAAGGACTTTTCTGGCAATTATCTGGGACAATCCACGTAAAGGAGGAGGGGAGAGGGAAGATTTGTTATCAGGGATGAGGATGGACGAGGTGAAAAACATGACTAAGCACAAATTGGGAAGTTATTTCTTCCTCTGAGTGATGGTGGAGGGTACAGAAATGATGGTGGCCTGCATATATATATGCACCAAACGACAAGCAGGGTGAATTCTTTAGGGAGATTATAGAGCACCTAGCAGAATCTAGTACTGAAGCCCCCTTTCTTCCTCTGGAAGAAGGGCTTTTATCCCAGGGTTTTCTTTCAGGGTTGCATAGAGGTCTTTTTCGAGAGCCTGGTTCTCGTCAACATACTCTGTCTCTATCTCCACTGCTTTGCAGGCCATGGGTTTCCTCGAACAGGTTCTCACCTGTGCAGGGGACATCTATCAATTTGTCCTGTACCCATTGTTCCAGGTTTGATTACTGCAGCCATGCTTGGCGTCATGCCCCAATGCCTGCGACAGCCACCCTAGCCAATGACTCGAAGCCATCATAGGCTGCTCGGGACAGGAACTTTGAACATTCCTATACTGCAGAAGTTAAGAGTCTTCAACCTCTGTAGGGGTTCTCCATCAAGGCCTGCTGAGAATCCCCCAAGCTCCCTCAACAGTTCTTTCAGGTATATGCCGATGTAGAGCTGGTATGAGTGGATTCGGCATGCTAGCATCGAGCCCTGAAAAGCCTTTCGGCCAAGAGCATCAAGGGTTCAGTCCTCCCTGCCAGGTGGTACCAATGAGTGTGTCTTTTGGCTCTTAAGCCGGCTCATGGCCGACTCCATGAACTTTGAGTTGTGGGGGAGCTGGGCCTTTTGGAACCAGGGGCTCTAGCATACCCAGTACATTGGAGGTGAGGCGCTTGCTGACAATTGATACCAATGCCAGCATTTCTCACATTCGGAGGTGGCGGCGGTCGAGGATCAGGGGCACTGGAATTGTAAGGGTTTCCTTCGGGGGTGCCTCATATTGGAGTATCTCCAATTCCTCGGTTTGCGGGTCCTCCTCGGCCTCTGTCTCGATCGCGAGAGCCTTGGCCATATCCCTCACAAAAATCAAAGAACATAACGTTCTCGGGTGGGATGCAGCATCAGGTCACCAGGGGAGAGGGGTCTGAGGGCACATCACAATGTCACCTCATGCCCGGGAACTTTTTGTCCTCAGTCTCCCATTCGGACTCAGAGTACTAGTCCAACACCACATAGTCACCTCAGTCAAGGACAGTTCTCCACGGTGCAGGACCTACAAAAGGATCATCAGTCCAAGCCGTGGGCACTCGCCGGGGAGGACCGGTGTCCGGAAGAACAGGACCAGGACCTTGACAGGGGCCATGGGCTCTCTTGAGGCCAATGGTGTTCGAGAACCAGTTCAACATCTGGGGCAGACAAACACCTGCTGCATGGCCATTAGGGCAGATATACTGCTCTCCATGCCAGCTGGCTCTGCAGCCTTTGACACAGGAAGCGGTATGCAAACCGGACAAAATTTAACTATATAAAAATCAGACTTTTCCCCGCAGAAAAAAGAAAACTGAGGCAAGATGGCACCCTTGGGCAGAAAATGGACTACGCATGTGTGGTGCATCTCCCAAAGGCTTTCCTTGAAAGCTGGGGAGATGCTTCCGCACGGGCTCCGTCGGCGCCGTCATCCAAACGTGAGGACTTACTTCCTGTTTGTTCCTGGAATGAATGTTAAAGTGTCCAAATTGGATAAAAGAGTAACTGCAGCGGATCAAATGATTGAGACTTTGGTTTAGGATAAAGGGATTATCCATAGAAAACTAAAAGTTTGAGAATTGGACAAGATATTTGGACTTAAGAATTTTGAATTTTCCTCGAGTTGATCATACTTTGCCAATAGAGTTGTTTTAAAAAGGTATCTCGAGGGAGTTCTTAAGCTTCCTGAGGCAGCTATTCTTTTAAAGTAAGGTTCATTTTCTGCCGTCAGGCAAAGCTCATGGAATGAATGATATACAACAATCTATATATGTTTCTGCAGTGCTTGAAGCCTCTATTTCAGAGTGTAAAGAAAGCAACATTGTGTGTTTTGTTTGCTTTTGAGCAGGATTTAAATTTAGTTTTGTGTTTATATTTTAAGAAAATGAGTGAATCATTGTTAGGTCAGCCTATAGGAATCTTTCCTGACGTAGCATGGTCTATGCAGGAAGGCAAAAGGCCTTTTTGGCTCAAAGATCAGACACTATCCTTGGGTGCTACTTTTATGCTTAGATACCCTTGCAAATGCCTTATTAAATACCTGAATGTGAAATGTGTTCATGTTGCCTGAACAATTCAGAGCCTTTTTGGACCTCAAGAAACTTGAGGTTCACACATCTCTAATCGCTATGGCATCGAGAATTTTGTAAGTATCTCAGTGGTTAGACGCGTACTGCCTTTTACATTAATTTGCTTTCTTTTTCCACCATTTTCTGGTGTTGCCCCAGTCTTATTTGTGAGCTAATGGATTGCTAGTGGGTTGTAAGGGGGATTTCCTTTTCCTATACTTTTTTTTTCACTTATTTATTTCCTGTACCACTGGTGCTCATGTTTCTTATTACGAATGTAATCTTGTTATATTTTTCAAATTTCAATAAAAACTAAAAATTATAAAAACAGATTTAAACAGAATCCTAGAGGAAAAGTCATAAGAACATAAGATATGCCATACTGGGTCAGACCAAGGTCCATCAAGCCCACTATCCTGTTTCCAACAGTGGCCAATCTAGGTCATAGGTACCTAGCAGTCTCCCCAAAAGACACAGGTTCCTCAATGCTTGTATTGGGTCAAGCAGTGATATCCTGGGTCCCTTTTAAAAGGTTTATGGACCTTTCTTCCAGGAACTTGTCCAAACCTTTTTTAAACCCAGCTACACTAGCAGCTTTTACTACATCCGCCGGTAACAAATTCCAGAGTTTGATTAAACGTTGAGTAAAAAAATATTTTCTTTTATTAGTCTTAAATAGGTTACCCTGTAGCTTCATTGCATGTCCCCTAGTCTTTTTATATTCTGATAACATAAACAAATCTACATTTACCCGTTCCACTCCATTCATTAATTTATAGACCTCTATCATATCTCCCCTCAGCCGTCTCTTTTCCAGGTTGAAGAGACCCAACCTTCTTAGCTTCTCTTCATAGGAGTATCCTTCCATACCCTTTACCATTTTGGTGGCTCTTCTCTGCACCTTAACTAATAACGCTATATCCTTTTTAAGATACAGCGACCAGAATTGCACACAATATTCAAGGTGCGGTCATACCATGGAACGATACAGAGGCATTATAATATCCTTTGTTTTATTTTCCATTCCTTTCCTTATATGATACCTAGCATTTTATTTGCTCTCTTTGCCACCGCTGCACACTGGGCAGAGGGTTTCAACATGTTATCCACGATGACACCTAAATCTTTTTCCTGGGTAGTGGTTCCCAATGTGGAACCTTGCATCGTGTAACCATAGTTTGGGTTGTTCTTTCCTAGGTGCATAATGTTGCACTTGTCCACATTAAATTTCATCTGCCATTTGGATGCCCAGTCTTAAAAATTTATCAAGATCCTCTTGCAATTTTCCACAATCCTCTTGGGTTTTAACAACTTTAAATAGTTTTGTGTCATCTGCAAAATTTGATAACCTCACTCGTTATTCCCTTTTCCAGGTCATGTATGAATATGTCAAAAAGCAGCGGACCCAGCACAGTCCATAAACAATAAGTCCGAGAGAAAACGACTGCTTATCCCTGGGGATAGGTAGCATGGAACTGGCTACTTTAAGGATATCAGTAAAACAAAATGCCAAAAAATGGGTCAAAATTTCTGTAATTAGAACATCTCATTGAAACCCACTCAATATGTCTTCTATATAGGGCTTTTCTACAGGCAGGATGGGTATCAATAAGCTATAACCACTGGTTGTGAAAAAGCCACTTTGCGGCGAAACCATCAGCCGTGGTCACCTAACTGCTGTTAATCGTCATTTGTAGCCCAATTTAATGCCTGGAGGAGTTACTGCCAGCAAATTAAAGTCGAGTATGCTATAAGTAATATAGCTTATATCTAAAAAGAAAGGAGCAATTTACTCTTGGGCAAGTTTGAGGTTTTGTTAATTGGGGGCAATGATGACAGTTTGCGAGTGGCATGCAGTAGTTTGCTGTTGTCAGTCTATAGATTGAGCCCCAAATTGCCGAATAGAAGAATTCCACATTTTATGAAGACATATTGAGTGGATCTCAATCAGCTGTTATTCTACTTTAGCGATATGCAGATACTTGTGACTTGATTGGCCAGTGTTGGAAACAGGACACTGGGCGTGATGGACCTTTGGTCTGACCCGTAGGGCACTGTTCCCTCTAAGCTGTGCGCGTGTGCGCGCGCACATACTTTGCAACACAGCGCACAAAGGTTACGGTTCTGATTCTGATAGAAAACACAGACATCTTAAAATTTAAAAGTTGTGATTGCAATTACTAGAAATATTCTGCTTCATTTAGTAATCATCTATTATCAGTAATCTGTGAACTATCATTAAAATCATCTCTAATACCTGAGGATTGGAGGATCGCCAATGTAACACCAATTTTTAAAAAGGGTTCGAGGGGTGATCCGGGAAACTACAGACCGGTGAGCCTGACATCAGTACCGGGAAAAATGGTAGAAACCATCATAAAGAATAAAATTACTCAGCATATAGATAGTCATGACCTAATGGGAGACAGCCAACATGGCTTTAGACAAGGAAGATCTTGTCTTACTAATCTGTTATTTTTTTTTGAAGGAGTGAATAAACAGGTGGACAAAGGTGAGTCGGTTGATATTGTGTATCTGGACTTTCAGAAAGCCTTTGACAAGGTCCCTCATGAGAGACTTTTGGCAAAACTAAAGAGTCATGGGATAGGAGGCAGTGTACTACTGTGGATCAGGAACTGGTTAAAAGATAGAAAGCAGAGGGTAGGGCTAAATGGCCAATTTTCCCAATGGAGAAAGGTGAATAGTGGTGTACCCCAGGGATCTGTGCTGGGTCCGCTGCTTTTTGACATATTCATAAATGACCTGGAAAGTGGAATAACGAGTGAGGTTATCAAATTTGCTGATGACACAAAACTATTTAAAGTTGTTAAAACCCAGGAGGATTGTGGAAAATTGCAAGAG
The DNA here is from genome assembly GCA_033557465.1 of Ichthyophis bannanicus. Lineage (NCBI taxonomy): Eukaryota > Metazoa > Chordata > Amphibia > Gymnophiona > Ichthyophiidae > Ichthyophis > Ichthyophis bannanicus. Next base: position 191,045,500 of record CM066031.1, on the reverse strand, counting down.
GATCTTGATAAATTGGAAGACTGGGCATCAAAATGGCAGATGAAATTTAATGTGGAGAAGTGCAAGGTTATGCACCTAGGGAAGAACAACCCAAACTATGGTTACACGATGCAAGGTTCCACATTAGGAACCACCACCCAAGAAAAAGATTTAGGCGTCCTTGTGGATACCATGTTAAAACCCTCGGCCCAGTGTGCAGCGGCGGCCAAGAGAGCAAATAGAATGCTAGGTATGATAAGGAAAGGAATGGAAAATAACACAAAAGATATTATAATGCCTCTATATCGTTCCATGGTGAGACCGCACCTTGAATATTGTGTGCAATTCTGGTCGCCATATCTTAAAAAGGATATAGCAATTTTAGAAAAGGTTCAGAGAAGAGCCACCAAAATGGTAAAGGGGATGGAAGGCTACTCCTATGAAGAAAGGCTAAAAAGGTTGGGGCTCTTTAACCTGGAAAAGAGACGGCTGAGGGGAGCTAGGATAGAAGTCTATAAATTAATGAACGGAGTGGAACGGGTAAACGTAGATCGATTGTTTACCTTATCAGAATATAGAAAGACTAGGGGAAATGCAATGAAGCTACAGGGTAAACTATTTAAGACTAATAAAAGAAAATATTTTTTCACTCAACGTGTAATCAAACTCTGGAATTTGTTACCGGAGGATGTAGTAAAGGCTGTTAGTGTAGCTGGGTTTTAAAAAAGGTTTGGACAAGTTCCTGGAGGAAAGGTCCATAAACCATTATTAAGAAGGGACCCAGGATATCAATGCTTGAACCAATACAAGCATTGTGGAACCTGTGTCCCTTGGGGAAACTGCTAGGTACGTATGACCTAGATTGGCCACTGTTGGAAACAGAATACTGGGCTTGATGGACCTTGGTCTGACCCAGTATGGCATATCTTATGTTCTTATGTTCTTATATTCTGACGTGTAGTCAAATTTTAAAGTATATAACTCCGAGTATCGTTATGTGGCGCACAAAAATTTAACCTTCCTTCAAAAGCTGCATAGCTGATATTTTATGCGTACACAGCCTACAGAAAATTAGAGGGAGCATTGCCGTGGGGCAGTTCTTAAATTCTCATTTGTGGTTATAATATGGATATGAAGATCCACCCTTATTGGCTGCTTTCGGTTTTGAAACACTGGCATGTTAAGAACATACGAACATAAAATATGCCATCCTGGGTCAGACCAAGGTCCATCAAGCCTAGTCTGTTTCCAACAGTGGCCAATACAGGTCACAAGTACTTGGTAGGTTCCCAAAAGATATGCAGATTCAATGAGGCTTGTCCTATGACTAAGCAGTGAATTTCCCCGGTACGCTTTAATAATGGTTTATGGATTTTTCCTCCAGGAACTTGTCCAAACCTCTTAAATCCATCTACACTAACAGCTTTTACTATATTCTCTGGTAACAAATTCTAGAATTTGATTACGCGTTGAGTGAAAAAATATTTTCTCTGATTAGTCTTAAATGTGCTACTTTTTGAAGGAGAAAACCACCATTCTACATAATTCATTATTTTATAGACCTCTATCATATCTCCCTTCAGCTGTCTCTTAAGCCTTTCCTTATAGGGATATCCTACCATCCCCTTTACCCTTTTTGTCGCTCTTCTCTATACCTTTTCTAATTCTGCTATATCCTTTTTAAGATATGGTGACCAGAATTGCACACAATATTCAAGGTATGGTTGCTCCACGGTTGCACTATGGAGCGATATAGGGGCATTATGATATCCTTTGTTTTACTCTCCATTCCTTTCTTTATGATTCCTAGCATTCTATTTGCTTTCTTGGCCACTGCTGCACATTGGGTGGAGGGTTTCAATATATTATCCACAATGATACCTAAATCCTTTTCCTGGGTGATGCATCATGCAACCATAGTTTGGGTTGTTCTTCCCTAAGAGCATAATTTTGTACTTGTCCACATTAAATGTCATCTGCCATTTGGACATCCAGTTTCCCAATTTATCAAGGTCCTCTTGCAATGTTTTTTGTTTTTTTTTACAATCCTCTTGTGTTTTAACAACTTTGAATAATTTTGTGTCTTCGGCAAATTTGATCACCTCGCTCGTTATTCCCATTTCCAGCTCATTTATAAAAAGCAGGGAGCCCAGCACAGATCCCTGAGGTAACTCCACTATTCATCTTTCTTCATTGAGAAAATTGGCCCTTTAGCCCTACTCTTTGTTTTCTATCTTTCAATCAGTTCCTAATTCATAATAGTACACTGCCTCTTATCCCATGGCTTTTTAATTTCCTCAAAGAGCTTCTCATGAGGGACTTTGTCAAAGGCTTTCTGAAAATTGAAATACAGTATATCAACTGGCTCACCTTTATGTACCTGTTTATTCACACTTTCAAAAAAATATATAAGAGATTGATGAAACAAGACTTACCTTGGCTAAATCCATGTTAGCTTTCTGCCATTAAGCCATGTTAGCTTTCTGCCATTAAACATGTTCAGTGGAGGAGTAGCCTAGTGGTTAGAACACTGGTTTGGTAACCAGGCAACCAGGGTTCGATAGCACTCCTTGTGGCCTTGGGCAAGTCACTTAACCCTCCATTGCCTCGGAAGAAAGGCTTGGCAATCTACTTCCGGTGACACTGCCAAGAAAACCCAGGAGCTGGGTCGCCCGGAGTCAGGACTGACTCAAAGGCACACATTGCATTACATCTACATGTTCAGTAATTTTGTTGTTTTTTTTAAAAGGTTTCTACCATGTTTGCCCAGTACTGACATCAGACTCACCTGTCTGTAGTTTCCCGGATCACTACTGGAACCCTTTTTAAAAACTGGCGTTATATTCAATCTTCGGGTGCTACAGATGATTTTAATGATAGATCACAGATTACTAATATTAATTCTACAATCTCATATTTCAGTTCTTTCAGCACTCTGGGATGTATGCCATTCAGTCTAGGTGATTTGCTGCTCTTTAGTTTATCAATTAGCTGTATTACATCTTCCCGATTTATCAAGATTTGTTTCAATTCCTCTGATACATTACCTTTATCATTTCTGGCATGAGCAAGTTTCCTACATCTTCTTCAGTAAAGACTGAAGCAAAAAATGTATTCAGTCTCTCTGCTATGACCTTGTCCTCTTCTCAATGTACCTTTTACCCCTCCATCATCTAACTGTCCAACTGATTCTCCCAGAGGTGTTTTGCTATGAATATACTTGAAAAGGTCTATTATGTGCTTTTGCTCCCACAGCAAGCTTCTTTTCAACTTTTCCTTTTGGCTACAGGAGTGGAGGAGTAGCCTAGTGGTTAGAACACTGGCTTGGTAACCAAGCAACCAGGGTTCGATTCCCACTAGCACTCCTTGTGGCCTTGGGCAAGTCACTTAACCCTCCATTGCCTCGGAAGAAAGGCCTGGCAATCTACTTCCGGTGACACTGCCAAGAAAACCCAGGAGCTTCTGGGTCGCCAGGAGTCAGGACTGACTCGAAGGCACACATTGCATTTTTACCATATCATCATTGCCTTGCATTTAATGTCTCAGTATTTGTTTCCTGTTTTTGTCATTTGTCTCTTTATTTCATTTTCTGAAAATTCTCTCTAAGTTATAACAGCCTCTCTGACCTCACCTTTAAGCCATGCTGGCTGTCGTTTGGCCTTCCTCCCACCTTTTTTAAAGCATGGGATACATTTGGTCTGCGCTGCCAAGACAGTATTTTTAAATAACGCTCAGATCAGATATAAACTCTTAATCTTTGCAGTTGCTCCTTTTAGGTTTTTTTTAACCATTTTCATTTTATTATAGTCTCTCTTTTGAAAGTTAAATGCTAGAGCAGTTAATTTCCTTGCCATCCTCTCTCCATTTATTAAATGGAATGTGATCATGTTATGATCACTATTGACAAATGACCCAAAACAGTTACCTCTCACACTAGATCCTGTGCTCCATTGAGGACTAGGTCTAAAATAGCATCCCCTCATATTGGTTCCTGAACCAGCTGCTCCATGAAGCAGTCATTTATTTCATCTAGAAACTTTTATCTCCCTAGCATGTCCTGATGTGACATTGACCCAGTCAATACCAGGGCAACTGAAATCTCCCATTCTTACTGCATTGTAAACTTTTCTAGCTTCCCTAATTTCTGTTAGCATTACATCATCTGTCAGTTCATTCTGTCCAGGCAGACGGTAGTACACCTCCCACTGCCATTTCTCTTCCCCTTTTTACATGGAATTTCTATCCATAGAGATTCTACAGTGCATTTTGTTTCCTGCAAAACCTTTATACTGTTTGGCTCTATGTTCTCTTTAACATACAGAGCCCTTCCTACCCTATCATTGCAATATACTTTGTAGCCTGGTATCGCAGCATCCCATTAGTTGTTCACCTTCAACCAGGTCTCTGAAATGCCAATTATATCTAATCCTTTCATTCACTGCTATATATTCTATTCTAACTCTCCTAACTTATTTTTTAGACTTCTGGAATTTACATATAATCATTTAAAAGTTTATTTTTTTGCTAATATGAAGAGTCTGGCTATTTTATAACAGAGTTAATTTGGAATCTTTCAACTCTGTCTGATTTTTACCTTTATTGCAACCTCTATCGGGATGCCCGACTTCCCTGTTTTGCTAGTATCCTTCAAGGATATATCATTCCGAACCATGCACTCTTGGGCGACTTGGCTTTCCCCCACTATCTAGTTTAAAAGCTGCTGCCAGCAGCCTGGCAAAATATCTTGCAAGGAGATACATCAAATGAGCACTGTAACCACATGTTATTAGTCTGGTGCCTTCTAAATTTCTTCTCATCTTGGACACATTTGTAGCATTACTGTGACAATTCTTTTCACAGTTCTAGCTTTTACTGTTAGATATAGCAACACATATGAATGTATCATTGTGGCTATTGCTCTTCCCATCAAGATATCTGGTTAAATGGTTACCTCTAAATTATTTGCACACTTCTCATTTCTCTCTTGTATACTTTATTCAATAATTTCCCTGTGATATCTGCATTGCTGGGTGGACTGTATTCTTTTCAAAATGACTGTACCATGTTAATGAAGCATGTGTTCTCAACCATACACATTTACAAACTAAGGAATTTTTCAGTTATTATTATTGTAATGTACTGGCTTTATTATAAAAACTTATCTATGTCCTAAACAAAAGAAGCCAAGCAGTTTGTATCATACTGCTCGGTTATCACAGATAAAAGTGAAATTGCAAAAGAATTATCTATCCGTTTTATTTTAACCTCAAAAAAGCAAATAATCTACTAACTGGAGGAAAAAATAAAGCAGTAACTATAACTTGCTCAAACATGAAAAGTGAACCAATAGCTTCAGAAATCAGACCAAAAATAAATGCCCAGGGAAGACAGTCCTTAACAAAAACAGCATGACATAAGAACATTTGCTAACCTGAAGATCTGGAATATTCAGACATACTCCCTTTAGTGGCTTCAAAGCGGAAGCAAGTCTCATGAAGATACTTCATTCAAGCAATCAAGCCTTGCACTAATTTGCTGCACAGTTGGCATTTTGCACACATGCCTATCTTACTCATAAGTAAAGCAGCTTCACTAAAATATACCCAAATATATCCCATGGCCTGCTGCCATGATAGCTTCTCCCTTCTATGAGTGCCTATCTCTCAAAAAAATCAATTAAGGGTATATTCAGAATCTCAGGGATTACGCAGGACTACAGGAATATGTTTTCCTGATCACTTTTTATTTCACTTTCTAGTCCTCTCCCCTGACCTTTGCACATATCTAGATTCTTCCTTCCTATCCAAATCCACTCCATCCCCCCAAATCCTCTATTCATTGACCTTGTCTTCGCACTTTTAGAGAAAGGAGTAACGGCTTGATGGTATGTGTACGTGTATATCATGTGCAAGATCCGATTAGGTCTGTTATCTCATTTCCAGACTGTGCCATTAAGAAGCACATTTAAAGATTATAATTAGAAGTTATGATTACTATTCATTATATTTTTGAGCTAGGTTCATTTTTATACAAATGTTTTAAGAAACGTTTAAAATCAGATTTAAAAAACAAAAAAAATGATTTTTTAAATCAGTTTTCATCCATCCTACCTCCACAAAAAATTTGACGTAGCTAGGTCTAACAATTTCAAAGTTATTGGGAGAGTGGAGGGGGCTGCATACACAAACTGCAACACACAGATATTCAGCGTGATTGCATAAAACCTCTCAGTTATACCAAATCCAGACTAAAAAAGAAAATCATTTACCTTTAAATCGGGAATGTTAAACTTTGAATTAGTAGAAAGATTGTTGCTTTTTGAGGTTGCAGAATGCAATTTTTCCCATGTATGTTGACATGTCTTCTCCCCAGGGGCAGAAATCAACCAAAATTCTGTCATTCTTGCCTTTGCTCAATTGTTTTGCAAATGATACTCTGAGAAAGAAAGCAGGAAACAGAAACAGTGAACAGTTAGTTCCCAAAATAAATATATGAATGGCAGATTTTTAAACGCAACCAAATAGATAAATTCTTCAGGTCCATCAATCTACAAAACAAGAATCAATACTGCGTTTTCTGTTTAAATTTGAAGTACATTACTGAGTCTTCAGTTTTGGTTTACTTAGGTACCCGAGGAATTATATATTTGATTATTTTCATGCTTGTCTTCTGGTAAAACCTTGTTTCCCTTTTTGTGTGTAAAGATTCTTATACACAACAAGCAAACCAAGTGCATCAGTTCTGAAGACAAAAATGTTTCTGTCGTAGACTACACCACTAAGAATAAAACACACAAATCTATCAATCAACAATCACACCAAGTTAGGCTTACTGTACTTCAAATCAGGTAAATGAGTATCTGTCTATAAATCAATACCACAAAACTCTGAAACAGAGAAAGTGTATCAGATCTAGCCACAGCAGTGTAAAACAGGATGTTCTAATCACACGCCCTACCAGGGGCCATGAAGGAAACATGTACAGCAGGTACTGACTTGGCCACAATTGAGTCACAGCGTTGATGTCCTAGGACCCTGATTCCGTGTGGTGACTGAAGAAGCAAAACTTTGGCAATGAAGCAGGTCGCTATCAGATCCATTTCATGGTGATCCCAGCAGTGCAGAATCAACTGAAATGCCTCCTGACTCAACTCCCACTCACTGGGATCCAGAGAGTGGCGCTGAGGAAGTCTGCTTCCATACTGCCCACCCCGGCAATGTGCTAAGCCGACAAGGCTAGGAGATTCTTCTCCGTCTCAGCAAACAGGAAAGCCCTAGCGCTTCTCATGCTGCCTTGCCAACGTATCGCTCTCCACTGCAACTTTCCCTGCAGCCTTCAAGCATGCTGTGGTCACTCCTCTCCTCAAGAGACCCTCAACTAGACCCTACCTGTCCTTCTCACTATCGACCCATCTCCCCCCTCCTCTTCGTTTCTAAACTACTTGAATGTATGGTTCACCACCATTGCCTCGACTTTCTCTCCTCTCAAGCCCTTCTGGATCCTCTACGATCTGGCTTTCATCCTTTACATTTGACTGAAACGGCTCTTGCCAAAGTTTCCAGTGACCTGTTCCTGGATAAATCCAAGGGTCTTTACTCAGTCCTCATTCTTCTTGACCTTTCTGCTGCTTTTAACACTGTTGACCAAAATCTTCTCCTTGATATCTTGTCCTCGCTTGGTTTTAAGGGCTCTGTGCTATCCTGGTTCTCTTCTCATCTCTCCCATCGTTCTTTCAGTGTTTGTTCTGGTGGATCCTCCTCTACTGCTATCCCGCTCTCAGTTGGTGTACCCCAAGGATCAGCCTTGGGTCCACTCCTTCTCTCTCTATACCTAGTCCCTTGGTGCACTCATCTTTTCACATGGCTTTCAGTACCATCTTTATGATGATGACTCCCAGATCTACCTCTCTACACCTGAAATCTCTCCGGCAATCCAGGCCAGGATCTCTGCCTCCCTATCTGACATTGCTCCTCCTGACCTATTAGTGTATTCACTCTGCAGCTCCTCATTACCTTTCCTCTCTTATCTCTCCCTATATCTCCTCAGGAACTCCATTCTTCTATCAAATTGCTTCTATTGCTAACTCCAAATTTCGCTCCTTTCACCTTGCTGCTCCTTATGACTGGGACAAACTACATGAGTGTCTGTCAGGCGCCTTCTCTGACCCTTTTCAAATCCAGGCTGAAAACTCACCTCTTTGTTGCCGTTTTCGGATCTTGACTCGCCTGATCTCCTTTGTGTTTCCATACCATTCCCCCTAGCTGTATCCCATATCTACAGCTACTGTGTTGTCTGCTTCGACTAGACTGTAAGCTCCAATGAATAGGGACCGTCTTTCACATGTGTCTGTGCAGCGCTGCATATGTCTTGTAGCGCTATACAAATGTTTAGTAGTAGTAGTAGATTGACATAAGCCACCGCCATGGCGTTTTCTGAAAACACTTAAACAGCCCAGCCTCGACCAAGGGCCAGAAACGCAGATGAGCCAATCTGATGGCCTCCCCTAAAGGTGGTTGATGGACCACACTGGTTCCCTGCAGTTCCAATGGCCCTGGGCCATAAGGTCATCATAAAAGGCTCCCCAGTCTGAGAGACTGGCATCCGTCATCAGCAGTATTCAGGAGAAATCATCCAGTGGTATGCCCTTCCTCAGATGACAGGGCTGCTGCCATTACCACAGGCTGGGGTTCACTATCATCGAGAGCGGGAGGCTGTGCTAGAACTCCTGAGAATTAAGGAACCACAGAGTCAACACGAACCGTTAGAGAGGCTGCATGTGAGCACGTGCCCACGGCACCATCTCTATGATCATCACCATCAGTCCAAGGAGCTGAAGGTAATCCCAGACTCCGAGAGCCTGCAGCGCACAGAACAATGCCAAGAAATCCAACAATCTTCTGACCTTCTCCTCTGGCAGGAAAACAATGCCCACTCAAGTGTTGAAATGTGTTTGCAGGAACTCCAGGGACTAGGAAGGCAACAGCTGGCTCTTTCCCCGATTGATCACCCAACTGAGGCTATCCAAAAAAAAAAGGACACCACTCAGGACGCCACCCAAGATGCCTCTGAAAGGAAGCAGTCCTGGATGAGCCAATCGTCCAGATATGGATGGACACAGATCTCTTGTCGCTGCAGCCGCCACCACCATTACCACCACCATGACCTTGGAGAACATTTATTTATTTATTTGTGTGCTTTTCTATACCGCCCCTTCCAGAGATCTGGAGCGGTTTACAGAGAACATGTCAAAGGATTAACAGTAACATTACATGGAACATTAACAGTGCAAAAGTTCGTGCTTGGGACAGTGGATAGCCCAAAAGGGACGGCGGCGAACTAACATTGAGAGCCACGTATGGCAAATTGCAGGTATCTTTGCTGATCTGCCCGGATCGGGATATGAAATACTCCTTGGCCAGAACCAGAGAAGCAAAAAACTCCTCTCGGCGCACTGCTTGAATCACGGAGCGCAAACTTTCCATCAAAAAGCGCATGACATGCAAATGCTCGGTGGCCCTCTTGAGATCCAGAATGGGCTGGAAGGAGCCGTCCTTTTTAGGCATCACAAAATAGATAGAGTATCTGCCTTTGCCCGCTCATCCAGGATGGGCACTACTGCCTTTAGGCACAGCAACCTGTCCAAGGTGGTCTGCATATCGGTATTTTTGATCCGCAAGGGGAGATGAGGAAGGCATCCGGAATTATCTCTTTGCATTCCAGGACATAGCTGAACTGAATGGTGTCTAGCACACAGTGATCCTTGGTAAGACAGGCCCATTCCTGAAAGAAAAGGCGAAGCCTGCCTCCAACAGGAGGAACCACAGAATGGGCCCCCCCCAAAGCTTCATTTCACAGCCCGGGAGGGGCCTCTTCTGGAAGGGACCGGGTCCCTGGGCCCACGCACTCCATAAAAGGACTGAGAACGAGCCCAAAGCCCAGAAGCAAAGGGGAAGAAAGGTTTTCCATGTCAGTAATGACAAGAGTCCCGAGACCCTCGGGGATCTGGCCAGCAAACCCTCTGTGGACTGGTGGAAGCAAATGAGAAAGGGCCACCAGCTCACTTCTCAGGCCTCTTAGACCTGTCTTCCGAAAGGCAATAAGATTTTATCTCGCCCAGGTCCTTCACCAGCTTCTCCAAATCAGCTCCGAAGAGAAACTTCCCCTTAAAAGCCAGTTGGGCCAACCAGGCTTTGGAGGATGTATCCGCTGCCCAGTGCTGGAGCCAAATCCAAATCCGTGATACAGTCAACAGGGCAACATTCCTGGCTGCCAAACATACCAAGTCACACATAGCATCAGAAAGGAAGGCCATAACAGACTTTCTTTAGAAGCTCAGATGACAAGACTTCGACTTTCATACTTTGGACATATCATGCGAAGAGAGAGATCATTAGTGAAAGACATCATGCTTGGCAAGATAGAAGGTCAACGGAAAAGAGGAAGGCCAGCAATGAGATGGATTGATACAACAACATCAGCTACGAGTACCAGTCTGTCAACAATGAGCAGCCTGACTGAAGACCGAACACAATTTAGGATAGCTATCCAGAGGGTCGCCATGAGTCGACTCCGACTCGATGGCACTTAACAACAACAATAGACTCCAAAAGAGGGGTAGTATCTGGTGGAAGAGATGAGCAGAACTTGAGACATTAGGCTGGTACATATCACTAGCTGCAGAACAGCAACTGCCATGGTGAACTGGCTCAACTATGAATCCACCTTATGGTCCAGAAAATTCTTTAAGGCCAATCCAGTTTCCACAGAAACGGTGATCTGTCTGGTAAATGCCGTGACCTGCACATCCAACTTAGGAATGCCACACAATGCATTTCTCCTCCGGGAAAGCATAGATTTTCTTAACCTTTTAGGCATGGAATTGGGAAAGTCCCACTCCAACCAGATCATATCCTTGATCACATCCGGGAACAGTAGTGGATTTCTGTATCCCTTGAAGGAGCAGGTGCACCTTCAGCACTTGCTCCATGCCGGAAGTATTCGTCAAGTTCAAAGCAGATGAAACCCTGGCAATCAACGCTACCAGCTCCTACATCCAGAATAGGCAATCACCCGGCCTCTTCACAATCTTCTGAAGGTGAGAGTACTTCATCCATATCAAAGTCCAGTATCGAGACATCTGAATCCAAGTCATAGTCAAAATCTCAGACAGCTCCCAGCTGTTCCCCATCTCCAGGGGATGCCCTCGCTGTGGGCGCTTAGACAAAGGCAACTGAAGAGAGCTTCCGCCCTCAGCCTGCCCTGCATGAGACTGCACGTGGGGGCACCCAGAGCCCACAGAGTCTGAATTTCCATGTCAGAAGGACCAGGCCTGCTGCAAAAAAAGAAAACAATTCCGGGGAGGACAATCCGGAATCCGGAAGCTCTCCTCTCAGAAATGAACCCTCAATGCCAGGGGGCAGAGCTGCCACAGACCCCTTAAAGGACAAGGTGCGGCTCACAGCACAGTTGCCAGAGCCTCTGGCAGGCTGAATATCCTTACCCATAGTGCCATTTGTCACGTCCTGCCCTGAGGTAGGCAAGGCGAGACTAACTGCATCCCCCAAATGAATGAGGGGAAGCACACCTTCCAGGAATGACTCAGAAACTGCCATGAAAGAAGAGCAGAGTCCAGAATCCAGAGATGAGGCATCTCGCTTGCCACAGCTCAAACAACATTTCCTGGAAGAGAGAGTTAAGGCAAGTATCACAATAGTCTGTGCTAAGACTACGGTGGCTCGAAAGGTGCACATTACAGATGCTAAGGAAGGAATGCGCATTGAAGCCGCTTGGGCAGAATATGCTCTAGGACCATGCGACCCCCAGGTGCAGAATAGGTTACCACACCCCCAAAGAAGCCCACTTATTTCTTCAAGCCATGAGCGCACTGCAATTCTCTCAAATAGTAACTGAACCTACACACAAACAAGGAAGTACCTTAGATCTCATCTTTGCCCCCACTAACATGATATAGTCAATAAAACCATAACCCAGCCCATTACACTGGTCAGACCATCACATGACCAGATTCAATATAACACTTGGCTCAACCTTAGGCAATCAGGAAGAAGCAAAACAAGAACATAGAAGGTTTAAACGATTTGATAAAGACCTCTTCATAAATGAAGTCAAATCACAACTAACCTAAGACATGAACAACCTAGAAGTCATAATAAATAACTGGAACAAAGTCATCTCCAAGGCTGCAGTAACAACAAACGACACAAGGACCAAGCACAAGAGACATACCACTCCATGGTACTCCAATAACACTAAATGAACTCTCAGAAAGCTCAAAAGAAAGTGGACATGCACTAAAAACAACGAAGACCGACACCAATACATCAAACAACAAGAATACAACTTAATTATAAGCAAGTGCAAGAAGGAATACTATACTAACCTGATAACAAAATCCCTTAATAAACTCAAGGAACTCTTTGAAATTGTGCGAACACTCACAAAAGATCCTACACAAAGAAAAGAGGGCAGTGTAGATCCACAACAGATGGCACTCTTCCTGGAAACAAGATTCACAAACATAATACCAAACAATAGTCATACAAACACACACCCCAAGAGACCATGAAACGCCTTTCACCTGCCAACCTTGGAACAATTAAACAACATCATAACTAATTTGAACACAACCAAACCTGCGCTCGACCCATGCCCGGTGTCATGGATAAAGCTCACAAAGGAAGATCTGGGCAAAACTCTACATAAAATCACTCACCTCTCACTCTCATGGGGTTACTAACCACCTAGCCTTAAACAAAACATGCATCAAACTAATCCTAAAAAAAACATTATTTGATCCACTAGACCCCACAGCATACCGGCCGAATGCCAGTTTACCATTTGTAACCAAGATGATTAAGAAAGCCATTCAACTATAACTGCAAGATCATGTTGACAATGCTGCACCACTAGACATTCACCAACATGGCTTCAAACCCAACTACAGTGTTGAAACTTTACTCAAATCCCTACTGGTCTAAGTTATAACAGGCATCTATAATATCAAACAAGGTTTCATATTCATCAATATAAAAGCAGATTTTGACACAGACAGCCATCACCAACTAATACAAAGACTGAGTGAAACGGGCCTTCATAGCGTCATACTCATGTGGTCCCAATCATACATACACAGACAAGTCCAAATTGGCCCACACGTCAGTCATTTAAGCAACAACAAGGAATATCCCAAGGCTCATCACTATCTGCCCTGTTATTTAATCTATATATACAACCTCTATGTACAGTAACAAGCAACCATTACATGCTATATCAAATATACGCAAATGACATATATAATGATGTCCACGCCATTCAACACAGATAAACCAGACTACTCAAAAATAACCAGATGCTTAGAAGAAATGACAAAACAGCTCAACCACCATAACCTGATCATCAACTACAATAAAACTGAGGTTCTTCACATTACCAGGAACAAAACATTCACCCCACCATCAACCATAAAGATATCACACAATAACATAACAATAAAGCAAGAAATAAAATACCTAGGTGGCAGCCTGGACCAAAACCTTAACTTCCAAGAAAAACAGCAAAAACAGCATACTACAAGATGAAAATCATGCAATAACTCAAACCCCTACTCAACCAGACTGATTTCAGGACAGTCTGTCAAGCGACAATCACACCAATCCTAAACTACTGCAACCTAATCTACCAAGGACTATCTAAACACCTTACACTCCCTCCAGAAGGCCCAGAACACAGCCGCCCGCATCATAACAAGAACCTCAAGCCTAGAACACATTACCCCATCCTGAAACAACTACACTGGTTCCAAATACATGACCGTATCAAATACAAAATCATACACCATACTTCCCCTGACACAATCCAATCCCTCATAATAAGAGACCTGGAAGTCAGAGCACAGAGAATCAACATTAAAAACTACCTAATAGTCCCAAGAGAAAAACAAAAAGTAAACAGACAACCTGCAGCAGGATATTATTTATATCAGCACCAACAATATGGAACTCATTACCAGAAGATCTCAAGGCGACTACAGACACAAGGGACTTCCGCAAGAAACTCAAAACATATCTATTCTCTGAGCATTATGTAACTATCACATAGGCCAGAATACATCTCAAGGACCATTAACATCGCTTCCCCCAGATCCTGTTGAAAAACTCAAGTTTGCTGCCCTAGTTATGCATACTCTAAGTTTGTTGCCCCTGTTGTAAAGTAATCTGCTTTGACTAAATGATAAAAAGGTATAAAATCTGGTACATAAATAAAATAAATAAATAAAACCTTACTAACGCATGCAGAAAACAATGGGAAACCTCAACACTGCAAACAGTCACAAGCAGTCCACCCCAAATTGCATCCCAGCAAGATGGAACTGAGAGCCCCCAACATGGACAATGATGAGGTCAAGCCTTGGTAACTCCGAGAGCCCAAGGCAGAGTATCCATGCCGGGCTCAGCTCTACTCCCCTGAAACTGTTTTACTGGCTTTGCAGCAGTGTTTAAGGTGGACTAGCAGGCAGATCCCTCCGAGAGCCTTCTGTATCTTCGTAAGAGAGCAAGGGGTACAGAGAAGGAAGGAGGGGCTGCTGTGGTAGTGTGAGACTACTGCACTCTTCCAGTTCCATTCAATTTCTGGCTGCTCAAGAGACTCTTATCATTGTAAAAGCATGGAACTGAACCAATTTTCCCTCCTCCTATGGCTACCAAAAAGACTGCAGTCTAATGTAGCCTCCCAGATTGCGTTCAAGTGAGTCACCCTCAAGGTGGTCATTCACAAGCGTTTAATCAGTCTTTTCCTCTCAATTCTCCGATTTTCTTCAGAGAAGAGAAAATCCATCCACCATCTGCTGGAGACAAAGAAATACTGAGATCTCTGGTGGTAGAGGCGAATAGAGGCATGGGAGTGATGTCATTGAAATCTGGGATTTTCATTTGTTCTTTGTCTCCACCAATCTGCTGGTAGGGGAACACAACCCACTTGTCTAGACTGGTCTAGCAGGACGATATGGAATTTGTGGTTACCTTAAAGCCTGAAATTTAGAAGATGGTAAGTATGGACACACACACCTAATAGCACTGGGTGGGCTTGGAAGGTGAGGAAATGGATACTCAGAGTTCATAGCCAAAGGGCATGGAATGGATGATGAACTTTTGACATGAGAGATAATATCACACATTGAGTTTGGCTTTCAAAGTGTCCTTGGCCAGCCTTGATCCTTCCTCTTTTTTTTTGATCATAGTCTAAAATCAGCAACACTGGGTTTGATTTTAGATCCTGTTCATCACCTATGCATCTTTACCATTCTCCTAGATTTACCCTAGTCCCCAGTTGTTGTGTTGTCTATTTTGATTAGAAAGCATAGTTACTCACCTTTAACAGATGATCTCTGGGAACAGCAGGAATCAGTTTTCATATATGGGTGAACATCACCGACCTCGCCCATGTGGGAATGTTCCCCAGCATCCAATAGGAAAGCCTTTGAGTGCACTCCATTGCACCTGTGTGCCTGCCTTCCTAACTCCTCTCCTCAGTTGAGTTTGTAGCTGAGAAGAATAAAAGGACCCCCACAACTCCTAGGGAGGAGGGTGGGTTGTGAAGACTGATTCCTGCTGTTCCCGGAGATCACTTCTTACACGTAACTACACTATCTCTAGGAATAAGCAGGAATGCAGTCCTCACATATAGGACTCACTAGCTCCCAGATTGGTATTGGGGTGGGAGGGGACAGCAGTGTGATCCCTGAGACCAAACGCTTGTAGCCGAAGAGTCTGGAAGAGATGGGGGCCACTAGATTTGATTCCAGGAGGCAATACTCCCCCAATGATAGTCTGGTATCTTGTAGAAGTCAGGGACAGAGGGTAGGACCTGAGTTTAAGTCCCAAACAGGTGCTGGAGTATAGCTTGGCCAAAGAGTGTCCCAGCAAGATTATCTGTCTAGACAGTAGTGTGCAGCAAAAGTATGAATGGAGGACCAGGTAGCTGCCTGACAGATCTCCTCAATGAACGGAGATTGGCTATGGAGGTTGCCATAGTCTGCACTTTATAAGCAGTGACATGACACTGCAAAGAGTCCTGGCTGTGCATAAGCAAAAGAAATGCAATCTGCTATCAATCTGAATAGAGTGCATTTAGTCACCAGTAGACCTAGGTGACTCGGATCAAAGGAGATGAATAATTGAGAGGCTTTTCTGTGATCTTTAGTGCTATCCAAGTAGTAAGCCAGCGCTCACTTGCAGTCTAAGTAAGGTGTGTAGCACTGCTTCACCCGAGATGCATGTAGTCTAGGGAAGAAAATCAGGAGGATTACCAACTGGTTTAGATGGAAGGAGAAGACTATCTTCGGAAGGAAATGTGGATGGGTACACAGAACCACCTTGTCATGGTGGAACCCGGTATAGGGGAGATCTGCAACCTGAACCTGCAGTTCACTGATGCGGCGAGCTGAAGTGAGAGCAATGAGGAAGATGACCTTCCAAGATAGAAACTTCAGTGAAGTGGTGGCTAAAGGCTCAAAAAGAGGCTTTAGGAGAACCACATTGAGATCCCAGGCCACCAGAGGTGGCTTAATGGGTGGCTTGGACAGCAGAAGGCTGTGCATGAAGCATGCTACTAAGGGGTGTGAAGAGATACGTTGTCCATCCAGTGGTCTGTGAGAGGCCGCAATGGCATTAAGGTGAACTCTCACTGTTAGTTTTTAAGAACAGTTAAGGATAAGTGGAGGAGATATTGTAGAAGGTACTCCACCAGGCAAGAAAAACGGTCAGCGTCCCTTGAGGAGCACCAGAGGACAACCCTATGCCACTTGAAGACATGAGATTGCCTGGTGAAATCTTTACTTGATGCAAGGACATCTTTAACTGCCTGTGGCAGATTGAGGTCAGTAAGCATTAGCCCTTCAGCAGCCATGCTGTCAGGCATAGGGAGTGAAGACTGGGATGGAGGAGCGTCCTGTGGTCCTGAGAGAGGAGTTCGGGTGCACATCCCAAGCTGAGAGGTTGAGTCTGTGCAAGGCGAAGAAACAGAGGAAACCATGGTTGACAGGGCCAAAAGGGGGCTATGAGAATCATCGAGCCCTTGTCGGCCTGTAGCTTGAAAAGGGTTTGGGGTATCAAGGAGATGGGTGGGAATGCATATAGCAGTCTCTGTCCCCAATGTAGAAGGAAAGCATCCTGGGCCTGTCGGTACAGCGATGGAATCCTGGATCAGAAGAGAGGAAGTTGTGTGTTTTGCGGAGTGGCAAAAATATCTATGAGCGAATTTCCCCACGCCTGGAAGATCCAAGCAGCCATCCCCCGATGCAAGGTCCATTTGTGTGGATGAAGTATATGGCTTTGTTTGTTCACTAGGACATTGTACCTCCCGGGCAAACTCATCGCTCTGAAATGAATACAGTGAGAGATGGCAAAAGACCACAGGCGAATCGTTTCCTCGCAGAGGGGACGGGACCCTGTTCCCCCCTGTTTGTTCATACAGAACATGGCAATTTGGTTGTCCGTCCTGACTACAACCGGTTGCTCCAAAAGTTGAGGTTGAAAAATTCGAAGAGCATTTGTCAATGCCCGTAGTTCTAGTAGATTGATCTGCAGGGCAGATTCCTCTTGTGTTCACAGTCCCTATGTGGTTAGGTCATTCAGATGCACTCCCCAACCCAGCTTGAAAGCATCTGTCATCAGATACATCGAGGATGATGCATCTGAAAAGGTGACCCGATGAGTAGGTTTGGTGGGAAACACCATCACTGAAGGGACTTGATCAGTGGAGGAGTGAGGTGGATCTTGTCTGAGACGCCTCTTTGCTTGCATCCATTGAAAAGACAGAGTCCATTGCACTTGTCGCATATGTAAACAAGCATAGGGGATGACATGGACCATGGAGGCCATGTATCCTAAGAGTCGTAGCATCTCTCGAGCTGTTACTCAGCTTTATTTTTGCACCCTCTTTGCCAGTTCAATGAGGCAGGCACAGCAATCCTATGGGAGGAAAACTAGGGCCTGTTGAGTATTTAAAAGTGCTCCGATGAACTCCAATCATTGGGTTGGAGCTGGGTGAGACTTTAGAAAGTTTAGGACAAAGCCCAGGTGATGGAGAACCGTGATAGTGTGATGAACAGTCTTACTTCTTGAGGGGATTCTCCCTTGATCGACCAATTATCTAAATAAGGAAAGATGAATACTTGCAAGATGCATAGGTAGGCAACGACTACTGCCATGCATTTTTTGAGGACCCTTGGGGCAGAGGCTAGACCGAAGGGGTGAACCCAATAGTGATAATGGCTTCCTTGAAACATAAAGCACAGATACTGTCTGTGCAAGGGATGGATCAGTAAATGTGTGTACGTCTCTTTTAGGTCTAGAGAACATAGCCAATCGTATCTCATAGAAACAGAAACATGATGACAGAAAAAGACCACATGGCCTATCTAGTCTGTCCTTCGATAACAACAACTACAACAGTCCACTTTTTACCTTTAGAGATCCTCTGTGTTGGTCCCATGCTTTTTTGAATTCAGTTACTGTCCTCATCTTTCCCACCTCCACTGGGAGACTATTCCACGGATCCACTACTCTTTCTGTAAAGAAATATTTCCGCATATCACTCCTGAATCTATCTCCCTTCACCCTCATCCCATGTCCCCTCGTAGCAGAACTTGCTTTCAATTGAAAGAGGCTCTCTCCCTGAACATTTATGCCATGGAGGTATTTAAACATCTCAATCATATCACCTCTATCCCACCTTCCTCTAAGGTGTACATATTAAGATCCTTAAGTCTGTCCTCATATGCTTTATAATGAAGCCCACTAATCATTTTAGTAGCCACCCTCTGCACTGACTCCATCCTGTTCACATCCTTTTGAAGGTGCGGTCTCCAGAATTGCACATCATACTCCAAATGAGGTCGCACCAAAGACTTATACAGAGGCATTATCACCTCCTTTTTTCTGCTAGCCATTCCTCTCCGTATGCACCCAAGCATCCTTCTAGCTTTTGCCGTCGCCTTTTCTACCTGTTTAGCTACTTTAAGATCATCAGACACAACCACGCCTAGGTCCCGCTCTTCTTTAGTGGACAAAAGTACTTTACCTCCTATACTGTATTGCTCCCTTGGATTGCTGCAGCCCAAATGCATGACCTTACATTTTTTAACATTAAATCCCAGCTGCCAAATTCTAGACCATTCTTCAAGCTTAGCTAGATCCCTCCTCATGTTATTTACACCTTCCTGGGTGTCTACTCTATTGCAGATTTTGGTATCATCTGCAAAGAGGCAAACCTTACCCGACAGCCCTTCCGCTATATCACTAACAAAGATGTTAAAAAGAATCAGACCAAGGACAGATCCCTGGGGCACACCACTGGTAACATCCTTCTCCTCAGAGTGAGCTCCATTTACTTTATTTATTTATTTATTTATTTTATTTCAGTGCTTTTCTATACCGCCCCTTCCAGAGATCAGGGGCGGTTTACAAGGAACTTAAACAACAATATAGCAGAACATTGCAATATTGAATTACATTAAACATTAGTTGAGCAAAAAACAAGGAACTTAAACAACAATATAGCAGAACAGTGCAATATTGAATTACATTAAATATTAGGTGAACATAAACTCTTTGTCGCCTCCCACCCAACCAATTTCTAACCCAAGCAGTAACTTTAGGGTCCATCCCTAGGGTGCTCAGTTTGTTTATAAGTCGCCTGTGAGGAACAGTGTCAAAGGCTTTACTGAAATCTAAATACACCACATCTAGAGCTCTCCCTCGGTCCAACTCCCTGGTTACCCAGTCAAAGAAATCAATCAGATTTGTCTGACAAGACCTGCCTCTGGTGAATCCATGCTGCCTCAGATCCTGTAATCCGCTGGACTCCAGAAACCTAACTATTTTCTCTTTCAGCAGCGTTTCCAATAATTCACTCACCACCAAAGTTAAACTAACCGGCCTGTAGTTTTCAACCACATCCTTACTTCCACTTTTGTGTAAAGGCACCACATGAGCCTCTCTCCAGTCCTTTGGCATCACTCCCGACTCCAACGAGGCATTGAAAAGGTCAGTCAGTGGGGTTGCTAGAACGTCCCCAAGTTCCCTCAGTATTCTAGGGTGTATCCCATCCGGTCCCATCGCTTTGTCTACTTTAAGTTGAGCTAGTTTCTCACGAACACAGTCTTCTGAAAATTGTTCAAGATGTCCCTCGCTTCTGTTCCTATTTGTGGGTGTTTTCTGAGGTCCTGCTCCTGGTTCTTCATCTGTGAACACAGAACAAAAATATTTGTTAAGCAATTCCGCTTTATCCTCATCAGCTTCTACATATTCCCCCCCTGCACCCTTGAGTCTGACAATACCACTTTTGCCCTTCCTCTTCTCACTAATATATCTGAAAAATGTCTTATCCCCCCATTATATTGCATTGGCTATTTCCTCCTCCTTTTGAATCTTTGCCTTCTTGACTACTTTGCTAGCTTCTCTAAGTTTTTCCAAATACAGATGCCTGTCTTCCTCTCTCTGTGATCTCTTGTATTTCATGAAAGCCTCCCTCTTTTTCTTCACTTTTTCAGCTACTTCCTTCGAAAACCATAGCGGTCTCCTTTTCCTTTTGTCTTTATTTTACCATTTTAACAAAAAAGGTTGGTTGCCCTTAAAATACCCCCTTTCAGTTTTGCCCACTGTTTTTCTACATCCCCCAGCTGTTCCCATCCCACTAACGACTCCCTGAGGTATTGGCCCATCTTCGCAAAGTTAGTCTTCCTAAAGTCTAAGATCCTCACCTTGGAATGGATTCTAACAGCCCTAGTCCTAATACTGAACCACACCATCTGGTGATCACTGGATGCAAAATGATCTCCCACTACAACATCAGAAATACTTTCACCATTGGTAAGCACCAAGTCCAGTATGGCCCCTTCACGTGTGGGGTCTGTTACCAATTGCCTGAATAGTTCTCCCTGTAGAGAATCCAGGATCTCCTTACTTCTAGATGATACTGCAGCAGGAATGTGGCAATCAACATCTGGCATATTGAAATCTCCTATCAGTAGCACTTCCCCTTTCCTAGCAATGCTGCGTATGTCTTCAATTAACTCTCTGTCCACCTCTTCCTCTTGTGAGGGAGGTCTGTATAATCACACCAATGCAAATAGATTTCTCTTTCCCTCTTTCTAGTTTAACCCACAATGCCTCCTCTCTCCCTTTTAAGCTCTGTAATTCCAAAGCTTTAATAGTAGTTTTTACATATAGTGCCACTCCTCCTCCCCTTCTTTCTACCCTGTCCTCTCTGGAGGTATGGCAGAATTGTTCCTAGGGAAAGCATTTTGAATTTTTCTCAGACCATGAGCTTGTTTAGGTCTCTGAGATCCAAAATGGGCCTGAATCCTCCTGTTTTCTTTGGAATGACAAAATATGAAGAGTAGAAGCCCATCCTTTCTTGAGGAACTCAAGAGGAACTCTTTCTATGGCACCCTGGGACAACAGGGTGGTCACCTCTTCTTTTAAGAGTGTGCTTTGAAGGGGATGTGTGGGATAATCCCGTGAAGCTGGTGGTAAGGTTTCAAAGTGACACTGATAACCCCTTTGGACAATCTGCAGCGTCCACTGCTCTGATGTTATGAGGTGCCACCTATGGGCATAGTGACAAAGTCTGCCTGCTATGTGGAGGGGCTGTGAGCCCTCCAGGGGCAGACTGTCAATGCTTTCTAGGAAGGAGTCAAAAGCCAAGTGCAGGTTGTGCCTGTGCAGCTGGTTGGGGCTTAGGAGCCTTGGGCTTCTTGGGTTGGCGAGGGCCCTGCTGTCTCTGTTAAGGCTGCTGAGGTTGAGAGGCAGCAGAGGGTGGATAAGGATAGTATCTCTTCTTCTTAGAATAGAAAGATTTATTGGGAAGAGCTTTTCTTTTGGATGAGTCAGCTGTTTTCCTGGAAAGGTGTTTTAGGATGAGATCATCTGTTTCAATCTTGACTGCTTTTTCTCTTCAGCCTTTGCCAAAAAGGTTTTCGCCAGTACATGGGATATTGGCTAGTTTTCCCTGGACGCATTGCTCGAGGTCTGATGCCTGCAACCAAGCCATCCTGCGAGTCCCAATGCAGACTGCTGAAGCTCTACTGGCGGATTCAAAGGCATCGAAAGTGGCACTGGTAAGAACTTCAGAAGTGTTTTGGCCCTGTTAGATGAGCATCTGGAAGGCACTCCTTTTATCCTCAGGAAGCATGGGGGCAAAAGTCTCCAGATCCCTGGTGACATCCTTCAGAAACATACCCATGTATAGCAAGTAAGAGTTAATTCTGGAGGCCAACATGCAAGCTTAGAAGCATCGACACCCAAAGGCATCAAGTTTTCTCAAGTCTCTGCCAGGTGGTGTGGAGGACTGGTTCTTTGAGCTCTTTATTTGGCACATTGCCGATTCCACCACCATTGAGTGGTGGGAGAGCTGAGGTTTCTGGAAGCCTGGGCACTCTGGTCCTCGATACATGGTAAATAGTCTCTTGCTGATAGGCAGAGCCACGAGTGGGACCTCACACATGCAGAGCATAAGATCCTGCAGGATACAATGCACCAGTAATGTAGCCGCCTCCTTGAGCGTGAAAGGCTATCGGAGTATCTCAAATTCCTCTGCCCTCAGTTCCTTTTCCAAGGCCACTGTGATGGAGAGCCCTGCTGCTATATTACATATGAAGTCCTGAAAGGACATATCTTCTGGTGGGGACTGATGCCGTTCCAGGGGCGGTGAAGGTTCCAAAGGGATGTCTGGAAGTTTTTGGTAATTGAGTGATGCCCTGTCAGATTCTGAAGAACTGGAATCAGAATCTGGTAAGAAGTCAAAGGATTGGGAGTCTTGGCTTCGACATCGATGCTTCATGGATGTCAAAGGTCGATGCCGATACCAATACTCGGAGGTATCGGAACAGAAAGCCATGGCAGTTTGAGTTTGTTGGATACCGGAGGTATCGATTGGTTCCAATGAAGGTATCGATCTTGAAGGTTCTGACGATGCTGGTTCGAGGGCTAGCATCAGGGCCGACATACCTGGCTGTAGGCTCAGTGCTGAAGCTGGCATTCTTGGAGCTCTCGATGTTATTAGTACTGAGGCTGCCAGGAGTGCTGTCAAACTCCTCTTGAGAGCCAACATGTGCTGGTCTAGAGAGATGGCCAATGTCTGTGTGGAACTACCTATGGGGCTCTGAGCCACCATCCCAGAACATGGAACCAGTAGCTCTCTGAAGATCGATGCCTCAGGAGCATTCTGGAGCCCCACTTGTGCTTTGGAGGACAGATCCTCCTGCCAAGGCTGTTTGGCTGGCCGGTGTGCCTTGGAAGCACTTCTAGGGAAGCCACGATGCTTATGCTGGGACTTCTCTCTGGTCTTGATGTCGGTCTTCAATTGCCCATGCCGAGGACTTGGGAGCGGCCAGAGACTCTGACATACTTTTATGTATGGACTTTGAGGGCATCGATTTCCTGTCATGGATCTCAGGTTTCTTCAAAGTGGAAGCCACAGAAATCGAGTCCGAGACAAACAATGAACTGTACTGTCTGGCTTGGTTCTTTAGGCCTCTCTTTGTCACTTGCTGGCACAAAGGACAAGAATTGGGTTGTTGTTCAGGGTCCAAACATTTTAGGTACCAGTCATGTTTATCAGTGACCGATATGGTACCGGCACACTTGGTACATTTTTTAAAACCATTAGTTGGCTTTTCCATGCCTCAAAAAGGTTGTCTTCGAGACTAAAGATAAGGCTATGGAGGTCTAGTTCTGCAGTGAAAACTGCATTGAAAATGAAGAGAAAAGAAATAGACATTTTGAAAAATAAAAAAAGAAAAGAGTTATTGGGATTGGTGTCCGATTCGATGGAATTGGTGTCGACGGGAAGGCAGAAGCACAATATTCCACAAAATGAGACGTTTTTCAGCAGCAACAGGATGATACATCCTACTGGCTCCAAGGAAAACGAAGAACTGAGGAGAGGAGTTGGGAAGGCAGACACACAGGCACAGTGGAGTGCTCCCAAAGGCTTTCCTATTGGACGCTGGGGTGCGTTCCTCTGCCGGCTCCATCAGTGACGTTCACCAAGATGCAAAGACTGTATTCCTACTTGTTCCTGCAGATTGCAAGATCTAATGAGCAGGGACCGTCTTACATGTATCTGTACAGCACTGTGCATGCCTTCTAGCTCTTTACAAATAATAAAGTAGTAGCAGTAGTAGTTTGTTTCTCTTTTGGTCAGCTACAGACAAATTTACATGAGCTATCAGGAACAGAAACCTTTTGTGCTTCTTGTAGCCAGACACATGTAGACAAACCTCTGGAGGCGTCAGAACCTCCTAATAGATGCTATGCTTCAATTGGGTGGATGGGACCAGGCTACAGAAGAGGGCACCCAGATCTGTAACAACTCCCTAGGAAATAAAGAGTGATGATGAGCGTCAGTCTCTGTCTCAAAACATTTAACTCAGAGTCTATATGTATTTTAAAAAGTTGATGTACCCAAAGTTTCAAAGAGCATTGTTACTTGCTTTAGTGGTTGTAAATTGTGCTACAAGCACGTATATCATCAGACATAGTTGAAATGAGAATATAACTAGTGGAGGGGATAACATTCTATTCTGTGCAGCTATTAATGACAAACTCTTACTTATAACAAATAGGCCGATGCAGAAAGCCGGTGCTAGACATGCACTGGATCGTTATTTTAACTTTCCTGACAATGCAATTTTAACGTGCAATGCAGGAGAGTTAGGGTATGCAAATGCCCAACACGATAACCCTGCGCTTGCAAATGAGCCACCGCAGCGTTAAAATGGAAGAGCAAGCCAAACACTTGCGCACAAGAAGTCTGCGCTAGTTTGGCTTGCTCTCCAAGCACCGGTGGCTAATTTGCATTTCTTTTACTGTATTGCCAAACAGAGGTCCTGCTATAAAAATGCTCATAGGAGCCTATTGCTGGCTACAGGGAGCAGGAACAGCCGGTTTCCAGAGCTGCAGGAGACGATCTCTCCTACTGTCGGGGGGGATGGGGCGCCAGGGATTCTTTTTTGTCAGAACAGACCCAACAGTGTTTTGATGGCATTGGGGGCTTTGCCCGATGCCTAGATCGTTTTCTCACCAAATGATCAGGCATCTGGGAAAGTACCCAGTATCATCAAAATACTGTCAGGAGCAGCGTTAGAGGTTTACTTCTACTCAGACCCTGCAGTAAAATGTTTGGCGCTATGACTGGTTGCAAAATCTTCTACGCCTGTCTCTGCATCGGGCATAGCCATGATTTGCATACCAGCCCAGCAGATTAAAATACATTTAAATAATTAGTACTCATTTAAATACAAGTGGCAATAACTGGCCGCTAGATTTTCCACTGGTGTTTACATCTATTTCCTGCATAGGATGGATCGTAAAAATGTGCTTAAATGTGTTCTTATTGGCTCATAAAGCCTGCGTTAGATTTATGCATTAGCCTGAAAGAGTTGGGACCTAGTGGCAGATAGTCCGGGTTAACCGTTAGCCCGGTTTAGTAAACATACCCCCCCTAAGTGCAGCTTATTCCGACTACTGGCAAGAGTCGATGGCTATCCTGATGAGAGGAATGAACTCGTGAAGCTGCTGGAGCACTCCAAGCACTAATTGCGGCGATATGCTTGTCATTACCGCATGTGCCCTGACTAACAGAGGGCAAACCAATACATTCTAGATAAAAGGAGCAGCTGAAAACCAAAACTGTTCTGAAGTCTTTCATTTGAGTAATCCACTCCTCGCGTTTTATCTGCCACTGAAATCACTGTTAAAAGTTTTAAAAATTACCAAAGCTGCGATGTCGAAAACTGACGTAGGACATGATGTGGAATCTGGGTGTTAACCTTTCGTGGCTTTCCTATCCTGGTCCTCCTGAGTGAGGGAAAGCGGAGATAGCACGTTACTGGCCTGCAAGAGGAGGACCGCGTGCACTAGCGGGGGAGTGATTAGCTTCATGGGGACTGTTAACCATCAGTCGATGGCTTGCAGGCCTGGTGATTCCCAATGAGGAGCGGGCTGTGTATGAGCCTCAACATCTTAACTCAGAGACTTCGGGGACGGAGCAGTTGGTCTTACATGCACTACAGCCTTACAGGCTTAGAAAACATCTTTCGGGAGCATCTTCGCATAAACCTCTGGCAGCCGTAAAGAGCGGAGGGGGGCGGGACAAGCCCCTCAATGAGCAGCCAAAGGCAGTCAACCTCAGATGGTTGCAGCTACTAACTGGAAAAGCATGCTACCGGGTCAGCAAGCACAGGTTTAACTTAAAACAGTTTACCTTGCTCCTCCAGAGGCTCCGTTAATGTTGCAGCGAGAGCTTCCGGGACGGAGCAATGACGTCTCGCTTTGCCCCGCAATAGGCGGACGATGGATCTTAGATTCAGAGGCTCCACCTGCTAGAAGTGCAGCGAATGGACGGAGTGACTGATGACGCGGTGGGCGGTGCTAGGGGGAAAGCTGTAAATACAGTATGTGGAATCAAGCGGCGGCGGTATTAATGGTGTAGTGTGGCATGGATGTGTTTATCTCAGATGAACCGCAAGTAATAATAGTTACCTTATTAATAGACATGCCCCCCCCCCCGTAACGCGAGGCTTATAGACGACCGTGATGTTTAACTTTTGGCAACCCATCGTGTGAGATGAACAGCACGGTCGGAGCAAGTTTCCGTTAGTATTAATTGTGGCGGTTTTCCGGCGCTCATAATGACACGATCGTGATCACGTTATTTCCGAACGTGAGGGTGCATGGGAAATAGAAGGGTTTTTCTTTTCCTTACTTTTACTAGCTTCTTTTTTTTATTATTTTATTTTTTACTTGAGTTGCAATGAAGTCTGATGGCCAGCTAATGAAGCAGTCCAGCGATTCACCTTGTTCTGTACTGATGGTTGGCTGGACCCTTACAAATAGAGAAACATGATGGCAAGTAAAGACCATAGGCCTATCCAGTTTGCCTTTGCATATCAGTTACTAAATTTTACAGCCCTTATTTTTATCTTTAGAGATCTGTGGTTGTCCCATGCTTTTTTCGATTCACAGTCCTAGTCTCTATTACCTCCACTGGGAGATTATTCCATGCATCTCTACCTCTCTTTCTGTAAAGAAATATTTTGCAAATTAATCTGTCCTGAGTCTGCCCACTTTCATCTTCATTCTATGCCCCTCACTTCTGTTCCTATTTATGGGTGTTTTCTGAGGTCCTGCTCCTGGCCCTTCATCTGTGAAAAACAGACATATTTGGTTGGAGCAGCAGCCTGGGACCAGAAAGACCAGGGTTCAAATCCCACAGATACTCCTTGTAGCCATCCTGGGCAAGTCACTTAACCCTCCATAGCCTCAGGTACAAACGTAGATTATAAGTCCTTCTGGGACAGGGGAATACTTACAGTACTTTATTGTAACTTGCCTTGAACTACTACTGGAAAGATGTGAGCTAAATACAAATAATAAATAAAATAAACATATTCCTCCCTTTCACCCTTGAATCTGACAGTACCACTTTTGCACTTCCTCCTCTCACTAATAGCTGAAAAATGTTCCTGAGCGGTCCTCCAGTTTAGTCCTCCACATCTGGGTAGTGCACCTCCTCCTGCAGCCTGGAGACTGGACCAATCAGAATCTTCCTATGCCAGAATGTATGCTGCTGGAGCTCCCATCAGCCCCCAGTGTGTCCAGTCTCCTTGCAGCTGGAGGATGTGTGTGCCTGGTGTTAGGCTCACTTAGGGACAGTTGGAGGCAACACTAAAGAGACTTTTTTGGGGATTTTTCTTTCTCCTATATTTCCTTTGATTTATTTAATAGGTAGCTGTAGCTTTAAAAAAAAAAAAAAAAAGAGAAGGGGTTGCAGGCGGCGATCGAGGAGCTGGGTCTGCACTGCCCTTCTGACTTTGCTGCAGAGGAGTCTTTTGCAGTCAGAGAGGATAGCTCTCTCCTCCTAGACTGTCCGGAGGAGAGATCTGCCTTTGCCAGCCATCTGTCTGGGTCCGGGAAGCCTCTGCACAGTCTGCTGGCTTCCCTTTCGCGATCCGACCTGCTTTCTTGGCTTTGAGTGACAGCCCGGAGCGGTAGAGCACTCCCGCTCAGGATTCGAGCGGCGTGTCGTCTGCTGGCGATTCTGTGCCAGTGCGGTGAGTTTCGGATGGTTTGAGCTCTGCAGGTCGTTCCTTTGATTTCTTTTGAATTTCCTTTTCGCACCATTTTTCTCGCCGGCTGAAATGTGCCGGCGGCCATTTTATAGCTCCGTTTTTTCCCGCCCGACATGAAAACTGTGCAGTGGGTTCCCTCTGCGCTTAGTGCGGTTTTGGCCTGGCGTTATTGCTTTGGGGCATCTGAGTTTTCCCAGTTGCTAGTTGTTTTTTGAAAAATACAAAAAAAATAAAACCCAAAAACAAATTAAAGGGGGATTTTTTCTTTATTTATTTTTCTTTTAACTTGAGTGTAGAATCAGACCCTTTTCACTGTGGGGGCTGCTGTGCCTGCATGGCTACGAGACCGCAGTGTGTTATCTGCGGTTCGTGCAGAGGGGCGGTGGCTGAGTCTGGGATTTTCAGGGGCTGCGCCTCGGTTTCCACAGGCTTAGAGCAACAAATGGAGTATAAGGAGCTGTCAGACCCAGGAAGCCCAGCTGTTCAGGCAGAGGGAGATCCCTGCCCTGGTCCTCTTGCATCTTGTTCTACGGTCCCCCCTAAGGGGCAGGTGGGCACGTGGCCGATTGCAACAACAGAGTCTTCCTTCACAGATTTTTCCCCAGACTTTGTCCTTCTTATGCACCAGGCTTTTCGCTTGGGGCGCTCGGGCAAGTTGCCAGATGCCTGGCCGTCGCCCCTGTCCTCCTTAAAAGGTGAGGAGCCCAGGCAGGATGGCCAGCCTTCAGCCAAGCACCTTAGGTCCATGGACCTGGAACAGGACGACATGGGCTGGCAAGATCCTGATACAGAAGTGGATCCCGATGGTGGTGTTGAGGAGCTGGAAGGCGGAGAAATCCCCGAGCTGGAGGATCAAGCCCGGATCATTCGGGTGTTCCGTAAAGAAGAGTTGGTGCCTTTGATTACGGAATCTCTCCACGCACTCAATCTGGCTGCACCTCGTCCTGTTGAAGAGGACGGGTTGGAGGATCCTCTCATTCAAGCGGTGCAGGAGTCTCAGGTGGTGTTTGCGGTGCACCGTGTGGTGGAGCAGATGATTCAAACTGAGTGGGATCAACCTGAATCCGGACTGAAGGGTATTCGGACTATGAACCGCCTGTATCCGTTAGCGGATAAGGACAAGGAGAGGTTTAAGTCGCCGCGAGTGGACGCCGCGGTGTCGGCGGTAACCAAGAAAACCACCATTCCTGTTGAAGGCAGTGCGGCCTTAAAGGACGCGCAAGACAAAAAGGTGGATGGTTTGTTGAAACAGGCCTTTGAGACCAATGCCTTATCTTTGCAGGCCTCCATTTGTGGAGCTTGGGTGGCTAGGGCCTGCTTGAGATGGGCTCAGCGCTTGCGGCAAGTTTCCGGCTTGGATCAGCAGGGCTTGCTAGAGGTGACTCAGCTGGAGTCTGGCTCGGCGTATTTGGCGGATGTGCATTATGATTTGATTAGAACATTGGCGAATAGCATGGCTTCTTTGGTGGCGGCGCGCAGGTCTATCTGGTTGCGGAATTGGGCGGCAGATGGATCTTCTAAGTCCCGACTCAGTAAGCTTCCCTTTAAGGGCAAATTGTTGTTCGGAGACGATCTGGATAAATTGGTAAAAGACCTCGGAGAGTCCAAGGGCGGTAGGCTGCCAGAGGATAAGCCTAAGCTGGGTAGAAACTTGCCGCTGGCGCGGGGTCAGTTTCGGGACTTTTGCAGATTTCGTTCTTCCCGCCTTTGGAGTTCCCAGCACGGCCGGTATAGCTCTAGATCCCAAGGGTTTTGAGGTTTTCGAGGAGCGGGCAGAGGATTCACAGCGGCGTCCTCCTCTGCGTCCTCTTCCTTTGGTCGAAAGCCACAATGAAGCGAGGCGGGCTCCGGAGGGAAGTCAAGTCATCGGGGGTCGCCTGCGGGACTTTCTTCCTTCCTGGGCCCAAATAACCTCAGATCAGTGGGTGCTCGAGATAATCAGAGAAGGTTATGCGCTGGAGTTTGCTTGTCCGCTTCCAGATTCCTTTGTCCTTTCCCCCAGCAAAGGCGAGCAGAAGGCGCGGGCCATTCGGGTGACGTTGCGTCGACTCATAGCTTTGGGAGCGGTAATTCCCATTCCTCCTTCCGAGCGCGGCGTCAGTCGCTACTCCATTTATTTTGTGGTGCCAAAGAAAGACGGTTCGCTCCGCCCGATTCTAGATCTCAAGGGCGTGAATCGTTTTCTCCGGATGGAGACCTTACGGTCCGTCATAGTGGCAGTGCGTCAAAGGGAGTTTCTGACCTCTCGAACTCTCGGAGGCCTATTTACACATTCCCATCCAAGCAGGCCATCAAAGGTTCCTGAGGTTCGCGTTCCCATGGGGTCACTTTCAGTTTCGGGCCATGCCGTTCTGTCTAGCCACAGCTCCGCGCACCTTCACAAAGGTCATGGTGGTGGCTGCAGCGGCCTTGCGAAAGGAAGGTATCTTAGTCCACCCTACCTCGACGACTGGTTGATTCGAGCAAAGTCCAAAGAAGAGAGTGTGCAGGTTACGGACAGAGTAGTGGCCTTGCTGCGGTCTCTCGGTTGGGTGGTCAACGAGAAAAAGAGTCATTTAGTGCCAACGCAATCCCTCGAATACCTCGGAGTTCGTTTTGACACGGCGAGAGGTTTGGTGTGCTTGCCGGAGCGCCGCATCCAGGCCTTGCAGGGCCTCATGCGCACATTCTTGAGGATTCCCGCACCGTCAGCGTGGTGGTACCTGCGGCTGTTAGGCACTATGGCGGCGACGTTGGAGGTAGTTCCGTGGGCCAGGTTTCATATGCGGCCACTTCAGAGAGCCCTGTTACGTCGCTGGTCGAACCAGTTGGATTCGTTGAACAAGCGGTTGCCTTGCCCGAAATCGGTCCGTCTGTCTCTCCGGTGGTGGCTGTGCTCGGAGAGCCTACGAATGGGGCTACCTTTGGAGCAGCCCATTTGGATCCCGTTCATCACGGATGCGAGTCTGTTGGGCTGGGGAGCCCACTGCGAGGGTCGGTACGCGTAGGGGACGTGGTCCCCTCTAGAGGCTTCTTGGTCGATCAACCGACTCGAGCTGCGAGCGGTGAGACTCGCGCTGCAAGCCCTCGAGACGTTGGTGAGGGGGCGGGCAGTGCGAGTTCTCTCGGACAACTCGGCAACGGTGGCCTAAATCAACCGCCAGGGAGGCACCGGAAGTGTGGCCATGGAAAGCGAGGCAGAGGCTTTGTTCGATTGGGTGGAGGCCCGTCTGCCGGCCCTTTCGGCGGCGCATATCGCGGAAAAAGACAATGTGATGGCGGATTTTCTCAGCAGAGTGCAGGTTGACCCCGGGGAGTGGGAACTGCACCCGCAGATCTTCACGCAGATAGTTCGCAAATGGGGGCCTCCGATTATGGACCTCATGGCAACCTTCCAGTCGGCGAAGACAGGGCGGTTCTTCAGCAGGCGGAGAGAACGCATGTCCGAGGGCATCGACGCGCTAATTCAGCCGTGGCCGGAGGACGGTCTTCTTTATGTCTTCCCCCCTTGGGCGTTGATCGGTCATGTCGTTCAGCGCATCAAGGCGCACCGGGGGCGGGTTTTACTAGTTGCTCCGGATTGGCCCAGGAGACCGTGGTATGCCGATCTGGTTCGGTTGCGCGACGGAGTGTCTTGGAGGCTGCCTCCGTTACCGGATCTGCTGCTTCAGGGTCCGCTGCGGATGCCTCAGGTGGATCGATTCTCGCTTACGGTTTGGCCCTTGAGAGGGCTCAGTTGAGGAAAAAGGGTTATTCCCCAGAGGTTATTGCCACTCTCCTTCGGGCGCGGAAGCCTTCCACCTCGCTCGCGTATGTGCAGGTGTGGAGGATTTTTGAGGACTGGTGATCACGGCGTGGGGTTCGCGCAGCAACGGCTTCGGTATCGGTGGTTCTCAGCTTTCTGCAGGATGGCTTTGACAAAGGTTTAGCAGCCAGTTCTCTGAAGGTACAGTTGGCAGCGCTAGCGTGCTACAGGGGCAAGGTTCTGGGAATTCCCCTAGGGGCGCATTCGGACGTACAACGTTTTCTTAAGGCGGTATTCAGGTTGAGGCCTTCGCGCAGAGTGTCAGTTCCTTCGTGGGATTTGAATCTGGTATTACAAGCTTTGGTTCGCAAACCCTTTGATCCCATTCGGCAGGCGTCTGTTAAGGATCTGACCCTGAAGACGGTTTTTCTGGTGGCGATCTGTTCGGCGAGGCGCATTTCCGAGTTGCAGGCGCTTTCGTGTAGAGAACCGTTCTTATCTATCTCTAGGGATCGAGTAGTTCTTCGGCCAGTTCCCTCCTTTTTGCCTAAGGTAGTTTCGCCCTTTCATTTGAATCAGCCCGTTTTTCTTCCGGTCCTTAATTCGGAAGCGGCAGGTGCTATGGACGATGGGTTACATTGCCTGGATGTGCGGCGAGTGCTTCATCGCTACTTAAAGGTGTTGGAGACGTTCCGTAAGGCCGATCGGTTGTTCGTGCTTTTTGGCGGGGCCCGCAAAGGTGAAGCAGCGGCAAAGGCGTCCATCGCTCGGTGGATTAAGGAGGCGATTGCATCGGCTTACATTTTACAGCATCGGCCGGTTCCGTTGGGTTTGAGGGCCCACTCTACCAGAGCACAGGCGACGTCCTGGGCAGAGCATAGTCTTGTTCCGCCTGTGGACATTTGTAGAGCGGCTACTTGGTCGTCTCTTCATACCTTCAGTAAGCACTACCGGTTGGATGTGCTCGCCGCTCGGGATTCTTGTTTTGGTTCAGCAGTGTTGCGCGCCGGTTGGCAAGGTCCCGCCCGGTGTTGACTGCTCTGTTACATCCCGGATGTGGAGGTCTAAACTGGAGGACCGCTCAGGAAATAGAAATTACACTTACCTGGTAATTGTAGTTCCTGGAGGGTCCAGTTTAGTCCTCCTTCCCTTCCATGTGTCAGATTTGTTTAGTGCGGCGCGCTTACTGTGAACGGCGCGGAATTGTCTCAGCATATATCTTCGGGTTTCCGTATCCGGGGCTCGTTTCTGCTTTCTTTTTGCCAGCTATTAAGTTCATGTGGCTGGGGTTATGACTGCCTCTTTATTCGGGTAGAGTCAGAGGCAATGTGCAGAGTTCTGACTTCCTCGTTTGGGGAGGGGGTCGGTTAACACATAAGGGGACTAAATTCTGTTCTGGTTTGATATTTATACTTATCTCTTGTGTTGCTTCTTTAAGTCTGCTTTGTTCCTAGTTCACTGGGGGCTGATGGGAGCTCCAGCAGCATACATCCTGGCATAGGAAGATTCTGATTGGTCCAGTCTCCAGGCTGCAGGAGGAGGTGCACTACCCGGATGTGGAGGACTAAACTGGACCCTCCAGGAACTACAATTACCAGGTAAGTGTAATTTCTATTTTTGTCCCTCCATTTTACTGTATTGGCTATTTTTTTCCCATTTGTATCTTTGCTTTCCTGACTTCTCTTAGCTTTTCCAAATATTAATGATTATCTTCCTCTTTCTGATTTCTTGTATTTTATTAAGGCCACCCTCATTTTCTTCACCCTTTCAACTACATTTGAGAATCATAGTGGCCTCCTTTTCCTTTTGCCTTTATTTACTTTACTAACAAAAAGGTTTGTCGCCTTTAAAATATCCCCTTTCAGTTTTGTCCACTACTTTTCTACAGCTCCCAGCTGAGTCCTTGAGGTATTGTCCCATCTTGACAAAATTAGTTTTCCTAAAGTCTAGGACCCTCATGTTTTTTTCAAATGTATACTTTTATTGAAAAAAATTTCACCCATATCATACAGAAACATAACTATACTACAGCATAACCCACCTCCCTGGACTCTTATGTACATAGTATTGTATAATAGCGCACAATATAAATAGCCCACCAAGGATCAACGACACCCGACACATACACGCATTCACAGTCTCACTGCATGCACACACAAGACAGTATTTATTTGAATGTTTGCTGTGTAGACCGCCTTGATTAAAGGATAAGGCGGTATATAAATCCATTTAAATAAATAAATAAAATATGTCCCACATGATAACGGACCCCTTCTCCCCCCCTCCCCGACAGGTTCATAGTCCAAGATCCCACCAGCAATCTCTATACTAAACATTCAGGGAAAGCAAATTTATTTTAAATCTTACACCACTCTGAGTATTTACTTTAACAAAAGTCAGCTACCGAGTATTTTTTAAAGCAATTAATTTACTCATTAATTATAAATGCCCTAACCTCTTGTCCACCTCTCCTATTGTTGGGGGCTCCAACTACTTCCAGGATCGGGCAATGGCCAGCCTGGCAACTATACACCTCATCCTGAAAAATACCTCACCTCTTGCAGTGACTCCAGCGGGCAAGCATTCGGTAGCGTTACCTCTGTGCTGAGTTCAAAGGTACAGCCCCAAACAATCCCCAGAAGTTGGAATACCTCCCATCAAAAGCCCTGTATCTTAGCACAGGTCCACCAGATATGAGAAAAACAGCCTCTGACCCCACACTGTCACCAGCAGTGAGCTGTCCCCATAGATCTTCTGGAGCCTAGTCGTCATGAGATACCATTGTTGGAGCAAAATTATAAAATGTTCTATCAAGTTACTAGCCAATACCCTCTTACACAACCCCCTAATCACTGACTGCCAATATGTGGTATCCCACACCCTCCCCAGGTCGTCTTCTCAAGCCTCCTGGCAGTGAAACCTCCCCTCCTGACCCCGTTCCATCATTGTATAAAACCTTGATATAGGCACCCTTGACCACCCCCTGAGAAAGAGGAGGCCCCTTTGGAAGTGGAGGAGCTCTATCTCCTTCTTTATGTTTGGGGGGGGGGGAGACAGGTAGTGATATTATTTTCAAAAGCAGCAGCAAAAGCTGCTGCTGCCTGCCTCCCCTTCCCCCTCCTGAGACGGAATCGTGGCGGCAGTTGGGGAGGGGGTAGGGTGCCTTGCAACTACGTATTTTTATTTTTGGTTTATTCTAATTGCCTCATGTTATCACAGTCTCTATTTTTAAAAGTTAAATAAACTACTGCAGTATAATTTATTATTTTGTCTCCAGTAACTATGTCAAAATTGATTGTTGTATGGACCCTACTGTCAAGGACTACTGCTAGGAGCTGCTCCTGCTGGGAAGGAATCTGCACTTGTATTTACCTGCTGGGAAATTCTCAAGCTGTTGGGGAAAGGGGAATTCTTTGGGTTGAAGCTGATAAAATCTGTCTATTTTAAAGTTCTGTTTTGTAGTCAGTTAGGTCATTGTGTAACAAGACAGCTTTCAGTTAAACTAAAAAAGTCAGTGAGGGTATAGAGTAACTGAAAGCTGGTTTGTTGCACAGTGCTTTAACCTATCTTTAATTTTATTTATTTAACTAGGCTTATATACTGCTTTTCTACCAATCAAAGCAGGTACTGTGAATATATTTTTCCCTTGTCGCTGAAGGACACAATCTATGGTTTTGTACCCGAGGCAACAGAGGGTTAAGTGGCTTGACCAAGACCACAAGGAGCACCTGGGGGACTAGAAATCCAAAGGTTGCTGTCCTGAACCCCTGGCCCTCCAGCACAAGGTTGCTTGCCCAACCACTAGGCTACTCCTCCCTCAGGAAACTTTTAATGTAACTGAAAGATGGCTTGTTAAACGAAAAAAAGTCAGTTAGGGCATAGTGTACTGAAAGCTTGCTTGTTACACTATGCCCTAATTGACTTTTTTCATATAACAAACCAGCTTTCAGTTAAAGATCAGTTAGGGCACTGTGTAACAAGGATACTAGCAAAACAGGGAAGTTAAGGCATCCCTATAGAGAGGTTCCATTAAAGGTAAAAGTAACCCAGATGCCTTTAATTAAAGAGCAGACAGACTTGAAAGATTCCAAACTACCACTGTCAACTGAGATTGTTAATATGAAAAAAATACAATCTCTGAAATGCCTGTATGCAAATACTAGAAGTCTAAAAATATAAGACAGGAGAGTTAGAATATATAGCACTAAATGAAATGTTAAATATAATTGGCA
The DNA here is from genome assembly GCA_033557465.1 of Ichthyophis bannanicus. NCBI lineage: Eukaryota > Metazoa > Chordata > Amphibia > Gymnophiona > Ichthyophiidae > Ichthyophis > Ichthyophis bannanicus. The sequence goes on along the minus strand of CM066031.1, from coordinate 191,009,412 downwards.
TCTCAGAGACCTGGTGGAAGGAGGACAATCAATGGGAGACCAATTTCTGGGTACAAATGATATCGCAATGATAGGGTAGGTCAAATTGGTGGAGGGGTTGCACTATATGTTAGAGAGGGCATCAAGTCAAACAGGATAAAAGTTTTTCAGGAAACAAAATACACTGTAAAATCTCTATGGAGAGAAATTCCATGTAAAAAGGGGGAGACAATGGCAGTGGGGGTGATCTACCATCTGCCTGGCCACAATGAACGGATAGTAACATGGAGGCACATTCCATAGTGTGCATCCATGCGTCTGGTCAGAACAGACGCACAGAGGCAGACCCGATTCTGATCGCGCAGGGGCTAGACGTGCCTCGCGGGATCAGAAGCGTGTCTAGGATCTGTACGTGCAGTCCGGTCCGTATTCCGGTCAGCCTGCATGTACTGAGCCAAGCCAGGCTAACTCAGTCAGGCTCCTGATTGGAGCCGCGGTGCCATGACCGCTGACCACTCTGTCCTTTCCCCACAGTCTGACCCCCAATCTGGCCTCCCATGGCCAGGGTCGGGCTGCAGGGAATCTCCTGCACCCCCTCACCTGTTTGATGCTGACTGGGCCTCCTGTCCCCTAACATCTAGGGGGACTTATTCCACATCCAAGGTGAAATAAGTCCCCCGTCCAGTCTACTAACCCTGGACGTACAGGGCCGATCTCAGGACCGCCCCCGTTTAAGCCTCCCCATATAAGATCCTTGGATGTTTGGGGAGGCTTTAGACAGGGCCAGCAGGGGGGCATATAGCAGGGAAAGAGTAGTTACTCACCTGTAACAGGTGTTCTCCAGGAGCAGCGGGAATCAGTCCTCACTTATGGGTGATGTCGGCGCCGACGGAGCCCCCGTGCGGAGCATTTCCCCAGCTTTCAAAGAAAGCCTTTGGGAATTGCAGCACGCATGCGCGGTCCCCTTCCTGCCCAAGGGTGCCATCTTGCTCAGTCTGATGACATAGCTAAAAGACAGCAAAAATAGCAAAATTAAAACATAAGACTGCAACTCCAAGGGGAGGAGGGAGGGTGGTGAGGACTGATTCCTGCTGCTCCTGGAGAACACCTGTTACAGGTGAGTAACTACTCTTTCTCCAGGACCAAGCAGGAAGTCAGTCCTTACTTATGGGACTCCCCAGCTTAAGGCTATCGGAGACCCCAAGCCAAAAAAATAAGCTCCCTCTAGAGCGTCAGTACGTAAGGAAGGAATCTTCTCTGAGAACGCCCCCGACCGGTAGCCCAACATCAGGGCCGGAGGGAAGGAGTTGCCTAAACCTCAAAGAGATTATGGAGTACTGCCTGTCCGAAAGCACTGTCCCTGCGGGACTCCCTCTCAAGGCAGTAATGGGCCACAAAAGTCTGGCTTGAAGACCAAGTAGCGGCCCGGCAGATGTCTGCCAACGGAACAGAGCGGAGATGAGCCACTGACGCAGCCTTCGCCCTGACACGATGAGCCGTGACTCGACCCTCCAATGAGAGGCCGGCTGCCCCATAAGCCCAGGCGATACAGTCAGCGACCCATATGGACAAAGTACGCTTGGAGACAGGTAACCCCAACTTATTGGGGTCAAAAGAAACAAAGAGCTGAACAGCCCTCCGATGCTCCTGCGTACGGTCAAGGTAGAAGGATAACGCCCTCCTACAGTCCAGGGTATGCAAGACCATCTCAGCCCGGTTGGCATGCGGCCTGGGAAGGAAGGTCGGAAGAACCACCTCCTGATTGAGGTGGAAAGAGGAGACAACCTTAGGGAGAAACTTAGAGTGAGTCCGTAAGACTACCCTATTCCTGTAGAACCTAGTGTAAGGGGGATCAGACACTAGCACCTGAAGTTCACTTACTCGCCTAGCAGAGGTTAGAGCTACCAGAAACAAGGTTTTCCAGGAGAGAAAACGGAGAGGGCAGGTAGCCATAGGTTCAAATGGCGGACAAGTAATCCGCTGTAAGACCACATTCAAATCCCACTCAGGGGCCGGTGGACGCAAAGGAGGCTTAAGCAGGAGGAGGCTTCTGAGGAAACGAGCCACCAAAGGGTGGTTGGAAAGAGGCCTCCCGTCCACCGGCGAGTGGTGCGCTGAGAGAGCACTGAGGTGAACTCTGACAGAATTGGACTTAAGGCCTAGATTGGAGAGGTAAAGAAAATATTGCAATACGACCACTACCAAGCACGAGAAGGGATTCTCGCTGTGCTGAGCACACCATGCGGAGAATCTACGCCACTTAAGAGCGTAGGATTTCCGGGTGGATTGCCGTCGAGAGGCTAAGACTACATCTTCCACCTCTCTAGGCAGTAGTAGGGGAGCCAGAACTACCCTTTCAGCAGCCAGGCCATCAGATGAAGGGACTGGAGGTTGGGGTGCAAGAGAGATCCCTGTTCCTGAGACAGGAGATCGTGTTGAATCCCCAGAGGAATAGGAGTGTCCACCACCAGTTGCAGCAGAAGTAGGAACCACGGTTGCCTCGGCCACCTGGGGGCTATCAGAATCATTGAGGCCCCGTCCTTGAGGACTTTGAACAGTGTTCTGGATACTAGTGGCGTGGGAGGAAACGCATACAGTAGGCCTTTGGACCAAGGGATCAGAAACGCATCCGCTGCTACTCTGAGAGGATGCGGTAGTCTGGAACAGAATCTTGGGAGTTGCCGGTTCAGAGGACTGGCGAAAAGATCCATGGTGGGGAAGCCCCACCTGAGAAAGATCTGCTGAACCACCAATGGATTCAATGTCCATTTGTGTGGTTGCAGGATCCTGCTCAGTCTGTCCGCCAGGCAATTTTCTTGACCCGGGAGGTAGACTGCCTTGAGAAGTATTCCGTGATTGACGGCCCAGGAGCACAGCCGTTTGTGCTTCCTGACATAGAAGGAAGGAGCCTGTGCCTCCTTGCTTGTTCACGTAAAACATGGCAACTTGATTGTCCGTCTGGACCAGTACAGACTGGTGAGATGGGAGAAGGCCCTCAGAGCTAGGCGTATCGCCCGCAGCTCCAGGAAATTTATCTGTTGAGCAGCCTCCCAAGGGGTCCAGAGACCCTGAGTACATGCCCCTTGGCAATGCGCTCCCCAACCTTGAAGAGAAGCATCTGTCGTCAGCACTTCAGAGTGAGGAGGGGATTGAAAAACCACTCCAAGCACCAGATTCGGAAGATGAAGCCACCATTGCAGAGAGGAGACAAGCAGTGTGGATATTCTTACTGAGTCTGCAAGGCTCCCTGTGGCCTGATGCCACTGAGTTCGAAGGCTCCACTGAGCAGGCCGCATATGCAGGTGGGCATTGGGGGTTACATGAACCGTGGAAGCCATATGGCCGAGAAGTCTCAGGAATTGCCTGGCGGAGACCAGGGAATTGCTGTGAAACTGCCTGGCTAGATCCATCAATCTGTGGGCTCTGTCCACGGGCAGAAAAGCCTTCGCCTGAAGAGTGTCCAGCCTTGCTCCTATGAATTCCAAGTTCTGGGACGGGAGCAAAGTGGACTTTGCGAAGTTTATGACAAACCCCAAGTGCTGAAGCAGAGCCACAGTGCGAAGGGTGACTTGACTGGCCTCCTGGGAAGACTGGCCCCTTATGAGCCAGTCGTCCAGGTATGGGAACACAAAGAGACCTTGAAGCCTCAGGTAGGCCGCCACCACCGCCAGGCACTTGGTGAACACCCTGGGGGCGGAGGTCAGGCCAAAGGGTATGTACTGATAGTGGTTTCCTTCCACAACAAATCTGAGATATTGTCTGTGGTCTGGATGAATAAGGATGTGAGTATACGCATCCTTTAGATCTAAGGAGCATAGCCAATCTCCCTGCTGGAGATAGGGCAGCAGGATTCCAAGGGTAAGCATCTTGAACTTTTCCCTCTCCAGGAATTTGTTGAGGTTGCGCAAGTCTAGGATGGGTCTGAAGCCTCCAGTTCTTTTTGGTACCAGAAAGTACCTGGAATAAAAGCCGTGACCTCTCAGGTGGTGGGGCACCGGTTCCACAGCCTGTTCCTTTAGCAGACTTGCTAACTCCTGAAGGAGTAGGTCCCTGTGCAGAGGGAGTCTTGGAGGCTCCCCTGGAAAATAGGAGGAAGGTACCTGGTGAAAATGGAGAAGATAGCCCTTTTGGACTATATGGAGCACCCAAGTATCTGATGTGACAGCTGACCACCTGTGGGCAAAGAGGGCCAGCCGGCCTCCTGTGCTGATATGAGCTAGCTGAGGAGAAGAGGCTATGCCTTCTGAGTCAAAACCCCCACCCTGCTGAGCAGGGGCCGGTGTTGGTGGCTTGGGGGCCTTCTGCCTACGGGGCCCATGACCCTGCCCCTTGGCCTGCTGACCCTGTTGGGGAGCTGCAGAGGCCTGATAATGAGGGTATTGTTTATAGGCAGATGACTTCCTCGGGTAAAAGGTCTTTTTTCCCGAGCCCTTCTTTTTCTGAGAAGGGGCAGAGGTTTTCCTGGACAGCCTAGTCCTGGTGAGAGTCTCGGTCTCGAGTTCAGCAGCCTTTTCAGCCATGGGTTTGCCAAAAAGGTTTTCACCTCGGCAGGGGACATCGACCAACTTGTCCTGTACCCATGGCTCGAGGTCGGATGACTAGCCAAGCCTGTCGGCGGGCACCGATGCCGGCCCCGGCTACTCGGGCCGAAGCCTCGAAGCCATCGTAGGCTGCTCGAGAGATAAACTTCGAGCACTCTCGAATACCAGTGGACAAGGCCTGGAACCTCTGCAAAGGTTCCTCGGAGAGACCAGCAGAGAACCCGGCAATCTCCTTTGCCAGGTCTCGGAGGTACATGCCCATGTAGAGCTGGTATGTCTGGACACGGCAAGCAAGCATAGAGCCCTGGAAGCACTTCTTACCGAGGGCATCCAGGTTCCGGGCCTCCCGGCTGGGAGGCACCAAGGACTGCATCTTCTGACTTTTCAGTCAATGCATGGCCGATTCCACAAACATGGAGTGGTGCAGTAATTGTGCCTTTTGGAACCCGGGGCTCTTGCGGACTCGATAGATGGAATCGACCCGCTTGCTTAACACCGGCGTCGAGGCCGGGGTCTCCCACATGCGGAAGAGCAGCCGCTCCAGCATCGGAGGAACCGGAACAGTAAAGGCCTCCTTCGGGGGAGAGTCATACTGGAGGGCCTCGGCTCGAGGCTCCTCCTCGGGATCCGCGGGGAATGCCAAAGCCTTGGCCATATCCCGCACGAAGTCCGAGAAAGAGTAGTTACTCACCTGTAACAGGTGTTCTCCAGGAACAGCAGGAATCAGTCCTCACATATGGGTGACGTCGGCGCCGACGGAGCCCTCGCGGAGCAATTTCCCCAGCTTTCAAAGAAAGCCTTTGGGAATTTCAGCGCGCATGCGCGGTCCCCTTCCCGCCCAAGGGTGCCATCTTGCTCAGTCTGATGACATAACTAAAAGACAGCAAAAAATTAGCAAAAAACGAAATGATATGACTGCAACTCCAAGGGGAGGAGGGAGGGTTGTGAGGACTGATTCCTGCTGCTCCTGGAGAACACCTGTTACAGGTGAGTAACTACTCTTTCTCCAGGACCAAGCAGGAAGTCAGTCCTCACATATGGGACTCCCGAGCTTAAGGCTACCGGAGACCCCAAGCGGAAAAAGAAGCTCCCTCTAGCTCAGCAGCACAGAAGGAAGGAATCTTCTCCGAAAACCGCCCCCGACCGGTAGCCCAACATCTGGGTCGGAGGGTAGGAGTTGCCTAAACCTCAAAGAGATTATGGAGAACTGCCTGACCGAAAGCACTGTCCCTGCGGGACTCCCTCTCCAGGCAGTAATGGGCCGCAAAAGTCTGGCTTGAAGACCAAGTAGCGGCCCGGCAGATGTCTGCCAACGGAACAGAGCGTAGATGAGCCACTGACGCAGCCTTCGCCCTAACACGATGAGCCGTGACTCGACCCTCCAACGAGAGGCCGGCTGCCCCATAAGCCCAAGCGATACAGTCAGCAACCCATATGGACAAAGTACGCTTGGAGACAGGTAGCCCCAACTTATTGGGGTCAGAAGAAACAAAGAGCTGAACAGCTCTCCTATGCTCTCGCGTATGGTCAAGGTAGAAGGATAAGGCCCTCCTACAGTCCAGGGTATGCAGCACCATCTCAGCTCGGCTGGAGTGGGGCCTGGGAAAGAAGGTCAGAAGAACCACCTCTTGGTTGAGATGAAACGGAGAAACCACCTTTGGAAGAAACTTAGGGTGAGTCCGCAAGACTACCCTATTCCTGTAGAACCTAGTGTAAGGTGGATCAGACACTAGGGCCTGCAGTTCACTAACGCGCCTAGCAGAAGTAAGGGCTACCAAAAACAAAGTTTTCCAGGAAAGAAAACGAAGAGGGCAGGTAGCCATAGGCTCAAAAGGCGGACAGGTAATCCGCTGCAAGACCACATTCAGATCCCAATCAGGGGCTGGAGGCCGCAAAGGAGGCTTAAGGAGAAGGAAGCCTCGGAGAAAACGAGCCACCAAAGGGTGGTTGGAAAGAGGCCTGCCATCCACCTGTGCGTGATGTGCAGAGAGAGCACTGAGGTGGACTCTGACAGAGTTGGACTTAAGGCCCAGATTGGAGAGGTAAAGCAAATATTGCAAGACCACTGCCACCAAGCAGGAGAAGGGATTCTCAGACTGCTGAGCACACCAAATGGAGAACCGACGCCACTTAAGAGCGTAGGACTTCCGGGTGGAAGGCCTCCTTGAGGCCAAGACAACCACTTCCTCCTCCTGAGGCAGCAGGAGGGGAGCAAGGACTACCCTTTCAGCAGCCAGGCCATCAGATGAAGGGACCGGAGGTTGGGGTGTAGGAGAGACCCCTGATCTTGTGTCAGGATATCGGGTTGAAACCCCAGAGGAAGAGGAGTGTCCACCGCCAGCTGCATTAGAAGCGGGAACCAAGGTTGTCTCGGCCACCGTGGAGCCACTAGGATCATCGAGGCTTTGTCTCTGAGAACTTTGAAGAGTTTCCGAGACACCAGCGGCATGGGAGGAAAGGCATACAAGAGGCCTGTGGACCATGGAATCAGAAAAGCATCCGCCGCTACTCTGAGAGGATGCGGTTGCCGAGAGCAGAATCTGGGAAGCTGCATGTTCAGTGGACTGGTAAAGAGATCCATGGAGGGGAGGCCCCACTTGAGAAAGATCTGCTGAACTACCAACGGATCCAATCTCCATTCGTGAGGTTGGAGGATCCTGCTCAGCCTGTCTGCCAGGCAATTTTCTTGACCGGGGAGATAGACAGCTTTGAGGAAGATGCCGTGAAGGAAGACCCAAGAGCACAGTCTTCGTGCCTCCTGACAGAGAAGGAATGAGCCCGTACCTCCCTGTTTGTTCACGTAGAACATTGCAACTTGATTGTCCGTCTGGACTAGTACAGATTGGTGAGAAGTGAGGTGGGCGAAGGCTCTCAGAGCTAGGCGAATGGCTCTGAGCTCCAGGAAGTTTATCTGCTGAGCAGACTCCCAAGGAGTCCAGAGGCCTTGAGTACATGTCCCCTGGCAATGTGCTCCCCAACCCAGGAGAGAAGCATCAGTCGTTAGCACCTGAGAAGGCGGAGGAGATTGAAAATCCACTCCCAGCACCAGGTTTGGCAGATGAATCCACCACTGAAGAGAAGAGACTAGCAGGTCGGAGACCTGTACTGAGTCCGCCAGGTTCCCCGTGGCTTGATGCCATTGAGTGCGAAGGCACCATTGAGCAGGACGCATGTTCAGGCGGGCATTGGGGGTTACATGGACCGTGGAAGCCATATGGCCGAGCAGTCGCAGAAATTGCCTGGCAGAGACCAGGGAATTGCTGCGAAAGTGGCTGGCTAGAGTCATGAGCCTGTGTGCCCTGTCCAGAGGCAGGAAGGCCTTTGCCTGAAGTGTGTTCAACCTTGCGCCGATGAATTCGAGATCCTGAGAGGGGAGCAAAGTGGACTTTGCGAAATTTATGACAAATCCCAAGTGCTGGAGCAGAGATACAGTGCGAAGAGTGGCTTGAGTGGCCTCCTGGGAAGACTGGCCCCTTATGAGCCAGTCGTCCAGGTATGGAAATACAAAGAGGCCTTGAAGCCTTAGATAGGCCGCCACCACTGCTAGGCATTTGGTGAACACCCTGGGGGCGGAGGATAGGCCAAAGGGCAGGACTCTGTACTGGTAAGGATTTCCGCCCACAACAAACCGGAGATATTGTCTGTGGTCTGGATGAATAAGGATGTGAGTATAGGTAGGGCAGCAGGATTCCAAGGGTGAGCATCTTAAACTTTTCCCTTGTCAGGAACTTATTGAGGTTTCGCAAGTCCAGGATGGGTCTGAGGCCTCCTGTTCGTTTTGGTATCAGGAAATACCTGGAATAAAAGCCTTGACCTCTCAGGTTGTGGGGCACCGGTTCCACAGCCTGTTCCTGAAGAAGACGTGCTAACTCCTGAAGGAGCAAGTCCCTGTGCAGAGGGAGTCTGGGAGGCTCCCCTGCAAAGTAGGAGGGAGGTACCTGGTGAAAGTGAAGAAGATAGCCTTTTTGAACTATATGAAGCACCCAGGTATCTGAAGTGATTGCTGACCATCTTTGGGCAAAGTGGACCAGCCGGCCTCCTGTGCTGAGAGAAACCAGTGGAGGGGAAGAGGCTATGCTGATGGAGTCAAAAGCCTCCCACCCTGCTGAGCAGGGGCCGGTGTTGTGGGCTTGGGGGCTTGCTGCCTACGGGACCTATTACTCGTCCCTTGGCCTGCTGACCCTGTGGGGGAGCTACTGGGGCCTGATAGTGAGGGTAGTGTTTATAGGCAGCTGCCTTCCTCGGGTAAAAGGGCTTTTTCCCCGAGCCCTTCTTTTTATGAGAAGGGGCAGAGGTTTTCCTGGACAGCCTAGTCCTGGTCAGAGTCTCGGTCTCGAGTTCTGCAGCCTTTTCAGCCATGGGCTTGCCAAAGAGGTTTTCACCTTTGCAGGGGACATTGACCAACTTGTCCTGTACCCATGGCTCGAGGTCGAATGACTGAAGCCAAGCCTGTCGGCGGGCACCGATGCCGGCTCCGGCTTCCCGAGCCGATGCTTCGAAGCCATTGTAGGCTGCTCGAGAGATAAATTTCAAGCACTCACGAATACCTGTGGATAGGGCCTGGAACCTCTGCAAAGGTTCCTCGGAGAGACCAGCAGAGAACCCGGCAATTTCTTTTGCCAGGTCTCGGAGATACATGCCCATATAGAGCTGGTAAGTCTGGACTCGACAAGCAAGCATAGAGCCCTGGAAGCACTTCCTACCGAGGGCATCCAGGTTCCGGGCCTCCCGGCTGGGAGGCACCGAGGAGTGCATCTTCTGACTCTTGAGTCGATGCATGGCCGATTCCACCACCATGGAATGGTGCGGTAGTTGTGCCTTTTGGAACCCGGGGCTCTTGCGGACTCGATAAATGGAATCGACCCGCTTGCTTAACACCGGCGCCGACGCCGGGCTCTCCCACATGCGGAAGAGAAGTCGCTCCAGCATCGGAGGAACCGGTACAGTAAAGGCCACCTTCGGGGGGAGAGTCATACTGGAGGGCATCGAGCTCTTCGGCTCGAGGCTCCTCCTCGGGATCCGTGGGGAATGCCAAGGCTTTGGCCATATCCCGCACGAAGTCCGAGAACCGGGTGTCCTCCAGGGGGTGATCGTCTCCGAGGTTCAGACTCGGGCCAGTCCGATGGGACACACCGAGTCCGAAAAGTACCAGGGGACTCTTCGTCCTCAGTCTCCCAGGCCGATTCCTCGGAGGAGGAATCGAGCGACTCCGGTTGGGCGGGCACCATTGCTGTCCGCCCCGACGACCTCGGTCCCGAACGGGAGGCCGAGGGAGACCGCAACCGAGGATCAGCTCGGTCTCCGGGGTCGACTTGGACGTCGACGTCCCGGCGGTTGGGGCAGAAGCACCGGCGAGGCCAGCGATCAATGCCCGCTGCTGGTCCATGAAGGCAGCCAAACTGCTCTCCAAGGCCGTCAACCTGAGTCCGAGCTCAGGAGACCCAGCAGCCCCCGACGTCGGCTCCTTCGGAGGTGAGTCCACGAGGACTACAGTACTCACGTGTCCAGGAGACTCCAACTCGAGACGAGGATGTTTTGAAGGCCTCTCCGACTCCGAGGACCCGGGACGGCTATTGGGGCTATGCGACCTGGCCCTCGAACCAGGAGCGTCCACCGACGCCGCCCTCGTGGGTTTCTTCTTCCGATGATGCTCCCGGGCAGGAGACCCCCGCTCAGAGGAACTCCGACGATGCTCAGGACTGGAGTCCCGGGACGTCGAAGCCTCTGACAAGGTCCGGGCCCGGCCGGACGCGGAGTCAGAGAAGATTGTTTCCTTTTGTTGCTGCCGACTCCTCAACACTTTAGAGGACATCTTGCTACATGGACCACAGATCATCGGGTCGTGATCGCGTCCAAGGCAGCGGAGGCAGCAGTCGTGTGTGTCGGTAAGAGACATAAGTTTCTTACACCGAACACACTTTTTAAACCCGCTGGCAGCCATTGGGGGAAAAAGGGCCCCTGCGAGGTCAAAAGACAGGGCTGCCAGGAAAAAGAAAAAATGGCGCGAACGCCAGTCACGAAGGACAAAAACCAAAAAAATCACGAAAGGACTCGATACCGGTGTATCGAGTCCAGGCGGGAAAAGGATCCGGCGTCGAATCGAGACAAGAAAAAATAATAAAAATCAACTTTTTCAGTGGCGATCACAAACAGCGTCTGTAGGGCTCCGCGGAAAAAAGAAGACTGAGCAAGATGGCACCCTTGGGCGGGAAGGGGACCACGCATGCGTGCTGCAATTCCCAAAGGCTTTCTTTGAAAGCTGGGGAAATTGCTCCGCGAGGGCTCCGTCGGCGCCGACGTCACCCATATGTGAGGACTGACTTCCTGCTTGGTCCTGGAGAACCGGGTATCCTCTGGTGGGGATTGTCTCCGAGGTTCGGACTCCGGTGAGTCCGATGGGACACACCGAATCCGATAGGTGTCGGGTGACTCTTCGTCCTCCGTCTCCCAGCCCAACTCCTCGGAGGAGGAATCAAGCGGCTCCAGTCGGGCGGGCACTGATGCCCTCCGCCCCGACGCCGAGGGTACCGGCGTCGACGACCTTGGTCCCGAACGGGAGGCCGAGGGAGACCGTGGCCGAGGATCGACTCGAGCCCGCATGGACTTGAGGATCGGCTCGGCCTCTGGGGTCGACTTGGACGTCGATGTCCCGGTGGTCGGGGCAGATGCACTGGTGAGACCGGCGATCAGTGCCCACTGCTGTTCCATGAAGGCAGCGAAGCTGATGTCCAAGGCCGTCAACCTGAGTCCGAGCTCAGGAGACAGCAGCCCCCGACTCGGGCCCCGACGGCGGCTCCCCTGGAGGAGAGTCCACAAGGACTACAGTACTCACGTGCCCAGGAGACTCCATCTCGAGACGAGGTTGTTTGGCAGGCCTCTCCGACTCCGAAGACCCGGGACGGCGATCGGGGCTATGCGACCTGGCCCTCGAGGAACCAGGAGCGTCCGCCGACGCCACCCTCGCGGGTTTTTTCTTCCTGCGCTGCTCCCGCGAAGGAGACCCCCGCTCAGAGGAACCCCGACGCTGCTCGGGGCCGGAGTCCCGAGACGTCGAGGCCTCTGACGAGGTCCGGGCCCGTCCAGACGCGGATTCAGAGAAGATTCTATCCTTTTGGTGCTGCCGACTCCTCAACGCCTTCGAGGACATTTTGCCACACGGACCACAGATCATCGGGTCATGATCGGGTCCGAGGCAGCGGAGGCAGCAATCATGTGTGTCGGTAAGAGACATAAGTTTCTTACACCGATCACACTTCTTAAACCCGCTGGCAGCCATCTGGGGAAAAAGGGCCCCTGCGAGGTCGAAAGACAGGGCTGCCAGTGAAAAAAGAAAAATGGCGCGAACGCTAGTCACGAAGGACAAAAACCGAAAAATAGAGAGTGGGCTTGATACCGGCGTATCGGGCCCAGGCAGGAAAAGGATCCGGCGTCGAACCGAAGAAGAAAGACAAAAAACAGGGAAATCAACTTTTTCCTCGGCGAAAAACGAACTACGTCCGTCGGGCTCTGCGGAAAAAAGAAGACTGAGCAAGATGGCACCCTTGGGCGGGAAGGGGACCGCGCATGCGCGCTGCAATTCCCAAAGGCTTTCTTTGAAAGCTGGGGAAATGCTCCGCACGGGGGCTCCATCGGCGCCGACATCACCCATAAGTGAGGACTGACTTCCTGCTTGGTCCTGGAGAATTCCTCTCTGTATGCAACACAGCATTCTTCTGGCTTTGGCTACCACCTTGTCAAAACCTGTTAAATAAACCTTTCTGGAAATGGAAAAAGGAGCCAAATGACATATGGGAAACAACATAAGTACTGGCAAGTTAGATGCAAGGCATTGATAAGGAAGGCAAAGAGAATTTGAAAAGAAATTTGCCATGGAAGCAAAAACACATAAGAAAAACGTTTTCAAGTACATTCATAGCAAAAATCCTGTGAGAGAGTCAATTGGACCATTAGATGTTAGAGGGGTAAAAGGGACGTTAAGGGAGGACAATGCCATAGTGGAGAGACTGAATGAATTCTTTGCTTCGGTCTTTACTGAAGAAGATGTAGGGAAGTTACATCACCTTTAAATACCATTTCAGGCATGGGTATCAGAGGAATTGAAACAAATCCCGATAAATAGGGATGATGTAATGCAGCTATTTGATAAACTAAAGAGTAGCAAATCTCGTACATCCCAGGGTGCTATGAACTATCATTAAAATCAACTTCTGTATTGTGAAACGCCCGCGCCGCTACGACTAGGCGGTTGCCTAGTGGGGAGCGCTGGACATCACTCTTCTTTGTGTAGTTGTGGTTTTGCTTTGTCAGCAATCCGAATGGAAGAGGAACACAGGACAATTTGTTACTTAAATTGCTTTTATTTATTTATTTATTTCTGGAACCAACTTTTGGCAAGTGACCTTGCTGAGGCAAATGACCTTGATAAGGCAAACAATATCACAAACTGAAAATATAGGATATTTTCTCCCTTAAACTTCTCAGCAATATTTCTTCAAGTAGTTACTTCACTCTTGATTACTCTTTTCAGCTTCTTTCATTTACAAAGCAGTGTAACACTTTTTAAATGCACAGTTTTCCAAAAACTTCTGTAAGACAGTTTTTTAACCTTTACTCTCAGCTGCTGCAGATTAGGATATCTCTCCTGTGCTGCCTCCTGGTTTAAAACGCTAGCCCTGTTAAGCCTGGCTTCTTCAGAGATACAGTTGGCTGCTTTAAACAATGAGGTTCATATGACTTCTTGTCTGCTTTTCAGCTTGGCACATAACAACACCAGCACAGATATCTTCTTAACCTGTTACTCACAGCTTCTTATAAAAGTATTAAACACGGCTTATACAAATCCCACACTCCATGGATTCCGCAGAGGATATTGGAGAGTCTGAGTATGAGTCTACTTCCATTTCTTCTGGGGTACTATAACACTCAGGGCTTGGGGCACGTTCTGGAACGCTATGCTTCACTTCCTTTAAAAGCCTAAGAAGCTTCCCCCATTTTAACTTCTGGCCTCCCCTTTTTACCGGGTCAAAAGCTCTTGCCCTTCTTCCTCTTAGACACTCCTGTTCAGGACCCACACAAATCGCTTTACTGGCAGAAACCCTCTTCCCAACTGGTTTTCTGTACTGCCTAATCACAGACTCAGGACTTGAGCTGTCACTCTCAGAATCAGTCATATACTCTTGACGTTTTCCCCAGCTCCACTCATGCCCACAATCTTTGCACTTGCCTTGGGAGTTATGGCTGGTCCCCTTTGAACCTCCAGGCCTTACAGCTTTATGCTGCCGTTCCTTCCCTTGGCTCCTCTGGACTCTTGGCCTCTCCTCCTGGCTTTTAGCATGCAGTTTTCCTTGAGCACGTCCTCTCTCTGTGTTTCTGCTTGTGTCTCTCTTTTTCCTCGTGTCTCTTGCTGTGCCTCTGCTTGTATTCCTCAGCCCTCCTGCCTCTCTCTCTGCCTCTGCCTTCGTTGCCTCCTCCTCACTTCCTGAGTGACGCAGGTTAAATATCCTGCAGCTTGTTTCCTTCTCTGGCCCCACCCCCTCTCTGCCTGCACGAGCTCTAGAGGCTGGGTGTGGCTTCAAGCTATCCCTATTAGTGTGTATTCTAGCCTCTTTCCCTGCCTGGGAGCTATGCTGTAGTGAGCCCTTCCCCCGCTCATGAGAAAAAAACTCTTTTTTCCTAGTTTTAAAAGGCTCAGCTACCTGCGCATCACCACAGTATTTCTTCAACCTCTTTTTTCACATCCAGTCTTTTTGCTTGAGGCAACCGCTAGGGTCTTTGCCTTACTACCTCCCCTGCCTCGGTGATAATCCGGTGAGTTCCCAGATGTATATGTCCAGGACTTGGAGAGAACACATCTGGAAACTGGAAGACCAGGCTATGTAACTGAGCCCCCTGGCTTGGTGTTAGGGCCTCCCCTATGGATACGGTAGGCTCTCCCATGGTCTGGGTAATACAATATCAGGTCCCAAATCCTCATCTTCCTCTAAGACTTTGGCCTCCAACTCGTCATGGCATACCCACAGCTTCAATATGTTGGCATAGAAGGTTTGAAACCGTCCCCTGCCTTGGGACACTTCATAGTCTGTGGGACCTAGTTTACTATAAATCACAAATGGGCCTTTCCATTGTGCCAGTAACTTGTTACTGGAGGCAGGTATTAGGATTAGCATTTTGTCCGCAGCTTCAAAGGTCCTTTCCCGGGCTTTCCTATCATAATATAGTTTCCGTCTCCACTGACTCCTTTAAATTCTCGAGAATCAGAGTTGAGGAGGTCTCTAGGGTGGCCTTCATTTGTTGGACATTTTCCATCACTGAACCTAGATTCCTCTCAACCTCTACCCATGTTTCCTTAACTATATCCATCAAACCTTGGGGTTGTCTGCCCATCATCATTTCAAAAGAAGAGAAGGCCAGAGATTCCAGTGGGACCTCTTGATAGATAAATAAAGCAAATGACACTACATGCTCCCACCCCTTAGTATTCTCACCCACACACTTTCTCAGCATCTGTATTAGGGTCTGATTAAAACATTCAAGGACAGCATCGGTCTGGGAATGATACACCACGATTCTTATGTGTCGTATTCCAATCTTCCAAATAGTGTCTAGATATTTGGATAAAAAGTTGGTTCCCCTATCAGTTAACAGCTTCCTTGGGAAACCTAAACGATTTTTAGTAACGCTCTCCCTATCACGGTGGCATTCGTATTTCATAAAGGCACTGCCCAGAGATACTGAGTCACATAATCCACAGCCACCAGTAAAAACTGATATCCACCCAAGCTCTTGTCCAGGGGCCCCACAATATCCACCACTACACGATCCAAGGGGTGTTCTAGGGTTGGTAGGGCATGAGAGGGTTTTTCTTAGGCAGGATCTTAGTAGTTGTCTGACACGCCAGACAGGCTTGGCAGAACATCTTCGCCTCCTGGTAGATATTTGGACAAAAAGCTGCTGAAGTATCCTTTCTATCACACCATGTTCCCCTAGGTGCCCAGCCAAAGGATGGCTATTTGCCATGGTTAACAGCACTTTCCTAAAAATTTCAGGGATCATCCACTTGTTTCGCTCACCCTTTCCCTCCCAGTAGTCCACCCGATACAACAAGTTATTTTTCTTTCTATAGTATGGGTTATAAGGGTTTTTTCTCCTGCTCCCAATGCTCAGTGCCCCACCTTACCCCACTAGTCCTGCAGGTCAGATCTTTGGCCTGTTCCCTGGGAAAACTCTTCAGCCAGGATAACACCTCCTCCCCTAGGGCTTCGACACCCCCAGGGGGTATTTGTACTTTCCATTTCTCCTTTCTTCTCTGAACCTTACCCTTTCAGGACTTCCCTGGCTCCCCAACCACCTCTGGAGCTGTAAAGGGAAACAGCTCTCCTTAGGTTACCTCAAGTTCATCCTCTTGAGGGTAGGAATGTGTCCGGGTTGAAACTAAGGCTACCTTGGGGCCTACCATTCCTTCCCTTCCCTCCCTAGAATAAAGAGGGAAAGGTAGGTTCTCAACTATGGCAATGGGCAGCAGTTGGTTTGTTTCATCCCTGGCAAGCCTTACTTCAAAGGATGTCTCCCTCTGGACATCTCCATGGCCACAGCTCACCTGCACTGGCCCCTTTTGTGCATCCTGGCTCCTTTTAATATATTGGGCCAAGGCATCTGATATAAAGGATTGGTTGCTACCCGTATCTACCAGTGCCTCAATATCCACCCTCCCAATTTGAACACTCTTCTTTAAGAGACCTGCCTTCTGGTGAACCCTCGTGGCTTATCCTAATCCCATCCCCAAAAAGGAGCAGTCCAGTTTGGGGCACTCCCATTTGAAATGCCCTTCTTCCTCACAGGCTGTAAGGTTCTGATGGTGGAAAATTTCTATACAAAAAGGCACATGTAACACATCTCATCCATTGGAAACTCTGTAAACACTACATCATCACTGTCTCTGACAAGCACTGGGATCAAGACCGTAAGAGAATTACAGAGAATGAAGAGGTTATGATTACCTGGGATATTTCCATTCCGACGGATAAGAAAGTGGATGCGGGGAGACCCAACATAATGGTAAAGGTGAAAAACACCAGAACGGCATTGATAATAGAGGTGTTAGTTCCAAGTGATTATTCTATGAATTTCGTGGAGAGGCAGAAGATGCTGAAGTACCTAGAAATGCACTCAGAGACCAAGAAAGTGTGGCAGAAATACTTCTCATTGTATTGGGAGTCACAGACTTGATAAAGAAGAATTTCCAAGCACTTCTTGACAAACTACCCATACATGTTACATCTTATGAACTCAAGAAAGAAGCTCTCTTTGGCATGATGTAAGTACTATGCCGAGCATTAACAGCGAATTTGAGAGACTGAGATACCCTGGCTTAGAAGTGAGTTGTGCAAAACTAACCCACTTGGAGAAATTGCCCGGAGAAGCATTTGAGGATTCTCTGGTTTCCTGTTTGGGTCAGTACCCCAATCCCTGTTAAAGGACCCCTTTGGACTGGTCGCTTCCTCTCCTTATGCCCCAATTTTGACTTTTCCCTAGGATTTTCTGGGATCAGTTTAGGATCTCTTTCCTCAGAGTCAGTATTTTTCGGCTAATGCAATACCTCATTAATAGTCTCCAGGCTTTGTCGGGAAACCCAGGCTTTCTCTACGGGTGGGAGAATATTCAAATATTGCTCTAAAACCACTTTCTGAATGAGTTCTTGTTTTGTAGCTGATTCAGGCTCTAGCCAACGTGTGGCCAGGTCAGTCAACTTACAGACAATGGCCCTTGGGTGATCGCCCATCACCCTTAAGAACATAAGAAATGCCATTCTGGGTCAGACCAAGGTCCATCAAACCCAGTATCCAGTTTCCACAGTGGCCAATCCAGGTCACAAGTACCTGGCAGGTTCCCAAAAAGGCACACAGGTTCTATAATGCTCGTCCCAGGGTAAGCAATGGATTTCTTGGGTCCTCTTTAATAATGACTTATGGACCTTTCCTCCAGGAACTTGTCCAAACCTTTTTTAAACTCAGCTACACTAACAGTGTTTACTATATCCTCCGGTAATGAATTCCAGAATTTGATTATGCGTTGAGTAAAAAAAATATTTTCTCTTATTAGTCTTAAGTGGGTTACATTGTAGCTTCTTTGTGTATCCTCTAGTCTTTCTCCTTTTTGATGGCGTAAACAACCGATCTATGTTTACCCATTCCACTCCATTAATTAATTTATATTTTGTTTTATTTTTTTATTTATGTGTTTTTTATACAGTCTTCTCACAAGATCAAAGCAGTTTACGAATAACCAATTTAGATACATCAAAACAGGGGGACAAAATATGAATGTAACTTGCACAAGGATTATAACTGTTTACATATATACAGAGTAGCAATTTGGAAAACATTTGGGAAAAGAGTGAGGTTTATGTTGGGTAAACATTGTCTGTCTGAGTGCCAAAATAAACTTTAAATAAGTGAGTCTTGAGTTGTTTCCCGAAGGTTGTGAGGTCTGCCAATGCTCTGAAGTTATCTGGTAGGGAGTTCCAGAGAATTTGTGCAAAGAATGTAAATGCTCTCTCTCATTCATGATCTATTTGTGTTCCAAAATCTTTAGGAACAGTCAGTGTTCTGTGTGCAAGCTCATCTCAGTCTGTCATTGGAGGGGTTTTTTTATTAGGAAGGTTAGATAGAATGGTGTTATGTCATGTATTAGTTTGAATGTTTTCAAAATTATTTTGTAAAGGATTCTGCTTTGTATGGGTAACCAGTGTAGCTGGTGAAGGATAGGGATCATTCTGATCCTAGTTTAGCGGGTCTGCTTGTTTAGATAGCCCTGATATAACAGTAGTCAAAATGGGGGCAGATCATTGCCTGAAGTACCGATTGGAAGTTTTGAATTGATAGGAGTGGTCTTAGTTGCTGTATCATCCTTAGTTTGTTATAAATTGACCTGGTGGTTAGTTTGATGTGTGTGGAAAGACTGAGGGTACAATCAAGGGTAACTCCAAGATATTTTATTTCATCCTTTACTCCAAGGCAGGTTGGATGGCGGGATAAATTGTTGTTTCTTAATGACATACAATACTTCGGTTTTTCTTAAAATTTATCCATAGGTTATTTGAGATAGTTGTTGTTGCCGTCGAGTTGGAGTCGACTCATGGCAACCCTCTGGATAGCTATCCTAAATTGTGTTCGGTCTTCAGTCAGGCTGCTCATTGTTGACAGACTGTTACCCGTAGCTGCTGTTATTGTATCGATCCCTCTCATTGCTGGCCTTCCTCTTTTGTGTTGACCTTCTATCTTGCCAAGCATGATGTCTTTCTCTAATGATCTCTCTCTTCGCATGATGTGTCCAAAGTATGACAGTCAAAGTCTTGTCATCTGAGCTTCTAAAGAAAGCTTAGGTTTGATCTCTAGTACCGACTGGTGTGTTCTTCGGGCAGTCCATGGTATACACAGTATTCGCCGCCAGCACCATAATTCAAAGGCATAAATTTTCTTCCTGTCTATCTTTTTCACTGTCCAGCTTTCACATCCATATGATGTTATTGAAAATACCATGGCTTGAACAAGTCGAATCTTTGTATGGAGAGAGACATCTCTGCTCTTGAGAATCTTATCTAGGTCTTTCATAGCCATTCTGCCAAGAGCAATGTGTCGTCCTGATTTCTTGACTGCTTGTTGCTTCTTTATTGATAGTTGATTCAAGTAGGTTAAAGTTGTTCACGATTTCAATTTCTTCTCCTTCAACGATGAACCTGTTAATTATTCCAGTTGTCATGATCTTTGTCTTCTTTACATTAAGGTGCAGGCCCATTTTGAAACTATGTTCTTTGTGAGAAGCAAATGTTTCAGATCATCTTCACTTTCAGCCAGTAATGTGGTATCATCAGCATAGCGAAGGTTGTTGATGAGTCTTCTACCAATCTTCACACCTCTGTTGTTTTCATACAATCCTGCTTCTCTGATTTGTTCTGCATATAAATTAAACAGGTAGGGGGAAAGTATGCAGCCTTGTCTTACACCTTTGTTTATTTTAAACCATTCTGTTTCTCTTTGTTCTGTTCCAACTGTTGCTTCTTGATCAATGTACAGATTGTGCAAGAGAACGATCAGGTGTTCTGGTATACCCATGCTTCTTAATGTGGCCCAGAGTTTCTCATGTTTTACACAGTCAAAAGCCTTGCTATAGTCGATAAAGCACAAATATATATCCTTTTGGTATACTTTAGTCTTTTCAAGGATCCATCTCACATCCGCAATAATGTCTCGCGTTCTTCGCCCTTTCCTGAACCCTGCTGGCACTTCAGGTAGTTCTTGTTCCAGGTATGGTTGTAGTCTCTTTTGAATAATCTTCAGTAGAATCTTGCTGGCATGTGGGATCAGAGCGATTGTGCGATAATTTCCACAGTCAGTTGGATCACCTTTCTTTAGTATTGGTATAAACACAGATCTTTTCCATTCAGTTGGCCATGATGTTGTCTTCCATATTTCTTGGCAGAGCCTTGTAAGTACGGTAACAGCTGCATCAAATTGCTGTAATACCTCTATGGGAATGCTATCAATGCCTGGAGGTACAGGTTGAAACGGCTGTTGGTCCACTTGATCTTTATCATATAAAAACTCTGTATATTCCTTCCACTTTTTCTTGATCTTCTCAGCATCATTCAACATAGAACCTTGAGTATCTTGTAACATTCCATTTCGAGGCTGGAACCGTTTCTTTAACTCTCGTAGCTTTAGGAAAGTCGATCTTGTTCTTCCTCTAATAGTTTCTGCTTCTATTTCCTTACATGCGTCATTGTAGTACTTTTCCTTGTCCTATCTTGCTGCACTTTGGAAATCTCTGTTGAGTTGTGCAATTGTCTTTCTTTCTCCTCTGGCTTTAACTTCTCTGCGTTTCTGGGCAATTTTCAGAGTTTCTCCCATCATCCATTTTGGCCGTTTTTGCTTTTTCACCTTTTGTATAGACTTCTTGCTTTCTTCCAACACAACCTTCTTGATGTCAATCCATAGCTCTTCTGGAGCTCTGTCATTTGTATCTAAAGCAGCAAATTGATTTTGCAGGCAGTTTTTAAATTCCATGGTATATTCTCAAGATCATATTTTGCTGCATTCATGAGTGGTTTGCTCTTTTTCAACTTTAGCTTGAGTTTGCATACTAGTAGTTGATGTTCTGCACCACAGTCAGCTCCAGGTTTTGTCTTTGTTGATGTTACAGAGCTTTTCCATCGTTGACTTCCACAGATGTAGTCGATTTGATTTTTATGCAATCCATTGGGTGAAGTCCATGTGTACAGTCACTGCTTGTGTTGCTGGAAGAAGGTGTTTGAGATGAATAGATCGTTGGTCTTGCAGAATTCTATCAGTCTTTCTCCAGCTTCATTTCTGTTGCCAAGTCCATATTTTCCAACTACTTTGCCTTCTTCTTTGTTGCCAACTTTTGCGTTCCAGTCACCCATGACTATCAGGATATCCTGTTTGCATTTTCTGTCAATTTCAGCTTATACTTGTTCATAGAACTCTTCAATTTCATTCTCTTCTGCTGCTGTTGTGTTGATAGGCATTCCTCGTAGACGAATAGAGATTAAGCGTTCGCTGACTGCATTGTATTTCATTACAGTTCTTGCAAGTTTCTTCTTTATTATAAATGCAACACCTTTTCTTCTTTGGCTTTCATTTCCAGCATAGTAGACCATGTGATCATCTGATGCAAAGTGCCCGATGCCAGTCCATTTCAGTTCGCTGACACCCAACAGATCAAGTTGTACACGTTCCATTTCATTCTTGACCACCTCCAACTTCCCTTGGTTCATGCTTCGTACGTTCCATGTTCCAATGTGTAAGACATCTTTAAAGCTTCTGACTCTCATTTCATGCACACTTTCCTACAGACCAATGGCTAATCTAATTTGAGATTAGCCATTGTGAAGCCTCGCTGAAACATGATATAATTTGGGTTAGGTTAGGTCTTGTAACATCAAAAGGTAGGTATAGCATTATGTCATTTGCATAGATGTGATATCCTATTTTGAACTTCTGGAAGATATTACGATTGGCTGCAAATAGATATTAAACAGCAACGCTGACAAGGCTGAACCCTGGAGGATATCTTGCTCTTGCTTATATGTGTCGGATGATGAGTGTCTGATTTTGATTTGTTGGGTGTAGTCCGTTAGGTAAGATTGAAACCAATGAAGGGTCGTGCCATAGATTCCAATTTGTTGAAGCCTCTGTAGTAGAATGGTATGACTAAATATATGACAGGCAGACGCAATATCTAAGAAGAGCAGTATGAATGCTTGCTTGGAGTTTGAGTCCTTTTGTCAAAAAGAGATATTAAAAGTGTTTCAACCCCATGCTTTGGCCTGAAACCATACTGATGAGGGTCCAGTGAGGCGTATAAGTCTATATGATCTTGTAGCTGGATCTGGATAATCTTTTCAATTATTTTTGCTAAAAATGGCAGGTTAGAGATTGGTCTGTAGGAAAGTCGGTTAGCCTTATCCAGGGATCCATTTTTGAGAATGGGACGGGCTATCGCTTTTTTCAGGGTGCTTGGCATATAGCTCTGTGACAAAGGTAAATTAGCTATTCTCCAAATGCTTGGTGCCAATTCAGAGTTATTTTTAGCCAGTTGACTGGACAGGGCAGACATAGTTGTATTAATGTTGGATAGTATTCTACATAGGTAGTCCAGATCAATTTGAGAAAATGATTGCCATATCGTAAGGTGATTTAATTTTGTTATTTGTATGGAATGCTGCTGTAGAAACTGGGCACCTTAACTTATTGCTATAATGATTTGCTAGAACTTGTGGATTGATACTAACATTATTCAATTCATTACTGAGGGAGCAAATTAAGGATTTCACTATTTCAAATAGTTCCCTAGGGCAATTAAGGGAATTCATGAGGATTCTGTTATGGTACTCTTTCTTCTTCTTGATGATGGCATCCCAGTAATCATTGAGTGCATTCATATATAATATCCTATCTTCTCTGTTTTTGGATATTCTCCAATTGCATTCAAGTTTTCTTAAGTGTCGTTTTATTGACTGGTTTTCCTGCGAGTACCATGCCTCCGATCATCTTCTGTTATTTTTGAGAGTAGGCGCGGTAGCGGCTTCAGATATGGTTGTGTTCCATATTTCAATTATGTTACCTAGATCCTCTGAATCAGATGTGACTCATGGTAATATAACCTTAAGAAAAGAGTCTGTCAAACTTTTGGAATCGTTGATGGGTTTCTAATCTATTATTAGGAATAGGGGATGGTGTTGTATTCATAATTGTAAAACTGATTAAGTAGTGGTCCCACCAAGGAACTTGTTCCGTTTGTGTTTTATGGGTATCATTGTATTTACATAACTCATTAGGCATAAATATAAGATCAAGTGAGTTGCCTCTATAATGGGTGGGAATGTTAATTAACTGCTGATAGTCCATTTCGTTCATTACATCTAGAAAGGACTTCACATGGGTATTGTGTAATGATTGTGTAAAGTCACTTAATAGTATTAGACTTCTATCATATCCCCCAGCCGTCTCTTTTCTAAGTTGAAGAGCCTCAACCTTTTAAGCCTCTCCTCAGAGGAGTACCTTCTCTCTCCTTTATCATTTTTGTCACTCTTCTCTGTACCCTTTCTAATTCTGCAATATCCTTTTTAAGATATGGCAACCAGAATTGTACACAATATTCAAGGTGTGGTCACACCATGGAACGATACAAAGGCATTATAATATTCTTTGTTTTATTCTCCATTCCTTTCCTTATGACGCCTAGCATTCTATTTGCTTTCCTGGTCGCCACTGGGCGGAGGGTTTCAACTTATTATTCACGATGATGCCTAAATCTTTTTCCTGGGTGGTGGTTTCTAAGGTGGTATCTTGAATCGTGTAACCATAGTTTGGATTGTTCTTTCCTAGGTGCATAACTTTGCACTTGTCCACAACAAATTTCATCTGCTATTTGCTATCTGCTTCCAGTTTATCAAGGTCCTCTTGCAATTTTTCACAATTCTCTTGCATTTTAATTACTTTGAATAATTTTGTGTCACCTGCAAATTTGATCACCTCACTCATTATTCCTATTTCCAGGTTATTTATGAATATGTTAAAAAGCAGTGGACCTAGCACAGATCCCTGGGGGAACTCTACTATTTACCTTTCTCCATGTAGAAAATTGGCCATTTAGTCCTACTTTCTATCTTTTAACCAGTTCCTTATCCACAATACTACACTGCCTTCAATCCCATGCCTTTTTAATTTCACCAATAGTCTCTCATGAGGGACCTTGTCAAAGGCTTTCTGTAAATCCAGATACACTATATCAACTGGCTTTGTCCACCTGTTTCTTCACACCTTCAAAAAAATATAACGGATTAGTAAGACAAGACATTCCTTGGCTAAATTCATGTTGGCTTTCTCCCATTAAACCATGACTATCTACATGTTCAGTAATTTTATTCTTTATATTGGTTTCTACCATTTTGCCTGGTATTGATGTCAGGCTCATCAGTCTGGGGTTCCGGATCAATCCTGGAACCCTTTTTAAAAACTGGCATTACATTGGCATTCTCCAATCTTCCGGTACTACAGATGATTTTAATGATAGTTCACAGATTACTAATAGCAGGTCTGCAATCTCATATTTCAGTTCTTTCAGCACCTTTGGATGTATATCATCCGGTCCAGATGATTTGCTACTCTTCAGTTTATCAAATAGTTGTAATACATCTTCCCAGTTCATCCATATTTCTTTCAATTCTTCCAATACTTTTATATACCATTTCAGGCATGGGTAACTTCCCTACATCTTCTTCAATAAAGACTGAAGCAAAGAATTCATTCGGTCTCTCCACTATGCGTCCTTTACTCCTCGCTTAGCGCCCTCTTTACCCCGCTATCATCCAGTGATCCAATTGACGCTTTCATCGATTTTTTTGCTTCAAATATAGTTGGAAAACTTTTATTCCTTATCATTCCTCCAGTTCAGTCCTCCACCTCTGGGTAGTGTACCTCCTCCTGCAGCATGGAGACTGGACATGTCAAATTCATGGCATCACTGGATATATCCTGCTGGTCTCTCCCATCAGCCCCCAGTGTGTCCAGTCTCCATGCAGCAGGAGGATTTAGTGAGCCTAAGTGCTGGGCTCACTTTAGGAACGAATAAGGAGCATTAGTTAGGTAGTAGATTTTAAAATTTTATTTGATCACTTTCTATTTGTTCATTTCTTGGAGCTATTCCTTTAAAAAAAAAAAAAAAAAAAAGCTTAAGCCTCGATTCTGTGCCATTTTACCTTTTTGGATCCCTTGTCTGTCTGCCTGCCTGCATTCTTTCTTGGTCGGCTCTCCCCTCCTAGACTGTATGGAGGGGAGCCCAGCAGGGGAGAGATCCGTCGGCTCGCTACTGCTCCAGTTCGCTGCGGGGCGTACGAGTGAGTCAGCGACATCGGGAGCTCAGGTCTCACTGCGAACACTGCTAGCAACGTGGCTGAGCAGCGTAGCAGTTTGAAGGGCTTCGAGTCAGGCCAGAACGGCGCAGCGGGTGTCCTCGCAGCTTTAAGCATCACCGCTGGAGATGAGTGTTTCCCCCCCCCCATCGCGCAATTTGTTGGCGGGGTTTCGAGCTGCCGGCGGGATTTTCAACACGAGGCAAGGCCTCAAACTCGGTCCCAGGCCGCTTTCTGTGCTTTCCAGCCTCGTGGTAGCGGCAGCACTGCTCTGCACGCCGACGGTAGAAGCAGGTCAGATGTGCAGCTGAGGCACTTCAGAGCCTCTGTTTTTAGTGTTATTTAACCAGGAAAGCACCGTTTGGCTTAATTCCTGGATTTTGGGGGCTTAGCTTGTTTTTCCTCTTTTTTTTTTTTTTTAATCCAAATTAAATAAAGGATTTCTCCCTTTTGTGGATCGGGGTCTTTGGAATCCATAGCTAATGCCTTTGCGGCCCCAGTGTCTGGTGTGTGGCTCCCACAGAGGCACAGTATCAGACGCAGGAATCTGTCGGGACTGCGCTGCAGCTTCATCCATTATCGAACAACAGTTAGAGGATAAGCTCACCCAAGAGACCCACAGTCCGTCAGTAAGGCCTGAGGGGGAGTTGCTGTTGCTGGGCTCTTCATTGTCTTCACAGGAAGCTCCATCAGGTCCTTCTAGCGCCGGGCCTGCGACGTATTCGGAACCGTTGCTGGGAGACTTTTCCCCGGATTTTGTTTGGATAATGCATCAAGCCTTTTGCTTGCGGCGACAGGGGAAGGTACCTGAGCCATTGGCAGTACCATTACAGCAGTCCGGACTAGAACGGACTGGTGGCGAGCTCATAAGACCCATTAAGAAGGCAAGGCCCCTTGACCCTCCGCTCTCAGAGGTGGCCCGAGACGGAGGAGGCCGGGTTGGATCTGGAATCGGGGATGGACGAACTGGAAGAAGGCAAGATTCCAGAGCCGGAGGATCAGGCGAGAATCATCTGGGTTTTCCAGAAGGACAAGCTTACAGTGCTCATTACGGAGTCTCTTCAGACCCTCAATCTGGCTTCGGTCCAACTGTTGGAGGATGAGGGGTTGGAGGATCCCCTCATTCAAGCAGTGAGGCAGTCTCAGGTTCCCTGTTCACCGAGTGGTTGATCGCATGATCCAAGATGAATGGGATCTCCCAGAAGTGGGACTAAGAGGGGTTAGAACGATGAACAGGCTCTACCCCTTGGCAGATAAGGAAAAGGAAAGGTTTCGGTCCCCGCGGATAGATGCAGCAGTGTCAGCGGTCACAAAGAAGACCACTATTCCTGTGGAAGGGAGCGCGGTCTTGAAGGATGCACAAGACAGGAACGTGGACGGCTTGTTGAAACAAGCCTTTGAGGCTAACGCGCTGTCGCTGCAAGCCTCCATTTGTGAGGCTTGGGTAGCGAGAGCTTGTCTTCGGCAGTCTCAGCGCTTACAGCAGTCCATTCAACTGGAGCAGGAGCAATTGTTGGACATGACAAGACTGGAATCGGGGTCGGCATATATAGCGGATGTTCACTACGATTTGATTAGAGCATTGGCGAATAGTATGTCCTCATTGGTAGCCAACCCGGCGTTTCCTGTGGCTAAGAAATTGGTCAGCTGATGGTCCTTCTAAGGCGCGCCTCAGCAAACTTCCCTTTAAAGGGAAGTTATTGTTTGGTGAAGATTTGGATAAATTGGTTAAGGATTTGGGAGAATCCAAAGGCGGGAGGCTGCTGGAGGACAAGCCTAAGCAGGGGAAGCCGCTGCCGTCGGCGTGAGGGCAGTTTTGAGATTTCAGGAGGTTTCGTACTTCTCGGTTAGGAAGTTTCCAAAGAAGGAAGATTCGCTTCTAGGGCCCAGGGATTTCGTGGGTTTCGGGGAGCAGGTAGAGGTTTCGCAGCAACCGCTGCAACGTCGGCTCGAAAGTCACAATGAAGCGAGGCGGACCCGGGTAGG
Source organism: Ichthyophis bannanicus (assembly GCA_033557465.1). Taxonomy (NCBI): domain Eukaryota; kingdom Metazoa; phylum Chordata; class Amphibia; order Gymnophiona; family Ichthyophiidae; genus Ichthyophis; species Ichthyophis bannanicus. The sequence continues at coordinate 190,982,475 of CM066031.1, read as the reverse complement.
AAGTCAGAAGATTAGAGGTCGACTTCGGGAGTTCCTTCCTGCCTGGGTCTAAATAACCTCCGACCAATGGGTGTTAGAAATAATAAGCGAAAGTTATGCTCTCGAATTGGCTCGTTCCATACTAGATTCGTTCATGCTTTCCCCTTGCAGAGGTCAGCAGAAAACATTGGCAGTTCGACAAACGGATCGTCTCTTGCAGCTGGGAGCTGTGGTGCCGGTGCCACAGGAGGATTTCGGCATCAGTCATTACTCCATTCATTTATTTTGTATTTCCAAAGAAAGAAAGTTCTCTCAGGTCTATCCTGGACCTAAAAGGAGTGAATTGTTGTCTTTGAGTACTTCACTTCCGAATGGAAAGCTTACGTTCGGTAATAGTGGCGGTCTGGTAGGGGGAATTTTTGACCTCCCTAGACCTTACCGAGGCGTATTTACACATTCTGATCAGAGCAGCTCATCAAACGTTTTAAAGGTTCGCTCTACTGTGGGGACATGACCAATTTCAGGCTTTGCCTTTCGGTCTAGCGACGGCTCCGCACACCTTCACCAAAGTCATGGTGGTGGTGGCGGCAGCTCTGTGGAAGGAAGGCATTTTGGTCCACCCTTATCTAGACAACTGGTTGATTTGGGCAAAGTCCAAAGTCGAGAGCGAGCAGGTTACAGACAAGGTCATGAAGTTGCTGCAGAGCCTTGGCTGGGTAGTCAATTTTGCCAAGAGCCAGTTAGTCCCGTCGCAGGTTCTAGAATACTTGGGAGTGTGCTTCGACATGCAGCGGGGAACGGTGTTTTTGCCGGACTGGCGAGCTCAAGCCCTTCGTCAACTATTGCGCAGATTCATGTCGACTCCGGCTCCATCAGCGTGGAGTCGACATGAATCTGCTGGGAACAATGGCGGCACGTCTAGAAGTGGTTCCTTGCTGTTGCGGCGCTGGTCTCATCAGAACGATGCTCTGAGCAAACGTCTCCCCTGTCCTCTTCAAGTCAGGCGGTCGCTCCAGTGGTGGCTTTGTCCAGGAAATCTGTAGGTGGGCTTGCCCCTGGAACAACCACAATGGCTTCCAGTGCTGACAGATGCAAGTCTCACAGGTTGGGGAGCGCATTGAGGGGATCTCTTCACACAAGGGACGGAGCGACCAGGAGATCCAGTGGTCGATCAACTGTCTGGAACTACGGGCAGTGGTTCTAGCGCTTCAAGCGTTTGAAGCCGAAATAAAAGGTGGGTGGTGCAAGTGCTGTCCAACAATTCCACGACGGTGGCTTACATCAATCGGCAGGGCAGAACGGGAAGCGCTGCCATGGAAGAGGAAGCAGAGGCGCTGTTCGCCTGGGTGGAACCCCGAATCCTGGCGATCTCGGACAATGTGATGGCAGATTTTCTCAGCAGAGTCCGGGTGGATGCCGGGGAATGGGAGCTCCATCCGGACGTGTTTGCTCAGATAGTCCACAGATGGGGACTGCCGATCATGGATCTCATGGTGACCTTTCATTCGGCCAAGGCAAATCGCTTCTACAGCCGCAGGTGAGAGAGGATGTCGGAAGGGATTGACGAGCTGATGCAACGTTGGCCGTCGTCCGGTCTCCTCTGTCTTTCCTCCGTGGGCGCTCATAGGGCGAGTGGTTCAGCGCATCGAAGCTCATCGGGGAAGGATGCTTCTAGTGGCACCAGATTGGCCGAGATGGCCGTGATATGCCGATCTGATCTGGCTTCTCGATGGAGAGCCTTGGAGTTTGCCGGCAACGGAGAATCTGTTGATGCAGGGTTCGCTGCGGATGCCTCAGGTGGATCGGTTCTCGCTTACGGCTTGGCCATTGAAAAGGCGAGGTTAAGGAAAAAAGGTTAGTCGGGCGCTGTCATTGCGACTTTGCTTCGAGCCAGGAAGCGGTCCACATCCCTGGCATACGTGCGAATATGGCGTATATTTGAGGACTGGTGTTCTCGGCAACAGGTCCATGCTGCCACGGTTTCGGTGCCTTTGGTGTTAAGTTTCTTACAGGACGGTTTTGAGAAGGGCTTGGTGGCCAGTTCATTAAGAGTCATCTTGCAGCTTTGGCTTGCTATAGAGGTAGGGTCTAGGGTGTCGCTTTGGGCTCTTATGTTGATGTGGTGCATTTTCTAAAGGCGGTCTCCAGGATGTGGTCCTCTTGCAGAATAATGGTGCCTCCGTGGGATCTCAATTTGGTGTTAGGAGCGTTAACTCTAGAATCCTTTGAGCCCTTATCTCAGGCTTCTGTCAAAGATTTGACCCTAAAGACAGTGTTTCTAGTGACCATTTGTTCGGCTCGGCATGTTTTGGAGTTGCAGGCGTTGTCTTGCCGGGAGATGTTTTTGTCCTTTTCTAGGGAAATGTGGTGTTGCGTCCAGTGCCGTCATTTCTGCCTAAGGTAGTTTCTCATTTTCATACGAATCAATCGGTTTTGTTACCAGTATTAGGTGCTTCGGGAGAAAGCGGTTCAGACCGGAGTCTATGTCGCCTGGACATAAAGAGAGTTCTGTGCCAATACTTGAAAGTGTCAGAGTCCTTTCGTAAGTCTGAACATCTGTTCGTCCTCTTTGGAGGTTCCTGTAGGGGTGAGGCGGCAGCTAAAGCTTCAATTTCCAGATGGGTCCGAGAGGCAATAGCATCAGCATATATCTTGCACGGGCGCCCGGTACCAGAGGGATTATGGGCGCATTCCACCAGAGCGCAATGTCTTGAGCGGAGCACAGTTCGGTTCCGCCGGTGGAGATTTGCAGAGCAGCGACGTTGTCCCTTCATACATTCAGTAAGCACTATCATCTGGATGTTCAGGCGGCGAGTGATGCCTGTTTCAGGTCGGCGGTACTGCGATCCGGGTGGAAAGGTCTCTCCCAATGATTACTGCACTGTTACATCCCAGAGGTGAAGGACTGAACTGGAGGAATGATAAGGAAACAGAAATTACACTTACGTGATAATTGTTGTTCCTTGAGGAACTCCAGTTCAGTCCTCAATCCCGCCCGGGGATGATTAATTCAGATGGGGGTTTTCGACTTGGGGGGGGTTTCCGGTCACTAAGAGTGTAATATTTTTGATATGACGGAGATCGCGGTGGTTTCTTTTCTTTTCTCTGACCTCTTTTGGTCTTTCTCCCTTCTTCTGTCTGTCTTACTCTAATCTGGGGGGAAGAGGACAGGGGCAAGAAGGACGTTGTTGCTTTCCCCCTTAACTTAGGGGACCTTAGTTCAAAAGTTAAAGGTTAAGTTTAGAGTTTTAATTAATACTTTAGCTACTTTTTTTTTCGCTCCTTTGAGTCTGCTTTCTCAGTAGTTCACTGGGGGTTGATGGGAGAGATCAGCAGGATATATCCAGTGATGTTACGAATTTGACATGTCCAGTCTCCATGCTGCAGGAGGAGGTGCACTACCCAGAGGTGGAGGACTGAACTGGAGTTCCTCAAGGAACAACAATTACCAGGTAAGTGTAATTTCTATTTATGTGGTTTTGCTGGAACACCTGAGCCTGGAATTGCTTTCTATAGTTCTCTGGGCTCAACGCCAGTCTATCTTAGATGGCTTTTTTCAGTCCAGCATAGTCCAGGCCCAGTAGGCAGCCTGCGCCTCCCCTGTTAGATAGGGCACAAGACGAATAGCCCATTGTTCAGCCAAATAAGCAGCAGGGTTATTATTAGCAAGCGTCCCATAGCTCTCTCAGATGGCCACCGCACCAATATCATATCCAGACTCCATCTCTGTACTGGAGTTGTTGTAGTCCTAAGGTAAGTTTCTGGAATTCACAGGTCTGAGTTTCCACTAGCTGGTATAGAGGTTGATGGAGCTGGGTCTGCTGTTTCAAAGTCCCTGCCAGGCGCAAATTGAAAGCCTCCTGCTGGGCCTTCTGCTGCTCTGTCTGGGAGTGTGTTCCAGCACAGAGGACTACACAAAGCTAAGCTTTCAGATTTTACAAGTGCCTGTTTTTATCTTAATATAAATTTCAGTTAGGCTACAAGTTTAGGATTATTCAGTCTGCCTACATTCCTTGCATAGCCTTTAAATCAGAGATCTGAGTGCGCCGTCGGTTCATATAAGGTCTACTGGCCAGGGACACTTGTGATATACAGCTACTTGGAATTGAAGGGCACATTTGATTTAGATTTGCAGAGATCTAGTCTTTTACTTAGTCTCCTGCTTAATTTTGTAGCAAGGCTATACATTTTAAGGTTACAGGGGCCGTTGCATAATGGGGCTGATTCATAGAGGTAAGATTTTAGTTTGAACTTTTCAGCAGCCATTGTTCTGTTACTTTCTGCACTAACTATACAGGCTTGTAAGCACTCCAAAGTTGACATTGTTATTCACTTAGTTAGAAATGACTTGGCTAGAAACAGTGCCTCAGCAGTTCAAAGGGCCTTCTAAACTCTGGGAGAGAAACTCAAGCCCATTGTTAACAATATAGCATTCTCAGAAGTTCTATCTTTTCATGGTAAGGAGGCAGAAAGGCTGCATCGCATAAACAACTTTAATACATGGCTACAAACCTGGTGCAAACAAGGAGGATTTGGATATATAGGCAACTGGGGGAACAGATGGACCAACGAGAGACTATACTATGCTAATAGACTACATCTCTCTGTCGCAGGGAAAAGAATCCTAAGTGAAAAATTCAGTCAGTATGTGGACAGGAGTTTAAACTAGGGAAAAAGGGTGACTGATGGAGAACAATAAGTTCAGGACGTCACTCCCAGCTAAAACAAAATAACATTGGAAACAGCCAAACCTTTAAACCACATAGCAGTGGCAAGTGGGAAGAGGTGTGTAGAATGAAATCCATGCAAAATACCGGCAAGCCAGTCAGAAGCCTAGCCAACAAAGTTCCTGACCTGGAAGCCCTAATGGTGGAAATGGACTTGGACATTGTGGCCATTACAGAAACATGGTTTAACGAGTCACATGAATGGGATATAGCCATAGCTGGCTATAATCTATTTAGAAGAGATAGAGAGGGTAGAAAAGGAGGAGGAGTAGCCCTATATGTCAAAAGCAATATTAAACAATATAATTACAGGTCTCCATCAAAGCCACAAAATGATACTTCATCCAATAAACTAAATGGCTTTACTTAATTAACCACTTCCTTTCACCACCCTTACTTAACAAGATCCAATCAAGATATAAACAATATAATTCAAAAAATTATCTCTAGGGTAATTATATACAGGCCTCAGTAAATGCTCACACCATTCATTTGGCGAACGGTGTCACCATAGGATAGAGCTTCAAGTTTTTCATACATCACCGGCCTTCCCTTTTTAATTTAATCCAATATAATACGGTAATTAAAAAGGGAAGGCCGGTGATGTATGAAAAACTTGAAGCTCTATCCTATGGTGACACCGTTCGCCAAATGAATGGTGTGAGCATTTACTGAGGCCTGTATATAATTACCCTAGAGATAATATTTTGAATTATATTGTTTATATCTTGATTGGATCTTGTTAAGTAAGGGTGGTGAAAGGAAGTGGTTTTGGTTTTTTGTATTATTATTGTTCCTTTCGGCAGTATTTTTTAGCTGTTTACTTAATTAACCACATTGTAGTATTTTTTAACTTAGCAATAACAAGGTGGAAACCAGACCTCAGAAAACTCAGCTAAACCCCCGATTTTTGCATTGAGCGAGTGCTTTCTGGATCTGGATTAAAATCATGCGATCAGTGTCTTTTATATAAAGAACGATGGATTTTTCAGCTAGGAACGACTTCACCTGATGGATTGAACTCAGGGATAGATTGGGGAGCCTGTGTGTGAGAGTAATTCTAGTGGATTTTAGTTTGTCAGGTGTAGTAATTTTGTAGTGATTGGATGTCGGGTAGTATGGGCAGGGTTTGAGTAACTTTAAAACATTTGTTTGATGTTGGGTGATCAGCAGTGGATATGATCGAGTTAGAGAATGGATGATGTATGTCATTCAGTCTTTAGTCTTTTGATGAGATTTGACGTGATTTTGATTGAGTTGGATAAGTAAGTAGAAAGTATCCTGTTTCAGCTTAGATAAGTGGGTGTTTTTGTTTTTTCTGGTATGTATATTAAGCAATATTGTCTGTTCTTCAGTTTTATCCTCTTGAAACACCTGATGCGAAATGCAAGAAAAAGACGTCTGAGTGGGCATCGGGGATTTTCTAGTCTGCTGTTCTAGGATAGAGGTCATGTGCCATTCATGGAAAATTATATATATGAATATTGTAAGGAATTGTCTATAAAATGTGTTATGGCTATTGAACTCTGTCGGTGGAAGGTGGTTTAGGTTATTACAGACTGTTGATTTATTTCACTCAATGCTTTATCCCAGTTCGCCGGTAGGTGACTACCGGGGGTTTAGCGGAGTTTTCTGAGGTCTGGTTTCCACCTTGTTATTGCTAAGTTAAAGAATACTGCAGTGTGGTTAATTAAGTAAAGCCATTTAGTTTATTGGATGAAAAAGCAATATTAAAGCTGCTGAAATTCAGGGGACATGGGGAAAAGAAGAAGCACTGTGGATTGTTTTGGAAAGAGGAGATGGCACCATCGTCCATACTGGTGTAGTCTACAGGCCTCCAACTCAAGCCAAAGAAATAGATATTACAAAGATAGCCATGAAGGAGGAAGTGATCATATTGGGCAACTTTAATTTACCTGATGTGGACTGCAGGATTCCTTCTGTAAATCTGGAAAGAAGTAAAAAAAAAAATTGTGGATGCCTTCCAAGATGCATTACTTAGACAAATGGTGATGGAACTGACCAGGGAAGGCTCAATGTTGGATTTAGTACTCACCAACGGAGATAGCGTGTCAGATATCCGGGTGGGTGCCCATGTGAGCAGCAGCGACCATCACACAGTGTGGTTTGATATAAAAGCCAAGGCGGAGTCCAATCACAGCAAGCTCAAAGTCCTAGACTTCAGAAACACTGACTTCGGTAAAATGGCTAAATACCTGAAGGAGGAGTTGGCAGAGTGAGAGACGATAAAGGAAGTGAAATTGCAATGGGCTAAACTAAAGGAGGCAATAAAAGGGGCAACAGATACATATGTAAGGAAACTAAATAAAAACAAGAGGAAAATAAAACCTATTTGGGTCTCCAAAGAAGTGGCTGCACAAATAAAGGCAAAAAACAGAGCTTTCACAAAATTCAGAAGTTCGCAAACAGAGGAACACAGAAAAGAATACAGGATAAAAGTAAAAGAGAAATAAATATAGTAAAATCAAAGGTAGAAGAAAAGATGGCAAAAGATGTGAAGTGTGGCAACAAAACCTTTTTCAGGTATATTCGGGAGAGAAGGAAAATCAGAGGTGGAATTGCAGGACTCAAAAATGATGAGAACAGATTTGTGTAAAGTGATATTGAAAAAGCAAACATGCTAAACAGATACTTCTGCTCTGTTTTTACTAAAGAAAATCCTGGAGAAGGACCACCTGTGATTGACAAATATACAAATGGGAATGGAGTAGATACCACACCATTCACAGAAGATGATGTGTTAGAACAGCTTGCAAACCCGGCCCTGACGGTTTCACCTATGAAGCGTACAAATTGTTAGAAAGCTCGGTAGTCCCTATGTTGGGGGTCTTATATGCTGAGATAGCTGAAGGCGGCACTTTTCCGAGAGATATGGGAACGGCCCGCATAACACTGATACCGAAGCAGGGCAAGGATCTTGAAGATCCTGCCTCATACCGCCCCATTTCACTGATCAACGTTGACCAAAATATTTTTGCATCTATATTGGCAGCTCGGCTTCAGCGATTCCTGCCGAGGTTGGTGGGTCCCCACCAAGCCCGCTTTGTAAAAGGGAGAGATGCCTCGGTCAATATCAGTACGGTGCTGCTGGGTATGGAACAGACGTTACTTGTGCGAGACCCGTTGCTCCTGGTCAGTCTAGACTCCGAGAAAGCTTTTGATAGAGTGTCATGGACGTATATGTTTGCAGCCTTGCGTAGCTTTGGCCTTCAGGGCCTGTTTTTGCAAGGGGTACAGGCGTTGTATGCAACCCCCCGAGCGGTGGTGGACGTCGGGAGGGCTTGCTCTCGACCGTTTTTGCTTCGGCGGGGCACGCGACATGGGTGCCCGCTCTCCCCGCTCCTCTATGTGTTGCAATTGGAACCTCTTCTCCTTTCTTTGATCGCCTCCCCGCAGATAGCGGGTATAGACTGGCAAGGTGGGAATATAAAAGTCAGCGCCTTTGCGGACGATCTCTTGTTGTGCTTGACTCACCCTGTGGCGTCCTTGCCGGAGGCTCTCAAGCAGATTGAGCACTTTGGTGCATTCTCTGGACTTCGAATAAATCGCACAAAGTCTATGGTGCTAGATGTCGATCACCAGACGCGGGGTACCTGGCAGGGTGTCTTCCCCCTCAGTTGGGCGACGGACCATATACGCTATTTGGGTGTTCAAATCCCGGCTCGCTTGCATTCGCTTTATGCGGTCAATGTTCGACCGCTTCTCCTGTCCACTATTGCACGGTTGCAGAAGTGGGGGGACCTACCACTCTCTCTGATGGGGCGCGCTGCACTGGTGCGCATGATAGAATGGCCGCGATGGTTGTACTTACTACGGAATCTGCCTCTCTGGTTGACTCGGCGGGATCTGCAGGAGCTTCATAGATACCTGGGGCGGTTTCTGTGGAGATCGAGACGGGCCCGCATAGCGTTGGATAGGCTTCTGCGGCCGGTAGCCGAGGGGGGACTGGGTTTGACTCCTCTACGCTCCTATAATCTATGCAATGGAGTACGGCGGTTGAGTGATGTGGTAGTCGGCAACACGGAGCGGATACCGCTCTCCTTGATTGATAAATTCTCCGAATAGTGGCATAGGGCATATTTGCTCCACTGTGGCGGTGGGTCCCTCCCTCTGGCGTGGCGAATGTCCCCCTATTTGTGCGTGCTGCAAGTCATCTGGAAATACCTTTGTCGACTTAGGGGCCGCTCCTGGAGGTCCACGGACTGTCTGCCTTTGAGAGGCAATGGGACTTTCGTGCCGGGGACTACGGGTGGGGTGAGTCTTCTCTGGTCGAGGGCGGGAATTGAATACTTGGGGCAGCTGCGTATGGCAACTGGGGATCAACTTGATTCTTTTCAAAGTTTATCACGTACATATCACTTGCAGAAAGAAACCTTTTATTATTATTTACAGGTGCGCCACTATGTCCGTAGTGTTCAGGGAGGGGCTGGCCTGCTTTCACGGGAACATAGTCTTTGGCTCTTATTGGAGCATTATCAAGAGCCCCTCACGGCCCGGCAGCAGCGAGAGCTTCTTTGTCCCCCTGCGTCCCTGGGAGACTTCGCCCCGCTTGTCGAGCGGTGGAACAGAGATGGTTTGGTGGATCTTACGGTGGAGCTGGCGGAGGCAGCCTTTCATGGTATTCGAGAGCTCTCCGAGGCGGTTCGCTACCGCGAGCTCCAATTTAAACTGTTGTGGCGCGCGTATATCTCGGAGGCGGGGGCGAGTAAGATGGGACTTTTGACTTCTGATGTGTGTGGTCTCTGTAAACGCAGTGTGGGTACCCTCTCCCATCGATTTTGGTTTTGCCCTGTCACCCAATCCTTTTGGGGGGAAATGCGGGCCAAGCTTTCCCTTTGGGTCCGAAGGGAGATAGCTCTTCATCCCCTGTGGTGCCTCTTTCACGTGTGGGGGGGGGGGGGGGCTTTCAGGGAACCAAAGCCCAGAAGCAGTTCTGTGACAGGAGTTTTTTAGTTGCTAAACAGTGTATTTTACGTCACTGGCTGGAGGAGGGGAGCCCGGGGATTCTAGAGTGGGAACGCCTACTGGCGGAACTCCGTCTTATGGAGGGCCGTACGGCCTGCCTTCTGGGGGGTAAAACATGGACCCGCTTTCAGGGCATATGGGCACATTTCCAGCCAACTTTGACCGATGGACACACTACTGGGCTAACTTAATGGGGAATCTCCCTTGGGGCGGGTCTCGACATGAATGGGGTCTTAGCGGTAGCTGTAGGGTTTTGGTAGTTACTTTGGAACTATGAGGTGGTCTTGTTGGGCCTTGTTTAATGGGGTGGGACTGGGGGGGGGGTAGTTTAGTGGGTGGGGGTTGGGGGGACGGGGGTTTAAGGTTGGTTTCCCTAGGCTGGGTAGGATGGGAGTCCCTATTTATCCCACGGATCCCTTCGCATGGGTCCTCTTATTGCCCATAGCTGGTATTGGCAGTGGCCCACAAGGGTTGCTGGGTGGTAAATTTTGGAACCTTCTGGGATATGTTGGACTGTTTTGGTATTTTCTGTATCTGTTGATTTCAGATGTTTGCTGTGTGCTAACCTTACTGGGCATGCATGGACCAGTTGGGCTATATGTACAGTGTGCTTTTGTGAAACCAATAAAAAATGACTTTACATAGAACAGCTTGCAAAACTGAAAGTGGACAAGGCCATGGGACCGGATGGGATACATCCCAGGATACTGAAAGAGCTCAGGGAGATTTTTGCAGGGCCGTTAAAGGATGTTTTTAATAGATCCTTGGAGACAAGAGAAGTTCCACAGGACTGGAGAAGGGCTGATGAGGTACCTCTTCACAAAAGTGGTAGTAGGGAAGAAGTGACAAACTACAGGCCAGTAAGCCTTACCATGGTGGCGGGAAAAGTAATGGAGGTGCTCCTGAAAGTGAGAATAGTGGACTTCCTCAAAACCAACAGGTTGCATGATCCGAGGCAACATGGTTTTACCAAAGGACGATTTTGCCAAACAAAGTTGATTGAGTTCTTTGACTGGGTGACTAGAGAACTAGATCAAGGGCATGCGATAGATGTGATCTACCTAGATTTCAGCAAAGCCTTTGATACTGTTCCTCATAGGAAGCTTATCAATAAACTCAATAGCTTGAGGATGGGTCCCAAGATGGTGAACTGGATCAGAAATTTGTTGACTGACAAGACGACAGAAGGTGATGGTAAACAGAACTCACTCGGATGACAGGTGATTAGCGATGTGTCCCAGGGTTCAGTCCTGGGGCAGGTACTTTTCAATGTAGTTGTGAGTGATATTGCAGTAGGACTGAATGGAAAGTCTATCTTTCTGTAGATGACATGAAAATTTGCAACAGAGTGGACTCCCCTGAGGGAGTGGAGAACATGAGGAAAGATCGACTAAAGCTGGAAGAATTATTTATTTATTTTATTTTATTAAAATTGTTATACCGCGTTTTCCAAAAAGATCAATCGTGGTTTACAATTAACATTTTGAATCGTATAGATAACAATGTACATATTCAATTACATAGAATGATGTGGAACTATATACATAGATGAAGAAAAATTAAACTATATACATAAACATGGTTACAAATTCTTAAAGTAACTATTTACAGCTCTGGATTGAGTGTAGAGTGGTGTTTCCCTTGGTAGGATTTAGAAGTAAGAGGGTGTTGTGTCAGAGGTATTGCATTCTGCTTGTGTGCCAAAATGGATGGAAAATAGGTGGGTTTTTAGTTTTTTGCAGGACATTTGGAGGTCATTTAGTTCTCTGAGGTTGACTGGTAGGGCATTCCAAAGGTTTGGGGCGACATGAGAGAATGCTTTGTTGCTTGTTAACTTTCTGGATTTCCTGAAGTCTGACAGTATAACCTGTTTGTTTTTATTCAGGTTGCATTGATTTTGATTGTGGGTTTCCTTTGAGATGAGAGTGGATAGGTATGAAGGGGCAATGCCATTTATTTTTTTGAAAGTAGATACCAGAATTTTGTAATTAATTCGGCTTTGAATTGGTAGCAAGTGGAGAGCAAGCAGTGTAGGAGTGATGTGTTCCATTGAGTTAACATTTATAGCTATTCTAGCTGCAACATTTTGGACTATTTGCATCGTCTTAAGGCCTGTTTTGTGATACCTTGTAGAGTAGTATTGGCAAAGACAAAATGAGGCGTAATGATTGCATGGATTACAGATCTGAAGTCATGTTGGTGGAGCAGGGGGCGGAGTTGCTTTAAAAGTTTGTTTGTACAGTATCTTTTTAGTTGTATGCTTGATATGGGACGTCATGCTAAGGGTGCGGTCTGTGATTACTCCCAAGTATTTTACCTTGTTTTTGACTATGATGTTAATGTCATGGAGCCTAAGGGATGTTGGGGGAGAGAAATTCTGATTCCTGGTTACATACATGGCTTCGGGTTTTGTAGAATTAATAAAGAGGTTGTTCTTCTCGAGCCAAGTCAGGATTTCAGAAAATCAATCATAGAGTAATTGGATTGGCGGGTTTGTGATGTTAAATGGGAGATATATCATTATATCATCTGCGGAGATATGATAATTTACACGGAATCTTTTGAAAATGGCGCAGATGGGTTGAAGATAAATATTAAAGAGTAGGGCCGAACCTTGGGGGGAGACCCTGTTCTTGTTTGTATGGTACTGAGATTTGCTGTTCAGTGGTTGGGACAGGTTACCTCGGGCCGGAAGGCCGAGGGTTCAATTCCCACATGAGGACAAGCAACTTCAGGCCAGAGGGACTGGGGTCTCTAGTCCCATGGCCACTCCTTGTGGCCTTGGACAAGCCATTTAACCCTCCATTGCCTCAGGTACACTTAGATTGTGAGCCCTTCGGGGACAAGGGAATAAAAAGTACCTGTTAGTATACATGTAAAACCGCACTGATTCTAAAGAGCGTGGTATGAAAAAAAAAATAATAAAAATAAATAAATTCTTCTTGCGTTCTGTCAGATAGGTATGAAGAGAACCATTTCAGGACTGTTTCATTTATCCCTATCTGCTGGAATCTAGTTAGCATTATATTATGGTTTACATTGTTGAAGGCTGCAGTAATGTCCAGGAATATGAGGAGGAAGGCTTGTTTGGTATCGTTGATCCCACATGTAAGTGTGTCAAATAGGACTGTAAGCAGTGTTTCAACACCAAGATAAGGGCAGAAGCTGTATTGGTGTTTGTCAAATGTATCAGAGGAGTCAATGTGGTCCTGTAGTTGTATTTGGACAACCTTTTCTATTATTTTTGCCATGAAGGGGAGACTTGAAATTTATTTTATTTATTTACATTCTCTTATATACCGCGCTATTCTGCATCAGTGCGGTTTACATTGAACTAACTGAAATTACATTGAACAGGGCATTATAACTTGGAGATAACTATTTTACAGGGAACATGGGCTATGGAGAGTTAAGTGGCTTGCCCAAGACCACAAGGAACACCTGTGGGACTAGAAACCCCAGTCCTTCCGGCCCAAGGTTGCTGTCATCTAGTGGGATTTGAACCCCCGACTTTCCGGCCTGAAGTACCTTGCCCCAACCACTAGGCCACTCCTCCACTCCAATGGATCTGTGGGAAGTAGGGAATTTTATATCACTGTTGTTGTTTTTCAAGATTGTGCAGATTTGTGCATGTTTAAGGGAGGCAGGTAAATACCCGTTCTGGAGGGAGAGGTTGATGATAGGAAGGATGAATGATGAGAATTCAGGTGGTGTTGCTTTTATCCAGGTTACTGGACAGGGGTCGAGATAAGAGGTGGTGGTGTTTATTTTGGCGATAGTGTTTTTGAGTGTCTCTTTTGAAGTGGAGTGGAGGAGTGGCCTAGTAGTTGGGGCAAGGTACTTCAGGCCGGAAGGTCGGGGGTTCAAATCCCACTAGAGGACAACAACCTTGGGCCGGAAGAACTGGGGTTTCTAGTCCCACAGATGCTCCTTGTGGTCTTGGGCAAGCCACTTAACCCTCCATAACCCATGTTCCCTGTAAATAGTTATCTCCAAGTTATAATGCCCTGTTCAATGTAATTTCAGTTTGTTCAATGTAAACCGCACTGATGCAGAATAGCGCAGTATAAGAGAATGTAAATAAATAAAGTGGGGTGAAAGTTGACCAAGGGTTATGATGTGGGGAGTTGGCTTCATTAAAGTACATTATGGATATTTCTGCTTGTTTTAGCTTTTTCTTGTAGTGGTTAGCAAGGGTCTGTGGTGATATTGCATGGTCATCTGAGTATTTGTTAGCAGAACTATTAGTTAGAGATTGAACAATACTAAATAGTTCCCTGGGTCGGTTTAGAGAATTAGATCAGCGTTTTTCAACCACTGTGCCGCGGCACACTAGTGTGCTGTGAGATATTGTCTGGTGTGCCGTGGGAAAAATTCCAATTTCATCCGTAACATGTGGCCTCGGCTCACAAATTAGGGTTGCCAACCGGCCGGTTTTCAGCCGGCCTGGCCGGTTTTTCCATGGCCAGGCCGGCTGCCGGCACAGTCGTAAAACCGGCCATTGAAAAGCCGTTTTTTTGCTCTGGCTGCAAGATCGGGAGCGGCCAGAGCAAAAAAACGGCTTTTGTGCCGAAGTCCGCGGCGCGAACGTGATCGCGATTCCCTATAGCAGTGCAGCCGCTGGTTCTGCTTTGTACAGAGCAGCGGCTGCACTACACTTACATTGAAATGTAAAGAGAAACTGTGTCAGGAGCCCTCCGATCATGCAGAGCCCGAGGAAGTGATGTCATGGGGGCGGGCTCCTCACAGGCTGTCTTTCCTTTTCAAATTAACTTTAGCTGCAATAAAGTTAATTTGAAAAGGAAAGACAGCCTGTGAGGAGCCCGCCCCCATGACATCACTTCCTCGGGCTCTGCGATGACCGGAGGGCTCCTGACACAGTTTCTCTTTACTTTTCAATGTAAGTGTAGTGCAGCCGCTGCTCTGTACAAAGCAGAAGCAGCGACTTGGGCAGAGGGTGTGTGTGTGTGTGAGTGAACCAGCAAGGGGGGGGGGAGTGTGAGTGAACCAGCAAGGGGGGGGGAGTGTGAGTGAACCAGCAATGGAGGGGGGGGGGTGGTGTGAGTGAACCAGCAAGGGGGGGGGGCGCGATGGTGTGAGTGAACCAGCAGGGGAGGGGGGGTAAGTGAGTGAGTGACCCAGCAGGAGGGGTGAGTAAGTGACAGGGGGGTGGGTGAGTGAACCAGCAGTGGAGGGGGGGGGGTGGTGTGAGTGAACCAGCAGGGGAGGCGGGTTGGTGTGAACCAGCAGGGGAGGGGGGTTGGTGTGAGTGTTTGATTCCTATTCAAGAGAATTACTTTATATATAGTCAATATAGGCACAGATGTAAATTTTTTAAACATTTTCTAATGGTGGTGTGCCTCGTGATTTTTTTCATGAAAAAAGTGTGCCTTTGCACAAAAAAGGTTGAAAAACACTGAATTAGATAATATTCTAGAGTAGTGGTCTTTCTTGGCAGCATCAATGGTTTCTCTGTATAGTTTAAGGGTGTTTAATTAGTTAGCTTGGTGGGTTTTGGATTTGGTGTGACGTCATTTGCGCTCAGCTTTACGCAGATCTGCTCTTATGTGTTTTATTTTGGGTTGGAACTATGGGGCACTTTTTCTCTTTGTTGGTTGGCAGTTGAAATTATGTGAAATAGCTGCCTTAGATATAGTATCATTCCAGCTTGTTAAAGCCTCGTCAAGATTTGTGGGGACTTGGGTAAGATTCTGAATAGTTTGATTAAGAAATTCTTCTTGGCTAAATTTTTTGAATCTGCTGCGTTGGGGGGTGTAAATGGGTTTGGTTTGAAAATTGTCAAAATAGGGAAGTTGGAATTTTATTGTGGTGATCTGACCAAGGGATGGGATGTATCTCTAGTGAAGTGGGATTATAATCATTATGGAGTGAGGTGGGCAGGAACACAAGATCTAGTGTGTTACCTTTAGTATGAGTGTGTTTATTGATAATTTGTATGTGGCCCATATCTTCCATGGAATTTAGAAAGGATGCCATGTGGGTCTGTGAAAGAGAGGATAGGTTGAAGTAACCTAGTAAAATCAGGGTTTTTTTTATCATTGGATGAGCCAAGTAGTTTGGTTAGTAAGTCCAAGTTATCAGGTTTTGGGTCAGATGGTCTGTAGGCTAAGCATATATGGCATTGTTTTATTTTTATGGTGAGGATGTCTGTTAGATATGCTATCAGATGTTATTAGGGATGCCTTCAGAGATTCTTTTATAATGATGAGGACTCCTCCTCTTTTTGAGGATCTGTGTGTGTGGAAGATTTCATATCCTGGCGTCTTCAATTGGTTGATTAGGATTGCATCAGTATCAGTCAGCCAAGTCTCAATTATAAAGATAATGTCTGGGGAGTAATCAGACAGCATGCCCTAAAAGATTGGAAGTTTAGTTCTCCTTGATCTAGCACTGACGAGAAAGCAAGTGAGAAGGTTAGACTGGGGTAAATATGATTTTGGGGTTGGTGGAAGAATGGTCTAATGCTTGGCAGTTAAGATTTAACATGAAGTGCGGTGTCATGCACTTGGGAAGCAGAAATCCAAGGGAATTGTATGCGATAGGGAGTGAGAGGTTGGTGTGCAAGGACCAGAAGAAGGACCTTGGAGTGATTGTTTCTGAGGAGCTCAAGGTGGCGAAACAGTTTGACAAGGCGGTAGCAAAAGCCAGAAGGATGCTGGGTTGCATACAAAGAGGAATTACCAGCAGAAAGGAAGAGGTACTAATGCCACTGTACAAGTCACTGGTGAGGCCTCACTTAGAATACTGTGTTCAGTTTTAGAGACCATATCTCGCAAAGGATATAAAAAGACTGGAAAGGGTTCAAAGGAAGGTGACCAAAATGATTTGGAGCCTGCATCAGGAGACGTATGAGAAGATACTTGAAGACCTAAATATGTACACTCTGGAGGAAAGGAGGGACAGGGGAGATATGATTCAGACCTTTAAATACTTAAAGAGTATTAATGAATAAACAAACCTCTTCCAAAGATGGGGAAGCTGTAAAACTAGACAGCATAACATGAAGCTGCAAGGGAATAAACTGAAAGGCAATGTCAGGAAATACATTTTCACTGAAAGGGTGGTGGATGCTTGGAATGCCCTCCCGATGAAAGTGGTGGGGGCAAAGACAGTGATGGACAATAATGGTACGGGACAGACACTGTGGATCCCTTTATAGTAACAGGATAAAATCAAAATCAACATAAGAAACTATTTCAACAAATAGGGGTGACCTACACGGAGCGGTTGGTACACCCCTAAACAAAGGCATGCAGAGGGATGACCTGCACAGAGCGGCAGGTGCACCTGCTCTTGTCGCCTTGCTGGGCAGACTAGATGGATCATACTGGTCTTTATCTGCTGTCATATACTATATTACTTAAACAGCTATGCTTTATCCATGGCCCTAAAATAGAAGAGAAGAGACACCAAATGAAGTTCTTAAGACAAATCTAGGCCCACATAGGGGGGTCCCCAGACCCTCCTTATCTGTGCCCAATTCCTTTATTTTCTGTACAGGGGAGTCTTCATTCTGCCAGTATGTTCTTGGATCCAAGACCCTCAGGCCTAGAACAGGTTTCCTGGAGTTGTCTTCTGCCGTTGGTCATCCTATCTCCATCCTCTACCTCTCCTCCCAGTCTGCTTGGCATTGCTAGGAAATGCTGAGGAACTCTGCTTTCACAGTCTCCAAGGCCTGAGAATCATAGAAACATAGAAACATGATGACAGAAAAAGACCACAAGGCCCATCTAGTCTGTCCTTCCATAACTACAACAGTCCACTTTTTACCTTTAGAGATCCTCTGTGTTGGTCCCATGCTTTTTTGAATTCAGTTACTGTCCTCATCTCTACCACCTCCACTGGAGACTATTCCACGGATCCACTACTCTTTCCGTAAAGAAATATTTCCGCATATCACTCCTGAATCTATCTCCCTTCACCCTCATCCCATGTCCCCTCGTAGCAGAACTTGCTTTCAATTGAAAGAGGCTCTCTCCCTGAACATTTATGCCACGGAGGTATTTAAACATCTCAATCATATCACCTCTATCCCGCCTTTCCTCTAAGGTGTACATATTAAGATCCTTAAGTCTGTCCTCATATGCTTTATAATGAAGCCCATTAATCATTTTAGTAGCAACCCTCTGCACCGACTCCATCCTGTTCACATCCTTTTGAAGGTGCGGTCTCCAGAATTGCACACCATACTCCAAATGAGGTCGCACCAAAGACTTATACAGAGGCATTATCACCTCCTTTTTTCTGCTAGCCATTCCTCTCCGTATGCACCCAAGCATCCTTCTAGCTTTTGCCGTCGCCTTTTCTACCTGTTTAGCTACTTTAAGATCATCAGACACAACCACGCCTAGGTCCCGCTCTTCTTTAGTGGACAAAAGTACTTCACCTCCTATACTGTATTGCTCCCTTGGATTGCTGCAGCCCAAATGCATGACCTTACATTTTTTACATTAAATCCCAGCTGCCAAATTCTAGACCATTCTTCAAGCTTAGCTAGATCCCTCCTCATGTTATCTACACCTTCCTGGGTGTCTACTCTATTGCAGATTTTGGTATCATCCGCAAAGAGGCAAACCTTACCCGACAGCCCTTCCGCTATATCACTAACAAAGATGTTAAAAAGAATCGGACCAAGGACAGATCCCTGGGGCACACCACTGGTAACATCCTTCTCCTCAGAGTGAGCTCCATTTACTTGTACTCTTTGTCGCCTCCCACCCAACCAATTTCTAACCCAAGCAGTAGCTTTAAGGTCCATCCCTAGGGTGCTCAGTTTGTTTATAAGTCGCCTGTGAGGAACAGTGTCAAAGGCTTTACTGAAATCTAAATACACCACATCTAGAGCTCTCCCTCGGTCCAACTCCCTGGTCACCCAGTCAAAGAAATCAATCAGATTTGTCTGACAAGACCTGCCTCTGGTGAATCCATGCTGCCTCGGATCCTGTAATCCGCCGGACTCCAGAAACCTCACTATTTTCTCTTTCAGCAGCGTTTCCAATAATTTACTCACCACCGAAGTTAAACTAACCGGCCTGTAGTTTTCAACCACATCCTTACTTCCGCTTTTGTGTAAAGGCACCACATGAGCCTCTCTCCAGTCCTTTGGCACCACTCCCGACTCCAACGAGGCATTGAAAAGGTCAGTCAGTGGAGTTGCTAGAACGTCCCCAAGTTCCCTCAGTATTCTAGGGTGTATCCCATCCGGTCCCATCGCTTTGTCTACATGAGAAATAGTCCTGTACGCTCAGGGTGAAAAAGGCAAACTAACAGTTATATCCCCCAATACAGCTCAACAAGAGTTCAACCATTTTCCTCCCTGAAATCAGCTTCTCTGGCTTCCATGTTCAAGGAAATCCTCCTTTACAGTGGTCGCGTTGTTGTATGCAAATGAGGTTATACCTTTTCACTACCATGCTTCACCAACAGGTGACATTCTCTCTCTCAAGCCTCTTAAACACAGTCTTTAGCCTCAGTAGTTTTTAACAGTCTCAAGTCCACCTAGGTAATTGACTCAGGCTTCCAGCTGCCTGGTTAGCTTGCCTCCTCCCACATAGCAGTTAAAGCCACTTCCACCCCCTAGCAGGCCTTACTTGGTATCCGTCAAGGAAACATTCATGGGGGTTCTGAATCTCAAGTCCTTCCCCGGACTTGGGTCTTCCTGTTCCCACTCCCTTTCATTTAAATCCTCTGAAGAGAGTTCCATTTCTATGCTCCGGTCAGAGGCAGGGGTTCCCTCCCATGATATCTGTTCCATAGTGCTTATTTTTGGGGACTCAACTACCCCCTTGTTCTGGTCCCAAGGGGCTTTCCCTTTTTCTACCGCCCCCCATCCCAGGGATCGGAAACACTTCTGCCAGTGTCAGGACTCTGGGTATGGGGACGAGTTTGGGAACCGGTGTGTGGATTCCTCCCCCCTGTGACAGACATATACCTTGTCACATTGCAACAGTGACCAAGAAAGCAGATAGAATGTTAGGAATCATAAGGAAAGGAATGGAAAATAAAACCAAGGATATTATAAATGCAATTCTAGTTACCATATCTTAAAAAGGATATAGCAGAATTAGAAAAGGTACAGAGAAGAGCCACCAAAATAATAAAGAGGATGGAAGGATACCCCTATGAGGAAAGGCTTAAAAGGTTAGGGCTCTTCAAATTGGAAAAAGATGGCTGAGGGGGGAGATATGACAGAGGTCTACAAAATAATGAATGGAGTGGAATGGGTAAATGTAGATCACTTGTTTACTCCTTCAAACAGTAGAAAGATTAAGGAACATGCAATGAAGCTAGAATTTAGCACATTTAAGACTAATACATTTTTTTTCATTCAGTGTATAATCAAACTCTGGAATTTGTTATGGGAGGATTTAGTAAAAGCTCTTAGTGTAGTTTATTAAAAATTTGATATACTGCCTAATGAAAGCAACAGTGCAGTTTACAAAATGCCAATAATATTAAGTTAAAAATTAGAGAGGAAAAAGAACTACAAATATGATAGGAAAGCCATTCACACAGGAAAGGAGGAAACCAAGAGAGAACAGGGGAGTAGGAGACTCAGGTGATTGTGGAGTTGAGGGGACTATAAAAAGCAATCTGAAACAGGTGAGTCTTTAGGGAAGACTTAAACGGGGGTAAAATAATTCAAAATGGAAGTCAGGGTGTAAATTGTTCCAGAGTTTGATGGCAAAGAAGTAAAACACAGAGTGCATGGTGGATTCTAATCGAGCCTGAAAAGCAGAGAGAAGGTGAAGGTGATTACTGTGAAGAAATCGAAGAACCCAATGAGGAGTATGTAGTATGTAGCAAGATAAGTGAAGCAAGGTAGGAAGGAAGACCAGAGGGGTGAATCCTGTAGGTCAATATCAAAACTATATTGAATCCGGAAATGAATGGGTTGCCAGTGATGGGTCATGAGGAGAGGAGTGACGTGATCAAACTTTGTGGCATGAGCAAGCCCGGATAGCAGAGTTTTGAATACTAAAGAATCTAATATGTTTTGTACATAGTTACAGTTTTACCCTGTTGTTCCAAGTTTAAGTTTCCTGTTATAATGTAAGCACACAATTGTCCTCCGAATGTGCAACCTTTGTTATATGTAAACCGCACTGACAACAAATAGCGCGGTATATAAAAGATGTTAAATAAATAAAATAAATTTTAATCTCATACTTCAGAAGACCAGCATAGATGATGTTATAGTAGTCGAGGCAGGTAATGACAAGATTGAGAAGGCGTATTGCCAGTTCTAAAGGAGAAAGAAAGGAGTGCATGAACCTAATCTGCCAAAGAGAAAAGTAGGAATGCTTAACAACAGAACTAATATGAGCATGAAAAGTCAGAAAATAATCAAGAGTGACCCCAAGAGAGGTAAGAGTAGGAACCAAGGTGATGGAGGAATTTGATAATAGAGGAGCTACAGTGGGAGGAACAGATGAAGGAGAAAGATTGCTGCAGTTTTCTGGAGATTGAGTAAGAGATGATTGTCAGCCAGCCAGGTGACCACAACAGAAAGACAGGTGTTCAAGGAAGCAAGGCCCGGAACCAAAGGGCAAATATGGAGAATAAGAAGAATGTCATCTGCAAGAAAGATATTCAAGAGGAGAGGAGCAAGCACAGAACCTTGCAGGACCCCAGACAACAGAGCAAAGGAAGTGGATGTGGAAGAGTTAAGAGACCCAAAAAAGCATGTTCAGCAAGAAAAGAGCAGAACCAAGTGAAGACAGACCCCCAAATACCAAGATCATAAAGAAGAATAGAATGGTCAACCACATCAAAAGCTGAAAAAAGATTGAGAGAAACAGGTGAGTAACTACACTTTCTCCTACTGAAAAACCAGCAAAACAAGCCCAATGGGGAAACAACCGAAGAACTGAAAGAAACAGCATGAGTAGTCCTTCTAGCAGACTCACCAAGTCAGCATCCACAGCAGACATCAAGAAGACTCTTTACGGTAGCCAGGATGCACAGAAGGGCCGGTGGGAGGAGTTGAGCTTATGTCCCAAACAGATGCAGAGTACGACTTGGCTGAAGTTACTGTCGTGCCGAGAATCTCTATCGAGACAGTTATGGGCAATAAAGGTGTGGACTGAGGACCACGTAGCAGTCCTGCAAATCTCCACTGTGGAGACAGTGCAAGTTTGCCACAGAAGCAGCTATAGCTTGGAAATTTAGGATCTCTAAAGGTAAAAAGGGGACTGTTGTAGTTGTTATGAAAGGACAGACTAGATAGGCCATGTGGTCTTTTTCTGTCGTCATATTTCTATGTTTCTATATTATGGGCCATGACATGAAGTTAAAGGCTCAGACCAGCCTGCGCATAAGGGAAGGAAATACAGTTCACCACCCAGAGCCATACCCAACCTCTTAGGATCAAAGGAGACAAACAGCTGAATAGAGCACCGATGGGCCTTTGTCCTCTCAAGGTAGAAAGCCAAGACCCATTTACAATAGAAACATAACGGCAGAAAAAGACCACATGGCCTATCTAGTTTGCCCTTCCATTTTAACTTCAATAATCCCCTTTTTACCCTTAGAGATCTCCTGTGTTTGTCTCATGCTTTTTTGAATTAAGATACTGTCCTCGTGTCCATCACCTTCATTGGGAGACTATTCTACGCATCTACCACTCTTCCACGCATCTACCACTCTTTCTGGAGTGGAGGAGTGGCCTAGTGGTTGGGGCAAGGTACTTCAGGCCGGAACTTCAAATCTCACTAGAGGACAGCAACCTTGGGCCGGAAGGACTGGGGTTTCTAGTCCCACAGGTGCTCCTTGTGGTCTTGGGCAAGCCTCTTAACCCTCCATTGCCCATGTTCCCTGTAAGTATTAGTGTATGTGTCTCATATCCCCTCATGTTAAATGTATCCCCCAATTGTGTTGTGACCACTTTGATTGAAGGATAAGGTGGTATACAAAACTGTCTAAATAAATATTTCTGCATATTACTCCTGAGTCTATCCCCTTTTACTCTCATCCTATGTCCTCTCATAGTAGAGCTTGCCTTCAATTGAAAGAGACCCCCTTGTGCATTTATGCCATGAAGGTATTTAAGTGTCTCTATCATATCGCCCCTATCCCGCCTTTCCTCTAAGGTATACATATTAAGATCTTAAAGTCTGTCCTCATATGCTTCAAAATGAAGACCACTAACCATTTTAGTAGCCACCCTCTGCACCAACTCCAACCTGCTTATATCCTTTTAAATATGTGGTGTCCAGAATTGCACACAATAATCCAAATGAGGTCGCACCAGAGACTTAAACAGAGGCATTATCACCTCCTTTTTTCTGCTGGCCATTCCTCTCTCTATACACTCAAGTATCCTTCTGGCTTTTGCAGTCGCATTTTCTACCTGTTTAGCTACTTTAAGATCGTCGGACACAATTACACTCAGGTCCCACTCTTCTTTCATGGATAGAAGTACCTCACCTCCTACACTGTAATGCTCCTTTGGATTTTAGCAGCCCAAATGCATGACCCTGCATTTTTTAGCATTAAACTTTAGCTGTCAAATTCCAGACCATTTTTCAAGCTTAGCTAGATACCTCCTCATGTTATCTACTCCTTCCTGGTTGTCTACTCTATTGCAGATTTTGGTATAATCCGCAAACAAGCAAACCTTACCCAACAGCCCTTCCACAATATCACTAACAAAAATGTTAAAAAGAATCGGACCAAGGACAGATCCCTGCGGCACACCACTGATAACCTCCTCCTCCTCAGAGTGAGCTTCATTTACTTGTATCCTTTGTCACCTCCTACTCAACCAATTTCTTTTTTTTTTTTTTTTTTTTTAATTTCAATTTTTACTGGAAACTTCACAACCAGCTTTACATTCTTTGCCATATATCAAATCAACATTTGTTTTTCTCTCCATTTTCTCCCCACCGTACTCCTCCCCTCCTGCTCCCCCATCCCCTCCAGCATATTATTATGTACATACATTAATGTTTCTAAATAAGTATATGGCTTAGGCCAAACAGTGTCCATGTATCTTGAAACTAGCAATCTGTCTTTCAATACGGCAGTTAATTTTTCCATGACAAATATCTTTTGCATTCAAACCATCCTGGTCCCCAAGATGGTGCTTTTCACACTTTTCAACCCCAAGGCTATCTCATATCTTGCTGCTATAACACAATATTTGATAAGTTTCCCTGCTGTATCCTCCCACCCATTTCCTGTTGCCCCCAGCAGAACATTAGCTGCTTCCCAATCTATCACACGTCCCATCAACTCTTGTAACCTCCAAAAAGTAGCTTTTATTGGACACTGCCACCACATATGCAGATATGTCCCCTGTGTCATACAACCCCTCTAGCACCTATCAATGCCCACTTTCGCTATACATTTTAAGTGAATCTCCCTCTCTTCTGCTTCAACAATGCCCACCCATTTACAAGTGGGTCCCTCCTGCCATGCCACTATATTTGCTAATTGGGCAGCTAGATAATACCACCAAAAATTTGAAACTGCCAATCCCCCCACCCCCTCTCTTTTAGCTCTAGACATTACCAACCTAGCAATCCTCGGAGGTCTGTGGTTCCATATATAATGGAACACCTTGCGCTGTATCAAGTTTATATCTTTCTTTGGGATAGCTATCAGGAATGTCTGGAACAGGTATAATATTTTGCCATCTTCCAAGTTTTAAGGTTATTTTATGCCACAATGGGGTGTAATTTAGTCTGTACAAATGTGTTGTGATGTATCTGCACTCAACAGCACTCCCAGGTAACGCAACTTATTTTTTGCCCACACAAAAGGGAACCTATCTCGCAATTTTTGAGTTGCTTCGTCTGTGAGACTTAAGTTTAATATTTCTGTCTTGTCCGTATTTACTTTAAAGCCCATTACTATTTGATAGGCTTTCATTTCCTCTTGTACTGTCTGTAGGGACTCTTCGGGTTGTGTGAATGTTAGTAAAATGTCATCTGCAACAAAGTAGCCCAGGTTTCAACCCCCTCGATAGACTGCTCTAACAACTCAGACAGGTTCCCAAAGTCCGAGGTGTCAGAAGGCACTTCTACCTGAGAGGTATCAGCTTTATGCAAAGCGTCCCTTACTAATCATTGAGGGGAGGAAATAAATCTTTTGAAGAGGAGGGATTCCAGACTCTGGATAGTTTAACAGCTCCTTAAGGAACCGAATGAACAGGTCCCTAGGGGAGCACAATGAAAGCTGTGGAAAATTTAGTAAGCGAAGATTTAAATTTTTCTGTTGATGGTCCAAGTTTTCAATTTTATGCTGGAAAACCAAACCATCCTTAGCTGGGACCACATGCTGATCTTAAATATGTTGAATTTTAACCTCGAGTCCATCCAATTGCGCTTGCTGGAGCACCTTCGCTTCCACCCCCTCTAATCTAGGAGCGAAGGGAGAAAAAGCCTACAATAGCCCAGCACAAACCCGATAAAGTGGCTGCATTGCGTCCCAAATGGAATCTAGGGTTACCTCTTTTGGTCTCACAAGTGGAAGAAAATCCTGGATCATCACACTCTCTGCTGAATGGGGGGTAAACCCTCTACCTGGGAGCAGTTGGACCCATTACCACTAGCCACCAGCACATTCAATGCTAAGGCCAAGGACTGCTGAGTAGCCGCATCTGAAACCACCACACCAGGTGCACTACCCTGGGCACACCCAGCAGGGCAGGAGGAGTAGAAGGGCCAAGTGGGCTTAGCAAAACATCGCAACCGAAATCGGGGCTCTCCCTAACCCCGAAAACAGATTCGCCCAAACACTTCGTCTGCACAAAATCATCCATGGCACGTTGCCCCACTGGTATAGCAACAGGAGTGGAGGAAATACTTCCCCTGTCTTTAGCTTTCCGTTTAGGCATCTAGAAAAACTAAACCAATGGAAGCAAAGGCCAGGACGAACTACTCCAACATGAACTTAAATCCTCCTAAAGAAGATCCGCTGACAAAAGATATTAAACGCCAATTTCACCGCCTCGTGCCCAACTCCCAACAGCACAGCAGTTCTCCATGTGCCTTAAGCATGTTTGACTTTTAAAGCCAGCAGATGAAACAAGGCAGGGAGGCACTTGCTCCACTCCCAACAGCACAGCACTTCTCCATAAATGTCACTTCTAAGCCAGGGTGTGTGGGGGAGTCTTATCCGGGCGCCTCCTCTGCTGGCTTCAGTCTGGTGTCTGAATGTATGAAACCCTGACATCTCACATGGCTACTGGCCTCCTATGTTAAGTGAGACTGAATCTGGCAAAACGAGGCACTCACAGGTTAAACATGCTGCTCTCTTTTCTGCTGGTGGAAGGGACCAAGTAGTGAGAATCATGCATACATGGCCAACCCAACTACTAGGCAAACTGAGGGGGGAGAGGAGCAGTTACAGTCAAAGTAAAGCAATGGGTCCTAATAGCCACATAAATTTAGTCAGTGTGAGCTTTTCCTTACAGAAAGAATGGGTGATATGTAACTAGTCCATTATCCCTTGGAAGTGGCTTTTTGAAATCATTTTACATATATTTATAAAACAAGTTTAATATTTAAAAGTGTAGGGCCCAATTTGTGATGGCATTTATACAGGTAACTGCCTTATCTGGGATTTTCCAAAGGCACCTACATAGGTAGTGCCTTTGGAAAATCCTGGATAAATTCCTAATGCGCCCAGATGCTATGCGGGTAACGTCTGAACGCATTGGAGGCATTTTGGGGCAGAGCGGGGTGGAGGAAAGGGCTAAATGGGTATCAGCAATTTTCTATTCTACCAGCTTATCCCTATGCACCTTAAAGATAGGCGAGGAAAAACCTTGCCTATCTTTCAGGCACAGTGGCTAAGCGTGTAGCATCGAAAATTGCTGCTACCCATTTAGCCTTGGCAGCTGCTGGCACATCCAACCAAACCCAGATTTTCACTTCCGTCGCCACAGAAGTGAAAATCCGGGTCAGCGAGCAGGCTATGCACCAACACAGCGCATAGCCTGCCAAGATGAAATTCGGGCCTGTGATGTCCAAATATACATTTTTCTAGGTTTGTTCTGAGAGGGATGATGAGATGATTACAATGGAATTTGATAATAAAAATTTGGGGGGTGCTAGGGGGTCTAAAAGCTAATTGCAAGGTGGTGCAAAGCTGAATGTTTGCCTAGGTTACCTAATACCCTTGCCCTGGCTCTGCATTCAAAATTTGATTTGTGTGCCCTGAGGACTGAACAAACTCAAAAGTATGTCACAAAATAAAAAAAGGTTGAGAAGCACCGTTGTAGACAATGATCATCACAGCACATACACATACAGGAAGTACTCTCCATGCTGGCCAGGACTCACATGAACTATGACAGGTAAAGTCTTCAAGAATGAAATAAAGGGAAGATGGCTGAATGGAGAATGAAAGGCAGTAGTCAAATATAGTGAGGGAGAAAAAAGGGCATTTATTAGGGAGTCTATGGATAATACCTACATGGAGAAGTAGAGGGTGATGAATTGAATGGGGAGAGAGCACTGTGTGTGAGGGAGCTGCTGCGATTCCATCCCAGCGGTTCAGCGCAGCAGGACCCCATGGAGGCTTGGAGTGTCAGCGTGCAGGCAGGAGGAGGGCGTGCCCTGACTCTGAGGACCCTTCCCTGCCCAATAAAGCCCGGAGGTACCTGGTAGTTGTTGGAGAGAGCACTGTGTGTGAGGGAGCTGCCGCAATTCCATCTCAGCGGTTCAGCGCAGCAGGACCCCGTGGAGGCTTGGAGTGTCAGCGTGCAGGAAGGAGGAGGACGTGCCCTGACACAGAGGACCTTTCCCTGCCCAATAAAGCCCAGAGGTACCTGGTAGTTGTTGGAGAGAGCACTGTGTGTGAGGGAGCTGCCATGATTCCATCTCAGCGGTTCAGCGCAGCAGGACCCCATGGAGGCTTGGAGTGTCAGCGTGCAGGCAGGAGGAGGGCGTGCCCTGACTTGGAGGACCCTTCCCTGCCCAATAAAGCCCGGAGGGTCCCACGCGGCCACGTGTCGCAGCTCAAGGGGCAGACACGCCCCTTTGGTGCACCGAGGTATTCACGTGTAAGGTGAGATCAGTTGGAATCCATGGGCAAACATAAGGTGAAGGTCAGTGTAAAATCTGGAGAGGTTGCTGAGAGTGGGAGAGTGACGGGACCTATGGATAAACATGTGACCTCTCTGCTGCCTGAAGTTCAATTTCCGGAAGGGGCTTCGTTAAGCCCTGTATTCCGGTCTCCTCCTCCTCTTCCTGTGCCTCCACTTTCATCTACTCCTACTATTTCGCCTCCTGTGAGTACAACCCCTGCTTTGCAGCCAGTGTTTTTGGTAGCCACAGATGTTGGAACGTTTCCCTCCCCTTCGGGGGAAGTGACTCTCAAGGATATTTGGACAGCCATTCAGAAGATAGATAATCATTTAACTTCTACTGTGTCCTCTTTGTGTACATTTTCCCAGGAGGTGGTGGGTAAATTGCAAAATGTTGATAAACAAATTGATAACTGTTTAAAGTTGACTGCTCGGACTGATCTTCAGTTACAATCCAGTACTGATTTTAATGTTGCCTTATCTAAAGATGTTTTCTTAGTTTCTCAGAGGCTGGAAGTACTGGAAAATCAGTCACAAGCTTGTAACCTACGTTTCTCCAGGACCAAGCAGGAAGTCAGTCCTCACATATGGGTGAACGGAGCCCTCGCGGAGCAATTTTCCCCAGCTTTCAAAGAAAGCCTTTGGGAATTGCAGCGCGCATGCGCGGTCCCCTTCCCGCCCAAAGGTGCCATCTTGGCCAGTCTTCTTTTTTCCGCGGAGCCCTACAGACGTTGTCTAATAGTCACCGCCGAAAAGTTGATTTTTTCCTTATTATTTTCAGTATTTCTTCGGTTCGACGCCGGTCCTTTTTTCCGCCCGGCCTCGCGACGCCGGTTGCGAGGCCTCCCCTTCTTTTTCGGTTTTTTCTGTCCTTCGCGACAACTTCGCGCCTTTTTTCATTTTTCCCTGGCGGCCCGTTCGTTCGACCTCGCAGGGGCCCTTTTTCCCCCGATGGCCGCCAGTGGTTTTAAAAAGTGTGTTAAGTGTAAGAAACTTATGTCTCTTACCGACACACATGATTGCTGCCTCCGTTGCCTGGGCCCCGATCATGAAGAAATGATCTGTGGGCCCTGTAGCAAGATGTCCGCGAAGTCTTTGTGGAGTCGGCAGCATCAGTGGGAGAGAATCTTCTCTGACCCCAGCCGTACCCGGACCTCGTCAGAAGCTTCGGTGTCCAGAGAATCTGGCTCTGAACACCGCCGGAGCTCTTCTGAGAGGGGGTCCCCTAACCGGGAACATCAGCGGAAGAAGAAACCCGCGAGGGCGGCGTCGGTGGACGCTCCTGGCTCCTCGAGGGCCAGGTCGCATAGCCCCGACAGCCGTCCCGGGTCTTTGGAGCTGGAGCGGCCGTCCAAACAGCCTCGTCTGGAGATGGACTCCTCTGCTCACGTAAGTGCTGTTGTCTTCGTAGACTCGACGCCGTCGGGGCCCGAGTCGGGGGCTGCTAGGTCTCCTGAGTTCGGACTCAGGTTGACGGCCTTGGAGCGCAGCTTGACTGCCTTCATGGACCAGCAGCGGGCATTGATCGCTGGCCTCGCTGGCGCGTCTGCCCTGACCGCCGGGACGTCGACGTCTAAGTCGACCCCGGAGACCGAGCCGATCCTCAAGTCCATGCGGGCTCGAGTCGATCCTCGGTCGAGGTCGCCTTCGGCCTCCCATTCGGGGCCGAGGTCGTCGACGCCGACCCCCTCGGCGTCGGGGTGGACGGCGTCTGTGCCCGCCCGACCGGAGCCACTCAACTCCTCCTCCGAGGAGTCCGCCTGGGAATCCGAGGTGGATGAGTCGCCTGGTTTTTTCCGGACTCGGTGTGTCCCTTCTGACTCCCCCGAGTCCGAGCCTCGGAGACAGTCCCCCCCCCGGAGGATGCCCGGTTCTCGGACTTCGTAAGGGATATGGCCAAGGCCTTGGCCTTCCCTGCGGATCCCGAGGAGGAGCCTCGAGCCGAGGAGCTCGATGCCCTCCAGTATGACTCTCCTGCGAAGGAGCACTTTACTGTACCGGTTCCTCCGATGCTGGAACAACTTCTCTTCCGCATGTGGGAGAGTCCGGCGTCGTTGCCGGTCTTAAGCAAGCGGGTCGATGCCATATATCGAGTCCGCAAGAGCCCTGGCTTCCAGAAAGCACAGCTGCCGCACCATTCCATGGTGGTGGAATCGGCCATGCATCGGCTCAAGAGCCAGAAGATGCACTCCTCGGTGCCTCCCGGCAGGGAAGCCTGCAGCCTGGATGGCATCGGTAAGAAGTGTTTTCAGGGCTCTATGCTTGCTTGTCGGGTCCAGACTTACCAGCTCTACATGGGCATGTATCTCCGGGACCTGGCTAAAGAACTAGCCGGATTCTCTGCTGGTCTCTCCGAGGAACCTTTGCGGAGGTTCCTGGCCTTGTCCACTGGTATTCGTGAGTGCTCCAAGTTCATTTCTCGAGCAGCCTATGATGGCTTCGAGGCATCGGCTCGAGTGGCCGCAGCCGGCATCGGAGCCCGCCGCCAGGCTTGGCTCCAGTCATCCGACCTCGAGCCCTGGGTGCAGGACAAGTTGGTCAATGTCCCCTGCAGAGGTGAAAACCTCTTTGGTAAACCTATGGACGAGAAGGCTGCCCAGCTCGAGACAGAGACTCTCACCAGGACTCGGCTCTCCAGGAAAACCTCTGCCCCTTCCCAAAAGAAGAAGGGCTCGGGGAAAAAGCCCTTTTACCCGAGGAAGGCGGCTGCCTATAAACACTACCCTCATTATCAGGCCTCCGCAGCTCCCCATCAGGGTCAGCAGGCCAAGGGACGGGGTAACGGATCCCGTAGGCAGCAAACCCCCAAGCCTGCGCCACCGGCCCCTGCTCCGCAGGGTGGGGGTTTTTGACTCGTTCAGCATAGCCTCTCCCCTCCGCTGGTTTCTCTCAGCACGGGAGGCCGGCTGGTCCACTTTGCCCACAGGTGGTCCAACATCACGTCAGATGCCTGGGTGCTCCACATAGTCCGAGAGGGCTATCTTCTGCACTTCCACCAGGTACCTCCCCCCTACTTTCCAGGGGAGCCTCTGCGACCCCCTCTTCACCGGGACTTACTCCTTCAGGAGTTGGCAAGTCTTATTCGGGAACAGGCAGTGGAACCGGTGCTCCACCACCTGAGGGGTCACGGGTTTTATTCCCGGTACTTCCTGGTACCAAAGCGGACTGGAGGCCTCAGACCCATCCTAGACTTGCGGAACCTCAACAAGTTCCTGGAGAGGGAAAAGTTCAAGATGCTTACCCTTGGAATCCTGCTGCCCTACCTCCAGCATGGAGATTGGCTATGCTCCTTGGATCTAAAGGATGCCTACACTCACATTTATTTATTTATTTTATTTTATTTATTTATTTAACAGTTGCTTATATACCGCTACCTTCCACAGATCAGGTGCGGTTTACAGTGAACAAGGAATGAACAGATTAACAGGTCTGTTTTACATGAAACATTAATTAACTAGGTACAATTTTGCTAAATACATGAAACATTAATTAACTAGGTACAATTTTGCTAAATACATTAAACATGATTGGACTAAATATGGTAAATTTGTTAAATAACAATTTAACTATTTACATATTTTGAACTATTTACATATATATTTACAGGATTTACAAATAGTTATTTAATCGACTTTAATTGTAGTTAGATAGAGTAATTGGAGTTGGTGTACCTCATCCACATCCTCATCCACCCCAGCCACCGACAATACCTAAGGTTTGTGGTGGCGGGCAATCATTACCAATACAGAGTACTGCCCTTTGGCCTATCCTCCGCACCACGAGTCTTCACAAAATGTCTCGCAGTGGTTGCGGCTTATCTCCGGCTTCAAGGCCTCTTCGTCTTTCCTTACCTGGACGACTGGCTTATCAGGGCTCCGTCCGCCACGGAGGCCACTCACGCCACGAAACGTACTGTAACTCTGCTCCAGTACTTGGGCTTTGTCATAAACTTCGAAAAGTCCACTTTGCTCCCCTCTCAGGACCTCGAGTTCATCGGCGCCAGACTGGACACGCTTCAGGCGCGGGTGTTTCTGCCGCTCGACAGGGCTCACCGGCTCATGGCTCTCGCCAGCCGTTTTCGCAGCCATCCCCGGGTCTCGGCCCGGCTCTTCCTGAAACTGCTCGGCCATATGGCGTCCACTGTCCATGTGACCCCCAATGCCCGCCTGAACATGCGGCCAGCTCAGTGGTGCCTTCGCTCTCAATGGCGTCAGGCCTCGGGGAGACTGGCGGACTCGGTACGCATCTCCAGCCCGCTAGTCTCTTCTCTAAGATGGTGGCTTCACCTACCCAACCTAGTGCTCGGAATGCTTTTCCAGTCTCCTCCGCCGGTTCAGGTTCTGACGAACGACGCTTCTCTCCTGGGTTGGGGAGCACATTGCCAGGGGTCATGTACTCAGGGTCTCTGGACCCCATGGGAATCTGCCCAGCAGATCAACTTCCTGGAGCTCAGGGCCATTCGCCTGGCTCTGAAAGTCTTCTCCCACCTCACGTCTCACCAGTCTGTGCTGGTCCAGACGGACAATCAAGTTGCTATGTTCTACGTGAACAAGCAGGGGGGCACGGGCTCCTTCCTTCTCTGCCGGGAAGCACAAAAGCTCTGCGCTTGGGCCGTCAGCCGGGGAATCCTCCTCAAAGCTGTCTATCTCCCAGGTCAAGAAAATCACCTGGCAGACAAACTGAGCAGAATCCTCCAACCGCACGAGTGGAGATTGGACCCGTTGGTGGTCCAACGGATCTTCCTACGGTGGGGCCTCCCCACACTGGATCTCTTTGCCAGTCCTCTGAACAGGCAACTTCCTCGATTCTGCTCTCGGGAACCGCACCCCCTCCGAGTAGCGGCAGATGCTTTTCTGCTCTCATGGTCCACGGGCCTTCTGTATGCCTTTCCTCCCATGCCGCTGGTGTCTCGAACTCTTTTCAAGGTTCTCCAGGACAAGGCCTCCGTGATCCTGATCGCTCCCCGGTGGCCCCGGCAACCGTGGTTCCCGCTTCTGATGCAGCTGGCGGTGGATACCCCGTTGCCTCTGGGGTTTCAACCCGATCTCCTGACCCAGGATCAGGGGTCTCTCCTACACCCCAACCTCAGATCTCTTCATCTGATGGCCTGGCTGCTGAAAGGGTAGTCCTTGCTCCCCTCCTGTTGCCTCCGGAGGTGGAGGAAGTCGTGCTGGCTTCCAGGCGACCCTCTACCCGGAAATCCTACGCCCTTAAATGGGTCGCTTTTCCAACTGGTGTACTCAACAGTCTCAAGATCCCTTCTCCTGCTCGGTGTCGGTGGTCTTGCAGTACTTGCTTTCCCTCTCCAATCTTGGGCTCAAGTCCAACTCGGTCAAGGTTCACCTCAGTGCTATTTCAGCACATCATGTGCCAGTGGAAGGCAGGCCTCTTTCCGGCCACCCCCTCGTGGCTCGGTTCTCCCGGGGCCTTCTTCTCCTCAAACCACCATTGCGCCCCCCAGCCCCTGACTGGGACCTGAACGTGGTTTTACAGCGGATCACCTGCCCGCCTTTTGAACCCATGGCTACCTGTCCTCTTCGTTTTCTCTCTTGGAAAACCTTATTCCTGATAGCCCTCACTTCCGCTAGACTCGTTAGTGAGCTGCAGGCCCTGGTGTCTGATCCTCCCTACACTCGGTTCTACAAGAATAGGGTAGTCCTGCGGGCTCACCCTAAGTTTCTTCCAAAGGTGGTCTCCCCTTTTCACATCAATCAGGAGGTGGTGCTTCCGACCTTCTTTCCCAGGCCACACTCCAGCCGAGCTGAAACGGTCCTGCATAACCTGGACTGTAGGAGGGCGCTGAACTTCTACCTCGATCGTACGCGGGAGCACCATAAGACGGCTCAGCTCTTCCTGTCTTACGACCCTAATAAATTAGGGCTCCCTGCCTCCAAGCGCACTCTGTCCATCTGGGTAGCTGACTGTATCGCTTGGACTTATGCGGCGGCAGGCCTCTCGTTGGAGAGTCGAGTCACCGCTCATCGGGTTCGGGCGAAGGCTGCGTCAGTGGCTTACCTCCGCTCTGTTCCATTGGCAGACATCTGCCGGGCCGCTACTTGGTCTTCGAGCCAGACTTTTGCGGCCCACTACTGCCTCGAGAGGGAGTCCCGCAGGGACAGTGCTTTCGGACAGGCAGTCCTCCGTAATCTCTTCGAGGTTTAGGCAACTCCTACCTACCCTCCATCCCGGATGTTGGGCTACCGGTTGGAGATTAATCAGAGAAGATTCCTTCCTTCTGTGCTGCTGAGCTAGAGGGAGCTCATTTTTGTGCTTAGGGTCTCCGGTAGCCTTGAGCTGGGGAGTCCCATATGTGAGGACTGACTTCCTGCTTGGTCCTGGAGAAAGCGTAGTTACTCACCT
Source organism: Ichthyophis bannanicus (assembly GCA_033557465.1). Lineage (NCBI taxonomy): Eukaryota > Metazoa > Chordata > Amphibia > Gymnophiona > Ichthyophiidae > Ichthyophis > Ichthyophis bannanicus. The sequence continues at coordinate 190,948,365 of CM066031.1, read as the reverse complement.
GTAACAGGTGTTCTCCAGGAGCAGCAGGAATCAGTCCTCACAACCCTCCCTCCTCCCCTTGGAGTTGCAATCATATGACTTAGTTTTTGCAATTTTTTTGCTGTCTTTTTGCTATGTCATCAGACTGGCCAAGATGGCACCTTTGGGCGGGAAGGGGACCGCGCATGCGCGCTGCAATTCCCAAAGGCTTTCTTTGAAAGCTGGGGAAAATTGCTCCGCGAGGGCTCCGTCGGCGTCACCCATATGTGAGGACTGATTCCTGCTGCTCCTGGAGAACACCTGTTACAGGTGAGTAACTACGCTTTCTTAAACTTTCCTTGTACACACCTGTTATCTCCTGAAATACTGCTGGGGAAATATGCTTCTGAAGTATTACATTTAGTAGGGGACTTGCAAGCTGTTCATATGTACTATCTTTCGGTGGCTTCTGCTCCTACTAAACAAACTGAGGGAGCTTCGGCCCCCTCGGTTTGTTCTGTGGATCAGAATTTAACTGCTTTTCTGGAGGATACTTTAGATGTCATTTCTAAACGTAACACCTTGGTGGTAAGATTTGGGTCTGAATCCACTAAATTGCGAGTCTTGAGAGCTTTTTTTAAGTATAAGGATGTTTCCTTTTGCGGATTCAAACTCCAGGTCTTCCCTGATGTCTGCCAAAGTACTCAGTCACGGCGCAAGCAGTTTTTGTCCTTGAAATCTCGTGTAGTGGCATTGGGGGCTACTTTTTTTTTTTAAGTTCCCTTGCCGCTGTATTGTTACTCTAGGGGGACAAACTTGTTTATATTGATGTGAAAGCTTTACAACTTTTTCTTGATGGGAGGGAGGTTGGTGAAGATTTAGAGGGGAGAATTGACATAATTTTTTTTTTTGGCTCCCTATTATGGGGTTTTGATACTCTTAATTTCTTCAGCATTTATATGTATTATATAGTTTTTCTCTTCCTTAATGTGGTATTATGGAATTCTTATTTACCTTGGATTTCAAATATGTTGGTATGGTTATCATTTTCCTGTATGGTTAATGTATTTGGAAAATGCTTAAATAAATAATAATTTAGGGGGGAGTGGTCTAGTGGTTAGGACAAGGTACTTCAGGCCGGAGGTTCAAGTCCCACCTGGGGACAGCAATCTCAGGCCGGAGGGACTGGGATTTCTAGTCCTACAGGCACTCCTTGTGGTCTTGGGCAAGCCACCTAACCCTCCATTGCCCATGTTCCCTGTAAGTATTAGCATATGTGTCTCATATCCCCTCGTGTTAAATGTATCCCCCAATTGACCGCTTTGACCCGGTGAAAAGCAGGATATAAATACAGCTAAATAAATAAATAAATAATTTGAAAAAAAAGAATTGAATTGAATGAAGTAGGACTGAGAAGAAAGAAGGAATGGAAAGTTGCAGAAGGGAGTAACTTAGCAACTGTAGCCAACAGCCAAGGTGCATAAGATAAGAGAAAACCTTTGTGATAGAGGGTAACAGCTGCAGTGGAATCCTCAGGAGGAAGCTAGATCTCGGCTAAAACAAGGCAATGAGGCCAAAGAGAGAAACAAGTCACTAATGTAGGCAAATTTCGTAGCAAATTAATTCTAAAATGAACATGTGAATGGGAAGATGGCAAAGAGGAGTAGGCATAAAAGGTTTAGGATGTGGGGTCATTTGGAAGGGAAAGGATTTGGATTTCCAGCTAAGAGAGTGTATAAGAGCTCCAAAAAGGATAGTGGAGGATAAAATGCCATGGAAAAGAGAAGGTGGTGATAGCATGAGGGGAGGGAAGGGAAAAGAATACTAGATAAAGCAGAATTAAGAATGCAAGAAGAGGGAGTAAATAGAAAGCGTAGTTACTCACCTGTAACAGGTGATCTCCGGGAACAGCAGGAATTTAGTCTTCACATATGGGTATCGTTGGTACCGACGGAGCCTGCGCAGGAACGCTCCCCAGCGTCCAATTAGAAAGCTTTTGGGAGCATTCCACAGTGTCTGCGTGCTGCCTTCCCGCTTTTCCCAACTGCCTCTCTCCAGTTGAGTTTTAAAGCTGAGACAAAGAGAGAGAGAGAGGGAAAGAAAAGAGAGATACAACTCCTAGGGGAGGTGGGTGGGTTGTGAAGACTAAATTCCTGCTGTTCCCGGAGATCACCTGTTACAGGTGAGTAACTACGCTATCTCCAGGAACCAGCAGGAATGTAGTCTTCACATATGGGGACTCCCTAGCTACAGATGCCAGGGAGAGACCCCAGAAGTTGTGTGCCCTGTGAAAGGGCTCCACATCCCCCCATGGATCTCTGGCATCCTACCGGGAAAGGTGGGTAGGAGTTGATTAAGTATGGAACAGGTGCTGTATTACAGCCTGACCAAACAAGGCATCCCGGTGGGAGTCCTTGTCAAGCAGTAATGGGCTGTGAAGGTATGAACCGAGGCCCAAGTAGCTGCTCGACAGATGTCATCAATAGACAGAGAGTGTAGATGGGCCATTGAGGCTGACATGGCCTTCCAGAGAAAGGTTCTTACTCGGATAGGCAAAAGAAATACACTGTGCAATCCAGTTGGACAGTGTTCTCTTGGAGACTGGAAGTCCCAAATGAGAAGGATCAAAAGCAACAAAGAGTTGAGAGGACTTTCTATGTTGCTGTGTCCTCTGTAAGTAAAAGGCAAGTGCTCTTTTAAAGTCCAAAGTATGAAGATTCCTTTCTGCATTAGAAGCATGAGGCCTTGAGAAAAAATACAGACAGGTAAACCGCCTGGTTTAAATGAAAAGGTGAGACCACCTTTGGCATAAAGTGTGGATGAGTCCTAAGGACTACCTTATCATGATGGAACCTCGTGTAAGGCGGATTAGCAACTAATGCTTGCAATTCACTGATGCGACGTGCTGATGTGATTGCAATGAGAAAGATAACTTTCCAGGAAAGGAATTTCAAGGAGGTAGTAGCTAAAGGTTCAAAAGGCGCCTCATGAGCTGCCCAAGAACTAGATTCAGGTCCCACGCCACTGGAGGTGGCCTAATGGGAGGCTTAGTCAGAAGAAGGCCTCTCATAAATCTCGCTATGAGAGGAAATAGGTTGTCCATTTAAAGGGTTGAAAGAAGCTGAAATAGCACTTAAGACTAACTCAGTAAGAGTCCATTTAAGTCCTGCATTAGATAAATGCAGGAGATACTCCAGTAATGATTCCAGGGGTATTGCAGAGGGGTGAAGACCCTTTTGCGAACACCATATGGAAAACCTTTTCCACTTGAAAGCATAAGAGCGTCTTGTGGAAGGTTTCCTGGAAGCACAAACATCTCTTACTTGTTGAGAAAGGTTAAGACCGTGAAGGTCTAGGCTCTTAGCAACCAGGCCCTGAGATGCAAAGAGTGGAGATTGGGATGCCACAACATCCCGTCCTCCTGAGACAGGAGATCTGGAGCAGACCCTAACTCCAGAGATGGAGCTTGAGAGAGATGAAGGAGTAGAGGATACCACACCTGCCGTGGCCAACGTGGAGCTATGAAAATCATGGGGCCTTTGTCTCTCTAAAGCTTGAAAAGGGTTTTGGGAATTAGGGGAATGGGTGGAAAGGCATAAAGGAAGTCCTGACCCCAATGGAGGAGGAAAGCATCCCTGGCCTGAGAACCCTGAGCTGGAATTCTGGAACAGAACCGGGGAAGTTTGGCATTCAACGGACTTGCAAAGAGGTCTATGTCCGGAGTTCTCCAAATTCGAAAACTTTTTGCTACATGGTCTGCATGGAGAGACCATTCGTGCGGAAGCAGAACTCGACTAAGTCTGTCTGCCCAAGAGTTTTGAATGCCTGGCAGATACACCGCCAGGAGATGAATTTGATGCTCTCTGGTGAGGGCCCATAGTCGCAAAGCTTCGTTGCAAAGCGACAGAGAGCCTGTTCCTCCCTGCTTGTTCAGATAGAACATAGCTACTTGATTGTCCGTCTGAATTAGGACTGTCTTGTAGCTGAGCTGGGTATGGAACACTCGAAGAGCAAGGAAGATTGCTCTGAGTTCTAGGAGACTGATATGTAAGTGGGTCTCCTGTGAAGTCCAGGTGTCTTGGGTAGAGAGATCTAGCAGATGAGCTCCCCAACCCACTTGTGAGGCGTCTGTTGTTAGAGTGACCTGGGGTAGGGGTTGTTGGAAAGGGGACCCCACCAACAGGTTTTGGGTTGACTGCCACCATTGTAGAGACAAAATAAGGCGACTTGTGTTTGCTATTTTGTCTGATAGGCAGCCTGATGCTTGAGTCCACTGAGTGGATAGAGTCCACTGGGCTGCCCTCATATGGAGGCGAGCATAGGGAACCACATGCACGGTAGATGCCATGTGGCCTAGGAGTTGTAACATTTCCCGAGCAGTGAGATGAGTTTTTAACACTGCCTGGCAGGCTAACTGCACAATGCGAAGATAGTGGACCTGTGGGAGATAGGCCCTTGCTTTTTTGGTGTCCAGCAAAGCTCCTATGAACTCTAGAGACTGAGTGGGAGTTAGGCTGGATTTTGGGATATTTATTACCAGGCCCAAATACTGAAGGATACGCATTGTGCAAGATAGGGAAATTCTGGCCTCTGACTCTGATGGGGCTCGAATGAGCCAGTCGTCTAAGTAGGGGAAGACGAATATTCCTAGAGTGCGAAGAAATGCTGCCACTACAGCCATGCATTTCGTAAACACCCTTGGAGCTGAGGCCAGGCCAAAAGGAAGCACCCTGTATTGGTAGTGCTTTCCTTGGAACAGGAAGCAAAGGAACCTTCGATGACTTGGATGGATGAGAACATCCTTGAGATCTAGAGAACAAAGCCAATCCTGACTCTGAAGGTATGGCAGCAGAGTTCCCTGAGAAATCATCTTGAATTTGTCTTTGAACAGGAATTTGTTCAGTTCTCTGAGGTCTAAAATGGGTCTGTGTCCCCCTGTTTTCTTTGGAATAAGGAAATAAGGGGAGTAAAACCCTGTACCCTGTTGGGAAATGGATACGTCTTCTATTGCCCCCTGGGCAAGAAGTAAACTGACCTCTTGACTCAATTGAGTGTTGAGAGAAGCCTGAGAATTGAACTGTCTTACCACTGTAGGAGGGGGCATGTTGAAGAAATGAAGCTTGTACCCCTTTCTTATAATGGAAAGAGTCCATTGTTCTGCTGTTATCTGCTCCCATCTGGGGGCAAAATGACACAACTTTCCTGGGATGGTGGAAGGTTCTGGCCCGTTCAGGGCCAGGAAGGCCAAGTTCTCTAGATGGGAGTCAAAGCCCTTGTGGAGGCTGAGACTGCTGGGCCGGTTGAGGCTTAGCAGTCTTTAATTTCCTTTGCTTTGGGGGCTACTGTCCCTTTCGGGTGGACTGACCTGCAGAATGTACCTGCTGGGTATAGGAGGGATAAAACCTCTTCTTTTTAGAGAAGAATGGTTTCTTGTAGGATTTTCTCCTTGCAGGATCAGCTGTAGCCTTGGATAGTCTATCCAAAGTGGTGTTATCAGCATCCAGCTCATTAGCTTTCTCTTGCCAATTCTTGCCAAAGAGTTTTTCGCCTGTACAAGGGATATTCCCCAGTTTATCCTTGTACCCAGAGTTCTAAGTCAGATGCCTGCAGCCAGGCAATCCTACGAGCACCTATGGCAATGGCAGAGGTTCTGCTTATGCACTCAAAGCAGTCAAAAGCTGCACGATTAACAAACTTGGAAACATCTTGGGCATGTTTGACAAGTGTAAGATAATCCTGCCTCTTATCATCAGGAAGGAGAGGGCTTATAAGCTCGAGATCTCCTGTAACCTCCTTAAGGAACATTCCCATGTATAAAATGTAGGAACTAATCCTGGCAGAAAGTATAGAGGCCTGGAATGTTCGACGCCCAAAGGCATCAAGAGTCCTACATTCACGTCCTGGAGAATTAGATGCATGTCTCTTTGCACTCTTGATCCTTCTCATAGCTGACTCCACCACTATGGAGTGGTGTGGCAACTGAGTTTTTTGAAATCCAGGACAAGGAGGTACTCGATACATGGTATCCAGTCTACGGGAATGGGGAGAGGTGGTAAGAGGTGTTTCCCACATTCTTAACATGAGATCATGCAAAATCTCATGAACAGGCAAAGTAGCCGCTTCCTTAGGAGCTTTAGGATATTGTAAAATCTCCAACTCCTTTGCTCTGGGCTCTGTTTCAGAAGCCACTGTGATGGAAAGACCCCTAGCCACCTCTCTGATGAAATCCTGAAAGGATATATCCTCTGGAGGAGACATCCTACGCTTAGCAGAAGAAGGCTCCTCAGAGAGAAGTACTCCGGCATCGACAGAGCTATCAGAGTCATCGGAGGATTCAAAATATCTTCTGTCCAGGTGCTCTTGTAAAGCACGATACCGGTACCGATCGAAGTCAGTACCGGAAGGGTCTGGTACCGGCCTGTCGATACCGGAGGAAATAGCATGACTCGGTGTTGGTAGCATACTCGCCGATGTAGATGCTGTCGGTACCAATATCAGTGCCGGAGCCGGTGTCGATACCGGTTGAACTGTCTGAAGCGGTCCCGAAGGCACCAACGCCAGACTGCGCTCAATAGCCAGGAATCTCTGGTCAATTGACGCTGCCGATGCCTGGGTGTCAGTACCGGACGAAGCGGCCAGTACACCAGAGCATGGCACCAGTAGTTCTGCCGAGGTTGAGGCCTCGAGAACATCCTGGAGCCCCGATAATGCTTTGGAAGCCGAAGCCTCCCGCCAGGGCAATTTTGCCAGTACAAGTTCCTCAAGGGCAACGCCAGAGACATCTCGATGCTTGGAAGGAGATCTACCCTTTGAGGACCAGCCAGATTTATGTTTGGTTACCTGAGATCCATGGGAGGAAGACATCGATGCCACAGATGCTGCATCGAAGGGAAAAAGGGTGCTAAGCTTAGCAGCTCGGTTCTGCTGACCCCTCTTCAACATCATCCCACAGGCAACACACTCCGAGATGGAATGGTCAGGACCTAAACATTTGAGGCAACACTCGTGAGTGTCGGTGACGGAGATGGTACCGCCACACTTGGAACACTTTTTAAAACCCGAAGCGGGTTTTTCCATGTGGAGGAAAAAATTGGGCTTAGTGCCCAAAATGGCACGTGGCACCCGAGAGAAAAAAGCTGGAAAATCCAGATAAAGATAGAAATTTTTTTTTTTTTTTCAGAAAGAAAGAAAGAACCGGCGGTACCGGTATAGCGTCGAGGAAGGCAGACGCTACCACAAAAAAGAAAGAAAAAATACGGGATAATTTCTGCGGTGACAGGAAAATGACCTGCTGGCTCCGCGGAAAACGAAGAACTGGAGAGAGGCAGTTGGGGAAGGCAGCACGCAGGTGCTGTGGGATGCTCCCAAAAGCTTTCTAATTGGACGCTGGGGAGCGTTCCTGCGCAGGCTCCGTCGGTACCGACGATACCCATATGTGAAGACTACATTCCTGCTTGTTCCTGGAGATTAAGCCTTACATTCAACTTGGCTGTCAAAAATGGTTTTGCTTCAAATTCCCTGCTGTTTACCACCCCCAGAAGTTGCTGCTCTACCCGACCACCTAATTTCTCTAATGGTTGGGCCGGCCCTGACTGTAAATGAAACTTCCCATCCTAATGATATTGTCACTTTAAATGAACACAGGTTTCCATCCACTAAAAAATGACATAAAAATGCAGCCCATGGGGTGAAGAGTGGGAAAACCAAACTAAAAAAACGTGCTGCTCAGTTTCTCATTGTCTAGAGATGAAAAAATATCATTTACAGGCATCCTAGTTGAAGTGGCTGCCTGGAGGAAGAGCTGGTGAGGCTCTCTAAGATTTAGATGCTCTTTGTATCTACAAATGTGGGCTCGACTCCTACTCCCCAATTCCTAACGAACATAAATCCCTCTTTCCTGTAGAGACTCTCAAGCTCCGTGTGCTTTTGAGGCAGGACCAGTGTTCCTATGCCATTATTACCTAAATGTACCATGACAAACAGCTCCTGTCCAGCACGCTCTATAATATCTGTGTGACACTGGAGATCCACTATTCGTGCATCAGGCAGGCAAGTTACCAAGCAATCTTCACAGCCACTAGCAACCTAGCTCTGTATATTCCTAATAATCAAATCACCAATAATGGTAATTACAAAATGGTTTGGAACCAGAAGCATGTGGATTATGGCTTCCAAAATCTTTAACACAATTTGGTGCAGTAATGACTGCAGGACTTTTTGATTTACTTTCCACGTCCAACTTTTTTTGCCTCATGCAAATGGCGCAATTTCAGGTAGCCACCCCTCTCCAGCCAGGGGAAATCCCTCTCTGAAGTTTCAGCTGACAGTTGCCTAGTCTGGCCCTGGCCGTATCTCTGTCTCAGAAAACCATGATTGGGATGTAACTATACCTGGCTATACTTTATTCAGAAAGGACAGGGTAGGAAGAAGGGGAGGAGGAGTGGCACTATATGTAAAAACTACTATTAAAGCTTTGGAATTACAGAGCTTAAAAGGGAGAGAGGAGGCATTGTGGGTTAAACTAGGAAGAGGGAAGGAGAAATCTATTTGCATTGGTGTGATATACAGACCTCCCTCACAAGAGGAAGAGGTGGACAGAGAGTTAATTGAAGACATACACAGCATTGCTAGGAAAGGGGAAGTGCTACTGATAGGAGATTTCAATATGCCAGATGTTGATTGGCACATTCCTGCTGCAGTATCATCTAGAAGTAAGGAGATCCTGGATTCTCTACAGGGAGAACTATTCAGGCAATGGGTAACAGACCCCACACGTGAAGGGGCCATACTGGACTTGGTGCTTACCAATGGTGAAAGTGTTTCTGATGTAGTGGGAGATAATTTTGCATCCAGTGATCACCAGATGGTGTGGTTCAGTATTAGGACTAGGGCTGTTAGAATCCATTCCAAGGTGAGGATCTTAGACTTTAGGAAGACTAACTTTGCGAAGATGGGCCAATACCTCAGGAAGTCGTTAGTGGGATGGGAACAGCTGGGGGATGTAGAAAAACAGTGGGCAAAACTGAAAGGGGGTATTTTAAGGGCAACCAACCTTTTTGTTAAAATGGTAAATAAAGGCAAAAGGAAAGGAGACCGCTATGGTTTTCGAAGGAAGTAGCTGAAAAAGTGAAGAAAAAGAGGGAGGCCTTCATGAAATACAAGAGATCACAGAGAGAGGAAGACAGGCATCTGTATTTGGAAAAACTTAGAGAAGCTAGCAAAGTAGTCAAGAAGGCAAAGATTCAAAAGGACGAGGAAATAGCCAATGCAATAAAATGGGGGGATAAGACATTTTTCTGATATATTAGTGAGAAGAGGAAGGGCAAAAGTGGTATTGTCAGACTCAAGGGTGCAGGGGGGGGAATATGTAGAAGCTGATAAGGATAAAGCGGAATTGCTTAACAAATATTTTTGTTTTGTGTTCACAGATGAAGAACCAGGAGCAGGACCTCAGAAAACACCCACAAATAGGAACAGAAGCGAGGGACATCTTGAACAATTTTCAGAAGACTGTGTTCGTGAGAAACTAGCTCAACTTAAAGTAGACAAAGCGATGGGACCGGATGGGATACACCCTAGAATACTGAGGGAACTTGGGGACGTTCTAGCAACCCCACTGACTGACCTTTTCAATGCCTCGTTGGAGTCGGGAGTGATGCCAAAGGACTGGAGAGAGGCTCATGTGATGTCTTTACACAAAAGTGGAAGTAAGGATGTGGTTGAAAACTACAGGCCGGTTAGTTTAACTTCGGTGTGAGTAAATTATTGGAAACGCTGCTGAAAGAGAAAATAGTGAGGTTTCTGGAGTCCAGCGGATTACAGGATCCGACACAGCATGGATTCACCAGAGGCAGGTCTTGTCAGACAAATCTGATTGATTTCTTTGACTGGGTGACCAGGGAGTTGGACTGAGGGAGAGCTCTAGATGTGGTGTATTTAGATTTCAGTAAAGCCTTTGACACTGTTCCTCACAGGCAACTTATAAACAAACTGAGCACCCTAGGGATGGACCCTGAAGTTACTGCTTGGGTTAGAAATTGGTTGGGTGGGAGGCGACAAAGAGTACAAGTAAATGGAGCTCACTCTGAGGAGAAGGATGTTACCTGTGGTGTGCCCCAGGGATCTGTCCTTGGTCCGATTCTTTTTAACATCTTTGTTAGTGATATAGCGGAAGGGCTGTCGGGTAAGGTTTGCCTCTTTGCAGATTTATTTATTTTATTTATTTATTTAGTATACATTTGTATACCGCTACTTCCAGCGATCAGCAGCGGTTTGATTACAGATTGGAAACTGTCAAATCATGACAGGAAATTTTTTTTTTTGAGGTATAAACACATTGATTAGACAGGAAAGCACAGCACACAGAGAACTATTTTACAGGGAACATGGGCTATGGAGGGTTAAGTGGCTTGCCCAAGACTACAAGGAGCACCTGTGGGACTAGAAACCCCAGTCCTTCCGGCCCAAGGTTGCTGTCCTCTAGTGGGATTTGAACCCCCGACCTTCCGGCCCGAAGTACCTTGCCCCAACCACTAGGCCACTCCTCCACTCAAAATGAGAGATGATACCAAAATCTGCAATAGACACCCAGGAAGGTGTAGATAACATGAGGAGGGATCTAGCTAAGCTTGAAGAATGGTCTAGAATTTGGCAGCTGGGATTTAATGTTAAAAAATGAAAGGTCATGCATTTGGGCTGCAGCAATCCAAGGGAGCAATACAGTATAGGAGGTGAAGTACTTTTGTCCACTAAAGAAGAGCGGGACCTAGGCGTGGTTGTGTCTGATGATCTTAAAGTAGCTAAACAGGTAGAAAAGGCGACGGCAAAAGCTAGAAGGATGCTTGGGTGCATACGGAGAGGAATGGCTAGCAGAAAAAAGGAGGTGATAATGCCTCTGTATAAGTCTTTGGTGCAACCTCATTTGGAGTATAGTGTGCAATTCTGGAGACCGCACCTTCAAAAGGATGTGAACAGGATGGAGTCGGTGCAGAGGGTGGCTACTAAAATGATTAGTGGGCTTCATTATAAAGCATATGAGGACAGACTTAAGGATCTTAATATGTACACCTTAGTGGAAAGGCGGGATAGAGGTGATATGATTGAGATGTTTAAATACCTCCGTGGCATAAATGTTCAGGTAGAGAGCCTCTTTCAATTGGAAGCTAGTTCTGCTACGAGGGAACATGGGATGAGGGTGAAGGGAGATTCATGAGTGATATGCGGAAATATTTCTTTACGGAAAGAGTAGTGGATCCATGGAATAGTCTCCCAGTGGAGGTGGTAGAGATGAGGACAGTAACTGAATTCAAGAAAGCATGGGACCAACACAGAGGATCTCTAAAGGTAAAAAGTGGACTGTTGTAGTTGTTGATATGGAAGGACAGACTAGATAGGCCATGTGGTCTTTTTCTGTCATCATGTTTCTATGAATCTTCCCAGAAGTGTGTATCTACCAATAAGGATGTAACAGAGTGTGCTGTCACATGGTGAACATAAATGCAGTCCAACATATTTTTATTGTGGAACACAACTAGTTTTCCTGGTACAATTGATTTTGACAATGCAAAGCTAATTGCACAGTGAAGAATGACTTTTACAATCCATATCACATTTTTCAATGGATAAAGGCCCTACTTACAGCTAACAGAGTTGCATATGAGAAAACTGCGATATGTATTTGTATGCATCCCTTAATCAGCTTTTAGAAAATATAATTTGTAACTGGATGCTCCCCATGCATTCATGTAGAGTATGTTGTGGAGATCATCGAAAAACTCATACATTTTTTACAATTCAAAATACATTAAAGTAGAAGGGTATGAAGACTTTTACAAGGCACGATGGGTATACTTTTATAAAGTTTTGTACATATATTTAACTCATTTTATATATTTATTTATTTATTTACATTCTTTTATATACCGCACTATTCTGCATCAGTGCGGTTTACATTGAACAAACTGAAATGACATTGAACAGGGCATTATAACTTGGAGATAACTATTTTACAGGGAACATGGGCTATGGAGGGATAAGTGGCTTGCCCAAGACCACAAGGAGCACCTGTGAGACTAGAAACCCCAGTCCTTCCGGCCCAAGGTTGCTGTCCTCTAGTGGGATTCGAACCCCTGACCTTCCAGCCTGAAGTACCTTGCCCCAACCACTAGGCCATTCCTCCACTCCTAAAAAAAATGAAATAAAAGGCTTGTATTACATTTTTGTGGCATCTAGGTATGCATACTGAAAAGATAGGGTTTACACAATCCTAGGAGCAGAGTTGCAATGTACCTATACACATCCCATAGAATACATGCACCTTGGGAGTAGGTATAAAATTTATGCATGGGCACTGGGGTGGTTCTATCTGCTTATCTTATAAAGGCACATAGGAGGGAGAGAGAGAGAGAAGTAACTTGCTCTATGTACTTTGTAGCTAACTTTGGGAAATAAACTACGCACAATGAATACAATTTTGAAGCCGTATATGTACAATGTAGGTATTTTTATAAGAGTATCAGAATAGTTTATTCTGTCACATGTCTCTAAAAACACCTCTTTTTAACCCAGCAATACATACTTTGTCAAAGTATGATCATGTTTTAGGTGCTACAAAGGTTGCAATTTTCACCCCAGCTTTGAAAACATTTTCTGAAACTAAACTTAAATGCATAGAGAGATGTATGGCACAACTTTCAGATAGATTTTTGCCAGTTTCCTCCTTACCTGTATAATTCACACTACCATGACATTTCATTTCAAGAGGGGTCTGGGATAACAAAAACATATCCCATTGTGGAATTTCTGTATACATTTCAGAAATACTTTGTGGCTGGATTTTCTTTTTTTTTTAATTGTTCGGATACTGTTTCAATTTCACTTTCCCCTGGACTATTGAGGACTTAGCTGTTTTGTAAGGAAAAGAAAAAAACGGACTCAACAGAACCTGTATTCTTCCAACACAATGAAATCTAACTGTTCAGCATGCTTTTAGTTAGCTTACATTGGGTTTAATGACATTTAACAAATGCATAGTTTTCATTTGGAAGAAAGTCATTGTATGATACACTAAATCCTATGACCAGCAAATTATAGAGAAGTAGAACTGTCTGGAATATCTTCAGGATGTGCTACTTTCATTATCCATCATCAAAACAGACATTTCACATTTGTTGAAGTCACATTTTTACAAGCTTCATAGGGTCAGGGAAGTTATAATCTTTGTTCGATCACCGGGAGGTTACATAACTTGTTAACGGTTACAGGCAAGTACAGATAGGGGAGGGAATTGAATGGATGTGGCCAAGTTTCCCAGTTTTGTGGTCTAGCTCAAAGCATTAACAAGGGAAACAATAAACACCCTCTGAGCCCAGGTCAGCATGTGCCAGGTTCTGTTCCCAGACTCCTCTGGCTGCCTGGAGTTGGGATGCTGTGAAGGCAGCATTTATGGCCCTTGGGAGGGAAAGAGTCAACAATGGTTGAAATGATTGGTTGATTGAATAAAAATGAAGAATAAAAAAAGCAGCACTGGTTTGATGTAAATGAAGGCTTGTGGCAGCATATCCCAGTTAGGACAGATTCTGAAAGCCCCTAGAAGCAAGTAGCAGCAGCAGCAGCTAAGTCCAATAGCAACCTCCGCCCCCTTCAAAATCCAAAAACAAAGGGCCCACACCTCTTTGAGCATGCAGCCCCATGCAGAAGACATGGTGTATGCTATTATCCTTGGATATCCTCTTCCACAAGAAGAAAAGTGTACTGAGGGGAACGTTATTAAAACTGAAAGAACAGTCCAAGGCAACAGTTCACAGCACCGCAGCAGATGTTCCTCGGGCAAAGAATGTGACCGTTTTATCTTGTATTTTGTACTGGAAGTCTTTCACAACATCCTTCTCCCCCTTCAGCCGACACGATCCCTTCCAAGAGATCCTTAACTGCCAAGGGACAAAAAAAGCAAGAGTAAGATTTTCCATGTAGAGTTGGTAAATTTCTATGACCTGAATAGCCAGACTGTATAAAAGTAAAAGTGGATATTTAGCTTGTTATTAACCTCAATTAACTATTAGGAATTTTTATCAAGCTAGTTTTTTTTAAACTCATCTAGCAACCTGTTTCTTCCCAAAGTGCCCTGCGAGGAGAGGAGGGATGGCATGAGTGTGCTGTGGGTGAAGTGGGGTGGCAGCATGCGCAAGCTATCAGCACTATAGAACGTCACATCCCATCACACTAACTGCAGCCAGAACCATAGACCCAGGAGCAATGACTGGGGGGAGGGGGAGGGTGTCAGGAATAAGCCTGGTTGAAGGATCTCAGAGCAACTTGGTGGTGGGAGGGAGGGGATAAAGCCAGGAGGGAGAAAGTATGGCAAAAGCAGCTGATAGTGCATGCGCAGAGAATAATTGGTGAAATATGCCAGTTACCAAGTATATTTTCAACACCAGCTAGCCTTGAGTGAAGTATTTAAAAAGCATGTCCATGATTCTCTGTTTAATATAAAACAATTCTCTTACCCATCATTTTCCAAAGGTAAGTCAGATTCATTTACTATATATTTTAAGTATTTATTTTAAACATTATAGCCTGCACTATCTAAAATTCTAAGCAGGTAACAAAATTACATACAAAAATTTAAAATCACAAAAAGATCAAAACATAAAATTCATAGATCAAAATAAAAATTATAGTTTATCCAGAGACAAGCAGGAGGACGCAGGCACACTGTGATGGTGCCAGGCTCCCCCATAGCCCACAAAAGTCTTTTTGGACTTCTGAGCATGCGTATCTTCTCCCGCCTTAAGTGTTTCTGCTCTGCCCTCCTCAGTGTTTTCCTATCACACCAGCATGCTGCATGGCTCTCTCTCACTCATTCTTCAGCTGATCACTGTCAATTCTCTCTGAATTTGACTACGGACAGTCCCTACCTTGCCAGTCACCTGCCTGCTCCCCGATGGCTGATCACCGCAACTCCCAGAGCCAGCACTTTATTTATGGTGTGGCCAAACTGCAGCAGCTGCACTGATTAGCAGGTCCCACAGCTGCCGCTGTTGAATCAGCATATTTAAAAAAAAAAAAAACAAAGCAGCATCAAATAGCAATGGATCCTACCTGACATAAAATCCTTAAGCAGCGCATGCCAGGACAGCAATCCTCTCCATCACCCCCATCAGGCCCAAACAAGGGACGATCATGGGCGGGCTTCATGGCTGCAATGCCAGGAAGCGACACTTCGCAGGCGCCGGCTCCCTCTGCTAGGACCCATGGCTCCACTCCCCACCAATCCAAACCTTCTCCACCAGCAAAGTTGACTACAGCTGACGGGAGGGAGGGCAGAAGTTGACAAAGGTAGAAAGGCAGCTATAGATAAGGAAGGCAAGGCAGCAGCCAAACTAAAACACATCAAAGATCCTCATGACAGTGCTGTCTCTACTGCCAGCAAGGTAAGCAGCCACTATAAATGGCATGCTTCAGGGGATGCCCACTCAAGTAGGGAACGGCATTCCAAAGCCCCATGCCAGTTCTTCTCCTGAACCCCCCCAACCCCACAGAAGGGGACCCCAGTCCCAGCTCCTCTCTTTTCTCACTGCTTCTTAGATTTATTGAGGGCAGCGCTTGTCCTCCTGCAGACAGACCAATCAAAAGAGGTCCCTCCTCACTCCCCTGTACACTCCCAGGCTCCACAGGAGCCCTGGGACCCATCTCCCCTGGTGTTCCCCCCCCCCCCCTTGATTGAATGGCGGCCACCTCCCCCTCTAGAGGGCAACACATGCTCATCTATGGGCATTGCCAGCCACCACTCTTGGGAGAATATACCCTCCCTATCAACAGAGTATCACTCCATCCTCCCGCTAGATAAGGATACTCTTGAAAAGCCACCAGAGGACTACTACTATCAGAAATTTCTCCAGAAGATCTTGTGGGCACTATTCCTCAGTGAGTCTCAAACAAGAGGGATTTTCAGTCCATTCTCCAGTCTTGCAGTGCCCCTACGCGAGTCCTGACCCTCCCAGTGCATCAGGTCCTCCAGGAACCCCAGTCATCAATCTGGAAAAATCCCACCTCAGTTAATGCCACTTCCAAGCACCTAGACCTCTGGTATAAGATGCTCCCTGCTCCAGAGTTCTACCAACAACTGTTAAATCAGGCAGTGGTGTCTGAAGCCATCCTCAAGAAGTCAAAGAGTGCAAAATCAGTAGAGCAGGCATCATTGGGTTAAGGAATAAAGAACCCTCGATGCCATGGGCAGGAAAGTCTACCAGAGTGCACTCTTAGTGCATCAGCTATAGATCCTACACTATCACCATAACCTACACAGCTGGATGTTCCTGAAGGGTTGACGACGGAAGATTGTGGACACATTTAAGACAACCTGCATGAGTCTTCGTATTGCATCATGTGCTCCACCTATGATGCGTATAATTCAGCCGCCCGAGCCACAGCAACAACCATTTCTGCCAGACACACCGCCTAGCTAAGCGTCTCTGGCCTCCATAAGTACCTCCATAATCGCTCAGCTGACACACCCTGTCAGGGCAACAGCTTGTTTGGATCCAAGGTCCAAAAGGCAGTCTCCAAGGTCAAAGATCATGTCCACAGTGCGGGAGTTTACTGCCCAACCAGCAGAAACTGCCTCCCATCCGCACAGAGAGCAGTCCTCATGGTTTTGCAGGGCATACTGTTATAAGTACCTTCCAGCAGTTTTATCCTTGCAGGAAATTCCACCAATACACCCAACCTCTACTCTGCCAACAAACTCAACCCAACGTTTTGACTCCTTTCCTTTACCTCAACCTCCATCTTTGCTCTTCTGCCTCCACTCATCAGCTTGGTCATGGCCTTGACCTCGTTTTCTATTCTAATTGTTTACTTCAATCTCACCCAATCTTCATGCTATTGATCCACTGACTTTCCATTACTATCTCTTCTCTTCTTTCTTCCACTATGTCCTTTAAGTCTGTTGATGAGGCCACAGTTTCCTACAAATACCACTCTCTCCTCTACTCTGGATACTCTTGCTCCGCCCATAGCATGTCCTGTGAGGTGCACTTCACCTCAGCCCTGGCTGTCTTCAACTACCCACGCTCCTGTGCCCACTGAGCTGAACACACTTGGCTCAAATCCCACTCCTTCTTACTTCCTTCACTTCAAATTAATGCTTACTTCTTTCAGTCCATCATTGCACTTGCTAAGCAAAACAACTTTATCCATCTGACTGTCTTGCCTCTAAGCCCCGCTGTCTCTACTCTACTCTCAATTCCCTTAAGGCACCACCGTCTCCAATCCCTCCTTCTCCCTCTGCCCAAACCCTAGCTGACTACTTCCATGACAAAGTCCATAAGACTATTCTTCTCTCCCACTTCCCCCTCTCCAATACCAACTTTTCCCATCAACTTCCCCCACCCTTTCATCCTTTTCTAAAATCTTTGAAGAGGAAACCTTCTTTCTTCCTCTAAATTCACTACTTGTTCTTATGACCTATCCCACCCATCTCCTGAACTCCATCTCTTCCTCCATCATCCCTTCCATCTCACATATTCTCAAACTTTCACTCTCCATTGCAACCTGCTCTGCAGCCTTCAAGCATGCTGTGATAACTTCTTTCCGCAAAAAATCTTCACTTGACCTTACTTGTTCTAATTACTGACCCAACTCCCTTCTCCCATTCATTTCCAAACTTCTTGAATGTGCAGTTCCCCGTCACTACCTCAAATTTCTCTCCTCTCATGCCCTCCTTGATCCACTACGTGCCACGTTTCGGGTCTCCAAATCTCGGCCCTGCATCAGGTTGAAAAAGAACTTTTTCCTGCAGTCACAACGTGTGCTTTTGTGACTGCAGGATAAAATTATTTTTCAACCTGATGCAGAGCTGAGATTTGGAGACCCGAAACATGGCACATAGTTGATTCCTGATTCCTGAAGCAGTGTTGAAGCATATCTAGATTCAAAAAACTGAGATAAGTGTTTAGATGTTTGCTCACTTAAAAAAATGTTTTTGATTAAAAAGGAGCGGCTATAGCAATGGGACGGTTTCCCCTACCTTCTCTAGCTTAGCGGCTCTGACAAAAAATATTTATACAGCTGTTGTTGTTCAGGATCATATGGTTGAGATTTGTTTTGTTATTCCAACATTACACCATCCCCACCACCCCCTCTTGAAACAGCACCTTTGCCCCTATTGCTGGAATCGGGGACAGGAGATCACCAAGGAAGTGAAAGCCAGGGACAGGGGTCAGAAGTCATGCTCAATCTCCAAAAATGGGTGACGTTCGGTATCCTTAGCTTAACAAAATGCTATTTATCTGCATATTCTTTCAGTTCAACCCCCATATTCCTTGCAAACTTTGAGGCAATAATCTACTTGGTTTATTGCCATATTTAAAATTATTTTGATGCAGTCTCTGTTGCTGAAAGGTTATCCTTTCTGCCTCTAGCTCCCCTAAATCTAATTTAGCCTTTCCAACTTTTCTTGGAGCCTGGATTCTCTTTGTGAGCTTTCTCTAGTAGCACAACTTGTTTCCTAGCTGCCTTAAGTTTCTCCTCAAGTTTCTTTTGGTGTGTGACTATTGAATTCCTCCCCCATCACTGCTTTTAAGCAGTCCCACACAATCCCCAGTCTTTGCTCTCTTATGTCTTTGAGGGACAAGTATTCGCTGCTGAATGCTCTGATCCCTCAAACTATCATTAATCAGCCAACATTTCTGCCCCCTATCCATCTCCCCTAAGCATGATCTGAAAAGGTTATTGACTCAGTTTTGGCCACCTCCGCATCCTGGAGTTTACTTGCTTCTACAAACTAAAAATTGATTTTAGAGCATGAATAACACAGGTACACTAAAAAAAATTTTTTTAAACTGCCTCTAATGTTTCGATTGATTTTTACGTTTTTTGGTGCGCTGAATCCAAATCTGGTAACCAATTTGCTCCATCACGTACAGATTTTTTGCTACATTGGGTTAGCAGTTTGAGGTGAACGTTTCAGATTGAGTGCGATCGAGATAAAAGTTTCTTGGATGAATTCTTTATACTAATTGTTTAGTAGTTATTCAAATAAGAATAAAGAAAATTGTAACAAGGCAGCACATAAGAATAGAGTAATGTCAACAAAACACACTGTGATGGTAGCAAAATTGTCTGCACTTAAAACAGCCACATACATGTGCACAAACATTGAGCATATAAGAGCGAGGTTAGACACAAAGCAAAGCAAAGAAATGTGCAAAAAATGTTGTACAGGTATGTATGTAAGAATAGAAAACGCAAACCGCACCATTGCAATACATGAAGACAAACACCCGATGGTGTGAAAATAAAATTCTAATAAATGAGATCCGACACTGTGGTAATAACTAGCAAATTTTTATTTCAAAGTTTAGTAAAAACACGATATTTGTCAACACAGTTTAGATTTTAAAGTCATTCTTGGGTCAATCAATCTCCTGGTGGGCCCGTTTCTTCTTCCCCCGAATGCTTCTCTTGGTGCGCTGCTTGGCGTATTTTTCATCTGGGGTTTCCCGCAGCAGCAACCAGCAGAAATCAGCCATCATAGTGGTGTTCCATCTTCCTTGGTACCTTCTCTCTGCGTCCTTGATGTCCTGGTGAAACCTTTCACCTTGTTCTTCACTGTACGCCCCCAAGTTTTCGGGAAAGTAGTTCACATGGGAGTGCAAGAAATGGACTTTCAGGCTCATGTTACAGCCTTGTTCTTTGAAGGCATTGAGCATCCTGGCAACAATATCCTTATAGTTCTCATCCCGCCTGTTCCCCAAGAATTTGAGAACAACATCCTTGAAGGAATCCCAGGCTTCTTTTTCCTTCTCAGACATCGTTTCAGCGAATGCTCCATCTGAAATGAGTTTCCTTATATCAGGGCCAACAAACACTCCTTCCTTTAGCTTTGCTTCAGAAAGTCGGGGGAACTTTGAGCAAAGGTACCGAAAGCACTCACCATCTTTTGGAAGGGACTTGATGAATTGCTTAATGAGACCCAACTTAATGTGGAGAGGTGGTAATAGAATTTTATCACGAGGTACCAAGCTCTCATGAAGAACATTTTTCTCACCTGGTCTCAAATACTCCCGAATTGGCCAGTCTTTTTTCCCCCAGTGTAGGTCGCGGGCCCGGCTATCCCACAAGCAAAGGAAGCAGGGATATTTGGTGAAACCGGATTGCTGCCCTAATAGCATGGATAGAATTTTAAAGTCTCCACAAATCATCCACTTATGCTCATCATAACGAATCTTCTGAAGAATCAGGGCCAAATTCTCGTATTTTTCTTGGAGAATAACAGAGTGAGCAATAGGAACTGAAGCGAATGTGTTGCCATTATGAAGAAGAACACCTTTTATGCTGTCTTTTGACGAATCAATGAACAGCCGCCATTCAGCAGGATCATACTTGAGTTTAAACTTTTCCATCACTCCGTATATATCGTTGCAAAATACCAAATCTTCCTCTTTGCTGAAATACTTCAAAAATTGTGTCTCGCGGTTGCGGTACCAATGAAAAGTTGTTCCTGGTGACAATAGATTTTTCTGTTTAAGCCGAGAACCTAGCAGTTGGGCAGCATCTTTTGGGAGTCCTAAATCCCGGACTAAATCATTCAATTCAGCTTGAGAGAAAAGTTCAGGTTTCGGATCTGGTTCAGTTTCAAACTCGGAAGTACTGGACTCATCGGGAAAAGCCATCTGATGAGTCTCATCATGATCAGAACCGTCCACACAAATATGATCCAAAGATTTTGGTGGTTCAGGCACAGGTACTTCGTTGCTATGAGGCATAGGCCTAATTGCTGAGGGAAGGTTGGGGTAACTTATTACGTTCTTATTTTTTAAGTTGTATCCCTTCACAATGCAAGAGCAAAAATAGCAGTCACTGCTGTGGTCTCTTTGTTCACGCCACATCATAGGTATTCCGAAACGAAATGCTTGTTTTTTACCTTTCATCCATAAGCGTAGATCTTCCTCACATGTCTTGCACACTTTGTGAGGAGCCCACGGTTTGTCTTGATCGCCTAACTTCAAACCGATATAGGCGAAATATACTTTTTTAATAAATGCAGAAATGTTCCTCTGCCGCTTTTTCACGGTATATTCCCCACAAATAAAACAAAAACTGTCCGGAGAGTTGACGCAACCTCTGGCTCTGTGAGCCATCACAAATACACAGCACTGCAAACTACAACTGTAGTGAACCACTTCGGAATAAAGCTGGATTACGACTGAGCAAACAAAAGGTAATAATGAACTTGCAAGAAACTGAAATTTGACAGGAACGTTCATGTCGCAACTACCGTGTTTGAGCGAGCGAACGAGGTGAGGCGAACAGGAAAGAACATGCGCCAGCGCGAGTACTGGATTTAGCCCCCCGCCTCCCAATTGTCCTGTTAATGTATAAAATGAATACAAAACACTCTAAAATATCATGAGGGAGTGTTTCTAGTTAGTTAACCATTACAACCTCTATTTTGGGCCAAGAAAATAAACTGCAGTCGGCTAAAAAGAAATTATGTGAACATTCCTTATATGGGTAAGAAATCTAATTTTGCAAGAAAACGTGACGTGATGGAACATTTTGGCTATTTTTCCTGGATTCAGCACCCCAAAATCTATAGGAATCAGTTGCAAAACTGGAGATCAGTTTTTTGGTAGTGTACCTGTGTAATGAATGTGAGATTAAAATGTATAATCCCTGATTGCCACATTTATTTCCCACCATACATCTACCAACTGAAATTTAAATAGCAATTTTAATTTAGTCCGGTCAGGATCCTGCAAAGGTTTTCAAAAAAATTAGAATTATCCAGTTTAGGATCCAAAGTCAAACTGAAGTCCCTTCCAGTTATCATGGACCCCTCCTTGAGCTCATACACCTTGGCCAGATGATCATAAAATTACTCCAATTAGTGTAAATATTCAGAGTAAATGACTGATCCTCAAGTTGAATTTGAACTATCACATGACAGCCTTTATCTCACCACCTGTTGCTTCTCAGTTCTTATATCTGAAGCAATCAGCATCCCCACACCATTTGTCTGTCTTCGGTGTCTCTTTATTAGAGTTAAACATCACTAAAGGAAATGGCTTAAAATGTGTGATACAAGAAGTATATTCTTGACATCCTGTGGCAGGTTGAGGTTAGTGAGTGCTAGCCCTTCAACAGCCATGCCGTCAGGTTTAAGGAGAGGATGTTGGGATGGAAGAGCTTCCTGTTGTTCGGCGAGAGGAAGTCAGGCGCACATCCCAGTTTGAATGGCTGAGTCTGCGCCAGGCAAAGAAGCAGAGTGTACCATGGCTGATGGGGCCAAAATGGGGCTATGAGGATTATGGAGCCCTTGTCGGCCTGAGCTTGACCAGTGTCTTGGGAATCAAGGGGATGGGAGGGAATGCATAAAGCAGACCCTGTCCCCAGTGTAGAAGGAAGGCATCCGGCACCTGTCGGTGTAGCGACTGAACCCTGGAGCAGAAGAGAGGCAGCTGTGTGTTTTGCGGTGTGGCAAAATGATCTACGAGTGGGGTTCCCCACATCTGAAAAATCCAAGCAGCTATCTCCTGATGCAAGGTCCATTTTTGTGGACAAAGGATACAACTTAGCCTGTCTGCAAGGGCATTGAGTTCGCCCAGGAGGTACACTGTTCTGAAATGAATGTGGTGTGATATGGCAAAGGACCAGAAGTGAAACATTTCCTCACAGAATGGACGAGACCCTGCCCCCCCTGCTTGTTCACGTAGGACATGGCAACTTAATTGTCCGTTCTGATTAGAACCGGTTGCCCTGAAAGTTGCAGTTCAAAAACCCAAAGAGCATTTGTCAATGCTCGTAAGTTCCAGCAGACAGATTCCTGTTATGTCCACAGTCCCTGTGTGGTTAAGTCATTGAGATGTGTTCCCCAACCCAGCTTTGAAGCCTCTGTCGTCAGGGTGCATTGAGGTGGAGGCATCTGAAAAGAACCGGGCGAGGGGGACCACAGCCACTGAAGGGACTTGATCAGCTGAGGGGTGATATGGATCTTGTCTCTGTCGCTTTTGCTTGCATCCATTGGGAAGACAGAGTCCATTGGGCTTGACGCATGTGTAATCGAGCACAGGGGGTGACATGGACCGTGGAGGCCATGTGTCTCAAGAGATATAGCATTTCTCGAGCTGTGACGTGGGTCTGCTTTTGCAGGTGCTCTGCCAGCTCAATGAGGTGAGAGGAGCGATCCTTTGGAATGAAAGCTCTGGCCTGCTGGGTATCTAAAAATGCTCCGATGAACTCCAGCCATTCGGTTGGAGCGAGGAGACTTTGGGAAGTTTATGCCAAGCCTAAGTGTTGGAGCACCATAACAGTGCAATGGAGGGAGAGTCTTAACTCTTGAGAGGAGTCTCTCCTGATCAGCCAGTCTAAGTAAGGGAAGACGAATATGCCCAAGGTGCGGAATTAGGCAGCGACTACTGCCATGCATTTGGTGAAGACCCTTGGGGCAGAGGCTAAACCAAAGGGGAGAACCTTCTATTGATAATGGATTCCATGAAATATTAAACGCAGATACTGTCTATAGGAAGGATGTATCAATATATGCGTGTATGCCTCTTTAAGGTCTAGAGAACATAGCCAATCATGTCTTTGGAGGTATGATAGAGTTCCTGGTGAAATCATTTTGAATTTTTCGACCCAGAAACCTGGTTAGGTCTCTGAGATCTAAGATGGTCCTGAAGCCTCCTGTTTTATTTAGAATAGAAAATATGAAGAGTAGAAGCTCATTTTTTCTTGAGTAGGAGGAACTCTTTCTATGGCAACAGGGTGGTCACATCTTTTTAGAGAGTGCTTTGAAGGGGTTGTGTGGGATAATCTGTGAAGCTGATGGGGGGGGGGGTAAGGTCTTGAAGTAAAGCTGATAACCCCTTTGGACAATCTGGAGTGTCCACTGCTCTGATGTTATGAGGTGCCATCTGTGGGAATAATGGGAAGGTATGCCGATGTGAAGGGGCTGGGTCCCTTCCAGAGGCAGATTGGCAATGCTCTCTAGGAAAGAGTCAAAAAGCAGGCACAGGTTGTGGCTTAGGAGCCTTTGGCTTCCTGGGTTGACAAAGACCCTGCTGTATCTACTGTAGAGGTTGTTGTTGATAGGCAGCAGAAGGCAGGTAAGAAGAATAATATCTTTTCTTTTTAGCATAGAAATATTTCTTGTGAACAGCCTTTGTTTTGGAGGGGTCAGCTGTTTTCCTGGAAATGCATTTTAGGGTGAGATTGTCTGTCTCAATCTCTCCTGCCTTTTCCCTCCATTCTTTGCCAAAAAGGTTTTCCCCAGTACATGGGATATTGGCCAATTTATCTTGAACCCACTGCTCTAGGTTGGATGCCTGCAACCAGGCCATTATACGAGCTCCAATGCAGACTGCTTGTTGATTCAAAGGCATCAAAACAGATCCTGGTGAAAAACCTGGAAGTGTTCTGGCTTTGCTTGATGAGTATCTGAAAAGCACCCCTCTTATTGTCAGGAAGGAGAGGAATGAAAGTTTCCAGATCCCTGGTAACATCCTTCAGAAACATGCCCATGTATAGCATGTAAGAGTTTATTCTGGAGGCTAACATGCATGCCTGGAAGCATTTTTGCCCAAAGGCATCGGGTTTCCTGGAATCTCTGCCAGGTGGCGTGGATGAATGATTCTTAGAGCTCTTAATTTGGTGCACTGAAGATTCCACCATCATTGAGTGATGTGGGAGCTGAGGCTTTTGAAAGCCTGGGCACTGTGGTACTCTGTACAGAGTACTGAGTCGCTTACTGACAGGCGGAACCGTGAGGGGCCTCCCACATGCGGAACATTAGATCCTGCACGATACAATGCACCGGTAATGTAGCAGCCTCTGTGGGCACTGGAGGGTATTGAAGTATCTGCAATGTTATTGGTACCAAGGTTGCTAGGAGTGCTGCCAAGCTCCTCTCGAGGGCCAGCATGTGCTGGTCCAGGGAGATTGCTGATATCTGGGTGGAGTCACCTATGGGGCTGTGCGCCACAATCCCAGAACATGGCACCGGTAGCTCTCCAGAGATCAATGCCTCAGGAGCATCCAAGAGCCCCATTTGTGGTTTGGAGGAGGGATCTTCCTGCCAAGACTGTTTGGCTGGCCAGTCTGCATCGGGAGCACCTCTGGGGGAGTCTTGATGCTTATGCTCTCTGGCCTCGTTATCAGTTTTCGATGCTGAGGATTTGGGCTCAGCCAGAGATTGTGATTTACTCTTGGTATTTGGACTCAGAAGAAACCTGAGATCCTTTAGAGGAAGCAGATGCCCTCAAAGTTGAGGCCACTGAAACCGAGTCCAAGGCGAACAACGATCCTAACATGTTGGCTTGGTTCTTGAGGCCTCTCTCTGTCATTTCTTGACACAAAAGACAAGAGCTGGGCTGATGATCAGGGCCCAAACATTTTAAACACCAGTCATATTTATCAGTGACTGAAATAGTACCGGCACACCTGGTACACTTCTTAAATCCAGTGATTGGTTTGTCCATGCTTTCAAAAAGAAACGTCTTTGAGTCGAAGAGAAGGCTATGGAGACCCTGAGGCCTAGTCTGATGGTGAAAACCATGAAGAAAATAAAAATAAAGAAAAAAGAAAATTCTATCAGGAGCAGTGTGGGATTCAACTTCACCGGCATCAGCAAAAAGGTAGAAGCACGATGCTATATTAAAAAAGAAACATTTTTCTGTGGTCCCAGGAACAGTATGTCCTGCTGGCTCCACGGAAAATAAAGAACTGAGGAGAGGAGTTGGGAAGGCAGGCACACAGGCACAGTAGAGTGCTCCCAAAGGCTTTCCTATTGGACGCTAGGGAGCGTTCCTGCATGGGCTCCATCGGTGCTGACATCACCCATATGTGAAGACTGCATTCCTGCTTGATCTTGGAGATAAGATGGTACTGAAAACCATGGGAGGAAATAAGTATACCAAGAGACTGAGTGTAGAGAGAGAAAAGGAGAGGTCCCAAGACAGAGTCCTGAGGTACAAAGCGAGATGGCAGTAGAGGACGATCCATCAGAACATACACTGAAAGTGTGATGAGAGAGATAAGAAGAAAACCAGGACAGAACAGAGCCCCTAAATCCAAGACAGGACAGGGTATCGAGAAGGTGGCAGTGATCAACAGTGTCCAAGGCAGCAGAAAGGTCAAAGAGGATGAGAATCGAGTAGAAGTCTTTAGATTAGGAGAGGAACAAGTCACTGGAGACTTTGGCAAGAGCCGTTTCTGTGGAATGTAGAGAATGAAAGCAGATTGCAGTGGATCCAGATGGGCTTGAGAGGAAAGAAAGTCAAGACAGCAGTGATGAACCACTCATTTGAGTAGTTCTGAAGCAAAGGAGAGGAGAGAGAGATAGGTCGATAACTGGCCCTTGTCCCACTATTGAACCGCACCATCTGATGATCACTGGATGAAAGAGCACACATTATAACACTCCTCATTTGTAAGTACCAGGTCCAGTATGGCCTCTTACAATTGCCAGAATAGTTCTGCTTGTAGAGAATCCAGGATCTCCTTACTTCTAAGTGATACTGCAGCAGAGATATCCCAATCTACATCTGACATATTGAAATCACCTATCAGTAGCACTTCTCCTTTCACAGCAATACTATGAATGTCTTTAAATAAATCTGTCCACTGCTTCTGCTTGTAAAGGAGGCCTGAATAGCACACCAATGCAAATGGTTGCTCCATTCCTTCTTTCTAGTTTAACCCTTAGTGCCTTCTCCTTCCCTCATAACCCCAGCAATTATGTTGCTTTAATATTATTTTTAAAAAGCACTTAGATCCTCTGTATCAAAAATTATTCTATAATTTTTGATACAGTAGGATCTAAGTGCTTTATAGAGATAAACTGAAATGTTTCCTACTTGGGTGTTTTGAGTATTTTAATATTATATTTTTACATATTGTGCCACTCCTCCCTGTCCTTCCTGAATAAATTATAGCCTGGCATAATTAAATCTCTTACCCATATCTTCCAATGTCTCATCTACCCTTATCTGCTCCCTACTACAATCCATACACAAATCCCACCCCCTTCACCTAGCCCATCCCTATCTACTCCCCCTATCCCTACTCCTTCCATATTTGGCTGCTTCACAAGCCCACGGTCCCTCATACTCACCAGGAAATGAACGCCATCTAGGATCTCAGATAAAGAGGATTAGTGTGAGCATTTAACACAATCAACCTACCAAATCCTTATTCTCACTCAAATTTCTCAGTGTACCCCACATTATAACTTCACACATCTCCACCCATCCTTCCATTCTCTCACCTCACAAACCACTATCTACCCCAATGGATAACCAACCACCATAGTCTCAAAATATCCAAAGTGATAGTCCAGTGATCTTTCTTTTGGCCACCAATATTCCCAGATTGGATATTAGAATCGGCGTGCAATACAATTGAACATCCTCAAGCCTTGGCTGATCTCCATCAGCCTCTCCAGATCATGTGAGCATGACAGTATTTATTCCAACACAATTCTTATCTTCTCCCTGGTTCTTCTGTAGTTTTTTTCTCCCAGTGTCAGGGCTTGTCATTGAAAAGAAGCCAAATTTAGTTTTTGAATGCCCACAACTTTTGTCTTCTTTGTTGAACACAGGTCTGCCTCATTTAACACTTTCCAAGCATCTTCTATAGTTGACAGATGCTTCACTTCTCCCTCAAGTGTGAATAAAATCCCAAATGTGAATAGCTATTTGTTTTTGATTCTTTTTTTCAAAAGATCAGTCACCTCCCAAAGGGATCTTCGTTTCTGAAGTGTGGATAATGCTAAATCTTGATAGAGTTAAATTTGTAAACTCTGCCATTTTACTGCACCCATTGTCCTCACTTTTTCTAGCACCCTTTCTTTAGTGATAAAGCTATGTATGTAAGCAACAATACTGCAAGGTCTATTTGGTCGCTTCAGTTCCAGCGCCCTATTCGATTAACACCTCTTCTAGGGTGGATACCCCCTCATCTTCTTCCAGGATACCTCTGCAAATTTTCTCCACTATCTCTTTCCGTAATTCAAACTCTTCATTTTTGGGACACCTCAAATCCTGATATCATGCCTAAACAAAGGCATGGAGGGGCAAGTGCACCTACTCTTGCCACCTTGCTGGGCAGACTAGATGGACCATACTAGTCTTTATCTGCCATCATATATTATGTTACGATGAGAGGAGTTTGAGGTCCTTGAGTTTCAACACAACATTTATAAAGCATTTTCCTCATGCAAAGCATGTTTTACAAGCAATAAAATGGCTGTTACAAAATTGTGGGCAGGCATACACCCATAATAAGTGGGCACACTGCAAGATCGTGCATACTTTTATACAGTCTGTGTGTAGGTGGTTCCTAGATGGTGTAGTTTAGGTGAAACTGTAATGTACATGTGTATTTTGTAAAATGTGTGTACACGAAGAGCAAACACACATACTTTAAAACTTCAGAGCAGGTGTAAATTTGTGCACAACTAGGGATGCCTTTATAAAGGTAGACACAAGCCTATTTTATAAAGGCGCATAGGCATCCCATTATAAAATTACCCACCACAAGTGTAAGTAGCATGAGATACTCAGATAACTAGGGATACTATTTCATAACCATGCACAGATTTGCAGAATCATTTAAATCTAAATTATTCTCTAACCATTTATTTGGAGAAATAAGTGAATACTAAACGTCAAGGTGAGTTTAAACGTCAAGACCAATTTTCAGATTCCCCAAGGTGCCGGAGGGCGTCATACCTTACAGACTTCACAAGTGCAAAGTATGCTGGGTAAAGAACATTCTGGAATTTCAAAATAAAATCATTATACATATCCAGCCAGCTCTGCCCTACCCTCATCTCTTGTACCATCCTCTTTTCCCTGCAAAGAGAGGGGAAGCAATTTTCAAAAGGATTCCCCCTCCCCCAAGGTAAACACTTGCTTACCCACAGGTCTGTGCCTTGCAAGTGATGCCATATTTTCAGGATCTGTGTTAAAGATGCTGGGACCCAGTCAGAGCTGGCCCAACCATTAGGCAAGACTGGGCATCACATAGGGCAGCAGCTTCTGCGGGGTAGCAAAGAGAAGCAGCATTCAAAGCAAAACAATAGATTCTGAAAGCCACGCAAACTCAAAGAGCCATCAGTACATGCTTTTACCTACAGGGTCAGCAGGCACACATACACACACAAAGCAAAATGTCATATTTAAAAGTATGGGGGGGGGATATTCAAAGCTATTAATGCAGTTAATAGACCTGCTAACCAATGTTCCTTCTAAGCAGCTTGTGCTGCGCTGGAGTCCTCCCCAGCACTCTTGCTGTTGGGGGGGGGGGGGGGAGGTGAAATGCGATTGCACTTAGGATCATGCCGCATAGGCAGGTCCCGAGAGATCTGCCTATGCGGCGCGATCCTAAACGCGATTGCATTTCACCTCCTGCCACCCAGCAGGAGTGCTGGGGGAGGACTCCAGCACAATGCAGGCTGCTTAGAGGGAACATTGCTGCTTACAACATGAATCACACTGACTGGGATATTTATCAAAATCTCAGGAGGGGCACATAAGGCTGAAGGTTTGCCTAGGGTACCCACTACCTTACTTTAGCCCTGGGGCCAGCTCTGGACCTAGGATAAAAATTTTGGGGGGTACCTTCTTCTGCTTCTGACTACTTAGGGCCCCATATCATAAAGAGGCCCAGGGCAGTTGCCCCATTTGCACCACCTAACACTGGCCCCTGAATATTTTTAGGGTTCTTATCTCATGCCCAATAAGGAATCTGAGTAAATCGTTGCTTATTTATAGAACAGTCAAGTGTTATGGGTGGCCGCCCGAGTCTGCACAGTCTGTTTTTAAGGCTTACCTGTCCATGAACATCCTTGCAAAAGCCAGTGGCCAGCCCCTCCACCCGAAGGATCAAGTTGCTGTGATGGCGGAGATAATTTATCAGCAGTTCATTCTCTTCATCCTCAGAATCATCATTGCTATGAACTAGCACCACCATATTGCCCTGCACCCAAAGCAATACAATGCATTTAATCAGAGCATAAATTTACAATCTTATAACCGATGCTTTACAATAACTGCTGGTGCTGCTCCTTGCTTTCTTCATTCATATCAGTGATACATTTATAATGAAGGATTTTTACCTTAAGTAAAACACTAAAAATGCATCCTTCTTATTTGTAGATTCCTCAACCCCTTTATAAGGCTGCAGCTCATACCTCCTCTTGCTCCAACATCAAATGCAAATGTAGCCTTGGCTTTCCTGCAGCTAGGAACCATGCAAGGAATTAGATTAGACTAGTTCAATGGCAGTACTATGCACTACCACACTGGACACAAGGATTCAGTTTTTGAACTAAACTTTTGTTCCTCCATCTGGGGGGGGGAGGGGTGAATGTGCTGCAGAGGTTGTATTTACAGGTCGCAGGGATGGTGGGGGTGGGGGTGGGAGGGAAAGGGACTCCCAGCCATTGCATAACACTAATGGTCAGACTGTGTGCGTGCCATTAAGCAGAGGACAAAAATCATCATGGCTTTGTTCAGACTTGTTTTGTTTCAGCATAGGCTAACATGAAACAAAAATGTTCTTTGCATTTTGAAAATATGAATGTGTAATTATAGTCATGTACTGTTTTATGTAAAACTGTTACTGTTTCTTTGTAAACTGCTTTGACTTTGAGAAAAGCAATAGAAAACTAGTCAAACAAATAAATAAATAAAACTAAGTTATAAGCCCTCTGGGAACAGGGAAATACCTACTGCACCAAAAACAGATTTCAGTTCTTGTTGCCCAATTTATGTTTACCACCCTCCTATTATAGCCCAGCCATTACTGTGAAATTCTTCGGCCAGGGGCAATAGTCTGCGTTGTCTTCTAAATAGGGAGGTGCATATTTATATAAGTCACTTAAATGACCAAAATCGTCCCTTAGAAAGCTCAACAATATAAAAAGGATTTTAATCTTAATGGGGTAACTTTATAATAGGGCAGAACAGCACCTATTCTATAAAGCTGCAGAGGCAACGCTGTGCTTTTATAAAATAACACCCTAAATCCAGCAGCAATAATGACTATTTTGAAGGCACGGACATTCTGCCTGCTTGAGCACAGGGCGTATTAAATACAATTAACCACAGTTACCAGGTAAGTGTTAATTCCTATTTCCTTATCGTTCCTCCAGTTTAGTCCTCAACCTCTGGGATGTATCAGAGCAGTAATCATTGGGAGGGACCTTTCCAGCCGGATCTCAACACCGCCTCCCTGAAAACAGCATCCTTAGCCGCCAGAACAAATGGCAGTAGTGCTTACTGAAAGTATGGAGAGACAACCAAGAGGCGTATTTTCTAAAGTGCGCATATAAATCACAACTCTGCTCATGCTCTGCTCAAACTCCTCTCCTGAGCATGCCGTGTAAACACTCGATGGCTTGCACCATGTGTAGTTTTAGATTAGTGAACCTCCTCCTGCAGCTTGGAGACTGGGCATGTCAAAAACTCATGACATCACTGGATATAGCCTGCTGGTCTCTCCCATCAGCCCCCAGTGAACTATTGACAAAGCAGACTCAAAGGAGCAAAAAATCAGTAACTTTTTTTTTTTTAAACTTAACATTATATTCAAGGGCACGCAAAACATATAACCTATCTACCCTCTACTCCCCTTCCAGAAGGAAAGGGACTGCTTCCTGCATGCTCTCCTTTCCGTCGAATGCCTAGCCCTAAACAATCCAGAGCAATATATATAACAATATAATAATATAACAATATAGCCCAAAACAAATGGAAGCATCAAAACGACTGAACACCAGTGAAGGCCTATATCCACTTTTAACCTTGCACTTCCCCCAACAGAAAAACCACTACTAAGACCCCATTCCCAGTCGGGAATGAGGGTTAAAACTCCAGTCATCCAGGTAAGGGAAGATGTGGGCCCCTTTGAAGCACACATGGGCGGCTACGATCGCCAGGCATTTTATAAAGATCCTTGGAGAGGAAGCAAGGCCGAATGACAGAACCCTGTAGTGGTAGTGCTGCCCCCACACCACGAATTTCAGGTAATGCCTGTGGGAGGGGTGAATCAGGATATGGGTGTAAGCATCCTAGAGATCCAAGGAGCAGAGTCAGTCTCTCTGGCAGAGGTGGGGAAGCAGTGGCCCAAGAGAGAGCATCTTGAACTTTTCCCTCACCAGGAACTTGTTCAGGTTGCACAGGTCCAGGATGGGCCAGAGACCCCTTGTTCTTTTTGGAATAAGGAAATACCTTGAGTAGAACCCCTTTCCCCAGACGTCATGGGGAACTGGTTCCACCACCCTATCTCTGAGCAAGCCTGCGAGTTCTGTGGCGAGCAAGGCATGGTGGATGAGAGACTGAGGTGGTTCTCCTAGGAAGAAGTCTGGAGGATTCTACAGCAAATGGAGGAAATACCCCTCCTGCACCACCCGCAGAACCCACTGGTCTGTGGTGATGCTGGCCCATCGTGGGCGAAAGAGGCCAGTCGACCCCCTGTGGGCTTCCCGGGGAGAGGAGGCCCAGCCCAGGGAGTCAAAAGCACCCTCCCCCCCCCCCCCCCGGTTGGGTGGGAGCTGGCGCCTGTGGCTTGGGAGCCTTGAACTTCCTAGGTCCATGTCCCTGGCCTTTTGGATGTATGTGGCCTGGTGAAGCTGCCTCAGTAAGGCTGGTAGTGGCCAGCCTGGTAGTAACCCCCCCCCCCCCCCCCCCGAGGATATTTTTCTGAGGGGTAGCAGAGGTCTTTTTGGACATCCTTTGCCAGGTCACTATCTCGGCATCAATCTTTGCAGCCTTATCAGGCATCAGTTTCCCAAATAGGCTCTCACCATTGCAGGGGACATCCAGGAGCTTTTCCTGTACCCACTGCTCTAGGTCCAAGGTCTGCAGCCATGCCTGGCATCGATGCTGTTGGCTGCAACCCTAGCCTCAGACTCAAACCTGTCATAGGTAGCCCGTGAGAGGAATGTGGAACAGTCCCGGATGCCTGCTGCTAGGGACTGGAACCTTTACAGAGGTTCCCCGGTGAGGCCTGCCAAGAACTCCGAGAATTCCTGTATCAGGCATTTAAGGTACATTCCAATGTACAAGTCATATGCCTGTATTCGGCACTCGAGCATAGCGCCCTGGTGGCACTTGCGCCCCATGGCATTGAGGGCCCAGGCCTCCCTACCGGGGGGAACTGAGGAGTAAGTATTTTGACTCTTCATTTTTTGCATGGAGGACTCAACAACCATCAAGTTGTGGGGGAGTTAGGGCTTATGGAACCCGGGGCCCTTCCGGATGCGATAGATGGTGTCCTGGCACCGACTGACCATTGGCATCGAGGCTGGGGACTCCCATATCCGGAGGAGCAATCTCTCGAGGATGGGTGGAACTGGCACCGTGAGAGACTCTTTGGGAGGGGACTCATATTGTAGGATCTCGAACTCCTCGGTGTACGGGTCCTCCTCCGACTCCATCTGGATTGAAAGAGCTCAGGCCATGTCAAGAAAGGCCACATCCTCAGGCGGAGAATTGCGCCAAGGCTCCGGGGAAGATGGCTCGGAGGGGACATCCCAGTGTTGGGAGGTCTCCATGGAGGCCTTGTCCTCGGTCTTCCAGTTGGAGCCAGAGGGTGTCAAGGAGTCAGCCCTGGGGGCAGCTCTGAGGACCTGGGCCCCCTCCCAGAGGACCTGGGGTCAGACTCCCGGAAACTCGCTGGAGAGGACTGGAACCCAGAGAAGCGTAATGGAGACCTCGATCGATGTTGAGGATTTACCCGAGGCCAGTGGTGCTTGGTGCCTGGTGCCAAGTTCGACACCCAGAGGCTCCTCTGAGGCCAGGGGGCCCGGTGTTGGGGCCAAAGATGCTGGGGAGGGGGCCGACATCAATGTCCGCTGCAAGGCCAAGATGGAAGAGAGGCTCTGCTCCATGGCCGCCATGCATGACTCGAGGCCCAATGGCTGTGCAGCACTTGGTGTGGATACCGAAGGCCTCAGGTCCTACACTGGCACTCCGGAGAGTGCGTCCTCAAGGAGGACTATAGATTCATGGGTCCTGGTGTGGTCTCTGCCGGCCGAGGACTCTTGTCTTGAGATTTTCTGAGGGCACTGCTTGGAGTCGCCCGAGTCCCGTCCAGGGACCTTGCCAAGTTTGATCAGGCACCTCCTTTAGGACCTTCTTCTTATTTTTGGGAGGGTCCAGGGCCACACCAGAGGAGCTGCCACCACAGGACTCAGAGGATGTCCGGACCTCTTGCGAAGGGCTGGCTTCGGGGCTCGACGGGGAAGAGTCAGACCTTGGGAAAAGCTTCCCCTGCAACTCAAACCGCCTCCTTTTGGTTTTAGGGGTCATGGCCTGGCACCAGTCGCAAGTGGAACTGTTGTGGTCCAGGCTCAGGCAACAGATGCAGCAGTCGTGAGTGTCATGACTGAGAGTCTGTCTGCAGCAGACACATTTCTTGAACCCACTGGGATTCATAGTGGGAGCACACCTGGCTGGGCGAAAGATGGCATGAAGGCTGGTCGCGGTAAAACCTCGAGGAAACAAAAAAAAAAAAAGGTAGCCGAGAAGGTCACATGATGTGGTGAGTTTGGGAAGACGCATCCATCCTGAGCTCCGGGCTCCCCTCGCTCTAAACTGGAACAATAGTGCCTATTTTTAGGCACTTCGACCGGAACAAAGCCCCCCTCAAGCACCATACCCACCGGAGTCCTGTTGAGAGGCGTTGGAGGCGCATGGCGACGACGGCAGCGCGAACCGGAAGGAGAGAGAAAGACCGGGCGGCGGGGGCCTCCAAGATGGCGGAATCACCCCCGAAGGTGGGCGAAATACAGATGCCGGCTGCTGGGGCCTCGGTCGCAGAAATTTCCGCCGCGGTCTCTAGTGCCTTCTCCCTCCAATTTGATTCCCTGCGCAGCAAAATGGACGCGGTGCAGCAGTCTGTAGAGGCCATCGGGGCACGCATGCAACAGGCCGAGGCCCGCCTCTCGCAGGCTGAAGATGAGGTACAGAGATTGAGTCAAGAGCTGGCGCAGACACGGTCTACCCTGAAGGCCCACGAGGAGAAATTGGAAGACCTCAAGAACCACTCCCAGCGTGGTAACTTGAGGTTCTTGGGAATACCGGCCTCGGTGGGGGATACCGACCTACGTGAATACATTGCAGCGCTGTCGGCGTCATTGCTAGGCGAAGAGGGATGCAATGCGCAGGTGGTGATCGAGAGAGCGCACAGAGTGGGCCCTCGGAACGCTGGAGACCCGCAGCCACGGGTGGTCCTGGCCAAATACCTACAATTTCAGCAAAAGGAAGCTGTGCTGCGAGAAGCCAGGAAGCAGGGGACTGTAGAACGCGACAACGTTCGGATCCGCGTTACGCAAGATTATTCTGTGGCCGTGAGTAAGCAGCGGCGGGTGTACGCTCCAATTTGCAAAAACCTCATTGATGCCAACATTAGGTTCTCTGTCCAGTACCCTGCACGTCTGTTGGTGTTCCACGGAGGGAAACAGAAGATGTTTAGTTCGGCGGAGGAAGCTGCAGCCTATGTGGAGCGATTTGTGAGGCCGGGTCTGCCGTCGGGCAGTGGGACTGCGAGCGTGCCATGACTTTCTGGCTGATCCCAAGCCTGTTCAGGTGTTGGCAAGACCTGAGCGAACTCGGGGACATTGTGCTACCTCCCATGGGCCCAGTACCCGGGGGAGTGAGATGGTGAAGGCCTTATAAGTGTTTATGTTATGAGACTGTTTAGATAATGGCCTAGACAGTTGATGGTACTTCTCCCTGCTGGGTGGGCATGGGTGGGATACCCCGGGATGGCTTAGATGCCAGTAGAACGACCCAGGACGGTTCATGGGCTAGGCTAGGTGGGTTCCGGGATGGGTGCCGTGTCTCTGCCCACCTCTCAATGTCCTGCTGATAGCGGGGTGCGTTGTGGTTGAGCCACCTTGGCACATCCGGACTCTGCTGGAACTGGCTTGACGGGACGGGAAGGAGGGGGGGTGGGGTAGTGTAGGAGGTCATGGCTTGAGCAGATGGAGAAGTACCTGAATCTCTACCCTCCCTGCCCCATGGACGGGTGTTGTAGGGGGAGGATGGCGGCTATGTCACTGGGGACTGGGAGTGTGGCCCTCCTCGAGACATTTTGGGGGTGCCTGTTGCTGTTTGATGTTAACGTATTGTATAAGGGGTCCTTGCGTGGGGGATGGATCGAGGGGAGGGGGGCGCATGACTGAGTAACGGGGGGGGGGAGCCCGGGCACATCTGTGTTATATGGTAGGGGAGAGCGGATGATAGAGGTGGGGGAACTTATGGGGGGAGGAGAGGAGGGGGGCAGGTGGGGGGATGGGGGGGAGCTAGGGGGGGGGGTTGGGCGGGGGGCCTAAGGTGGGAGGGGAACAGAGGGGGGGGGAGATCGTACCTACGCAGTAGCCCGGAGAGGGTAGGCCTTGGATCAGTTGGGTGTGCTGTGCATGACCCGGTTGAGGTATAAGTATGGATGTCAGGGGGGTGCCCCAGGCTGGGGGGGCTCCCTCATAGTACTAATATACAGTGTAATGCAGTTATATTTGAGTAGTACATGCCACTTAAGATAATATCTTGGAATGTATGTGGATTGGGCAACCCGATCAAGCGTTCCAAAATCCTGCAGGCCTTGGCGAGACACAAGGCGGATATAGCCATGCTTCAGGAAACCCACCAGACAGCTGAGGAGCATTGTAAATTGTGCAGGGACTGGGTGGGGCAGGTGTGGGGAGCCCCAGCCCTGGGGAAGAAGGGCGGGGTGGTCCTTCTGATCCATAAACGGATCCGGTTGGAGGTTGTACGGGAACTGGCAGACCAGTCGGGCAGATTTGTCCTCTTGCAGGGTGTCCTGGAGGGGAGGCCAGTTATTCTGGGCAATCTTTACTGTCCTAATGTATTGGATTTGACCCTTTATTCTCGCCTCGCCTCTAAAGTAGAGATGCTGCCGGAGCTTCCCGTGATTTTAGGGGGAGATTTTAACGGTGTTATGGATGTGACATTAGACACGTCCAGGGGAGGGGAGACACGAGACCGGTTGCAGTCGGCTCGTGTGCTACGTCGATTGTGTTCCAGGCTGGGGCTGGTAGATCCATGGCGGCTACTGCATCCGACCGAACGGCACTATACACATCAATCGCGAGCACATGGCACTAGTGCGCGTATTGATTACCTGTTGACCTCAGCCGGGCTGTTCGCTAAGGTTGAAGAAGCGCTGATCGGTCCCGTAGAGATCTCTGATCATGCGTTCGTTGGGCTGGATGTTCACTGGAGCGGGATGACCCCTCGGAATTTCCTTTGGCGATTCCCGCTCGAATTATATCGGGATGCCCAGTTCCGTTCATTCCTTCGGCAGAGATGGCGGGAATTTGAGGCGGACCATACGGCCCACCATGATGAGCCCGAGTTGGTGTGGGAAACTGCGACGGTTGTGTTGCGGGAGGACATTATCGGGTTCCTTGCCAGAAAGAGGAAATTACGGGCGGCACATATCATTAGCCTCAAAAAGCTGATTACACGGTTGCGCCGCCAGTGGGCTCAGAGCCCATCGGCCGGGCTTCAGAGGCGGCTGTGGGAGAGGCAAACGGAGCTTAATGAACTCCTACATCAGCGGGCTAAGAAGTCTGTGCAGTATTACCGCTATCAATTGTATCGTCATGGGGACAAACCTGGGAAATTACTGGCCAGATGCTTGCGGGGCCCCAGGGGCTCAAACCTGGTGCCGGCACTGCGGGATGATCGGGGGGTACTGCATCGGGAGAGCGCGGCGATCGCGGGGGTTTTTCTATCCTTTTTCCAGCAACTTTATGCAGCGGAGTCTCCCCCCTTGTCGCAGATGGCGGACTATGTGGGGGAGCTGAATCTGCCCCGGCTCTCTGAGGCGCAGAGGGCGCAGTTAGATCGGCCGATTACAGTTGCGGAGTTGCAAGCTGCTATCTCCAAAGCTTGTTGCTATAAGTCTCCGGGGTCGGACGGTCTGGGAGCGGAGTTCTATAAGATTTTGAATGAGCTGATTTCCCCAACTTTAGCTGCCGTACATAATTTGAGGGCCCGGCAGGGGTATTTTCGTTGGGGGGATAACCAGGCCCATATTGTTCTCATTCCGAAACCGGCCAAAGACCCCCTAGTCGCAGCATCATATCGCCCTATCTCTTTGCTTAACTTTGATCTTAAACTAATGGCAAAAATCCTGGCCGACCGCCTGTCGGAGTTCTTGGGGCAGCTTGTTCACGATTCCCAAGTGGGTTTTGTTAGGGACTGCTATGCAGTACGGAACTTGCGTAGAATAACAACTTCCCTTGAGTGGGTCCGGCGCCGCGGCATGCCCTCCTTATTAATCAGCTTTGACGCGGAGAAAGCCTTTGATAGGGTAGATTGGCAGTATTTGATGTACCTCCTCCCGCACTATGGTATTGGGCCCTCTTTTTGTAATATGGTGGCGAGCACTGTTCCCTCTAAGCTGTGCGCGTGTGCGCGCGCACACACCTCACCGAACGAGCGCACATACTTTACAACAGAGCGCACAAAAATTACGGTTCTGATTCTGATAGAAAACACAGACATCTTAAAATTAAAAAGTTGTTAAGTATTTACGGTTTTCACAAGTTCTACAATGTTTTCTAGTGCAATCAATGTGGTGTACATACAGTATTCTGATGTGTAGTCAAATTTTAAAGTATATAACTCCGAGTGTCGTTATGTGGCGCACAAAAATTTAACCTTCCTTCAAAAGCTGCACAGCTGATATTTTATGCGCACACAGCCTACAGAAAATTAGAGGGAACATTGGTGGCGAGCCTTTATTCAAACCCGACCGCAGCAATCTTATGTAATGGGGTCCTGTCTGAAGCCTTTTCCCTAAGACGGGGGACCCGCCAGGGGTGTCCCCTTTCTCCCCTTCTTTGTCCTGTCTCTTGACCCCCTCCTGCGTCGCTTGGAGCAGTCGCGAGAGATCCGGGGGGTACGTATCGGCGACCAGGAGTTTAAACTATCCGCTTTTGCCGACGACTTGTTAGTTCATCTGCTCTCACCCGCAGAATCCTTGCCCACCTTCTACGGGAATTCCAAACCTTTGGGAATTTTGCGGGGTTCACTATTAATCGAGATAAATCAGAGGCCCTGGATGTTTCGGGACAGCTTCGGCGTAGCTGGCCGGGTGAGTTCCCCCTTAAATGGGCGGACAGTCAATTTACCTACTTGGGGATAGTACTGCCCAGTCAGTTGTCTCAACTATACAGGAGCAACCTGTCTCGGGTGCTGGCCAAGGTGAGAACTCAATTACAGGCTTGGCGGACTCGTCCCCTCTCCTTGTCGGGGAGGATTGCGGCGATTAAACTGGTGATACTGCCCAGGATCTTGTATTGGTTACAGACTCTACCGGTTTGGCTACTAAGAAGGGATGTTCGGCGTTTTGAGTTGGAATTTAGGGGTTTTTTGTGGAGAGGTGCGAGGGCGCGGATCCCCTATAGTCGGTTGGTGGGGAAGGGGAGACAGACCTCGGAGCCTATGCGTTAGCCTGTCAAGCACGACATTTGGGGGACTGGCTGGGCTCTACTGAATTGTATACTCCTCTGGCGTTGGAGGAGGCCTATGTGGCCCCCCATTCTTTGCAGGCCCTGTTACACATGGACTCTAGCCGGTTGCCTGCCCACCTGGCTGGTAGTGTGTTATTGAACCCCGTGCTCCGGACATGGAGACAGCTAAATGTTTACTGGGGCCGTAGCTGGAGGGTGTCATGCTGGTTGCCCATTAGAGGTAATGTCAGTTTCACTCCAGGTACGGAGACCACCGTATTCCGAGCCTGGGGGGATAGAGGTTTGCAGAATCTTGGACACTTAGTTGACCCCGCTGGGAAACTTAAACCTTTCCCCTTCTTATCCCAGGAATATGACCTGGGGTCTAGTCACACTTTTGCGTACCTGCAGATCGCTCACTACATGGCCTTGCTCCCGGGTGAGGAGCTGCATGGCGACCGATCAGCTCAGATCATTGAGTTTTTTAGTCTGACCGGGGCGCAGAAACCCTCCATACGTTTGTTTAATTTGCGACTGGATCTTTTTTGGCCTCGACCCGACTTTCGCGGGGTGGAGCAGGCCTGGGAGGTGGAGCTGGGGCAGGCTGTTCCCCCCCGATACCGTTTCCGCTGCCCTTCAACGAATCGGCTACCTGGCGGACGGCGTCCGTTGGAGGGAGATACAATTTAAGTGTATCACTAGGGTTCATTTTTCTCCGCGACGAGCTTTCCGCTGTCATTTGACCCCGGATGGTAGTTGTCCGCGGTGTGCTGAACCCATGGCGACCTTATTGCACATGTGGTGGGGATGCCGGCGGATCCGTCCGTATTGGCGGAGGATAAGCGGTTTCATGGCTACCCTCCTAGGACAGCCCATATCCTGGGATGCAGGCCTGGTTACCTTGGACCTCCTGAGTCTTAACTCCCCGAAGGGGAAATGGGGTCGTTGGCTGGTGCGGAAGGCTTGTCTGGTGGGTAAGGGCCCACTTTTACATAGATGGCGGGAATGAAACCCTCCCTCCTACTGGGAATGGCGGAACTCCTTCCATCAACTGATGCTCCTGGAGTGTAGGGGGGCAAGGGGCCATGCTAAACGTTGGGCTGCCTTTCTGTTACTATGGGACCCATATATTCAAGTCCTGAGTTCCCGGGTGCATAACGAGGTCCTGCAGTTGGGATGTTAATTGGTGGCTTGATCGGGAGTAGCCCCTGACGGCGATTTGTATAGCTTTATGCTCTGATCCAGATGTTACTGCCTATGTATATGTGGGGGGGGGGGGGGGCGGGTTGGGAAGGGAGGGAGGGGGGAGGCACGGGCGGGGGGGATTAAATTTTGGAAATATTGTGTCCATCATTGTTCCCACCCTGGGGATCAGAGTCCACCCCAGGGCGGAAGTAGTTGAATGTTGTATGTTATACCAGTTTGTCATGATGGATCATAAATAAACATTGGGGGAAAAAAAAAAGGTAGCCGAGATCAGCACCGGAGGTGCTGCCTCAAGGCGGGAAGGGAACCAGTACTCAAACCGGACAAAGGAAAGGAATTAAAGAACTTTTTCTGGGAGAGTAGAGGACCATGTCCATAGGGCTCCACGGAAAAAAGGAGACTGAGCAAGATGGCACCCTTGGGCAGAAAGGGGATCACGCATGCGTGGTAGCATACCCAAAGGCTTTCTCTGAAAGCTGGGAAAATGCTCCACGCGGGGCTCCGTCGGTTCCGACGTCACCCAGATGTGAGGAATGACTTCCTGCTTGTTCCTGGAGAAAAATAAATCCCTGGTGGCCCAGCGGCCCCGATCTCACCCACCCAATAACAAAAACCCCTGGTGGCTCAGTGAACCCCAAACCATCCATCCCCCTCCTGATGCCTTTAAATCTGGAGCGGGAACACTCCCGCCCCTGTGCCACCATCTTGAAAAATTGTCAGTTCTTGCAGGTTTGACTCAAGGCAATCTGCTGCCTGAGGTGAGGGATGAGATGGTGCCAGTGGTGGGAGGGGGGAGGTTTTCTCGAAATTCTAATCAGGTACTGAACTAAATCAATCAAAAAGCCGATTAGATTATATGGAGGAAATGCAAGATGTTTGCACACCTAGGAACTAAAAGAAAAAGTGAGAATCACAGCACAGTTTATAAAATTAAATTAGAACTCATTTTTATTTTGTTATAAACTGTTATGGTTCTTGCTTTTTCTTTTTGAATATATATTTTGCATATATTTTGTCAAACGCTTGGCAAGGTCTCAGACTTCCCGACACCATCAATGCTTACTGCCAGCAACCCAGCAGAGCCGTGCCAAATAGCATCAATGACCTGCCAAGATGTCTACAATTACTGAAATGTGCATAAAATCTTCTTTCACAGTTTTGCAATCACTAAGAAGGAATACTAAAGTGCTTGTAATAATCCAAAAAATGCAAAATTAACTTATCTCAATTTTGCCATAGTCCAGAAAAGTTTCCCAACGCTGTCTTTATAGCGCTTCAACGCGTCCTGTGCAGGATTCTTCAGGGGAAAATAAATCATGCTACTCGTATTTCAAGTAAAGCCGGCTAAGCCGGACTTAATTTACAGAGAAAGGTTCCTGCTTCCTGTGGCTCCCAGCTTTTAACCGACAATCAGCATATAAAAAACTTTATCCCAGAGATGCTGCCCAAGGAGAGGTGATCCTTCGAAGACGTGGGCAGCATCTCTGGGATAAAGTTTTTTATATGCTGATTGTCGGTTAGAAGCTGGGAGCCACAGGAAACAGGAACCTTTCTCTGTAAATTAAGTCCAGCTTAGCCGGCTTTACTTGAAATACGAGTAGCATGACTATTTTCCCCTGAAGAATCCTGCACAGGACGCATTGAAGCGCTATAAAGACAGCGTTGGGAAACTTTTCTGGACTATGGCAAAATTGAGATAAGTTAATTTTGCATTTTTTGGATTATTACAAGCACTTTAGTATTCCTTCTTAGCGATTGCAAAACTGTGAAAGAAGATTTTATGCACATTTCAGTAATTGTAGACATCTTGGCAGGTCATTGATGCTATTTGGCACGGCTCTGCTGGGTTGCTGGCAGTAAGCACTGATGGTGTCGGGAAGTCTGAGACCTTGCCAAGCGTTTGACAAATAGTACATTTGTGAGAAGATTTTTAATTTGGGGTAAAGTTTTTTGAGCGATTAATTCATAAATGGTTACGAGTGCACACTAGTGTTACTGGCATGGAGCTTAGTAAGTATGCTACAGGATGTTGTACTAAAAAAAATGTCTTTTTAAATTGAAATCAGATCTTGGCAATATGCATCTTCTATAATCAATTTAATCTCCTTTGAATACCCACAACCAGATCTTTGACAAGAGGACACTAAAATTGACTAAAGTGTGTTAAACCATTAATGTGCATTTTAGCTCACTGTAACTATTAGTCCAGAGCCATGGTAACAGTTATCGCACTGGCATGATAGCTGCCATGAACTAATTCTAGCAGTAACTGCATATCACATGATACGGTGGAATGTGGGTGTGGAGAGCACATTGCAGTTAGTACGAGGGTACATATTATACGCTGTCAATGTTGTAATTAGTGTGGGTACCCTTATCATCACCTCAGTGGGTGGAGGGAAGTGCACTCGTGTTAATTACAAATGCTGTTGCCATGTGTTAGGGTATGTTTCATTGAAATAACTGCTGGGAACATGCTGGCCATGATCTCAACAGCACACGACTTCTGCACCTACAGCATGTTAAGTTTTCCTCAAAATACACAATAAGTGAAAAAAAAAACCTTACCACACCTTAGAAAAATGGCTCCTTCATGTCACTTAACTGTCTCGTCTTCCTGTATTATTGAATATTGCTCACAATACAGAGGAAGAAATACACAGCTCTGTTAGTGTCACATTGATTCTCTGCTCCACATGTATTAGCAGACTTACAATTTTTTGTTAACTGAAACATCATCAAGTATATGATGACAATTCTAAGAAATTAATTCAACGTGAACAAGAGTATGCTCTAAGGGACTTAATTCCAAGACCGCATGGTGCTATTTCCTTTAAATGAGGATATAGCTACAATATAATTCACTCTGACTGGTGTGATATTTAATTAAATTAATGCACATGCTTGGCACATTTTTGCAATTGCCTGAACGTGAGAAGACATGAGTGGAGCTCTGACTTTAGTAATCTCATTGATTAATATTTTTAAGATTGTTGTCATTTTTTAGA
This sequence comes from Ichthyophis bannanicus, assembly GCA_033557465.1. Classification (NCBI taxonomy): domain Eukaryota; kingdom Metazoa; phylum Chordata; class Amphibia; order Gymnophiona; family Ichthyophiidae; genus Ichthyophis; species Ichthyophis bannanicus. The sequence continues at coordinate 190,904,697 of CM066031.1, read as the reverse complement.
TCATAAACAAATATTGATTTTTTTGTAGATTAACCCCAATAAAGCCCCTGAGGGAGTGAAACTACTGGCCAGGACAAATGGTAGAAGAGGTAGAAGGAAGAAGAGAAACAGTTTTGTTGAATAGTCTGTACAAAAGAGGTTTAATAAGCAACAGTCATGAGTTGATTTTTATTTTTAACAAATATATGAGGCGATGAAAGTAAGTAGAATTTTTAATTTAATTTGATAGTTGAAGTATATGCATAAATGAACACTAGATTCTAAAAAAGGATTTCAAAAAAGGTTTTTGTTGGAGGGGTGATGAGTGATAAGTTGATGTATAATTATTTGACATTGTTAACATATTTGACTTCCAAAGTTTGTCCAATACTAGCTCTCCCATCAGCCCATTTCTAATGCTAGCCCCCCCATCAGCCCATTACCAGTCCTAGTAAATAAATACTAGTAAGTAAATAGTAAATAAATCATTACAACAGGGTATACTACCAAAAGAACTCAAACTCTCAGCAATCCGCCCAATTTTAAAAAACAACTCACTAGATAGCAATGATCCATCCTCGTACAGACCTATTGCTGGTATCCCCTTCCTGACTAAAATCATTGAAAAAGTTGTCCAAATCCAGCTTCAGGATTTTATAGATACCTCAACACCCCTTGATGAACATCAATACGGGTTTCGCCCCTTCCATGGCGTAGAAACACTACTCCTTGTCCTCCTTGATTCCCTTGTCAGAGGCATGGACAACATCAAACAAGCCTTCATATTGGTATTTATTGATATCTCTGCTGCATTTGACAGTGTAAACCATAACATACTAATCTCAAGACTTAGCCATTTAGATATAAAAGAAGTAGCTCTCAAATGGTTTAAATCATATCTATCTGAAGGATCACAATATGTACAAATTGATCAAGATGCATCACCACCATTTCCACAAGAACAGGGAATACCACAAGGCTCATCACTTTCTGCCCTCTTGTTTAATCTATATCTACAACCAATATGCACCATCTTCAAAAGACATAATATAAACTACCACATTTATGCGGACGATATTGTACACCCCGATTAACACAAATGACTCTAACTATGATAACCTATCAACCTGCCTCTCTGAAGCCGAACTATGGCTTCGATCAAGGAATATGCACATTAATTTTAAGAAAACTTAAGTACTATTTACTTTGAGAAACCCTAACTTCTCACCTCCGCCAGACATTAAACTCCAAAACTTCTCCCTCCCGGTGAAGCAGGAAATAAAATATTTGGGAGTCACCCTTGACAGGACTCTTAGCTTCACCTCTCACATTAAGAAAATAGCCAGAACAATCTATTTCAAGCTTAGAACTATCCAGCCGCTTAGACCACTTATGGAAAAAGACGATTTCAGAACCATTACTCAAATTCTAATAACACCCCACCTTGACTATTGTAATGGTATACTCAAAGGCATAATAAAGATGAATCAAAATATACTTCAAATGGCTCAGAATGTTGCCGCACGAATAATTTCAAGGGCTAAATTGTCTGAACACATTTCTCCCATTTTATACTCTTTACATTGGCTTCCTGTTGCCAGTAGGATCCAATATAAAATCATATTGACTACATTTAAGTTAGTTAACAATATCGCCCCATCATATCTATCTACACTGATTCATAGCCCTTTAGATAATAGATTGAGAAGAAGGAGGAACCTTAATACTATTCAAGTACCAGATTCAATAAGAAAGACAAAGCAAATAACAAGCAACAGCGCTTTCTCAAATGTAGCACCTACACAATGGAATAACCTCCCTGACCAATTAAGGGAGATAAAAGATCTCCAAACATTCCGAAAAGAACTGAAAACATACTTATTCACTCAACATTACTACCAATTCTTGGATCTGGCCTCTCACCCCCCATAGCTCAATCTGTCAATACTACCTAACTACTCACTTACAATTTAATACTATCCAAAGCTGATTGATGTCACAGGTTATAAATGCCGCAGTTTGTAAATATTCAAAAGTTTTTGTTATAAGTTTATAAATAATTACTTTGGTTTAATATTCAAAAGTTTTTGTTATAAGTTGTAAATAATTACTTTGGTTTATATTGTTCTTTGTATATAGACGTAATGTTGCATAATGTTCCATGTACTTATTACCTTATTACCTTTGTTCCCTGTAAACCGCCACTGATCTTGGGAAGTGGCGGTATATAAAGGTTTTTCAAATAAATAAAGTTAGTATTTTTTTGCTTGATGAATGTGAGCTATATAAAGACATTTAAACAACAGCGAGTATAATATTTAATTTTTGGAATCTGATGGATAATTTAACTTACATTTTATCTGTATAGATCACCAGCAAACATGGACAAAGGCATCTAGGATCATCTAGGGGTAATGTCTCCATTCCATAACAGGAATGAACCTCACACCTAAACCCCAGGGTTTGTGGATTATTATCTTAATCTCTCAAATTTACTACTAACTCTAGTGAAGGGCTGCTCTTCGCCCCCCCTCACCAGTAACACTGCAGGGCTCTTGGAGTAACAGAAAACCACACTCAAAGCAATGAGAAGGAAATCTAAGAGACAGCAATAAAATACCACACACTTCTATATAGATACACCAAAGCTTTGCGGAGAGAAACAAATAGAAACAAGTTCTCTTTGCTTACTCTAACTATTAGCTATGGTTTACTTTATTTATAAGGCTCTTTTGGAGGATACAGCATAATTTCACTTTATTGTTCTACGTCAGGTATTACATATTCATCACATCATAGGTCACTTTCTAATCAGCATAGGTCAGTATGAGGAGACATACATGTATTCCAAGACATAACTGTTTACTGCTGACTGCTTGATATCTAGTAACCCTGAGACTGAAAGGCTGGAGGACAAGCTGCCCCTTTTCTTATTTACAGGACTTGTACCTCTTCACCTACTTAGTAAGCAAATATATGAAGTTTATTTCTAAGCAAAGTTCTGAACAAATTTAACTCTTTCTCAGGTTTTCTTAGACAGTCTGGTTGTGTACACCGCCCTGTACAGACAAGCTTACATTCATATAGTAGCTGCATCGTGACAATGAGATTTTTTTTCTGGGGTTCGTAGGATGTAATTTGTATAGGCAACCTGCTACCCAGCATGATGGAAAATATTTCCGTTATATTTCCGCCATATTTTCTTGGTGTCTGACTACATTTCTTTGCATTTTTAGGATTTTCTCATTCTCCACATGATTTGCAGAATTGCTTGGAATGAACACCTCTATCCAACGCCATTTTGGTGCTCTTTTCCTTCATCATTATGTCCAGTTTCCTTGCATCCAGCTTTTTATTTGTTGGAATGAGAATCATTTGAGCTATTTATTAGACTGTTATATGATAAATACAGTCATTCCATTATAAATTCTTTTTTTCAGCAAGTCTATTATGCTGGAGAAGATGATGTTATGAACATGTAACTATGTCCAGCACTTCTGGAGCATGATAGCAATCAAAATTAGATCAATTACTGGGTCCCCCGAACACTGTCCTTCTCGATACCCCTGAAGTTATGTTTTCATGATTGCTGGGACAGAAGAAATATTTCCAAGTGTGAGGCAGTTATTTCATATCTTATCCATGCAGCTAGAATTTTGGAGAGTCTTGTTTTAGAAAGTAACACATTTTAGCTCCTAGAAATGTCAAATGTTTGAGATGTGAACGCTGAAAGACTTACAGTATATATTTGCTTTAAGGCGGGTTAGAAAATTAAAATGAAACCCAGAAACCTTACTGATCACAATATGTGATTCTTTGGCTTAAGTGTTATATATTTCATACCTCTCAGGATGCCCTGGATGGCATTACACACCAATTTCATGTATTACCACCTTTCTCTGTTCGATATATAAATATTTTTTATACTTTAGAGAACAAGCATTATATATTGTGAATTCTTTTGGCTAACTCTTGTAATATAACATCGAGTTATAGAGTTGTATTGTGTTTGAATAAAGTTTTTTGTTTATTTTTTTTTAAATTGGGAGTAAATATCCTAGTTAGTTATGAAGGATGGTTCATGGTACCACAGCACCAATAAGATCAATGCTAGATACAGCTGAAAGTCCAATGGAACAGGAGGAAATGGACAAGTCAGTCCAAAAATCTGCACATAAACAAAGTCTTACTGTAGCAAGGGACAAGCTCTTGTGGAATGTTCTCCCTAGCTCTTCTCAAGTCTCTACTTTGTCACTCTGTTCTAGGTTAAATCACTTTTTTTTTGAGGGGGTGAGGGGTTAGTTAGCCACCCCCAGGGTTTCCAGTACCACTACTAGTACTATTACTAATCATTACAGTTGGAATTAGGCAAGATAGCAGAAGTAAAAATGAGGCTGCTACTGTGCATGGAGGAATATCCACCCAACTTCCTTCTCACCTTTCTCAGTAGCCCAGTCACTATAGCAACACTTTTCCAGCCAAAGTACACATGACTTTTCTCAATCTGGTACATGCAAGTTTGAGCCATATTAAATTGGTGTCACTGCAAAACACTGGAGATAGCCTCATAAGGCTTGACAGCAGGAGTCAGACTTGAGCCTGGAAGCAAACATCCTTTACACAATGCATCAAGCACTCTCAACCTCGTCAACTTTTTTATCTCCAGGAACAAGCAGGAATGAGTCTTCACATATGGGTACGTCGGTACCGACGGAGCCTGCGCGGGAACGCTCCCCAGCTTCCCAAAAAGGAAAGCTTTTCGGAGCATCCCACAGCGCCTACACGCTGCCTTCCCGCCTTTCCTAACCAACTCTCCTCAGTTCTTCTTTGCCGCGGAGCCAGCAGGTCGAGCCCTGTCACCGCTGAAGAAGTTCTTTATTTTATTTTATTTTATTTCTTTGGTCGCGTGTCTGCCTTCCCCGACTCCGGACCGGTACCGCCGGTCTTTTCTTTCTTTCTTTAAAAAAAAAAAAAAATCGATATTTTTTCCTCACTTGGTGTACTTTTCTTCTTAAGGCCTCAGGGCCCACAAGAAAATTTCCCTCATGGAAAAACCAACCTCCGGGTTCAAAAAATGCACTAAGTGTAGCGGTACTATTTCTATTACAGATACCCATGAATGGTGTCTTAAATGTTTGGGTCCTGAACACTCCATTCCGGATTGTCCGTCCTGCTCCCTAATGTCTAAACGGGGGTTACAGAACCGAGCAGCTAAGCTCCATGTCCTGTTTCCCGCTGAGGCACCGGCAGTAGCATCGACATCTTCCAGGTCTTCTTCTCCTGAAGGATCTCAGGTAACCAAACATAAACCTAGCAGGTCCTCGAAGGGTAGATCTCCCTCTAAGCATCGAGATGCCTCCGGGCTTGCCCTCGAGGATCCTGCACCAGCCAAACATCCCCGGCGGGAAGCTCCGGCTTCCAAAGCTCCTCCTATGGGGTTACAGGTTGACATCGATGGCACGGCCTCGACCGATCACCTGTTAGAATGCTCTGGGGTACCGGCACAATCTACCGGTACCGACCTCCAGGCATTCATGGCGTCGATGGATCAGAATGTTCTGTCCATGCAGCAGGCTATTTCAGCCTTCATTCAAGCTGCGACGCCGGCGGTACCGCAACGAGCTCCGTTGTCGGTATCGGCTCCGGTACCGGCACCAGCGCCGATGCCGGTATCAACGGCATCGACATCGACCAGGATACCGACTGCTGCGGTTCCTTGTCCAGGGCTACTTCTCGGTACCAATCCGGTACCGGGGACGCCCGATGTCGATACCGCTCGATACGCATATCGAGCGTTAAAAGAGCACCCTGACAGGCGATACTTCGATTCCTCTGATGATTCTGATACATCAGATGAGTCTCCTGAAGTATCCATAGCCCTTCCTGAGGAGACGTCTTCTCCAAAAAGAAGAATGTCTCCTCCAGAGGACTTGTCCTTTCAAGACTTCATAAGAGAAGTAGCTAAAGGACTCTCTATTTCAGTAACCTCTGAATCAGAGCCTAGAGCAAAAAAATTAGATATTTTAGGATACTCTAGGGCTCCTAAAGAGGCAGTCACCTTACCAATTCATGAGATTCTTCATGAACACATGATTGATTTATGGGAGACTCCTCTCACTCTCTCTCCTCATTCTCGCAGGTTGGACACTATGTATCGTGTCCCTCCTTGTCCTGGGTTCCAGAAAACTCAGCTTCCTCACCATTCCATTGTGGTGTAGTCAGCTATGAAGAGGATAAAGAGTATAAAGAGACACTCTTCTGCTCCTCCAGGAAGAGAATGCAGGACCTTGGATGCTTTTGGTAGGAAAATCTTCCAGGCCAGTATGCTTATTGCCAGAATCAACTCATATAGCCTTCATATGGGTATGTTTCTGAAAGAAGTGGCAGAAAAGCTGCACACTTACCTCCCTTTTATTCCAGAAGATAAAAGGGAAGAATTCCGCATGTGGCTTAAGCATACTCAGGACATCTCCAAGTTTTCAAACAGGGCAGCCTTTGACTCCTTTGAAGGTGCCAGTAGAGCCTCAGGCATTGCCATAGCTGCTCGCAGAATTGCTTGGCTCCAGGCTTCTGATTTAGAACCCTGGGTTCAAGATGGCTTAGGAAATCTGCCCTGTACAGGTGAAAATCTGTTTGGCAAAGAGTGGCAAATTAAAGCCACTCAAATGGATGCAAAGAATTCTGCTCTGGATAGACTTTCAAGGTCTACCTCCATTCCTGCCAAGAAAAAGACTTTTAAAAAGTCTTTTTTCAAAAAGGGCAGGTTTCCTTCCACTTCTGGCCAACAATCTTCTACAGGTCGCTTTACCGCTAAGCGTCACCAACCTAAGCAGGCCAGGCCTAAGTCTACAGGGGCTGCTGTAACCCAGCAGTCCCAACCCCCTCAGGGTTTTTGACTTGATGCTAGAGAACTTAGCCTTTCTGGCTTTAACACAGCCAGAACCTCTCACCATTCCAGGAAGGTTAGTTCATTTTGCTCCCAGATAGGAGCAAATCACATCAGAGCAGTGGACCCTCTCCATCATAAGAGAGGGCTACAAACTTCATTTCTCAGACCTTCCTCCCCACACCATGGTGAGACACTTCAATTCTCCCACATCTCTTCTTGACCTTTTAGGTCAGGAGATAACTACCCTTCTTGCCCAAGGGGCAATAGAAGAAGTTCCTCTTCTTCAACAAGGGTCAGGGTTCTACTCCCCCTATTTTCTCATTCCAAAGAAGACAGGGGGATACAGACCCATTCTAGATCTCAGAGAATTGAACAAATTTCTATGCAAGGAGAAGTTCAAGATGCTTTCTCTGGGCACTCTCCTTCCATACCTTCAAAGTCAGGACTGGCTTTGTTCTCTAGATCTCAAGGATGCATACACACATGTACTCATCCATCCATCTCACAGAAAATTCCTACGTTTTCTTTTCCAGGGAAAACATTACCAATACAGAGTCCTTCCTTTTGGTCTGGCCTCTGCTCCGAGAAGTGTTCACCAAATGCATGGCAATAGTTGCTGCATTTCTACGCACTCTGGGAATATTTGTCTTCCCATATCTGGACGACTGGCTCATCCGAGCTCCATCTCAATCAGAGGCCCAGATTTCCCTGGACCGCACAAGGCGCATTCTGCAGTATCTGGGACTGGTAGTAAACCTCCCAAAGTCCCAGCTCATCCCTACTCAGTCCCTGGAATTCATAGGGGCCTGGTTGGATACCACCACTGCAAGGGCCTACCTTCCTCAGGCCCGTTGCCAACGTCTAGTGCAGCTAGCCTCCCAGATTCAGTCAAAGAGCCACTTAACTGCCAGGGAGATGCTACAACTGCTAGGCCACATGGCTTCCACAGTACATGTGGTACCCTATGCTCGCCTACACATGAGAGCAGCTCAATGGACTTTGTCCACCCAGTGGACTCAAGCTTCAGGAGCTCTATCAGACCAAATAGCAACCTCCAAACGTCTCTTTTGGTCTCTCCAATGGTGGATGTCCACTCAAAATCTGTTGCTGGGGTCCCCCTTCCAACAGTTGTTGCCCCAAGCAGCCCTCACAACAGATGCCTCTCAAACAGGTTGGGGAGCTCATCTACAAGACCTCTCCACCCAAGGCACTTGGTCCCCACAGGAGACCTCTCTTCATATCAACCACTTGGAGCTTCGAGCAGTGTTTCTAGCTCTCAAGGTCTTTCATACCCTCCTCAGCTACAAGACAGTCCTTATTCATACGGACAATCAGGTAGCCATGTTTTACATAAACAAGCAAGGAGGAACTGGCTCTCTGTCACTTTGCAACGAAGCTCTAAGATTATGGGCCTTCGCCAGAGAGCATCAAATCCATCTCCTGGCAGTATATCTCTCAGGAATCCAAAACTCTTGGGCAGACAGACTCAGTCGAGTTCTGCTTCCACACGAATGGTCCCTGCACATGGATCAGGTACTCAGAATCTTTCAAGAATGGGGAACCCCGGACATAGACCTCTTTGCAAGTCCGTGGAATGCCAAACTTCCCCGGTTCTGTTCCAGAATTCCGTGTCAGGGGGTTCAGGCCAAGGATGCCTTCCTCCTTCATTGGGGTCGGGGCTTCCTGTATGCCTTTTCACCCATTCCCTTGATTCCCAAGACTCTGTTCAAGCCCCAGAGGGATCAAGGATCTATGATCCTCATAGCTCCACACTGGCCACGCCAAGTGTGATACCCTCTACTTCTGCATCTCTCCCAAGCCCCCTCCCTGGACTTGGGAGCTGCGCCACACCTTCTGTCCCAGGAGGAAGGGACTTTGTGGCACCCAAACCCCAAGTCCCTTCACCTCAGAGCTTGGTTACTGAAGGCCTAGACCTTCAAGACTTGAATCTTTCTCAGCAGGTGAAGGATATCCTCCATGCTTCCAGGAAACCTTCCACCAGGCGTTCCTATGCTTTTAAGTGGAAAAGATTTTCCATTTGGTGTGCTGAAAAGGGTCTTGACCCTCTAGCACTACCTTTAACTTCTTTGTTAGACTATCTCCTGCATCTCTCCAATGCAGGACTTAAAACAAATTCAGTAAGAGTCCATTTGAGTGCTATTGCAGCATCCCTTAAGCCCATCAATGGACAACCTATCTCCTCTCATCCTCTTATTTCAAGATTCATGAGAGGCCTAACTTTAACTAAACCTCCCATTAGGACTCCTCCGGTGGCATGGGACTTAAATTTGGTTCTTGGTCAGCTTATGAAGCCACCTTTTGAACCCTTAGCCACTACCTCCTTGAAATTTCTTTCCTGGAAGGTTATTTTCCTCATTGCAGTCACTTCTGCTCGCCGCATCAGTGAACTGCAGGCCTTAGTGGCTAATCCACCTTATACAAGGTTCCATCATGACAAGGTCTGCACCCCTCCGGCCCAGCCACTGCTCTCCCGATCGGGGAGGAGCACGCCGGAGCAACGCAGCTCCTCCAGCCTGCTGCTCTACCCAATCGGGGCAGAGCAGCCACCATTTAAGGAAGCGCCGGCAGGCGCACAGGCCTCTCCACGGCCTGCACCCCTCCGGCCCAGCCACTGCTCTCCCGATCGGGGAGGAGCACGCCGGAGCAACGCAGCTCCTCCAGCCTGCTGCTCTACCCAATCGGGGCAGAGCAGCCACCATTTAAGGAAGCGCCGGCAGGCGCACAGGCCTCTCCACGGCCTGCACCCCTCCGGCCCAGCCACTGCTCTCCCGATCGGGGAGGAGCACGCCGGAGCAACGCAGCTCCTCCAGCCTGCTGCTCTACCCAATCGGGGCAGAGCAGCCACCATTTAAGGAAGCGCCGGCAGGCGCACAGGCCTCTCCACGGCCTGCACCCCTCCGGCCCAGCCACTGCTCTCCCGATCGGGGAGGAGCACGCCGGAGCAACGCAGCTCCTCCAGCCTGCTGCTCTACCCAATCGGGGCAGAGCAGCCACTATTTAAGGAAGCGCCAGCAGGCGTGCCCGCGCCTGGCGGGCCCGCGCCTGAGGGCCTCGCCAGAGGGCCCTTTGGCGTGGCCCTTAGGCGTGGACCGAAGGAACAAGGCCATACGGCTGCGCCTTGGACCACATCAACCAACTCCAATCAATGCTGAAATCTAACCGGCAGTGCCACTTCAGTAATTACACCAGCGAAACCGGAACCCTCACCCGAAGAAAACGTCTCCCTCGTCAGGAAAGTACTAAACGGATAACCTGGGACTCAGACTGACCCAACATCCAACTGCCAGACCGACATCCAAACAGCAGAGAAAAGTCCAGAACATTAAACCGCGAAAACGCAAGTAAAATCTCTCCACCCTCAGCTTAGCACCTACCCTACACGGTAGCCATCATAGAATCAGATATACATGATAACCCAAGCAAAGTAGTTCATATGCGAACTTTACTATATACTCTAAGAAATATTGCTCATACATATATCCTATAATACCAGATTAATGTATTATCCACACTTGTTCTATGATGTATGTAGCATAATTGTCTAACCTACTAGATCTAGTTTGCTCAAACAAGTGATAATTGCGTAACCTGCTACTAGTGTTACTGTTGTATGATCAGATGTTATCAGCTTAACCTCCTATTTACAATTACCTCTGAGATATATTGTATAATCTACGATCCAGCTAGTCCCAGTTAGCTTTGACTCAATATACCTGTGTAATCTGCAGTTAGCCAATATCAACAGTTATCTGTTAAGCTGCAGTCTCTACTACCCGTATAATCTGCAACTGAAGCAAAACTATCATAACCAGGCAGCTTAGCTGACCCACCACCGCCAACCAACATCCCAGCCCAAATCCACACCTCAACATAGATCACAAAATGGCCCTATCCTGCACCATCTCAATTGCCCTCTACCTCCTTGCTACAGGACTAGGCAATGTCACTGGCCTATATACTAACAACAATCACATACCAACTATCCACAGTTATAGAAAGAGGTGGCCAGATGCCCCATTCTATGAATCACTAGAAACCACTCAAACACACCACCACCACCTCCTGCATATATCAATACAGCATAGTAAAAAGAAAACACAGCGACTCCCACGTCTTTTGAAATGTGCCCTTGTAAATGCCCGATCGGTACGTAAAAAATGGCCAATCATCTCAGATACGATAACACTACACAACCTTGACCTGCTACTGATCACCGAGACATGGCTTTCCTGTGATGACAACGTGATACTCAACCAGCTCTTGCCCGCTAACTTCTCTGTCCATACATGTCACAGATCAGGCAAAAGGGGTGGCGGTGTCCTCGCCATCACCAGATCTGACCTTCATTTCAACATAAAAGATGCAACCAGCTCGCCGCTCCTAGACTCAATCTCGATAGCGAATAAGTGTTCCTCCATCAATCTACTCTACAGAGCTCCATCATCCGATCCAGATGCACTAACAACGATAATCGACACGGCCGCAAACTCCCAGAGCCCACATACAACAAGCTGGGTACTAGGAGATTTCAACCTCCCCTCCCTGCAAGACACTCACTCAAAGGCGTTTCTCGAAGCCCTGAAGGATCTAGGATATAGCCAATTAATCAAGGATCCTACCCACACAAAAGGAGGCATGCTTGATCTAATATTCACCACAGACCCAACCAGCAGAGGAACAACCATCCCTGAACTATCTATTACCGCTGTCCCATGGTCTGATCACTCATTAATCCTATTCCAAATTCCTCAACCAAGCCAAGGCCAAAAGGTAGATAACTCAACAATTGGTCAATCCAACAATCCGCCAAGAAGATTCCAACCATTCAACAAAGAACTTATCCTGGAATCAACAATCCCACTAATAACCTCAACAGCACACAACCCAGACGAACTAGTCTCCAGCTGGAATGATATACTCAGCTCAATAGCTGTTCGCCCAGCAATAAACAGACCTCAAGGGAAACGACACACAGCAACATGGTACTCTACTGAGCTGAAAGCCTCACTCGCGACACTAAGAAAACTTGAGAGACGATGGCGCCGCTCACGCTCAGAAGTAGACCAAAGTGCATACAACCTACAGCTCACAGCGCACCGTACCGCAGTAACTGAAACCATGAAACGTTACCACGCTGACACCTTAAAGAGATCCCTCAACAAACCTCGTGACCTGTTTGCCCTTGTTAAGCGACTTACAACAGAACCTGCATCAGAACAAGCAAATGGAATCCATCCTCAAATATATGCAGACTATCTACAAACCAAACTATGTCAGATAAACAACAACTCTGCGTCCAATACTATCCTTCAGCCTTACAACCAAACATCACTCACTACCTTCATGACCCCATCCAAACAATGCATCGAAAACACCATAGCAGCTATCAACACGACTACAGCACAATCTGATCCATGCCCAGCATTCTGGATCAAAGAACTACGAACAGACCTCAGTCCCATCATAGCCAGACTCATGCAACAATCGTTCACAACAGGTGATTTCCCACGCACCCTCAAACACACATCAATAAGACCTCTACTAAAAAACAACAAACTCGACCAACAGAAACCGGAATCCTACAGACCTATAGCAAGCATACCGATGCTAGCAAAAATAATGGAAAAGGAAGTTCAGAGACAAATACAAGACCACATTGACTCCAATGCACCACTGGATCCATGCCAACACGGATTCAGAGAAGCACACGGGGTTGAGACCCTTCTTACCACACTCTTCAGCAGCATAATATCAGGCATCAACAATACCCGCCAAGGCTTTGTCCTTGTCTTCCTTGACATCGCGGCGGCGTTTGATTCCGTGAACCATGAACGCCTCTTAGAACGCCTCAAAGAAAAAGGAATCTCCGGTAAAGCGCTCGAGTGGTGCAGGTCCTACCTCTCTGACAGATGGCAGCAGGTTCGATCCAAAGACACATCTTCAGAACCATTCCACCAAAGCCAAGGTGTCCCACAAGGATCCTCCCTCTCTGCCTTGCTGTTCAATATATACATGCAACCTCTCTGCAACCTTATCCGGTCCTTCAACGTGAACTGCATGATATACGCAGATGACGTGCTATTATACATGCCTTTTGCAACAGAAAACCCAGACCTCTCACCAATAACATGCTGCATAAATGAAATATCCAACTGGCTACAATCTCAAAACCTCCGGATTCAACACAAAAAGACGGAGGTCATGTTCATTACAAGAAATCGTAACTTCACTGCGCGCCTACAGTACTAAAGGTGAAGGAAGCTGACCTCCAGATCAAATCCGCGATCAGATACCTTGGCGTCACACTAGACCAGAACCTAAATATGCAGGCGCATATAAGTAACACTGTAAGGGCAGTATACCATAAAATCAGATCCCTCAGATACCTACGATCGCTGCTGCAGCCTGACGATTTCAGGACCATCTTTCAAGCACTAATAATTCCGCATTTCGATTATGCGAATGCAATACTGCAAGGACTCCCCCAAACCACTCTGAACCCACTGCAAATGGCAATGAACACCGCAGCAAGAGTACTACACGGAGCATCCAGGAAAGACCATGTCACACCCATTATGAAACAGCTCCACTGGCTCCCGATTCAAGGTAGGATTACATTCAAGACCTTGCTACTCACCTTCAAAGCCACCAACGGTCTCTCGTCAACATCACTATCAGAGATAGTCCAGAAGACACCCCACAATAGGGACAGAAGGTCAGTAGCACAAAACACCTTGATAGTCCCAAGATCAATGACTCAATGCACCAAGTCAACATCCAGCAGGGCATTCAAACTTTATGCACCAATGATCTGGAACAGCCTCCCTCACAACATCCGAACAATCCCAGACATATTCCAATTCAGGAAGGCTGTGAAACACTACCTCTTCCTCCTACATTACCCAGAAACCAATGAAAGCTCAGCACCAATTACCGAGACCTCACAAATCTCCTCTGTCTGAAACCATAAGAACACATGACCAGCCTGTAAATTGTATATATTGTTATTGTATATAGTTACCCTGTTAGCCAAGTTGTTCTCCTGTTCATATGTAAACACAAAGTACTATTGGAAATGTGTATGTTCGTTGTTTATTGTAAACCGCACTGATGCTGAATAGCGCGGTATAAAAGAGACTTTAAATAAATAAATAAATAAATAAAAATAAGGTAGTCCTTAGGACAAATCCACACTTTATGCCTAAAGTGGTCTCACCTTTTCATCTTAATCAGGAGGTATATCTACCTGTCTTTTTTCCAGCTACTCATGCATCCAGTGCAGAGAGGAATCTTCATACTCTGGATTGTAAAAGAGCTCTTGCTTTTTGCTTACATAGGACACGGCAACATAGAAAGTCTTCCCAGCTTTTTGTTGCTTTTGATCCTTCTCATTTGGGACTTCCAGTCTCTAAGAGAACACTGTCCAATTGGATTGCTCAGTGTATTTCTTTCGCCTACCAGAGTAAGAACCTTTCTCTGGAGAGCCATGTCACAGCTCATAATGTGAGGGCCATGGCCACCTCTATGGCTCATCTAAATTCTGTGTCCATCGACCAGATCTGTCGAGCAGCCACCTGGGCCTCTGTTCATACCTTCACAGCCCATTACTGCTTGGACAAGGATTCCCGCCGGGATGCCTTGTTTGGTCAGGCTGTCCTCAGACACCTGTTCCATTCTTAAACAACTCCTGCCCTCCTTCCCTGGATGGATGCCTGAGATCCATAGGAGGACGCAGACCCCTTTCAGGGTCTCATATCCTTGGGGATCTCCCAGGCATCTCAGCTAGGGAGTCCCTATATGTGAAGACTCATTCCTGCTTGTTCCTGGAGATAGCACAGTTACTTACTTGTAACAGGTGATCTCTGGGAACAGCAGGAATAAGTCTTTACAACCCACCTACCTCCCCTAGGAGTTGTATCTCTTTTCTATCTTTCCTTTCCTCTCTCTCTCTATTGTCTCAGCTTTAAACTCGAACTGAGGAGAGTTGGTTAGGAAAGGCGGGAAGGCAGCGCACAGGCGCTGTGGGATGCTCCCAAAAGCTTTCCTTTTTGGGAAGCTGGGGAGCGTTCCCGCGCAGGCTCCGTCTGTACCGACGTACCCATATGTGAAGACTTATTCCTGCTGTTCCCAGAGATCACCTGTTACAGGTAAGTAACTGTGCTTTATTGTAAAAAGGTGGCCATCCTTGGAGAAAAAAGGAAAAGCTACAAAACAAATTATAGCTGAGCTGAGATCAATATAGAAACATAGAAATATGACGACAGAAAAAGACCACATGGCCTATCTAGTCTGTCCTTCCATATCAACAACTACAACAGTCCCCTTTTTTCCTTTAGAGATCCTCTGTGTTTGTCCCATGCTTTTTTGAATTCAGTTACTGTCCTCATCTCTACCACCTCCACCGGGAAACTATTCCACGGATCCACCACTCTTTCCGTATAGAAATATTTATGCAAATCACTTCTGAATCTATCCCCCGTCACCCTCATCCCATGTCCCTTCATAGCAGAACTTGATTTCAATTGAAAGAGGCTCTCCCCCTGAACATTTATGCCACGGAGGTATTTAAACATCTCAATCATATCACCTCTATCCTGCCTTTCCTCTAAGGTATACATATTAAGATCCTTAAGTCTGTCCTCGTATGCTTTATAATGAAGACCACTAACCATTTTAGTAGCCACCCTCTGCACCGACTCCATCCTGTTCACATCCTTTTAAAGGTGCGGTCTCCAGAATTTCACACTATACTCCAAATGAGGTCGCACCAAAGACTTATACAGAGGCACTATCACCTCCTTTTTTCTGCTAGCCATTCCTCTCCGTATGCACCCAAGCATCCTTCTAGCTTTTGCCGTCACCTTTTCTACCTGTTTAGCTACTTTAAGATCATCAGACACAACCACGCCCAGGTCCCACTCTTCTTTAGTGGACAAAATTACTTCACCCCCTATACTATATTGCTCCCTTGGATTGCTGCAGCCCAAATGCATGACCTTACATTTTTTAACATTAAATCCCAGCTGCCAGATTCTAGACCATTCTTCAAGCTTAGCTATATCCCTCTTCATGTTATCTACACCTTCCTGGGTGTCTACTCTATTGCAGATTTTGGTATCATCCACAAAAAGGCAAACCTTACCCGACAGCCCTTCCGCTATATCACTAACAAAGATGTTAAAAAGAATCGGACCAAGGACAGATCCTTGGGGCACACCACTGGTAACCTCCTTCTCCTCAGAGTGAGCCCCATTTACCTGTACTCTTTGTTGCCTCCCACCCAACCAATTTCTAACCCAAGCAGTAACTTTAGGGTCTATCCCTAGGGTGCTTAGTTTGTTTATAAGTCGCCTGTGAGGAACAGTGGCAAAGGCTTTACTGAAATCTAAATACACCACATCTAGGACTCTCCCTCGTTCCAACTCCCTGGTCACCCAGTCAAATAAATCAATCAGATTTATCTGACAAGACCTGCCTCTGATGAATCCATGCTGCCTCGGATCCTGTAAGCTGCTGGACTCCAGAAACTTCACTATTTTCTCTTTCAGTAGCGTTTCCAATAATTTACTTACCACCGAAGCTAAACTAACCGGCCTGTAGTTTTCAACCACATCCTTACTTCCGGTTTTATGTAAAGGCACATGAGCCTCTCTCCAGTCCTTTGGCACCACTCCCAACTCCAACGAGGCATTGAAAAGGTCAGTCAGTGGAGCTGCTAGAACGTCCCCAAGTTCCCTCAGTATTCTAGGGTGTATCCCATCCGGTCCCATCGCTTTGTCTACTTTAAGTTGAGCTAGGTTCTCATGAACACAGTCTTCTGAAAATTGTTGAAGATGTCCTTCGCTTCTGTTCCTGTTTGTGGGTGTTTTCTGAGGTCCTGTTCATGGTTCTTCATCTGTGAACACAGAACAGAAATATTTGTTAAGCAATTCCGCTTTATCCTCATCAGCTTCTACATATTCCTCCCCTTCACCCTTGAGTCTGACAATACCACTTTTGCCCTTCCTCTTCTCACTAAGACGTCTGAAAAATGTCTTATCCCCCCATTTTATTGCATTGGCTATTTCCTCCTCTTTTTGAATATTTGCTTTCCTGACTACTTTGCTAGCTTCTCTAAGTTTTTCCAAACATAGATGCCTGTCTTCCTCTCTCTGTGATATCTTGTATTTCTTGAAGGCCTCCCTGTTTTTCTTCACTTTTTCAGCTACCTCTTTCGAAAGCCATAGCGGTCTCCTTTTCCTTTTACCTTTATTTACCATTTTAACAAAAAGGTTGGTTGCCCTTAAAATATCTCCTTTCAGTTTTGCCCACTGTTTTTCTACATCCCCCAGCTGTTCCCATCCTGCTAACGACTTCCTGAGGTATTGGCCCATCTTGGCAAAGTTAGTCTTCCTAAAGTCTAAGGCCCTCACCTTTGAATGGATTCTAACAGCCTTAGTCCTAATACTGAACCACACCATCTGGTGATCACTGGATTCAAAATGATCTCCTACTATAACATCAGAAACACTTTCACCATTGGTAAGCACCAAG
This sequence comes from Ichthyophis bannanicus, assembly GCA_033557465.1. Lineage (NCBI taxonomy): Eukaryota > Metazoa > Chordata > Amphibia > Gymnophiona > Ichthyophiidae > Ichthyophis > Ichthyophis bannanicus. The sequence continues at coordinate 190,887,275 of CM066031.1, read as the reverse complement.
TCCAGTATGGCCCCTTCACATGTGGGGTCTTTTACCAATTGCTTGAATAGTTCTCCCTGTAGAGAATCCAGGATCTCTTTACTTCTAGCAGGAATGTGCCAATTAACATCTGGCATATTGAAATCCCCTATCAGTAGCACTTCCCCTTTCCTAGCAATGCTGCGTATGTCTTTAACTAACTCTCTGTCCACCTCTTCCTCTTGTGAAGGAGGTCTGTATATGACGCCAATGCAAATAGATTTCTCTTTCCCTCTTTCTAGTTTAACCCACAATGCCTCCTCTCTCCCTTTTAAGCTCTGTAATTCCAAAGCTTTAATAGTATTTTTTTACATATAGTGCCACTCCTCCTCCCCTTCTTCCTACCCTGTCCTTTCTGAATAAAGTATAGCCAGGTATAGTTACATTCCAGTCATGGTTTTCTGTGAACCATGTTTCTATAACTGCCACTAAATCAAAGTCGGCCACTCCCACCAAAGCTTCAACATCAGGGATCTTATTCCCCATGCTACGGGCATTTATACACACTGCTTTCCATATGTTACCCCTGTTACCCATTTCCATAAAGGTATTTAATGCATCACTTACCTGGGGGCTTTTTTCACCCATCCCCAACAAATCTAGTTTAAAGCCCTCTTTAGTAGATTAGCCAGTCTACTACTGAAGACACGTTGACCTTTCTTGGATAGATGGATGCCATCTCTGCTCTGCAACCCTTGGAACAGCATCCCATAGTCTAGGAAACCAAAACGCTCTCGATGACACCATCCACGCAGCCATGCATTCATCTCCAGGATGCGAGCCTCTCTGCCTTGGCCTTTACCCTCAACAGGGAGGATTGAAGAGAACACCACGTGTGCACCTAACTGCTTCACCATATCTTCCCCATTATTCTCTCATTTGTATTCTTCCAAATTGACTTTAAAAGTCAGTCTGTCAACACTCTTTACCAAAATTTCCTGGTTTTGATGACCCAGAGGAGGAGGAGTCTAGTGGTTAGAGCACTGGCTTGGGAAACCAAGAGACCAGGGTTTGATTCCCACTAGCACTCCTTGTGGCCTTGGGCAAGTCACTTAACCCTCCATTGCTTAGAAAAATCCAAGTTATCAATGTCTCTGTTTAATGTACGTTTACCAAGTTTAAGTTACAATGTAAAACGCTTTGATTGAAATAATAAAGCGGTATAAAAACTGTTAAATAAATAAATAAAATATAACAGGGATGCAAATAAATAAATAAACCCATGTTAGAAATGGATTTGAAAATGAGAATCTGTTCTGTGTACATTTCCTCAGCGAGAGAAAAAAAAACGACCTCCTGGACAGTCTACAGAAAATTCCCCATTTACTGTATAACAGGATGGCAAAAACATTATAGCAGAATGTGATGGCTCTAACAAGACACAGAAATTACTTTAAGGAGTGGAGGAAAGATTGTGCTGGTTAAAATAAGTTAAAAACGGCAAAGGACTCCCCCCCCCCCCCCAAGTAATACCTCTAACTGGGAGCAGATGGTTGCTCTGCAGTAATGTAGAAAATCCAGTAGGTGAATGGCGCTGGCGCCCAAGCTCAGCAGTACGCTCACATCATCCATGAGCAACACAGGGAACTTCCATGTATCAGTGCCTGATGGCGCTAGAGACTCCAGGACAAAGTCATACAAGACTTTTAGGTCAGACTTAGCATCACTGAAAGACAAGAAGAGAGAGAGAAAGACTTTGGATTATATTTCCATGTCTATTTACCATTACAGTTTCCTAGAGATTAAAATCTCAGTGACCAGAATTAGCAGGAATCTAACAGTTTGCATTTGGATAAAAGAATACGAAGTTGCACTTTGCTCAATGTCCTCTGATCCATCACCTCGTATACTCATCTTATCGTTTAATACAAATTAAAAGTTAACTTTCCTGTTATCTGTGGTCCGTTACATGTGGCCATGAAACATGTTATTGCTCATGTCTGAGAAGTTCATTAGTGGGAGGGAAGAGAAAATGGCATGATCAGGAGTCTGCTTTGAGAAGCTGTTATCCATGATGAGCAAAAGAAAAGGATAAAATGGATAGGAAACCCTTCATTTCCCATAAGACCATCTCTGCTTTACCTTTGGCTTTGGCCGGTCCAATGGATACCTTTGTTGTTCATTCAAAGTTGCAGCCATTATCTCCTGGCGAGAGCCTGGCAGTTCCGGTGCTGGAGATGGGAAACTCAGCATTGTATTTGGAAACAGACATTTCTTTATCCTTGACACCCCTGGATTGTTCTGGGGGCTCCCCAGCACCTCTGTGCGCTAGAGGGTTTCCCAATGGAGGACAAACTTCTGGGTTGATGCAGTGTCTGAGCAAATGCTGCTGTGGGAACAGCAATAGACTGGATGTGCTTTGGCTATGGGAAGCTGAAAAGCAGCAGTGGAAGCTATAGCTGCTCCCTATGCATGGGATGAAAGTCTTTCTATGCTGGCCGGGCCGAATGTAAGTTTAACTTCTACCTCTGCTTTTACTCTGGAGAGACCGGCAACATCAACTTTGGAGGCCATATGGAATGCCAGTTCTAAGATGAGGGAAGCATAGGTTCCTCAGCTGCAGACTAACACAGCAAGTTCAAATGAATGCCTCATTTATTGTTAGAAGAAATTTCCTCTGTATTCCTATTAAATCTTCTCTGTTGGAAGTTCATAATAAAACCAGAGATTAGAGGGTTGTAATGAAGCTGTCATTAAGGATATATCTCTGCTTAAGTTAAAGACTGAAGTTCTGGAGAACTATTTACATACTTCTAATCTTCATTTGATTAATTCCCCTAAGTCACCACTGACTTCACCTAAAGACATATTTAAAAAAAATATTTGACAGATATCCTAGGGGTTCCTTCTGAGTCACTTGGGAGCTCCGCAAGAAGCAGAGTCACAGCAGATGGACATCCTGAATATCTCTGGTATCATAAAAAACTCTAGGATTTAGGAAAGGAAGTGACGTCATCCGATAAGATGGCAGCCTAATTGTAGGGCTCCCGTCGGGACACTATTGTTATAGCGAAAAAGCGATTTTATCCTCCTCCCTGGTGTATGAACGGGGCACCCGGGGGAGTTGAAGGAATGGCGATGTCGGCAAAGAAGAAGTTGGCCCGATTCAAATCTTCTTATGGAGGAGATGGAGAGCGGACCGGTCACGATCCCCAGGAGCACGTGGGGTCAGGTGCAGACTCTGAGGAGGAACCTGACCGGGCGGATGAAGGCTGTACGTGTGGTGACATCTGGGGGTGGATGCACTCCTTGAAACGGGAGATTGTTGCCACCAGAGGAGAAATCAAGGAGACGCTAACGGCGATCCGGGAGGACGTGCGGGATCTGGGGCATCGTGTGGAGAAATTGGAGGAGCAGGCAGACCTGATGACAGAGAATGATCTAGCAACAGAGGCCCGACTACGGAAGCTGCAAGGTAAACAAGACCTGTTAAAAGATAAGATTGAGGACCTGGAGAACTGCTCCCGTCGCAACAATGTAAGGATTCGGGGACTGCCGGAGTCGGCGGCGTATGCTGATGCACGGGAGGTGGTTCGGAAGGTCTGTCAGTTTTTACTACGTGCTGATGAGGGCCCGGAGGAGGAGGTGCCGATACAGCTGGAGAGGGCCCATAGGGCGTTGGGACCGCCGAGACCTGGGCAGCCCCGAGACACTGTGGCCTGTTTAACCTCCTATAAGGTGAAGGAGAAGGTGATGCGTGAGGCCAGTAGTCGCAGGAGTTTTGTTTGGGACGGTCAGACTGTGGAGATCTATCATGACCTTTCAGCGGTCACTTTGCAAAGGCGGGCCGAGAAGGTGAAGTATCGCTGGCTTTTTCCTTTTGCCCTATTAATGGATGTGAATGGGCGGGGCCTTCAAGTGAGGATGACTGAGGAGGCCTGGAGGATCTTGCGACAGGAGGGGATGCCTCATTTACCTGACAATGCTAAAGCTAAGGCACCCTCAGTGAATGCAGGAGCCGGATCGAGATGGGAGCGGGTTCCGGTGCCCGGCCAAAGACTGCGGAGGAAGGTGGGTCCAGCGTCGAGTGCAGTGTCGAGTGGAGGGGGAGAGGAAGCGCTGCTTCAAACAGCGGACACCTGAACATTGGGACTGGAGGCTGTGAGGGTTTGTCTTTTGGGGATGGTTATCTTTCTCGTTTGAATGCTTTATAATGTGTTTTAGGTCTGTGATCTTACGAGTTAGAGGTTGGGAGGGGGAAGAAAATGCGGTGTCCTCGGGGAGGTCTCTTCCTTGATGGTAGGCGGAGGTACGCTCCGCGGGCAGAAGGGGGGGATGGGAGGGGGGAGGAGGCGGGGAGAGGCATAAAATGTGAGGGGGGAGGGGGTGATCCATTGTTTATAATGGCTTCAGCATTAAAAGTGGGCTGTTTGAATGTGCGGGGGCTCAATACGCCCCAGAAACGGAAATTGCTGTGGAGGGAGGTGAGGGAGTGGAGGTGGCAGGTGGCCTTCATTCAGGAGAACCACCTGCGTCGTAGGGATGAGCGATTATTGCGCATCAAGCGCATATCAGTGCTTCTTCGCTGCAGGGGAGAGAGATCATAGGAAGGGAGGGGTTGCCATCCTGATTAGGCATGATGTTCCCTTTATGGTGGGGCAGGTTTTTAGGAAACCTGATGGTAGAGTTGTGGGGGTGGTGGGGGACATAGGGGGCGAAAAGATGACCCTGATTTCCATCTATGGTCCGAATAGTTTCCAGGGGAACTTTTGGGCGGAGCTGGGGGGGTGGTTGGAAGGGAAGATCCAAGGAGCCTGTTTGATGGGGAGGGGACTGTAATGTAGCGCTTGATGGGAGGCCCGGGCATAGAGGGGGGTGGGCCCCGGGTTTGCGGGAGTTTCAGAACAGGTTGCAGGACTTGGGTTTAGAGGATTTGTGGAGGTTGGCACACCCTAAGGAGAGGGACTATACTTTTTATTCGCCTGTACATGGCACGTATAGTCGGATCGATTACCTCTTAGGTGATGCTTATTGGCGGGAAAAATTGGACGGGGTTCAGATCGGCACGGCCACGTGGTCCGATCATGCGCCGGTGGAGGCGGGATTTGGCTCTTCTGGGGAAGTGGGGAGGCGCACTTTCTGAAGGCTGAATGAGTATCTTCTTCAGGGGGAGGAGGTGGTGAAGCGAATGAAACGAGTGATTGGGGAATATATGGACTTGAATGACACTGGGGACGTGACCATGGGGGTCCATTGGGATGGGTTGAAAGCGGTGGTTCGGGGCCACCTCGTGCAGGAGGGGGCGCGGAGGAAGAGGGGAATTCAGCGGCTCACCAGACATTTGGAAGAGTTGGAAGGGGCTCATAAACAGAGAGGGGGAGGGCGGCTGAGGGGTCAAGTTGAGGAGGCCCGGCACCAGTTGAATGCGCTACAAATTGAGCGCATTTCATATCAGTTGGAGAGGGTTCGTCAGCGCTATTATGAATTTGATAATAAAGCGGGTCGTCTATTGAGTACTAAATTAAAAGCTCAGAGACGATGACAAGCGGTGGCAAAAATTAAGGGACCCCAGGATATGATGTTGTATAAAGGTAAGGACATCCGAGATAGTTTTCGAGAATATTATAAGGATTTATATGCTGCGGAGTAGGGGGGGGGAGCATATGCTGTAAAGGAATACTTGCAGAATGCTGGGGAGGGGAGGGGAGTGGGCAGTTGGCCGTGTCTGAAGGAGAGGAGCTTGAAGGTGAGATTGGCCTTGAGGAGGTCCAGGGGGTTATCAAAGGCTTGGTGCAGGGCAAAGCCCCAGGTATAGATGGGTTTACGCGCTTGTTTTATAAAACATTTTTAGTGGAGTTGGGGCCGATACTGATAAGGGTTTTCAATGCGGTTTTGCGGGGAGAGGCCTTACCGGCATCGATGAATCAAGCCGCTATAGTGGTTATTCCGAAACCCGGTAGAGACCAGACAGTGTGTGGCTCTTTTAGACCCATCTCTTTACTCAATCTTGATGTAAAGGTTTTAGCTAAGGTGTTGGCACTGCGACTGGGGCCGTGGATGCCGAGCTTGATCCATCCTGATCAATCGGGCTTTATTGAGGGACGACAGCCAGCAGATGGGGTGAGGCGTGTTTTGCAATTGGGGTGGTTAGCCAAGAAGGAACAACAACAGGCTATGTTTTTAGGTATTGATGCGGAAAAGGCCTTCGATAGGGTTGATTTTACTTTTCTATTGGCGACTTTGGAGTATGTTGGACTTGGTCCCCATTTTAGATCCTGGATTAAGGCTTTATATGCAGCGCCGGAAGCAGCGGTCTTTGTTAATGGGGGATATTCAGAGTTTTTTCCCTTGGGGCGGGGTACACGGCAGGGGTGTCCGCTGTCCCCGCTCCTATTAGCGTTGGTCATGGAACCCTTGGCAGCTAGGGTCCGGTCGCTTCAGGATATTAGGGGGATTGAGGTGGGGTCTTGGCAGCATAAGATCCTCTTATTTGCGGACGATTTGCTTTTTACTTTGACACAGCTGCTTGTCTCCTTACCGATTTTGATGCGGGAACTATGGGAATATGGGAGGTCATCGGGCTTTAAGGTTAACTGGGATAAGACAGAGGTGTTGTCGATTTCCCTGCTGCCCCAGTTGGTGGTATCTTTACAGGCCCCGTTTCCCTTTCGATGGGCTAAGGGGGCTATAAAATATTTGGGAGTTCAGGTCACGGTGGATCAGGGGGATCTTTATGGGGCAAACTATCCGCCCTTTATGGTCAGTTAAGGCGGGATTTGGCCAGGTGGGGTGGGCAGGACCTGTCCTGGCTGGGGAGAATTGCGTCTGTAAAGATGAATGTGTTGCCCCGTTTGCTATATTTGTTTCAGACGCTCCCAGTTCCGCTTAGGCAGAAGGATCTCAGGCAATTGCAGAGTCAAGTGTATGCCTTTGTATGGAGAAATAGTAGGCCACGGGTGAGTAGGAGGGTATTATATGCTACAGGGTCCAGGGGGGGGATTGGGGGTTCCAGAATTGGCAAGGTACTATGAGGCGGCTCAGTTGCGTATGATGTTTGAATGGAGGGATAGGGGGAGTCGTCCTAAAGGATTTTGGGAAGTGGAGCAATATTGGGTGGAGGGGATTTCGTTGCAGTATTTGCCTTGGCTGATGGGCCCTCCGCCTGGGGGTCGGTGGCGGGAAAATCCATTTATGTGGCATCTGCTGATGCAGTGGTTTAAGGCTCGCAGGAAATTTGGCCCGGGGGTGACCTTCTCTAAATTGGCTCCGATAAGGGCGACTTCGGGGTTTCTCCCGGGGAGGGAGGGGGCTTTCCAGCGGTGGGAGAGGGAGGGTCTAGATACGTTTGTTAAACTCATGGATGGTGGGGAATTGATTCCGTTTTCGGATCTTAGGGTGAAATATCATTTGCTCTGTGGCGACTTCTTTCCCTATATGCAGGCAGCCCACTTCCTTAATCAAAAGGAGATCCAGGCGAGTTGGCAAGAGGGGGGTGACGATAGGGAGGGGTTGTGGATGGTATGGGAGAAATCGAGGGGACTGATTTCTGCTCTCTATAGGGGGCTAGGGACTGACCCTTCTGTGAAGTTCCCCCACCAGCAAGAGTGGGAGAGGGACTTGGGCCGTGAGATGGATGAGCAGGAGTGGAAGAGGGTGCATGTTAATATTGGGCAACAGGCCCTGTCAGTGGCAATTAGGGAGACCTCCTACAAGATACTTTTTCGGTGGTATTATACACCGGTTAGATTGCATAAGATGTTCCCTGGAGTGTCAGATTTATGTTGGAGGGAGTGTGGGGGAAGGGGGACCTTTTTGCATGTCTGGTGGGAGTGCCCGCGGGTAGTTGAATACTGGGGGGAGGTGGGGAGGTGGATATTGGAGATCTTTGGAGAGGGAGGAGGTTTGGACACGGGGTTCTGCTTGTTGGGGATTAGTCCTGAGGTGGGTCCCAGGAAGTATGGGTGGCCCATTCGGGCTTGTATTCAAGCGGCCCGTAGTGAAATTGCTCGGGTGTGAAGGCAACCCTTGCTCCCTGGGATGGATCAGTGGATGAGCCGCCTGCGTCGTATTGTTCTGATGGAGCAGTTAACTGCTGTGAGGAGGCAGAAGCAGGAGAAATTCAACAGTGCATGGTCACCTTTGCTAGCTTATATGTGACGGTGAGATGCCTCTGGGGGGGGAGGAGGGAGGCTTTTGGGGGAGTATTTAGAAGGGGGGGTAGGTGGGAGGGGGTTAATTGGGGGGGGGGGGACAAATGGGATTTGGTGTTGTTGTCTTGGAATTGTTGAATTGCACTTGTTGTATTTCTGTGGTTTTACCAAATTCAATAAAAAATAAATAAAAAAAAAACCCCTCTAGAATTGAGAGATTGTTGTTCCTGCTACACTATTGGTAACTTTCGTTTTGAATGGCTATTAAAACTGTATTTTAGGAAGAGAAATGTTACCTTTAAGAGACTTTTGATTTGCATGTTGGCTGATCTATCCAGAGAAACTTGGAGGAGAATAAGAGTTTCTCTTAGAGACCTGGTGTTTTGCAACGGGGGCTCTACTGGATCTAACGTTTTCATGTAAGTTCTTGGTAAAGTTGCAATCTGTTAATTATTTTATTTATTTTATTTAACATCTTTTTATATACCGTTTTTCTACAAGTCAAAATGATTTACAATGAACTCAGTGAGTGCAAAAACAAATGTGTGGTTATAACACGTGTGCAAGAGAGTGATTTACATTGAACAATAATGAACAATAACTCATAGCATAATATAAGAAGGGGGTGCCATAATGGCAAACACAGTTTACATGGGGTAGAGATTTAACATACATACAGTATACAGAGTACCAGGTATGTAGTAGGAATAGACGAATAATATTGGGGGGGGGAAGTGGCTTGATGATGTATTTATGAGTGAAAAGATGTGTTTGAGCAGTCAGATGGTTAGTTAAAGGTCCATTCTTGTATGACTAAAGGGGAGCTGAGAAGTTTCTACAGACAAGTGCTTATTCAGGGACTATGAGGATCATCTCCATAGTATTCTAAGAAAAGATGCGTTTTTAGCATCTTCTGTAAGCTTCCTATGTAATCAATGGCTCTCAAGCTGACAGATAAGGAGTTTCAAGTAGATGGGGCATACAGAGAGAAGGCCCTGTTGCATGTATGTTGCTTGCTTCTGAGCCTTTTGGCTGGTATTTCAAGTGCGTTGAGTGCATTTTGTTTTCTGAGCCTGTTGTCCATGGGTTTCCATAGCAGGGTTTATAATTGTAGAGATGATAGGTTGTGTATGGCCTTAGGCGTGTCGAGGATCACCTTGTATTTCATTCTGGAGGTGTGGGCAGCCAATGTAGGTGCTTAAGGATAAGATGCAATGTGAGTCTACTATGGTGCTCATTGTATCAGTCTTGCTGCTGTATTCTGTGCCAGCTGTAAAGAAGTAGTGCTTGCTTTGGTAAACCCTGGTAAATGGAGTTGCAGTAGTCTAGGATGGGTATTATGATTGCATGGCATAATGTTCTGAAGTTATCAGAATTGAGGAGAGGACAGAAGTTCCTTAGAGTTTATATTTTGTAGTATATAGCTTTGGTGACAATTTTGATTTGAGCTTGTAGGCTTAAGCCTTGATTAATAATGACCCCCAGGTATATCACTTTTTGTTTGACTTTCAGTTCTGAATCGCCTGTTTTGATGTGTGTTGGTGGAATGAAGTTTGTATCTCTTGTTATATGTAGTATTTCAGTTTTGTTGTAGTTGATATATATATTTTTTAGTCTTCTCAGTTACTTGCCTTTATTAATTCATGAGAGTCTGCATTGCAAGCAAGGTAATATTATGGGGCTCTTGAATTCAAACTCTCTGCCTGAGAGCTCTTAAAAAGGTGGCTTTTTTCAATTTTAAATTGTTTCTGCTGTATTAAAAAAGGGGAATTTTTTTGTGTTCTTGGGCAAAGCTTTTTTTTCTGCTGCTAGAGATCTTCGTCTTCTCAACTAGCCTACAAGTTCAAAGAGGTAGGCAAGCTCTGAAGTCACTGACCTCCTCAGGTGTTTTATCCCATCCTTCCCAACAGTGGCAGGATTCGATCTGACCCAGAAGTGATTTGGCTCGATCTCCCCACTGAAGGAGCCGAGCAGGTGGCAGTACGGCACACATTTGCGTTGCCGGCATCACACACTCAGGCCATTGGCAACCACTTCAAGACAGCAATTCCCTGGTAGCCCAGGGGCTTACCCCAATGCAGTCAAATCATTGGTGGGTGAGGGGATTCTTGCCAGTGCAGAACTGGCATTAGGCCACCGTTTTCGGCTTGGTTTGGTGAACACAGTCCATGCCGCAAACCAGCCAAATCCCACCACTGCTTCCCACCCCATATGAGAATTCTCATTATATAGGGCAACTCCCTAATTAGCTTGCTGACTTAGAAAACAGATTTTTATTGATTGGTAGGGAAGATCTAGGAAGCAAATAGTTACATATTTGGATATCTACTAAAAATAAACAATTTGATATTCTTGAAGGAGCTTTGATTAGGTAATTTTACAAATGGAATACATTAAGCTATATACCTCAGGCACATAAGATCAGAATTTACTATTGTAAACTAATAACTGTTTAGCAAGGAAGCAAAGCTACACACAATGTTGTTAGAACACACATAAAAGAGGTTAGCTGCTTTTTCTCTTAAAAAGGACAGCTGAGGAAAAGTTAAGGACTTTGGTAGGTCTCTCCCATTTATTTAACAGGTACCAAAGCTCCACCAGCTGAACGATGGCTGGGGAAAATCAAAATGCCAAAGCTGTTGCCCCCATTACAGCTTCTGCCTCTGTCCAGATAGACAGCTCAATGCCAGTCGAGGGACCGGTTCCATGAGCAAGATGACTGCAAGCTGAAATGAAACAAGTAGAGGAGCTCAGAGAAAAGATGGTGAGGCTAAGCAGCAATCAGGCACAGCGAGTACATTGATGAGATGTTTCATGAAGTATCCAAGCTCTCCGACAGAGGTGAAGATGGTATGTTACAGAAGGAAGAGAGTTGGACACAAGTCACCAGAGACTGCAGAACTGACAATTCAACTCTTCCAGCCCTCAAACTGAAAAGCCAGTTTGCAGCCCTGGAATTGGAGGAGGTGAAAGCATCCCTGGGAAGGGAAGAATCAGAGCTCAAGCACCTCAAAGTTGCAGAATCAGTGACCACAAGGACGCAAAAGGTAGTGCTAGTTGCTGACTCTGTTCTGAGAGGTACTGAGGTGTCCATCTGCCAACCAGACTTGATGTACAGGGAGGTGTGCTGTCTGCCAGGTGCCAAAATCCAAGATGTTACAGAGAGTTTGCCGAGACTCATTAAGCCTACTGACTATTATCCAATGTTGCTCAACCATGTCAGCACAAATGATACTACTAGTTATCCCTCCGAGTGTATCAAGAGTGACTTCATGGCTCTGGGACAGCGGGTGAAGTAGATAGGTATGTAGGACATGTGCTCTTCAATCCTCCCTGTTGAGGGCAAAGCCAAGGCAGGGAAGTTCACATCTTGGAGATGAATGCATGGCTGCGAGGATGTGTCATTGAGCGCGTTTTGTTTTCCTGGACCATGGGATGATTTTTCAAGGGCTGCAGAGTAGAGATGGTGTTCACCTACCCAAGAAGGGTCAAAGTGTCTTCCGCAGCAGACTGGCTAACCTACTGAAGAGGGCTTTAAACTAGATTAATTGGGGATGAGTGAAGAAAGCCCACGTGTATGTAAAAGCCCTCAGGTAAGTAAGACAATACTGCTGTAGAAATGGATAAAAGGGGCAAGATCCAGAAAGTGGTGTGCATAAATGCAGATAGTATGGGAAATAAGATCCCAGAAGTTGAGGCTTTAATGGAGGAAGCTGACTTAGATTTAGTGGTGGTTACGGAGACATAGCTCACAGAAAACCCTGACTGAGATCTAATTATACCGGGCTATTCAGGAAGGACAGGGTAGGAAGAAGAGGAGGAGGAATGGCACTATATGTAAAAAATAACATTAAAGCTACAGAATTACAGGGCTCACAAGGGAGCGAGGAGGCACTGTGGGTTAAACTAGAAAGAGGGAATGGAAAATCCATCTGCATTGGTGTGATATACAGATCTCCTTCACAGGTAGAAGTAGTGGATAGAGATTTAATAAAAGACATATGCAGTATTGCCATGAAAGTAGAAGTGTTACTGATAGGTGATTTCAATATGCCGGATGTTGATTGGCACATCCCTGCTGCGGTATAAACTACTAGAAGTAAAGAGATCCTGCTATTCTCTACAGGCAGAGCTATTCTGGCAACTGGTAACAGAACCTATACGTGAAGGGGCTATACTGGACCTGGTGCTTACCAATGGGGAAAGTGTGTCTGAATTCATAGTGGGAGATCATCTTAAATCCAGTGATCATCAGATGGTGTAGTTCAGTATTAGGACTAGGGCTGATAAAGTCCATTCAAAAGAGAGGATCTTAGACTTTAGGAAAACTAACTTTGCCAAGATAGGATGATATTTCAAGGTTAGCAGGTTGGGACCAGCTGGGAGATGTAGAAAAGCAATGGGCAAAACTGAAAGGGTATTTTTAAGGGCAACAAATGTTTTTGGTAGAAAGGTAAATAAATGTAAAACAAAAAGAGGTCACTAAAGTTCTCAAAAGAAGCAGCTGAAAAAAGTGAGAACAAAAAAAAAAAAAAAGAGGATGGTCTTCATAAAATACAAGAGATCACAGAAAGAGGACGACGAGCATCAATATCTGGAAAAACTTAGAAAAGCTAGGAAATTAGTCAGGAAAGCAAAGAAAGAAAAAGAAGAATAAATAGCCAATGCAATAAAATGGGGGAACATTTTTTTTATGTTAGCAAGAAGAGGAAGTGCAAAAACGGTATTGTCAGACTCAAGGGTGAAGGGGAGGAATATGTAGAAGCTGATGAGGATAAAGCAGATTTGCTTATCAAATATTTTTGTTCTGTGTTTACAGATGAAGGGCCAGGAGCAGGACCTCAGAAAACATCCACAAATAGGAACAGAAGTGAAGGGGATCTTGAAAGATTTTCAGAAAACTGTGTTTGTGAGGAACTAGCTAAACTAAAAGTAGACAAAGTGATGGGGCCGGATGGGATATATCCAAGAGTATTAAAAAAAACTTGGGGAAGTTCTAGCAGCTCCACTGCCTGACCTTTTCAATGCTTCTTTAGAGTTCAGGAGTGGCCCCAGAAGACTGGAGCAAGGCACACATGGTCTCTTTACACAAAAATGGAAGTAACGATGAGGTTGAGAACTACAGGCCAGTTAGTCTGACCTCTGTGGTGAGTAAATTAATGGAAACGCTGCTAAAACAGAGGATAGTGAAGTTTCTGAAGTCCAGGGGATTGCAGGATCCAATGAGTTTACTGGTGGCAGGTCTTGTTAGACAAATTTGATTGATTTCTTTGACTGGGGGACTAGAGTGTTGGACCAAGGTAGAGCCCTAGATGTGGTGTACTTAGATTTCAAAAAAGCCTTTGACACCGTTCTACACAGGTGACTTATAAATAAATTGAGCACCCTATGGATGAACTCTAAAGTGACTGACTGGGTTAAAAATTGGTTGTGTGAAAGAAGTGATGTCACCTTTCTGGATGGCTGCCTGAGCCGGGAGCTCCGGAATCCAACCCGATGTTCGTTGGTGTTTCTCCACCCAAGCACATTAAAGAACCAACAAAGAGAACGTAAAGATCCAGTTATCAGGGCTCCAAATGACAATGAGGAGGAAAGCCGCTGATTTGCAAGAATTCGCATATATGAGAGCAATGACGGCAGAGGGTATGGAACAGAAAATGTTGGCAGTGAATTGTGGAGGAGGGGAGTTGGCTGAGCAGGAAAGGAGACAAGGAAAATGTGGCGATGAGGAGAAAGGAGACACTGTGGTACAACAGATCATCACAGACAAGCTGAAGGCATGATTTAAAGATTTGAAAAGTGAAATTACAGTGGTAAAAGACTAAGTTGGAGAAATACTAGGAGAACCTAAAGAGGACATGGGTGAAATGAAACAGAGTAGATGAGCATGAGCAGACATTTGAAAAATTGCAAAAAATACAAAGAAACGCAAGATGACAAATATGCAGACATAAACAAGTGGAAAGATAAAATGCTATATAAACTGGAAGATCTTGAGAACAGAACACAAAGGAATAACCTGTGGATAAGGGGGATCCCAGAGGACCCTGAGTTTCAGGACAGTAGAAAAGTGGCAGAGGCAGTTTGGCGGCATTAAGCCAAGGAAAAGAAACAGGCGTACCAGACAGTATTGCGATGGACTGTACACATCGTGCATTAGGCCCTATTAGGCCAAAAAGGCCACAAGACATTGTCATTTGTGTTAAAGACTATGAAGCCAAAGAAAGAATAGCCACAAAAATACAGGGTTTGGATAATTTTGAATGACAAGGGCACAAAGTCGTGATATACGCAGATCTAGCAGCTGGAATATTTCAAAGAAGGAGGGACATGATCCCAGTCCCAATGGTTTTGCAGCATGAAGGAGTGAAATATTGGTGGCTTTATCCCTTTGGATTTTCATTTAATAAAGGACGAAGACTTGGAGGATTCGGAATTTTGAAGAGGCCAAGCAGGCATTGGAGGAAGCGGAGTTGCCAGGGCCAAATACTGAACAACAAGTAGTACTATTACAACTACTCAAGGGTGCATACCAACACTCAAGGTAAGCAGGACAAGCAGAAGATGATCCCTAATGGAGACCCCAAGAAAGGTCATGACATTGCGATATCTGCTGCGCCACCCTGAGGCGGTAGAATAGGGATGCAACATCAGCAGGTGAAGAGGTGGTGCAGTGTCACACAGACCCAAGGCAGGAATGCCAAAGCACAAAAGGGAAAGGGACATAACAAGATCATGTTAATGCTTTACAGAATTCGTTAGAATTGCATTGGTTAGAAATGGTTACGTATGTGTTAAAGTAATATGCAATGTTATGGTTATGCATAATCTATCATGCAAGAGGTGTGGGGATATAAAGATGAGAGGGGAAGGGGGGAATACGTGAATGGAAGATTATAGAAGTATGCAGTAATGATACAAAGTATGGATGCATAATGGAATGGAAGGAATTGTATAGTTGCTAAGGGGAGGGAGATGGAAGGCGTGAAGAGATCTTCATGCAACACCTCTAATCTTATTCATATCCTTCTCTTTTCCCCTTCTTCTCTCCTTCTCATGTGCCTTGGGAAATGCACACTCCATCTCTAATAAACTTGCTTTTACTCATGATCTCTTTTTCTCTAATGCTCTCCATCTTCTAGCTCTAACTGAGACCTGGCTCCTCCCAGAAGACAGCATCTGTCACTGCTCTCTGTCATGGTGGTTATCAGTTCTCCCACAAGCCTCGTCCCACTGTCTGTGGTGGTGGTGTTGGGCTTCTATTTTCTCCTTCCTGCCAATTCCAACCCCTCCTGTGCCTCAGCCTCACTCCTTTTCCTCCTTTGAAGTCCACTCCATCCGCCTTTTCACTCCACTACCTCTCTGGGTAGCTGTTATTTATCGACCTCCTGACAAGTCTACTTTTACCTTTCTCACTGACTGACTCATGGCTTTCCTTCTTTCTGGATTCCTCTTCCCCCACTCTTATTCTCGAAGATTTTAACATTCATGTTGATAACCCTTTGGATCCTTATGCTTTAAAGTTCCTTTCCCTTACCTACTCATTTGACCTCCAGCTTTGCTCTACTGCCCCCACTCACCAACCCACTCCACTGCCTTGACCTTGTATTTTTCTCTAATTGCTTACCCTCAAACTTCTGTACCTCAGTTCTTCCCTTATCTGACCATCACCTGCTAAGCTTCACTCTTCATCACCCGCCCTCTCAACCTCGTCCTGTCTCCTCCAACCTATTTAGAAAGCTTTGAGCTATTGACCCTTTGGTTCTCTCCACTGTTTCATCATCTCTGCCCTCCACTATGTCCTGTTCAATGTAAAACCAGACACCTTGTCGTCATGGTAGTTATGTTATGATGTAAACCGCGCTGATGCCGAATAGCGCAGTATATAAGAAACTGTAATAAATAAAATAAATAAATAAATCTGAGTCTGTTGATGAGGCAGTAGCTTCCTATAACGCTGCACTCTCCTCTGCTCTTGATGCTCTCACTCCGCTTATGCCATGTCCTTTGAGGCGTACTGCACCCCAGCCCTGGCTTTCATCCACTACCTGCTATCTACGTTCCTGTGACCAATCAGCTGAGTGTGCTTGGCTCAATCCCGCTCCCTTGAGGACTTTCTACACTTCAAATTCATGCTTGTCTCTTTCCAGTCAGCCATAGCACTTGCCAAACAAGACTATTATGTCCATCTGACTAACTCTCTTGCCTCTGACCCTCGCCATCTCTTTATTACTCTCAGCTCACTCCTCAAGGTGCCTCCGCCTCCGACCCCTCCGTCCCTTTCTGCCCAAACCCTGGCTGACTATTTTCCATGACAAAATCTACAAGATCACCCTCCAATTCCTCACAAAGTCAGCTCCTTCCCCTCTTCACTCCCAACTTTCCCCCTCTACCTCTGCTACCCTCTCTTCCTTTCTGTGATCTCTGAAGAGGAAACTGCACACCTTCTCTCTTCCTCCAAACTCACTAACTGTTCCTATCTCCACCCATCTCCTCCAATGTTGTCCCTTCCATCTCTTGCCTTGACTTTCTCTCCTCTTAAGCCCTCCTGGATCCTTTACAATCTGGCTTTCATCCTTTACGCTCTACTGTAAGGACTTGTTCCTGACAAAATCCAAGGGCCTTTACTCTGTTCTCATCCTTCTTGACCTCTCTGCTGCTTTTGACACTGTTGACCACAGCCTTCTCCTTGATACTCTGTCCTCACCTGGTTTTAAGGGCTCTGTACTATCCTGGATCTCCTCTTATTTCTCGCATCGCTCTTTCAGTGTTTGCTCTGGTGGATCCTCCTCTGCTGCTATCCTGCTCTCAGATGGTGTACCTCAAGCATCTGTCTTGGGTCCACTCCTTTTCTCTCTTTATACCCAGTCCCTTGGTGTGCTCATCTCTTCCCATGGCTTTCAGTACCATCTTTATGCTCATTACTCCAAAATATACCTCTCTACACCTGAAATCTCTCCGGCAATCCAGACCCGGATCTCTGCCTGCCTTTCTGACATTGCTGCTTGGATGTTTCACCGTTGCTTAAAATTGAACATGGCCAAAATGGAGCTTCTGTATAAGTGCCTCTATATAAGTCTTTGGTGCGACCTCATTTGGAGTATAGTGAGCAATTCTGGAGACCGCACCTTCAAAAGGATAGAGTCAGTACAGAGGATGGCTACTAAAATAATTAGTGGTCTTCATTATAAAGCATATGAGGACAGACATAAGGATCTTAACATCTACACCTTAGAGGAAAGGCGAGATAGAGGTGATATGATTGAGATGTTTAAATACCTCCATGGCATAAATGTACAGGGGGAGAGCCTCTTTCAATTGAAATCAAGTTCTGCTACGAGGGGACATGGGATGAGGGTGAAGGGGGATAGATTCAGGAGTGATATGAGGAAATATTTCTTACGGAAAGAGTGGTGGATCCGTGGAATAGTCTCCCAGTGGAGGTAGTAGAGATGAGGACAGTATCTGAATTCAAAAAAGCATGGGACAAACACAGAGGATCTCTAAAGAAAAGAAAGGGGACTGTTGTAGTTGTTGATATGGAAGGACAGACTAGATAGGCCATGTGGTCTTTTTCTGTCGTCATATTTCTATGTTTCTTATTTTTCCCCCTAAAACCTCCTCTCCTCTTCCTTCTTTCTCAGTCTCTGTGGATAGCTCTCTACTTCTCCCTGTTTCCTCAGCGCGCAACCTTGGGGTTGTCTGACTCCTCTCTCTCCTTCTCCACACATATCCATCTGATAGCTAAGACCTGCTGTTTCTTTCTCTATAACAAAAACAAAATCCGTCTATTCCTTTCTGAACACACTACTAAGATACTCATCCACTCCTTAATCACCTCCCGTCTTGACTATTGTAACCTACTCCTTGCTGGTCTCCCTTTGAATCATCTCTCTCCCCTTCAATCTGTTCAACACTCTGCTGCATGACTAATCTTCTGCCAGCCTCGCCTTGCTCAAATTACCCCTCTTCTCAAGTCACTTCATTGGCTCCCTATCCGTTTTCATATCCAGTTCAAACTTCTCCTTTGACCTATAAATGCATTCACTCTGCAGCTCCTCCCTACCTTATTTATTTATTTAGCTGCATTTATATCCCGCTTTTCACCGGGTCAAAGCGGTTGGGGGATACATTTAACACAAGGGGATATGAGACACATACACTAATACTTACAGGGAACATGGGCAATGGAGGGTTAAGTGGCTTGCCCAAGACCACAAGGAGCACCTTTCCTCTCTTATCTCTCCCTACACCCCCCTCTTAGGAACTCCACTGTTGTGGCAATTTGCTTCTATCCATGCCCTTCTCTTCTATTGCTAACTCCAGACTGCTCCTTTCACCTTGCTGAACCTTATACCTGGAACAAACTACCAGAGTCTGTACATCAGGCGCCTTCTCTGACCCTTTTCAAATCCAGGCTGAAAACGAACTTCTTCACTGCTGCTTTCGGATCGACTCACCTGATCTCCTTGTGTTTCTGATGAGCAGGGACTGTCTCTTATATGTCTGTGCAGCGTTGCATACGTCCTGTCATGCTATAGAAATGCTCAGTGGTAGTAGTGGCTTGGATTACAGGAGGCCCCGGAGGAACCTGGAGACCAGGGGCTGGCTTGAGAGGGGTCTTCCCTTGATAGGGTGGTGGTGGGCAGCTATGACATTGAAATGTACCCTCACAGAGTTAGATTTCAGCCTGGTGTGTGACAGGTGCTGGAGGTACTGGAGTATTACGTGAATATGGCAGGAGAAGGAGTTTTCCTCTCCTTTCTCACACCAGGCTGAGAACCTTCTCCACTTAAAGGTATAAGCCCGTCTTGTGGAGGTTTTTCGGAGCACAGTAGGATCTCCTGGACATCTTCCAGAAGATTGAGAGGGGCCAACGCTACCTTTCAGCAGCCATGCTGTTGGAGCTAGTGACCCCAGATTGGGGTGCAGGAAGGAGCTCTCCTCCTGGGACAGGAAGTCTAGGGCTTGGCCCAGTGGGACTGGGGTTGCCACCGACAGGGAAAGCAACAGAGGGAACCAAGTTTTCCTGGGCCACCTGGGGGCAATCAGAATCACTGATGCTCTCTTGCTCTGGATCTTGAAGAGGGTCCTGGTGACCGGGGAAGAGGGGGGGGGAGGGGGTCGGCGGGAATGCAAAGAGTAGGCCCTCGGCCCAAGATATGAGGAAGGCATCTGCTGCAACTCCCCCCAGGTGCGGTTGACCCAAACAGAAGCAAGGCAGCTGCGTGTTGTCTCGGGAGGCAAATAGGTCCAGGATGGGCCTGCCCCAGAAGTGGAAGAGCTGCTTCAGAACCTTGGGGTTTAAGCGCCATTCATGTGGATACAGGACTCTGCTCAGCCTGTCTGCTAGGCAGTTGTCCTGGCCTGGGAGGTACACCACCTGCAGGAGCATGCTGTTGCGAGCTGCGAAGTACAGGAGGGCCACCAACTCCTGGCAGAGGGAGTACGTATCCCCCTGATTGTTGACATAAAACATATCGACCTGGTTGTCTGTCTGGATCAGTACAGGCCGGTGTCGCAAGTGGTGGTGAAACATTCATAGAGCCAAGAAGATTGCCCTGAGCTCCAGGCGGTTGATCTGTAGGAGTGACTCCTCCTGAGACTAGTTGCCCTGTGTATGGCAGTACCCATAATGCGCCCTCCAACCCAGGAGGGGTGTGGTCAGGGTCACCTATGGCACAGGTGCCTGGAAGGGCATCCCCACCTGGAGATGGCGCAGGTTTTGCCACCAGTTAAGGGACTCCACTAATCGGCGGGTCACCGAGACCCTGTCCCATAGCCTGCCTGTGGCTTGAGTCCACTGTGAGCGGAGGCACCACTGCGACGTCCACATATGTAAACGGGCTGAGGACGTGACGTGGATCGTCAAAGCCATATGGCCCAGCAGGAGGAGGAGACAAGCCAGCGCTATCTGGTGGCACTGTACCTCTTCTGCTAGTTGCCTGACATGTTCTGCACTTTTTCTTGGAAGGATGCCCTTGGCCTGTAAGTTGCTGAACTTAGTACCTATAAACTCCAGGATTTGGGCTGGAGAGAGGTGGGATTTGGGGTAGTTGATGACGAACCCCAGGTGCTGCAGGAGTGTTGCACACCCTATGGCCTGACTGACCTCTGAGGCCATACCCCCTCTGATTAGCCAGTCATCTAGGTAGGGGAAGACAAATGCCCCTTGTAGGCACAGATGGGTGGCTACCACCACCAGGCACTTGGTAAACATCCTTGGTGAGGAGGCCAGGCCGAAGGGTAGCATCCTGTACTGGTAGTGCCCTCCTCCCACCACAAACCGCAGGTACTGCCTGTGGAAGGTGTGGATTAGGATGTGTGTATGCATCTTTTAAATCCAAGGAGAACAGTTAATCTCCCTGGTGGAAGTAAGGCAGCAATGTTCCAAGGGACAGCATCCTGAATTTCTCCCTCACCAGAAACTTGTTTAGGTTTCTCAGGTCTAGTATGGGCCCGAGGTCTCCAGTTCTCTTTGGGACTAGGAAATATCTGGAGTAGAAGCCCTTTCCCCATAGGTGTTTGGGTACAGGCTCTACTGCGTTGTCCCTGAGCAGACCTGCAAACTCTGAGAGCAGAAGGGTCCGGTGAAGGAAAGGTCATATTGGCTCTCCTAGAAGAACCTGGGTGGTATCTGCTGTAGGTGGAGGAGGTATCCTTCCCTTATCACTTGCAATACCCACTGGTCCGAGGTGATATTTGCCCATCTGTAGGTAAAGAGCGCCAGACGCCCCCCTGTGGGCTGGTGAAGGTCTCCAGGGGGAGGGGAGGCATCACCCTGGGAGTCAAAAGCTCCCCCTCGGTTGGGTGGGAGCCAGGGCCTGGGGCTTCTGTGCCTTTGGCTTCTGAGCTCCGTGACCTTGTCTTTTAGGGTGAGAACTCTGCTTCTGGCCTGAGGGGTGACTCTGCTGAAAGGGACCCTTTTCCCTGAAGGTTTCTTATGGGGAAAGGATGAGGTCTTTTTGGAGAGCCTCTAGCGAATCACCATTTAGGCCTCAATCTCAGCCGCTTTGTCAGCCATAGGCTTGTCAAACAGGTTCTCCCTGGTGCAGGCGACATCGAGCAGCTTGTCTTGGACCCACTGCTCGAGGTCAGAAGACTGTATCCAGGCTTGGCGCCATGCACCGATGCTGGTGCCCAGGAGAGAATTTAGAGCAGTCCTTGATCCGAGAGGTCAGGGCTTGTAACCGTTGGAGGGGTAAGATCCACTGAAACCTCCGACAACTCCTGGGTTAGCACCTTCAGGGTACATGCCTATGTACAATTCATAAGCTTGGATCCAGCTACCCAGCATGAAGCCCTGGTAACACTTGTGCCTGAGGGCACAGAGGGCTCTGGTGTCCTTCAAGGGGGAACAGAAGAGTAGGTCTTCTGGCTCTTAAGTTTCTGCATAATCGGCTTGACGACCATTGAGTTATGTGAGAGATGGGGCTTGTGGAATCCCAGGCCCTTCCAGACGCGGTACATGGTGATGAGGTGCCGGCTCACCACCAGCACCGATGTTGGCATATCCCGCATCCTGAGAAGCAGCTGCTTTAGGATCGGCTGCACGGGCACCATGAGAGAGTCTCCTTGGGTGAAGACTCATACTGGAGAATCTCCAGTTCTTCAGTGTGCGGGTCCTCCTCCATTTCAGTTTGTTCAATGTAAACTGCCTTGATATCATGAAAGGCAGTATATAAGAAATGTTAAATAAATAAATAAATAAAATTTTGGTTTGTACCGAGAGGGCCCTGGCCATATCTCTGACAAT
This sequence comes from Ichthyophis bannanicus, assembly GCA_033557465.1. Classification (NCBI taxonomy): domain Eukaryota; kingdom Metazoa; phylum Chordata; class Amphibia; order Gymnophiona; family Ichthyophiidae; genus Ichthyophis; species Ichthyophis bannanicus. The sequence continues at coordinate 190,865,411 of CM066031.1, read as the reverse complement.
TCATGGAACGCCCTGTCTTCTAGAGGAGAATAGCACCTGGGCAGATGGGTCCATGGCAATGCCTCAGTGCCGCTTCATTTTTGGGGATGCCTAATCATCGTTCTCCCACTCTGAATCAAGAGGGGGCGACGAGTCAGAGTCTCTGTGACTCATTATGTTGAGGCCTGTGCCGAGTGTCTGGCGGCCTCTGGAGGATCTGGGGTCCAAGTCGCGGAAACTGGCTGGGGAGGATTGGATGCTTGAGGAATGGTACAAAGATCTTGACAGGCACCGAGGGCTTACCCAAGGCTGATGGCGCTCTGAGCTCAGCTCGATGACCGAGGACTCTCCTGCAGTTGGGGGCCCAGTCATCGGGTCAGATGATGCACACAAACCTGCCATCATTGCCTGCTGCAGGGCCAGGATAGCAGTGACATTCTGCTCCAGGGCCGCCATTCTGGTTTCCAAGCCAGAAGGCTCCGCAGCTTTCGGCAAGGGTCTGCGCCGGCTGAGGATTCCTTCTTCAGGACTTTGGTAGGGCGCTTGTCGGAGCCGCCCGAATCCTCCTGAGCAGTTTTACTGGGTTTCTCTGGCGCAACCTTGGTGGACTTCGAGGATTTGTTGTTCTTTCTCTTGGGCTTCAAGGTCTTCTTGGAGGAGCCGCTGCCTCGGGACACCGAGGACGCTCGGGCCTCATATGACGTGCTGGTCCTGGAGCTCAGTGTTAGGGAGGCCGGTGCCAGTTGGACCTGGGGAACAGTTTTTCATGCAACTCCAACCTCTTTTTATTGCACAAGTCACAAGAGGTGCTGTCATGGTCCGAGCATAGGCAGCAGTTGTGGGCGTCGGTCACGGACATCGTTTGACTGCAACAATCACATTTTTTTATCCCATCGGGGGACATGGTGAGGGAATACCCAGATGGGGTCGATGACCCCTGGGCAAAAAAAGGCGCAAACGCCAGTCGAGGCAAGCCTCGATCAAAAAAGACAAAGGGAGCCGAGAACAGCACCGCAGATGGCGCCGGCTCGAGGCAGGAAAAGGAGCTTGTGTGCAAACTGGGAACTAAGTATTTCGAGGGTAATTAGCAAAGATTTTTCCAGGGAAACAGGACAGATGGGCTCCATGTAAAAAAAGAGACTGAGCAAGAAGGCACCCTTGGGCGGGAAGGAGACCCACGCATGCATGGTAGCATGTCCCAAAGGCTTTGTTTGAAAGCTGGGGAAATGCTCCACAGGGGCTCCATCGGGGCCAACGTCACGCATATGTGAGAACTGACTTCCTGCTTGTTCCTGGAGAATACCCATTATTATATGAAGAGATTGCAACCTAACACTGAACCTGCGTTTAGACAACAGTGGGGGGAAAGGCCAGCCTGGAGGGCGGGGGGGGGGGGGTGGAGAGGGAACGGAGTAGCTTACTCAAAATTAAAGAAAGATTAAGCTTAATAGATGCTTGGAGATGCAGACACTATGCACTATGGGGAACGTAAATACACATTCTATTCAGCCCCACACAGCACATACAGCAGATTGGATATTTATTTATTTATTGGATATGATTTGGATGGGAGGGGATTGTCCAAAGTCAAAGAAGTTGATCAGGGGTCAATAACCTAGACTTGACCACGTGCCAGTGAGTGTAACTTTTAATTTGGGATATAGGGATGAAGGTATAAAATTTTGGAGACTTAATGAATCTCTTTTGGAGGAGCCAAAAAATATAAATGTCGTTAATAAAGTATTTCAAAAGTACATTGAGTTTAATGTGGATTGGGATATGGCCATGGGGACGGTATGGGATGCATTAAAAGCTGTGTTTAGAGGACATCTAATAGGACTAGCAGCACAAGCGAAAAGAACAAAAGGGGAGAACAAAGGGAACATTGAAGAAACTACAGCAAGAACGAGGCTCTAATCATCACACGAAACTCCGACTTCATCCCTCCGCGCAACATCAAAATAGACAACACAACCATACCCATACAACCAGAAGTGAAATACCTCGGAGTGACCCTGGATAAATAACTGAACCTTCAGTCCCACATCAGCAGAACCACCAAAAATGCATACCACAGGATGACACTAGTCCAACGCCTCAAACCCCTCCTCTCCCAGGAACACTTCCGCACAGTCTGTCAGGCACTAATAACCCCAATCCTAGACTTCTGCAACCCAATTTATCTTGGCCTAACAAAACAGACACTCAGGCCACTACAACTGGCCCAAAACACAGCAGCTTGCATAATAACTGGCACCACAAAACAAGAACACATCACACCTACCCTAAAAGACCTCCACTGGCTACCAATCAGCTCCCGCATCAGATACAAGACAGTCATTAACATATTCAAAATCAAGCAACGGTCGTCAGCTTTCAGCCTACACCCACTCATACAACCCGACAGCAGCACAAGACCGAGGAGGAGAGGCACATCCAACCGTGTCAACACATCTAAAGACATCAACAAGGTACGCAAGGTCACCGAAAAAGGTGGAATTAGGTCTTACCTGCTAATTACCTTTCCTTGAATCTTCTCTGGGCCAGTCCAGGGTACGTTAAGGTAAATTGCTTTTTGGTGAAGCTTTGGATAAAATTGTTAAAGATCTTGGGGACTCCAAGGGAGGTCACTTGCCGGAGGATCGTCCTAAGCTATCTCGAGGAGGGTTGGCTCCTCGTGGTCACAGAAAAGATTTTCGTAGGTTCCGTGGAGCTCGTTTTCTTCCTTATCCTAGAGGACGTTTCGGAGCGCGTGGCTCTTCCTTTCACGGTGCTAGAGGATTTGGGAGGCCCTATTTTGGTTCCCAGTCCTCCTCCGGTAAAAAGCCGCAATGAAGGTGTCTTGGTCCAGGCTCCAGTTCCTGTGGGAGGTCGCCTGCAGGACTTCTGGGCGGCCTGGACCGCGATAACCTCTGACCAATGGGTGCTTCAGATAATTCAAGACGGCTATGCGCTGGACTTTGATTGCCCTTTGCCGGACGCCTTTGTAATGTCTCCGTGTCCGTCCGGTCCGAAGGCTCAAATCGTGGCGGACACTCTACAGCGCCTGTTGCGTCTGCATGCAGTGGTTCCAGTTCCTCGCGACCAGTACGGGTTCGGTCGATACTCCATTTATTTCGTGGTTCCCAAAAAAGAGGGCTCCTTTCGGCCTATTCTGGATCTCAAGCACGTCAATCGATGTCTCCGGGTGCCACACTTTCGAATGGAGACCTTAAGGGCGGTCATTCGAGCGGTACAGCCGGGGGAGTTCCTCTCCGCACTGGATCTCACGGAGGCGTATCTGCATATTCCCATTCGCTCCGATCATCAGCGTTTCTTACGGTTTGCTCTTCCTTGGGGTCACTTCCAATTTCGAGTGTTGCCGTTCGGGCTCGCAACTGCTCCTCGCACCTTCACCAAGGTGATGGTGGTAGTAGCGGCAGCCCTGCGCAAAGAGGGTATTCGAGTTCACCCGTATCTCGACGATTGGCTTATCCGAGCAGATTCTTTTCAGGCCTCTCTGAAGGCGACGGCGAAGGTGGTGCAGTTGTTAGAGCGTCTCGGATGGGTCATCAACCGGGAGAAGAGTCATTTCCAGCCGGTGCAGCAGCTTCTTTATCTCGGGGCTCTGTTCGATACGGGTCGCGGTTCGGTGTTTTTGCCCGAATGCAGAGCCCAGAAGTTGGTGAACCAAGTTCGAGTTTTTCTGGGGGATCCGGCTCCGTCAGCGTGGACCTATTTGCAACTGCTGGGGTCTATGGCGGCGGCGTTGGAGCTCGTCCCCTGGAGCAAGGCCCATATGAGACCGCTGCAGGGTCTTGCGGGTCCCTCCCAGGTTTAGGTGCTGCTTTGGTACTGCCCTAACGTACCCTGGACTGGCCCGGAGAAGTGATAAGGAAGGTGGAATTAGGTCTTACCTGCTAATTACCTTTCCTTGAATCTTCTCCGGGCCAGTCCAGGGCCCACTCCTTTCTTTTGTCTTCAGTGTCCTGTGGTTTTGTCTCCTGGCGCCTAAGACATAGGGATTGAAGTTTCTTGGTTGTGGGAACTAGGGGCTCCTCGGCATCTGCAAGGAGGCATATTCCTGGGTTTGGGCTTGTAGTCTTATTTAAAAAAAAAAAAAAAAAAATTTCAACGATAAGAAAAATGTTTTTTTGCATTAGATACAGTACTTCATGTATTGAGATGTCGGATGCGGGGGAATGTGCAGTCTTATTGGTTCTCTCAGTTATGTCTTTTAGATTCTGTTCAGAAACGAGCTCTTGGTTCCTCCTTGACGATTGATGTAGGACACCGTCACCGCATTGTCGGAAAAGACGCGAACCGCCTTCCCCACAATCAAACCATGAAACTGTAGAAGAGCGAGGCGGACAGCCCTCAGCTCCAACCGATTGATCGACTACTGCCGTTCTTCTGTGGTCCAAAGGCCCTGCGCCACTTCATGGGCGGAATTTGCGTTTGTACCTCCGGTTGATATCTGCAGGGCGGCGACGTGGTCTTCTCTCCATTCTTTTGCTCGACATTACCGTTTGGATGTTCATGCTAGAGAGGATGCGAATGTAGGAGCTTCGGTCTTGGTGACCGGTCTTGCGGGTCCCTCCCAGGTTTAGGTGCTGCTTTGGTACTGCCTTAACGTACCCTGGACTGGCCCTGAGAAGTGATAAGGAAGGTGGAATTAGGTCTTACCTGCTAATTACCTTTCCTTGAATCTTCTCCGGGCCAGTCCAGGGCCCACCTCTTTCGGATTCCCCCGTAGATCAGATTACTCAAGACCCAACTGTTGGACTACTCAGCAGCGTATAGTGAAAGAAAGACACTCAAGACTTGTCCAATGATCAACTTCACAAAAGCGTGACTGGTGACCCAACGTTGTTACGTTTCGAGCCTCCGGTATTCCCGGCTCTTCTTCAAACCTTATCAACAAAGAGCGATAAGGTTTGAAGAAGAGCCGGGAATACCGGAGGCTCGAAACGTAACAACGTTGGGTCACCAGTCACGCTTTTGTGAAGTTGATCATTGGACAAGTCTTGAGTGTCTTTCTTTCACTATACGCTGCTGAGTAGTCCAACAGTTGGGTCTTGAGTAATCTGAGGCCCATAATGGCAGTGGACCTCAACTTCCAACTATGGTGATGCTGTTTCTTTGGGAGTTTGTTAGCAGTGCACGTCGTTAAGAAAAGGACGACCTCAAGCTAAGTACTGTGTTTGAACATTAAGCACTAGTTGGTATTGGGGTTATGGTCCCTTGATCCTTTCTTAGGGGTGAATCCCTAAATTTTAACAAAAGATAAAAACGGTACAATACGCTACAAGAAGGGGAGGTTTCTTTCCTTCCTTCTAGGCGTACGTTCCAACAAAAATTTGTGGGTTAATTGGTTCCTCTTTCTTTTGACTGTGACCAATGCCGTCATGGCATGCACATTGTGGGTGGTGACATGATACTCCAGGGAGAGTCCGACCTGCTCACAGGCAAAGGAAATGCAGTCCACCACCCAGGTGGATAGGGTGCGCTTAGAGCAGCAACACTGAACCAGTTTGGGTCACAGGAAACAAACTGTTGCAACAAACGATGGTGGGCCTTTGTCTGCTCAAGGTAGAAGGCCAGCACCCTCTTACAGTCGAGGATATGGAGGGAGGCCTCCGCGCAAGACTCATGAGGTCTAGAGAAAAAGGTGGAGAGAACCACCTCCTGGTAGAGAAGAAATGTAGATACCATCTTTGGTAGAAACTTGGGAGGATACGTAGGGACACCCTATTCCTGTGAAATCTGGTATATGAGGCGTGAGCCACCAATGCCTGAAGCTCACTGACTCGCTGAGCAGAAATAAGCGTGACGAGAAAGACAATTTTCCAGGAAAGGAATTTGAGGTGAGCCAAAGCAAGCAGTTCAATTAGAGGAGCCATGAGTTTCCCAAGAACCACATTTAGGTCCCATGCCACTGGAGGCAGCCAGACTGGGAGTCGTGAGAGGAGATGACCCCTCATGAAGCAGCCCACGAGAGGGTGGACCGAGATGGATTGCTCGTTCACCAGATGGTGATGTGCAACCAGGGCACAAAGGTGCATCCTGATGAAGTTGGACTTTAAGCCAGCATGAGAAAAGAGCAATAGGTACAGGAGTAGCGACTGCTGTGATGGCGAAAGTGTTTCTGAGCCTATGGAAATAGGAGAAAAACACCCATTTACCTTTAGGGAGAGAGACAAGCAGGAAGGCTGTAGCTCTCATGCTGAAGCTAAACAGAAAAAAACACACGTAGCTCCTGGTTACAAGCCACGCCCAAGCTCCGAAGCAAGTAGTAAAGTTAATGAGAGCCACCTGGGGGAGGAGCACGGGACCCTAGTTCAGGCACACTCATTTAAACGCAGGGGAATAGAAGGAAATGGAACCACCAGGGAAATAGAAGGAAGCAGAAACTCAAGGAAGTCTGAAAGAAGGAAGACCTTCAGGGCAGCTGAAGAGAAGAGTATTTCCAAGGACAACACTAGAGAGGGTTCCAGAGGGAAGGAAGCTGTGAGGCCGAGTCACAGGAAAAGTTTAACCACAGAGAACGCTGAGGAATGCAGTGGAGCTCTCAGTGGTAGAAGCCATAACCCAGAGAGGAGCCAGTGCTACAGAGAAACTGCTTTGGGCTCTGGAGGGAGGAGATTTATAGCTGAGAGAAGTCCTGACGAGGAGCAAGGTACTTTGGCAGTAATCCAGGAAGCTATTGGAAATTTGCCAGCTCAAAAAGGGAACGTGAGTAAATCTGTGACTGAAAGTAATTTAAGTCAGTTAGAGGCACTGTGCCACTTAATGAGAGAGAAGAGGCTTCACGTGCCTGCTGAAAAGCCTGTGTGCAAAGAGAAGTCTTATTGGAGGAAAGTACTAGAGCTGCTGGAAGGGGTTAAACCTGATTTTGTACAGGGAGAATTAAAGCAGGATACAGAAAGAACTAATGGTGAAGAAATGCAAACTGAATGTTATGAATCTGACCAGGAATCCGAGTCTTCTATAATGGACTGTTCTTTATGTCATAAGACTTTGTAATGGTCTTAACTGAAAAGAGAAAGGCCTAGAATCTTACTGTCTGGTAAAGCAGAAAAGAAAACAGGCTGGACGTTGTTTAGGTCAGTATTGCTCAAGAATCCTGTTTGCCTTTTAAAAGAAGGAAACATCTACACGTGCTTTATGCTGAGTGCAGAAGCTAAAACCTTATGCTGAAGGCTGGAACTTTAAAAGAAAACAGCTGCATGTCTTTAATGCTGAAGAAAGCAATTAAAGCTTTGTTCTGAATGCTGGAAGTTGTAAGAAAAGTAACTACAAAACATTTTAACCTGACAGAAACAGTTACTATGCGGTGCTGTATGTAAAAGTCTTTTCTTTTGTGGAAAACATGGTTTTGGGAGAAAGAATCCTATATTAATTTGTTTACCATGCGTTGAGCTTTTAAAGGCTCTTTTTGGAAGGTGGAAAACAAAAATAAATATTCCTGTGTTTGCCTTAAACTCTTGGGCCTCAATATTATTTGAACCCACAACTACAATCCCCAGAAGCCCCGGCTCTGGACTACATTAAGGCACGTCTCCTCCTCTAGGCAGCCGCCTGGACAGAAGGGGGTGCGACACTGCACCAGGCAGGAAAAAGGGCCAAGGTCCCTGTCAGCGCACCATAGTGAAAACAGACGCCATTTAGAAACATATGCCCGTCTGGTAGAATCCTTGCGGGAGGTCAACAGAACATCCTCTACCTCTGTGGAAAGATGGAAGGGGGCCAGAGCTACCCTTTCAGCAGCCAGGCCATCAGTGCTAGGGACCGGAGGTTGGGGTGCAGGAGAGAGCTGTCCTCTTGCAATATCAAGTCCAGACAGTAGCCCAGGGGAACCAGAAGCTGCTTGAGAAAGCTGCGGCAGCAGCATAAATTACGATTGCCAGGGCCAGCGGGGAGCAATGTGGATCACTGTGGCCTTGTCCAACAATCTTGAGCAGGGTTCATGGAACCAGTGGAGTGGGAAGATAAGAATACAGCAGACTCGCCGTCCATGGGAAGAGGAACGCATCGGCTGCCGTTCGATATCAGGTCAGTATCTGGGAGCAAAAGCAAGGCAACTGAGTGTTGCTGGGGCTGGCGAAGAGGTCCATCATCGGAGTCCCCCAACGCTGGAAGAGAGAGCGGACCATGGCTGGGTTCAGATGCCATTTGTGCGGCTGAAGGACACTGCTGAGTCTGTTTGCCAAGATATTCTCATGTCTCGGGAGGTAGGCCGCCCGAAGGAGCATGCCCCTCGCCGCAGCAAAGGTACAGATGTGGACCGCTTCCCAGCATAGAAGGTACGATGAACCTGTGCCGCCCTGCTTGTTGAAGAAGAACATCGCGACCTGGTTGCCCGTTTGGATAAGGACAACCTGGTTCAACAGTTAGTTCTGGAACACTCGAAGGGCATTTACCACAGCCCATAGCTTGAAGAAGTTGATCTGATGCAGGCTTTCCTCTTGCATCCAGAAGCCCTGGGATCGGAGACCATCGCAGTGGGATCCCCATCAGAGTTTGGAAGCATCCAGGGTGAGAACATGCTGGACTGGCGGGGCCTGGAAGGGCACGCCTGCCAAGAGGTTCAGCGGGTGCTGCCACCAGGAGAGGGAATTTGCAGGGGGTCTGGTAACCCACACGCAATGGTCTAGGCCAGGTGTGTCAAACACCAGTCCTGGAGGACCACAAACCAGTCTGGTTTTCAGGATGCCGCTAATGAATATTCATTACATATATTTGCATACAATGGGGCAGTGCATGCAAATATATCTCATGCATACTCATTAGGGATACCCTGAAAACCTGACTGGTTTGCGGCCCTCCAGGACTGGAGTTTGACACCCCTGGTCTAGGCGACCCATGGCCTGAGACCAGAGTGCTGAGGGACCACTATGCCTGCTGCATCCACAGGCGGGTGTCTGGGGTCACATGAACCATTGAGGCCATGTGCCCCAAGAGGCACAGCATGAGACAAGCTGACGCTGTCATGCGACCCTGCACTTTGGTCGCCAGGGATGCTAGCTGCTGAGCTCTTTCAAGAGGGAGGAAGGCCCTAGCCTGGGTAGTGTCAAGGGGGGCCCCTACGAACTCCAGGTGTTGCGTGGGCTGCAGATGGAACTTGGTGTAGTTGATGACAAACCCCAGATCTTGCAGCAGTGAGAGGGCGTGGCAGCCTGCCTGATAGACCTCCTCTGGCAAACCTCCTCTTATGAGCCAATCGTCCAGATATGGGAACATGAAGACAATTTGTAGTTCGAGATAGATGGCAACTACCGCTAGGCACTTGGTGAACACCCTTGGGGCAGCCAAGAGACTGAAGGGCAGAACCCAGTACTGGTAGTGGCACCCACCCACAATGAAGCGGAGGAACTGACAGTGCCTGGGGTGAATCAGTATGTGGGTATAGCACAGTTACTTACCTGTAACAGGTGATCTCTGGGAACAGCAGGAATAAGTCTTCACATATGGGTACGTCGGTACCGACGGAGCCTGCGCAGGAACGCTCCCCAGCATCCAAAAAGAAAGCTTTTGGGAACATCCCATGCGCATGTGCGCTACCTTCCCGCCCATTTACTTCCCTCTCATCAGCTGGGTTTGTAGCTGAGATCGAAGGAAGGAAGTAGACAAATTAGAGAGAAAAAAAAAAGAGAGAGAGAGAGAGAGAGAGAGAACAACTCCTAGGGGAGGTGGGTGGGTTGTGAAGACTTATTCCTGCTCTTCCCAGAGATCACCTGTTACAGGTAAGTAACTGTGCTATCTCCAGGAACAAGCAGGAATGAGTCTTCACATATGGGGACTCCCAAGCTAAGATGCCTGGAGGAGGCCAACGTCTAGTGCAAGTGGCCTCCCAAACTCAGTCCAGAAGCCACTTGACTGCCAGGGAGATGCTACAACTATTAGGCCACATGGCTTCCACAGTACATGTGGTGCCCTATGCTCGCCTACATATGAGAGCAGCTCAATGGACTTTGTCCACCCAGTGGACTCAAGCATCAAGAGCTCTCTCAGACCAAATAGCAACCTCCAAGCGTTTCTTTTGGTCTCTCCAATGGTGGATGTCCACTCAAAATCTGTTGTTGGGGGCCCCCTTCCAACCATTGTTGCCCCAAACAACCCTCACAACAGATGCCTCCCAAACAGGTTGGGGAGCTCATCTACAGGACCTATCCACCCAAGGCACTTGGTCCCCACAGGAGACCTCCCTTCATATCAACCACTTGGAACTTCGAGCAATCTTTCTAGCTCTCAGAGTTTTTCATACCCTCCTCAGCAACATGACAGTCCTTATTCATACGGACAATCAAGTAGCCATGTAATCAAGTAGGGACTGGCTCTCTGTCGCTTTGCAACGAAGCTCTAAGATTATGGGCCTTCGCCAGAGAGCATCAAATCCATCTCCTGGCAGTATATCTTCCAGGAATCCAAAACTCTTGGGCAGACTCAGTCAAGTTCTGCTTCCACACGAATGGTCCCTGCACATGGATCAGGTACTCAGAATCTTCCAGAAATGGGGAACCCCGGACATAGACCTCTTTGCAAGTCCGTGGAATGCCAAACTTCCCCGGTTCTGTTCCAGAATTCCATGTCAGGGAGTTCAGGCCAAGGATGCCTTCCTCCTACATTGGGGTCAGGGCTTCCTGTATGCCTTCCCACCCATTCCTTTGATTCCCAAGACTCTGTTCAAACTTCATAGGGATCAAGGGTCCATGATCCTCATAGCTCCACGCTGGCCACGCCAAGTGTGGTACCCTCTACTTCTGCATCTCTCCCAGGCCCCCTCCCTGGACTTGGGAGCGGCTCCAGACCTTCTGTCTCAGGAGGAGGGGAGTTTGTGGCACCCAAACCCCAAGTCCCTTCACCTCAGAGCTTGGTTACTGAAGGCCTAGACCTTCAAGACTTCAATCTTTCGCAGCAAGTGAAGGATATCCTCCATGCCTCTAGGAAACCTTCCACTAGGCGTTCTTATGCTTTTAAATGGAAAAGATTTTCCATTTGGTGTGCTCAAAAGGGTCTTGACCCTCTAGCACTCCCCTTGAATTCTCTATTGGAATATCTCCTGCATCTCTCCAATGCAGGACTCAAAACAAATTCAGTACGGGTCCATTTGAGTGCTATCTCGGCATCTCTTAAACCTCTCAATGGACAACCTATCTCCTCTCATCCTCTTATCGCAAGATTCATGAGAGGCCTAACTTTGACTAAACCTCCCATTCGACCTCCTCCGGTGGCATGGGATTTAAATTTGGTTCTTGGTCAGCTTATGAAGCCACCTTTTGAACCCTTAGCCACTACCTCCTTGAAATTTCTTTCCTGGAAGGTTATTTTCTTATTGCAGTCACCTCAGCTCGCCGTATCAGTGAACTGCAAACTCTAGTGGCTAATCCACCTTATACAAGGTTCCATCATGATAAGGTGGTCCTTAGGACCAATCCCCACTTTATGCCTAAAGTGGTCTCCCCTTTTCATCTTAATCAAGAGGTATATTTACCTGTCTTTTTTCCAGCTCCTCATGCATCCAGTGCAGAGAGGAACCTTCATACTCTAGATTGTAAAAGAGCTCTTGCCTTTTACCTCCACAGGACACAGCAATATCGAAAGTCTTCTCAGCTTTTTGTTGCTTTTGATCCTTCTCATATAGGACTTCCAGTCTCTAAAAGAACACTGTCCAATTGGATTGCTCAGTGTATCTCTTTTGCTTACCAGAGTAAGAACCTTTCTCTGGAAGGCCATGTCACCGCTCACAATGTGAGGGCCATGGCCACCTCTATGGCTCATCTAAATTCTGTGTCCATCGACCAGATCTGTCGAGCAGCCACCTGGGCCTCGGTTCATACCTTTACAGCCCATTACTGTTTGGACAAGGACTCCCGCCGGGATGCCTTGTTTGGTCAGGCTGTCCTCAGACACCTGTTCCACTCTTGAACAACTCCAGCCCACCTTCCCTTAATGGATGCCTGAGATCCATAGGAAGATGAGGAACCCTTCAGGGTCTCATACCCTTGAGGGGATCTCCCGGGCATCTTAGCTAGGGAGTCCCCATATGTGAGGACTCATTCCTGCTTGTTCCTGGAGATAGCACTGTTACTTACCTGTAACAGGTAATCTCTGGGAACAGCAGGAATTAGTCCTCACAACCCACCCACCTCCCCTAGGAGTTGTATCTCTCTCTCTCTTTCCTTTCCTCTCTCTATTGTCTCAGCTTTAAACTCGAACTGAGGAGAGTTGGTCAGGAAGGCGGGAAGGCAGCGCGCATGCGCTGTGGGAGGCCCCAAAAGCTTTCCTTCTGGGAAGCTGGGGAGCTTTCCCGCGCAGGCTCCGTCGGTACCGACGTACCCATATGTGAGGACTAATTCCTGCTGTTCCCAGAGATTACCTGTTACAGGTAAGTAACTGTGCTATCAAGTACTGCTGTTGTCCCTAAAACTGATCCAATTACTTTTTAGATTACACTACAAAAACAACTTGCTTATGAAACGTAAACTAAACTGGAACAGATTATCATATTTATACTCTGCTCTTCTCCAACTTGACTTGAGTGATTTAATTACTGCATATGATTAAGAAACAATTCAACAAAATATTACAATTCTATAAAAGGAAAGTAATATCATCATGCCTCTCTCCCACAGAAGGGCAGAAACAAGAATCCCATTAATCCACCCAAATTTAAAAAATTATTCCCAACAGAAGACCAGATAGAATTCCATTCCTAGTCACTCCTGAAGGATCTCCCAAAGGAGCAATCCTTCCTTTGGTTTTCCCCTTGTAGTGGCAACCTATCCCAGAAATAGACCAGCTCTTCACTCATCCTGGGGCTGACAGCAAAGCAAAGCCTCTCTCTCCCTCCTCATATATACAGTAACTGCCAGCTATTTATTTTTCAATGAAAATCAGGTCATTGTACTAGTAACTATTAATTAAAATGGCCTCTTTGCTTTGAGTGCTACAGCCAACCTTTGGCTCTGGCTGTAGCACTGTCACAGGTCAATTGAGTCTGTCAGAGCTGGCAGGGAAAGAAGGTGGGTGGCCACGGCTGGTTCAAAAGTGATGTTGAGGGTTATATTCAAGATGAATCTTTGCATTAGCAATTACTCAGTTAGGGATCTTAGGTAAGGTGGTGGTGAGCTTATAAAGAAGAAGGACTACCAAAAGGGACTGCTACTGCTGGAAAGAAATTTGCACTTGTAAGTATTTATTTCTGGGAAATTCTCTAAATCTTGAAGAAAAGGGAATTCTTTGGGGTAAAAATGATAAATCAGTGTTTTTTTAGAATCCACTGTGTTTGTTAACCCAATCAGGGCCTAATATCAACAGAGAGCTGTTAATTTAAAAGCAAAACTTGGTCAGGGCCTAGTTTCAGCAGATTGCTGGGTTTTAAATTTAACCTAAAAGCTGAGAGCTTTTAGGTTAAATTTAAAACCCACAGAGAGCTTTCAGTTTAATTTCAATTCTTCTTTATTGGGTTTTCAAACATAAACAGATAACAGACCAACTCAACAGTGGAGTCTACACATACTCCCAGAACAGATCCCCATATGAGCACACACAAATGTAGCAAACAACCATAACAATAACCCCAACAATTGTTCCAATCCCCGATTTTCTGAGTCTCCAATCAGTCGCGAAGCTGAACTTCCTATCTCTACCCCCCTTCTTCCCCGCCAGCACTAATTCTTCTCCTTCTCCACCAGCCTCTACTGTGTGCGAGTTGGTTCAATATCTAGCATAGCTCTAAGTTAGCCTGCTTCATAGGTGAGGATCACCTTTCATATACTGAGTAGTGCGCTCCTTACCCTCAGGGACAGCATATCTATGAGAGGTATCCATAGCCCTATGAAATGTTCCCAGTGCTTCCCCCGAAGTTGTTTTGCTGTCAGCCTCTCCATGAACATCAAGTCTATAAGTGTCTGCTCCCATCGTCCCACTCCTGGAGGACCTCCTTTGACCCAATAGCAGAGTAATATTCTTTTTACCATTAGGAAGTCTCTTTCAAAGAGTAATCGTTTAAAATCTGCAAGATGTCCCACTGACTCCCAGCTATTAAAGAGACACACTTCTGCAGAGGAGGTCACAGTGACCCACAGTATCCCACCCAATCTGGCACATACCTGTTGCCATAAACTCTGCGCATCCTGGCAATACCAAAATTTGTGAGCCAGTGTCCCTGTAGCTGTCCCACTCCACCGACACTTATCATCCTTCGTTAAACCTGCTTTATAAGCCCACATGTCATGTGTATAAGCCCTCCATAAACATTTATACTGAAGTTCCTGCAAGTAGACCCACTTCAAACTGGAGGCAATTCTGAGGAGAGCAGCTTGCAATAACTCCGGAGTTACCTTGTCCATGCCATCTGCAACCCATCTCTTTGCCAACAATTCCAAATAACTATGATCACAAATAGGCCAAACCAAATCCCGAAGCTCCTTTGCCCAGGCGCCCCCCTCAGCCAATCCTGCAAGCAGGGCCCTCGGTCCCCAGAAGTTAACTAGTTCAGGGGCCCAACGAGTCAAACTACTAATATAATGCCTTATCTGTAAGTAACAGAAAAAAATCATGCTTGTCTAGCTGATATTTCCCGCAAATTTTGAAAGCTGTCCAGCCCCTTCCCCCTTTCCATACAAAGGTCCCAATACAAACTATACCTTTCTGGGCCCAACCCTGAAGGACTGGCGATGAGATCCTGGGGGTGAACTCTGGGTTGTCCACCAGGGGGAGCAACTGGGAGAACCTCCAATTCCAGGAGAAGTGTTGGAAGAAGGCACACAATGCTGCCTGAAGGGCCCCATGTACACCCCTCCACAAAGCACCGTGGGCAAACTCTGCCTGGGGAGTGCAAGACATTCAGGCAGTGATAGGGGGCAAGTACCCAATCAAGCTGCCTCAACAGAGCACACCCTCCCTCAGCTACCAACAGCCCAAGCAGATGTCGCACCATACACCTGAGATTATAGTTACGTAGTGAGGGAAGCTCCAAGCCCGCCTCCTCCCTGTGCTGCATCAAGGCCCGCAAGGGAATGTGGGCATGCCTGCCTCTCGAAAGAAACTGACTCAGACTTCTATCAAAATGTTTCCAGTCCTTAGATAACATCCATATAAGCAACAGGCAGAGCATATAGAGTCACCTCGGCAACTCCGCCATCTTAAATAAGGCTATGTGCCCTCACAGAGAAAGCGAAGGGTGGTCCATTTTTGAAAAGTTGCCCGAGATCTCTCCAGCATACCCGGGATGTTACACTCATATAGCCTCTTAGGGATCCAACTCCCAGATAACCCTAAGTATCGGATAGAGCCCTTCGTCCAGGTCAAGGGAAGAGGTCCAGCCCATATCTTCCGCACCTTCCCCCCTACATCCAGCGCCAGCGACTTAGTTTGGTTTATCTTCAGCCCTGAGAACTCTCCAAACTGAGTTATTGTATGGAGTGTTCGATGCAGGGATGTCTGTGGATCTCTCATACAGAGGAGCATATCATCTGCAAATGCACTAAGCTTCAGCTCCTCCATCCCCATCCTCATGCCCACTACCTGAGCCTCCCCCTGGAGCACTCTCAAAAGAGGCTCCAAGGAAAGTACAAAGAGCAAAGGCGAGAGGGGGCAGCCTTGCCTCATTCCCCGCTCCAGTGAGAATGGTTCAGAAAACACACCGTTCACCCCCATCCTTGCCTGTGGGGCGGTGTAAAGTATCTGGACCCAATCCAAATCCAAAAAGGTGCCCAAGAAGCCAAAGCCCCACAGGGCATTCCACAAATATGGCCAAGCCACTCTGCTGATTGTCTTCTCTGCATCCAAACTTACCAGAAGGAGTGGAACACTTTGCTTCATACAGAACTCCATCCCTAAAATCAGCTGCGAAATGTTACAAGTGGCATCCCGCCCCTGCACAAAGCCCACCTGCCTCAGACAAATTAAGGAGGGTAGGATGGGATTCAATCTATTTGCCAAGACGGAGGCCAGGCGTTTTATATCAAAATTAGAGATATAGGCCTATAGGAAGCAGGGTCTTGGGGGTCCTTCCCTTCCTTTGGTATCACTGTGATATCTGCACACCTCATGTCTCTAGGGAAACATCCTACCCGGAGTACCATTCCATACATCTCCACCAGTGTGGGAGTGAGTCTGGTATAGAGAATCTTATAGTACTCTGACCCGAAGCCATCGGGGCCTGGCTCCTTGTGGAGTTTGCTTTGTCTGATCATCTACTGAATTTCTGCACTCGAGATGGGAGCGTTGAGTATTTCCAAGGCCTCCTCTGACAGCCTCGGGAGATTAAGAGCCTCCAAAAAGTCCTGGCCTGCACTTTGATCGATAACCTCCTCTGTGTACAATTTTGAGTAAAAAGACCAGAATATTGATGCAATCTGGCGCGTTTAATTATAGTATTGTAACATAATGGCTCTCCTCTGAAGCACGTCATTGAGAGCTGCTTGTACCTTTAGTTACTCCTAATGGATATCCTCCCCCGGAGATCTACCATATCTCCTCTGCAGCGATTGCAAGGTACGTTCTAACAGCAAGAGACTACGGTCTAAATGCTTGCATCTCTGAATCCTATAAGCAATGACAGAGTCCCGCACAATCGCCTTGCTCGCTTCCCAAAATAGGAGTGGGGTACACCGAGGGTTATCATTAAACAATGTATACTCATCCTACTGTTTCTCTAGGTAAGCTCTAAATTCCTTGTCCTCTCATAAATATGTAGGGAACCTCCAACCCGCTTTGCCTGCGCCTCCAGCTTCCCAGACCATACCATGATCCGAGACCATCACAGGTTTAATCTCTGCTTGGGGGACGTGCGCAAACCCTCCCTCATTTCACCAGGATATAATCAATGTGAGACCACGTCAAATGTGCCATAGACTGATGTGTGTACTCACGGGTACCCAGATGAAGGGCCTGCCACATGTCCAGCAGACCCCCCATCCTGCATAGATAGCCTATGCCCTTTTTTTGACCACACCCTAGCATTCCCTTTCCCCATTTTATCTTGCATTGGGTCATGCGGGCAGTTGAAGTCCCCTGCTAGAATCATCTTTTTTTTGGGCTGGCTTTTAAGATGGACTGTAACAAGTCCTGAAAGAACTTATGGTCATACTCATTTGGGGCGTATACATTCCCTAGCCATAGTTCCTCCGAATATAGTTTAGTCTGCAGGAAGATAAATCGCCCCGTGGGTCAGCTTCACATCTGATCACCTCCAGAGGCAGGCCCTTTTTGATAAGTATTGCCACCCCTGCCTTTCTGATCCCCAATGAGGTCCCATAAGTTTGCGCCACCCAATCCTGCGTCAATTTGTCATGCTCTATGAAGCTCAAGTGTGTCTCCTGCAGAAAGCAATGTGCACTCCCTTACGCTTCAATGCCTGCAATACTGTGGTGCACTTAACAGGTGAGCCAATGCTCCCTACATTCCGAGAGACTATTCTAATATTAAGTAGCATGTTGTACTAAAGAGCCATCTCTAGATTCACAGCTCATCACAGTCCTCCAGGAGCCACCCAGTCTCAGCCCTAGAGCCACCCTCACTCTTTTCAGTAGAGGCACATCTATCTTTGTGCTGTGGGGCCCCCCCCCTGCTGTACTATTTCCCCCCCCCCCCATCCATCCCTTGCCCTGTCTCCCTCCTCCCTTCGGATCCCTCCTACAGCCCTCCCCTAGCCTCCCCAAAACATCAGTGCAGCCCGTTACAACCCACACAATCCTAGAAACAAGTAACCATATGTACAGTCCTATCACCTATCCCCCATCCCCGCTCCCTCCCTCCAATCTCCAGTAATCCACTCCGCCACAGCTAAAACCCCGGTACCGGGGTGGATCACCAGTCCACACTTCCGGGCCACCCTCCCAACTGGGGGATACGGCCTAAGCATGTCCATACAGAGATTATTCAGTCACTCAGACATCAGCTGCCCTTCATATACTGCACTAGGTCCCATGGGCGGGAAAATCGCTGACAAGTCGTATGCCCTCTGCAGTACAGTTACTTGCCAACTCACGCTGCTCAATTCTGATCATTAGCCTGTCCTTTCTCATGCTGCAGCATGGCTATAAACGTCTTCACCACAGGTGCCTGCTCAAAGGTGTGTATCTCGCCTTTGTAGTAGATCCTTAAGGTGGCAGGGTAACTCAGCGCAAATCTTATTTCACTCTCTACTAAATCACTGCAGACAAAGTGAGAACTCTTTCCTTTTTGCCATGAGGGCTGCAGAGTAATCCTGGAACATTAAAATTGATTTATTCTCCAAGTGAAGGTCACGGTGTTTCCGTTAGGCCTGTAGCAGTAGAGCCTTGTGCTGAAAGTTGAGGATACGAGCCAGCACCGGCCGTAGGTGCTCTCTGCTATCTACTCTCGGACCCAG
Organism: Ichthyophis bannanicus; assembly: GCA_033557465.1. Classification (NCBI taxonomy): domain Eukaryota; kingdom Metazoa; phylum Chordata; class Amphibia; order Gymnophiona; family Ichthyophiidae; genus Ichthyophis; species Ichthyophis bannanicus. The sequence continues at coordinate 190,847,092 of CM066031.1, read as the reverse complement.
TCTATGCGCTCTTTCAACTTTAATTTTCCCTTGAATGTCCATCAGGCCTAGTTCTCCAGGCAGCCATTCTTCAAATAACTTCAGAAGCTGCTGGTCCATCCAGGCCTCTGGAACCCCCACAAGGCACAGATTGTTCCTGCGAGATCTATTTTCCAGATCATCCACCTTTGCAATTAGCACCTCAATCTGCTTTTGCTGTTTCTGTGCCTCCCATTCATGTTGCACTTCATTATCCTCCAATGCCGTTACCCGTTGCTCTACTTCCTCCACCCTACGAGACATCTCAGTAAACGTCTCCCCCATATCATCTAGTTTCTTCCTCAAAGTATCAAATTTAGGCTTCAGAAGCTTAACTATTTCATGCGCCACCTCCTCAGAACTAGAATCCAAACTCTCGTTCCCCAAGGAGTCCAGTGCACTGCAAGCGCGTGGTGTAGCTGCCATCTTGGCCTCATGGGCTGTTCTTTCTTGTTTTGCTGCCGAACGCATAGCCACTCCACCGGTCTCGGTCCCCCCACCACCAGTACTCACTTCGTTGCACATATGGCCGCTTACACCCCCAAATTGTTGAATTATTCCATAGGATTTGCAAATAAACAGTGGGGTGGCCAGGGAGCGAGACGAGGAACCTCCTCACCCGCTCATGTGATCTCAGAGCTTTCAGTTTAAACTTTTAGTTTACTTTTAAAACTCAGCAGAGAGATTTAATTTAAATCAAATCAGAATACAGCTTAGTATGGAAGGAAGAATAGGGTAAAATATTGTTGGAGTTGAAAGAAATACATTGTTTCTACATGCTTTTACAAAGAGGCCTTCCACTTAGGAGGCAAGAGATTTGGGAATTTGTTTTAAATAGGTGTTAAAGCCAAGTGAAAGGTCAAAGAGGCAATTTGAAAGGCTCAATCATATCAAACCAAGGGCTGTGTGAATCACACTTGAAATTGTTAACAGATTACCTTAGAAGTAGAAGTCAGCCTTTACTAAGTATTAGTTTCCTCCCACCCACCCCGACACTCACACTCCCCATGCATAAATCTTAACTTTATAGGCTCTTAAGCCTATTAAAGGGAGAAGGGTGGTTAAGTCACTTCCAGGTTCAGCAGGTTATCATAACCAGCAATAGATTAAGGCTCTGAAATTAATTAAATCTAGAGGTGAACCAAGTCCCTTAAAGGTAATTGGTATAATTGTATCAGTACAAGTATCCCTAATAACTTTAAGGAAACAACTTAAATAGCTAAATAAAATCTTAAAATTAAGATGCAGACATCAGTCTAGCAGCGAGATGGGGGCTATCCAGTCTTTTGCATTGAGTGTCACATATATGATTTTCTCCCAGTTGGTCAGGTGTCTTATGTGTGCACTAGGTGCAAGGACCTCTTTTCCCTCAGGGAATGAGTCTGATCTCTGGAGGCTAGGAGTAGCAGACTTGGAGGACCTAAGGAAGACAGAGAGGTGCTTAGACGAGACTTACAGGGACACAGTACTGAAGTGCCACCTCCAATCTGGCAGCCTCTCAGTTGCCATGGAGGAGAGCATCACCTTGGTGTGGCAGGAAGAGATCCTGTAGCTAGGACATGTCCGCCAGGAGAATGAAAATCCTCTCGCACCAAGGAGGATTTTCCAGGGCCATGTATCCATGAGGATGGCCATTATAGTTGGCGATTCCATCATTAGGCATATAGATAGCTGGGTGGCTGGTGGACTTGAGGATCGCCTGGTAACATGCCTACCTGGTGTGTAGGTAGCGGACCTCACACGCCACCTAGACAATGTTTTAGATAGTGCTGGGGAGGAGTCTGCTTCTTAGTACATGTTGGCACCAATGACATAGGAAAGTATGGGAGGGAGATTATAGAAGCCAAATTTAGGCTTTTAGGTAGGAAGTTGAAATCCAGAACTTCCAGGGTAGCATTCTCTGAAATGCTTCCTGTTCCTTGTGCAGGACCCAAAAGGCAGGCAGAGCTCCGGAGTCTCAATGTGTGAATGAGACGATGGTGCAAAGAAGAGGTTTTTGGATTTGTTAGGAACTGGGAAACATTCTGGGGAAGGAAGGGGCTCTTCCAAAGGGATGGGCTGCACCTTAACTGGGATGGTATCAGGCTGCCGACGTTTTTCACTAGCGCCTACTTGGCCCGCACCAAGCGACACAGATCCCTATTTAAAGACGCTACTGCAGGCAGGAAGCTTCTCTCCATCGCAGCACATGGCATCGGACACCCAACAGATGCTCTAACCACTCGGACAGCACTGGACCCACTGCATTGTGCAGCTCTCACCTGATTAAGCCCAAGTGCACCCACACCAAAGGTGAGCCTCACGGTCTAGCAGCCAACATTTTTCGCTAGCACCAAGCTTCACCCACAGACATCATCACCCAGCGACACAGATATACATTTAAAGACGCTACTGCAGGCACCCCGGTGTCTGGTGGGCCTGAGCCTAAGGGCCAAACCAAAGGGCTCTTTGGCGTGGCCCTTAGGAGTGGCAGTCGAATGAAAGAAGGAGACGCAAGGAGACTTAAGTAATACAACAACCATCCTCGACAGACCGAACCATTCCAGCAAAACCTTTAGCCCGCAAAAGGATTGTAACACCACCAACTCATAGTTTGATACCTACTGATACACACCTTAATACATCAAGCAGATGGCACCCGATCCAAAACACATACTTCTCCAGGCCCTCTACCACTGCTCCTGCCATCCACTACCCTATGGCACCATCGCTCCAAACTCAACACACATAGCACATATCTTAATACAGATAGCACCTATACATCCCCGACAAACTACACACACCAACCCCAATCATTGCCTCTGCTATCAAATGCTCACTGGTAAATGCAAGGTCAGTGAGAAACAAACCGAACACCATCTATGACTACATTCAGACACAAAAGTTAGACATCATATGCATCACAGAAACCCGACTTGCAGACACGGACCAGGTCATCCTAAACCAAATATCACCCTGCTGGATTACTCAGCATTCAACTGCCCCAGAACACACAAGATAGGAGGAGGAATACTAATCCTGGCTAGAAATCACTACAAATTTAAAACGCTCCACAAGTAACTCAACGGATGCCAGCACAATCAATCATCAAATCCAACAAATATCTCAGTATATACCTTACATACAAACGCCAAGTCCGAAGAACTATCCACAATACTGGAGACAATCTGCGTACTCAGCGCTCAACACAAACCACTCATTGCCTTAGGAGACTACAACTTAAGCTCTACACCTAACAAAGAAGCTAAAATGTTCCTCAAAGCTATGGAATCCTTGTAATACATCCTATGCATCAAAATGGAACAACTCCAGATCTCATATTCATACCAAAGCAACTACTAGAACGAGATCAGACCACAGCCCCAACAATCACGCCAATACCCTGGTCAGATCACCATGTACTAAAGTTCTCAATGCTAATTAAGAGCCCCACTAGCCACCAAGAAGAAGATAAGCACAGAAGATTTAGGACCTTTCACAAAGAAACATTATTAAAGGAAATAATCCCAGAACTCCAACAGGATCTCAACAACCTCGACAAAACCATTGAGAACTGGAATCTCACAATATCTAAAACAACAACAGCCCCAAGCAGGGAACTCTCTCACACACACACAGGAGAACCAATGCTTCCTGGTACTTCAATGCAATCAGAGAAGCAAAGCAAGTGCTAAGGAAGCTTGAAAGGAAATGGAGGCGAGAAATGGAGCAAGCAACGGTATAATTTTAAGGTTACAGGGACCTTTGCTTAGCAGGCTGATACATAGCAGTAAGAGTTCAGTTTGAATTTTTTAGTTTCCTTTGTCTGTTGCAAGCCTGCCTTACAGGGAGGGCCTAATTAAAGCTGCTCTACCACTGACCAAATACCTGAACCTGTCTGCTTATCAGAACTTCAAGAGACTACACACTCAGCTAACACTTTCAAACTTTATCATTGCCTGTCTTTTGATAAACTTTACCTGTTGCATATAGGTTTTTAGGCATCTTCAGATAGCCTTTAAATCAGTTATCTGAGTGTGCCCTCAGTTCATAGAAGGCATACTGGCCAGGGACACTTTAGTTCTCACTCACCCTACCCCTCACCCCACCCACCCCTGGGTATATAATCATCATATACATTGACTTCTATCCTTTTATTTAGGTGTTACACACACTTTTTCTTCTTCTTCTTTTCTCCTTCTAGGACAGCTGAGTCAGAATGTCGTGTATTCAATGCAATAACTGTGGTGCTTTCATTCCAAGAAGAATCATTTGGATCCTAAGAGCTTGAATTATATGCCTCAAGTTAGCTGCTATGCATAAAGAACTGACTCTACTAAGGGACGAATTAGCTGCAATTAAACACATCACTATTGTATGGTCTATTCTTCTGGAGTAAGATAACAGTTGAGCTATATGAAAGTAGTGTTACTCCAATATCCACTACAGAACTCTAGTTCCATTTTGTTCCCATCAATTATATGTGAATCTCAAATGAAAGCAACAGGTCTCAGACTTTAAAGAGCTGCGGTCCTCATTTGCGCGGCATTGTCTGAATTGAACGGTCACGGAGATAGAAGAAACTGGCAGTGAAGATCATGAACGTGAAAATTGCCAGAAAATCATAAGCGGGAAGACTATTAGAAAACTATGAAGGAACAATACGCAATGAGGAAGCATGAGTGAGTCCGGCCCCTGAAGAAACAGCTTGGATGTGAAACGCAACAGCGCTGAAATTGGTGTTGGGCATATTTAAAGATAAGCACTCATTTTCTCTTTTCGCAAGTGATGGTGCGCATTTAAAAATAAGCACTTATTTTCTCTTTGTGTAAGTAACACAAGCTAAAAGTCAATGGATAAGCCAAAGGTTAACAACTGAGTGGGAAGCAATACACAGGTCATTGATGCAAAATAGAGCAAAAGGTCGATATCAAATGAGGACCGCAGCTCTTTAAAGTCTGAGACCTGTTGCTTTCATTTGAAATTCACATATAATTGATGTGAACAAAATGGAACTAGAGTTCTGTAGTGGATATTGGAGTAACACTTTTTTCATATAGCTCAGCAATTAAACACATGTCCTCTAGGTTACAAACTGAACAAAATCCACCATCGCTTCCACAAAGAATCAAATAGCCCAGGAACAAATGGATCACAGTGGGCTCTGGTAGGTTGCGACCTGTAATGCAGACACCCTACACATCAAGTGATATCCCTGCATAATGCCTTCTCTGCCTTGGATAATGAGGGTGCCCAAATCGATGGAAACTGAAGTGCCTTTAAATGATAGGCTTAATGCCAAATCTACTGATAATGTACCAAATAGGAAGAAAAAAAATCACAAAACAGAAAATTCCTACTCATTGGAGATTCCATCATCAGAGGCACCAACTTGGGAACACGGCTCAAAGGAGAGGGGATGGTCAAATGCCTCTCAGACTCTTCAGCCAGCAGGAATACAAACCAAATTGTTGGTATAGTTGGTGCAGAAAGTGAGCACTCCAAAACTGATATTGTCATTCACTTGGGTACAAATGACCTAGCTAGAAACAGTGCCTCTCCAGTTCAAAGTGACTCTGGGAGAGAAACTCAAGCCCATTGCTACACTATAGCATTCTCAGGACGTTCTACCTGTTCATAGTAAGTGGGCAGAAAGGCTGCATCGCATATACAACTTTAATACATAGCTCCAAACCTGGTGCAAACAAGGATTTAGATATATAGGCGAATGGGGAAACACACGGATCAACAAGAGAGTATATTGTACTGATGGACTACATCTCTCCGCTGCAGGGAAAAGGATCCTAAGTGAAAAATCCAGGCATTATGTGGACAGGCATTTAATCTAGGGAAAGGGGGTGACGGATGGAGAAGGACAAGTTCAGTACGTCGCTCCCAGCAAAAGAAAAACAACATTGGAAACAGCCACACACTTGAATACCACATCAATGGCAAGCGAGAAGGGGCATGTAGAACACCACCCATGCAAAAGGCAGGCAAGCCATTCAACAAATGCTGGAAGGCAATGAGTACAAATGCACAAAGCCTAGCCAACAAAGTTCCTGATCTGGAAGTCCTAATGGTGGAAATGGACTTGGACATTGTGGCCATTAAAGAAACATGGTTTAATGAGTCACATGAATGGGATACAGCCATAGCTGGCTATAATCTATTTAGAATAGATAGAGGGGGGTAGAAAAGGAGGAGGAGTAGCCCTGTTTGTCGAAAAGCAATATTAAAGCTGCTGAAATGCAGGGGACGTGGGGAAAAGAAGCACTCTGTATTGTGTTGGAAAGAGGAGATGGCACTGTCATCCATACTGGTGTGGTCTACAGGCCTCCAACTCAAACCAAAGAAATGGATAGCAAATTGATTGTTGATATTGCGCAGATAGCCATGAAGGGGGAAGTGATCATATTGGGTGACTTAATAAATATATTTGTGGATGCCTTCCAAGACGCGTTACTTAAACAAATGGTGATGGAACCGACTAGGGAGAGCTCTGTGCTGGATTTAGTGCTCACCAACGGAGATAGTGTGTTGAATATCCAGGTAGGTGCCCATGTGAGCAGCAGCAATCATCAAACAGTATGGTTAATATAAAAGCCAAGGTGGAATCCAATCACAACAAACTCAGAGTCTTAGACTTCAAAAACGCCGACTTCAGTAAAATGGCCAAGTACCCGAAGGAGGAGTTAGTAGGGTGGGAGGAGTTAAGGGAAGTGGAATTGCATTGGGCTAAACTAAAGAAAGCAATAAAAGGTGCAACAGATATATATGTAAGGAAATTCAATAAAAACAAGAGGAAAAGGAAACCTATTTGGTTCTCCAAAGAAGTGGCTTCACAAATAAAGGCAAAAAAAACCCAGCTTTCACAAAATTCGGAAGTTCGCAAACAGAGGAACCCAGAAAAGAATACAAGATCAAACTAAAAGAGACAAAAAGAGAAATAAGAATAGCAAAATCAAAGGCAGAAGAAAAGATGGCTAAAGATGTGAAGTATGGTGACAAGACTTTTTCAGGTATATTATAGGCATATATAGGGAGGAGTGGCCTAGTGGTTTAATGTGAAGAAGTGCAGTGTAATGCACTTGGGAAGCTGAAATCCAAGGGAATTGTATGCGATAGGGGGCGAGAGATTGATGTGCACGACCAGGAGAAAGACCTCGGTGTGATTGTTTCTGATGATCTCAAGGTGGCGAAACAATGTGACAAGGTGGTGGCAAAAGCCAGAAGGGTTGCATATAGAGAGGAATTACCAGCAGAAAGGGGTACTAATGCCACTGTACCAGTCGCTGGTGAGGCCTCACTTGGAATATGGTGTTCAGTTTTGGAGACCGTATCTCGCAAAAGGATATAAAAAGGCTGGAAGACTTATGAGAAGAGACTTGAATAACTAAATATGTACACTCTGGAGGAGAGGAGGGGCAGGGGAGATATGATTCAAACCTTTAAATACTTAAAGAGTATTAATGGACAAACAAACCTCTTCCAAAACAGGGAAGCTGTAAACTAGAGGGCATAACATGAAGCTGCAAGGGGGTAAACTGAAACGCAATGTCAGGAAATACTTTTTCACTGAAAGGGTGGTGGACGCTTGGAATGCTCTCCCAATGGAAGTGGTGGGGCAAATACAGTGACAGAATTCCAAATGGCATGGGACAGACACAGTGGATCCCTTTATAGCAGGGGTGTCCAACCTTTTAGCTTGCAGGGCCACATGGGCAATTTTTTAAAAAAGTCACGGGCCAGAGCAGCACTATCATAAGTAAAACACAAAATAAATTTTATTACAGCACTATTGAACTACAGTCCCTCATGAGTTAATCACTTTAGTGTGAAATCTGACATTGTTTCTGCTTGCATAAGCTATGTCTCATCCAACAGTAGAAGTCGCAACACGCAATGACGCTATGAAGTGTTCATCGCTAAGCAGAGACCTTGAGTTTGTTTTTGTGTTCTTCAATCTTGAAAACAATTGCTCACAGCAGTAGGTGCTACCAAACAGAGCAACAAATTTCTTTGCATCCTGTGACAGATTGGGATATCTGTGTGATGAAACGTAACAACTGTAAAAGCTCAGCAGATCATGTTCAGTGAAAGCTCTCTTCAAGTCATTATCATTTCGAATATCAATAAGTTCCATTTGATATTTATCAGCAGCACCTGTAGGATCAACTTCAAATGGATTACTCATCAGTTTTATCATGTCAGAATGTTTTCTGAAATCTTCGAATCAGTGTCTGAAGTCATCAGCTAGTTTGGCAACCATTTCAGAGTACTTATCACCCATTCTTCTCCTCGGGATCACGTCACTCCCCTTCTTTTCCAACTTCATTGGCTCCCTATTCCCTTTTGCATCAAATTTAAACTTCTCACTCTAGTTCACAAGGCGCTCCACACCTCTATCCCCCAATACCCGCTGATCTTCTCCGTTTCCACACTCCCCGCCACCCCCCCCCGCTCTTTCCACCTCAACCGACTAGTACTGCCATCCCCCTCACGTGCCCATCTACAGTCCACACGATCTTCAGCTTTTTTTTTCATTGGCCCTGCTCTATGGAATTCCCTTCCCCCACCTCTCCGTCTCGAACCTCACTACCCCACCTTCAAGCGCTCCCTTAAGACTCATCTGTTCTCTCTTGCCTTTGACCTTCCCCCCCCTGACCCTTGATCCTCTTGCCTCTCCCTCTATCCTTCCTGCTACTGTTCTCGCTTTTCTCGCCTATCTAATATGTAACTTCCTTTCCGACGCCTGGCCTTGCGCCTTTCGTTTGTAATTTTTTATTGTAAACCGCTCTGCCTATCAATGAAGGGCGGTCAATCAAATAAATGAATATGAATATGAATACTTCTCATGTTGTACTGTGTCTGCAGGTCTAGTAGAAAGGACTGTGAAATGTACAAATTTCTTCCCAACCAAATGAGTCTGAATTAACTCCAACTTCTGAACAAATGTAACATGTTCATACAGTCTGTGAACCAGCTGATCCTTTCCTTGAAGTCTGACATTTAATTCAGCCATGTATTTGGTCATGTCCACCAGAAACGCCAAGTCATTTAACCATATATCATCATCCAAAAATATTGCATCCTTCTCTTTCTTAGTCTTGAAGGTCTTTATTTCAACGCGTAAACTCCAGAACCTGGATAAGGTGGCTACCCTGCTCAGCCACCGAACCTGGCAGAAGTATACCACATCATTGTGATCGCAGCCCACTTCTTCAAGAAACGCTTTAAACTCCCTGTGATGGAGGCCTCTTGAACGGATGAAATTAACAGCTGATACAACTTTTTCCATCACGTGCTTCATTTCAAGGATCTTGGCGCATAAATTTTCTTGATGAATAATACAGTGGTGTGTGATGATTTCCTGAGGCACAGATTTTGCCAATAAGGCTACAAAGCCATTCTGTTTTCCTGTCATGGCCAGTGCCCCATCAGTTGTTATGCCAACAAATTTGTTCCTGGGAAGACTGAATTTCTCCATTACTTGGTTGACTCTTTCAAAAACATCCTTTCCAGTTGTCGTGCCTTTCATCGGACAAATATCCAACAGTTCCTCGACGACAGAAAATGCTCCAGTAACTCCTCTCACGAATATCGCAAGTTGGGCAGTGTCACTAATGTTGGTGCTCTCATCAAGTGCCAAGCTGTAAAATTCACAATCAAGTTCTCTTGATCAGAGATTCCTAAATATTTCTGGCCAGATCGTCAACCCTTCTAGCAACTGTCTGATGAGAAAGACTCAAACCAGAAAACGGAGCACCTACTTGCAAACAACCATAGGAACACACAAAGCAAGAGGTATAGTGGTCACTGCGCTTTATTAATACAGAAACGCCCCAACGCGTTTCGGCAACGCCTTCCTCAGGGGGCTGAGAATATTCAATGTATCATATATCAATTGAAGCGCACAGGAAAGTATAACATAGGATCAATATGAATTGGCTAACTAACTGTCATTCAAGATACGATCGTTGACCAACTATGCTTTGTTTCATTGAAATTATGCGACCAGTTCGTTGCTGGCCAACAAGGCTATCGAATTTACTAGCATGCTTCGTAGTGTAGTGTCGCTTTATGTTGTACTGTTTGTGAATAAATATTAATTACACTTACCTGGTAATTGTAGTTCCTTTAGCGACAACAGTGCAGTCCTCAACTTCTGGGTTGTCAACCTCCTCCTGCAGCTAGGAGACTGGCATGTGCAAATTTATGACATCACCGGATATATCCTGACAGCTTCCCTCCTACTTCCAGTGTGAACTATTAACAAAGCAGACTCAAAGGAGCAAGAAATAAGTAGCCTTTCATGATATCCAAAAAGAAAACGTCTCTGATATTATTATTTTTTTTTTTTTTTCTTAAAACTACCATACTAACCGTGCTCATGCCCGGCTTTCCATCTCTGCGCTCCGAGCAAGAGAAGCAGAGGCAAGAGACAGACCATAAAGACAGAGAAAACAAACAAGAAGCGGAGTCGGCTCACCTGTAAAAATTCTTCAGGCCTCACTCCACGCCGGAAACCTGTAAAGGACCGAAATAGGGCGGGATGGAGGACTGCACTGTCGTCGCTAAAGGAACTACAATTACCAGGTAAGTGTAATTAATATTTCCTTAGCGCTCCACAGTGCAGTCCTCAACTTCTAGGATGTACCAGAGCAGTATCTAAGGGGCGGGATCTTTCCGGCCGACCGACAACACCGCCGACCCGAAGCGAGAATCCTTCGCCGCCTCCACATCTAAACGATAATGCTTACTGAAAGTATGCAAGGACGACCAAGTAGCCGCCCTACAAATATCCCCCGGCGGAACCAAGCTATGCCATAAATGTAAGGCACATCTTTGAACATGCAAACTTTTTAATGAACATATAATAAGACAATAAATAAAAATTAATTAGACCTCACATTAAAACAAAACAAAACAACCAAACGCAGGGCTGAAAAACCAACAAATAAAAACGTTGCCAGAAATTTGGCAAAATGGATGAAGAGATGAGGAAATTTACATTAAAAAACAAGATTATAATAAATAATATAATTCAAAACAAAATAAATATTATAAAAATATAAATTATATATATATGTATATATGTGTAACTATATAGATAGGATGTTAAAAAAAGATAAAAACATAACACCATGCATAGTAGATAACGTGGGGCAATATTAATAAAAATAATGATAATAACATTAAAATAACAATAATAAAATACATAAATACATGATAATATTCTAATAGGAACAACAAAAAGAGCCAATAAGTTAGAAAATAAATTACATCTCATAATGTGCTCACTAACTAAAAAGCTTCTAAGGTAAAATACCCAAAAAAATTTTGTATAAAAAAGCTTATTTAATGTTAATCATTCAAAAATGACGACTGGAGACTTCTCAAAAGTAAAGATACTCCATAGGGAATGGAAAGAGTAAAAATGCTATCCATTTTTGCCAAGAAAAAAACAAATTGAAGGAACCTCTTTAGTAGGGCCACAAAACAGTTTTTAAGCTATCAAGGCACATCTAAATAGAGCTGGAATTGCAAAAATATTTTAAAACATCATATAACCATGCCACATAGGAGTGCGGATTGCAGGAACAAAACGCCAATCAAAAAAATTTTTAATGGAAACACAAACGGCTTGCTACTCAGCTTAACATGGCAGTGTGTAAAACTAAATACAAAAAATGGGGTTGTTTTAAAAGTATCACTAAAGAACACGGACTTCAAAGTACCATAGAGCTAGTGCTAAACACGATGATCGCTGATCGGGTAATTGCATTGTGTCCCGTAGAACAAAGTGAAACCACACATTTAAACTTAGAAGAACCAACGGGGATTACAGAAATTGCCTTAGGATCTAAACGAAAACGCATTTTAAAAGAATCTCACTTACCCAAAGGATGTATCAACTATACATGTGTGAGAGAACAGGTAATTTAAAAACCAGTAAAATAGTCAGCACTGCAACGACAAAAACAGTTAAGAATGAATAAGAACCCGGTAAGAAACTAATATGTGGTCTGGAACAAACAAAGTAAATATATATATATATATGTGTGTAAATGTATATAAAATCTTCAAGAGGGGTTACATTTAAGACCAGAAATCAAACCTGTAACAGGAATTCTGTACGTAAAATTAGTCCACAGCATAAGTTGCATGCAACTGAAAGGGGAGGACAAGTGAAGACCGATCCTTTTAAAACGCCGATTCTCCCGCCAAAAAAAAGGGAGGTGGATCGATGCGATGGGAGGAGCTTCGAGTCAAAAAAATGTGACACATCAACATGGCATTTCTAAAAAAGGGGGGGAGGTGTAATATATGGCTGGTTTATGTGAGTAACTCTCAATTTAATTCAATATAAAAGCTATAGATGAAATCATGACTATAAAACCATTGGATGTGATGGAAACATATTATAGGTCACTCCTATATGTGCGTGGAAATAAATTTATTGATCAGGTTTACTCAAAAAAAACTGCATATAATTTTAATATTTTTAATATTGTCATTTAATATTTGTTTATTTATTTATTTTTCATGTTGTGTATATGAAGATAGATTTGTATCCCTGAAGAAGGCGTTGCCGAAACGCGTTGGGGTCTCTATACAATAAAGAAATATCTGTTCATCCAACGTCTCCTGCCTCTTGTGACTCTCTCATCTCCTGCAGGAGCTTCTGCTCCCCTTGTGTGCCCGCCCAAGAGCAGGCCTGCGCCCTGGTGGAATGTGCCCTTAAACCTGACGGCACCGCGCGGCCTTGAAGCAGATAAGCCGCCGAAATCACCTCTTTAATCCACCGGGCTATAGAAGCTTTCGCCGCGGCCTCCCCCTTACGGACTCCCCCAAACAGGACAAATAACCGATCAGACTTGCGAAAAGAGTCCGTGACCTGCAAATAATGACGCAACACCCGCCGAACATCCAGCCGGCGGAGATCGCGATCGAGAGGAAGCGCATCGCGCGACCCGAGAACCGGCAAAGAGACCACCTGGTTCATGTGAAAGGGAGAGACGACCTTAGGTAGGAAGGAGGGCACGGTACGCAAAACCACCTTATCAGCCGAGAAGGACAGGAACGGCTCCCGGCAAGACAGGGCTTGCAACTCGTAAATACGCCTCGCCGAGCAAATTGCCACCAGAAACACAGCCTTCAAGGTCAGATCCTTCAGAGAAGAGCGTTTCAACGGCTCAAAGGGAGATCGAGACAGAGCTTGGAGAACTAAATTAAGATCCCAGGGCGGAACGCCAACCCGAAGGTAAGGCCGCAACTTAGAAATCGCCGATAAAAAACGCCGAATATCCGGATGAGACCCTAACGACACACCGTTGACTTTACCACGATAACAGGCCAACGCTGCCAGCTGGACCCGCAAGGAGCTGGCCGCCAGCCCTTTAGCGAAGCCATCCTGCAGAAAATCCAGAATAACTGGAACGGCCACCGTGGCCGCCCGAATCCAATGCCGAGAACACCAATCCTCAAAAATGCGCCAAATTCTCACGTAGGCTAACGACGTGGATCGCTTCCGAGACGCCAACATCGTGGATATCACCGCCGCAGAGTAACCCCGCTTTCTCAAGCGTGCCCTTTCAATGGCCAAGCCGTAAGCGAGAACCGATTCACTTGGGGCATGAAAAGAGGACCCTGAACCAGGAGATCCGATCGCTCCGGTAAACGCCAGGGACGACCGTCCAGCAGATGAACTAGATCCGCATACCAAGGACGACGAGGCCAATCGGGAGCCACTAGAAGAACTCTCCCGGGGTGTCGTCCTATCTTCTGAACGACCCGACTGATCAATGCCCACGGAGGAAAAACGTAGAGAAGACCCTGGCTCGGCCAAACTTGCAGTAGCGCATCTTTACCTTCCGACATCCTTTCCCTTCGCCTACTGTAAAAGCGAAGGACTTGCGCGGAGAGAAAAGTCGCCATCAGATCCATCACTGGCGTTCCCCAGCGCTCCACAAGCTGACCGAACACCTCGGGATGCAACTGCCATTCCCCGGCATCCACGTGAACCCTGCTTAGGAAGTCGGCCGTCACGTTGTCTTTTCCGGCAATGTGAGCTGCTGAAATCAACGGGAGCCGAGGTTCCACCCAACGGAACAACTGATCCGCTTCCAGCTCCATGGCGGCGCTTCCCGTGCCGCCCTGCCGATTGATGTAGGCCACCGTCGCCGAGTTGTCGGACAGAACCCGTACTGCCCGACCCAGAATTAAGTGCTGAAAGGCCTGAAGAGCGAGAAACATGGCTCGAAGTTCTAGGCGATTGATCGACCACGACGCCTCCATCTCCGACCACAGACCCTGCGCAAAGCTGCCCTGGCAATGCGCCCCCCAGCCCGTCAGGCTGGCGTCCGTCAATAGAAGCAACCAATCGGGTTGATCCAGCGGCATCCCGGCCGCTAAAGTTCACTGGAGAAGCCACCACCGGAGAGATCTGCGAACCGCTAGAGGACAAGGCAGCCTCCTGCTCAGGGGATCCGCCTGATGAGACCAGCGACGGAGCAGGGCCCGCTGCAGCGGTCTCATGTGCACCTTCGCCCAAGGAACCACGTCCAGAGTCGCTGCCATGGTACCTAGCACCCACAAGTAGTCCCAGGCTGTCGGGGCCGGAGTGGCTCGGAATTTCCGAATGAGAGAGCGCAAGGCGTCGGCGCGCGGGGAAGGAAGGAACACGTGACCCGAGCGCGTGTTGAAACGGACTCCCAGGTACACGAGTTCCTGAGTGGGTTCCAGATGACTCTTTGCAAAATTTATCACCCAACCTAGACTCTGTAGAAAACGCACCACTTTGTCCGTGACCTGAAGACTTTCCTCTTTGGACTTCGCACGAATCAACCAATCGTCGAGGTACGGATGAACCAGAACCCCTTCGCGCCGCAAAGCCGCCACCACGACAACCATTATCTTCGTGAAGGTACGGGGAGCGGTCGCCAGTCCGAAAGGAAGCGCCCGGAACTGATAATGCCCCCACGGGAGAGCAAAACGCAGAAACCGCTGATGAGCCTCCCGAATGGGAATATGCAAGTACGCCTCTGTCAGATCTAGCGATGTTAAGAACTCCCCGGGACGCACCGCGACGATGACCGACCGCAAGGTCTCCATCCGAAAGTGCGGCACCCGCAAACAGCGGTTGACGGCCTTGAGATCCAGAATGGGCCGTAAGTCTCCTCCTTTCTTGGGAACTACGAAATAAATAGAATACCGACCCATACCGTAGTCGCTTTTGGGAACCTCCGCCACTGCCCCCAACAGTAGCAATCTGGTGAGAGTGGCGGACACCGCTGCCGTCTTTGATGCCCCCCTTGCAAGGTGAGCGGATGAAGGAATCCCGAACGGGTCGAGCAAACTCGAGGGCGTACCCGTGTTGAATGATATCGAGTACCCACTGATCCGTTGTGATGAGGGTCCAAGCGGAGAGAAACTCCCGCAGGCGGCCGCCTACCGAAATGCTCACCGCCGGGACCCGCCTCATCTCATTGTGGCTTGCGAGAAGTGGAGGGGGAGGCTGCAGAGAATCCCCTCGCGCCACCTCGGAAGCCCCGAAATCCCTGCGTACGGGTCTGGAAGCGGCCCCTAGAGAAACCTGCATAGCGAGGGGACCGAAACCGGCGAAAATCACGAGGCTGACCCCTAACCGAGAAGGGCGAACGAAGCGGCTTAGGCTTATCCTCTGGGAGCCGGCCAGCCTTGGACTCCCCAAGGTCTTTGACCAACCTGTCCAAATCCTCTCCAAAGAGTAACCCTCCTTTGAAGGGAAGCTTGCTAAGACGAGATTTGAAAGGGCCATCAGCCGCCCAGTTCCTGAGCCACACGGAACGTCTGGCCGCTACCACCGAAGCCGTACTGTTGGCCAAAGCGCGAATCAAGTCGTAATGAATGTCCGCCAGATACGCCGCTCCGGACTCCAAGCGATCCAAGTCCTTCACGTCCTCCTCTTCCAGACGCGAGGACAGACGCAACCGCTGAGCCCAGTGCAAACATGCCCGGGCCACCCAAGCGCCACACACGGACGCCTGCAAAGAAATGGAATCGGCCTCAAAGGTCTGCCGCAGCAAGCCATCTACCTTTCTGTCTTGAGCATCCTTCAAGGCCGCACCCCCTTCAACCGGGATGGTGGTCTTTTTCGTTACCGCCGAGACCACCGCATCCACCCGCGGTGCTCGAAAGCGTTCCTTATCCGGATCCGCCAAAGGATAAAGCCGAGTCAGAGTGCGAACGCCGCGCAACCCGGCCTCCGGCTTATCCCACTCATCCTTAATCATCTTGTCCACCACCCGGTGCAAGGGAAAAACTATGCGCGAATGGCGTTCCGCTTGAATAACCGGATCCTCGATCTCTACATCCGTGGCCACCGGAGACGCCATATTCAAGACCTTCAAAGACTCTGAAATGAGCATAGCCAATTCCTCGCGGCGGAAAACTCGAATGATCTTGGCCTGGTCTTCAGGCTCCGGAAACTCCCCTTCTTCCAGCTCGAGAGGATCCCCCTCTGGGTCCCAGGCCGCTTCAGACCCTTCGGACCACTCCTCCTCCGCCTCCGAAGCAGCGGACTTACGAGCCTTCTTCGGAGCGGGCGGAGTAACACTGGAAGCACCCCCTGGGTCCCGGGGGGCTTCAAGGGACAGCAGCGGAGCCGAGCCAGGCACCGCGCCCTGCTGCCGTAAACAAAATGCCTGGTGCATCAACAGAACAAACTCGGGACTGAAAGCCCCGGGTATTACCGCAATGCTTGCAGGCGGTGAAGCAGAGGGCCCAGCGGACCCCTCTGACCGGTGCTCCGGCGCACCCTGGCGCGGAGTGTGCGCAGCGTCAAGCTCTGGAAGCTCAGCCATCCCCTCAGGCTCTCTGACCTCCAGCTTCTGCTCCATGAGTGAAGACAGGGTGGCACAACCCCTGCAGACACCCAGCACTGACAAAGGACCTCTACGGGCTCCACAAATTATACAGAGGGGCCTCTGTGGCATTGGCCTTAAAAGGAAACCCGATGCCAGCAGAGAGCACACTACCGGAGACCCCCCTAATGCTAAAAACACCGCGGGAAAAAAGGGAAGGAATCTAGCCCCTGCACTACCAAAACAAAGACAAAAGTAAAATTAAAAGTAAAAATAAAAGTAAAAGAAAAGGAAAAAGTAAATGCAAACAGCGTTTGAAGGACTTAAAAGGAACAGAGGGACTTACCCGATCCAGGGAGCCCCGCGGTGCTGAAATACACGCGGTGGACCAAGAGCTCTAAAATGGCCGCCGCGGCAAAAGCCCTGAGGCAAAAAAGGCGCCAAAAACAGCGATCAGCCTCTCGCCACTAAAAACAGCTGCCCTGAGGAACCAGAAGCCGGACGCAGCTCACCACGTTGCCGTGCAGATCGCTGAGGGAGAAATGAGCCCCGCGATCTGCAGAGTTAAAGCCCAGCACCAGGCAAAACTCCGGAGGCAACGGAAGTCGAAGGGCTCTCCCCCGTAGGGTCCAGGGGGAGAGAACTTCCACGGAGCCCAGACTGCCCGCTCAGAAAGTGAGGAAATAAAAGAAATAAAAGCAAATAGAGAAAAGTAAGACCAGCTAGGCAGGGCTGACACGGAGGAGAGACAGGAGGCTCCAATAGTGCTGAGCACTGACCCCTCCTCCCTCCAAACAGGCTGACCGAAATTTAAAGGAAAAGAAGCCCACTAACTAAAAAAGTGAAAAGGAATAAACAAAATGACCAAAAAGCTAAATAGCTGCTTATTTGATTCTCACAGTGAGCCCCACTCCTGGGCTCACACGTCCTCCTGCTGCAAGGAGACTGGTCACACTGGAAGTAGGAGGGAAGCTGTCAGGATATATCCGGTGATGTCATAAATTTGCACATGCCAGTCTCCTAGCTGCAGGAGGAGGTTGACAACCCAGAAGTTGAGGACTGCACTGTGGAGCGCTAAGGAACGATGGTTTCTTGGTAAGTCAAGCACAAATTGCAACCAGAATGTTACATCACCGAAAAATCTTCCGTCCACAAACTTTTGAATGTGTGACACTCTACATCAACTTTACGTTTTTTTCCCCGGCTTACTTTTACTCGCCGATGCTGCCATTCTTTGTTTACACTTTACAAATTTTCCGGTTTAGTACGGTCTGTCTAAAAACCGCAGAAGACCACAGATGACTGCAAATGACCACAGATGAAGTACGTGCAGCACATCGCAGCAAAAAGTTAGTAAAAATTACCGTATTTACTTGAATGTAATGTGCACCTTTTCTGGCCAAAAAGAGGCTCTAAAACTCAGGGTGCGTATTACATTTGGAGGCACACACTGCTCTCTAGCCCTCTGGCGAATGTAGTGCGCACCCCCCCCCCTTAGTGCTGCTTCACCCTCCCCCCCCTTAGTGCTGTCGGGCTGGCCTGGCCCGGCCCGATCCAGCCAACCTCTGCTTCCTTCTTGTACTCTGAAGTACTCTGAAGTACTCTCGATCGGTGCCTGGCCCTTGAAAAGCCGTTTTTTTGCTCTGGCCGCGAGATCGGGAGCAGCCAGAGCAAAAAAACGGCTTTTCTCTGAGGGTCTGCGAACGTGATCCCCTGTGCAGCCGCTGCTTCTGCTTTTCACAGAGCAGCAGCTGCAATACAGTTAAGTTGAAGAGGTAAAGAAGCCTGTTAGAAGCCCTCCGGTCGTCCTAGGAAACTCCTTCTGCAGCGCCCCAGGAAGTCTTACTAATCTGTTATGTTTTTTGAAGGTGTGAATAAACAGGTAGACAAAGATGAACCAGTTGATATAGTGTATCTGGATTTTCAGAACGCCTTTGACAAGGTCCCTCTTGAGAGACTCTTGGCAAAATTACAAAGTCATGGGATTGGAGGCAGTGTAGTATTGTGGATCAGGAACTAGTTAAAAGATAAAAAGCAGAGAGATGGGTTAAATGGCCAAAAGGTGAATAGTGGAGTACCCCAGGGATCTGTGCTGGGCCGTCTGCTTTTTAAATATATTCATAAATGATCTGGAAATAGAAATGACTGAGGTGATCAAATTTGCAGATGACTCAAAATTATTTAAAGTTCTTAAAATGCAAGAGGATTGTGAAAAAGTGCAAGAGGACCTTGAAAAATTCGAAGATGTCCAAATGGCAGATGAAATTTAATGTGGACATGTGCAAAGTTATGCACCTAGGAAGGAACAAGCCAAACTATAGTTACATGATGCAGGGTACCACCTTAGAAACCACCAACCAGGAAAAAGATTTAGGCGTCATCGTGAAGAATATGTTGAAACCCTCCACCCAGTGTGCAGCGGTGGCCAAGAAAGTAAATAGAATGCTAGGAATCATAAGGAAAGAAATGGAGAATAAAACCAAGGACATTATTATGCCTCTGTATCGTTCCATGGTGAGACCGCATCTTGAATATTGTGTGCAATTCTGGTCGCCCTATCATAAAAAGAATATAGCTGAATTAGAAAACGTACAAAGAAGGGAGACAAAAATGGTAAAGGGAATAGAAGGAAACCCCTATGAGGAGAGGCTTAAAAAGTTGGGGCTCTTCAACTTGGAAAAAGAGATGGTTGATGGGGGATATGACAGAGGTCTATAAATTAATGAATGGAGTGGAACGGGTAAGTGTAGATCGGTTATTTATGCCATCAAAAGTAGAAAGACTAGACACACAATGAAACGACAATGTAACCCATTTAAGACTAAATAAGAGAAAAAAATGTTTTATTATCAGAGGATGTCGTAAAAGCTGTTAGTGTAGCTGGGTTTAAAAAAAGTTTTGGACAAGTTCTTGGAGGAAAGGTCCATAAACCATTATTAAAGTGGACCCGGGAAATCCACAGCTTGCCCTGGGAGAAGCAGTTGAATCTGTGTGCCTCTTTCAGAACCTGCCAGGTACTTGTGACCTGGATTGGCCACTGTTGGAAACAGAATATTGGGCTTGATGAACCTTGGTCTGATCCAGAAAGGCATTTCTTATATTCTTATGAAAACTGGAATTAAATAAAAAAGAAAGAAAAGAAATATCTAGCCAAGACTCCAAATCACAGACATCTGTTTAGAATCAAATGGGCTAAATCTGCCAGAAATAAAATCTCAAATGTTTTTATTTTCACAAAAATGTAGAATTCAATTTATAAATGATTAGTTGACATTTTCAAAAGTACTTAAAGTGTAGTTATTCACCTGTAACAAGTGTTCTCCAGGGACAGTAGACCAGTCCTCACATATGGGTGATGTGGCGCCGACGGAGTCTGCATGGAACATTTCAAAGAAAGCCTTTGGGACATGCTGCCACGCATGCGTGTTCCCCTTCCCACCCAAGGACGCCATCTTGCTCAGTCAGATGACATAGCTAGGATGATAGTAGAAAATAAAACAAGGTAGGGAGCCAACTCCCAGGAGAGGAGGGAGGGCTGTGAGGACCAATTCCTGCTGTCCCTGAAGAACATCTGTTACAGGTGAGTAACTATGCTTTCTCCAGGAACAAGCAGGAAGTCAGTCCTCACATATGGGACTCCCTAGCTCCAGGCTGCTGAGGACCTAACCACGACAGCACCAATGGCGACCAATCGGGTAGCCGTGAGTTGCAGAAGGAAGTCCCCACTGAGAGACTACACACCCTAGCATCCAGCAACATTATCACTCTGGTAGCCTGAACACAGAAGGGTCAGAGGGCAGGAGATACCTACATCCTGAGAATATTACGAAGTACCGCATGGCCAAAGGCACTGTCCCTGTGGGACTCGCTCTCCAGGTAGTTGTGAGCTGCGAACGTATGAATTGAAGACCATGTGGCAGCCTTGCAAATCTCCGTCACAGGCACTGAGTGCAGGTTGGCCACCGACAACCCCTCACGCAATGCGCTGTGATCCGGTTCTTGAGAGAGAGGCCAGCTTGCTCATAGGCAAGGGCTATACTGTCCGCCACCCAAGTGGACAGAGTTCGCTTAGTCATGGGGAGCCCCGGTCTGCTGGGGTCATAAGACACGAAAAGCTGAGAAGCTTTTTGATGGGCCTGAGTCCGTTGTAAGTAGGACAGGGACCATTTGCAGTCTAATTTATGAAGTACTAGTTCCTCCCTGCCGGCGTGGGGCCATGGGAAGAAGGTGGGGAGGACCATCTCTTGGTTGAGGTGGAAAAGAGACACCATCTTTGGGAGGAATTTCAGGTGTGTGCGGAGCATTACCCTGTTCTTATAGAACCTTGTGTATGGTGGATCTGCCACCAGGACCTAGAGTTCACTCACTCTTCGAGCAGACGTAAGGGCCACCAGGAAATCCACTTTCCAAGACAGGTACCGAAGGGTGGCACCCAGTATTGGTAGTGTCTCTCCTGGAATGGCGGTTTAGTGAGTTGGGAAGAGCACCATATTGAAGTCCCACTCTGCCGATGGAGGGCGGAGAGGGAGCTTGGAAAACAGGAGGCCCCGGAGGAACCTGGAGACCAGGGGCTGGCTTGAGAGGGGTTTCCCTCGATAGGGTGGTAGTGAGCTGCTATGGTGCTCAGATGTACTCTCACCAAATTAGATTTCAACCCTGTGTGGGACAAGTGCAGTAGGTACTGGAGTACTAGTTGCACATGGCAGGAGAAAGGGTTCGCCTCCCTTTCCGCACAGGCCGGTGTCACAGGCGGTGGCAAAAACGCTCATAGTGCCAAGAAGATTGCCCTGAGCTCCAGGAGATTGATCTGTAGGAGTGACTCCTCCTGAGACCAGCTGCCCTCTGTGTGGCGGTCCCCACAATGTGCCTCCCAACCCAGGAAGAAGGAATCAGGTCAGGGTCCTCTATGGAATGGGTGCCTGGAAGGGTATTCCTGTCTGGAGGTGGCACAAGTTTTGCCACTAGCTGAGGGACTCTGCCAGTTGGTGGGTAACTCTGACTCAGTCTTGTAGCCTGCCAGGGGCCTGAGTCCATTGCGAGTGGAGCCACCACTGGGCTGTCCACATGTGTAAGCGGGCTGAGGGCATGACGTGGACCGTCGAGGCTATATGCTGAGCAGGCAGAGGAGGAGACAAGCCGTCACTGACCGGCAGCATCGCACCTCTCCTGCTAGTTGCCTGAGGCATTCTGCCCTCTCTCTTGGGAGGACAACCTTGACTTGTAACATGTTCAACTGAGCATCTGTGAACTCCAGGCTTTGGGCTGGAGAAAGATGGGATTTGGGGAACTTGATGACGAACTCCAGGTGCTGCAGAAGGAAGGTTGCACGCTCTGTGACCTGACTGACCTAAGGCTGTACCACCCCTGATGAGCCAGTCATCTAGAAAAGGGAAGATGAAAGCCCCTTGTAAGTGCAGGTGGGCGGCTTCCACCACCACCAGGCATTTGGTAAAGACCCTTGGCGAGGAAGCCAGGCCGAAGGGTGACACTGGTAGTGCCCTCCTCCCACCAAAAACCATAGGTACTGCCTGTGGAAGGGGTTAATCAGGATGTGAGTGTAGGCATCCTTTAGGTCCAAGGAGCACAGCCAATCTCCCTGGTGGAAGTAAGGCAGCAGTGTTCCAAGGGAGAGCATCTTGAACTTCTCCCTCACCAGAAACTAAGTTTCTCGGGTCTGGTATGGGCCCGAGGCCCCCAGTTCTCTTTGGGACAAGGAAGTATCTGGAGTAGAAGCCTTTTTCCCATAGATGTTTGGGTATAGGTTCTACTGTGTTGTCCCTGAGCAGACCTGCGAGCTTTGAGGGCAGAATGGTCTGGTGAAGGAGAGGTCACACAGGCTCTCCTGGGAAGAACCTGGGTGGTACCTGCTGTAGATGGAGGAGGTAACCCTCCCTTACCACCTGCAGTATCCACTGGTCTGAGGTGACATTGGTCCACCTGTGGGCGAAGAGTGCCAGGCAGCCCCCTGTGGGCTGGTGAAGGTCTCCCAGGGTAGGGGAGGTCCTGCCCTGGGAGTCAAAAGCTCCTCCCGGGTTGGGCAGGAGCTGGGGCTTCTGTGCCTTTGGTTTCTGAGCTCCCTGGCCTTGTCTTTTAGGGTGGGAATCCTGTTGCTGGCCTGAGAAAGGCTGATAGTAGTGACTCTGATGAAAGGGCCCCTTTTTCCTCGGGAACAGGGGTCTTTTCCCCGATGGTTTCTTACTGGGAAAGGATGGGATCTTTTTGGAGAGCCTCTGTTGAGTCAACACATTGGTCTCGATCTCGGCCGCCTTGTAGCCTGGGAAGCATGAGCCCAAGTTAGGGAAATCAGCTGCACAAATTGACTAAAGTCACATGCCTTGACTGTAAAGACCTCAATAGTAAGGAAAGATCTGGTTGCTCTTCATCATGTTGACCAGTTCTTCCCCCACTCACTGTCTCTTATAAACTCAGGTTTATAAGGTCTGATTTGATGCTTCCACTTGGTTGCAAGAGATATATAGATCCATAATGTGACATATTTATGCAGAAATTATAAAGAAGTTAATCAGTTCCCCTAGGATACCAGGGCACATGCAAAAACACATACTCAGGCTATCTTTCCCCAATATATCATATTTCATTGCCAACACAAGTCTTAGCCATGGAGATGTCTACAAATTAATTGCACTCTTCTGCACTAAATCCCTTTTCATGATGGTGTTGCTATATTTAAAATGACATTTCTGCAGTCACCCAACTACAGTCGTTTTGTAGAGATGTCCATGCTAAAGATTCATGCTGGAGTCTGAACTTGCCACATCAAATATGAAATATCATTGTAGCAACGTTATGGGTGCATATAATTTTAAAAAAAGACCTTGGGATATAATATAATAAAAAATAAGTCTACAGGTCAAAAAATAACACAAATTTTTCAAACACCAGAAGTCAGTGAAAACAAAAAGAAACCGTCAAGGTCACACACACTTCACCAAAAAAAAAAGATTTGTATAGGAAAAGAACCAGTATAATCATAATACATAGAACATTTTGTAATATAAAACAAACACCTTAAAAAACCCCACTAATTCATTAATGTTTTTATAAAAACATATCTGTTCATAGAATACTATGGGACAGACACTATGTATTTACTACACATCTTGTCAAATGTCATGGTATTTGTAACAGTTATGCCCGGGATACTAACACTAGTTTGTTGATTCAGGCAATTGTACCTCACCCCTGTACATGTAAGTTTAAATGTAAAATTTCACATTAATTGTAAACTGCTTTGTAAACTTCCAGGGTAGCGTTCTCCGAAATGCTTCCCGTTCCACGCGCAGGACCCAATAGGCAGGCAGAGCTCCGGAGTCTCAATGCGTGGATGAGACAATGGTGCAGAGATGAGGGGTTCGGATTTGTTAGGAACTGGGGAACATTCTGGGGAAAGGAGGGGCTCTTCCGAAGGGATGGGCTTCACCTTAACCGGGATGGAACCAGGCTGCTGGCATTAACCTTTAAAAAGGAGATAGAGCAGCTTTTAAACTAGATAATAGGGGAAAGCCGACAGTCGCCCAAGAGCGCATGGTTCGGAAGAATGTATCCTTGAAGGATACTACAAAAAGCAGAGAGGTTCCAAAAAAGAGTAAAGTAGCCCAAATGCCCTCGAGTATGGAGCAGACAGAACTTAAAGATCCCAAATTACCCATGTCTACCAATAGCCAAATTAATATGAATAAAATACAGTCTCTAAAATGCTTGTATGCAAATGCTAGAAGTCTACAAAACAAGATGGGAGAGTTAGAATATATAGCACTAAACGAGAGGTTAGATATGATTGGAATATCAGAGACATGGTGGAAGGAGGACAACCAGTGGGACACTGTGATACCTGGGTACAAACTATATCGAAATGATAGAGCTGATCAAATTGGTGGAGGGGTTGCGCTCTATGTTAGAGAGGGCATTGAGTCAGAAAGGATTAAAGTTTTGCAAGAAACAAAATTTGCTGTAGAATCTCTATGGATTGAAATTCCATGTAAAAAGGGGAAGGCGATGGCAGTGGGGGTGTACTATCGTCCGCCTGGCCAGAATGAACAAATGGATGATGAAATGCTCAAAGAAATTAAGGAAGCTAGCAAAAGTTACAGTGCAGTAATAATAATGGGTGATTTCAATTACCCCGGCATCGACTGGGTCAGTGTCACAACAGGACATGCTAGGGAGATAAAGTTCCTAGATGAAATAAATGACTGCTTCTTGGAGCAGCTGGTTCATGAACCGACCAGAGGGGAAGCAATATTAGACCTAGTCCTTAGTGGAACACCAGATGTAGTGCAAGAGATAAGGGTGTTGGGGCCACTTGGCAATAGTGATCATAGCATGATCGCCTTTGATTTAATTAGTGGAGGAGGGATAGTAAGGAAATCCACAGTACTACCCTTTAACTTTCGAAAGGGAGACTATGATAGAATGAGGAAAACAGTTAAGAAAAAACTAAAAGGAGCAGTTGCAAAGGTTAAAGACGTACATCAAGCTTGGGTGTTGTTGAAAAATACTATCTTGGAAGCCCAGACCAGCTGTATTCCACGCTTTAAGAAAAGTGGAAGGAAGTCCAAAAAATTGCCAGCATGGTTTAAAGCTGAGGTCAGAGAGGCTGTTGTTGCCAAAAAAGCATCTTTCAAGAAATGGAAAAAAGAGCCAAATGATGAAACCTGGAAACAGCACAAGCACTGGCAAGTCAAATGCAAGGCATTGATAAGGCAGGCAAAGAGAGAATTTGAGAAGAAGCTTGCTGCGGAAGCAAAAACGCGAAATAAAGACCTTTTCAAGTACATTCGTAGCAAAAAACCCGTGAGAGAGTCAGTTGGTCCATTAGATGATAAAGGGGTTAAAGGAGCACTAAGAGGCGACAAGGCGATAGCGGAGAGACTGAATGAATTCTTTGCTTCGGTCTTTACTGAGGAAGATGTAGGGATGTTACCCACGACTGAAGTGGTATTTAAAGGTGTGGAAGAATTGAAGGAAATATCGATACATCGGGAAGATGTCCTACAACTATTAGATAAACTGAAGAGTAGCAAATCACCTGGGCCGGATGGTATACATCCAAGGGTGTTGAAAGAACTGAAATTTGAGATTGCAGACCTGCTATCAGTAATCTGTGAACTATCATTAAAATCATCTCTAATACCTGAGGATTGGAGGATCGCCAATGTAACACCAATTTTTAAAAAGGGTTCGAGGGGTGATCCGGGAAACTACAGACCGGTGAGCCTGACATCAGTACCGGGAAAAATGGTAGAAACCATCATAAAGAATAAAATTACTCAGCATGTAGATAGTCATGACCTAATGGGAGACAGCCAACATGGCTTTAGACAAGGAAGATCTTGTCTTACTAATCTGTTATGTTTTTTTGAAGGAGTGAATAAACAGGTGGACAAAGGTGAGTCGGTTGATATTGTGTATCTGGACTTTCAGAAAGCCTTTGACAAGGTCCCTCATGAGAGACTTTTGGCAAAACTAAAGAGTCATGGGATAGGAGGCAGTGTACTACTGTGGATCAGGAACTGGTTAAAAGATAGAAAGCAGAGGGTAGGGCTAAATGGCCAATTTTCCCAATGGAGAAAGGTGAATAGTGGTGTACCCCAGGGATCTGTGCTGGGTCCGCTGCTTTTTGACATATTCATAAATGACCTGGAAAGTGGAATAACGAGTGAGGTTATCAAATTTGCTGATGACACAAAACTATTTAAAGTTGTTAAAACCCAGGAGGATTGTGGAAAATTGCAAGAGGATCTTGATAAATTGGAAGACTGGGCATCAAAATGGCAGATGAAATTTAATGTGGAGAAGTGCAAGGTTATGCACCTAGGGAAGAACAACCCAAACTATGGTTACACGATGCAAGGTTCCACATTAGGAACCACCACCCAAGAAAAAGATTTAGGCGTCCTTGTGGATACCATGTTAAAACCCTCGGCCCAGTGTGCAGCGGCGGCCAAGAGAGCAAATAGAATGCTAGGTATGATAAGGAAAGGAATGGAAAATAAAACAAAAGATATTATAATGCCTCTATATCGTTCCATGGTGAGACCGCACCTTGAATATTGTGTGCAATTCTGGTCGCCATATCTTAAAAAGGATATAGCAATTTTAGAAAAGGTTCAGAGAAGAGCCACCAAAATGGTAAAGGGGATGGAAGGCTACTCCTATGAAGAAAGGCTAAAAAGGTTGGGGCTCTTTAACCTGGAAAAGAGACGGCTGAGGGGAGATATGATAGAAGTCTATAAATTAATGAACGGAGTGGAACGGGTAAACGTAGATCGATTGTTTACCTTATCAGAATATAGAAAGACTAGGGGACATGCAATGAAGCTACAGGGTAAACTATTTAAGACTAATAAAAGAAAATATTTTTTCACTCAACGTGTAATCAAACTCTGGAATTTGTTACCGGAGGATGTAGTAAAGGCTGTTAGTGTAGCTGGGTTTAAAAAAGGTTTGGACAAGTTCCTGGAGGAAAGGTCCATAAACCATTATTAAGAAGGGACCCAGGATATCAATGCTTGAACCAATACAAGCATTGTGGAACCTGTGTCCCTTGGGGAAACTGCTAGGTACGTATGACCTAGATTGGCCACTGTTGGAAACAGAATACTGGGCTTGATGGACCTTGGTCTGACCCAGTATGGCATATCTTATGTTCTTATGTTCTTATGTTAATGATAAAGCGGTATATAAAAGGTGTTAAATAAAATAAATAAAAAACAAAAAGCAGGTACTAAGGCAAATAGACAAGATGGCCTCCCCAAAGATGACTGTAGTTACAGGTTACAGCATTGGGTCTTCAAAAGATGAAGAAATTCATAAGGACTGCTATGTAGAGGACCTGGGTTTGATTCACAGTTCAGCTGGAGACAGTGGTTACAGACCATGGAAAGGGAGGGGAGAAGTCTCAGCCACTGCCCAACAGCAATATCTAGTGACTAGCTTTATGGCCATGGTAGCTGGATTCTGGAGGGAGCAATTTTGTGGCTCCTGGCCAAGAACTTGTCCCTGGTTAAATGGCTGGCCTGAGTTGGGAAGGAATATAAAATAATCCTTGGCAGCTGTAAATGAAGCTGCAAATTAAAGAGCTGGAAACATAAAGGTGCACCTCATAAACTGAAGTGGATTTTTCTTTTCCGATTTCTGACCATCAGCAAGCAACACATCAACTGAGGACTTCAGTCCTTCCAGGAATACCAATTGTCCCCGCTCTTTTGCGGCAGTCAAATTCACTCCCTGGAGAAAAAGCAAAGCAAAACACAGTAAATATCTTCTTCCAAAGCTTTTACATATTCAAAACTCAAGCACTTTATCACTAAACTGCAAGCCCAGACTACCAGCCAGAATATTTAGCAAATAGGTGATGTGGGCTCAGGTCCCAGCTTGGGCTCATGCTCCTCAGGCTGGCTGCGACTACTAACAAAAACAAACATATACAGCCATAGGATAAAGGGCCCGAGGCAAGCATTGCCTCTGTGGCTATACCTGCCGGTCAGGCAAAGACGGGAGCTACATGTGCTGCTCTTTGCCAAGGGCAGTCATTGCAGTCTTTGGCCAAATTTGTAGGTATGCAGTTTAAAATAATAATAAATGATGATGACGATGAAAGACTAATTGGGAAAGTAAAAAGACACCTAGCAGAAGTTTGCTGTATCTTTGAGTTCATCCTATTGTAAATTAGACTGCTTTACTAGCAGACGTTAGAAGCACCAATGCACAGGTTGGTTTTCCTCAAATGTAGAGAGACCACTGCTGAATAGGACATGTCCAGCATGCTCTAAGGCATTCCTTCAATATTCTCAAAGCAAGTTTCAAGCAATTTCTGTACTGGAGTCTAAAGACACACTATAGGCGCATCCACTAGAAAACAAACAAACAGCCACCCTACATGCATACAACCAGTTCCCCACTCTCCTGGGCTTTCCTGCTTTTGATAACAAAAAGATGAACTTAGATGAGAAACCTGCATAAATGCATGCAGCTCCATTTGCTTTCTGGCTTCAACTTAACAAATGCAAAGCTTTAAAACAAACAAAGAGAAGAGTGGCATATAATCTGGTTCCTGCTTTTGGATCCTGGTCCCCTTAATCTCCTTTTCACCTCATATGTGTTTCCTTACCATTCCCTGGATATATCCTAGTCCCTATTTGTGTTGTTAGTCTTGACTGTAAGCTCTTATGAGCAGGGACTGTCTCTTACATTGCTTTGTACAGCGCTGCATATGCCTTGTAGTGCTATACAAATGATAAGTAGTAGTAGTAGGGAAGGGAGGAGGAATTTCAACTGATGCCAGGCTGTAGAGCCTATGCTAGAATTTAGCATCAGCAAGATAACAGGGACTTACTCATCATGAGCTTTCTCCATAGATGCAGAGTAGAAGAAAGTGTTGTTATTCACCTATAAATGGTGATCTCCAAGAACAGCAGGAATCAGTCTTCACATATGGGTGATGTCGGTACCAATGGACCCCGTGCAGGAACGCTCCCCAGCGTCCAATTGGAAAGCTTTTGAGAGTAATCCACTGCGCATTTGCCTTCCCAAGTTCTCTCCTCAGTTGAGTTTGTAGCTGAGAGACAGAGGAAAAAAGAAAATAACCTACAACTTCTAGGGGAGGAGAGCGGGTTGTGAAGACCGATTCCTGCTGTTCCTGGAGATCACCTGTTACAGATGAGTAACAATGCTATCTCCAGGAACAAGCAGGAATGAAGTCTTCACATATGGGACTCACTAGCTCCTAGGTACCAGACTGGAAGTAGGTAGCCCTGGTATCCCCAAGGCTAATAGATAGAGTCAAGAGTATGGATCCAATGTGGCCCCGTTGGACTTGACTGCAGTTGGCTAGACCACCTCTAATGAAAGTCTGGTACCAAAAAGAAATCCGGGAGGGAGGGTAGGAGTTGCATTTAAGTCCCAAAAAGGTGCTGAAGTACAGCCTGGCCAAAGACAGCATCTCGACAGGAGTTCCTATCTGGTCAGTAGTGTGCAGTGAAGGTATGAATGGAGGACCAGGTAGTTGTTCAACAGAGCTCGTCAACAGAGACAGAATGGAGATTGGCAACTGAGGTTGCCATAGCTCGCACATTGTGAGTGGCAACATGACCATTAAGGGAGAATCCCGCTTGCGCATAGGCAAAAGAAATGCAGTCTGCTATCCACCTGGATAGAGTGCGCTTTGTCACTAGACGTACAAGGTGACTTGGATCAAAGGACATAAATAGCTGTGAGGATTTCCTGTAAGCCTTGGTTCTATACAAGTAGTAAGCCAGTGCTTGTTTACCGTCAAGAGTGTGTAGAGCTGCTTTAGCCCGAGAGCCACGTGGTCTCGGGAAGAAGACTGGTAAGATTACCGACTAGTTCAGGTAGAAGGCTGAAACCACTTTCAAAAGCATGTATGGATGGGTACCTTGTCCTGGTGGAACCAGGTGTATGGAGGATCCAACACTAAAGCCTGCAGTTTGCTGATGCAGCGAGCAGAGCTATGGACGATGAGAAAGATTACCTTCCAAGACAAGAATTTTAAAGAAGAGGTGGCTAAAGGCTCGAAAGGAGGCTTTAGAAATTGTGCTAGAACCACAACGATGTCCCAGGCCACCAATGGTGGTTTGATTGGTGGCTTGGAGAGCAGGAGCCCACACATGAAATGTTGCACCAAGGGGAGCGACAAAATAGGTTGCGTCTCCAGAGGCTTGTGATAAACCATAATGGCACGGAGATGAACTGACTGAGTTAGTCTTGAGACCTGCCAAGGAAAGGTGGAGGAGATACTGTAGTAGGAATTCCACTCAGCAAGTAAAGGGATCAATTTGCTTTGGGGAACATCAGAGTGTGAACCTCTGCCATTTGAAGTTATATGAATGTCTGGTGGATGGTTTGCGTGATGTAAGTAGGATATCCTTGACCTGTTGTGGAAGGATGAATCAGCAAGGATTATGCTTTCAGGAGCCAGGCCGTAAAGCAGAGGGCCTGTGGATTGGGATGGAAAAATGTCCCGTGAGCCTGAGAGAGGAGGTTGGGAGCATGTCCCAGACTGAGAGGTTGAGTCTGGACGTGTCGAAGAACAGAGCGGCTCACAGGGCCAAAAAGGGGCTATGAGAATCATGGAGCCCTTGTCGGCCTGCAGTTTGAACAGGGTCTTGGGTATCAAGGGGATGGGTGAGAATGCACAGAGCAGACCTTGTCCCCAGTGGAGAAGGAAAGCATCTGTCGCCTATCTGTGCAGGGAGGGAAGTCATAAGAAGAACAGTGGAAGTTAGAATTGTTCACCACCCAGGAAAATGCTATGAGTGTGGTCTCCCAATCCTGGAAGATCCAAGATGCCATTTTTCCATTGAGGGTCCATTTGTGTGGATGTAGGATATGGCTGAGTCTATTCACCTGGGAGATACACGGCTCTGAGGTGAATGACATGTGCAATTGAGAAGAACCAGAGGCAAAGCGCTTCTTGGCAAAGGGGGATAGGAGCCTGTTCCTCTCTGCTTGTTCACACAGAACATGGCCACCTGGTTGTCCATTCTGACTAAGACCTGTTGGCCCTTGAGTTGGGGTTGAAAAACTCAAAGGGCATTTGTAAGTGCACATAGTTCCAGGAGGTTTATCTGTAACAGAAATTCCTGGTGTGTCCACTGTCCCTGTGTGGTTAGATTGTTCAGATGTGCCCACCAACGGAGCTTGGAGGCATCCGTTGCCAGGGTGCATTGAGGTGGAGCATCTGAAAAGGTGAAACCCCCCCCCCCCCCGAGTAGGTTTTGAGGGGAACACCACCACTGAAGGGAATTGAGAAGTGGAGGGGTGATGCATATTTTGTCTGAGAGACACCTGGTTGCCTGTGTCCATTGAGACGAAAGAGTGCATTGGGCTTGTCGCATGTGCAGGCGGGAATAGGGGACTACATGGACTGTGGAGGCCTCATCTTGTTGGTTAGCTCAATGAACTGGGTAGAGTGATCCAGGGGAAGGAAAGCTCTGGCCTGTTGAGTGTCGAGAAGTGCTCCGATGAACTCAAGCTGCTGGGGTGGCACCAGGTGCGACTTGGGAAAGTTTAAGACGAATCCCAGATGTTGGAGCACCATGATGGTGCAATGAAGGGAATACTTTACCTCTTGTGGGGATTCTCCCCTGATTAGCCAATCATCTAAGAAGGGGAAGATGAAGACCCCCAAAGTGTGAAGGTAGGCCGCAACCACTGCCATGCACTTTGTGAATACTCGGGGTGCAGAGACTAAGCCGAAGGGGAGCACCCAATATTGGTAGTGGTTCTGCTGGAACCGAAAATGCAGATACTGTCTGTGCAGAGAGTGGATCAGTAAATGCATGTATGCCTCCTCGAGGTCTAGAAAACACAGCCAGTTATTCCTCTGAAGGTATGGCAGGAGTGTGCCGAGGGAAATCATTTTGAATTTTTCTCGAACGAGGAACATGTTTAGGTCCCTTAGATCTAAGATGGGCCTGAACCCTTCTGTTTTCTTGGGAATGAGAAAATAAGGAGAGTAGAAGCCCATGCCCTCTTGGGACAGAGGAACTCTTTCTATGGCCCCCTGAGCTAACAGGGTAGATACCTTTCCTAATTTGTCTGCAAGGGGTTTCTGGGATAATCTCCTATGAAGGTTGTGAGAGGTAAGCTTTTGAAATGAAGCAGATATCCCCTTTGGCGATGTTGAGAGTACAATACTCTGATGTTATGAGGTGCCACCTGTGGGCATATGAACAGAGCCTACCTGCTATGTGCAGGGGTTGGGGACCCTGCAGAGGCAGAATGGCTATGCTCTCCAGAAAGGAGTCAAAAACCAGGTGCTGGTTGTGGCTGTGCAGCTGGTTGAGGTTTAGGAGCCTTAATTTTCTTGGGTGATGAGGGCCCTACTAGCGCTGCTGTTGAGGCTGGTAAGCAGCTGCAGGTGGATAAGAAGAATATCATCTCTTTTTCATGGGATAGAGAGACTTCTTTGGATTAGTCCGCCTCTTAGAGGGGTCCGCTGTCTTTCTTGAAAGGTGCTTGAGGATGAGATAACATAGTAACATAGTATATGATTGCAGATAAAGACCAGTATGGTTCATCCAGTCTGCCCAGCAAGGTTGGAAGAGTAGGTGCGCACGCCACTCTGTGCAATCACCCTTCCCCATGTCTTTGTTTAGGGGTGTACCCACTGCTACATGCAGGTCACCTCTACTTGTTAAGATATCAGAAGAGATCATCTGTGTTAATCTCTCCTGCCTTTTCTCTCCAACCCTTTCCAAAAAGGTTTTCTCCCAAACAAAGAATATTAGCCAATTTGTCTTGGGCCCACTGTTCAAGATCCAATGCCTGGAGCCAGGTCATCCTGCAGGCACTGATGCAGACTGCTGAAGCTCTGCTAGATGACTCGAAGGTATTGAAAGATGCTCTGGTAAGAAATTTGGATGTATTTTGATTCTGCCTGATTAGGGCTTGGAATGCATTCCATTTGTCATTGGGAATTTGTCATTTAACTCCTGTGACAACTTGCTGTGAGTTCTAGCTGTCTATTTGATTATTTATTTATTTATTATTGTCTTATTGGTGTGCTACTTCACCTCCCTGTTCCCTTTAGTTTTGCACTTGAGCTCCTCAGCTGTATAACTTACCTTGCCTCTCTCAACTAACTGGCTTTTGTGTGGTAGCCAGGTTAACTGTTGCTTTAAATTGAATCTCTCTCCCTGCTCTGTCCCCAGAACCTGCTGCGTTTTTTTTTTTTTCCATTTTAAATTTTTATTGAGATTTTACAAGAAGAATACAAATGCATACGCGTGGAAAACCAATAATGAACAGTATAGTCAACCAACAAACAACGAGAATTCAATCCTGTCAACAATCCCAATTGGTTCTTACATCGGTGCATTTGGACTATTCCAACCTACCCCTTCTCCCCACCCCCCCCAACCCGCTCGTCCCTGCCCAATATCCAAACCTAACTAAGCAATTGCCCCTACCCCCCCACCCCCCCCCCTTACCCGCCCATCCCTTCATAGTCTCCATAGCCCCTCCTCCACTCACCGCCACTCACCCAACATCCAAGCCCCATTTCCACTAGCACAGTCATCCTGCTCCCTATAGGCCCTCCTTCCCCTTCCCCTTCCAGCCCTCCATCCAGCTCCAGACCTTCTGCCAATATACCCCACTCGTCCCTCCCTTTCCTCGTCGCAGCTCCGTTAGTTTATGCATCAAACTCACCTCAGCCACCCTTCGCACAAAACCTGCCACCTGTGGTATGCTCTGCCCCCCCCAGTGCTGGGCTATCTCACAGCGCGCTGCGGCTATACAATGGTGCAGAACCCCCTCCTCCCGTCTCGAGAGTCCTTCGTCTAGTTGATGCAGCAAACAAGCTGCTGGACTCCCATGGAGGTTCTGCCCAGTCATCCCATGTATCGCCTCCCAGACCTGCCCCCAGTAAACTTGTAACCTGTCACACTTCCACCACATATGCATCCAGTCCCCTCGTTCGTCACAGCCCCGCCAACATAAGTCATCTCGCCCCATCCCTGCCCGAAAACGGCGCACTGGCGTCCAATACCATCTATATAGCACTTTGTAAGCATTTTCCCTAATTTGTGTCGCTATTGACACAGAAGCAATGATCTGAATAAGCTTCACCCATCGCTCCGCATCCCAACATACCCCCAGATCCTCCTCCCATTGCAACATGTATCGGGGCTTACACTCCCCAACTCCCAGGAGGCCTTTGTAAATTCTGGACAAAACCCCCTTTTTGTCCCCCCCTGACCATTACATATAGCCTCAAACCAGCCCCTATTGTCCCAGAGATCCTTCCATACCTTTGATTGCCTCAGAAAACTCCTCAGCTGCATATAAGCAAATTGATCGCCCTCTTTCAGCTTGTAGAGGTCCCGAAGGCCTTCAAACGGGTGAACCCCCTTGGGATGGAGAATCTGTTGGACATGCGTTAGCCCATTTCCGGCCCATCTTCGTAACACTCGCTCATCTGGGCCCTGTCCCCTCTCGAAACATGCCTCAAGAGTCATCCCCAGAATATATCCCTTATTTGGAACAAGTTGAGGTTTGTTGCGTTTCCAAATTCTCAAGCTATGCGCTGTCATAGGACTCATAGCATGCCGGTCTAGTCCCTTAGACCCCCGCCATATCGCTCTTTCGAGGTCCTTGCCCCCGACCAACTCGTACTCCATATTAACCCAAGCTTTGGATGTTTCCCTCTGCCACTCATATAGCGCTTTCAATTGCGCTGCTTCATAATATTTGCGTATATTAGGTACCCCCAACCCCCCCTCCCCTCTGACCCGTTGCAACACCTGCATTGCTACCCTAGGACGCTTCTGCATCCAGATAAACCTATTGATCATCTGCTGTATCCGTTTTAATCTATGTAGAGGGACCCCAACCGGGAGTGTCTGAAATAAGAACAACAATCGGGGCACCAGCATCATTTTTACCGTCGCGATACGCCCAAACCAGGACAAATATCTCCCTCCCCACCCATCCAGCCAACCCTCTATCTTCCCCCACATCCTCTTGTAGTTCAAATTGTATAACTCATCGATTTTATTGCTTATCTGAATGCCGAGGTAGCGGATACTTCCCCGGGCCCACTTGAAGGGATATTTCTTGGCCAAAATCGTTGCTAGTCCACCAGGGACCGTCAAGTTCAGAATTTCAGATTTAGATTGGTTAATTGTAAACCCCGAAACTTTGCCATACTCTTCCAGCTCCCATATCACTATGGGCAGACTCACTCTGGGGCGGGCTAGACTTAAGATAACGTCGTCCGCAAACAACGAAATTTTATAGGCACTTCTCCCCACTGTAATACCCGAGATATCCGCCCTATCCCTTATCCGCTGCGCCAGGGGCTCCATAGCTAACGCAAAGAGCAATGGTGACAATGGGCAGCCCTGCCGTGTTCCCCGCCCTAGGTCGAAAAACTCCGAGTGGGCCCCGTTTACCCGCACACAAGCTTTAGGGTGCGCGTACAGCCCCTTAACCCACGCTAGAAACTCGCTCCCCAGCCCCACCTTCTCCAGCACCTGAAAAAGAAAAGGCCAGGCCACTTGGTCGAAAGCCTTCTCCGCGTCCAGCGAAAGCAAAAGCGTCTCCTCCCCTCTCCGCTCACTAGTCCAAATAATATTGAGAATCTTCCTAATGTTATCGGCCACCTGCCTCCCGGGAATAAACCCTGCCTGGTCTTGATGAATCAATTTCCCAATTACCTTGTTCAACCTCGTGGCGAGGATCTTGGCCAGGAGCTTAGCATCCAAGTTAAGCAGAGAAATCGGCCTGTATGAGGCGCACTCCCGCGGGTCCTTCCCTTCTTTGTGAAGCACCGTAATACCCGCCCAACCCATGGTGTCCGCTAACTTCCCACCCTCCCGGGGTTGGTTAAATAAGGTCACCAGAGGCCCGATCAATAGACCAGCGAAAGTCCTATAAAACCGGGCAGTAAACCCGTCCAACCCAGGAGCTTTCGCCAATTTTAACTGTTGGATCGCCCGCTCCACTTCGTCTGATCCAATAGGTTTATTCATATCGTCCTGATCGCTCTTGCCCAATGTGGGCAATTCCATAGAAGCCAGATAATTTACCCCCCGTTCTACTGGATGCCGGTCCTTAGCTGTGTACAATTCCCGGTAATAATCCTTGAATGCCTCCCGAATCTCCCCATCTTGAGTGACCAATGCCCCACCCCCTCTGCCGGACCCCTATTATGTGGGAGCGAAGCTTCTGTTGCTTCAACCTCTGGGCCAGGTACCGCCCGGCCTTGTTCCCCCCCTCAAATGCCTCCTGTCGCAAGAGCTGCATCTGATATTTAATCTTATCCGCCTGTAACTCGTTGAGTTGCGCTCTCGCCGCCAGAACCTGTCCCCTATGGCTTCCCCCACTCCCGCGTCCGTCTAATTCTTCCAGTTCCAATAACCGTTCCCTTAAGAGCCGTTCTTTCTCCTCCCTTTCCCTCTTTTTTCCGCGCCCCCCATTTGATTAATATACCTCTGACCATCGCCTTATACCCATCCCAAATAACCCCCCAGGAGGTCTCCCCATTATCATTTAAGCGAAAGTACTCCCGCGTACCTTTTTCCACTTCAGCTCTGACCCGCTCCTCCTCCAGTAGGGATTCGTTGAGCCTCCAGAACCGATTCCCTTTCCCTTCATCTGCCACTTGCAGCCAGACCACCACCGGTGCGTGGTCGGACCATGTAATGGACTCCATATTCGCATCTTTTATTTTCCCCCCCACCTCTTTGGACACCCATATAGCATCGATACGGGAATAAGACCCATGTACCGGCGAGTAATAGGAAAACTGTCTCCGTCCTGGATGGCGCAAGCGCCACGCATCTACCAAACAATGCTGTGTCACGAAATTACGATAGCGTCTTCGATCCCCCCGCTTTCCTTCTCGCGGACCTGTAGCATCCCTGGCTGGGTTCCACGTTAGGTTGAAGTCACCCCCGCAAATGAGAATCCCATCCCCCTGTTTCCCCAACTCCCCATTCAGTTTTGTCCAGAATTCACCCTGCCCCCCCGTGGGTGCGTACACATTCACTACACAATACCATACATTCCCCACTTTTACCCGGGCCACCACATACCTCCCCCCTCTATCCCTCACCACCATCTGTACCTGAAGCTTTAAACGTGAAGCAAATAGAATAGCAACCCCACCCTTCTTCTTCTCCAGGGTGTTAGAAGCGTGGATACATACCCCATACCCTTTGTGCTTAACCAAATACTCTGTGGCCCTTGTCAAATGTGTTTCTTGGAGCATGACTATATCCGCCTTCTGACGGGATAGCTCCGAATAAAGTTTTTGTCGCTTATGGGGTGAGTTAAGCCCTTTTACATTTAGAGTAACTATTTTAAGCTCCCCCAGTCTGCCACTCTCCCCCCTCTCCTACCCGCTTGCTCGTCCCCCCCACTCCCCCTCCCCCTCCCCCTACCTCTTCCCCTCCCCCCCGAACCCCCCCACCTCCCCCCCTCTCATAAAGAGAGGATAGTCTTCCATACAAGTGACCAGTTAACGGGCCTTGCCTGTTTGCCTCTCCCTTCCCCCCCTCCCAGCACTACCCCCTCCCTTCTTAGCCCCCTGTCTTCCTAAATCCCCCCTACCAACCACCCCTCACCCCTCCTCCCGTGCAGTCTAATCCCTCCTTCCATCCCCCAGCCTTTTGCAACAACAAATTACCAATACAATGAAACCTCACTAAATAAACTGTACTCATGCAAAGTCCACATAATCAGCCTGCATCCTGCTCCACTGCAGTGTTTCCTGGGCTTTCTCTATTCAGCCGCGTTGTCCTCTTCCCGGCCGCAGGGGTTCTGTGCCATTTCTGAAGATTCTTCTGCAAGCTCGATGGCTTAACGGCTGCAGCCAGGTCTCCTTTCGGGGGCCGCCCCCCGTCTGGCAGATTTTGCAACCCGCACTCGCGAAGGACAGACCAGGCCTCGTCGCTGGTCTGCACTCTCCGCGACTTCCCCTGCAGGTAACCAGCAGCCCAAACGGAAACAGCCATTTATATCTAATGTCCTCTTTTCTCAAGTAGGCGGTCACCTCCTTCATGCTACGCCGACGTTGCAGCGTTCCTGCAGAGAGGTCTTGAAATAGCTCCAAGGGGTGCTCCTCCCACGTAATCTGTCGTACTTTCCGCGCCGCTTGTAGTAGTCCTTCTTTTATCTTGAACGACCGTAGACACACCACAATGTCCCTGGGCTTATTCTCTCGTATTGGCCCCAAGCCCCGATGGGCTCGCTCAATTTGAGATGGGTCCATCTGTATCTCCCCCTGCCGGTCCGCGGCCAACAACAAAGAATTGAACACTTTCAGCAGAACAGCTTCACAGTTCCGATATTGAGGCTCCTCCGGAATCCCCCGGATCCTTAGGTTACATCTCCGTGACCTGTCTTCCAAGTCCTCCAGCTTCATCTGCTGGTCCACCTGGGTCTGCTGAAGCGTCCCCCAGCGCTGCTGTAGATCCACCATGTCCTCCCCCTGCTGTTCCATCTGGAGCTCCAGCTCCTCCACTCTATTGCCAATGTCCACAATATCTTGTCGCAGTGTCTGTATGGATTCTTTCAGTTCGTGTTTTACTCCGCTAATTTCTGATTTAATTTCCTCTTTCATTTCAGTAAGCCACGCCTTGAGTTGGGACAGGTCCCCAAGTCCAGCTCCACTTTCCATCTCCTCTCCCTGCTCTTTCGGGTCTCCCACCTGCGTTCGGCTCTCTTTCTCCCCCTCTTTTCCACTTTTAGCAGGGGCATATGGGGAGCGGAAATCAGCCAGTTTTTTCCGTGCTGCTGCCCCCCCCTTAGCTTTCTCCATCCGTAGGCAGGGGGGAGAGGCCTTGTGCTGCTCTAAAGACCCCGGCCCGCGAAGTGTGCCTCTGCTAAGCTTCTCCCCTGTATGGAGGGGCACCCGCAGCCGACTCCGCTGGTCTACTATTCTGCTCCGGAACCACCGTCTTCCTCCAGGCTCCCCGCAGGCCTCTCTCCTTGCCCGCTTGCCCGGGCCAGCTGCTTCCACGGAACTCTCACCTGAGTGTTAGCTCACGCCACTCGTGGCTGCCCCCGGAAGCGGCCCCCGGCTCTCCAGCTGTCGTGATGGGCGACACGGCCGCCCGCAGTCACAGCCCTCCTGGCTGCTCTCCGGCTCTGCTCTCTGGGATATTCAATACAATACTGGCTCACTCCGGGTCTCAGCTGGCCTCCTCCTGCCAGGCACTGCTTCCAGCCACACTCTCCACTGACCTCCCTTCAGAGTCCGCTGCGGCACCCCGCTCTTCTGGTCCTGCCGCTGCCGCTGTCAGCCTCCTACTGCTGGCTCGTCTTGCCTCCGCCACTCTGTTCCCGCGTAGCTGCTGCTGCGGGGGGGGCGCCGCTGAGAAAGTTATCCCTTTCACCCCCGTGCTGTTTCTCTCCGGAGCTCCGTCTCCTGCCGCCTCCAAACTCGAAGGGGGGGGGGGGTGGTACAACTCTCGGAGCAGAGGAAGATCAGTTCTGCCAGTCAAGGGGCCTCTGCCGCTCCCCTGCAAGTCGGGTGCAGCGCCGCGGCCCCCCTCCGACTGCCACCACGCGGTTGATTGGGCCTCCTGAGCAGCCGGCAGCGCCTCGCGTCCCGGCTCACCGGCGCGTCGGGAGTGTTCACCGCTGCCACGTCGCGGCCCGGAACTCTTCCCCTGCCTCTGACTCGCTTTGGGGCTGCTTATTTCACCTCTCGGGGGTAGTAATTCCCCCTTAATACAGGCCTTGGCGGCACGAACTAGCTCACGCCGCCATTAGCCCCGCTGACGTCACCGGAAGTCCAACCTGCTGCGTTTTAAACTTTTTTTCCTGCTCTAGCCTACCTGAGGGACTACCCCCTCCCCCCCTGCAGAGGGTACAGGACAGGGTACCTTGTAACAGCCCTCTTCTTTTAATAGGTCTTATCTCCCTCCCACCCTCCCCAACACCCACCCACCCCTGGGGTAATTGTAGCTTTATAGGTACGTACACATCTTAGAGGAAAGGGGCTGCTCTCAGGTACAGCTCTTTATCCAAATCAGTCATACACTGAGGACCTGAGATTAATTAAGCTTCAGGTGAACAAGGTATACTAGAGGTATTAGATACACTTTTATTAGTATAAGCACCTACACCAACTCTTAGTGAATACAGAATTTTAAGACCTAAACACAAGCTTTAAACTAAGATGCAGACAACAGTCCAGCAGCAAGATGGGGGCTTTCCAGTCTTTTGCATTGAGTGTCACATGTATGATTTTCTCCCAGTTGGTGAGAGGTCTTACGTATGCACTAAGTGCAAGGAGCTCTTTGCTCTCAGGGAACAAGTCCGTTCTCTAGAGGCTAGAGTAGCAGACCTGGAAGACATAAGAAAGACAGAGAAGTACACGGATGAGACCTACAGGGATATAGTCCTGAAGTCCCACCTCCAGTCTGGCAGCATCCCTGTTGCCATGGAGAAGAGAGGTCACGTGACAGGAGAGCATCACCCTGGTGTGGCAGGAAGTGATCCTGTAACTAGGACCTGTCCTCCAGGTGATGTAAAACCCTCTCGCACCGAGGACATCTCTCCAGGGCCATGTGCCCATGAGGGGAGGGTTAGGACAGCTGTTATAGTTGGTGATTCGATCATTAGGCATGTAGATAGCTGGGTGGCTGGTGGACGTGAGGATCGCCTGGTAACATGCCTGCCTGGTGCGAAGGTAGCGGACCTCACGCACCGCCTAGATAGGATCTTAGATAGTACTGGGGAGGAGTCTGCTGTCTTGGTACATGTCGGTACCAATGACATAGGAAAATGTGGTAGTGAAGATCTGGAGGCTAAATTTAAGCTTTTAGGTAGGAAGTTGAAATCCAGAACTTCCAGGGTAGCATTCTCCGAAGTGCTTCCTGTTCAACGTGCAGGACCCAAAAGGCAGTGCTCCAGTTCTCAAATCAGCTAAGTAACAAAATACTACTTTTGAGATGATTTCTTGAGTTTTTTTAACCAAAATGATTAAATAGGATATAGCCGTGTGGAGAACATGGTTTTCAGTCCATGTCCCTTTCCGGTATTATCCAACAAAAAAAAGTTGAATTTGTTTCACAGGGGGTTTGGTGATATAATTGTGTTTGGAGGGACCCAAAAGGCAGGCAGAGCTACGGAGTCTCAATGCGTGGATGAGACAATGGTACAAGGATGAGAGTTTTGGATTTGTTAGGAACTGGGGAACATTCTGGGGAAAGGAGGGGCTCTTCCAAAGGGATGGGCTTCACCTTAACTGGGGTGGAACCAGACTGCTGGCATTAACCTTTAAAAAGGAGATAGAGAAGCTTTTAAAATAGAAAATAGGGGAGAGCCGACAGTCGCCCAAGAGCGCATGGTTCGTAAGAAGGTATCCTGGAAGGATACTACCGAAAGCAGTGAGGTTCCAAAAAAGAGTAAAGCAGCCCAAATGCCCTTGAGTATGGTGCAGACAGAGCGTAAAGATTCCAAATTACCCATGCCTACCAATAGCCAGATTAATATTAATAAAATACAGTCTCTGAAATGCTTGTATGCAAATGCTAGAAGTCTAAACAATAAGATGGGAGAGTTAGAATATATAACACTAATGAGAGGTTAGATATGATTGCAATCTCAGAGACATGGTGGAAGGAGGATAACCAGTGGGACACTGTGATACCTGGATACAAACTATATCGTAATGATAGAACTGATCAAATTGGAGGAGGGGTTGCACTCTTTGTTAGGGAGGGCATTGAGTCAGAAAGGATTAAAGTTTTGCAGGAAACAAAATTTGCTGTAGAATCTCTATGGATTGAAATTCCATGTATGAAGGGGAAGGTGATGGCAGTGGGGGTGTACTATCGACCGCCTGGCCAGAATGAACAAATGGATGATGACATGCTTAAGGAGATCAAGGAAGCTAACAAAGGTTACAGCAGAGTAGTAATAATGGGTGATTTCAATTACCCCCTATCAACTGGGTCAGTGTCATGGCAGGACATGCTAGGGAGATAAAGTTTCTAGATGAAATCAATGATTGCTTCTTGGAGCAGCTAGTTCATGAACCGACCAGAGGGGAAGCCATACAGGACCTAGTCCTTAGTGGAACACCAGATCTGGTGCAAGAAATAAGGGTGTTGGGAGCACTTGGCAATAGTGATCA
The DNA here is from genome assembly GCA_033557465.1 of Ichthyophis bannanicus. Classification (NCBI taxonomy): domain Eukaryota; kingdom Metazoa; phylum Chordata; class Amphibia; order Gymnophiona; family Ichthyophiidae; genus Ichthyophis; species Ichthyophis bannanicus. The sequence continues at coordinate 190,804,609 of CM066031.1, read as the reverse complement.
TAGCATGATCGTGTTTGATTTAATTAGTGGAGGAGGGATAGTAAAGAAATCCACAGTACTATCTTTTAACTTTCAAAAGGGAGACTATGATAAAATGAGGAATATAGTTAAGAAAAAACTAAAAGGAGCGGTTGCAAAGGTTAAAGACTTACATCAAGCTTGGGTGTTGTTTAAAAATACTATCCTGGAAGCCCAGGCCAGCTGTATTCCACGCGTTAAGAAGAGTGGAAGAAAGTCCAAAAAACTGCCAGCATGGTTTAAAGGTGAGGTCAGTGAGGCTGTTGTTGCCAAAAAAGCATCTTTCAGGAAGTGGAAAAAAGAGCCAAACGAAGAAAACTGGTAACAGCACAAGCACTGGCAAGTTAAATGCAAAGCACTGATAAGGCAGGCAAAGCGAGCATTTGAGAAGGAACTTGCTACGGATGCAAAAACACGAAACAAAGACTTTTTCAAGTACATTCGTAGCAAAAGGCCTGTGAGAGAGTCAATTAGACCGTTAGATGATACAGGGGTAAAAGGGGCAGTAAAAGGAGACAAGGCTATAGCAGAGAGACTGAATGAATTCTTTGCTTCGGTCTTTACTGAGGAAGATGTAGGGATGTTACCCAAGACTGAAGTGGTATTCAAAGGTGATACTGCAGAGGAATTGAGAGAAATATCGCTACACCGGGAAGATGTATTACAACTATTTGATAAACTGAATAGTAGCAAATCACCTGGACCGGATGGTATACATCCAAGAGTGTTGAAAGAACTGAAATATGAGATTGCAGACCTGCTATTAGTAATCTGTGAACTTTCATTACAATCATCTGTAATACCTGAAGATTGGAGGATCGCCAATGTAACGCCAATTTTTAAAAAGGGTTCCAGGGGTGACCCGGGAAATTACAGACCGGTGAGCCTGACATCAGTACCGGCGAAAATGGTAGAAACCATCATAAAGAACAAAATTACACAGCATGTAGAAAGACATGGCCTAATGGGAGACAGCCAACATGGCTTTAGACAAGGAAGATCTTGTCTTACTAATCTGATATGTTTTTTTGAAAGTGTGAATAAACAGGTAGACAAAGATGAGTCGGTTGATATTGTGTATCTGGACTTTCAGAAAGCCTTTGACAAGGTCCCTCATCAGAGACTCTTGGCAAAACTAAAAAGTCATGGGATAGGAGGCAGTGTACTACTGTGGATCGGGAACTGGTTAAAAGATAGAAAGCAGAGGGTAGGGCTAAATGGCCAATTTTCCCAATGGAAAAAGGTGAATAATGGAGTACCCCAGGGATCTGTACTGGGTCCGCTACTTTTTGACATATTCATAAATGACCTGGAAAAGGGAATAACGAGCGAGGTTATCAAATTTGCAGACGACACAAAACTGTTTAAATTTGTTAAAACCCAAGAGGACTGTGGAAAACTGCAGGAGGATCTGGATAAATTGGAAGACTGGGCATCCAAATGGCAGATGAAATTTAATGTGGACAAGTGCAAAGTTATGCACCTAGGAAAGAACAACCCACACTATGGTTACACGATGCAAGGTTCCACATTGGGAACCACCACCCAGGAAAAAGATTTAGGAGTCATCGTGGATACCATGTTAAAACCCTCCGCCCAGTGTGCAGCGGCAGCCAAGAAAGCAAATAGAATGCTAGGTATCATAAGGAAAGGAATGGAAAATAAAACAAAGGATATTATAATGCCTCTGTATCGTTCCATGGTACGACCGCACCTTGAATATTGTGTGCAATTCTGGTCGCCGTATCTTAAAAAGGATATAGCGTTATTAGAAAAGGTACAGAGAAGAGCCACCAAAATGGTAAAGGAGATGGAAGACTACTCCTATGAAGAGAGGCTACAAAGGTTAGGGCTCTTCAACCTGGAAAAGAGACAGTTGAGGGGAGATATGATAGAGGTCTATAAATTAATGAATGGAGTGGAACGAGTAAACGTAGATCAATTGTTTACGCTATCAGAATATAGAAAGACTAGGGGACATGCAATGAAGCTACAGGGTAAACTATTTGAGACAAATAAGAGAAAATATTTTTTCACTCAACGTGTAATCAAACTCTGGAATTTGTTACCGGAGGATGTAGTAAGAGCTGTTAGTGTAGCTGGGTTTAAAAAAGGTTTGGACAAGTTCCTGGAGGAAAGGTCCATAAACCATTATTAAAAAGGGACCCAGGATATCGATGCTTGACCCAATACAAGCATTGTGGAGCCTGTGTCTTTTGGGGATACTGCTAGGTACGTATGACCTAGATTGGCCACTGCTGGAAACAGGATACTGGGCTTGATGGACCTTGGTCTGACCCAGTATGGCATATCTTATGTTCTTATAAGGAGAGATGCAAATAAGTCCAGATCCTGGCACACATCCTTTAGAAACATGCCCATGTAGAGCATGTAGGAGGTGATTCTAGAGGCGAGCATGCATGCCTGAAAGCACCAATGGCTGAAGGCATCAAGAGTTCTGGAGTCTTTGCCTGGAAGCATGAAAGAGTAATTCTTAGAACTCTTGATGCGAAACACTGCCGATTCCACTACCATAGAATGGTGTGGAAGTTGAGGTTTCTAAAAGCCTGGGCATTGTGGGACTCGGTACACTGTATCAAGTCGTTTGCTGATTGGCCATACCATTAGGAGGAGCCTCCCACATTTGAAGCATCAAATCCTGCAAGATGCAGTGTATTGGCAAAGTGGCAGCCTCTTTTGGTGTCGAGCGGTATTGGAGGATTTCCAATTCCTCTCCCCTTGGTCCCGACTCAGATGCCACAGTGATCTGTTGGCTTGCTGCCATGTCCCTAATGAAATCTTGGAAAGACATGTCCTCTATGGGGGATCGACGTTGCTCATGAGGAGGTGACAGGTCTCTTTGGAATGTCCCAGCTTTCTCGGGCGTCCTCCGATGCATCAATGGAATTGGAGGAAGTAGAGTCAGAGTCTGATAGAAAGTCAAAAGCATCGATGATCTCATGTTTGATCTCGATACTTCCTCAATACCGATGATTGGTCAGTGCAACATCGGGAGCCTGCTGGGTATGGACAATGTTCATTGGTTCCAAAGGGGGTATTGGAGGGAAAACAGCCCTTGATGCAGCTTCGTGTGCCAACATTGGCCCTGAGATTGGCAGTTGTTGAGAGGGTGCCATCGCTTACACAGCTGGAGCTGTCGATACAGTGGCTGCCAGGAGTATGGTCAAACACCTCTCGATAGCCAGTATGTGCTGGTCAAGGGAGCTGACCGATGCCTGGGTGGAATCCCATATGGGGCTTTGAGCCATCGTCCCAGGGCGGGAGGCCTGGAGCTCTCCGGAGGTATATGCCCTGGGAGCTTCCTGGAGCCCCTCTTCTACTTTAGAGGACAGGGACTCCCGCCGGGGCCGTTTGGCAGGCCGGTCAGCATTGGACGCACCTTTCGGTGAGTCTCCATGACAATGAAGGGATTTACCTTTGGCATCAGTATTGGTCCTCGATGCAGAAGCCATTGACTTAGACTTAGTTTTGTGTTTGGACTTTGAGGAGACCTGAGAACCATGAGAGGAGGCCAATGTCCTCGACGATGTGGAGTGGAAGCCACTGAAATAGAGTCTGGGGCAAACAGAGAACCATACTGTCTGGCCCAGTTTTTTAGGCCTCTTTTTGTCATTTGCTGACACAAAGGACAATTGTTTGGAACATGGTCGGGGCCCAAACATTTTTTTTATCATAGCAAAATACAAACGTAAAATATGATCTTTATCTAATTCAGAAACAGAGGACACCAATAAAGTTGCTCGCGACAGAATTTCATCAATAGAGGATTCCAAATAGGCAGATAAATCTATACTATCCACTGGTAGAACAGTATCCAGACCTACTACCAGATCCTCATTTCCCTTCACCAACTTATCCTTCCCCATAGGGATATACTCAATTTTTGAGATCTGAACAGCATCCACATCCAGGTGCTGAAGAATCTTTTTAAGATATTTAATAAGCAATATTTGTGGCGAGAGAAAGTGGGTTCTGGGAAAATTTTTAAAAACGTAAATTTTTGGATCTGAAAATATTATCTAATACTTCTATCTGACGAGACATAGCTATAGAGTCTAAAGTAACTGTTGAAACAAGCTGAGAATCAACCTTCTGTGAGAAATGAATTACGTTGATAAACTTCTGATCATGTTCAGCAAGTTTTATCACCACTTCTTTGGAAAAGTCTGAAACTTGTTTCAAAGAAGACTGAAGAGACTGGCCCATACGTACAATAGCGTCCCAAATATCTCACAAAAACATCTAAGGGAGGAGTAAGATTGCTAGGCAAAGAAGTAAACTCCACAGGATTGGGCAGTAGACTTGTACATGATGCTAATATTAAGTCAGAAGTAGAAACAGGAGACTGCTGCAAAGGAAAACTCGAAGGAGACCGCCACTCCTGGCCAGGAGTAGCAGAATCCTCTCTTTCAGCTGCTATTTGATTGGGCGGGGTTTGAACACCCTCCAAGTTCAAAGGGGAGTCGAGTACTCACAGTTGAAGAAGAATCCATAACAGCCAAAGGGGCAGGCTCAAGTGACATAGAAAGTACTTTCACATGAAAATCCATTGGGCCCAATATCTTAACAGACTTTGCAACTTAACTCTGTATTAACCTCTTCTTCCACTTTCCCATCACTAAGGTACACCTCACTCAACTCCTATGTTGCTCTGAAGGAGCTCCAAAGAGGCAGCACCTGCCCCTTTGGACACGCGCCTTCGGGCACGCAGCCGCATGCCAAGGCGGGACAGGTCTTTTAAAACCCTTCTCCTCTGTTACATCTGACTGATGTGCAGAACATGCGGATGCAGGAGCCAATCCAAAAAGAAAGTTGCAGGAACCAGGTAACAATTAGCATCCACCCAACCAGTCATGTTTATTCGTGACCAAGATAATACCAGAACATTGGGTACATTTTTTGAAACCTTGAAGGACTAGAAAAAGGGACTGTTACTTCTGGAGAGAGATATGCAATTGTGAGTATATACTTCTGGGAATTTTCTGAAAGGAATTTCTTCTATTAAAGCTATTTAATCTGTGAACCCACTATTTTTTGTTAAATCAGTCAGGACCTAGTAGCAGCAGTTAAAGCTTAAATTTAAAACACAGAAGAGAACTTTCTGGTTACATTTCATACCCAGCAGAGAGCTTATAGTTTTAATTTAATAGTCACTCAGGGCCTAGTATCAGCAAAGTATTTTTAGTTTAAAATTTAAAACACAGAAGAGAGCTTTCTGGTTAAATTTGGAACCCAGCAGAGAGCTTGTACTTTAAATTTCATAATAAGTTAGAGCCTAGCAGCAGCAAAGAGCTATAATTTAAATCAAATAAGAATATAGTTTACCTCAGCAGCACAGGACAGAGTACTGTGTAGCAGCCCTCTTTTAATAAGAGTTATTTCCCTCCCTCCCCTGGGATAATCGTAGCTTTATAGGTACTTACACATCTTAAAAGACAGGAAGTGCTCTCAGGTGAAGCTTGTTACCCAAATCAGACATACACTAAGGACCTTAGATTAATTAAGCTTCAGGTGCACAAGGTATATTAAACATATTAGGTACAGTTTTATTGGTATAAATATCCATAGCAACTCTTAGTAAGTAAAGAACTTAAAGATCTAAACAAAAACTTAAAACTAAGATGCAGACAGCAGTCCAGCAGCGGGATGGGGGCTTTCCAGTCTTTTGCATTGAGTGTCGCATGTATGATTTTCTCCCAGTTGGTGAGAGGTCTTACGTGTGCACTAGGTGCAAGGAGCTCTTTGCTCTCAGGGAACGAGTCCGTTCTCTAGATGCTAGAGTAGCAGACTTGGAAAACATAAGAAAGACAGAGAGGTACATAGACGAGACCTACAGGGATATAGTCCTGAAGTCCCACCTCCAGTCTGGCAGCATCCCTGTTGCCATGGAGGAGAGAGGTCACATGACAGGAGAGCATCACTCTGGTGTGGCAGGAAGTGATCCTGTAACTAGGACCTGTCCTCCAGGTGATGTAAAACCCTCTCGCACCGAGGAAGTTTCTCCAGGGCCATGTGCCCATCAGGGAAGGGTTAGGACAGCCGTTATAGTTGGTGATTCGATCATTAGGCATGTAGATAGCTGGGTGGCTGGTGGACATGAGGATCGCCTGGTAACATGCCTGCCTGGTGCAAAGGCAGCGGACCTCATGCGCCACCTAGATAAGGTCTTAGATAGTGCTTGGGAGGAGTCTGCTGTCTTGGTACATGTCGGTACCAATGACATAGGAAAATGTGATAGGGAGGTTCTGGAGGCTAAATTTAGGCTTTTAGGTAGGAAGTTGAAATCCAGAACTTCTAGGGTAGCGTTCTCCGAAATGCTTCCCGTTCCACGTGCAGGACCCAAAAGGCAGGCAGAGCTCCGGAGTCTCAATGCGTGGATGAGACAATGGTGCAGAGATGAGGGGTTTGGATTTGTTAGGAACTGGGGTACATTCTGGGGAAAGGAGGGGCTCTTCCAAAGGGATGGGCTTCACCTTAATCGGGATGGAACCAGGCTGCTGGCATTAACCTTTAAAAAGGAGATAGAGCAGCTTTTAAACTAGATAATAGGGGAAAGCCGACAGTCGCCCAAGAGCAGATGGTTCGGAAGAATGTATCCTTGAAGGATACTACCAAAAGCAGAGAGGTTCCAAAAAAGAGTAAAGTAGCCCAAATGCCCTCGAGTATGGAGCAGACAGAGCTTAAAGATCCCAAATTACCCATGTCTACCAATAGCCAAATTAATATGAATAAAATACAATCTCTAAAATGCTTGTATGCAAATGCTAGAAGTCTAAAAAATAAGATGGGAGAGTTAGAATATATAGCACTAAATGAGAGATTAGATGTGAGTGGAATATCAGAGACATGGTGGAAGGACAACCAGTGGAACACTGTGATACCTGGGTACAAACTATATCATAATGATAGAGCTGATCAAATTGGTGGAGGGGTTGCGCTCTATGTTAGAGAGGGCATTGAGTCAGAAAGGATTAAAGTTTTGCAGGAAAAAAAAATTTGCTGTAGAATCTCTATGGATTGAAATTCCATGTAAAAAGGGGAAGGTGATGGCGGTGGGGGTGTACTATCGACCGCCTGGACAGAATGAACAAATGGATGATGAAATGCTCAAAGAAATCAAGGAAGCTAAAAAAAGTTACAGCGCAGTAATAATAATGGGCGATTTCAATTACCCCGGTATCGACTGGGTCAGTGTCACGGCAGTACATGCTAGGGAGATAAAGTTCCTAGATGACATAAATGACTGCTTCTTGGAGCAGCTGGTCCATGAACCGACGAGAGGGGAAGCCATATTAGACCTAGTCCTTAGTGGAACACCAGATCTAGTGCAAGAGATAAGGGTGTTGGGGCCACTGTGCAATAGTGATCATAGCATGATCGCCTTTGATTTAATTAGTGGAGGAGGGACAGTACTACCTTTTAAACTTTCAAAAGGGAGACTATGATAAAATGCGGAAAATAGTTAAGAAAAAACTAAAAGGAGCAATTGCAAAGGTTAAAGACTTACATCAAGCTTGGGTGTTGTTGAAAAATACTATCTTGGAAGCCCAGACCAGCTGTATTCCACGCTTTAAGAAAAGTGGAAGGCAGTCCAAAAAACTGCCAGCATGGTTTAAAGGTGAGGTCAGAGAGGCTGTTGTTGCCAAGAAGGCATCTTTCAGGGAATGGAAAAAAGAGCCAAACGATGAAACCTGGAAACAGCACAAGCACTGGCAGGTCAAATGCAAGGCATTGATAAAGAAGGCAAAGAGAGAATTTGAGAAGAAGCTTGCTGCGAAAGCAAAAACACGAAATAAAGATTTTTTTCAAGTACATTCGTAGCAAAAAACCTGTGAGAGAGTCAGTTGGACCATTAGATGATAGAGGAGTTAAAGGGGCACTAAGAGGCGACAAGACGATAGCGGAGAGACTGAATGAATTCTTTGCTTCGGTCTTTACTGAGAAAGATGTAGGGATGTTACCCATGACTGAAGTGGTATTTAAAGGTGCGGAAGAATTGAAGGAAATATCGATACATCGGGAAGATGTATTACAACTATTAGATAAACTGAAGAGTAGCAAATCACCTGGGCCGGATGGTATACATCCAAGGGTGTTGAAAGAACTGAAATATGAGATTGCAGACCTGCTATTAGTAATCTGTGAACTATCATTAAAATCATCTCTAATACCTGAAGATTGGCAGATCGCCAATGTAACACCAATTTTTAAAAAGGGTTCGAGGGGTGATCCGGGAAACTACAGACCGGTGAGCCTCACGTCAGTACCGGGAAAAATGGTAGAAACCATCACAAAGAATAAAATTACTCAGCATGTAGATAGTCATGGCCTAATGGGAGACAGCCATCATGGCTTTAGACAAGGAAGATCTTGTCTTACTAATCTGTTATGTTTTTTTGAAAGTGTGAATAAACAGGTGGACAAAGGTGAGTCGGTAAATATAGTGTATCTGGGCTTTCAGAAAGCCTTTGACAAGGTCCCTCATCAGAGACTTTTGGCAAAAGTAGAGTCATGGGATAGGAGGCAGTGTACTACTGTGGATCAAGAACTGGTTAAAAGATAGAAAGCAGAGGGTTGGGCTAAATGGCCAATTTTCCCAATGGAGAAAGGTGAATAGTGGTGTACCCCAGGATCTGTGCTGGGTCCGCTGCTTTTTTTTTTTTTATTGAAAGGCAGCCATTAGACAAAGGAGAATATAAACGTCATGCATAATACAATAGCAAAAGATAACAATGCCAAAATCGCAATCAGCAAAGAATAATCCAGCAAAACGCCTTTTTTTTTTTTCCCTCTCCTTCTGACCCACCCTCCTCCGGCTCACCATATATCCGCGAGAAGCTCTCCCAGAACAGGATGTCTACCCCCCATCCTCCAATCCCCACCCTTCCCCCTTTCCCCTCCCTATCCTCCCCCCCCACGAACCTCCACAACTACTACAAGCAAAGGGAGCGGATCAGCCAACCAGCGCTCGTGAGGCAGACAGGGGGAACTCTGGGGCACCACCTCACAGGGAAGCAAGAGGCCAGCCCTCCTATGGGATATAAAGAACCCTCGGGCATTCACGAACCATAATGTAGGACAAAGGCTTCCCACACCTGTTCAAAGCGCGTCAATTCCAACTTACCGGCTGCCACCCCGCGCTCCATGGCATACGTAACCCACATCCGTTCCAACCAGGCAGAGAAGGACGGCGGTAGGGCCTGCTTCCACGCAGTAGCCACAGATAGCCGAGCCGCATTCAAACCATGTCGAATCAAAACCAGCTGAGGACTCCGTGCCCCAGGCACATTAACACCATAAAGGAAAATGCCCGGGTCCCAAGGAATGGTCGATCCAACTAAATGTTTTAGGCGATATTGAATCCCCCTCCAGAAAGTTCGGACGCGAGGACAAGACCACCACACGTGCGCCAGAGTACCCTTCTGTCCACATCCCCGCCAACATAAATCCGAGGCCCCTGGATACACCCGAGCAATCCGCTCAGGCGTCATATACCATCTGTATAATAGCTTATAGTTAGTTTCACGGACGCTAATCGCCACTGAACTCTTCCACAGCTTACCCTCTACCTGCTCCCATTGCTGCTCAGTATAGTGGAGACTCAAGTCGGAATTCCATTGCTCTCTATACTTGCCTAATCTTGGTTGCTGTGCCTGCAAATGGGCATACAAGGCAGCTATAAGTCCCTTTGTGGTAGTATACCCCTCGCAGAAGCGCTCTATATCCGACAAATCACGAGTCACGTGGGGCCGAACGGTGCGAGCCTGAACCCAGTGGGCCGCTTGCGTATATTGAAAGACATGACAGTCGGGGAGGTCAAATTCCTCCTGAAGCGCACTAAACGATCGCAACCTACCCTCGTCAAACAATTGCCCAGCGCGGCTAAGGCCCTTATGCCCCCAAATCCGGAAAATCGGATCAGTCATCCCAGGGGGAAACATAGCGTTATCCACTATAGGCGCCAGAGGGGTCAGGTCTACCCCCGGAGCTCGAAAGGATTGGTCCCAGCATCGGAGGGTATGTAGGATATATGGATTGCTTAAACGCAAACCACCCCGCAACTTGGGACCAAGCCACAGCCGATCCCCCAGTCATGCTCCCCCTGCGATATCCATTTCCAATCGTACCCAACATTTGGAGCTATCCGGATTCATCCATTCCACCCCGGCACGACACTGCGCCGCCACATAGTACCAATGAAGGTTAGGCGCCCCCATGCCCCCAGAGTGGGTGCGCGTATAAAGAATTTGACGCGCTATACGCGGCCTTCTATACTGCCATATAAACTTCATGAGCATGGTTTGCCAAATAGCCAATAGTCCCCGAGACAGTGGGATAGGAAGAACCTGGAAAAGGTATAAAAACCGTGGAACGACCACCATCTTAACCACCGCTATATGCCCAAACCAGGATAACATCAAGCTAGCCCAGGACTCCAGATCCCGTCGGACTTGCTGGAGAAGCGGATCATAATTGGCCTTAAAAAGCGCCGTCCGCTCCACCGTCAGGTTCACACCCAAATAGCGAAGAGCACCTGTCACCCACCGAAAGGGGTAGGCAGCCCTCAATTCCGCACAAACCGCCTCCGAGACCCCAACATTAAGAATCTCAGATTTAGTGTAGTTGATTTTGAATCCAGACACCTGGGAGAAGGTTTCAAAGAGCTGCATAGCGACAGAGAGGGACGCAACGGGATTCACCAACGATAATATGATATCATCCGCAAAGAGTGCAATTTTATAATCAGTAGGGCCCACTCGAACGCCCATAATGCCCGGATGTTCGTGAAAGCTTTGCACCAAGGGTTCCATCACCAGTGCGAACAACAGCGGCGACAGGGGACATCCCTGGCGAGTACCCCTTTCCAGCGGAAAATTCCTTGATTGACCCCCGTTAACCCGGACACATGCCGTAGGGTTTTGGTATAGACTACGGACCCAACGGGTATAGTTAGGACCAAACCCCATCGTGTCTAACATACACCAAAGAAAGTCCCAGCTAACACGGTCAAAGGCCTTCTCGGCATCAATTCCCACCACGAGCGTCGGTTGTGAATCCTGTTGAGCAGCATGAATAACCTGTAGCATTTGCCTGATATTATCCGCCACCTGACGGCCCGGCATAAACCCAACCTGATCTGGGTGTACCAAAGCTGGGAGAACCCGGTTCAATCGGGCAGCCAATGCTGAGGCCAGTATTTTAATATCCGTGTTTAGTAAAGAGATGGGGCGGTAAGAAGCGGCTTCCTGCAAGGGCTTGCCCGGTTTAGGAATCATCGTTATAAGCGCCTCGCGTTGTGAAGGGGGTAGCGGTATCCCCCGCAGGACCTCATTAAAGAGTACTACCAAAGTCGGGGCTAACTGAGCACGGAATTTTTTATAGTACTCCGCAGGAAAGCCATCACTACCCAGCGCTCCCCCAGATTTTAACCGGCGGATTGCAATTTCCACCTCCTCCACAGTAAGTTCAGCATCTAGTTGATCCCGATCAGAGACATTCAACCGCGGCAAAGCGACAGTCTGCAAGAAGCCTTGCACACGGGTCAAATCAAAGGACTCAGCTTTATATAACCGTTCCAGAAACACGGCGAAAATGTCGCGTATCTCGCGGGAGGTCACCTTCCTCTGCCCTCCGGAATCCCGAAGTTCACGAACCACCCTCATAGTTTGCTGCTGTCGAAGTCGTAAGGCAAGAAAACACCCTGGCTTATTCCACCGTTCGTAAAAAGTTTGTCGTAATTTTCGACGTTTATTATCCAATTCTCTTTGTAGGCACGCATCTAAGTTGGCACGTGCCGCTCGCCATTGGCGCAAAACCCGTTTAGAGCCAGTCCGAGCGTGCTCCAAGTGGAGACGAGAAGTTTCCCCCACCAGTTGGCAATATTCCCGCCTCCAAGCCCTCCGGGTGCGGGCTGCCTCCGCTATTAATCGGCCCCGAGCCGTGGCCTTAAAGGCATCCCAAACCATGGGGAGCGGAACCTCCCCAGAATCATTTAACTCAAAAAATTTGGTTATGAAGCGGCCATGCTCCTGAACAGTGCGCTGACGCCGAAAAAATCGGGTATCCAATCGCCAACGCCAATGGCGCTCACTGCCCAAATCCGCCGGAAGAGTAATCCAGCACGGGGCATGATCCGACAGGTCAATGCCCCATGTCCAGCCTCCACTCTCTCATCCATCAGACGTTGATCCAATAGAAAGTAATCTTTGCGGGTATGCACCTGGTGAACGTGCGAGTAATACGTAAAACTTTTCTCCCCTTCATGTGTATCTCTCCAAATATCATGCAAGCCTAACTCCAACATAAATTTTCGCAACGCCCTACTGGGTCCACCCGCCACCCTCCCAGTGACACCCGTCGAGTCCAAGTGTGGAACCATGTGGGCGTTGCAATCCCCACCAAGTATAATAGGGCCTTTCGCGAAGTCAGCTAACAAAGCTTTCAACCTCGCAAAGAATGTTACTTGTCCCTCATTAGGGGCGTAAATATTAGCTAACGTTAATAGATGGCCCTCCAATCGCACATTCACAAAAAGCCACCTTCCCAGAGAATCTTTCTTAACCTCCTCCACCTTGAGGGTTAAGCAGTGATGAAACAGCAAAGCCACGCCCCGTTTCTTCCGTCCATTCATGTCCGATGCTACCCACACCTCAGTGTAAGGCTTACGTTTTAACCACCCGAGTGCTGGTACGAAGGTGAGTCTCCTGTAAGAACACAATATCCCCTTTCAAGGATCTCAGTTCCGAAAACAGCAAAGAACGCTTTTTAGGGGAATTAAGATCCTTTACATTCAGAGAAATCACTTTCAACATAGGTAATTAATCACCTCACCACCATCGCCCTTCTCTCCCCCCTCCCCAGCCCGTATGGTCCACCCCTCCCATCATATGCAAAGCCACAGACCCGTAGCAGTAAGAGCAGCCCGACACCCATTAACCGCCGGGCCGTCTGCGGAGGTTCACCCCACAACCACCAACGCTCCCTACCCCATGAAAATTCCCTACCCCCCACACCCTTTCCTCTACCCTCCTCCAGATGTACTAACCCCCAATCCAATCCCTCCCCCCTTCCCGCCAGTACCACCTGCCTGCCAAAAAAGAAACAGGACACGGTTAGACTGACCCCCAAACTCAGCTCCTCCCGGGTCCCCTTGCAGAAAAGAATTAGGATAAAGTAATGCAATATCGTTTCCCCTTTTTACAACTCAGCAGTAGAATAGTGATCATATTGTGCCCCTCTGCATAACACCACCACTTACCCATCCGCCCTCATATAGCAAGAAGGAAATATCAAAAACCCCATAGAACCAACATGTAGTACAACATGAACAAAAGTGGGGGACAGCAAAGTTATACAAAACTGATCAAACAAGCTCAGTCCCAGATTCATAGAGCCCCTGAGCACCACCCCCAGGTCAAGAAGTCAAAACACATATGTACCAAAGAAACTCAGGCAGGCCTGCCCATCTGAGTCCCTTTTGAGTGCTGAGGCTTAGGGGCCGGGGGTGCCGGCAACGCATTATCTTCCACAAGACCCGCCTATCGCCGTGCTCTCCAAGCCTCGGTATGGTCCTTTGCTGAGATCTTTTTATTTCCCAAGAGGAAGTTCATCCGGAACGGAAAGGACCAGGAATAGCGAATCCCTTTATTGTTCAGCACTGCCGTGATTGGCTTCATCTCCCTCCGGCGAGCCAGCGTGAAGGCCGAGAGATCCTGATATATGGTTACAGCTGCACCCTGGAATTGGATCGCTTTTTTCTCCCGACCCCTTCGTAAGAGAAGCTCTGCATCAGTATACCGCAAAAATCTAGCAATCACATCCCGGGGTTGGTTGTTGGGAGGTTTTCCCAGGGCACGGTGCACTCGCACGATCTCTATTCCAGACCCACAGGTGGCTAGTTCCTCTGGTGTAATTCCCCTATCAAAGTTTTGAGCACCACCGCCAGGTCTTCAGCGCCCCCCACAGCCTCCGGGATTCCTCTAAACCGCACATTATTCCGACGAGAGCGGTTTTCTATATCATCAATTTTATAGGTCAGTTCCATCGCTTGTGAGTGCTGCCTATCTAGAGCACATTGTAAATCCACCAGTGCACCGTCATGATCTTCAACTTTTGTCTCAATCTCTTCCACTCGGGTACCCAGGTCTTTTATGTCACTCCTGAGCTCTGCAATTGTGCTCATCACTTCCTCGCGCATGGAGCGGAATTCGCCAGCCAAATCCTCAAAGCCCCTCCGCAGCTCCCGCTGAAGAAGGGCATGCGAGGACAGTGCCACAGGTCCCAGATCACTATCACTTGCTGTCTCATCGCCGGAGCCCTCTGAGGGGCGCCTACTGGTTGGGCTGGTCTGGGAGCCACTCTTACCCAGCAGACGCTGGGAGGACTGCATTCCCTCCCGGCCTTCAAGTCCCCTGGTTTTGGCAGCCATGGGAAGACGTAGAGTGCAGGGGTCAGCAACCCGGATGAGAGGGGCAGCTATCAGTAAAATGATCAAGAAAAGAAGACGACGTGTGAGAAAGTCCCACTCTTGAACAGTAGATGGCGCTCCAGGTACACTTACAATAGTGGGGCCCAACAAGCACCGAGAGGAACTGATCCTACTGCTGTTATTACAAGTTCAGCCAAACCAATAGGTGCAGGAAGAGAGAGTGCTCGATGTAGTTGTCACAGAGCCAGCTGCAGTCCGCAAAAGACTCATCGGACCGGGCCCACAGGTCAAGCAGGAGGGGAACCAGCAATTAATGCAGCAATCTCCGGAAGTGTGAAGATGCAGGGAGTCGGAGGAGGAGTCGCTGCCTACAGCCCACGTGATTCTGTCCCGGTAGAGCTGACTGGAACGCAGGCAGGGCCGTGCATTCCAGGACCACGAGGCAATGGCCACTGAGGCACACAACCAGACTGCCGGCACTCACTCAGCCGCACCACATCAAACACCGCGGTGCTCTCACCTCTCCAAAGTGTGAGCGCTGCATGCAAAGCAAGGAGTGGCAGTCCTCCGAAGCACCAGTGACACCGGGGGTCCGCTCTCCTCCGCCTCTCCAACCTCCAGCCGCGAACTAGTCTGCCCCGCAGCCACTGTCAATCTCCACAGCCTCTCCGGGTAGTAAGCCCCAAAACCGGAGCATTGACAGAGCTCTCCACAGGGATCACCAAGAGAGGAGGGCCGCTCCAAATAGCGCCGGCAGCCAGCAGAGGGACAACGGCTCCAGCCGCGGGATCGTCCGTCTCCAGGCCTCGAGGCACTCCGCGCAGCTACGATCGCCCCACCAGGGCTCAGAGCGATGCAGCCAGCTCTCAACAGTCAGGATCGGGGAGATATGAGGACTTGCGCTGGTGAGATGCAATTTTTTGCTAATTAATGTGGGGACCCGGGACAGAGCCGAGCTAAAACGCGGCCATTCCTTCACGGGCTCACTAGCGCCCCCGGGTCCTCTGCTTTTTGACATATTCATAAATGACCTGGAAAGTGGAATAACGAGTGAGGTTATCAAATTTGCAGATGACACAAAACTATTTAAAGTTGTTAAAACCCAAGAGGATTGTGGAAAATTGCAAGAGGATCTTGATAAATTGGAAGACTGGGCATCAAAATGGCAGATGAAATTTAATGTGGACAAGTGCAAAGTTATGCACCTAGGGAAGAACAACCCAAACTATGGTTACACGATGCAAGGTTCCACATTAGGAACCACCACCCAGGAAAGAGATTTAGGCGTCATTGTGGATAACATGTTAATACCCTCGGCCCAGTGTGCAGCGGCAGCCAAGAGAGCAAATAGAATGCTAGGTATCATAAGGAAAGGAATGGAAAATAAAACAAAAGATATTATAATGCCTCTAAACCGTTCCATGGTGAGACCGCACCTTGAATATTGTGTGCAATTCTGGTCGCCGTATCTTAAAAATGATATAGCGTTATTAGAAAAGGTTCAGAGAAGAGCCACCAAAATGGTAAAGGGGATGGAAGGATACTCCTATGAAGAAAGGCTAAAAAGGTTAGGGCTCTTTAACCTGGAAAAAAGAGACGGCTGAGGGGAGATATGATAGAAGTCTATAAATTAATGAACGGAGTGGAACGGGTAAACGTAGATCGACTGTTTACGTTATCAGAATATAGGAAGACTAGGGGACATGCAATGAAGCTACAGGGTAAACTATTTAAGACTAATAAAATAAAATATTTTTTCACTCAACGTGTAATCAAACTCTGGAATTTGTTACCGGAGGATGTAGTAAAGGCTGTTAGTGTAGCTGGGTTTAAAAAAGGTTTGGACAAGTTCCTGGAGGAAAGGTCCATAAACCATTATTAAGAAGGGACCAAGGATATCAATGCTTGACCTAGTACAAGCATTGCAGAACCTGTGTCTTTTGGGGAAACTGCTAGGTACGTATGACCTAGATTGGCGACTGTTGGAAACAGGATACTGGGCTTGATGGACCTTGGTCTGACCCAGTATGGCATATCTTATGTTCTAAAAGTAGGCCAAGGCCTACCTAGTGGCAAAAACCATCAAAATTGAAGGGAAAAATAAAAAATAAATAATCTTTGAAAAGAAAGAAAAATATTGGGGCTGGTGAAGGCCCTGGCATCGACAGAAAGGCAGAGCACAGAATTTTACCAAAAAATAAATGTTTTTCGGCAGTGACAGGAAAGAAACAACCTGCTGACTCCATGGAAAATGAAGAACTGAGAAAAGGACTTAGGAAGGGGGGGGGGGGGAGGAAGGCAGATGCGAAGGCGCAGTGGATTGCTCCCAAAATCTTTCCAATTGCATGCTGAGGAGCATTCCTGCGCAGGCTCCATCGGTACCGACGTCACCCATATGTGAAGACTGATTTTGCTGTTCCCGGAGATAAACAGATCTTCTATGCTTGCAAAATACACCCTAGGATTTTGAATAGCCATAAAATAGACAGGGTCTTAATTTCAAGTTTCATCTAAAATAGAGCACCCATGGCAGTAACACTAGCTTAGAGGGGATAGTGTCCCCAGATGTTCCTTGAAATCTGTCATCGAAGTATTGGCTAGGACCAGTAGTGGAGGAGTAGCCTAGAGGTTAGAGTACTGCTCTGTGACCAGAGACCAGGGTTGTAATCTCAACAGCACTTCTTATGGCCATGGGTAAGTCATTTAACCCTCCATTTCTTCAGGTACAAACTTAGATTGTAAGCCCTCTGGGGAGAGGGAAATACCTACTCTATTGTGACTTGCTTTGAACTACTACTAGAAAGACATAAGCTAAATATAGAAACAGAGAAACATGACAGCAGAAAAAGACCATATGGCCTCTCTAGGATGCCCTTCCATATCAACTACTATAGCCCTTTTTTTCCCTTTAAAGACCTTCTGTGTTTGTCCCATGCTTTCTTGAATTCGGATACTGTCCTTATATCTACTACCTCCACTGGGAGACTATTCCATGCATCTACCACTCTTTCTGTAAAAAGATATTTCTGCATATTACTCCTGAGTCTACACGCTATGTCCCCTCATTGCTGAGCTTTCTTTCAATTGAAAGAGGCTCTCTTCCTGTGCATTTATGCCATGGAAGACTTTAAACATTTCTATCATATCTTCTTTTTCTTGCTTTTACTCTAAAGTATACATATTGAGACCTTTAAGTCTGTCCCCATACATAAGAACATAAGATATGCCATACTGGGTCAGACCAAGGTCCATCAAGCCCAGTATTCTGTTTCCAACAGTGGCCAATCTAGGTCATACGTACCTAGCAGTTTCCCCAAGGGACACAGGTTCCACAATGCTTTTATTGGTTCAAGCATTGATATCCTGGGTCCCTTCTTAATAATGGCTTATGGACCTTTCCTCCAGGAACTTGTCCAAACCTTTTTTAAACCCAGCTACACTAACAGTCTTTACTACATCCTCCGGTAACAAATTCCAGAGTTTGATTACACGTTGAGTGAAAAAATATTTTCTTTTATTAGTCTTAAATAGTTTACCCTGTAGCTTCATTGCATGTCCCCTAGTCTTTCTATATTCTGATAAGGTAAACAATCGATCTACGTTTACCTGTTCCACTCCGCTCATTAATTTATAGACTTCTATCATATCTCCCCTCAGCCGTCTCTTTTCCAGGTTAAAGAGCCCTAACCTTTTTAGCCTTTCTTCATAGGAGTATCCTTCCATCCCCTTTACCATTTTGGTGGCTCTTTTCTGAACCTTTTCTAATAACTCTATATCCTTTTTAAGATACGGCGACCAGAATTGCACACAATATTCAAGGTGCGGTTTCACCATGGAACGATATAAAGGCATTATAATATCCTTTGTTTTATTTTCCATTCCTTTCCTTATCATACCTATCATTCTAATTGCTCTCTTGGCTGCCGCTGCACACTGGGCCGAGGGTTTTAACATGGTATCCACAATGACGCCTAAATCTTTTTCCTGGGTGGTGGTTCCTAATGTGGAACCTTGCATCGTGTAACCATAGTTTGGGTTGTTCTTCCCTAGGTGCATAACCTTGCACTTGTCCACATTAAATTTCATCTGCCATTTTGATGCCCAGTCTTCCAATTTATCAAGATCCTCTTGCAATTTTCCACAATCCTCTTGGGTTTTAACAACTTTAAATAGTTTTGTGTCATCTGCAAATTTGATAACCTCACTCGTTATTCCACTTTCCAGGTCATTTATGAATATGTCAAAAAGCAGCGGACCCAGCACAGATCCCTGGGGTACACCACTATTCACCTTTCTCCATTGGGAAAATTGGCCATTTAGCCCTACCCTCTGCTTTCTATCTTTTAACCAGTTCCTGATCCACAATAGTACACTGCCTCCTATCCCATGACTCTTTAGTTTTGCCAAAAGTCTCTGATGAGGGACCTTGTCAAAGGCTTTCTGAAAGTCCAGATACACAATATCAACCGACTCACCTTTGTCCACCTGATTATTCACTCCTTCAAAAAAACATAACAGATTAGTAAGACAAGATCTTCCTTGTCTAAAGCCATGTTGGCTGTCTCTCATTAGTTCATGACTATCTACATGCTGAGTAATTTTATTCTTTATGATGGTTTCTATCATTTTTCCCGGTATTGACGTCAGGCTCACCGGTCTGTAGTTTCCCGGATCACCCCTGGAACCCTTCTTAAAAATTGGTGTTACATTGGCGATCCTCCAATCTTCAGGTATTAGAGATGATTTTAATGATAGTTCACAGATTACTAATAGCAGGTCTGCAATCTCATATTTCAGTTCTTTCAATACCCTTGGATGTATACCATCCGGCCCAGGTGATTTGCTACTCTTCAGCTTATCTAATAGTTGTAATACATCTTCTCGATGTATCGATATTTCCTTCAATTCTTCTGCACCTTTAAATACCACTTCAGTCATGGGTAACATCCCTACATCTTCCTCAGTAAAGACTGAAGCAAAGAATTTGTTCAGTCTCTCCGCTATCGCCTTGTCGCCTCTTAGTGCTCCTTTAACCCCTTTATCATCTAATGGACCAACTGACTCTCTCACAGGCTTTTTGCTACGAATGTACTTGAAAAGGTCTTTACTTCGCGTTTTTGCTTCTGCAGCAAGCTTCTTCTCAAATTCTCCCTTTGCCTGCCTTATCAATGCCTTGCATTTGACTTGCCAGTGCTTGTGCTGTTTCCAGGTTTCGTCGTTTGGCTCTTTTTTCCATTTCCTGAAAGATGCTTTTTTGGCAACAACAGCCTCTCTGACCTCAACTTTAAACCATGCTGGCAGTTTTTTGGACTTCTTTCCACTTTTCTTAAAGCGTGGAATACAGCTGGTCTGGGCTTCCAAGATAGTATTTTTTTCAACAGCCAAGCCTGATGTACGTCTTTAACCTTTGCAACTGCTCCTTTTAGTTTTTTCTTGACCGTTTTCCTCATTTTATCATAGTCTCCCTTTCGAAAGTTAAAAGGTAGTACTGTGGATTTCCTTACTATCCCTCCTCCACTAATTAAATCAAAGGCGATCATGCTATGATCACTATTGCCAATTGGCCCCAACAACCTTATCTCTTGCACTAGATCTGGTGTTCCACTAAGGATTAGGTCTAATATGGCTTCCCCTCTGGTCGGTTCATGAACCAGCTGCTCCAAGAAGCAGTCATTTATTTCATCTAGGAACTTTATCTCCCTAGCATGTCCTGACGTGACACTGACCCAGTCGATACCGGGGTAGTTGAAATCACGCATTATTATTACTGTGCTGTAACTTTTGTTAGCTTCATTGATTTCTTTGAGCATTTCATCATCCATTTGGTCATTCTGGCCAGGCGCTCGATAGTACACCCCCACTGCCATTGACTTCCCCCTTTTACATGGAATTTCAATCCATATAGATTCTACAGCAGATTTTGTTTCCTGCAAAACTTTAATCCTTTCTGACTCAATGCCCTCTCTAACATAGAGAGCAACCCCTCCACCAATTTGATCAGCTCTATCATTACGATATAGTTTGTACCCAGGTATCACAGTGTCCCACTGGTTGTCGTCCTTCCACCATGTCTCTGATATTCCAATCATATCTAACCTTTCATTTAGTGCTATATATTCTAACTCTCCCATCTTATTTTTTAGACTTCTAGCATTTGCATACAAGCATTTTAGAGAATGTATTTTATCCATATTAATTTGTCTGTTAGACATGAGTAATTTGGGATCTTTAAGCTCTGTCTGCTCCATACTTGAGGGCATTTGGGCTACTTTACTCTTTTGTGGAACCTCTCTGCTTTTGGTAGTATCCTTCAAAGATACATTCTTCCGAACCATCTGCTCTTGGGCGACTGTCGGCTTTCCCCTAATATCTAGTTTAAAAACTGCTCTCTCTCCTTTTTAAAGGTTAATGCCAGCAGCCTGGTTCCATCCCGGTTAAGGTGAAGCCAATCCCTTCGGAAGAGCCCCTCCTTTCCCCAGAATGTTCCCCAGTTCCTAACAAATCCAAACCCCTCATCTCTGCACCATTGTCTCATCCACGCATTGAGACTCCAGAGCTCTGTCTGCCTTTTGGGTCCTGCGCGTGGAACAGGAAGCATTTCGGAGAATGCTACCCTGGAAGTTCTGGATTTCAACTTCCTACCTAAAAGCCTAAATTTAGCCTCCAGAACCTCCCTACCACATTTTCCTATGTCATTGGTACCAACATGTACCAAGACAGCAGACTCCTCCCCAGCACTATCTAAGACCTTATCTAGGTGGCGCGTGAGGTCCGCTACCTTCGCACCAGGCAGGCATGTTACCAGGCGATCCTCACGTCCACCAGCCACCCAGCTATCTACATGCCTAATGATCGAATCACCAACTATAACGGCTCTCCTAACCCTTCCCTCATGGGCACATGGCCCTGGAGAATCTTCCTCGGTGCGAGAGGGTTTTACATCACCTGGAGGACAGGTCCTAGTTACAGGATCACTTCCTGCCACACCAGGGTGATGCTCTCCTGTCACGTGACCTCTCTCCTCCATGGCAACAGGGATGCTGCCAGACTGGAGGTGGGACTTCAGGACTATATCCCTGTAGGTCTCGTCTATGTACCTCTCTGTCTGTCTTATGCTTTCCAAGTCTGCTACTTTAGCCTCTAGAGAATGGACTCATTCCCTGAGAGCAAAAAGCTCCTTGCACCTAGTGCACACGTAAGACCTCTCACCAACTGGGAGAAAATCATACATGTGACACTCAATGCAAAAGACTGGAAAGCCCCCATCCCGCTGCTGGACTGCTGTCTGCATCTTAGTTTTAAGTTTGTGTTTAGATCTAAGTTCTTTACTTACTAAGGGTTGCTATGGATATTTATACTAATAAAACTGAACCTAATACGTGTAATATACCTTGTTCACCTGAAGCTTAACTAATCTCAGGTCCTTAGTGTATGACTGATTTGGGTAATGAGCTTCACCTGAGAGCACCTCCTGTCTTTTAAGATGTGTTAGTACCTATAAAGCTACGATTATCCCAGGGGTGGGAGGGAATTAACACTTATTAAAAGAGGGCTGCTATACAGTACCCTGTCTTGTGCTGCTGAGGTAAGCTATATTCTGATTTGATTTAAATTAGAGCTCTTAGCTGCTGCTAGGCTCTAACTTCTTATGAAATTTAAAGTACAAGCTCTCTTATAACAAAGGCCACTGATCATTTGCTAGGCACCCTCTGTACCGACTCCATCCTGTTTATATCCTTTTGTAGGTGTGGTCACTAGAAATGCACATAATGTTCCAAATGAGGTCTCACCAAAGACTTATACAGAGGCACTATCACCTTTTTCCTGCTGGCCATTCCTCTCTTTATGCACCCATGCATCTTTCTGTCTTTTGCAGTCACCTTGTCTACTTCTTTAGCCACTTTACTATCATCAGACACAAACACACCTGGGTCCTGCTCCTCTTTCATAGACAGAAGTCTTTCATCCCTTATACTGTAACGCTCTCTTGGATTTTTGCAGCCCAAATGCATGATCCTATATTTTTTAGCATTAAATCTCAGCTGCCAAATTCTCAACCATTCTTCAGGCTTAGCCAGATCTCTCCTCAAGTTATCTACTCCTTCCTGGGTATCTACTCTACAGCAGATTTTGGTATAATCTGCAAAGAGGCAAACCTTACCCAACAGCCCTTCCACAATATCACTAACAAAAATGTTAAAAAGCAGCACACCAAGGACAGATCCCAGCAGCATACCACTGGTAGCATCCTTCACCTCAGAGTGAGCTCCATTTAGCTGTAACCTTTGTCGCCTCCCACTCAATTAATTTTTACCCCAGTCAGTCACTGTAGGGGCCACCCCTAGGGTGCTCAATTTAGTTATAAGTTGCCTGTGTGGAACAGTGTCAAAGGCTTTTCTGAAATCTAAGTACACCACATCTAGGGCTCTATCTTGGTCCAACAGTCTGGTCCTAGTCAAAGAAATCAATCAGATTTGTCTAACAAGACCTGCTCTAGTAAACTCATGCTGCCTCATATCCTGCAATGCCCTGGACTTCAGAAACTTCACTATCCTCTGTTTTAGCAACATTTCCGTTAATTTACTCCCACAGAGGTCATACTAACTGGCCTGTAGCTGTCAACCTCATCCTTACTTCCGCTTTTGTGTCAAAGGACCCTATGCGTCTTTCTCCAGTCCTCTGTGTCCACTCCCGAACTCTAAGGAAACACTGAAAGGGTCAGGTAGTGAAACTGCTAGAACTTGCCCAAGTTCCTTTGATACTCTCAAAAGTATTCCATATGGCCCCATTGCTTTGTCTTCTTTTAGTTTAGCTAGTTCCTCATGAGCACAGTCTTCTGAAAATCTTTCAAGATCCCTTCACTTCTGTTCCTATTTGTGGGTGTTCTCCATGGTCCTGCTTCAGGCCCTTCATCTGTGAACACAGAACAAAAATATTTGCTAAGCAATTCTACTTTATCCTCATCAGCTTCTACACATTCCTCCCCTTTATCCTCAAGTCTGACAATACCACTTTTAAACTTCCTCCTCTTGCTAACATATCTGAAAAATATTCTTGTCCACCCATTTTACCGCATTAGCTATTTCTTCTTCTTTTTGTATCTTTGCTTTCCTGACTACTTTCCTAGCTTCTCTAAGTTTTTCCATATATTGATGCTTTGCCTTTCTCTTTGTTTTTGAAGGCCACCCTCTTTTTCTTCACCTTTTCAGCTACTTTGAGAACTACAGTGGCCTCCTCTTCCTTTAACATTTATTTACCTTTCTAACAAAAAGATTTGTTGCTCTTAAAATATCCCCTTTCAGTTTTTCCCATTGCTTTTCTACATCCCCAAGTTGTTCCCAACCTGCTAACGACTCCTTGAGTTATTGTCCCATCTTGGCAAAGTTAGTTTTCCTAAAGTCCAAGACCCTCGCTTTTGAATGAACTTTATAAACCCTAGCCCTATTTCTGAACCACACCATCTGGTGATCACTGGATGCGAGATGATCTCCCACTATAACATCAGAAACACTTTCCCCATTGGTAAGCACTAGGTCCAGTATGGCTCCTTCACGTGTGCGTTCTGTTACCAGTTGCAGGAATAGTTCTCCCTGTTGAGAATCCAAGATCTTCTTATTTCTAGATGACATCACAGCAGGGATGTGCCAATAAACATCTGGCATATTGAAATGACTTATTGGTAACACCTCTCCTTTCATTGCAGTACTGCATATGTCTTCTATTAAATCTCTGTCCACTTCTGCTTGTGAGGGAGATCTGCATATCGTACAAATGCAGATGGATTTCCTGTTCCCCCTTTCTAGTTTAACCCACAGTGCCGCCTCACTCCCTTGTAAGCCCTGTAATTCTGTAGCTTTAATGTTATTTTGTTACATTTAGTGCAACTCTTCCTCCTTTTTCCTACCCTGTCCTTCCTGAATAAAGTATAGCCTAGTATAATTACATCCCAATCATGGTTGTCTATGAACCATGTCTCTGTAACTGTCACTAAATCAAGTCAGCCTCCTCCATTAAAGCCGCAACATTTGGGATCTTACTTCCCATACTATGGGCATTTATGCATACCGCTTTCCAGAAGTTGCCCCTTTTACCCATTTCTACAGGAGGTACTTAATGTTTTACTTACCTGAGGGCTTTTACTTACCTGTGGGCTTTCTTTACCCATCCCCAATGAATTTAGTTTAAAGTCCTCTTCAGTAGGTTAGCCACGGAAGACATTTTGACCCTTCTTGGATAGATGGGCACCATTTCTGCTCTACAGCCCTTGGAAAATCATCCTATAGTCCAGGAAACCAAAACGCTCTTGTTGGCACCATCCACACAGCCATGCATTCATTTCCAGGATGCGAGTTTCTCTTCCTTGGCCTTTGCCCTCAACAGCGAGGATTGAAGAGAACACCACCTGCGTGCCTAACCTGCTTCACCCTCTGTCCCAGAGCCATGAAGTCACTCTTGATACGCTCGGAGGCATACCTAGCAATATTATTTATGCCGACATGGATGAGCAACATCAGATAATGGTCAATAGACTTGATGAGTTTCAGCAAACTCTCCATAACATCTCGGATTTTGGCACCAGGCAGACAATACACTTCCCTGAACATCAAGTGTGGTTGGCAGATGGATGCCTTTTGCTTCCTTGTGGTCACTAATTCTGCAACTTTGGGGTGCTTGAGCTCTGGTTCTTCCCTTTCCTGGGATGCTCTCATCTCCTCCACTTCCAGGGCTGCATACTGGTTCTTCATTTCAATGGCTGGAGGAATTTGATTATCGATTCTGCAGGCCCTGGTGATTCGTGTCCAATTCTCTTCATTCTGTAGCATTCCATTTTCACCTCTGTTGGAGAGCTTGGGTGCTTCAAGAAGCATCTCATCAATATATATCTCACTGTCTTAGATGCTTCTCAGCCTCACCACCCCTTCTCTGAGCTCTTCCACTTGCTTCATGAGGGTTTCAGATTGCAGGCATCTTGCACATGGAACTGGTCCCTCGACTGGCATTGGGATCTCTGTTTGGACAGAGGCAGAAGCTGTAAAGGGGGCAACAGATTTGGCATTTTCATTTTTCCCAGCCATTGTTCAGTTGGTGCAGCTTTGGCATCTGTTAAATAAACGAGAGACCCCTACCAAAGTTCCTATCTTTTTAAGAGAAAAAGCAGCTAACTTCTTTTATGTATGCTTTAATAGCGCTGTTCTATGTCCCTGTCTAACACCTGAGAAGGTCAGTCTGTATCCAAGAGCCACACAGTATTACCTTGCTTACAATGCAGACCCTCTAGGGATGGCAGAACCTTCAAGGCAATGTAGATGTTTATACAGCACTCAGCTGCCTAACTCCTAAGCAATCAAATAACACCAGCACCTGACGCGGTCAGTGATTTCAAAGAGCTTGCCTACCTCTGAACTTGTAGGCTAGAGAAGAAAACTCCAGCAGCTGAAAAAAAGCTTTGCTCAAGAACACTAAAAAAGTTCCCTTGTGCAATACAGCAGGAATTAGTTATTAAAAATGAAAAAAAAGCCCGCTTTAAAAGCTCTCAGGCAGAGAGTTCGTATTCAAGAGCTCCATAGTATTATCCTGTCTATTCTCTATAATATGAGAGCTCAAGGTTTAAAAAAAAAAAAAAAAAAAACACAACTGTGCCAGCCTTCAGGAACAACAGCCACAAGCTTGCAAATAGTGTGTAAGACTCTAGAGATGTTAAGTGTGTCAGGAACCACTGGATTACAAATGGCAGGATGTTCATGTTTTGTACACATTTCTTAACACCTCTACTCGTTCTCCACTGTTGCCTCATTCCTTCCTCCCAGGTGATTCACATATGAGAAAGAGATGGGGCTGCCACAGGGACCAAGTACAGAAGCTTATGGCACACTGTACAGAGATACTGCCAGCTTTAATTGACAGTGCTCAGCACCCCTCTGCAGCAACAAAAGGCAGGAGGGGACACTGGGGACTCATGGATTGAGATGGGTAAAAGGAGAGGTAGATGTAAATGGGAGTACAGGGCTAAAAGTTGGATTGTGTGCATTTCTTAAGGGTTGGCTGCAGTGTGTCCTTTAAAATTCCTTTCTTTTTTATCTCTATGCGAATTTTCATTATAATTTATTTATTTATTTACATTCTCTTATATACCGCGCTATTCTGCATCAGTGCGGTTTACATTGAACAAACTGAAATTACATTGAACAGGGCATTATAACTTGGAGATAACTATTTTACAGGGAACATGGGCTATGGAGGGTTAAGTGGCTTGCCCAAGACCATAGGGAGCACCTGTGAGACTAGAAACCCCAGTCCTTCCGGCCCAAGGTTGCTGTCCTCTAGTGGGATTTGAACCCCCGACCTTCCGGCCTGAAGTACCTTGCCCCAACCACTAGGCCACTCCTCCACTCCAATGGCTCCCTTCTCGCCTTTCCTCTCACCCAGGCGGACCATTTTTCTGATGCTGCTCTGTAAAATGTCAGGGCTCTCCCAGGCTCTGAACCTCGAGAATCTTAGATTTCTGCACAAGTATTCGAGAGACTTTATCTAGAAACTTGACATTTCATGTTAGGGCCTGTTGTATCAGCATTTTTGCTTCAATCATTTCCTGGCCTTCTGGTTAAGATCCAAGCATAGGCTCCACGTTATGAGCCAAGGATTCCTTCTTGACTTTTTAACTGAAACGTAGAACCCATGCGATGTGGGGGATGGGGGTAGAGGTTAATGTCTTGCCACCTGATTGTACTGGGGATGTGATGATGTTACAACTATTAGCAAAGCAGGAGGATGAAAAGGAAAAAAAACCAGAACTTTTCTCTGACAAATAGCTACAATAATAGTGCCCTTGGCCGCAGGCTGGAGGTTTGCATCACAAATGCACTACTCACTATCTGCCAGAGATCAGTTCTCTAAATACAGAAAAGGATGAGGAAGGAAAGAAGAAGCAGTTTTAATGTTTGAATGCAAAGCAAGTTCAAAGTGCCAAAAGACTTACCAGCTTTTGTGCTACAATGCTGTAGTGATTGAAGGACTGGACAAGGGCCACAAAACATATTTTACAACCAGCTGGAAAAAGAAAACAAAAAATAAGCCCTTCACAATGCGGTCCTTTATAAACAGCATGAAAACTGCTCTCCTTGTCCTGCAGGACACCACAATATACAAACAAAGATCAAAAGTAATAGGCTACTTAGCAACCTTCCAAGCTAGTAAAGGTCTCTGTCCCCAGGCCTGTCTATAACAATAATCCAAACAGAATCATTTATTGTTGTAGATGTTCCTTGCTCTGACAAACAGACCCCATTTTACAATTTAGTGATCGGGCTGGAGAGGTTTTGATGTAATTGATGAGGGAACAAACATGCACACACAGACAGTAACTAAAAGTACAGGGCAGAAGATATTTATTATACTGCAGCGTGCCTATTAGGAAAATTCACTGTTTTAGGCATCTTCAGAGCCTGCCTGTCCACTAGGCAAACTAGGCAGTTGCCTAGGGCGGCCGACCTAGGTGGGCGACTTTGTTGCCTGCGGCAGGCCATGTATTGGGCAGCAGAAACCCTTGGGTTGGCCCTGGGTATCTTGCATTTTGTAAGCCAAATTGTTAGTTGTTCTTATATGTTTTTTTTAATTGTTAACCACTTAGATAACCCAAGATATGAAGTCTATCAATAAATTAAGCTTGAAGAGTTTTTCCTTTCTTCATACACAGGAAATTAGCATTTAGTTTGGTTCTTACATATCACTTCATAAAAATGTATTACTGAACAGTACAGAACATTATTAAAGAGGACTCAGGAAATCTACTCTTAACCCCAGGACAAGCACTGTTGAACCTGTGTACCTTTTTGGGAACCTGTCAGGTACTTGTGACCTGAATTGACCACTGTTGGAAACAGGATACTGGGCTTGATGGACCTTGGTCTGACCCAGTATGGCATTTCTTATGTTAACTATGTAAGTGAACTAAAGCCTAGGAACTACAGAACAAGGGATCAGGCTAAGCAAGTTAGGGAAAGATAAGGTTTCAGTTTTCATCACTCTGAAGGTCTTTGTTTTCTTTTCTAGCACATTAAAAACCAAGAAGATTCAGCAATAATCTTTTGTGAGGTGTACTGAATTCATGAAAACTGAAGAATCTCTTCATCCTGTGCACATCTGCTGAATATTTTCTGTTCTTACTATGCATGAATTGTGAGTGGAACTGTTGAATGCAAGGTTCTGTATTGCCCAGGTGCAAGAGCTTGCAGATGCATTGACTTGGCTCTAGAAGGCAAATAGGGGGCTTAATAGAGAAGAAAATAGCCCATTTTCATGGAAGCAATCCCTTTATATTTGCATGCATATGCGCATTAAATGGTGTAATTTTATAAAGGAGTTTTTCAGATAAAACCACCCCAGGGGTTAAGTGCATAGAAATACACATGGTGACAAGGCAGCGCAGACATTTATGTGACCCTCGTGTAGGCACGCTCAGGAGCATTGTTTGGGCAGAGCACATGCAGAGTCAAGACATACATGTGCAGTATATAACATATGCACCTGTGAACATACGTCACTCACATACATTTACACCTGTTCCCAAGCGGACGTTAATGTACACACAGGTGCATTTTAGCCAGCACTGTGCAGGTATTGTGAAGCTATTGTATAAAGATACATATGTGCCTATGTGTCCTTAAAAAATACCTTCAAGATGACCAAGATGGTGGCATGAGGAAGTCTGCCAAGTGATCTAAAGTCTATTTTCCATTTCAGCGTTACCTTTCTCTGTTCTATAGGAAACGCAAGGGTAACTCTGGCATTCCTGTCCTGTGGCAAGCAGCTGTTCTGGAACTCTTAGTGGCTGTGGCAATGTCCTGTATGTTGGGGAAGGGTTCTGCTGCTGACCAGAGAGCAATGATGTGGCTTGAGAGCAACACATCACTCACTCCGATGGCCCTGTTCCTCTCCTGTGCTTCCCCAAAATCAGCCTACTTGAGGTCTGATGGACCAGCATGGTGGATAAGAAACCGTGACTTTTGTCATGACCTTCTCAGTCTTATACCACAGGGCAACTCCACTATATATGTTCAAATGTGCCTACTGAACTAATATTCCTCCAACATAACTGGGTTCTAGTCTTAAACATTTTAAATAACCTCTCAGGCATGTAATACCACCTAAATAGCATTTTGTATGAATTTTCAAATCAGATTTGTGACTAAAAGTCCTTTAAACAAACCCTCACAAATTAGTTTATAATCCCCCCCCACTCCCCAAGTCATTGTCACTCCTAAATCCTCTTCTCATTTTTTCAAATGAGAAGACTTCTCTCCACATCTGGGATGCAAGGTCGTAGTATACATTTTTTAAAATTCTTCCCTTATCCAGCTCCGTAAGCAATGTCTTCTCTATGGATATTTCCTCCATATGAAGGTCTTCCAGCGCCCACTTCCTCAAAAAATGGCAAACTTGATTATATTGATAGCAATCATAATGGCCAGCTCAAATTCTTCTCTCAACTCTGCATACTCCAGAATACAATCATCCTCACCAAACAGACCCAGCAACTGCAATCTTTTCTCATGCCATTAAGAAATGTCCCATCTGTCTTTCCCAGGATAAACTCCTTAGTATATTGCAGAGGAGCTGCATGGAGGAGTGGCCTAGTGGTTGGAGCAACAGTCTACAACCCAGGAGATTTGGGTTTGATTTCCACTAGCACTCCTTGTGGCCTTGGGCAAGTCACTTTACCCTCCTTTGCCCTAGAAGAAAAGGCCTGGCAATCTACTTCTGGTCATATCTTGCCAAGAAAACCCAGGGGCTGGTGGGTCACCAAAAGTCAGCACTGACTTGAAGGCACTTAAAAAATAATAAAATCACCTTTTAACTCTACGCCATACAGCTAGTGTATGTCTAGTAAACTCATTGTGGACAGCCAAATCTTTGCTGGTCTCTGCTGTGAGCCACAGGAGTGCCCACAGAGGACCGTGGGGCATCTCTGATTGTTCCATATCTACCCATTGCTTCAGCAAATTAGTATTCCACTATTATAGCTGACAACTGAGCAGCTCAGTAATGCTGATAGGAATCTAGGACCCCAAGGCTCCCATCTTGCCTGGACCGTACTATTACAGAACATCCAATTCGAGGCGACTTCTTATACTATATATTATTCAGATAATCGCTGATGCAAAAAACACTAAACATTTTTTCTGGAATCCTAACTGGAAGAGCCATAAACAAATAAAGATATTTGGATAATATTGTCATTTTAAAAACCAGTATGAATTTACTACCAAATCATTTGTATAGTATTATAAGGCACACGCAGTACTGATAAATTGTGACTCTGCCCATGCTCTGCCTAGGACATACCAGGACAGATGGCAGCTCCACCACTCGGACAACCACCAATAGGTAACTTTCAGGAGGCCTACGTAATTAAGCTCACATAATTTATTAAATTGGAGGGAGATAACTGTATCCTCAGATAACAGATATGGGATTTGGCCAATCGAAATTCAGAGAAGGGATGGAGTTCCAATACCTGGCTCCAAGTCAAGTTGACATTTAGACTCTCCGATTTTGAAATATTAATCTTGATTTTCAAAACAGCCCTGAAGACTCCCTAGTCTGACAGTAAAGCCTGCAGAGAATCCCATCGATTACAAAGGGTAAGCAATACATCAACGGCATATAGGAGACATCTTTATACTCTCGTCCAACTACCACCAAATCCTCTATCTGGGCATCACCTCAGACCCCTCTGTGTAAAAGGCTCCATAATCATCACGAAAAGTAAGTTTAACACATTCTTTAGGAGGGATTACCACTTACTGGGAAGGTCTATTTGCCTTTCATAAGAACAGGTGGGTCTAAATCTCAGGACTGAGAGGTGCCACCATCTGGAGAGATTACATCTGATTAGTCTGGATTTTTCTGCATTTCGAAGACTTCCAATGGAGAGAATATTGAGAGCACCACTTTATTGGTTTCATTTATTTCCCCACAGGATCAGGACTCTGTCTTGAGAGTCTATTTTAGGAATCATTTAACTGAGTTTTTGGGTCAGAGGGTTCAATTTTTCCCCAACTTTTGTCACAAATAGGCCAGAAGAAAAAGGTTTTGGAAATGCTTGCAGGCAGTAGTCCTGGGCACATTTTTGGTTAGTCCTGATCCTTCTTGACCTCTCTGCTGCTTTTGACACTGTCCACCACAACCTTCTCCTTGATACCATATCCTCGCTTGGTTTTAAGGGCTCTGTACTATCCTGGTTCCCCTCTTATCTCTCCCATCACTCTTTATTTATTTAAACATCTTTTTTATGTCTTTCTACAAGTCAAGACGATTTCCAGAGAACTCAGTGCAGTAACAATAACGCTTGAACAATAAAGTACACATTACAAGGAACATATAAATTTAACATTTGTTTAACATCAAACGGTTACAGTAAAATTATTTACAATATGTTAATGGGTTGTGTTTATTGCTTAGCTGAGTGCTTCTTGTTCAGTATCTGACCCATAATATTCTAGGAACAGTCTCTTTAGGTTTCTACGGAACTGGCTGGTTAGCTGGATGGATTTAATCCGAGATGGCAGCGAGTTCCAGTTGGTGGAACTCGCTGCCACCCCAGTGTTTCAATGTTTGTTCTGGTGGATCCTCCTCTGTTGCTATCCCGCTCTCAGTTGGTGTACTCCAAAGATCCACTCCTTTTCTCTCTCTATACTCAGCCCCTAGGTGCACTCATCTCTTCCCATGGCTTTCAGTAACATCTTTATGCTGATGACTCCAGATCTACCTCTCTATTCCTGAAATCTCTCCGGCAATCCAGACCTGAATCTCTGCCTGCCTTTCTGACATTGATGCTTGATGTTTTACCGCCACTTGAAATAGAACATGGCCAAAACCGAGCTTCCTATTTTTCCCCCTAAAACCTCCTCTCCCCTTCCTCCTTGCTCAGTCTCTGTGGATAACTCTCTACAATTGGTAACAGACCCCACACGTGAAGGGGCCATACTGGACTTGGTGCTTACCAATGGTGAAAGTGTTTCTGATGTTATAATGGGAGATCATTTTGCATCCAGTGATCACCAGATGGTGTGGTTCAGTATTAGGACTAGGGCTGTTAGAATACATTCAAAGGTAAGTGTCTTGGGCTTTAGGAAGACTAACTTTGTCAAGATGAGCCAATATCTCAGGGAGTCGTTAGCGGAATGGGAACAGCTGGGGAATATAGAAAAACAGTAGGCAAAACTGAAAGGGGATATTTTAAGGGCAACCAACCTTTTTGCTAAAATGGTAAATAAAGGTAAAAAGAAAAGGAGACCGCTATGGCTTTCGAAAGTAGTAGCTGAAAAAGGTGAAGAAAAAGAGGGAGGCCTTCATGAAATACAAGAGATCACAGAGAGAGGAAGAGAGGCATCTATATTTGGAAAAATTTAGAGAAGCTAGCAAAGTAGTCAGGAAAGCAAAGATTCAAAAAGAGAAGGAAATAGCCAATGCAATAAAATGGGGGGATAAGACATTTTTCAGATATGTTAGTGAGAAGAGGAAGGGTAAAAGTGGTATTGTCAGACTCAAGGGTGAAGGGGAGGAATATGTAGAAGCTGATGAGGATAAAGCGGAATTGCTTAACAAATATTTCTGTTCTGTGTTCACAGATGAAGAACCAGGAACAGGACCTCAGAAAACACCCACAAACAGGAACAGATGCGAGGGACATCTTGAACAATTTTCAGAAGACTGTGTTCGTGAGAAACTAGCTCAACTTAAAGTAGACAAAGTGATGGGACCGGATGGGATACACCCTAAAATACTGAGGGAACTTGGGGACTTTCTAGCAGCTCCACTGACTGATCTTTTCAATGCCTCATTGGAGTTGGGTGTGGTGCCAAAGGACTGGAGAGAGGCTCATGTGGTGCCTTTACACAAAAGCGGAAGTAAGGATGTAGTTGAAAACTACAGACTGGTTAGTTTAACTTCGGTGGTGAGTAAATTATTGGAAACACTGCTGAAAGAGAAAATAGTGAGGTTTCTGGAGTCTAGCAGATTACAGGATCCGAGGCAGCATGGATTCACCAGAGGCAGGTCTTGTCAGACAAATCTGATTGATTTCTTTGACTGGGTGACCAGGGAGTTGAACCAGGGAGAGCCCTAGAAGTGGTGTATTTAGATTTCAGTAAAGCCTTTGACACCATTCCTCACAGGCAACTTATAAACAAACTGAGCACCCTAGAGATGGATCCTAAAGTTACTGCTTGGGTTATAAACTGGTTGTGTGGGAGGCGACAAAGAGTACAGCTAAATGGAGCTTACTCTGAGGAGAAGGACGTTACCAGTGGTGTGCCCCAGGGATCTGTCCTTGGTATGATTCTTTTTAACATTTTTGTTAGTGATAAAGCGGAAGGGCTGTTGGGTAAGGTTTGTCTCTTTGCGGATGATACCAAATTCTGCAACAGAGTAGACACCCAGGAAGGTGTAGATAACATGAGGAGGGATCTAGCTAAGCTTGAAGAATGGTCTAGAATTTGGCAGCTGAGATTTAATGTTAAAAAATGTAAGGTCATGCATATGGGCTGCAGCAATCCAAGGGAGCAATATAGTATAGGGGGTGAAGTACTTTTGTCCACTAAAGAAGAGTGGGACCTAGGCGTGGTTGTGTCTGATAATCTTAAAGTAGCTAAACTGGTAGGCGATGGCAAAATCTAGAAGGATGCTTGGGTGCATACGGAGAGGAATGGCTAGCAGAAAAAAGGAGGTGATAGTGCCTCTGTATAAGTCTTTGTGGGCGACCTCATTTGGAGTATAGTGAGCAATTCTGGAGACCGCACCTTCAAAAGGATATAAACAGGATGGAGTCAGTACAGAGGGTGGCTACTAAAATGGTTAGTGGTCTTCATTATAAAGCATATGAGAACAGACTTAAGGATCTTAATATGTACACCTTAGAGGAAAGGCGGGATAAAGGTTATATGATTGAGATGTTTAAATACCTCCGTGGCATAAATGTACAGGGGGAGAGCCTCTATCAATTGAAAGCAAGTTCTGCTACGAGGGCACATGGGATGAGGGTGAAGGATAGATTCAGGAGTGATATGCAGAAATATTTCTTTATGGAAAGAGTGGTGGATCCGTGGAATAGTCTCCCAGTGGAGGTAGTAGAGATGACGACAGTATTTGAATTCAAAAAAGCATGGGACAAACACAGAGGATCTCTAAAGGAAAAAAGAAGGGGACTGTTGTAGTAGTTGTTGATATGGAAGGACAGACTAGATATGATGACAGAAAAAGACCACATGGCCTATTTCTATGTTTCTATGTTACTCCTCCCCGCTTCCTAGGCTCACAATCTTGGGGTAGTCTTCGACTCCTCTCTCTCCTTCGACACACATCCATCTGATATCTAAGACCTACTGTTTCTTTCTCTATAACATTGACAAAATCCGCCTATTCCTTTCGGAACACACTACTAAGACACTTATCCACTCCTTAATCACCTCCCGTCTTGACTATTGTAACCTACTCCTTGCTGGTCTGCCCTTCAATCTGTTCAACACTCTGCTGCATGGCTAATCTTCCGCCAGCCTCATCATGCTCATATTACTCCTCTTCTCAACTCACTTCATTGGCTCCCTATCCATTTCCGCATCCAGTTCAAACTTCTCCTGCTGACCTATAAGTGCATTCACTCTGCTGCTCCTCACTACCTTTCCTCTCTTATACATCCCTCCACCCCTTCCCGGAAACTCCACTCTTCTGGCAAATTGCTTCTATTGCTAACTCCAGACTTCGCTCCTTTCACTTTGCTGCTTCTTATGCCTGGAACAAACTACCCGAGTCTGTACATCAGGTGCCTTCTCTGTCCCTTTTCAAATCCAGGCTGAAAACTCACCTCTTCGCTGCCGCTTTCGGATCTTGACTCACCTGATCTCCTTTATGTTTCTTTACCATTCCCCCTAGATGGATACCTATCTACACCTACTGTGTTGTCTGTCTTGACTAGATTGTAAGGCTGATGAGCAGGGACTGTCTCTTAAATGTCTGTGCAGCACTGCAAATGTATTGTAGTGCTATACAAATGCTCAGTAGTAGTAGCAGATTTCTCGCCAAATGTATATTAAGCTATCAGAATTTTAAGCATATCTTTTTGGAACCCACCCAGTTAAAAGACATTGCTGGATAGTTTCTCCAAATGAACTAGTTTTGCACATGCCATGACAGTCATGAACCTCATTTCTAAGTCAGGTTATGCAGAGTATGATCTCATTCTCTCAAATTTACTGCTAATGCTCGGCATAGTACTTGCATTATGCCAAAGAGAGCCTCCATCTGGACTTCGTAAGATGTTACATGTATGGGTAATTTCATCAAAGTGTGCTTGGAAATTCCTCTTATTTAAGCCTGTGGCACCCAACATGATGGGAAATAACTCAGTATCATTCTGCCACATTTTCTTGGTACTTTAAGATTTTCTCCCTTTCAACACGATTCACAGAGTAGTCACTTGGAACCAACACCTCTATAATCAATGCCATTCTGGTGTTTTTCTCCTTTGCCACTATATCTGGCTTCCTCACATCCAGCTTTTTATCAGTCTGAATGGGAGTATCCAAGGTGATCATAACCTCTTCATTCTCTGTAATTCTCTTAGGGTTATGATCCCAGTGCTTTTCAGGCACAGTGATATTATAGTGTTTACAGAGTTTCCAATAGAAAAGACGTGCT
Organism: Ichthyophis bannanicus; assembly: GCA_033557465.1. Taxonomy (NCBI): domain Eukaryota; kingdom Metazoa; phylum Chordata; class Amphibia; order Gymnophiona; family Ichthyophiidae; genus Ichthyophis; species Ichthyophis bannanicus. The sequence continues at coordinate 190,768,449 of CM066031.1, read as the reverse complement.
ACTTATTGTTATTTTCTGTATAGAAATTTTCTGTCATCAGCATTTCACAGGCAGCTAGGTAGTGAGTCACTGTTTTCAGTTCTTTTCCACAGAATTGACATATGTCCGTTTTGCCAGTTTTTTCAATGCTCGCTGTAAACCATTTCGTTCATAAGCCGCTGTCCTGGGCTGCAACCATCAACCTCTCATCCTTCAGTTTCAGTTCACCTCTCCTTAACCATTCATGTGTCTGTTCTTGATCAACAGAAGGTTCCTGGAGCAACATTCTATTTCCCACTGTATTTGTGCATTTGCCACCTCTTTTTCCCTTGTTTGTCGATCTAATTCTTTGAAGAGTTTTTTTCCCTTATTCTACAAATTCTGTTACTTCCTTCCCTGTATATGCTTGTGGATTCTCACTCATTCCTTCTAGTCATCAGAACGCCTGTCCAAATTTAATGATGGAGACAGATTGTGGACGTTTACGTTCATACTTCAGCACTTTTTGCTTATATGTATTGTGATGGGGCCCGTGGGTAGAGCCCTTTAACCCTATATAGGCGGTTGCCTAGGGTCTGTAAAACAAGTAATCTGCTCTTGCTAGGTAAATGATAGAGTCTCTCAGAGCAAAAAGTGAATAAGAAAATAAGATGGGTTTTATTCCCCGTCCCGCTCGGACTATCAACAAGATCAAAAAAACTTCAGATACAAGCAATGAACAAAAATAGTATCAGCAAACTTATATTCCTTTGTTTAAATTCACAAAGTTCTTTTTGTTATCCAATTAAACAGCAGGGCTGCACTTGTAACAAATGCTACAGTCCATGGGAGAGGGGTCTGGAAGGCTGCTGCTATCTTCCCACAACATACCCTCTCCAGCACTCCCCAAACTCCCTGTATCACACTCTTCCTGTGTGGAGTGCTCAGGCACGTCTTCTTGTGATAACTCACTATAGCTTTCAGTGAAGGTTCCTCTCTCTTCAGGTTTATACCTGTCTGGCATGCAGTAGATTCTCTCTGGGTTTTCTTCCCAAAACAAAAGGTCTGAATCTCCTTGCTTCCTGTATCTATGCTCAGGACCGCACCCTTGGCACGTATATGTTTTAAACCTTTCTCTGTAAGCACCTGGATGCCTCCTTTTATCCGTAGGGATTGTCTTGGCACTTGGCTCCCTGTATCTCTTCTCTCTAGCCTCCCAGGCTGGTTGTGCAGTAGTGAAGTTAGTATTAGCTTTGCAGCTATTTCTTAAGGTGCAAGTGTGTTTGGAGTTCCCATCCCCCAACACACTCTTTCTGAACTGGCCTGTGCTTAGTGCTGGCACATACCGGTCTCCTGTGTGGTAGGACACTCCTGGCTTCTCTTGAAGACTAACTCGGGTGGCATGCCTTCTCCCAGGGCAGCTTGCCTCAAATCTCTTCTCCTGAGTGCTGGAGCTACCTTCACTTCCTGGTTCTCCGACAGAAAACTTTCCTCCCAGCACTCCTCTGGGGTTTCTGCTCAGCTGACTGTAGCCACACCTCTTGCTGCTCTCTCTCTGGCTTCTGCCCTCCTCCTGGGTTGTGTCCTGTCTCTCCCTCCACTGACTGGAACCCTGTCTTATGTAATCCCTAGCCCTGCACGTGACATGGGGATTTGCAATCAGGTGTTCCTGATGAGCTTTCTGTTTGGCACGTAGTAACAGTTTTCCCTGCTCAACTGTTTCAGTGTGCCTAGTGCCTCTTTTCAACGCTGAATCTAAGGTAAGCTCTTCTTTTACCTGCACTTCCATGGGCTGTGTATCCTCTGCTGCACCACAGTATCCAATGATGCAGGCCTGGAAGCCTATGATAATAGTTCTGTATGTGTAATCAATCTCTATGAGGCCTAGCCCTCCTTCAGTTCTAGGGATGCATACACTGATTCTTGTAAATTACTTCATGAAGGAGTTTTCTTGTTCGTATATCCAGTTTTTCAAGATCTTTAAGAGGCCAGTCCACAAACCCAAAGCTTTATGAGAGTACAGCAGTCAGCTGATTGATGGCTTGTGTCTTATTCCATGATGTTAAAGCACTTTTCAATAATGACTTTAATCTCTTGTAGTATTTTTTACTGACCTTTTCTCTCAGTAATTTCAGCTTGATTGTCATTTCTTCCTCTACTCCAAGATACTTGGATATGCTTTCCTGTTCAGGTCCTTGATATCAGCCCTCAGCCAGGGAGATGTTTTCCATTTTGCTCCATTTTCCTCTAAAACAAAAGTTGCTTTAACACATTTATCAAGGCCAAACGTAATCCTGATGCCATCAGAAAAGCTTTTCACCATACAGAGTTGCTCTGCTAATAGTTGCTCACTGGAAATGTAGAGCTTAAGATGGTTTACAAATAGTAAATAGGACGTTGATTCTAGGTTGTTATCTTCTTTAGAATTCAGGCTAAATCCATATCCCAAAGAGTTGATAAGAGTACTTATTGGATTAAGCATCACACAAAACAGAAGTGGCAACAGGGAATCTCCCTGAAATATTCCTTGCTGGATCTTAATGTTAGGAATGATGTACTGACCATCTTCATATTTCAAAAAGAATGTGGTTTGCCACATTGTCATGGTGAACTTAATATATTCTATCAAAACAGGATGTATTTTATACATTTCAAGACAATTTGTTATCCAAGAGTGTGGGACGGTGTCAAAAGCTTTCTTATATCATCAATCCATCTATACTGAAATTTATGCTTTTCTTAGCACTGGCCATGATGGCCTTATTCAACATTAACTGTTTATATTATAGATAGATAGTTACCCCAGTTTGAAATCCAAGTTATATTACCCGTTCAATGTAAGTGCATAACAGGCCCCCTCCCTGTTCTGTACAAAAAAGGTTTTCTGTAAACTGCACTGATTTTAAAGAGCGCAGTATATAAAAGCAATAAATTAAAAAAAAACTGTCCTTAGTTCCATATGCTCCCCTCTTACTATCATTTTGCTCTATTGCCATGATGTTACTGGACTCAATATGATCATATATTTTGTTTGCATCTATTGTACTGAATAGTTTATAGATTGTAGGTAGACAAGTTATTGGTCTGTAATTATTGGGAATGTTACTTAAGTTCCCCTTTAAAGGAGAAATGTTCTTCCTATAGTACGCCATTGTGGTGTTAAGTCTGGCTGCTTGAACAACTGATTTTTGCAGTTCACCAGATCTTGGTGGAGTGATATTAACTGTTTGCAACAAACGTTGGTTACTCCATCTGGGCTAGGGCTCTTCCAGTTTGGGGCTCATTTTAATCTGCATTCCAGCTCATTCATTGTTACTGTAGGCCATTCTGGACAGTAAGAAGACATACAAGTCTTATTTACTCTGTAATATTTCAGTTAAGAGTGACTGGGAAGATCTGAGTTGTGTGAGGCAATAAATGATCAATTTATGTTTCTCTCTTTATATAAGTTTTCCTATTACTAATTTTTTCTTTGCCTTGCTCTAGGGCTTTTGGTTCTTGATCCTTTGTAATGGACTTGTGGAGGAAATGGAAATTACACTTACCTGGTAATTGTGGTTCCTTAAGGGAATCCAGTTTAGTCCTATACTTCTGGGTAGTGCACCTCTTCCTGCAGCCTGGAGACTGGGCATGTCCAAAAATGTGACATCACTGCATGTAGCACCTCTGCTCTCCCAGCAACCGCCAGTGAACTACTGACAAAGCACACTTAGAGGAGCAATAAGTATCTAACTATAACCATATCAACATAACAAATCCAAATGTCTGAACTTTTTACATAAAATTTTTTTTTTTTTTTGCAGACAGGCCACATTTCTTCTGCCTGCCTCCCACTGTTCGAACCAATCCACAGACAAGTAAGCAAAGAAACGAAACCCTGGACATTACTTACCAGTAACTACCGCCCACTCGAATCCTCTCAGAAACTTAAGGCAACCCGGGTGGGAATGAGGACTAAACTGGATTCCCTCAAGGAACCACAATTACCAGGTTAAGTGTAATTTCCATTTCCTTTTCGGTCATCCAGTTTAGTCCTATACTTCTGGGATGTAACAGAGCCGTAACTATTGGGAGGGACCTTTCCAACCAGCATGCAAAACCGCCGATCCGAAAACTGCATCCTGCGCTGAAAACATGTCCAGCCGGTAATGTTTGCTGAAAGTATGAAGGGACGACCACGTGGCCGCCCTACAAATCTCCACTGGAGGCACCAAACTGTGTTCCGCCCAGGACGCTGCCTGAGCCCTGGTAGAATGAGCCCGCAAGCCTGCCGGCACCACTCTGCCTTCCAAGAGATAAGCTGAAGCAATGGTTTCTCTAATCCACCGAGAAATAGACGCTTTTGCCGCTGCTTCACCTTTGCTGTTACCCCCGAACAAAACAAACAACTGATCCGACTTGCGAAAGCCCTCAGTTACCTTAAGGTAGTGCCGTAACACGCGTTTCAAGTCCAACCGACGCAAGCAGCGGTCCGCCTCGCTGTCTCCCAGCGCATTCAGGACCGGCAAAGACACTGTTTGACTCAAGTGAAACGGCGAAACCACCTTCAGCAAAAAGGAAGGAACAGGCCGAAGAACTACCTTATCCTTATAAAAGGACAAAAACGGCTCCCGACAAGACAAAGCTTGTAGTTCTGAAATCCGCCATGCCGAACAAATAGCCACCAAAAACACCGTTTTCAGAGTTAAATCCTTCACCGATGCCCTGCGCAACGGCTCAAAGGGCTCCCTCGTCAAAGCCCCCAAGACCAGGTTGAGATCCCACGAAGGAACAGTGACTCTACGAACCGGTCGAAGGTTGGAAACGGCCTTCAGAAAGCGCAGCACATCTGGGTGTGTTCCTAACGCCACCCCTTGCACTTTGCCCCTGTAGCACGCCAAAGCTGCTAGCTGGACCCTTAATGAACTAGCAGCCAGACCCTTCTCAAAACCGTCCTGCAAAAAACTGAGTACCACCAGCACTGATGCCGTTGCCGCCTGGATCTGACCCCGAGAACACCAATCCTCAAAAATCCACCAGATGCGCATGTAAGCCAGAGAAGTAGACCTCTTCTGCGCCTTGAGCAAAGTCGCTATCACTGCTGCCGAATAACCTCGCTTTTTTAGCCTCGCCCGCTCAATGGCCAGACCGTAAGCGAGAATCGATCCACCTGCAGCATTCGAAGCGGCCCCTGCCGCAACAGATCCCTTGACGCCGGCAACCTCCACGGGTCGCTGCTGAGCAGACAAACTAGATCCGCATACCAATGCCGCCTTGGCCAGTCCGGTGCCACCAGCAACACACTCCCTCGATGCGCCTCGATTCTTTGCACCACTCTGCCGATCAGCGCCCACGGAGGAAAGACATAGAGCAGACCGGACATCGGCCAAGGTTGCATCAGCGCGTCAATCCCCTCCGACATTCTCTCCCGATGCTTGCTGAAAAACCGACTTGCCTTTGCCGACTGGAAGGTCGCCATGAGGTCCATAATGGGCGACCCCCATCTTTGGACAATCTGCGCAAAGATCTTGGGATGCAACTCCCACTCCCCGGCATCCACCTGCACTCTGCTAAGGAAGTCCGCCGTCACATTGTCCTTCCCTGCAATGTGGGCCGCCGACACTGCCAACAGTCAAGTTTCCACCCACTGAAAAAGCTATTCGGCCTCTGCTTCCATAGGGTGGCTTCTGGTGCCGCCCTGACGATTGATGTACGCCACTGTTGCCGAGTTGTCGGAGAGCACCCGTACTGCTCTTCCGGTCACCGTGGACTCGAATGCCCGGAGCGCCAGAGCCACCGCGCAAAGTTCCAACCTGTTGATCGACCAAGTGGCTTCCTGGGTTGACCAAAGGCCCTGCGTGAAGAGCTCCCCACAGTGTGCTCCCCAGCCCAGTAGACTGGCATCTGTCAACAGGGGAAGCCAATCCGGTTGTTCCAGACTCATCCCTGACGTCAACGATCCGGGAAGCAACCACCAACGAAAAGACCTCTTGACCTTGGCCGGACAAGGAAGCCGTGCGTTCAAAGAGTCTACCTGATGGGACCAGTGACGAAGCAGCGCTCTTTGCAACAGACGCATATGAAACCTGGCCCAGGGTACGACCTCCAACGTCGCTGCCATGGTTCCCAGAACCTGTAGATAATTCCATGCCGAGGGCGCCGGAGATGCCAGGAACTGACGTAGCAATATCTGCAACCCGTGCACCCGCCGACCCGGAAGGAACACCTTCCCACTCGGGTGTCGAACCATACCCCCAGGTATTTGAGCTCCTGAGTAGGCATGAGATGACTCTTTGCCAGGTTGACCACCCATCCAAGGCTCTCAAGAAACTTCACCACTTTGTCCGTAACCTGAACGCTCTCAGCCTCGGACTTTGCCCGAATCAACCAATCGTCCAGGTAAGGATGAACCAGAACTCAGTCTTTGCGCAATGCCGCCGCCACCACCACCATAATCTTGGTAAAAGTGTGCGGCGCCGTTGCGAGGCCAAATGGCAGGGCCTGAAACTGGTAATGCCCCCACGGTAAGGCAAAAGCAAAGGAATCTGCGATGGCCTTCCCTGATTGGAATATGCAGATAGGCTTCCGTGAGATCGAGCGAAGTTAAGAACTCCCCTTGCCGCACTGCGACCATGACGGACTTCAGGATCTCCATCCGGAAATGCGAAACCTGCAGACAACGGTTCACCCCTTTTAAATCCAAAATGGGCCGAACCGAACCATCCTTTTTCGGGACTATGAAATAGATCGAGTATCGACCCTTGCCGTAGTCGCTTGGAGGCATGGGCCCTACCGCCGCTAACTGTAACAAGCGGTCTAGCGTCTGACGAATCGCTAAGGCTTTCCGAGGTCCTTTGCAGGGCGAGAGAACACAGGAATCCCGTACCGGCCGGGCGAACTCCAATGCGTAGCCGTCCCGAATGATCTCCAACACCCACTGATCCGTTGTTATTCGGGCCCAAGCCGGAAGAAAAGCCCGCAGCCTCCCGCCTAACGGCTGACTTCCGGCCAGAGCCCGCCTCACTTCATTGTGATTTTCTGGCTGGAGCAGAGGACGTCACTGCAAAGCCTCTACCGACTCCTCAAAACCCCCGAAAACCATGCGCTCTTGATGTAAATCGACCCCGTTGGAAACCCCCCAACCGGGAAGATCGAAACCTCCTAAAGTCACGGAATTGCCCTCGAAAAGACTGCGAGGCTCTTCCCTGCTTAGGCTTATCCTCCGGGAGCCTGCCCCCCTTAGACTCCCCTAAAACCTTCACCAATTTATCCAAGTCCTCACCAAACAACAGGTTTCCCCGAAAGGGCAGCTTACTGAGCCGCGCCTTAGAGGATCCATCCGCTGCCCAATTTCTCAACCAAATGGACCTGCGAGCCGCCACCAAAGAAGCCATACTATTAGCTAGGGCTCAGATCAAATCATTATGAACATCGGACAAGTAAGCAGCCCCGGACTCCAGCTGGTCCAACTCTCGCAGACCCTCGGGCTCCAGCTGCACAATGCAGCGCAACCCCTGCGTCCATCTAAGACAAGCCCTAGCCACCCAAGCCCCACAGATGGAAGCCTGCAGCGATAGGGCATCCGCCTCAAAGGACTGCTTCAACAAACCATCAACCTTTCTATCCTGTGCATCCTTTAGAGCTGCACTGCCTTCCACCGGGATGGTGGTCTTCGTTGTTACCGCCGAAACTGCAGCGTCAATCTTGGGAGAACGAAATCTCTCTTTGTCTTTATTCGCCAACGGATACAATCTATACATAGTCCTAATGCCCTTGAGACCAGCCTCAGGCAAATCCCACTCATCTTGAATCATGCGGTCAACCACGCGATGCACTGGAAAAACTACCTGAGACTGCCTCACAGCCTGAATAATCGGGTCCTCCTCCCCTTCGTCCTCCGCCGGCTGTTCTGCCACTAATTTCAGAGTTTGCAGGGATTCAGTTATAAGGGGAACCAATTCTTCCCGGCGGAATAACCTGATAATCTTCGCCTGATCCTCGGGTTCGGGGATCTCTCCCTCCTCTAGCTCTTCTACACCAGACTCTAACTCTGCCTCACGCTCTTCTGAGTCCTGCCACTCGACCTCAGGTGGAGAAGGATCCCGAACCCTGACTCTCTTAGGAGGACGGAGGGACACCACTGCCCACCTCCGCTACTGCAGCTGGCAGAGAAGATGTGGGCAACAAAAGGAAATCCGGTAGCCTGCCCTGCCGTCGCCTACAGAATGCCTCGTGCATAAGTAAAACAAAATCCGGAGAAAAATCACCGGGTAGCTGCTCCACTCCCCCCGACAGAGGAGCCAAACTCTGCCCCTCCTGGGAGGCCTGCACCGGAGTTAGCGGAGACGCTGATGGAGGAGTCCCTTCCGCCAGGGGCGCAACATCCTGCCCCTCAGCTGCCTGAGTCTCCATCTGTTGTTCAATTGAGGCGGACACTGCCGTACACCCCCGGCAGATCCCAGACTCAGCAATAACTCCCCTACGGCTGCCACACACCACACACTGAAGGCGTGCCGCCATAAACTGCTACAAAACAAAGGAACAAGCTTACCTTGAATTCCCTCTTTATTTTTATTTATATATATATATATATATATATATATATGTATATATATTTCTTTTTTTTTAATGTAGGATCAAAACTGAATCAAATTAAGGAGTTTACAGCTCCCCAAACACCCTGCCTTTAAAAATAGCAAGAAGGAAACCCCGGGAGCTGAGACTAGAAAAAATAATGGGCTATCCAGCGAAAAAGAAAACAAACCGAGGTTAATCCATAAAAACAACGAATTCAGCATAAAGTGGGCAGAGATGGCCGCAAAGAGGGATTCCCTTGCCTTTATTTCCCCCCTGCACCGTGCAAGCTGTCCGCACGCGGCTTTCACAAGGCCAAGATGGCCGCCGCCGCCGGAGCAAGAAATGGCGCCAAAAACCGCCCGACGCTTCACAGGTAAGGCAGAGAAGTCAGCCGCACTATTCCTGGCCATCCCCCCGCTTACCTTTCTCACCCTGAGCCAGAAATGAGGGAAACTGTGAAAACTGAGCCTCCGCGGCTCCGGAACCTCCAGACTGAAAGCTGAGCCCTGGAGCACTACCGGGCTGTCACCTTCCCGTTTCCACTGGACCGGGGGGAAAGACTGCAAAACAGCGCTCAGTGCCCCGCTGCTGGCTTAGAGCTCTCCCCCAAACTAGCAAGGGTGGAGAGATCAAAGCTGAGCCGAAGCCCACACACTCACAAAATTGAAAAACCCCAGCAGGGGCCGGCAGAAGAAATTCTCACCGCTGTCGTCTTTTTTTTTTTTTTTTTTAAAGGTACAGCCCCAAATTAACCAAACATCAACAAGAGTCAGAAATAAACCAAAAAAACAACCCCTAATGCTCCTTAACTAGCTCTAAAGTGAGCCCAGCACTAGGCTCACACGTCCTCCTGCTGCCTGGAGACTGGACACACTGGCGGTTGCTGGGAGAGCAGAGGTGCTACATGCAGTGATGTCACATTTTTGGACATGCCCAGTCTCCAGGCTGCAGGAAGAGGTGCACTACCCAGAAGTAGAGGACTAAACTGGATGACCAAAAAGGAATTGGCTTATTATTTCATATTTTGAGTTAGGAATCTTCACTCAAAGAAGCTATTTTTTAAGGTTTTCTCTGATGCTCTCATTTCCTTTGTTGATGTTATTATATGCATTACAGTATCAACATAAAATAAAAAATAACCTCAAAATAGGCACCTACGGGGACTTCCAACCTAAGTGACCTTTTAAAAAAATTTACCCCCTCAAGTCATGCATTATCAAAGCATGATGGAGAAGGAAGGGATATATTCCGATATATACTATATACTGCGCTGGGACCAAAGTGATCCACTGGATTGGGCCTAAGAGAAGGAATAAGTGAGGACTACAACAAAATAAAATCCGAAGCAAACAAACACTGAACAAGTTATAAAGTACATCCTTATGGCATGACACAATGGGCATATTTCCCCCTTCTGCAATTGCAGAATTAGGATGCAGTGTATGTGGGGTTTTTGTTAGTGGTTGAATGGTATGTATAGTACGTTTGGGGCAGTAGATGTTTTGTGTTGAAAAGGTCTGGGACGGGTACGTGGATCTCTATGTAGGCTCTCAGAGAACAAATGTATAAGTGGAATATGTGGCCCATGAGAATGTGGACTGTAAGGAACAGTTGTGTTTGGGGGGAGGAAGGAGATGTACCTACAATATAATACGTTCACACACACACACACTTATTTATTTGTGTTTATTTACCGCTTTTTGTGAATCAAGGATTGAACACTGAACACATGTGAAGAAGATGCTGATGGAGGTATGTCTGTGCGCATTTTTTTTTTTAGTGCTGTTAAGTCAGTGCTGACTCCTGGCGACCCAGCTGCCTCTGGGTTTTCTTGGCAATGTATCACTGGAAGTAGATTGCCAGGCCTTTTCTTCTGAGGCAATGGAGAGTAAAGTGACTTGCCCAAGGTCACAAGTGGTGCCAGTGGGAATCAAACCCTTGATCTTCTGGGTACGAGGCAGTTGCTCTACCACTAGGCTACTCCTCCTCCATTCCTTGTGTGCATTAGTGTGGTGAATATGTATAGATGCTTGAGTATGTGTAGGTGCACACACATGGGATGAGTTACTGTTGCACATTATGTACAGTATGTCTTTATGTCTCTCTGACAGAAGCTGTACTGCACACTCTATGCCTTCCACATGCCATATTCTATTCCCCCTCCCTTCTCTTCTCATTATATCTCTCCCTCCATTTTTTCCCTTCTCTAATCTTCCCTTCCTTATCACCCCGATACCCTCATTTGCATTTTACCTCTTATCTCCTATTAGCTCTCAGCTTGAAGGTACTTCAGTCCCCTCCCCTCCTGCTACACTATTTCACTAGTGGGTTTGTAGCAACTTCTGACTTTGCATTATCTGCTGCCACAACCCCTGCTAAATTTCAAGTAGTGGGCGAGGGTGGGGGGGGGGCCTGGCCTCTCTCTGTCTCCACTGCCCCCCCCCCACTCACTGCTCCTTCCAAGCCATTGGTTTTTAGTCTGTATGTATTTGTTTCTTTGCACATGCACAAAAGGTTGTGCATAGTCCGATGGACAAACAGACAGATCCGCAAAGACAAAGTCAAAATCAAAGTTCCAGCATTTTTACAAGAGAAACCATCCTAAACATTGACTTCAAATGCCTGGAGAAAGGCAGAAAACTGACCCGAGTGTTAACATACCTCTGAGATAGAAAGAGAGAAAATGATGCACAAGGAAGTTGCCATGTGTTCTGACATCACATATCAACGTCAATTCCCCCTTCAAGAGAAAGCATATAAAAGGTTAAGCCATTATATATCTAATGAAAATAAAACTGAATGATAAGTAAAACGAGGGCTGTTGTTTTTAATGAAAGGCTATTTTCACCTTAAGTTTAGTTAACAGGTCATCTGGGGTTGGTGGTGGTGCTAAATGCATAATGGAAGCGCCTGCACAAAGGAAAGATGGACTGCTCTTGCAGGGCTGTGGAATGACACTAGAAGGAGCTCTGCTGTAGAGTTTTCTGGTCACAGATGTATGTGGTAATACTCACCTCAAATATAAGAAGATATGCAAGAAAACAGTGAAAGTAAGGAAACTGTACACAATAGCTCCCTGATGAGAGCTACACAGGGGCAGGGGTGGAAGACTCCTAGCTGTTCAGGTGTCAAATTCATGTAGGGTCAGCCTACACCAGAGAGGAACTGCAATTGCCAGGCTCAGGACTCACATGGAGGAGGCTGCTAAGGCCAGGATAGGGTCTACAGTGGAGTAGCAAGAGAAAGGTATAGAGAAAATGGTGTAGCCAGACAAAGTATATAGAGTAACTGCAGTATGCTGTGCAGGAGCCGCCGCAGATGGTTCCACCATGAAGGAGCTGTCACCAGCGTTGCTTCCTGCCTCTATACTACAGAAGAGTGGGAAGGGAAAAGGAGAAGGAGAAGGAGAAAAGCTAGAGAGAGCAAAGATACAGAAAAACAAAGAATTTTCTGGGCTGGTCAAGATCTGGAGGGAGTGGTGGGGTCATGCAAATATTTGACTGATGTAAATAATTACAGCATTTGTATAATTATATGTTCCATGTTATTGTTCATGAAAAGTTAATTGTACATACAGTCAAACCTCGGTTTTCATTTGCCCCGGTTTTCATACGCTTCGGTTTTCAACGTCTTTTCTGACTGAGATTTTGTCCCGGTTTTCATGCATTGCTTCGGTTTTCAACGTCTTTTGACTGAGATTTTGTCCCGGTAGCAGGGAAGAAAAGCTGTCAACGTAAGCAGGAGATGTTGCATGAATGTGGGAGGCAGTTCTTTCTCTTGCAGGGTACGTCTGAAGCTATATCATTAAGATTTTCTGCCATTCTGAAGCATTGAGCAGATAATGTAAAGGTATTTTAATGGACTGAATTCAATGTGATTCCGAAGAGAGCTGGGCACAGCAGCTTGTCAGGGGTGGCTAAGGCCAGATGTTAACATACTGTACTGTACAGTACTGTACTTAGCTTGCTTTCACTGATGTTAAATGTTCATTTATCCATTTCATTAGTCATTTATATTTATTTCTCATTGTTTTCTGTATGTAAAAATATAGTTATTCTCTATAAAATGTATTTTTGTGAATATTTTTGGGTGTCTGGAACGGATTAATTGGATTTACATTATTTCTTATGGGAAATATTGCTTCAGTTTTCATACGTTTCGGTTTTAGTCAGACTTTTTCGAACGGATTAATCATGAAAACCGAGGTTTGACTGTAGTTTGAAAAAAATACGATGTTCCATGTAAAACCATGTTCATTATGTTAATTGTAAACCGCCTTTGATCTTGGGAAAAAGCGGTATAGAAGAAAAGCATAAATAAAATAAATAAATAAATAAATAAATAAATAAATAAATAAATGCAGCCCCTCCCTCTCAGGGAAACCAATTCAGCACTGTGTAGCACCAAAATGGTTTAAACAGCAACCACGGTGCAAAGTTCCACCCACCCCTTAAGGAGCCTTATCCCCTGGAACAGAGTACTTCAAAAGCACCTTAGTTACTCTCTTGCAATCCCCTGACCCCTTCTCCTATCCCCCCATCCACTAGCTTACTCCAGACGTTGTCAGAGTCAATGGTGAGCAGAAGCAATCACTGCTCACTCCTGCCCCACTGATGCCATCTTGGAAGATGGGCAGCTGACCCCAGGCACTTCTTAATGCCACACATGAGAGGTAAAGAAATACCTGGGATCAATTAGCACTCACCATGATACAATATAAAACCTGCATCATCTACAATTCTGAAGTGATACAACTTACATATATCATAAAATCAAACACTATGAGGGACATTTTAAAAGCCTCGGCTGTGATCTGAAAACGTGCATGCAGATGTCCAAATCACAGAGGCGTCCCTGGAACTATTTCACAAATGGCTTTTAAAGACATCTCTGGTGCGGGGACAGCCGAGTAGGCAAGGGGCATGATGGAGGCATGTCAGGGGTGGTGCAATGGACTTAGATGTCTAAACTCGATTTCAGAAATGTCGGGGATGTCTGTGACCCTGTCCAAAGTTTACACCTGCTCCAAGCACGAATAGGCACAGGGAAAGTGCTCATTTTGGCCATAAAACATCCAGAGGGTATAGAGAAGATAGCACTCCACCATCCCCAGTACTCTCCACAATCACAATGACAGTAGAAGTGGGATTTGAGCCCTGGCTTCCCTAGCCAGCTACTCTAACCATTAGGCTATTCTTAGATGCCCTCAGTCCTAAATATTATTCCAGGGATGTCTATGTAGACACCTCGCAGACGTCCATGTTTGTGAAATCATGCTTGAACTTGGACATGCCTGCTTCCTCCCCCCCCCCCCCCCCGACGTTCTGGTTTCAACACCCCAGATTGCACTTGGACACCATTTGAAAAATGTGCCTTTATGTAAAAGATTACTTTAGTTGGTTATACAAAATATTCATGGTTGCACTTCTGCTTACAACAATTTCTCCATTAAAAAGATCAAAATGGGAGGAAGTGACGTCACCGACCGTGATGGCGGCTTGATGCAGTAGCTCCCTTCGAGATATTAAAAATCGTGCAATAATTTTTCGCACTGAGCCTCCCCACCCCCGGGAACGAACGCAAATTGCGGTTGAAGGGTCGGGGTTTGAGATGTCGACTAAGAAAAAGCTCGACAAGTTTCGTTCTAGCTATGCCCCCCTCCGTTCTCAAAAGGAGCGGGCCGAAAAGGACGACACCGAAACCGAGGACGAGCTTGAGAATGCTGACGAGGCCTGCACTAAAGGGGACCTTCGGCGCTGGTGTCATGAAATCAAAGCAGAGGTCCTGGGGGTAAAGCGCGAAGTGAAAGATCTTTTTGTGGAATTCCGCCAGGACTTGCAGGCTCTGGGGCACCGCGTGGAGGTCCTCGAGGACCACGTGGATGAAATGGCCGCCGCAGCACAGACGGTGCGCGCAATGGATAGTCGCTGGCAAGAGGACACAGAGGACCTGCGGAGAAAACTTGAGGATCTTGAAAACCGATCCAGGCGCTGCAACATCCGCATTCGTGGGGTCCCGGAGGAGGATCGGTTTAAACAAGCGGCTAATGTGGTGCATGAAATCTGCGAGGCCCTGTTGAAAGGAGCCGCTCGGGAGCCGACAGGCCCCGCAACCGGCATCAGTATAGAAAGAGCGCACAGGGCCCTGAGATCTCCTCCAGGGAACCGACCACGGGACCTCATTGCCTGCCTTACTCATTTCCCACAAAAAGAGGAGATCATGAGAGCGGCAGCTCAGGTGGGCAAGTTGCGCTGGCAAGGCTCCGAGATAGAAGTGTTCCAGGACTTAGCGCCGCAGACGTTACAACGCCGAAAGCAGATGCGGCCGGTTACGGAATATTTGAGGGGCGAGCAAATCAAATACAAATGGCTTTTTCCCTTCGGCATTCAGTTTGAGGCTGGAGGGGCGACTCATCGTGCCAAGTCACTCCAAGAGGCCTGGCGGTGCCTTGATGAGGTTAAGGCCCCGAACTTACCTAAGAATCGCGCGGCCCCCGGTCAGCCTGATCAGATCCGGGAGCAGTCCATTATTTTGGAAAAGTTGAGATGGCATCGGATTCCTACGAAGGGTCATCGTTTGCATCGGACATCTGGGGATGCGAAACCCCCTGGGGCCTCGGAGCTGGGAGAGCCTCAGCTGCCGCCTGCCGCAACCGCCGAGCACTGAAATTTGGTGTCAGCACAGAGAGACAAAAATTTTGGAGACGTCACTTCGGGCTCCAGTGGAATTCAGCTATCTGACTTGGGCCCACACTCAAACTTGCGAGTCTTGTTTGGCCTGGACTGACTAGCAGTGCCCAGCTCACGCGCTGCCTACATAGACCGTCGGAGTCTGGAGGTTTGGCAGGGGCCGGGCCCGGGAGGGGAGGTGGGGGCCTGCTCAGTGGCACCATTTGGCCTCCCCGCTCGGGGCCTGACCTATATAGGTTTACTGTGGTTTAGGGGAAATTAAGTAGGGTCCTGTTGGGATCATTTGGGTTGGTTCGGGGGGGTACATAGCTCTGGGTTGGAGAGAAATGTCTGTTTAAATGCCTTTTTGCTTTATTCTCTGTGTTTTATGCCTTCCATTTCCTATAGCAAGCGGGGCATGATAACGGGAGAGGGGACTGGATAATGGATCCGGGCTTGATAGTTGCAGAGTACATTGGTCTGTTATTTAATAGCAGGGGGGTGGGGGGATTCCGGGCTCAGGTATCATCTCTGTCTCGGAAGGTACGTTTCTTCCTTTGGAGAAGGGTGACAGGCATAGGGCCTGTTGAAAGAGTTTGGGAGGGTGGGGGGATGGGTGTAGGGGGGGTCAACAGCGGGGGGGAGGGGGGGTTGGGAGGGAGGTGGGTGGGGGAGGGTGGTTAGGGGGTGGGAGGGGGTATATAGGCTAGCTTATGTGCTGGAGTTGCCGGAGCTCATGTGGTTGACGCCCATAGATGGCGGGTCTTAAGGTGGGCTCTATTAATGTGAGAGGTCTTAACACACCCCAAAAGCGGAAAGCATTTTTTCGAGAGGCCACGCGCTGCAGTTGGCAAGTTATCTTTGTGCAGGAGACGCACTTACTACCGAAAGACGAGCACTTATTACGACATGGGGCATATACTGATGTATGGTTCAATGCGGAGGGTTCTCATAAAAAGGCTGGAGTGGCTCTTTTGATTCGCAGGGACGTCTCTTTCCAGTTGGGCGGGGTGAGTAAAGGTGTAAAGGGGCGGGTCCTGTTAATCTGGGGCGTGCTGCATGGACAGGAGGTTACTTTTTTGAATGTTTACGGCCCTAATGATCCCCACACGGTATTCTGGAGCTCGCTGTCTAGTTGGCTTTCTGACAAAGTGCATGGAGCACTGTTGCTGGGGGGGGATTTCAACGAAGTATTGAACCCTCGGCGTGATAGGGCTCCAGGGGGTACAGGAGGGGATACCAAAGGGCGAACCCAGTTGAAGAATTTCATGAGGAGCTATGGGCTGGGAGACTTATGGCGCCAGCTGTACCCGCAGGGGCTTGATTATACGCACTATTCCCAGGTACATCAAAGTTACAGCAGAATAGATTTTTTTCTTGGGGATGCTGTATGGTTCCCAAAACTCTTGAAAGCTGGGATTGAACCCATCACTTGGACGGATCATAGCCCGATCTGGGTGGAGTTTGGCGGGGAGCGGGACACGAGTGGCCGGTCCTTCTGGCGTCTTAATGAAAGCCTATTGCAGGATCCTGCGGTGATCGCTAGCGTCACCGAGGAAATTAAGCATTTTTGTGAAGTAAATGACACGGAGGACGTCTCCTTGGGGATTCAGTGGGATGCCTTGAAGGCGGTCCTCCGAGGGGTGTTAATACAGAGCGCTGCCCGCAAGAAGAAAGCTAGAGGGGAAAAAGAGGCTCAATTGCTTCAGAAGATTGCTGAGCTGGAGCGCCGCCATAAAAGGGGGGGGGAAACTCGTGTACAGGTACAATTGGCGAAGGCTCGAGCAGACTTAATCACGTTGCAGATGGAGACGATCAATTACCAACTACGTCGTGTTAATCAGACGTATTATGAGTTTCACAATAAAGCGGGCCGTCTACTCGCACGGAAGTTGCAGGATAGGGATCGGCGCTCCACCATTCTAAAAGTTAAGGGGCCGGGAGATCGGCTTGTCTTCCGGAACAAGGATATTCGGGAGCAATTCCGTCAATACTATGAGGCCTTATATACTAGTGAGATGGTAGGGTCCTCAACAGCGGCGCTTCAATATATTCAAGAGGGGGGAGGTCTCCCTGTCATTTCTGACTTGGATCGCGATCTTCTGAATCAGGAGATTACGCTGGAGGAAATTTACCAGGTGATCAAGGGTTTGCCTTTGAATAAATCCCCGGGCTTAGATGGCTTTCCCGTGGTGTTTTACAAGAAATTTCAAACAACATTAGCTCCATTATTACTTCGGTTATTCAATGCGGTTCTCCAGGGCCAGCAGTTGCCTCCTTCCATGAGTCAGGCGGGAATCACGGTGATAGCAAAGCCCGGCCGGGACCCTGCTAATTGTGGTTCTTATCGCCCTATTTCTCTTCTGAACACGGATGGGAAATTATTGGCGAAGATTCTGGCGAATCGCTTGGGGCGCATATTGCCTACGCTTATTCATTCGGATCAGACGGGCTTTATCCAGGGCCGTACCACGGGCGATAACATCCGCAGAGCCCTCCAGGTGATGTGGGAGGCCCAATCTCAGCAACAGGAACTTCTTCTTTTGGCGGTGGATGCTGAAAAGGCGTTTGATAGAGTAGAATGGGGGTTCATGTATGCGGTACTCGATGCTGTGGGGATTGGCCCTAATATGATGTCCTGGATACGGGCGTTGTATGCTCATCCGGTAGCAACGGTAAAAATTAACGGTAGGCACTCTGAGTTTTTCTCCTTGGGGAGGGGAACGAGGCAGGGGTGCCCCTTATCCCCCTTGTTATTTGCCTTAACGATGGAGCCTCTGGCTCAGCATCTCCGGTGCAATGTGGATGCACTGGGAGTCACGGTTGGCTCAGCAGTGCATAAATTGGCGATGTTTGCGGATGATCTCCTGCTATTCATTACGCAGCCGTTGCTGGCTTTGCCCACGTATATGTTTGAGTTGAAGCGCTTTAGGGCGGTCGCTGGGTTCAAGATCAACTGGGACAAAACGGAAGCACTTGGGGTCACCTTGTCAGGTGCCTTAACGGAACACCTGCAGAAGTGTTTTCCCTTCCGTTGGGCGACTAGCAAGATCAAATACTTAGGGGTGTATCTTACACGTCATTTCGACCAATTATATGCGGCTAATTACCCAGAGTTACTGCAACGGTTAAGTAGTACCTTGGAGCGCTGGCATCGTGAGGGAATCTCATGGTTGGGCCGGATAGCGACCGTCAAGATGATGGTCTTACCTCAGTTATTGTATCTCTTCCAAGTCCTGCCTATTAAGGTTCCGCGGCACGTTCTTTGCAGGCTTCAACGGAAGCTGTTCCTATTTGTATGGAGGCATCGGCCTCCCCGCATTGCACGGACTGTTATGTATAGAGCTAGAAGAAAGGGGGGCTGGGAATGCCGCTGATTGCTGATTACTATCTTGCCGCGCAAATGCGGCAGGTGATAGAATGGCGGGCCCCTGCGTCGTCAAAGGGGTTTCTTCAGATTGAGCAGCATGCCGTCCCGTCCTTTAAATTAGGTTGGTTACCCTGGTTGTCGCGGGGCACTCTGCAGGGGGACTGGACTCACAATCCTATTATTCGCCACCTATTGGAGGAGTGGGGTAGGGGGTGGCGCCGCATCAATACACAGTTAGGGACGTCTTTGCTTTCACCAATGCGAGCCACTCCAGCCTTCGTGCCGGGCAAAGAGAGGGTTTTTCAGCTTTGGGAGGATCAGGGTCTGTCCCGATTTGTGCACCTATTAGATGACGATGAGATTAAATCTTTTGCCCAATTGAGAGCAGAGTTTCATTTAGAAAACCGCGATTTCTTCGCTTACTTGCAGGTAACTCATTATCTGCGTCAAAAGGAGCTCAGGAACCGCATAGCGGAGGGTCTCAATGATCTTGAGGGTTTGTGGGTCAGCTATCATCGCTCTAGAGGGCTGATCCGCATGCTTTATCTCAGCTTGCGGAGGGCCTCCGAGGGCGAACCCCGCTTAAAATATATGGTGGAATGGGAGACTGACCTTGGGAGGCAGTGGGACGATGATGGATGGACGGCCATTTATAAGGCAGCAGCCAAGTCCTCCATTTGTACCTTAATCCAAGAGAACACTTATAAGATCTTAATGCGGTGGTATTATACTCCTGAGCGCTATCATAAGATGTTCCCTGCAGTGTCTGATCTTTGTTGGAGGGGTTGTGGGGCTAAGGGAACCTATTTCCATATGTGGTGGGAGTGCCCCCAGGTTTCCTCTTACTGGACATGGGTCCGGGATAAAATGGCTCTTATCTTTGGGGTGCGAATGGAGCTTTGCCCCTCTCTCTTTCTCTTGGGGGTTTGGCCAGATACCTTATCCACCCGTTGGTCTCGTCCCATGCGAACCTGTATTGTGGCTGCTAGGTGCGAGATTGCCTGGAGATGGAGACAAGGGGGAGCGCTAGACCTACATCATTGGACTATCCGTTTGCAGAACGTTCTGCATATGGAACGCTTGACTGCCCTTCGCAGAACTCAGGGGGAGCGGTTCGAGCGTCAATGGCAACCACTCATTGCATACCTAGCAACTCCAGGTACGAGCTAGCACTTTTTCTTGCGTAGGGAAGGGAAGGGAATGAGGGACGTGGGGAGGCCTCCCTAGTGGTTCCTCCCATTTTTGGTTGGGGCGGGGGGAGAGGGGAAGGTATGGGTCTATCTATCTGATATCATGTTGATCGTTACATTCTGGATATGTTGGGGGGGGGAGGGAAGTATTTACGATTTTACTTATTCTTCTGTTTTATTTCGTATTGCTTTGTTGACTTGCGGAATTTAAACCATAAAACCCAATAAAGCTTAAGTTACAAAAAAAAAAAAAAAAGATCAAAATGCATCAAAGCCACTACCTCAAGAGATATTTGCACTAAAAATGCAACAAGACAAACTTCTTAATACTCTATTTTACTCTAAAACCTAGGATGTCACCCTTGAAAAATTATAAGCCCTATATGCTGAGTCATATAATGTGGATCTAGAACACTTAACATGTCTCGTGTCTAATTTATATAAAATGACTTTTTTGTTTGTTCTTCAGCTTCATCATCCAGACCAGTCATGTACTGCTATATCCATGACAGATCTTTGTCTGATTCAGAAAACATTATTGTCATGACAATTTATAAAGGGGGGTTCACAAGAGAGCACACACTCTTGCTGTATCAACAAGCGAAACAAGGGAATGAGGTGTAGAAAAGAAGTCCTTTATTGCAAAAATACCCCGACATGGCTGCGTTTCGGCACATTGCCTTCTTCAGGGGGAACTGCAGTGTAATAAGGGCTTCCTGCAGTCAAGGACTATAGTGCACAGATTACTGAGGAACTATGATAAAGTCTAACAATGCAGACCATGCTCACGGGAAGTGGAGTCAAAGCAAATCTGCACACCTTTCCTATATATGTTGATGTAGCTAGAAAGCAAAATAAGCGTGCCAGTGCTACAGCTTCCTTTTCCTATTTGAAAAAAAATGGTAAAAATTCATTGTTAATATAAAACAGTGCATGATTTGTTGTATTATTAGAAAAAAAATAATCACACTTGAGTCAATGCTGACTCCTGGAGACCCAGCCCCCTTATATGAGAGAGAATTGCAGATATTCATGAATAATTATCTTCATGCCGTCAAGCAGCAGATCAAGCCTGTCTGCTATCCTAGGTCAGGATCCTGGACTGGTCTGGAAAGACTCAAGGAATGACAGTTATCAGCTAAGATAAACTGTAGTTCCCTTTTAGTCCATGCCAGACCAGTCCAAGCCAATGGATATTCCATGGCAGCCCTGCCTGTGAACTCAGTTTGCTATTTCTATCTCAGGTGCTATAGCGAGTTGTCTGAACTAGTCTAGCAAAATGATAAGGAAGATGAGCTGTAGTTCTAACCTAGCAAAAGGAGCAGAGGTGCATGCTGGCCTTAACCAGTGTCAGCAAAGAGCAATGAATACCGGCCTCAATCTCACCTGGACAGCAGAGAAGAGCAAGTTGCTCAACACAGCAGCACAGACCTTCCTCAATGCACAAAAAACCCCAGAACACATAACACCCCTACTCAGACAACTTCACTGGCTACCAATAAGGGAATGCATAAAATACAAGTCTATCCTCACAACCTTCAAAATTCTCAACAACTCCTCTCCGTCGCACCCGCAATCCCTACTTCAAGTCACACCCGATAACAGAAAACGACGAACTGGCTCACAGAACACACTATGCATACCTTTGCTATTTACAAAAACCAGCTCCACCACCTCTAAGACAGCCTTCTCACTTTATGCTCCACATTTATGGAACTCTATTTCTGACGGACTACAATGGACACAACAACCTTCAGAAAAGTCCTAAAGACTCACATATTTAAAGACTGCTTTCCAGACAACATCACTTAACCAGCCACCATTCCAACTACTCACTCCCCCCATCCCCTCCCCTCCCCACGCCTACCCCCCCCCCCTCGACCAACACCAGTCATAAATGATATCCAGGACCTACAAACTTAAGTTAGTCACTTCCAAGATAAATCTCTCTGTATAATGTTCTGTTACAATGTAAACTGCTTTGACCATAGGATAAAGCGGTAGAGAAAAACTGTTAAATAAATAAATTCATGAAAAAAAACACTGGCCTTCAACTAACACCACCAACCATTAAAAGTGCCGGGCTACACCTAGTGGCTGACCACCATAATGAGCTCTGACCCACACGTAGTGCAGATCGCCCTGACAAAATCCAGCCCAAACCAAATCACTGGATCTAGCGCAGACTGCAATGATGAGAGAACTAGTCTAACACTAGTGAAGGGCACTAGATTCATACAATGAATGCCAGATTTACTCTAATACAGACAGCTGTATCTGTTTCACTCCAGCGCAGATGGCAGCAATGGGAGTTGGCTACCAGTAATGGGTGATAGTATTAACCTAGCACACACAGTTATGATGAGTGCTGGCCTACAACCAGCACAGTCCATAAAGAAGAATCTTGTCAAATACTCCACAATAATTCATATACAACATGGCAACAGTATAAATTATTTACAGCAAATACATTGACAATGAATGATTAGAGAGATCCTCAGCAGAGCACTATTTCATATGTGCTTACCCAACCATCATATGGTTTCATATAGTCCGTTTTTATTTAATTCATAATTTAATTCAAAACAACTGTAATCCATATTATGCTGTAACATCATACTTTTATATAGTTATCTTACAAAAGAGGCATCTCTCCAAACTGTTTGCCAAGAAACATCACATTCAAAGATGACACTCACAAAATCCAAAATGGTCTGTTTCAAGGATTGCACAAGAATTCCTTTACTTAGAGGCTTAGTCAAACTGGAAGTGGCATCAGTGGGATTTAAATTGTACCCTACAAAACCCAAAATCGACACACAACCAGCAGCAATGAGTGCTAGCTTACCCTTAATATAATGAAAAATTAGTGCTTTCCTTATCCGAATGTGATCCAGGTTGATGAGCATTGCCATTACACAACACAACACAACACAATACAATACAACCAGCAGCACTATGTGCTGGTCTACTTGCAGCACAACCAGCAGTGAGGGATGCTTTGTTGTTGGTTTTTTTTTTTTTTTGCAGTGCAGCTAGCAGTGAGGGAACAATAAGGAGCACAGTACCGGATACCGGTGTAAAGCATCCTGGTGTACCCTCAGAACAGTCAGCCTTTACATTCAAATGAATGCTGGTATTGCTGGCAAGGGTTTTTGTTTCTCCAATGGTAATGCTGCTTGTGCTGGAAGTAACAACCCAAATCAACTTGTCAGAAGACATTTCTGCTTCTTGCTATACCACAAGCAAAAGCTTTACTGTATCCATTGTTTTTAATAACTTACAGTTAGGAAAACTGATGGGAGATACACCCTGTCTGCTTTCTTCGATAGCAAACCGATCAGTCTTGATGCAGATCCCGAGTCAGAGCAAAGTAAAAAGCCTTCTTAATTCTCTTTCATTTATGTATTGTATGCTGCTTGCACTGCCAATCAATTGTTTGTACTCACAGTGCTATGCTGCAGGTGAAGCAAGGTCTCAGATTCCATGGGGCCTGCACCAGCACTAGGCCATGCCTGTTGCTTTCTCCCTTGTTCAACTCTCTCGATCTTTGCTGCCTTTTTTTTTAAAATTAAAAACAAACTCTATGGACCAAAACCTTAAGCTGTAAGCCCTAGTGCCTATGATTGCCTATCTGGTTTCCAAGGCCCTTAATGGGGGGACCCCAAGGAGGAACACAGCTCACTACCAGCTGAGTTCCAGAGAACCCCCCTAAGACCCTGAGGCCCTGAAACTGCAAAACTAGCACCGAAGTCAGCCTGCTCTGCTAGAACCTCTTCAGTCTTGCTGCACCAGACAACATCTCCCATGTGCCAGAGACAGAGCAATACTGATTTGCTTCCTGGCTGCACCAACATATACAGGGAAAGACGAGCCGATTTGCTCCGTCTCCACATCCTGGGAGGAAGGCAAATCTCACTGATCTGGATTGGTCTGGCATGGATGAAGAAACATTGTGATAAGGAAGCTTATCATAGCTCAGGAAGGAGCTATAGAAAAGGTGAAGTGTCTCTGAACAAGCAACCTGTCAGTGCTGGTAGAAATGAGAAAACAGAATTTTGCCATAAAAGACTACCAGTCCCAGAATGCACCAGGTTTCCAACAGCCATGAGAGGAGCTGAATTGGGGAAACGTGTGTTCAATCAGGAGGGCTATGAGGTAATCCCTAAGCACTCATCTCAAAGGGCAGGGCCTGATTCAGCACAGCTGCGCTGTGTTAGGGAGGAGCACTCATCTAAGCAGAATAAGAGTAGAGTTTATTCTACAGATGACATTCTTCATGATCACCTTGGATATCCAGAGAATTATCCTCAGTTTCATCTGAAGGATCATCAGAAGCAAAAGCCAAACCGGACGGACAGAGAGGGAAAGAAACCCTCTGGAAGAAAGAGGAGAAAAGCCTTTGAGAGGTCTAGAAGAGTCCAAAGCAGTACGTATACTGGGAAGTATTCCAAGGGCCAGCATACACCATTGGACTGGGGAAAGCCAGAGGAATGGTGCTGCAGAGCTAGGAATTACCAGAGGCTACCTGTGAAGGAGACGGCTGCACGTGGAAGGGACCCTAAGACCTGTGCCAGAAGGTATGTGAAGAGAGATCCAGTGTCCAGGGATCTGGATTGGAAGGCTGGACATAAGAACTGGACTACATACTGGCCAGGCTATATAGAGAGGAACTCTAGCAGCAATGGAAGCTCAGGTATGAACACTGATCTATGCCCTAGCTATAACCTTGAAAGACAGCAGGGAAACAAGTATTCTCCTGAAAATGCTCCATTGAGAGATTCATCTGTGCCAATCCATGATATTGAACCCATGCTTGTTGAACAAGGGGGAATAATAGCAGATGAGGACCCTGTTTATATGGACTGTTCTCTATCCAAACTCCGTTGGTAACTTTCTGTTATAAAGTACAGCAACCATCACAAAGAAATACAAATTTGTTCTTTAATCTACCCAGAAAAGCTCCTGAAGCAGGATTTGACCCACACAGTAGAAAGCAAGCCAGCTAAGGGGTTTCAGCTGGATAACTGCTAGCAATTAAGCCTTACCTAATTGCTTGTGAGCTAGGAGAGAATCACTTCTGTATCTATGTGGGAAGTAATCAGAAGTTAACCTGAAAAGAACAGTTTGTTTCTTGCTTTGTGGCTTTTCATTTGTTGTTTTCCTGATTTTGACTTTGTTTTTCCAAGTTAACACTGAAAGCAAGTAACCTAATTTATGTGCTACCAAGCATATCTGTGTTGGGAGAAATAACCCCATAAATAAATATCTTATTGGCTTTACCCAAGAGCACAACTAAATTATTGTCAGCAGCTGTGTCTGGTGTGAATGAACTACATTGCCCACAATACCTTGCAAATCATATAGAAATATGTACTTGCCAAGAGTGTGAAGATTCTCACCCAGGCAGCCGTCTGACAACATGTATTTTCTAGATACACAGAATATCTAAGCCAGATGGCTGCCATGTGACACATATGAGTTTTACACTTAAGACGACAGCCCGGTAATCTTTTGATGGTGCAGCACATCTGACGGATTTTCTTCAACAATGCCTAAGTGTACACATACACCAAAGTTTCTCCTCCTAAAGAGCCAGCTTAGATGACCATGGATGGTTTTGTCCATCAGACACCAACTGGGTGAGTCATCTAGCTGCCCTGCTCTTGTGTGCTCTGTGAGGGCAGAGTGGGTGTTTGGAGCAGGGGCATCAATATTTGCCTTAGGACTCAGAAGGGCACACGTCTCTACCCCTGCAGCTGCAGAGATCGAGGAAGTTGTTGGGGTTGACTCAAAAGATCGCTTACACAGTTCTACTTCCAGCAAGTTATAGGGTTGGACAAAGAAATTGAAGTGAGATCTGTGAAGGAAGGAGGGTTTTGGCTGGGACCAAAGGGAGACCCTGTAATGCAGAGACTGATGGATCTGGACAGAGCTATTCTCGAAGGTACTGAAGAACCAGCTAACTTTATGTTGTGCCATTAATGACCTTAAGAACATAAAATATGCCATATTGGATCAAACCAAGGGTCCATCAAGCCCAGTATCCTGTTTTCAACAACAGACAATCCAGGTCACAAGTATCTTGTCAGATTCCCAAAAAAGGTACACAGATTCCATCCTGCTTATCCCAGGAAGAAACCTTAAGAAGGCTTTTCTGAATGATATGCAGGCTTTAAAATTGAAAAACAGATTTTGGAGGACAAGATGGAGTCAGAGTTGATGGCTAATGAGACTTCTCCTGACAGTGTTTTATCTTCTATCGCTAGACACTATTAGGAATTTAAATCCTTGGTGGCTAATGACAATTTGATCACTGCTAGGAAAGTGTATCCAAATTACTTTAAAAATATGAGTTATTAAGATAGCAAATGTGCAAACTCTCTCAGTGATAGAACTGTTTAAGAATTGCAGGATGGAATGTATTAATTGCTCATAGTAAACCTCTCCCCATAGCAAAGGCATTTTTTTCTTTCTAAGCCTGCCACTACTTCAGAACAAATGTCATTTTTGACATATGAGCTGGAAATGTCTGATACAACTGTTAATGTCCACTGTCAATTACAGCTGTCCTAGAGCCACATAAAAATGGATTTGTGGGTTAAACTAAAAGAGGCAATAAAAGGGACAAGGGATATATATGTCAGGAAAGTAAATGAAAGCAAGAGGAAAATGAAATCTATATGGTTCACCAAAGAAGTGGCTGCACAAATAAAGGCAAAACCCCCCACAGCTTTAACAAAATTCAGAAGATCACAAAAAGAGAAACATAGAAAAGAATACAGGATAAAGCTAAAAGAGACAAATAGAAAAATAGGGATAGTAAAAGCAAAGGCAGAAGAAAAGATGGCTAAACATGTGAAGCATGGAGACAAAACATTTCAGGTATATTCGGAAGAAGAGGAAGATCAGAGGTGGAATTGCAAGACTCAACAGTGCTGAGGACAGATTTGTGGAAAGGGACATTGAAAAAGTGAAAATTCTAAGCAAATACTTCTGTTCGGTATTCACAAAAGAAAATCCTGGTGGACTTTGTAAAATTGACGAATATACAAATGGGAATGGAGTAGATACCACACCATTTAGAGAAGATGATGTTTTTGAACAGCTTGCAAAAACTAAAAGTGGACAAGGCCATGGGACTGGATGGAATACACCTCATGATACTGGAGAAGCTCAGAGAGGTTCTGGCAGGGCCTTTAAAGGATGTTTTTAATAGATCCTTGTGGGTTCTGCAGGACTGGAGATGGGCTGATTTGGTACCTCTTCAAAAGTGGTAATAGGAAAGAGGTGACAAACTATAGGCCAGTAAGCCTTACCTCTGTGGTGGGAAAAGTAGTAGAGGTGCACTTGAAAGAAAGAAACGTGGACTTTCTGAAAACCAATGGATTGCATGATCCAAGGCAACATGGTTTTACCAGGGGAAGATCATGCCAAACTAACTGGATTGAGTTCTCTGACTGGGTGACCCGGGAACTAGATCAAGGGCATGTGATAGATGTGATTTACCTAGGATTTCAGCAAAGCCTTTGATACGGTTCCTCATAGGAGGCTTATCAATAAACTGAGCAGCCTGGGGATAGGTCCCAAGGTGGTGAACTGGATCAGAAATTGGTTAACTGACAGACGACAGAAGATAGAGGTAAACGGAACTCACTCAGAAGAAAGAAAGGTGCGTAGTGGTGTGCCTCAGGGATCGGTCCTGGGACAGATACTGTTCAATGTATTTGCGAGTGATATTGCGAAAGGATTGAATGGCGAAGTCTTTTTGCAGATGACACAAACATTTGCAACAGGGTAGACACTTCTGAAGAAGTGGACAACATGGGGAAAGATCTAAAAACACTGGAAGAATGGTCTAATGATTGGTAATTAAGATTTAATGTGAAGAAGTGCACAGTCATGCACTTGGGAATGCAGAAATCCAAAGGAATCGTATGAGATAGAGGGAGAGAGATTAGTGTGCACAAACCAGGAGAGGGATTCAGGAATGCTCGTGTCCGAGAATCTCAAGGTAGCGAAACAATGCGACACGGTAGTAGCCAAAGCTAGAAAGATGCTGGGTTACATACAGAGAAGAATAACCAGCAGAAAGGAGGAGGTATTAATGTGCCTGTACAAGTCATTGGTGAGGCCTCACTTGGAGTATTGTGTTCAGTTTTGGAGACCATATCTCACAAAGGATATAAAAAGAGTTGAAACTATTCAGAAGAAGATGACCAAAATGATTTGGAACCTGTGCCAGAAGACCTAGAAGAGACTTGAAGACCTAAATATGTATACCCTACAGAAGAGGAGGGACAGGGAAGATATGATACCCTTTTAAGTATTTAAAAGTCTGTATCAAAGAACAAAAAACATTTTTCAAAGAAAGGAAAGCTGTAAAACTAGAGGGCATACGATGAAGCTGCAAGGTTTTACCACCTTGCAGCTTCATCGTATGCCCTCTAGTTTTACAGCTTTCCTTTCTTTGAAAAATGTTGTTTGTTCTTTGAAATGCCCTTCAGATGGAGGTGGTGGTGGCAAATACCCTGATGGAATTCAAAATGGCATGAGAAAGACAGTGAATCCCTTCATCCTCTTGTTATAAAATCACAGCTAACTTAAATATCTTTTATACTTCAATAGAGGGGAGCCGACCTGCACAGAGCAGCAGGTACACCACTTACTGGGCAGACTAGATGGACCATACTGGTCTTTATCTGCCGTCATATACTATATGTTACTATGTAGAAATGTTGCCAAGGACTTTATGGGTTGTTAAGGTCAGACTGTTTCCTGATGTGTCCAGAATGACGCAAGTTAAGAGGAAAGCTTTTTCAGCCCTGAGATCAGACTTTTTGAAAATTAGAGCAGTGTGTTAGTCTCAGGGGCATGTTTACTAAGCTGGGCTAATGGTCAGCACATGCTATTTGTAACTAGGTTCCATTGAATAACATGGGACCTAGTTATCAATAGCATGTGATGCTTAGTAAACATGCCCTTTACACTGAGCAAGATAACGTGGTAATATTTCACTTTTCTATGTCGTCAACTATGCCTGCAGAAAAGCCCTCTCTCAGTAATAAGAGCCCTGCCTCTGTGGAACTCTGAAAATATTTCATTGTTTATATTTTCTCTTCATAACAACTGTAGGCAGTGTATTGTTTGACTTCTTTCTCTTGTTTCTCTTATATTATCTTCTTTCTTCTCTTCCTTCTTGTGTCTGTCTTACTAACTCAAGCTGACTGGGTTTTCTGTGTGGATTAGTTTTTGCTATTTATTTTTGCCATGTAGCTTGTATGTGATATGTTAAGTGTTGTACTGCATGTTACAAAATGCCACAGTTTACAAAATAATAATAATAATACATGAAGTAGTTAAAAATGAAAAAAAGATGTAATTTATTTTACTGTTCTTATTATTGCTAAGTATAGAAAGGACAAGTCCAGGATTCTGATGATGTTCAGTACTGTCTCTGGTCAGATTAGGATTCTGGCCTGTTGATAGACGGTAAAATTACACTTTTGTTCTGCCAAACGAATACAGACAAATGGGCTTCTCCCAGACCACACAGGTAAAGGTCATACGAACGTACCACGCACAGCCTTCTCTGTGGCTTATAAACCAAGTCAGCCATCTTCAGTTCTGAGTACCGGGATGACCCAGTGGCTGCCCTGCAGGTGTCTTCTGGTGGGATGTCTTTACAGAGACCTGAGCCCCGCCTGCCTGACATGAGTCTGCTCATCAACCTCTTAGCACATGTTGTCCTTTAATAGGTTAATGCACTAGATCCTTTAATCCAGGTTAACAGGTAAGATCCTCCTCCCCACCATTGCATCCTCCGAGGTTTGGGAGAGGGGCATCTCCTTTGAGGTTTGCCACAGCTCATTAGGGCAGGATTTACTATGGCTGTTTCCTATTCTCTGTCTATGGGAAAGAGCTTAATAAATCAGGCCCTTAATATGCCATTGCACCATGCTGACAGAAACCAAGAGGCTTCTATCCCCTTCTCCCATCCTGCAGCATCCTAGCAACAATGTCCCCTGGATAGCTGTGCATGAGCAGGGCTGGTGCAAGGATATGAGGTACCCTAGGTGAATCCTCATTTATTATTAGCATTTAGCTCACGCCTTTTCACAATCTAAGTTTGTACCTGAGGCAATGAAGGGTTAAGTGGCTTGCCCAAGGCCACAAGGAGTGCCAGTGGGATTTGAACCCTGGTCTTTCTAGCTCTAGGCTGCTGCCCTAACCACCAGACTACTCCTTACACCCCCACCCCTAACTGCACTCCTTTCTGGAACCTGTAGCAGGGGCAATAGCATTAAAACAGCAACACAGCGCTTATCCAAAGCCTCTGGCACTACGTGCTTTTGGTGCTCACTTTGAACAGCCGCTTCCACCTCTTCAGATACAGACTCTCTTGCAACGCTGTCACTCTTGGTGACCACCTAGTTTATCTAATGAGTAGTGCTGGTCCTGTGCAAGAGGTGTTTGCCTTCTGGCTTCTATAACTGTGGTCCAGGTCCCATCAATCTGTCCTTGGAGCATGAGAGACAGATAAGACAGATACCTTGTCCTCACCCAGTCTGCCTCTCTCATTCCCTCCCCCCCTCCTCACTCAGCTTGTTCCCAGCAGTCTCAATCTCTTCATCCTTAGCCAGTCTGCATCTCTCATTCACCCTCTCCCCCTCCCCTACCCCCTTCCCTCCCACCCCTCCCCCAGCCTGCCTCTCATCTCTCCCAACCTCTACTAATATTGCCTTACTGACTCGCTTTCTCCACCTCTCCTCCAGCAATCTGAACTGCCCTCCCCCCCACTGGCCAATTGCTCCCAACCACTAATAAGTCCCCCCCTCCCTTTCACTTAAATGTTTTCTTCTGCTACTCCTACTTGGCTGGCTCCCCTGCAAAAATGGACACGCTGCATCTGCATTATGTCACTGTTGAGCTCTCACTGGATTTGAACTGTATGGTGCAGAAGAGCTCATTGATCATGCTGCCTCAAGTATCACAAGATTTGAAACCATAAGATCAATATGCTCTTCTTGCACATCATGGCTCCAATTGTTGAGATGCAGATGTAAAGAAAGCATGTTTCTATGGGGGGGGGGGGTGGGCGGCGGGGGAGCCAGTACTAAAAAGATATGAAATCCTAGGTGCCAGGGTCCAACTAGGCTTCATGGTGAGCTGGCACCTGTGATTTGCCAAATCCTGCTTTAGAATCTCAAGATATTGAACAAGGAATGTCTAGCTGGTCTCCTGAAGGGAGCAGTGCTTTTGAGATATCAATTCCCTACATCGTCCACTGAAGATCTGCTTTGGTTGCGATGCCTGTTCAACAACCAACAATGAGAATGACTGTTAGGGCAGCTTAAACTTCCTTCTTTGAGATTACCTGCATGACCCCAGACCAAAGTGGGTCCAGGGTGCCTGGATAATCCTGGCCAAATCCATAGCCAAGGCAGTGTGACCATGTGAGACCTAAGCTGGGATCAGATATCCTAAGTCTTCCATTCTGATTTCTGGGCCACCCTGACCAAAATGGTACTAAATACTGCAATTGATTTGAATCATACCCTTGAATCATATCACAGCATTTCACCATGGCATATATAGATACAAGTAGATCATCCTTCTTGCCCTGCTCCTAGGCTCAAGACAAATGGCCTCATGAATGTGTCCCAACATCAGGACAGGACTTATACTGAACCGTTGCACAGCTTCATGTGATTTCTGAAATTGTAATCTTGATGGCTTTGAATTGTTAACACATAGGTGGAATTAATTAAATAGCTGGCTCAACAAGAACTAACTTGACTGTTTGGAGGCAGGCAGAGAGGAAGGTATTTTTTTTTTAACATCAGAAAGATAATGCTTTTCACTTTATTGGATGGTGAGGCTCAGCTCATTGTGACCTGTGAGCCTTGCTCATGTCTTTCCCCATAACTCCTCCTCTCCCATCCACATACTTGCCAGGCTGGATAATGTGCAGTTTATGAGATCCTAATGCCTTCAAGTCTACCCAGGTCATTGCTCATAGACAGCTACCTTATGGAAAAAATAAACTCCCTGCTGAAGCCCATGCTATGCTAGTCAGATCAATGAGAACTAAGGCTGTGTAGCTTCCTCAGCATCCTATTCCTCTCCCCTGAATAGCTGTACCTCAGAGTGTTTCTCCTTCCCTAGGCTTCTACTTCCATATCCAGGTTAGTATGGAGCTGAAGGGCCTCTAAGGTCTTTTTTGCACAGAGGCAATTCAACTTATCAGGATAGAGGGAGGTTCTATATGCCTGAAGTTCCATCAACTTTAGCTCCAGGGAAGACATGACAGTAGGAGATAGAGAAGCTTCTCCTGTTCCCTATTGGTCACTAAACAGCTCTGAATGCTTGCTGGCACCTGCTGCTTTCTTGCATGCTACTGCTGCACATTCTTCTCTGCAAGAAGGTACTACTGCTGCTAGTAAGCATTGCAGCCAGAGCTCCTTAGTCCCTAGTAGAGGGGATCTCCATGCCACACTGCAAGGATGGTTTCCTAGGAAAAGCAGACCAGCCATGCATGACTGACACCTCTTCTCATCCCTTGCTCTGGCAGTTTGCTTACACAGAGCCCTCTGCCTCAAGAGCCGTTTTTTGTTTCTGCATCAGTATATACATCTGTCCATCAGCTAGAGACCGAATGACTTCCAAGCTGCCCTCATAAAACAAACAATTTAGCTTCGTCTCCATCTGCTGACAGGAGAAAGAATAACCCCATTTGTATGAGCTCGTTTGGCACAGACTACAATTAATACAACATATTTTCCTGCTAATGTTCCGGTTTTCCCACTTTTCCCCATTTTTTAAGCGGCGCAATAATGTTCTCTGTCAGCTTTGGGCACTGTGCATCACTTCATCTTCCTTTTGCACGGTACAGCAAGGAATGCACCTCTGTTTGGATTTCTCTAGTGCGGTACTGCATGTAAATTTGGCATGCTGGGGATTTCCAATCTCTTTTTCTGAACGTGGCGAGAGTTGTGTTGCCTCTCTCGATTAGATTATAAACCCTGACAAGCAGGGGCTATTACTTGCACATACACAGCTCTGTTTACGCCTTGTAGCGCTATACAACTGACTAGCAGTAGTCGGTCTGTTCTCTGTATACAGCTCTTTATCTTCCCCGTGATCTCAAAAGAAACTGGGTACACGATGCGCTGGCGTCATACCCAGAATGCACTGTACGACAAAATGGCGCTTACCGAATCGTTAACTAAAGCTTAATCTGATACCGTCATCATAAACTAAAATCCTTCATATCCGCCCCTTACTAATGCAAAACAAACTAGACCTTCCTCGCGATCCCATGTAGGTTCTGCTGCAGCGACGAGGTTTTCTATCCACGACTCCCTCACTGACCCAACCCGAGATTCTCTTACCTGCTGCGGCTTGTCCAAGTCACTGTTCAGCAAATGATTTAATTCCACAAACATTTTTCAGAGCCTGTGCAGCTATGCATTCCCAAGGCCAGGTTGCAGTGTGGTCGTTAAGGGGTGTAGAGGCCCGTTTCCCTGACAACGATACTTCCGGTTACTAAGGGGCTCCATGTGGGACAAATCATTTCCGTTTTCGGTGGAAGAGGCGGAATCTGTAGTGTGAGGGTTTGTTCTTGTTTTTTATGTTGGAGTTCAATTCACGTTTTTACACTTGTTTCGCCTTTTTGGGCAGGAGTTGTTGAAAAGGTAATATGTTTTATCCCCCCCCCCCCCCTCAGGTTATTTCATCCGCAGAACGCTGAAGCAAGGCATACATAGGAGATGGGAGCTCATATGGGGAGTTGTGCAGCGACACGAAGAGGCGGCTGCCCCCTTCAGCCCTTTCTTCTTGACAACGGTCACCCATCATCATTGTTGGATTTCTTTAAGAATCATTCTTCCCCTATCCTAGGGTTACTAGATTTTTGTGGAGTGGAGGAGTGGCCTAGTGGTTGGGGCAAGGTACTTCAGGCCGGAAGGTCGGGGTTCAAATCCCACTGTGACTAGAGGACAGCAACCTTGGGCTGGAAGGACTGGGGTTTCTAGTCCCACAGGTGCTCCTTGTGGTCTTGGGTAAGCCACTTAACCCTCCATAGCCCATGTTCCCTGTAAAATAGTTATCTCCAAGTTATAATGCCCTGTTCAATATAATTTCAGTTTGTTCAATGTAAACCACACTGATGCAGAATAGCACAGTATATAAGAGAATATAAATAAAACCTAAGACACTTGAGTAGAGTAGAGTAGAGCTGAGCTGGGGGGGGGGGTCCTTTCCTCTGACATCTTTTCCCCTTATAATTTGAAATGACCAGTCTAAATAGCATATAGTAATTTAAAATAAAAATAGCAGCCCTTCTTGACTTATACATCCATACTGTACATATACACTTAAACTTTATTTTATAAATATAGATATTCTATATATTTCTAAAATTCCTCTTTTTTCAGAAATTAATTTTTCATCTTCTCTTATTAGAGGGGTTTGCAGGTGACGCAATATCCTCTGCTTCTGTCCCCACTGAAATCGGGGACAGGAGGTGGTTATAGTTCATGGAGTCAGGGACACTACTTCATAATTGGGGATAATCCCTAAAAATCATCTGGTAACCTTACCCTACTCCCTGTAGGGGTTTAAGTGATTTGATAAAATAGCCAAATGCAAAACCACTTAACAAATTAATGTTACAGAAACTGACTCGTCAATGACTTTTCACATCGCTATAGGCTTAATGAATTAGTCCCAAATGGTATCATATACTAAGCAGGGATTCATTTGTGGCCAGAATAGTATTTTTTTTTTTGGGGGGGGGGTCTTTTTTTAACGTTTTATTCTGTCCAAGCCATGAGAATGCTAAAAAGGAATTGCACATCTCAGATTGAGAAAAAGCATTGTTGCTCACTTGTAACAGGTGCCTTCTGGACAGCTGACTAGATCGAGTACAAAAGTGGGTGACCTCATTAGAAGGCACCCAAATGGAACAGCTCTCCAGAACCTGATGTAAAGTTCTGATCACATGCGACTCTTCCCACATGCAGCAGTCCTGTCGGTGAGTTCCATATCCAAAAAATGTAATGCACCTCTCAGGGAAGGGATTGTGTGCTTGATCAACCCCGCTGTCTATGGAAAACACTTGTTATGGGTGAGCGACACAAGTGAGTTACCTTGCTTGGAATCATCAATTTTCAGGAGCAGCCCCATTATTTATTTATGTATTCAATTTGATAACATTCATTACTAACTCACTCAAAGAACCATGTTTACTAAATGTTAGCATGTGCCACTGAGCCTGTAAGAATAACATGGGTACTGCAGCAGATAGAGCACATTAATGTTTAGTGAACATGCTCCAAAGCATGATGCGCAGTAAAATGTCACTTAAAGATGGTTACATTTTTGTACTTTTTATCATCATCCCACCCTACCACACACCCCATCCCATTATACACAGAAACAGAAAATGACGGCAGAGATTATGAAGAAGATATGAGATTTGCAAAGTTACAAAGATAGATTGACCAGCACAGTTCAACTAAATGCATTGTCTCTGATTGTAAACTGGTCCAAACAGTAGTGTGAATGCTGTACCCTGTTGTGTGGTAGGGCAGTGTGTGTGAGAGAAACATGATCTGCTGCTGCTGCTTGTGTTGTATCTGTTGAACAGTGGGACTGTTAGTTTGATGCAGAAACCCCACACAGGGTTTCCTAACACAAGTTTAATGCAAACATTTTATGCAGCAATGCTGTAAGCAAACAGCATGCAAATAATTCACAGGTACACTACCAAAAAACTGCCTCCAGTTTTGCAACTGATTCCTATAGATTTTGGGGTGCTGAATCCAGGAAAAATAACCAAAATGTTCCATCACGTCACGTTTTCTTGCAAAATTAGATTTCTTACCCATATAAGGAATGTTCACATAATTTCTTTTTAGCCGACTGCAGTTTATTTTCTTGGCCCAAAATAGAGGTTGTAATGGTTAACTAACTAGAAACACTCCCTCATGATATTTTACAGTGTTTTGCATTCATTTTATACATTAACAGGACAATTGGGAGGCGGGGGGCTAAATCCAGTACTCGCGCTGGCGCATGTTCTTTCCTGTTCGCCTCGCCTCGTTCGCTCGCTCGCTCGCTCAAACACGGTGGTTGCGACATGAACGTTCCTGTCAAATTTCAGTTTCTTGCAAGTTCATTATTACCTTTTGTTTGCTCAGTCATAATCCAGCTTTATTCCGAAGTGGTTCACTACAGTTGTAGTTTGCAGTGCTGTGTATTTGTGATGGCTCACAGAGCCAGAGGTTGCGTCAACTCTCCGGACAGTTTTTGTTTTATTTGTGGGGAATATACCGTGAAAAAGCGGCAGAGGAACATTTCTGCATTTATTAAAAAAGTATATTTCGCCTATTTCGGTTTGAAGTTAGGCGATCAAGACAAACCGTGGGCTCCTCACAAAGTGTGCAAGACATGTGAGGAAGATCTACGCTTATGGATGAAAGGTAAAAAACAAGCATTTCGTTTCGGAATACCTATGATGTGGCGTGAACAAAGAGACCACAGCAGTGACTGCTATTTTTGCTCTTGCATTGTGAAGGGATACAACTTAAAAAATAAGAACGTAATAAGTTACCCCAACCTTCCCTCAGCAATTAGGCCTATGCCTCATAGCAACGAAGTACCTGTGCCTGAACCACCAAAATCTTTGGATCATATTTGTGTGGACGGTTCTGATCATGATGAGACTCATCAGATGGCTTTTCCCGATGAGTCCAGTACTTCCGAGTTTGAAACTGAACCAGATCCGAAACCTGAACTTTTCTCTCAAGCTGAATTGAATGATTTAGTCCGGGATTTAGGACTCCCAAAAGATGCTGCCCAACTGCTAGGTTCTCGGCTTAAACAGAAAAATCTATTGTCACCAGAAACAACTTTTTATTGGTACCGCAACCGCGAGACACAATTTTTGAAGTATTTCAGCAAAGAGGAAGATTTGGTATTTTGCAACGATATATACGGAGTGATGGAAAAGTTTAAACTCAAGTATGATCCTGCTGAATGGCGGCTGTTCATTGATTCGTCAAAAGAAAGCATAAAAGGTATTCTTCTTCATAATGGCAACACATTCGCTTCAGTTCCTATTGCTCACTCTGTTATTCTCCAAGAAAAATACGAGAATTTGGCCCTGATTCTTCAGAAGATTCGTTATGATGAGCATAAGTGGATGATTTGTGGAGACTTTAAAATTCTATCCATGCTATTAGGGCAGCAATCCGGTTTCACCAAATATCCCTGCTTCCTTTGCTTGTGGGATAGCCGGGCCCGCGACCTACACTGGGGGAAAAAAGACTGGCCAATTCGGGAGTATTTGAGACCCGGTGAGAAAAATGTTCTTCATGAGAGCTTGGTACCTCGTGATAAAATTCTATTACCACCTCTCCACATTAAGTTGGGTCTCATTAAGCAATTCATCAAGTCCCTTCCAAAAGATGGTGAGTGCTTTCGGTACCTTTGCTCAAAGTTCCCCCGACTTTCTGAAGCAAAGCTAAAGGAAGGAGTGTTTGTTGGCCCTGATATAAGGAAACTCATTTCAGATGGAGCATTCGCTGAAACGATGTCTGAGAAGGAAAAAGAAGCCTGGGATTCCTTCAAGGATGTTGTTCTCAAATTCTTGGGGAACAGGCGGGATGAGAACTATAAGGATATTGTTGCCAGGATGCTCAATGCCTTCAAAGAACAAGGCTGTAACATGAGCCTGAAAGTCCATTTCTTGCACTCCCATGTGAACTACTTTCCCGAAAACTTGGGGGCGTACAGTGAAGAACAAGGTGAAAGGTTTCACCAGGACATCAAGGACGCAGAGAGAAGGTACCAAGGAAGATGGAACACCACTATGATGGCTGATTTCTGCTGGTTGCTGCTGCGGGAAACCCCAGATGAAAAATACGCCAAGCAGCGCACCAAGAGAAGCATTCGGGGGAAGAAGAAACGGGCCCACCAGGAGATTGATTGACCCAAGAATGACTTTAAAATCTAAACTGTGTTGACAAATATCGTGTTTTTACTAAACTTTGAAATAAAAATTTGCTAGTTATTACCACAGTGTCGGATCTCATTTATTAGAATTTTATTTTCACACCATCGGGTGTTTGTCTTCATGTATTGCAATGGTGCGGTTTGCGTTTTCTATTCTTACATACATACCTGTACAACATTTTTTGCACATTTCTTTGCTTTGCTTTGTGTCTAACCTCGCTCTTATATGCTCAATGTTTGTGCACATGTATGTGGCTGTTTTAAGTGCAGACAATTTTGCTACCATCACAGTGTGTTTTGTTGACATTACTCTATTCTTATGTGCTGCCTTGTTACAATTTTCTTTATTCTTTTTTGAATAACTACTAAACAATTAGTATAAAGAATTCATCCAAGAAATGTTTATCTCGATCGCACTCAATCTGAAACGTTCACCTCAAACTGCTAACCCAATGTAGCAAAAAATCTGTACGTGATGGAGCAAATTGGTTACCAGATTTGGATTCAGCGCACCAAAAAACGTAAAAATCAATCGAAACATTAGAGGCAGTTTAAAAAAAATTTTTTTTAGTGTACCTGTGTAATTTGTGCTCAAAAAATTCAGCACTAAGCAAGGGGAGAAAGCCAGACACATGCACCTGTGTGCATGTATTAGATGCTTTAAAAATAATATAATTTGAGGTCTGCCTTTTATGGCAGACTGACCTGGCCCAGTGCATCCCAGGATGCACAGCTCAGGATCAGTTGCTACCAGCTAGCTTGCTTTCTGTATCGGGAGCAAGACTAGCACAAGAAAATTTGTAGCAAAATGTTGCGCTAGAGCATATCACAGTTTGTACAGGTTTATCCTGTGCTTCAGCTTTATGTGTGAGGGAAGTTAGCATGGCTGCTGTCTTTGTGCTGTACCTATTCTCTTGAGTCTGTGTGTCTGAGGGAAACTAGCAAGGCTGCTGTCTGTGCTGCATCTATTCTGTGATGGGTAAGTGCGTGTGTATGTGAAGCCTGTTTGGTTGCTGCCTGTGCTCAGTGGAGGGGCAGTGTGTGTGAAGGAAATTTCTGCAGGTCTGGATTTTATTTTATTATTTATTTAACCATTCCTTTATACTTAGCTTTATATAAGTCAAAGTGGTGTACAGATGACTGAACTCGACATCCCAAGGAAAGTAACTTAATTCAACTTACAAATGCAATTTAAACAAATGTTGAAAGTGCTAAGTACACAGGACAAAAAGAAGACCTCTCTCACTTACTTTACTTCAAAGAGTTGCTGCCATAGTACTCTGGCCCAACAACCCCATTCCTGCTTTCCAGGAATGCTGCTGTCTGGGGACCCTCTTCACTCTTTGGGTTAAAGGGGAGGGTCTGTTTCCTCGCCCCTTGGTCCTGCCTGTTAGCACAGGATATTAAATGTTGCCCTAGCTTTCTGCACTGTAGTAGGACAGTGTGTGTGTAAGAGAAACTTGCATTGCTGCTGTCTATACTATATCTATTCTATGGTGGAGGAAGCTTGTACTACTACTGCCTGTGCTGTACCTGACGTATGGTGGAGCACTGCATGCATGAGGGAGGTTGCACCTATTCTGTTTAATGGTGGACTGTTGATTTAATGCCTGTCGTGAGTACTGAATTCATTAAACAGATAATGATGCCCATGTACTGTTGAGCAAAAAACTCTGTAAATAGCTCTTTGTCTGCTACAGTAGTGCATAAAGATCAATTTAAGCCCAGATCACTATAACAGACCTCAAAGATTAATCTGTATAACCCCATCTTCACATAAGGAAACAACTCACACCAAGAAACCATAATATACCTCCCTCAACTGTGCTTTAGTCAACGCTCGATCAATCCGTAACAAATTTAACACCATACTGGATTAAATACAGAACCAAAACATAGACATTATGTGTGTCACGGAAACATGGCTTGCTAACACAGATAATGTCATTATAAACCAAATCACCTCTCAATAATACACAACTCCACAAGACCCTCACAAAGAGGCGGAGGTGTATTAGTTATTGCAAAGTCACACCTAAAATTTAATACCATCTTCACCTTCCATTCTGAAGAAAGCAATATAATAACTATATAAAACAAGCAGTTAGCACTCTGCCTCATATACAGAGCCCCAAATGCAAACGAAGAGGAGCTCTCAATCATCCTGGAACAAGTCTGCTCCCATACCACTCAGAATAAACCCCTCATCCTAGGGAACCCCATCCTCCCATCTCTGCCTGTTCAGATAGGAGACACTTTCTTTGATGCTATGAAAGACCTGCAAGAAACTCCCCAACCCACAAGAAGGGAGGAATCATCAACCTTATCTTTGCTCCGAACCAATATTACATCAAAGACTTAGTGACACACATAACAGTCATCCCAATCCCATGGTCTGACTATCACTTGATCAACGTCTCCATAACCTCCCCAATAATGAATGACACATCTGAGCCTACACTCAAGGAAAAAAGGAGATTTCAATCCTTCAACAAAGATAAATTCCTAAAAGAAGTGCTACCAGAACTAGACCAAATTACAACAGACCTTGACACCACAATTACTAAC
Organism: Ichthyophis bannanicus; assembly: GCA_033557465.1. Lineage (NCBI taxonomy): Eukaryota > Metazoa > Chordata > Amphibia > Gymnophiona > Ichthyophiidae > Ichthyophis > Ichthyophis bannanicus. The sequence continues at coordinate 190,728,118 of CM066031.1, read as the reverse complement.
TGGCATAAAACTCTTCATAATGCTGCAATTGTTCCAGACAAGCTAATCCAGAACAACAGGTGGAAACACAATGCCCCCTGGTACCCGACTGAAATCAATGAGCAAAAGAAACTACTGTGGAAAATGGAAAGGAGATGGCGTCAAACTGAAAGCCAACACCACCTAACAAAATACAACGAAAGGCAAGCCCTATACCATGGCACAATAAACAGCTACAAAAAGGAATATCACTCAAACTTAATAATGAAATCCATTAACAAACCAAGGGAGCTCTTCACCATAGTAAGTTGTCTAATAAAAGAACCAATGGAACCAGATGATCAAACTCAATATCCCCACAAGACCTGACAGACTTCATACAGCTGAAGTACATTCAGACATCGCTTCAAAAACCAAGCAAATCCAACCTATACCACATCATGGATGCTACATGGAATACATTTCAAATTCCAAGAAGAAAACAGCTTGACTCTATTATAACCAACATTAACATGACTACTTCACCTATTGATCCATGTCCGGTTAACTGGATTAAGCAAACAAAAGAATATCTAACACCATACATACAAAAGTTTGTCAAATCATCACTCACTCAAGGATATCTCCCCCCTCAACTCAAGCAAGCCTCCATTAGACCAATCATGAAGAACAATAGTCTCAACAAAAAGGACCCAAGCTCCTTCTGCCCGATATCAAGTCTCGCATTCATAACCAAGATAATCGAAAGATAGTATCAACTACAAGACCACATAGACACATACACCCCGCTGGACCCCATCAGTATGGATTTAAACAAACCACAGTGTTGAAACCCTGATTACTTTACTTATGGACACCATCGTTACAGGCATAGACAATGTACTACATGGCTTCGTCTTATGCTTTATAGATATCACTGCTGTTTTTGACTGTTAACCACAACACCCTGCTACAGAGACTACGAGACACAGGAATAGATAGTACAGTTCTAGACTGGTTCCTCTCATACCTGTCCCATTGTAACCAACACGTGAGAACCAAACACAAACAGTCTAAACCTTTTACACAATACCAGGGTGTTCCACAAGGCTCGGCCCTCTCTGCACTGTCGTTTAATATACATATTCAACCAATTTGCAATATTATAAGACAACACAACATCCACTACAGAATATATGCAGATGGTATAATGATATTCACCCACATTAACACCAATCACCCGGATTACTCACAAATCACAGCATGCCTTGAATCAGTGTCAAAGTGGCTCAAAGGACAAAATCTTTCCATAAACTTAAAAAATTCCAAATTAATGCATATTACCAGAAATACTAAATTCTCCCCACTGGATTCATTCAAGATCCTGGACTACACCCTAACCAACAAACAAGAGGTCAAATACCCTGGAGTAACCATTGACCATCAACTCGGTTTCCAACCTCACATAAAGTGAACGAGAAGAGGTGCAGACATCAACATCCTGGAAACCCAGCAAGCAGTCCAGTTGCAGTAGAGCCATCTCTCTCTATGCTCCCCAGCTATGGAATGCCCTCAAAATGTGCAATAAAAGACCCACTAGACTTCAGGAAAGCCATTAAGACCCACCTATTCCTTGAATACTATGATCCCACCTAGAAGAACAAATACCACAATAATACAGTGGTACATAGCAGACATCTGCTGAATGTAGCATTAACATATCAATCCGCTACAATGTTTCTGTATATAGTTAGCAATTGTAAATGTATCATTACTCCATATAATCCTCCATGTTTTAGTTCCCTGTTTCATGTAAAACTTATTGCTGTAATTGTTCCATGTGAATCGTCTTGAATTAATGATAAGGCGGTATAGAAAAACTTGTTAAATAAATAAATACATCAATAAAGATCTAGGACACTTACCTTCTCATTTTAATACAATAACCCCTCAAACAAGCCATCTTTTTGAGGCCGGATAAATAATAGATGTCATCAGATAAGGATCATTGATTAGCCAACCCAGTCTACCCACTTGCCAATGTCTATGCTGCTGATCATACTTCCTTGCTTTTACCAATACCCTCTTAGATGGTGGCTGTATCTATCTGTGAAAACTGTTTTTGTCATTGGCTGGGAGTATAGCCAAGTTATCCTGCTCCCCACTAACAATGATGCCCATCTTTAATGCTTCTTTATTAAAAAGAAAAAGGCAAATTCAAGTCTTGAAGGCCTACACATAGGGACTACTACAACTGGAAATAGATCTGCATTTGTAAGTATTTATCTTCTGGAATATATTCTAAATCTTGGGGGAAAAGGGTAATCTTTGGGTTAAAGCATATAAATCTGTGTATTTTAGAAATCAGTGTGTTTGCTGAGTCAGTCAGATCTTAGTACCACCAGAGAGCTTTTTATTTAAATCAAATCAGAGTATAGCGTAGCATACAAGTAGAATAAATAGTCTCTGCATACAGAGAACTAAACTTGTTTCTAGTGACCTTAACAAGAGGCCTTTCAGTTAGGAAGCAAAAGATCTGTGAAGTTGTCTTAAATAGGTGTTAAAGGCACATGACAGATCAAAGGGGCAATTTGAAAGGCCCCCTCTATCAAACCAAGGGCTGTGTGAATCAACCAGAAAATTAGTAAGACTTTACCTTTAGAAGCACAGGTAAGGGCACTGTGTAGCAAGCCAGCCTGTAAATCTTCTTTCCCTACCTCCCACCCCAACTCCCACCCACTCTGGGATAATCTTAGCTTTTGCTTCTCAAAATCAAGGAACATAGTCTTAAAATGGGCCTGCACCTTAATGTAAAGAAGACAAAGATCCTGGCAAATGGCAAAATCAATAAGTCCATTGTTGATGGAGAAGAAATTGAAATAGTGGACAACTTTAACCTACTTGGATAAACTATCAATAACGAAGCAACAAGCAGTCAAAAAATCAGACTACGCATTGCTCTTGGCAGAATGGCTATGAAGGACCTCTCTCCATATAAAGATTTGACTTGTTCATGCCATGGTATTTTCAATAATGTCATATGGATGTGAAAGTTGGACAGTGAAAAAGATAGGAAGAAAGTTGATGCCTTTGAAATATGGTGCTGGTGACGAATACTATGCATTCCACAAACTGCCCAAAGAACAAACCGGTCAGTACTAGAGGAGATAAAACCTAAGCTTTCTTTAGAAGCTCAGATGACAAGACTTTGACTTTCATACTTTGGACATATCATGCGAAGAGAGAGATTATTAGAGAAAGACATCATGCTTGGCAAGGTAGAAGGTCAATGTAAAAGAGGAAGGCCAGCAATGAGATGGATTGATACAGTAACAGCAGCTATGGGTGCCACTCTGTCAACAATGAGCCTCCTGACTGAAGACCGAATACAGTTCGAACACAACTATCCAGAAGGTCGCCATGAGTCGACACCGATTCGACAGCACTTAACAACTACAAAGCCTATTAAAGGGGGGGTTCCATAATCACTTTCAGCTATGGCTGGTTATCCTCATCAGGAAGACATTTATTAAGGACCTGAGATTAATTACTTTTGAAGTGCACAAAGTCCATTTAACATATACAGTATAGTTGTGTTAGTATAAGTATCCCCTGCAAACCTAAGTAAGTAAACAACTTTAATATCTGAACAAAACCTTAAAACTAAGATGCAAACAGCAATCTAGCAGCGAGATGAGGGTTTTCCAGTCTTTTCCATTGAGTATCACATGAATGATTTTCTCCCAGTTAGTGGGAGGTTTTATGTGTGCACTAAGTGCAAGGAGCACTTTGCTGTCAGAGAACAAGTCCGATCTCTGGAGACTAGAGTAGCAGACTTGGAGACTTGGAGGACATAAGGAAGACAGAGAAGTATATAGATGAGACCTACAGGGATGTAGTACTGAAATCCTACTTCCAGTCTGGCAACTTTTCTGTTGCCATGGAGGAGAGAGGTCACGTGACAGGAGAGCATCTCCCTGGTTTGGCAGGAAGTGATCCTGTAGCCGGGACGTGTCCTTCAGGTGATGTAAAACCCTCTCACACTGAGGAGGTTTCTCCAGGGCAATATAAGGGGGAAGCTAGGACTGCTGCTATAGTTGGTGATTCGATCATTATGCATGTAGCTAGCTGGGTATCTGGTGTACGTGAGGATTACATGGTAATATGCCTGCCTGGTGCGAAGGTAGCAGACATTATGCACCACCTAGATAAAAGTGTGAGATAGCGCTGGGGAGGAGTCTGCTATCTTGGTACATGTTGATACCAAAGACATAAGAAAGTGTGATAGGGAGGTTCTGGAGGCCAAATTTCGGCTTTTAGGTAGGAAGTTGCAATCCAGAACTTCCAGGGTAGCATTCTCAGAAATGCCTCCCGTTCCATGCGCAGGACCCAAAAGGCAGACAGAACTCCAGAGTCTCAATGCGTGGATGAGACAATGGTGCAAAGAAGAGGGTTTTGGATTTGTTAGGAACCTGGGAACATTCTGGGGAAGGAGGAGCTTTTCTGAAGGGATGGGCTCCACCTTAACCAGAAGGGAACCAGACTGCTGGCATTAACCTTTAAAAAGGAGAGAGCACAGCTTTTAAACTAGATAATAGAGGAAAGCCGACAGTCGCCCAAGAGCACATGATTCGGAAGGATATATCCATGAAGGATACTAGCGAAAGATTGATGTTAGGGCTTCCTGACAGAGAGGTTCCAATATTATTATTATTATTATTTGTGCATTTTTTTATACCGCCTCTTCCAGAGATCAGAAGCGGTTTACAGAGAACATTTCAAAAAATGAACAAGTAAACATTACATGGAACATTACATTAAACAATGTTAAACTATGTGCAACTAGAACAGATACATGAAAACCGAAATATTATAACATAAAGTAAGGTATTTAAAACTATGTACACAGTTTTAAGATTTTTACATATCTACATAATTAAGTATTCATCAATGGTTGGGTTGTCATGATTTGTAGTGGGTCGATTTAAGTGAGTCGATTTAAGTGAGTATGTTCATACCGGATTATGGAGGTTGAGAGGCTATAGCCTAGTGGTTGGGGCAAGGAGGAGTAGCCTAGTGGTTGGGGCAAGGTACTTCAGGCCGGAAGGTCGGGGGTTCAAATCCCACTAGAGGACAGCAACCTTGGGCCGGAAGGACTGGGGTTTCTAGTCCCACAGATGCTCCTTGTGGTCTTGGGCAAGCCACTTAACCCTCCACTGCCCATGTTCCCTGTAAGTATTAGTGTGTATGTGTCTCATATCCCCACGTGTTAAATGTATCCCCCAATTGTGTTGTGACCGCTTTGATTGAAGGATAAGGCGGGATACAAAACTGTCTAAATAAATAAATAAATAAATAAAAATAAATAGATAAGTTGTAAGCAGTGTTGGAGTAGTACTGAGTGAACAAATGTGTTTTTAGGTCCTTTCGGAATTTTTGAATATCTTTCATTTCTCTTAATTGATCTGGAAGGTTATTCCATAGGATTGGTGCTACAAAAGAGAAGGCACTGTTGCTTGTCGTATTTTTGGTTTTCTTTATAATGTCAGGTACTGAGATGGTATTTAGATTCCTTCTTCGTCGTGTTCTATTGTCAGCGGGGCCATGGATTAGAGTGGATAGATAGGATGGGGCAATATTATTAATTAGTTTGAAGGTGTTATTAATATTTTATATTGAATCCTGCTGGAGATGGGTAGCCAGTGAAGGGAGTAGAGAATCGGGGTAATGTGGTCTGAAAGTTTAGCTTTAGTAATTATTCTTGCAGTAACATTTTGGGCCATTTGGAGTATTTTTAAATTCTTTTTTGTTATACCATGAAGTATTCCATTACAAAAGTCGAAGTGTGGGGTTATTAAGGCTTGTGTAATAGTTCTGAAATCATCATATTCTAAGAAAGGCCTCAGCTGTTGAATGGAACGAAGCTTGTAATATATTGTTCTTGTTATTTTCTTGATGTGATTTGTATAGCTAAGAGTCTTGTCTAAGGTGACTCCAAGGTATTTAATTTCTTCTTTTACTGGAAGGGTAGAATTTAGAAGTTTGATGTCTGTTGGTGGAGAGAAATTTGTATTTCTTGTTGTAAAGAGAACTTCAGTTTTTTTAAAGTTGATGGTCAGATTGTTTAGTCTAAGCCACTTATCGGTTTCTATAAGGCAGTTTGTTATTTTATCATAGTTGGGATTATGTAGGTTAATTGCGGAGAATAACAATATCATCCGCATATATGTGAAAATTGATCTTATGTTTTCGGAATATGGAGCATATTGGTTGTAGATAGAGATTAAATAGGAGGGCTGATAGAGCAGATCCCTGTGGTATTCCTTGTTCTTGAGGAAATGGAGGTGATTGGGTTTGATTTGTTTGTACATATTGTGATCGGTCAGATATGTAAGATTTAAACCAGTCTAGTGTTGTTTTCTTTAAACCTATCTGGATGAGTCTTGATATGAGTATGTGATGGTTTACACTGTCAAATGCAGCGGATATATCAAGGAATACCAGAATGAATGCTTGTTTTGTGTTGTCAAGGCCCTTGATGAGGGTATCAGTTAGAGCTAGGAGTAAAGTTTCTACGCCATGGAAAGGACGGAAACCGTATTGGTGTTCATCAAGGGGAGCTGAGGTGTCTATATAATCTTGGAGTTGAAGTTGAACTGCTTTTTCAATGATTTTGGTTATAAATGGAATACTAGCAATCGGGCGATATGATGATGGGTCTTTTCCATTAAGGGTTTTGTTCTTTAATATAGGGCGGATGGCAGAGAGTTTGAGCTCTTTAGGTAGTACACCTTGCTGAAGGGAGTGGTTTACTATGTTTAGAATAAAGGGGGCAAGTTCTTGTTTTGTTTTAATCCATGAAACTGGGCATGGATCAAGCAAAGAGGTAGTCGTATTGATTGATGATATTATATTAAGTAATTGCTTTTTATCAATAAGTTGGAAAGAGTTCCAATCCCTGTTATTGTTTAATACGTATGGGGGATCAGGTATTGGTATTGGAGTTAATTTAAGTTTGTTAGCAAAATAGTTAGCTAGGTCATTTATGTTGATAGGGTCCTGTTGACAATTATCAGTAGGTGTTTTAGCTAAAGATTTTACGATATCAAACAGTTCTCTTGGGCGGTTTAAAGCTTTAGTTAGGATGGTAGTGTGATATTGTTTTTTGGCATTGTTAGTTGCTGATCTATAGGAATTAAGAGTTGTAAAGTATAAATCTTGGAGTTCTGGGGTTTTTCTTGTATGCCATTTATGTTCTATTTTTCGGAGGTAATTTTTGAATGATGCTAGTTCCTGTGTGTACCATTTTTCTGATACTCTTTTATGGAGCCTTTTAGGTTTAGTATATATTTATTTATTTATTTTACATTTCTTATATACCGCACTATTTACGATCAGCGCGGTTTACATAAAACAAAACAGAATCCGACAATGAACAAGAGTCAGGTCATTACAATGAACAGGAGCAATCAACTTGGATAACGGGGGAAACTATGTACATAAATGGAATACTGAAATTGGTAAACTATATATAGGTACTGACGCAGTTTTTATAACAGAGTTCCAATTAGCAATGGCTATGTCTAGGTTGTTACTGTCTTTTTTTGCAAACTTTATTTTAATCATCACCAACATATACAAAAAACAAGGCACACGGTATCTCCGAGGAGGTTGGCTCTCATCCCCCCCGGGAACAGAAAGGAGATGATTACAGTTTTTACGGTAAGTAAAATAGGCTCCCCCCCCATCCCCTCCCCCCCCTCAATTCCCCTCTAATCCCCTCCCCATCCCAACCCCATCCCCTCCCCCCATACCGTCATCTACTCGCTATAGCCGCTCACCCCCTAGTGGCCAATATGCAGCAGCTCATTACGGCACCTGGGCCCCAAGGTGTCTATGTACGAGCTCCAGACCAACAGGAAGGAAGTCCAATGCTTGACACTGCCCCGTGCTCTCCATCGCTCCATCAACATAAGTTGGTGAAAACTATTACGCCATTCCATAAACGTAGGTGAACGCTGTTCTCGCCAGAGGCGTAAAATAGGGCCTTTACCCACCAGACAGGCCTTCCGCATTAGCAGACGATCAGTACGCCGGGCAGGGTAGGGAGGCTCCACCCTATCCAATACCACAAAAACACCCGTCCAACGCAGGCGTTGTTGCAGCAAGCCACCAACATACGCCCCGATGCGCTTCCAATATTGCTGGACACGCGGGCACGTCCACCACATGTGCAACAAGTTAGCTAGAGGGGCTCGGCAGCGTGGGCAGCAGCCCACCTCCGTCAAGTGGCTACGTAGGGCTCTGCGGGGAGAGAAATAGGCTCTGGTAATGCATTTGAATTGCACCTCGCGCCACCGCGCCCCTTCCACCACCCCAGCAATCCGACACAAAGCGGTGTGGACGGTGTTAGGGAAAACCTCCCTCCCCAGTTCCGCCCCCCACGCCTCCTCCACCCCCCTATAATCTACCGGTGGGCGGACCCCAGTCAGGCGAGCCCGCAGACTCGCTATCGACGGGGGATCATCCTCCCCCAAAGCAAAAAAACCCAGCAACTGCTCGGATCTCTCCGAGGCCAGCGCCTCATTAGGCAAAGAAGCAATGTAGTGAGAGACCTGCAGGAACGTAAAAGTATGTTGTGCAGTCAAGTCGTACTCCTGAGATAGGGCCTGAAAAGTTTTACAGCGCCCCGTGGCATCGACCAAATGCCCTAGGGATCTTATACCTCTTCTCCACCAGTCCCAAAACCCCCGCGTCCCAGAGCCTGGCTTGAAGTGAACATTACCCTGTAAAGGAAGCCAACGGGAAACCGTCCAAGGCGTCCGCCATCGGGAATTTAGATACCGCCAGGTCCGCTGGGCCGAGCTGAACAAAACGCAGCGCCCTAAGCGGCTCGGCAGGTCTCTGGGCAATGTGTGTAAGGCTCCCAGCAAGGAGAGTGGGGCCACCAGAGCTTCCTCCAGGGAGGTGGGCGTATAGGTCTCCGTCCCCCCCCAGCCAGTCCCCCAGGTGGCGAGCCTGACACGCCAACGCATACATGCCCAGATCCGGGAACCCCATCCCCCCCTCCCGCCACTTCCCCATTAGCCGCCCCAGAGGGATACGGGCCCGAGCACCACGCCAGAGGAAGAGCCGCAGCTCCCTCTCCAGTCGACGCAGGTCTCCTCGGTACAACCACACCGGTAAGGTTTGGAGCCAATACAGCAAGCGAGGCAGAATTACCATCTTTACCGCCGCCACCCGACCTGACAAGGAAAGCGGCAAGGGGCCCCATGCCAATAACTGAGAGCGCAGTCGTGTCATCATCCAGTCCAAGTTGCAGCGGTAGAGGTCTTGTGGCCGCCGAGTCAATCGTATACCCAAATAAGTAAAATAGGAGGTGGCCCACTTAAGGGGGAACCGACCCACCCAATTCGGTTGCAAAGTCCCGGAAACATCCAAGGCCTCCGACTTCTCGCTGTTGATCCGCAAGCCGGCAAATAGACCATAAGTCTGAAATTCCTGTAGCAGAGACGGTAAGGATTCCTCCGGAGATACAAGATGCACCAAGAGGTCGTCCGCAAAGGCCGACAACTTGAACGTATGAGACCCGATCTGCACTCCCCGAATCGTCGGCGACGCCTCCACCGCCCGTATTAATGGATCCAGGGAGAGGATAAACAATAGAGGCGATAGAGGGCAACCCTGTCTCGTACCACGCTCCAGCGGAAAGGCCGCTGATAGCACCCCGTTACAGAATATTCCCGCTGTGGGGGCAGCATAGAGACAGTCGATCATTGCACAAAAAGGAGCACCGAGGCCATAACACGGCAGCAAAGTTCTGAGATAGTTCCACGAGACCCGGTCAAAAGCCTTATCCGCGTCGAAACTTACTAGCAGAGAGGGCAGTTGCTGGGCATGGACCCATTCCAGTGAGGCCAAGATTTTGCGCATATTTCGGACGATATACCGACCCTTCACAAAGCCGATCTGGGAACTATGGACCAAGGCAGCCAAAAACCCCGACAATCTGCCCGCCAACACTTTGGCAAAAATCTTGATGTCAAAGTTTAACAGAGAGATCGGACGGTAGGAGGCAGGCAACTCGGGGTCCTTACCCGGCTTAGGGATCAGCGTGATATGCGCGTGGTTCGCTCCCCATCTAAAACCGCCCTGTTCCACCCGTTGTGCATAAACCGCCGTTAGGGCCGGGCTAACGTAGCCCTGAAGCAGTTTATAAAACTCGGCCCCCAAACCGTCCGGCCCTGGTGACTTAAAACAACTTGCCGCCTGGATTACCGATTCCACTTCGGCGGCGGTGACTTGTTGGCCCAGGGAAAGGCTTTGCTCTACCGTAAGTGAGGGCAGCTTCAACTTCCGAAGATAATCCGAAACAGCCAAAGGGGAGCTGTCCTCCGCTGCGTATAATTTTTGAAAGAATCCCCGAAAGACCTGACCTATCTCCCGGCTGTCCCGTTGCAACACCCCATGCTCATCTCTTAAAGCCGCCACCGTGTGAGAGCCTCGCGGACCCCGCAAACAACGGGCCAGCAAACGACCCGGCTTATCGCCAAAGCAGTACAGCCTATGGCGATAATATAGAATAGACTTCTTGGCGCGTTGGTGCAGCAGTTCGTTAAGATCCACTCGGGCTTCCCACAGCTCCTTCTGGAGTCCTGGGGTCGGGGCCCGCGCCAGGCGCCTACGTAGTAAGGTTACTTGCTTCTCCAGCCGAAGAATACGTTGTACTAACATTCTGCGCTTACGGGCTGCAAAGCCTATGATGTCGCCACGCAACACTACCTTAGCGGTTTCCCATATTAGTTCCGGGTCCCCCTGGTGGACCCGGTGGACCTCTTCGAATTCGCGCCAGCGTTGTTCTAAAAACTGATGAAACTGCATATCCCGGTAGAGTTCTAAGGGGAACCGCCAAATCCGCGACCGGTCATTTGTTCCCCCCCATCCCAGCTCCAGCCACACTGGGGCGTGATCCGAGATCTCGTAGGGACCAATCTGCACTTCGTCCACTCTGGCAAAAAGCTCTTTAGAAAGCAAAAGGTAGTCAATGCGCGAGCTGGATCCATGGGCTCGCGATTGGTGTGTGAAATCCTTCTCCAGCGGGTGCAACACCCGCCATGCATCGACCAACCCTAGCCGAGACTGAAAACGCCGCAACACCCGCGACACCGGCCCCCGCTCTCGGACCTCCCCTCCCCGGGAGGTATCCAACTCAGCATCCAGCACGCCGTTGAAATCGCCGCCCACCACCAATGGGGATTCCTGCAATTGCTCCACCTTCGAAGCCAGAGTGGCATAAAAAGAAGGATCCAGAGAAGTCGGCCCGTATACCGTCCCCAAAATGACCGGCTTCCCCTCCAAGGTACCTTGCAAAAACAAGTAACGTCCCGCCTCGTCCCGCACTTCTACTTCGATTGAACAGCGTACCCGTTTATGAATCAAGATGGCCACCCCTCCCTTCCTTCCTACGGCCGGGGCCCCCCACACCTGCCCGACCCAGTCTCGTTTCAATTTACTATGCTCCTCAGCAGTCTGGTGGGTCTCCTGCAGGAATGCAATATCGCATTTCTGCCGCGCTAGGGCCTGCAGAATTTTATATCTCTTAATGGGGCTGCCCAGGCCGCAGACATTCCAGGTGATAACTTTCACGGCGGCGGGGCAGTGTCAAGGCTCAACTGACCGGTAGCTCGAGCTAATAGGGACAGGGTCCTCCCAGCCTGGAACCCTCCCCCCCTCCGCTGTTGGTTGAACACTCCCTGGGGGTGATATCGGCTGCAATCTGCCTCCCCTCCCCTCCCTCCACTCCCAAATCCCTCCCCCCCCTCCCCTCTGACCCCCAGCTCCCTCCCCCCCCAAAATATGCTAACCCTCTCACCTCCATTACACCTCACCTTACGCCTATCGATCTTCCAGTGATGCGCCCCACCGCCCCCCCCCACTACACCTCTCCCCCCACACTCTAGCCCTCCCAATGGATACAGACACTAAGCGAACCCCCTCCCCCCCACAGCCACGTTCCCAACACTGCAGAAACAGAATCAAAATTGTTAATTCAGCTAGCATACATACACATATGGATGTGAAGACCGGACGTCCTAGGTATTCAGTTTCTAAAGCAGAGTGGAGGGGTGGAAGGGGGCGCCGCCTCCCGCTCAGGCAAATCACCAGAGCATTAAACCCCCATTGCCTGTCCAGCGCTCGTGCCTATACCACCACCAGCACGGGGCGTCCCCAAGGTAGGCCGGGAAGCCGACCCGGGGCCGCACCAGCCTCTCCCTGCACTGGCAGGGCGACTCCGTGCACCCCCCACGCTCCAGCCGGGGCACGGGGGAGTCCCCCCAGTAAATCCACCCCCCCACCCGGCCCAAATCAGGGCATGAACAGTACAGACCTGGTTCTTGGGGGCCGAACTGGCCCCCCCGACCCTCCCTTCCCCTCCCGATACACCTACCTCAACCCGTACCGGTCTCCAACTCCAACTAACTGTAGTCAGCAAGACGAATGGCAAATTGGACAGACACAAACAAAACAACAAGGTAGAAAACTACAAAGGGTGGGAAACAAAAAACAAAACAAAAAAAAAAAAAAAGTGGTGGGCCAAAAACTGATGGCAACAAGATAATTTCCCCAGTCCGGTTAGCCAGCAGTCTCAGAGTGTCCACACCCGGCAATTCAAAGGGGGTGTAATCAAGGCCAGCCGTCCACTGCTGATAGGAATGCTCAGAGGGGGCCTCCCCTCAGATCCGAGCCCAAAGAAGGAGACCCTCGCATAAATGGCCACGATAGTCCAACTGTGTTGCAGACATCCGCCGCTCCAAGTCCTCAGCCCGCTCCGCCATTCGAGGTAATGCTGTCCACGTAGGACGCCGCCAACTCCGCGGACTCGAAGCTTCGGCGTTGCCCTTCCCGAATGATATGTAGGCGCGCCGGGTATTGCACCACAAATTTAATATGGCTGTCAATCAACTTCTGACATAGTGGTGCGTATGCCCGGCGGCGCTGGCTCAGCTGCAACGAGTAGTCCTGGGCAAGCCGAATCCGTGCATTATCTGCCTCTACTCCACCGCGGGCCCTCGCTGCCCGCAAGATGGCCTCCTTCTGGGGGAAGCAGAGAAACTTCACCAGCACCACTCGGGGTCTGGAATCCCGCACATTGCGGCTGCCCACACGATGCACTCTCTCCAGTTGGATAGGTCCCTCGGCGGCGTCCCCTGTCAACAACGGTGCAAAGAGCCCCGCCAGGTAGCGCGAAAGCTCAGCATCCGGTACAGTTTCTGGGACGCCCAGCACTCGCAGGTTATTTCTTCTGGAGCGGTTCTCCAGATCATCGAGCTTGGTCTCATGGGAGCGCAGCAGGGTCTGAAGGCCGTCCACGGACTGCTGCATTGTGGTCAGGGTGTCTTCTGCGCGCCCCACGCGCTCCTCCGCCTCCTGGAGCCTCCTACCCAGATTCTCCACGGAATTCTGTACCACGTCCAGTTTCTCCCGGATGGCGGTAAACTGGGCAGATAAGGCCTCCGCCACCGCCGCGGAGATGTCTTCCACCCGGGCCGGGGAGGCTGGGGAGCTCGGCGCCGGCGTGCTCTCCGCCATCTTGTTGGCCCCAGGCCCGCGGTCGCGCTCCTTCTTCCCCGTTCTCAGCGCCGCCGCCATCGCAGTGAAGGGTTCCGCTTTCCGCCCTCCCCTCCACGGGTGACCCGATCGCCGGGGGATGGGTTTTCAGCAGGCAGTGGGGTAAAAAAACGGCTCTAATCTACCGGTTCAGGCTGGGGACGGTCGGAGCGCGAGCAGAGCACGTCCGCTCACTCTCACCGCATCACCGGAAGTTCAGGTTGTTAGTGTCTTTAGCAAGCTGAGGTATAATTGAATCAAGAAAGTCTTCCGATAAAAATTGGCGAAATCTAGGTCCTTGATATGTTTTTGATTGTTGAGATGGGGAGGTGGAAGAGATAGGGATGTCAAATTGAATCATGAAATGGTCAGACCATGGAATTTGGGTTATGGTAGGAGTAAACTGGTGTCTTTTGGTCATATGTTCAGGAAGGAAAACTAAATCAAGAGTGTTTCCTTTGTTATGGGTAGATTACCTAATTATTTGATTAAAACCTATGTCTTTCATTGATTCAAGGAAGGTTGAGGTATGATTGTTATTAGAGGCTGCTAAGTTAAAATCTCCCAGAATGATGTGAGGCTTGCTTGTGGAGGCTTTACATGCCATTTCCAAAATAGTTGTTATGTTTTGCGCATCTGGTGTTGGGGGTCTGTAGCATAGGCAGATAGCTAAGTTTTTATTCTCTATTTTCAAGATCTCTATGTTTTCTTTATTATCACAGATGGTAGTGGAGCAGTTCAAGTTTGATTTTGCTAATATTAATACTCCACCTCCTTTTTTTATCTCGATTGCAATTGTATAGAGGGTATCCATTTGTTTTTAATTGATTTAATAAGACTGTGTCAGTGTTGGTTAGCCATGTTTCAGTTAGACACAGATAGTCTGATTTCTCATCAGTGATGAGATCTGTAATTAATGGGATTTTATTCCTAATAGATCTTACATTGATAAGAATAATTTTTAAGTTTTGAGTGTGTATTAGTTCTTTGAGTTCATTTTCATGTTTTACTTTTATGTGGATTAATCTTCTAGTATGCGTTTCCAGGTATCGTGGTGGCAGTGTCTTATATGAATAAGAGGATTTATTGTAATTATTAAGGTGTTTTTGTATATGGTGATATGGTATATTGTGTATGTGAGCCATTCCAACTTGATCAAGGGGTGGGTATGGCCATTGAAGAATATACTGGAGGAGAGTAGTAAACACATAGCAATACATAGAGCATATAGGAATTGCATGGTAATGTATATAGGTTCCATTGTGGGATAAGCTAGGACTCCTTTCTGATTATACAATGTGATAAGATAATATAAGAAAATACTAATATTTGAACTTATAGCAGATTGGTGTTTGGTTTTGAAGCCTATTCTACTTTGCACAACAATTCAGTCAATTTAATCAGTTACTTTGTAACAGTTATGTTGAGGTTATAGCATTGTATTGGCTAATTTGTTACTGCAGAATCATCTACTTTGAATCAGTACTTGAAGAAACTATCTTACCACAATTGTTTTGTTTCAGTTAATTTGTAACAGATATCTTGTTAATCAAGCTGCTGCAAATGATAGTTAAACTTATGATGGTGGTTATTGTGAAATTGTCTACAGTTTATCACATTATTTGTTTGATTTCAGATTAACTTACAGTCTCTGTTGCGGTGTTTGCAGATATACTTGATTTTCTTTTTCAATGCAGGTGTTACTTCAATTGGTATTAACTGTTATTCGCGTCCTTTTTTGTTGTCTTTTAGTGGTATCGATGCAATATTCGTTGCTGAGTTTTCAGCTTCTTCGGGGATATATTTCTATAGACTCTGGTTCTGTTGGTGTCGTTTTTTTTCATAGATTGGCCTTAGCCTAAGGGCCGTGCCAAAGGGCCCTCTGGCGAGGCCCTCAGGCGCGGGCCCGCCTGGCGCGGGTGCGCCTGAATAGCGCTGCCTTTTAAAACTCTCGGAGAGCCCCGATTGGGCAGTCCCTCTTGTCGGCGATGCACGTGTTGCTCCTGGATGCTCGATCCCCTTCAGGGAGAGCTGCTGAGCTCGGGAGAGTGGAAGAAGGCAAGAGAGGATGATGCGCCCGATAGCGCTGCCTTTTAAAACTCTCGGAGAGCCCCGATTGGGTAGTCCCTCTTGTCGGCGATGCACGTGTTGCTCCTGGATGCTCGATCCCCTTCAGGGAGAGCTGCTGAGCTCGGGAGAGTGGAGGAAGGCAAGAGAGGATGATGCGCCCAATAGCACTACCTTTTAAAACTCTCGGAGAGCCCCGATTGGGCAGTCCCTCTTGTCGGCGATGCACGTGTTGCTCCTGGATGCTCGATCCCCTTCAGGGAGAGCTGCTGAGCTCGGGAGAGTGGAGGAAGGCAAGAGAGGATGATGCGCCCGATAGCGCTGCCTTTTAAAACTCTCGGAGAGCCCCGATTGGGCAGTCCCTCTTGTCGGCGATGCACGTGTTGCTCCTGGATGCTCGATCCCCTTCAGGGAGAGCTGCTGAGCTCGGGAGAGTGGAGGAAGGCAATAAAGATAAAAGTAACTCAGATGCCCTTAAGTACAGAGCAGACTGAGTTTAAAGATTCCAAATTACCCCTGCTTTCCAATAACCAGATTAATATGAATAAAGTATTACCTCCAAAATGCTTGTATGCAAATTCTAGAAGTCTAAAAAATAAGATGGGAGAGTTAGAATATTTAGCACTAAATGAGAGAGGTTAGATATGATTGGTATCTCAGAGACCTGGTGGAAGGAGGACAACCAGTGATACCTGGGTACAAACTATATCGCAATGAAAGAGTAGATCAAATTGGTGGAGGGGTAATGCTCTATGTTAGAGAGAGCATTGAGTCACACAGGATTAAAGTGTTGCAGGAAACAAAATACACGGTAGAATCTCTATGGATTGAAATTCCATGTAAAAAGGGGAAGGCGATGGCAGAGGAATGATGGATGATGAAATGCTCAAAGAAATCAGGGAAGCTAACAAAAGTTACAATACAATATTAATAATGGGTGATTTCAATTACCCTGGTATCAACTGGGTCAGTGTCACAGCAGGACATGCTAGGGAGATAAAGTTTCTAGATGAAATAAATGCTGCTTCGTGGAGCAGCTGGTTCATGAACTAACAAGAGGGGAAGCCATTTTGGACCTAGTCCTTAGTGGAACACCAGATCTGGTGCAAGAGATAAGGGTGTTGGTGCCACTTGGCAATAGTGATCATAGCATGATTGCATTTGATTTCATAAATGGAGGAAGGATGGCAAGGAAATCCACAATGTTGCCTTTTAACTTTCAAAAGGCAGACTATGATAAAATGAGGAAAACAGTTAAGAAAAAACTAAAAGGAGCAGCTGCAAGGTTAAAAATTTACATCAAGCATGGGCATTGTTTAAAAATACAATCTTGGAAGCATAGACCAGCTGTATTCCATGTTTTAAGAAAGGTGTAAGGAGGTCTAAAAAACTGCCAGCATGGTTTAAAGGCGAGGTCAGAGAGGCTGTTTGTAGCCAAAAAAGCATCTTTTAGGAAATGGAAAAAGGAGCCAAGTGACAAAAACTGGAAACAGCATAAGTGCTAGTAAGTTAGATGCAAGGCATGGAGAAGACAGGCAAAGAGAGAATTTGAGAAGAAGTTTGCTGTGGAAGCAAAAACGCATAATAAAGACTTTTTCAAGTACCTTTGTAGCAAAAAACCTGTGAGAGAGTCAGTTGGACCATTAGATGATAGAGAGGTAAAAGGGTCACTAAGAGGGGACAAGGGCATAGCGGAGAGACTGAATGAATTTTTTGCTTTGGTCTTTACTGAAGAAGATGTATGGAAATTACTCATGATTGAAATGGTATTTAAAGGTGATGCATCTGAAGAATTGAAAGAAATATCGATAAACCGGGAAGATATATTACAACTAGTTGATAAACTAAACAGTAGCAAATCAGCTGGACCGGATGATATACATCTAAAGGGTGTTGAAAGAACTGAAATATGAGATTGCAGACCTATTATTAATCTGTGAACTCTCATTAAAATCATCTGTAGTACCTGAAGATTGGCAAACAGCCAATGTAACGCCAATTTTTAAAAAGGGTTCCAGGGGTGATCCACGGGAAGCTACAGGCCGGTGAGCCTGACATCAGTACCAGGCAAAATAGTAGAAACAATTATAAAGAACAAAATTACTGAACATATAGATAGTCATGTTTTAATGGGAGAAAGCTTAACATGGCGTTAGCCAAGGAAGTTCTTGTCTTACAAATGTGTTATATTTTTTTGAAGATGTGAATAAACAGGTAGACCAATTTGAGCCAGTCGATATAATGTATCTGGATTTTCAGAAAGCTTTTGACAAGATCCCTCATGAGAGACTCTTGGTGAAGTTAAAAAGTCATGGGATAGGAGGCAGTATACTATTGTAGATCAGGTACTGGTCAGAAGAATGAAAGCAGAGGCTAGGGTTAAATGGGCAATTTTCCCAGTGGAGAAAGAGTACCTCAGGGATCTGTGCTGGGTCCGCTACTTTTTAACATATTCATAAATGACCTGGAAATGGGAATAACAAGTGAAGTATTCAGATTTGCAGATGACACAAAATTATTCAAAGTTGTTAAAACCCAAGAGGATTTTGAAAAATTGGAAGACGACTTTGATAAATTGGAAGACTGGACATTCAAATGGCAGATGAAATTTAATGTGGACAAGTGCAAAGTTATCTATCTAGGTAAGAAAAACCCAAACTATGGTTACACAATGCAAGGTTCCACATTGGAAACCACCACCCAGGAAAAAGATTTAGGAGTCATTGTGGATAACACATTGAAATCCTTCGCCCAGTGTGCAGCAGCGGCTAAGAAGGCAAATAAAATGCTAGGAATCATAAGGAAAGGAATGGAGAATAAAACAAAGGATATTATAATGCCTCTGTTTTGCTCCATGATGCGACTGCATCTTGAATATTGTGTGCAATTTTGGTCGCCGTATCTTAAAAAGGATATAGCAGATTAGAAAAGGTACAGAGAAGAGCCACCAAAATGGTAAAGGGGATGGAAGGATACACCTATGAGGAGAGGCTTAAAAGATTATGGCTTTTCAACCTGGAAGAGATGGCTGAGGGGAGATATGGTAGAGATCTATAAATTAATGAATGGAGTGAAACGGGTAAACCTAGATCGATTGTTTAGGTCATCAGAATATAGAAAGACTAGGGGACACGCAATGAAGCTACAGGGTAACCTATTTAAGACTAATAAGAGAAAATATTTTTTCACTCAACATGTAATCAAACTCTGGAATTTGTTATCGGAGGATGTAGTAAAAGCAGTTAGTCTAGCTGGGTTTAAAAAAGGTTTGGACAAGTTCCTGGAGGAAAAGTCCATACACTCTTATTAAAGAGGACCCAGGTTAATCCACTGCTTGCCCAATGCAAACATTATGTAGCCTGTATGCCTTTTTGGGAAACTGCCAGGTACTCGTGACCTGGATTGGCCACTGTTGGAAACAGGATACTGGGCTTGATGGACCTTGGTCTGACCCAGTATGGCATTTCTTATGTTTTTATGTTATGTTCTTAAGTTTGTTCATGGACCTATTTTTACTGTTTTTACTATCTTGCCTACCTGCCCAGCAGTACAATATGAAATTAAATGTTATATTCTGAGCCCATCTTCATACACTCTAATTGTAGAAAGAGATGAAATATCACTATTTTATCTAGTGAATATTTTATTAAATATGTGTTATTTGTGGCATGCAGGACCGCACCTTGGACTGCTCTACCCTAATTAGTAGTTTGAGGCAGATGCTAAGTGTGTAATTGTTAAGAGTTGTATAGACACAAATGGATTATGGCAGCATAGCAGAGGTATGCCTGCCAGACAGATACTGCATGAATTAGGAAAAAGCTGTGATTGAATTTAACCCATCTAACACTCTTTTTAAGGTGGGCTAAATTCAATCAAATTTCCTAAATCACTAAATCATGCAGTGACCCATCTGGCCACCAGGTGGCAGGCTTACCTCTTCTATGCACCTAATACTCTCTCCCCCCCCCCCCCCTCACTTGGTTTGCAGCTTGTCGTGCTGTGAAGGCTTGTGTGCATCAGTGATGCTGAGAGCTAAGCTATCAGACGCTTAACTACTGGCAAGGCCTCCCAGGATGGATAGATCTCAGCTGAGGTGCCAGATTAAGACCAACTATCCATCTGGGCAGTAGTAGAATAGAACAGTGGTGACGGCAGAGAATCACATTTCTGTGACAATGGTAACAACACTAGCATTACTTGTGCTGTATAAAGGCCTGGCAGTCTACTTTCGTATCTTGCTATGAAAACCCAATGGATAGTCACAACAAAACAAATTGCACTATAGTGCTGGAAGATGAGACCCCAGGTTGGAAGGCACTCAACTGCTACTGAGGATGAGCTGAAGACTTTTCAGAGTAAAGCCAGCATTTATGATGTGGTTGGATGAAAGTCCTTGGGATATCTGACTGCTGATGTAGCTGCGCATGAAATGAGAGTCAAAGCCGCAAAGATGTCTTACATATTGTGACATGGAACATATGAAGCATGAACCTGGAGAAGTTGGAGGTGGTCAAGAATGAAATGGAGCGTGTACAACTTGATCTGTTGGGTATCAATGAACTGAAATGGACTGGCATTGGACACTTTGCTGGAAATGAATGTTGCATTTATAATTAAAAAGAAATTGCAAGGACTGTAATGAAATACAGTGCAATCAGTGAACGCTTAATTTCTATTCATCTACGGCCATCAGCACAACAATTATTCAGGTATATGCCCCAACAACAGCTGCAGAAGAGGATGAAGTTGATGAGTTCTATGTACAAGTACAAGCTGAAATTGACAGAACATACAAACAAGATATCCTGATAGTCATGGGTGCTGGAACACAAATGGCAACAAAGAAAAAGGCAAAGTGGTTGGAAAATATGGACTTGGCAACAGAAATGAAGCTGGAGAAAGACTGATAGAATTCTGAAAGACCAATGATCTATTCATCTTAAACACCTTTTTCCAGCAACAGAAGTGGCGACTGTACACATGGACTTCACCCAATGGATTGAACAAAAATCAAATTGACTACATCTGTGGAAGTCAACGACAGAAAAGCTCAATAACATTAATGAAGACAAAACCTGGAACTAACTGTGGTACAGATCACCAATTAATAGTATTCAAGCTAAAACTGAAAAGAGCAAGCCACTCATGAATATGGCAAAATATGACATTGAGAATAAGCACCGGAATTTAAAGACTGCTTGTGAAATCAATTTATTTATTTTATTTATTTAGTTGGATTTAATATACCACTTTATCATTAAATCAAAGCGGTCAGACAATAAAAGATATTAAAAAATTAAAAAGTTAAAAATGAAGATCAAATGCCATAAAATGGGCGGACAGTGAAAGACTCAGAGAAAAACAGAATAGGCAATATTCTTATTGAAGCCCCGTGGGACCAATGTGGCCATCCAAAAAATATACTTTTGTTCCATTCTTAGTAGAGTTTTGTCCAGATCACCACCACGCCAATTGGCCCTGATGACCTTGAGAACAGAAAACTTAAGGTCCGAAATAAGATGTGCCTTTTCAGACCAATGGCTAACTACGGGTTTATCCTATACGTAATTGTCGACTGATGCAGCTCCGGTGTTCTATGATCCGAGTATGGAATGCCCTCTTGGTCTTTCCTATATAAAGCATGTTACATGGGCATATTATCACAGAGACAACATTCTCTGTGCACAATTGGAAAAGTCATAAAGGGGAATAAAAAAAGTAGCAGGGTTACCTGTTCTTGGCAAGGGGGCAGAAAAGCTGTATTGCATAAACAATTTTAATACATGGATCCAAACCTGGTGCAAACAAGAAGGATTTAGATATATAGATGACTGGAGAAATGGATCAACAAGTGGCTATTTTGTGCTGATGGACTACATTTATTTATATTTATTTATTTAACAACTTTTATATACCGCGCTATTTGTTATCAGTGCGGTTTACATATAACAAGGGTGCACAGTCTCTCCATCACAGGGAAAAGGATCCTGAGTGAAAAATTCAGGCAGTCTGTGGACACACATTTAAACTAGAGAAAGGGGGTGATGGATGGAGAAGGACAAGTTCCAGGACGTCACTCCCAGCCAAAGCATAATAACACTGGAAACAGCCACACTTTTAAACCACACATCAATGGCAAGTGGGGAGAGGAGTGTAGAACAAAATCCATGCAAAATAGAGGCAAGACAGCCAACAAATGCTGGAAAGCAATGAGCACAAATGCTCGAAGCCTAGCCAACAAAGTTCATATCCTGGAAGCCCTAGTGGTGGAAATGGACTTGGACATTGTGGCCATTACAGAAATATGGTGTAACGAGTTGCATGAATGGGATATAGCCATAGCTGACTATAATCTATTTAGAAGAGAGAGAGGGTAGAAAAGGAGGAGAAGTAGCCTTATATTTTTAAAAGCAATATTAAAGCTACTGAAATGCAGGGGACATGGGGAAAAGAAGAAGCGCTGTGGATTGCGTGGAAAGAGGAGATGGCACTATTATCCATACTGGTGTAATCTACAGGCCAACCAACTCAAACCAAAGAAATGATAGCGAATTGATTATTGATATTGCAAAGATAGCCACAAAGGGGGAAGTGATCATATTGGGTGACTTTAGTCTACCCGATGTGGATTGGAGTATTCCTTCTGCAAATCTGGAAAGAAGTAAAAAAATTGTGTTTATGTTTATGTTTAATTAAAACTTATTATACCACCCATGCCATGGGCATCTGAGCGGTTTACAATCATTAAAAATGTGAGGCTGCCGGAAACAGGAAAAGAACGCCAATTAAAATCAAAAGAAAAGAAGAGAGAAAGAAAAGAGGCAAGAGAACAAATAATTTGAGTACATCAATGAGGAGGAGGGGGAGAGAGGGGTGAGGAAGAGGGGGGGGGAAGTCAAATGCCAAACTGAAAAGGTGAGTTTTAAGTTTTGTTTTGAAGGACTTATAGGATAGTTCTGAACTGAGGGAAGGGGGGAGCAAGTTCCAAAGCTTTGGGCCTAGAAAATAGAAAGCTGAAGAACGAGTAGATTCCAGGTGAGCTTGTGATGGAGAGGGAAGGGACATACGATTAATGTGAATGGAACGGAGTGAACGGTGAGGAGTGCGAAAATGAACCTGATCTGCAAGGTAAAGGGGGGTGCCTGTATGAATTGCCCTGTGAACGAAAGTAAGAACCTTGTACTGGATACGAGAAGAAATGGGAAGCCAATGTTGATGTATAAGGAGGGGGGTGACGTGATCAAACCGGGAGGCGTGAGTTAAGAGACGGACCACAGTGTTCTGAATACGCTGAAGACGGGAAAGTTGGGATTGAGGAAGACCTGCTAGGGAGACGTTGCAATAATCGAGACGAGACATCACAAGGGAAAGTAATAGTGTGGCCAAGGCAGAAGAAGAGAGAAAAGGACGGATGGCTCGTAGTTGTTTGAGAGAGAAAAAAGAATGCTGGACAACTGAAGAGATGTGTTCCTTAAAAGAGAGAGAAGAGTCAAGAACTACACCTAAATACCGAAGGGAGGAAACAAGAGGAATAGGCTGGGAGGAGAAAGAAGGGGCACAAGTGTGTGTGTGGGAGGGGGGGGGGGGACTCCCGAGTGTGAACCTGATAGCAAAGGACTTGGAAGGGTTTACATGGAGGAAATTGGAGGAGAACCAAGAAGCAACAGCAGTGAGACATAGATTAAGTGGAGAGATATCGGGAGTGAAGGAATCAGTATGGTGAAGGAGAATTATATCATCCACGTAATAATACGCGGAGATACCAAACTGTTGTAAAATGAGGGCGAGAGGGGCTAGAAAGACATTAAAGAGAAGTGGAGCGAGGACAGACCCCTGGGGTACACCGCAAGAAAGAGGAGTGGGGGCTGAGGAAGAGGACCCAACGACAACCGAGAAGGAGCGAGAGGAGAGAAAAGAGTGAAACCATTGACGAACTGTGCCCAAAAGACCAGCTTCTTGGAGACGAACAAGGAGAGTGCGATGGTCCACCTGGTCAAAAGCTGGCTCTTCTCTGTACCTTTTCTAGAACTGCACACAAAATTCAATGTGCAGTCACACAATGGAACAATACAGAGGCATTATAATATCCTTTGTTTTATTCTCCATTCCTTTCCTTAGGATTCCTAGCATTCTATTTGCCTTCTTGGCTGCCGCTGTACACTGAGCGGAGGATTTCAACATGTTATCCATGATGATGCCTAAATCTTTTTCCCAGGTGGTGGTTCCTAATGTGGAACCTTGCATTGTGTAACCATAGTTGGGTTGTTCTTTCCTAGGTGCATAACTTTACTCTTGTCCACATTAAATTTCATCTGCTATTTGATTGTCCAGTCTTCCAATTATCAAGTTCCTCTTGCTATTTTTCACAATCTCTTGGGTTTTAACAACTTTGAATAATTTTGTGTCATCTGCAAATTTGATTACCTCACTTGTTATTCCCATTTCCAGGTCACTTACGAATGTCTCAGTGTCCTTCTCTCAGAGCTCATCAAGAGCCCCTTTGAGCCCCTAGGATCTGCTTCATTGAAACACCTCACTTGGGAAACCATCTTCCTAAGTGCTGTAACCTCTGCAAGATATGTCAGAGAGCTCTAGGCTTTTATCCACTATCCTCCATATTCTCAATTTCTTCATGATAGGGTACTCTTACGTACCCATCCTAAGCGCCTTCCAAAGACCGTATCCAGTTTTCATTTGAACCAATCCATTGTGTTTCCAATGTTCTTCCCAGATGCTCAGTTGGATTCTCTGGAGGAAGCTCTACACTCTCTGGATTGTCACCAAGCTTAGCTCTATTACCTGCAAGCCACCACTCAGATCTGTCAGTCTTCCCAGCTTTTTGTTACCTTTAACCCTAACAAACTGGGGAAGCCTGCATCTAAGCAGATTGTTTCCTCATGGATTGCAGACTGTATATCTTTGTGTTATATTGAGGTGGATCACATCCACTGTTGCCAATTTAGCAACTATTCCTCCTCAGGATATCTGCAAAGCTGCTACATGGTCATTAGTACATATCTTCATGAAGCACTACAGCCTGGATCGCTCTTAAGCAACCAGTCTTGCCTTTAGCCAAGCTGTCCTGAGGAACATCTTTGTGTAATTTCTTCCACCTCCCAGTTTCTCACCGGGCCACAACCATTATCAGACTTTCAGGCGGCCCTCAGCTCTAGACTCACCTTCAAGTGTGCCTGCATCCCCCTGTTTGAATACATGGTTGCTTACCTGTAACAGAGGTTATCCATATTCAGCAGGGATATACAGCCATACTCACCTGCCCACCGTCCCCTCAAAAAAAAAAAGGGGGAAGAAGACAGACGGAATGAATGACTACTCAGAACAAATGTAAAGGGAAACATAGAAACATGATGACAGAAAAAGGCCACATGGCCTATCTAGTCTGTCCTTCCATATCAACCACTAAAACAGTCCCCTTTTTTCCTTTAGAGATCCTCTGTATTTGTCCCATGTTTCTTTGATTTCAGATACTGTCCTCATCTCTACCACCTCCACTGGGAAACTATTCCATTTATTTATTTATTTATTTAATTCACATTTATATACCGCATCTTCCAAAGTTCAGTTGCGGTTTACAGGTAACAATAATTAACAAATCAAGTTTGTTTTACATGGAACAATGGAATATAACAGAACTTATTTACAAGGAACATCATATAAAATATAGAACAAATAATGTGGTATAATACCGAACAGTGTGAAAAACTATATACAAGTTATATATGAATATATATATATGGAATACTTGGGGGGAGGTCAAAGGATCATCATTGGAGAGTGCTAACTGTGTAGGTTAAAGGTTTATTGCATGGAGTAACCGATTGTCTGTTTAACCTTTGTCTAGTGTAGATGATGAGTTATCTATGTTATAATGCTTGGTGAACAAGTAGGTTTTCAGTTTCTTGCGGAGTTCTGTGATCTCTGTTAGCTTTCGTAGCTCCTCTGGAAGGGAATTCCAGATAGTAGGGGCTATGTGCGAAAATGCTCTATTGTTTGTTGATTTGTGAGCTTTTGTAAAATCTTTCGGGATTTTTAATCTGTTTAGTTGTCCTTTTCTGTGTGTAGGCTTAGATGGTTCTTTATGTATTAAGTTACATAACATGGATGGGGCCAGATCATATAAGGTTTTGAATGTTGTTATTATTATTTTGTAAATTATTCTACTTTGAATTGGTAACCAATGAAGGGAGGCTAGTATTGGTGATATGTGTTGAAGGGAGTTGATTTTCAATGTGATTCTGGCTGCAGCATTTTGTGCGAATTGCAATCGTTTAATACTTTGTTTTGTTAAGCCTATTAGGATTAGATTGGCAAAGTCAAAATGTGGGGTTATTGTGGCCTGTATTATGTTGATAAAGTCCTGTGTGAAAACTAGTGGACGAAGTTGTTTGAGAGTTTTAAGCTTGAAATAGATTTTCTTTATGGTATTGCTGATGTGTGTTTCCATTGTAAGGTGTGTATCTAGTATAACACCTAGATATCTTATTTCCTTTTTTATTTTGATTTCTTGGTTTTGAAGTCTTATGTGTGATGGAGGGTTATAGGTTCTGTTCTTGGTTACAATTAGAACTTCGGTTTTAGCATGATTGATGTGAAGGTTTTGTGCTTTTAGCCAAGTTGTGACTTCATTATAGCAGTCCGATAAGAGTTGAAGCGGTAGGTTGGGAATTGTGAATGGAATATACAGCATAATATCATCTGCGTAGAGATGATATCGTACTCCGAAACTTTTGAATATGTTGCAGACTGGTTTTATGTAAATATTGAAAAGTAGAGCTGACAGCGCTGAACCTTGTGGTAATCCAATTTCTTGCTTGTAGGTGGTGGAGTTTTGATTTCCAATTCTTACATTTTGTGTTCTATCAGTTAGGTAGGATGAGAACCATTTGTGTACTGTAGAGTTTAGTCCTATTTGTTTTAAGTTATTAAGCATTATTGTGTGGTGTACGCTATCGAACGCAGCTGATATGTCGATGAACAGTAAAATAAATGCCTGTTTAGGATTGTCCATCTCTCTTAGGAGCGCATCTATTAAAACTGTGAGGAGTGTTTCCACTCCATGGCGGGGCCGAAAGCCATATTGTTGCTCATCGAGAGGGTAGGATGAATCTAGAAAATCTTGTGTTTGTAATTGAACTACTTTTTCAATTATTTTGGCCAAAAATGGTATGCTTGATATGGGTCTATATGACGTAGGGGATGTTTTATCCAGTTTGCTGTTTTTGAGGATTGGTCGAATTTGTGCGTGTTTAAGAGATGGTGGGAGGTAGCCTTGGGTAAGTGAGAGGTTTACTATTGAGAGAATGTAGGGTAATAAAATTGGTAGTGTGTTTTTTATCCATGTTACAGGACATGGATCTAGATAAGACGTTGTGGTGTTGAGGCTGGTGATGATGTTTTTTAGTGTCTCTTTAGTTATGGGATGGAACTCTGACCATTCATCTATATGCTGGTGTGACGAGATGATAGTTTTTATATGCATTGATGGCAATTTTGCTTTGTTTTGATAATGGTGGGCTAAAGTATGAACTGAGATGTCAGTGATTTCACTGTCAGAAGTTTGGGGGTTGGTTAGATTTCTGACAATGGAGAATAACTCTCTTGGTCTGTTATATGATTTTGAGAGTATTTTGGCGTAATATTCTTTTTTTGTGTTGTCCAAGGTTTCTTTGTATTTAGTGAGTAGATTATTGTATATTTCTTTGTGTATCGTCAATTTGGATTTACGCCAGTTATGTTCTAGTTTTCTAAGGTTCCTTTTCATCTGTTTTAAAGTAGTATTGAACCATGGTTTGGCGTTGGTGTTAGAGTGGTTGATCTTATTGTGTATTTGATTAGTTTTGGCGGCGTTGTAGATGGTGTCATGCCAGTTTTTGACAGTGTCATCTAAATTCGTCTCCGTTGTAACAAGGTGGGGTATTGTTAAGTCAATAAATTCTTCATTGTTAAACTTTTTAAATCTTGTGGTTGGGACATTTCTGATGCAATTGTTAGTATTAGTGGATGGATATGTAAGGTTTAGTTTAATAATGTGGTGATCTGACCAGGGTATCTGAGTGCATTCAACTGAATTTGGGTTGATTAGTTTGAAGAGTGAGTTAGGGAGAAAGACAAGATCAAGAGTTCCACCTTTGATGTGTGTAGATGTGTTTATTATTTGATGATATTCCATGTCAGAGATAGTATCTAAGAATAGTTTAGATTCCAATGTTGGTAGCGAGGGAAGGTTGAAATCTCCTAGCATCATTATAGGGTGTTGTTCAGTTGAGGAGCTGAGGAGTTCAATGAGAGAGTTGATGCAGTCCGGTTTTTGGTTTGGGGGCCTATATACCAAGCAGAGTTTCATGAGTCCAATATTTATTAATAGTGTGTCTATGTTGTCAGAAATATTGGATTGGATTGCTTTGGCGCATAGTACCTTTTTTGTCATCATTAATACACCTCCGCCTTTTCTATTAGTTCTATGTTTATAGAAGGTGTCATAGTCTTCTGTATTAAGTTGGTTTATGTAGACTGAATCGGTATCTGAGAGCCAGGTTTCTGTAATGCATAATATGTCTGGTTTTAAGTCAGATATTAAATCATTAAATATAGGTAGTTGTAGTAAGTAGATGTTGTAAGTATAGCTGCTAGAAACAGTATCAATCCTGATTTGTATAAGCTACTGACAACAGTAAATAATTGTGAGAGTAACTGATAGTAAACCTGATAGAAGATAATATACTACTGGTAACAGTAATAAATTGTTTGAGAGTTACTTAGCTAGCTAGTTACTGACAATGTTTTTGATTAATAAGGTACTACTGACAACAGTAATGAGATTATGTACTACTGGGAACAGAAATAAATTGTTTGAGAATTACTAGCTAGTTAGCTGCTGTCCATTGTTTCAATTGATAGAATACTCCTGACAACAGTGATGAGTACTACTGACAATAGTGCTACGAGAAATGACTGTTTATGAGCTAGTTACAAATAACTTACAGCAGTACTGGCTGTGGATATATTGCTGACAACGATAATAAGATGGAATAATGTTAACTATTTGCAGGTTGCCTACTGACAACGGTACTGGATTAGAGACACTACTGACAACAGTACTAGAAATGATAAAATGCTAATTATTTACAGTTTGACTACTGACAACAGTCCTGGTGGAAGATATGCTGTTGATGATGGTAATCGTATGTGCTAGATACTGGGTTGATAGCTGCTGACGTTATACTGATTGTGGGTTTATACTTGCTGTGCTTGAAGAATCTTAGAAGGGAATGAGGTGTGCAAGCTCCGCCGTGCACGGCTTAGATGATGATTCCGCGTTGGGTGTTTGTGCCCCGGTTGGGCAGCCGCTTCTGTTGGAGACGGTCTGGTGGCAGCGAGGCTCAATCCCTCCAGGGAGAGTGTGCGACGGAGAAGAAGGTTGCTGGATGCTGGCGCTCGTGCTGGGCTCAACCCCGACCGGGGAGCTTCCCAAGATGGCTGCCGATAAGAGTGACTGATGAAACTGGATAGCGTAGCTTGGTAATAGAGTGGATTGACAGGTGTTTGAGATATTCTTGGCAGACTGATCTCTGGGAGTACAATGATGTTTGTAGTGCCCCGTCTAAGGGCCACGCCAAAGGGCCCTCTGGCGAGGCCCTCAGGCGCGGGCCCGACAGGCGCGGGCCTGCCTGTCGGCGGTGGTTTAAATATGCGTCCTTGTTCCTCCCACAGCCCCGATTGGGCCGGAGGACCGAGGTAGGTTGCTGGCTGGCCTGCTCGGCGTTCTATCCCCGATCGGGGCAGCTGCAGATGGTCACTGGGCTGAATAAGGCTTTTCCCGCCGTCGGCGGTGGTTTAAATATGCGGCCTTGTTCCTCCCACAGCCCCGATTGGGCCGGAGGACCGAGGTAGGTTGCTGGCTGGCCTGCTCGGCGTTCTATCCCCGATTGGGGCAGCTGCAGATGGTCACTGGGCTGAATAAGGCTTTTCCCGCCGTCGGCAGTGGTTTAAATATGCGGCCTTGTTCCTCCCACAGCCCCGATTGGGCCGGAGGACCGAGGTAGGTTGCTGGCTGGCCTGCTCGGCGTTCTATCCCCGATCGGGGCAGCTGCAGATGGTCACTGGGCTGAATAAGGCTTTTCCCACCGTCGGCGGTGGTTTAAATATGCGGCCTTGTTCCTCCCACAGCCCCGATTGGGCTGGAGGACCGAGGTAGGTTGCTGGCTGGCCTGCTCGGCGTTCTATCCCCGATCGGGGCAGCTGCAGATGGTCACTGGGCTGAATAAGGCTTTTTCCCGCCGTCGGCGGTGGTTTAAATATGCGGCCTTGTTCCTCCCACAGCCCCGATTGGGCCGGAGGACCGAGGTAGGTTGCTGGCTGGCCTGCTCGGCGTTCTATCCCCGATCGGGGCAGCTGCAGATGGTCACTGGGCTGAATAAGGCTTTTCCCGCCGTCGGCGGTGGTTTAAATATGCGGCCTTGTTCCTCCCACAGCCCCGATTGGGCCGGAGGACCGAGGTAGGTTGCTGGCTGGCCTGCTCGGCGTTCTATCCCCGATCGGGGCAGCTGCAGATGGTCACTGGGCTGCATATCACTCCTGAATCTATCCCTTTTCACCCTCATCCCATGTCCTCTTGTA
The DNA here is from genome assembly GCA_033557465.1 of Ichthyophis bannanicus. Classification (NCBI taxonomy): domain Eukaryota; kingdom Metazoa; phylum Chordata; class Amphibia; order Gymnophiona; family Ichthyophiidae; genus Ichthyophis; species Ichthyophis bannanicus. The sequence goes on along the minus strand of CM066031.1, from coordinate 190,697,845 downwards.
GCAGAGCTTGCTTTCATTTGAAAGAGGCTCTCCTCCTGTGCATTTATGCCATGGAGGTATTTAAACGTCTCAATCATATCACCTCTATCCTGCCTTTCCTCTAAGGTGTACGCATTAAGAACCTTAAGTCTGTCCTCATATGCTTTATAATGAAGATGATTAACCATTTTAGTAGCCACCCTCTGTACTGACTCCAGCCTGTTTATATCCTTTTGAAGATGCGGTCTCCAGAATTGCACACAATACTCCAAATGAAATCGCACTAAAGACTTATACAGAGGCACTATCACCTCCTTTCTTCTGCTGGCCATTCCTCTCACTATGTACCCAAGCATCCTTCTAGCTTTTGCCGTCGCCTTTTCTACCCATTTAGCATCTTTAGTGGACAAAAATACTTCACCCCCTATACTATATTGCTCCCTTGGTTTGCATGACCTTGCATTTTTTAACATTAAATCTCAGCTGCCAAATTCTAGATTATTCTTCAAGCTTAGCTAGATCCCTCCTCATGTTATCTACAATTTCCTAGGTGTCTATATTGCAGATTTTGGTATCATCCGCAAAGAGGCAAACCTTACCCGATAGCCCTTCCGCTATATCACTAACAAAAATGTTAAAAATAATCGGGCAAAGGGCAGATCCCTGCGGCACACCACTGGTAACCTACACATTTCATCACAATAAATCTCAGCTCGATGTCATCAGCATTCCACCCTCGCTGAAATTCCCATCTGCCCCTGCGGGCTTAACAGAGATGCAAGGGAGACACTCTCCCTTCGCGCCTCTCAAAGCCGGCACGGAGGGGCTCAGCCGGGCAGAGGGGGCCCCGCGGGATAGTCCATGCTGCTGCGGTGGCGGCAGCAGCGGCAGCAGCCAGCGTTTTATTTTTTTATTACATTTTACTTGAGCCGATGGGGGTGGCTGGGACTGGAAATGGGCTGGGGGGGTTAAGACTGGAGGTGGGCTGACACGAAGAAACCAGAAGAAAGTGGCTGTAGCAATTGCAGCTGGAAAAAAATGCACAAAAGGTAGAAAAATATCTCTTTATTTTGAATTTATTAATTGGAATATCTCAGCTCTGGTAAATGTGCATCATTAACGTCTGCGCTTTGTTTAGTACAAGAGCAAATTAATGTATAGTTTTATTTCTACAGTGTTGTACATTCCAAGTTTGGCTTTTGGGATTCCCAGTTTAATTATGACGTCAGGGCCAACAGCGCGCAGCTGATCCGGCGTGCTCGTTTTTATCTTTTCTGGGGGCCCACAATTTTTGTTGGCGTAGGGCCTCACTCAAGGTAAATCCGGCCCTGCTCCATACTTTAAAGAAGCATTGAAAAGGTCAGCCAGTGGAGCTGCCAGTACTTCCTTAAGTTCTTTCAATATCCTTGGATGAATCCCTTCCAGCCCCATTGCTTTATCCACTTTGTTTTGCTAGCTCCTCATGAATACAGTCTTCTGAAAATAGTTTGAGTTCTACTCACTTCCTTTCCTATTTGTGTTTGTTTTCTGAGGTCCCATTTCCAGCTCTTTATCCGTGAGCACAGAACAGAAGTATTTGTTAAACAATTCCACTTCATCCTCATCAGCCTCTATATACTCCTCCCCTTCACCCTTGAATCTCATAATGCTACCTTTGTACTTCCTCCTCCCACTCCTTAGTCACCTGTTTCCAGCATATGTAGTAATCCTCCTCAGCTCTCATCTACTTTTCTCTGTCTCTCCATCCACTCACTGGCCCCAGCTCCTTCCCTATCACTTATCACTTCCCTTGCCTCTAGACCAATTTTTGTCTCTTACCTACCCCTTTTCACTTCCTATCCAGCATTCATCTTCAGTCTTCTCTCAGTCCCTTAGCAGACCTATTCCTTTCCTTTGCCTCATTTCTCTCCACCTTTCTAGACCCTTCACAACTTCTCTTGAACCCTCCCCACTTTTCTGTGCACTCCCTCCCTCACCTAATCAGTAAATATTCACTGTCCCCCAATTCCCATGTCCCTATTTTCCCATCCAGTCCCAGAATCTCCATTCTATTTAATCCCCACCCGATCTCTTATTCTGTGCTCTCTCCCTCTCCCACCCAATCCCTAAATCCCTGTTAGACCCCATCCAAGCCTTTACCTAATGCCAGAGTCTCTGCTTTCTCTCTATACTCAAATTCCCATTTTATTCCCAGTCACAGGGGTCTCTTTTTCCAGTTGGAATACAAAACTTCCATTGCCATTGCCCTCCTCCCCATCCAAGAGGGAGAATGTCCTCCCTCTTGTGTGGGAATCTATGAGCCCTTGTCCCCAAAGAGCTCATAGACTGTGAGCCCTTTGGGAACAAGGGAAATATGTATACAGTACCTGAATGTATACCGCTTTGATTCGTAGAGAAGCGGTATATAAGCCTAGCTAAATAAATAAATGTTTGTTTATTATGATTTATTATACCGTCCTTCTTTAGAAAGGCAAAGTGGTTTACATCAATTAAATAATCATTAGAAATCAGAAAAGGAACTCCATAAAAACATCAGATGGGAAAGAAGAGTATAAGAGAAACCAGGAAAAGAGAAACATAGAGATTTACTACTACTGAGCTTTTGCATAGCTCTACAAGACATATGCAGCACTGCTTACAATCTAGTCAAGACAGTCAACACAGTAAGTGTAGACATAGAATACATCTAGGGGGGCTTTTCAGTGAGTGGCCTCGCTGCTCTGTTCCCGGCTGCCGACGCTGCTCAGGCTAACCCTCCTTGCCTGAAGATTATTGCGCCGAGCTCTCTGCCCACCACTGTTTGAACTATCGCTGTCTGGAGAAAGTGACAGCGAGCAGATCGTTTTGGGGCGGCGCGGCTAGCAGATCCGTGGCTGGAAGCTGGAGAGGAGTGCGGGATTGGTGACCCGGTGTTGACGCTGCCTTGCTGGATTCCACTTCCCCCTGGAGATTACGCTGGCTGTCTTCTGAGGAGGTGAGAGGGCCTGGGGCCAGGTGTGGAAAAGCTCTGCGGGTGCCCACAGCGGGGTTTCATACATCAGCAGCCATTGCCGCGTGGTCTTGGAACGCATGGCCTTCTCTGCATTCCAACCAGCATAGCCGGGACGCGATCACGTGGGAGATCCCCAGCGAATCAGCTGTTCTCTTCATGAGCTGCTACATCCCCAGAACTGGCTACTGTACTTGAGGAGTATTCTTCAGCATAATCCTGGGCCCTGGTCCAGTGAATCATTTACCCAGTATACTTGCATTTGGGGCACCTGCAGTGGATGCATTCTTGCCCCTGATCTGCTGGTCTGGCTGCTGTTACACTGTTTGCATCGGACTCAGTCTCCCTGTCCATGCTTTGTGGACTTTGCTGCCTTGAGAGATCCTGGAGCACCCTCTACTGTTCAAGAGTGGGACTCTCTGGTATTTTTATTTTTTCTTTTTTTATACGTCTCTGTTTTTGAACACCTTTCTCATAGCCACCATCTGCTTCCCTGTTGCTGGTTGCTGCATATCTTCGGGCTGCTGAGGAGTTAAATCGCTGCATGGCTGCTAAGGCTAGAAGTCTCGAAGCCCGGGAGGGAATGCGATCTTCCCAGCGTTTGCAGGGCAAGGGTGGCGCCCCGACTAGCCCAACCAGCAAACAACCCTCGGAGGGCTCTGATGACGAGTCTGTGAGTGACAATGACTTGGGCCCCAGTGTGCTGTCCTCGCATGCCCTACTTCAGCGAGAGCTCCGAAGGGGTTTTGAGGATTTGGCTGGTGAGTTTCGCTCCATGCGCGAGGAAGTGATGAGCACAATCGCGGAACTCCGGAGTGATATAAAAGACCTGGGTACGCGAGTGGAGGAGGTCGAGACTAAAGTTGAAGACCATGATGGTGCCTTGGTGGATTTACAAAGTGCTATTGATAGACAACGTGCGCAAGCAATGGAGTTGACTTATAAAATTGATGATATTGAAAACCGCTCCCGTCGCAACAATGTGCGCTTTCGAGGAATTCCGGAGCCAGTGGGGGGCGGTGAGGACCTGCCGGTGGTGCTAAAAAATTTGATAGCTGAGTTACTTACGGCAGAGGAACTGGCTGCTCGTGGGTCTGGAATGGAAATTGAACGAGTGCATCGTGCCTTGGGAAAGCCACCTAATAATCAGCCTTGGGATGTAATTGCTAGATTCTTGCGATATACTGATGCTGAGCTTCTCCTCCGACGGGGCCGAGAGAAAAAAGTGATCAGATTTCAAGAAGCAGCGGTAACTGTATATCAGGATCTCTCGGCGTTCACGCTGGCTCGGCAGAGGGAGATGAAACCAGTCACGACGGTTTTGAACAACAAAGGGATTCACTATTCCTGGTCTTTCCCATTCCGGATGAACTTCCTCTTGGGTAATAAAAAGATCTCCGTGAAAGACCATACCGAGGCTTGGAGAGCACTGCGCCAGGCGGGGCTTGTAGAAGATAATGCGCTGCCGCAACCCCCGACTCCTAAGCCTCAACATTCGAAGTGGACTCGGAAGGGAAGACCTGCTTGACTTTTCCTAGAGCTAGAGTGTTTGCCCGCCTGTCCTGGGGGCTATGCTCCGGGGTTGATTGACTCTGCGATTAGGCTTGCTTGACCAGTTTTGTCAGTTTTGCTGTCCTCCACCTTTGTTCTTGTTATGCTATGGGTCCTTGGTTTGGAGGGGATCTGGGTATATGTTCAATGCTATATGGGGGGGGGTGGGAGGTGTGGTGGTGTTCTGGAAAGGGGCATACGTGGAATGTTGCTTTACTGATGAGTTAAACAGCGGGGAAAGGATATTGCATTTTTTGCTTACACTCTTGCTATATGGGGGCCTGGACGGAGCTAAGTTTGGGGTCAGTTTACCGTGTCCTGTTGTCTTTTTAACAGGCGGGTGGTACTGACGGGAGGGGGGGTGGGATTGGGTGGGAGGCTAGCACAGTTAGGGGTGGGTGGGGGTTTGGGTACGGGGGGTGGGGTTTGTAGGATTCCCTTCTGGAGTACGGAGCTGGGGGGGAGGGGGGAGAATCTCTGCAGCCAGCCTGGTGGATTCAGGATATTGGGATACTCTTTTTGTTACCAGTATCTGTCTTGCAGGTATCGCGGGGGCTGTATGTTGCGGGCCAGGGGGGAAGAGAGGGGCGGTGGGGGCCTGGTGGTTGATTATCCATGTTGCGCTTGATTTCTTTGAATGTTAAGGATCTTAACTCCCCTAGAAAGCGATCTTTGCTGTCCTCGGAATTGAGATCCTTGAAAGGAGATATTGTGTTTCTACAGGAGACACATCTCCGCGCTAGCACTCAGGGGTGGTTAAAGCGTAACCCTTATAATGAGGTGTGGATAGCTTTGGATATGAATGGGCGGAAGAAATGCGGTGTGGCCTTGTTATTCCATCAATACCTATCTCTTCGGGTGGAGGAGGTTAAAAAAGATACCCTGGGAAGGTGGCTCTTTGCGAATGCACGCTTGGAGGGTCACTTATTAACTCTAGCTAACATTTATGCCCCTAATGAAGGTCAGGGATCCTTCTTTATGCAGCTTAAGGCCTTGTTGGCTGACTTTGCGAAAGGCCCCATTATACTTGGCGGGGATTGTAACGCCCATATAGTGCCCCACCTGGATTCCACGGGTAGTGCTGGGAGGGTGGTGGGCGGGCCCGGTAAAGCATTACAGAAATTCATGCTGGATCTGGGCCTGCGTGATGTTTGGAGAGAGACTCATGAAGGGGAGCGAAGTTACACATATTATTCACCCGTTCATCAGGTGCATACCCGCATAGATTACTGTCTGTTGGATCAGCGCCTGATGGATGCGAGAGTGGAGGCGGGCCATGGGGCAATGACTTGGTCGGATCATGCTCCATGTTGGATCACCCTTCCGGCGGATTTGTGCGGTGTGCGCCAATGGCTTTGGCGGCTTGATGCGCAATTCCTTTGGTGTCAGTGCGCTGTACAGGAGCATGGCCGTTTCATAACTGATTTTTTTGAGTTAAATGATTCTGGGGAAGTTTCTCTCCCCATGGTCTGGGACGCCTTCAAGGCCACGGCCCGGGGTCGACTTATTGCGGAAGCGGCTCGCACGCGGAGGGCTTGGAGACGGGAATACTGTCAACTGGTGGGGGACTCTTCCTGGATTAGCCTGGAACATGCCCGGACTGGATCAAAACGGGTCTTGCGCCAGTGGAGGGCGACCCATGCTAATTTGGATGCATGTTTACAAAGAGAATTGGACAATAAACGTCGGAAATTGCGACAAACTTTTTATGAGCGGGGGAATAAGACGGGCCATTTTCTTGCCTTACGTCTCCGGCAGCAGCAAACTACGAGGGTGGTTCGCGAGCTTTGCGATTCGGGGGGGCAGAAGAGAGTGATTTCTAGTGAGATACGCGACATCTTCGCTACGTTTCTGGAGCAGTTATATAAAGCTGAACCTTTTGATATGGCCTGTGTGCAGGGATTCTTACGGACGATCGCTTTGTCACGATTGACTGTCTCGGATCGGGATCAATTGGATATTGAACTTACTGTGGAAGAAGTGGAACTCGCAATCCGACGGCTGAAATCCGGGGGAGCGCCGGGTAATGATGGCTTCCCCGCAGAGTATTATAAAAAGTTCCGCGCGCAATTAGCACCGACACTGGTTGTACTCTTTAATGAGGTTTTGCGGGGGGCGCCCCTTCCCCCGTCTCAGCGTGAGGCTTTGATAGTAATGCTCCCTAAGCCAGGCAAGCCCCTGCAGGACGCTGCCTCGTATTGCCCCATCTCTCTGCTAAACACAGATGTCAAAATATTGGCCTCAGCATTGGCGGCGCAATTGAACCAGGTACTCCCAACTTTGGTACATCCTGACCAGGTTGGATTTGTGCCGGGCCGCCAAGCGGCGGATAATATTAGGCGAATGCTGCAGGTTATTTATGCTGCTCAGCAAGACTCACAGCCGACGCTAGTGGTGGGAGTTGACGCCGAAAAGGCCTTTGACCGTGTTAGCTGGGGTTACCTCTGGTGCGTGTTGGATAAGATGGGGTTTGGTCCTAATTTTATTCGCTGGGTACATAGCTTATATCAGGATCCTCAGGCATGTGTCCGGGCTAATGGGGGTCAATCGCGAATTTTCTCACTGGAGAGGGGCACTCGCCAGGGATGTCCCCTGTCGCCGCTATTGTTCGCACTGGTGATGGAACCTTTGGCGCAATGTTTTCGCGAGCATCCAGGCACAGAGGGTGTGCGTGTGGGTCCTGCGGATTACCGGATTGCGTTATTTGCGGATGATGTTCTTTTATCTCTGGTAAATCCCGCTGCGTCCCTCTCTGCTGCTATGCAGCTCTTTGAGACCTTCTCCCAGGTGTCTGGCTTCAAAATCAATTACACTAAATCTGAAATTCTTAATGTTGGGGTCTCAGACGAGATTTGTGCGGAGCTACGAGCTGCCTATCCCTTCCGGTGGGTGTCGGGTGCTCTTCGATACTTAGGTGTGCATATGACGGTGGAGCGGGGGGCGCTCTTTAAGGCCAACTATGATCCACTGCTTCGGCAGGTTCGGCGAGATTTGGAGTCTTGGAATAGCCTGATATTATCCTGGTTTGGGCATATTGCGGTGGTTAAGATGGTGGTTGTCCCCCGATTTTTGTACCTCTTCCAGGTTCTCCCTATACTGTTGGCGCGGGGAATATTGGCCACTTGGCAAACCATGCTCATGAAGTTTATATGGCAGTACCGTCGGCCGCGTATAGCGCGCCGAATCCTCTACACGCGTACGCGTTATGGGGGTGCCTAATCTTCATTGGTACTATGTGGCGGCGCAGTGTCGTGCTGGGGTGGAATGGATGATCGCGGATAGCTCCAAGTGCTGGGTGCAAATGGAAATGAACATTGCGGGGGGAGCGGGACTGGGGGATCGGCTGTGGCTTGGTCCCAAATTGCGAAGTGGACTGCGTTTAAGTAATCCCTATATCCTCCATACCCTCCGCTGCTGGGACCAATCCTTTCGGCCTCGCGGGATCGACCTGACCCCTTTGGCACCCATAGTAGACAATGCCTCGTTTCCCCCGGGGGTGGCTGACCCGGTATTCCGGATTTGTGGGCATAAGGGCCTTAGCCGTGCTGGACAATTGTTTGATGAGGGTAAGTTGCAAACGTTTAGTATGCTTCAGGGGGAATTTGACCTTCCCGACAGTCAGGTCTTCCAATATACGCAAGTGGCCCACTGGGTTCAGACTAGATCCGTTCGGCCCCCTGTGGCCCGCGATTTGACGGATCTGGAGCGTTACCGTGAGGAGTGCACTACTACAAAAGGTCTTATAGCTGCCTTGTATGCCCAGTTGCAGGTGCAGCAGCCGAGATTCGGCAAGCATAGAGAACTTTGGAATTCTGCTTTGAATCTTCATTACTCTGAGCAGCAATGGGAACAGGTAGAGGGTAGGTTGTGGAAGAGTTCGGTGGCGATTAATACCCGTGAAACTAACTATAAATTACTATATAGATGGTATATGACACCTGAGTGGATAGCTCGCGTGTATCCGGGGGTTTCGGATCAGTGCTGGAGGAGATGTGGGCAGAAAGGTGCTCTGGCGCATGTCTGGTGGTCTTGTCCTCACGTTCGAACCTTTTGGAGGGGGATTCAATTCCGCTTACAGCGACTAGTTGGATTGGACATTCCATGGGATCCAGGAATCTTTCTCTTTGGGGTTGCCGTCCCTGAGGCACGTAACCACCAGATGGCTTTGCTTCGACATGGTCTGAATGCGGCTCTGCTCTTTGTAGCTTTTGCTTGGAAGCAGGTTCTCGCGCCGTTTTTTTCTGACTGGTTGGAACGGATGTGGGACATGTATACAATGGAGCGCGGGGTGGCGGCCGGTCGGATGCGATTGACGCGCTTTGAGCAGGTGTGGGAACCCTTTGTCCTTCGCTATGGTTCATGATTGCTCAAGGGCTCTGTATGTCCTGGAAGTTTGCGGGCCCCAGGCTCTTTTGCGCGATGCTCTCCTGGAATACCCCCTTTTTGTTTTATGCGCACTGATTGACTGGTTTGCTTTTGTTCTTCTTGGCTGGTATAGAGGTTCGTGGGGGGGGAAGGGGGGGAGGGAGGGTTGGGATAGGGTGGGTTGGGGGGGCTGGGGTATGGGGGGGTGGGGGGTTGATATTCTATTTTGGGAGCGCTTTCTGTGGCAAGATGGTGAGTGGGGGGGTTGGAAAAGAAGGGAGGGAGATAATAACATTATAACACCACAAAAACAAAAAAAACAAAACAAAAAACCGCCCCAAAAAAAACAAAAGAGGCACTTTGTTGGATCGCCTCGTGTTAATGGAGTGTGATTTTGGCTTTGTTATCTCTTGACATTGTATTATGCTTATGGTTTGTGTTGTTCTGTAATCATTGGCTGCCTTTCAATAAAAAAAAAAAAAGAATACATCTAGGGGGAATGGTTAGGAAACACAAAGGAGATTAGGTGAATCAAGATCCAAAAGTGGCAATAAAGAGGTGAGTTTTCAACCTGGATTTGAAAAGGGCCAGAGATGAAGCCTGACGTACAGACTCAGATAGTTTGTTCCAGGCATAATGAGCAGCAAGGTGAAAGGAGTGAAGTCTAGAGTTAGCAATAGAAGAGAAGGGCACAGATAGAAGCGATTTGCCAGAAGAATGGAGTTCTCAAGGAGGGGAGTAGAGAGAGATAAGAGAGGAAAAGTAGTGAGGAGCTGCAGAGTGAATGCACTAATAGGTCAGCAGGAGAAGTTTGAACTGGATGTGGAAATGTATAGGGAGCCAATGGAGTGTCTTGAGAAAAGGGGTAATATGAGCATGACGAAGCTGGTGGAAGATTAGCCGTGCAGCAGAATGTTGAACAAATTGAAGGGGAGAGAGATGATTCAGAGGGAGACCAGCAAGGAGTAGGTTATAATAGTCAAGATGGGAGATAACTAAAGAGTGGAAAAGTGTCTTAGTAGTGTGTTCAGAAATGTACTAGAGATTTACTAGTTAAAGGAAAGAAACATTGTGATGCTGCGCAATCTAGGTCCCAAAGGCCTGCTGGAAGAAAAAAGTTTTAAGTTGGTATGTGAAGGAACAGAAGGGAGGTTCTAAATGGATGCGTTGTAGCAAAGAGTTCCAACAAATATGTACACAGAAGAAAAAGGTTGAATATGTAGTAGACTCCAGCCTTACCCATGATGGAGTGAGGATATGTCATGTGGTGATCATAGGGCAGAAAGGAGGGTGTGGAAGGTCAGATAAGAAGCTAGATATATAGGAATGCCAGTATAAAGTAGTTTATGAGCAAGGATCAGGGGTTTATAGTGAATGTGATAGGTAACGGGTAACCAATGATAACTTTTTAAAAGAGGTGTGATGTGATCTGATCTTTTGGCATGAGCCAGAATGTGAATGGCAAGTGTTTTAAACTGATTGTAAACATTTGCGTTTTGACTGGGAAAGGCTGGCAGAGATTGCATTGCAGTAGTCTACTTGAAATATTACATAATTGAGAAGAAGATAGTTGAGAGAATTATAATCTGAAAGTGAATAGCATTGCTGAAGAATGAAGGATTTTTTCACTATGGAATTAATATGTGGGAGAAAGGAAAGATCAGTATTGAGAGTTATCCCCAAATACTTTAATGTGGAAGTGAGCTGGATCTGTTTACCTTTGAAATAAGGGGCTAGTAATGGTGGAGAAGAGCCACCTGTTAGCTAAATAGCAGATGTCATTTTGGGATTTAATTTAAGATGGTTATCCCAAAGCCAGATAGACACAGCATTCAAAGTTTAATTAATAGCAGACAGATCTGGGAATAGAGAAACTACATGGGACAACAATAGGATGGCATCTGCATAAAAATAAGCGCTAATATTGAAATTTTGGATTAGCGTTGCAAGATCCACACTCTGAAACTCCCTTGTCCCCTCCCTCCTTCCCAATCTCACTAGGCAGGTCCACATTAGGTTTGCCTGATTTATTTATTTATTTAGCTATGCTTATATAACGCTTTTCACCGGGTTAAAGTGGTTTACATTAAACAACAAGAGATGCATCGAACAGGTCATACCATATTTACAGGGGGGGGGGTTATACATTCAACATGGTCTCAACTTATTTACAATCCCAATTGGGTATGCATCAGGATTTCCTAACTTATTTACTATTCTTCTTCATATCTCGGCCTCAAATTTATCTGGTATACAACGTGATCCTGTATTCATTGGGTGTTGCTCGGGTCTGTGCCAAAGTGTTCTCTAAATAAGTGGGTCTTTATTTGTTTTCGAAAGGAGGAGAGGTCCTTCTTGTTCTGGATTTTGTTTGGAAGAGAGTTCCATAGGGATGGGGGCATAGAGGTCGAATGCACGGTGTCGCGGGGCACCCCCTAGGGAGATGTAGTAGATCCTGGAGGGGCCGGACACAAGAAAGGTGAGGTTTGAGGTTGGCCTATGCTGCAAGGGTCAAGGGTGGTTATTCCTTGTGGCTTCCTTGTAACCAACACTCAAAGAACAAATGCACAGAGTGGAGGGAAAGTTAAAGGCTTTATTTCCCTTTCTTGCACAAAACGGTTCATAAGGATTGGCTATGGTAACAACTGAAATGTCCTTACTTCAGGATAAAGAAAAAAAATAAAAAGCAAGCAATAAAGTAAAGGCTGTTATCTTCACAGAACATTGTGCAAAACAATAAACTTCCTTCCTTAGGTATCTGATAAACTGGGGATAGATTCAACACTCCCTGAGGCACAATATGTACAATCCATTGCATTATTGGATTCTTCCCCCACTGATTCCACTTGCATGGATTCAACCTCAGAAGCCTCTGAATCTGTAGCCTCCAGGTAATTATAGTCTGGTTTCTTATATACTTGTTGCACTATGTCCCAATGCCTAGCATTTAGTTTTGGGCGTCGCTCTCTAGGAGTTTTGCAGTACCACGGTCCCTCTCTGATTAGGGGTTCAAAAGCAGGTTCATAAAAAGATTTCCCACTCAAACTTCTCTTCTTAGACAAGCTTCTTTCATGCTTTTGGGTAGCATGTTTAGGGTAACAGTACTCCTCTTCCCACTGTCTTCTCCCTACTTTAGGCTTCTGAAGACAATTATCAGTAATAAGAGTTTTATCTTTGAGGCTTCTCTTCCTTCTCTCTAATAAGCCTTGAGGCCTACCTTGGTTTGTCTTCAGCGCAGCAGTGCTCAGGCTCTCCTGTGGTCTTCCTTAGCCTTCAGACCATAGTGGTAAGGATGTTTTCTTTTCTCCAAACAAACATTTCCCACCTCTGAAAATGGACGAACCTCTTTATTCCACGGCTGCTGTGGTGACCCTCTGCCAGGTACTCCCTTGCGGTCCCAGTACCTCTCTTGGCTTTTTCTCTGTTCCTTATTCCACTCCAACTCTTGTTGAAATTCCTGCTTTGCTCAGGACTCTGCTTCTTTCTGCTCTTGCCAGTGCTTTGGCCTTCCTCTTTGCCTTCTGTCCTCTGGCTCTGGCTACTGCTTCTGCTTTGGCTTCTGCTTTGGTCCTTGCTTTTGCTTCGGCCTTGGTCCTCGCTATTTAAGTCAGACCTACCTCTGTTCAAAAAGAAGCTGGCTGGGGTTGCGTCCCGCCCAGAGGGGCATGGTTTCTCGGTCTCTCTCTCGACTCTCCTGCTCCCCCTAGATGGATCCTCCCAATATTGCAGGTTATGCCTGCCTTTTTCTGGTTTTAAAACTTTTTCTCTCCCTTCAAGAGGGTCCGCTGCATCACAACGGGTACATGTTTGGTGATTATATTTTGTCCTTGCATGTGGTACAATCAGAACATTGTAAGTAGTCTGCCTTGTGGATCTTCCAGAATTCGGTTGTGATAGTAGGGTGTGTATATGTGATGTTTGTTGGTGTAGTGCTTTGTGAATCAGTATTAAGGATTTGTATTTGATCCAAGCTTCCAGTGGGAGGATGTGGAGATGCTTCAGTACTAGGATGATGTGGTTATACTTCTTTTCTCTTTGAATTTATTTATTTATTTATTTATTTAACAATGATCCTGGCGATTGTGTTAAGGGCTGTCCGTAGCGGGTGGAGAGTGGAAAGTGGGAGTCCTTGATATATCACATTACAGTAGTCCAGCTGGGGGAGTGCCATTGCTTGTAGTACTTATCTGAAGTCCTTGGGGTCTAGGAGTGGTCTGAGGTGCTGTATCATTTTGGTTTCGAAGAATGTTGTTCTTGAGGTTTTTGTTATCTGTTGCTTGAATGAGAGAGTTTGGTCGAGAATGACTCCCAGGTACTTTATTTGTGCTTGAGCTCTTATTTGGGCTGTTCCCAGGGTGAGGTGGGTTGGTGGGGTGAAGGTTTGATCCTTTGTGACAAATAATGCTTCTGTCTTTTTGAGGTTGATTGTGAGATTGTTTTCTTGGAGCCATCTGGAGACGTCATTGAAGCAATGCAGTAACTGTGTGTTTACTGGGTTTGTGGTGGTTATTGGTCCATATAGCATAATGTCGTCTGCATATATGTGAACGTTGATGTGTGACCGTATTATGGAGCAGAGCGGTTGTAGATAGAAGTTAAAGAGCAGCGCTAATAGTGCGTAGACTTGAGGTATTCCTTAAGTCTGGTGGTAGGGGTGGAAGTGCTAGAGCTTGTTCAAATTAGCTGATACCTGTCTATTAGGAAGGACTGGAACCATTAAAGAACCTTGTCCTGTATGCCGGTTTCTTGTAGTCGGTGGAAGAGGATGCTGTGTGATACGGTGTCAAACGCTGCTGATATATCTAGAAAGATGAGTGTGTATCTGGTTTGTTTGGTTTGTATTTCCTTGATTAGTGTACTTACTAATGAGATCATGAGTGTTTCAACTCCATGTGATGGTCAGAAGCCATGTTGCTGTGGGTCAAATAAGTTGTTCCTGTCCATGTGGTCCTGTAATTGCTGGTGTACTGTCTTCTCAATGACTTTGGCGGCGAATGGGAGACTCGCTACTGGTCTGAATGAGGTAGGATCCAGCAGGTCAAGTTCTGTCTTCTTAAGGGTGGGGTGGATGATAGACATTTTGATGCTAGTAGGCATCTGGCCTTGTTTGAGAGATTCATGTGCAATGGCGGCGAGTGCTGGACTTAGCTCATGCTTTGTCATCTTGATCCAGCTGACCAGACAAGGAACAAGAGAAGAGATGGTGTTGAGGGTTGTTATGATGCTTTTGACCCTCTCCTAACAGGGGCTCTACAGGTCAAACACCGGTAAGGATTTGAGGGTTTATTTTTATTAAAATTGCTAGCTCTCTGACTGGGAGCTCTTAAAAGGGTTTTAGTATATTTTTAAAGCAAAGTTACATTCTTTTGGTGCTTTAGTAGCAATATTTTCTTTAGTGGAGTAGGTTTTAAACTCTGGTAACCTTCTCAGCTTTTGGGAACTGCTGACACCTAATCAGGTGTTAGTTCCCTCCTTACCCACCCCAACTCCCACCCACCCCTAGTGAGCAGTCTTGCTTTATAGGGCACCTCCCCATTTAACAAAGCACAGGGACTTGGAACAGCACACTTTGAATATAATTAAAGAGATTTAACTGCTTTTTCTCTGAAAGGACAGCTGGGAAACCGTCTGGTACTTTGGTAGATCTCTCTCTTTTGCTTTAATGGATACCTAAGCTCCACGAACAGAACAATGGCTGGGAAAAATCGTATCGCTAAAGCTGTTGCCCCCTTTACAGCTTCTGCCTCTGTCCAGACAGAGGTTCCAATGCCAGTTGAAGGACCGGTTCCATGTGCAGGGTGCCTGCATGCTGAAACTCTGAGGAAACAAGTGGAGGAACTCAGAGAGGAGGTGGCGAGGCTGAGGAGCATTCAAGACAGTGAGAAGTACGTTGATGAGATGCTTCTTGAAACATCCAAGCTCTCTAGCAGAGGAGAAGATGGGTGCCAACAGAATAACGAAGGTTGGACACAAGTCACCAGGGCCTGCAGAATCACCAATCCAAGTTCTCCAGCCCTTGAGTTGGAGAACCATTATGCAGCCCTGGAAGTGGAGGAGGTGAAAGCATCCCTGGAAAGGGAAGAACCACAGCTCAAGTACCCCAAAGTTGCAGAATCAGTGACCACAAGGAAGCGAAGGGTAGTGGTGGTTGGTGACTCTCTTCTGAGGGGTACTGAGGCGTCCATCTGCCGACCAGACGATGTCCAGAGAGGTATGCTGTCTGCCTGGTGCCAAAATCCAAGATGTTACGTAGAGTTTTCCGAGACTCATCAAGCCCACTGACTATTACCCAATGTTGCTAATCCATGTCGGAGCAAATGTTACTGCCAGGTATCCCTCTGAGCATATCAAAAGTGACTTCATGGCTCTGGGACAGAGGGTGAAGCAGTTAGGTGCACAGGTGGTGTTCTCTTCAATCCTCCCTGTTGAGAGTAAAGGCCAAGGCAGAGAGGCTCGCATCCTGGAGACAAATGCATGGCTGCGTGGATGGTGTCATCGAGAGTGCTTTGGTTTTCTAGACCATGGGATGCTGTTCCAAGGATTGCAGAGCAGAGATGGCATCCATCTGTCCAAGAAAGGTCAATATGTCTTCAGTAGTAGACTGGCTAATCTACTGAAGAGGGCTTTAAACTAGACTCATTGGGGATGGGTGAAGAAAGCCCCCAGGTATGTGAAAGCCCCCAGGTAAGTGATACATTAAATACCTTTATGGAAATGGGTAATAGGTGTAACATATGGAAAGCAGTGTGTATAAGTGCCCGTAGCATGGGAAATAAGATCCTTGATGTTGAAGCTTTGGTGGGAGTGGCCGACTTGGATTTAGTGGCAGTTACAGAAACATGGTTCACAGAAAACCATGACTGAGATGTAACTATACCTGGCTATACTTTATTCAGAAAGGACAGGGTAGGAAGAAGGGGAGGAGGAGTGGCACTATATGTAAAAAATACTATTAAAGCTTTGGAATTACAGAGCTTAAAAGGGAGAGAGGAGGCATTGTGGGTTAAACTAGAAAGAGGGAAAGAGAAATCTATTTACATTGGCGTGATATACAGACCTCCCTTACAAGAGGAAGAGATGGACAGAGAGTTAATTGAAGACATACGCAGCATTGCTAGGAAAGGGGAAGTGCTACTGATAGGGGATTTCAATATCCCAGATGTTGATTGGCACATTCCTGCTGCAGTATCATCTAGAAGTAAAGAATTTCTGGATTCTCTATAGGGAGAACTATTCAAGCAATTGGTAATAGACCCCACACGTGAAGGAGCCATACTGGATTTGGTGCTTACCAATGGTGAAAGTGTTTCTGATGTTAATAGTGGGAGATCATTTTGCATCCAGTGATCACCAGATGGTGTGGTTCAGTATTAGGACTAGGGCTGTTAGAATCCATTCAAAAGTGAGGCTCTTAGACTTTAGGAAGACTAACTTTGCCAAGATGGGCCAATACCTCAGGGAGTCGTTAGCGGGATGGGAACAGCTGGGGAATGTAGAAAAACAGTGGGCAAAACTGAAAGGGGATATTTTAAGGGCAATCAACCTTTTTGTTAAAATGGTAAATAAAGGTAAAAGGAAAAGGAGACCTCTATGGCTTTAAAAAGAAGTAGCTGAAAAAGTGAAGAAAAAGAGGGAGGCCTTCATGAAATACAAGAGATCACAGAGAGAGGAAGACAGGCATCTATATTTGGAAAAATTTAGAGAAGCTAGCAAAGTAGTCAGGAAAGCAAAGATTCAAAAAGAGGAGGAAATAGCAAATGCAATAAAATGGGGAGATAAGACATTTTTCAGATATGTTAGTGAGAAGAGGAAGGGCAAAAGTGGTATTGTCAGACTCAAGGCTGAAGGGGAGGAATATGTAGAGGCTGATGAGGATAAAGCGGAATTGCTTAACAAATATTTCTGTTCTGTGTTCACAGATGAAGAACCAGGAACAGGACCTCAGAAAACACCCACAAACAGGAACAGAATCGAGGGACATCTTGAACAATTTTCAGAAGACTGTGTTCGTGAGAAACTAGCTCAACTTAAAGTAGACAAAGTGATGGGACCGGATGGGATACACCCTAGAATACTGAGGGAACTTGGGGACATTCTAGCAGCTCCACTGACTGACCTTTTCAATGCCTCGTTGGAGTCGGGAGTGGTGCCAAAGGACTGGAGAGAGGCTCATATGGTGCCTTTGCACAAATGCGTAAGTAAGGATGTGGTTGAAAACTACAGGCCGGTTAGTTTAACTTCGGTGGTGAGTAAATTATTGGAAACGCTGCTGAAAGAGACAATAGTGAGGTTTCTGGAGTCCAGCGGATTACAGGATCCGAGGCAGCATGGATTCACCAGAGGCAGGTCTTGTCAGATAAATCTGATTGATTTCTTTGACTGGGTGACCAGGGAGTTGGACCGAGGGAGAGCCCTAGATGTGGTGTATTTAGATTTCAGTAAAGTCTTTGACACTGTTCCTCACAGGTGACTTATAAACAAACTGGGCATCCTTAGGGATGGACCCTAAAGTTGCTTGGGTTAAAAATTGGTTGGTTGGGAGGCGACAAAGAGTAAATGGAGCTCACTCTGAGGAGAAGGATGTTACCAGTGGTGTGCCCCTGGGATCTGTCCTTGGTCCGATTCTTTTTAACATCTTTGTTAGCAAGATAGCGAAAGGGCTGTCCGGTAAGGTTTGCCTTTTTGCGGATGATACCAAAATCTGCAATAGAGTAGACACCCAGGAAGGTGTAAATGACATGAGGAGAGATCTAGCTAAGCTTGAAGAATGGTCTAGATTTTGGCAGCTGGGATTTAATGTTAAAAAATGTAAGGTCATGCATTTGGGCTGCAGCAATCCAAGGGAGCAATATAGTATAGGGGGTGAAGTACTTTTGCCCACTAAAGAAGAGCGGGACCTAGGAGTGGTTGTGTCTGATGATCTTAAAGTAGCTAAACAGGTAGAAAAGGCGATGGCAAAAGCTAGAAGAATGCTTGGGTGCATATGGAGATGAATGGCTAGCAGAAAAAAGGAGGTGATAGTGCCTCTGTATAAGTCTTTGGTGCGACCTCATTTGGAGTATAGTGTGCAATTCTGGAGACCGCACCTTCAAAAGGATGTGAACAAGATGGAGTCGGTGCAGAGGGTGGCTACTAAAATGGTTAGTGGTCTTCATTATAAAGCATATGAGGACAGACTTAAGGATCTTAATATGTACACTTTAGAGGAAAGGCGGGATAGAGGTGATATGATTGAGATGTTTAAATACATCCATGGCATAAATGTTCAGGGGGAGAGCCTCTTTCAATTGAAAGCAAGTTCTGCTATGAGGGGACATGGGATGAGGGTGAAGGGAGATAGATTCAGGAGTGATATGCGGAAATATTTCTTTACGGAAAGAGTGGTGGATCCGTGGAATAGTCTCCCAGTGGAGGTGGTAGAGATGAGGACAGTAACTGAATTCAAAAAAGCATGGGACAAACACAGAGGATCTCTAAAGGAAAAAAGGGGACTGTTGTAGTTGTTGATATGGAAGGACAGACTAGATAGGCCATATGGTCTTTTTCTTTCGTCATATTTCTGTTCCTATGTTTCTCTCTTTGCTGATTGTTTCAAATGTGCCCCATTGTGTTATTGTTATGACATTGTGGCAGTTCCCTGTTGGTGTGGGTGGGATGTTAGGGTTTGATTGGAGTTGTTTTTATTGTGCAGCGAGTTGCTGTGGTGGAATGTTCGGGAGTTGCTTTGTATGGTTAGGGGCTTTGGTCAGCTGTTTGACGATATCAAAGAGCTCATGTAGGCGATTAACAGATGTGTTTAGGAGCTTTGTGTGGTAGTCTTTTTGTGCGTTGTCTATTTTGGTGCGGTAGTTGTTTAGTGCATTCATATATCTTGTTCTGTCTGGTTCCTGTTTGGTTTTCCCCATCTTCTCTCGATTCTTCTAAGTTGTGTTTTTAGATTCCGTAAGGTGGGGGTGAACCAGCGTGCTCTTGCTGGTCTCTCATTCTTTCCCTTGGGGGCTGTTGTTGATTGTGCTGCTGTAGCCATTACATTGTTCCAGTTGTTGGTTAATGTGTCGGGGTTGGAGTGTCCTGATTGTATGCTTGATTTGTTTGAGAAACTTGTCTTTATTAAATGGTTTGAATCGTCTTATTAGGTTGTATCTTCTGTAGTGGTAATTGGTTGGTTGGATGGGATGAAGATGATGAGACTGTGGTCAGACCATGGTACAAGTGTGATCTGGGGAGTGTTGCCTGTGATGTAAGTTTGGAAGTTGAGGAATATGAGATCCAGGGTGTTGCTCTTCTCATGTGTTGGTGTGTGGATGATTTGTGCCATTTCCATGGCTTACATTGTTTTGAGGAAGGCAGCTGTGTGTTTCTCTTGCACCGATGGAAGGTTGAAGTCTCCAAGTATCAGTTCTTTTGTAGTATTGACGATTTCGGTCATTTGTTTGAGAATATCCAATAGGTCAGAGGTTGTTATCAAGCAGATTGTTAGATGTTTGTTGGTGATCGTGATTATGTCTGCTTCTTCTGTACTTTCTGTTGCATGGTTTCGGAAGTGGAGAATTGTTCATGCTATTATGGCCATGCCTCCTCCCCTGGAATGGGAGTGTGAACAGTGGAAGAGGCTGTAGTCATGTGGGTGAGCTGGTTCATGAGTACGGTGTCTGTTTCCGATAGCCATGTTTCAGTTATACAGAGGATATCAATCTTTTGAGATGTGATTAGGTCTTGGATTATGGGGAGTTTATTCCTCATGGATCGTGCATTTATGAGTGAGAATCGTAGTTGTGTAGCTACTGGTGTTATGGGGTTGTGGGGGGGTGTCTTCTGGTATGGTTGGTATAACTGTGAGTCTTCGTTGTGGTTGTGTCCTGGGAAGAAGGCCTAATACTGATTGTTTCTGTGATGTGCTATGTGGGAGAGATTGTGGTATGAAGATAGTTTTTGGTTTAGACCTTCTCAGCAGCCCTCCCAGTTCATCATGGCCCTCACCTTTTCACTTCCAGGACTTTTATGGTAGCTGCCTATGCCTGCATTTCATGCCCTGGGACAGGATCTCAGTCTATGTCTCAAAACACCTCCTTCCACCCCTGCTGCATGGAGCTGGCCCTGTTCATACTGTGGAACAGCCCAGAGGAAGGGACCTTGTGCTGGGAGAGAGCCCAGAGATTCTCCCTTCTCCGTAGGTTAAGTGGGAAGAGCGGCTGGTGGCTGGAGCATCTTATTTGCTCCCCACATTACTGCCACCAGTCCCTCTTCCTCTCACACAGTGCTCAGTAGGTATTCGGAGCATGCATGTTTCAGTTGATTGTATGAACTCCAGAGGAAGAGGACTTCTTACTTGAGAGGAACAAGTAAGAAGTCCCATCCACCACTCCAACTGCTCTTCCTGTTTGCCTTGCAGAAGAGAGGAGAGAAAGGATTCAACTGGAGCGACTAAGGCATGGTAAGACATTTTGCTACCTCTTGTACCCCTACAATGATATCTATGAGCTGCTACCACCCAGCCCCAGAGTATGTTCCTTGCATCTCTCGTTTCCATGAAAAAATATTTCCTGACGTTACTCGTCAGTTTACCCACTTAGAGACTTACAAGCTCTAGAATGAAGAGATCGTGATGTATTCCCTTGAAAGAGGTTGCTTTTTTGCATCAGTTCTTTTCCTTGTAAGCTCTTTGAGGAAGGGAAATCAAAATCCTGTGAATTCTTTCGTGCAGTACTGTCTTTCCTGATGAAACTGAATAAATGATAAATGTTGTTTTTATTGAAGGAAGAGAAGCCAGAAAGAAGGAAAAAAGGGTCAAAAGCTGTCTTTACCTCTCAGCTCATGGCTACAATCCAGTTATGTGCCCCAAGAGAAAAGAGTGAATGGGAAGGACACATTTGATTTTGTCCTGCCAGCTTCATTTCATTTTATTCTCATGCCAACATTGCATGATTGAAAACCAGAGAATTCCCCTCATGAACTAACCAAGCATTGTAATTTAATAACCATCACATGGCTGTGTTTAGAAGTGATGAAGCTGTTATTAAAATGCAAGCGACATTGCTGCGAATGGCAAATGAATTAATTAGCATCACAGTCCAGACAGTGTGTGTACTGCAAGCAAATGGCAGGCAGCTGATCCCTTTCCTACCCTCTCACTTAACCCTCTTTTCATCCTGATAATCTACAGATACCTTATGTAAATCATTTAAATACAAAAATTGAAGCAAATATTTTGATCCTTCTTTGATTAGTAGGCATCATTAGTTTGAAGATAGAATCATTACAATACGAGATTAGAAAGGATCTCAATGGGTCATATTTTTATCCCATCTTTCTGCCTTCATCCAATTCCAATATCCCCCAAACCAGGGGTTCTCAACCCAATTCTCAAGACACACCTAGCCAATCAAGTTTTCAGGATAACCACGATGAATATGCATGAGAAAGATTTACATATGATGGAGACAGTACATGCAGATCTAGCTCAGGCATATTCATTGTTGGTATCCTGAAAACCTAACTGGTTTGGTGTGTCCCGAGGACTAGGTTGAGAACCATTGTCCTAAACCATCTCAGCCGCAGGTTTGTCTAACCAGTTCTTAAAAAACCCCTCCAATTACAGAAAGTTTGGCCCACTAGCTCCCAGTTAATTCTAATGCTTTACTATTCACAGAGTAAAAGGATTCTTCCTTGAAGTGCTACCACATCTCTCATTGAATGGCAGGGATTATACTAACTTTCCTAATGCCCAAAGTGCCCTGATGTTAGTATTGATTAACCTCCCAGGCTGAGCATCATCCTCTCCAGTTCCATCAGCTCTTAGGGCCCTATATTCAAAGGGTTTATATAGCAAATGAAATAATGGTAGATAAAGACCAGCATGGTCCATCTAGTCTGCCCAGTAAGGCGGCTAGAGTTGTACTTGCTGCTCTGTGCAGGTTACCCCCTGTACTATGTAGTGTGAAAGTTCTTTAAATTTTGCTTTTATTCCATCTTCTTGCTATCTTGGGATCCTCTGTCAGTCCCATGCCTTTTTGAATTCTATCACTATTTTTGCCCACACCACCGCCATTGGGAAAGCACTCCAGGCATCCACACCCTTTCTATGAAAAAGTATTTCCTGACTTTGCTTTTAAGTTTACCACCTGCAGCTTCATTTCACCTCCTCTAGTTCTACAGCTTCCCTTTCTTTGAAAAAAGTTTGTTTGTTCATTAATAACACAGGTACACTAAAAAAAGTTTTTTTAAACTGCCTCTAAAGTTTCGATTGATTTTTACGTTTTTTGGTGTGCTGAATCCAAATCTGGTAACCAATTTGCTCCATCACGTACAGATGTTTTGCTACATTGGGTTAGCAGTTTGAGGTGAACGTTTCAGATTGAGTGTGATCGAGATAAAAGTTTCTTGGATGAATTCTTTATACTAATTGTTTAGTAGTTATTCAAATAAGAATAAAGAAAATTGTAACAAGGCAGCACATAAGAATAGAGTAATGTCAACAAAACACACTGTGATGGTAGCAAAATTGTCTGCACTTAAAACAGCCACATACATGTGCACAAACATTGAGCATATAAGAGCGAGGTTAGACACAAAGCAAAGCAAAGAAATGTGCAAAAAATGTTGTACAGGTATGTATGTAAGAATAGAAAACGCAAACCGCACCATTGCAATACATGAAGACAAACACCCGATGGTGTGAAAATAAAATTCTAATAAATGAGATCCGACACTGTGGTAATAACTAGCAAATTTTTATTTCAAAGTTTAGTAAAAACACAATATTTGTCAACACAGTTTAGATTTTAAAGTCATTCTTGGGTCAATCAATCTCCTGGTGGGCCCGTTTCTTCTTCCCCCGAATGCTTCTCTTGGTGCGCTGCTTGGCGTATTTTTCATCTGGGGTTTCCCGCAGCAGCAACCAGCAGAAATCAGCCATCATAGTGGTGTTCCATCTTCCTTGGTACCTTCTCTCTGCGTCCTTGATGTCCTGGTGAAACCTTTCACCTTGTTCTTCACTGTACGCCCCCAAGTTTTCGGGAAAGTAGTTCACATGGGAGTGCAAGAAATGGACTTTCAGGCTCATGTTACAGCCTTGTTCTTTGAAGGCATTGAGCATCCTGGCAACAATATCCTTATAGTTTTCATCCCGCCTGTTCCCCAAGAATTTGAGAACAACATCCTTGAAGGAATCCCAGGCTTCTTTTTCCTTCTCAGACATCGTTTCAGCGAATGCTCCATCTGAAATGAGTTTCCTTATATCAGGGCCAACAAACACTCCTTCCTTTATTTTATTTATTTATGTAACAAGCACTTATATACCGCGGCTTCCGAAGCTTTGCTTCAGAAAGTCAGGGGAACTTTGAGCAAAGGTACCGAAAGCACTCACCATCTTTTGGAAGGGACTTGATGAATTGCTTAATGAGACCCAACTTAATGTGGAGAGGTGGTAATAGAATTTTATCACGAGGTACCAAGCTCTCATGAAGAACATTTTTCTCACCGGGTCTCAAATACTCCCGAATTGGCCAGTCTTTTTTTCCCCCAGTGTAGGTCGCGGGCCCGGCTATCCCACAAGCAAAGGAAGCAGGGATATTTGGTGAAACCGGATTGCTGCCCTAATAGCATGGATAGAATTTTAAAGTCTCCACAAATCATCCACTTATGCTCATCATAATGAATCTTCTGAAGAATCAGGGCCAAATTCTCGTATTTTTCTTGGAGAATAACAGAGTGAGCAATAGGAACTGAAGCGAATGTGTTGCCATTATGAAGAAGAACACCTTTTATGCTGTCTTTTGACGAATCAATGAACAGCCGCCATTCAGCAGGATCATACTTGAGTTTAAACTTTTCCATCACTCCGTATATATCGTTGCAAAATACCAAATCTTCCTCTTTGCTGAAATACTTCAAAAATTGTGTCTCGCAGTTGCGGTACCAATAAAAAGTTGTTCCTGGTGACAATAGATTTTTCTGTTTAAGCCGAGAACCTAGCAGTTGGGCAACATCTTTTGGGAGTCCTAAATCCCGGACTAAATCATTCAATTCAGCTTGAGAGAAAAGTTCAGGTTTCGGATCTGGTTCAGTTTCAAACTCGGAAGTACTGGACTCATCGGGAAAAGCCATCTGATGAGTCTCATCATGATCAGAACCGTCCACACAAATATGATCCAAAGATTTTGGTGGTTCAGGCACAGGTACTTCGTTGCTATGAGGCATAGGCCTAATTGCTGAGGGAAGGTTGGGGTAACTTATTACGTTCTTATTTTTTAAGTTGTATCCCTTCACAATGCAAGAGCAAAAATAGCAGTCACTGGTGTGGTCTCTTTGTTCACGCCACATCATAGGTATTCCGAAACAAAATGCTTGTTTATTACCTTTCATCCATAAGCGTAGATCTTCCTCACATGTCTTGCACACTTTGTGAGGAGCCCACGGTTTGTCTTGATCGCCTAACTTCAAACCGAAATAGGCGAAATATACTTTTTTAATAAATGCAGAAATGTTCCTCTGCCGCTTTTTCACGGTATATTCCCCACAAATAAAACAAAAACTGTCCGGAGAGTTGACGCAACCTCTGGCTCTGTGAGCCATCACAAATACACAGCACTGCAAACTACAACTGTAGTGAACCACTCCGGAATAAAGCTGGATTACGACTGAGCAAACAAAAGGTAATAATGAACTTGCAAGAAACTGAAATTTGACAGGAACGTTCATGTCGCAACCACCGTGTTTGAGCGAGCGAACGAGGCGAGGCGAACAGGAAAGAACATGCGCCAGCGCGAGTACTGGATTTAGCCCCCCGCCTCCCAATTGTCCTGTTAATGTATAAAATGAATACAAAACACTGTAAAATATCATGAGGGAGTGTTTCTAGTTAGTTAACCATTACAACCTCTATTTTGGGCCAAGAAAATAAACTGCAGTCGGCTAAAAAGAAATTATGTGAACATTCCTTATGGGTAAGAAATCTAATTTTGCAAGAAAACGTGACGTGATGGAACATTTTGGCTATTTTTCCTGGATTCAGCACCCCAAAATCTATAGGAATCAGTTGCAAAACTGGAGGCAGTTTTTTGGTAGTGTACCTGTGTAATCTGTAAGTATTTAAACCTCTGTATATCTCCCCTGCCCTTCTTCTCCTCTAGGGTATACATATTTATTTTATTTATTTAACAGGGTTTTATTTTTTTTATACTGCCCTATGAAAGGATTCAGAGCGATTTACATAAAACATAAGCCAAGAAGTTTACATAGAATAGTGATGTTAATTTGGATGATTTCATGGGGTTACAAATAATTCACATGTGTAATCACAGTGGGTAGCATTAATGCATCAAATGGTTTATACAGAGCAAGTAGTTATTAAGAGAAGTGGGTTGAAGGATATATTTAGGTCTTCAAGACTCTTTTCATATGTCTTCTGGCACAGGCCGCACACCATTTTGGTCGCCCTTCCACTGAATCGTTTCACATCTTTTTATTAGGGATTTTGGATTTGGCTCAAGCCTTTCCAAGAGTAGCTCAAGGTAAATTACATTCAGATACAGTAGGTATTTTCCTATCCCTTGGAGGGCTTACAGTCTCCTTTCACCACTGTTTGTTATGATCTTGGGCAAGTCATTTAACCCTTCATTGCCTCATTTACAGGAAATGGAGGTTTAAATGATTTGCTTGAGATCACAAGGAATGCCAGTGGAACTTGAACCAGGCTTTGCTGGTTTTGAGCACACTTTTCTAACCATTAGGTGACTTCTCCACTCCAAAACTGAACACAGTATTCCAAATGAGGCTTCACCAATGACTTGTACAGGGGCATTACTACTTCCTTCCTTCTGCTGGTCATACTTCTCCATAGCCAACCTAGCATCCTTCTGGTTTTGGCCACTGCCTTGTTACAGTTACGCCACCTTGAGATTCTCACTTTACCACACTGCATTCCCTCTCCTGGTCCATGCAGACCAGCCTCTCACCCCCTAGTATATCCAGTTATTTTGGATTTCTGTTTTCCAATTGCATCACTCTGCACTTCTTTGCATTATATCTTAATTGTCTAGCATTAGACCATTCTTTTAAGGAAAGGAATGGAGAATAAAAGAAAGGATATTACAATACCTCTGTATCGTTCCATGATGCGACCACACCTTGAATATTGTGTGCAATTCTGGTCACCCTATCTTAAAAAGGATATAGCGGAATATGAAAAGGTACAGAGAAGAGCCTCCAAAATGATAAAGGGGATAAAGCCTGTGAGGAGAGGCTTAAAAGGTTAGGGCTCTTCAACCTGCAAAAGAGATGGCTGAGGGGAGATATGATAGAGGTCTATAAATTAACGAATGGAGTGGAACGGTAAATGTAGATCGATTATTTATGCCATCAAAACGTAGAGACTAGGGGACTTGCAATGAAGCTACAGTGTAACCCGTTTAAGACTAATAAGAGAAAATATCTTTTCACTCAACGCATAATCAAACTCAGGAATTCATTACCAGAGGATGTAGTAAAAGCTGTTAGTGTAGCTGGGTTTAAAAAAGGTTTGGACAAGTTCCTGGAGGAAAGGTCCATAAACCATTATTAAGGAGGACCTGGGAAATCCACTGCTTGCCCTAATTCAAGCATTGTGGAACCTGTCTTTTTGGGAAACTGCCAGGTACTTGTGATGTGGATTGGCCACTGTTGGAATCAGGATACTGGGCTTGATAGACCTTGGTCTGACCCAGTATAGCATTTCTTATGTATGTTATTTATTTATTTGAGATGCTTTTCTATACCGACCTTTCCAAAGATCGGGGGAGGTTTACATAGAACCAACATGATACATTGAACATAGGTATTATTACATTAAACAAGGTTATGTGTAGAGGATAACAATGAGGAAACTATATACATGTGAAACTATTTACAAGATTTACAAAATTTCAGCTAGTTCTTATGTATACTTCTAACTTTGGAGAGTCATGCTCCTTTGTTGGTCTCATTTAAATTTTTCTAGGGCTGAGTTCCCAAATTTATGTTCAGAATTTCACTAAATTCCTAAATTTAGATGGTTTGCAGAGCTGAAAACGTCCTAAGTGCTCACTGTACCGCTCCATTGGATTTTTGCAGCCTGTGAAGTGGGCTGATGACTCTCTCATCAGGCTCTGCCTGTTCACTGATGGCGGGCCTATTCCTTGGTTCCTCTGGTTGGAGGCAGGCTTCTTAAAAAGAGGGCGGCCTTCATAAAATACAAGAGATCATAGAGAGCGGAAGACAAGCATCAATAATTGGAAACACTTACAGAAGCTAGTAAAGTAGTCAGGAATGCAAAGATACAAAAAGAAAAAGAGAGCCAATGCAATATAATGGGGGGCAAGACATTTTTCAGATATGTTAGTGTGAGGAGGAAGTGCAAAAGTAATATTGTCAGACTCAAGGGGAAAGAATATGTAGACGCTGATGAGGATAAAGCGGAATTGCTTATCAAATATTTTTGTTCTGTGTTCACAGCTGAAGGGCCAGGAGCAGAATCTCAAAAAACACCCAAAAATAGAAGCAGAAGTGAATGGGATTTTTAAAAAATTTCAGAAGACTGTGTTTGTGAAGAACTAGCTAAACTAAAAGTAGACAAAGCGATGGGGCCAGATGGGATACATCCAAGAATATTGAAGAAACTTGGGGACGTTCTAGTAGCTCCACTTACTGCCCTTTTCAATGCTTCTTTAGGGTCAGGCGTAGTCCCAGAGGACTGGAGAAAGCAACATGTTATCCCTTTACACAAAAGCGGAAGTAAGGATGAGGTTGAGAACTACAGGCCAGTTAGTTTCACCTCTGTGGTGAGTAAATTAATGGAAATGCTGCTAAAACTGAGGATAGTGAGGTTTCTGGAGTCCAGTGGATTGCAGGATTTGAGGCAGCATGGGTTTACCAGGTCTTATCAGATTGATTTCTTTGATGGGGTGACCAGAGAGTTGAACTGAGGGAGAGCCCTAGATGTGGTGTATTTGGATTTTAGTAAAGCTTTTGACACGGCTCCGCACAGGCAACTTATAAATAAAATGCACAAGAGGAGAGCCTCTTTCGATTGAAAGTAAGCTCTGCAAAGAGGTGGCATTGGATGAGTGTGAAAGAGAATAGACTCCGGAGTGATATGCAGAAATATTTCTTTACGGAAAGATTGGTAGATGCGTGAAATAGTCTCCCAGTGGAGATAGTAGAGATGAGGACAGTATCTGAATTCAAAGAAGCATGGGACAAACACAGAAGATCTCTAAAGGAAAAAAAGGGACTATAGTATTTAATATAGAAAGGCAGACTAGATAAGGCCATATGGTCGTCTTCTGCTGACATGTTTCTATGTTTCTTAAGTCAATTTTGGGCGCTGATTAAGGAGGCCATTGGCTCAGTGTATCTGTTGCAGAACTGGCCGGTTCCGGATGGTTTGCGTGCCCATTCTGCTCGAGCACAGGCAAGGCAGAGCGGAGTTCGGTAACCCTTGCAGATATTTGTCAGGCAGCAACATGGGCATCACTTTCCACTTTTGTCAAGCATTACTGCTTGGATGTCCATGCTAGGGCAGACACGGCCTGTGGCTCAAGGGTTTTACGGGCTGCTCTGTCTTCTTCCTGCCCAGTAGAGTTGTAGCTTTGGTATATCCCACTTGTCTGGACTTGTCTAGTGGGGCAATATGGAAGGTAATATTTTACTTACTGTAATGTCTTTTTAACAGTCAATTCTGAATATACACATAAGGCCTGGAGCTTCTATTTTAGTGAGGTCCTCACACTAATAAGTATCAATTTTTATTTGCACTGATTCTCCTTTATTTTCTGAAACTTAAAATTATGTAGTGGGACCCTGGGTGCCTTGGGAACTGTCCAATTCAGTAGGGATACAGCACAAGTTTTATTTTTGTGGGTCCAGAGGGCACAGGGGAGATGTCTCTACAGGGCTCCTTGACTATTACCTACTCAGTGTCATTTGATTTCCTTTACATCCTCCCACTCTCTGAAGGCAGTTGAGAAAATAAGCCAGTAGCGTGCAGTGGTATATCACCGAAATTTCAACTTTACTGTAAACTCAGAGCACATTAACTTTCTACAAAACTCCTGATAGCAGGCATTTTAGAACTTATTTACAGTTTCTTCCATTATTCCCTCAATAGTAGTTCTCTATTTCACTCATTCCTTATCTTCTCTCAGATAGGTTTTAGTCTCCTGAATGCTCCTTGCAATCAACTCTACCAGTCTCTTTCCTGGGTCCTCAGATCCAAGCAAGTACCACAAACTCCCTCCTGTGAAGTTCCTCCTTTGCCCTGGCCACTGCCACAGGGCAATTTCTGAATTCCTTATCCATTTACCTCTTTGGCATCAAGGGTATCACCTTCACAGGATCCGCAGTTCGCCTTCCTGATCAGAGCTAAGGCTGCTTTTTGTGATTCAGGACCAGCTTCTCTCCTCCATTCACCTTGGGGCCCTCCACTAATAAGGCTAAGATTGTGAGCTGTAGTGAGCACTTATTTTTATTTATTTATTTTGTATTTATTTAATGCTTTTATATACCACGCTCTTTAAAATCAGTGCAGTTTACAGATAACATTTTGTGTAGAGTAGGAAGAGCCTGCTTTGCACTTACATCGAACAGGTAATACAACTTGGATTGATAACAGGGGAAACTATATACAGACTATATACAATGTGGGCAGGAAGTCGCTATGCAGTTGTAGCAACATGGCTTGCACTGAGAGCTATGTACAGGGGTGTAATTTATTTATTGGGTTGACTGTTCTTTACTTATAATTGAGTGGCAGAAAAGAGAAAAGATCTCTTCCTTCCAATACCCTACTACTACTACTACTATTATTAATCATTACCCTGACATTAAATAACCCAAAGAGCCCATCACAGATTGGGTACCAGTTAGAAAGATCCTAGGTGTGTTATCCCTTTATGCAAAATTACAGAGCAGTACATCCCTGCAAAGGCACAAGAAGATACTCATAACCTGTACTGTAAGGGATTTCATGATGCCCGGGTCACATCCTCCCCATGAAAACAAATTGAAAAATGTGAAAACTCCATTACTAAAGCATTCTTTAATGTCCTACAACATAATCCTTCTTTTCTTTTTTCTTTCCCTCTTCCCCATGCTACAGGGAATAGGAAGTACTTCCTACGTTGAACCCTGTGCCTTGTATTTTTCTCCAAGGGACACTCAATTAATTTCATGCATATCCAGCCATAAAGCTAATTAAATTACCCTAATCCAAAAATCCACCGTGCGTCTTTATCCAACATCTTTGAAGTAGTGCTTCATTTTATGATATTGCACAATCACATTTTACGTGGTAATTGCACAACACTGCCATCCAGTGGTCAATACTGTTATTTACTTAGCAAACTGATATTTAATTTATCAATATTTGTATCAAATGATTAACAGGATCATTGTCACCACGTGTGCTAATGTCAAATCTAACCATACTTGAATTTTGTAATATACAGTCCTTAACAATTCACAGCATGAACAGTCAAGGGGTTATTGCCTTCCTGGAAATCACATTGTTCCCTTTTCAGCCACAGATGTCATAATCTACACCCTAGGGTACTCCCAGCATGCTTGCAACAAAGCAGACATAGACAACAATGAGAAACATTCTTTGTTAATGATTCACTTGGATTCCTCTTCTCTGATAGGGCTATACCATTCACAGTGCAGTTTATTGGCAGTAGCACCTCTTGATAGCACTTCCAGATCACAATGTATCTCAGTACTTCCATCTTTCTGACTAATTCTGACCTCATACATCCTGATACTTTTACCTTGAGTCCACATAGCCATGTATGTCCTCTAAGTGTCTTTGTCCAGGGGAATACTTTCTGGGAATCCTCAGAGATCAGTCTCCTTATATTTTCTCCAGCAAACACTGTTTAGTAGCCACTCGTCTTGGTGGGTCTCCATGAAGTGCATCAAGTTCAACAGTAGGCAAGAATACGTAATACCAAAATGTTCCTTGACATACATTTTAACGATGAGCTCAGCATGCGACCACTGGGTTAGTTTCTTCTGGCTGGACCTCCCTGGGGCACATCACGGTCCAGTCTTAATCCTTTGGCCTTTATGATTGAGCCGCTGCTAGTAGATTCTCCCTTCTTGGAGTCATATCCACTGCACTCTCACTTGCTAAACATAAATTTCTAACTGTAGGGATCCCCTTGATGGACATGAGTCACTGTGAGAA
The DNA here is from genome assembly GCA_033557465.1 of Ichthyophis bannanicus. NCBI lineage: Eukaryota > Metazoa > Chordata > Amphibia > Gymnophiona > Ichthyophiidae > Ichthyophis > Ichthyophis bannanicus. The sequence continues at coordinate 190,666,763 of CM066031.1, read as the reverse complement.
TTGGGATATCTCTGGAGTGGCTTACCAGAGGTTCCTGCCGGTCTCCTGTTACTTCCAAGCATCTGTGTGGTCAACCCAAGATGAAGGAATGGGTGGTAGTCTCCCAAATTTTTCAGCTGTGGCAGTGTGACAGGCCATTTTCCATAGTTACCTTAAGTGACTCAGGGGACTTACTAAGCGATGAACTGATGGGGAGTTACTTTCCCTTGTGACTGTGACTTGAAAACACACATATGCTCATCTAGTGATGAGTCCGATGCTTGAGCCTCAGTCTGAACACTCTCCACTGAACATCCATAGCTTACTTTTGGATCTACTCACTATGCATACTAAATCTGATGTTCTGCAAGGCACACCCCTGGACATATGCCTACCTCCAGTGACATGGACATCATATGGCTTTTCACATGGACTTGGAGCGCTAGATTTTGGATTTTCTATGGGAAGACTGGATGGTTCAGGTGATTTGGGAATAGTAGCTTCCATGGTCATGGGAGCTTCCTCCCTGGGTTCTGGAACCATGACCCTAGTCTCTTCCCTCTCTTTGATTACCATAGTTTCATCAGAGTCCACCAAGAAACTCAGATGGTCAAGCCCCTGGAACTCAGCAGCCTTTGAGGAACCCTCTAGTAGCAAACGGGACTCCTCCAGTGTCATCTCAAGTAACAGTATTGTCTAAGCCTGTAACCTTTTCTTCGATTCCCAACCAGATTAGGTGGGATTGTGCTATTGAATTTGGCCCATGAAACTGTGGAAGCGGAGGATAGTGGCTGTGCTTCAGTGTGGCACTTGTCATTTCCTTTGGCTCCTAACAATGTCTTTCCAGCTCATAGAGTTTGTGGCAACAGACTTAACAAGTAAATGTATTATGATGGGGACTTGCTATAGATGACACTGGGAACATAAGATCTCAAACTAACATAAGCTGCTCAATTAGACATATAATAACAGAAAACAAAAAAATATCCCTCTAGTGCCAAAAACTTTAATGTGAATAAGGCAAAGACCTTAGTATCCTATGAAGAAGACAAAAAACCATACAAAAATAGCAAATTGCTTCAATGGGTGTAGCCAGCCGGAACAACAAAACCCAGGAGAACTGCTAACAATACATCATTGGTCAGAGAAAAAAAACCTCTTAATTATTCACCAGACAGTCTAGAACTATGAGTATTATAAACAATGCTCTGCAGAATTCACAAGATTAATCAAAGAGGTAGAAACTTAGCTTAAAATGATGGCAGAGGTGAAAGCAAAGAACATATCCTAGCCCGCAGCATGTTCCTACAGCAGAGTGCATATCTCAACTTGCTCTTAGCACACTCCAACACCAGGTGTTTTGCCATGAGGCTTCTTCAGGGAGGGCATAACAGAAAGAGCTTGCCGGTCACTATTCCAGCTCCAACAAAACTGCAGAACAGAGAACAGAAACAGGACAAAAAAAATTGCACAGGGGAATTAGAGAATCTTACACCGCTATAAACTACATACCACTGAAAGAGAACTGTAGATTTAAATACCATAACGGGTGGCGTGCAAAGCAAACAGCCAGACAAAAAAATGCCGGGCATGCGCTATAAATACTCAAGCAGATGTCATGGGGAAACCCCAAGCAGCAAAACAGGTGGGCCAATCGATGTTAAACAATGGAATAAACAAAAATGTCTCATGAGAAGTATCAGAAAAAGTTCCCACTGCACACCAGCCCTTACAAATTAAAAACAAGTTTTCCAGTCAGTATAATCATTCATGCTGTTAGGCCCAAGGGTCTGTAAACAAAAAGTCCATCTTTGCTCAGTCTTGATAAGTGCATGATCGATATCACCAGCTCTTAAGGAGGGGACTACCTGATCTATGATGAGGTACCATAAATCAGCAAAACAATGCTCTGCTTGTGAGTAATGCTTGACCAGGGGAGCTCCTTCTACCCGATGTTTGAGTTTGCTCCAATGCTCAATCAATCTGACATGGAATTGATAGTGGGTTTTACCAACATATGCTAATTCACAAGGACAAAAATTAAGGTAAACTACATAAGAGCTGTTACAGGTTGTCGCATGTCAGAGATGGTAAGTGGTGCCTACATATATAAAATTAGAGTCCTCCAGCATAACAGGGCAGAGGGAACATGTCCTTCAGGTTTTGTCCCAAAACAAAAGCTGCTGCAGTAGAAGACTCAGCCAATAAGATTTGAGCACAAAAGACCTTTCAGATTCTGGTCCCTCGTATATACGCTATGGAATTTAACATAAAGTAGACCAGGAACAAGTTGCAAAGTGTGAAAATGTTGCTGAATTATCTTAGAGATCTTGTCACTTGATGGGGTATATCACATAATAAAATGTGAAAATTTATCTTCTGTAGCAGAATCATTCTTGTTAGGATGCAGAAGCCAAGAGCAATCATTACACCTAGCTCGCTGTTGTGCTCTATAAACCAAATGGGCAGGATATCCGCTGGAAAAATGCCTGTTTCAAGACATCAGCTTGCTCATGAAACTCAAAAAGTGTAGAGCAGTTACACTGATAGCGTAAAAATGATCTTTTAAACAAGGTGGATGAGCACTTGAGTAATGCGAAAAAGCAGGTCTTGCCAGCTGGGAACATAAGAACATAAGGATATGCTATACTGGGTCAGACCAAGGGTCCATCAAGCCCAGTATCCTGTTTCCAGCTGTGGTCAACTCAGGTCACAAGTACCTATTAGGTTCCCAAAATGTATCCAGATTCCATGCTGTTTGCCCAATGAGTAAGCAGTGGATTTCCCCGGTCCTCTTTAATAATGGTTTATGGACTTTCCTCCAGAAACTTGTCCAAACCTCTTTTAAATCCAAGCTTTTTCTACATCCTCTGGTAACGAATTCCAGAGTTTGATTATGTGTTGAGTGCAAAAAATATTTTCTCTGATTAGTCTTAAATGTGCTACATTGTAACTTCATTGCATGTCCCTTAGTCTTTCTATTTTTTGAAGGAGTAAACAATTGCTCTACATTTACCCATTCTACTCCATTCATTATTTTATCAACCTCTATCATATCTCCCCTCAGCCATATCTTTTTCAAGCTGAAGAGCTCTAACCTTTTAAGCCTTTCCTAGTAGGGATATCCTTCCATCCCCTCTACCATTTTTGTCGCTCTTCTCTGTACCTTTTCTAATTCTGCTATATCCTTTTTAAGATATTGCACACAGTTTTCAAGGTGTGGTCACACCATGGAGCGATACAGAGGCATTATAATGCCCTTTGTTTTATTCGCCATTCCTTTCTTTATGATGCCCAGCATTCAATTTGCTTTCTTGGCCGCCGCAGCACACGGAGCAGAGGATTTCAACATATTATCCATGATGACGCCTAAATCCTTTTCCTGGATGTTTGTTCCTAATGTGGAACCTTGCATGTGTAACTGTAGTTTGGGCTGTTCTTCCGTAAGTGCATAACTTTGCACTTGTCCACATTAAATGTTATCTGCCATTTGGATGCCTAGTCTCCCTTTTTATCAAGGTCCTCTTGCAATTTTTTATAATCCTCTTGTGTTTTAACAACTTTGAATAATTTGGTATCATCTGCAAATTTTATCACCTCGCTCATTCCTATTTCTACGTCATCTGTAAATATGTTTAAAAAGCAGTGGGCCTAGCACAGATCCCTGGAGACTCCACTATTCACCTTACTCCATTGAGAAAATTGGCCATTTAGCCCTACTCTCTCTGTTTTCTTTCAACCAGTTCCTAATCCACAATAGTACATTGCCTGCCATCCCATGCTTTTTAATCTCTCCAAGAGTCTCTCATGAGGGACTTTGTCAAAGGCTTTCTGAAAATTGAGATTCATTATTTCAACTGGCTCACCTTTATCTACCTGTTTATTCATAGCTTCAAAAAAATACAAGAGATTTGTGAGTTAAGACTTTCCATCGCTAAATCCATGTTGGCTTTCGGCCATTAAACCATGATTATCCACATATTCAGTAACTGTCTTTTATAATGGTTTCTACCATTTTTCCTGGTACTGATGTCAGGCTCACTGGTCTATAGTTTCCCTGATCACCCCTCAAACCCTTTTTAAAAATTGCTGTTATGTTGGCCATTCTCTAATCTTCGGGTGCTACAGATGATTTTAATGATAGATCACAGATTACTAGTAGTAGGTCTACAATCTTGTATTTCAGTTTTTTCAGCACCCTGGCTAGTGTTTCACACTCCTCGACAGTGATCCACACCTTTTCCACTCCAGGGTGGTGGCATTGCCTAGCTCTCTGTACATTTTGTCGTGACCCTCACCTGGGCCAAAGGCTTACAGGCATAGGGCTGCCAATGTTTGTCCTTAAATAAAGAGTGTCAAACAAAAACTATATAAGGCCTTTCTTGAGAGTGAACTACATTCAAAACTAAAAACAATTAAATTCACTCAATCTATGTTTTATAACCTCAACTCAGTATGCTACCTTGCCACACGGTCTCAGATAAAAATATATCGTTTGACACTTATTTGTGGGTAATAAAACTCTCCCATATAGAGTCCGTTTACATCAATGACCTCAGGCAAGTATATTTTAAATTATTTATCTTATGTATTGCTCTTTTTTATATTTTTTTATATATATTTATATTTATGTCCTTTTCTTATCTTAAAATAGCTTCACCACTCTACTTATCTTATGCAGAATGGCGTCAGCGAATGCCCCTTTCCATTCACAAACAAAAGAAGAACCCCAACGCCTCAATCTTCTAAGCGCTCCAGCGTTTCTCCAATTGGGTTTTTCAAGGGGATGAATCCCAAGATTTGAGTTCAGTAAAGACAAGAGATCGTGACCGGTGAAAGTTAGTGCAACCGGAAAGTCATTAAAGAATAAATCACATGAACACTGAAGAAAACGTATATTTAAGTGGTCCGTGGTCCGTGGTCCCTGAAAGAAGCAATGCATTCATCCCCTTGAAAAACCCAATTGGAGAAACGCTGGAGCGCTTAGAAGATTGAGGCGTTGGGGTTCTTCTTTTGTTTGTGAACGGAAAGGGGCATTCGCTGACGCCATTCTGCATAAGATAAGTAGAGTGGTGAAGCTATTTTAAGATAAGAAAAGGACATAAATATAAATATATATAAAAAAAATATAAAAAAAGAGCAATACATAAGATAAATAATTTAAAATATACTTGCCGGAGGTCATTGATGTAAACGGACACTATATGGGAGAGTTTTATTACCCACAAATAAGTGTCAAAAATATATTGTTTATCTGAGATCGTGTGGCAAGGTAGCATACTGAGTTGAGGTTATAAAAAATAGATTGAGTGAATTTAATTGTTTTTAGTCTTAAATAAAGAGTTACTATCCTTGTCTCCAGCAGGGAACTCTGGGACTTGTAGTTGATTCTTTTACTCAAAGACAAAGTAGTGTGAGACCGTTGGTTTTTAAGGCAAAACAAAAATTTTTATTTAGGTTCCCATAAGCACTAAGGTTCAACGCAGATATAAGGATTATTCTCCAAGGAAATAATAACAGGAAACATATGCAACTGGAACTGAAGAAACTGAAAGAACCTTTAAACATGTGCAGCTGTTTTCAGCAAAAACATTTCAGCAAGTAAATCACAGCTTCCTTTGTTCGTCCAGCACAGCTAAATTTCTTCATTTATCATGTGCTGCTTTGGTTATCAAACTCTAGGTTAAGCAAGGGCTCTTTGCCTTAGAAGAAGTTCTTGGCATTCACATGGCTAGGTAAAACCCTGCTTCTCAAAAGCTTCTTCTGTTAACACTTTTTATCACCAACTTTCAAACTTCCTTCTTACATAAAGAATAGTCCATAGGAGACTCCTCAGTAACAGAATCCTGCTCAAAAGAGTCAATTTGCATTTCTTCCTGTGCTACGAAATGCTTGTTTGTCTCTGGGTTTTTATTAACTCCTTCAAGCTTACTGTTCTGTAGGAACTTCTGAATTTCCTTCCACAGCTGCTCTCCCTGATATGGAATATTTGTACCTTGAGAGTGGGGCTTCTTTCCCTGGGTCAATTGCCTCAATGCTTCAATCGTGTTCAACCCCTCGGCTGGGTTCTGGTCACTTCCAGTTGTAACCGTATTCACCCACCTTCTGGCAGCTTGAATTCTCTGAGCTGGTTCATGAACACTCTGCACTGCAATCTGATCCTCGTTGTCAGCAACTCTCCCAGCCACCCATCTGCTGGTTTCTGAATTAAGAGTACCTCTCTTACAAGGACTGCGTCCTCTGTTGCTGCTTCCTTTCTTGCTGGAGCCGTTCTCCAACTCAAAGTCAAACTTCCCACTTCTTTTTCTCTCCTCTGAACAGGGCTTATAAAGCTGTTTCCTAACTAACACTCCCCTGTCTCTGCACAGGTGATTGTCATTATCCTCCAAGCCTGCACTTACGTTAGAGCTTGGGTGTGGCTTGGCTTTAGCAACTACGTGCTTCTTTCCTTTGCCTGCAGTCTGAACCCTGTGAATACCTTGCCTGTCTCTCACCTTAAAGGCATATTCACTGTTTTCTTCTGTTTCCATCGGCTCAGCACAGCTCTCATCATCACAATTTTCATCCTCCTCAATGTGATTGATGGAGGCAGAAACTAGCAGTCCTATCACTACTGGAAGTTGCAGCTCTCAAACCTCGCTGGGGTGTGAAATGCAGCTGGCATTATTAGTGGTCACTTTCATATGGCTTCCAGTGGGTAACTCCTAGTGCACACTGAATCCTTGCACAGTCTCATTTTGCACATACGCAGGGTAGGCATCACTGATTTACCTCACTGGTTGATGTTGTGCTTCCCCTGATTGGTTGCTAAGTGATCACTTACTCCATCTTACTCCTTGATGGGTGGGATCATGCCTACTTCATGGTGACAACTCTTTGTGGGTTTTTCTAGGACAGGAAGAGTTGCAGTGGCCATTTTGGATTTCTGGCTCTCAACAGCACTCCTGTATTTGGCTCCAGATATCTTCAGCACTCAGCATTCTGACCTCCCTGGCACAATAACAGTCCTGGTTACACCCAGGGGGTAGACAATCTTTTGTAACACTTGGCTCATGGCATCAGGTTCCTTTGGAAGTACAATCTGTTGCAGTTCCTGGATGCTGACATGACTCTCCCTTCTTCATAGTACAGTCATAGGGCAGCACAAGTCCCGTATCTCTGGTGTTACAGGCACAACAGCAGTGCTTAATTTTAGTCCATATGTCTTTCACACAGTCGATTGATGCCCTATGTCCCTGCTGCTCTATAGTTTCATCCAGGGGCAAGCAAACTCCATAACACTTCTTGGTAGCACTCTGGCCACAGGCCAGCCAGCAGTGAAACAGTGTCAAGTCTGTTAGCTATGGTGGGTAAGGCATTGCCTTCAGGACCCTATTTGGATGCCATTTCTATAGTGATACCTTGGGTGAACCCCCTGGTGGGGCTACAGAACAAATTTTGTATTTATGGGTTCAGAGAGCATTGGAGCGGGGGGAAGAAACTATTCTCTAAGGCTCTAGGCCACTACCTGATCAGTGTGCATACAATTTTCTTTTTGTCCGCCCTCTCTCAGGGCAGTTAAAACATAAATCCTCAGCACACAGTGGTGTAGTGCTGAAACTTTAACTTTAATCCAAACTTGGGGCAAATTAACTTAATATGATGCTCCTAGTAGCAAGCACTTTAGAAATTATTTACACTCTGTTCCATAGCTGCACAACTAGTGGTTCTCCATTTCATTTGCTCCCCATCCTCTCTCACATTGGTTTTGGTCTCCTGGATGCTCCCATGCATTCAACTCTACCAGTCTCTTTCCTGGGTCCTTAGATCCAGGCTAGCACTACAGACTCTCTCAATGGCCTCTAGCCTCCATTCTGGCCACTAGTACAGGTACTTCCTCTTCAAAACTGCTTTTGGATCCTGGCTCCTTATTCTCCTGTTTACCACCCATATGTATTATAACCAATTCCCCTTAGTTTTACCCTAGTCCCCTGTTTGTGTTTGTCTACCGCATAGATTGTAAGCTCTATTGAGTGGGGACTCTCTCATATGTATACCGTTCTGCGTATGTCATGTAGCGCTATACAAATGATTGGTAGTAGTAGTTCCTGAATTTCTTATCCCTTTATCTTTTTGGCATCAAGGGTACCACCCTCACAGAATCTGAAGCTTTCTTCTCCTCTCAGATTTCAATGTGCTTCTTGGGAGGTAGGATTCAGGGTACCTGCTTCCCTCTTCATTCAGGAAGATTCCTTTTCCTTTGACCTGAGAGCTGGAAGGCATCTCAGGGCCCTCCACTAATAAGGCCTAAGGCTGCGAGTGATCAGCACTTGGTCCTGGCTGGCAGAAAAGAGACAAAAGACCTCTTTCCTCCAAACGTCTGACCTAAATTACCTAAGGAGCCCACTCAACTTCTCCCTGGGTGCATCCCACATTGGGTACCCAGCTAAAAAGATGCTAGGTATTTATCCCTTTTTTAATTTGGATTACAGGGCAGTACACCCTTGCATACCTACTTAGTTAGGGCCCATCTTAAGAGGTGAGCCAGTGAGGCACTGGCTCAGCTGCCTCGCTTCCAGCTTGCCCTCTGCCTCCCCAGCTGTGGCTATGTTAAACATTAACACAGCTGTGGGAGCATTTGCTTTTGCTCCCGCAGCTGTGCTGAGCATTAATACAACCACGGGAGCAAAAGCAAATGCTCTCAGGGCTGTGTTACTGGAGGGAAGGGGGCGAGATGGCTGATACTGGGGCTGTGAGGGGGAAGGAACTGGGCCGAGGGCTGGAAATTAGCTGATACTGGAATGGGAATTGGGACTGGCAATAGCCTGATATTGGGTCGAGGGGGGGGAGGGGGGCTAGGACTGGGCTGATACAGATATTGGGAATCTGACTGATACTGGTAATAGGCTGATACTGGGAATGGGGTACTGGGAGTGGAAACTGGTTGATACTGGGGATGGGGGCTGAGGACTGATACTTACAATGGACTGGAACTGGAAATGGACTGATAATGGGGCTGGGGGACTGGAAATATAGAGGCTGGGGGCTGACTGATACTGGCAATGGGGACTGGGACTGGAAATGGGCTGATATTGGGGCTGGGGGGACTGGCAGTGGCCTGATATTAGGTCTGGGTGGGCTAGGACTGGGCTGATACAGATATTGGGAATCTGACTGATACTAGCAATAGGCTGATACTGGGAACGGGGTGCTGGGAGTGGAAACTGGTTGACATTGGGGATGGGAGCTGAGGACTGATACTTACAATGGATTGATAATGGGGTTGGGGGGACTGGAAATACAGAGGCTGAGGATATGGGCTGACTGATACTGGCAATGGGCTGATACTGGCAATGGGGATTGGGACTGGAAATGGGCTGATATTAGGGCTGGGGGGACTGGAATGGGAAGACATTAGGGCTGGGGGGGATAGGACTGGAAAAGGACTGGGACTTGAAGGGAGCTAATTCTAGGGCAGGGGTCCTGGGATTGAAAGGGGGCTAATGCTGGCAAATGCTAGGGTCTGAATAGGAAAAAGAGGGAGATGCTGGGGGAGTGAGAAGGCAGAAGAGGACAGATATTGTACGAAGTAGGGAAGAGGCAAAGTCAACCAAGGGAAGTCTGAGAGGGAGGAGTATAAGAAAGCATGTTGGGGCAAGAAGGAGGAAAGGCAAGGTTAATGAATATTGGAAAAGAAAGTATTATTTATTTATTTATTTAACAAGGGTTTTTTTTTATATCGCTTTATCATTTCAGTCAAAGCGGTTTACATTGTAACTTAAACTTGGTAATGTACATTAAACAGGGACATTGATAACTTGGATTTTACTGAGACAATGGGGGGGGGGTTAAGTGACTGAAAGTAAATGGATGAGTGCTGGGGAAGAGGAGGCAGGAGGGCATGTTCTAGGGACATAGGATGTGAGAAAGCAGGGACTCTTGACAGGTGGAGACTCGAAGATTGGGTGAGAAAAAGGCTGAGTATTGGGATTTTCAGCGGGGATGGGGCTTAGATAGGATTGTGAGTGGGATTTTGGAGTTGCTTGGGAGAATAGTGGGGACTAAGAAATTGACCGGAGATTAAGAGGACAATGGGGACAAGGTGATCAAATTTGCAGAAGACACAAAATTATTCAAAGTTGCTAAAACGCAAGATTGTGAAAAATTGCAAGAGGACCTTGAAAAATTGGGAGAATGGGCGTCCAAATGGTAGATTAAATTTAATGTGGACAAGTGCAAAGGTATACACTTAGGTAAGAACAACACTGCGCAATGCAAGGTTTCACTTTAGAAATCGCCACCTAGGAAAAGGATCTAGGTGTCATCGTGGATAATATGTTGAATCCCTCTGCCCAGTGTGCAGCGGCAGCCAAGAAAGCAAACAGAATGCTAGGAATCATAAAGAAAGGAATGGAGAATAAACAAAGGATATTATTATGCCTCTGTATTACCGCACCTTGAATATTGTGTGAAATTCTGGTTGCCATATCTTAAAAAGAATATAGCAGAATTAAGAAAGTACAGAAAAGAGCCACCAAAATGGTAAAGAGAATGGAAAGATACCCCTACGAGGAAAGGCTTAAAAGATAAGCGCTTTTCAACCTGGGATAAAAAAACAGCTGAGGGGAGATATGCTCGTGGTCTATAAAATATTGAATGGAGTGGAACAGATAAACAAGATCAGTTGTTTACGCTTTCAAAAAGTAGTAAAACAGGGACACGCATTGAAGCTACAATGTGGCCTATGTAAGACTAATCGAAAAATTATTTCTTCTCTCAACATGTAGTCAAACTCTGGAATTTGTTACCAGAGGATGTAGTAAAATCTGTTAGTGTAGCAGGGTTTAAAAAAAGTTGGAGAAGTTCCTGGAGGAAAAGTCCATAAACCATTATTAAAGAGGACCGAGGAAATCTACTGCTTACCCCGGGATAAGCAACATGGAATCTTTGTACCTTTTTGGAAACCTGACAGGTACTTGTGACCTGGATTGGCCTCTGTTGGAAGCAGGATACTAGACTTGACAGACCCTTGGTCTGACCCAGTATGGCATATCTTTATTCTTATGTAGGTGTTTGGGTGAGGGGTATGAGTAGGGCTGTGAGACGAAGTGCAGAAATATGTGGAGAGGAGAAGGTTTGAAGGATCTGGAGAGGATGAGGAGGGATTGGGTGCAGTTAAAAAGGACAGAGTGCTATGGAATGGATGAGAGTCACAGGACGTGGCATGTCTTCATTTAAGCAGAAGTGAAAGGGGAAATGGAAGTCTGGACAGGGGTAAGACAAAAGAAAAGGCCTGAAATTGGAAAGATAAGTGTTAGGAAATGAGCTGGGGTTGATAAAGGCATGAGAAGCAGAAGGTAATAAACGAGACTGGGGAGGAGATGAGTACAGAGGGAGGAAATGGCAGACTAGAAGCGAGTGAAAAATTGTGTGGGGGGGGGGAGGGTAGGATGCTGGCAAAGGAATGAGACAGATGTGGAATGGAAGGACTAGGGAAGTAAGTTTAGGAAATGGAAAGCTGGTAAGTAGGTGAGTGGTGAAAAGTGGAAGACAAGATCATAGGAAGGAGAAAGAGGAATGGAATTTATTTATTTATTTATTTAAAGTCTTTCTTATACTACTCTCTTTAAAAGGAAGGAGTGGCCTAGTGGTTGGAGCAAGGTACCTCAGGCCAGAAGGTCAGGTGTTCAAATCCCACTAGAGGACAGCAACCTTGGGCTGGAAGGACTGGGGTTTCTAGTCCCACAGGTGCTCCTTGTGGTCTTGGGCAAGCCACGTAACCCTCCATAGCCCATGTTCCCTGTAAGTATTAGCGTATGTGTCTCATATCCTTTCATGTTAAAATGTATCCCCCAATTGTGTTGTGACCACTTTGATTGAAGGATAAGGTGGTATACAAAACTGTCTAAATAAATAAATAAAATCAGCACAGTTTACAGTCAACAGCAAAATTGTACAGTGCAGGCAGCACCTGTACTTATAAAGAACAGGTTTTGCAACTGGATTAACTGGGGAAACTATGTACAGGCTACACAGTAGCTTGGCTACTCATTTGAGTAACTATATACAGGCTACGTAGGTTATATACAGGCTAAGCAGTGACTATATACGTGTGCATACCAGGGTGACTGGTAGTGCTAATGTACAGGGCTGAGACTGTGTGTTGTGGGTGTTTTGGAGCGGCTGTCTTGGTGATTGCATATGACTGGATGTTGTGTGTCCCCGTTGTGAGAGTAGTGCTGGAGGAAAAGGTGGTGCTTCAGAGCCTTCCTGAATTGGGTAAGGTCGGTAATTGCCTGGATGTCGGGCGGGAGGGCATTCCAACATGTGGGTGCATACTACACGAAGGCTCTGTTTCTTGTTGCTTGAGATACTTTGTGATCTTGCTAGGGATACTCAGTGTGTTGGCAGCAACTGACCTTCTGACTCTGAAGGCGTGGGGAGGACGAGGTCCGTTATGGAGGAGGAGGTGAAGCTGTTGATGGCCTTGAAAATCAACAGTAGAATTTTGAAGGTGAGTCTGTAGTGGACCGGCAGCCAATGGAGGTGTTTCAGGATTGGTCCCTCCTGGTGGCTCCATGTAGTATTCTGGTGGCTGCATTCATCGCAAGCTGAAGTGGGTTCAGCGTATTTTTTGGGAGTCCCTGTAGGAATGAAGCTATAGTTAAGTAAAAGGCAAATGAGAGAAATACTGTAGAAGGTCAATGTCAGCTAGAGATGTAGTGAAGGAAGACGAAGAAGACAGGGAGTGTGAAGAAACAGAAAATGGAAATGGCATCTTAGAAAAGGACTTAGAAGAAAACCAACAAGAGGAAGTAGAAAAAAGAGACCAACCCAACTGGAAAAATAAGATGATCAGACTAGAAAGGTACAAAAGAGTGTCAATTTTTAGAGAATAAAATGTTTGGCTTTTAAAATGTGCATTTCTTATAGTTCATTACAGGAGGAAGTATATTTATTTTCCTCTTTCTTACATATTTCACTGCTTGATGTCTGATTTTGGGATTTTCCATTTCAATTTTTGTCATTTCTTATTCTTTAATTAGTGATAGTCTGTGTTTTCTATGTGCAACTGATATAAGGGATTATGTTAACATGTAGGTTCTTTCTAGTAATCTGTAGTAGTTCAGCTTGTTCTCTTTTCCAACTGGGGGTTACTGGTGTTCTAGAATATTTGCAGTGCTGATTTTCCATAAGTAGGGTTGGTGCAATTTGAATTCTTTATGCTGGTGTCGAGTGTCCATTTGCAGACATCAAGTTGTGAAAGTTGTGATATGTAAGAAAAGAGGAACAGAAATGTTCTTCAAAGTCAGCTAAGTGTTCACTGGCAAATGCATAATTAACCTAATCATGTATTTTCAAAAAATATTCAGATAATATTAGGCTTTTAAATTGCAAATGGCCAGATATATGTATACTTGTGGTGCATGTTAAGGGAGAAGCAAGGGTAGGCCAGGAAATTGCCAAGACAGTGGTGATATTCAGCCACTATTCAGCTAAGTTACATATTACGTTTAGGCCTGGAGGTCACGTGATGTGCTGAGAGTGAGCAGGTGTGCAGTGTTCACTCTCCGGTGCTCCCCTACCTGAAGTGCACCATTTAAGCCCGGTTTTGTTGGCGGAATCCCTCCCTACCGCAGGTGAACCAGTGAGGCTGTGGTCCGGCACCTGGAACGTGTGTTTTCAGTGTGGCTGGAGATGAAATCTGCAAGAACAGAGCTGGAGAAGGCCCCGCCAGGAGGCGCTAAAATGGCGGATGACACTTCCTCCCCCCCCTCCTCGCTGGTGTCAACGGCGCTGGCCGAAGACGTTACCGTGGCGGTGGTTGGCGCCCTCGCAGGCAGATTTGATGCTATGGACTCCAAACTTGATGCAGTCACTAGAACCTTTGAGGGCTTGGGAGGCCGCCTGCAGGAGTCAGAGCATCGTCTCAGGCATCCAGAGGACACAGTGCAGGACCTTGTTAAAGAGCTTGTGGCCCTTAAAGACACAGTCTCCAGAGAAGCCGAAAAACTGGACAATATAGAAAGCAGAGGATGCCGCAAAATCCTCCATTTGGTGGGCATCTCAGAATCCATTTCGAACTCCATGGATTTCTCAAGATTCTCTTGCCATTGAACCTCCAGCTGGGGGCAGACTGCAGACCGCTGGTAGTCGAGGGAGTACATTGGCTAGGCCCATGGAGAGAGGCAGATAGGCGACTTCACGTGGTCCTGGCCTGTTTTCTAAACTTTGCACAAAAAGAGAAAGTGCTCCCAGGTGGTGCAGAGCTACGGTCCACTGCAGCATGAGAACCACAAAGTTTTGATCTTCCAGAATTGCTCACTACAGCTGAGTCAGCGACGCTAAGCCTTTGAGGGAGTGTGCCAGGATCTGGTGGCTGCCAAAATCAAGTTTACCCTGCAGTACTCTGCAAGACTGGGTGTTCTACACAATGGAGTTCCGCGTGTGTTTGAATTAGTGAAGGCTGCAGGACTTATATATAGTAACATAGTATAAGATGGCAGATAAAGACCAGCATGGTCCATCTAGTATGCCCAGCAAGGTGGCAAGAGTGGATGGACCTGCCGCTCTATGCAGGTCACTCCTCCCCATGCCTTTGTTTAGGGGTGTACCCACCGCTTCGTGTAGGTCACCCTTATTTGTTTGGATATGAGATAGTTAAGTTTATTTTGATTTTCTCCTGTTACTGTAAAGGGATCCACTGTGTCTGTCCCATGCCATTTTGAATTCTGTCACTGTCTTTGCCCCCACCACTTCCATCGGCAGGGGATTCCAAGCATCCACCACCCTTGTGTGCAAGAACTTACTTTCATGCGCTGTGCGACTGCAAGTGGGGATGTCTGAAGGGGGTCCATCCTTCCCAGTGGTATTGTCTTGCTGGGTGAGGCTGGACTGGACTTATGCTTGTAGGTGACCCCTGATAATGATTGCAGACTGCTTTATTTTTGCTGGCCCTCCCCCTCGGATCCACCCTTGTGGAGTTACTGACAAGGTTGGAGAGACTGGGCCTGCCTACCCCGCCACCGTGTCTGGTGATCTGGTTGTTGTGACTCCTTGAGGAGGGTTGAGGATGGAGGCTAAGGGACTTATAGTGATTGGGGGGTGTTTTTGGGGTGGGCAGGGGTGTGCATGGTGAAGTGTGGGAATAGTTGAGTTGAGGTGAGTGCAAGGGGTGAAGGTGTGCGGCTGTGTGTGTGTGTGGGGGGGGGGTTGGTGCTTAAAGGGTGCATGGAGGAGGGGGGAGATAATGTGCTTGGGGGGATGGGATGGAAGGTTGCAGAGTATGATTTCTGTCTGTGTGCATGGGGTGGAGGAGGCACAGGCATGTTGGAGTGACCGCAGATGCAGGGACAGCCTGCAGTCAAGGGGGAGTATTTGTATGGGTTAGGGTGAGGAAGGGGAGGGGTAGGGGGTGGGGGAAGTAGGAGGTGGGGTGAAAGGAGGAGGAGGAGGGGAATTGGTGCAGGGATACTGTGGACCATTGTGGGTATAGGAGGCCCATTTTCTGGAATGGCGAGGTGTCTAGGCTGGGGGACAGCTTGCTGGAATTCTGGCGAGGGGTAAAAGTTGAATAGACATGTGCATGGTGGGGGGGTGGGGGATTGTGGGTGACTCGACTGTCCCGTTGTATTACATGGAATGTTTGTAGTTTAGGCTCACCTATTAAACAACACAATGTGCTTAAGCAGCTTTGAGACATGAAAGTTGATGTGGCCATGCTACAGGAAACCCATATGGCAACTAAGGAGCACGACAAATTGCAGCACTGGTGGGTGGGACAAGCCTGTGGGGTCTCTTCTGGCACTCAGAAAGCGGGAGTCATCTTTTTAATCCATAAGGGTGTGGGCTTTACTTTGGAGACACAAATGGCGGACCCCCAAGGATGCTATTTGATAGTGGGCTGGCAGTTCTCGGGGACTCCCATAACCTTCTGCAATGTCTATGACCCTAATACACCAGATGTGGATTTTTTTAGGGGGATGGGGAATCTCTTGCAGGGTCACACCGCCTCGTCTTTGATAGTGGGAGGCAATTTTAATTGCATCTTTGACCTAGATTTGGATCGGGCGCCTGGGGGCCCTGGTTTGGTATCTCTCTTGACCCGCGGTGTTATGCAGCTCTGTGAGCAATATGATTTGGTAGATATGCAGCAGGCATTGAACCCACAGGAGAGGGACTTTATCCATCTTTCCCATGCACATGGCACACTGTCTCGCCTGAACGTTTTTTGATGTCCATGGGCTCTCTGTCTAAAGTTCAGGTGATGCAGATTGAACCTATTTTAGGGTCAGATTAAGAGCTGGTCTAGGTGGATCTGCAGTGGGCAGGCAATCACACTAAGAGAGGGCCATGGTAATTCCTGCTACACCTCTATCATGATTCAAATGTCCATTGCTTCTTACAGGAGAAGTGGGACACCTTCAGTTCCATTAATGCGGAACATAGAAATGACCCACCCCTCTTTTAGGAAACCGCAAAAGCCGTTATGAGGGGGAAATCTTGGTATATGAGGTGAGCTGGTGGTGGCAAATGGACACGCAGATTTTGAGTTTGGGGAGGCAGTTGGAAGCACTTCGTCGGACGTTGGGTTTGTGTTATTCTGTGGCATGGTGGGGAGAACTCCTGGCCTTGCAGGTAGAACTTAATACACTCCTGCACCAGCGCGCTAACAAATCTATGGTCTATTTTTAATATTGGCTGACTCAATATGCAAACAAGGCGGGCAAGTTGCTCTCCTCCTTGGTGACATGCTGGAGGGGTTTATGCAGAATTGTGGCATTATGAGAGGGGCCAGAGGTGGTAATGGATGAGGGTAGAATTCTGGAGTTCGTCCGGCAGTTCTATAGCACCCTGTTTGCAGGGGGGGGGGTGAGGATCAGAGATTGGGGGACATGAATTACTGGAGGGGGGTCTCACTACCCCACTTGATGGATATCCACCTGGCCCTTTTGAATGGTCCCATTACAGTATCCGAGGTGGAGTGCACAATAGGGCAAACCATGCAGTTTAAAGCTCCTGGCCCCGACGGGTTTAGCAATTAGTGGTACCGGTTAATACAGGATAGGGTGGTGGACCCTTTGCAACAGTACTTCACCTCACTGGTCCAGCTACAGAATTTGCCCTTCGACACAAATTTGGCCCATATTGTTGTCCGCCCTAAACCTGGCTGTGATCCTTTGTTGACAGCTTCCTATTGCCTGATTTCACTTTTGAATTGTGATATTAAGTTGTTGGCAAAACCTTTGGCTTAGAGGCTAGTTCCGATCATGCCAGAGCTGATACAGGATGGGCAGGTTGGATTTGTGCAGAGGCGGCACCCAGCACTGAACTTTCACAGAGTAATAGCTTCTATGGAGGTGGGTGGCAGTGACACGCACGATGGTTTAGTGGTCAGTTTCTATGCTGAAAAGGCATTTGACCTGGTCAACTGGGAATTCCTGTTTGGTGTGTTGCAGAATATGGGCTTCGAGGGATTTTATGCCAGGTCTCTACGCCTGCTCTATACCTCCGCTAAGGCAGCAGTGGTGTTTAATGGTCAGATGTCAGAGACCTTTGAGCTGGGGCATGTGATGCGACAGGGTTGCCCACTGTAGCCCCTTTTGTTTCTGCTGTTTCTGGCACCCTTTCTGCACAAGGTGTGGGGAGACCCTGAGATAGTAGGGTTTGCAATCGGGGCACGCAATTCAAGATAGTAGCCTTTGCAAATGCTATACTAGTGTATTTGGGAAACCCATGCTCTTCACTTTTCCACCTCCTGGAGGAGTTCCAATCATTTGGAGTTTGCTTTGGACTGAAGATGGGCAAGTCGGAAGCTCTGCCTTGACCCAAGCCTGCCAGAGTGCTGGGGAAGGATTTCCCCCTGAAATGGACAGTCGGGTTTTTTAAGTACCTGGGAGTACATCTTACAGCGGACCTGTCCCAGTTGTACCGGCAGAACATATTCCCTATGCTTCGGCGCAAAGGAGAACAGCTGTGGTGCTGGGCTGGATGGCTCTGTATAAGATGACCCTACTGCCGAGGTGGCTTTACTTATTGCAGGTATTGCCCCTGCATTTTCTCAAATGCGATCTTCGTGTTTGGCAGAGACAGCTAGGCTGCTTCTTGTGGCTGGGGCAGCACTCCACCATTCCCTTTAAAGGGATGCAGGGTGGAGTGGAGCAGGGAGGGCTAGGGGTCCTGGATGTGGAAAGTTACAACTTGAACTGTATCCTTTGGCACAGGCTCTGACTTGCATGCCGCTAGTCATTGAACAGAGCTTAGTGGAGGCTCTTCAGTCAATTTATGAGCTCCATGAGTGCGCCAGTTGAGTTCCACTTTCCCTGCGTGGGAGCAGCCTGCTCTGCTCTTTATGTGGGGCCTGTGGTCCTTGTGTCACAAGTTGGGGCAGAACCCTGTGCAAACTGGTTTTCTGCTGCTGCAGGGCAGGAATCCTGACATCCTGGTCAGACTCGAGACGTGCATTTCGTCAGTGAGAATGATAGGGTATAGCGAGGGTCGTGCTGTAGTGTAGTTGGGTTTAAAAAAGGCTTGGACAAGTTCCTGGAGGAAAGGTCCATAACCATTATTAAAGGGGACCCGGGAAATCCGCTGCTTGCCCCAGTACAAGCATTTTGGAACCTGTGTCTTTTGG
The DNA here is from genome assembly GCA_033557465.1 of Ichthyophis bannanicus. Taxonomy (NCBI): domain Eukaryota; kingdom Metazoa; phylum Chordata; class Amphibia; order Gymnophiona; family Ichthyophiidae; genus Ichthyophis; species Ichthyophis bannanicus. The sequence goes on along the minus strand of CM066031.1, from coordinate 190,648,171 downwards.
GGAAACTGCTAGGTACTTGTGACCTAGATTGGCCACTGATGGAAACAGGATACTGGGCTTGATCTTGGTCTGACCCATTATGGCATATCTTATGTTCTTAAATTTAAAATAAGTTGAGAGGGATATAAAATAGAGGATACAATCTCTAGGTAGTTGTGACTGAAGTCATGATGTCCGATACCATCCCGGGTTCTGACTGAGCTGAAAGACCAATAGGAGGAAAATTCCATGCCAAACAAATATAAAAACATGCTACCTTGAATTCTGCATGCTTTTGGATTCTGGATAATTCACTAGAATCTAACTGGCCTGGAACTTTATCCTTCTTCCCTATTTCCACCCTCAGTTTCTGTATGAGTTTATAAAATATATAATCCTCCCCTTTTTAAGGGGCAATCCCTGAAAACCCAACGGGGATGCCTTTTTGTAAACCCTACTATGATTTCTCATGTGTCATTGCTGAGATCTCTTTAAATGCCTGGCACTAGGAGTTTCCTGTTGATGATTTAATCAATTGGGGGAAACCCTTTGAGGAGAGTGCAAGGTGGAACCCTTCTCAAAGCTAGATTACTTTGAAATATAAACATACTAAAGAGATCTTAATTATTTTATTTATTTGAAATAAGGCAAAAAGAAGTTTCCAGTGAGCCTGGTATAGGCGGGAAAGCACCAAAAGGAAGAAATCACCCATCCCGCACGTGAAGTTTCAGCTTTGTCCTGGATTCAGTAGGCCAAAGACTGTAAAAAGTTATCTCTTATACTGAACTGGTTATTTCTCTTTTAGGGACCAGAGTAAATTACAATAAGCCTTAGGTATATGTTTACTAAAGAGGGGTAAGGGAGCAAAGGTGTTGTTAATGGGCATTATCGGCGCCCGTGAGCAGTTAATGTTGCACGAAGCGCCGATAATGCTGGATTAACGTGCAGAAGCTGGGCCCATAGTAATAAGGTAAAAGGAGGTGGAGAGGGGGCATTAATGGGGAAGAGACTGGGCGGGGATAGTGTTTGCTCCTTTAACACTGCTTTGTTACCGTGCGTTAGAGCTCCCGGTGCTGGGAACCCTAACGCCATGTGAAAGCTTGCAGTAAGGCTGTTTCTGAGGGGAGAGAGCCTATTTCAATGTATGCTATGTGCCCCACCCACCATAGTTCTCAAATTAGTGATAGTAGTGCTCCATTGGCAGCAACAGCATCATGCCCTATTAATAAAGGACACTATGTTGTTGGTGCCAAATTGGCAAAGGAGGTGTCATGTGGGTGATGCAGTGAGGCTGGCTGGTCCACTAGGCTGACAAGGCTGCTGTCTAGGGTGTACATCTGTGATGTCTGGTATGATTCTACTGTGACAGTGGCAGCACACATACATGCTGCTTTAGTCAAAAAGGAGTTGCACCTCCCCACTGCCATCATACTGCTATGTCAACATTGTGTGGGGGTGGCGGTCGCAGTGGCTGCGGCCTGCTGCAGGCAAAATCTGTGTCCCGGCCTTGTGTGTCAGGTGCCACACTGCAAGCTGCTGTTGGTGGCAAGCATGTCAGCAGCAGGTACAGTGGAGCACATGGTGATCCTTCCCCCTCCGAGGTCTAAGGCAGCAACACACGTGATCTAGCTGATTGGAATTCCCAAAAATGGAGGCTAGCTGCTGATAACTATGGTCTTGGCAGGTCCTTCTGCTTGGTGTCACCACCCCCCCCCCCTTCCTGCCTAGACAACACTCTCTGCATTTGGGTTCCTTGGAAACAGCTGCCGCAACCTTAGGCACCTACATGAGATGTTATAGGAGAGTCCCTGGCCAACAGGAGCAGGCCACTCCAACATGCTGCAGTTGTACAGAATGCCAATTGACTAGCATCACACACTGCAGACATTGCCTATAGCACACTGGCAGTGATAAAGATCTGCTCCAGAACCTGGAGAGTCCATCTATTGCAATGCTTGCTGTGGGGACCAGGTGATATGTGCCCTTTCTCACATGCAGGGTGACTGCTGAAACAGGTCATTTGCACATATGGCAACTATTATTTGCAGGAAACACCCAATGTCCTTGCATATTGCAGAACTGATGAGATGGATCCCTGCATTCACCATATGGGCATCAGTTGCATATATCTACTCAGATTGTGCAGTGCATCATGGGTAATGGAGGGACTAACCGATACCGGCACCGAGAGCCCCATTTGCAACCATAGTGGCAATTGTGATTACTGAAGCATTGCCCAGTATCTGCTTGTCTTCTATGATGGTAGGAGACATGTGCATGGCCCTCCAAGGAGGGCAGGATGGTCTGCGATGGACCACATGGGTCATGAATGTGGTTTGAGTGAGGTATATGTGCAGATGTACCTATCTTGCAGTGTATAGCAGGTCACAAGGGACTGCACACCCTGCACATGTGCTGCCTCAGGAGTTAGTGTCACATTGTGGCACAGTGGACCTCTGCATGCAACTGTTGTTTGATATTGGCGGTACAGTGGAGGGATGGACATCTTGACCTCACATGTGGCTTGGCCTTTGGACAAGAGATTTATTCTTCAGCTGTGTGTCTGATAAATGACACACAGAGCAAGAGGTATGGTGGTCACATGCGCTTTATTCAACAAATTACCCCGACGCGTTTCGGCAACGCCTTCATCGGGGGCTGAGAACTGCAGACAACAAACAAACAATAAATAAATAGATAAAACCATCATTGTAAGCACAACATTAAAGTTATGTACAAATAGATAAATTGAAAACTAAAAAATGAATAAAATATATGATAAAACAATGTATAATAGAAATATAATGACCACACCTAAAAATAGTATATAGTTGTGTTTAACAGAAATAAAAAAAAGGACAGATTAATATCCATAAATACATTGCATTAAATAATATGTGAAACTTACTCATATTACTAGAGAACATCTAAGTGATGAAGCGCACAAAAGAACAATTGTAGAACTCAATCAATATAATGGAAATTGAGCTAAAAACATAAAAAGGATATCATGTAGAGTGTGATAAGGAAGCTTATCAGAGCCCAGAGAATACTGACAAAGGAAGGGAATTTACCCTAATCAAGGGACCTGTTTTGTCAGGGCAGAGGAATAAAACTGCATGTTTTCCTAAAAGACAGGTTATTTCAGGCTGCAATGACCAGCAGAAAGCCCCTAGTGGAGATGAGGAGAAGGAGCATAAGCCCAGATTGAGAAACCCTTACGTCACTCCTAATTACTTAGCTGCCAGGAGGGAGTGTGACCACCAACACCTGGGGAGTGCAAGGGAGGGGTTGGAAACTGGGAACTTTAAAACTAGAACAGAATGTTCAGAGAGACAGAGAGAGAGAGACAGGGGAGAGAGAGAGGGAAGGAGAAGGCAAGAGGAGCTCAGAGAGACTCGTGTTCTTGGAGAGATTCCTGTGAGAAGCCAGCTTCAAGGGATTGGAGAGATCCAGAGGTTTGGAGAACTTCAGCCAGGAACCCTAAAGCAGCAGCCGGTAAGAGGACAGAAGCAGCTGCAGGGAGAAGGAACACGAATACCTTTTGGAAGAGATATGGAGCAGATGCCCTGAGGTCCAGGAATACAGACTGGAGGACAGGTCACAAAAGCTCAAGTGCATACTGGCCAGAGTATCTAAAAGGACAGCCTAATGCCAGCTTTAACTCAGGTATGAACTTTGGACGTTTGTCTAACCTAGAGCAATGCAAGCTGCTTAGAAACAGTTTCTGTCCTAATAGAGGTCAGTTTGTAGAACCCTCTGAGCCAGATCCTGATATAGAGCCCATGCAGATAGAAGAACAAGATATAATTGGTGAGGAAGACGATTCTTTCATGGACTGTTCTTTATGCAAAGTGGCTAGCACAGAGAAATCCTGAAAGTTGGATCAAACATAAAAAGGAAACATTCTAGTAACTGGCATACCAGAAAGTTTGTGCAGAGCAGGAGAAAAGCTGTTGATTGAAGCTTGTTACCCAGCTGTTATAAAAGCAGAGCACAGCTCAGGCTGTGCACACGTTGGATATAAAAAAGTTCTTTGAATGTGAAAAGCTGGTTTGTACCAAAGCTTTTATTCTTGATTTGCTATACACCAGCACTGCTGAGCAGGTTTGTCAGCAGTGGCTGAAAGAAGGACTTTCTGTTGTTTGATGGACTTTACAAGTTACATGTCTAAGCTTTCAGTTGTATTATTATTTTGAATATAAATCCTGGAGAAGATATCCAAAGGTGTTACCAAGTGAATCTGTGTGCAATTTGATTTACCTCATAAATAAAATTCTGTCAATGCCTTATCACTCGAGCCAACTACCTTTGTCTTCATTTACCTAAAAGGCAAGCACCACATGACTGGACTACCAATACCATAATCCTTTGCAAGATAGTCAGCCTGGAACATTGCCAAAGTGGTGAATCCTATATATCAAGCACGCCCCTCCATGCATATGTAAGGGGCTATGGGCGTGACAAGAGATACAAAAATAAAGAGGAAAAACCCAGACCAACGAGTGACCAACCGAAAAACAAAATGCTTACAATGAGTATGTGTGGATGTGTATTCTATAGGTAAATCAATCACAACGCGTCCCTAATCTGTAAAGTACAACACTTAGTAATCCCATAGATGCAGAGGAGAAAATGTCTATGGCCATTAATGAAGTAAAAAACTTTGAGAATATATCTGAATGATGACAATACCCTGAAAATTTACGTGTAAATATGATGTCATAAAAATAAAAAATTAGCGAAATACAAAATCTGGATTAACACAATGAAGGGCAAAAAGACCACGGTGTGTTTCAGTGTCTCATTTAAAAACATCATAAGGACAATGTCAAACGTTAAAACATGCTGAGTACAGATGAAAAATGTTAAAAAGATCTTATTACAGAGAATGAAATTGAAAATATCGATGTCGCTGTCTAGAACGATATGAAAAAAATAGCAATTGACTATCAAAACTTAAAAAAGGAGGATCCATGGTTCTATTTTTTATAAACTTTATTTAAGAATCACCAATCAAAAACAGAAACCAACAGGCAACAAAGCTCCAGAGGGGTGGACTCTCATCCCCACCTGGAATAAACATGCTTAAATGGTGATTACAGTTTTTACAGTTATTTCCCCTCTCCCCCCCTCTCCCCTCTCCCCCCTCCCCCAGCCCCCCCCCCCACCCGTCCACTGCACTCTGCCACCCCCTTCAGTATCCCTATACCTCCCCCATGGGTACCCCAATTCAGCTCGCCGCTCTACTACTCTCACCTACCAACATGCAAGATTTCATTACGACAGCGAGTCCCCAATGTATCAATATAGGGGCCCCATATCAAAAGAAAAGATGCCCAGCGTTTGACACTGCCCCGCGCACTCCACCTTTCAGTCAGCATGAACTGATGGAAGCAATTGCGCCACTCTCCGAATGTAGGGGAAGTCTGCTCTCGCCACAGACGCAAGATTGGGCCCTTACCCACCAGACAAGCCTTGCGCATGAGCAATCGTGTCCATTTCTGTGTAGGGCAGGGGGGTGCCATCCGATCCAAAACCACAAATGCTCCAGTCCACCTCACTTTCTGCTGCACCAAGCCTCCAACGAAGGCACTTATCTTGCCCCAGTATGTTTGTACATACGGACAAGACCACCACATATGTAATAAGTGGGCAAGGGGCTCCCGGCAACGTGGGCAGCTCCCGTCCGCAGTCAAATGGCTACGTAATGCTCTCCGGGGGGAGAAGTGAGCTCTAGTTAAACAACGGAATTGTATCTCCCGCCATCGCGCCCCTTCCGCTATATCAACAATCCGTCGCAAAGCGGTACGAATGGTGTCGGGATGTACTTCCCAGCCCAATTCAGCTCCCCACGCCGCCTCCACCCCCCATAGTCTGCACGAGGCCGGACACTTATCAATCGGCGTTTATAATCCGCAATAGTCGGAGGGGTTTCCTCCTCTAACGCAAAAAATCCCACCAGCTGCAGTGAGCGCTCAGACCGCACTGCCTCTCTGGGGAGAGAAGAAACATAGTGGGAGGCCTGCAGAAATGCGAAGAGATGCCTAGAAGGCAATTCATATTCTCGACTAAGCACGGCAAAGGATTTGCATCTCCCTATGGGGTCAACGAGATGGCCGATATTCCGGATTCCCCTCCTCCTCCAGTCTCGGAAGTCCCGGGAGCAAGAGCCTGGGATAAAATGCACATTGCCCTGCAAAGGGAGCCAGCTAGAGACCATCCAGGACGTCTTCCAAAGACCATTTAAGTGCCGCCAGGTCCGCTGGGCCGAACGAAACAAAACACTACGGACAAGGCGTTGCGGTAGATCTTTAGATTCCATATGTAGTGCCCCCAGCAACGACAAAGGAGCTACATACTCCTCCTCCAGAAGCGTAGGAGTATAAACCGCGGTCCCCCCCAGCCAATCCCCAAGGTGCCGGGCCTGACAGGCCAAGGCATATGCGCCCACGTCCGGGAGTCCCATCCCCCCCTCCTTCCACTTCCCCATTAACCGTAGCATGGGTATGCGGGCTCTCGCCCCGCGCCACAGAAAGGTCCTTAGCAGAGCCTCAAAGCGGCGCAGGTCGCGGTGCAACAGCCACACAGGTAAAGTCTGCAGCCAATATAGCAAACGAGGTAGGACCACCAGTTGAATCGCCGCCACCCGCCCCGGAAGGGAGAGCGGTAACGGCCCCCATGCCTGTAGTTGCGTACGCAATCGGTCAAACATCCAGTCTAAATTACATCTATAAAGGTCACGGGGATGACAAGTCAGACGTATGCCCAAATAGGTAAAGTGGGCATCAGCCCATCGGAGTGGAAAGGCCCCTACCCATCCCTCTCGCAGTTTTCCCGAAACATCCAAGGCCTCAGATTTAGCCCCATTAATACGGAATCCAGCAAACCGACCGAAGGTCTCAAATTCAAGCAGCAAGTGGGACAACGATTCCCGGGGAGCCACAAGGTGGACTAAAAGGTCATCAGCAAAGGCCGATACTTTAAAGGTTTGAGAACCTATCGTCACCCCCCTGATCTCCGGGGATCGCTCCACTGCACGAATCAATGGATCTAGAGATAGCACAAATAAGAGAGGGGAAAGGGGACAACCCTGCTGCGTACCGCGCTCCAGCGGGAAGGCCTCCGACACAACACCATTACAGAGGATGCGGGCTGTGGGGTTCGCATATAAGCTATCCACCATGGCACAAAAAGATGCACCTAAACCATACCAAGGCAACAACGTTCGGAGATAGCACCAATCCACTCTGTCAAAAGCTTTCTCCGCATCGAAACTTACAAGCAGAGACGGCAGCTGCTGGTCATGTACCCATTCCAGCGAGGTTAAAATTTTCCGAAGGTTTCGTACTATATGGCGACCCCGTATGAAACCGACCTGAGAGTCATGTACCAAATAATCCAGATGTTCCGCCAGACGATCCGCCACAATCTTGGCAAATAGCTTGATATCAAAGTTTAATAGCGAGATTGGGCGATAAGAAGAGGCCAGAACAGGATCCTTACCCGGCTTTGGAATCAGGGAGATATGGGCTTGGTTGTCACCCCACCGAAACCCCCCCTGCGCGACCCGCTGGGCGTACACCGCCACAAGGGTCGGGCTAAGATAACCATTGAGCAGTTTATAGAACTCGGCCCCTAGGCCGTCTGGGCCTGGAGATTTAAAACAGCTAGCTGAGGTAATGGCCCTCTGCACCTCGTCCAAAGTCACCGGCTGGCCTAATTGGAGGCTCTGTTCCTCCGTAAGTTGCGGCAAATGCAACCGCTGTAGGTACTCCTGTATCTCCAATGACGCGCCACCATCGGCAGAGTAGAGCCCAGAAAAGAATGTCCGAAACTCGCGGACAATGTCCGTACTATTCCGAGATAGCCCCCCTTGACTATTCCGCAAGGCTGCCACAGCCTGCGATCCACGTGACCCTCTCAAACAACGGGCCAGCAATCGCCCCGGTTTGTCCCCATAACAATGCAACCGAAATCGGTAGTACAGTATAGACTTCTTAGCCCGCTGATGTATCAGCTCGTTAAGATCTACACGAGCTTCCCACAACTCCTTCTGAATCCTAGCCGACGGGGTCCGGGCAAGTTGTCTCCGCAGTAGTGACACACGTTTCTCCAGCCTCAGGATCCGGTCCGCCAGCATTCGACGTTTGCGCGCCGCGAACCCGATAATATCCCCACGGAGGACTACTTTGGCTGTTTCCCACACTAATTCCGGGTCTTCCTTGTGGCATCTATGATCGTCCTCAAACTCTTTCCACCGTTTTTCCAAAAACTTGTGAAATTGGGCATCTTTGTACAAGTCTGGTGGGAAGCGCCAAATCCGCGATTTATTCATCTCCCCTCCCCAGCACAGGTCCAGCCATACTGGTGCATGATCTGAGATTGCCAGCGGCCCAATCTGAGCATCCCCCACATTAGCAAACGCTCCACTAGTTAACAAGAGAAAGTCAATACGGGAGCTAGAGCCGTGAGCTCGGGATTGGTGCGTAAAGTCTTTCTCTAAGGGGTGCAGCACCCTCCACGGGTCCACCAGATCCAGACGGGCCTTAAAACGCTTCAACACCCGGGTTACTGGCCCACGCTCTCGCGCCTCCCCTCCCCGGGACGTATCCAAGTCAACATCTAGGACCCCATTAAAGTCGCCTCCTAAAAGCAGGGGAAATTCCGGGAGCCGTTCCACTCTAGCAGCCAAGTACTCATAGAACTGTGAATCTAAGGTATTCGGGCCATACACCGTCCCCAGGATTATCGGCCGGCCTTCGAGAGTACACTGTAATAACAGAAAACGCCCGCGTGGGTCACGAAACTCAGCATCCACCGTACATCGTACCTTTTTGTGAATCAAAATAGCCACCCCCCCTTTCTTTCCCAAAGCAGGGGAGCCCCACACCTGCCCTACCCAGTCCCTACGCAACTTAGCATGCTCTACAGCCGTCTGGTGGGTCTCTTGTAACAAAGCGATAGCACATTGTTGTCTGGCGAGGGCCTGTAGAATTTTATATCGCTTGATAGGGTTCCCCAAACCGCACACATTCCATGAAACTATTTTCAGAGTGGCGGGGCAGTGTCAATTTTCCATCTCAAGGCTTTCCATAATGGTAGGGACAGGGCTCTCCCAGCCTGGAACCCTCTCCCCGCACCCATCCCCTCACGATAGGGTAACCAAGGAGGTTTAAGTATAGTGCAGATCCCCCCTTCCATTCTCCCCCCTCCCCCCCCCCAATCCCCACCCGCCCCCTCCTCTATCTGATCTCCCTCCACTAACCAACTTACTCCCAGTCCTGTAGACATCTCTAGCGATGCGTCCCACCACCCCCCCCACCCACAGTACCCCGCAATATCCTTCTCAGCCCACTCCCCCCGCCCCTAACATCAACACCCCTATCCCAAATCCAGTCGCAGAAACAAGGGCCTCTCAATTTCTACCCCCCCCCGCCTCCCCCACCAGAGAGAGCCCACTCCACAATCATAGCAACATACAGGCCAACCGAAAATTCGCCAGCCGAGGCCGGTAAAGCCCGCTGGCGCTGTTCTGAGTCCCCAATACAGGAGAAAACTGGCGGGCCCACCAGTGAGCGTCTCTGCCCCTGCTTCGCGCACTCCAGGACAATAACTCAGCCCATGCGCAATGTAGGTTGATATCCAAAAATCCTCAGCTCGCCTCTTCGCTCCGAAGGATACTGTCCACATACGGCTGGGCTGCCTCCGCAGACTCAAATATTTTGTGGGAGCCAGCATGGTAAATATGCAGCCGAGCAGGATACTGGACCGAGAATTTGATTTTATGGTCTATTAAGTTTTGGCAGACCGGTGCGTAGGCCTTGCGGCGTTGGCTCAATAAACGCGAATAGTCCTGCGCTATCCGTATTCTTATGTTGCCAGCCACCACAGTGTCCTTTAGACGGGCCGAGCGAAGAATGGCCTCCTTCTGTGGGAATTGGAGCAGCTTAACTAGGACCACCCGGGGTCTTCGGGCTCCCTCTGCTTTGCTGCCCACTCGATGTGCCCGCTCGATCTGAGGAGTGCCCCCAACTTTCGACTCCTCTAACAAAGACGTGAAGAGCGTCTCCACATAGGACTGAAGATCTTTGTCTAGCACAGATTCAGGTATGCCCAATACCCGCAAATTATTGCGGCGAGATCTGTTCTCTAAGTCGTCGAGTTTTTCCTCCTGCTGCTGTAGTCGGGTCTTGAGGCCTGCTACCTCGTGTTTTAGTGCGGCGGTTTCGTCCTCCACGCGCCCCACACGCTCCTCTGCCTCCTGCAGCCGATTCCCGAAGGACTCTACAGACTCCTGCACAGCATCAAGCTGCACGCGCAGTGCAGTGAATTGTGTCTCCAGGGCTGCGGCCACCGCCGCCGAGATCTCTTCCACCCGGGCTGGGGATGCCGGAGAGCTAGGCCCTCCCCCACTATCCGCCATTTTAGGGGGAGCAGCTCCCCGATCTCTCTCTCTCTTCCCTGTTCGGAGTGCAGCTGCCATCTCCGTACGCTACCCGCTCACCTCCAAGTTGCAGGTAGGGACCCGGAATCTGGGGCGAACACAGTCAGCCGGTTTAAGGCTCAATCAAGGCTCAGAAACGCCGGTTTAGGCTGGGGGGTGGTCGGAGCGCGAGCCGAACACGTCCACTCGCTCTCACCACATCACCGGAAGTCCGGATCCATGGTTCTTAAACACAAGGTGTAAATGTAAAATCATGATTGAAGAACAGACGGCCGTAAAATAACTCGACAGATTAAACTTGTACTGGAACTAATCTAAAAGGGGTATCAAAAAGGAAATGATTGTGTGGATATACCAGCATAGAGCTTGAAGCCATCCTAGAGACCCGCGGAAACCTTAATATTACGGCGTCAGCATTGAAAAATGTATGCATAATAAATAATAGCAACATCAATGTTTTAGCGAAAGGAAAATGATTGTATGTATGTACCTGTAGCAATACCAGCATGTAGCATCAATCTTCCTAGAAAACCACGGGAAAACTTGGCATCTCGTTTTATAGCAACGTAAGTATGATGTCACGTGACACCGCGTCAGCATTGAACGTGCATACAGAATAAATAATGACAACATCAGTGTATTATGCATGAAACTAAGTGTAAGTCCTAGTAAAATGAAAAATGATGTTCCTAAAAGAATATACAATATACTAAAAATGATATTCCTAAAAGAATATACTACACTCTGCTCTTAAAAAATGTGAGCATATTTCACACATTTTTTAATGTAATGTATTTATGGATATTAATGTGTCCTTTTTTAATTTCTGTTAAACACATCTATATACTATTTTTAGATTTGGTCATTATATTTCTATTATACGTTGTTTTATCATATATTTTATTCATTTTTTAGTTTTCAATTTATCTATTTAACTTTAATGTTGTGCTTACAATGATGGTTTTATCTATTTATTTAATTATTGTTTGTTGTCTGCAGTTCTCAGCCCCCTGATGAAGGCGTTGGTGAAACACATCGGGGTAATTTGTTGAATAAAGCGCATGTGACCACTATACCTCTTGCTCTGCGTGTCATTTGGAGGTTTCTGCAAGTAGGTGCTCTTTCTTTGGTTTGGCTGTGTGTCTGATATACAGCTACAGTACTGAGTGTCTAGTGCAGTACATACGGCATGAGTGTCACTGTAGACAGGCCCTAGATGTAGTTCACCATTGTCTCAGAATGTGCCAGCCACATTGTGTCATGTCCCAGGTTTCAGCCATTGCAGGCAGGGACCTGTAGTCTCTTTGATTCTAGACATTGCTATGCAGAAAGGTGTGGAGGTGTAGCCTAATGGTTAGAGCACTGGCTCAGTAAGCAACAGACCAGGGTTTGAATCCCACTTGTTCTTTTTGTGGCTAAGTGAAACTCATTTAAATATACTGCCAGAAACAGTCTGGGGTCTGCATTGACAGGAGGACACACATTCTTATACTTTTTTATGTGTTACATTGGGTCTGCAAACATGCACATTGCAATCATGCCCATCTGACAGCATGACTTTATTGGCTCTGCTATAGCCTATTGCAAAGGGTCAGATATATTCACCCTGCATATGTATGACACATGAGTTGTACATGACTGGAATATTTCATCATAACTATGACTGAACATCCTTGGCTCCATCACACATATGCAGCACATGCAGGTACATCCCACTCCTGGGATGGCCACCCGAAGGGATCATCATATATCCTTACTTGCTCCATATGGCCAAGTTGCTATATGCACATGTGTTTGGAAGATTGTATGGTGGTTAGAAAAGCTGAGACAGCTGTCATACCCAAATAGCTGGCATTGGAACTTCCCCGTGGCACAGCTACTATATTTTCACACACACTACAACTGCATTTGTGGGGTCACATCAGGTATATCGGGGCAGCAAGGCCATACCACACTCTCTACTGCCATCCATCCTTCAGCCCATCCACCAGCATATGCCCATTATGTACAGTCATGTATTCTCCTGCCAGCTGCTACACCATGACCCATACAGGAGCATTTTAATCATTAGGATGTATCACTCACACCTCTCCTGTGAATGATCTGCACGTCACCACTCCTCACACCACTCAGTCATCCTTTTGATGCCCACTTCTTCCCAATCCTATGCTACTCCCTGACATTACAGCAGATTATGTGGGCACCCCTCACTGATACAGTGCAGATGCTTCCCACATGCTCATCCCACTAACTGACTAACACGTAAGATACATATGGATCTGATATGTTCATTAGCTCTTACCTTTCCTTCCATCTGTCACCTAAAATATGACTTTCACAAGGGCTCCCTTATCCTGCATTAAGGTGACTACCATTTTAAGGTGTTAAGGTGCATGCTTGGCACCTTAACACCTGGTGTCCTTTTAGTGCCCGATAAGTAGAACCAAGCACCCTTACCGTTGGAATGCCTACTCTCCACCCCAGCTTTTACCGCATGATAACACCCTTATCACTGCCATTAACGCTTGCTAACCAGCATGCCCTTAACACTCTTTAGTAAACATACCCCTTAGTGTCACAGTAGAAGTTTAGTCATAGAAATTGTAGACATTGCCTTTTATTTCTAAGTTATCTTGTAAAATTTAACAAGGTTGGTATTATATTCTTTTATATGCAATTGTGATGCAGTAAAGATCAATTTGTGTCATATATATATATAAAACCAGAATCTTATTGCCTCTGAGTACCAAATGCATTTCATGCTTAAAATTAGGGACATATGCAATTAATGTTCCTGTACCATCTTGCAAAATTTGCAGTAAGATTAAGAACCCGAATACAGATTCTCTCTATGCCTCCTGCCTGCTTGGCAGAAAAAAACTGGGTTTGGAAGGAGGTTTTACCTTCAGAGGCTGCAGAGTGTAAAAAGACTAGCTGCAGGGTCTAGCACACTGATTCCAGGATAGAAGGCAGCTATAGCTGTAAGAGATCTCTCACTCGGTCTTGCAAAGAAAAACTCCATGCATGAGTGTTACAAACCAAACAAGAAATTAATTTTACTGAAAAAAATCAGATAAAGTAATATAAAAGAGTTCAGAGCATAGGAGAAGCAGTCTGTAAAATTGCACAGTCTAGTCTTCACCAAAAATATAACGTTTACATGCTACACAAACTCGTGCATCTTGACGAGACTAATAGCAAAGATTAAACAGGGGCTCCCTGGCTTCCTCTGGGATCTGTGTTTCTGCACAGCCCTTGTTAGAACCACAAGAATTCTCTTCTCTCCCTTGACAGATGTTGGAGCATGTGAATGGAGTCCTTTGCTCCCAGATGGATTCTTTATCCCATGGACTTGGGATAACTCCGTCCAAAACACAGCGGTCTGCTAAATCTCTTGGAATTCTCCCAGCCTCCCTACAAAGTAGAAATGAACAAGTCGCCCTTCTCAGTGTGACCAGAGAAGCAGCTGCCTTCTCTGTGCCTGAAAACCAAGAGAGCAGTCCATGGCTGCCTCTTCAGAACCTTGGAGCCCTGGAGAGCTGCAGCACCTTGCCACCGCCCCAACTCATTGGATGACATTTCCAGATCTATGCCCCTGTGACTCCTGGAGTTGCATTTTGATTTCTGATAACTGGGACCTTTCCTTGGTGATGGGCTGAAACTTCACTACTTGGGAATCCCCCCTCACTTGACAGTTTCACTTTTTACTCTATTGGGCCGATGCAGAAACATTAGCACACAGCCTATGCATAGGTATTGTGACATCTGCGCATATTTTTCATGCGTAGACATCACGCCGCAATGCAGAAAAGGGATCTGCGTGAATGTAATCACTGTGTAGATGCCAGCACACAGCCCATGTAAATCCATTCAGATTGCATGATAATCAAGCAATTAGCTATTCTGCCTTGATGCAGAGAGGTTCACAGAAGATCAAAGACTGAAAACGCCACAACTTTAATGTCTACTCGAAGGAGACATAAGGGGTCTGCTCTCATGCCAAGGAAGAATGTGTTTCATGAACGGACAACCTCCTGTAACATTTTGTAGGCTTTGCCAAAATGAGTTCTGAAAAAGGCAGGGGAATTGTGCTGGAACGAATGAATATGCATATGATGGAATCTTATGTGGCACATGACAGCAACCATTCTGCTCGGAATATTGCTCAGAATAATATCAGTGTTCAAAGACACCAATATTGTTCAGAGTAAAACTGAGCAGAGCGATGTGCCATATAGAATTCCAGCACATGCACACAAGTGCCTTTTTGTATGCAGGATCTAGACACTGCTAATGCAGACACCTGTGCACATGTACCTGCCGATTTGGTGCAGAGCTTCCGTGCTTACCTCATTTGCATGCCATTTGCTTGCTGCAAGCAGGCGTACAACATCTGCATTATTCTTGCACGAGAAACCTGTGCGCTCAGTTTTTAGTGCACAGCTCTAATGCCGGCTTTCTGCATCAGACCCTATGGATACAACTTTCTCCTTAGCGGAAACCTAGAGGAGTCTACAAATACACTGTCGTAAAATAAATCCAAAGAGCAACATTAACATAAACGAGAGAGCGTTACATTAAAATGCTCACAGGACTTTAGCTTTTCCCAAAGGCAGGGCTGGCCCAACCATAAGGCAAGCTAGGCAATCACCTAGGGCAGCGACTTCTTGGGGGAAGGGGGCAACAGAAAGCTGCAGCAGTCAAAGCAGAGCCATCAGCACATCCTCTTACCTGCAGGAAGAGTGGGCACACATGCATATAAAGCAAAGTTTAATATTGAAAAGTATGATATGCAAATGTGCATTTTTACATGATTGTTATGGAAGGTGTCTTGTTGGGATGATCATGATTGTTGAGTTTAATTATCAGATCTTGGGGGGAGGGGTGCATTAGGATGAATTTTCACCCTGGGCACGCAGTACCCTTGCACCGGCACTGCCAGAAGGTGGATTGTGTTGGTCAAGGTTCCAGAGCCAAGTCTGATGGTCCCAAGAAAGCATAAGAAAGTTCCCAGACAGTGCAGGAGGCTAGAGGATGCCAGCTGGCTAAGCACACAGAGGAATTTCTGTTTACAAGAAAAGAGCCATTGGTCATTTGTGAGTAGGAACAACAGCCGAGACAGGTCACACAGCCCCTGAAGCAGAGGCCAGCAGCAGTTGCCGGCCATTCCCACCAGGAAGCTCTGGCCTTCCCACAAAGCAAACTAAGAGTACAAGGCACGGGTGCTCCCTAAGGACCTGTGGCAGCATGATTAATGAGGAGCAGCCAGGGCTGCCTCTGCCTTCAACCACAGTTCTGAGCATCGTGGACCAAAGCATCAAGAATGGGGGGTGGGGGGGAAAGCAAACAAAGGAAGAAACGGCTATCCAATTTCTTTTTGTAAGAGCTGAAAGGCCAAGCTGCCAATTTATGCAGCTTTTTCAGGAGTTGGAAAGGCGAGGAAAAAGCTTCTGAGACTCTATTGAAAGAACAGGCTTCTTTCATCTGCCTTCGGTATTGAAAGACAGAGAAAAATCAACTGATCCAACCCAGGGATCTTTGATTTTAAAAAAATAATTGAATACACAATGTTGAGGACTAGAGCCATAGGCATAGTCTGTTTAAATTTGGATAGGGGGTAAGGAGTAGAGTTCAGATAGTGAAGGAAGAGGAAGAGTACTTTAAATAGATTATAAAGAAGCCACAAGAAAATGTGCCAAGGCCTTCTATGCAGTAAAGACCCGTCAGCCAATTTCAACCACTCAGTAAATCTACCATTAAAATTATCCAATATCATCATTTAACCAGCTCTTCTAGGTGGGAGTGATGCATGAAGTCTGTATAGGATGGGACGGAACCCCAGAATGTACCATGCATATTTAGTTCTGTGCAGATACCCCAGATCCACAGAAACTCCCCTATCAATGAGTGTACAGCAGTTCTGGCTTCAGTGCCAGGCAAAATATTACACCGGCTTTAGAGCACCAATACTCTTCCTTCTGAGAAAACAGACTGCTACAGAACCCTACACAGAGATCACTTTTAGCAGAACATCTTACCCTGGTCACTTATGCACGACACAAGCAAACCATCACCAAATACAGAACAAGCAACCTGAAATTAGAAATGTACAGAGAAAAGATGCACATAAGTAGTGGACAGGAGAATAAGGAACATCAAGATCCAAAAGCAGCCTCAAAGAGGTGGATCTTAAGCTTGGACTTGAATAGGGCCAGAGAAGGTAGTTTTTTCCAGGCATTTGGAGCAGCAAGGTGGAATGAACGAAGTCTGGAGTTGGCAATGGCAGAGAAGGGCACAGATAAAAGGGATCTGCCAGAGGAATGGAGTTTCTGAGGAGGAGTGTAAAGAAAGGAAAGGAAAAAAGGAGCCGCAGAATGAAAGCACTTGTAGGTAAGTAGGAGAAGTGGATGAAGAAACGGATAGGGAGTCGGTGAAGTGACTTGAGAAGAGGGATTACATGAGCATAGCAATGCTGGCAGAAGATAAGCCATGCAGCTGAGTTTTGAACAGATTGAAGGGAAAAAGATAATTCAGAGGGAGACCAGTGAGGAGCAGGTTACAATAGTCAAGACAGGAGGTGACTAGTGAGTGGATAAGGGTTTTAGTGGTGTGTGTAGAAAGGAAAGAACAAATTTTGCCAATATTATAGAGAAAGAAGTGACAGGTCTTAGTTGCCTGATGGATATGTGCAGAGAAAGAGAGAGTAGAGTCAAAGACGACCCCCAAGGTTGCAAGCTGAGGAAATTACCAAGTTCTCCCTTTCTCCCCAAATCCCTACTCAGTTTCCACATCTCAGCTATCCCTCATCCTCAAGTTCCTGCTCTATTTCTCCATTTTATCTTTAAGCTCCCAGTTTTCTTCTGCTTTCCTCCCTTCATCCCCAGGTCACTCTTATCCTCTGTTGTTCCCACTCTTCCCCTTTCACTACCAATCCCAGAATCCCCATTGTCCCTCAAATCGCCCAATTC
The DNA here is from genome assembly GCA_033557465.1 of Ichthyophis bannanicus. Classification (NCBI taxonomy): domain Eukaryota; kingdom Metazoa; phylum Chordata; class Amphibia; order Gymnophiona; family Ichthyophiidae; genus Ichthyophis; species Ichthyophis bannanicus. Next base: position 190,630,777 of record CM066031.1, on the reverse strand, counting down.
CTGAATCTTCACTCTCTTTCTCTCTCCCCACTTCCCTCAAGGAGCTCCAAAAGTATTTATTGCTCGTGCTGATCACCCTTCCCCTTTCCATTCCAGTCCTCTTCCTTTTCATGACCCAGCTAGGCGTCTGTCTTCATCCCAGCTACTTCTCTTCCTGTCTGTCCAGTATGGTACTTTTAACTGGGTGAAGGCTCTTTCTGCAGTAACGCCAGTACCTCTCTTGTACTTCCTGTGACCGGTATGGGCTTTTGTATCCGAACACAATAGTTCTTTTTTTCTCAGGCAGGATGAGGACCAATGTTCCCTCTAATTTTCTGTAGGCTGTGTGCGCATAAAATATCAGCTGTGCAGTTTTTGAAGGAAGGTTAAATTTTTGTGCGCCACATAACGACACTCAGAGTTATATACATTAAAATTTGACTACATGTCAGAATACAGTATGTACACCACATTGATTGCACTAGAAAATATTGTAGAACTTGTGAAAACCATAAATACACAACAACGTTTAAATTTTAAGATGTCTGTGTTGTTTTCTATCAGAATTAGAACCATAATTTTTGTGCGCTATGTTGTAAAGTATGTGCGCTCGCTCGGTGAGGTGTGTGCGCGCGCACACGTGCACAGCTTAGAGGGAACAGTGATGAGGACCTACTACAATAACTCTGAAAACAGAAAAAGAGATATTATGTCTGTATACCAACATTTTTCTGTATTCTGTAGTGTAGTGTAGAACAATATTCAGCTGCCATGGTCGGGTTTCTTTTTTAAACATCGGCCACAATGGCCAAAAATAAATCTGGGTATTCAGTGCTAGTATCCAGATAGTGGCCAAATCTGAATATTTGGGTAAGGTGATAATTAGTGGCACTAGCCAGATAGCAGCGCTATTCAATTCGCTATCTGTATAGGGTTGGGGCAGGTGTCTTTTTAAAGGACTGAACGTTACCATTATTTTATTTATTTATTTAAAATATTTCTCACCTGCCAATCCAAGTATAAATCTTTATTTTTTTGGTGAGCTACAGACAATGCACACAGTCATAAAAACAAACAAGTGATGATAAAATGAAAACAAATAAAACCTATGGAACTGTATCTCCAGTTACAACATCAATGAGATTCAGGCTTCCGGTCACCTTGGTCACTATTTCCACAAACAATAATGCATTTGCTTTTTCCTAAAAATGGCCACATTCAATCTGCTATGCAACTCTACTAGCAGACTAGGAAACCATAAACTCAATGATATATCATTAAAACTTTAGGGCCCAATATTCAGCGGTGTTAACATGATTAGTGCCGCTGAAGATCTGCGGCTGCCAGTGCTATATGCTCTAATGGTAACTGGTTAGCATCAAGGTGTGTCAGGGGCATTCCGGGGTGGAGCGGAGGCAGCACCAATCTTCCACTCGCACCATCCCTTCTGAGCATGTGCAAGAGTTCCCACTCTACAAAGTGCTAGTCCCGCTGTTTGGTCCTTAGCATAGTGGAAGATGTGGTAATGAGGAGTAGCATAAATTCCGCTCAAGCAGCCCCCGCAATGCCGGGGGGAGGGGGCACGGGCAGAAAGGAGGTCCACACTGGCGATAAGACAATGCAGCAAACTTACTTTATCATGTTTGCCACACTGCCTCTGCTCTTGTAAGTTTGCCATGGGCCAGGTGGCTGTTCCTCACTGGGCCAAACTCTCATAATAGCAGCCACACTGTGAGACTTCGGCCCGACGGGGAACAATCGCTGGGCCCACAGCAAACTTACAAAAGCAGAGGCAGAGCAGCAAACACAATGAAATAAGTTTGCTGCTACCACCGCAAATAGGAGGGGTTGCATGGGAGGGGAGGCATGCCACCGCAACAATTGGGGGCCCTCAGCAAAATTTTGCTTGGGGGCCCCTCATTCTAACTTACGCCACTGGTAATGGGGGATTGAGGGTGTGAATGTTTGGCTCCATTCTCCTGCTGGAGTTAAGCAACTCCACTTTCTCCATGGACAAGTCAGGCAACATAGAGCCATATACTGAGGGCTGCAGGGTTAGGTAACCCAGTAGGTTGAATTGGGTGGAGGGAATTAAGAAAAGAGGTTCCACAGTATGGATTGTCCATATGCACCGTCCATACATGACAGTGTCCAAACAATAGTGCTGTGAGAAAGTATGGACAGATGACAACGTTACAGCCTTGCAAATCTCTGTGATGGAGGTTGATTATGGCCGCCAACTTGGTTCAGAATTGAAAAATGGAGATGCACCCCAGAGGGGTTCTCCTTCCTAGGCATAGCAAAACTCAATATGGTCCAAGACACAAAGGGAAAGAGTTTGCTTGGTTATGCCACAGCCTACATTGTTTGTTTTATAGGAGACAAACAGATTAGTCTTTTCTATTATGTTGAGTGGCTTTAAGGTAATAGAGTAAAGCCTATCTACCGTTCAGCATATGCAGAGTGATTTCTGCAGGGTGGGAGAGAGATTTTGGGAAGATGACAGGCAGGGCAATTGACTTGTTGACGTGGAATTCTGAAACAACTTTAGGAAGGAAGCCAAGATATGTATGTAACACTACTTTGGCCAGGCCATGCTTGATAATCTCTTTGAGATGTAGGCAACTCCTGCCCTCTGACCCTTCTGTGTTCAAGCTACCGGAGTGCCGGTTTTCTGCTGGACACTTGGGTCTTGTGAGAGTCTCTCAGCTGGCACTCAATTGCTGCAGCTGACGGCTCACCTTTTCTGGTTGCCTGTGGCATTTTGTACAGGTTCCCGGTAGTCTGTAGCTAGGGAATCCCATATGTGAGGACTGACTTCATGCTTGTTCCCGGAGAAAGCATAGTTACTTATCTGTAGCAGGTGTTCTCTGGGGACAGCAGGAATCAGTCCTCACAACCCTTCCTCCTCCCGTTGGAGTTGTTTTTTTACCATAATTTAATTTTGGCCATTTTAGCTATGCCATTTGAGGCAAGATGGCACCCTTGGGTGGGAAGGGGTCCACACATGCATGATGCATCTCCCAGAGGCTTTCTTTGAAAGCTGGGGAGATGCTTCTGCGTGGGCTCTGTCGGCACTGATGTTACCCATATGTTCTCCTGCTGTACCCAGAGAACACATGTTACAGGTGAGTAACTACTCTTTCTTGGCCGTCGCTACACACTGCATGGAAGGTTTCAACGTATTATCCACAATGACCTCTAAATCTTTTGCCTGTGTGGTGGTTTCTAAGGTGGTACCTTGCATCTTGTAACTGTAGTTGGGGTTGTTCTTTCCTAGGTGCATTACTTGCATTTCTCAACATTAAATTTAATCTGCCATTTGGATGCCCAATCTTCCAGTTTATCAAGGTTCTCTTACAATGTTTCACAATCCTCTTGTGTTTGAACAACTTTGAATAATTTTGTGTCATCTGCAAATTTGATCACCTCACTTTTTATTCCCATTTCCAGGTCAATTATGAATATGTTAAAAAGCCGTTCAGACATACTGAATTAGTCTCAAGGTTTATGTTGAATAGATAGAGAAGATAGTCAAAAAGATGAGGAATGGGACAAAAAGGGTGCTCTGAGTGTTTGGCATACCATTTGGTGAATCATTTCCATTTCAAAGTCCATGATTTTCTAAGGACTGGTTTTCTGGAAGCTAGGAGGACATTGGAAAAGATTACATTATTTGGCTTTCAATATCCATGCTGTCAATGAGGGAGATTTAAGGTTGGGGTGCGGTAGATGGCCCTCCTGTTGTGTTAGAAGGGAGGGTGGGAATAGGATTTTGGATTTATCTTATGCTTTTTCAGGAATAGCTCATGGTGAGTTAGTCAGGTACAGTAGGTACTTTCCTGTCCCTGTAGGGCTTACAAGTTAAGTTTGTACCTGAGGCACTGGAGGCTTAAATGACTTGCTCAAGATCACAAGGAGTGTTCAGTGGGATTTTAACCCTGGCCTTCCTGGTTATCAGCCCATTGTTTATTTATTAATGTATTTATATTTATTTAATGTTTTTTCTATACTGCGCTATTTATCATCAGTGCAGTTCATATGCAACATATTTGTGCAATGTAGAATGATCTACATTGGACTTACAATAAAACAGGGAGTTTAAACAGGGATAACAGGTAAACTATATACAAAATGGTAGCAAGGTTATACATGTAGTGTGGCACTGATTACAATTCAAACAACATGGCTATATACATTCTAGTTGTATGTCGCAGGGTAGTGGACAGCTCATCGTTACCTAGGTTAGTATCGGATATCAACAGGGAGGTGGTTATGGAGGAAGGGTTCACTTAGGTGAACTGCAAGGTGTGTGAGGTGGGTAATCTGGGGGTGCTGCCTTGGGCATGTGATGTGAGTGGCTGTGTAATGTCATCTGAATTGGGAAAGTACTGAAGAAACTGGTGGTGCTTCAGTGCCTTTCTGAACTGGGGGAGGTTGTTGATGGCCCTAATGTCTGGTGGCAGGGCGTTCCAGCAGGAAGGTGCATAGAGTGAAAAAGCTTGCTTGCTCGTGGCTTTAGAGCATTTGGTGATCGCTCTCGGACGTAGCAGAGTGTTAGTGGCGGATGATCTCCTCAGCCTGTTGGAGGGGGTGATCTGGACGAGGTCAGAGAGGGAGATGGCCGTGCACTTGTTGATGGCCTTGAATGTCATTGTTAAGATCTTAAAGACAATCCTGCAGTGGACAGGAAGCCAGTGCAGAAGTTTTAGAATCAGAGTGATGTGGTCCTTTCTAGATGCTCCATACAGGGTTGTTGTTCTCCATTGTTCTAACTATCCAGCTACTCCTCCCAGAAAGAAGGCTTGCGATTGTACCAGAGCAAGAAGTTATAGAAATGAAAATTGTTGAAGCCAAAAAGGGGCCATTAGGATGATGTGGTCCATGTCTCAAAAAATCTTTTGAATGACTCTGGAAAGAAGAAAAATTCAAGGAAAGGCATAGAGAAGTCTATGACTCCAGAAAATGCAGAATGCATTGTGAGATAGCCTGTGCATGGATGGTCTTCTGGAGAAGAAAAGATTTCATTTTTTGTCGTGTTCAGATGCAAATAGATTGATTATTGGTACTCCTAAGCAATTGAAGATCTCTGTACCACACAGTTGTTGAGGGACCATTTATGAGGTTCTAGGCATGAGTTTAGCTTGCCCACTGGCTAGTTTCTTTCTCCAGGGAGGTAAGCCATCTGGAGGATTGCCCTCACGGCGATGGCTAAGTTCCGTATCTTCACTGCCTCCCAGCAGAGGCCAAGAGAGTCTGATTGCTTCTCAGCCTTTGGGTTAAAATCATGCATAGTAGATCAAGTGTAATATTGTCCTTGTTTGTCAATTACAGGACATGGCTATCTGATTATACATATGAATGTGGATGACTTCCTCAATTAGTCATTGATAAAAGGTAGTTAGAACTCTAGCAAGTTGATGTGAAGGTTTCTCTCACATTTACTCCACTTGGTTTGTGTACATAAATGGAGGAGATGTGTCCATAAACCATAAACCATCCCCCCATTCCAACATGGAGGCCTCAGTCCTCGTGGGGTGGCTGAAAAGTACAGCCATCCTGTAGATTGCTGGGCATGCTCTACTAGTGTAAGGTAGGTTGCACTCCCTGTGTAATTTCTACCCCTGCAAGAAGTTAATTATACCACTGATTCCATTGGAATTTGAGGTGCCATTGAAGTGGTCTCATATGAAACCCTCACAAATGTACTTTATTTATTTATTTTCGAGTCCCACTAGCACTCCTTGTGGCCTTGGGCAAGTCACTTAACCCTCCATTGCCTCGGAAGAAAGGCCTGGCAATCTACTTCCGGTGACACTGCCAAGAAAACCCAGGAGCTTCTGGGTCGCCAGGAGTCAGGACTGACTCGAAGGCACACATTGCATTGCATATACTGTACTATTCTGCATCAGTGTACTTTACATTGAACAAACTGAAATTACATTGAACAGGGCATTATAACTTGGAGATAACTATTTTACAGGGGACATGGGCTATGGAGGGTTAAGTGGCTTGCCCAAGACCACAAGGAGCACCTGTGGGACTAGAAACCCCAGTCCTTCCGGCCCAAGGTTGCTGTCCTCTAGTGGGATTTGAACCCCCAACCTTCCGGCCTGAAGTACCTTGCCCCAACCACTAGGCCACTCCTCCACACTTTAAGTAGGGCATGCATTGAAGCTGAATAGACTAGGGATAAGTAACTTAGAGATATAAGAATTTGATACTGATCATTGAACAGCAAGGCTCTGTCATAGTGAGTGATGAGGTAAGCGCCTATAAATTAAAGATTTTGTGAAAGCATGAGGGAAGACTTCTCCAAGTTGAATAAGAAGCTCTAGTTCTTTAATGCGCAAATGGAGGTTTGGATGGCCATCTTGGAAGGATCGTGCAGAGATTAGAATTTCATCCGGATAAGAAAAGATGAAGATGCCATGTCTCTGGAGATGGGCAATTGCTGGCACTAGGCATTTAATGAAGACTGGCTGCTGAAGAAAGGCCAAAGGACAGTACTTGATACTAGTGGTGCTCTTTTTATTTTAAAATTAAGTGGACAAACCTTTGATGAGGGACATGAATCCTTATGTGGACATTTTTTAAGTCCAGGGAAACAAGACAGTTTTCCTGACAGAGGAGTGGTAGTATGGTGGCCAGAGAATACATTTTGAATTTTTTCATTTTAGAAAGAGCATAAGTCCAGGGAAGATCCAAGATGATGGATGCATACAATAACTAAATGATATGGTTGCTGGTTTTCCTGCCTAAACCATTGCCTTTTTACCTGCTCTTGAATGCCTCACAAGCAGAAGGGCAAGCAACAGCTGGTAACCTAGAAGACCCTGCCATTTATTGGGCTGACTGATGTCTGTTCAGCCTAGCATTGCTGGGAAGCCTCCAGTTAGATTGCTAGGAGTCGCAGGGATAGAAGGAGGCTTCTTGTACTCCTCAGAGCTGGGTACTACCTTAAATCTGGAGGACTGGATTCCTCCAGTGATGCCCCTGAAGAACACTGCTGGTAGATTAGAAGCTTTGAGGCCTACTATGGAGAGGCACACCCAGGTTGTAGAGTGAACCCCAGAAAATCCAGCCACTTCTGGTCCACCAGTTGAGATGACAGCAGCTGTTGCCACTGGAGTTCAGGCTGACAAGGCTCCGGTCTTGATGTCTTTTTCAGCGACTTTTGTGCCACCGAGAACAGCAGTTTATTTTTTGATGGGATACTGTGACACTGAATGGGTTAAACATGCAGGTGGAATGGCACTGGTTCTATTAAGGGAGTGGGTGTTTAAGACCATCTGGTGAAGTACGCTTGCATTGGTGTTTTTTTGTGGAGTGAGATTCGTTGAGGTGAATCTGGTAAAAGGAGCTGAAGGTCAGTGAGTGTTTTGATATGAGGTGTTCATATGTCTACATATATATATTTTTATATTTTTTGGATTGTGTGTGTGCTGCATGATGTTTGGTTTTTCTTTTTAATAGTTTTCCTGACAAAGCCAAAATAGCAAAACCATGATTTGTGGTTGATTCAGAAGTACAACGCTTTGATAGTGCTCTGATAATATGGCATTCGAGGTCTACAGAAGTGCACTGCTCTGTTGATGCTCTGACACTTGATTCACTAGTAACACCGAAGATTCAAAATACCTGTTCTAGTAATGAGTGGATACCAGTGGATTTTGGGGTTTGGAGGGCAGCCCTTTGGCAGCATCATATTACGTTTGATTGAGTAACAACGAGGCGAAGATTGAACAAAATAAGTACAGCCAGTATAGCAGGAGCCTGGTGTGTGCCTGTTTGAGACTGTGGGGCCACCACTTTTCCTCAGGGATTGTATGTGACTTTAATTATATTAGACATTTGACCTAATAACGGACTGGTTCAAGTATTTATGTAATTGGGGGTGCATCTTTGAGGTTTTGGTTTTGTGGCGATGTGATAATATACATTGGAAGTACATTTTTTAAATATATTCAGAAACGTAGAGCTGCTTATGTTACAGATCAGGTAACTATTGTACTTATGTGAATCATGTGGTTATAGACTTTTGTACTGTTAATAATTTTTCAAAACGACATGAGCAATGTGGGTCTTTTTTCCTGGTAAAGATGATGGGATTTGAAATAGTTGATATATTATGCTAATTCCTCATGCTGTTAGAAAAAGTTTTTTTGGGGCATTTGGGGCAGTGTTTAGAGAGTTGTGAGAGGGTGAATGGTTTGTATGAGTGAGTTGTGTTTTAGGCATTTTGAATATATATGTATATGTTATGAAGTATTATGAACAATATGTTATGAAGTATTATATATATGTGTTAAGAATTATGTCATGATATGTGTTAATTTATATTGTATTTCAAAATAAAATATGAGGAAATGAGTCTGTGAGATTCAGTATACATTTAAGGAATTTTTTACATCTTGAAAAATTAAATTTTACTCTGGATAAATCTTTAATTAAATTAGGAAGTATTATTGGCCCTTTAGGTGCAATTGTTACACTGTGGTTTATTGGTGGCTCTTACGATGAACTGCAACCCTCCAACAATTCTAAACTTGGACATAGTACTCTTTATTGATGGTTTGGCCTTTGGAAGCATACTCATGATGAATAATACCCTGGCAATCAAAGAAAACTGTGAGCATGACCTTGAAATTGCTCCTCACCTGACGGGCTTTCTTGGGTCTGAAAGAGTTTGGGGTCTTCCATTGTGAGGATTGAGCCTTAGTTTCTGGGTAATAACCATAAACCCATGATTCATCACCAGTAATTATCTTTTTGATGAAATCTGAATCATTTTCAACACATTCCAACATCTCCCTGACTGTAGACAGTTGATTTTCTTTTTGGTCAGGGGACAGGAGTTTCAGCATGAATTTTGCAAATACACAGCTCATCCCAAAATTAACAGAAAGAATGAACTGTAGAGACCTGAAACTGATGTCCGTGTCCTCAGCAAGTTCCTGATAGTCAATGGCGATTTGAGTGTATTGCGGCACGCACTGCTTCAACTTTGTCTTCATTCCTGCTTGTGGATGGCCTTCCAGAGCTTTCATCACTGTCACTTTGGCAGCCCTCTTGGAAACGTTTGTACCAGTTATAAACTTGAGCACAACTCATGCATTCATCGCCATACACTTGCTGTAACTTGTCATAAGTCTCTTTGCATGAATCTCCAAGTTTTTGGCAGAATTTAATGCAAATTTGCCGTTCAATTTTTTCACTCATCGTAAGTATGACAAATTGCTTTCATATACCATACATCACGTGATTAAAAAACGTATAGGTATGCTGCAGCCATGCTACACTCTGCACAAGCAGAGCACATAACTAGGTCACTGCATGCTTAATAGTATGGTGGTGCGATGTATTGTTATATAGCTACACAACAAGTCTTGATACTTTTTGATCACACCTCATAGTTCACAGATTACTGATAGTGGGTCTTCAATCTCATATTTCACTTCTTTCAACAGCCTTGAATGTATACTATCAGGTCCAGGTGTTTTGCTACTCCAAAGTTTATGAAATAGTTGTAATACATCTTCCTGGTTTATCGATATTTCCTTCAGTTCTTCCGATACATCACCTTTATATACCATTTCAGGCACGGGTAACTTTCCTACATTTTCTTTAGTAAAGACCGAAGCAAAGAATTCATTCAGTCTCTCCACTATGGCCTTATCCTCACTTAGCACCCCTTTTACCCCTCTATCATCCAATGGTCCAACCGACTCTCTCTCACAGGTTTTTTGCTATGAATGTACTTGAAAAAGTTTTTATTAAGCATTTTTACTTTCACAGCAAGCTTCTTTTCAAATTCTCTCTTTGCCTGCCTTATCAATGCCTTGCATCCAGCTTGCCAATGCTTATATTGTTTCCCATGCTCATCATTTGGCTCCTTTTTCCATTTCCTGAAAGATGCCTTTTTGGCTACAACAGCCTCTCTGACCTCCCCATACTGGTAGTTTTTTGGCCTTCCTTTGACTTTTCTTAAAGCATGGAATATATCTTGTCTGGGTTTCCAAGATAGTATTTTTAAACAACGCTCATGCTTGATTTAAATTTTTTAACCTTGGCAACTGCACCTTTTAGTTTTTATTAACTATTTTCCTTATTTTATCATAGTCTCCCTTTTGAAATTTAAAGGATAGTACTGTGGATTTCCATGCCATCCTCCTTCCATTTATTAAATCAAATGCAATCATGCTAGGCTTATGGTTTATTAAAAGTTTGATATACCGCCTCTCAAACATCAAAGAGGTGTACAAATAAAATCATAAATTATCATTAAAAAGGAAAAGAACACCATAAAGTAATAGGACTGGGATCAAATCAATAGGGAAGGAGGTGGGGGAGCAGAAAAACTAGCCATTTGAAGGACTATCAAAAGGGACTATTACTGCTGGAAAGAAATTTGTACTTGTAAGTATTTCTTTACTTCTGGGGAATTCTCTAAATCTTGGGGAAAAGGGAATTCTTTAGGTTAAAGTTGATAAATCTATGTATTACAAGGGGGAGGGGGGCTGATAAGTCTCTGGCCTTGTAACGAAACAGAAAGCTATGGGCACACTTCAGTTCCGGTGGTCTCAATGATCTCTTTGCAGTTTCGTTTTTTTGGTAGAAAAGAAAATGAAACTGTAGAAAGATCATTCAGACCACCAGAAATGAAGTGTGCCCGTAGCTTTCTGTTTCGTTACAAGGCCAGAGACTTATCAGCCCCCCTCATAGAATCCAATGTATTTGCTAATTCACTCAGTGCTCAGTGGCCCCAGAGAACTTTTAATTTAAATTTAAACCTCAGAAGCAATAGTTCATTTCATCTAGAAACTTTATCTCTGTAGCATGTCTTGCTATGCCATTGATCCATTTGATACCAGAGTAATTTAAATCATCCATTATTATTGTGTTGTAACTTTTGTTAGCTTCCCTGATTTCTTTGAGCATTTCATCATCCATTTGTTCATTCTGGCCAGGCGGTCGGAAAGTACATCCCCACTGCCATTACCTTCCCCTTTTACATGTGATTTCTATCCATAGAGATTCTACATTGTATTTTGTTTCCTGCAAAACTTTAACCCTATGTGACTCAATGCTCTCTCTAACATAGAGTGCAACTCCTCCAACAATTTGATCTACCCTGTCATTGCAATATAGTTTGCACCCAGGTATCACAGTATCCCATTGGTGGTCCTCCTTCCACCAGGTCTCTGAGATGCCAATCATATCTAACCTTTCATTTAGTGCTATATATTCTAGCTCTCCCATCTTATTTTTCAGACTTCTAGCATTTGCATACAAGCATTTTAGAGGTCGCAAAGGATATAAAAAGACTGGAAACTGTTCAGAGGAAGGCGACCAAAATGATTTGGAGCCTGCATCAGAAGACTTATGAGAAGAGACTTGAAGACCTAAATATGTACACTCTGGAGGAGAGGAGGGACAGGGGAGATATGATTCAGACCTCTAAATACTTAAAGAGTATTAATGGACAAACAAACCTCTTCCAAAGACGGGGAAGCTGTAAAACTAGAGGGCATAACATGAAGCTGCAAGGGGGTAAATTGAAAGGCAATGTCAGGAAATACCTTTTCGCTGAAAGGATGGTGGATGCTTGGAATTCCCTCCTGATGGAAGTGGTGGGGATAAATACAGTGACAGAATTCAAAATGGCACGGGATAGGCACAGTGAATCCCTTTATAGCAATAGGATAAAATCAAAATAAACATAACTATCTCTTATATCTCAACAAATAGGGGTGACTTACACGGAGCAGTGGGTACACCCCTAAACAAAGACATGGGGTGGGGCGACCTGCCCGGAGCGGCAGGTGCACCTACTCTTGCCGCCTTGCTGGGCAGACTAGATGGACCATACTGGTCTTTATCTGCCGTCATATACTATATTACTATGTATTTTATTCATATTAATCTGGTTATCAGTAGACAGGGGTAATTTGGAATCTTTAAGCTCTGTACTTAAGGGTATCTGGGTTAGTTTTATCTTTGTTGAACCTCTCTGTCGGTATGCCCTAACATCCCTCTTTTGCTAGTATCCTTCAAGGATACATCCTTCCAAACCATGCGCTCCTGGGCGACTGTCAGCTTTCCCCTATTATCTAGTTTAAAAGCTGCTCTATCTCCTTTTTTAAAGGTTAATGCCAGCAACCTGGTTCCATCCAAATTAAGGTGGAGCCCAACCTTTTGTAAAAGCCAGTCTCTTCCCCAGAATGTTGCCCAGTTCCTAACAAATCCAAAACCCTCTTCTTTGTATCATTGTCTCATCCATGCATTGAGAGTCCAGAGTACTGCCTGCCTTTTGGGTCCTGCACGTGGAACAGGAAGCATTTCAGAGAATGCTACACTGGAAGTTCTGGATTTCAACTTACTGCTACTACTACTATTAATCATTTATATAGCGCTACAAGGCATAAGTAGTGCTATACAGATACATAAAAGATGATCCCTGCTTGTCAGAGCTTACAGTCTAATCAAGACAGACAGTACAATAGAAGAGAACAAGGGTACAAATGGGGAAAGGTAAGGAGAACAAGGGATTAGGCTCCAAAGGCAGCTTCAAAGAGGTGAGCCTTTAGCATGGATTCGGAGATTAAACCTGACTCATAGATTTGTAGTTTGTTCCTGGCATAAGGATCAGTGAGGTGAAAGGATCAAAGTCTGGAGTTGGAAGTGGAAGAAAAGGGCATAGACAGAAGTAAGCCACAGGTAGAATGGAGTTCATGAGGAGGGGTGTAGGGAGAGAAGAGAGAGGAAAGGTAGTGAGGAGCAGTAGAATGAATGCATTTATAGGTCAGAAGGAGAAGTTTGACTTGGATACAGAAATGGAGTGATTTGGGTAGAGGGGTTATATGGATATAATGGGGCTGGTGGAAGATTAGCTGCGCAGCAGAGTTAGAACAGATTGAAGGGGAGAGAGATGACTCAGAGGGAGACCAGCAAGGAGGAGGCTGCAATAGTCAAGACAGGAAGTAACTAAAGAGTGGATAAGTGTTATAGTAATGTGTTTAGAAAAGAAGGGGCAATTTTGTTAATGTTATAGAAAAAGAAACAACAGGTTTTAGCTATCTGTTGGATATGTGTGGAGAAAGAGAGGGAAGAGTCAAAGATGATCCCAAGGTTGCAGGCTGAGGAAAGAGGAAGTAGAAGAGATGGAGGAAGAGGGGAAGAGGGTTTAGGGAGAAAAAGAAGAAGTTCGGTTTTGGCTATGTTCAGTTTTAAATGGTGGTAAGATATCCAGGCAGCGGTGTTAGATAGGCAGGCAGAAATACAGACTTGGAGTGACAGAGAAATATCAGGCGTAGATAGATTTGAGAGTCATTAGCATAAAAATGATACTGAAAGCCATAAGAGGAGAAGAGAGCACCAAGGGATTGCATATATAGAGAGAAAAGGAGAGGGTCCAGGACAGAACTTTGGGGTACACCAACTGGGATAGCAGTGGAAGAGGAACCACCAGAACAAACACTGAAAGAGCAATGGGTGAGATAAGAAGAGAACCAGGACAGCACAGAGCCCCTAAAACCAAGTGAGAACAATGTGTCGAGGAGAAGGTGATGGTCAACAGTGTCAAAAGCAGCAGAAAGGTCAAGAAGAATCTGGACTGAGTAAAGGCCCTTAGACTTAGCCAGGAACAAGTCATTGGAGACTTTGGCAAGAGCCATTTCAGTAGAATGTAAGGGACAGAAGCCAGATTGAAGTGGATCTAGGAGGGCTTGAAAGGAGAGAATTTGAAGGCAACAGCGAAGAACTGCACATTCAAGAAGTTTGGAAATGAAGGGGAGAAGAGAAATGAGTTAATAATTAGAAGGACAAGTAGGGTCAAGTGAAGGTTACTTGAGGAGAGCTGTGACCATAGAGTGCTTGAAAGCTGCAGGGAAAGTTGCAGTGGAGAGCGATAGGTTGAGAATATGTGAGATGGAAGGGATGACAGAGGAGCAGATGGAGTTAAGGAGTTGGGGGAGGGTAGGATCAGAGGAACCTAGAAGCCTAAATTTGGCCTCCAGAACCTCCCTCCCACACTTTCTGATGTCATTGGTGCCAACATGTACCAAGACAGCAGACTCCTCTCCAGCACTGTTTAAAACCTTGTCTAGGTGGCACATGAGGTTTGCTACCTTTGTACCAAGCAGGCATGTTACCAGGCGATCCTCATGTCCACCAGCCACCCAGCTGTCAACATGCCTAATGATCAAATTGCCAACTATAACAGCTGTCCTAACCCTTCCCTCATGGGCACATGGCCCTGGAGAAACCTCCTCAGTGCAACAGGACTTTACATCTCCTGGCAGATAGATCCTAGCTACAGGATCACTTCCTGCCACACCAAGGTGATGCTCTTCTTTCACGTGACCTCTGTCCTCCATGGCAACTAAGAGGTTGACAAATTGGAGGTGGCACTTCAGTACTGCGTCTCTGTAGGTCTCATCTATGTACCTGACTTCCTTAGGTCCTCCAAGTCTGCTACTCTAGCCTTCAGAGATTGGACTTGTTCCCCAAGAGCAAAGAGCTCCTTACACCTAGTGCACACGTAAGATCCTTCACCAACTGGGAGAAAATCGTACATGTGGCACTCAATACAAAAACTGGATAGCCCCCATCTCGCTGCTGGACCTCTGTCTGCTGTCTGCATCATACTTTTAAGATTTTGTTAAGCTATTTAAGTTGTTTACTTAAAGTTGCTAGGGATACTTGTACTGATACAACCATACTAATTAAGTTTAAAGGACTTTGTTCACCTCAATATTAATTAATTTCAGGGCCTTAATTAATCTATTCCTGGTGAGGATAACCAGCTGAACCTGAAAGTGAATTTGGCCACCTCTCTTCCTTTAATGTTTAAGAGTCTATCAAACTAAGATTATGCCTGGGGTGGGTTGGAGGGGATTAATATTTAGGAAAGGCTGACTTGCTACACAGGTCCTGCTTCTAAGGTAATCTGTTAACAATTTCCTGGGTGATTCACACAGCCCTTGGTTTGATAGAGGAAGCCTTTCAAATTGCCCCTTTGATCTGTCACATGGCTTTAACACCTATTTAAAACAAATTCCCAGATCTCTTGCCTCCTAACTGGAAGGCCTCTTTGTAAAGGTTTCTAGAAACAATTTATTTCTTTCAGCTCAGAATATTAACCCTATTTTCCTTCTATGCTAAGCTATACTTTGATTTGATTTAAATTAAAAACTCTCTGCACATACTAGATCCTGAGTGAGTTTTACATTCAAACTAAAACTCTGTGCTGAATTTAAAATTTAAAGGCTCTCTGCTGGGTTTTAAATTAAAAGCTCTCTGTTGATACTAGTCTCTGACTGATTTTTATATTTAAATTTAAAAGCTCTATGCTGATACCTAGTCCCTGAGTTAACATAACACACTGGATTCTAAAATACACAGATTTATCAGCTTTAATCCAAAGAATTCCCTTTTCCCCAAGATTTAGATAATTTCTCAGTAGTAAATACTTACAAGTGCGAATGTCTTTCCAGCAGTAGCAGTCCCTTTTGGTAATCCTTCAAATATGCTATTACTTCATTAAAGATATCACAAGAATGTGTTCCCCCACTTGCTAGGCGTTTTATTTGCCTGTTGCTAAAAAGAAGGAAACAGTGGATCTTGCTACTAACCCTCAATTATCCTTTGACTCTCTTGATTTAACTGCCTTCTTGGAAAAAGCAGAGCATATTATGACTGCAGCTTTGTTGATAACAGTGGCTTTGGAGCCTGACCATGATTGGTTGTTTAAATTATTTTTTAGTGTCAAAGCTGAACTGTTTATGGGATCCTGCATAAGGATTTTCCCTGAAGTTCCTATGTTTAGTCAAAAACAAAAGAAAAGTTTATTTTGCTTAGGCCTAAGGTTGTTCAACTTGGGGCTCTTTTTTTTTCTTCGTTATCCATGTAAATGTCTAGTTAAATTACAAGGGGTGAATTATACTTTTTTTGAACCTAGCCAACTTACATTATTTCTTACAAATAAATCTTTATAGATTCTTGATCAGGAGGTGTCAGCACCTGTTGTTTTCCCATAGTTAAATTGGGGGGGGGGGTAATAACTGGATTTTGATATAAGCCACAGTGTTTTCTTTCATTCATTTCCTTATTTGAATTCCTATGATTTGTGTCTTGGATTTTCCTTATATTTGATGGCTAGTGGGAAATATCTTAATTGAAATTTGTTTGTTAATGTAGATTTCTTGTTTGGATTTTTTATATTTTCTCTGTGCTGTAACATGATATTTTCTTGTGAATTTATTGTAAAAGTGATAAACAAAACATTTTGAAAAAGGTTGAGTCTTTGGAGGTCCAAGATGAGAAGCAGACCTCCAGATTTCTTAGATATAAGGAAAAACCTCGAGTAAAATCCCTGGTTTCTTTCCTGCAGGGGAACATACTCAGTCACCTCTGTGAACGTAGGCAATAGTATTGCTTCTTCTAAGAGGGGTGTATAGGTATAGGGGTGTTTTGAGGTTGAGGGGGCCTGCAAAATTGAGCCTGAAACTTTGAAATAAAATCTATGGCACCCATTGATCTGTAGTGATGGCATGCCAGGAATTGCCGAAGTACCCAGTGGTGGATTGTCAAAAGGTATGAGCCAGCTTTTGGTTGAAAGTCCAAGACTGGGTTGTTTCCTGTCCTTAGTTTTTTACTTTTATACATAAAACTGGATAGGCTGCCACTGAGGAGGCAATGAGAGGTAAGAGTAGGGTTGGTGTCTGCAGGCATAAAGCAACTGGAGGTACTGAGTTGGATATTGTCTTCTATATATAAGGCTGATGTTTCTATTTATGTTTGTTTATGCTTATTTGGTTGCTTGATATACCGCTCCTTCATAACACCGGGGCGGTTTACAGTTATGTAAAACACACAGTGTTGGCAAGAGCCAGAAAAGAAAAAGAACTACTATATGTGACAGGACAGAGAACAAAACAATCACACATATTTATTTATTTATTTAGACAGATTTGTATGCCACCTTTTCCTTCAATCAAGGTGGTCATGTCACATCACAATTGGAGGGTTACATTTAACATTAGGGTACGTATAATCATTTAGACAGCACAGTTACGTAACAGTATTTAGACATTTAGACAATGTTTAGACAGTACAATTGAAGTAACATCATAGAGGAACATAGAGGAAGGAGAGGTAGAAGGAGCAATAGTGGGAGGAAGGTCAAATGTGGAGCAGAAGAGATGGATTTTTAGGAGGATCTTGAATTTGGTAAAGGAGGGTTCCTGGCGGAGAGCAAAGAGAAGGGAGTTCCAAAGAGAGGGACTCAAGAAGAAAAAAGCAGAGTGATAGGTGGACTCTCGATGAGCACGAGATGGAAAAGGGAGCACCAGACGATTGATGTGGATTGAACAAAGGCTGCGGGTGGGGTTATGGAACTGAAGCAGATCTGCTAGATATTGCAGTGAATTTGTGTATATGATGTGGTGGGTGAGGATGTGGTGGGTAAGAACTCTATAGCAAATGCAGTAAACTAGAGGAAGCCAATGAATCTGAATGAGAAGTGGAGTTACATGATCACAAGTGGTGTGGGTAATAATCTGAGTAGCGGTGTTCTGCAACAATTGAATGCAGTGGAGCTAGGACTGGGTGACAGAAGAAGAGTGGTCAGTGCCTAGGGGGATAGAAGAATGACGAGTGAGACGTGAGATGTGATCATGAAAATTGACAGCAGAATCTAAAGTAACCAAGATATCAAAATGAAGCCACCAATGGGATTGCAATGTTAGAAAGAACTGGGGCTACTGATGGACATGCACTGCCAAACGTGAACCAAATTGCAGATATTTTAGATAAATGAAGGTGTAGACAGTTCATGGTAAGCCAGTCAGAAACCCGTGCTAGACAACTGTTGAGAAGTGAGAGATCTGAATTTTGGGGCTTGGTGTGATGAGTTATGATTACGTCATCAGCGTAATAGTATGCTGATAGACCAGGCTGTTGTATAAGCAGAGTGAGCGGGACTAGGAAAATACTGAATAGCAGAGGAGCAAGGATGGACCCCTGGGGTACACCACAGGAGAGAGAGACAGGATCAGAGGGGGCCGAAGATACATCGCCTGAAAGCACAGAGAAAGAACATGAAAATAGAAAAGAATGAAACTACTAATATACCGTACCCTGAAGGCCAGCATCACATAGGCAAGAGAGAAGAATAGAGTGATCAACTAAAACAAAGGCAGCCAAAAGATCAAGATAAACCACTATGGAAATATCACCACCAATGTTCCCGCTAACCTGCGCTGGGTCCGCCACCAACATTCCTGCCGGCGGGGGGAGGTGCAGAGCGATTGACGCTCTGTCCCTCCCCCCACTGGCAGGAATGCCGGTGGAGGACCCGGCGCAGATTAAAGAGAACTCTTGCAATGTTCTCTTTAATCTGTGATGGGTCCCCCGCCGGCATTCCTGCCAGTGGGGGGAGGGGCAGAGCGTCAATTGCTCTGCACCTCTCCCCGCCGGCAGGAATGTTGGTGGCGGACCCAGCACAGGTTAGCACATGTGCAGTGTGAAGGTCATTGAGGAAGGAAAGCATGATTGTTTTGACTCTGACTGGAGCGGAAACCAGACTGACGGGGATGGAGGAAATGAGTGGAATCAATATGATGAGACAATTGTAAAAAAATGGCTTTTTCAAGGATCATTGAGAGGAATGGCAGGTTAGATACTGGGTGATAACTGGCGGGACTGAGTGGGTCCAGAGAAGGTTTCTTTAGGAGAGGGCAGACCAAGGCGTGTTTCCAGGAGGTGAGTAAAGTGCCAGAAGAAAGGCTAGAATTAAGCATAAATAGAACAGAAAGGAGAAGGGCTAGAGAGGGTTCTAACAACCAAGTTGGGGGATAGGATCAAGCAAGCATGAGTCTTGTGGGTTGAAGAGACCAATTTTGAGAGCTCAGCAGATGTGAGAGAGTGAAAGGTAGCCTAACAGTGGGAGAGAAAAGAGGAGAAAGGTGAATAAGAAGGCAAATGGGATCACAGAGGTGGAAGGTATGTGGCAAATGAAGAATATAGGTCATGAACTTTGGAGGCGAAAAAGGAGGCTAGTGGAGCAGGAATGGTGGTGGTGTAATGACAGTAGTATTGGGGGGGAGTGGGACTGAATGGTAGTCAAAGGACTTTAAGACCGAGTATAGTTGTCGGGTGGAGTTAGGTGCCGAAGAGATGATATTGGAGAAGTGGGAGCATTTAGCCTGATGAACCTGAAGACGATAGCTCTGATGGCATGATTTAAAATGCTGAAGTGCTGAAGGGGTGCGATGCTTGTGCCAAAGCTACTTGGAATGGCGCAGTTGGGGGCGAAGTAGACGAGGCCCAGGATGAAACCATATTTGCCAAGAAGGGCCCCGGAGGGGATGTGGCGCAATGAGATCAAGGGCCATGGTGAGAGAGGTGTCCCATGTGGATACCTGTAAATCAGTAGAGAGTGCAGAGAACTCCAGGGGAAGAAGCTGATCAGCTGAAGAAAAATCCTGAATAGTTTGGAGGATAATGTGATGGGATGATTGGATACTTGTATCATGAGCTCATGTAGTTTGGATCAGTGATTCTTAATTTTATTTTATTTTATTTATTTAGCAATTTTTATATACCGCCTTTTCATTTAATCAAGGCGGTTTACAATAGCTTAACTTTTACAAAGAACTTGCAAATTTAAACTATAACAGAGAACTTGTAATTTTAAAACATTTAAACATTAACTTTTACAAATAACTTGCAAATTTAAACAATAATAGAGAACTTGCAATTTTAGGCAGTATTATTGTGACTTTGAAAACTTAAACAGTCTCTTGTAGCATCAACACTACTTTTGTACATCTTAGTAAGGGTAGTAGGAAGATTGACTGGTGTAGATGGCATTGCTTGTGTAAATTGGCCTGTGGAGTGGTTAGTGTGATTGGGGATCTTCGTTGAATTGTTCAATGAATAGAGTGGTTTTGAGCAACTTCCGGAAATATTTTAAGTCGGTTGTTGATCTTAGATTTTCTGGGAGGACATTCCAAATAGCAGGGGCAGCAAGAGAGAAGGCTCGCATGGATGTTGATTTATTGGTTCTTGTGAAGAGACTGGGGGTTGGTATAGTGTTTTTGGTGCTGTTTCTGTCTGGTCTTTTGCTTTCTTTGGTTCCAATGAGCTCTTGTAGTATTCCTGCTGAAATGTTGTTTTTAATTTTGAAGATGGTGAGTGCTGATTTATATTTCGCTCGTGAAGAGATTGGCAGCCAGGGCAGGTCATGTACAGTAGTATGGGAGTTATATGATCTTGTAATGAGGCGCCAGCAATGATACGGGCAGCAGTGTTCTGAACTATTTGAAGGGGATGAGTGGATTGCTTAGGTAGACCTTGGTAAAGGAGATTACAGTAGTCCAGTACAGGTGTAATGATCGCCTGGCATACTGTATGGAAATGTTCTTTATTGAGGAGAGGTTTTAGTCTAGGGAGCATTGCTAGTTTGAAAAAAGCTGATTTGGATATCTTGTTGATATGTGGTAGGGGGTAAGTTGTTTGTCTAGAATCACTCCAAGATATCGAACTTCGTCTTTTATTGTAATCAGTGTATTTGAGATGTTGATAAAGGTAGGAGGAGGTAGATAATGAGAAAGTATCTTTAACTTTCTTTCCAGAGATTTGTCTCTAAGGCAAGGGGCATATGCTAGATGATCATGGAGGTACTTCTAAAATCCTGACCTCCAAAGCCATGCTGTTCTTCGTGTACCAATCACAAGGACAACTGCTTGAGATGCTGCCTCAGAGGCATCATTGGTAGAGCAGATGAGATAGTATTGGAATTCCTCAAGGTTCTGCAGCTGAGGAAACAAGTTTGCTGAGAATTCCATGGTGAAGAATTTTGTGGTGCTGATACTGCAACATATGGAGCTGATGGGATGTGATGCATGAGTTCAGCATAGAACTTTGATAGATCTTACCAGCCATGTTGAGAATCCTTGGAGTTCTTGCCTGGTGGAACATTTGTAAAAGATTTCAGAGTCTTTATTTTTTTAGCACTGTCTCTGACACCACAGAATGGTGGAATAGCTCTGGAAATTAGGCGTGCCTATCAAAGTAAAATGAAATCTGAAACTTAAAAGAGCAAATATCTAGGTGGTGTACATAGCTAAGTATAACAAAAATAAAACAACTTCAAATTAAAATAAGAATTTTAAATACATCAAATCAAAATAGAAAATTCAAAATAAATGCATAGAGTGCATTAGCAAAATTAAAAATAATCAGTCTTTAGCTGCTTCGGTCCCTACCATCCCTATCTGTCCAACAAAGGCAGTGATTGTGATTATAACAAAGTAATACGGCAGTAGGATGTTTTCAAGACTTATATAAAGAAGTAGAGAATTTCATAAGTTCAGGGCTATTACACCAAAAGCAGATTGACAGATTGATTCTAATTGGATTTATTTATTTATAAACTTTTGTACCACAGTTTACAATCAAATTGTACCTTATGTTTCTATATGTAAAAGTCAAGTTGACTAATAATTAAGCTGACTACTAGCGTGTGAATGCCTTGGAGATAGTTTGCTACTCTTACCACTAAGTCTCTGTTTCCTCCGCTTTGTTTTATAATTGCTGTTTTAGAAATGAAGGAAGGGAGGATTCAAGATGGCCAAAGTACCATAACGCTGTTAAACATGTTTTTTTCGTGCTGCGGTGATTTCCTCGATAGGGAAAAATGTGATCCTTACCCCTCAAGAAGTGCAGAAACCTCTCTCTGGCCTGATAGATGCTTTTCTTAATCACCCAGGAGCTGCCTGTGTGAACTCTGGTAAGAGTCCACGTTTTTTGCTGCTGGCTACAGGAGTAGTCCGTGGTGAAAATGGGCATGACATCTACTTGAGCCCGGAGGTGCAAGAGCCCCTGTTGTATCCCTGTCTGGTAAGGTCTCCTTCCTCTATATCTTGCATCCCAATAGCATAAGGCAGTGTTGGACCATCGGGGGGGGGGGGGGGGGAGGCAGAGACGGAAACTCAGGCTGGAGCTGGTGAGGAGTCGTTGGTGGTGTCAGCAATAGCTGGTGGAACTGAGTCAGTAGGAGCAGCAGGACAGAGTCAAGCAGTGGATCAATTTGCACAGCCGGGAGTAACTGGGCTAACTTTTTGACTGTATGCTTTGTCTTTGCCCAACACATTTCAGTCTCGGCCAGCATTTTTTTCCCTGGAAGTTATATGGCAAGCAATAATGCACATGGGCTCTGCACTAGTTCCCCATGTGAACCATCTTGCAGAAAGGTTAACAATGGTGGAGGGTAAACTTCAAGAGAATGGTGAGGAAATCTCATCTTTAAAATCTGACTTTAAAGTGCTTGAAGAGAAGTTGGAGAGTTCTCGCTGTTCAATCTTTAATTGTGAAAGATATTTCTGATCTGCATCTCAAAATGGAGGCTACGGAGAATGTCTTTAAGAGTTGTAATTTATGTGTTTTGAATTTTGCACTTTTAGATTTGGTCTCACCGAAGGATATTTTTTAATAAATATTTGACTGAGACTTTGTCTTCTGATAAGATCCCTGTTATAAAGTGGTTTATTATCTGTCCTCTCCTACACAGCACACCACCATGTTAAAGGAAGCTTTGCCTGTGGTTAGGGATTCTTCCTTGTCGGATGTATTTCGGCCTTTAGAAAGGGCAGGTTTCAGGACGGTTTATGAAGCACCTGTAATATCTTTAGAAACATGATGCTAAGTTTATGGACTCTTTAGTCAGAATTTATCCCGATGTGGCTAGGGAGACACAGAAAAGGAGGAAGCAGTTCATCTCCAGGAACAAGCAGGAATGTAGTCTTCACATATGGGTATCGTCGGTACCGACGGAGCCTGCGTGGGAACGCTCCCCAGCGTCCAATTAGAAAGCTTTTGGGAGCATCCCACAGTGCCTGCATGCTGCCTTCCCGCCTTTCCCAACTGCCTCTCTCCAGTTCTTCGTTTTCCGCGGAGCCAGCAGGTCGTTGTTCCTGTCACCGCAGAAAATTTTTCCCTTATTCCTTCTTTTTTGTGGTCGCGTCTGCCATCCTCAACGCTATACTGGTACTGCCGGTTCTCTTTCTTTCTTTTTTTCGTTTAAAAAAAAAAAAAAATTCTATTTTTTTCCAAACTTCTTCCCAGGTGCACGTGCCATTTTGGGCCTTAGGCCCAAAATTTCCTCCACTATGGAAAAACCCGCTTCGGGTTTCAAAAAGTGCATCAAGTGTGGCGGTACCATCTCCGTCACCGACACTCATGAGTGGTGTCTCAAATGTTTAGGTCCTGACCACTCCATCTCCGAGTGTATGGCTTGTGCCATGATGTCCAAGAGGGCTCGACAAAACCAAGCTGCTAAGCTCAGCGCCCTTTTTCCCTCCGATGCAGCTTCTGTGTCATCGACGTCTTCCAGGGCTTCGTCTTCCTCCCTTGGATCTCAGGTAAGTAAACATAAGTCCAGCCGGTCCTCAAAGGGTAGATCTCCTTCCAAGCATCATGATGCCTCTGGCGTTGCCCTTGAGGTTTCTGTACCTGCAAAATTGCCCCGGCGGGAGGCTTCGGCTTCCAAAGCATTATCGGGGCTCCAGGATGTTCTCGAGGCCTCGACCTTGGCAGAACTACTGGTGCCATGCTCTGGGGTACCGGTTGCTTCCGGTACCGATACCCAGGCATCGGCAGCGTCGATAGACCAGAGGTTCCTGGCTATTGAACGCAGCCTGGCGGCTCTCCTTGCGGCATTGACACCCTCGGAACCGCGTCAGACAGTTCAACCGGTACCGGTATCGGTACCGATAGCATCGGCATTGACATCGGTGTCTGCTTTGCCGGCACCCAGTCATGCAATGCCTTCCAGTGCCGATACACCGGTACCGATTCCCCCCTGTACCGACTTCGGTCGGTACGGGTATTGGGCTCTTCAAGAGCATCCGGACAGGAGGTACTTCGAATCCTCGGAGGACTCCGAGGATTCTGACAGCTCTGCCAGTACCGGGATACTTCTTCCGGAGGAGCCTTCCTCCCCTAAACGCAGGATATCTCCTCCAGAAGATATCTCCTTTCAGGATTTTATCAGGGAGGTGGCTCGAGGTCTGTCCATTACTGTGGCTCCTGAAACAGAGCCCAGGGCTAAGGAGTTGGAGATTTTGAAATATCCCAAAGCTCCAAAGGAGGCAGGTACTCTGCCTATCCATGAGATCTTACATGATCTCATGTTGAGAATGTGGGAGACACCTCTTACCACCTCTCCTCACTCTCGCAGACTGGATACCATGTATCGAGTCCCTCCTTGTCCTGGTTTCCAGAAAACTCAGCTTCCTCACCACTCTATTGTAGTGGAATCAGCTATGAGAAGGATCAGGAGTGCAAAGAGGCATGCCTCTAATCCTCCAGGACGTGAGTGTAGAACCTTGGATGCCTTTGGACGTCGTACTTTCCAAGCTTCCATGCTTTCTGCCAGGATCAGTTCCTATATTTTATATATGGGAATGTTCCTTAAAGAAGTCACAGGAGACTTGGAGATTTTAAGCCCTCTCCTTCCTGATGACAAGAGGCAGGATTTTCTCACACTGGTTAAACATGCCCAGGATGTTTCTAAGTTTGTCAATCGTTCAGCTTTTGACTGTTTTGAGTGCATAAGCAGAACCTCTGCCATTGCCATAGGTGCACGTAGAATTGCCTGGCTCCAGGCATCTGATTTGGAGCTCTGGGTGCAGGACAAACTGGGCAATATCCCTTGTACAGGTGAGAATCTATTTGGCAAAAATTGGCAAGAGAAAGCCAATGAGTTGGATGCTGACAACTCCACTTTGGATAGGTTATCCAAAGCCACAGCTGATCCTGCAAGAAAGAAATCTTTCAAGAAACCATTCTTCTCAAAAAAGAAGAGGTTATATCCCTCTTATTCCCAGCAGGGATGCTCTGCAGGTCAGTCTGCCCGAAAAAGTCAGCAACCACCTAAACAAAGGAAAGCAAAGACCGCTAAGCCTCAACCGTCTCAGCAGTCTCAGCCTCCACAAGGCCTTTGACTTTCATCTAGAGAACTTAGCCTTCCTGGCCCTCAATGGACCAGAGCCTTCCACCATTCCAGGAAGGTTGTGTCCCCAGATGGGGGCAGATAACAGTAGAACATTGGACACTCTCCATTATAAAAGAGGGCTACAAGCTTCACTTTTTGAGCATGCCCCCTCCCACAATGGTAAGACAGTTCAATTCTCAGACCTCTCTCGTCAACCTGTTAGATCAAGAGGTCACTATGCTTCTTGCCCAAGGGGCAATAGAGGAAGTACCCATTCATCAACAGGGTACAGGGTTTTACTCCCCCTATTTCCTTATCCCAAAGAAAACAGGGGGACACAGACCTATTTTAGACCTCAGAGAATTGAACAAATTCCTGTTCAAAGAGAAATTCAAGATGGTTTCTCTGGGAACTCTGCTGCCATATCTTCAGAGTCAGGCTTGGCTTTGTTCTCTAGATCTCAAGGATGCGTATACTTATGTTCTCATCCATCCAACTCACAGAAAGTTCCTTTGGTTCCTTTTTCAAGGAAAGCACTACCAATATAGGGTGCTTCCTTTCGGCCTGGCCTCAGCACCAAGAGTGTTTACAAAGTGCATGGCTGTGGTAGCAGCATTTCTCCGTACTCTAGGAATATTCGTCTTCCCCTACTTAGACGACTGGCTCATTCGAGCCCCATCAGAGTCAGAGGCCAGGATTTCTCTGTCTTGCACAATGTGTATCCTCCAGTATTTGTGTCTGGTCATAAACATCCCAAAATCCAGTCTAACTCCCACTCAGTCTCTAGAGTTCATAGGAGCTTTGCTGGATACCAGAAAAGCAAGGGCCTATCTTCCTCAGACCCGTTGCCTTCGCATGGTGCAGTTAGCTTCTCAAGCAGTGCTAAAGCCTCATCTCACTGCCCGAGAAATGTTACAACTACTAGGCCACATGACATCTACAGTGCATGTGGTTCCTTATGCTCGCCTCCATATGAGAGCAGCCCAGTGGACTTTATCCACTCAATGGACCAAGGCATCAGGGTGCTTGGCAGACAAAATAGCAAACACAAATCACCTTATTTTGTCTCTCCAATGGTGGCAGTCCACTCAGAACCTGTTGCTGGGGTTCCCATTTCAACAGCCTTTACCCCAGGCAACTCTCACAACAGATGCTTCACCAGTGGGTTGGGGAACTCATCTGCAAGACCTCTCCACCCAAGGCACTTGGACACCACAGGAGACTCATCTACATATCAATCTCTTAGAACTCAGAGCAATCTTCCTTCCTCTTCAAGTGTTCCACACCCTGCTCAGCTACAAGACAGTCCTCATTCATACGGACAATCAAGTAGCCATGTTCTATGTGAACAAGCAGGGGGGAATAGGCTCTCTGTCACTTTGCAACGAAGCTTTGCGACTATGGGCCCTCGCCAGAGAGCATCAGATTCATCTCCTGGTTTGCTGTATGTTTCTTTATATAAATAAAATTTGAAAAAAAAAGATTCATCTCCTGGCAGTGTATCTTCCAGGCATACAAAACTCTTGGGCAGACAGACTCGGTCGAGTTCTGCTTCCACACGAATGGTCTCTACATGCAGACCAGGTGGCCAAGATTTTTCAAATTTGTGGAACCCCGGACACAGACCTCTTTGCAAGTCCGTTGAATGCCAAACTTCCCCGGTTCTGTTCCAGAATTCCGGCTCAGGGCTCTCAGGCCAGGGATGCTTTCCTCCTTCACTGGGGTCAAGACTTCCTTTATGCCTTTCCACCCATTCCCCTAATTCCCAAAACCCTGTTCAAGCTTCAGAGAGACAGAGGCCGTATGATTCTCATAGCTCCACATTGGCCACAGCAAGTGTGGTACCCTCTGCTTCTACATCTCTCTCAAGCTCCCTCTCTGGAGTTAGGGTCTGCTGCAGATCTCCTGTCTCAGGAGGACGGAATGTTATGGCATCCCAATCCCCAGTCTCTGCATCTCAGGGCTTGGTTGCTGAAGGCCTAGATCTCCATGATCTTAACCTCCCTCAACAAGTAAAGGATATTCTTTATGCTTCCAGGAAGCCTTCCACAAGACGCTCTTATGCTTTCAAGTGGAAAAGGTTTACCATATGGTGTTCACAGAAGGGACTTAACCGCCTTGCGATACCTCTGGAATCATTACTGGAGTATCTCCTTCATTTATCCAATGCAGGACTTAAAACTAACTCAGTAAGAGTCCATTTGAGTGCTATTGCAGCTTCTTTCAAGCCTCTAAATGGACAACCTGTTTCCTCCTATCCTCTTATAGCAAGATTTATGAGAGGCCTTCTTCTAACTAAGCCTCCCATTAGGCCACCACCGGTGGCATGGGACTTAAACCTGGTTCTTGGTCAGCTTATGAAGCCACCTTTTGAACCCTTAGCTACTACCTCATTGAAATTCCTTTCTTGGAAGGTTATCTTTCTCATTGCAATCACATCAGCACGCTGCATCAGTGAGTTGCAGGCACTAGTAGCTGATCCACCTTATACAAGGTTCCATCATGACAAGGTATTATTATTATTATTTATTATTATTTATATTATTTATTTATTATTATTATTTATTATTATTATTTATTAAGGTAGTCCTTAGAACTCATCCACACTTTATGCCAAAGGTGGTCTCGCCTTTTCATCTAAACCAAGCGGTCTACCTGCCTGTGTTTTTTCCAAGGCCTCATGCATCTAATGCAGAAAGGAATCTTCATACTTTGGACTGTAAAAGAGCTTTAGCCTTTTACTTGCAAAGAACACAGCAACATAGAAAGTCCTCTCAACTCTTTGTTGCTTTTGATCCTTCTCATTTGGGACTTCCAGTCTCCAAGAGAACACTGTCCAACTGGATTGCTCAGTGTATTTCCTTTGCCTATCAGAGTAAGAATCTTCCTCTGGAGGGCCATGTCACAGTTCACAATGTGAGAGCCATGGCAGCTTCAATGGCTCATCTGCACTCTGTGTCTATCGATGACATCTGTCGAGCAGCCACTTGGGCCTCGGTTCATACCTTCACAGCCCATTACTGCTTGGACAAGGACTCCCGCCGGGATGCCTTGTTTGGTCAGGCTGTTCTTCAACACCTGTTCCATACCTAATCAACTCCTACCCACCATCCCTGGTTGGATGCCAGAGATCCATGGGGGGAAGTGGAGCTCTTTCACAGGGATACACAACTTCTGGGGTCTCTCCCTGGCATCTAAAGCTAGGGAGTCCCCATATGTGAAGACTACATTCCTGCTTGTTCCTGGAGATAGCATAGTTACTCACCTGTAACAGGTGATCTCCGGGAACAGCAGGAATTTAGTCTTCACAACCCACCCACCTCCCCTAGGAGTTGTATCTCTCTATCTATCTCTTTCTCTTTCCCTCTTTCTCTCTCTTTGTCTCAGCTTTAAACTCAACAGGAGAAAGGCAGTTGGGAAAGGCGGGAAGACAGCACGCAGGCGCTGTGGGATGCTCCCAAAAGCTTTCTAATTGGACGCTGGGGAGCGTTCCCGCGCAGGCTCTGTCGGTACCGATGATACCCATATGTGAAGACTAAATTCCTGCTGTTCCCGGAGATCACCTGTTACAGGTGAGTAACTATGCTTTATTACTGCATTCTGCTGCCTGCATTCTGCACTTTGTTCTTTTTGAAATTTCCATGTAAATGTATGTCTTTATCGACCCCTCCCATCTAGTGAGATTTATTTCTGCTAAGCAAATCCCTGCTTTACTGGTCTCTCTGCTTGAAGTACCCTCTATAACTCTTGCTTAGATAGTTATCGCTCCTGGATTATTGGATGCTTTCGGCCTAAGAACCGGAATAGTGTTCACTTTTGTTTTTTCCTTGCTATTTGACTTGTATCCTTTTTTTATTGTGGACTTGAGCTGGACTGAATGTTTTTCCTATTTTTTTGTATCTTTTAATATTACCCTATGTGGGGTTTGTTTACTTTTGTAACAGCTTTACTGTATAAGTGTATAATTGCTTAATTGTAATTTTCAAATTTCATAAGTTAAAAGTTAAGAAAAAAATAGAAATCAAGGAGGAAAACCATGAAAATACCATGAGTCACATGTTAACTTTAAAAAGTTTTATTTCAGTTTTTTAAAAAATTTTTACTTTATTGTATTTCAAAAAAAATGAATAAAAGTACAAAATAAGTCAGTCAAGAACAGGAAAGGTTTAAGAAAATCAGACAGCAGTGGGAATCGGAGCAGGTCTCCAAACTGAAGCAAAGAATATACATGGGGGTGGGAATCAAACAATTCACTGGACATATCACTCAGACTTCTGCAGCTTCTTCTGTGCCCTCTGTTTTCTGTACAACACACACCAAAGCATGACATGGACTTGGGGAAGGGGCAGATAGGCGAGGGGGGAAGCCACAACAGTTAGGAGAAAAGAGTTTTGTACAATTTTCTCTCGCCTCTCATTCTCTTGTGGTGTCGTGCCGCTGCTCCTCTCTTACGTTAGGTTGTTCTGCAGGTAGTTTACCTCCAGGCTATCCTGTCCACTCTTGTCACTGTCGTGCTTTGGTGACAGGGCGTTCTGAATGTTGAAGGGCTCCTCTTCCTTCACAAAGGGCTTTGTGGGGTCCTGCAGTTTGTGGGGGGCATTGGGGTCTTCCTATGGAAGGGAAGTGGAAACAAAGGGTATGAGAATGCTGGTTACATTTGGGTGCACAGCTTGGCATTTTGGAATCTGCCCCATATTCTTTGTGTAGGATAGGGAGGAGGAAAGGCAGAGGGAGGCATGCTGGAGTTGAGATATTGTGTTTCACTAGACTCCATGTAGGGCAGCCAACTGTTCTTCCTAACTGGCATCACGGCATGTATCTAGGAGCACATCATGGATTGTGCTCAAGTATTTTTAGTTTCAATTACTTCTCTGCAACTATAAAAAGAGATTTGTTGATTTTGTTTTATTTGACCCAGGCAGTTTCCTCCTGACCATCTGGGTTTCCAACTCAACTGAGCCTTCATTCATAACTATCTGGGGATTTTTCCCATATATTATTGTAGCAGCAGAGCGCAGACAAACCAATGATACCAGGAGTCTGTTCAGAAGGTCCAAATCATTTATTTGTGCACAAGTCTCAAGCTATGTCAATTTCAAAATGGTTGAGCGATGTTCTCTGGCAATACAACAACGTTTATAGATTTTTGCTCCATTCTAGGTATAGAAAAACATTTCATTGGTCCCGGTAACCTCCCGTACCCCTTCTATTGGTCCCGGTACTGATATGGCTATCCAATTATGTTCTTCGAGTGGGCTCAGCACCTGCTTACCCCCCTTCTAGTCCCAATTACAATGGCCAGTTCACCAACTTGTTACTTTCCTACTTCCAAAGCCATTCAGCTAGTTAGTACGTGTAGGGAAGCAGGGCTCTGTAACCTTTCTGTCAGCAGTTTCAATTAAATCCCTTATAGCTGTACTTTTCTTATCAGTGGCTTTTTAAACATATTTTTCTGTATTTTTCCAAGCTTCAATTCTACTTGTCTAATTCTACAATAGCAGCATATTGGGGGATGTGCAATTCCTATGGGCCTCTTCACAGGCTTCATTTACAGGTCAAGCTAGTTAGGCCTGTCTGCTTATGTCAGACACTGTGGATCACAGGCCTTCACCTGCCACATTCCCCCCTTTGATTAATCTCACCCTATCATGTAATAAGGTGTGAGAGTTAAATCACTTAATTTGGTTATACCATGGTTGGAGGATCCCGACTATACACAGGAGGACTAGGATGCCATAAGGCCATAATCTTAGTTGCGGTCTTCCGCTCTACTGTACTTTCAATAGCACTGTGAATAGAACGCATACAACATGGGATTATACATGGCAACAGAAAAATCACAGCAATGATTAGTACTAATATAAGGAAAGTCTTAAGTCCTCCTAGCCATGAGAAAAGATTAGCAAACCAATTAGGTAATCTTAGCGGGTGCCAACTGCATATCCAGCACAGCGTCGTCCATTGATGATAAGACTGCTTCCATCTACATAATAAATCTGATCAGGATTCTCTATGGGCACATCTGTTAGGTCAGGTCGACTTGAGAATACAGTGTCCATGACTTCTATACAGTCATGTTCTGGAGATTCTTCACTGATGGGTATCAATGTGGCTGGGTTCAAAGCATGGCTCACTTCCAGTTGTATCTGTGGATTTTCACATAACATGCTTTGGTATTTTAGCATTCGAGAATTGGTGAGCCAATGGTTTGCTTTCTGTTCTATAAGGGCAAGGACTGCATGTGGTACTGTAACTCGTAGATTCTGTCCTAATGTGAGTTTGTCTGCTTCACTTACTAGCAGTGCTGTAGCTGCAACTGCCCTTAGGTAGGGTGGCCATCCTTTGGCCACAGTGTCCAGTTGTTTTGATAGGTATGCTACAGGTCTCTCCCAATTTCCCAATTTCTGAGTCAACATGCCTAGGGCATTTCCTTGTGCTTCATGTACAAATAAGTGAAAAGGCTTATGAACATTTGGTAGTCCAAGTGCTGGTGATGACATCAATTCTTCTTTTAATGTCTTAAAGGCTGTATCCTGCTCAGGTCCCCATTCTAGTGGTGACCTTTCTTCTCCTTTTGTGGCTTCATACAGTGGTTTGGCAATTTGGGCAAAGTTAGGAATCCAGATTCGACAGTATCCTGCCGCTCCCAGAAAGGCTCTGACTTGTTTTCTTGTAGTTGGAGTTGGGATTCTGCATACTGCTTCTTTTCTTTCTCTGCCTAATCTTCGGCTTCCTTGAGTTATACGGAAACCTAAGTATTTCACTTCTTTTTGACATAATTGTGCTTTTGCTCTGGAAACCTTGTATCCAGCTTCATCTAGTAACTGCAAGAGATCTTTGGTGGCTTGTATACACTCACTTTCTGATATAGCAGCTATCAGCAGATCGTCCACGTATTGGAGAAGTACTCTCTTCCCCGGGGCCACTGAATAGCTTGAAAGATCTTGACTCAGTGCAGCACTAAAGATGGTAGGTGAATTTTTGAATCCTTGGGGTAATCGTGTCCAAGTAAGTTGGCCCCCTCTTCCAGAGATAGGGTCTTGCCATTCAAATGCAAATATCAATTGACTTGTAGGGGCTAATCTTATGCAAAAGAATGCATCTTTTAAATCCAGAACTGTGAAGTGGGTAGCTTCAGCAGGAATCAGTCCTAAAAGTGTGTAAGGATTTGGCACAACTGGATGTATAGTCTCAACTGCTTCATTCACTCTTCTTAGGTCTTGCACTGGACGGTAGTCATCTGTCCCAGGCTTTTTCACTGGCAGGAGTGGGGTGTTCCATGGTGATTGACATACTTTCAGTAGGCCATGCTTTAGCAATCTTAGCAAGTGGCGGTGGATGCCTTCAATTGCGGCTCTTGGTAGAGGGTACTGTTTAACATGTACTGGTGTAGCACTAGGTTTTAGAGTTACAATTACTGGAGCAATATGCTTGGCTAGGCCTGGAGGATTATCTTCTGCCCACACTCCAGGTGGGGCATCAATGCTTTTCAAAGTTTGTTCAAAATAAGTATCTTGGGTAGATTCATCACTGTAATATCTCCATTCTTCTTCTCGGGGAACTGTAAGTAGCATTATTCCTGCAGACTTGTTTTGGGAATTCACTGTCATTTGCATTTCTCCTTTTCAGTAAAGGATATTTGAGCTTGCAGTTTGGCTAACATATCTCGTCCCAGTAATGGTACTGGACACTCGGGCATATAAAGGAATTGATGGGTTATTTGCTGTCCTCCCAGACTGCATATGCGATTTTGAAGAAAAGGTTTTGTGGCTTTGGCACCAGTTGCTCCTACAATGGTGACTGCTTTTGCAGAAAATGGGGCAATCTTTTTGTCTATTACTGAATGCTCTGCTCCAGTATCAACCATAAAGTTCATAACTTGGTCTCCTATTTGTATTCCGACCATAGGCTCCTGGAGACCTAAAGCAAACTCGGAGCCCGGTCTGTCCTAATCTATTTCTTCTTCTTCGCGGGTTGCCGCAGCCAATGCTTGCACGGCTTCTCCTCTTTCTCGCTGGTATTGCTCTCTATTGGCTCCTCCACGATTTCGGGGACGGCCTCGTCTTCCTTCGCTCCACTGATAATTATTTTCGTCATCTTGGTGGGCGTCTTCAAGTTGTGGGCATGTATCTCTCCAATGTCCTTCCTCTTTGCAGTAAGCGCATTGGTTTACGCCTAGCTGGGGGTGGCCTCGTCCTCGGCTCCTCCCCCTTCCTCTGCTCCGTCGATTAGGAAAACTTCCCGTTTTCTGTTCAACTATGGCTGCCGCCAGAAAATCAGCTTTTTTCTTCATCTTTCGATCACATTCTCTCTGTTTTTCATTATCACGATTCACATATACTTTATGAGCAACTTCTAGTAATTGTGTTGCATTCATGCCCGCAAACCCATCTAATTTCTGTAACTTGCGTCTAATATCTGGTTGTGACTGATTTACAAAAGCAGAATTTACCATACATAGACTTCCGGGTGCATCTGGGTCATAGGGAGTATACATTCTATATGCTTCAGTTAATCTTTCATAAAATACTGCTGGGCTCTCGTCTATACCTTGGGTGACTTCGGTTACTTTAGAAAGATTCATTGCTTTCTGGCCCCCCTTTTTCAAACCTTGCATGAGGCCTTGGCAGAAGCGGGCTAGGGCTCTGGATCCTCTTTCTGTATTTGGATCCCACCGAGGGCCTTCATTTGGAAATTCTCTTTGGGCCGCTTCTCGATTATCTATCCTAGCATCTTCCCCTGCTCCAGGAGCTACGGGGTTATCTGCCAGCCAGTCTATTGCTGCCTTTCTAATTCGTGTTCGCTCTTCTGTAGTGAATAAAGTGGACAGAAGCTGTCGGCAATCTGCCCATGTAGGTTGGTGGGTTTCCATAATAGTATGCACTAATTCTGTGAGTTCCTGGGGTTTATTGGTATAGGAGGCATAATGCGTCCTCCAGTTTAACAAGTCTGGTAGAGAAGGGCACATATACATAACTTAAGGGCCCCGCCACCACCTCATTCTCATCATTTCTTACGGGTATTCCCGGGACTTGCCGTAAAGGCATCATCTTGGCAGTAGATGTCTTTGGGGTTCTAAGGGACATTTTCGTAACTTTTCTATCAGGGGTTGTCTTTTTCTTATGTGCTTTGTTTTTGATTTACTTTTAGCTGGTGAGCTAACACTGACAGCCGCTTTTACACTGTCAGTATCACTTTGGGAAATCTCAGTTTCTTCCTGTTCTGTTTCTGTCTCTGATTCACCTTTCTCTTCGGTTTCAGTAGAATCCTCTTCTTCATTTAAAGGGAGCTCATCTACCTGTTCTTCGGGTGATGGCTCGGGGGTTGGGTCTCGTTCCCGCTGGCTCTGGGGCTGGACGTGGGGGTACCCTTACTAGGCGCTGAGCTTGGGGCTGTCGGGTAATCACTTCTGGGGAATCGGGATCTGCCAGGACAGGTTTCTGTTTTGACTTTTCACCTTTCCCTTTCTTTCTAGACTGTCCTATTTTCTGCACAGGATCTGTTCGTGCTAACATTATTCTGCACTGTTCTTCATAACAGCGCTTTGCCCAAGAAGGCTGATTTTCACAAATACTTAACCAGGAATCTATATAAGGGTACTGATCGGGGTGCGATACTCGCACTCTCTGGTGAATTGACTGAATAATTCCTATTGCAAAAGTTCCCTCTCGGGGCCAGGTGGGGTCTAGATCGGGCCACTCCCTAGTACATAAAATCTGTAACCGGGATGCTGTCATTTTAATACCATAATCTCCTGAATATCCTTCTCTAAAATGTGTGATCATACATTCTAATGGAGTGTTCCTAGTAGACCCCGCCCCTCCCATTTCGATGTGTGCGCGCAACAACAGACAGAAGGGAAAAGGAGGGCGGACCGTGGGTAAGGGGTCCACACGGCCCTAGAAACGTATAAGGGAAACAAATAACAAGACGACAATCGCTTCCCCCTTTTTACGACCTGAACACGGTCGCCCGGTCAGGAACTGCGTTACTCAGGGGTCCGCCTTCGCTTAGTCTGTGCTGCCAGACCTCTCATTCACACTTCATTCACACAATCATGCTAGCAACGTATCCCAAAATGCATTTCAATTCTGTCTATTCTGACTAGTCTTTTACAAGTTTCAAATACAAGAAGGCGGGGGGTTTCACCCTGCGCTTATGCAGGGGTAGTCGGCCCGTCTTTGAGAGGTGATCAAGCTCTCTTACCAAGTTCCAAGTTCCAAGATTCAAGTGGCAGTACTGCTCTGTCTCATCTGTCTAGACTTTCAAAACCAAAATTCTACTCACCGGATCCGGTCCTCAAAGTTCCCAAGCAAGCGCATGAGTTGGACCTCGGACTCCCCTCACTCGGGTTCGAGGCGTTGGCTCCAGCCGGGCCCGGCACCCGCCGAGGTCCGACCAGCTCCCTCCGATACAAGGGACCGGTGGCGCCAGAGAGCAAAGTCCCGTCGGAAGGGCGCGATCCCGGCAGGACCAAGCCTATAGAGGCGGAAAGTCGTGGTATATTGCCTTATATACCCTCTAATACCACACCTTCCCGGCCAACGCACCAAGAATATGTAGCAGCAGAGCGCAGACAAACCAATGATACCAGGAGTCTGTTCAGAAGGTCCAAATCATTTATTTGTGCACAAGTCTCAAGCTATGTCAATTTCAAAATGGTTGAGCGATGTTCTCTGGCAATACAACAACTTTTATAGATTTTTGCTCCATTCTAGGTATAGAAAAACATTTCATTGGTCCCGGTAACCTCCCGTACCCCCCGTACCCCTTCTATTGGTCCCGGTACTGATATGGCTATCCAATTATGTTCTTCGAGTGGGCTCAGCACCTGCTTACCCCCCTTCTAGTCCCAATTACAATGGCCAGTTCACCAACTTGTTACTTTCCTACTTCCAAGGCCATTCAGCTAGTTAGTACGTGTAGGGAAGCAGGGCTCTGTAACCTTTCTGTCAGCAGTTTCAATTAAATCCCTTATAGCTGTACTTTTCTTATCAGTGGCTTTTTAAACATATTTTTCTGTATTTTTCCAAGCTTCAATTCTACTTGTCTAATTCTACAATAGCAGCATATTGGGGGATGTGCAATTCCTATGGGCCTCTTCACAGGCTTCATTTACAGGTCAAGCTAGTTAGGCCTGTCTGCTTATGTCAGACACTGTGGATCACAGGCCTTCACCTGCCACATTATAGCCCAGCCCATCCCATCCCATCTTTCTTTAGTCCTGTCATTGCAGCAACAATCCTTTGCTATGCATTAGTATTCATTCTGGAACTCTGTCCCTAGGTGTCTCTGTGATGCAATGACTTATTTCTTTCTCCCAGTAGCTGTGAATGCTATCTCCAGAGCATCTGAAATTCTGTATGTGCTGCGTGGCAATGTAATCAGATAGGTCTGTGTAAAGGGATTTGTTGGAAGATCCTCCACTCAGTGATAAAGCATGGATGGTACGACATCTGTATTATTATTAATAAACATTTATGAAGCTCTTCTAGGCATACACAGTGCTGTACAAACAAAGATAAAGACAGTCCCTACTCGTCAGAGCTTACAATCTAATCAGACAAACAGGACAAAAGTGAGAAAGAGGATAGACTAGGGAAGGGTAAGGAGACATAAGGAACAAGGGATCAGAATCCAAAGGCAGCCATAAAGAAGTGAGCCTTTAGGTTAGATTTGAAAAGGGGCAGGGATGAAGCCTGACACCTAGATTCAGGAAGTTAATTCCAAGCATAAGCAGCAACGAGGTGAAAGGACCAAAGTCTGGAGTTGGCAGAGGTAGAAAAGAACAAAGAAAGGAGCAAGCCAGTAGAAGAATGAAGTTTGCGAGAAGGGGTGTAGAGGAAGAGGAGAGATAGGGAGAAGCAGCAGAGTGTATGTATGTACTCAAGAAAACTGTTAATTTTGGAGTACAAGATATCCTTGGGAGCATACAGCATTGTCATATCTTGATTTACGTGTATCCCTGGAAATGAACTATGGGAAACAAAACTACTTTTTGGAATATGCTAAGTACTTGTGACTCAGACTTGCCACTGTTCAAGATAGGATGCTGGACTTGATGGACCTTGCATGACTTTTCTTATGATAAATTTGATAAAGAATTTCATACATAATAGGCACAAGCATATCTGGGATTTTAAAATGGGAATAAAGATCGTGTAATGCATCATCATCATCCACCTACTACTTCCCTGCTCACTCTCATCTTTGCAGCCTTTTTGCTTCTTCCTCATTCTTCTACATCTCCACCCCTCATGCATTAAGGTTGCTCTCCATCTACCTCCTTCCTGTTCTCTCTATTCTCTCTCAAGTACCTCTCTATCCCAATTCTTGTTCCTTGCCATCTTCTGCTATCTCTAATTAAGGTTCTTCTCCATCTCTTTGTCCTCCAAGTCCTCAAGTCTCCGAGTCTTGAAGGACTACCAAAAGGGACTGCTTCTGCCAGAAAGAAATCTGCACTTGTATTTACTTCTGAGAAATTCTCTAAATCTTGGGGAAAAGGGAATTCTTTGGTTAAAACTCATAAATCTGTGTATATTAGAATCCAGTGTATTTGTTAACTCAGTCAGGGCCTAGTATCGGTAGAGAGCTGTTAATTCAAATTTAAAACTCAGTCAGGGCCTAGTATCAGCAGATAGCTTTTAGATTACATTTAAAACCCAGCAGAGAGCTTTTAGTTTAAATTTAAAACTCAATCAGGGCCTAGTATCAGCAAAGGGCTGTTAATTTAAATTTAAAACTCAGTAAGGGTCTAGTATCAGCAGATAGCTTTTAGATTAAATTTAAAACCCAGCAGAGAGCTTTTAGTTTACTTTTAAAACCAGCAGAGCTTTACGTTTAAATTTAAAACAACAGAAGAAAGCTTTTAGTTTAAATCAAATCAGAGTATAGCTTAGCATAGAAGGAAGAATAGGGTAAAATATTCTTTGAGTTGAAAGAAAGAAATTGTTTCTAATACTTTTATAAAGAGGCCTTCCACTTAGGAGGCAATAAATCTAGGAATTTGTTTTAAATAAGTGTTAAAGCCAAGTGAAAGTTTGAAGGGGAATTTGAAAGGCTCTCTCTATCAAACTAAGGGTTGTGTGAATCACCCAGGAAATTGTTAACAGATTACCTTAGAAGCAAAGGTCTGGGAGCTGTATAGAAAGCCAGTCTTTACTAAGTGTTAGTTCCCCCCCACCCACCCTAGGCATAATCTTAGCTTTATAGGCTCTTAAACATATTAAAAGGGAGAAGGGTGGTCAAAGTCACTTTCAGGTTCGGCTGGTTATCATCACCAAGAATAGATTAAGGCACTGAAGTTAATTAATCTTGAGGTGAACAAAGGTCCCATAAAGTTAATTGGTGTAGTTGTATCAGTACAAGTAGCCCTAGCAATTTTAAGTAGACAATTTAAATAGCTAAACAAAACCTTAAAACTAAGATGCAGACAGCAGTCCAGCAGGGAGAAGGGGGCTATCCAGTCTTTTGCATTCAGTGTACAATTTTCTCCCACTTGTTGAGGTGTCTTACATTTGCATTAGGTGCAAGGAGCTCATTGCCCTCAGGGAATGAGTCCAATCTCTGGAGACTAGAGTAGCAGTCTTAGAGGATATAAAGAAGACAGAGAGTTATATAGACAAGACCTACAGGGATGTAGTACTGAAGTGCCACCTCCAATCTGGCAGCCTCTCAGTTGCCATGGAGAAGAAAGGTCACGTGAAAGGAAACATCACCTTGGTGTGGCAGGAAGTGATTCTGTAGATAGGACCTGACCGCCAGGAGAGGTAAAACCCTCTCGCACTGAGGAGGTTTCTCCAGGACCATGTGCCCATGAAGGAAGAGTTAGGACAGCTATTATAGTTGGTGATTCGCTCATTAAGCATGTAGATAACTGGGTATCTGGTGGATGTGAGGCCTGATAACATGCCTACCTAGTGCGAAGGTAGTGGACCTCATGCGCCACCTAGACAAGGTTTTAGATAGTGCTGGGAAGGAGTCTTCTCTCTTGGTACATGTTGGTACCAATGACATAGGAAAGTGTGGCAGGAAGGTTCTGGAGGCCAAATTTAGACTTTTAGGTAGGAAGTTGAATTCCAGAACTTCTAGAGTAGCATTTTCTGAAATGCTTCCTGATCCACATGCAGGCCCCAAAAGGCGGGCAGATCTCTGGAGTCTCAATGCATGGATGAGATGATGATGCAAAGAAGAAAGTTTTGGATTTGTTGGGAACTGGACAGCATTCTGGAGAAGGAAGGGGCTCTTCTGAAGGTATGGTCTCCATCTTAACTGGGGTGGAACCAGGCTGCTGGCATTAACCTTTAATCAACCTCAAGACCATATCAGCCAACACGCACCCCTAGATCTCCAGCAACACAGCTTCAGACATCACCACTTAGTTGAGACGCTCCTAATGGCCCTACTAGACAGATTGACACTAGGCATCCAGAACTCTAAGCAGGGATTTATGCTCATGTTTCTGGATATAAAGTAGCATTTGATTCTGTTTCCCATGATGCTGTACTCCATCACCTACAAGACATAGGAGTACACAGTACAGCACTAAAATGGTTCACATCCTACTTATCGAACCACATCCTTCTTATCGAACTACATCCAACAAGTGAGATCCGCAGGAGCCACCTCAACCCCTTTCCTGCTCAAACAAGGCATACCTCAAGGCTCCTCTCTATCAGCACTCCTTTTCAACACATTCATTCAATCCATATGTACAATCATACAAGCTCACAAGGTATGGTATCATATATACGCTGATGTTACTGCCATTCTCCATAGTAAAACCCTCATTTTCTGCCTTAATAAACTGCTTTATGGCAATCTCCAAATGGCTCTCAGACCATAACCTAAACGCCAACCTAGACAAAACAGATATCCTCTTCATCACCAGAGACACAGAATTCACAGTCCCAATCCAAATTAAAATAGGCAACGCACAAATAAAGGTCAAAACAGAAGTACGTTACCTAGGGATTATAGTAGATCAGCAATTTAACCTTTCAAACTCACATCAACATCATCAGACTCACCTATCAAAAGATAAAGACAATCAAACCCCTACGTCTCCTACTAAGCTTGCAAGACTTTCAGACAGTCTTCCAAGCAATGGTATTTCCCCACATAGACCACTGCAATATCATTCTACAAGGCCCCCCAGAATATGTCATCCACCCCTTACAGCTAGCACAGAATACTGCTGCATGAATCTTATACGATACCTCCAGGCACGAACAGTTACACCACTCCTCAAAGCATTACACTGGCTACTAATTGCTGCCCGTATAAAATACAAGGTTATCCTCACCACCTTCAAAATATACAACCAACTCTCAGCTACAAGCACTTATTCAAAAAGTCCCAAGCAACCGGCCAAGAAGAAAAAACAAGCATGCTATATAGGTTCACCATACCGACAATGCACAGATCAAGCACTCAAGCAACCTCAAAAAGAGTGTTCTCAATCTACACATCAATCACCTGAAATGGGCTCCCCCACGACTTACAGACCACTCAAGAACACACTGAATTCAGAAAGAAAATAAAAACCCACCTCTTTAAAGTACCTAGCACTACATTCTGGTGCCTAACATCATCTCGCTCACTTTACCTTTCATCTCCTCTCAATCACTGCCCCTCCCCTTGACCCTACTACTACTACTACTGAGCATTTGTATAGCGCTACAAAACATACGCAGCGCTGCACAGATATGTAAGAGACAGCCCCTGCTCATCAGACTCCCTGCCTTCCCACCTACCCACTCCTCATTCACCGTCCCCTTCCTTAGTACATTGCTGAACCTATTGTTAAGTAATCACCACTGCCTACATGCCATGTTAACCTCCTCCCACTTGTTAAGCATATATATATCCATTGTTACTGTTACCAAAGTTCTATACCTTGTTACTTCCAAGTTATGTATACCTCCCTTATTGTTTAATGTAAGCCATAACGTAATGTTCTACTGTGACAATGTCAGCTATACTGAACAGATGGAGATAGAGGAAAATGGGGACTATACCTTTAAGACTGAGGAAAGGCAGGGTTTCCATAGAGCTCAAACTGTAAACAAACCAGAGAAGCACGTTGTAGCAGAGGTTGAGCCTCGCCCAAACCTTAACGTGGGGGCAGGTTTAAGTTCAGATAGCAAGTACACATGCACAGAACGGCGTGGTGGCTAGAAAGCACCTTTTTAAACCTGCGTCACAGAAGTCAAAAGGGCAGGAAGTGAGCAAAGAGCAGAGTGGAAGCAACCAGAGTTGGAGAAGAAGGAAGCAGCAGGTACAGCTACCGAGAAGGCAGAGATTCCAAACCAAAGCACAGAGTTCAGTCTGTAGCTGGAGTTACTGCTGAAGCCGAGAGTCCAGACCCAGGAGGGTCAGAGAATGCTGAAAGGTCAGTGTGGCCAGAAGGCTCAGCAAGAGTAGGAAACTCAGGGCTGGAATCCTGTTCAGAGGAAGCACTGAAGCCAGAGGGTTTAAAAGTGAGAACTGCTTTTAAGAAACCCAGAGAAGGAAAAGCTGGAAAGTTTTATTCCACCAGGCAACTTAACTCTAGTAGCAAAGAAAACAATTCCTTT
Organism: Ichthyophis bannanicus; assembly: GCA_033557465.1. Classification (NCBI taxonomy): domain Eukaryota; kingdom Metazoa; phylum Chordata; class Amphibia; order Gymnophiona; family Ichthyophiidae; genus Ichthyophis; species Ichthyophis bannanicus. The sequence continues at coordinate 190,589,221 of CM066031.1, read as the reverse complement.
GTGGAAGGTGTGGCTGACTCAGAGCCCAGCAAGAGGTTTGCAGAAGACGTTGCTAATGAGCTAAGGAGAAGTGCAGGGCAGAGTGCTCCAGGACCTTTGAATGCCAGAAGGTGGGTGAAAGCAATTCCTAACGCTGATATTCTGAAGATAGAGACTTGAACCTGATTAAGAAGCTAAAGCAACTGTTTCCAGATAGTGGAAGTTTTCCAGAGAGCTTAGCTAATCCTTGGTTAGGAGAGCAGCATGTAAGGGAGTTTCTGAATACCCTTTCAAACAATAAGCTGAACTCTTCCGTTAGAAGCCCAAGTGGAGAGAAAGGACTTGCAGGGGAAGAAGATATGCAAGTAGATTCCCCTTCGCCTGAAGATGTGTGTGACAGTATTCCTATGGATTGCTCTTTCTGTAAATCTGTTTACCCGGGATAGGAGAAAGGCAAAAAAATCCCACTGAAAGCAAAGAATGTTTCTGAAAGCCTAAACGTGATTTAGAGGAGTTTTGAATGAAGACAAGAGATAAATGCCCATTGTAAATAAGAGCAATAGCTGTGATTCTTTACTACTGGAAAAGGCCTATGAACAGCTACTGTCACTGTATAAAGAGCTTTTGCCAAGTTCTGATATTCCAGATAACCTTTATGCTCCTGTATTATTTTCTTTTGGAGAAATTATCCTTGCTGTTTGTGTATATGAACTTTAATGCGTGAAGGGGAGCCCAAAAATAAAAATATTCTGGTTTTGCCTTAAACAAAACCATGTGGTGACAACTATTTTGTCTGCAAGTAATACAGAGAAACTACAGCTCCCAGAATTCCTTGAGGGAGGGCGAACCAAGTGACTCTATACTTAAAGGGCAAACAAGGCCACCCCTCCTGTTTATAGGCTTGGCCAGCAGGGGGAGTGTGACGCTACGCTAGGCATTGTTCATGTTCTTTGTAACCTGCTTTGACTTTAAGATAAAGCAAGATATACAAATAGTTAAATAAATAAATAAATAACCTTTAAAAGGGAGAACAGTTTTTAAATTAGATAGTAGGGGAAGGCCAATAGTCGCCAGGAGTGCATGGTTTGGAAGGATGAATCCTTGAAGGATTCTAGCAAGTTAGGGCATCCCGACAGAGAGGTTCCAACAAAGATCAAAATAACCCAGATGTCCTTCAGTACAGAGCTGAAAGATTCCAAATTATCCCATCAACTGATAACCAGATTAATATGAATAAAATACAACCTCTAAAATGCTTGTATGCAAATGCTAGAAGTCTAAAAAATAAGATGGAAAAACTAGAATATATAGCACTAAATGAAAGGTTAGATATGATTAGCATCTCAGAGACTTAGTGGAAGGAAGACAACCAATAGGCCACTGTGATACCTGGGTACAAACTATATTGCAATGATAGAGTAAATCAAATTGGTGGAGGAGTTGCGCTCTATGTTAGAGAGGGCATTGAGTCACATAGGATTAAAGTTTTGCAGGAAAATAAATACACTGTAGAATTTCTATGGATAGAAGTTCCATGTAAAAAGCAGAAGGCGATGGCAGTGGGGGTGTACTACCGATCACCTGGCCAGAATGAACAAATGGATGATGAAATGCTAAAAGAAGTCAGGGAAGCTAACAAAAGTTACAAGACAGTAATGGGTGATTTCAATTACCCCGGTATCAACTGTGTCAGTGTCACAGCAGGACATGCTAGAGAGATAAAATTTCTAGAAGAAATAAATGACTGCTTCTTGGAGCAGCTGGTTCATGAACTGACAAGAGGGGAAGCTACTTTTGACCTAGTCCTTAGTGGAACACAGGATCTGGTGCGAGAGATAAGTGTTTGGGAGCTACTTGCCAATAGTGATCATAGCATGATCGCATTTGATTTAATAAATGGAAGAAAGATGACAAGGAAATCTACAGTACTACCTATTAACTTTCAAAAGGGAGACTATGATAAAATGAAGAAAATAGTTAAGAAAAAAATAAAAAGAGGAACTGCAAAGGTTAAAGATTTATTTATTTGTTTATTTTATTTATTTGAAACGTTTTTTTATACTGCCCCTTCCAGAGATCAGGGGCAGTTTACATTGAAACATAACTTTTACAAGGAGCGAACTGTAAGCATTCAAACATTTACATGAAACTTGTAATTAGGCTGTAGAAACATTGATGACATTAAGCCATTAAACCATCAAGCCATTAAACCATCAACGACGCCCACAATAAGTTTGGGCGTTGTTTAAAAGTACTATTATGGATGCCCAGACTGGATGTATTCCATATTAAGAAAAGTGTAAGGAAAGACAAAAAACTGGTTTAAAGGTCAAGTCAGAGAGGCTGTTGTTGCCAAAAAAGCATCTTTCAGGAAATGGAAAAAGGGGCCTAATAATGAACACCAGAAACAACATAAGCATTGGCAAGTGAAATGCAAGGCATTGATAAGGTTGGCAAAGAGAGAATTTGAAAAGAAGCTTGCCATGGAAGCAAAAATGCATAATAAAAACCTTTTCAAGTACGTTCATAGCAAAACACCTGTGAGAGAGTCAGTTGGATCATTGGATGAAAGAGGGGTAAAAGGGGCACTGAGGGAGGACAAGGCCATAGCAGAGAGACTGAATGAATTCTTTGCTTCTGTCTTTACTGAAGAAGGTGTAGGGAAGTTACCCATGCCTGAAATGGTATATAAAGATGATATAGTGGAAGGACTGAAATAAATATCAATAAACCGGGAGGATGTATTACAACTGTTTGATAAATTGAAGAGTAGTAAATCACCTGGACTGGATGGTATATATCTGAGAGTGTCAAAAGAACTTAAATATGAGATTTCAGACCTACTATTAGTAATCTGTGAACAATCATTAATATCATCTGTAGAACCTGAGGATTGGAGAGTGGCCAATGTTCTAAGCTAATGAGAAGAGAACTGGAGGTAGTGTCAGCATCCACAGTGCCTAGTGTACATCCATGTTAACCTTGAATCCCAAAAGGATAACGAAAAGGAAGTGAAAGATGGAGAGGAATTCAAGGGCAGGGTGAAGAGGATCCTGATAGATAAAAACATAAGAAATGCCTTATTGGGTCAGACCAGGGTCCATCAAGCCTAGTATCCTGTTTCCAACAGTGACCAATCCTGCCAAGTTTTGTCACAGACACAATGGAAAAACCATCCAGTGGTTTTAAGAAGTGTTCCAAATGTGGCGGTACCATTTCGGCCACAGACACCCACGACTGGTGTCTAAAATGCTTAAGACCCGATCATCAGCCGTCAGAATGTCCTCTTTGTAGGAAGATGACAAAGAGAGGCCTACAGAATCAAGCTGCAAAGCTGGGTATCCTTTTTGCCTCCGATGCAATATCTTTAGTATCGATGTTATCAAGAGCTTCATCTTCCTCCCAAGGATCTCAAATATCAAAACCTAAGTCTTCTTCGAATGCTGGCTGGCCCTCCAAGGGTAAATCTCCTTCTAAGCATCGAGATGCCTCGGGCGTTGCCCTGGAGCGGAACACACCAGCCAAACAATCCCGGCGGGAGGACCTTACCTCCAAAGCCTTAGTGGGGTCCCAGGATGCTCCCGAGGCCTCTGTCTCCGGAGAGCTCCTGGTGCCATGCTCAGGGATCATGGCCCACAATTCCAGTACTGATACCTAAGCATCGTCAAGCTCCATGGATCAATGTATACTGGCCATTGAGCGGTAAAACCCTTACAGTCGGTTCCGCAGGCGTCGGTACCGGCTGCGGTACAGATACAACCTTCATCAATGTTTTTGCCGCTTTCTACACTACCGCCCATGCCGGCCCTCAAATCCGTTTCCGGTACTAAGGTTCCGACAGTACAGGCTTCAACTACCAGTTTTGATCGGAACTGAGTTTGTACGGAGTGGGAACACCCTGCCTCTCGATACTTTCAGTCTTTGGATTCTGATTCATTGGATAATGAATTAGCCGATACCCAGGACATGAGAACTATCGTAGAAGACCCATCTCCGTCTCCACAACGTCACATGTCCCCACCAGAGGACATGTCTTTTTCAAGACTTTATTCGCGATGTTGCTAGGGGTCTATCCATAATAGTGACATCTGAGAAAGAGCATAGGGCTGAAGAACTTGAAATTCTTCAATACCCTACAGCTACGAAGGAGGCTGCTACGCTCCCTATCCATCGGATACTTCACAACCTTATGCTTCGTATGTGGGAAACACCCCTTACTATTTCTCCCCATACCTGGCAATTCGAAACCATGTTCCGGGTACCAGAGTGTCCTGGTTTCCAACAGACGCAATTGCCATACCACTCCATGGTAGTGCAATCAGCAGTGCATCGAATAAAGAGTGCTAAGACACATTCCTCAAACCCTCTGGGTAGGGAATCGCGAACCCTCGACACCTTTGGTCGACGTTGTTTTCAGGCCTCCATGCTTTCGGCCAGGATTAGTTCCTACATACTCTATATGGGTATGTTCCTTAGAGAAGTGGCTAAGGATTTGCAGTTAATGGTTCCTCTTCTCCCCGATGTCAAGAGGGCAGATTATCTCTCCCTGGTAAAGCATGCTCAGAATGTTTCAAAGTTTCTTAACAGAGCAACTTTTGACTGTTTTGAGTGCATCAGCAGAACTTTATCCATCTGCATCGGTGCATGCAGGATTGCTTGGCTTGAAGCATCAGATCTTGAACAAGATAAGCTGGGTAATATTCCTTGTACTGGAGAAAACCTTTTTTGCAAGGATTAGCAGGACAAGGCCTCTCAGTTAGAATCTGAGAACACGACCCTCAATAGGCTATCAAGATCTACTGCCAACCCAGCTAGGAAAAAAATCAGCAAAGAAAGCTTTTTTTCAATAAGAAGAAAAAGCACTATCCTTCTTATACCCCTGCTGTTCAGTGTCAGCATCGTGCTCCTCAGAAGGGGCAGCAACAACCAAAGCAGCAAAAGAAGGCTCAGACTCCTAAGTCACAACCACCTCAGCAGACCCAGAATACTCAGGGTCTTTGACTCCTTTCTAGAGAACATAGCTGTCCTGCCTCTTGAGAGTCCAGATCCCATCCACATTCCAGGCAGACTCTGTCACGTTGCCCACAGGTGGCATCTCATCACATCAGAGCAGTGGATATTGTCCATAGTACGGGAGGGGTATGAGCTTCATCTTTGAAGTCTAACCCCCCAGACTTCTCTTTTTTATTTTGGAATACCGGTTCTATTGTGAAGGACTGTCTATGATCCTCTGGAACCTCAAAGCTTATGTTGCCCCCTATTGGAGAATCCTGATCCAGTACAGCATCCATTTTTCATACTTTGCAGTGCTCAAAGAAGGCCCCTTATCCAAGCAGAGCTGCCAAATTACCAAGTTTCAAGAGGAAAATTTTAGGCTAGTTAGGGCCAGTCCCAGTGTTGGTTCAAGATGTTGGCACTCTAGGCAAATCTTAAGCCTTATGCCCCCTGGCTGTCAGAATGTATTGTTTAGCTTTGAATGCCTTACTCTTTGCCACTCCCCCAGAAGCTGCCACCTAGCTGATTGCCTAGTTTGCCTAATGGTTGCTGTTAAATGCTGTCAATTCAGTGTCAACTCATGGCAACCCTCTGGATAGTTGACCTAAACTGTGTTAAGTTATCAGTCAGGCGGCTCATTGTTGATAGAGTGGCACCCATAGCTACTGTTAATGTATCAATCCATCTCATTGCCGGCCCTCTTTTGTGTTGACCTTCTACCTGGCCAAGCATTATGTCTTTCTCTAATGATCTCTCTCTTCGCATGATGTGTCCAGAGTATGAAAGTCAAAGTCTTGTCATCCTAGCTTCTAAGGAAAGCTTAGGTTTGATCTCCTCTAGTACTGACTGGTTTATTCTTTGGGCAGTCCATGATATAAACAGTATTCGTCGCCAGCACCATAATTCAAAGCATCAATTTTCTTCCTGCCTAACTTTTTCACTGTCCAATGTTTGCATCCAGATGATGATATTGAAAATACCATGGCTTGGACAAGCTGAATGGAGAGAGATATCTCTGCTCTTGAGAATCTTGTCCAAGTCCTTCATAGCCATTCTGCCAAGAGCAATGCGTCGTCGGATTTCTTGACTGCTTGTCCTTTTTTTATTGATTGTTGATCCAAGTAGGTTAAAGTTGTCAACTATTTCAATTTCTTCTCCATCAATGATGAATTTATTGATTTTGCCAGTTGTCAGGATCTTTGTCTTCTTAACGTTAAGATGCAGGCCCATTTTAAGACTGCGCTCCTTGATCTTGAGAAGCAAATGTTTCAGATCATCTTCACTTTCAGCCAGTAATGTGGTGGTATCAGCATAGCGAAGGTTGCTGATGAGTCTTCCACCAATCTTCACACCAAGGTTGTCTTCATACAGTTCTGCTTCTCTGATGATTTTTTCTGTATATAAATTAAAGAGGTAAGGGGAAAGAATGAAGCCTTGTCATACACCTTTGCTGATTTTAAATCATTCTGTTTCTCCTAGTTCCATTCGAATTGTTGCTTCTTGATCGTGGTGCAAAAATCGTGGGAGAAGCAGGAGGCCTCAGAAGTGGCATCAGGCTCTAGACCCTCTGAGCAGGGGAGACAGGCATATCTGCACTGCTGCACTACTCCAAACACCTTGCCACTTGCTGGAGACAAATACTGGCTTCTCTTAGTGTTGCACCAGAACTTATGCAGAGTGATGACATCACTGAAAGTTGTTCAAGTCTGCCTCCACCTGCTGGCAAGGGACCATAACCCAATCGTCAGGGCTTGTCTAGCAGGATAATAAGGAATTCTCTGTGGACAAGCAGGAATGAGTCCTCATGTACAGGTGACATCCTCGATGGAGCACCTGTATGAGAACGCTCTCCAGCTTCTAATGGAAGCTTTTGCGAGGCTCCACCGCACCTATGCACCTCCTTCCCGCCTGCTGCTGTGACACTATCTTGGATCAGTCTTTTGTTTTTCATGGAGCCCCATGGATGTGATCCTGAAACGTTCTCCGCTTGGTAAACTTCTTTTGCCCTTATGGGGGGGGGTTTCTGCACTTGAGTTTTTGCTCTTTGCCTGCCGTCACTGTTCTCTTTTCCCTTTTAAGGTTTTTGTCTCCCTCGATCATTTATTTTTAGTTATTTTTCACAGCACCTCTTTCTCCTTAAGCACTGGTGCTCCAGTTGGAGCTTGCTTCAAGATCAAGCGTTTGATTTTTCTGCAACTATTATCCTGGATGACATGTCCAAGAAACTTGCCAGTAGGTTTAAAAAGTATACCCAGTGCACTAGGACTATATCCACCACTGATACACAGCCAGTGCCTGGGACCCAATCATCAGCCCTCTTCTTGTAGTTTGTGTTTGCAGATGACAAGAAGAGGCCTCAAAGGTCGAGAAGCAGCATGAATCACTTTTTGGCACTCATAAGTCCGATCCAGTGTCATCGGCATCGACAGTACCAGTCTCTGTGGCTCCAAAGGCTGCATCAGATGCTGGTGGTGCATTGGCATTGAGAAGTTCTGGAGCCCACTCAGAGATGAGTACCCATAGTGCCCTGGAGCATAAGCCATTGATCTCCACCCAAAGATGAGGAAGGAATTGACTTCATCTTCGTTGATGCCAAGGGGTGATTGAACAAAGCACCAAGTGAAGATTCTGGTGCATTGACATTGGAGCTCAATGTCGCCGGGCATTGAGAGCGACAAGAGTCTGCGAGAGCACCCCTCAAATCTGCCGCGAAGGGAGGAGAGTTCATCCTCCAAAACATCGGAGGGACACTGACTGTCTACCGAGAGCTGAGACCAAGCCGCCGATACCCCTATACAGTCACCGGGTACATTGGTCAAAGTTGCTGTGGGCCCACAGACTTTGGAATCAGCAGTAATGGAGAAGTGCCTTTTGCAAGCTCTCAAGGAGCACATTGCAATGCTCTTGGTGGTGCAGCAAGCTGGGGTCTCGATATTGGCAGTATCAACATAGTTTGCCATGCAGCCAATCCTTGAGACGCATGCCTTGCCTGCTGGAGATGCATCGACATCAGGGCATTGAAGAGCCTGAACTCCGGTGCCTGACTGGCCGATATCCTTATCTGGTGCCTCGGGGTCCAATGCACCCTCAAGGTCTAGAAGAGCATCAGTGCATCATTGCTCCGATCCCCTCGGACCAGAAGAGAGATCTAGGCAGAGACTCAGAAGTACTTCGACTTCCTCTCTGAGTTAGAGGACAAGTCTCATCAGCTCCCTTCAGACCCTTCTCCACTTCATGAGTGGTACAAGTCCCCACTTGAGGACATGACCTTCCAGAATTTTGTGCGTGATATGGCAAAAGCCATACCATTTTCTTTGGAGACTGAGGATAAGCCCAGGGCAGAAGAGTTGGAGATCCTGCAGTTCTCCTCAGCCTCTAAGGAATTGGTGACAGTGCCCATGTACCGCATCCTGCAGAGAATGCAGGTGAGAATGTGGGAGGACCCCCTCACTGTGTCTTTGGTCAGTAGAAGGCTTGACTCCATGTACCGAGTTCAGAAGACTCCCGGATTCAAGAAGTCTCAGCTTCCTCACCATTCCTTGGTGGTCTAATCCACCCTAAAGAAGTCTAAGATTACCAAGACTCATTCCTCAGCACCCCTGGAGGAGGAGGCTTGGACACTGGACTCTTTAGGGAGAAGATATTTTCAGAGCTCCATTCTAGTAGCCTGCATGGTCTCTTACCCAGCTCTATTTATTTATTTATTCATTTAGTTGTTTTTTATACTGCCTTATCATGAATCAAAGTGATTTACAGAGAACTATAACTTTTACAGAGAAGTGAACACAACAAAAATATTGAATCACATTTCATACAGGGTAATCGTAGTAACTTATTTACAATCATGAAAATATTTACAGTGAGTATTTGGCAGACAAATTTACAGAGAGATTATGAAACAGTTTACAACATCACAATTGAACATGGGAATGTTCTTCAAGAATATCATGAGGGAGGAGTGGCCTAGTGGTTGGGGCAAGTTACCTCAGGCCGGAAGGTCAGGGGTTCAAATCCCACTAGAGGACAGCAACCTTGGGCTGGAAGGACTGGGGTTTCTAGTCCCACAGGTGCTCCTTGTGGTCTTGGGCAAGCCACTTAACCCTCCATTGCCCAAATTCCCTGTAAAATAGTTATCTCCAAGTTATAATGCCCTGTTCAATGTAATTTCAGTTTGTTCAATGTAAACCACCTTGATATCATGAAAGGTGGTATATAAGAAATGTTAAAATAAAAATAAATAAATAAATGTGTGACCTTGCAGAGTTGTCTGAGTCTCTCCCTCCAGAAAAATTGGAGCAGTATTGTTCCCTAGTGGCTCATGGCAAGGACTGCTCCAAATTCATGGTCTGGGTGACCTATGATATCTTCAAAATGGCATTGAGAGTTTCTGCCATAGGTGTTACCACCCAGAGACTCGCCTCTAGTCCTCCAAACTGGAACAGTCAATGCAGAACAAGTTTACTAATGTGCCGTGCCATGGAGAGAATCCCTTTAGGGAACAGGTCGAAGAGAAGGCTGGTTTCATAGAAAATCAGCATTCTTCATAATCTCTCTAGGTGCACATTCAAGCTGGCCTCCTATCACAAGATGTACCAAGATGGGGACAGAAAAAGACTTATTGCTCATGTAGGCATAGGTACTTTCCTGGGCCCCAGACCTCACAGCCCAAACAGGCTCCTCACCAGCAGCAGCATCGAGAAAAGCCTCAGAAGGCCCAGCCAGCTCCTCAGTCAAAACCTGGAGTGGTATTTTGGCTGGTTCCTTTGGAGCACTGCCAGTCTTCCAGAGACCGCTGTAGAAAACCCTCGGGACAGGGGAAGGCTCACTCTTGTTGCACACAGGTGGCCCCTCATAACCTCAGACTCATAACCTAGAGATCATCCAAAGTAGTTACAAATTATATTAAATAAGGAAAAGTTCAGAATGCTCTCCCTTGGAACATTGATGCCATTCTTCCAACAGGGAGATTGGCTATGCTCCTTAGACCTAGAGGATGCCTACACACACATCCTGATTCATCCCAGCCACAGAAAATACCTCTTGTTCGTGGTGGGAGGAGAGCACTACAGAGAGCACTACCAGTACAGAGTGCTGCCCTTTGGGTTGGCCTTATCACCACCAAGTGCCTCACGGTGGTCACAGCCCACCTCCATCTCCAAGGGGCCTTTGTCTTTCCCTATCTGGATGACTGGCTCATAAGGGGAGGCACAGCTGCAGAGGCACAATATTCTACAGGGCGCACTATCAATGCCCTGCAGCATCTGGGGCTCATCATCAACTACCCCAAATCCCACCTCTCTCCGGCTCAACGCCTGGAGTTTTAGGGGCTCAGCTAAACATCCTCCAGGCCAAGGCCTTCCTCCCTCTGGAGAGGACAGATTGCCTCAGGGGACTAGCTGCAGAAGTACAGCAATGCCAGTCGCTTTCTGCCCAGCTTCTTCTCCGCCTGCTGGGCCACATGGCCTCCACGGTTCATTTGACCCCATACGCCTAACTGCACATGTGAGCAATCCAGTGGTGCCTCCTCTCTCAGTGGACACAAGCCACAGGCCGGCTCCAGGACACAGTGAGAGTGACCTGTCACTCATGGCTTGGCTGCTGAAAGGGTAGCGTTAGCTCTCTTCAACCTCCCACGGGATGAGGAAGAGGTTCTTCTGGCTTCTCGTAAAGCCTCCACAAGAAGGGCGTATGCCTTCAAGTGGCGCAGATTCTTGGTGTTGTGCGCTGAAAGATGGGTGAACCCATTCTCCTGCTTGATACAAGTGGTACTCCAGTACCTGCTCCATCTGTTGCAGGTGGGACTAAAGTTCAACTTGGTCAGAGTGTACATGAGTGCTATCGCAGTGCACCACCACTCAGTTGAGGGCAAGCCCCTCTTGGCTCAGCCCCTTGCTCTCGGTTATTGCGGGACCTCATGCTATCCAAACCTCTGTCCACCCTCCAGTGGTGCAGTGTGATCTCAATGTGGTGCTCTCACTGCTCACTAGATCACCGTTTGAGCCCCTGGCTATCTGCCACTTGAGGTACCTCTCCTGGAAGGTCGTCTTCCTTGTGGCACTCACATCAGCTCGCATGGTCAGCGAGCTCCAGGCTCTCATGGCAGAGCAGCACCAGGTTCTGATGACAGAACCACCCTACATGAGGTTCTACAAGAACAGGGTGGTTCTCCGCACACACCCCACGTTTCTGCCGAAGATGCTGTCCCCATTCCACCTCAATCAGGAGGTGGTGCTCCCCACCTTCTTTCTGAGGCCTCATGCCAGCATGGCAGAGACCGTTCTCCATACTTTGGATTGTAAAAGGGCCCTGTCCTTCTATCTGCAATGGACTCAGGACCACTGCAAAGCACCTCAGCTTTTCATATCCTACAACCCCAGTCAAATGGGGCTCCCAGTGACTAAGCAAATTCTGTCCGTTTGGGTGGCGGACTGCATTGACCTCGCCTATGAGCAGGTGGGGATCCCACTGGACCAGAGGGTCACGGCTCACTGCATCAGGGCGATATCTACTTCTGTGGCAAAAATGCGCTCTGTCCCCATGACGGAAATCTGCCAGGCTGCCACCACCTGGTCTTCAGTCCATACCTTCGCAGCTCACTACTGCCTGAAGAGGGAGTCCCGATGGGACAGCACCTTCGGCCAGGCCATGCTCCTTAATCTCTTTGGAGTGTAGGCAACTCCTGCCCTCTGACCTTCTGTGTTCAGGCTTTTGGAGTGCTAGTTCCCCACTGGACACTTGGGTCTTGTGAGTCTCTCTCAGTAGGGACTCAACTGTTGCTGCTGACGGCTCGTCTTTTGCAGGTCGCTGTGGTATTTTTACAGGTTCTCGGTAGCATGTAGCTGGGGAGTCCCATACATGAGGACTGACTTCCTACTTGTTCCTGGTGAAAGTGTAGCCACTCGCCTGTAACAGGTGTTCTCCGGGAACAGCAGGAATCAGTCCTCACAACCTCCCCTTGAAGTTGCTTCTGTACCATTTTAATTTTTGCCATCTTAGCTATGTCATTTGACTGAGGCAAAATGGCATCCTTGGGCGGAAAGGGGAGGACTGATTCCTGCTGTCCCTGGAGAACATTATCCTCAGTGACAAAGATGCTACTGGTCACCTTTATCTTTACCCTTGTTTTTCCCTTCCCAATGGTGATGTGCTGGGGGAGGGGGTTGTTATTGGGAGACCCTTGTTAAATTATTTTTATAAAAACAAACCAAGAAAGGAGACAGTTAAGGGGAGATATGATACAGATCTATATATTAATGAATAGAGTAGAACGGATAAATGTAGATTGGTTGTTTACTCCATCAAAAAGTAGAAAGATTAGGGGACATGCAATGAAGCTACAATGTAACCCATTTAAGACCAATAAGAGAAAATATTTTTTTACTCAATGTGTAATCGAACTCTGGAATTCGTTACCGGAGGATGAAGTAAGAGCTGTTAGTGTAGTTGGGTTTAAAAAGGTTTGGATATGCTCCTGGAGGAAAGGTCCATAAACCATTATAAAAGAGGACCTGGGAAATCCCCTGCTTGCCCTAGGATGAGCATTGCGGAACCTATATACATTTTTGGAAACCTGATAGGTATTTGTGACCTGGATTGGCCACTGTTGAAAACAGGATACTGGACTTGATGAACTTTGGTCTGACCCAGTATGGCATTTCTTATGTTCTTTAATCTTTCAGTAAGAGAGCAAAGGGGTGAGGTCCTAAAGGAAAGAAACAGGGAGAGTGAAGGGGATCATGCCAAGGAATGGAGGGTGGAAACAGGGATAGAGTAGGAGTGTGTCATACTCAGGAGAGGAGAGAGGGAATGCATGGATGGGGCTCGGGCTGCAAGGGGAAGACAGTGAAGGGCATCGGAGAACTGAGTAGGCTAGAAAGGAGAATGGAAGGGTCCAAACTCGGAAGGAACTTGCATGGGAGATAGTGGAAAATGAAGTAAATATTAAGACTAGGGCTGATAAAATCCATTCAGAAGTGAGGGTCTTAGACTTTAGGAAAACTAACTTGGCCAAGATGGACAATACCTCAAGGAGTCGTCAGCGGGGTGGGAACAGCTGGGAAATGTAGAAAAGCAATGGGCAAAATTGAAAGGGGATATTTTAAGGGCCACAAACCTTTTTGTTAGAAAGGTAAATAAATGTAAAAGGAAAAGAAAGCCACTATGGTTCTCAAAAGAAGTAGCTGAAAAGGTGAAGAAAAGAGGGTGGCCTTCATAAAATACAAGAGATCACAGAGAGAGGAAGACAAGCATATATATTTGGAAAAACTTAGAGCAGCTAGCAAAGTCGTCAGGAAAGCAAAGATACAAAAAGAAGAAATAGCCAGCGCAATAAAATGGGGGGATATGACATTTTTCAGATATGTTAGTGAGAGGAGGAAGGGCAAAAGTGGTATTGTCAGACTCAAGGGTGAAGGGGAGGAATATGTAGAAGCTGATGAGGATAAAGCGGAATTGCTTAACAAATATTTCTGTTCTGTGTTCACAGATGAAGGGCCAGGAGCAGGACCTCAGAAAATACCCACAAATAGGAATAGAAGTGACGGAGATCTTGAATGATTTTCAGAAGACCATGTTCGTGAGGCACTAGCTAAACTAAAAGCAGATAAAACGATGGGACCGGATGGGATACATCTGAGAATATTGATGGAACTTGGGGACATTCTAACGGCTCCAATGACTGAACTTTTCAATGCTTCTTTAGATTCGGGAGTGGTCCCAGAAGACTGGAGAAAAGCACATGTGGTCCCTTTACACAAAAGCAGAAGTAAGGATGAAGTTGAAAACTACACGCTGGTTAGTCTCACCTCTGTGGTGAGTAAATTATTGGAAACGCTGTTAAAAGAGAGAATAGTGAGGTTTCTGGAGTCCAGTGGATTGCAGGATCCAAGGCAGCAGGGGTTTACCAGAGGCAGGTCTTGTCGGACAAATCTGATTGATTTCTTTGACTGGGTGACCAGGGAGTTGGACTGAAGAAGAGCCCTAGATGTGGTGTACTTAGATTTCAGAAAGGTTTTGATACCATTCTGCACAGGCAACTTAAAAAATAAACTGAGAACCTTAGGGATGGACCCTAAAAAACTGACTGGGTTAGAAATTGGTTGAGTGGGAGGCGACAAAGGATACAGGTAAATGGAGCTCACTCTGAAGAGAAGGATGTTACCAGTGGTGTGCCCCAGGGATCTGTCCTTGGTCTGATTCTTTTTAGCATCTTTGTTAGTGATATTGCGGAAGGGCTGTTTGGTAAGATTTGCTTCTTTGCCGATGACACCAAATCCTGCAATGGAGTAGACACCCAGGAAGGAGTAGACAACATGAAGCGGGATCTAACTAAGCTTGAAGAATGGTCAAGAATATGGCAGCTGAGATTTAATGCTAAAAAATGCAAGGTCATGCATTTGGGCTTCAAAAATCCAAGGGAGCAGTACAGTGTAGGGAGCAAAGTACTTCTGTCCACGAAAGAATGGGACCTGGTTTGATTGTTTCTGATGCTCTTAAAGTGGCTAAACAGGTAGAAAAGGCAATGATGAAAGCCAGAAGGATGCTTTGGTGCATAGGAAGAGGAATGGCTAACAGTAAAAAAGGAGGTGATAGTGCCTCTGTATAAGTCTTTGGTGAGACCTCATTTGGAGTACTGTGTGCAATTCTGGAGACCGCACCTTCAAACGGATATAGACAGGCTGGAGTCGGTACAAAGAGGAGCTACTAAAATGGTTAATGGACTTTATTATAAAGCATATGAGGACAAGCATTAGAGGAAAGGCAGGATAGAGGTGATATGATAGAAATGTTTAAATACCTCTGTGGCATAAATGCAGAAGAGAAGGGTCTCTTTCGATTGAAAGCAAGCTCTGCTACGAGGATACATAGGATGAAGGTGAAAGGAGATAGATTCAGAAGTAGTACGTGAAAATATTTCTTTACGGAAAGCGTAGTACGAAGCTTGGAATAATCTCCCAGTGTAGGTAGTAGAGTCGAAGATAGTATCTGAATTCAAGGAAGCATGGGACAAACACAGAAGATCTCTAAAGGAAAAAAAAAGGGACTATAGAAGATCAAACCAGATAGGCCATGTGGTCTTTTTCTGCCATCATGTTTGTATGTTTCTAAGTCAGGCTTTAGGGGAAGAGAGTGGAGGGTGTCAGACTGGGGAGTGAGAGGGGGAGAGCATAAGGAATAGTCTTATGATCTACTCTTGCTTATTCCTGCTGGAATTCAGCAGAACAATATTTAAAATTCTGCAGCTGAAGAGTAGTTATTTTCTGTTTTGCATGTTTAAAATTGGAGGTCTGTTGGCAAAGGCCCTGGTAACTCATCACTGCTTTCCAAAGCACCTGCAAAGGCATACTGTGATAATGGCCACTAGCCATTCACAGGAAGTGCAGTAGCACTTGCTTACCACAAGAGGGACCCAAGACAGGTGGATGATTGTAGGACTTCTCTTCACAGGCTGTCTCTACTGGATATCTTCTGGTATGATGCTGGAGACCACATAAAGCGTGATTTTTTTTCCCACCATGCCTTATCCTTCCTGCCGTTGTTATGCCAGGTGCTCAAGATCAATCACAAACTGAGGCCTTTGGCAGCTCTGTACTGAGAAGTGTTGTAAAGTACCATACAAAAGTGGAAATTCTTAGGTATCCAACCAGAGAATGTGTGCAATAACTCTGACTCTGCAAGAAATCTGTGTATCACTGGCACCCGGATGTACTTATGAAGCCATATTCAGTGCTTCAAATTTATTGGTCACAGGTCTGTAATTTGTCAAACACATATAGGCATAAACATGCACACAGAAACACACAAAGATATATAAGTGCACACATAGAAATGTATATAGATGCATACAAAGATAACAGATCAGCCAACATTCCCTCTCATGGACCAGGCATGTTCATGTGAGTCTAAGAACATGTCACAATGTCATTTAAGCAAAGCAACAAAGAGAGAAGGAAAGCAGATAGTCAAACAGAACTGAAGCTGCTTCAGTGTGGAAGGTCTGGTTCAGGGTGTAAGAGCTGACATTGTATTCAAATAACAGGGAGCTTCTGTGCCCTCTCTCACCTTGCCTCGCCTCACCTCCATCCAGATGTTATTCTCCATGGACAAGAAGGATATGGGTGACATCACCAGTGGAGCTCAGTGCAGGAACCACTTTCCAGCTCCTTCTGGAAGCTTTTGGAGTAGTCCCAGTGCCCCCATGCGTCACTTCCTACCTGCCTCTGCTGTGTGTGATCTTAGTCTTCATTTTTCCGTGGAGCTCTATAGACATGTGAGCCCCACATTCTGACAAACTTTTGGTGTTTTCACTGCTACAATATTTCTCATTTCAAGTTTTGAGGACATTTTTCCTCTGCCTCCTGCTACTGCCACATCTTTTTTTCTTACTGTTTGTGGAGAGTGTCAGACTGGGGAACAAGAGGGGGAGAGTGTAAGGGATAGGTAGGGTTTTTCATTCATTACATTTTCCTTTCTTAACTTTGTCTCCGCTATAAGCCTCATTTAGGATGGAGGAGTAGCCTAATCGTTAAGAGCACTGGCAACCAGGGTTCATTTCTCACTAGCACTCCTTGTGACCTTGGGCAAGTCACTTAACCCTCCAATGCCTCAGAAAAATCCAAGTTATCAATATCCCTGTGTAATGTAAAGTTTAAGTTACAATGTAAACCACTTTGATTGAAATGATAAAGCGGTATATAAAACCTGTTAAATAAATAAATAAATAAAATTTAAGCCTCAGGTGCCCCGACCAGGAGACATTTTTCAGCATTGGGTCATTTGATTTTTCTGGGACTATTTTTCTGAATGAAACTCTTCAGCAGGTTTAACAGGTGTTCCCGGTACAACAGGACTATGTCCAGCAAGAACACCATTGGTGCCTGCAGTGCTTGGGGTCCAATCTTGAGCCCTCCTGTTGTTTTTTGTGTTTGCAGATGACAAAGAGAAGCTTCAGGGGTTGAAGGGAGCAGTGCAAAAGGATTTTTGGAATGGATAAATCCAGTCCATAGACTTCTGCATCAGTGACACCAGTCCCCATGGCCCCAGGAGCGGCACATAGATATTGAAGAGCAATTGAGCTCATTCAGAGTCGAGCATCGACAGGGCATCCAGTGAGTGGTCATCCATCGAATCCTTCTTGAAAAAGAGGAAGGAGTCATCCTCAGCTTCATTGGCATCAATGATTTGGGAGACTGAGTGCCAAACGGAGGTTGATGTGCATCAGCATTGTAGTTCATTGGAATTCAATGTCCTGAGCATCAAGGTATTTTATTAGAGGAACCTATATCCTCAAAGCGGCCCTGGCATGAGGAATGCTCATTTTCGTCAGTACTGAAGGGGCTGCAACAGTCTCTACTGGCTGGAAGCAGCCTGCTGATACTCCCCAACAGATTCTGCAGACATCAGTTGATTCTGCTGTAACCCCTCCACCTTTGATGATGGCAGCCCTGAAGGAGCATCTTCTATAGAACGTCAAGGACAGGATGGAGGTCTTCTGTGCCCAGCACAAGGCAGCTGCTTCAACTACATAGAAGCTAGTGCATCTGACAGACATCAAGCCAATTCTTGAGACTCGCCATCTGTCTGCGGGAGATTCACTATCATCAAAATCTCCAAGGGCCTCGACATCGGTGATTCCTCAGCTTGTATCTATATCTAGTCACTGGAGGTCGTGACCACTCTCTGAAGCTTCAGACAGCATTGCTGTACAGAGGCTGTAAGCATAGGCCTGTTCTCGGGAACAAGCAGGAAGTCAGTCCTCACATATGGGTGAAGTTGGCGCCGACGGAGCCCTTGTGGAAACATCCCCCCAGCTTTTAAAGAAAACTTTTGGGAGATGCCACCAGGCATGCATGGTCCCTTCCTGCCCAAGGGTGCCATCTTGTTCAGTCTCCTTTTTTCCGCAGAACCCTTCAGACGTCTCTCTGTCTTGTCCCTGGAAAAAGTTGATTTTTCTCTCAGAGTTTTCATACTCGCCTCCAGTATCGTACTGATACTCTTCCCGCCACCAGACCTTGTTGCCTCAGCGTCGAGTTTGGGTCTATTTTTGTAGTTTTTCGTCCTTCCCTTTTCTTTGGCATCTTCGTGTCTTTTATCCAACTGGCAGCCCAGAGAGTCTTCGACCTCGCAGGGATACTTTTTTCCCCCATGGCTACCAGTAGCTTTAAGAAGTGTGATCTGTGCTCTAAAATTATGTTCTTAACCGACACACACGACTGCTGTCTCTGCTGCCTTGGGCCAGATCACGACCCGGCAGCCTGCAGTCTCTGCAAAAGGATGTCCTCAAGAGCTGCCAGCTGCAGCACGACAAGTTTTTCCCCGAGTCCCCAGTGCCTCCAAAGGCCAGGGCCTTGTCTGAGGCCTCGACGCCTCGGGCGGAACCCTCCGAACCAAAGCCCAGTCGTGGGTCCTCAGAAAGGGAGTCTCCCTCAAGGGAACCCAGGAAGAAGAAGCAGCCCTCGAAGGCGGCACCTTTGGATGGTTCCGACCGGCTGGGTGACCCCCAGGCTTGGTCCCGCAGTCCAAGGTGCTCATCTGAGGCTTTGGAGAAGAAGTGACCTGCTGCTGGTCCCCTGAAAGGACTCGACCTCGAACCAGCCTCGGTTCCCAGACACTTTCCTTGTCAAGGATTCCCCTTCGGGGAAGCTGGTGTTGGGCTTGAGTCCCTCGATGCCTGGGCCGAAGGCTGCGGAGCCTTCTGGCCTGGAGTCCAGAATGGCAGCCCTTTTGTCTGCCTTCATGGACCAGCAGCAAGCGCTGTTGTCCGGCATGACCAGTTCATCTGCCCTGACCACTGGGCCCTCGACGTCCAAGACATCCCTGGAGGCCAAGCCGATCCTCGAGGTCCTTCAGCCTTGAGTCGATCCTCGGCCAAGGTCACGATCTGAGTCCCGTTCAATAGGACCACGAACCTCCCTGGCAAGTATGCCGGGCATTGGTCGCAGAGCATTGGGAGCCCTGAGGCCCGCTGAGCAGCCCTCCTACGAGTCCTCAATGGACTACTCCAAGTGGGAGATGGCGAATGAGGAGTCCCTACACCCGTCGCTCCGCTATGTCCCATCCGACTCTCCTGTCTCGGAGCCCCGTCGGCGGTCCCTGCCAGAGGATATGGGCTTCCTTGATTTCGTCAAGGATATGTCAAAGGCCCTGGCGTTCCCTACTGAGTTGGAAATCCGCCAGTACAAGGCTCCTTCATGGGAATCGCTCACAGTGCCCATTCCTCCCATCCTGGAATGGCTGATGCTCCGGATGTGGGAGACACTGGCATCGGTACCGGTGGTGAGCAAACGACTTGACTCGATGTATCGAATCTGCTGGAGCCTGGGCTTCCAAGAGTCACAGCTGCACATAACTTCATGGTGGTGGAGTCGGCCATGCGTCGGCTGAAAAGCCAGAAGACGCACTCCTCGGTGCCCCCCGGCAGAGAGCCCCGCACCCTGGACACCCTCGGCAGAAAGTGCTACCAGGGCTTAATGCTCATCGGCTGCATCCAGGCCTACCAGCTGTACATGGGCATGTACTTGAGAGATCTGCCGAAGGAATTTGCCAGGTTATCAGCCGGTCTCTCTGAGAAACCCTTGCAGCGTTTCAAGAACCTGGCCAAGGCAGTCCATGTGTGCTCCAAATTCATGCCTTGAGTGGCCTATGACGGGTTCGAGTCGGCAGCTCAAGTAGCGGCAGCTGGCATCGGTGCACGATGCCAGGCTTGGCTACAGTTGTCTAACCTCAAGCAGTGGGTTCAGGACAAATTGGTCGATGTCCCATGCCAAGGAGAAAACCTCTTTGGCAAACCCATGACGGACAAGGCTGCCAAGCTGGAGACCGAGTTCATGACGAGGAGCAGGCTCTCAAAAAAGACCACTTTCCCTCCCCGATGGAAGGGCTCCGGAAACTACCCACTTTCAGGCCTCCCCAGGTCCCCAACAGGGTCAGCAGGCCAAGAGGGACACGGGCATGGCCCGCGTAAACAGAAGGTTCCAAAACCCCAGGCACCGGCTCCAGCCCAGCCAGGGAGGAGTTTTTGACTCCTTGAGCATAGCCTTTCTACCTCAAGGAGATCAGCAGCCCACAGGGGGACGTCTTACCCTCTATGCCCAGAGGAGGTTGGCCATCACCACCGATTCATGGGCACTTCGGGTCGTCAGGGAAGGTTACCTCCTCTACCTGACTCAGACACCTCCCCTTATTTCCTGGGAGAGCCCCTCAGGTCTCCTCTCCACCAGGACCTTCTACTGAAGGAGTTGGCAGGTCTTCGAGATCAAAGCAGTGGAACCGGTGCCTCACCATCTCAAGGGCAAGGGGTTCTACTTCAGGTACTTCCTCATGCCAAAAAGAACACAGGGCCTAACGCCCATCCTCGACCTGTGCAACTTCAACAAATTCCTGGTGAGGGAGAAGTTCAAGATGCTCTCCCTTGGAACACTGCTGCCATACCTCCAGCAGGGAGATTGGCTATGCTCCATAGACCTCAAGGATGCCTATACACACATCCTCATTCACCCCAACCACAGGCAGTACCTGCGATTCATAGTGGGGGGGGCAGACATTTTCAGTACAGGGTGCTCCCTTTTGGCTTAGCCTCTGCCCCAAGAGTCTTCACAAAATGCCTGGCAGTCGTGGCCACCTTCCTCCATCTCCAGGGGGTCTTTCTCTTCTCCTACCTGGACGACTGGCTCATAAAGGGAGTCACGGCCTCAGAGGTGCAACAGGCCACCGCACGCACCATCCAGGTTCTGTAGCACTTGAACTACCCCAAGTCTCACCTCCTCCTGACAGTGTCTGGAGTTCATCGGGGCAAAGCTCAACACTCTCCGTCGAAGGCCTTATTGCCCATGGACCGTGCCGACCGTCTCCGGATTCTGGCACAGGAAATACAGTACCGTCTCTCAGTGCCCACCTGGCTTCTTCTGCGCCTCCTCGGGCCCATGGCCTCTACGGTCCACGTCATCCCAGATGCTCGCCTCCACATGAGGGCACAGTGGTGTCTCCGGGACCATTGGTCTCAGGCCATAGGACGCGTCCAAGACAGAGTCTCTGTAACCCGCCAACTGGCAGACTCCCTGGTCTGGTGGGAATCTCTCCAGCTTCTCGAGGCAGGCATTCCTTTTCAGGTCCCGAGCCCCTCAATGGTCCTCACCATGGATGTCTCCCTGCTTGGCTGGGGAGCCCACTATGGGGAGCTCCACACCCAGGGCAACTAGTTACCAGACAAGAGCAACCAGCAGATCAACCTCCTGGAGTTGTGGGCCATATACTTAGCACTGCGAGTCTTCTGCCACCACCTCTGTCACCAGCCGGTGCTGGTCCAGATGGACAACCAGGTGGCAATGTTCTATGTGAACAAGCAGGAGGGCACAGGTTCTCGTGCTCTCTATCAGGAGGCCGTGGTCCTCTGCTCATATGCAGTCCAACAGGGTATCCTCCTGCGAGCAGTGTACCTACCAGGTCAGGACAACCTTCTGACTGAGCAGAGTCCTCCAGCTGCACGAGTGGCAGCTGGACCCCAGGGTAGCCAATCGGCTTTTCCAGATCTGGGGGAAACCTGTGATGGACCTGTTCGCCAGTCTGGACAACTTCCAGTTGCCCTTCTTCTGTTCCTAGAGTGGCAGCGGACGCATTCCCTGTCTCATGGTTGGAGGGCCTCGTGTATGTCTTCCCTCCCACACCTCTGATCACCAAAACTTTGTTCAGGACCCTCCGTGACAGGGCCTCGCTTATCATGATAGCTCCTCAGTGGCCCAGGCAATCGTGGTTCCCATTGCTCCTCTGGTTGATGGTGGAGACCCTCATCCCCTTGAAGACCTCTCTGGGACTCCTGTCTCAGGAGGGGGGATCTCTTTTGTACCCCAACCTGGGGTCCTTATCACTGACAGCGTGGCTGCTGAGAGGGTGACTCTGGCCCCTTTCAGCCTTTCGGTTGAGGTGGAAGAGATTCTGCTGGCCTCTCACAAGGCCTCTACTAGGAAGGCTTATGCCCTCAAATGGCGCAGGTTTTCAGCTTGGTGCACTGAGCATGGGGCCAACCTGTTCTCCTGCCTGGTGGGACTGGTGTTGCAGTACCTTCTCCACCTCTCACAATCTGGGCTCAAGTCTAATTCTGTCTGGGTGCAACTTTAGTGCCCTGGTGTCGCACCATCACCTAGTGGATGGCAAGCCGCTCTTGGTCCACCCTTTGGTGACCCATTTTCTTCGGGGCCTGCTCCTATCAAAACTCCAATTCGCCCTCCGGCAACCGAATGGCACCTCAACATAGTATTGGGGCAGCTCACTCGCCCACCCTAATACCAGGTTCTAGAAGAACAGAATGGTGCTTTGCACGCACCCCAAATTCCTTCTGAAGGTAGTATCGCCCTTCCATCTCAACCAGGAAGTAGTGCTCCCTACCTTCTTTCCAAGACCTCACTCCAGTTGGGCGGAGGCAGTCCTTCACATCTTGGACTGTAAGAGGGCTTTGTCCTTCTATATCCAATGCACTCAGGGCCACCGCAAAGCTTCTCAGCTTTTCATCTCCAACAACCCCAGTAGGTTGGGGGAGGCGGTGACCAAGCATACGCTGTCCACCTGGGTGACAGACTGTATCGCCTTCGCCTAAGGGCAGGCAGGGCTCCCACTGGAAGGCCGCCTCACGGTGCACTGTGTCAGGGCCATGGCGGCCTTGGTGGCAAACTTGTGCTTTGTCCTGATGGTGGACATCTACCAGGCCGCAACCTGGTCTTCAGTCCATACCTTTGCAGTCCACTACTGCCTGGAAAGAGAGTCCTGACAGGACAGTGCCTTCAGCCAGGCTGCGCTCCGTAACCTTTTCGGGGTTTAGGCAACTCCTACCCTCCGACCCTTCTGTGTTCAGGCTACCGGTGACATCACGTAAACTGTCCATAGACCTAAGCAACACTCTGCTCCTTACACTGCCTTTCCCCACCCTACAAGTACCCCTCCTCCCCCTCCAGCCTACCCCTCCCCCTAACTGTTTATAGTACACTGTAAATAGCTCACGCTGTATATATTGCACCTATTAATTAATCAACACAACTCCCCCACCCTACCACAAATTTGAATCATTTGATGTGAAAGCCGCCTTGATTTTAGGATAAGGCGGGATACAAATCCATTCAAATAAATAAATAAAAATAAATTGGACACAGGAGTCCTACTGTGGTCTGTGGACACAATTGCTGCTGCTTGCGGCTCCCCGTGAGGAAGCTCCTGTTTTTGCTATGGGCTTTCGGTAGCTTTTAGCTGGGAAGTCCCATATGTGAGGACTGACTTCCTGCTTGTTCCCAGAGAAAGCGTAGTTACTCACCTGTAACAGGTGTTCTCCGGGGACAGCGGGAATCAGTCCTCATAAACCTCCCTCCTCCCCATTACCATCTTTATTTTTGCCGTCTTTTAGCTATGTCATCTGACTGAGCAAGATGGCACCCTTGGGTGGGAAGGGGACCACGCATGCGTGATGGCATCTCCCAAAGGCTTTCTTTGAAATTCGGGGGAGATGCTTCCGCGAGGGCTCAGTTGGCACCAATATCACCCATATGTGAGGACTGATTCCTCCTGTCCCCGGAGAACACCTGTTACAGGTGAGTAACTACGCTTTCCCCAAGTGGGATGGAGGTTGGCCCAAGCAGAAATTTAGACGTCTTTAGAGTACTTTTCTGAGTTTGGTTCAGGACGCTCCTGGGACTCTGAGTACAACTCAGAATACTCCTTGGAAGAAAGATCGCCTCAGACTTTTCACCACCTCACGAGAAAAGAAAATCATCTCTGGAGGAGCCATCCTTTATTGAGTTTGTTTGGGAAATGGCTAGCCTGGTCCATTTAAATTAGAGACAGAGGGAGGAAGTAATGTCACTAGTGGAAGATGGTCACATGCACCGAGTGCTCTGTTGGGAATTCATGGTTTAATATGCTTTGCTGTAAGTGAACGGCAATAAATCTCCCCATTACAACCGGGCATGTGACTGGCATGCTGCCCTGATGTCAGTGAGAAAAAGCTTAGAGGAGTTTTAGTTGCCGTATACTCAGAAAGAGTGAGGAGCTCAGAAGCAGTAATGGTAACATCACAGTGGGTGGAAGCAGTAGCTCTGGTGACAATTCCAGTGTGAAACAGAAATCTGATTAGTTTGCATCATGATAGGCAGAGCTGGTTCAGTGAGTTAAAATCAGACATTTCTGTAAAAAAAAAAAAAAAGGAGATTGCTGTGCTGCGCCAGGATGTGATCGAGATTGGATTCTGCCTCAAAGAGGTGGAAACACATGTGGACAGGCACAAGGAGGCTTTGGTTGCAGTTGAGGAGGACTGGAAAGGCCTTAAAAGAGAGCACGAAGCTTTGCAGGACAAACTGGATGATACAGAAAACCTCTCACAGCGGAATAATTTGAGACTGAGGAGCATTCCTGAAATGGCGGATTTTAAGGACTGTATGATGGTTGCAAAGCATATATGCACGCATATTCTGGGATTGGAGAGAGCAGGTTCCAATGGTACTGGTGTCAGTATTGAGTGAGCACACTGCTCTGGGGCTGCAGCAGTTTAAGCAGCTGAGGAATATAATCATTTGTCTGCCTTTCTCCAGGGAAGAGAGCAGAATGGGATTATTTGTGAGTGTCTTACAGATTTAGAATCTTTGTGGGTGTTGAAAAATGTGATGACAAAAGAGAATGTTGTTAAATTTTGTTTCATTGGTATATGGTGCCGACTCGACTGCATAAACAGTTTCCAATGGTATCAGAACTGTGTTGGAGAGCTTGCAGAGAAGTTGGATCTTATTTCCACTTGTTTGAAAGTGCAGCGGTTTTGGTCTTAGCTAGAGGCAGTTTTGAAAGATATTTTTAAATTGGATCTGGATAAGGAGTCAATGCTCTTTTTATTGATATTCTGGGTGGAATGTTCTACCAGAAAATACTGACACCTTATAGCTGCCTGTCTTATTGCCTGATATGAAATGGCCTACTGTTGGAGATAGTTGGTCCTCTAATGATAATTCAGCGGGCACAGGGATTTGTCCTTAGTCCGATTCTTTTTAACATCTTTGTTAGTGATATTGCGGAAGGGCTGTCGGGTAAGGTTTGCCTCTTTGCAGATGATACCAAAATCTACAATAGAGCAGACACCTAGGAAGCATAGATAACATGAGGAGGGATCTAGCTAAGCTTGAAAAATGGTCAAGAATTTGACAGCTGAGATTTAATGGAAAAAAATACAGGGTCATGCATTTGGGGTGCAATACTCCAAGGGAGCAGTACAGTGTAGAGGTTGAAGTACTTCTGTCTGCAGAAGAACAGGATTTGGGCGTGACTGTGTCTGACAATCTTAAAGTAGCTAAACAAGTAGAAAAGGCAACGGCAAAAGCTAGAAGGATGCTTTGGGTGCATTGGGAGAGGAATGGCCAGCAGAAAAAAGGAGGTGATAGTGCCTCTGTATAAGTCTTTGGTGCAACCTCATTTGGAGTATTGTGTGCAATTCTGGAAACCACACCTTCAAAAGGATATAAACAGGTTGCAGTTGATGCAGAGTGTGGCTACTAAAATGGTTAATGGTCATCGTTATAAAGCATATGAGGATAGACTTAAGGATCTTAATATATATATACAGGTTAGAGGAAAGGCGAGATAGAGGAGATATGATGGAAATGTTTAAATACCTCCATGGCATAAATGCACAGGAGGAGAACCTTTTCCGAATGAAAGCAGGCTCTGCCATGAGGGAACATAGGATGAGGATGAAAGGGGATAGGAGTAATATGTGGAAATATTTCTTTATGGAAAGAGTGGTAGATATGTGGAATAGTCTCCCAGTGGAGGTGGTAAAGATGAAGACAGTATCTGAATTCAAAAAAGCATGGGACAAATACAGAGGATCTCAAAAGGAAAAAAGGGGACTATTGTAGTAGTTGATATGGAAGGGCAGACTAAAAAGGCCAAGTGGCCTTTTTCTGACGTCATGTTTCTATATTGGTACCCAGAGACTCTAATGGCTTTGGGTTGCAGACTTACAGTTTGATGTCCAAGAGAAACTCGCTGACATACTGTGTTATGGAGAGAATTTCTATAGAGATAAAGTTCAGGAGGCTGCGACTCTCATCAAGTAGCACAGTGACACTCTTAAGAACCTCTTTAGGCCCATTTCTGACCTGGCATGTGCAACATCTTGGAGGTATCATGGTGGAGGGCTTAGGAGATCCTATTACGCTGGAAGGCACAGTTATCCTCATGCCTCCTGTCCACCCCAGAATAAGCAGGGTCCTCACTCTTGTCCTTGTCAGCAGAGGGCCCAGAAATCCCAGCCTGCTCCCCAGCCAAACCCAGGAGTGAGGTTTTGACTGGCTCCAAGAGAACATAGCCAACTTTCTGGTACTAGTTCCAGACAAACTTCCAGTGGGAAGGAGGCTGATGTTCTTTGCAGACCAATGGCCCTTGTAACCTTTGACAATTGGGTTTCTAAAGATCATCTGGTTTGGGTACAGAATACACCTTCTGGACCCTCTGTTGCCAAATTGCCCTTGGAGAGCATCGTTCATCAGCTCTCAGCACCAGAAAGTACTCATCACAGCTCTCTGCCCTATACAGGTCAACGTGGTTGGACCTGTTCCACCAGAGGAAGGATAGGAAGTTTACTCCAGGCATTTCCTGGTCACAAAGGAAACGGGGAGTTTCTGTCCCATCCTAGATATGAAGAATCTTAACAAATATCTAGTTCAAGAAAAGGTCAGAATGGTTTCCCTCAGCATCCTTATTTCCTATCTCCAAAAGGAAAATTGGCCATGTTCTCTGAATTCAGAGGATGCATATACCCACATTCCACTCATAGGAGGTTCCAGCGAATCATCATAGGTAAACACACTACCAGCACCTCATGCTGCCTTTTGGCCTTATATCCACCCCTATATTCACAAAATATTTTGCAGCAGTTGCAGTGTATCTATGCAGAATGGGCATGCATGCATTTCCCTATTTGGATGATTGGCTGGTCAAGAGCACAACACAGGAAGGAGCTCAAAGATCCATGTGCACAACCATCTAGGTGCAGGAGTTACTAGGAGTCATCATAAATTATCCCAAGTCCAATCTGTGCTCAGTTAGAATTTATTGGAGCTCTGCTATACATGACTCAGTTGAAGGCCTTTTTTCTACAAGAAAGATTTATCAGGCTGGTCACCATCATGGAAGAAGTACAAAAGAGTCAGCAGACATCAGTAAGGAACATGTTAAGGATGTTGTGCCACATGGCCACAATGGTTCATGTAACATCCTTGGCACATCTCAAGATAAGATAAACTCAGAGGATCCTGAGCATGCAGTAGAAGCAGGCCACTCACAGGCTCCAAGATATCATTTCTGTCATAATTCCACTCCAGGACTCCCTGTCCCGGAGGATAGTTCATTAAATACTGGTCAGAGGAATACCTTTCCAAATTCCCTCTTACCAAAAATACTTGTTTCCAAACAGATACATCCAAACTGGGCTGGGGAGTCCATATAGATGGGTTTCACGCCCAGAGTCTATGGTCATCCAAGGAGAGCCTCCAGATTAATTTCCTGGAACTGAGAGCAATTTTGAATGCTATAAAGGCTTTTAGAGATTGATTGGCCAACTAAATTGTTGAATTCAAACAGAGAATCAAGTAGCCATGTTCAAAATGAACAAGCAGGGAGGAACAGGATTGTACCTCTGAGGAAACAGTCAGAATGTTGAACTATACCATTTCCCTGACCCTCAGAATCATATATCTGACTGGCAAACAGACTGAGCAGTGTTCTTTAACATCATGAATGGACTCTGGACTAATGGATGACACTGAGCATCTTTCTGGAGAGGGGCACCCCCTCAATAATCTGTTCCTCTTCAGAATAGGCAGGTGCTTCAGTTCAGCTCCAGGGTGGGGACACATAGCAAACAAACCTTGAATGCCAAGATAATGGGGAGAGACTTTTGTCTTTATATCTTCCAATACCTCTCATAATGAAAACTCCCCTGAAACTGGGGGATAACGGAGGTACCATGATCCTCACAGCACCTTACTGGTTGAGACAGCCCTGGTTCCCTCTTCTTCTGGAACTCTCATTCAGGGAGCCAATTCAGCTAAGCAGTTCACCAACTCTCATCATGCAGGATCAGGGGACACTTGCATCCCAACATCAAGCCCTAGCTCTCACAGCTTGGATGTTGAAGGACTAATTTTGTCCTCTTTGAACCTACCAATTGGGGTACCCAACATCCTTCTGGCTTCCAGGAGAGATTCCACCAGGAGATCCTACGGTTTCAAATGGAGGAGGTTTGCTGTCTGGTATGATGGAAAGGCCCTAGATCCTTTCCCTTGTTCCACATAAAAACTGCTTGAATACCTTCTACATTTATTGGAGTCTGGTCTGAAGACTAACTCAGTAAGGGTACACCTCAATGCAATTGGCTCTCACCACCACAATATAGAAGGGAAACCCACTTCCTTACAGCCTCTAGTTGTTTGCTTCATACAACCATGGTGAAACATCCCCTCAAGCCACCTGCAGTGACTTGGAATCTAAATGTGGCTTTCACTCAGCTGATGAAAGCTCTCTGAGCTGCTAGATACCTGTGGACTGAAATACTTGACTTGGAAGGTATTGTTTTTATTGGCAGTAACTTCAGCACACAGAGTTAGTGAGCTCTAGTCTCTAGTAACTGATCCCCCAATACCAAGTTTACAACAATAGGGTGGTTCTATGCACTCATCCTAAGATCCTTCCTAAGGTGGTGTTGGTTTTCCACCCAATCAGTCGATCATCTTGCCAACATTTTTTCCCAGGCCTCACACTCACAAACAGAAAGCACATTTCACATATTGGACAGCAATAAATCTATGGGATTCCATTCTAGCTGGAATGGACTAAATCCCATAGAAAGTCCATCCAACGTTTTTTTTCTTTTGACCCAAGCAAAGTGGGGGCTGCTATCAAGAAATGTACACTCTCAAATTGGTTAGCAGATTGCATCTCCTTCGCTTATGACTAGGCTGGCTTGATACTTGAGTCATGCCATGGCTCATAATTAGGGCTTTCACTCATAGATGTCTATGGTTTGGGAATTTAGGGGTTTATTTTTGAGGCAATTAGGTGCTTTCCCAGAGTTAAAAAAATAAGGGTTTATCAGAGTATTTGTATCAGGAAAAACACAATTTTGTGGCTTTTTAGGTAGATTCCCAATGGATTCTATTCAGTGACCCAAAACACAATTTTCCAGCCCCAGCCTCCCCTTCTGCAAGCCCAAGACCCAGCATCCCATTCTCCAAGCTCAAGTCCCAGAAACAGCATCAGTTCCTCCTCTCCTCAGTATCAGATTCACCTTATTTGAGTTCCTACTCCAGTTTCTGCTTCTGAGAAAAAGGATATGCCTGTCTTGCATTTTAAATCAGCACCCATTGCAGAAAGAAGAGCGAGAGCAAGAAGAACAAAGCCATAGGGGAGCAAAGACAAAAATTCATGCTGCTGCACATACCAGCAACGTCTTCTTGAGCCAATGACATCATTTACTGCTGGCAGAGGAGGGCGATTTTTGGGGGTTTTCAGTTATAACCATAAACCCCAATCTCCCCATCTAGGGTTTTTTAATCAGGATTTTCTGGTTATAACAGAAAATTAGAAGCCCTACTCATAATGTCTAAGCCTGCCATGGCTGCATTGGTAGCTCTCTTCAGGTTGACCACATGGAGGAGATTTGCAAAGCTGCAATGTGGACTGCCTTCCACACCTCACTATTGGTTGGAAAGGGACTCTTGATGCGACAGTAGATTTGGCCAATCCATTCTCCATAATCTGTTCAAGGAACAGAATCCAACTCCATCCCCCCTTGTCCCAGTTATTTTTCTTTCTAGGTTGCCTCCTCTAAAAAAAGAAAAAAGACCCTCGCCAACAAAAAAAGTAAAAGATGGCCACAGTGTTTTTTATTTAAAAAAAAGAACACCTCCCTAGGTGTCCATGAATCAGATCACAGTACAGTCAAACCTCGGTTTTCGTATGCCCTGGTTTTCGTACGATTCGGTTTTCGTTGACTTTTTTCATCAAGATTTTGTTTCGGTTTTCGTACAGCATTTTACCCCCCCCCCCCCGTACCTGCCATGGATTAGCGTGAGCCAGCGATCTCCCACGGAGCTTGAGCCAGCGATTCTGCGGGACCTCTGGGGAGCCGAGGAGTTCAACGCTCCAGCGTGGCCTGCCCGAAACTGCTTCCTGCCCCGGACTCTCCCCCGATTGACGCTGCTGCCAGCCGCGGTATCCGGGGAGATTTATCGGGACCAAGCGACATCCACGTGGCAGCCGCCGGCGCTTGTCACCATCCCTCACCAATACGATCTATCCTGAGAGGGGTACGTCTGCCTGCTGCCTCTTCCCCTGCACATCCCTTGAACCGGGACAGGAGCTGGTGACCGAATCTGCTTCTCCTTGGCGGCCCAGTCTCCCGCCGGGGCCCCTGCCCTCCCGATTGGATTCTGGGTGTCCTGCAGGCCTGCACACGCGGCCTCTCCTTGAAACCTTGCAGTCTGCAGCTGCAGGCTCCTGCTGGCACAGCCCCACGCTGTTCTCTGACTCTCACCTGTGTCAGGCTACTACCTTAGGGGGGCCGGAGGCAGCCTAAGACTCTCTGTCCCACTGTTTCTCAACTGCCTGCTGCTTGGCTGACACTGCCTCTCCACCTCTCCCGACACTGTGTAGGAGTGGCTGCCCTACAGGCTGGTGTGACTTCGGGCACTGTCCTCTTTCTGGTGCCCTTACTTTTGCTGACATTGGCACTACCTCTCCTGACACTGTGAGCTTGGTAACTGGGTGTGATGGCTGCTAAGTTAAAAGGCAGGCTGGAGCCCCGATTGTGCAGACGGCCAAGATGGCTGTTCCCACCTCCGCTGCTGGTGGTGATTGCTCGATCCCCAGAGGGGAGAGCAGCTGGAGCTGGCTGGAGTGCGTCCCATATGCCAACAAAAGTCTTCAATAAAGGTAAAAGTGATGTTACATGCTCATTTATCCATTTCATTAGTCATTTATATGTATTTCTCATTGTTTTCTGTATGTAAAAAGATAGTTATTCTCTATAAAATGTATTTTTTGTCAATATATATTGGTGTCTGGAACGGATTAATTGAATTTACATTATTTCTTATGGGAAATCTTGCTTCGGTTTTAGTCCGTTTCGGTTTTAGTCAGACTTTTTTGAACGGATTAATCATGAAAACCGAGGTTTGACTGTATATCAATCCACTTGTTGGTTAAGACCCATTGGCTGGACCGTACGTAAAGTGAAAATCCAGAATTGCTCCAGATAATTGAGTTGCGCTGGGCAGTCCCCTCTTGTCGCGGCCATCTTTGGAAATAAAGCCGGGAGTGCAAACTAAGTTAAGAAGAATGGAGCAATGCATTTTTGACATCAGGATCGGATAAAAGAATTCTTCAAGTTCAGATAAGTCTTTAACTGATTATATTGCATTGTCAGAGCCCTGATGCAGAAGTCAGATTGATTTCCCTTCGAAATGTGGCAGCTGTGGTCAGCAGTTAGATGATCTAATACTAACACTTTTTGGTCTTATTTAGTGGTTTGGAAAGTATAAGAGAAAACTATAACGGTAATAAAATTAAAATGAACTATCATGAATAAATGTTGCTGAATGTTAGCAGCTTCATTGAAATGAAGTGCGACTAAAATTATTGATAAGAGATTTAAGTTTAGTGGGATTTACTTGATCTACAGGATTGAATTGTGGTCACTGTGGTGGAATTGGTTATTCTGTTTGAGATCCAGTGTACAGAGATAATTTTAGAATATGATGATTGGCACCCTTATAAACAGGGCCGGATTTACCTATACGCCATGTACGCCATGGCGTAGGGCCCACAGCCGGCAGGGGCCCACAAAAAAAGAACCAGTTAATTTTTTTTAAACTCAATTTAAAAAAAAAACCTGGTGGCTGCCGCCGCGGGGCCCCCTCTGCTGCCGCGGGGGCCCCGTCTACAAGCTGAAGCGGTCGGGTCGGGTCGGGTCGGGTCTCTCCCTCCCTCCCTCCCTCCCTCCAGGCTGCGAGAGACGCGAAGATAGAGCGTCTCCTCGCGTCTGTGTTAAGCCCGCAGGGGCTGATGGGATTTCCCATCAGCCCCTGCGGACTTAACACAGACGCGAGGAGACGCTCTCCCTTCGCGTCTCTCGCAGCCTGCAGCCTGCAGCGAGGGAGGGAGGGAGAGAGAGAGACCCGACCCGACGGCTTCAGCTTGTAGACGGGGCCCCCGCGGCAGCAGAGGGGGCCCCGCGGCGGCAGCCACCAGGTTTTTTTTTTAAATTACATTTTACTTTAGGCCGGGGGGGGGGTAGGACTGGTAATGGGCTATGGGGGGGGGGGGTAGGACTGGTAATGGGCTATGGGGGGGGTAGGACTGGTAATGGGCTATTGGGGGGGCTGGGGCTGGAAATGGACTGGGGGGGGTAGGGCTGGTAATGGGCTATTGGGGGGGCTGGGGCTGGAAATGGACTGGGGGGGGGCTGGGGCTGGAAATGGGCTGGGCTGGGCTGGGCTGGGCTGGGCTGGGGGGGGGTTAAGGCTAGAGGTGTGCTGATGGGGTTAGGACTGGTAATGGACTGTGGGCTGTTGGGGGGGCTAAGAACTGGCAATGGGCGTTGGGGGGGGGTTAAGACTGGTAATGGGCTGTGGGCTGATGGGGGCTGTCTGGTAATGGGCTATGGGGGGGCTAGGACTGGAAATGGGCTGGGGGGTTAAGACTGGAGGTGGGCTGATGGGGTTAGGACTGGTAATGGGCTGTTGGGGGGGGTTAGAACTGGTAATGGGCTTTGGGGGGGTTAAGACTGGTAATGGGCTGTGGGCTGATGGGGGTTGTCTGGTAATGGGCTATGGGGGGCTAGGACTGGAAATGGGCTGGGGGGTTAAAACTGGAGGTGGGATGATGGGGTTAGGACTGGTAATGGGCTGTGGGCTGATGGGGGGGGGGTAGGACTGGTAATGGGTTATAGGGGGGGCTTAAACTGAAAATGGGGTGATGGGGGGTTAAGGACTGAAAATGGGGTGATGGGGGGTTAAGGACTGTAAGTGGGGTGATGGGGGGGCTAGGACTGGTATTGGGTTGGGGGGTTGCTAGGACTGGAAATGGGCTGATGGATGGCTAGGACTGGAAATGGGCTGATGCAGGGACTAGAAGGGAATGGATGCTGGGTGAGGCTGGAACTAGAAGGGAGCTGATGTTGGGGGAGGATTAGAATGGGATGGGGCTGGAAGAGTAAAATGGAGAAGGGAAAAATATTTTGTGTGGGAGGGATAAAAAATCTACAATTGGCCGGGTATTGGGAGAGTAAGTGGGGATTGAGGATGGAGGGGTAAAATTTGAGTGGATGAAATAGGAATGAGGAAAGAGCAAAAGGAGAAAGATTAGTATGTTAAAGCAGATGTAGAGAGAGAATGGAAAAAAATCTAGAAGAGAGAAGAAAGGACAAATGGACAGCAGACGATGGAGAGTTAGCAGAAGACACGAAGAAACCAGAAGAAAGTGGCTGGAGCAATTGCAGCTGAAAAAAATGCACAAAAGGTAGAAAAATATCTCTTTATTTTGAATTTATTAATTGGAATATGTCAGCTCTGGTAAATGTGCATCATTAACATCTGCGCTTTGTTTAGTACAAGAGCAAATTAATGTATAGTTTTATTTCTACAGTGTTGTACATTCCAAGTTTGGCTTTTGGGATTCCCAGTTTAATTATTGTCTTCCTATTTCTAAATTGTGATTACTTGTTTGGTGATGGTCTATGTTCTGCATGTGTAACTGAGCTGAGGTGTTCTGTTTATATAATTCCTATTTGACATTGCCACTTGTTCTCTTTCCCCAGTAGGTCATGTATTGTTGTTCTCTGAAATGTATTGGTTTAATATTTGCAGTGTTGCCTTTTGATTGGTAGAGTATGGTGCTTTGTGAGTCCTGGTAGTGCTGTTAGGATACGGCGGGTTTACTATGGGCAGTGTTTGTAGTAGTTCCTAATGTGTCTGGCAGTTGGCACTGGATTATAGTAATGTAGAAATCTTTTAGTCTTTCTTTATCCATACACTCATTAAGAGGCACGTTTACTAAAAGTTAGTATATGGTAACATTATGCAAATATTTATGCAAATGAGGCCCCTTATGCAAATGAGGTCCGCACCCCCCTTGGGCCGCCCCTGCTGGGGGCCCACAATTTTTGTTGGCGTAGGGCCTCACTCAAGGTAAATCCGGCCCTGCTTATAAACGATTCAAATCAGCTGGAACAGAAGAACCACACTCCCAGTGCAGTAAAATTAGATGCACATGTGATCAATAAAACTCACATGACCTGAATCAACCAATGAATAATGGCTCTAATGTTTAAAATGGCCACATTCACTCCCTGTTCCATTTTCACAATGGTGAATATATCAGAGAGACCTTGGGATTCCTGTGTCTACAGTTCGCAGTGTTAAGACATTTTCTGCTCATGGAACTGTCAAGAATCTCCCAGGACATGGTGGAAAGAGGAAAATTAATTCAAGAAGTCTTCAACGGTTAGTGCGAACTATTGGAAAAACACCACGTACAACATCCAAAGAGCTTATGGCTGACCTGGAGCAATCTGGAGTGGTGGTTTCAACCTGCACCATACGCAGCGCACTAAACAACGAAGGACTTCATGGGCGAAGGCCAAGGGGGACTCCACTGCTCAAAGACACGTGTAAAAAGGCATGCCTGATCTTTGCCAAACCTACGTTGAGAAACCATAATCCTTCTGGGAAAACATTCTGTGAACAGATGAAACTAAACATGAGCTCTTTGGCAATGCAGGACCAGCGATATATTTACAGGTGAAGAAATTAAGTTTATAAGGAAAAAACACCCTTTCTACAGTTTAAATATGGTGGAGGTTCCATAATGTTGTGGGATTTTTTTGCTGCCTCAGGAACTAGAGGCCTGGAACGTATTGAAGGAATCATGAATTCAGAGGATTTTGTAGCGAAATGTGCTACCCAGTGTCAGAAAGCTAAGTCTGGGTCAAAGGTCATGGGTCCTCCAGCAGGACAAGGATCCAAAGCAAATATCCAAAAGTACAAAAGAATGATTAAAAAGGAACAAATGGACTGTTTTAAACTGTGCAGCAATGAGTCCTGATCTCAATCCAATCGAGAATCTTTGAAAAGAGCTGAAATCTGCCACTGGTAAAAGGAATCCTGGAATCATTCATGAGGTGGAACAAATCGCAGTTGAAGAGAGGTAGAAACTACCAGCAGACAGATATATGAAAATTATACAGTAGATGGCTACAAGAAATGTTTGGAGGCTGTTGTCACTGCCAAGGGTTATGCAACCATTAGCGAAGGGTGCAATTAATCCTGTCCAAGTCATATTTTGCTTTTTTTTCCCCTCAGAAATTACTATGTCTAAGTTGCACAGACATCTTTTTTTGTGTGTACCTTTGAACATACTATTAAAATATTATGATGACATACAGCTGGAATATTTCCAATTATTTTTCAAGATATTGTAACCAACATACCTAAAATGCAAGGGTGCCAATAATGTTGACAACTGTATGATGTTAATAGTGAATGTTCACTGCAATGGCTACAGGAAAGCTGCAGTTTAAGAACTTTCAGAAGGAAGATTGAAAGACATCTGTTTATCTCCATTCTTCTTTGAGAAATGTCTAGGCTATTAATTTCATCAAACCTCTTCCAAAAATCCTTTATCCAATCAGAAACCACTTGTGAGAATGTTCTGTCATTTTTGTGTGCTGTTCACGGTTTGCAAGAGTTTCTGAGCATCCCCTCTACTCATGTTGAGCTCCAGTGATAGGTGTCCCCGGGAATTTCAGACATTATAGCCAGAGGGACAGTAGCTCAGTCTGGCTGGATGCATGTTCCTTAGAGGCTGTTTATGTGCAGAGCAAAAAATTTTCCACTCATTCTTCTCCCTGTCATCACGCCACGTTTTGTTTTCCTATAATGACACTTTAGAGATGAATTCAAACCAAAGAGACATTTAAGTGTTAGAAAGCAGGCAGTATAGTGCCACTGTGTCTTTAATCTGGTGTTAGGGGGTAGCAATTGTCCCCATGCCACAGGGGCCCCAAGCCTCAATCTGAAGTAGCCATAGCCTAAAAGTGGGCTTTTGGGCCCCCTCCCCAGTTTGTGCCCGGGGGACCCACATGTCTAACACTGGCCCTGTGCTCACTGGACACTGGAAGCTGAGATGGGAGGGACCATGCCATTGGTCAACAATGGACAATGGATTCTTATTTATTTTTATTTATTTATTTAACTGTATTTATATCCCGCTTTTCACCGGATTCTTAATACCATTAAAAACCATTCCTTTTCCTAGGTTCCACATTTTAATCTACTCCAGTATCCAGCACCAAGGAACTACGAAGAAACACAACACAAATACAAAACACAGCCATCAAACCTCTTTGCAATGCCACCAATTATAACTACATTACTCCTCTCTTAATGAATAAACACTGACTTCCCATCTCTTATAGCATTAAATTAAAAGTATTAATTCTAGCAGGCAAGATCTTTTATATTGGTATTCCTAAGTAATTGCCTGCTCATTAAATTCCTTCTGTTCTTTGCTGAACCTTTCAGTCTCAAGCCACACATCTACTTGTCACTTTTTCAAAACGTCAGTCGCGCCTTGGCTTTTTAGTGCTTGGCGCTTCCCCCCCCCCCCCCCTCCTAAGCTCTAGAACTCTCCTTACTTCTATATCTCAGAGAAGAACAACTTCCTTCAAAAAATGTAAACAAGCCCACAAAACTTACTATTACCAACTGGCGTTTAAATGACTAAGAGGAATGCTGAATTTTGATACATTAGAAACCCCCTCACCCTCCTAATCTTATGATCCCTTACGATCACCTACCCCCTTTCCCATATACCTTGCTTCTCTAATTGAATGATAAACTATATTTATTTATTGTCACCCCTCCTTCCCTTCGCCTATTCCCCATGCTACCCTGACTTTTTTTTATAAACCACTTTGATGACTTTAATAAGGCAGTATATCAAGATGAACATTAAACAATAAAGTGTTAATGTTCCTGATGGAATTTGGAGAAATTCAGAGAGCAGTAGTTCCCAATCCAGACCTGAGCGATCCCCAGCCAGTCAGCTTTTCAGGATATCTGCAAAGAATATTCGTGAGATAAATTTGCATGCAATAAGGGCAGTTCATGCAAATTTATCTCATGCATATTTATTGCGGGTATTCTGAAAACCAAACTGACTGAGAGTCCCCCAGGACAGATTTGGAAACCATTGCCATATGGGAGAAAAGGGGCTGATCATCTCAAAGCAGCAAGTAGCATTTATGAACTGGGTCACGTTTATGAACTTTCTCCTGCAAAGAAATGCCTTGTGGTCCAACTGGAATCATACCAGTGTTCTGGGAGACAAAGACTATGCAATAAAGTTTATTCATTTTCAAGAATTTCTTTGTAGGCTCAAATTATAATCCAAATGACAAGGAACGAGCTATTTCATTCATTGGTGGTGTGGTTGGTTAATTAATTATTAATTAATCAATTCTTATACTGTATGGGGGTAGTTTTACAAAGGATTTTTACGTGTGTACATGCCTTCTAGGCATGTTTGGAGGAGGAGTTTGAGCAGAGTGCAGGTGGAGTCATAAAGCACGTGCATAAATTACAAAATACCTACACACTTCCTTCAGCCACGTGCATATACACCAGTTCCCAAGATGGTGTAAATGGACACAGCAGGATTTTTGCCGCATTTTCAGCTGCTTTTATGTTGGTATTTTATAAAGATACATAGAGCCCAATTCTAAAACGGGCCCGTCAGGGCCGACCGAATGGCCGCAAGCGTCAAGCACCAAAAAGCCAAGGTGCGACTGACGTTTTGAAAAAGTGACAAGTAGATGTGTGGCTTGAGAATGAAAGGTTTAGCAAAGAACATAAGAAATTTTATTAGCAGGTAATTAGGAATACCAATATAAAACATTACCGCAGCATACAGAATCGGGCCCGAGGACGGCCCAGCATGCCCCTGCATGCCTGCAGGGATGTGCTCCCATGGCACCGACCCCCCTCTTCCCTGCCGCCTGAATCGGGTGACAGGGACCTCCCTGCATCTGGTCCTAGCCCTGGGGGGGGATGTCCGGCCCCAATCGCCCGGTTTGTGCTGATTATTCCACCTTTGAGGTGGATAATCAGCACAATCCCCCTGACCCCGCAGGATGTACAGGGTCATGACCTGAATCGGCCCTGTTTGTCCTGCCTCCTTGGCCTGCCCCTGCTTTGTCCAGACTCTGCCCCATGCGTTTAGCTTTTAAGTGTCCCAGCTTACCTGACTGCTTGTTTGAGGGAATATAAACTAGTAAGAGTTCTTTGATTTTTACAAAAAGCTTTATAGCAGTTCCATAAGCTAGGTTGTATTAGTCTGAAATCAGTTAGAAGAGGGGCATTTGTTTATACAGGGTCAGCTTGCACTTGAATTGCGATTAGAACAGAATTCTTTGTCTTTCAGGAAGCATGTGAAGGCATGGCTGTTTAGCCAGGCATTTCAGAGCTGAAGCAGAAAGGCTATAAAAGGAGAGAAGTATTGGTGGGAATGTTCTGTTTTAGAATTTATATTTTATAGTAAATTTTATTGTATGGATTGATTTAATAAACTATGCAGGGACGTTTGTGACGCGGCAGGATATCAAATTTTACTAAATAAAAATAGAATCATTCTCCTTAAAATGAAGTTGCTTATGTAGAAACCATGAAATTATATTACTGCAGGGGGAAAAGGGGGCGGGGGTGGGGGGCTATTTCTCTATCCTTCCACTACTAGTGCTTCCTTATGGGGGTAACAGCCTGTAATTAAGGCAGCTTATGTTCCTTAAGTGTCGGGTGGTATGTGATCCCCATAGTATTTGAATGCCAGGAGAAACATGAAGGCTGACACATCCAAAGGGGATGAGCCCAGGATATGATATAATGGAGAGATAAATAACCTGGTAAAGAGGGATATGAGGTTTCCTTCGTTTTCTACCAGGTGGTCCTAAACTGAACAGAGGCCACTCTTCTACAAACTCTGCATAATCCTGGGGTGGGGGGAAGAGAAACAACAGCAGATATAGAGGCAAAATTTGTTGTATTTTGCCACCACGCAAGAAATGTAACCTGACCAGGACACTACAGACCAGAACCCAGAAACTGGGAACTGCTCTTGCTATTGTGCTCTCTGTACAGCGAACTTTTAAAATATTTTACTACTACTTTGTAAATGATCTGTTTTTCAAAGTGCCCTACTAAATGTATTACTTTGGCAACATATGTAGAATTGTCATGCCAAGAAAGTTATTTGAATTTGATTGGTCCCCTGAACCAGACCTTGGCAGCAGGGATACGAGTCAAAGCATGCAGAAGGGAGACATGAAGAAGGCGAGTTACCTGACAGATAACGTTATCATAGTAAGCCAATGCACGGGCATGAGGGGAGAGGTTAGATGGGGTGTCGCAAAGTTTCCTTACATTTGGGTGCGAGCCTTCGGCGATCGTGGAGAGAGAAAAGTTATCATTGTGAAGTTCTGACGGTGTTCGGTATCTGCTGGGGAAGGAAACGACAAGCAAAGATAGAATGACAAAAAAAATAAATATGACAAACATAAGTAAAATCAGTACAATAACTACGTCTGGTACCCCTGCTGGTTAGAACTGCGATTATTACTGTCACCTACACTAAATAGGTGTTTTAATGATTTTTTTTGTCATCATTGAATTTTCCTGCAATTCAATCCCCTGCCTCTTCATCCAGAGCTGGGGGTATATAAAACTATTCAATAAATAAAATACAATAAATGATGGTACTATTTATTGAATCATTTTACATACCACCTTTCTGCAAAATCAAAGTAACAAATATCTAGTAAGGAACTGTTACATCTTAACAAGTTTCAATGGGTAACATCAGAGAGTATAAATTAGAAATTCTGCACCTGATCTGTGCCAAAAAAACAATGTAACTTATTTACAAGTAGGAACATATGGACAAGCAGATTTATTTACAAGGATATTCATATTTATATCTTACGGGTATTTCTAAAAGTGAAGCAAGGACTGATCCCAGAAGAGTTACCTTACCATAAATGTAATCGAAAAGGCAAAAGGGAGAGGGGGATATAGGAGTGAGAGGGGGTCGGTGTTGTGTATGTGACAGACCATCACTTACCTCTCAAAGATGATTTCATAGATACTGGATGAAGACTCCCCTGATGCAGAATCCTCTCATGCCACTTCCATGCCAACCTGATTCTCTTATGTAGCTGCATCTGCTCCAAACCCCCCCCCCCCCCCCCGTTCTATCATCTGCATGAGGTAGTCCTCCTGATCCACAATGCTATATCCAACCAATAGGGCTGTACACCTAATCAAGTCTTTAATGCTATAATGACACACCATAGGTTGGGCTTTGAGTTATGGTGGGTTGCCCTTGAACCTAACCTTATTGAAGGAAAACAGGATTTTTTTTTCACAAGTTCCATCAAAAATTAACAGGTAAACATGATTAAGGAGACTTCTATTAAAATGACTTTTGAGAAAACGGTGTTCAAGGGCACCTCAAAATTATGGAGAGGACTGGTAGGGAGCATTAAACTTGCTACTTATAGAGATACAACAAAAAACTGGATAATGAAACCATACATTGTTGTTAATATTAAGCACTGCATACCCTTCTTGGGGAGGAGGAAAAGGATCCTAATTTCCCTGGGGAGGCAGTGCTCGCCAAAGGATGTGTCTGAATTCAATAGTTTTATGGACAGGTAATGGTACCATAGTCACTATTCAGCATAAACTAATAAATAGATGTTTACACTCTGTGCGATCATTGGCAGGTAGTCCGCATGGCGCATTTCTTTATTTAACAACACAGAGCTTCCATTTCTTCCCTATACTTAAGGAGGTACAGGCTATGTTTACTGGGGGACCCTCTTATTTTGGCACCTGTTAACTAAATGGAAGGTGCTCCAGAAAACTGAATTGGGGAAATCTAGGCTTTTCCAATGCAGGTCAGGATTTAGGCATAGGCAATATAGATAACTGGCTAGGATACCATATTTTGAAGGCACCAAATATCTGGGCTAAATAGGAACCTGATTCTGCTTACTTTAAAACGGGGGTTCTCATCCCAGTCCTCAGCCTGAAAATCAGTACATGGCGCAGAAAAGATCACTCATAAGCCGTAAATGCCGCACACAGCATACTGAAGCTACTCTCTCTTTGGCCCTCCCGTGACATGAAACATGTGCCTAGTCTCCCCCAGTGAGTTTTAGATACGGGCAATTTGTACTGTGCTAATGAGTAAGTGTTCACACAACCCTTCTATTGAGCAGTGGTGCCAACTAGCCATCAGCTGGGGGGCTTGCAAGATCAAATAGTAAATGTGGCCTTGAAAAAAAACCTTGCCGTTTTTTTTCTAGCCAAGAAATAGTTTTTCCAGCATTCCAGATGTGGTTGGAGATGAAGGAAGTGTGCTGAATAAATGGAATGCTTTTTAATAGTAGTATCACGGCAGCCAGGGTTTCCTGTTATTCCATGGGCATGCAACGACAAGATGTAAGCACTGCTTTCATACAGCTGCTGCTCTGAGGCAGCTTTTGTACAACAGGGGTGCACACGTTTGGTCCTTGAAGGCCACAATCAAACCAGATTTTTGGGATATCCTTAATGAATATACATGAGATAGAGCTGAAAATGTATCTCATGCCTGTTAATTAGAGAGATCCTGATTTGATTATGGCCCTCAAGGACCAAACCTGCGCAGCTTTATTGTACATGCTCATCTGCGGCTCATGCAGCCAGTGTGTTGTCACTGCTGCCAAAAATCTAGAACAGCCCATCCATATTATCCTGTTATAATAAATATCCCTGGTATTCTATAGAGTTGTACCTACAATGTTTCATTTCATCTTTATTAAAATTATATAGCGTAATACATAGTACCTCTACCTGGAGTATACTGTACGTAGCATGCTGCAGAGTTTGGGGAATCTATGACTCCAAAAATCTATTAGATCCCACTGATTTCTTGAAAGGTCCCCAATTCCGTTCTCACAAGGCTCCTACAATTCTCCGTTCTGGCCAGGAAATGACACAGTATGTCCCTACTGCACTCCCCTTCCAGCAGCCTCCAGACGAGGCTTTTGGTTACTATTCTTGTACTTGTGCAGTGGTAACACACAAGGAGCGTGCCATTTCTTCCCCCTACTAGTAGCTTCCTTATGGGGGTAACAGTAATGGCTTCTCTATATCTATGGCAGCCTATGTCTGTCAAGTAATGAGTTTGCCTGTGAATTTGATTAGCAACTGATTCCCCATAGGCTGTATGCTAGGAAAAACATGAAAGGTAACATGTCCAAAGGGGATATGTCTAGGGTGTGATATAATGGAAAGGTCTATATCTCTGGGTGAGGTTTGGGGGTCTCCTTTCCTATCTCCACCCTACTAAAAGGCGGCTAGGACTCAGAGAAGGGTATCTGTACCTGCAGTAAGGGCTCACCAGGATGGGACAGGAGAAGGAAATCCTGCGAGGAGTCCTCACCCTGCTGGAGGGCATCTGGACCCCAGTGAGGGGTTGCTGAGCTGGAAGTTGCCTGAGACAGAGAATAGGAGTACCACAAAAGGTCTGTGTTCTACAGAACTCCACTTAGGACGATGATGAGAACAAGGTTTGTGTGTTACAGATCCTACAAGAAGAGGAATGTGAAGAAGAGGACAAAGATAAAGAGAGGAACCAAAAGGAGGAGGGAACCAAGAGCTGCTAGTATGTGAGGTCACTGAAGAATAAGGAAAGAAGAGAACTCAACAGTATTTTAAGAGAAGATTTTGTTTTGCAATTACCCCCTACGTCTTTGGCCTTTCTATTTTGAAGAAATCACAATATTTAATTTGTATTTTATTCCTAGACCAACCTGGACCATTAAAAAGTTGGTGTAGCCCAGGGGTGGGCAAACATTTTGACTCGAGGGCCGCAATGGGTTCATATATTGGACCCGGGGGCCGGACCAAGAGTAGATGGGACGGTGTGTATGTGTGAATTAATATAAATTAAATTTAAATTTGTAACATTAAATGTTTAGATTAATTTAAGGTAGAAAAGCATAAAAAGAGTTATTTTACAAAACTTTTATGCAATGTATTTCTTTCATAAAATAGTACCTTCAATTTTAGTGGGAACAGTGTTGGTGGTCTCCCTTGCACTACACTAGCCGGCCATCGCGAGATTACGCTGCGTCCTCTAGAAAGTGAGGTGAATAAATGAATAAATTAGCTAGCGCTCTGCTATATTTTGGATACTAAAAGACATATTTCATTTTAAATTATGAATCCCAAAATTAACCACCTGTCCATGACAATTTATGTAAGTGGTCAAATCAGGGTTTCATGCAGTGGACTGAATCATCTGAGCAGAATTTGCACATCACTTGGTCCTATGGCTAACATTCCACTGCCAGTCTCCTACTTTCCTTGGCAAGAACTAGAAATGTCATTCGCGGACTCTAAGCAACTCTCCAGAGCAGCCAGGCAAGCAAAGCACCTGAACGCACAGTTCAAGGATAAATCCCATGCAGGCCCTACCACTCCTTCGGGGTTTTAACATATGTGACTCACCTAAGAGCGTTACCGAACTACCACCACCGGGCCTGTGCAGGGGGAGATTCATAAGCAGAGCTGCACCACGGGTACTTACAGTTTCTATGCAGTTCCTCTGCTGCTCCGGTTCCTTCTGCAGCCGCTTGCTCTTCCCCTCGGTGTGCTCCACCCCATCCTGCAAGCTCTTAATCTTCCTCTTCCCAGCCTCCATGGAGCGGGCGCAAGCAGCATGCCGCGTGGCACCTCGGCGGTCTCTCTCCTCACGACGAGCCCGGGAATCCTCAAGTGCGCGTGTCATCGCCTATGCGCACCGCCTGAAAGGCGCGGAAGTAAACATGCCTTTTAACTAAGTGCTGCACTAGAAATAGGAAGGGATGATTGTCCATAGTGTGCGCCACATGGAAGAGGTGGGCTAGCGGGCCGGATTAAAAGGTCCGCCGGGCCGTATACGGCCCGCGGGCCGTAGTTTGCCCATTCCTGGTGTAGCCAGAGGAGAAAGTGGCATCCAAGAGAGATAGGTTCCTGAGAGTTTGCTCTCCCTTCACCCAACATGGCCCCAGGGGTTAGGAGCAGTGTTCCCTCTAAACTGCACGGGAGTGCTGTCACACAAAAAAATAATCCTCCTGCACAGGAACCTTCACTTGCTGCACACAGTTCAGTCAGTTGTGTTACCACCATGGCAGTAAGCCACAGATGCATCACTAAGGTCGCAAGAAGACGGAACAGATGCTGCATCCTGCATGTGCTTTGCTCAAGCTTCCTGTGGTGGCTTTCCTCCACATGGCAAAAGCGAGTTAGGTCAGTAGCCACATGGTCCATGCTCAGCACAGTGCTTCGGTGTGCATGCATGTGGGCACTGGGCAGGCTACAGGAGGATTCAAAAAGGGAGAGAGACTCTCGATCTGAAGCCATAAAATCTGGGCCTTCTTCCCTCACCTAAAGCGCGAATCAGTAGCACAGATCCAGGCCTTCCTCCCTCATCTATGGTGCAAATCACCGGCACAAATCCAGGCTTTCCTCCTTCACCAGCACAGATCCGAGCCTTCCTCCCCAAATCACCAGCATAGACCTGGGCCTTCCTTCCTCACCTCCAGTAAACATAATCAGTCGTCATCATCACAGATCAAGGTCTCCCTTCCTCTTACCTCCGAGATGCCTTATTACCAGACCTACTTTGCTGCTGATCATTAATTGCCTCCTCCCCTCTAAAGAGGAGGAAGAGGATGAGAGGGCCAGAGGCACACCATTCTCTTCCTGCCAGCTTTGATCAGGCAGAACTAAAGTTACTGAAAAAGGTACCAGCAGAGTGGAGGAGAAAGGATTGAAAGATG
The DNA here is from genome assembly GCA_033557465.1 of Ichthyophis bannanicus. Lineage (NCBI taxonomy): Eukaryota > Metazoa > Chordata > Amphibia > Gymnophiona > Ichthyophiidae > Ichthyophis > Ichthyophis bannanicus. The sequence continues at coordinate 190,544,298 of CM066031.1, read as the reverse complement.
AGGAGACACATAGGAGGGAGAAGAATGGGAGGTATCGATCTTTGGGGTTAGTCTGGAAGGGATGGAGAGACCAAATGAATGACTGAATCTGAAGGGGAAGGGGGGAAAGAGTGAATAGATAAAAGAGGAATTTATGGGGTGAACCTGGAGGGGAATGAGTCTGGCACAGGTGAGCTTGGGGGCAGGTAGGGGCAGTGAGAGAAAAGAGATGAATAGTGGGGAATTGATGTGATAGATTGAACCTGAAAGGGAAAATGAATGAGGTAGTGTCCCTGATTCCATAGACCAGTGGTTCCCAACTCAGTCTTTGGGTACTTCCAGGCCAGTCAGGTTTTCAGGATATCCACAATGAATATGCATGAAGATAGTTCTGCATACAATGGAAGCAGTGCATGCAGATCTATCTCATGCATATTCATTGTGGATATCCTGAAAACCTGACTGGCATGGGGGTACCCGAGGACTGGGTTGGGAATCACTGACATAGACTATAACCACCTCCAGTCCCCGATTCAGTGGGGGCAAAGGCAAAGGACATTGCTTCTCCTGCACATCCTTCTAATACAGGTCTTCTCCATCCTTGTAGAAGATGATGTAAAATTAACTTCTTTTCTGAAAAAGAGGAGAAATTTTAGAAATATACAGAATATTTACCTATTCAGTGGTTCTCAACCCAGTCCTTTGGGACCCTTTGTCCAGTCAGGTTTTCAGGGTATCTACAATGAATATGCATGCGATAGATCTGCATACAATGGAAGCAGTGCATGCAGATCTATCTCATACATATTCATTGTGGATATCCTGAAAACCTGACTGGCCTAGGGGGTCCCAGAGGACTGGGTCGAGAACCACTGTGCTAGAGGAAGGAAGACGCCCCTGCCCAGGTGTCCCAGATTTGCTCTCCAAAATTCTGGTAACTCTAGCTTATACCCCAAAACCAAAAAACAACCCAGAATTGCACATCTTCAAATAAGATGCACTAACCAATAAGTACTGAATAAAATATGTAATAATAATAATAATGAGGAAAAAGACCTCAATAAAATTAAGAGCTCACAACCACTGGCTCAACTTATGCCTACTTTGTAAAAAAATATTCCTTTGTTTTATTCATTTTTAGCTACTTTAATACAGGGTGGGAACACACTTCTTAGTCTTTATATACTGATAAATCTTTCTTTTTCTCTGAAAGTCATGTCTACATAACAGCAAATCAGTATCAGACTTAGCTTATCAATGTTCATCCCGTTGATTCACGTTCTCTTCTTGTTCACAACAGTTACTCTTGATCTGTCATCTCAATCACTCCAACGCTGACAGCGTTTCACTGTGTGCTGCTTCAGGGAGTGACCATTCTTTAACTTCTTAAGAGACTTTCCCCAAAAATGCATCAACAATTGCAGTTTAATCTTGGCAACCAACAAGTTGCAGCATACATTTCTCTGCCATACAGATCTCAGCTTGCTCGTAAGTTGAGCCAGTGGTTGTGAGCTTTTGATTTTACTGAGGTCTTTTTTTCTCATTATTATTATTATTATTATTAATTTTATTCATTATTTATTGGTTAATGCATATTTTTGAAGATGATGTGCAATTCGGGGTTGTTTTTTGTTTTTGGTGATTGATTACTCAGAATCTTTAGAGGTATTTTGAATTAATTGTACTCATCCCTAACTAATTAAACATCCCTCCACTCACTTCCCACACAGCCCCATCCCCCTAGATCCACTCAGTCACACACACAGAACCTTGCATTCACTCAGATACACACACTTGCACAGAGACCTTAAAACTATACATCAATAAGAACCCTTTCACCTTCCCCCTGCCCTTCACCTCCGCCTAAAGAGAAAACTGCTCTGATGGCTCTGGGGTGGTGCTGCAGAAAGTTTAAGAAGTTGAATGTATGTGTTTGCAAGCCTATGTATCTCAGTCATGGTGACTGGTGAGTACATCAGGTAATAATTACTTTAAAAAAATGATTTAGAGATTTATATGTTATTGAATCTTTAAGAAACACAATTAATGTGCTGTTATGTTGTTTATGTAATAATTTGTTTGGTAACTGGGTTTATGTGAATTTTTAATGTCTAAAACGGGGTCACATCGAAAAACAAGTTTGGTTGAAACATTGCCAGCAGCTGAGGGCACACTACAGAAGTCTGACATTTATATATGGAGAATATTACAACAGCAGCAGTCCCCCCCCCCAATGTCCGGAAGCCTGCGCCAGAGGAGAGCAGAAGCGAAAGATACAAAGTAAAAGAAAACGCAACAGAGTGCCGGTATATGCAAGTAAGCGCTGCATCACGGTCTGGGATCCATTGCCATCACTGCAGTTCCTGGGGAGGGCCAGCAACAATGGCAATGGGGAGGCCCAGAGACAGAAGGATGGAGAGCCTGCCTAGGGCGCCTCCAATCCTTGCACCATTCCTGTTCCCAGGCTTCCTCCAGTCTCTTTCTCTCATAATCCGCCCCCCCCCCCGCCAGCCTTCCCCCAGTTTTCATTTAGTGTCTGTCTCATAACCCCTACCACCAGGATTCATACATTTTCTTTCTCTCTCTATCTCTCTCTCATACTGTACCTCCCCCCCCCCCTTCATCCAGTCCCCTTTTTCCTCACTCATTCTTATCCCTGGCTGCAGCACCTCAAAAACACCACGGTTCAGACTTCTCCCACTGCGGTAGACTCTCTGAATGGTGGAACCACACAGGGCAGGAAGTTCAAGCTGATCTACTGGCTTCAAGTCTCAAGAGACTTCAAACCATGCAACCATCCTGAACTCCCTGTATCACACGGCTCAATCATTAGACAGCCGATCGCAGTGAGGGAAGCCTGAACCATGGCATTGGCTCGAATATGCACGTGCAAGTATGTGTACAGACAATTTCTCTGCCACCCGAACCCTCAACAGTAGGCACGATGCCTTATGAAACGTGCTTGAAAAAGGACCAACATCGGAACTGCTAGCAAATTTGAAACACATTTAAGAAAATATGTTTCCAATCAATACATAATTAAGCTGTAAAATGTGTTGCCAAGATTAATAGTATAGTTGGGTTTAAAAAGGACTCTGGAGTCAGTTTTGGAATTTTTGATATTTCATTCTTCTCTTGCCTTTTATAATATATTTTGGAACGGACACACTGCATCTGTCTGAATGTGATGACACATGCTAAGCAAGCAAAAATGTGCGTCTATAAGAGAGACTCTATTCAATATCGGCAAAAGGTAGTTCTTCCTCTGGCATATGGTGATTTAGGTGTCAAAGGCAGGGAGAGAATGCTGAGGAGGAAAGGTGCAAAAAAGTGGCACTAGACCAATGAAATAAAACGTCCAGACAACAAAGGTATTAGAAAGGGAACTTTACTTTTTAGTGAATACTTGGAATGGGTCAACTTTTTGGAATGTGCATTTCATGTGTCTGAATTCTGCACAATATAAGAGATGTGTTTCTGTCTCTCTATTATTGTATTGCTTGCAGAATTTAGTTTCATGAGGTCTCCATTTCAGTTTTTATCTTCTTCATGTTTTCTAATTTGTGGTCACTTATCCTGCATTGGTGAGGACTGGCCTGTCTCTGTGCTTGGATCAGAGCTGTAGTATGTTAACTTGCTTACCTGAATATATTTCCTTGCTCAAATGGGCTTATACAGGGTGGCCCAAAAAAAAGTGAGAACATCTCGTAGCATATAAGTTATTTAAAAATTCAAAAAGACAGATGTAAACAATTGACAAATTAAAAAAACAAAGATGGCGACCGGAAATTGTCGAAATAAAGACGTTATATAGCTAAAAAAGGTAAATAAGTAAACTATTTAAGCTTTTAATTTACGAGATGTTCTCACATCTTTTGGGCCACCCTGTATAATCTGCATGTGTGACCATACTTGTAAAAGTCTCCTAAAATTATGCTCTGCTTCTGAAGGAGGAGATAGCCCAGATAGGGCGTGTGTGTTGAAGGTGTGAGAGTGTGCGCGATGGAGGCCACTAGCGAATGTGTGTGTTGTGTAAAGGTGTGCGATTCAGCATGTGAGGGTAAGATTTGTGAATGTGTATCTTATGTGCAAGCAACCGTTTTGAGGCAGACCATGATGAGGACAAAACCTTATGAGAATTCAACAGCATTATTGTATTACTATTAAAAAGAAATAACTATTTAATCATTTCCTTCTTAGTTATGTCTTGTCTGGTTTGTCATTGCCATTTTTAATTGATAGCTTCCACAGCACAAAGTTGCACACAGATTTGGTAAATGGAAAATTTTGCACATGGAGCGAAAATTTTGCACAAAAGCCATCATGAGCCTGCAGGTTTGTCCCTCACCCCCTACTGTACATCTGAGGTCCTATATTTAAAGTCAATTATACATCAATGTTTGGCCAATGAACATATAAATGGCCTAGCCATATTGATTTAGCCAAATAGTATTGATTGGGCAAGGTGTGGAGAGGAGCTAAGGTTGGACATTCAAATTATCTGGATAATTTATTATACTATGGGGGCTATTCGTCCCCCTTGCCGTCCCCAACTAAGCCTCCCCGTATGAACAAGGAGTTTGTACGGGGAGGCCTAGATGGGGGCAGGAAGGGGTGGTACAGAGTGGAGTTAGGGTGGGCAGTGGACAGTCTGTGACCCCGGACATACAGGGCCGATTCTAAAGTCAGTCCTGTACGTTTGGGGCCGACAGATTGAACAGGGGACATTCCACCTCGGAGGTGGAATAAATCCCCTTAAACATCAGGGGACAGCAGGCCCGGGCAGCGCCAATAAGCTGAGGGGATTTAGGGGATTCCCCGCAGCCCGACCCTGGCCATTGGAGGCCATATTGGGGGTCGGGCTGCGAGGAAAAGAAAAAGTAGTCATGGCCGGGGATTATGGCTCTTAAATGGAGCCGCAGTGCTATGGCAACTGGATGCCATGGTTCCGCGACTCCATTTAGGAGCCTGACTGAGTTAGCCAGGCAGGGGCCTGTATATGCAGGCCAATGGGAATCAGATCCCAGTTTGCACTACAGGCCTAGACGCGATTCTGATCCTACGAGGGCTAGCTGTGCCCGCGGGATCAGAATCACGTCTACCTCTGTACGTCCGGTGCCGACTGGATGCACAGAGGCCAGGATGCACAGTATGGAATGTGCCTCCACCTGGATAATTTATGCATTTAGTTTAGGTCTGCTTAATAACAGCCCAAACTGAATGGATACTGTCTGCATGGAGACCAATTCCAAGCGGGGCACATCCGAGCCATCCGGATGCACAAAAGATGTATGGATCCCAACTGAACCCAATTCTACAAGCGCAGAATTGGGGCACTTAGATGGCCCGGTGTACCCCTGATTCTGCCACAGGAGATGTACAGCCTCCTGCCCGTCCAGTCCTCCCAATGCTCCGGCTGGTATGCCGATGCGGCAGCATCCTGTCGCCATGGCACCAGCACGTCCAGCTGGAGCCACAATGTTCGCCACCGTGGAGGAGCCCCTTCTCCCCCACCTCCTGGCCCTCAGGGAGGGGGGGGGGGTCACCCAAGGACGGCACCATTCTCCGGGATTACCCTTGTGGCGATGCGTCCATCAGACAGCTGGTAGACATAGAGGGCCCTGACCTGAATAGGCCCTGTTTGTCCAACTGCTTCGGCTTGCCCCCCCTCTACCTCCTCCCCACCTCAGTCCCACCCCCATCCAGCACTCCCCGCAGAAATGCCTTGTATGTGCAGGGAGCAAAGGCAATGGAATTGGGAGCAGCAATTGCACTCAGGTTGTATGTTCAACCTGGACATACAACCCTGTTATTCACGGGTCAGATTCGACCCTATATTGTCCAAGATATTCAGTGTCACTCTTACTGGATTGAATTAAATGTCAGCACTGGCATTTAGCTTAAGCCAGTCACCATGACAGCTGAATATCGGGCTCCTACTGTGAAGCTCACCAGCCACCCCAGATGCTACATCGCTTTCTAGGGAAAAAATCTGTCTCAATGTTGAAACAGAAATTTAAAATATAGAATATCTACCCATTCTCCTTTTCTACTGCTATACCACAGACTCCACTTGGTTTCCAGCTTTATCATCGCTTTCTTGCAGACAGAAATCCTCTGATCTACTAGTCCCATGCTTTCTTGACTTCTATTACTATTTTATCTCCACTGGGAAGCTGTTCCAGGCATCCACCACCCTTTCTGTACAAAACAAGACAATTAGTATAATGTTGGAAGGAGGGGCAACTAGAGGTGCAGGCTTCAATTATACACTGGTCTAAAATAGCTGTCTGTTTCCCTACCTCCAATATATAAATTGTTCCACCTGCCCTGCTAACTCCCCAAAAGCAAAGGTGTAGATGGATAATATAATTGATCATGCTATACATAGTCCCTCTATCATCTCTGATACAAATCCATTACTCAGCAAGCTGGAAGGTGAATTCCAAAGACACAACTCACAAGAGATGTTATCAGTTCCTATATGCTTCCATCTTGCATTCAGAATTCTCCTTCTCTTTTAAGGCCATCCACTCTTCTGCCCTTCCCTGTGTCTTGGTCCTCCTTTCTGCAGCCTATGCTGAGTGCACACCTCTCTTCTTTCTGTCTCTTCTAAGTTCACTGTCTTCAAATCTCTTCCTTTGCTGTCCTCTGTTTTTGGATCCAGTCCCTATCCCCTTACCTATATCTTTAAATTCTACTCAAAGATGCACTTCTTCAGCGATGCCTTCTGTTTGTCTCCTTAAAGCCCACTTATGTCTTCTGTAACCTACAGTCAAGCCAGTCTTGCATATGCACTTGGCCTCACCCCGAGACTGACCAACCATTAGGCAAACTAGGCATAGAGTGACATCTTCTGGGAGCGGCAAAAAGCAGGACATTCAAAGCTAAACAATAGCTTCTGACAGCCAGAGGGACATAAAGCTTAAGGTTTGCCTAATGTGCCAACACCTTGAACGAACTATGGGGCCAGCCTTGGTCTCACCTCTCCTGCATGTCTGCACTTCTCATGTAAGCTATTTGTGGTAGAGGCTTCTTTTTCTTATTGTATCTGTGTGCTTCCTGCAAGCAGTGCTTCGTACCCTACTGCAACTATATAAACAGAAACATAGAAAATGACATCAGATAGAGACATGCGGCCTATCCAGTCTGCCCATCCATAAAAACTATTAAGTTCTAAAATCCTTTCCTCTCCCTCAGAGGTCTCATGTTTTCTTGAATTCAGATACAGTTCTCATCTTCACCACCTCCACTGGGAAGCTGTTCCACACATCCACCACCTTTTCCGTAAAGAAATATTTTCTCAGATTACTCCTCAGTCCATCCCATTTCACCTTCATTCTATGAACGCTAATTCCAGAGCTTCGTTTCCAGTGGAAGAGATCTGCGACCTTTGCACTTCTTCCGCGGAGGTATCTAAATGTCTCTACCCTACCTCCCCTCTTCCACTTTTCTTCCAAAGCATAGCTTTTCTCAGAGCATTATGGCTTAAATCCATGAATTATCTTCGGATCATGTGCATATTCTCTTTCCCCAGCCCTCAGCTCAATGTACTATCTGGCTCAACTAAATTTTGCTCTCCACTATCTCCTTCTGTCCTTCTCTAATTAATCCTTGCTCCCTAATGCAGCCTCTATTTCCCTCTGCTATATATAGTTGCTCTTACTCTAACCCTCCCATTTGGAACCTCATTAATAATGTTATTTTACCCATTTAACCTCCCAAGTTTAATTATCTCATCCTGTTTATATCTTTTTGAAGGTGCGGTCTCCAGAATAGGCCCACCCATTCCTCATGTCCCTGCATTAAAGAGGGGATTCTGGTAAAATTCACTTGCAGCTCCTAGACGATAACATGGTGACTCACTGTCATGAACATCATCTGGAAATCATTCTGAATGGGCAGAGGGGAGACCTCTTTCCTTGGCTCTCAGATTTGCAACTTAGTAAGAGTCTTGAAAAATCATTCCCACACAGTGATTGGTGTTCCAGTAATAATAATAAGAAGAACATAAGAAATGCCATACAGGGGGATTGTTACCTGCTGTTTGCTGCCTGATTGTGCTGAGCCCTTGAGACGCCGGGAGTGCCGGTTAGTGGATGAGGCGGAGCTTCGGGGACGTCCCTTCCTTTCCCTCTATAAGATTCTTGCTGCTCCAGGAGGCCATCGGGATTGTTACCTGCTGTTTGCTGCCTGATTGTGCTGAGCTCCAGGAGACGCCGGGAGTGCCGCTTAGTGGAGGAGGCAGAGCTTCGGGGACGTCCCTCACTCTTCCTCAATAAGATCTTGTTACTCTGCGGAACGCGGCCGCAGGCGCATGTCCGAAGGGGCGTGACCAAAGGAGCAGGTACTGATCCCTTGGAGCTCCTTCGGAGTCTGGAGGAGTCTTCATCTATGTTACATGGGGAAACGGAAGAAGCGGTCTTTGCCAGTGGCTGTGGCTAAGACCGTGAAAACATTTGGTCCTATGGATCGTCATCTGCAAGTGCTATCTTCTGAACATTCCGTGGTGGACTCAAATATGTCTTCCGAGACTGTGAGTACTGATTTAGACAAATCCTCATTAAAGGGTTTAACCCCGCCCAGCTTGTAAGGTGTTTTTGAGGCTGGAGTTCCTTCAGGTTTTGTTGACTTGGAAGAGCAAGCCTCTTTATCTTTTCAACAGAACCCTTCTCGGTTGAACACTTTAGATTTAAATATGCCTGCCCCGTTGCTGTTTCAACCTCCTGTGGTGACTTTGACGGCTCCAGATAACATATTGTTGCGCGACATCTGTGAGGTGGTCACTCGCACCGAAGTTTCGGTGCGTTCGACACTCTCCCAGATTTCGCAGTTTTCTAATGATGTTGTCGCCAAACTCACTGAGCAGGAGGCTAGTTTGCACAGATGTAAGACAGTTGTAAATAAGTTAGAAGGTCAGGTTGCTGTTGTACAAGCTGCTATTTCCTCATTGGTTCGAGAAAGTTCAGTGGTTCACCACCATTTAGAATCTTTGGAGAACACGGAAAGGGTAAAAAATTTGCGTTTCATTAATTTTCCTCGTACACATTACCTCTCTCCCTTGATATTGTTGCAAAAATACTTTAAAGAGATATTACTGATTTTGGATGTGGACTCTATTAAGTTGTCCAGTGTTTATTATGTTTCACCGGGGGTGCGGTCCCAGGTTTCTTCTCAAGATGATTGTCTTCAAGTGGCTCCTTTAGAGTCCTTAGATGTTTCTGCTTTTTTGGAAACCTCAGCAGACGTTATTTCTCAACGGGCCACTTTAATTGCCTCTTTTCTCTTACTTTCTGATAAAAATTTGATAATGAAGCTTTATTTCTCTAAGAAGAGTGCTTATTTTGTGGTTCTCCTATTCAAATTTTTCCCAATGTTTGTAGGGCCATCCAAAAGCACAGGAAATGTTTTCTGAATTTGAAACCTAGAACCTTGGCCCTTGGTGCTACTTTTTTCTTGAAATATCCTTGCAAATGTATTGTGCAATTTCAAAATAATGTTTGTTTTTATAGAACCTGTTCAGTTAGAGACTTTTCTGTCTGGGAAGGAGAATATAGGTTGAAACTGAATTTGCACGCAATTCTCTACTTGCTCGCTTAAGGGGTTTTATTTAATTATTTTTATTTTCCTGGGTCTCAGATGAAATTGTGGTTTTTCTTTTTTTTTCTAATGTAGCTTTCCCCTTGACGTGGACTTTGATGTTCCTTTTGTCATGTCTTGTGTTTTGTTATTTTTGCTATATTTGAGTTATATGAGTATTCTTGACAAGAGGTATTTTTCTGTACAAGAGTTATATATCTTGGACTGTATTGGAAAACTTAAAAAATAAAATTATAAAAAAAAAGAAATGCCATACAGGGTCAGACTAAGGGTCCATCAAACCCAGTATCTTGTGTCCAGCAGTGGCCAATTCAGGCTACAAGTACTTGTCTGGTTCCCAAAAGGTAGACAGATTCCATGCTGCTTGTCCCAGGGGTAAGCAGTGGATTTTCCCGGTCCACTTTAATAATAGTTTATGGACTTTTCCTCCAGGAACTCATCCAAACTTCTTTTAAAACTATCTAAACTAACAGCTTTTACTACATCCTCTGGTAACGAATTCCAGGGTTTGATAATAATAATAGTAATTTACTGTAAATTAAACTCTCCAATGCTGAATGGTTGATACAAAGTATGCCTCCTGAGAGATGAATCCTATTTTTTTGATTCACTGTAGCATCCACCCTAAACTCTTGCCAAGTCATTTTTAGAATTTTGTCGGAGTGGCTCAGTTCTATGGTTCCCCTACTCATCTGAGACAATCCCTGCTACCTGTACTCCAAAATGATTTTTATTTATTTATTTAGCTGCATTTATATCCCGCTTTTCACCGGGTCAAAGCGGTTGGGGGATACATTTAACACGAGGGGATATGAGACACATACACTAATACTTACAGGGAACATGGGCAATGGAGGGTTAAGTGATGATCTGCTCTCTCTTTTTCTTACCAGAAGGGCACACTCTCTCTTGAACATTTCTTGACATGAGTACCTGAATTGCCTGGTCTCCTCCATCTTCCCTAAGACAATTTCCAACACTTGTACAAGAACTGGATCAGTCTGCGTAAAACCTCTCTCTTACAAGAATTCTACAGCCAGGCTTTTTGCGGCTACCGTTAAATATCTGAATTGTGTGGCCACTATCCAGATAATCGCCGCCATTAATTGCATAGTGATGGTTTTCAACTGCTCTCCTGATAACTTATCTGGATGGTAACATAGGCTTGCCTCTTCACCAGCCTAAGCTATCTGGATAGTGGCTGAAAATCGCCACTATTCAGAGAATCGCCGTGATTATTCTGAGGATGGCAGCGATTATCCAGAATGGTAGCCAAGAGTAACACATCTGCCCCTCCCACTGCCACACCATCTGGGCATCCTACTTAGATATTTTAACTTAAGGGAGCACCAGGGCATTCTGAAGGGCCACAGTATCAAAAGGTTGAAGGGACTATAGTATGCTCCCTGTTCACATTTGGCCTAGTGTGATTTCAGGAGTTCTGGGCCAATACAATAAACTCCTTGGACAGTCTTCCCTCAGCAACTGCAAGCCCAGCCTGAAAAAGAAGGGGGTGGGTGGGATGATGGGAGCAGAGGCCACATGTCACTACATGCACAAAGCTTCTACCTTGGTTGTTACAAATGCAAATGAATTGCTCTACCTTTCCTCACTGCAGGCCACAACAGACCCTCTCCTTAAGTCCTCCTTCTCCTCTCATCTTAATGAATTAAAGAGCTTTGCAGAGTCTACAGCAGCTGCTGCTTTGCAGGCGGTTTCTTATCCTGGGAGCAGCAGATGGTGCTTTGTTCTGCCATCGTGCTTCCAAACCCAGGGAAGAGATCCAGCCATTGCCAGCACCAGAGCTAGAGTTTAGGAGCTGATCATATTCGCGCTCTTTCCAAGCCTAAAGTTTCCAAAGAGGCTATCATTGTAAAAACCCTCCTTAAGATTTAAGTACATGGAATATGGCTCTCTTTACTTTTTTTTTAGTATCTGGCCAGGAAAAAAAAATACTTTCTTTGGGTTTCCTGTTTTTCATTTCATTTATTTCATTTTTAAACCTCCCATCAGTAAACTAATGAGCAGCTTACGGCTCAACACGCATAATATCCTTAAATACATTATTTAAACACACAAAACAAAACAATTTACAATTATTAGAAGTCAATTACAGATTTAAACCCTAAAATGCAGAACGAAAGAAATGGGCTTTTAAACTGTTCTGAAATGTTAAAAGATTGCTTTCAGTATGCAAATGAATTCATAAACGTTTCCACAATGAAGACTCCCTCACAGAGAAGGAATGAGAGCTGTGGATTCCTTACAGGCCACAGAAGGTATAGATAAACTTAATAACACCTGGGAACTTGAACGCAAGGATTGTGCAGAGTTATGCGACAATGATGCAATTTCATTTGGCATTTCATGATTAACAGACTTAAAAACTAAGTATAAACACTTAAAACTTGTTCTTAATTTGAGTGGACGCCAAGGTGGATCTGGTAAGGCTGGAATAATATGTTCTTTTTACATAAGACCAAAAATGACCCATGTGGCTGCATTTTTGTTTTATTTTTTTTATTTTTACTTTTATTAACAGTAATGATTCAGTTCAAATTGTAAGAGTCATATCAATAACATCAACACACTAGCTTCTTCCTTATCAAGTACTGCGATCCTCAACAACAATGGTGTTCAAGAGAACCATTTTTAACCCTCATGAATCCTCACTCCCTTCTCCCTCCCCACAGCTGTTTATGTCACAACACTTGGTGCCTGATGAATTCCAGGCTCTCGTAAAGTCAGGTAGGTAATGAATGGTCCCATATAAAATCATGACTTCTCAAGGGGAACCCTCTTGGATCTCCAGCCACTGAGCGAAGGGTCTCCACACTTCAACAAAATGATCAACTCTATTTTGCCACAGGGCAGTCAATTTTATCATCAAATAAACATACTTCATGGAGGAGTAGCCTAGTGGTTAGAGCAACTGCTTGTACCCAGAAGATCAAGGGTTGGATTCCCACTGGCACTCCTTGTGACCTTGGACAAGTCACTTTGCCCTCCATTATCTCAAAAGAAAAGGCCTGGCAATCTACTTCCAATGATACACTGCCAAAAAACCCCAGAGGAAGCTGAGACAGCACTAAAAAATAAAACATTTTTTCATTTGTACCTTTTCTATCGGTAGCAACTCCACTATTTTCCAGGCATGCACCACTACCAGTCTTGCTGCTGTGATTCCCATTGCTAATAGTTTGGTCTTTCTTTATTAAGCCTTTCCCAGGTGTCTTACTAAGCAGTGCGACGGGCACTTGTTCTTGAATTGGTGTTTTAATTATGGAACTCAGAAACAGAAATACTTCCCCAAGAATTTCTGTATCTTCCTATAGTCCCACCACATGTTTATAAATGTGCTCTCTTGGCTCTTGTCCACACATCTTCTAGCATTTCTTTCTACCCAGTGTAGCAGGGTTGGATGTTCAGCACTATTCAGCTCCAAGCGCTCCCTGCAAGTACAGAAGGTTTGTGCGGGGCTGCGCTGGATGGGGCAGAGCGGGGGTGGTGCAAAGGAGGGGCAAGCAGCCAGGACGTACAGAGGCAATTCTAATCGTGCCTCTGTACATCCCCCAGCTCCGATCTATAAGCCTGGCTTATTCCACCCCGAAGGTGGAATAAGTGTCAGGGGCATCCCACATCATGTGTCGCACACCCCCACCAAATGGTCAGCCTGCCACACCATGCCTCTGCAGCCATGATCCGGCACACAGATGCCGCTGGTGACAACGGGACAGAAGGCTGCAAGGGCAGATGCACGCCATGGAATTCCAAGCTGTCCTGTGGATGGCTTATTGCTATGGTGTCAGGACGCCCCAGCCATGCCGTTCTGGCATCTGGATGGGCAGCTCCCCATTCACCAATCTCATTGGCATACAGGGAGTACCTGGATGTCCAAATCCCCAATTCTGCTATCACGGGTATGTCCGGGTCCCATGGTGGCAGAATTGGGTCCATTTCCCACACATCTGTTTTTTCCATGGCCAGTGCGGCCGGACATGCGGGAACCAGAATCAGCCTCCATGTGCACTGGGGTATAGTACCACTTAAAAGACATCTTATAGATGTTCTCTATCAAATTACTCACTATGACCGCTTTGGAGAACTGCTCACAATGTCTCACTGCTTCCAATTCCACATGACCTCCATATCCTCTTCTCACTGTTCCAATGCCGTGGTTTGTCATCTTCTTCTATTTCTAACACTTCGTAAAACTGAATGATGCATCCTCTTAAGTGATTAGAGCAAAAAAATTGTTTAAGGTCTGCTTCCATTACCCCAGCAATCTTGGTTTTCAAATAATGTCTAACATGATTATATTAGTATACATCTTTTGAACCAATACTCTATTGTTCCCTTACATCCTCAAAACCAACTGCCCCATGCTCCTCAACAAACTAACCCACACACTGTAGCCCCAGTTTCTCTCATCAGAAGAAACACAGAAAAATGACAGCAGATAAAGACCATATGGTCTATCCAGTCTGCCCATCCATTCCAACTACTAAACTCTACAATCCCTTATTTTCCTTTGACGATCCTCTGTGTTTATCCTACAGCATCCATCATGCCTGGAGGGAAATCCTCATTATACCTCAATGGGGTATATATTGTATCCAGAATAGCCTTTTGCATCCAGCAATCTCCCTTTCCATTTCTCCCAAATTACATCCTACTCTAGATTCACCCATTCCTTATTTGGCCTGCCCAGTCATCAGATTAAAAGGTTACAAAATATCTACAACACCATGGCTCGTTTGCTCGCTCACACTACCCTACTTCTATACTGTCTCCACTGGCTTCCCGTTCAGTTCCATGTTCAATTTAAGATCTTCATTCTAACCCAAAAAGTCTTTTACACTAATACCCCTGCCTTTCTCTCATCCATGATCATACCACATGCACCCAACCGTGTGCTGTGTTCAATACATACTAATCGTCTTTTTCTTCCCTCCTTTTTGCAGGCCACATATGAGTCCACAAGGCACTCAGCCATTTATTTCCTGGTTCCCAATTTATGGAATAGTCTACATCCTGAATTGTGAATGAAATCACCTGTCAAAACATTTAGATCTTCACTGAAAACGTATTTGTTCCTTGCCACTTTTGTTCATACTATCAGTTAAACCTGTCTTTGACCATCCCTTCAGCTAACTTGAATGCTGGTAGCCTGCATTCCCTTGCATCCTCTGCTATCTATTTCTCCTCCTCCCTCTCTCCTCCCCCCACCTTCCCTCCTGAGTTTTCTTGACCTACTCCTTTAGTATGAATGTCGCTCTCCTATCCTTTTTACTGGAGTTTCTTTCAACCTTATGACCTTTTGTCGCATTTTAATGTAAACCGCTCTGATTATGAAGAACGGTATATCAAGTTATTAATAAGCAATAAACACTCCTCCATCATGCTCCATACCAGGACTGCTCACAGCTGGGCTGCCTCATAACACATCTGGTTGTTAGGAATTGCCAGCCCTCCTTTATTTATGCTGGCTTCCTCTCTCAAATAAAATCAAAGATCTTCCTTTATAGTAGTGTGAGCAATGTACTGGCAGCACTGTGGGTAGGCTGTTGAATAGGTATATATATTGGAGTAAAGTCATCAAGCTTTATAGTAGCTATCCTACTTATCCATGATAACTCCACTGGTCCAAGTCTCTTGTTTTTATTGAACAGGGACCCATAATTTAACTCAGTTTATTTAGATTAAAAGACACGTTTATATCCAGATACCTAATTTGTCTCTTGTCCCATTTGAATAGGAATCTCTCTTTCAGTCTTCCTACTTCCTACCTCAGAAAGGGAAATATTAAGGATCTCAGATTTTGTGGAATTTATCATAATACCCTCTATCTTCCCATACATTTACATCTCCTCTAAACATCCTTCCAGCAACCTATCTGGGTTTAAAACAATAAAACATTCTCAATGAAAAAGACTCTCTTATTTAGTTATTTATTTCTAAAAATTTTATTTCACTACATCCTATGATTCCCCTTGCCCACTTTCACTTTCTCGATATCTAGGTTATCCCTAATACCCTCCATGAAAGGCTCCATAGCCAGCACAAACAACATGGGCAAGAGAGGGCACCCCTGTCTGGTGCCATGACCACACTCAAATGCATCTATATACCCTGTATTGATTTTCAAGTGGACCAAAGGGCTTGCGTATAGAATCTTCACCCACTACAGGAAGTTCTCCCCCAGGCCCATCTCCTCTAACACACTAAACATAAATGGTCAGTAAATTCTATCAAATGCTTTTTCAGTGTCAATAGAATTGAACCATAAGGTACTTCTTCTCCTGCATGCTCCATACTAAATTTAAGACTTTCTTTTGTTATCTGTCCAGGGATAAATCCAGGCTGATTCAGGACTAGGTGTGCAATAACAAGAGCAATCTATTAGCAAATATTCTCATTAAAAATTTTAAATCCACACAACTAATAAAATAAGGTGGGTAAGATCCTTCCCCCTCCCTGTGAATTAAGGTGACTTCTGCAACTCTCATGATATAAGGCAACTGGGTTTTCTCTAGAAAGGCATTATACATTTTAGTCAAGGGGTCCACCAGTTGCTTCTGGAATACCTTGTAAAATCTGGACATAAATCTAACTAAACACAGTGCCTTCCCTGAGGGAAGGTATTTTATAACTGAGAGAACTTCATAGGTCAAATTCAGAATACTCAACCTTTCTCTTTCCTCATCTCCCACCCTAGGAAGTCCAATTTTTACCAAGTAGTTCTTTATTTCTGCCTTAGAGGCCAGACTTTCAGTTCTTTGTAAAACTCAACAAAGCATTACCTATTCTGCTCTCTTTCTCAGATCAATGCAATTTTTTTTTCCATTTCACATTACATAAAAGAAACAAAATAGAACATGACAATATCAAAGAAACTAGCATATAAGGAATCAAACGAAAATATACAAAACACCATATTCAACAGTTTATCAAGACCACTTCCAGGAGGCGCTATTAAAGAAAAAACAAAACATAAGCCTGATAACAACCCGATAAGTCCACAGAGACAACCTAAGGTAAAGAAAAAAGGAAAAAAAAAAAAAAAAGGAAGAAGAGCCCCAAAGGTAAACTAACCCTTCCCCTTCAAAAAATCTAACAAGTGGTCAACTTCCCCAAAAGCATAACGCTTTCCTTGAAAGAATATATGACAATTACACGGAAATTTTAAGAAAAATTTAGCCCCAAGAGCCAAGACACGTGGACGAACCTTCAAAAAGGCTCTCCGATGTCTTTGTGTGGCCTTTGAGACATCAGGAAAGATTTGAATAGACTGACCACAAAATTTTTCGAACTTCTTCTTAAAATAAGCCCGAAAGATTTTCTGTCTATCCAAATCAGAGACCAACGAGACCAATAAAGTAGCTCGCGTAGGTATCTCATCCTGAGATGATTCCAAAAACTCAGAGATATTTAACGAAGATGAAGGTCTCAAATCCTCCTGTACACCTTCTACACTAACCTTATCTCCAATTAAACCCCCCGAAGAAAGATAATATATTCTCGATATAACAATTGAGTCAACATCTAATAACAACAAAACATCTTTCAAATATTTTTTCAAAAGCATAACAGGATCTAAATAATGTGTTCGAGGAAAATTTAGGAAGCGAAGATTCTTAGCACGCAAGGAGTTCTCCAGTTTTTCGTCTTGACGACGCAAAAAAGAAACATCTTGCACCAAAGTAGCCAGAACGCCTTGCTGAGAAGAATCCTTTTTGTGCTTCCTGAGAAGCCATCATCTGTTCTAAAGATAATAGTCTGGTTTCCTGGTCAGATAGTTTTGCCACAGTTTCCTTTGAAAAAACCGAAAGCTTTTGCAGGGAAGTGCCAAAAGCCGCCTCCATCCGAGACAGCATAGTCCATACATCCTTCAAGGATACGTCATCTGGAGGGGCATGAACCTCATTAACCCCGGAGAACACTACAGCCGACGGAAGTGGAGGGGGCAGTAAAGGAGTTGAAGAGTCAAGTCGCAAAAAGGAAGACGACAAAACAGGCTTCCCAGCATCTAGCTGAGCATTTCCTGATATCAGGGGCAATCCTACCATATTTTCTTTACTAAGATTGGTCGCAGACAAAACAATCTCATGAGGGGACAAAATGGGAGAAGGAGTACTCACAGTCGACACATCCACCGGAGTAATGTCTGAAGAACGAACAGCAGATGATAATCCTCCAGATTGAACATGGGCATCCATTGGGCCGGTAACTTTCACGGCCTTCATCTGAGCCGGAGGATAGCGCTTTTTCCGTTTTCCCATCAGCGGTTTCTCACACCGCTTCTGTGCGCCGAAGGGACGCCAAAGGGGTGTGTCCTGCCCCTTTGGTCACACCCTTTCGAGCACGCACCACGGGCACGCACCCGCTACCGCATCCCGCATAGGGGGCAGAGTAATATAGCCCCAGAAAAACAGCATCCCCAATCAGAGCAGCTGAAGCAGGTCACCGGACAATCAGGCAAAAGCAGTCACTCACAGCAGTCAGGAAACAAGAACGCCTCAAGGTCCTGCGTAGGGGGCAGAGTAATATAGCCCCAGAAAAACAGCGTCCCCAATCAGAGCAGCTGAAGCAGGTCACCGGGCAATCAGGCAAAAGCAGTCACTCACAGCAGTCAGGAAACAAGAACGCCTCAAGGTCCCGCGTAGGGGGCAGAGTAATATAGCCCCAGAAAAACAGCGTCCCCAATCAGAGCAGCTGAAGCAGGTCACTGGGCAATCAGGCAAAAACAGTCACTCACAGCAGTCAGGAAACAAGAACGCCTCCAGATCAATGCAATTTTATCGTTAATTCTTAAACTCTTGAACTCTTTCAATTTCCTAGCTATCAATTTACTCACTTTGTTTCACTTTTCAAAATAAATTATGAAACGGAAAAAAATGCAACAAGTATATCTCCTCAAGCTGCAGCTCCTTTAACCTGTTTCTGACTGAATGCAGCTTTAATTCTCTTTTACTTATCTGCCTATTCTTACGCTTCTCCTCCAAACATGCAAGTTCTGCTCTCACAGCTGCCACTTCTCTCTCTTTACTCTATTTCCACTTAGGACCCAGAGCAATAAATTTAACACTGATTACTGCTTTGAGGCACTTCCATATAGTGCTGGGTGATTGCTCTCCCTTATTAAAAATAAGATACTCCTCTATGTCTGTCCTAAAATAATTTTAAAGAAGGTATCATGCAGTTTTGAAGTTCCCTGATTCAGACGTTTCTTCTCTTCAAAACACACAGCCTGTAGGAGAAACTGGAGGAACTTTTCTGATAAGCTAAGTAAATCTAATAGAGAAGTATTGAAGTTATTACATGTTAAGATTGAAAAAGCTATATCAAAAAAATGGACGGGTGATGAGGATGACAGTGACCTGTTCCCAGAAAAATACAAGGGCCTTTACTCAATCCTCATCCTTCTTGACCTTTCTGCTGCTTTTGACACTGTTGATCACACGGGTGATCCGGGAAACTACAGACCGGTGAGCTTGACGTCAGTACTGGGAAAAATAGTAGAAACCATCATAAAGAACAAAATTACTCAACATGTAGATAGTCATGGCTTAATGGGAGACAGCCAACATGGCTTTAGACAAGAAAAATCTTCTCTTACTAATCTGTTATGTTTTTTTGAAAGTGTGAATAAACAGGTAGACAAAGGTGAGTCGATTGATATAGTGTATCTAGACTTTCAGAAAGCCTATGACAAGGTCCCTCATCAGAGACTTTTGGCAAAACTAAAAAGTCATGGGATAGGAGGCAGTGTACTATTGTGGATCAGGAACTGGTTAAAAGATAGAAAGCAGAGGGTAGGGCTAAATGGCCAATTTTCCCAATAGAAAAAGGTAAATAGTGGAGTACCCCAGGGATCTGTGCTGGGTCCGCTGCTTTTTGACATATTCATAAATGACCTGGAAAAGGGAATAACAAGTGAGGTTATCAAATTTGTAGATGACACAAAACTATTTAAAGTTGTTAAAACCCAAGAGGATTGTGGAAAATTGCAAGAGGATCTTGATAAATTGGAAGACTGGGCATCAAAATGGCAGATGAAATTTAATGTGGACAAGTGCAAAGTTATGCACCTAGGAAAGAACAACCCAAACTATGGTAACACGATGCAAGGTTCCACATTGGGAACCACCAACCAGGAAAAATATTTAGGCATCATCGTGGATAACATGTTAAAACCCTCCGCCCAGTGTACAGTGGCGGCCAAGAGAGCAAATAGAATGCTAGGTATCATAAGGAAAGGAATGGAAAATAAAACAAAGGATATTATATTATATTATATTCTTGAGGGATATTATATTCTTGAGGGAGGAGTAGCCTAGTGGTTGGGGCACGGTACTTCAGGCCGGAAGGTCGGGGGTTCAAATCCCACTAGAGGACAGCAACCTTGGGCCGGAAGGACTGGGGTTTCTAGTCCCACAGATGCTCCTTGTGGTCTTGGGCAAGCCACTTAACCCTCCATTGCCCATGTTCCCTGTAAGTATTAGTGTATGTGTCTCATATCCCTGCGTGTTAAATGTATCCCCCAATTGTGTTGTGACCGCTTTGATTGAAGGATAAGGCGGTATACAAAACTGTCTAAATAAATAAAAATAAATTATAATGCCTCTGTATCGTTCCATGGTGCGACAACACCTTGAATATTGTGTGCAATTCTTGTCACCGTATCTTAAAAAAGGATATAGCATTATTAGAAAAGGTACAGAGAAGAGCCACCAAAATGGTAAAGGGGATGGAAGGATACTCCTATGAAGAGAGGCTAAAAAGGTTAGGGCTCTTCAACCTGGAAAAGAGAAAGCTGAGGGGAACTATGATTGAGGTCTATAAATTAATGAATGGAGTGGAACGGGTAAACGTAGATCGATTGTTTATGTCATCAGAATATAAAAAGACTAGGGGACAAGCAAAGAAGCTACAGGGTAACCTATTTAAGACTAATAAGAGAAAATATTTTTTCACTCAACGTGCAATCCAATTCTGTAATTCGTTTCCGGAGGATGTAGTAAAAGCTGTTAGTGTAGCTAGGTTTAAAAAAGGTTTCGAGAAGTTTCTGGAGGAAGGTCCATAAACCATTATTAAAAGGGACCCAGGATATCACTGCTTGACCCAATACAAGCACTGAGGAACCTGTGTCTTTTGGGGAGACTGCTAGGTACTTATGACCTAGATTGGCCACTGTTGGAAACAGGATATTGGGCTTGATGGACCTTGGTCTGACCCAGATGTTGACTGGTGCACCCCTGCTGCAGGGTCATCTAGAAGTAAGGAGATCCTGGATTCTGTACAGGGAGAACTATTCCAGCAAATGGTAACAGAACCCACACATGAAGGGCCATACAGGACCTGGTGCTTGCCAATGGAGAAAATGTTTTTGATGTTATAGTGGGAGATTCTCTTGCATCCAGTGATCACCAGATGGTGTGGTTCAGTATTAGGACTAGGGCTTATAAAGTCCATTCAAAATTGAGGGTCCTAGACTTTAGGAAAACTAACTTTCCTTGAGGTATTGTCCCATCTTGGCAGTCATTAGTGGGATGGGAACAGCTGAGGGATGTAGAAAAGCAATGGACAAAATTGAAAGGAGATATTATAAAGGCAACAGACCTTTTTGTTAGGAAAGTAAATAAATGGAAATGGAAAAGGAAGCCACTATGATTCTTGAAAGAAGTAGCTGAAAAGGTAAAGAAAGAAGGTGGTCTTCATAAAATACAAGAGATCACAGAGAGAGGAAGTCAAACATCGATATTTGGAAAAACAGAGAAGCTAGCAAAGTAATCAGAAAAGCAAAGATACAAAAAGAAGAAAAAATAGCCGATGCATTAAAATAGGGGGACAAGACATTTTTCAGATATGTTAGTGAGAGGAGAAAGTGCAAAAGTGGTATTGTCAGAGTCAAGGTGAAGGGGAGGAATATGTAAAAGCTGATGAAGATAAAGAGAATTGCTTAACAAATATTTTTGTTTTGTGTTCACAGATGAAGGGCCAGCAGCAGCACCTCAGAAAACACCCACAAATAGGAATAGAAGTGAAGGGGATTTTGAATGGTTTTCAGAAGACTGTTTGTGAGGAACTAACTAAATAAAAGTGATGGAGCCGAATGGGATACATCCAAAAGTATTGAAGGAACTTGGGGAGGTTCTAGCAGCTCCACTGTCTGACCTTTTCAATGCTTCTTTAGAGTCGGGAGTGGTCCAGAGGACCGGAGAAAGACACATGCCATCCCTTTACACAAAAGCGGTTAGGATGAAGTTGAGAACTACATGCCAGTTAGTCTGACCTCTGTGGTGAGTAAATTAATGAAATGCTGCTAAAACAGATAGTGAGATTTCTGGCGTCCAATGGATTGCATGATCTGAGGCAGCATGGGTTTACTAGAGGCAGGTCTTGTCAGACAAATCTAATTAATTTCTTTGACTGGGCAACCAGAGTTGGACTGAGGGAGAGCTCTAGATGTGGTGTACTTAGATTTCAGTAAACCTTTGACACCATTCCACACAGGGGAATTTAAATAAATTGTGCACTCTAGGAATGGACCCTAAAGTGACTGACTGGGTTAGAAATTGGTTGAGTTGGAGGCGACAAAGGGTACAGGTAAATGGAGCTCTCTCTGAGGAGAAGGATGTTTACCAATGGTGTGCCGCAGGGATCTGTCCTTAGTCCGATTCTTTTTAACATTTTTGTTAGTGATATTGCTGAAGGGCTGTTGGTAAGGTTTGCCTGTTTGTGGATGATACCAAAATCTGCAATAGTCTAGATACCCAGGAAGGTATAGATAACATGAGGAAGGATCTAGCTAAGCTTGAAGAATGGTTAAGAATTTGGCAGTTGAGATTTAACACTAAAAAAATGCAGGGTTATGCATTTGGGCTGCAAAAATCCAAGGGAGTGGTACAGTATAGGGGGTAAAGTACTTCTGTCCACAAAAGAAGAGCGGACCTGGACGTGATTGTGTCTGATAATCTTAAGGTGGCTTGGATGCATTGGGAGAGGAAAGGCCAGCAAGAAAAAGGAGGTGATAGTGCCTCTGTATAAGGCTTTGATGAGACTTCATTGGAGTACTGTGTGCAGTTCTGGAGTCCACACCTTCAGAAAGATATAAACAGGATGGAGTTAGTGCAGAAGATGGCTACCAAAATGTTCAGTGAGCTTCGTCATAAGACATATGGGGAAAGATTTAAAGATCTCAATAAGTATGCAGAAATGCAATGCAATTTGTGCCTTTGAGTCAATGCTGACTCCTGGCAATCCAGCAGTTCCTGGGTTTTCTTGCAGTGTGACTAGAATTAGATTGCCAGGCCTTTCTTCCAAGGCAGTGGAGGGTTATGTGACTTGCTGAAGGCCACAAGGAGTGCTAGTGGGAATTAAACTCTCGTCTCTTGGTTACCAAGCCAGTGTTCTAACCATTAGATTACTCCTCTACTCCCTCAATATGTATACTTTTGAAGAAAGGCGGGAAAGAGGAGATATGATAGAGATGTATAAATCCTTCCGTGGCATACAGTAAATGCGCAGGAGGAGAGCCTCTTTCAATTGAAAGAAAGCTGTGCAACGAGGGGGCATAGGATGAAGGTGAAAGGAGATAGACGCAGGAGTAATATGCAGAAATATTTCTTTATGGAAAGAGTAGCAGATGCATGGAAAAGTCTCCTAATGGAGATAATAGAGACAATGACAGTATCTAAATTCAAGAAAACATAGGACCAACACAGAAGATCTCTAAAGGAAAAAAAGGGATCATAGTAGTTGGTATGGAAGGGCAGGCTGGATAGGCCATATGGTATTTTTCTGTCATCATGTTTCTATGTTTCTATCATTCATTAGGATGTCATTAAGTTTTCAAAACTGGAGGCTCCTCTTCCCTCCACAACTCTCCCCATACCATTGCATGATCAGACTAAGTAATACTGTTGATACCGCATCTCTTTACTTTTCGTCCCAACCCCCTCTCGATGCATATTAAATCTGTTCTTGAATAAGCATCATGGGTTCCCAAATAGAAGGAATAGTCATTCAGAGAAGAGCCACCAAAATGGTAAAAGGGATGGAAGGATACCCCTATGAAGAGCAGCTAAAAAGGTTAGGGCTCTTCAACCTGGAAAAGTGACGGCTGAGGGGAGATATGATAGAGGTCTATAAATTAATGAATGGAGTGGAACGGGTAAACGTAGATCGATTGTTTACATCATCAGAATATAGAAAGACTAGGGGACATGCAATAAAGCTACAGGGTAAACTATTTAAGACTAATAAGAGAAAATATTTTTTCACCCAACGTGTAATCAAACTCCGGAATTTGTTACCAGAGGATGTAGTAATAGCGGTTAGTGTAGCCAGGTTTAAAAAAGGTTTGGACAAGTTCCTGGAGGAAATGTCCATAAACCATTATTAAAAGGGACCCAGGATATCACTGCTTGACCCAATACAAGCATTGTAGAACCTGTATCTTTTGGGGAAACTGCTAGGTACTTATGACCTAGATTGGCCACTGTTGGAAACAGGATACTGGGCTTGATGGACCTTGGTCTGACCCAGTATGGCATATCTTATGTTCTTATGTTCTCCTAGGGTTCATTTTTCTCTAGCAATCAATCAAATCAAAGTTCTTTAAAAAAGCTTTTACATTTGTGCATGCCCACCCTATTTCCTGAGGCCTATCCCTTTGAATTATCAAATTTTGGGTTCAGTCTCAGATTAAATTGCCCTCCCATAATCAGTTGCCCCTCCATGAAGCACTTTGGTTATAAATTTCAAAAAGATGGAAGCGAGTTATTTTCTCCCAGTATCAATTCAACTCAATTGTGATCCCCATTCAGGGTAAGGTCTGCTTATCTAGACATTCTTTTGGATTCACGATTGTCTAAAATATATTTTATAAACTCCATATTTTGCATGTTCTTTTATAGCTTTCTGATTTCTGACAAGTTTTGCTATCTTTGGTTTTATCCACTCTTATATATCGTAACATCCTTTATTTCGGGATTGATGACCTTATAATGAAACCATTATGACTTGCCCAAAATGCGGCTACTTGGATGACTTCCAGTGATGTCACAGAAGACATGACTGCTTAGGTAGAGAGCTCCTTGGGAGAACAAGCAAAACCCTATGTACTAATGCATCAAGACAAGCCTGGGTCCCCAAATTGATAGTGAAGGCTCACCTGCAGCCAAGAACAATATTGCAAATGTCTGCCAAGAGCGTGACGGTGGATCTGAAAGCCCAAGCAAATGGCATGTTAGCTCCGAAATGGTAACTGTGAACACATATGAACACCAAGAGTCAGAGGAGATAGAACAGACCAGCCAGGAAAGTAATAAAGCAGAGATTACCAAGTTGAGAGCCAAACTCTGCAGATGGTTCGCTGAATTCAAAGGTGAATTAACCAGTTTTAAACACAAAATACAAACATGGATCAGTGAGCTGTGGTCAAAAATGGCAGACTTTGGCCAGAGAATACAGGCATACAGGCCGAGAACCGCCTGGAAGATCAGGAGGCGGCAATTGTTTGTCTGCAACAAAAAAGTGAGTGAGTCGGAGATAACCAATCTAGATATTTGGGACAAGCTCGAGCACCTAGAAAATTGAAGGAGCAATTTAAGACTGAGATGCATCCCAGAAACAGAGAGCTGTATGGACGATATGGAATTAACTAAGGAAGTGTACTCCACTATTATTGCAGCAGCGGGTATGGACAAGTCAAAGATGTGCTTTAAAGTGGAAAGAGCACGCTGAGATTTCGGCCTGTGTAGGGAGGGTAGTTCCAGAGACGTTGTGGCATGCCTGCATGAATATGCTACTAAGGAAGTGATACTGCAAGCGCCCTTTAAGTTAGGTTAGATTTAGTGGGAGGAACACTATGTAGAGGTGTTCTTAAACCTCTCATCAATAGCTATGCACAAAAGGAGAGAATTTCAAGAAGTCATGAAAAATGTTCATGTACAGAATGCGCACTACGAGTAGCTTTTTCCTTTTGTGCTACAATATTCTCTCTCTGGATTGAGTATTAAAGTAAAGGAAGCAGCAGAGAGTATGCAGAAGGCTGACTGGGAAAATCTACCCCAGATAGCAACAGCAGAAGATGTGGCTAAACAGAGGGTTAAATTATATCAGGTTCCAGATGGCAAAGATCGGGTTAAGGGGGTAAAAGACTCTACTGACAGCTTGAGGAGAGCACTGTAGACCTGGAGGCCATAGAGTTAAAGAGGACAGAAGAGATGGTGAACCTTTATGGGGCTGCAGCTAGGCCAAGTGCAATGAGTAGTGGACATTTGCATTTGATGTACGAGGGTTGTGACCATATAGTTGGCTGTGAGTGAATGTATGGCTGAGTGTGAGAAATGGTTGGGGAAGGCTGGTTGGAGGCATGCGGGTGGTGTATCTGTGGGAGAATAGTATGGGCATGTACAGAAATGGTGCAAGGATTGGAGGCACACTAGGCGGGCCCTCCATCCTGATGCCCCCCCTCTCTGGGGCCTGCAGCAGTGGCAAAAGCTCCCAAACCATGGCACAACGCTTACTAACACTTTGATGCTGCATTGCGGTTTCCTCCTGTGCACAATGTGCCTTTTCCTCCACCTCCGACGCTGTTTCCAGTTTTGGATTAGGATGGGGATGGAAATGGCACATTGTGCACAGGAGGCAACGACGACGCAGTACCGGACTGTTAGTAAGCACTGTGTTGCAGATTGAAGGATACTGCTGCAGGCCCCAGAGAAGGGTTGCAGTGGTGACAAAGGGTGCCCACTGAGGCCGGCACCCTAGGCGACTGCCTAGTGGTCGCACCAGCCCTCAACGTGTGGTTCTGTGAGTCACATTGTTTGACATGGGGTGTTGGTGGCACTGCTCTGCACTTGAACGTGGAGAGATGGGAGGAGAGATATAAGGGTGAGGGGACTACAAAGGGATGGTAGAATGTGGGTGCAGCTATAAATGGGGTAATAAGCATGAGCTTTAAGGTCAGATGGGTAAGGCAGGATGTGGCAACTGTTAATTTCTTACGTTGCTACTTGTAACGGCTGAGATCAGAGTAGTAACTCTAAATGTGTGAGGACTGAATGCTTATAGAAAAAGAGCATCTGATGTTTATAGAATTGTTATGCCTACAGGCGGGAGTTTGTTTTATTCTGGAGGCCCATCTGTTCAGCAAAGATGAACACCTCATCAGACACACTAAATCTGATTGTATTTGGATGGCCTTTAATGAAAAATGAATGCTGATTGTCACAAAGATGGTATATAAAAAGATTTAAATAAATAAATACATGTTGGGGCTTGCTTCTGCACATTCTATCATTCTGCTCTGAGAATATATAGCACCATCTAAAACAGAAGCGACTTTTACACCATTCCAGCTTAGACACCATGCCTGACCTCTGCCTGGGATGGTTACTCCGCACATAAATCACAGCAAGAGATTAATTCAGTATCTCACTGGAGCATGAAGACCTTCAAAGAGTGAGCAAAAAGCAGCTGATGATGCTGGCACAGTGAGTCCATAACCTAGGTTCTGTCAGTGTTGTCCTCTCTCATCTGAAGCTGTAATATGCACCACATCAACAGAGTGGAACAACAGAGAGCCAGCCCCTCCCAGAAACAGTATACCTTCCAAAGTCCTACAGCAACTCCTGCTAAGAACTGCACCAATAGCTGACTGTATACAACATTCTCTAGAGCAGTGTTTTTCAACCTTTTTTGTGCAAAGGCACACTTTTTTCATGAAAAAAATCACGAGGCACACCACCATTAGAAAATGTTAAAAAATTTACCTCTGTGCCTATATTGACTATATATAAAGTAATTCTCTTGAATAGGAATCAAACACTCACACCAACCCCCCTCCCCTGCTGGTTCACACCAACCCCCCTCCCCTGCTGGTTCACTCACACCACCCCCCCCCCTCCACTGCTGGTTCACTCACCCACCCCCCTGTCACTTACTCACCCCTCCTGCTGGGTCACTCACTCACTTACCCCCCCTCCCCTGCTGGTTCACTCACACCATCGCCCCCCCCCCCTTGCTGGTTTACTCACACCACCCCCCCCCCTCCACTTGTGGTTCACTCACACTCCCCCCCATTGCTGGTTCTCTCACACTCCCCCCCCCCCCTTGCTGGTTCACTCACACACACACACACCCCCCCCCCTCTGCCCAAGCCGCTGCTTCTGCTTTGTATAGAGCAGCGGCTGCACTACACTTACATTGAAAAGTAAAGAGAAACTGTGTCAGGAGCCCTCCGGTCATCGCAGAGCCCGAGGAAGTGATGTCATGGGGGCGGGCTCCTCACAGGCTGTCTTTCCTTTTCAAATTAACTTTATTGCAGCTAAAGTTAATTTGAAAAGGAAAGACAGCCTGTGAGGAGCCCGCCCCCATGACATCACTTCCTCGGGCTCTGCATGATCGGAGGGCTCCTGACACAGTTTCTCTTTACTTTTCAATGTAAGTGTAGTGCAGCCGCTGCTCTGTACAAAGCAGAACCAGCGGCTGCACTGCTATAGGGAATCGCGTTCGCGCCGCGGACTCCGGCACAAAAGCCGGTTTTTTGCTCTGGCCGCTCCCGATCTTGTGGCCAGAGCAAAAAACCGGCTTTTCAATGGCCGGTTTTACAACTGTGCCGGCAGCCGGCCTGGCCATGGAAAAACCGGCCAGGCCGGCTGAAAACCGGCCGGTTGGCAACCCTAATTTGTGAGCCGAGGCCACATGTTACGGATGAAATTGGAATTTTTCCCACGGCACACCAGACAATATCTCACGGCACACTAGTGTGCCGCGGCACAGTGGTTGAAAAACGCTGCTCTAGAGGCTCCTGCAAAGACTGGCTGTGACTACACACTGGGAGCGGTGTTAGTGCAATGAAGACACTAGCAAGATGCTCCTTTGGCATCTAAAGATGTTCACATACCAATGTTTGAATGATCACCTGTGCTAGCTATGATTGAATTTATAGCCTATGAAAAGTATACATTTGACACACTCACTATAGGCATCACTATGTTGTGTAAAGGAATGGCAGAGGCCACTTCCCAAAAATAGCTTGCTACCCCCTTTGAAACCCCAACCAGAACCAGCTTACACCTCTAAGCTGGTCTGGCTGGGGTTCGGCCTCACGTTTTGGCCTTGGTTGCCTCCTTCCTCCTGCCACCATGTGATTAAAACATCTGTTTGAACCACAAGCTCTATTTCTAAAATCACCTCTGCAGTTCAAACATCAGCTGTTTCAACAATAAGGGCCAGAGTGGTACAAAGGGTTAAACCATGCAGGGCTCTATAGATACAGAGCTCCATAGTTCAAGCAGAGGATGTTTCACTCACAGGCTGTGGGAAGGAGGAAGTGCCCATGGCTGGAGCCAATGAAAAAGCCACAGCCCCAGCCAGACCAAGTTAGAGGGGTTGGGCCAAAAAACAGATTGAGAGTTTGGGGAGAAGGAAGGACATGTACTTGGAGCAGTGCAGAAGGATGGGATTCAGGTATTGCTGGCAGAGTAAAAGGATGGTACTTGTGGGCTGAAGAAGGGGACAGAGCAGAAGGATGGTACTCATGCATGAACAGGGACTTAGTGACTGAGTGAAGGAGAATATCAGGAAATTAGGCATGTAAGAGAGGGACTGGGAATATGGAGGGGACAGTGAGGAACTGACAATTGGGTAGGTATGAGTGGGAGTTTGTTAGATGGGCTGACAGTATGAGTGAAGATGTGAGATTGGTGTCAGGGAAAGGGGATGAAGTTTGGGGAAAGTTTGAGACATACTGTGAAAGACCTATAGAGGGAGGTTGAGAGGCAGTGAGAAAAAATGAGTCTGATGTAGAGGGGTATCTCCAATCCCAATTGGCATCGGCAGCAAGGAGTGGGAACGCAGGATACTCCCGCTCCCTGCCACAAAGGCCAATCAGGACCAAACAAGAGACACCACCGGACCATTTAAAAACAGCAGCGCGTTTAGGCGCCATACCATCCGACCCTGAACGACATCAGCAGCAAGGAGCAGGAACGTAGGATACTCCTGCTCCACACCACCAAGGCCTATCAGGGTCCAACAAGAGACACCACTGGACTATTTAAAAACAGCAGCACACTTAGGCTTGCCCGCGCCAGAGGGCCCTTTGGCATGGCCCTTAGGCGAGGACTGTTGGCGAGGACAAACACCAACACCATGTTCTCTCTCCAAACTCAAACACAAAAAACTACCCTAGCCACTACTAATTGCAACCTCAACAACCTCATCCTGCTACCAGCAACAAGTCTCCGGACCCCTCAGTATCACATGCCAGCAGAAAGTCACAACAACATTACTCAGCAAGGCCCATACCAGCCAGATCACTGCACAGACTTACCCTCAGCAGACACTCTCCAAACAGAGAGTTCCAGTCAATGCAGCTACGAGAAGGTAATCCCCCCTCCCTCCCACAGAAACTCATCAACAGAAGCCACAACCAGCATCCATTTATAACCTTTTAACAAAGA
This sequence comes from Ichthyophis bannanicus, assembly GCA_033557465.1. NCBI lineage: Eukaryota > Metazoa > Chordata > Amphibia > Gymnophiona > Ichthyophiidae > Ichthyophis > Ichthyophis bannanicus. The sequence continues at coordinate 190,514,242 of CM066031.1, read as the reverse complement.
TAATTTCATTCATGACACCCTCCCACAACTTCTTGATGACTCAACTGACCCCAAAATCCTTACTGAGAACCGGAACAACATCACCAGAAAAGCAGCCATCGCCATCAGTACCACCACGCCCCCTCACACGAAACAACCCAAAACTGAATGGTATACTCCAGCCCTCTGTGATCTAAAACAACAACTCCATAAACACGAACGAAAATGGCATAAAACTAAAAACAATGAAGACAGACTCCAATATCTATGACTTCTGAATGACTACCACACTGCAGTGGACAAGGCAAGATGTGAATGCCACACTAAACTACTCAACTCTGCAATCAACCGACCAAGAGAGCTCTTCAACATTGTAAAATGACTGACAAAAACACCAACCACCGAAAACCAGGACATCACGCTCACCCCCCAACAACTGGTTCAACATTACAAACAACTGCATCCCCAACCAGAACTCCCACACCCCCTCTCCCCGATGAAGCCAGCCACCCAGACCGCTGGATCTCCTTCACCCAATATCACTAAAGAACAAATAGAAAACATCATATACATCTCTAAACACTACAACCTCCTCCTGGGATCTCTGCTGCGTCTCATGGATCAAGGCAACTGTAAAGGAACTCAGCAGTGCACTCACCAAAATCACACGATTAATACTACTACAAGGTGTCATGCCCACATACCTAAAAACTTCCTCCATACGTCCAACACTGAAAAAACCTACCCTGGACCCTTCTGACCCTTCATCCTACAGACCCATTGCCAGCTTACCATTTACAGCCAAGATCATTGAAAAATCTGTCCAACACCAACTTCAAGACCATATTGTCAGACACAACCTTCTGGACCCATAACATGGATTCTGTCCACATCATGGAGTAGAAACACTTCTTATCACCCTGATAAATACTCTAACTCAAGGAATGCAGCGCATCAACCAAGGCTTCCTATTAATCTTCTTAAACATTTCTTCGGTTTTTGACACTGTGAACCACCATATCCTCCTGCAACGTCTCTAAACCAACGAACTTCAAGGCACATCCCCGCTATTCATGTCTCAGAATAACCCCCAGAGCATTTCAGCCCTATCACATAACACTCCCCCCCAGAAAGAACATAATCAGAAGATTATCACTGTACATAATTTATACTTGTATATAGATATGAACTCAAGAGTTAACAATTGCATGACATATATAGTTTAAGATATTGTTATAATGTATTTTCACATCTTGTTCTCTGTAAACCGCCTTGACCCAGTGAAAGGTGGAGTGAAGGTGGATATGGGGTTGAAAATGGGTGAAAGTCAGACAGTACAAGGCTACGTAGGGACCAAGAGATAGAAGAATGGAGTGGAGGCCTGGGAAAAAGCTAGGGCTAAAGAGGGGATGAGAGGCAGTGGAAATTAGATAAGGTCAATAAACTGTTATTAAGGTAATCCACTGCTTATTCCTGCCTATATTTGGGAAATGTCAGGTACTTGTGACCTGGATTGGCCACTGTTGGTCGCTATGCTCCTCCACTCTATTGTGAAAAATTGCAAGAGGACCTTGAGAAACTGGAAGACTGGGTATGCAAATGGCAGATGAAATTTAGTATGGACAAGTGCAAAGGTATGCACTTAGGGCCCAATTACCATTCTGAAACTGCGGGAACTATACATCCCAGTGGGATCAGAATGGGATGCAACAGGCCTGGACATGCTGGCCATGCCCCAATTCTGTGCTGCTGGATGCACAGGAAAGCACAGTTACTTACCTGTAACAGGTGATCTCTGGGAACAGCAGGAATAAGTCTTCACATATGGGTACGTCGGTACCGATGGAGCCTGCACGGGAATACTCCCCAGCATCCAATCAGAAAGCTTTTGGGAGCATCCCTCGCGCCTGCGCACTGACTTCCCGCCTTTTCCACTTCTTCTCCTCAGTTGGGTTTCATAGCTGAGACAAAGGAGAGAGAGAGGAAAGGAAGATAGATAGATAGATACAACTCCTAGGGGAGGTGGGTGGGTTGTGAAGACTTATTCCTGCTGTTCCCAGAGATCACCTGTTACAGGTAAGTAACTGTGCTATCTCCAGGAACAAGCAAGAATGAGTCTTCACAGATGGGGACTCCCTAGCTGTAGATGCCAGGGGGAGATCCCATAAAATGCGTGTCCCTGGATCAGGAGTGCATTTTCCACACAGGAATCTCCGGCATCCCATGAGGGATGGAGGGTAGGAGTTGAGAAGAGAGGAGCTGTAAGGAAAAACAGCGAACCTAAGGACTACAGAAGAGGAGTCCTTGGTATGTATGATAAGTATCATTAAAATTATTTAATGAACAATTACAATATGGAGCTTACCTACTGGATTGTAGGAAGTAGAGAGCGGGATGGAGTCTACTGGATATGCAGTAGCGGAATCCTCAAGGTGACCTCACAGCAGTGAGGATGAAGGTCCAAACCTGGAATTAGCAGGAGACCCAGGTGTCAACTAGGGCAGGATAAGAACGGCAGGTCTTCAATGGAAAGCTTTATGGGAAAAGCTGAAAATTCTTTTAGGTACAGAGTCATTAACATTGAGGACTAAAAGAAGAAGACTGACCGATTTGGACAACTAGCCCAGTCCTAGAGGGAAGGAGGGGTATGGAAAGAAGCCCGTATTCCCAAGGAGAACAGATGTGTACTCAGAACTAATGAAGATGTACACTGTCTTTCCTAGCTGGTGAGAGATAGGAAAGATATTGAAGACTGACGCTTCAAGAATAGGGAGACTTAGGACAAAGTGGAAGCTGTTAGCACCACAGCAATGGTTGTGTGCATAAGAGCCCCCACATACCGAGGAACAGTATGAAAAAATGGAAGCCTACTGTCTGGAACCTCTAAGAAGGTAAAAATTTTTATAGTATAGACAGTTAGGGAGATAGTATGTAATACATATCGACCTATAAAAAGCCTCCCAACAGATACATATAGATATATAGGGGTATATATACCTATATATATATGTATATATAGATATGTGTAAAGATATATATATATATATTATGTGGGGGCATAATTATGCACACACAGCTTACAGACATAGGTATGTAGATGCATATATAGAGATATATACATACATGAATATGAGTCTGAAGATACATGTCTACCACTAAGCCCCATAAGAACATTCACATGGGGAATGTGAAGGGGAAAGATTCATCCAATAACAAGAGGGTGAAACCCACTTGACAGATATATAGAGAATCTATTTCCGTGGGCTAAGAGGATGAAGGAATGCAATCCAGTAAAATAACCAGGATGGTTGTGTGAAAAAACAGAGGACAATATCAGTCTGTAAAGAGCAAGTCGGGAGTCCTTTAGAACTCTGACATTGTAGATGGGTAGAAACGCATAGAGAAGATACCAGGAGGACCCACTGGAGGGACACAGGGGTATCATGCGTTACTAGTAGCCTTGGATATTCACGCAGAAAAAGCTTATATTCTGAATTATAACAGGAGACAAGAGGGTGTGGAGAACCCTCACAGTCATGGGAATGATTTATAAGCTTTTTTCTACTATATAGGATAGCCCTCAGAGACAAAGTTCAATGCTCTGTGCAAGGGCCCATAGTAGAAAACTTCTCTAAAGATTGCAGAGAGCATTGTGCAGGAGAATTATGAGATAAAACTGACTGAAGTCAGGTGTGTTGCCACATCCTAGGAAAAGGAGATGGCTAGAAAGAAGATAATGTGAGAAGCCTAAAGTGAGTAGGATTATCCAAGATAGATGAGGACTAGCTTGGAATCACTACTGAGGCTAGACAAAAATTGTGGAAGGAACCTGTGGAAAAGTACCAGTAGTTCAAGCACTGGAACTCCTGCATGCACAGCAGCTGAAAAGACAGCAGAGAGAATCTTCCTGTGCAAAACAAAGAGAAACAGACAAAGGGAGAGGAGATATTCCTGTCCCTGCCTGTTGAGTTATCTTGAGAATGTATTCATGGAAACAAAAGTCTACACTGGAATCTAGAGAAGGTTTTCAGTATGGTACCACTCAGTCAGGGGAAACCCTGGATGAGAGGGTAGAGAAAACAGGTAATTGGAGGGTGACTTACCCATATGGCGAGTCAGCTGAAGGAAAAAATGTTCCTGCTGGGACAGAAACTATCATGGGATAGTTGTAACTTCCCTTCTTGGTAGTAAGAAGAGGAGAATTCTATAACCCATGGACAAGAATATCCTGAAAGCTTAGCATACTGAAAAAGGAAAACCCCAGTGTAGAGTTTAAAGAAAAAACAGTGAACAAACTTCTGCTAGGAAGAAGTTAACTGTAGATTGCAACCTTCAGAACCTATGGTTGCTGGGTATGCTCAGACTGGCTAGAGTTTGGAAACTTCAGACTAGGACGAGGTGTCCCTTGCTTGGGTACATCTGGATGATGGGCAGGAGAAGAATGAAACCTTCTTTTCTTAGGGAAAGAAGGTTTGGTAGGACATTTCCTACCTACTGGGGAAGAAGAAGGCTTAGAATGGTCTCCAGAACCAGGGAAGTCAGTGGAGCAATGAGCAACCTGATGTAAAGCCTCCTTATTGAAGAGATTTTCTCCAGTACAAGGAGAATTACCCAGTGTGTGTTGTGCCCATCTGCTCAAGTCTGAAGCTTGGAGCCAGGCTCTACGACGTGCTCCAATGGCAATAGCAGAGGATCTGCTAACAGACTCAAAAGAGTCTAGAGAAGCACGAGAAACCAAGAGATATTCCGGCTATGACTAAGAAGCAAGGAATAGTCAGCAGCCTTAGGCTCTGACAAAAAAGGAGTCAAAAGAGATAATTTCTTTGTGACCTCCTGGAGTGTTAGACTCATATAAAATATATAAGAAATAATTCTTGATGCCAGCATAGATGTTTGGAAGGTTTGATGTCCAAAGGCATCAAGTGCTCTAGATGCACGACCTGGCGGATAAGAAGAATGCTTCTTCTTGCTTTTTACTTTCCTCATTGCTGATTCCACTACAATGGAATGATGGGGAAGTTGAGTCTTTTGAAACCCTGGAGAGAGGGGCACCTGATACAGAACATTAGTTGCTGTAGAAGGTGAGGGAACCCTTAAAGGTGATTGCCATATTCTTAGAAGAAGATCCTGCAAAGAATGATGTAAAGGAAGCATTATATTTTCCTTTTCTGCAGGAGAGCCTTGGTTAAGATCACAGCCAGGGATAGGAATAGCAAGAAAGGTTGCCATATCAAGGAGAAATTTCTGAAAAGAAGGATCTCCAATGGGAACCATCCCTGGGTAGGCTAAGGTTGAAGAAACAGCCTGAGCACCAGAGGATGTACTGGTCTGGTGCAGAAAAAGAACCCTACTAGATGGATAGTGATACTGGCAGTCACGATTTGAGGCAGTTAGTACTGCATCGTCTATGCCAGGTATTGATTCCAAACTAGGCATAGAAAGGATCGATGGTACCGATGTAACTGCAGGAATCGACATCGATACCGATACCAGCCGCTGAGGCGGAATCGGAGACGGTAATGTCATCGAGGCAGTCATCGGAGGCTGCTCAAGCGGTACCGAGGTAACCAGAGAGTCTTGGTGAATATCCTCGGTACTGCATATCCGGAAACGATAAGGGTCGGTTCCAAGACGCGTCGGTACCCAGTCATCTAGACTAGATATCGATTCCAGACTCGGCATCGAAGGGAGCGAGTCTATCGATGCATGTCTAGAGGGCACCGACGTCGGTGGTGGTATCGGCGATGCCGATACAGGGAAGTCACTCTGGGTCATATTGATCGGTCCCGAAGGTACCGAAGACGCCAGATGACGATCCCTGGTGAAGAGTGGAACTCTCGACACCGGTGCCGATGCCGGGGTATCGGTACCGCTCGAAGCGGGTGCCATCCCCGAGCATGGCTTAGATACAGGAAAGTCAATCAGGAACGTATCGATCGGTCCCGAAGGTACTGAGGACGCCAGATGACGATCCCTGGTGAAGAGTGGAACACTCGACACCGGTGCCGATGCCGGGGTATCGGTACTGCTCGAAGCGGATACCACCACCGAGCATGGCTCAGGTATGTTCTGTGAGGGGTGAGCCCCAGGAACAATCTGAAACCCCTGAAATGCTTTGGAGCCCGAAGACTCCCGCCAGGGTTTTAATGCCAATGGGGTCTTGAGGGCAAGGCCGGAGCCGTCATCATGCTTGGCATGAGACCTACCACTCAAGGATTGGGAAGTCTTAACAGACTGTTTGTGGGTTACCTGATCCTGTAAAGAAAAAACCGGTGCCTTCACTGCCGGAGTGAAAACGGTATCGAGGGAAACTCGAAAGAGGGAAGGTCTTCTCACAGTATTGCAGCCTGATGGTTCAGGGGAAAAAGGGTCAGGACCCAAACAGGTTAGACACCAGTTACTGGAGTCTAAAAAGAAAACTGTGTTTCCACAGTGAAGGCACTTCTTAGGAGAAGAAGGCTCCATGATGAAGAGGCCTTGTAGGCCCAAAACGTTAAGCAGAGGGAAAAATCTCTCTGAGTTTAAGAAAGAGAAAAAAAACCACCGGCGGTACCGGTGGCGGCGGGAAAAACAGCCGCGACCACAAGAAAACAAGAAATGAAGAATTTAAAGAAAAAGGTTTCTGCGGTGACAGGAGGACGTCCTGCCGGCTCTGCGGAAAAACGAAAACTGAGGAGAAGTGGAAAAGGCGGGAAGTCAGTGCGCAGGCGCGAGGGATGCTCCCAAAAGCTTTCTGATTGGATGCTGGGGAGCATTCCCGTGCAGGCTCCGTCGGTACCGACGTACCCATATGTGAAGACTCATTCCTGCTTGTTCCTGGAGATATTCCCTGTCTAGGCCTCCCAATGCTTCTGCATGGCAGCTGGTGCCATGGCGTCCCATCGCCATGGCATCAGGATGCCATGCAGAAGCTCCAGTCTGCCACGGTGATTGCAAATGCTGATTTCCCCGCTGCCTAACCCCCGATCGGGCTTGCAGAGGCTGGGATCGGGCTGCGGGGATCCCCAAGGAGCTGCCTACCTTGCCACCTGGCCCCTCTGTAGCTATCCGGCAGTAGCGGGGGGGGGGGGGGAAACATTCCACCTCAGAGGTGAAATCGGCCCTGTATGTCTGGGATCAGGGTCACGCCTCTGGCCTGCCCTCGCTCCTCCTCTGGCCCACCCCCTCCTGCCCCTATCCGGAGCTCCCTGCACATTTCCTCTATACGTGCGGGGAGCTTTGGAGTCTGAATCAGACCCAGGCGTTTAGCAAGGATATACATCCGACCCCAACATATATCCCCGCTAAACGCCACTCGGAATGACCCCCTTAGGGAAGAAGAACCTAAATTATAGTTAGAAAATGCAAGGTTCCACACACTAGGAATCACCGCCCAAGAAAAGGATCTAGGCATCATTGTGGATAACATGTTGAAACCCTCTGCTCAGTGTGTAGCAGAAGCCAAGAAAGCAAATAGAATGCTAGGAATCATAAGGAAAGGAATGGAGAATAAAACCACGGATATTATTATGCCTCTGTTACCACATTTTGAATATTGTGTGCCGTTCTGGTTGCCATATCTAAAAAAGGATATAGCAGAATTAGAAAAGTACAGAGAAGAGTAATCAAAATGATAAAGGGGATGGAAGGATACTCCTACAAGGAAAGAGTTAAAAGATTACAGCTCTTTAGCTTGGAAAGAAAAAGCTGAGGAGAGATACAGTATGATGGAGGTCTATAAAATAATGATAGAGGAGAATGGATAAATAAATGTACATTGGTTGTTTACTCCTTCAAAAAGTACAAAGATTAGGGGACACACAATGAATTTACAATGTAGCATATTTAAGACTTCATCAATTTGGACTATATTGTTAGGTCCATTACCTAACATCCAAATGAACCTTCATTTTCATTCCAGGTTGTACAGTAATGCGAGAAAACATGACAAAAACCAAGGTGATGAATACTTTCACAAGGCACTGTGAGGATTAGAACATGAGAGAAAGGGAGAATAAAGGGTAAAATCAGATAAGTGGATAAAAAGGCAGAGAAGAGAAGACGAGAAAAAATATAAAAAGGAAAGATCAGTATCCAAAAGATGTAAAGAAGGAAAGGAAGAATAGTATTAGGAGTGCTCAGTCTTTTAAATCTGCTATATTTTAAAATACTTGAAATTTAACTTGGCTGGGTTTTACTCAGGCAAAATGTTCTGAAACTGCTTGTCTCAATTACCAGAGGAGGGTTACTTCCTGCAGAAGCACTGGGAAGGACTAGATATCTGTGAACACCTGTGATTTTTGCTTTCCTTTTTGGACTTAACTAAGTGAGAGGACCTACAAAGCTAAGGTTACTAGGTTTTCCTGATTTTCAGGGATTGTCCCCAATTTTAGAGCTGTGTCTCCAACTCCCACCAGCTTGGCAGCCTTCTGTCCGTGATTCCAGTCATGGGGTCAGAGGCAATGTTCCCTCTAATTTTCTGTAGGCTGTGTGCGCATAAAATATCAGCTTTTGAAGGAAGGTTACATTTTTGTGCGCCACATAACGACAGTTAAAATTTGACTACACGTCAGAATACAGTATGTACGCCACATTAATTTTAATCAAATTAAAAGAAAATAGACGATTACTAAATGAAGCGGGAAATTTCTAGTAATTACAATCATAACTTTTAAATTTTAAGACGTCTGTGTTGTTTTCTATAAGAATCAGAGCCATAATTTTTGTGCGCTCTGTTGTAAAGTATGTGCGCTCGCTCGGCAAGGTGTGTGCGCGCGCACAGCTTAGAGGGAACAGTGCTCAGAGGGGATAAGAAAAAAAATTATTTTCAATTTAGTGAGTTGCATCCATTATCTTTATATTTTGCACAGTATGGGGGCCATGCAACAGTTTCTATCTGTCGATTTGTTTGCTTGGAAGTGATGTTGTTGCTGTCATGGGATGAATGGAGGAGGCAGGCTAATGATTTCTTTTCCTTCCTCCATGCTTTGTTGGTAAAAGTTAGAACTAAGGTGCTCCTTCTCCTCTCCATCCCCCTCCCCCCAAACATACACACACTTCAGATAAGTGTCCCAGATTTGCCTACAGAAAATCTGATAACCTTATACAAAGCTAGCCTCTTAGCTTGGCTACAAACGTCTATAACTGTACTTGCTAAGAATTTTAGTTTATTGGTATTTATTTGTTGTTTGTGGTGTATTTGTATTATTATTTATTTCTTTGTATTTGTTTTGTAATATGCTCTGCTTTTTTTGAATTTTGGGTTACTGTCCTACCCACTGCTTCTCACTTTCATTCTGCTTTTTTGCTGAATCGGCTAATCTCTCTGTACCTATATCTCTCCCCTTATTCACATATGAAGAAATTAACGCTCATAACTATCATTAAACTTGGTATCTTCCTTCTATCATGCTGACTTTTTTTATTGTAATTTTCAACTATTGCAAACATAAATAGTTACAGAATGAGAGGAAACAAGCAAGGACCAAACATTCCCCAGAAAGCAAATTTATACACATCTTAATTCCTCTAGTCCACATCAATGAGGAGAAATGGATACCTTAAATATAATTCAGATAAACATTTAACACATTCATGAAAAAAAGCAGCCGGTCCAACAACTTGAACAAACCCATTTTTACAAATCTGCAAGACTTAATCATGACTCTGAGAATATAGAAAATCAATTAAATGCGAATGGTCAAAGAAGCAATAACTCTTCCCACGATGAATCACAAGGCATTTACATGGGGACGTCAAATAAAATGAAGCTCCCAAAGCCAAAACATGTGGCCTTAACACAGGGAAAGCCTTAGGTCTAGTTTGAGTGGCCCAAGACACACCAGGGAAGATACTGATTCTTTGGCCACAGAATGGAATCTCTTTCCAAGGAAAAAAAAGACTTCAGAACTAAATTTTTAGCCATTTCTAGTACAAAGGAAACCACTAAAATGGCATGAGAAGTATCAGAAGAGGACTCCAGGAAATTGGATACAACAAAACTCTCCTCATTATTACCGACCTCATCTAACTTGTCCTCGAGCACTGACGCAGACCACTTACCACTAGGTAAATAATAAATATTACTAATTTGCATTACTACCAGATCAGATATTAACAAAACCTCTTTAAGGTGCTTATGGAATAGAATTGTTAGGGATAAGTACCGAGTCACTGGAAAATTAAGGCAATGTAAATTACGTGCCTTAGATGCATTCTCCAGCAATTCTATTTGCCAATGGCAATACAGACTATCCTTAATGAAAGAAATGGAAGTGGACTGCACGGTGCTCAGTTGGATTTCAAGCTTCCCATGCCTAGTATCAACAGCATCGAGTCTAAATTCCTGGTCCTGAAATTTGGCACAGAGTCCTTAGTAAAGTCCTGTAACTGTACCAAAGCATGTTTCAGAACTGCCTCTGTTCGAGAGACCACCGTCCAGATGTCTTTAAGGGAAATATCCCTAGCAGTTAGATCTTCAGGTCCCACACCAATTTTAGGCAACGGGAGCTGCAACGCCTTAGGCAACATTGCCTTCAGCAAAACACCTGGGCGTTGATTCAAAAGGTTGCTGAGGTGCTTGGGACAAATCGGCAGTTGCTTCTTCCGCAGGAGAACCCTGCTGTGTCATCAACGATAAAAAGTCTGGCAGAAGGGGTTGGGTTTTATTCCCAATAGGAGAGAGAGCAGAAAACGAATCAGAACTTACAGTAAAAACAGATGCTTGTCCAGAGGACCTTCCACTTTAGAGGATTCTACTGAAAAGGTAGATAGCATCACTTTCTTCTTTCTCCTTCCCGTACTTAAACACAAAGGGCCCGATATTCAACTGGGCAGGACTAAACACCGTAGCCACTTAGCCCTGCCTGCCAACCCCCAAACCCCGGATACTCACTTCTGCGGCAATAGAAGTGAATTTCTGGGTCTGGCTGTACTGCCTGGAAGCTGCCGAGGCTAACCGTGCCGCATCGACTTTGGATGCTGCATGGTTAGACTCGGCATCTACAAGATAGGCAACGGTTTTCCTCGCCTATCTTATAGGCACTGAGCACTAACCATGCAGCTTCCATGCAGTATTGGTGCTGCATGGTTAGTACCAGTCCACATCTCCACTCTGCCCTGGAATGCCCCCGGCATGCGCCAATGCTAGCCGGCTAGCATCGGGGCATGTGGGGGACTTAGTTGGGGATATTCAACAGCACTACCTGTGCATGTGCTGTCGAATATCTGGTTAGCAGGCATTTACACGGTTAACTGGCTGTTAATTGTGTACATATCTTTTGAATATCGGGTCCAAAGTTTCCAGCTCCTACTCCTTGGTGCTCCGAAGGGGCGTGCGCCCTTTCAGGTACGCGCCCGTAGGAACGTGCCTATGACTGCATCCCGTGGTGTGGGCCGAGGTTTTAAAGCACCAAATGAGACGTCACTCCACTGTGCCGAGAGGTGCCCGCAGGTAGGGAAGCCAGCTGCTCTGACGAGGCACCACTCTCAGCAACAGGAACCCTCAATTTATTCAGATACGTGTTGCTGAAACCGGTTATTGATTAGAATATGAGGCAATACTTATTCAGCGCAGGATTTTGACAAGTTGGGTAAACGCTCTGCGGGACGAAAGGCACTTGACTAATCTTAAGCATGAGATTAAAAAATCTTTTGAAAATCACATGAGATTAAAAAGTCCTAAAAATCTGGTCAAAATTTTATGTTAAAGAGTTAAAAATCAATCCGTTTAAAAGGAGGTTTTCAGGATCAAGTGTCCAAGTATGGTGTCCCCATGACGGTCAGCTCAAGAGTGTTCAGAGATCCTTTTCTCCTTTGAATAATCTACATGTGAATAAGTTTGAACCCACTGGATAGTTGTGGGATGCATGTGGAGGGTCATTTTATAACCGGGCACCTAGTTTTAGGCCCCTCTGAATATGCCTCTCAAGCCTATTTTATAATAGCAGGTGACTACTTTTCTTTATAAAATAGGGGCATAACTGGCTAAGAATGTGCGTTAAACCTAGGTACAAATACACCAACCCTACAGCTGGCCTAAATGACCACACCTGGATTTTTAACGAACAAGTTATAATATTTTATAACTTATGTGCATAACTTTGTGATCTGCCCCTGTGCACACCCATATCAACGGTACATACCATTGGCCTGAGGTGCATGCTTACAAAATAGCAATCGGCCAAAGTATGTGTGTAAAGACTCGTCCATGTGCTTAAGTCATTCAAAATGTATGAATTACCCGCATTAATGATAAGTAACTTTACACAGCTCCTTATAAAATTATCTCCATAGTGGCTGAATATTTCAAATGCTTTGCTAAATAGCAGAAATAGCAAAATACAATTTTTTAGAATAAATATACATATAACTGCCAGTGGTTTGCAGTCTCCATGTATATTCAGCATGTTTTTTCAAATGCTGTGGCCAGTGTTGATGAATATTGGCCCTATATTTATGAAAATATTTATAATGATAATTTTGTATTGGTTTATTTCAACTATTTCTGGATTCTTGCTATACCGCTTTTTAGAAATGTTCAAAGCAATTTGCATTAGTAAGTTAATAAGGAAGGAAGGGGTGTCACATAGCTAAAAAGAAAAGAAAATGAGTTGTTGCCTGGTGGAATAGGCAAATATGGAGTCTGTGAGGGAAGGAGGGGGGGGGGTAGTGCGGGAGGAAGGATAGGAAGGGGGGGAAGAGGGGATAGAAGGGAAAGAGAGGGGTTGTTGGAGTGCTATTGTCAACAGGGGAGCCCAAATGATGGCTCTGATTAGAAATGCCTCAATAAATGCTAAGGGCTTAAATCTTCCCCGCAGAAGACAACTTAAGGAGGCTGTGCGTTTACATCGGGAGCTGGTGTGTGTCCAAGAGACTCACCTCCGGATAGGCCATCATGGATTACTGTGGACTAGGCAGTACCAGTGTATTTTTGTGGCCTCTAAGAGAGGCGGTAGCAAAGCCGGAGGGGTTGCCATCTTGTTACATAACTTGCAGTTTGATTTAATTGGGGAGTCCTATGATGAGGAAGGGCAATACATGGCCATTAAAGGTGTAATACGATCCCAGTTAGTTACTGTGGTGTGTGTGTATGCGCCTAATCAAGGGCAAGGGAATATTTTTGACAAACTTGGATTGGAACTGTTGGGATTTGTGGAAGGGTCCCTTGTGGTAGCCGGGGATTTTAATGTGATTCTCTGCCCACGGATGGATTGGCAGGGAAGTGGTGGGAGAGGAGAAGCTGCACATAGGCAAAGCTTGAGGAAGTTGATGCACTTGTGGCAATTAGTGGAAGACACCCACTCAGGAGGAGATCAATGCTGGCAGGTGGCTAATCCGCGGGCTCAACAGTTTTCCTTTTACTTGCCTGCCCATAATTCCTATTCGCACATTGATCAGATCTTATTCATTCGGGATATGGGAGTCACAGCGCGCCAATGGGCATATGAACCCATCAACTGGTCTGATCATGGGCCAGTCTGGGTAGAGATGGAAGGTTGGGGGTGTCATTCAGGTCGTCGTTTTTGGAGGATGAATGACAGCCTCTTGCAGGTCTCGGAGGTTGCGACATCCACTGCAAAGTCTATTGAAGAATGTTTTGAACTGAATTATGAGGTGAAGTAGCCAGTCCTATAGTTTGGGATGCTTCTAAAGCATTTCTCCATGGTCGGTTTCTAATATGGGGTGCTAAGTGCAAGAAACAACGGCTCTGTGGCCTAGTTAGAGAAGGACCATGTGGGTAGTGGTGATCCACAGGGCTGGCGGGAAGTGGAAAAGGTGCTCACGCATGTGCACATTCTTCAGCTTGATGATTAGGCCTTGAACACGGCAATAAGCCAGGGAAAGTGTTAGCGTGGTACTTAAAAGCAAGGCAAGTATATCAAGTAGTAGATAAAGTTCGGCAGGAAGGAGGGAGATGGACACAGGAGGACATGGAGGTCTGGCAGGCATTCCAGCAATTTTACCAATGGCTATATGCTGGGGAGAAGACACCCACTGAGGAGGAGATCAATGCCTATTTGAGGTTGGTGGATTTACCTGTACTGAGGAAGGAAGATCGTGAAAGGCTTGACGCCCCATTACATTAGCAGAAGTGCAGGGGGTGATTAAAGGGTTGGTGGGCGAGGAGGCACCGGGGCTGGATGGGCTCACAGCAGTGGTTTATAAAAAATTTAGTAACACCCTGGGCCCGGAATTAGTCATGCTCTTTAATGGGGTTATAGAAATGGACGGCCTGCCTCCCACCATGGGTCAGGCAGATATTAGTGTATCGTTGAAACCTGGGAAAGATGCTACTAGCTGTAGCTCCTACAGACCCATTTCATTGATTAACACTGAGGCTAAAATCTATGGCAAAGTTTTGGTTAACTGACTTAGTAGCTGCTTGCCATACCTGATTGATGCTGATCTAACAGGTTTTATCCAAGGTTAGTCAGACGGCTGATAACATTAAGCGAGTGGTGAACTTGATATGGGTGGCCGGGCATGAACAGATGGGAGCAATGGTATTGGCGGTCAATGGTTCGACAGAGTAGATTGGGCCTATTTGAGGGAAATGCTCAGAAGGTTCAGGAAAGGGGAGCGGTTTATTCAGTGAGTTCAAGCGCTATATGCCTGACCCATGGCAGCAGTGAAAGATAATGGTGGGCACTCGGGGTTCTTCAACCGTGAGTAGGGCATGTGAGAGGTGTGCCCCCTTTCCCCCCTTTTATATGCCATGTCGGTTGAACCCTTTGCGATGTGTATCAGGGGCAGGGATAATGTGAAGGATCTTCAGGTAGGCAATGACATCACAAGATCTCGCTCTTTGCGGATGATATTTTGTTGCTTCTTCAGGACCCACAGAGCTCTTTGTAGACCTTCTTGGAGGAGGTGGAATGGTATGGGTGTATTTCAGGCTTTTGAGTCAACTTTACTAAGACCAAAGCTTTAAATTTGACTTTGACAGATGAGGAAGTCTCGGAGCTTCAGGAGGCATTCCCATTTCGATGGGTGGAATGTTCGCTGGTGTACTTAGCACTGATACAGGTAGTCTATATCATCTCAATTTGCCACTATTTAAGGCTGTATCCACTGATTTGGAGCACTGGGTCAAGTACCCAATTTCTTGGTTTGGCCAGGTAGCCTGTTTAAAAATGGTGATCCTTCCTAGATTGTTGTATTTTTTTCCAGAGTATCCCCCAAAGGGACTTAGAGAAGATTCAAAGGAAATTGTTCTTCTACATCCGGAAAAAGAGGCCTTCGCAAGTGGCAAGGGTGCTGTTGTATCATTCGCGGGCTCAAGGGGGGTTAGCAGTACCTCATTTCTACTGGTATTATATGGCCGCTCAGCTGGCTAATATAGTGCACTGGCAAGAGAGAGCGGGTTGCAAATGGGTGCAAATAGAAAGCCATTATGTGAGAGGGGTTCCCTTGGAGTATTTCATATGGCATGGAGGGCGAGGGGCAGAGGTATGCAATCCATTTGTAAGGCATGTAGAACGCTTGTGGCTTTGCACCAGTTGTTGTAGGCAGCTAATACCCACTCCTTCCTTGTTGCAAGCTATTCGGTATAACTCTGCCTTTGCGCCGGGGATGATGGATCCATTGTTTAAATGATGGGAGCAGCGGGGCCTCAAAGTGGTGCTACAGCTATGCCCAGAAGGGGAAACTGAATCTTTTGAGACACTGCAGGAGCGAGATGATCTAGGGCCTTGGGATCGGTATGGGTATTTGCAGCTGTGCCACTGGTTGGGCGGGAAGGAATGGGATACAGCAATAACACAGGGCCCTACTGATTTTGAAAGTCTGTGCTGTTACCAGGCTGCTCAGAAGTGGGTACTGTCATGCATTTATAAATTGTTGAACAAGCCCCAGGAGGGTAAGGCATGCCTTCAAATGCACTGGGAAGAGGATATATGGCAAAGTTGGGACAAGAGCCAATGGGCAACAGTGTTTAAGCAAGTTGGCAAGGGACATCTTCGTTCCATGATTCCCGAATACCCTGTTGGCAGGGCTGTGGGCAACAAGACACATATCGTCACATGTGGTGGAAATTCCCTAATTTGCAAAATTATTGGAAGTTAGAGAGGAAGTTCAAAAGCTAGTGGGAGGGGAGATATCTTGGAAGTTAGAGAATGTCATGATGTGGGTGGTTGGGGAGGGATGATGAAGGGACAGAGGGAAATTTGTGCGGATTTGTATAGTGGCAGCCCACAGTGAAGTGGCCTTGCATTGGAAGGCGGCCTGTTCCCCAACAGCAATCTCTTGGAAAGTTCGGAAGCAAAAGTTGTATATTATGGAGAGATTAACAGCCCTCAGACAAAACAAAATTGGTAAATCTGAGGATTTGGGCTCCATTTGTTAAGAAATATATGGTGTAAATTGTGGGGGAAGGTGGGGGGGAGGGGGTTGGAAGGAATTGATTGGCTTATATTGTATGCTAGGTTGTGATGGGATTATTAATGTTTAATATGCTGTTCTGCATAAAACCAGTGTTCTAATTTTATCATAAAAAAATAAAGTATAAAAAATGGAGGAAAAGAAGAGAAAGGGTTTGCTAAGAAGATAAATACATATTGACAAAATGAGACTGAGAGACAATGAATGGTAGGTGTGGGGAAGAATGGAGTTTTATGACGGAAGCAAGGGGGCGGGGCTTCCCTTTGCTCTCCCTTTTTGCCCAGTCTGCCATACTCTCTCCACATGCTGTGTAAACCACTTATCTCCCAGGGCTGGATTTAAGCTCATGGTGCGCATAAGCAGAGAAATGAAGGTGGGATGTTCTTCCTCAGAAATCAGAGGGCAGCTGGGAGAGCTCCAGTTTTTGTATGCCTCCAAAATTTGGCTTATATTGCCTATAACTAATCTGGCCTATTCCCCCCCACCAGTGTAAGCTGTTTTAGAGAGAGACATTTCAATTATCTTGTGCAACATTTCTTTCATTTATTTTCACATTTATCAAACACTCTTCCCCAAGACAGCTTCCAAGACATGCATTTCTACACAGGCAGCATTCGGGCTATAGATATACCTAGAACAGGCAGCCAAAATACTAAGTAGTGGATTAACTGGAAGTAAACCTGAAAAAAGCAGAATTTAAATGCAAATTTGGATGTCATGAGGGAGCCTCTTTCATGGAAGAGGCACAAGGACAATAAGGGCTGAAAACTGAGAAAATGAGTGCTTTGAAGCAAGGCACAAAGAGAGAAGGGTTTGAATGGAAAAGAGAAATCAAGAAAGAGCTGATTATACTGGAAACGTAGCAGTCCCTCTGTCATGCCCTACAGTAACCTCTGATGGGAAGGGCTCTGAGAGGAAATACCTGGTCATCTCTTCTGTTCGTTTATCATAAGTTTAATTTTGTACAGAAGTGTGTGCTTAGTACGCAGAGGACAAATGACTGGCACATCAGGCAAGACACTGAAGCAGTGGTTTAAACATGGGAATGTGCCAACCAAAGAGAAGAGCATCCTTAGACACACGACTAGTCCAGACAGTGGAAGATATCCTGTCCCAGCCTGGAATTAGGCACTGTGCTGATAGACAAGCGATCTTAATTAAGCATTGTAAGACTAGTAGTGTATTAGATTACTAATAAATGTTCTGCAAAGGAAGAGAGTGAGGAACTCAAAGGCATAATGAGCGGCTTATATTACAATGCAAAGATTCCCAGAGTATCACCAGGGCTGGCACTACTATCAGGCGAACTAGGCAGGTGCTTAGAGCACTGGCCCTCTGGGGGCACCTCTCCAGGGCCTGCAGTTGCAGCAGTGGTTCAAAAACCACGATGCACCCGCTAACATAAAGGCTGCATCACGCTTTCCATGGGCTCCTATCTGCCGCTTCCGCTCTCCTCTGAACCAGAAGTCTGCATCGAAGAGAGGTGGAAGTGGCAGGTAGGAGCACATGGTAACCGCGATGCAGCGCCGAAGCCTTTCCGCAAGCGCCGTGTTGGCAGACTTTGAGCGGCAGCAATGAGGGCAGGGAGGGCAGTGGAGGGGGCAGCAGGATGGAGGGCTTGCCGAGAGCAGCTCCATTCCTTGCACCAGCCCTGAGTATCACTGCTCTGTCTGCCGTCTCCCTGCAGCTCTGTGCAGGAAAACCTGGCCGAGTCAGCACTTCCTGCCTATTTCATGCCCCATCTTTCTCAAAGGCACAGTGCCATCAGGAAAAAAAATGGTTTGACATGAGTGATGCCTAAATCCTCACCAACTGTTATCATTAGTGAAAGGAAGTTTATTGGATTGCGTCAACCAATTTCTAATCCAGTTCACTGTCTAGGGACCCATCTCCAAGCTGCTCGATTTATTCATGAGCTTCCTATGATACTGTCCCACACAGGGGGAATGTGAGCAGTGGAGTGCCCCAGGAATCAGACCTGGGACCAGTTCTGTCCACTGCCTGTCCTACCTGACATTGCGGAAGGGTTAGAAGAAAAGGTCTGACTTTTTATGGATGACATAAAGATCTGCAACAGAGTGGAGTAACCAAATAAGTAGTGATCTTAAGAAAGTCTGAGGAGTGATCAAATACTTGGCAGTTAAGCTTTAGGATAAAGAAATGCACTGGAGTGCAAAAACAAAGGCGCTGTATATGATGATGGGAGAGGCAGATGTATATGCTTGACAGTTAAGATTTAATGTGAAGAAGTACAGTGTCATGCACTTGGGAAGCAGAAACCCAAGGGAATTGTATGTGATAAGGGGCGAGAAGTTGGTGTGCACAGACTAGGTGAAAGACCTTGGTGAGATTGTTTCAGAGGATCTCAAGGTGGCGAAACAGTGTGATAAGGCGGTGGCAAAAGCCAGAAGGTTGCTGGGTTGCATACAGAGATGAATTACCAGCAGAAAGGAAGAGGTAGCAAGTCGCTGGTGAGGTCTCACTTGGAATATTGTGTTCAGTTTTGGAGACCGTATCTCACAAAGGATATAAAAAGACTGGAAACGGTTCATAGGAAAGCGACCAAAATGATTTGAAGCCTGCGTCAGAAGACATATGAGAAGAGACTTGAAGACCTAAATATGTACACTCTGGAAGAGAGGAGGAACAGGAGAGATATGATTCAGACCTTTTAAATACTTAAAGAGTATTAACGAACAAACCAACCTCTTCCAAAGACGGGGAAGTTGTAAAACTAGAGGGCATAACGAAGTTGCAAGGGGGTAAACTGAAAGGCAACATCAGGAAATACTTTTTCACTGAAAGGGTGGTGGATGCTTGGAATGCCCCCCCAATGGAAGTGGTGAGGGCAAATACAGTGACGGAATTCAAAGTGGCTTAGGACAGACACAGTGGATCCCTTTATAGCAACAGGATAAAATCAAAATAATCATAATTCTCTTATATCTCAACAAATAGGGGTGATCTACATGGAGCGGTGGGTACACCCCTAAACAAAGGCATAGGGAAGGGTGACCTGCACGGAGCAGCAGGGGCACCTACTCTTAGCGCCTGGCTGGGCAGATTAGATGGACCATACTGGTCTTTATCTCCCGTTATAAACTATGTTACCATGTTACATGTATCAGGAGAGGGACCTGGGGTAAACTACTTGAGTCTGTACGTCAGGCACCTTCTTTGACCCTTTTCAAATCCAGACTGAAAACTGAGGTAAGGGGGAGGAAAGAGGAGGGGAAAGAAGGGAGGGGAGGGGGGAGTGGGGAGGGGAAGGAAAGGGAAAGGGGAGGGGAAAAGGAGAAGGAGGTAGAGGGAAGGAAGGGGGTAAAAACAAGGGATATGGGACCAAAAATGTGTAAAATAAAGTGCGGGACAATGGACACCAAATGAAAGAATTAAAAAGAAATAAAAAACGCACATAAGCCCCAATAAAGAATATATGTGAAGAACAATCAAAAATGATTAGAATAAAACCAGAAAAAAAAAATAAAAAACATGTAGAGCAAAAAAAGGGGGAAACTCCATGTGAAAGGCTACCGACATTTAAAAGAAAAACGAAAAGTATAAAAACATATGAAGATAAACGGAGAGAGGGAAGGAGGGGAAAATGGAGGGAGGGGGGAAGGAAGGGGGGAAGGAAGGGGAGGAGGGAGGGGAAGGAGGGGAGTAAAGGGAGGGAATAGGGGAAGGAAAGAAGGGAAAAGGAGGGGAAAGGAGGAGGGGGAGAAGGAGGGGAAGGAAGGGGATCGGGGATTGAAAGAGTAGGGTGGGGAGGGGGAAAAGGAAAGGAAAAAGTCTAAGGGCACGGAAATGACAGAGTGTGGGGAAAAAAGCTGTGTTCCCATGAGGTAATAAAAAATAGCATAAAATTAAAAATAAAACAGGGAATAAAAATTAAGGGAAGTCAAGCCCAAGATAAAAATAAAAAAACAGGAGAGGCCAGTTGCAGATCAGATGAGGGAGTCTAAAGACATTAAAATCCCCAAAATAAAAAAGTAAGTACAATGAAGTAAAAAAGGTGGGAGGGGATCTTAGAGAAATACTGCTAAATTGACTTCCTGGTTCAGACCATTGGGTTCCAGTGTCTGTAGTTCGTAGATGTAGTGTTGTTCCAGTTTGAGTAGAGTTCTATCGAAATTACCGCCTCTCCAATGAGGTTCTACAGCTTTGAGTACAAGGAACTTCAGATCATTGGTGTTGTGGTTCTTCTCTTCCCAATGTGCCACTAAGGGCTTCTTAGGTACATGTCTCTGCAAGCAATTTTTGTGTTCAATAATGCGTGTTTTAACTGGCCTCCTAGATTTGCCTATATATATCAAGTTGCATAGACAAAGGATGAGATATACAACAATTTAAGTGTTGCAGTTTGAAAAGTGATATATAAAAATGTTTTTTTGTAACGTTGGGCACGCAAAAATTTTTAGAGCACACTGAGCACCTTCCACATTTGAAGTGTCCTTTTACTTTGCAAGTTAACTTGGGTTTAGACAAAGCTGATGGAAGAGGGATGTTAGCTAAATTGCGATTACGTTTGTAGGCAATAGTCAATTGTCTGGAAGCAAAGGCTGTGGTAGTGGCCAAAAGGTGCCACTCTTGCCTTAAGATACTAGCAATTTCTCTAGATAAGCTGGAAAATGTTAATAGCAAATATGATCCTGTCCTGTGTGGGGTTCTCAGAGCTGAGAAGAAGAGATGCTCTGTCAGTAGACCTAATCTAACAAAACAAAGAGATAAACCCTGAGCCCTATAGACATCCTAAAATAAATTTTTTGTTGGATTATTTGCCTTGAAAGGAATCTCGTGGCAAACCCTCCTTTTTATTCTGTTTTAGAAGAGGGAACCCTCCTTCATATCACCACACCAAGGTATAATACCATAATTATCCTCAGACAATATAAACTAAGGCGAAATATTCTGAAAAGTACTTAGCTGCAGTGAATGTTCCACTTTTATCAATTGCCTGCAAAAAACTGCAACACCGCCATCGATTGCTGACGTCCAACGCTGTTAGCTCTGTTGCTCTTCAACAATTCATTCTCCTGGAATCTGCAGTAATTTCAAACAGTCTACTCTGTAGGTACTGTTACTCTTCAGAATTTGCTTGCTTAGAATCATCACATATGTGGAACGTAACCCATTTCAATGACATATAATAAACTGTACACAACGTCGTGTTTCAGACCTTGACACGCCCAGTCCTTCTTAATGTGTAATGCGTCATTATCCCACTTCCTGTTCCTCCACTTTTATATTCAAAGCCTGATCCCATGGTCGCAGGTCTGAGCTATCATTGGCTGTACTGCAAATCAACTCAGTTAACCAGACTCCACCAATCCAGGGCTAAATTCAAACCTCCAGGTTTTACTGTTTGCAATCGATAGATCCATGATTGTTCCTTGTACTGCAGATGTGACAAACGATCTCCCCCCCGAGAGTGTTTTGGGACAAAATCAAGAATTCGCCATTTCAACTCTTGAAAAGAATGGTCTAACTCCTGACAATGCATCGCCACTGGTGCTGAAAGAACTCTAGTATTAATCCGGGATCGATGCTCTTGTAATCTTCTCTTCATAGATTGCGATGTCCTCCCAACATAGTTTTTCCGGCAAGGACAAGTTATAACATAAATCACATAGTTACTTAAACAGGTAGTGCGATATTGACTGAAACTTCTAATCCCTGTCATTGGATCTTCCCAGTCTGGACCTTCCAAAGTAGTGGTACAGAAGTCACATGAGCCACATCGATAATGTCCTTTCTCAGAAACCTCTGCAGTATCATGTATTGTATGTATTACCAAATCAGCTATATTCCTCCCTCACTGAAACGCCATCATCAAAGGTTTCCTGAAGCAAGGGCATAAGGCCAAAACAGACCAATGTTTCTTTATTATGTTCATTACCATTGAAGTATTGGGCATATAGGGTAAGACCCCTACATAGGATAGTCTCTCTACAACATTGGTTAGAGCAGTGGTTCTCAACCTTTTTTGTACCGTGACCCTTTTTACCATTGGTCAACTTGTGATGACCCCCAATGATAAAATCAAATGCGTCGGACTTCCGGTGGTGGCAATGAGCTGAGTAGACGTGCGGTGGTCAGCTCTGGGCAATCTACCCCATAATTCTGCATATATCAACTGCAATAGTGGCTATCGCCCTCCTAGTTATAAAGTGCTCCAGTAAAGGGGAGAAATTGAGAACAACGAGAGAGATTGGAAACCCAAGAACATCTTGATGTCTGCAAAACCGCCCAGGCGGGAGAAGACCCGGGTCCCGGAGGCAAAAATGGCGGAGGGAGCACCAAGGAGCCCGGGAGCAGATGCTAACCAAACGCTGATAGCGGAGGTCAGTGCCGCCGTAGTGCGGGCTCTGGATGAGCGTTTCCGCGGACTGGCGGATCAATTGCATGCGATTCAGCAAAATTTTACTGACCTTACCGCCAGAGTGGAGCAGGCAGAAAATCGAATCTCCGGCGTCGAGGATACCCAGAGCTCACTGGTAGGCCGAGTGAAGGCCCTGGAAGACCTCGTGAAACACCAAGGCGACAAGCTCGACGATATGGAGAACAGAGGTCGCCGAAAAAAACTTCGCTTCATCGGAATTGATGAGAATGTGGCGGATGGGGCCCTCCGCAGCTATTTGGTGGCCTGGATTGAAAAGATCTCCGCAGGCAGCGTGGCCGGCCCCATCAAAATAGAACGCGCACACAGGCTGGGCCCGAGGCGTGACCGGGAGCGCAGGCCCCGCGCGGTAATCGCCCGCTTCCTTGATTTCCACCAGAAGGAGGAGGTCCTGAAGGCTGCCAGGGCTCATCAGTGCTCCACGTCGGACCCGGAGAAGATACTGGTATTCCAAGACTACTCGTTGTTGGTAAGCCAGCGACGCCGGGCATTCTCAGCGGTGTGCTCCCAGTTAGTCAACAAGGGGGTGCGCCTCTCCTTGTTATACCCCGCTAAGCTGAGAGTCGAGCACCAGGGGCGGACACAATATCTACAAACCCCTGCTGAGGCTCAAACCTTTTTGGCAGACCTGACTGGAGCTACCGAATTGGCCCCCTCCTCGTGAATACACTAAGAAAGCCCAGGAACAGTTAATCTAAGTTGCTGCGCACAGCAGAGGGGCCCGGAGTGAGATGTCGACTACCGCCGGGTGGGACTGCGGCGAGGAGAGCGCCCCGCAACAGAGACTGGACAGTACTTTTACTTTTACTTTATAATTGTTAGTTATTTTTAATTATTTTGTAGGGCGTTTTTCTTTTTTTTTTTTTTTTTTCCCCTTCTTTGTTTTCTCTTCTCTTTTTCTGTGTATGCATATTGTGGTTGATGATAATCATTTAGGGCCCTAAGCCACAATGCACTTAGCAGAGTGATATACAAGGGAGGGTCTGCTGATTTCCTCTGTTGAGCCCTACACCATGCGGTTTTCTAATAGGGAGATTACCGAGTGAGTGACTGTTAACCACGTCTTGGTGTCTGATGGTGGGGGAAGGCTCGCAGGCCTTCGAGCCCTGGGTCCTTCCCGCCCGTCCAATTTCAACGCGGATCTGGGGGCTCCTGGAGTACAAAGGCTCGAGCTGAGTACTTGGAGGGATACTTTTGACTGCTCCTCTGATTCTACGGGGGTGGATGTTACTGACTCCTCCGGGGCTGTGACTCCCTCCAATGGGGCTGCTATGCTTCGTGAGATCTGGGGAAGGGGCAGTACGGGAAAGCGTTGTGCACCTCCAGATACTGGCAACATGATTACTGCATGCCTGTCAGTAGGGGGGACTTCACTAAGGGTTTTTCGTTATTTTTATTAAGGGGTAAGTGATAAGGGGAATTATATAGACTGAATTGGGGCTTGTGGCTCTAGGCTCCATGAGAGGTGGCATGCTGACTTTTGAGCCTCCGACCATGGATGAAGGTTTCACTTGGCCCCACGGGGTTTTGTGACCTCAGACCCTATCCCTCGGAGGCGGGAGGAGAACGTGGGTTAAATTAATCTGAGTTGGTGCTGGGCCTACTTGACCGGAGGAGGTGGTGATATTTGGAGAAGTTCATCGGCCCAACGTGGGGGGGGAGGGGGGGAGGGGTTTTAAGTGGATCTCTGGAGGGGATTATCTAGGGGGTAGGCCCAATGCCACAGGAAGGGTGTTTAGCCTTAGGGTTAGGTTAGGCACTGGGGGGAATGGAGTGAAGGGTGGGGGGTGGGCGGAGCGAGGTAGAGGGGGGAGGTTGGGTGGGACAGTGGGAAAACGGGGGGGGGGGGGGGTCGGGAAGGGAGGGTCGCCATCTCCACCACGTACGGCCGGCTGGATTCGGTTCTCAGGGGGAAGGTCCGGGGAGACTCCAGGCTGGGGGGGTTTCCTCTGAAACAATACAGTCGGCAGATAAAATGCCCAAGAAGAACTTCTAGTGTGGTAAAAATTATATCTTGGAACGTTTGTGGCCTGGGAAGCCCCATCAAGAGATATAAAATACTTAAAGCTCTTGCAAGGCAGCGATGTGATATTGCGTTATTACAGGAAACTCATCAAACAGCGGAGGAGCATGCTAAGCTTATGCGAGATTGGGTGGGCCAGGTTTGGGGTGTCCCAGCAATGGGAAAAAAAGGGGGACTTGCCATTTTGGTTCATAAGAAGATACGGTTTACACTAACAAGACAGGTGCTGGATCCTCGGGGACGCTTTTTGCTGCTGCATGGTACGCTGGAGAATCGGTTGGTAATTTTGAGCAATTTATATGGTCCTAACACACCGGATCCTGAATTCTTCCACCGTCTGGCGGCACAGGTAGAACAATTACCGGAGGTGCCCTTGCTTTTGGGCGGCGATTTCAACGGGGTTTTTGAGGTAGGTCTTGACACTTCGAGAGATATGGGAACCCGAGAAAGACAGAATCTTTCCCATACGTTGCAAAGGTTTAAGTCTCGACTAGGCTTAGTGGACCCGTGGCGACTTTTGCACTCCTCGGAACGGGACTTCACCCATGTATCCCGAGCGCACGGAACAAGCGCCCGCATTGATTACCTGTTGGTTTCGGCGAATCAATTTGCATCTGTTGAGGACGCGCAGATTGGTCCGTTGGAGATTTCGGATCATGCCATGGTATGGATCGACTGGCATGGGGGAGGAGGCCTAGGCGGGACTCGCTTATGGCGGTTCCCCATAGAACTATATAAAGACGCCCCTTTTCGCCAATTCTTAAATCATCGGTGGCGAGATTTTGAAGCGAATCATCAGGGTCACAGAGATGACCCGGAATTGTTGTGGGAGACGGCCAAGGTGGTCCTCCGGGGGGACATCATTGGATATGTAGCGCGGAAGCGCAGACTACTGGCTGCACAGGTTGTTAGGCTCGAGCAACAGGTAGCGCATGCGCGGCGTCTCCACGGGCGCACCCCCACCTCCCACAATAGAAAGAAATTATGGGAACTTCAAGTCGTGTTAAATGAATTGCTCCATCAACGGGCGAAAAAATCCCTACTGTATTATAAATACAAGCTATACTGTTTTGGTGATAAGCCCAGTAAACTGTTGGGGAGATGTCTGAAAGGTCAGCGAGACTCGCGATTGGTGGCAGCTCTCCGAGATGACCAAGGGAAATTACAAAACAACCGGACGGTGATTAGCGCCATTTTCAAAGGTTTCTTTCAACACCTCTATACCGCGGAGGAGACGGCCACTACTAGCATGGAAAACTACCTACGGCGACTAGATTTGCCTAAGGTGACCGAGGAGCAACGTGTTGGTTTAGGGCACCCCATTACCTTACAGGAGGTACAGCAGGTGATCTCGACCGCGAATTGTTATAAAGCCCCAGGTCCCGATGGATATGGGGTTGAATTTTATAAGATATTGTCGGCTGGGGTGAGCCCCCTCCTAGTGGAAACGTTTCAGCGACGGGCGGCGGGGGGCGGTCCACGCTGGGGGGGCAATCAGGCCTACATCACCCTGATTCCCAAGCCAGGGAAAGACCCGCTGAGGGCTTCCTCATATCGGCCGATCTCCCTGTTGAACTTCGATATGAAGTTGCTGGCAAAGATTTTGGCGGAACGGTTGGCGGTCCTTCTGGGTGATCTAGTGCATGAATCGCAGGTTGGATTTCTCCGGGGGCGCTTTGCGGTACGCAACTTACATAAAATCGTAACGTCTATAGAGTGGGTACAACAGCACCAACTACCTTCCCTCTTGGTGAGCTTTGACGCCGAAAAAGCGTTCAACAGAGTTAGTTGGCAATATCTCCATTATCTGCTACCGCTCTATGGCTTGGGGACTTCCTTCTGTGGGATGGTGCAGAGCCTCTACGTGCAACCTACTGCCCGGGTGTTATGCAATGGGGTCTTGTCGGACTCGTTTTCTCTCTTCCGTGGTACCAGACAAGGGTGCCCGTTGTCCCCTTTATTATTTGTCTTGGCTCTGGACCCCTTAATTCGTAGCATAGAAGCCGACAGGGACATAAGGGAGGTGGTGGTTGGGACCCATGAGTTCAAACTATCGGCCTTTGCGGACGACATGCTGGTCCACTTGCTTGCCCCCAGAGAGTCGCTAGAGCGGCTAATGAGGGAATTCGAGGCCTATGGCAGCTTTGCGGGCCTCCGCATAAATGAAGATAAATCGGAGGCCATAGATATGTCGGGGCAACTTCGGGGCAGCTGGCCGGGGGAATTTCCTTTAAAATGGGTGGGTCAGACGTTTGTGTATCTAGGTATCGTTTTGACACGTCTGCCGCAAGATTTATATTACACTAACTTTGAGAAAATTCTAAATGGGATACGCCACCAGATGCGCGCTTGGAATCCTTTACCACTGTCCCTGTTGGGGAGAGTGGCAGCGGTCAAAAGGGTGATTCTGCCCCGAATTCTGTATTGGCTGCAGACTTTGCCGGTTTGGCTGTATCGTCGCGACCTCCTGCGCATGGAAAGGGAGATTCAGAGATTTCTATGGAGGGGAGCTAGGGCTCGTATCCCGATGAAGCGCATGATTGGGCCTTGGCGGGGTGGTGGTATTGGGCTGCCGGACTTGTGGCTGTACGCCCTGGCATGCCAGGCACGCCACGTAGGTGACTGGCTGGGCGAGACAGACATCTATACACCGAGACATCTGGAGACGGCGGCAGTGGCCCCACTTTCCCTGTTGGGTGTTCTGCATGCGGAGAGTGCCCAACTGCCTACTAGTGTTAAGCGCAGTGTGATGATGACATCCGCGCGACGCACATGGCAACAGCTGAACTGTTATTGGAACCGAAATTGGAGGAATTCGAGTTGGCTTCCCTTACGGGGTAATGTGAATTTTACGCCCGGCTCTGAGTCCCGCGGGTTCCGGTCTTGGTGGGCAAAGGGGGTCCGTATGTTAGGCCACGTTGTGGGATTGTCTGGTGCCTGTAAATCGTTTCCAGAACTGTGTGCTGAATACGAGTTGGAGCCCCACCACTTTTTCACATATCTCCAACTCTCTCATTATGTGACCTCGCTGCCCAGAGAGGGCCTCGAAGCGGACCGCTCAGCGCAGATCATTGAATTTTTTGGTCTCGGGGGGGACTCCCCTCCTTCGATAACGGGTTTGAAGACCCGGCTGGATTGTTTTCGGGTATTGCCAGATTACGGGAGAGTTGAGCAGGCCTGGGCAGGGGAAATGGGGCGGGAAATCTCGGTCGGGACCATTCAGAAGGCCTTGGCGCAGATTCCTCTACTGGTGGAGGGGGCACGGTGGAGGGAACTTCAGTATAAAGCCTTAACTCGTGTACACTTTTCCCCCCGACGGGCCCTACGGAGTCATGTCACTCAGGATGGGTCCTGCCCTCGATGTTCCGAACCCCTGGCGGATTTAGCCCACATGTGGTGGACCTGTAGGCGCATCCGCCCATATTGGGCACGTATCAGTAATTGTATAGTGGGGTTGTTGCAACAGCATTTCCCGTGGATGGGGTCTTTGGTAATATTGGATCAACCACACCTGTCTTGTCCCAGTGGGCGGGGGGCGCGGCTTCTGGTGCGCAAAGCGTGCTTGGTGGGGAAAGGCCCAATTCTCCGTAGATGGCGAGAGCGGCTCCCGCCGACTTTCCTGGAATGGCGCAATAGTTTTCACCAATTGATGCTGGCAGAACGCTGGAGAGCATGGAGCCATGTTAAACGATGGGCCACTTTTATGCTAATTTGGGAACCTTATATTCAGAATTTGGGGCCCCACTGCCGGAATGAAATAGTTAACGTGGGTCTCTAGAATGTTAGAGCACAAGTGGGGGCGCCCGTGGGGATGGAGCGGGCGACTCTTCCTCCTGGGAACGAAGCTGGCTGGTGTGCTGTGGATGGAGATGGCGAGGGGTTGGGGAGGGTGGGGAGGGGGGTGAGGTTTTTTTTTTTTTTTCCCTATTATGTTTAGTGGGGGGGGGATAGGAGAAGCAAATAAAAATGTAAAACACTGGTTTCTTCATAAGGCACGGTTTGTTTGCTGTCTTTGAAAATTGCACATGTAATTCACCCTGCGGCAGGGATAAGAGTACACCCGGCCGGGGGTTCTTTGCCTGATACTGTGTTCATTGTTATTTGTTGATGATCTATAAATAAAGTTTTCAAAAAAAAAAAAAATCAAATGCGTCTCTCTTCCTTTACTGTTTAACGCATTGTCGCTGTAATCATTTGTTGAATTATTAATATATTATAGGCCTTTGCATTATGTTTTTATTTATAACATTTACTTATTTAAACCACAATAATTAATCACAATAACAAGTAACAATATTTGATTTCAAAATTATGATTTTGTAGTCAAATCACTAATATGAAATAAAATGATTTTTTCTACCTTTGTTGTCTGACCAATTTATTCTCTGATCATGCTGGTCCCGATCTGAGGCTTCTGCTTTCCTGTCTTCTCTTAGCTCTCTTTCTGTGGTCTATGGTCCGTCTGCCATTTCTTATCTCTTCTTTCGTTTTCTTCACTTCTTTCCATCAGCCTATTTCCAGTCCCAGTAACCCTCCCAATTATCAGCCCCTTTCCAGTCCTATCCCCCCATCAGTTCATTACCAGTCCTAGCCTCCACTAATCAGCCCATTTCCAGTCATAGCCCCCCCCGATCAGCTCATTTCCAATGCTAGCCTCCCATCAGTCCATTACCAGTCCTACCCCACCCCATCAGCCCATTACCAGTCATAGCCTCCCCTAAGCAGCTCATTTCCAGTGCTAGGCTCCCCTAATCAGCCCATTACCAGTCCTAGCCTCCTCTAATCAGCCCATTTCCAGCCCTAACCTTACCGATCAGCTCATTTCCAGTGCTAGCCCCCCATCAGTCTATTACCAGTCCTACCCCCCTATCAGCCCATTACCAGTCCCAACCCCCCCTTAATCAGTCCATTCCCAGTCCTAGCCTTCCCTAATCAACCCATTACCAGTCCTAGCCCCCCCATCTGCCCATTACCAGTGCTAGCTCCCCCATCAGCCCTTTATAATCCTAACCCGTACTGTCTCTCCCCTCTGTCCAGCATTTATCCCCTATCTGTCCAGTATGTCCCCCTGTCTCTCCTCTTTGTCCCTGTCAGCCCCCTTCCCTCCCTCCCTCCATGTTATCCCCCTCTGTCCATGTCAGCCCCCCTCCCTCCATGTCAGCTCCCTCCCTCCCTCCATCCATCCATATCAGCCCCCTCCCCCTCTGTCCATGTCAGCCCCCCTCCCTCCATCCCTGTCAGCCCCCCATCTGTCCATATCAGCCCCCCTCCCTCCTTGTCAGCTCCCCCTCTGTCCATGTCAACCCCCCTCCCTCCCTCCATGTCAGCCCCCTTCTGTCCATGTCAGCCCCCTCCCTCCATCCCCCATGTCAGCCCCTTTGCAGGTTCCCTGCCCCTCCTCACCTCTCCCCATGTCTGCCTCCCTCTGCTGCAGCCGCGGCTCCCTGTCCCTTAGGGAACCGCGGCTGTCCCCGAGAAGCCACTGCGGAGCCCTTCTGTCTCTAACCGGACTCCGTGCAGCATTGTCCCGCCTCCAAAGGAAGTGGTAAACAACTTCCTTTGGAGGCGGGACAATGCTGCACGGAGCACATCGAGAGACAGGAAGGCTCCGCAACAGTTTTACAGGCACAGCCGCGGTTCCCTAAGAGGCAGGGAGCCGCGGCTGCATTAGAAGGGAGGCGGTGAGTTTTCCGCTGCCGAGAAGTGGACTTGGCAGCAGCAGCAACTTGTGCGCTTTTTACAATTTTTTTTAACTTGGCGGAGTGAGGCAACCCCTGCTAAATCCTGTGGCGACCTCCATGGAGCACTCCAATCCTCCCAAACAACTGAATATATATAAAATATGATTCTAGCACCACTGTAAATAGCCCACCCTGTATATAGCTCAAACAAATCAAGCACCCAACACATCCCTCACACAACTAAGTTTTATCCTCACTGCATGTACAACACACACACTTTACCTGATTGCTTGCTGTGATACCACCTTGATTATTAAGATAAGGCGGTTTAGAAATACTATTAAATAAATAAATAAATAAATAAAATAATTTGAGAACTCAAAAGAGGTGAAGGATTCTCCTCCAGCACCCTATAATATTTCACATCTGATAGATGAGCAAATACTGTCTGTCTAATTATAACTTCTTTTGTCCTGCAGTACGATGGCTCCACCCTTTGTCTGTCCGACAAATACATAAATCATGTTGTGTCCTCAATGATCGCAAAGCTTGCCACTGAACTGTAGTCAAATTGGAAAATGTAGCTGGTGACTCATTTTCCAATATAGATAAATCCTGTAAAACAAGACTTTGAAAAGTCGAAATAGCTGGATCTATTGGTCCCGGTGGAAGCCATTTCGACCGAGTCCTACAGACCGAATCATCCTGAACCATTGGATGTGAAGTACTTGCAAAAAAATGTGTCACCTGTATCTTGTGGAAAAAACGATGTAAAGCAATCCTCATCCTAAAGGCATCATAATTCGATGAAGGGACAAAAGATAAACCCAGATCCAAAACTTCTAATTGTGTTTTTGGCAGAGCCTTCGATAACAGATTGATCACTGCTGCCTTACATAGGAGCGGGTCACAGGTCCCCTCCGACCCTCCCCTTGACGGTAGTACTGTGGTCGGCGGGATCAAGGGTGGCCTCTCGAAAAAACCTGTGCCGGGTTCGGACCCTCCATAGAGGCCAAACCTCCTGTATGAGGAGTGTCGGTAGAATCACTACTAATGTCCTCTTCTGTATCTTCAAAAGTAACTTGCTTTGATTGATTTTTACCATCTTTGTATTAATTACGCCATGTGTAAACTTGATCCTTTTCATAATCTGTAGTGTCCCTCACAAATTTCTTGATTTTTAACTGTCTCAAGGAGTCTTTAAATTGTTGTAATTGGAAATCATATGTCTCCCAATCTGCAGTGAATTTCTCTACAGTCATGGTCTGCTGCAACTGTTGCTCTAAAGAAGTTAATTGCCCTTGTATATTTGTTTCTTCCTTTGACAGCCGATCAGTCAATAAAGCGATTAAATCAAGCCCACATTTGTTCAATATATTATTCCATGTGTTATAGAAAACCTAGCACGGCTCTACGAATACACTCACTGGGATAACCACATTCTTCAAATCTCTGTAGCGTTGCATTCAAAATCTTGTTCTGATGTGCAGAGTCTCCATATTCTCAAAAACTGACTTACGGGAAGATTCTGTTTTGGAGACCTGTTGTGAAAGCTGTCAAACCGTAATAATGAGTTCCTATCTTTTTTTTTTTTGCGATGAAAGTCAGTCATGAAACCCTGCTGATCCTTCTTTATTATGATGTCAAGGTAGGCAATATGACTCAAACTGTACATGCCTTCAAACTGCAGGTTCTCGTCCAGGGAATTCAGCCACCCAAAGAAGTCAAGCAACTGAGATTTTGTGCCATCCAAAACCATTAAAGCATCATCAATGTAGTGTTTCCATAGTTTGATCTGGGCTTGAAAAGGGTGCCTCGTAAGGAACTTCTCAAAATGAGCAACAAATAAACTAGCCATGTCTGGGGCCATGGACGAACCCATTGCCACTCCTTTTATCTGTTTATAAAAAATACCTCTAAAATAGAAATTATTCTCTGTCATTGCCAAGGATGTCATTTTTGGTCCCATATCCCTTGTATTTACCCCCTTCCCTCCTCCACCTCCTTCTCCTTTCCCCCTCCCCTTTCCCTTTCCTTCCCCTCCTTTCTCCCCCTCCCCTTTTCCCCTCCCCTTCCCCCTCTCTCCCCCCACCTTCCTCCTGCTCGCTCGCTAATGCTTTACTTTGATTGACCATGCAGCCATACCAATAGCATGTTTATATATTCTTTTAAATGTTATTTACCTTTTATATGGACACTCCCCCTCTTTTTTTGCTCCACACATTTTACACTTTTTTTTATAGTCATCGTTTTATTCCTGGTTTTATTTTGATCATTTTATGATTGTTTTTTTATATATATTTTTACTGGGCACTGGTGTGCGTCTTTTATTTGTTTTAAAGTCTTATATTTGAAGGTCATTGTCCTGTTTTACTTCCTTTCTTCTCTCTTCCCTCCCCTCCCCCCCTTCCCCGTCCTTCCCTTTTGCTCTACTTTGATTGTCCATGTAGCCATTCCAACAGCATGTTTAGATGTTTAGTTACTCTGATCTGGTTGGCAACATGTAATACACAGACTTCCGTTCCTACGTTCAGCAGTGCAATGAGCCCCTTTATACAATGATTTTTGGTTTTCCAAAATGTCCCTTTTGGGCCGAATTTGTTTGTAGGTTTGCCCACAATTTAAATATGCATGCATGAGGTTATTTGTATCCACACCACCATTTATAATGCTTTGATTTTCTAGTCCTATCCTAGCCCCCCATCAGCTCATTTCCAATCCAAGCCCCCCATCAGCCATTTCCAGTACTATCCTAGCCCCCCCATCAGCCCATTTCCAGTCGAAGCCCCTGCATCAGCCCATTTCCAATCCTATCCCTCCATCAGCCATTTCCAGTCCTAGCCCCCCCATCAGCCATTTCCAGTCCTATCCTAGACCCCCATCAGCTCATTTCCAATCCAGGCCCCCCATCAGCCATTTCCAGTACTATCCTAGACCCCCATCAGCCCATTTCCAGTCGAAGCCCCCGCATCAGCACATTTCCAATCCTAGCCCCCCATCAGCTCATTTCCAGTCAAAGCCCCAGCATCAGCCCATTTCCAATCCTAGCCCTCCATCAGCCATTTCCAGTTTTATCCTAGCCCATCAGCCCATTTCCAGTTAAAGCCCCCCCATCAGCCCATTTCCAGTCCAAGCCCCACCATCAGCCCATTTCCAGTCCTAGACCCCCCATCAGCCATTTCCAGTCCTATCCTAGGATCCCATCAGCACATTTCAAGTCCTAGCCCCCATCATCCATTTCCAGTCCAAGCCTCCAATCAGCCCATTTCTAGTCCAAGTCCCCCCATCAGCTCATTTCCAGTACTATCCTAGCCCCCCATCAGCCCATTTCCAGTCAAAGCCCCCGCATCACCCATTTCCAATCCTATCCCTCCATCAGCCATTTCCAGTCCTAACCCCCCCATCAGCCATTTCCAGTCCTATCCTACACCCCCATCAGCTCATTTCCAATCCAAGCCCCCCATCAGCCATTTCCAGTATTATCCTAGACCCCCATCAGCCCATTTCCAATCCTAGCCCTCCATCAGCCATTTCCAGTTCTATCCTAGCCTATCAGCCCATTTCCAGTTCAAGCCCCCCCATCAGCCCATTTCCAGTCCAAGCCCCACCATCAGCCCATTTCCAGTCCTAGACCCCCATCAGCCATTTCCAGTTCTATCCTAGGATCCCATCAGCCCATTTCAAGTCCTAGCCCCCATCATCCATTTCCAGTCCAAGCCTCCAATCAGCCCTGTTCTAATCCAAGTCCCCCCATCAGCTCATTTCCAATCCTATCCTAGCCCCCCCATGTGCCCATTTCCAGTCCTATCCTAGCCCCCCATCAGCCCATTTCCAGTCCAAGCCCACCCCAATCATTCCATTTCCAGTCCTAGCCCCCCATCAGCCATTTCCTGTCCTATCCTAACCACCCATCAGCCCATTTCAAGTCCTATCCTAGCCCCCCATCAGCCCATTTCAAGTCCGTCCCCATCAGCCCATTTCAAGTTCTAGCCCCCCAATCAGCCTATTTCCAGTTCAAGCCCCCCCAATCATTCCATTTACAGTCCTACTCTAGCCCCCCATCAGCCCACTTCCAGTCCTAGCCCCCAATCAGCCATTTCCCATCCTATCCTAGCCACCTATCAGCCCATTTCAAGTCCTAGCTGCCCAATCAGCCCATTTCCAGTCCATGCCCTCCCATCAGCCCATTTCCAATCCAAGCCCCTTCATCAGCTTGTTTCCAGTCCTATCCTAGCCCCCCCACCCCCGAAGAGCCTCGCACCTCTCTGAGCGGTTTCAGAATGAGCCTGGGAGACCTGAAGCCCTGGCTCACCTCTGCACATCACCAGAGTTAAGAGCGGCTCTCAGCACGCTTCACGAGAATTCAGCTACCAGAGTGAAGAAACACGCCGCTCTTCACTTTGGTGCTGTGCAGAGGCGAGCCAGGGCTTTGGATCTCCCAGGCTCCCTCTTAAGTTGGCCCTTTAAACAGAACGCATGTGTGGACTGAAGTTCTCATGGGGCCCCCTGAAGCGCAGGGCCCTGTGCGAACAACATTCTCGCATGGGGCTCCACAGAAAATGAAATCATGAATCAAGATCGCACCATCACAGCGGCAGGTGGGAAGGAGGTGTGCAGATGCAGTGGAGCCTCCCAAAAGCTTCCAATAGAAGCTAGGGAGCATTCCCACATAGGGCTCCATCAGGACGTCACCCATATACGAGTACTCATTTCTGCTTGTCCACAGAGAAATATTTGTTTCATGGAAAGGGTGGTGGATGTCTGAAACGCCCTCCCAGAAGAGGTGGTAGAGTTAAAAATAGTAATGTGTGGGATAAATAAAGAATTCCTTAATCGCAAGAGGATGGAAACAAAGCACCAGGTTAAACTATATACCGCAACACTCCAGCCCAAAACAGCAGTGTGCTTCTAGAAAGATGGGGGAGGGCTGTACCTGCACAGAGGAACAGCACCCTAAATGAAAGCACTGGAAGAAGCCTGAACAAAGATGCTGTAACCCTAAGGCAAGGAATTGGAAGAACATGCAAGGGGCAGCAATTACAAGCCTTGACTAATGGTTAATACATAAACAAAGAAAAACAAAAAGGAAGGTACTTGCAACCTGGAATGACCACTGTTGGAAATAGGATACTGGGCTTGATGCACCTTTGCTCTCACCCAGTATGGCATATCTTATGTTCTTATTGAAGAAAATGAGGTGATAGTCCAATAAAAATGTATAATCGTATATTCTTCTCTTTTTGTTTTGCTTTATTTATTTATTAACCACTAAAGTGGAATAACATAGCAACTCAACCCTTGACAAAGGCATGGGGGAGATAGCCCACTAGTTCACATTAACATTTCTGCCTTTTTTTCTTTCTTGATACACCACTGTTCTTTACAAACAACAGAGTGGTTTACAGTATAAAAATACAGCATATAATAAACATAAGAGCTACAACAGTTTCCACAAAGGAACACTTAGGGGTATGTTTACTAATCAGTGGTAGTGGCTTCTGTGCGATATCGGAGCCGTGGCCCCATTGAATTCAATAGGGCTGCGGCTCCAATATCACACGGAAACCACTACCGCAGATTAGTAAACATGCCCCTTAAAGACAATATACTGTATAATAAAAGAGAAATCAACAAAAGGGAAACAAAGGAAGAAAAGGCTCTGAAAGACCCCCAAGCTCATCATTGGACTGAATTTGTTTTGGTTTGTTAATTGTTGTCAAATTAACGTATGTTTTATATGCGATGTTGTATATATGATTTTATTACACATTCAAATTGTAAACCACTTAGATCCAATTTAATTCTCTGGTGTTTGGATCATTGTTTACTCATACATTGTTAGCAGTATACCTTTTGGATCAATGTTTTGTGCTTCTTTGTAAATTTTGTATTGATCTCTTGTTCTTATTATTGTTTCTAATGTAATCTGCTTAGAATGGTAGATGTAACAGAATTTAAATGTTTTGGGGGATATTTAAAGTGATTAATGCGTTTATCAGATCTGTCAACTGTGTTAATCACGCTGACTGGGATTTTCAGCAGCAGTAACACAGTCAGATCAAGGAACATAAGGGCTTGTTTACAAAGCCGCGGTAGCGGTTTGCGATCGTAATCGGAGCCGCGGTCCCATTGATTTCAATGGGGCCGCGGCTGCGATCGCGATCGCGAACCACTACCGCGGCTTTGTAAACAAGCCCCATAGTCTTAAAATGGGCCTGCACCTTAATGTAACAAAGACAAAGATCCCGACAACTGGCAAGATCAATAAGTTTATCATTGATGGAGAAGAAATTGAAATAGTTGACAATTTTAACCTACTTGGACCAACAATCAATAAAGAAAGGACAAGCAGCTAAGAAATCCAGCAACGCATTGCTCTTGGCAGAATAGTTGTGAAGGACCTAGATAAGATTCTCAAGAGCAGAGATGTCTCTCTCCATGCAAAGATTTGACTTGTCCAAGCCATGGTATTTTCAATAACATCATATGGATGTGAAAGTTGGACAGTGAAAAAGATAGACAGAAAGAAAATCGATAACTTTGAATTATGGTGCTAGTGACGAATACTGTGTATACGTATCATGGACTACTCGAAGAACCAACCAGTCAGTACTAGAGGAGATCAAACCTAAGCTTTCCTTAGAAGCTCAGAGGACAAGACTTTAACTTTCATACTTTGGACACATCATGCGAAGAGAGAGATCATTAGAGAAAGACATCATGCTTAGTAAGGTTGAAAGTCAATGCAAAAGAGGACAGCCAACAAGGAGCTGGATCGATAGAATAACAGCAGCTATGGGTGCCAGTCTGTCAACAATGAGCTGCCTGACTGAAGACCGAACACAGTTTAGATCAACTATCAGAGGGTACCATGAGTTTACATCAATTCGACAGCACTAAACAACAACAACAACACCACAGTCAGTGCCGCTGAATATCCAGGGGTGGAGTGAAGACGGCATCCAGTGATAATCAGGCAGTGGCTCAATTTCGCCACTGCCCGGTTATCGCTAAGCAGCAAAAGTTAAGCACTTTAAAGGCTGGCCTAACTTTTGCCCCTGCCCGGTTTGCTTCATGGCTATCCAGCTGACCCAGATTTTCAATGCCGGTAGCTGGATATGGCCCTGGCATTGAACAGCCAGGTCTAAAGTTCAGCAGCAGCAGCAGCTAGTCACTTTAGCAGTGTTAGCCACTGCTGCTGAATATCAGGCCCTAGAGGTTTAACATTGGTAAGCTACAAACATATTAAATGAAATGCAATAACCTTGTGTAGTAGCAATTACAACTCTAACCACCATGGACAGACTGGATGGGCCATTTTGGTCTTTAACATGCCACCATCTATTATACTGTTATGTGCCCACACGGTGCAGAGGCTGCATAATGAACCTGACATCTATTTACTGCTCCATAAACTGATTAACTCCATAAATAAAAATCTCATTCATTTTGCAGCAGAGACATATTGTCCTGTCTGGTTGTGTATCCTCCAGTGAGCTGCTGATGTAAACAAACAGAACATTCCCTCTTAGTCTGTACTTTTAAAGGTACAAGGATTTGCAGGCCAGCAATATAGGACAAGCTGCCAGCTCACTATCCCCTTTTGCCTTTGAGAGGGCAGACTCAGAGGGGACCTCCTGATGTTAGAAATTGTTTGACAGAAGCTGCAGCATCAGAAGGAGAGAAACAGAGAAAAGCGTGGACCGGGGGCTGGATCCTTATGCCTGGGACCATTTTTGATCACAATCCAACCTTGTTTCGCAGAAACACGCTCCACTCTTTGACCCATTGTGACCTTAGCTAAGCATTGTGCCTCCTCTGCCTACAGGTAATACTCACTTCCTCTTGCGCAACTTGTAATTCTCAGTCTTCAGCAGATAAAGCTTCTTGGCGAAGAAGACAGTCATCATGAAGAGAAGCAGCACCACCAGGGCCGCCGTGCCCACAGCTACGCACATCACCTGGAAATCAGTGATGATTGACTCACACCGCACCCCTTTGTGCCAGATATAGTCCTGTGTGTTACACCTGTAATGAGAAGCAGAAGATAAGACAGGGCAAGCAGGTCCTTTACTGCCAATCGGGTTGAGCCATGGAGTGATGGGAAGCACTATGCGTGCACTTGCCTTTCATTGGGGTTTCTATCACCTTTCTTCCCCACTCTCTCTCCTCCACTTCCTCCTCTATAACATCACTTCCGTGTCTCCTGCACCTCTGATCCTTTCAGTATCTTTAGCACTCTCTCTTCTGACCTTCCTGCCACTCTCCATCTTCTGTCTCTTCCCTTCATCGGGCCAGAACAAGGCTATTAGATGCTTTAGGCGAACCTTCAGCTTTGCTCCACTTTCAATTAACTTTCAGGTCTCTAGCCTCTTACCTCTGAGAATTTGATAATTAAACTGATTAATTTCAATCACTCCAACACCACTTCTTCCAGAATGAACTTGTAAAAATGCATAATTGGACATCAACTTTTAAGTATTCAGCTTAATATACAATATACACATAATGGGTGTAATTTTAAAACAGGGCACCTAGATTTGGGGTTTGGAGAAGAGGCGTCTCTTGTAAG
Source organism: Ichthyophis bannanicus (assembly GCA_033557465.1). Lineage (NCBI taxonomy): Eukaryota > Metazoa > Chordata > Amphibia > Gymnophiona > Ichthyophiidae > Ichthyophis > Ichthyophis bannanicus. The sequence goes on along the minus strand of CM066031.1, from coordinate 190,475,228 downwards.
CCTATTTTATAAAGGCACATAGGTACCTATGTGTCTTTATAACATACTCGCTTAAATCCTGCCGAAATTGCATCTAAATTGAAAGAACTGACATTACACCTGCTTGAGAGCTTGAAAAGACATAAACATCAGCACATACTTTACATGCATACACGTGTGTAACTCATGGCTCAGCCTATACTCCGCCCAGATTCCTCCCCTGAGCACGCCTACTCAACAAATACATATCTTCTTGCACTGCGCCTACTTTTAGGTATGACCTAATTTGATAGGGGCAAACAAGGGGAACACCCCACCTGCAGTAGAACCAGCCAAAAGGAAAGCAGGAAAACTACATGCTATTGGATAGACTGGCATTTTATTGGTGTCTGAAGATAGCCCATGTGTTTTGGCCAGTGGCCTTCTTCAGGAGACAGCGACCTCAAAAATTATGTATAAAGCATAATCAAACAAAAACAAAAAATGTCATTAAATAATGATAAATCAAAAAAAGATTTAAAAACAATAATAAACTGATCAGTAAAAGATAAATAAGAGTATGTATAGATATAAACTTTACATATATATATATATATATATATATAAAAGAACCAAACACATACTAGATGATAAATAATAAAATCAATAGAAGACATCATATATTCATCATGATGTCCATCATCTAATCAGTAATAAATACTTAAATGATTAAATACATAAATAAATTAAAAATGAAATAATACCATAAAATGAATAAAGGTCATATGTGAAAGTGCCGAGAATTCTAACGATACTGGTAGTGAAAATGTGTCAAAAACCTTGATACATAAAGTAACACCAATTTGAGAAAGACACCTAAGAAGCGCTCAATATTGTTGAAGACAATTGCTAAAATAGCTGAAAGAGGGAGAAAAACAATAACTTATGGTTTAGGCACTTGATATACCGCCCTTTACTATGTCTATCAGGGGTGTTTACAGATATATGCTAACAGGCACTTTTTTATTCCCTCGTCTCCGAAGGGGACATCTCATTGTAAAGAAACTCTGGGAGAGATAAGTATAAGGATTCAGAAGTACACAGGAAACCAGAACATAGACCATCCAAGTCTCTAACGTGATGGGAAGATGGGAGAAGTCCAGTCATAGACAATATGTTTGTAAAATTAGGAAACAAACATTATATTTATAAATAACAAATGCAAAGTAAGACTAAACCTTGTGCTAAAAAAGGGGGAAATCATGGTGTTGTCTAAAATTGTACACAAAAGAATATGTACTGTCTCACTGAAGATGACAAACCTCCCTTCCCCTCCTCTCTTCTCCCCTCCTTCTCTTCTTTCCCCCTTTTTCCTCCCCTCTTCCCCTTTCAGTCACCTTTCCCTCCACTCCTTTCCCCTTCCCCCTTCCCCCTCCTGTCCTATTGATCGTTCTCCACCTTCTTGAGTACTGTTTTAAGATTGTTGACATTAATCTCATGGCCATTTTTAATTTATTTTATATCATGTATTTATCAATATTACTCTCCCCCTTTTTTTCATGTCACATTGGATAGGCCCCATCTTTGTGCCTTTGATTTACATTAGGTGCTTGCTTTTTATGACAGTTCAAGTGGGTTTTATCTTATTTAATTTTGGTCAGCTTTTTAGTTTAAAAGGCTCTTAGCAGTTCCACCTTTAGTCACTCCGTGTCTTGCGATAGTAACTTGGGCTAACAAAATTGCCCTTTGCATTTGTTTCATTGACTGCTCCATCGCGTTTGTATTGATGTTTGGTTATGTTTTCCCTTTAAGCACTACTGTTAATACAACGCGATTTTCTACATTATGAGGTTGTCATTCACAATGTTTTATGACTACCGGGAGGTTCAAATTTTGGTTCGCTGATCGTCAACACAATCGTGAATTTGTGATTCATTTTTAAATGCATTTTTTGGGACAGATTGTTTTTTGCCCCAACAGGGTTTTTCTGCCATGACCACAACTGTGCAATGCTTCATAAATTGTTTTGATGTCCTTTTAAGCGTTTAATGTATTTTATATGTCACTTTTTGGATTTTTGCTCAGGTCTATAATGGATAGTATTTGAATGATTGCAATGATCACAGCAAACATAGTAAATACATTGGCATATGCATTGCCACAATAACCATTCATGCAGATTTTCTTAAGACCATTCCCCCCTCTTTGATTGGTCCGCGGCCTTTTTGGTGGTCATTGGCACATTTAGATAGTTCAGAGATCGGAATTTCCCTTTCCCTGCGCCTCAATCTAGATCTCAGTGCTGCTATTTTTAGGTAAGTGGCATGACACGTTGCTATTTAACTTTTGCCTGTACAATCTAGCATTTCTCCTGTGTTATTACTATATCAATGTGCTTACACGTCAGACATTATATTTTTTATTCCTATACTTTGTCCTTAAACATCACAGGTATCGTCCCCCATTCGGGGATATGAGCCTTCGTCATGATTCATACACTTCAGTGTTTAGTATCCTCTTGGCATTTAATACTTAGCAATAACAGTTAAAGTTTGGCTTTCAATGTTGGCCATTTTGCGACCTCTTTGAATGCACTCTATAATGATTTTAAGAAACAGTTTTGTGGTTCAACTTATGATAACAGTTTATGCTATACGATCACATATATATTTATTTATTTAAAGTTTCTTATATACTGCGCTATTTATCATCAGCGCGGTTTACATAGAACAAAACAATCTCAGTACATTTGAAACACGTATGAGTTACAGATAACAGGTCAAGAAACTTGGTTAACAAGGGCAACTATTTACAATACAATAATGATTGACTATTTGTATAAAATCAACTAACAGAGAATAGAGTGTACAGATGTAATTACATCAAAATTTCTTAATTCTAGGGTGTATGTCTTGTGGAGTGTTTATGCTTCTGGCTATGAGACTGTCTTTCGATATATTAGATAGCATTACGGTGGCTGGAAGTACTCAGTGAAGAGGTAGTGCTTGATAGCTTTTCTGAACTGCTTCATGTCTCGTATTGCTCTAATATCTGGATGAAGTTTATTCCAACATCTAGGCGCATATAATTTGAATGCTCTGTTGATCGTTGATTGGGACCAATTTATGGATTCACTCGGAATGATTAGGGTGTTTTCGGCAAGTGGTCTCCTAGATCTTGTATTGGGAGTTAGACTGATGAGGTCTGAAGTTGTTGTTGGCGATAATTTGTTGAAGGCCTTGAATGTAATGAGGAGAGCTTTATAGCTAATTCTACATTCTATAGGGAGCCAGTGAAGGTCCCTAAGGATTGGCGTAATATGGTCTCTCTTTGATGCTCCAACTAGGATGCGGGCCGCAGCATTCATTGCTAGTTGCAGGGGGTTTATGGTGTTCTTTGGAAGACCATGTAATACAATATTCGCATAGTCAAAATGAGGGGTGACTATTGCTTGGAATATTGAGCGGAAGTCGTTGTATTCTAGCATGGGTCTTAGGTGGCGTAATGTTTTTATCTTGAAATAAATCTTTTTTACTGTATTTTTTATGTGGGAGGTAAAATCCAGTCGTTGATCAAGGATCACACCTAGGTAACGAATTGTATTCTTGATTGGTAGCTCAGCGTCCCGTACCTTGAGATATGCAGGGGGGAGAAGAGCTTGTTTCTTGTGACCAATAAAACTTCCGTCTTTTTGAAATTGATTCGCATGTTTTGATCTAAAAGCCAATCCGCTATTGCATTGAAACAGTTGGTTAAGTTAGTGTAATTTGGACTTGTTATATAAATCGGGGTGTAGATAAGCACGTCGTCTGCGTAAATAAGGCAGGAGACATTAAAGTATTTGGTGATTTGGCAAATCGGCTGCATATATATATTGAATAGGAGTGCCGATAGGGAGGAGCCTTGTGGAACCCCTTGCGTTTGGAGGAAAGGTTCAGATGTTCTGGAGTCAATGCGAACATGTTGCCAACGATCTTCGAGGTATGTTTTTCACCAGTTCCATGCTAGGCCTTGTATACCCTTTTCGTAGAGTCGTGATAGTAGTATATTATGGTCTACTGAGTCAAACGCCGCTGATATATCAAGGAAGATCATGGCGACGCCAGACCTTATGTTGTTGATCCCGCAGATGAGCGAGTTGATTAAGGAGGTCATGAGAGTCTCGACTCCATGCATTTCCCTAAATCCATGTTGGCACGGATCAAGAGGGGAGGATGTATCAATATATTGCTGAATATGGCGTTGAGTCTCTTTCTCCAGTATTTTGGCAAGAAGCGGGATGCTGGAGATTGGACGGTATGATTAATGATTTTTATGCCTGTTGCCTATAACGCATCCTTACACGTTCCCTTTCTCTCTGTTTTCAAATTGTTCTTTTGCTGATTTCCTATAATGCATCCTTATACGTTGCCTTTCTTCTTGTTTTTAATTGGGTTTCACACAAAACAATTGTTTTTTCATTGATTTTACTAATGTTTTAAATTATCCATTTATATCTATTTAGTTGCCTTTATTGGGTCACTGTAGATATCAGTGGTGCGCATTTGTTCCATATTTTCCAACCTTGTTGATTTTATTGTTTTACTGCCACTGGCATTTATTGCCTTGACACTGTCATTGTTCACTGACTTGAGTAATATATTGTCCTTCACAATGGATTGCGCTTACATTATTACTGCGAAAATGGTTTATTCCAATAGGTCCAAGTATTTTGAGTAGGTTTGTATGTGGCCCCTCCCTCCACACAACCTTTTGTGCCACTTTTGGTTTTCTTTTGCTATATGCACAATGCACTTTGTACTTCCTCCTCCCCTTGCCTTGAACTCTTTTGAATATTTTAAGTCTGTTTTGTCTATTTTATCTTTTTAACTTTTTGTTGTCCTGCTTCCTTCCATCAAACTCTTTATACATGTTTTTGATAATGGATTTTCTCTTTATATGCATGTTCAGGATTGATTTCCCACACGACCTGTGGTGGTTCACTTTGGTAATCCTTGGTTTTCATGGTTTAATCCTCAATGTGTTGTTTTAATATATTTACTATTATCTATATTTACACGTTTTGTTCAACATGTTTTATGTGTGGTTTTGATGTATATATGTTTTTTGTTCTCTTTGAGGCACCCCCTGACGAAGGCTATGCTGAAACGCAGCCATGTAGGGGTCTATTAATAAAGGACCATTTTTACTTTCTTGCCCTTGTGTGGTTTTGTTGTCTAAAACTGGGCATTCCTGCTATCCTTCATCTTGTTATATACTGATCTATTCTAACAAACTGGTAGCATTCAGTAATATGATCCATTGAATACTGGTTGTAAGTCAAAAGGAAACAATTGCACTCTGTGATTGCCATGTGGCAATTGGTTGGCAAGGTTGTGAGTCACAAATTCCAAGTAAAGAATCAAGCAGACCAGCGTACATAAATAATAAAGCTGTGGGAAATCAACTGGCATAGCAATTTTTAGACACAAGAGTCAAATAACCAACACAAGGACAGACCAGTGAGGACTTGGAATATGAACAGCGATAATTTATGGAAATGTATAAGGGACGCTCTAAATGGGCACGGCGCAACTCGACAAAAATAATAAAACAAATGGCTCCATTATAAATCATTGATCTCAGTGAACCAATTAGAAATATAAAAAATAAAAAAAGAATAAAAACAAGGCCTCATAGAGCATCACTGTGGACTAGCAACATACCTTTCCGGAGATACAAAAAAGTGAAATGCTGTAGGAATTCTCATTTAAAACCGGGGCCAATGACATGCATCTGACATCGTGATCACACAGTAGATTGGAAGGGGGATAGAGGCACACAAATCATTACCAAAATGGCTAAAATAAATATAAAAATGAAAACAACCTATTAATATGTGCAAATTATCTATGACCTTTCAAGAGGAAGCATACATAACTGGATGCGGGAAACCAGCCAACACTAAAAAATGGAAAGAAAGAGAAAACCAGCATCGGCATCTAGCAGTTCCTATACATAATCAATAAAATGTACAACTGTGAGGCTGACTGATAAGAACTTGTGATTGGAATAGTGATGATTTGTGTGAATATGTAGTGATGCTCTAAACTGATGCAGTTCATCATAATGGAAAATAGTGAAACAACAAGGGGCTTCACTAGAATTGCACTCAGCAAACAAAATAGAAATATAAAAAGGAATATAAAAAGAAGCGGTAGAAACAGGACATCATGGAGGACAGACTACATACCTCACTCCTAAATTCCAGAAATGCAAAAAAAGTATAATGCTGAAGGAGTCTTCATTTAAACCTGGGATCAATGACCTGCAGCTGACATCATGATCACACGATAAAGTGAATGAAGGACAGAGGTATGCCAAATCATTGACGGGAAAGCATAATAAGAGTGGCTGAAATATCAAGGCTTTTCATTCATTAAAAATAAAAATAAAATCAACTTGTTAATATGAACAGGATGTCTATAATCTTTCATGAAACACTGCTGATATCAAAGGTTCGCTAGTCTGTATGGAACGGTTCTCAGTGACCAAAGACTTTAAAATGCTAGGACTCAAGAATGGGATGTTCACAAAGTGGGTCAATTAAAAATAAAAATAAAATATTGTCATGGTCAAGGGCAATATCCAATAAAAACTAATCAAGTGATTAAAAATCAATTAAAAATAAAAATAAAATCAAGAGATACTAAAGGAAAAAAGTGAAAAGGAATACATAGTGATAAAAGTCACTGACCCAGTATGGCATATCTTATATTCTTATGAAAAAGTCCTGAGTAAATCCACTGCTTACTCCTGGGACAAGCAGCATGGAATAGGTATACCTTTGGGAACCTGTAGGTTTTCTGACCTGGATTGGCCTCTGTTGGAAACAGGATACTGGGCTTGATAGACCCTTGGTCTGACCCAGTATGGCATATCTTATGTTCACTACCCTTTCTGTAAAAACGTTTACTGCCTTGCAACTTCATTTTATGCCCTTTAGTTTCACAGCTTCTTCTTTGAAAACAGTTTGTTTGTTCATTAATGCCCTTTAAGTATTTAAAGGTCTGTATCATTACTCCCCCCCCCCCCCCACACTTGGTTTGCAGCTTGTCGTGCTGTGAGGGCTTGTGTGCATCAGTGATACTGAGGGCTAAGCTATCGGTAGTTTAACTACTGGCAGGATCTCCCAAGATGGACAGGTCTCAGCTGAAGTGCCAGACCAAGACAAACCACCCATCTGGGCAGCAGCAGAATGGGACAGTGTTGGCGGCAGAGGATCACATTTCTGTGACAACAGCAACAACACTAAACTTAAACTGCACAGAGGAAAGGCCCGGCAATCTACTTCTGTATCTTGCCATGAAAACCCAATGGATAGTCACAACAAAACAAATTGCACTATAGTGCTGGAAGATGAGACCCCCAGATCGGAAGGCACTCAACTAGCTACTGGGGAGGAGCTGTTTTCAGAGTAAAGTCAGCATTTATGATGTGGTTGGGTCAAAGCCCTCGGGACGTCTGACTGAAAGCGTCATCAAAGAACAAAGCATCGGGCATTGATGGCATTCCCTTAGAAGTATTACAGCAATCTGATGCAGCTGTTACCATACTTAAAATGCTTTGCCAGGAAATTTGGAAGACAACATCATAGCCAACTGACTGGAAAAGATCTGTGTTTATACCAATACTAAAGAAAGGTGATCCAACTGACTGTGGAAATTATTGCACAATCGGTCTGATCCCACATGCCAGCAAGATTCTACTGAAGATTATTCAACAGAGACTACAACCATACGTAGAACAAAAACAACCTGAAGTGCAAGCAGGGTACAGGAAAGGGTGAGGAACGATCTCACATCATCGCAGATGGATCCTTGTGAGATGGATACTTGAAAATGACTAAAGAATACCAAAAGGATATCTATTTGTGCTTTATCGACTACAGCAAGGCTTTTGACTATGTAAACTATGAGAAACTCTGAGTCACATTAAGAAGCATGGGTAAACCAGAACACCTGATTGTTCTCTTGCACAATCTGTACATTGATCAAGAAACAGTTTGAACGGAACAAGGAGAAATAGAATGGTTTAAAATAAGCAAAGGTGTACTACAAGGCTGCATACTTTCCCCCTACCTGTTTAATTTTTATGCAGAACAAATCATCAGAGAAGCAGGACTGTATGAAGACAACAGAGGTGTTAAGATTGGTGGAAGACTCATCAACAACCTTCTCTATGCTGATGATACCATATTACTGGCTGAAAGTGAAGATGATCTGAAACATTTGTTTCTCACGATCAAGGAACATAGTCTTAAAATGGGTCTGCACCTTAATGCAAAGAAGACAAAGATCATGACAACTGGCAGAGCATGAATATAAGGGATGGTAAGGGGGAGAGCATGGAAAGAAGGGAGGGGGTTAGAGGAGGAAGCAGGAAAAGCATGGGAATGAGTGGGGCTAGAAGGGAGGGAAGAAGGGAGAAGAGAGGGTGGACCACTGGAGAGGGGCAAGGTTAGAGGAGGGGCTGAGACTTGAGGGAGTGTAAATGAGGGAGTGAAAGGCTGGGGGAGGGAGAAAGATTGTAAAGCTGATTAGGACAGGAAAGGGAGAGAAGGGAGGGTATTGAATGGTAGGGATGTGAAATTCCCATGACACACACACACACACATGCATACACCCACCATCATGACACACACGCACATATGCACTCCCATCACTCTCCATCACACACACATACGCACACACACACATACACGCAGGTACATATGCATCCCACTGATACCCCATGACACACATATACACACAAGCATGCCTGACACACATGCACCACCCAATACCATCACACATACACAAACCCCCCACACTCCCCATAACACACACAGCCTACACACTACCTGACATTCCCCATGACACACAGATGCATAGAGACACCTCACTAAGATACTGACGATGATACAAATACATAACACATACACAGTCCCAAGGTACGCTGGCAACATGCAGGGCTAACCCAAGGGTGTCTGCTGCCCCCCACCATGCCAAGGAGCCCCTCCCACCAAGCTGTGCCGTGCCACCCCCCTTGCCGCTAATTCCATCTTCGGGGGGGGGGGGGGGTTGGGAAGCCAGGTGGCAGCAGCAGCAGTTTAAAAGTGGCAGCTTTGTGCAGCCGCTTTGGTGCCTTAGCAGGCCATGCTCTTTGATGCCCACTCATGGCCTGCCGCTCCTGTCCCCCCTCCAACAGGAAGTTGCGTCAGAGGGCAGTCAGAAGTGGCAAGCCATGATTTTTGTGCTATAGGCGCCCAAGTGCACGGCCTGCCACAGACACCAAAGGGCAACTGTCTAGCCTGCCTAGTGGATGGGCCGGCCGTGGCAACATTCACAACCACATACACAGCCCTGAGATACACTCATGACAGATGCATACATAGCTCGTGACACACACTGCCTACAAGCACACATCCCCAAAACACACTAATACACATGAAACACACACAGACACATCCTCCCAATCTCTGACATCCCATCTTCACATCCCCACAAATAAACAGCGAAACTATGACCATATGCCCATGTACAATCGTGGTCAACATTATTGACACCTTTGCAGTTCAGTCCCTTAATGTCCAATATCTCCTAAATAAAAGTGGCCAGTGAAATGGTTTTGGACTATATATGCACACATATTCGACACATAAAAGAATCAAATAAAACAGGACCAATTAAAAAAGGAAATAGTAGGAAATAGTATAAAAACTGGGAAATTTCCATGGGGGGTGACATGGGTAGCATGGTCTGGTCTGTGCGGGGCTGGAGGGAGGGAGAGGAGTAGGGATATAGAGAACACATGTAAATGGTAAAAGAGTAATAGGAAGTAGGGACTATTCTTAAGTCATCAATGTAATAAAACTTTACATTAGCTAAAATAATGGGACCACACATGGACAATAGCAGTATATAGAAAAAGGTTTATTTTAGATAAGAGTATAACAGAAGTATTATGACTATGTAGAGATTGTTAATTACCATACATATAACAGCATTTTATGAATGGTACAATATGGGACCCATGAAACTGGGCCACTGCATAAGAGTGACATAGGTAACTGTTTGTATTGTAGACTATTTGATAAACAAATAAAAATTTAAATAATTAAAAAAAAAGGAACTGAAGGACTGGAATGTATTAAAGGAATCATGAAGTCAGAGGACTACCAAGGTATTTTGGAGTGAAATGTGCTACCTAGTGTCAGAAAGCTAGATCTGGGTCAAAGATCATGTATCCTCCAGACAATGACCCAAAACATGCATCCAAAAGTACAAAAGAATAGTTAAAAAGGAAAAAATGGACTGTTTTAAACTGGCCAGCAATGAATCCTGATCTCAATCCAATCGAGAACCTTTGGAAAGAGCTGAAATCTGCCATTGGTAAAAGAAATCCTGGCAACATTCATGAGCTGGAAGAAATTGCAGTTGAAGAGTGGGAGGAACTATCAGCAGACAGATGTACAAAACTTATAGATGGCTAAAAGAAATGTTTGGAGGCTGTCATCACTGCTAAGGGTTGTGCAACCAAATATTAGTGAAGGCTGCCATTAATCCTGTCCAAGTCAAATTTTGTTTTTTCCTTAGAAATTAGTATGCCTAAATTACACAGACATCTTGGTATAAAAGCCTTTCAAATAAATAAACTGCTAAGCAAAGAGTGTGACCACCTGTAATGTTTCTTTTTGTCAGGGGCAGTTGTTTGTCTTCCTTTCTTTTTACTTCATCATCTCAGATAGAAGAGCAAACAAGATCCCCACTTAGCTCCCTCCGGTACCTGCCTTTCCCATGTCTAACCACAACACTATGTAATAATCTCAATTACCAGTAATACCAGTGTGGCTGTTGCCCAAACATCTAGACGCCTAACTCCATTGCACAGCGTATCAGTGAGCCTTGGCTGTGTGAGCGCCTAGAACCTCTAGTTACTACAGAACTTGGAGACACACCTAGCTACTAATTTGATTCTGTCATCTATTACTACTACTACTTCATCATGGTATGACCCCTGTGGAGTCCCAGCTTTAAGATATTAATGCAGCTCTTGTATTTATTTGAGCTTGACCTGGCAGTCTTTTAATATTCCACTGAATATTTTTCATCGCACTTTATAAAGGACTCTCAGCGTGGCTTGGAGCCATATATTTAGGGTTTCTGATTCTAGGTTTTAACAAACATCGATAGAATACCCCCCATGCAAAAAAACGGAACTAAGCATTTATTGGATAAACCATGGAAATCCCCCTACTTGCCAAGATACTTTTCGCCCCTCTGCTGGCTTGCCTTGCATCTTCCACTCAGTTTATACACCTCTTCTGCATTAATGACTCCTAAATGACACAAACATACATGTTTCTGGAGAATGTAGTAAAAGCTGTTAGTGTAGCTGGGTTTAAAAAAGGTTTGGACAAGTTCCTGGAGGAAAGGTCCATAACCATTATTAAAGGGGACCTGGGAAATCCGCTACTTGCCCCAGTACAAGCATTTTGGAACCTGTGTCTTTTGGGGAAACTGCTAGGTACTTGTGACCTAGATTTGCCACTGATGGAAACAGGATACTGGGCTTGATCTTGGTCTGACCCAGTATGGCATATCTTATGTACTTATGTTTGATTCCACCTTAAATGGTACCCAGCAATAGTACTTGTGGCACATAAAAACAGATTTTTTTTGTATCCTCAAAAAACCCACCTAATTAGCTGAAAAATAAACACCTAAATATATGATTTATAAACACCTATGAAGAGTAGCTCTAAACATATCCAATCAATAATTATAATTTGTAAGAGTTTTTCAGATGGCTCTTTCTGTCTCAATGGAAAACACCCCTTATCCATCCTCTATTGAAGAAGAATTTAGACTAATGTGAGATAAGCTAATTATCACCGTGTTTCAAACCTACCTTTCGTTTCAAAGATGATTAAGAAAATTGTGAACAGTCAACTAACAGATTTTATTAAGAAATGCAATGCATTACGCCCTTATCAATCAGGACTCTGAGCAGTTTCAGCACAGGGACTTCTCTTTTGTCTTTGGTAAATAGAGATAGATTAGCGGCAGATGTAGGCAAAGACTCAGTTTTGTTCCTTTTGGGCCTAACTACAGCCTTTGTTTTGATAGATCATGAGTTGCTGCTTTTAAATGGGGTAAGTTTGGCATTAAGGGTCCAGTTCTTAAGTGACTTCGGTCTGTTTTAGCAACTAGATCTTTTCAGATAATTTGGGATTTGAATAGCTCCTCTTGTAGACCAGTGACTTGTGGGGTTCCACAAGGGTCCATTTTATTCCCTAACCTTCTTAATTTGTTTTATTGCCCCTTCATACTTAGAATGAAAACTTTTTGTTCCACTGTCTTCTCTTATGCTGACATTGAAGAGGGGTTTTTTCATGTTGAATCATTAGATCCAGATATCAGTATCGTTAATCTACTTCTGGTCGCACCTTGCCATGAAAACCCAGTGGGTGGTGACAACTAGCCACAGGGTCACTAGGAGTCTGCACCGACATTATGCAACAACAACACATGTCTAGATGAGATTACTACATGTCTGAAGTCTCTTAAGCTAAAACTAAATCTTGCTAAGTCAGAGGTCATATGGTTTATGTCTAGAACTCAGATGTTGACTTTAGCACCCACAATTTTGAATGCCCCAGTATCCATTAAGGAGGACGTTAAGGACTTAAAAGAAAAATTGGATTTGCAGATGAGATTTCAGAATTATGTCTCCTACCTTATTCAACCTCCTTTTGTGCTTTAAGGGGAATTTGTGCACTCAGTATTATTTAGAGAAAAAGAACCTTAGATATCTTAGGCCCAATATTCAAAGGGGTTTATCTGGTTAGCAGGGCCTGTTAACCAGATAAACCCTACTTAGTTCAACATTCAGTGGCATTAACCAGGCAATGCTGCTAAATATCCCCACTAACTACTGTGGCACTGTCTGGAAAGTGCTGGGACAGTCCATTGACAGGGCACGGGTATCCCGGCGCTTATCTGATTATTGGCAATTTTCAGTCCGCTAACTGGATACATAACCACATAAAGTTAGGTCATGTCACTAGCTGTCCTAATTTTATATGGTTTAGCTATCTATACAGCAGCTGAATATCACCGTTGTCCAGACAGCCGCACTGGTTACCGCTGAATCCGGATATTCAGTGTCAGAAGATATCAGAATTCTGATGTTAAATATCCGGTTTCCCTTTTGCCCATGGTGACAAGCCGTTTCAAAAACATTAATCGTCCTGGGATAAATATCAGGCCCTTATTCCTTCTTTAATTTTAACAGGATGGACTATTGTAATTTGCTCTTGGCAGCCAGTAGGATTACATTACTTAAAAAACTTCAGTACAAAACATTAGTAAAGCTTCTTTTTGGGACTAAGAGATTTGATCATGTAACTCCCCCTTGTTTTATGAAACTGGTTACCAATTGTTTTTAGAATTCAGTTTAAAGTACTTTTGTTAATTCATGGGGCTCTTTACACGGGCCGGCTGTCATATTTAATGACTTTTGATTTTATATGAATCAAGGCACCTGATAAGGTCTTCACAACTTCTGCAGTTATGCCTTCCCTTCACCAAAGAAGAATCATTTTGAGGACACAAGTAGATCTTCTTTCTCTTATCTCTCCCCTTTCTTATGGAATAGGCTCCCTGTGGAAGTTAGAGGAGAGCAAAATCAATTAAAGTGTAAAACTTTTTTGAAGACATTTTGGGGCATGTTTACTAAAGGTTAATGCATATTAATGAAAGTTGGCGTGTGTTAAGGGCTACAATGGCCCATAGAAATGAAAGGGCAGTGGCAGCACTTAACACACATTCACTTTACTTAACACATGTTAATAAAAGTGCCCCTTTAATAAAAATGCCCCTTTATCTTACTATTGCCTTTTCGTGAAGTCTTAGGTTTTTGAATTCTATTGGTTTGTGAGACTGGATTCCAAAACTCTGCCAGATGAAGATGTTTTTTTATGTTTCTCGTTTTACCTTCTGTTCTTACCCTTTTTTGTAGATTAGTTTACTGTTAATCGATATTTTATGAGTGTGCATTGTATCGAGGTTTTTCCTTGAGGGGTTGTGCTATTGTTAGGGAAGCCATGGAGTCTTTGTGGTATGTTTTGTTTTCATTGTGTCTGGTTTTACTTGGTTGGAGGGAGGTTAGATACCCTGATTTTAATTTTATTGTAAACAATTTTGCTGGGTTTTGCAAAGCAGTCTATTGATTTTAGTAAAGCTTATAAAAACCTGTGTTAAAAAAGGTTTGGACAAGTTCCTGGAGGAGAGATCCATAAACCATTATTAAAGGGGACCCAGGAAATCCACTGCTTGCCCCAATACAAGCATTGTGTCTTTTTGAGAAACTGCTAGGTACTTGTGATCTGGACTGGCCACTGTTGGAAACAGGATACTGGGCTTGATGGACCTTGGTCTGACTCAGTATGGCATTTCTTATGTTCTAATCTTATCTGAGTGGCTATCATTACTAATGAGCCTCTCAAGTCCCCTAGGACGTCTAACATTTCCTATTAATCTTTTTGCCATATGAAGACCCCTTGATCAGGGATGCCATAGGATGTGGCACTTACTCAATGTCACACAAAAAAATATTTATTTTACCCCGGTTTTCTCTGCATTATCACTTAGAACCTGCACTCTCACCTCCAAGGGCAGGTTCTCCAAAGAAGAGACAGGTTTCCCCTTCAAGGACTAAGCTGTATATTGTTACACTTTGCCAAAAACCCTTAAAGTGGCATTTTAGAAGGGATGACTAAGAAGAATCTGGAACATCCAGAGCAGAAAATCCAAAAGTCTGGGAAGTGACAACAGTGAAGGGGGCATGTCTAAGTGCCATCTCAAATCACGCCGTCTTCATCCCGACAAATGAATGTTCCAATAACCCATTCTGGAGACAGGCTCTGATCAGATGCGTGCACGGGGGTAGGCCATTTCACAAATGTGGACATCCCCGAATTACATTTCCACAGAACTGGGTACTTAGACACCCCTCTTCTGAACTACCAAGGCCAGGATATCAATGTTATGGGACTAGCATATCCTGCCTTCCCATTTCAGATCATCAGACATGTAGCAACGGACCAGTAATGTGTTTACATAGCAACATAGTAAATGACGGCAGATAAAGACCAGTATTATCCAACTAGTCTGACCAGGAAGGTGGCTAGAGTAGTTGCACTCACCGTTCCGTGCAGGTCACCCCTCCCCCCATGCCTTTGTTTAGTGTTGTACCCACTGCCCCGTGCAAGTCAAGTATAAAAGATATTCGGGCCCGATATTCAGCCACGGCATCTAATGCGAGGACAGCGCATAGCCATCACCACTGAAGAGTTAACCTGGGTATTCAATGCTGGGACCATATTCAGCCACCAGCATTGAGTATCTGGGTCTGCCACAGGGTGTGGAAGCTAACTGGACAGCGGTGAAATTCAGCTGCTGCCCGGTTAGCTTTGGCGGCAAAAGTTAGGACAGCTTTTGCTGCACTTAACTTTCGCCGTTAAGGGATAACCAGGCAGCAGCTGAATATCGCCACTGACCAATTATCCTGGGTACTGTCCCTGGAACACCCTAATGCTAACCATGTATCATCAGGGAGTATAGCGGCGGTATCCAGGAATGTTCAGCAGTACTAGCTGTGTTAGTGCTGCTGAATGTCCCGCTAAGAAGCAGTTACACGGCTTACAGGTCTGTAAACCGTGTAGCTACTTTGGAATATCGGGCACTTTAAGTATGTTTTGATTTTATCCTCTTGCTGTAAAGAGATCCATTGTGTCTCTCCCATGCCATTTTGAATTCTATCACTGTATTTGCCCCACCACCTCCATCGGGAGGGCATTCCAAGCATCCACTGCCTTTTCCACGAAAAGTATTTCCTGATGTTGCTTTTAAGTTTAGTCCTTGCAGCTTCATTTTATGCCCTTTAGTTTTACAGGTTTGTTTGTTATTGTTTATTGTTTATTTAGCATTTGATATACCGGGGGCCCCCCCCCCCCCGCCCCGATCGGGGCGGTTTACAATACAATAAATGTATAGGAAAAGGAAATGAAGTTACAATCTTTGTTCAGGAAAGAAAGAGAAAAGAAAACTTTAAACATTAACTTGGCAGAGAATGGGAAATAGAGAGTTAGGGGGGAAGGTTAAAGGCTGAGGAAAAGAGATGGGTTTTCAGTAGGGATCGGAACTTAGGGTAGGACTCCTCCAGTAGAAGGGCAGGGGGCAGAGAGTTCCATAGGGAGGGACCGAGGTAGAAGAAGGCCGAATGTCTAGTTGATTTGAGATGCGCCTGTGAGGGGGAAGGCAGGTATAGGAGAAGGGAGATCAGCAGCAACCATGAGAGAAATTGATTCTGTACCCCTCCTCACCACCGGAGATAGCCAATCAGCTGTGAAAGAACTGCCTCTAACTGCCAGCACAGGAGTGGGCCTGCGCCTTAGGGTCTTGCCAGAGGGCCCTTTGGCGTGGCCCTTAGGCGTAGGACCATGCGGGACTAAGCAAGCGGCTACTCCATGGATGTGTTTTGTTTGCCAGTATGCCTATTAAATGTAATGTAATGTATTGTATGTACCGTATTTCCCTGTGTTTGTTTTCACATTTGTCACTGCTTTGATGTAATGATAAAGTAGTGTATGTTTTCCTTGCCTTTGTAACCTTGTAATGTATTGTAACCCCTTTGATTGAAGGAAAAGGCGGGATATAAAACTAGTTAAATAAATAAATAGCCGATTTATGTGGATAGAGCAGAGACTGCGAGATGGTGTGTGAAATGTTAATAGATCGGCCAGGTACTGGGGTCTGTGGGAGTAAATAGCATGGTGCACTAATGTAAGGATCTTGAATTGTATCTGGAAATCCAGTTGCAGCCAGTGAAGGCGATGGAGAATTGGAGTAATGTGATCTCAAGAAAAAGCGTGAGATACCATCCTAGCTGCAGTGTTCTGTAACAATTGTAGTCTGCGACGTTGATATTGAGGGACACCAGCGAGTATAGAATTACCAAAGTCTAGTCTTGTGATAACCAATGAAAGGAGGAGAGTGAGCAAGGCCTGTGAAGAGAGGAAGGGCCTGATAGCACGAATACGTCGAAGGAAAAAGAAAGAACGCCAGGAAACCAAAATATTATCGTTGAATGAAAGAGCACTATCAAGAATTTATTTATTTATTTACATTCTCTTATATACCGCACTATTCTGCATCAGTGCGGTTTACATTGAACAAACTGAAATTACATTGAACAGGGCATTATAACTTGGAGATAACTATTTTACAGGGAACATGGGCTATGGCGGGTTAAGTGGCTTGCCCAAGACCACAAGGAGCACCTGTGGGACTAGAAACCCCAGTCCTTCCGGCCCAAGGTTGCTGTCCTCTAGTGGGATTTGAACCCCCGACCTTCCGGCCTGAAGTACCTTGCCCCAACCAAGAATAATACCTAGATAACGGAGCTTGGGCACAAGTGTGATTGGAGTACCTGAGAAGGAAGGAGCAAGCAGTGGGCAAGTAGAACTATGAGGGAACCAAATTGAGGCAGTTTTGGAAATATTGAGAATAAGGCAGTTTGCAGAGAACCATGCGGCGACCAAGGACAGGCAGTCATTGAGATGGGTGATGTCTGGATGAGAAGAAGAAGTATGATGCAGGAGAAGAATGTCATCGGCATAATAATATGCTGAAATACCTGATTGCTGGATTAACAAAGCCAAAGGAGCCAGAAATATGTTAAACAATAGGGGTGCCTGCCAACACCGATCCCTGCGGGATACCACAAACAAGGGGGAGACAATCTGTGGAAGAGGAGCTAGAGGTGACAGCAAACGATCTTGAGTAGAGAAAGGAATGAAACCAGTGATAGACAGTGCCCCTAAGACCCGCATCTCGTAGCTTGGAGAGAAGGAGAGAGTGATTCACCAAGTCAAAGGCAGCAGAGAGATCTAGAGATACCACCACTGTAATATCACCATGATCGTGCGAGGAGTGTATTTCATTCATAACGGCAGTGACAATGTAATCGATGCTATGGCCTGGCCGAAAGCCAGATTGGCAGGGGTGTAGGAAGTGTGTTAGAGTATTTAAAAGCCTATATCATATCCCCCATCTCTCCTCTCCTCTAGGGCATACATAGAAACATGACAGCAGAAAAAGACCACAAGGCCTATTTAGTCTGCCCTTCCATATCAATTGCAATAGTCCACTTTTTTTCTGTAGAGATCTTCTGTGTTTGTCCCAAGCTTTCTTGAATTCAGATACTGTCCTTGTCTCTACTATCTCCTCTGGAAGACTATTCCATGCATCTACCACTCTTTCTGTAAAGAAATATTTCTGCATATTACTCCTGCATCTATCCCCTTTCACCTTCA
This sequence comes from Ichthyophis bannanicus, assembly GCA_033557465.1. NCBI lineage: Eukaryota > Metazoa > Chordata > Amphibia > Gymnophiona > Ichthyophiidae > Ichthyophis > Ichthyophis bannanicus. The sequence continues at coordinate 190,456,870 of CM066031.1, read as the reverse complement.
TCCTATGTCTCCTTGTAGCAGAGCTTGTTCCATCGAAAGAGGCTCTCCTCTTGTGCATTTATGCCACAGAGGTATTTAAATATCTCTATCATTTCTCCTCTATCCCGTCTTTCTTCTAACGCATACATATTAAGATCTTTAAGTCTGTCCTCATATGCTTTATAATGAAGGCCACTAACCATTTTAGTAGCCACCCTCTGCACCGATTCCAACCTATTTATATCCTTTTGAAGGTGTGTTCTCCAGAATTGCATACAATACTCCAAATGAAGTCACACCAGAGACTTACACAGAGGCACTATCACCTTTTTTCTACTGGCCATTCCTTTCCCTATGCACCCAAACATCTTTCTGGCTTTTGCCGTTGCCTTTTCTGCCTGTTTAGCCACTTTAAGGTCATCAGACACAATCATGCCCAGGTCCCGCTCTTCTTTCATGGACAGAAGAACTTCGCCCCCTATACTGTACTGCTCCCTTGGATTTTTGCAGCCCAAATGCATGACCCTGCATTTTTTAGCATATTTACGTCTTCAAGTCTTCTCATATGACTTCTGGTGCAAGTCCATATCATCTTAGTCACCTTCTTCTAAACTGTTTCAAGTCTTTTTATATACTTTGTGAGATACAGTATGGTCTCCAAAACTGAATACAATACACCAAGTGAGGCCTCACCAACGACTTGTACAGGAGCATTAATTCCTCCTCTTTTCTGCTGGTTATTTTTCTTTGTATGCAACCCAGCATCCTTCTGGCTTTGGCTACTGCCTTGTCACATTCTTTTGCCACCTTGAGATCCTCAGACACTATCACTCCGAGGTCCTTCTCCTGGTCCGTGCACACCACTCTCTCGCCCCCTATCGCATACAATTCCTTTGATTTCTGTATCTCAAATGCATGACTTCACTTCTTCAGCCAGGAACAAAATCCCCTTACTTGCTGACCTTATTACTGATCACAACCTCGATATTCTTTGCCTCACTGAAACCTGGTTTCAAGACTCAGACACAGTCCTAACAAATCAACTATGCCCTAAAGAATTTTCTATCAATATATGTAACAGACTACATGGAAGAGGAGGAGGTGTAGCTATTATCTCTAGATCTAACTTACAATTCTCCTCTGTGGAATCTACCTCCACCTCAGGAATGGACACTATTACTGTCTCTAATTCCATGCTTTCCCTGCACTTGCTATACCGTGCCCCCCAGACTGACTCATCTGATCTCTCCACGATCCTAGACACAGCCTGCTCTCCTCAACCTACCTCACGCCCGCTAATTATCTTAGGAGATCTAAACCTGCACTCCATATCCTCACTCCAATCATCCTCCTTCCTTCAAGCAATGAAGTCACTTAACTTTACTCAAATACTCCAACTCCCTACTCATTCTAAAGGAAATATCCTTGACCTTATATTTATCCCACAACATCCTCGTCTCAATGATCAGATCCAACACTCCATTCAGCCCATACCCTGGTCTGATCATGCACTCATCCTTTTCTCCATCCCCTACTCTACCCACAGAAGCCAACCATACAGCCATCTCCAACATACCCGTAAATTCAAGCAATTTAACGCAGCCAACTTCTTGGAGCAAACACTCCCTTCACTTGACCAGCTAGACAACAACAACCAAAACCAAGAGTCATTCATAGCTAACTGGAATCAAATTTTATCTGCAGCCTCCCTACTCCCTCCCAAGCAACTTCCTCAAAAACACCGAAGAAGAACCCCCTGGTTCTCTACAAACCTGAGAAACCTTAAAAGGGATCTCAGACGTCTTGAACGTAAATGTAGACGTACTCAAGACCCCAATATACGTGCCGCCTACACAACCAAACTCCAATCCTACTGCTTAGAAACACTCGCTCACAAGAGAGAATATAATGAGAATATCATCCAAAGAGCTCTTAATAAACCACGAGAACTCTTCTCTATCACCAAATCCCTAATTAATGAACCTCTACAACATGACCTTCCACCAAAAATATCCACACAAACTATAGCCAACCATCTTACTTCTAAATTCCTCCCACCTTTAACCAATAACCCCCAACCCACTTCTTTCCATGACACCCTAATACATGAGGCAACCCTTCCAAATTCATGGAAGGAGTTTCATACCATCACATTAGCCAATGTAGCAGATGTTATTAAAGAACTGAATGCTTCAACTTCGGCCCTCGACCCTTGTCCTGTCCCCTGGATTAAGTCTACCAGAAGTTCTCTTTCCCCTTGCATCTTAAATATTGTACAAGCCTCTCTTCAGTCAGGCTCCATTCCACCTTCACTTAAGAGTGCCTCTATCCGTCCAATCCTAAAAGGTATAAAGCTAGACCCCACCTCTCCATCTTCTTACAGACCCATATCTAGTATCCCCTTCCTTGCAAAAATAACCGAGAAACTTGTCCAAATCCAACTTCAAGACTATATTGATGACCACTACCCCCTTGACTTATTCCAACATGGATTCAAAAAAAATCACGGAGTCGAAACCCTCCTCACATCCTTACTAGATTCCCTGTATGCACACACCCAGAACTCCATCCAAGGATGCCTACTTATTTTCCTAGACTTATCCGCTGCTTTTGACTCCCTCCCCCACCATCAACTCCTATACAGACTTCATGATATAGGTCTGAGAGGCACAACCCTAAAATGGTTCCAATCCTACCTAGATGACAGAACCCAACAGGTCCGTATTGGAAGTGATACTTCCCTCCCTTTTACACTAAAACAAGGTGTACCTCAAGGATCCAGCCTATCTGCGTTACTCTTTAATATCTTCCTCCAACCTGTATGCACGATCTTCCAAAATTATGGCATCCAGTATCAAATATATGCAGACAACATGATGTGCTTCACCCCATTTAACCTCTCTAACCCTAATTTCTCTAAACTAAATGAATGTCTATCCAGCCTCAAATCTTGGCTCTCTCAACACAATCTAATAATCAACCAGTCCAAAACTGAGGCACTCCAAGTTTTCTCTAACCCCTCCTACATCCCCCCCACAACCCTCACCTTTGATGATCTCACTCTCTCTATAAAAAACAAGGTGAAATATCTTGGAATCATACTCGATCAGAACTTGTCTTTCTCTGATCAAATAAAGAAAACCACTAACACAGTATACGCTAAGCTACGCACTCTTAGGAACCTCAAACCTCTCCTAAGCCCCGACTCCTTTCGCACTGTCTGTCAGGCCCTTACAACCCCCTCGCTTGACTATTGTAATCTGATCTATCAGGGCCTCCCCAAGAATTCTATTCAACCCCTCCAACTAGCCCAGAATACATTAGCGCGTCTCATAACAAACAATCCTAGAAGAGCTCATATTACACCAATCCTCTATGATCTCCACTGGCTCCCAATTCATCACCGAGTGAAATTTAAGGTTCTTACTCTAATACACAAAATTATTTCTAAGGAGTCAGCCCCATGCCTCTCCCCTCTCCTTGCCTTCTCCAACAACACAAGAAATCACCGTTCTATCACTAAAAACTTACCTACAACTAAAAAACACTGTAAACAATCCACATGTAACAGGACCTTCTCCCTCTATGCTCCATCCCTTTGGAACTCCCTTCTGCATGAGCTGCGCAACTGCGTGAGCCACACTGACTTCCGGAAAAAGTTAAAGACCCATCTCTTCCTTGATCATTTTTCCCTCCCACCCTAACACCTAAACCCCTTATTTTTTTACCTCCCTGCCCTTGTTCCATCAAGCGTTACGTTACTCCCATCCGTAGCCCTACACATACATATGTAAATAGTTGATCATTGTTCACTATAATTAATTGTATATTATAATTTAGTTCCTCATGTTGTTTTATTCTGTATCCTGTTATCCGTTCCTTGTAAACAGTTGAAATACACTGCTTTTTATTGTTCGATGTAAACCATTTTGATTCGTAGAAAAACGGTATATAAAAAATGTTAAATAAATAAATAAACTGCTGAGCATTAGACCATTCTTCCAGTTTTTGTAGCTCTTTCCTCATGTTGTCCACTCCCTCAGAAGTGTTCACTCTGTTGCAAATTTTCATGTCATCTGCAAAAAGATAGACTTTTTCCCTCAATCTTTCAGTAATATCACTCACAAATACACTGAAAAGAACTGGTCCCAGGACCAATCTTTGGGGCACTCCACTACTCACCTTATTTTCTTCTGAGTGAGTTCCATTTACCACCGTTCTGTCGTCTGCCAGTCAACCAATTTCTGATCCATTTCATTACCTTGGGACCCATCCCCAGGCTGCCCAGCTTATTCACAAGCCTCCTATGAGGAACAGTATCAAATTGAAATCTACTTTGTTGAAATCTACTGTAGATAGATCACATCCACCACATGCCTTTGATCTAGTTCTCTAGTCACCCAGCCAAAGAATTCAATCAAATTTGTTTGGCATGATTGTCCTTTGTTAAAACCATGTTGCCTCAGATTACGCAACCCATTAGTTTCTAGAAAGTCCACTATTCTTTCTTTCAGGAGTACCTCCATTACTTTTCAGCAAAGTAGTTTTTCTTTTTCTTTTTGCAGCTAAGTTAACACACCACAGTGGCTAAATAGTATTATAACAGGTCAAAACGGGTAATAAATAGGCAGTGGAAAATCTATATCAAAAATTAGCCAAAAACTAAAAAGTTGGAAAAGTTTAGCAGTGCAGATTTGCCTGAAGCAATGAGGATGAGTTCTACATGTATGCTGGAAAATACTGGATCAAACTATTTTTTGCCTGTAGATCAAGAAGGCTGTGGCCAGGTAGAAATTTGCAAGAAAAACCTTCTCTTTTGCAGAAAGAACAGAGAGGAAAAGCAAAGTTTATAGTATGCATTTACATGCAGATTTCTTTGGCCAGGAAATATTAACCACAGCAATGTAAATGGCATTTCAGCCATGAAACGAGCACTTTTTTGCACCTTATTCATGGTCAGGAGCAGGTACAGGCATGGACAACTCAACAACCAGGGCCGGACGTGCTTGTGCTGTTCTGAAATCGTACCACAACGTGCTTCTCCCTTGCTCTGCCAGGGCATCCCCCCACCATGCCCCATGCTACCTGGATATTCTCATGTCAGGGACATCATTATAGTCAGTTTTCTAAAATGGCTTCGGGGAATCTCCGATTTGCACATCAATGCGCCCGTTTTCAGACATCCAACTCACGAATAGAGCTTCTAAAATACCCCCCCCCCTTAGAGTCTCTTATGAGGTGCTCCAACTAAACTTCACTGAAAATTTGTTCAATACACAGATTGCTTTGAGATAGTCTTTCTGCCCAAAGGTTTCAGCAGTGAGTAAACACTTCCAGAATATTACTACAATATACCGCTCCTTCATTTGTTTCTGTGATCCCTTTACACTTCAATGCTTTTGAGTTAGTAGTTTCCCCGAGTTCTGGGTAAACCTGGTCCCTTGGATTGAGCTTTGCAGTGCGCACATACAATGACTTTTCTCCTTCACTTGGGATCCACTTCTACACACATCCTCTCTCCAACTATGAATTTCCCACATAGTACCTTTCTCCCTTAGTCCAGTACCAATTTGGTGCTTTCTCTCTCCTTCCCTTCTTGAGTGCTTGTATACCAAGCGCCTCAGTTCACTCCTTGCTTTGCAGGCAGGCAGAAGAGTGTATAAAACTTCTGCAGTATTTTCCCCAGAAATGTTTGCCAGCTGGGTGGCATGAAGGAGTAGCCGGATGGGCTGCACTATAAGCCAGCCAGCAGCAGACAACATAACTAGCGTCTTTCAGGAAGTTCCATATATAATGCATTTATTTGTCACAGTTTCAAATTAGAGTATCAATTCATTCAGGTTATATTTACATAGACGGATAGGTTTAAGTATTAATTACAAAATTACTTCAATCAGTTTTCCATTGCTTTTCATTACTCTGCCATGTCAATTCATCAGATTAAGTTAGCCGGATGGCAAACCTATTCTAAAGGTCCTGGGGAGAACACTGTTCTGACTTCTCACATACTCTTCATACAATTACATAAACTTAAAATTCAAGGGAGGCTACTACACAGGATATTATTTATTTACATTCTCTTATATACTGTGCTATTCTGCATCAGTGCGGTTTACATTGAACAAACTGAAATTACATTGAACAGGGCATTATAACTTGGAGATAACTATTTTACAGGGAACATGGGCTATGGAGGGTTAAGTGGCTTGCCCAAGACCACAAGGAGCACCTGTGGGACTAGAAACCCCAGTCCTTCTGGCCCAAGGTTGCTGTCCTCTAGTGGGATTTGAACCCCTGACCTTCCGGCCTGAAGTACCTTGCCACAACCACTAGGCCACTCCTCCACTCCTGAAGTACCTTGCCCCAACCACTAGGCCACTCCTCCACTCCTGGGCCGAGCCCCAGGACTACTCTTACAGGAGCAGGGCTACAGGCCAAAGCAGAGACAGTGGAAAACCCTTATAGTAGGAGGGGCCAAATAAACCAATCTCCAGCCCCGCCCCAAGCTCTCTAATTGCTGATGCTGTGTTGGGCAAAACATTGGTTGGGCTATGACCCAGTGGCCCATCCCATTTCACTACCTAGGGGCCAAAGGAAATGCACTGCTCCTCTCAGAGCAAGCAGTAAGCACAAAAAATTCACACACTAGGGGTGTCTGGCTTATACTGGTTTAGGCAGAATCATTGCAGCCTTTCCAACAGGGGATTCTGTAGCAAAGTCGTTTACACCTCCTTGTTACACTAAAGTGGTATGATCCTACTGTCAGGAGTATACAGGGCTAGTGAGGGGCCCAAGTGATCTGTGTATACATGCATTGTGGCAATCCCAATACTTGATGTTGAATCAGATGAGGACAGCATTATGAATGTTTAAGTATGTGGCCACTTGGACATGGTTTCTGCTGTCTTCACTTTAGCAAATAACATTTTTTTGTGCTTGTCCCATGCCCTCAAACTCCATTACTGCTGTAGTTTCCACTCAGGAGGGCACTGCATGCTGCTACCACTCTCTCTATGAAAAAGGATCAACAGATGTTTCTCCTCAGAACCTTGTATCATAACCACTGATTCTCGAACATCCTTACCCTGGAAACAGATTTGCTTCATGTGCACTATTAATATCTTTATAGTATCCGAATGTCTCTCATATCTCCCCTGGCTTCTCTCTTCACTAGGCAACCAAGGGAGCTCTCAACCCTCTCCTGGAGGTACACCTTGCCAGTGAGGTTTTCAGGATTAGAAAATGAATGTGCATGAGACAGATTTGCACATAATGGGTCTCTGCTATTTGCAAATCTATCTCAAGCATATTCATTTTCTAATCCTGAAAACCCAAATGACTAGGTGTGCCTCCAGAAGATTGAAAAGCACAACCCTAGGGTATATACCAGGCACTGGGGACTTGGGGAAAAACTTATCTTGCTGCTGCTGGCAGCTCTTGAGGGCCTTACTGGACATCCTTTTGCAGAGACTGCAGACTGCCGGGTCGTGGTCTGGCCCAAGGCAGCAGAGACAGCAGTCATGTGTGCCGGACAAAGACATAATTTTAGAGCACCAATCACACTTCTTAAAGCCACTGGTAGCCATGAGGGAAAAGTATCCCTGCGAGGTTGAAAACTTTCCTGGCTGCCAGTTGGGAGAAAAAGGTACAAAGATGCTAGGAAAAGAAACTACAAATAGAGACCCGACTCGAAGCCGAGGCAACAAGATCGGTGGCAGAAAGAGTACCAGTGCAATACCAGAAATGAGTATGAAACTCAAAGAGAAAAATCAACTTTTTCCAGGGACAAGCCAGACAAACGTCTGAAGGGCTCTGTGGAAGAAAGGAGACTGAGCAAGATGACACCTTTGGGCGGGAAGGGGACCACGCATGCGTGGTGGCATCTCCCAAAGGCTTTCTTTGAAAGCTGGGGGGATGCTTCAGTGAGGGCTCCGTCAGTGCCGACATCACCCATATATGAGGACTGACTTCCTGCTTGTTCCCGGAGAACACTACCCTTTCAGCAGCCAAGCCCTGAGTGACAGGGACCCCAGGTTTGGGTGTAGGAGAGAGCCCTGCTCCTGTGAGAGTAGTCCTGGGGCTCGGCACAGGGGAATTGGCGACACCGCCGAGAGGGAGAGGAACAGCAGGAACCAAGGTAGCCTGGGCCTCCGGGGAGCTACTGTAATAGTATTAGTGATACACTGTCGTGCTGGACCTTGAAGGAGGCCTTCCATCCATGGAATGAGGAATGCATCAGCTGCCATCCAGAAAGGGTGCGGCTGGCAGGAGCAGAAGTGGGGCAATTGCATGTTGTCTGGGCTGACAAATAGATCCACCAGGGGGATACCCCATAGTCAAAACAGCGGGAAGGCCACTTCAGGATCCAGTCGCCACTCGTGTGGCAGGAGGATTCTGCTCAGCTTCTCTGCCAGGGCACTCTCTTGGCCCAGCAGGTAGACCGCTCTTAGGAGCATCCCTTTACATGTCACATAGGAGCAGAGGGCTACTGCCTCCTGGCAGAGGGAGTATGACCCTGTGCCCCCTTGTCTGTTCATGTAGAACATTGCGATTTGGTTGTCGGTCTGGACCAGGACTCCTTGCAGGGCAGCTTGTGAGGTCACTCCCCCTCCGACTCCTCAGACTCACGCCGGCGACTGCGGAGCCTGTAGTGGGATTTCCCATTCTTCCCAGACCCCATCCTCCAAAGCGTTCTTTGAAGGTTTTGACTTCTTGCATTCCACCTCCAGGAATTTCCTTTCGGAGGAACCACGGCTGCGGGACTCCGAGGAGGCTCGGGCTTCGCGAGGCAGCGAGGTACCAGAGGGGGTCCTGGAGTGTGTTGTTGCCGGAGACTCCTGTGCGGAGTCGGACTTTTGGAAGGATTTTTCCTGCTGCTGGCGATGGCTCTTTAGGGCCTTTGAGGTCATGGTTCTGCAAATTTCGCAGTCCGAGTCATTGTACTCTGGGCCGAGGCACCGGAGGCAGCAGTCATGCGGATCGATGAGGGACATCATTTTGCTGCATCGATGGCACTTCTTGAAGCTGCTGGAGGCCATTGGAAAAATGGAATCCCCGCTGCCCATCAGGGTTCTGAGGCCTTTGACCAAAAAAAGGGCGCAAACGCCGGTCAAGGGACACCTCTAGATACAAAAGGGAAAAAAACAAGGAATATACCCGAGGAGCGATGCTGAGACGAGCTGACTTGGGGGTGGGAAGGAACCGGTACACAAACTGGACAAATGTATCAAAAATCACACTTTTCCCAGAGGAAGCTGGACAGACATCCATAGGGCTCCGCAAAAAAAGGAGACTGAGGCACGATGATACCCTTGGGCGGGAAGGAGAACACGCATGCGTGGTGCATCTCCCAAAGGCTTTTTTGAAAGCTGAGGAGATGCTTCAGCGGGGGCTCTCTCGGCGCCGATGTCACCCTTATGTGAGGACTGATTCCTGCTGTTCCCAGAGAATGAGCATTGCTTGTGCATTTTATTTAACTTGTATTGTGGCAAAAGCTTAATTAAAAAAAAAGCACATTTCCTATTAATTAATAGGGGTGAAGATGTATGCTAATCTCTCCAGTCTATTTGCACACTGATGGCAGACAGCACTGAAAACAAGCAGCCATTTGTGAGACCTGCCAAGCCTCTCTTCTGTTTGCCTCATTTGAAATATGACAATTTGCCTAGACACAACATTCCCACCAAGCTGTGCTGGAGTCCTCTGGCTTCTGCCAGCTCAGGGAGGTGCTGAAATGTCACATTTTTAAGACTCCCGTGCAGCTTGGCAGGAATATTGCTGACATCCCCTGTGGCCTTATCCTCCATAATTTCAAATGCCTTTCTTCCTTATCTGAAGGGAACACTACTTCTTTCCTGTTCAGATTCTCCTCATAAGAACCAAAGCCCTTATCCGAATAGTCCATGGGGGAGGAGGGGGAGGGTGCTGTTCGGATAAGGTGCCGAGAGAGAAATTAAGCAGCCCTATCTGGAGAGTGCAGGAGAGGTCCATGGGCGGAGCTAAAAGGCAGTGCAGACACTATCTGGATTAACAGCTGACACTTATCCAGACAGCTTAGGCTGCCTGAAAAACAGGTCTAAATGGTTATCCAGATAGGCGCTGGATGAAAATTGCCGCTATCCAGATAAGGTCGGCACTTATCCAGAAAGTGGCTGCACAAACCAGATATTCAGTGGCAGCCACTATCTGGATACTGGTGCTGAATATCTGGATACTGGTGCTGAATATTTTAAACACCATGGCCGACCACTGTGATAGCTCCTTATCCTGAGTGCAGATTCTGTTTTCCTGTCTCTGTCCTGAACAGCTCTGAGAGCACGCTGCAGAGACCAAATGCTTATGACAGGTGAGTAGAGTTGTCAGCCTGCTGTGTGTATCAAAAGGTATCGATTCTACAAGACCACGCCGGCAAGACAGTAAACCCAGGACTAGACTATCCTGTTTCTTTTGAAAAGGGGCCAGTTGGCAAACCGACGAGTAAGCAATCGGTACGCTCCCGAAAGCTGAAGCTTTAAGGTGGGATTACTACTCACGATCCTGTGCTATTCCAGTCACTTATCTGTATATACATTTTTTTCAGATCCAGAAATAATAAGCCCATAAAAGAGGAAAAAAATCTATTAAAATAACTTTAGACGGAGAGGTGAATTCAAGATGGCGGCAGCCGTTTACATCGAGTAAGCCGTGCTTCTATGGGGAGGAAGCGAAAGGGGAAGGGGGGTGGTCAGCCCTCTCCACCCTCGGCTAACTCGACGCTAGTTACTTCGGGTCCTATGGATGCCTTCGTTAGTTTAACGGCTCGCAACCCGGTGGTTGGTGGGGGAATTGTTCGAGCTTCGGCTGATTTGGAGTCGGATGACTCGTTGGCTGTGTCGAATACATCTATTTCCCCCCAGAGCCTTGCGCCGAAGATTCAGCGGAATCAGCCTCTTCCTGTTGGTTTCCTGGAGCTGGATACCCCCTCGATGAAGGTGTTGGACAAAGCTCCAAGTGGGCTGGAAGCTTCAGGTCAGAAAGGCATGGGGAGTGCAGTCGTTGGGCAGCACAGTACCCTTCCAACTTCGACGCTGAATGGGGAGGAGAAAGCTGGGGCGGTTGTTTCTGAATTGCCCCGAGGAGCGCCGACGAAAGGAACTGAAGCTGCGGTTTCTGTGGACTCTGCTTTTGTTTTTTCTTTGCAGCGACCGCCTAGTTTCACTCTAGAGTCCATTTGGCAAGCTATCCTTTCCCTTGGAGAAGCCTTGGCCCCGAAGATTGCCTCTGTATCTCAGAAGGTGAATGATTCCGTTTTGGCGTTGGAGATGGTGGAGAGGAAGGTGGATGGTTTGCAGTTAGAAGTTGTGGAATATCGGAAGAAAGTAGATGACTTGGAAGAACAGTCTCAATCGTTGATAAAGAACTTTACAGCGGTGAATACCAAGTTAGAACATTTAGAAAATCTATCTAGAGCTAATAACTTAAGATTAATTAACTTTCCTAGAATTTCAACTGTGGCCCCCAGGGATATGTTTAAGCAATATTTGGTAGAGGTGTTGGGGGTTTCCCCTGAACTAGTGCCACCTTTGGTGAAGATTTATTATTTACCTAAGGGGAAGCTTTCTTCTGGAATGGTGGATATTGGGGGGGACTTTGATCAAGTAAATGTATTAAATGTTACTGATTTGATAGAAAAGTCTTCTAGTGAGCCTCCTGTTCCCTCCACTCTGTTAATTACTTTTGCATTACTGTCGGATAAAGAGTGGTTATTGAGGCTTTTTTTTCAGAAGCGGAGGTTGTCTTTCAAGGGTTTGCTGGTCCGGATTTATCCAGACCTATGCAGAGAAACTCAGAGGCGGCGTAGAGAATTTCTGTTATTACGTTCTGGAGTTCTACAGTTGGGGGGCCTGTTTTTCTTGAAACACCCATGTAAATGTTTAGTGAAATATCACTCTTTTTCCTATATTTTTTATGACCCCTCTCAATTGCTAGCTTTTATTTCTGCTCGTCGGGTGGAATCCTCTATAGGAACCTCCCCTGAGCTTGGTTAATGTATACATCGGGGGTTTTTGGTTGCCTAGCTTTTTTTTGCTGCTTGTGTTTAAAATGTTTCTTTTTTTCACCTCCCTTATTGTGGGCTTGTAGAGCTGATACATTGTATTAGTATCAGATAAGATATTTTTCTTGCTATGTTATTTGCTAATTGTATTTGCTCTTTTTCTTTCAAGATTGTTCTCTGAACTTTCTTGTTTTTGTGTGTAAAATTTCATAAATATAAAATAAAAAAAAAACAAAAAACTTTAGACGTTTTGTATCCTAATACTTTCTAATTGAGGTCACTTTGACGGAAAAAAATTCTCTCGCCATTCGTGGGAAAGCAGTTATTTTGAGTGGCCCAGCAGCTGAAGATGCTCTGTAAGTCTTATAAGGCTGAGTACATAAATACAGAGGGGCAAATCTTTCTTAGTGAGTGTCAAATAGTTCCTTAACTGTAAATGCCCATATAAATGTCATTGCCTCTTTATGGAATAATCAGTGGATTCGGTTTGCATTTTTAACAACCTAACAAAGCAGGTCATAAAATGCTTTGACAGTGCAGACCAAACAGATGGCACTATAGAAAGGTTGTTAGAAGGCAGAGATACAAGGCTGCATGCATTTGCTGCTGGTCCTCTGCAAATGGGTGTGCAATGTAATAAATAATAGCTAATAGCAAAGCAATTATGAACGGTGTACTAATTTCAAGTGTTCCCATTGACTGTCTGAGGCCCCTCTGCAGTCATTAATCACGCTAAACCTTTCTTCCACGGAGGTGAATGAGAATGTGTGATGCCGTGGAAGGGTCCCGCTTCAGCTCCAGGCCTTGCATGTTCACTGCTTGGAAGCGCTTTTCTAAGGGCCGTGTTAAGTCACCAGATATATCCATGAGGCCCGGCTCTTGTTGTCATTCTATGGGCTGGGAAATACACTAAAGAAAGGGCTATGTATGGAGGTGGGAGAGGGGCGCTATTTAACAAACTCCAAGGGAGGCACTGGCACGTATGACCAGCAACATATTACACCAGTTCACTTCCCAGCTGCAGCCATGTTAGACTCATGACAAGTTGCTTCAGTGCAACTTTAAGCAAAGTAAATATTAGTCAGTCCAGCTGGGGAAGGTTTTTGACTACAGCTGTATCTAATGAACTGCAGATTTGGATCTTAAGGCTTTACAGCTTATTCCTAAAAAGCCACATACAAAATGGCTTCCCTGAACCAAGGCTTTTGGTTCCTTTGAAATTTCTGAGTTTGCTATCCTCAGAAGGCAACCCCTTGAAATAGGTCCCAGTTAGTGGCCAAAATGTGTCTGGCATTTTGCTATTGTCGCAGGATCGCTAGAGCCTAGTGGAAGTAAGATGGTCTTTTTTCTTGCTATTATATGTGAGTCATTTCAATAAGATGGGCATGAGACTGTTGATTAATATCGTCCCATCATGCTGAGCGTACCTGGGTATGACGGAGTGTGTAGTATGATATTTTCTTCCATTTTCTCAGTTTTCTTGACCCATCGGGGTTTGTTTTTGCTTTTTTGGGACCCCATCTCAAATGGAACCAGGGCTGGGATCTGGTGCTATGCGCCTTCATTTGCAGCTACCCATGGTTTTTGCCCTATTTTATATTCCTTTCCAACTTTCTTTAGTCCAGTAATTGCTGCAATAGTCCTTGCACCATGCTTCTTATGGAACCCTGCAACTATGGGCCTTAAATACAGCCACTAAGTGCCAACACTGCACAGTGACTATGATTTCCTCCTCCTCCTCAAGTGCAGTGAACGTTACCTCTGCAGCACCCACACTGCAGTACCCAGTTTGGGGTGTAGAAAATCTAAGCCAGGAAATGAGCCCAGATCGCCCTGTACAACAATGCATAGTACTACCATTGCTAAAAGGTACCCTTGCAACTAACCCACCACCACCTCAACTACTCCGCTCCAAAACTATCTACAAAACTACACCACCATACTTCACCCCTCAAAATTACCCCTGACATTGTCTCCCACCCAGGGGCGGCTCTATAATGAGGCAGAGTGAGGCAGCTGCCTCAGGCGGCAAAGTTTAGAGGGTGACAAAAAATGCCCCCAAAAGTCACCTCACTCCGCCTTCAAAAGTTTTAAAAAAAGTGCACAAGTTGCTGCCACTGCTGAGTCCACTTCTCGGCAGCGGCAGACTCACCCTCTTCTTTCCCTTCCTGCCTCTGTGAAGGACCTGTGCAGCTGCTTCCTGTCCCAAAAGGAGTTATTCCTTTGGGGGCAGGAAGCAGCTGCACGGTTCCTTCACAAAGGCGGGAAGGCTCCACACTGATTTGGCTTTTTATTTAAACCCAATATCGCTAGCACAGCCACGCTTCTCTAAGACTACCCAAAAGCAAAGATCACCCTGTATGCTGTGCACCACACTATAATTTTTGTCGGGTCAGAAGGTCAGGAGAGGGGTACGAACATTCCCCCTCTCGGATGACCATAACGTCCCTTTTTATTCAAATGTAAATTAAAATGTCTTCATTTTCTGAAAGGCAGTGCAAACAGCATAAAAGGAAATTCGTGGCATGAAAATGATCCTCCAAAGTTCTGTATCACATGACATGCATGTTTCGAGCCCGCTCCTGGCTCTGTATCAAGTGTGGTCAGTGTTTCTTGAGCAGGAGGATCACCAAACACTCTGCCAAAAAAAGAACTGCCGCTGCAACTGCCAAACATTTAAAAGTGCCTGCACAGCATTTCATAGGCTACAACAGATGACAACAATGTTTAGAATAACCAATCAGAACCCAGGGAATATCCCATAGAATTAGAGAAGCCCTGTAATGATTGGTTAAGGCTCAGATAAGACTCAGCACTCATTTTCCATGTTTAAACCACCAGGGCTAACAGTATTTAAAGCAAAAATCCACTTTTGTTCCAACCATTGCAGGCTATAGGTGCGATCCCCTCCATGAGGATCTCTAGGAGCATAAGCGATGACTCTCCATCGTAGATCAGAAAATGTGTGGCCCTGTAATAGACAACGTTCAACCACAGGGGCTGAATGAGTAGATGTCCGAATTCTGGAAGCATATTCCCCCAGCCGTGTTTTTAAAGGACGAGTAGTACGGCCAATATACAATAAAGCACAAGAACACTGCAAAAAATACACAACAAAACTGGTAGAACAGCTGCTGAGCTAAAGGAATTTATAGAACCAGCCCGAAACAGGGTCCTGCCAAGTGTCACCTTCCATGGTGGTATGGCAGTATAAGCAAGAACCACAAGCAAAATGACCAGGAGTAATTCCAGCCCTGGCATTGCGGACCTGACCAAAAGATAACATAGGTTAGACCCCCAGGTGTATGCTATGGTAAGAGGTTTACAAAAACATGGATGAAGATGCAACACTGGCCAGTACTTACAAAGTAACTGAACAACCTTTGAAGTGTGCTGCATGAATGGTAATATACCTACCAACTTCTCATCCATCTGCCCAGGGTGATCAGCCTCCATCAATAACCACTCACGATGGATATAACAAGCCTGAGTGTAAGCTTTTTAAATAATATGTGAAGGGTATCCCCTAGCCTGAAGTCGTTCACGCAAATTCCAGGCTTGATGACGAAAATCATCCATAGTGGTACATATGTGGCAAAGTTACAGGAACTGTCCAAATTGGAGCCCTCTACATAACGTTGCTGGATGATGACTGTGGAATCGTAGCAAACTATTACGTTGAGTGGGTTTTCTGAATAGCATGGTACATAAAGACCCAGACTGTTTGTAAATGTCCAAAAAAATTGATTGATTGATCATGAATGTGAGCCGTGAATTTGATATTAGGCTTGACCGCATTCAACCAGAATATAAATTGATGTACCAATTCCAAAGATGATGTCCACAAAAAAAAGATATCATCAAGAAATCTCCACCAGAACCTGATATGTTGAAACCACACAGAAGGATAGATGTGCTTCTCCTCCATATCAGCCATATATAAAGTGGCAATAGAAGGGACTACCGTGGCTCCCATAGCAATGCCACATACTTGTAAATAAAACTGCCCATCAAATAAATAATAATTCTTGGTTAACACTAACCGAGTCAGCTCTTATCAAGAAAGATCTAGGAATACGTGAAGGGGCATTATCTAAATGCCGAATCCAAAAGAAGCAAAGCTTCCTCCTGATCGATGTTGGTGTACAAAGCTGTAACGTCTAAGGTTACCAAAAGGATTTCATCAACGGATCCAGAATATTGCTGAAGCTGATACAAAAATTGAGAAGTATCCTTAATATAAGATTTCACTAGACAGGCTTCCTGTTTCAAAAAAATGTCAAAACTGAGACAATGGTTCCAAAAGGGAACCCCTACAGGACATGATGGGTCTACCTGGAGGGGCCGACAAAGACTTATGCACCTTGGGGATTGTATAAATAATGGGGTATTTTAGGATGTTGTGCACATAAAAAAAATGCCTCTTTGGCAGTGATCCACCCTGCCCGTTGTGCATTCGATACTAACAACTATATTGATGTGCACAACCCTGGCGTAGGATCTTCTGATAACAACTGACAATAAGTGGTATCCTGGAGTTGTATCG
Organism: Ichthyophis bannanicus; assembly: GCA_033557465.1. Taxonomy (NCBI): domain Eukaryota; kingdom Metazoa; phylum Chordata; class Amphibia; order Gymnophiona; family Ichthyophiidae; genus Ichthyophis; species Ichthyophis bannanicus. The sequence continues at coordinate 190,440,311 of CM066031.1, read as the reverse complement.
ATAACCCTTCATGATAATCCTCCAAAGTTTGAACCACTACTGCGCCCCTTTTTCAGCACCCCTGATGATTAAATGATGGTCAGTGGCTAATACAAAGCCTGGAGCAGGCTCGAAACATGCATGTCGTGTGATACAGAACTTGGAGGATCATTTTCATGCTATGAATTTCCTTTTACACTGTTTCTGTTTGGACTGCCTTTCAGGTAAGTGAAGACGTTTTAATTTACATTTGAATAAAAAGGGACGTTATGGTCATCCCAGAGGGGGAATGTTTGTACCCCTCTCCTGACCTTCTGGCCCGACAAAAATTACAGTGTGGTACACAGCACACAGGGTGATCTTTTCTCTTTATTGCAATCACCTTTTTGGTTTGGGGGTTTGTTTTTTTGATTTTGCGCTTCTCTAAGAGGCAGGACCAGCGGCTGCCAGGGAAAACGAGAGGATGAGTCTGTCGATGCCAAAAAACGGATTCAGCAGCGGCAGCAACTTGTGTGCTTGTTTTTTTGAAAAACTGAGATCGTATCCAGCATATTCTGTCTTACATGAGGTTCATTCCTGTGATGGTATGTGCAAAAGCGGGAGATGGTGCGGAGCCATTTTTTGTAGCTATCATTGTGCATGACGTTGCTCCTGAAGAAGCCGGTGAACGGCGAAACAAAGGCTTTTGTCGAGCGAGCTTTAGTCATATTTAAAAGCTTTGCGATAATATTAGGATTTTGGATGTCTCTCCCGTGTTCTATGGCTCCTCTGTCGGAGGTTGAAATTCACCATGAGAAGCGTTCATTGAGGAGTTAGAGACCTGGTTGGATGTTTCATTATTGCAAGATAAGTTTTTCAGTGTTTAATATTGGCAATGTTATACTTTTGAATTTTTCACTGTTTCTATTATAATTGCAGGCATCGCTCTAGGATTTGATTTAGGCTGCGTTCAGCCTTTTCACTTTAGTTGTACGCTGATTGGATTGACGCTGTTTCTAATGTTAAGGATTAGTGTGTGAATGAAGTTTGTAAGTGTGAATGTGTGAATGTGTTTTAGTGATTTCATTTTAGCTCTTTGGATTTAGAAATAATTTGAGACTTTTCCCGTGATTGAAGTTTAGGGTGTCTTTAATTAATGGAAGATATTGGTATTTTTGATTTTGGAAGGTAGGGTAGGCTATGACCGGTGATGTGAGCGTCTAAGAACACCTAAGGTGATTTATCATCAAATGTGGAGTTGTGCCATCTGAGGTCATTAATAGCCTGAGATTGAATTATATGTTGGATTATAGGTTGTAGGTTTATTGGAGCAACTGTATAGTTTTTGGGAGCAAGGTACTTTTTGGTTTGATTTTGTCTTTTTGCTCTTGGTTTTTTGTTTTATGTGCAAAAGCAACCCATTTGAAGAGACGACCAGACTGCAGAGTGCAGCATCCAGAGTATTATACAGGAATTTCAGACTGAAATGTGCTTTTCATTTCTGTAGTGCTAGTACACCCTCTGTGGTGCTTATGTGCTACTCTCGCTGCCTGGCTTCCTTGAGGCCGCTGGGAATGATGATCTCCAGGTCACCACTGGATCTTTGTCTCCTAAATAATATTGGACCTTGGATTTCTGCATCCCTAGATGCATAATTTTAATACCACCAAATTACTAACACAGTTCAATTATTTATATATATACGTACATGTTCCATGAAGTATGCTTGCCTGTAAGAGTTAATAAGTAGAGCATGTTTTCAACTAGCAAAATGTCTACTGCTGCTCTCATACAGCAACATCTGGGAACCAGGGAAGCCAGGTTTCAAATTCCAGTTCTCCCACTAACTACAGCTGTGTCTAGGAGTAGGTAAAAGGGGCAGCCAATTCGGGTGCACAGCCCCTTGGGGTAGAAAAATACTTGAAATGCAGGCATTGGCTAGTAGTGGAGGGAAAAATGGAAAAAGTGCTGAACTCCTCCTAAAATTTGGCTGTGCTTGGAGGAGGTGGTGGGAAAGAGCACACATATCTAGTTATTAGGGATGTGCACAAGGAAAACATTTTGGCTTGGTTTTAAAATTTTCAGACTTCTTTTATGAATTTTGGGTATTTTTTGAAGGAGGGGGCTGGAAGGGAACTGACATGAGGGGAAGGTGAGGTCTGCAACGGGGCTGAAACCGGGGGGGGGGGAGGTGGGGGCTGGAAGAGAACTGACATGAGGGGAAGGTGGGGTCTGCAACAGGGCTGACACGGGGGGGGGGGAGGAGGCTGGAAGGGAAGTGATATGAGGGGAAGGTGGGGTCTGCAAAGAGACTGACATGGGGGGAGGAGGGGATGGAAGGGAACTGACATAAGGGGAAGGTGGGATCTGCAACAGGGCTGACATAGGGGGAAGGAGAGGGCTGGAAAGGAGCTGACACCTGGGGATGGGACTGGACAGGGACTGGAAGGGAGCTGACACTTGGGGATGGGACTGGTAGGTGGCTGGGTAATGGGGGTAGGGGCTGGAAGAGAGGGGGCACTGGCACTGGGATGGTATTTGGACGAGAAGGGGCTGGGCAGTGGGGAAGGAGAGGGACTGGAAGGGAATGGACACCAATAGCAGTCCTGGGAATGTAAGGGGGTTGAAATTGGAAGGTACTAGGAGGGAAAGACTGGAAAAGGGGACTGATACTGGGGAGGGTTACTAGGACTGGAAATAGGCTGATGGAAGGAAGTGAAGAAACAAAAGAAGAGACAAGAAATGGCTGATGGACTATAGACCTTAGAAAGAGAGCTAAGAGAACCTTTGTTAACCTCCTGATAAAAACTCTTCTTCTGATGCTTTCCCATAACCAGAGAGAAAACCTAAACATCTCCCCACTCCTCACGTGCTCCGAAGGGGCTCCAAAAGGGTAGACCCTGCTCCTTTGGACATGCCCCTTCGGAGCACGTGCAAACGGAGATGCACCCGTGCCCGCGACTGCTTCCCATGGTGGGGCTAAGCAGTTAAATAGCCCTCAGAACCTGATGTCAGACGCCAGCACACAGTTCCAAGGTACAAAGCATTCACAGTAGAAAATAAGAGCAGGTAATCCCCCATTTTTAGTTTGTTTTGATATATTCCCTACTTGGTGAAGATCTATCTCTCTTCTGCATGTGTGATTGAGGCTACATGCTCTGTTGGCATGGAGTTTCTATGTAGGGAGCTGCAGTAATCTGGCTTGTTCAGTTTTTTGAATAGGAATATAGATGTTCTAGGGCCCACTGCAATATTTGTGGTACTGCCGTTTTTGGGTATGTTTCATGTGTGAGTTTTGGAAGTTAGTGCTCTTATGAAATAATAGATTTGCTCTATGGGTCCTGTACATTGGGTTCTTAGTAAGAACAACTTTAGGCTGCTGGTTGGGGGGGGGGGGGTACTGGAATATGTATTGTCTTTGAAATGTGCCATTTTGTGTACTTTATGCTGCCAGACTGAAATTTAAAATATTTTGTCAGATCAGATCCAAGGAAATTTCAAATTTTAAGGGAACATCTCCGTTTATTTTTGTTTAGTAGCCTGATAGCTTCACCGCTGCTGAGTTCCCGATGTTTCCAGCTCTAGCACAATCCAATCCAGCATTTGAATTCATGGCTACCAGGATTAGTTCCTCATGTTATATCTTCCCTCCTCATCAATAATCTGGTCATAGCGAAATAAATCTGATGTGCAGATTGGTAATCGTCTGATTGGGGTGGGGACTGTGTAAGTGGCTTTTCATTAATCAAATTTAATGTTTTATTATTATGTTTGATTTATTGTAATGTCTGTTTTACTAAATTACATATATATGTTTGGAAGCCACCTAGGATTTTAGATTGGTGGCATATACATTCTAACATAAGGTATACTCAATTTATGCAAATAATGCTGCAATGAATCTCCCCACATGGCCCTGTATCACCCTCATGCCACCCCTGGGAGGAAGTGGATGGGGGGGGGGGCACTGGGAGGTGGAGGAAAGCAGAAACCTCAGATTGGGACCAGGATGATCAAGAAAAAAATGGTCAGACAACAAAGGTAGAAGAAAATTTTATTTTTCAATTTAATGAATAGTCTTGGTGCTATCTTTATATTTTATAAAGTGCACGGAAATTAATCTCTTTCTATTTCTCTTGTGTTGCATTGTATGCAGAATCTGACTTTTTGGGGTTGCAGTTTAATTTTTATCTACATGTTTATTATTAGGTTATGGTCACTTATTCTGTACTTTGGTGAGGGTCTGTGTTCTGAGTTTGTGGCCAAGGCCAAGTGTTCTGTTAACATGGAGTTTGCACGTATGGAGCTGTACTATATTAATCTGAATTGTTCAGCTTTTCAAATAAGTGTCTGGATGTTCCAGGGTCCGCTGCAGTATTTACAGTTATGCTTTTTTTGGGTAGGTTCCTTATGTGAGTTTTGGAAATTGAGCTGGCGTGGTATGGTAGGTTTGCTCTACAGTACTCAGTGACTTTGTTGTAGGGTTTTGTATTAGTTCACAATATACCTGGTACTGAAGAATGTTTGTTGTTGTTAGTGAGATGATAGGAATCAGATCTTTTTTTTTTAAGATATTGAGTTCTGTGGGTGAATGTCCTAGTTCTGCTCTGCACCCATTGTTGAGGGAGGGGGTTCTGCGGATGCAAAATATATGTTCAAAAAGAAAAAGCAAGAGCTATAACGCCGTTTATAACAACAAAATAAACATTAGTTATAATTTGGTGTTATAAACAGTGCTGCGGTTCTCGCTCTTTCTTTTAGTTCCTTGATGTGAAAACATCTTGCATTTCCTCCACATTATCTAATCAGCTTTTTGGTTTGGTTCAGTCCCTGACTGGAGTTTTGAGAAAGCCTCCCCCCTCCCTCCGCTCTGGGGGGGGGGTGCCATCTCATCCCTTGCTTCAGGCAGCAGATAGCCTTGATCCGCCCCTGCTCCCACCCTCCAACTACCCCATCCCACAAAATGACCCCCAAACTGCCCCACCCCAACACTCCTACCAGCCTATAACTACCCCACCATGCCAAAACTACCTCCTAAAACTAATCCCCCAGATCAATCCACCTTCCAAAACTACCCCTTGCCCTCCCAAAAGTTCTTCCACACTACTACCTTATTAACTCCAACTACTCTGCACCACAAAATAACCCCTGCAACTGTTCCACCGCCCTAAAACTACTCCACATCCTAAAACTACCCCATCATCTCCTAAATAGCTTCCAGATCTACCCCACCACCCTCTAAAACTGCCCCGCCACCAAAGCTACCCCCAACTATCCCCTCACCAAAATTATACCTCAACTAACACTATAATATTCAACTATCCAGCAATCCCCCACTAATTACCCCATCATCCCCAACTATTCCCCCCCGCATTTGACCTACCATCTCCAACTGCCCCACCCCAAACCATCCACACATCTACTCTCATCCCACAAATATCGCCTCACAACTATCCTACTACTCCAATGACCCCCACCCTGCATAACTACTCTCCTACAAAGCTACCCCATCACTGAACTATTCCCACACCCCAAACTACCACCTCTCGTATCTACCCAACTCCAACTAGTTCCCTACACCCAACCCACCATCCCATTTTTGAGGACTGGTCATTGGATGGAAGGAGAAAGGACCCATCATGGGAAAAGAAAGAAGACTAGAGATAAAGAGAGAGGGACAGAGAAAGCCCTAGATTGGGGATGGCAGAGAAAGAATCCATGAAAATAATGTATTAGGAAGGGGATAGGGCATGGAGGAGAGAACATAGGTTAAAGAAGAGAGAAAAGAGAAGGGAAAGGAGAGCAGGCAGGAAGAAGAGACGTGTAAGGAAGAAGAGAAGCAAAGGAAGAGATTACTACTACTACTATTACTTATCAATTGTATAGTGCTACAAGGCATCAGCGGCACTATACAGAGACATGCAGGAGACAGTCCCTGCTCATAAGAGCTAATGGTCTAGTCAAGACAGATAACTTAATGACTGGAGACTAGGATATATCTAGGGGAATGGTAGGAAAACACATAGGAGGTGAAAAGGAGACTAAGGGGATCAGGATCCAAAAGCAATCTCAAAGAAGTGAGTTTCTAGCCTGGATTTGAACAGGGCCACAGATGGAGCCTGACGTATTGATTCAGGTAGTTTGCGCCAGGCATAAGGAGCAACAAGACGGAAAGATCGAAGTCTGGAGTTGGCAGTTGAGGAGAAGAGCACAAATATAAGATCTGCCAGAAGAGCTGCATTCCCAAGGAGGGGTGTAGGGATAGATAAGAGAGGAAAGGTAGTGAGGAGCAGCCAAATGAAGGTCAGTAGTAGAAGTCTGAACTGGATTCAGAAACAGGTAAGGAGCCAATGAAGTGACTAGAGAAGAGGAGTGACATGAACATAGTGACACTGGCGTAAGATTAGCCATGCAGCTGAGTTTTGAACAGATTGAAGAGGGAAAGATGATTCAGAGGGAGACCAGAGAAGAGGAGGTTGCAATAAGAGGTGCAATCAAAAAGTATTGAGATTTGTACAATGACAGAAGAAGTATAACACTGACAGTTATTGCACTCAGTCTCCTTCAAAGTAGTTCCCTTCTGATAAAACACACTTCCTCCAGCGTTCCTGCCACTGCTGGAAACAATTTTGAAATGCCTCTTTTGTTATGCTGTGAAGCTGCTGTGTCAAATTTTGCTTAATGGTCTCCAAGTCTTTGAATCTCCTTCCTTTCAGTGGTAATTTCAGTTTTGGAAACGAGAAAAAGTCACACAGTACTGAGGCTGACGGACTTGCTCGATTTGGTGTTTTGCCAAGAACTACTGGATAAGATATTATGCATGAGTTAGGGCATTATCGTGATGAAGCAACCATTCACCATTCTTGTGCAACTCTGGCCTCTTACAATGAACTGCATCTCTCAATTGAGTCAGAACTTGGACATAGTACTCCCTATTGATGGTTTGGCCTTTTAGAGCATACTCATGATGAACAATACCCTGGTATTGCTCCTCACCTGACGGGCTTTCTTGGGGTCTGGGACAGTTTGGAGTCTTCCATTGTGAGGATTCAGCCTTAGTTTCCAGGTCATAACCATAAACCTATGATTCATCACCTGTAATAATCTTTTAAATTAAATCTGAGTCATTTTCAACGCATTCCAACAACTCCCTGGCTGCAGACTCACTTGGTTTGCAGCTTGTCGTGCTGTGAGGGCTTGTGTGCATCAGTGATGCTGAGAGCTAAACTATCGGTAGTTTAACTACTGGCAGGGTCTCCCAAGATGGACAGGTCTCAGTTGAGGTGCCAGACCAAGACAAACCACCCATCTGGGCAGCAGCAGAATGGGATAGTGTTGACGGCGGAGGATCACATTTCTGTGACAATGGCAACACCACCAAACTTAAACTGCGCGGAAGAAAGGCCCGGCAATCTACTTCTCTATCTTGCCATGAAAACCCAATGGATAGTTACAACAAAACAAATTGTGCTATAGTGCTGGAAGATGAGACCCCCAGGTCGGAAGGCACTCAACTAGCTACTGGGGAAGAGCTGAAGACTTTTCAGAGTAAAGCCAGCATTTATGATGTGGTTGGATCAAAGCCCTCGGGACGTCTGACTGCTGATGTAGCTGTGCATGAAATGAGAGTCAGAAGCAGTAAAGATGTCTTACGCATTGGAACATGGAATGTACTAAGCAAGAACCAAGGGAAGTTGGAGGTGGTCAAGAATGAAATGGAACGTGTACAACTTGATCTGTTGGGTGTCAGCGAACTGAAATGGACTAGCATCGGGCACTTTGCATCAGATGATCACATGGTCTACTATGCTGGAAATGAAAGACAAAGAAGAAATGGTGTTGCATTTATAATAAAGAAGAAACTTGCAAGAACTGTAATGAAATACAATGCAGTCAGCGAACGCTTAATCTCTATTCGTCTACGAGGAATGCCTATCAACACAACTATAATTCAAGTATATGCCCCAACAACAACTGCAGAAGAGAATGAAATTGAAGAGTTCTATGAACAAGTACAAGCTGAAATTGACAGAACATGCAAACAGGATATCCTGATAGTCATGGGTGACTGGAACGCAAAAGTTGGCAACAAAGAAGAAGGCAAAGTAGTTGGAAAATATGGACGGCAACAGAAATGAAGCTGGAGAAAGACTGATAGAATTCTGCAAGACCAACGATCTATTCATCTCAAACACCTTCTTCCATCAACACAAGCGGCGACTGCACACATGAACTTCACCCAATGGATTGTATAAAAATCAAATTGACTACATCTGCGGAGGTCAACGATGGAAAAGTTCTATAACATCAACAAAGACAAAACCTGGAGCTGATTGTGGTACAGATCATCAACTACTAGTATGCAAACTCAAGCTAAAGATGAAAAAGAGCAAACCACTCATAAATGCAGCAAAATATGACCTTGAGAATATACCACTGGAATTTAAAGACTGCCTGCAAAATCGATTTACTGCTTTAGATACAAATGACAGAGCTCCAGAAGAGTTATGGAATGACATCAAGAAGGTTGTGTTGGAAGAAAGCGAGAAGTCTCTACAAAAGGTGAAAAAGCAAAAACGGCCAAAATGGATGATGGAAGAAACTCTGAAAATTGCCCAGAAACGCAGAGAAGCTAAAGCCAGAGGAGAAAGAAAGACAATAACAGTTCTCAACAGAGATTTCCAACGTGCAGCAAGACAGGACAAGGAAAAGTACTACAACAACGCATGCAAGGAAATAGAAGCAGAAACTATTAGAGGAAGAACATGATCGGCTTTCCTAAAGCTACGAGAGTTAAAGAAAAAGTTCCAGCCTCGAATTGGAATGTTACAAGATGCTCAAGGTTCTATGTTGAATGATGCTGAGAAGATCAAGAAAAGGTGGAAGGAATATACAGAGTTTTTATATGATAAAGATCAAGTGGACCAACAGCTGTTTCAATCTGTACCTTATGATCGGGAACCATTGGTGATGAAAGAAGAAGTTGAAGCAGCATTGAAAGCCTTATCAAAGAACAAAGCACCAGGCATTGATAGCATTCCCATAGAAGTATTACAGCAATCTGATGCAGCTGATACTGTACTTACAAGGCTCTGCCAAGAAATATGGAAGACAACATCATGGCCAACTGACTGGAAAAGATCTGTGTTTATACCAATACTAAAAAAAGGTGATCCAACTGACTGTGGGAAATTATTGCACAATCGCTCTGATCCCACATGCCAGCAAGATTCTACTGAAGATTATTCAAAAGAGACTACAACCATACCTGGAACAAGAACTACCTGAAGTGCAAGCATGGTTCAGGAAAGGGTGAGGAACGAGAGACATCATTGCGGATGTGAGATGGATCCTTGAAAAGACTAAAGAATACCAAAAGGATATCTATTTGTGCTTTATCGACTATAGCAAGGCTTTTGACTGTGTAAACCATGAGAAACTCTGGGCCACATTAAGAACCATGGGTATACCAGAACACCTGATCGTACTCTTGCACAATCTGTACATTGATCAAGAAGCAACAGTTTGAATGGAACAGGGAGAAACAGAATGGTTTAAAATAAGCAAAGGTGTAAGACAAGGCTGCATACTTTCCCCGTACCTGTTTAATTTATATGCAGAACAAATTATCAGAGAAGCAGGATTGTATGAAGACAACAGAGGTGTGAAGATTGGTGGAAGACTCATCAACAACCTTTGCTATGCTGATGATACCACATTACTGGCTGAAAGTGAAGTTGATCTGAAACATTTGCTTCTCACAATCAAAGAACATAGTCTCAAAATGGGCCTGCACCTTAATGTAAAGAAGATAAAGATCATGACAACTGGCATAATCAACAGGTTCATCGTTGAAGGAGGAGAAATTGAAATTGTGAACAACTTTAACCTACTTGGATCAACTATCAATAAAGAAGCAACAAGCAGTCAAGAAATCAGACAACGCATTGCTCTTGGCAGAATGGCTATGAAAGACCTAGATAAGATTCTCAAGAGCAGAGATGTCTCTCTCCATACAAAGATTCAACTTGTTCAAGTCATGGTATTTTCAATAACATCATATGGATGTGAAAGCTGGACAGTGAAAAAGATAGACAGGAAGAAAATTGATGCCTTTGAATTATGGTGCTGGCGGCGAATACTGTGTATACCATGGACTGCCCGAAGAACAAACCAGTCAGTACTAGAGGAGATCAAACCTAAGCTTTCTTTAGAAGCTCAGATGACAAGATGTCGACTTTCATACTTTGGACACATCATGCGAAGAGAGAGATCATTAGAGAAAGACATCATGCTTGGCAAGATAGAAGGTCAATGCAAAAGAGGAAGGCCAGCAATGAGATGGATCGAGACAATAACAGCAGCTACGGGTACCAGTCTGTCAACAATGAGCCGCCTGACTCAAGACCGAATACAATTTAGGACAGCTATCCAGAGGGTCGCAATGAGTCGACTCCGACTCGACGGCACTTAACAACAACAAACTTGAGCACGACTCATGCACTCATCGCCATACACTTGCTGTAACTTGTCATAAGTCTCTTTGCATGAATCTCCACGTTTCTAGCAGAATTTAATGTAAATTCGCTGTTCAATTCTTTCACGCATTGTAAATCTGACGAACTGCTTTTACACGACACCAGACATCATGTGATTAAAAAAAGCACAGGTGTGCTGCAGCCATACTACACTCTGCACATTCAGAGCACATAACTAGTTCACTGCATGCTTAATAGCATCGTAGTGTGACATATTGTTATATAGCTACACAACAGCTCTCGATACTTTTTTATCACACCTCGTAGTCTAGACGTGAGGTGAATAGAGAATGGATAAGGGTCTTAGTAGTGTGTTCAGAAAGAAGGAAGAGAAAGAATTCAAATATCTACTTTGAAGGAAACACACAGAGAAAACTAAACAGAAAAGAAAAAAAAAAGTCCACCAGAGAGAATGAGAGAATAGGAAAGAGGTACATGTTCAAGAAAAAAAAGAAAAAATGGACATGCTAACCAGAGACATCAAAGTCTGGAAATGTTTATTATCTGACAGAGAATATTAATAATGCATCAGTGCAAAATATCCTAAGACCTAGTTCAAAGTCTCTGACTTGGACACGTCTCCCACATATAATTTACTTAGTGAGAATAGTTGTTTTTTGTTGGCTAATTAGATTTTTTCTGGTGTATAATTAATTATGCAGCAAAATACAAAAGCCTCCAGCACTGAGGATTTTTTGTACTGGACCCAGCAATACTTGTGGCAAAAAAGTTGACAAATATATTTTTGGTATATTTGTCAAGTAAATTATTACATTCTTTCCATGACCCTCCTTTTCCCCACAATACCGAACTGCTTTTTCACTACTGGTACCACAGGGCACAAGTGGCCTAGATCACTATTTCTAAAAACAGTCCTGGAATACCCCCTAGCCAGATATCTCAAGCATATTCATTGTGAATATTTTGAAAACCAGACTGGCTGGATGTATTCAGGACTGTCTTGAGAAACACTGACTTCAATTCATTCATCACAAATTTAGCAATCTAATCTCACTCTACTGCATTAGCTCCTTGCTAGCAAACATGCCTAAAGACAATTTTATTTATTTATTTAGCTGTATTTATATCCCGCTTTTCACCGGGTCAAAGCGGTCAATAGGGGGATACATTTAACACAAGGGGATATGAGACACATACGCTAATACTTACAGGGAACATGGACAATGGAGGGTTAAGTGGCTTGCCCAAGACCACAAGGAGTGCCTATAGCAGTGTTTTTCAACCTTTTTTGTGCAAAGGCACACTTTTTTCATGAAAAAAATCACGAGGCACACCACCATTAGAAAATGTTAAAAAAATTTACCTCTGTGCCTATATTGACTATATATAAAGTAATTCTCTTGAATAGGAATCAAACACTCACACCAAACCCCCTCCCCTGCAGGTTCACACCAACCCCCCTCCCCTGCTGGTTCACTCACACCACCCCCCCCCTCCACTGCTGGTTCACTCACCCACCCCCCTGTCACTTACTCACCCCTCCTGCTGGGTCACTCACTCACTTACCCCCCCCTCCCCTGCTGGTTCACTCACACCATCGCCCCCCCCCCCTTGCTGGTTCACTCACACCACCCCCCCCCCTCCACTGCTGGTTCACTCACACTCCCCCCCCCCTTGCTGGTTCACTCACACACACACACCCCCCCCTCTGCCCAAGCCGCTGCTTCTGCTTTGTATAGAGCAGCGGCTGCACTACACTTACATTGAAAAGTAAAGAGAAACTGTGTCAGGAGCCCTCCGGTCATCGCAGAGCCCAAGGAAGTGATGTCATGGGGGCGGGCTCCTCACAGGCTGTCTTTCCTTTTCAAATTAACTTTATTGCAGCTAAAGTTAATTTGAAAAGGAAAGACAGCCTGTGAGGAGCCCGCCCCCATGACATCACTTCCTCGGGCTCTGCATGATCGGAGGGCTCCTGACACAGTTTCTCTTTACTTTTCAATGTAAGTGTAGTGCAGCCGCTGCTCTGTACAAAGCAGAACCAGCGGCTGCACTGCTATAGGGAATCGCGATCGTGTTCGCGCCGTGGACTTCGGCACAAAAGCCGTTTTTTTGCTCTGGCCGCTCCCGATCTTGCAGCCAGAGCAAAAAACCGGCTTTTCAATGGCCGGTTTTACAACTGTGCCGGCAGCCGGCCTGGCCATGGAAAAACCGGCCAGGCCGGCTGAAAACCGGCCGGTTGGCAACCCTAATTTGTGAGCCGAGGCCACATGTTACGGATGAAATTGGAATTTTTCCCACGGCACACCAGACAATATCTCACGGCACACTAGTGTGCCGCGGCACAGTGGTTGAAAAACGCTGGCCTATAGGACTAGAAATCCCAGTCCCTCCGGCCTGAGATTGCTGTCCCCAGGTGGGACTTGAACCCCCGGCCCTCCGACCTGAAGTACCTTGTCCTAACCACTAGACCACTCCTCCCTTCAATGAAGAAAGAAAGAGAAGCCTGAGAATTTGAGGTAAGCTTGTGCGTTGTGAGTGGCGGCAGCACAGTAATCATTTGCACAGGACAGAAAAAAAGAGGTAACTTGGACCCTGCTGATAGATCTCCCAATGTCTCTGAATCCTACTGTACAACAACCCCTACTCTGAACCTCCCATGCCTTAACGCCTCCAGTATACCCCATTCTTGATCCATACAATTCTAGTTCTGAGGCCCCACAGCACTACCTCAGTCTGTCCTGCAGAGCCTATTTCCCAGTACATTTTGGAGTAGAGTCTGCCAGATAGCAAGAGACACTGCAAAGTTTTGCTGCTTTGAGAAACTTGATTTTTTAAAATCATACATGTAACTAGCTACTTGTTGTCCTGCAGTGATACAAAGCTCTTAAAAGTGCACTTCCCTGTAACATGTAGGGGCTCTCCCTATGGCACTCTCAAATATATACAACTAAATATTTATTAAGTTAGCAAATTTTCCATGCTGCTTTATCTGCTAGTCAAAGCGGTGTACATGGAACATAATGCAGTTCATTTAAATATAACATAATTAACTGAACAGCATTAACACACAATTAAATGAGCAGGATTGACATAAGTTGGAAGAACATTGGAGAGAACTATTTACAGTGGCAATAGGGTAGCTAAGGATAACATATTGATAAGACGTCTATGGACGTGTGATGGCTTTATATGTTCGGTTGTACAAGATTAAGCTGTAGGATTGCGGTATGTGAGCTATAGCTTGTGGCGTTGCTGTCATTAAGTGCCAGTGCCAAGGTGATCCTTGAACAGGTGTGCTTTGAGATTTCATCTGAATTCCAGAGAGTCGCAGTTCCAGGGGTAGAGAGTTCCAGATGTGAGATGCGAATAATGAGAAGGCACGTGAGGATGTGGGGTGCTTGCATTTGGTTATGAGTTTGGGCACTCGTAGCAAGTTTTGTGACACTCTTCTTCTCGTCCTGGAGCTGTGGTCTTTCTGAATGAGGGACTGATTACTGAGTGTGGACGTGTTTAGGAATATCTTGAAGGTGATTAGCAATACTTTATATCTTACACTCATAGGTATTGAAAGCAAGTGTAGGTGTTGTAAGGTGGGTGTGATGTGGTTTCTTCTAGGAGTACCTGTTATACAAGATGTGATCAAAAGGTATTGAGACTTGTACAATAACACAAGAAGTATAACATTGACAATTATTGCACTCAGTCTCCTACAAAGCAGTACCCATCCGATAAAACATACTTTCTCCAACATTGCTGCCATTGCTGAAAACAATTTTGAAATGTCTCTTTAGTTATGCTGTGAAACTGCTTGTCAAATTTTGCTTAATGGACTCCAAGTTGTCAAATCTCCTTCCTTTCAGTGGTAATTTCAATTTTGGAAACAAGAAAAAGTTACAGGGTGTAAGGTTAGGCATGTACGGAGGTTGACGGACTTGCTCGATTTAGTGTTTGGCCAAGAACTGCTGGACAAGATGTGATGAATGAGTTAGGGCATTATTGTGATGAAGCAACCATTCACCATTCCTGAGAAACCCTGGTCTCTTACGATGAACTGCATCTCTCAAACGAGTCAGAACTTGGACGCAGTACTCCTTATTGATGGTTTGGCCTTTTGGAGCATACTCATGATGAACAATACCCTGGTAATCAAAGAAAACAGTGAGCATCACTTTAATATTGCTCCTCACCTGACGGGCTTTCTTGGGTCTGGGAGAATCTGAAGTCTTCCATTGTGAGGATTGAGTTTTAGTTTCCAGGTCATAATCATAAACCCATGATTCATCACCAGTAATAATCTTTTAGATTAAATCAGAGTCATTTTCAATGCATTTGAAAAACTTCCTGGCTGCAGACAGTTGATCTTCTTTTTGGTCAGGAGACAGGACTTTCAGTACAAATTTTGTAGACACACATCTCATCCCCAAATTGACAGTAAGAATGGACTGTACTGAGCGGAAACTGATGTCCATGTCCTCAGCAGACTCCCTAATAGTCAATCAATGATTTGAGCACATTGCAGCATGCACTGCTTCAACTTTGTCTTCATTCCTGCTCATGGATGGCCTTCCAGAACGTTCGTCACTGTCAACACTTTGGCGGCCCTCTTGGAAATGTTTATACCAGTCAAACTCGAGCACAACTTATGCATTCATCGCCATACTCTTGCTGCATCTTGTCATAAGTCTACTTGCACCAATCTCCAAGTTTTCAGCAGAATTTAATGCAAATTCACTGTTCAATTTTTTCACTCATCATAAATCTGACAAACTACTTTTACACAATACCAAACATCATGTGATTTTAAAAAGTACAGGTGTGCTGCAGCCATGCTACACCCTGCAAATGCAGAGCACATAACTAGGTCACTGCATGCTTAATAGCATCATGGTGCAATGTATTGTTATATAGCTACACAACAGTCTTGATACTTTTTGATCTCACCTCGTAATTCAGGAGGCTGTGCTCTGCGCCATTTGCAGGGGGTGTAGAGCTGTTTTTGGGTGTCCTTGATATATTATGTTACAGTAGCCAATGATTGGGGTGATGAGGGCTTGACAAATGTCTCTGCAATCAGTGTGATCAAGAAGTGGTCAGAGACTGTGCAGTGTCCTCATTTTATGGTAGACTGCTTTGACGATGTTTTTTTATGTGGACATGGAAGTCTAGGCCTTGATCAAGTGTGATTCTTAAGCACTTTACTTGATTCTTGACTTGAAGTGTTGCTCCCACTAGTGTTGCTGGTGGGGAGAATGATTGGTTTCTTGTGATGTGTAGGGCTTCCGTTTTGTTGTAGTTGATGCGTAGGTCATGTTAAGTGAGCCATTGTGATATTGCTTAGAAGCATTGTCCTATCATTGTGTAGTCCGGGTTGTTTATAGAGAATGTCATATATATAAGAATGTCATCAGTGTAGGAGTGGTATTGGATCTTGTATTTTTGGATTATAGTGCCTAGTAGTTGTATAAATATATTAAAAAGGAGCGAGGATAGGGCTGAACCTTGTGGTAGGCTTTAGTTCAGTTGGAATGGAAAGGAGCTATGTGGCCCTACTTTTACTTGTTGGCCGCAATCCTGTACATAGGATTGGAACCATTCTAAGGTTTTGTGTTGGAGACCAATCACTTGTAACAGTGAGAGAAATTTATGGTGGTCTTTTGAATTGAATGCAGAAAAATGTCCAAGAATATGAGTATGAATCCTTGTATTAATTTCTCTGTTCCTTTGATTAGGTTGTCTACAAGTGAGGTAATTAGAGTCTCGACTCCAGAGAGCAGCCTGAATCCATGTTGCTGCTCGTCTAGATATATCTATGTACACATATGTCTATGTAGGTAAATCCATTCCATTTTTCTAATACCAACAAACCCCTGTTCTAATAACACTTCACTATAACATTGCAAAGACTTGGATCCTAGGACTGGTGCTAATCAGAGAGGCGTGGAATAGTGGCACAGAGAAGGTGTGGCCAATACCTCTAGGGGATTTATGTCTGTCATCTGTCTAAGCATCCTTCAGGCTACTCTCTAAATTACAGAGGTGTGATGTGTCAGTCAAGCTGTGACTGTGATGGACAATATAGGGGCTTTTTATTTCCTGAGGGGTGAAGTTTATTTATTTAATTCTCTTATATACCGTGCTATTCTGCATCAGTGCGGTTTACATTGAACAAACTGAAATTACATTGAACAGGGCATTATAACTTGGAGATAACTATTTTACAGGGAACATGGGCTATGGAGGGTTAAGTGGCTTGCCCAAGACCACAAGGAGCACCTGTGGTTACTTCTTTGCAAGGGACAGAGATTTCTCTAAGCCACTACTTCTCAAGTTCTGGGCTAGTTCTGAGAAGTGGTGGGAGAGTCACTGAACTTACTCCCATCTCTGCTTTCTTAATATCTCTTAAACTTCATGTCCTAAGTAAGGTGAAGCCAGTCCCTCTCCTTGCCAAAACTAATTAAACCATTGAAACTTGCAGTGAGATTTTTATAGAGCTTAAAGGTCCAGTCCTCTGCGGTAATTTGAACTCCTGAACACAACCCCCATCACAAACCATGTTAACTGTGTCCATCCTAATAGCAGCTATGGCCTGTATCTTATTTCATAATGTTAAAGCACTTTTCAATATCAAATTTAGTCTCCTAGAATATTCTTACTGATCTTTTCTCTTAGTAGTTTTTGCTTGATTGTTGCTCCTTCCTCTACTCCTAGATATTTATATGTCTTCCTGTTCAACTTCCTTGATGTCACAGTCCTGAGTCAGGGATATGTTTTCAGTTTTGCTCAATTTTCCTCTAATGAAGGTTACCTTAGTATATTTGACAAGGCCAAAATTCATCTTGATATCATCTGAAAAGTTTTTCAATAGACGGTTGTTCCGTTAATTGTTGACTTGAAGCTCTACAGCTCTAGGGACCATCTTCAAACAATAGATATAGTTACCACTAGATTGTTACCATCTTTAGGATTAAGGCTAAATCCATATCTCAAAGAGTTAATGACAGTACTCATGGATTAAGCGCCACATAAAACAAAAGTGGCAACAGGGAATCTCCCTGAAATATTCCTTCCTGGATCTTGATGTTAGGAATGATGAACTGTCCATCTTCATACTTCAGATGCTGTGTGGTTTGCCACATTTTCATGATGAAATTAATGTGCTCCATCAATTCAAGGTTTAGTTTGTACATTTCAGGGCAATTTATTACCCAAGTGTGTAGGATGCTATCAAAGACTTTCTTATAGCCAATCCATGCTATTCTGAGATTTCTGCTTTTCTTAGCACTGGCCATCATAACTCCCCTCTACTCTATTGCCATGGTGTTATTGGAATCAATATGACTATATATTCTGTCTGCATCTACTGCAGTGAATAGACAAGTTATGCATCTGCAATTTTTGGGAGCTTTAGTTGGATCTCCTTTTGGAAGAAGTGTTCTTCCTGTTATTAGACACTGTGACATTAAGTCTGGGTGCTTAGCCAATTGATTATTGCAGATGGCCAGGTCTTGGTGGAGTGATATTAACTGTTTAAGCCAAAAAATTTCTAAAATTGTTCCCAAATAGATTGTAGGCATTTCACTTCTCGATTGTGCTCTACAGGAACCTCATGTAGGTCTCTCCAGAAGGTTTATGTTTCAGCCTTAGTTGGTGGTGGGTTTTTTTATCATATTAATGCTCTTTTCCAATTCCCTGTAGAACTGTTTTGGGTTCTCTCTAAATGGTTTATTTTGATATCTCTCTTTTCTACTTTTCTCATATCTCTGCAGTCTGTGCTTCTGCTGCTACTTTCAATTTATTATTAAAGTATGTCAATTTACGGGCTTCTGTTTAGGCAGCATGTTTCAATTTGATGTTTTGGATCTTTCATATCGTCTTCGATTATCTTAATCCTTTTAAATAGCCATCTATTAGGGATGCCTCTGCATACAATGATTTTATTTTTCCTTCAATGTGCTTTTTCTAAGGAGGAGTTATATTTTTCTTTTGGCCCTGCATTTTTGTTGGTAGAATTCTTTCAGTAATAATTTTTGTGATATCAATAAATGGTCCCTTTATACAGATATGGCCTTATTCATCTTACTTATCATCTTCTTAACTTTAGATGTTCAGTTCAACTTGCGTAATCCTTCCCTGTCCTGGAGCCCAGCATATTCATCTCTTTGTACATATGGCTAGGAGCTCAACTGAATTTCTGTACCTCTGGATATTTCTCCTTCCTTTCCTCTTTCTCTTCAGTTGACTTCTTGGCCTATCTGTCATCTCACTCTCCTGTGCTTCCAGATCTTCAAGCTCCATCTCTACTTCAACTTTCAAGCTCCATCTCTACTTCAAGTGTTCTGTTCCAAGCCTCCTCTTTCTCTCTCCTCATCAACCTTTTTTCTGGTGTTCCTTTCTTCACCCCTTCTTTTATTCACTTCATTAGTTCCTCTTCTTGTGCTTCTTTCCAGATCCCGCCCCCTTCTCCCTGTGCATCAGCTTTTCGTCTAATGCTGTTTTTCAGTCTCCCTCTTTCTGATTCAGCTTTTCTTACAGTGTTTCTTTCTGAGGCTGCCCTTTCTTTTCTGGCATATACCTTTCTTCTGGTGCTCCGTCTAGGTCTCCTCTTTCTTTCTCTTTCTTTTTTTCTCACAGAAGCTCTCAGTTATTTTAAGATATGTACTTCTTTACTTTGATCTGTGAAATTGGCAATTTTAAATTTGCGTCTGTTGCTTTTTGCAGTTTTCTTCCTGTTTTGGCAAATTCTCTTTGTATGTCCTCTCAATTCAAATATAGAGTTTGCAGTATAAAGGTAGCAATACATTATCTTCTCTTTTTCTGCAGGGGTTAACAATTATAGTTCATCCTCCTAATTTTTTCATTGACTTCCATGGTTTATCTCTTGCCCATGGCCTATATCTGCAGCAGGGGTATTATCTTCATCTGCAGTGTCTGGTGAGGTAGGAGAGGTATGAAATCCTAATGTCTTTCAGAAAATGGAAAGCAAGCCCTAATGAAGAAAACAGAGGTGAGTACAAGCACTGGCAAGTTAGATGTAAAACGGTAATAACACAGGGCAAGAGAGACTTTGAAAAGAAGCTTGCTGTAGAGGCAAGAACTGTTACTACAAATTTTTTCAGGAACATCTAAAGAGAAAAACCTGTGAAGGAGTCCATTGGTATCACAAAATAACCAAGGGGAAAAGGAGTAGTCTTGGAAGATAAGATATAGAAGAAAAACTAAATTATTTCTTTCCCTCTGTCTTTTCTGAGGAGGATTTTGGGGATCATACCTACACCAGAAACCTTTTTTGATGGTGTTGGTTTGGAGCAACTAAAGCACATCACAGTAAGTTTAGGAGATGTAATAGAACAAACTGGCAAACTCAAAAGCCGCAAATCACAATGAAAAGATGGCATTCACCCCAAAGTCCTTAAAGAGCTCAAACATCAAACTGCTAACCTCAGGGCCGGTGCAAGGAGATGAGGCATCCTAGGCGACCCTCATCCCTTGCACCCCCCTCCAGTGCCCATTGCGGAACTTCCTCCCCTTGTGCCCCCTCCAGTGCCCATTGCGGAACTTCCTCCCCTTGTGCCCCCTCCAGTGCCCATTGCGGAACTTCCTCCCCTTGTGCCCCCTCCAGTGCCCAATGCGGAACCTCCTCCCCTTGTGCCCCCTCCAGTGCCCAATGCGGAACCTCATCTCCTTGTGTACCCCTCCAGTGCCCATTGCGGAACCTCCTCCCCTTGTGCCCCTTTCCAGTGCCCATTGCGGAACCTCCTCCCCTTGTGCCCCCTCCAGTGCCCAATGCGGAACCTCCTCCCCTTGTGCCCCCTCCAGTGCCCATTGCGGAACCTCCTCCCCTTGTGCCCCCCTCCAGTGCCCATTGCGGAACCTCCTCCCCTTGTGCCCCCTCCAGTGCCCATTGTGGAACCTCCTCCCCTTCTGCCCCCTTCCAGTGCCCATTGCGGAACCTCCTCCCCTTGTGCCCCCCTCCAGTGCCCATTGCGCAACCTCCTCCCCTTGTGTACCCATCCTGTGCCAAATGCTTTCCATGCTCCGCTTGGGCGCCCTCCAGTGCCCATTGCAGAACCTCCTCCCCTTGTGCCCCCTTCCAGTGCCCATTGCGGAACCTCCTCCCCTTGTGCCCCCTTCCAGTGCCCAATGCGGAACCTCATCCCTTGCACCCCCACTCCAGTGCCCATTGCGGAACCTCCTCCCCTTGTGTCCCCCTCCAGTGCCCAATGCGGAACCTCCTCCCCTTGTGCCCCCCTCCAGTGCCCATTGCGGAACCTCCTCCCCTTGTTCCCCCCTCCAGTGCCCAATGCGGAACCTCCTCCCCTTGTGCCCCCTCCAGTGCCCAATGCGGAACCTACTCCCCTTGTGACCCCCTCCAGTGCCCATTGCGGAACCTCCTCCCCTTGTTCCCCCCTCCAGTGCCCAATGCGGAACCTCCTCCCCTTGTGCCCCCTCCAGTGCCCAATGAGGAACCTCCTCCCTTTGTGCCCCCCTCCAGTGCCCATTGCGTAACCTCCTCCCCTTGTGCCCCCTCCAGTGCCCATTGCAGAACCTCCTCCCCTTGTGCCCCCCTCCAGTGCCCATTGCAGAACCTCCTCCCCTTGTGCCCCCCTCCAGTACCCTTCTCCGGGACGTGCAGCAGCGGCGGCAATGGGCACAAACAGCTCCGTGTCGCTTAACTTTCAACTTCAATGCCACGGGGCTGTTTGCTTCTACCCCTCTCTAACACCCAATGCCGACATCAGAGGGGTGAAAGCAAACAGTTCTATGGTGCCAAATTTAAAGGTAAGCGCCGCTGTGAGAGATCACATCAGGCTAGACTCGCAGCCGCCCTAACCGGACCTGGGTCTCTACTCTGCCTGCCTCCATAGAAGCAAAGTGCCTGCAATCAGTTGCTGCCACCACCTTGTCTGCTTCACTTCATGGGAAGATCTCAGCAGGCCAGACCCACTGCGCTGCCACCCAGACTGGACATGCGTCCCTACTCTGCCTGCCTCTGTGGAAGGCCGGAAGCAAACAGCTGCCGCTGTGGGAAGATCACAGCAGGCTCCAACGGCAGGCAGACATTGCCACGGCCTCCCCAGCCAGACCTGCATCATCCTTGCTCTCACTGCCTGCCAAGGGGCCCCACTGAGAGCGTGTGCTTCGACCATAAGTAAACTGTGTTCATTTTAAGTCATTATAAAAAAACAAATGATACTGCCAGGTATCCTTCTGAGCATATCAAAAGTGACTTCATGGCTCTGGGACAGAGGGTGAAGCAGATTGGTGCGCAGTTGGTGTTCTCTTCAATACTCCCTGCTGAGAATAAAGGCCAAGGCAAAGAAGCTCACATCCTGGAAATAAATTCATGGCTGCGTGGATGGTGTTATTGAGAGCGTTTTGGTTTCCTGAATCACAGGATGCTCTTCCAAGGGTTGCACAGCAGAGATGGTGTCCATCTGTCCAAGAAGGATCAATATGTCTTAACTAGCAGACTGGCTAGCCTACTGAAGAGGGCTTTAAAGTAGATTTGTTGGGGATGGGTGAAGAAAGCCCCTAGGTAAGTGAAACATTAAATACCTTTATGAAAATGGGTAAAAAGTGCAACATATGGAAAGCAGTGTATATAAATGCCCGTAGCATGGGAAATAAGATCCCAGATGTTGAGGCTTTAATGGGAAAGGCTGACTTAGATTTAGTGGCAGTAACAGAGACATGGTTCATTGACAACCATGATTGGGATGTAACTATACCTGGCTATACTTTATTCAGAAAGGACAGGGTAGGAAGAAGGGGAGGACGAGTGACACTATATGTAAAAAATAATATTAAAACTATGAGAATACAGGGCTTAAAAGGGAGAGAGGAGGCATTGTGGGTTAAACTAGAAAGAGGGAAAGAGAAATCTATTTGTATTGGTGTGATATACAGACCTTCCTCACAGGGAGAAGAAGTGGACGGAGAGTTAATTGAAGACATACACAGCATTGCTAGGAAAGGGGAAGTGCTACTGATAGGGGATTTCAATATGCCAGATGTTGATTGGCACATTCCTGCTGCAGTATCATCTAGAAGTAAAGAGATCCTGGATTCTCTACAGGGAGAACTATTCAGGCAACTGGTAATAGAACCCACACGTGAAGGGGCCATACTGGACTTGGTGCTTACCAATGGTGAAAGTGTTTCTGATGTTATAGTGTTATAGAGTTAAATGTTAAAAATGTTCTTCAATTATTCTCTGTAAATAATAATAGTCTGCTACGCTATTATTAATGTTTTTGTTACCTGTAAACCGCCACTGATCTCTGGAAGTGGCGGTATAGAAAAAATGTATAAATAAATTTAAAAAAAATGTATAAATAAATAAATAAAATAAATATAGTGGGAGATCATCTCGCATCCAGTGATCACCAGATGGTATGGTTCAGTATTAGGACTAGGGCTGTTAGAATCCATTCAAAGATGAGGGTCTTAGACTTTAGGAAAACTAACTTTGCCAAGATGGGCCAATATACTCTCCACCCCTCAATTAACCATCAACTAAAACTATCCCAACATCTACCACACTCCCAACTTCCCAAAACTATACCATGACAACTACTCTAACACTCTGCAAAATTGCCCTATTACCCCCTAAACTACCTCCCCCACAACTACCCCATCATCTTCCAACTAACCCCATCCCACCCCCCACAACTACTCCCAGTTACCCTTTGGTTAGAGCCCACTGCTCTAACCATAAAAAGTAACATTATGGTTAGAGCAGTGGATTAGAACCAGGAAAGCCAGGATTCCAATTCCACTGCTGCTCCTTGTGATCTTGGGCAGCTCACGTAACTCTCCATTGCCTCATCTAGAAATTTAGACTGTAAGCCCTCCTGGGTTAGGAAAATACCTATTGTACCTAAATGTAACTTGCCTTGAACTTCCAAGAAAAGGCATGAGCTAAATCCAGTCCAATTCCCCTTTACCACTCCTCAATTATCCAAGCTCCTAAACTATCGCTCCATAACCACTAATCACATCAAAAATTCCACCTACCCTCAAAACCTTCCTCCAGCTATCTCTCACTCCCATCTACCCTGCTCCCAAAAACTACCTCTCAACAACCACCCCTGCCTTCCCACAACTATCTTACCACCTTCCAGATACTCTTGCTCTCCCAAAGCTACACCCCCACAACTACACCAAACCCCAAACTAATCCCCCAGAACTACAACCCATCTATCAAAACTGCTCACATACAATTACCTGTGCCTCCCATAATTACTCCATCACTTCCAAAGCTGCCCCATCTCCAAAACCACACTTGATTACCCAGCTCGCTAGAAAACAATTAACCCTACCCAATTAACAATCCACCCCTCAACTAGCCCCTATCTCTCAAAACTACCCCCTTGGCAATTACCTCACAATCCCACAATTACTCCCACTCCCAAAACTACCCCTCACATCTATGCCCATCCTCAACTACTCCTGCCTCCTCAAAACTAATCACCACCCCTAAAACTATCCCCTGCAACTACCCTTCCCCCAATTCTACCCACTACTCTATCCCCCAAAACTACCCCCGAACTATTCCCTCAAGACTAGCCCCAACCAAAAATATCCTAACTATACCAACCCACAAACCCCCCCCCCACAATACCACCTCTAAAATTACCCCTCCTACTACTACTTATATTTCTACAATGCTACAAGGCATATGCAACGCTGAACAGAGTTATGTAAAGGACAGTCCCTGCTCATAAGAGCTTACAGTCTAGTCAAGACAGACAACACAACTGGGAACTAGGATATATCTAGGGGAATGGTAAGGAAACACATAGGAAGTGAACAGGAGTCTATGGGGATGAGGATCCAAAAGCAGTCTCAAAGAAGTGAGCTTTTAGTCTGGATTTGAACAGGGCCACAGATGGAGCCTGACATACTGACTCAGGTAGTTTGTTCCAGGCATAAGGAGCAACAAGGCAGAAAGATCGCAGTGGAAGTAGAGGGTACAGATAGAAGGAATCTGCCAGAAGAGTACAGTCCCCTCTATCCCCACATCTGATATCAACCCCCTGCAACTATACCACTACTCTCAAAACTACCCCTGCAACTACCCCACTCTTTAAGCTATCCACTACAACTATCTCACCGCTCTCAAATACCCTATCCCCAAAACTACCTCACAACTACCCTACCACACCCCAAAACTTTCCCACTCTCAAAACTACTCCCCTGAAACTACCCCACTCTCCCAAACAGATTCAACCTCAAATACTTCCCCACAACTACCCCAACACCCCCAACTACCCCACCACCACATCTATCCCCTACAAATACTCACCTACAACTACTGCCCCACCATAAAGCTATCCCTTCCACCTACTCCTTCCCCTCTCTCCTGTATGTGAAAGACACACAGAGACAACACAATTACTACAGAGGGGTTAGAAAGAATTCCATGAGCCATGCTCTGAATACTTTCCCCCACTTGTGTCTCTCTGACTTGGCAGATTCCTCCTGCTCCACTGGACTTGCAGCTCAGTCAGAACTAGCACCAGGATCTGGAGTCATAAACCTTCATTCACAACTACTGGACAAGGGCTTTTTTCACACATTGCCTCAGCCTGGAATGCACTGCTTATGGCAACATATGAAAAATTTCATGCAAGGTATAGCTAAAAATATAAATTACAGTAGTCATCTGCATCATGTAGCTACACTTCCCAGAAATGGGTACTAACGTGAACATTTTTTGCAAATTAGTATATGTGCCTATGTTGCCTGCATGTGGGTCTGTGTATCTCTTTGCCTGTGGGTTTGGGGGTGCATGTGTATGTGTTTGTCTGTGGGTGGGTTAGGGTGTGTGTATATATGTATCATCGTTGCCTATGGGGATCATTCCAAAACATGAATAAGGGGTTTGAAAATGCAGCGGGGACATTTATGTACTGAAAATGTCCCAGACCGTATTCCAAAACACTGCTGACATGCATGTCCATGGCGTTAGCACAGGGATCTCAGAACGTGGGCGGGAGAGGGCAGAATGGGGGTGTGGTCAGCCACAGAGACGTAGAAAGTGTATTCAGGAAAGGCCTATGCACATATGAAGTGTTTCCCAGAAATGGTCCAACGGTGAAACACAGCTACCATGTGATACTGTACAAACCAGTCCAAAACATGGTGATTACATATGGATACCTTTATTCAACAAGTATTCAATTCTGGGGTTAAAGTACCATGTTTTGGATGTGTTTCTCAGAAATGTTCACGTTATTATGCTCTTCTCTGCAATGCAGCCCATATTGCAGATTGGTTGTGACAAGAAAGCCATGAACTGATGTGACTGTAGTCTGGAAAAAACACAAGATGCAGTTTTAAGGTACGGAGAGCAGAGATGAGGGAATGTTGTAAGGTATAGACACATTAATAAATACCCTCTCAGACATAGTAAAAAGAGCAATAGTGGTTATTCAGGATATGCACTAATGTGCTTTTTGTGCTAAAGTCAATCTATGGGACTCTTAACAATTCCCATGTTCTGAAAATGGGACTGCTTATGCAGGGATAGCATGGTAATGAGCAGTGAAAGGATTCCTTTTTGGGTGAGAAATGGAGATCATAGTTGTAGTCCTGGTACCGCATGTGATGATGTTATATCATGTACAGGTTCAGGGCATCATTTTGGCGGAATCACGTTTGTGGGACAGAAAGGGTGTGTGTGTGTGTGTGTGTATGTGTCGTTTGAGGGGTGCACGAGGGGAATCTGGTGTGCTTATCTGCAATTCAAGGGGGACATAAAAGTATGGCCAGTACCTGGACTGTATGGATGACCGCAGCATCACCAGGTGGCAGTGTGACTGGTCAGTCAAACTCAGAGAGGGTTCACCATAGCAAAATGTCAAAACATATCCCTGTCAATGCTAAGGGATCCTCAGAATAAGGGCACTCAACAATGAAAACATCACTAATGCATTCCCATAATGCACATATTGTGGGACCAATGGTGTTGCTGTTGAACATGTATTGGTGCTGTTTGCACTGCTGAATGCCCATATTCTGAGGGTCCCTTATTATTGACAGGGATATGTTTTGACATTGAGCTATAGGGAACCTATGCTGATTCTTTCTGGATCATTTTACAAAGGGCACTCTAATAAGATCAGATAATGTTGGCAGTATGACAGGGCAGTCATACATCCGCTGTGCCTGGCACTGGGAGACACGACTGATTTAGTGCCAACATATCCCAGATTGTCCTATGCGGCCTACATCTTTACCCAGGCCAGAACCAATGAGTGTTGCGAGAGGTGATATATCTAGAGTCTGGCTACTTAGTGTGATGGCACAGGGATCCTCTCTCCCATGCCCACAGCCCTGACCATGGGAGCAGTGCCACAAGGCTGGCTGGGGGAAGGCAGACAGGGTTGACCCACAGGTAGCAGATGTGTACAGATTAACAAACACCACGATGAGACAGGTGTAGTTGCTTTGAGAAATGCCAGTACCTAGATAGGTGGGCCTCAGATGCCATAGCCAGAAGGCCCTACTACAACTATGACTGATCATTTGTATAGCACTACAAGGTGTAGACAGCACTGCACAGACACCCGTAAAAGTTGGCCCCTGCTCAGCAGGGCTTACAATCTAGTTGAGAGGTACAAGGAGGAGCAACCTCCTGCGGGTAGGACAAGCAAACACAAGGAGCAGGAGATGTGGGAAGAATCAGGGTCTTTATTATACACAAGGGACCCCAACGCGTTTCGGCAACGCCTTCCTCAGGGGGAATGACACTGGTAAATATAAAAAATACATATAAATTAATAATAAAAAAACATAATACTATAAAAATTAAAAACCAATAGAACACACTTAAAAACATTTAAATTATGAAAGCACCGGCAAAACGTGCAACATCAAATAATCAAGGTGCATTGAGGTTATAGAGCCACAATGCAGGGCAGGGCTGAGGGAAGAAAACAGTACAATCCATCTAAGATATTGTGAGAAGGGAACGCTGAACAAACTTAGAGAGAAATATAATATGCTTATATAACTAATACAGAACCAAAGAAGATAACATACTTATGTAATACTGATGGAGCCTAAATCCTGTAGAACAAAATTGAACCAAGTGAACTACACAAGAGCTGATTAATAACATGTGATAATAACATAAATAGATCAATAATTTAAACAAATAAATAAGTAAATAAAAAACAAACTAAAATACTATGATAATAAAAGGGAAGGAGGGTAGAATAAATACTTAAAATGATAAATATTATAATAATATAAAAGTACAGCAATGTGCACAGAAATGACAACCATCAGAAATTGTGACAATAAACATGACAAATGAATCGATAAAAAAGCATAGAAAATAAATAAATATGAATATTAAATATTAAAATAAAAAATCATAAAATTGCCCAAATGTAAGGGAGGGCAACCATGTAAAACAAACACAAATTAAAAATAAAAATAGAGAAACATAATGTATGCTAATATTAAACAATGACATTAATCTAACTATATATGGATAATAAATCAGGAAAGAACATGGTATATTGTATCAGACCAAGATTAAAAACTAAAAATAACGAAGAGGAACTGGTGGACCAAAGGATAAGAAATAAAAATTATATTAAAAATATAGTAAAATGAAGATAAAAATATAATTAAATTTATGTGTATATGAGGCAATATGATAAAAAGAATAATAAAAATATAAATTAATTAAAATAACATGAATTAAGACAGAAGCTAAGTATCATAAATGCATGCTCAGTGGCTAAATGTAATGTGAAAGTAAGCATGCCGAACGGGGTGAGAAAACAGGGGAAATTGTTGTATAAAAGAAATGCTATTAACAGGCAGACTATCAATGATAGCATGATTAACAAAAAATAAAGACCAAATAAAAATATGCACTGAGACATGTGAGCAATAGAACGAAGGCAAATATACGATGCCAAACTGCCCCAACGGACTGTGATAATATGATTAAAAAAAACGAAATGAAGCTAAGTGGTGTAAATGCATACTCAGTAGCTGAATGCCATGTGAAGGTAAGCATGCCGAACGGCGAGAGAGACCAGGGGAAAACGTGTGTATAAAAGCTGCTTGTCAGGCAGATTATCAATGGTAACATGATAAAAAATGAATACCAAATAAGAATGTGCAATAAACCGTGTGAGCAATAGACCGAAGGCAAATGTAAGGTACCAAAGTAACCCAGCGGACTGGAAGGGTGGGAAATGTGTGAGGAACGGTAAGGACATGTAATTGAGAAACACCTCCGCAACACATTGAAAGTGTATGAGCGCAAATATACAAACATTAATAGCACCGCGGGAGAGTAAAAAATAAAATAATAAATAAATAAAAGCACATTTAAGCGCAAAGGCCATGAGACTTGTGTTAATAAGCCATGAAACTATGATGATAAATCAGTGCAAGAGGGGAACTTTATGAAAAAAGTACCGAAGGTAGTGCTAATATACAAGAGGGAGAACTCTAAAAACTCACCCATGCACACGTAGACGATTAGCACACCAAACTAGTATACCAACTAGTAACGAAATCACTAAGATAAAAATATATACAAACGTAAATAAATCGAGAGTGAAACCTTAAAATCAAATGAAGAGAGGGAGCCAAAGAGAAAACTTACAGTCAGAGGACTCTCCAATACTCAAAAGAGCCGTAGACACACGGACTTGTGAGAGAAACTACAACGCTGGAAGCGCGTTCTGATCAGCTGAGAAAGGAAACAGTGATGCTATACTACTATTTAAACGCCGAAATGGCGCCAAAATTTAATGATGTCATACTGGGGGAGGGGTATTAGCCCTGTAATACAGAACGGAAGTAATATTAAGGAGATCAAAGAAAAGCAATTGGGAAGGGGAATTTGTACTAAAATACCCAAATGGAATAATGTAATAAGGGAAAAGACAAAATCAACCTAAAAAAACTGATAGATCTGCCTCTTGATTCAAGCCATGCGGTTCTAAAGTGTTAAATTCGTAAATAAAACGCTGCTCAAGTCTTAACAGAATTTTTTCCATATTGCCTCCCCTCCAGTGGGGGATGATCGTTTTGAGCACTAAAAACTTAATGTCACTGATATTGTGGTTCTTATCTAACCAATGAGAAACCAGTGGTTTATCTGGATGTTTCCTAGAGATATTGCTGCGATGTTCAATGATACGGGTGCGGATCTGTCTCAAGGTCTTGCCAATATATAATTTCTGACATGGACATTGGATTAAATAAATCACATTAGCAGTTTTACAGTTGGAGTATTGATGTAAAAAAAGTTTACGTCCTGTATTAATATCCACGAAAACATCTTTAACTGTAATGGCATGAGTGCACACAGAGCAGTTGCCACAACTGTAATGCCCCTTAACAGTGGGTGAGGGCCTATTACTAGTAAGAGCAGATGGAACGAGTGAATCAGACAGATTTGAAGTGCGCTTGTAGGCAATCATTAATTTTTTAGTTGCAAAGGCAGGTATAGTAGAAAGGAGATGCCACTCTTGCTTTAAAATGTTGACAATAGCTTTGGAAAAGCCTGAAAAAGTAAGAGGGCATACAATTTTATCAGAATGTGTGCGTGTGGTTTTCTCAAGAAGAGAAGAACGATCCGTGGCACATGCTCTCTGGTAAGCTCGCCTAATGCAAGAGGAGGGGTAACCTCGTTGTGCGAACCTATTCATCATATCTGAAGCATGATGTTCAAAATCTTCATTATTGGTGCATAATCTTTTAATGCGCAAAAATTGACTAACTGGGAGATTATTCTTGAAAGATGGATTGTGGAAGCTATCATATTTGAGGAATGTGTTGCGATCCGTGGGTTTGCGGTAAAGAGTAGTTGAGAAACCTGAATTAGACCTTTTAATCAGAATGTCCAGATAAGAGATCTCCTTGCTATCATAATTGCCTTCAAATTGTAAATTTACATCTAATGTATTGAGCCATGAATGAAAAGTCTGTAACTGCTCTTCCGTCCCGTGCCATATCATGAAAACGTCATCGATGTATCGCTTCCAAAGAAGCACGTTAGATTGGTATGGATGGCACGACAAAAAGGTGGTCTCGAAGTTTGTAACATACAAGTTTGCTACATCGGGCGCCATGGGAGAACCCATGGCCACCCCTTTTATCTGCTTATAAAAGATACCTCTGAAACAGAAAAAATTTTCAGTCATAGCCAGTTCTGCCAATTGTGTTAGAAAAAAGGTAGGAGTACGTACAGGTTTGGATCTTAAAATTAAAGTGTTGGCTAATACCTCCAACGCAGCTTGTTGAGGAATATTGGTATATAATGAGCGGATGTCATAGGTAACTAAGAGCACATCCTCAAAAGGGCCTTGAAATGACTGTAAAATCTGTATGATATGTGCGGAGTCTCTAACATATGAAAGTGCCTGTGTCACAAAAGGTCTTAAGTGCACGTCAAGAAGTTTCGATAAGGGTTCAAAGAGCGATCCAATTGCCGATACTATAGGGCGACCTGGTGGATTCTGTAGGGATTTATGAATCTTGGGAAGCATATATGGTAGGTGTGATGGGATGGGCAACTGTAAGGTATGAGATCTCTTTTGCAGTAAGGTACCCTGCTTCCTTGCCAATATACAGCAAGGTGTCAACCTTTTGTCGTAATCGATCCGTAGGGTCGTCGAAAATCTTTAAGTAATATTCTGTGTCATTTAATTGACGCATGACCTCTGTAATATATGAGTCTTTGTCTTGTATGACTATGGCTCCACCCTTGTCGGCTGGTTTAATAATAATATCATGATTGGACTTCAAACTTTGAAGGGCTGCCTTTTGAGAACGTGACAGATTGAAAAAAGGTTTCTTAACGTGTGTTTTATACAAGTTGTCAATTTTATTCAAGACAACAGTCTCGTAGGCCGAAATCATGATATTAGGTTTGTATGTTGGCATCCATGTAGAGGATTTTCTCACAACCGAGGGGTCGATTGCAACAGTACTCGATGTACCAGAGTAGTGATCTACAATTTTTAATTTTCGAAAAAATCTGAACAGCTCAACATGAGTGGCAAACCTATCGTGAGATTTAGTGGGTACAAACGAAAGACCCTTATTGAGAACTTCTAACTCCGCCTCTGATGGTAAATATTTGGAAAGATTAATAACAGCATTTAGAGGTCCCAGTCGAGTTGTCTCTTGGCCATTAGGCCCTGACTGTGCGTTCTCATCCGTTGTGGGTATTGTCTGTTTGGTGAATACCTGGGCCTGTATGGACGACGTCGTGGCGACTTGGGGGACAAGTTTCTTTTCCCTTTTTCCCATAATTTGTCCATTGAAAAATCCCGTTTTTTTATGGGGTTATGCTCTCTCGGCGGGGGGCGTTCAATAGAAAATAGGGAAGCAGACGGGTTAACCTGTTCCCGTGAATGATGTCTTGTTCTTTTAGTATGTCTTTCAATTTCAGGGGTAACGGAAGGGGATCTAGATCTATTCCTTGTATTATCTCTAAAATTATTTCTATGGACTTGTTTAGGTGACTCCCTTCTCCTGTAGGAAAAGTTCCTGTTCCTCTCCCTAAGATCAGATTTATTATAAGTCCAATAGTATACCATGTTCAACCTATAATCATCTTCATCCCATTTCAATTTTTTGATCTTCTTCTCTTTCACACCTTTCTTATAATCCACCATATTTTGGTCAAACTTCCTTTTCTCAATATCAAATTGTACATCTTTCTTTTTGAGATGTTCTATCTTTTGATCTATTTTAGGTTTTAAAACCTCAGCCCTGCGTTTTGATGTATTAATTAAAAGAATCATTAAATCTAATGAACATTTGTTCAGGATCTTAATCCAGTTAGACGTAAATGTCTCATCATCCTTGAACATGCCGGGTGCTTTCTGAACTCGTAATCCTCTGGGTATGATCTTTTTCCTACAGTACTCAAGTAAAGAGGCTGCATGTAGATCTTCTCTAATTAAACGTTGTGTCATCCATACACAATCTTGCCACTCATCCTCTAAATCAGGAACACCCTCTTCTTCCGTGTAGAAAGGTTCCTCTGGGAGCATAGAACGTAATTCATCTTCTTTGAAGCTGAGGACCTCTTTCCACGGGGTAAACATGGCTCCAAGGAGACCAGAGGTACAAGGAGGAGCAACCTCCTGCGGGTAGGACAAGCAAACACAAGGAGCAGGAGATGTGGGAAGAATCAGGGTCTTTATTATACACAAGGGACCCCAACGCGTTTCGACAACGCCTTCCTCAGGGGAAGGACACTGGTAAATATAAAAAATACATATAAATTAATAATAAAAAAACATAATACTATAAAAATTAAAAACCAATAGAACACACTTAAAAACATTTAAATTATGAAAGCACCGGCAAAACGTGCAACATCAAATAATCAAGGTGCATTGAGGTTATAGAGCCACAATGCAGGGCACAGATGGAAGCAGTCTGACAGCAGAGCAGGTGTAGGAATTGATAAGAGAGGAATGGTAGTGCAGAGCAGCAGAATGAGGGCACTTATAGGCCAGAGGCACGAAAAGGCCATACATTTGTTGCTCCGCAATATTAGGCATCCTTTGAGGACCTGCAATGATAGTTTGGGGTTTTGTGCACTTGCTGAGGGTCCATCCCTAGCAGTTTAAGGTGTGTTTGTAGGGATTACCAGGGCAGGAATCACTGGAGCCAGTTCCTAATGCCACGTACCATTTGCTGCAAGGAATGTCCTCACATATATGTTCACATTTACATTCTCATAAACCATATTGGGGTGCACTGGGCATATTGGGGTGC
Source organism: Ichthyophis bannanicus (assembly GCA_033557465.1). Lineage (NCBI taxonomy): Eukaryota > Metazoa > Chordata > Amphibia > Gymnophiona > Ichthyophiidae > Ichthyophis > Ichthyophis bannanicus. The sequence continues at coordinate 190,407,075 of CM066031.1, read as the reverse complement.
ACTGGGCTTCCCTAGCACTTTTCAGGACATGAGGGGGACTGGTAAATGGTCTAGGTTGGAGCAGCTGTCATTTCTCAGTGGTATTTATGTCCAGTGTGCATCAGCAAACTACTGTCTCCGATGAACAGCTTAGGAGATACATGCGTTTCCCAAGGGGTGTTGTATCCATGGGTACATCGGGGGATGGGCAGGATTTGAAACGTGTAACATTTCAGAACACGATAGGCATGGGGACATCCAAAACATTTGCCCACATCTGAGGCACAGGGCTGGAGGAATAGCGCTTGCATGTGCCCATTGGACATGTCTGTCTCTCTGATTCCTGACCCGCAGGCACGACCAGACTTGCGGATGCGGAATTAGGTTCAAAGGGGGCCCATTTTTGTTTCAGATGTGTCTGCAGGCCAGACATGCATGTTATGGAATTGGGCTCCACATGTACTGTAGATAGTGACTTGCATATGTGTATTGCCTGTGGGTGTTTGTGTGTGTATGTATATGTGTGTGTGAGTCTGCTAGTGTGTCTGGATGTGTGTATTAATGTTGCCTGTTGATGACTAGAAATTTGTGTGCATGTGTGTATCTATATTGCCTCTGTGCACATGCGTGTGTGTATCATGTTTTACCTGTTTGCATATGTCTTTGTGTGTGTATATAAATATATATTTTCCCTGTGGATGGGCGGGGATTTGTGTGTGTCATATCTAAGAGACAGACAAACAGAGTTCCCCACCCCATGCATAATTTCTTTACAAAATTCTGTTGGGTTGGAATGAAAAATTAAACCAAGTGCGACAATTAATCTAACAGATCTCACCATCAACAGGGAATTATTTGTAATTCCTGTGTCAGCATGTGTGTTTTGTGTGTGTGTCATTTGTATATGTTTCTGCAGTGTGTTCTGTGTAAGCTATGCATGTGTTGTGTCTGTAGTGGAATAGCTGGTGATGGTGGGGAATTTCTGGAGGGTATAGTGTTGGGGATGGGGCAGTTTTGGAGGGGTAAATTTGGGGGTTGGGTAGTTTGCAGGGTGGTGGGGCAGATGCAGGGGGCAGTTGGCAAAACTGTGGGCATGGAGAGAGTCTTTGAGGGTCAAGCAATTGGGGTGATATTCTTTGTGTGTGGGGTGGTTTGCAGGGTTGTGGAGTAATTGTGGGGGTGGTTTTTGGGAGTGTGTGCTGTTTCCAGGGTGGTGGGGCAGATGCGGGAGCAGTTGGCAAAGCTGTGGGACAACTGCAGGGGTAGGTCTTGGGGATGGAGGGAGTTTGGGGAGTGTTGTGGCAATAGTGGGGTATTTTGTCAGGATGGAGCAGTTGTGAGGGAGTATTTTTATGGGTACAGGCAGTGTGCAAGTTGGTGAGGTAGATGTGTGGGGTTGTTTCTAGGGATGGGAAATTTGGCAGGGTGGTGGAGTAGTTCTGGGGGTATTTTCTGGGAATAGGAGCAGTTTGTGGAGAGGTAAGGCAGTTGCAGGGGGGTGTTTATAGGGGTGGGGCAGGGGCATAGTCAAGGGTGGGTCTGGGTGGGTCGCCGTTCCTGTACTTTGGCATTAGACCCACCCAGTCAGTGGCAGAACTGGAGGAGAGGTCAGCATTTGCACTGCCTTGTACCCACCCATGTTAATCCCTGGCCCCACCAAAAAAAAAAAACAGTCCTGCCTATGCCACTGGGATAGGGATACTTTATAGCATGGTGGGGCAGATTCCAGGGGCTTAAGGCTGTTGCGGGAGGTAGTTTTGTAGGGTGAGGACAGTTTGCGGTGTGGTAGGGTAGTTGTTGATGTGTAGTTTGTGAGGATGGGGCAGTTGTGTTGAGGGTTTTTTTTGTGGTAGGAACATTTGGTGAGTTGGTAGGGCAGTTGCGAGGGAGTATTTTTTAGGGGTCAGGACAGTGTATGGGGTGGTGGGGCAATTGTGGGGACAGTTTTTGGGGGTGGGGTACTTTGAAGGTTTGGGAGAGTAGAGAACAGGAAGAGGAAGTCTGAAAGGAACAATTCCCTTAACTGCTGTGTTTCACTATGTTTCTATGCTACAGAAGCTGGAACTCCTTCTCCCATACAAATGCATTGGGAGCTTATTTCTCTGGAACCCTTGGTCCGATTTGGCTTATTTTTTAACTCAGTATTCTTTTTATTACCAGTTTTCCCCACACGTCAAATTTCATCTCATCCTGTTACATTTTTGGAGAGTTATTTTGTTCCTACATAGACTGCGATTCGCACCCCTTTTGTATAATTTTTTCCAACTTCTGTTGGGTTGGAAAGAATAAGAATGCATGCGTGCATCGCAACTCTGGACCAGCTCCACCCAAAATGCACCTGCGCTGACTTTCCATGCACCTACTTTTTAAGCATGTATACCCCTGCGTAATGTTATAAGATCCATTCTCTGCGTGAAATATATGGAAAACACTTTATAAAAGTACCCCTTAATAAACAATCCACCCAATGAGGAGTATGAAATTTCTTGGTCAATATTTAAAAGCACTTACCAATGAGCCTCATTTGCTGACTGCCTCAGGACTATGTGGAGAGCACCAATGCAGTCGAGAGACAGAGCGAGGGCAGAGCTGAAATGTATCCATATAGCCCCTATACGGCTATATACTACACTTTGGCCACCGCACTGAAAGCAGAGGCAGCAGCATGTTAGTACCCCTGATGGTTGATCTGCTGTCATCACTCCGAGCTCTTTATGTCCATTTTTAATAACCCACCGATATCAGCGCATCAAAGGCAGACATCCAAGGCTCTGAAGAACGATTCCAGCAGAGCGGCCGGTAGGAGCACTTATGCACTCCTGCCTTGGCTTTCGGCGGCAGACGTGGCCAGGTATTATTTGTGAGGGCTGCAAGTTTTGAAGTTTGTGCGCCACAGAGAGGGCACTGGGGGCTGCATTTCATTAAAACATAAGAATATAAGAAATGCCATACTGGGTCAGCCCAAGGGTCTATCAAGCCCAGTATCCTGTTTCCAACAGTGGCCAATCCAAGTCGGAAGTACCTGTCAGGTTCCCAAAAGGTATACAGAGTCCATACTGCTTGTCCAATGTGTAAGCAGTAGATTTCCTGGGTCCCCTTTACTATTGGTTTATGGACTTTTCATCCAGAAACTTGTCCAAACCTCTTTAAATCCAGCTACACTAACAGCTCTTACTACATCCTCTGGTAATAAATTCCAGAGCTTGATTACCCGTTGAGTGAAAAAATATTTTCTCCAATTAGTCTAACATGTGCTACATTGTAGCTTCATTGCATGTCCCCTAGTCTTTCTACTTTCTGAAAGGGTAAACAACCGATCTACATTTGCCCGTTCTACTCCATTCATTAATTTATAGACCTCTATCATATCTCCCATCAGCTGTCTCTTTTCCAAGTTGAAGAGCCCTAACCTTTTGAGTCTTTCCTCGTAGAGATATCTTACATTCCCTTTACCATTTTTGTCACTTTTCTCTGTACCTTTTCTAATTCAGCTCTATCCTTTTTAAGATACGGTGACCAAAGCTGCACGCAGTATTCAAGGTATGGTTGCGCCATGGAGCAACACAGAGGCATTATAATATCCTTTGTTTTATTCTCCATCCCCTTCTTGATGATTCCTAGCATTCTATTTGCTTTCTTGGTCACCGCTGCACACAGGGCAGAGGGTTTCAATGTAGGTGGTAGGCTGGTTCTAGCTTGTGGGCTATAGTTTGCACACCTCTGGTGTAATACTTTAAAGTTTACATCTGGCTTCAGTGAGGAGCCAATGAAGTGATTTCATGATTGAAAATCTGGCTGCAGCACCCCGCTCCATTTACATAAGACCAGGAAAGAGTAGTGGAGGTGAACGTAAGCAGAAGGGAGGGAAAGGGAAGAGCAAAAGACTAGAATGAGAGGAGACTAGAGAGGGGGCGGGGTAGAAAAGAGGGGTAGGAGGAGAGGGATGGGGCATAAAACAGGACTGACAGGAGAGCAGAGGAAAAGAAAGAGATTATTTTATGGGGGAGATTGAATAAACGAGAGTGCGACATCCATCCATTTGCTACTCCCCAGTTGGTAGATGCTGAGGAAAGAGGAGAAACAGGGGATAGGGTTATTTGCCTCACCCCTGAATACCACGCCTCTACCGCCCCTCCTTCCTACTACTACAACGTATGATTTCTATAATGCTATGGGGGCGTACGCAGCGGTGTACAGAGGCGTATAAGAGACAGTCCCTGCTCCTAAGAGCTTACAGTCTAGTCAAGACAGACAACACAACAAGTGGGTACTAAGATATATCTAGGGGAATGGTAAGGAAACACATAGGAAGTGAACAGAAGATTAGGATCCAAACGCTGTCTCAAAAAAATTAGATTTTAGCCTGGATTTGAACAGGGCCACAGACAGACCCTGACATACTGACTCAGGTAGTTTGTTCCAGGCATAAGAAACAGCAATGTAGAAAGATCGAAGTCTTGTGTTGGCAGTGGAAGAGAAGGGCACAGATAGAAGCGATCTGCCTACTGTTAACAAACCTTTAGTCCCAATATATCGTAAAAATGCATAAATGTTGAATATTGACAAACTCCCACCTATAGTAACACTGTAAATAGTTCAGAGTTTCAATGCACGTTATTGTTACATTGTTTTAGCTCCCTGTACAACAGTGTGCCTTCTAAGGCCCTGTTACACCTTCAGTTAAATGTAAACCACTTTGAGTAGTAGAAAGGTGGTATAAAAATAAGTTAAATAAATATGCCAGAAGAGCGGAGTTCCTGATAAGGGGTGTAGAGAAAGATAGGAGAGGAAAAGTAGTGAGGAGCAGCCGAATGAAGGCACTTATAGGTCAGTAGTAGAAGTTTGAACTGGAAATGAAAATAAATAGGGAGCCAAAGAAGTGACTTGAGAAGAGGGGTGACATGATGAGCATAGGGACACTGGCAGAAGATTAGCCGTGCAGCTGAGCTTTGAACAGATTGAATAGGGGAGAGATGATTCAGAGGAAGACCAGCGGACAGGAGATTGCAATAGCCTAGATAGGAGGTGACTAGAGAATGGATAAGAGTCTTACTAGTATGTTCAGAAAGGAAGGGGCAAAATTTGCCAATGTTATAGAGAAAGAATAGACAGGCTTTAGCTATCAGTTGGATGTGTGTGGAGAAGGAGAGGGAGGAGTCAAAGACGACCCCAAGGCGGCAAGCCGAGGAAACAGGGAGGAGTAGAGTACTACCCACAGAAATAGAGAAAGGAGGAGGGGGGGAGGTGGGCTTAGAGGGAAAGATAAGGAGCTCAGTTTTGGCCATGTTCAGTTTCAGATGGCGATGAGACATCCAGGCACTAATGTCAGACAAGCAGGCAGAGATCCAGGTCTGGATTCCTGGAGAGATTTAAGGTGCAGAGAGGTAGATCTGGGACTCATCAGCAGAGAGATGGTACTGAAAACCATGGGAGGAGACAAGTGCACCAAGGGACTGAGTGTAGAGAGAGAAAAGGAGAAGTCCCAAGACAGAGCCCTGGGATACACCAACTGAAAGCGGGACAGCAGTAGAGGAGGATCCACCAGAACATACACTAGAGCTAGGAAGAAAACCAGGACAGGACAGAACCCCTAAATCCAAGCGAGGACAGGGTATCGAGGAGAAAATGGTGATCAACAGTGTCAAAAGCAACAGAAAGGTCAAGAAGGATGAGGATCAAGTAAAGGCCCTTGGATTTGGTGAGGAACAAGTCATTGGAGTCTTTGACAAGAGCCGTCTCAGTAGAATGTAGAGGGTGAAAGCCAGATTGCAGTGGAACCAGAAGGGACTGAGAGAGGAGAAAGTCAAGACAGTGGCAATGAACCGCACCTTTAAGTAGTTCAGAAATAAAGGGGAGGAGAGGCGGAGTTCAGGCAGAGTGTGAGTGATGCCAGCAAGTATGTACATAAAATATAATCATTTGTGTGTGTACTTGGAAAAAGTAGGTATGTTCATTTACACCAGCTCTAGGCCTGGGGTAAGCCACTATGCAAACTAGGAGTCTGCATCAGAGGAGACGGAAGCAGCAAGTCACAGAGGGCAGGAAGCACCAAGCAGTGCCAGAGGGTTCAGGGAAGCTCCGCGCTGCAGTTTAAACGCCATGGCTGCTGCTGCAGGTCCTGGAGAGGAACAACGGTGGTGGCAGTGGGGGTGGGATAAGCAGCAGTGGAGGGGGGGAGGAGGCAGGATTGAAGGGTTGCCTAGAGTGCTTCTAATCCTTGCAGTGGCCCTGCTTGTATCTCTGCTTTTCTCTTCCACCGCCAGCTCCAGGCTGTGTCCTTCCCACCTTACTGCATCGTATGACCGGTACAGACTACCTGAATCAGTGCGCCAGGCTCCATCTCTGGTCTTATTCAAATCCAGGCTAAAAGCCTGCCTCTTCAAGGCTGCTTTTGGATCTTGACCCTTTAGTCTCCTGTTTATCAACCATGTGTGTCAAACCCATATCTAGTCCTCGTTCTGGTGCGTTTCTGTCTTGCATAGATTGGAAGCTCTATTGAGAAGGGACTGTCTCCTGTCTACCTATTACAGCTCTGCATATGCTTTGTAGTGCTATGTAAGTAAGTCGTAGTAATAGTAGTATTGCAGCATACTCAGGTGCGTATTTCCTGCTGCCTAAACATGTGTCAGATTTCACAAAAATACAAGTACAATAGCAGCCAATTAAGAAGCAGAGTGAAATAACTCTTTTTTTTTTTTGATATAGTGTTAGACACCACAGAGCCAGGGCTGCCAAGTTACCCAGTTCCAGGAGCGCAGCCAGTCCTGGATTTCTGACAAGCTCATCCTGATGCATTAGGAAACCTGCAGCACTGATTTCAGAGAGTAAAATCAGTGATACAAATCCCATACTGCATCGCAAAGCAAATTTAAAACCAGAACTGACCAAAAATCTCACTCCTGGAACTGGGTAACTTGGCGACTCTGCAGAAGTAAGCACAATTTCTTCCTTAATGTTTGGTGAAGATCCCAGTTCCAAATGAGAAGGTAGCTGACACTTGCAGCTGCCTCGGAGCAGGTGTGAATACTGACAGGAAATTCTTAAAATAGATGGGGGGAGGGGCTAGCGCTTGTAAAGCCTATCGGGCAATCCTACCCCCTCCCCCACACACACATTTACATTTGTGCCATCAAAGGGCTTACTACCAAATTCATTACAAATATTCCAAAGTTTCTCCTGCAGACAAATCAGAAAACACATCACCTTGCTCTGTAGAAGATAAAGCCCAGAGGTCACACTCAGAGGACACCAACCAGTCAGGTTTGCAGGATATACAGTATCTAATGAATATGCATAAGATAGATTTGCATACAAGTGAGGCAGTGTGCTTGCACATCTATCTCATGGTATTCTTTAGGGATATCCTTAAAATATGATCCTCAAGGACCGGAATTTGACATCTTGATCTAGTCAGAGGTGGCAGTAAGGACTGCTGAAGTGTATGATCTAAGCCCAAGAACAGGGCTGGCCCTAGAGTTGGTCCAAAGTGTTGGAGCTCTAGGCGAACCCCCTCTGGCTGTCAAAATCTATTATTTAGCACTGCATGACGTACTTCTGCTGCCCTAGGCGACCGCCTAGTGGTTGGGCCAGCCCTGCCCAAGAGGCTGCTGGGAAGAAAGAAAAAGGACCAGTGCTACAGCCCATATTTTCCAAATCTTTCTCCTCCGATAACTAAAACGTCAGAGCATGGTATAGTGCATTATTCAGCCACACCAAGTGATGTCTGAAATCGCAAGCATTGAGGAACCCAGGGCCCAGCAAGGAGAGAAGTTTACTAGTGAATAAGGGAAGAGGTATCCCCGACCCTCCCTTCAGTAAAGCTCAGTCTTGTGAAAGATGGAATCTGTATACAGCATCTACAAGCTTTGAAACCATTCAAGCATGCAGAAATACAGAATATTTCTTCCATCTCCAATATCACTTAAGTTTTGCAAATATTCTCTTACAGTGCAGAGAGATCCAAGGGCAACATCTTTAGAAGATATTAGAACTATCTGCCAAAATGTTTTTCCTCTGTCCAGTTCAGTACTGGCTTTGGCCCTCCCATTACATCGAAAGACACTTCCCCTTTCAGTCTCTCGTTCTTTGCTTTGCTAAAATGCGTTTATTTTCCAATGTGCTCTTAACATCGGTAGCCCTCGTTAGAACAAAGTTTGCCAGTGCTGAATAGGGCTATGGAAGTTCCTACTGGCTAGACAGGATGCAGTGACCTAAATTTCCCTTCTCTGACTGAAGGGCTATATCATCCTTCCCCCTGCACCTCATAATACTGAGGGGCCTGAATCCTCCTTGTCTGTTGCTATGACGCCTGTTCCCAATGATTCACTCAAAGAGCTGGGGGGGGGGGTCAAACCCCTCAAATCCTGAGGCATCATTAACCCACAGATAAGCATTCCTGCTTCTGCCCCAGCCCATCATTTTCTTATACTACACAGTGCTTCAACACGCTTCTTATTTATGCTATGCAAGAGTTCCGACAACGCCAACCCCCATCCTTAACACAATCATTCAACTGCTCCCTGACAACTCCAGGACTTTTCTTTGTATGCCTTGTCGCTCTGCTGTAGATGGGAAATTCAGTTGTCCTCTGGGCCCCTCCTAGGTATCAATAAATGGAAAACATGTTTAAACATTCATTTAAAAAGCCCATGGCCGTAGCCCAGGGTTTAAGCTACCACTCAAGAACCTTACAAATAAATATGTGTTTTCCGTCTGCAGAGATCTCATGCTGAATCACCCTCTGCTGTTCATAGCATAGCAGAAGCTGGAGTACGATATCCAGGGATTTGTCTAATGAATTGTAAAACCAGTGATCCCAAAGTTCCCAAGCCAAGAGGATGTTTTAGTTGGAGAGCAAGGAATATCGATAATCTCTAGAGGGCTAACAGAAGCCACTTAAACTTTTCCATGAGATGTTGGATTTGAAGCCAAAGAATTTGAAACCCCAGATAATTCTGCATTAGATTTATAAAACGTAAGCATCATTGTCCTTTGCCCATGAACTGAGAACTGTGCCATGCATTGCTCCTATGAAAAGCCACTTGTTAAAAGCTTCTCTGGAAATACAGCAGACCAGGTTGGGGGCCACAGCTTTTGGAACCGAGTAGACCTATTCCTGGTTCTTAGCACAAGACCAGCCTGTTTGTACAGTGAGGTTTGGTCATCCTTACTTTGAGTGAGTGCTCAGCACTTTTAAAAAGAGCTGCCACCCCGATGGGGAACAAGCGCCACCCCCCATACAAGGGTTACATAAAAAAATGCCACCTCGAAAAAGCTGAAAATTACAAATGGCGCAGTGTTTAGTGTCCACACCTTCTAACTCTGAGAACTTCAAGACTGGGGAGTAGCACATTGCTACATCCAAGGCAAAATAGGAATCTACAATGATACTCTACTGAAATACATGGAACTGGAGGGGTTTTTCAGAAAGGAAACGCTAGAAAAGAATGACAATCCATACCCAGAATTAAAACCAGGACTGCTCATGTTAAGCAAAGACATCAGACACCCATATTTAACAGCAAGTTGGAACACTGCACATTTAGAGGGTAATTCTGTAAGGAACTTCTAGCTTTCAGGGTATTCTGGTGTTTTATGCATGTAAACGACTATGTACGTGCGCAGATTAGTCAGTCGCTATTCTGAAAATATGTGTAACAGACTGACGGTGTGTGCTTTAAGTGTGGGTGTTCACAGGGGCAGAGTCTGGCCAGAGCATAGGCAGAGTTGCATATTTGCATGCGTACTTTACGGAAGAGACCCCAGTGCATGTAAGATATGTGCGGACCTTTACACCTGCATCTAGAACTGCTGCAAGTGATTGTGCCAATGTGTCAGTGCATCTGTGGCCACTGATGCTAGTATTCTATGAAGTAAAATGCACCAGGATTTGATGTTATGAAACAGCAGCCGTTAATGCACTTAAACTCAAGCAGAAATCTAGGCACCACTTATAGAATTACCCTCTTAGCTAGAGCGTGACATAATGGTGCAATTCCTCTTTCCTCCCTTCGCAGACTCAGGCATGTCCGTGTGGGGGATTTGGCTGAAACAGCCATGGCAAAAAGTGCATCTTCAAGACAGTGGGGCCTGGAGACTCCCACCAGTGTCTTAGTGCTACTCCTGCTCTCTTTCTGCCGGCAGCGCCCAAAGATAACTGCCAGCACTTGCGCGCCGTTCCTACTGTCTTTTTGCCAGCAGGAGCCAGAGATTCCGGCAAGCACTATTCTTCTGCTGGTGGGACTTCCTTCAGCGCTTTAGCGTCGCTCCTGGTTTCCCGCTGATGGGACCCGGGGACTCCCTCTTGTGCTTTAGCACCGCTCCTGGTTTCCTGCTGATGGGACCCGGGGACTCCCTCTTGTGCTTTAGCGCCACTCCTGGTTTCCCGCTGATGGGACCTGGGGACTCCCTCTTGTGCTTTAGCGCCGCTCCTGGTTTCCCGCTGATGGGACCTGGGGACTCCCTCTTGTGCTTTAGCGCCGCTCCTGGTTTCCCGCTGATGGGACCCGGGGACTCCCTCTTGTGCTTTAGCGTCGCTCCTGGTTTCCCGCTGATGGGACCCGGGGACTCCCTCTTGGGCTTTAGCGCCACTCCTGGTTTCCCACTGATGGGACCCGGGGACTTCCTCTTTCGCTTTAGCGCCGCTCCTGGTTTCCCGCTGATGGGACCTGGGGACTCCCTCTTGGGCTTTAGCGCCGCTCCTGGTTTCCCGCTGATGGGACCCGGGGACTCCCTCTTGGGCTTTAGCGCCACTCCTGGTTTCCCGCTGATGGGACCCGGGGACTCCCTCTTGGGCTTTAGCGCCACTCCTGGTTTCCCGCTGATGGGATCCGGGGACTCCCTCTTGGGCTTTAGCGCCATTCCTGGTTTCCCGCTGATGGGACCCGGGGACTCCCTCTTGGACTTTAGCGCCACTCCTGGTTTCCCGCTGATGGGACCCGGGGACTCCCTCTTGGGCTTTAGCGCCACTCCTGGTTTCCTGCTGATGGGACCTGGGGACTCCCTCTTTGGCTTTAGCGCCACTCCTGGTTTCCTGCTGATGGGACCTGGGGACTCCCTCTTGGGCTTTAGCGCCACTCCTGGTTTCCTGCTGATGGGACCTGGAGACTCCTCCCAGCATTTTACTAGCACTCCTGTCCTCTTTATGTTGGGGAGAACCCCCCCCCCCCTCCAGCTCTTTTCCTCCTGCTCTGCAAGGTAGAGTGAAGCCGTATGCATCTGTTTGTCTGCACATGCACAAATAGATGCATACAGACAGAAAACCAAAGCCTAAAAGTGCTATCTGGGCTTCAGTTTCATAACATCGCTTGTTCAGAAGAGTTCTCCAGTGCAAGGAATATAACTAACTTTTTTTGTGCCCTGACCCGCAGAATGAACTTGTTTTTATTATACCTTTCCTCCTAAAAGTTCATTTACATTATGGATCTTCAATCAGGTAAATATCCATTTCACCAAACTAATAGATGTTTTGGAAGTGAGAGTGGCTAAAACTATATCCAGTATTGTTTCTGGAGGCTAGTATAATGAATGACCTCCTGGAATTCTCTTCCCACTAGTCTCATCAAGTCACGCTGTCCATTTTGTTGGTATTTATAACAAGCTGAAAGTTTCTCAAAACCATTTCAACTTGGGAAGACGTAAATCAAGGGAATATGAAGACTTACAGCACCAGGTTTCCTGTGTCACTCCTGGTTTAGGTTTGTTAGAAGCAAATGGAGAAACTGGAAAAGTAGTCTAGAGGCTAGAACAGAGGGTCGAAAAGCAGAGAAGTCAAGGCTCAAATCCCACTTATGCTCCTTGTGATCTTGGATAAATCAGTTAACTCTCCATTGCCTCAGATACAGACTTAGGGGCATGTTTATTAATAGGTATTTCTGTGTCCCCAGGGAGCTTACAATCTAAAAGACATGTTTACTAAGCCCCACACTCATAACACAGGTTTGGGCTGCATTACTAGTGCGGGGCAATGCGCTAGATACAGGGGCAGGAACAGCTGTCCCCCAGAATTTAGCGCAGCTCACCGCATTACCACCATTGCGGGGAACAACTACCGCCACCCGTTGTGCTGGCAGTAGTTAGTCCTCACCAAACACCAGCAGCACGAGCTTCCAAGGTCTGTGCTGGTGACGCCGTAGCAGGAAGGCTCACACCCCATCCCGGCACTGCTCAGATTCACGCTGCCTGCATAGTATGGGCTTTTTTAGTGCAGGGCCCTGTGTACTTTTTAGCATGGCGCCAAAAACGCATGCAACCCAGGTAATGCACATTGTACTTGAATGTAACTTGTCTTGAACTGCTACTGAAAAGGTGCGAGCTAAATCAATCCAAAAACATACCTAGGTGAGTTAGTGCTCCTGCAACAAAACGTGCCTTGTGATTATTTCAAGGAGCAGAGTCTTCTGTCGTGGCTTTACAGTACAAAAACTACCAGCCACACTGATGCAGAATAGAGCGCTAAACTCACACATGAAATAAGGTTAGCAGATTTTTTGCAGGCAAATCTGGGACACTTATCCAAAACTGGAGGATCTCCCTTAGTTCCAGGACTGCACAGTGGGGGTGGGGGAGGAAAGAGGAGTCATTCTCTTCTCCCAATCCATCCCGTGACAGTAACAATACCATTTTCAAGCAGATGAATAACCAAAGAATGATGCATTTCCCCACTTACTAAGCGATATAAAAATAGCATCTTTAAATTCCAAGAACTGACATATTGCATTCACTGAATTGAAAATAAAATTATTTTTTTCTACCTTTGCTCTCTGACCATTTTTCCTCAGCATCTCACTGCCAGTCTCTGGTTTCTGCTTTCATCTGTCTGTCTTCTCTTAACGCTGTTCCCAGGGTGTCCAGTCCATTTGTCATTTCTTTTCTCACCTCCTGTCTTCTCATCTTCCCCTACATCCATCTCTGACAATGATCTTTCAGCTTTTTTTCCATTTGTTTTTCTGCTTCTTTATCCGCTTTGATTTTATCTCCCCTCGTCAATCAGTCCTCAGTCTCCCCCTTTTCTATTTCATCTCTTCCAGCCCTTCCCCATCTCTGTCCCTTCTTCCTCACCATCTCACTAACTCCCCCTTTTCCACGCCCCTGATTCAGTATCTCCCACTCTTCTCCCTTCTCTCTGCTCCATGTCCAGCATTTTCTCCCTTCTCCTTGCTTCATATCCAGTATTACCTCTTTTCTTCCCTTCCCTCCCATAGTCCAGCATCTCTCCTTACCTCCTTCCCCTTGGTGTCCAGCATCCCTCCTTACCCCCTCCTCTAAATGTCCAGCATTTTTCCTTCCTTATCCCCTCCTCCGGGTTCCAGCATCTCTTACCCTGTGTCCAGCATCTCCCCTATTTCTTCCTCATACTCAGTATCTGCCCTCCATTCCCCTATGCCCCCATCCCATGTCCAGCATCTAACCTCTACCCCTTCACTGTCCTCCGCCTCTCTCACTCAGTGGCAAGCAGCTGTCCCCTGCCCTCCCCCCCCATCCCATGCCTGCTGTCTTCTGCCCCCCACCCTGTGTCCTGCATCTGCTCTCCATCCCCCATACGGTATCCAGCATTTGCCTCCATAACGCCCCCTTCCCGCCTAGCACTGCCATCAGGGGCGGCTCAAGGCAAGGGGGGCTTTCTCAAAACTCCAGTCAGGGACTTAACCAAACCAAAAAGCCAATTAGATTATATGGAGGAAATGGAAGATGTTTGCACACCAAGGAACTAAAAGAGTGAGAACCACAGCACACTATATAAAACTCAATTATAACTCATTTTTATTTTGTTATAAACTGCGTTATGGTTATTACATTTTCTTTTTGAACACATATTTTGCATCCACAGAACCTCCTTCAACAATGGGTGCAGAGCAGAACCAGGACATTCACCCACAGAACTCAATATCTTAAAAAAAATCTGATTCTGATCATCTCACTAACAGCAAACATTCTCCGGTACCTGGCATATTGTGAACTAATACAAAATCCTTCAAAAAAGTCACCGAGGATCTATACAGCAAATCTGCCATACCATACCATATCAGTACCAACTTCCAAAACTCACATAAGGAGCCCATCCAAAAAAAGCATCACTATAAATACAACAGTAGGCCCTGGAACATCCAAACACCTATTTGAAAAGCTGAACAATTCAGATTACTATAGTACAGATCCCTACATACAAATTCCATGTTAACAGAACACCTGGTCTTGGTCACACATTCATAACACAGACCCTCACCAAGTACAGAATAAGTGACCACAATTTAAAAATAAAAATACAGTATGCAGATAAAAATTAAACTGCAACCCTAAGAAGCCATATTAAGCAAACAGTGCAATACCAGAGAAATAGAGAGAGATGCATGTCCCTGTACTGTATAAAATATCAAGATAGCACCAATTCAGATAATTACATTGAAAATAAAATTTTCTTTGAACTTTGTCTATTTTATTCCCTGATCATGTAGGTCCCAATCTGAGGTTTCTGCTTTCCTCCATCTCCCAGTGATGCAGGGCCACATGTGGAGATTCACTGTGGCAACATGTGAATAAATTTATTATACTTTATTTTTAAATGTATATGCCACCCATCTAAAATCCTAGGTGGGTTCCAAACATACCCATGCAATTAACTAAAACAGATGTTACAATAAAGCAAACATAATAATAAAACAAAAAACATTCGGGAGAGAAGGAAAATCAGAGATGGAATTGCAGGACTCAGAAGTGCAGGGAATGGCAAGGCCGCGGGGCCCACGTGCGCGCGGCCGGTGGTAACCGGGGGGGGGGGGGGCAGCCGCACACTGGTGCCCCTTGCTGCTGCGGCGGCGTGGAGTCGTGGAGGCGGGTCGCGGTGCATTCCGCGGTGTCATTGGTTCCCGCGGGCCGCTGAGAGGCGCGGGAGCCAATAGGAGAGCATGGAGCTTGGCTGTGGGGGGGTTAGAGTGGGGATGCGGCGTGGCTCCGGCATTCTTGGGGTCGGAGCCAGAGACGCCGGACATGTTCGGAGCCGCGGCATCAAGGACGGTGGGTCTTGAGGCTGGCGGATGGGAGGAGGAGTGCGGCGCACGTGGCGAGGCCTGAGCAGGAGCGAGTGGGGCTGGCGGAGTTTAAAAAAAAAACAACAACGTGAAAACGAAATGGTGTAGAGCTGCGGGCTCAAGAAGCAGGACAACTTTCTGGGCTCCTATTAACAAAATAAATAAGTAAAGAAGAACAGGATAAGTAGGGATTAGTGCTGCTATGCACTCACGCAGGGGGGAGGGGAGGGGTCCAGGAAAAGGGAAAGGGACAGGCAAGGGGAGAAGGGTGGAAAAGGGGGCATGAGGAGAGGATCTACCAGGGTCGGCTCCTAGAGGGGAGCAGATGGGCAAGGGGTGGGGTGCCAGGACACAAGGGGTAGCTGCAGGAGGAAAAAAGGGGCAAGGAGGTGGTAGGGGCAGAGCGGTTAGCTGGGGCTCGGGAGCGCGGGGGGGCAGCAGGCCGGTAAGGGGATCAGCGCAGGTGCGGAGGGGGGTGGCGGGGGATGTGCGGGGGGGTGAGTCAGATGGAGAGGGTATAGGGGCTCAGAGTGGCCGGGGCAGAGGGGGAGGAGAACCTGTAAGAGGTGCTCCGAGACAAGGTGCGGTGCGGGGGTCCGTGGGATGCCTGAGCGCAGGGCCAGTTCCCCCAGAAGGGGAGGTGGGTGCGACGGGTCGGATGGGGGGAGGTGATTGGTCGGGGTTAGCAGGTACGGCGAGCTGGCAAGGGGTCTCGAGAGGCGGTTACTCGCCAGCTTGGGAGCATTGGCAGGGTGGGGGGTCAAGGTTCCTCGCGGGCAGATTGGCTGGGGGCGTGGCAGCCAACTTGGGCTATGGCGGGTGCCTCTTCGCCTTTTGCTGTCTTCTCTCCGCAGGTACCCCCCGGATGGCAGTACACGGGAAGCCCATTGGGCATGGTTCAAGTCAACGGGAAGGTGAGACGGCGAGCATGGATGGCAGTCATGTGGCTCGAGGATTGGCGGGAGAGTCGGAGGCAGCAGCTCGGACTGTGACAGAGCAGCAGGAGACCTGCACGACTACGGAGGTGGCTACGAGCCCCGCAGGTGAGTTGACAGGGGATCAGGGGGCAGCCGTGGGGGGCGGAGCAGAGTCGGCTGAAATGGGTCGTAAGAAGGCGAGGAGAAAGCGGAGATATTCTTGTCATCGGCGGCGGCAGAGGTCGGGGTCCTCTTCCACTTCGACTTCTGAGTCGTCGTCGTGTTCGTCTTCAGCGGAGGGGAGCTCTAGTAGAGAAAAAGGGGGGATGGCGGGTAGGCTGGGATCAGGCGGGGCGGCGCCTATGGTGGTAGCGTTCTCAGAATTATGGGAGGGCGTGCCGAGGAACTTGCGGCGAAAAATTCAGAGGAGGCGCTATATAGACATCTTCCGGTTGTTGGAAGGTCGGAAGCGATCGGGGGACAGTAAAAGGAAGAGGAAGGAGGACGAGAAGGCGGGTCGGGTGCGGAGAGTAGCACGGAACGTGGTGAACTGGACTCGGGCTTTTCTGCGGCTGGCTAGTGTATGGGGGCATTTGCATCCTGAGCAGTATGGGATGCTCCTTGCTTATGCGGACACCATCTTAGAGGCGTCGCAGACGCATGACGGTTGGGCGTGGCTCAACTATGATGAGAAGTTCCGTGATAAGATGGAAGAAAATCTGATGTTGTCATGGGGGACGCAAGATATCAATTTATGGTTGACGCAGATGGCCGTCAGACCAGGTGGGGGGGGGGGGCGAGCGGGCCGAAGGGAGGGTTGGCCGGTACAGCTGGTGCGGTGCGGCCCTTTCGGGTGAGTGGGTCCCCGGCGGTGCAGAGACCGGCGGGGGGGGGGGGGCACAGGAGACGTTTGTTGGCGATTCAACAAGTCTTCATGCCCCTTTCCGGATTGCAAATTCCAGCATGCGTGTTCCGTCTGCAATGGAGGGCGTTCTGCACTCAAATGTGTTAAGAAAGGTGCAGCCGGAACCATTGCGCCCCCCCCCCAAGCAGTAGGAGCTTGCGGAGCTTGACTCCGACTCCTATTAGGATCGAAGCTTTGCGACCGTGGTTAAGAAAGTATCCCAAGAGGTGGGACGGTGGGATATTAGAAGAGGGATTTCAGGGGGGGGTTTCAGATTCCTGTTGTGGGTAGAGTGGCTGCAAGCCAAGCGAGGAATTCGCCCTTGGTTCATCAGTTTGCCCATATTGTGAGGGATAAGCTGGCTGTTGAGATTGGGCTGGGGCGAGTTGCGGGCCCCTTCGCGGAGCAGCCATTTGGGGACTTTGTGGTGTCCCCACTGGGAATAATACCGAAAAAGGAGCCGGGTAAGTACCGCTTAATTCATAACTTGTCCTTCCCGGCTGGCGCTTCGGTTAATGACCATATTCCAAAGGAATTGTGCGCAGTGCGATATGCATCGTTCGATGAGGCAGTTGTGCTGGTGAGGAAATGCGGTACAGGGTGTTTGATGGCGAAGGCGGACATAGAATCGGCATTCCGTTTATTGCCAGTGCACCCGTCAGCGTTTCATTTGTTGGGATTTCGCTTTGAAGGTAACTGTTATTTTGATAAGAGCATGCCAATGGGTTGTGCGATATCTTGCGCTTACTTCGAACAGTTTAGCACTTTTCTGCATTGGGCTTTTGTGGAGCAGGTAGGTTGTGGAAATGTAGTGCATTATCTGGATGATTTCCTGTTTGTGGGGGATGGGCAGTCTGGGCAATGCAAGGAGTTGCTAGAGGGATTTGTGCAGTTGGCTCAGGAGTGGGGCGTCCCGTTGGTGGCCGGGAAGATGGAGGGCCCAGCGACAAGTATTACGTTTTTGGGGGTAGAGCTGGATTCAGTGGGTATGGTTGCATGGTTGCCGGTGGACAAGGTAGTGAAGCTGCGAGTTTTGGTGGCGAACGTGATGGTCTCGAGTAAGATGACTTTACGTGAGATGCAGGCATTGATAGGTTCCCTTAATTTTGCATGTAGAATAATTCTTATGGGGAGGATGTTTTTGCTGCGGCTTGCAGCAGCTACTGCCGGGGTCGCTAAACCACATCATCGGATCAGGGTTTCGCGGAGCATGCGAGCTGACTTAGGGGTATGGGATGAGTTTCTGCGGGATTTCAATGGTACTACGGTATTGAGGGAGAGGGAAATATCCAGTGGGGATTTGCAATTGTACACCGATGCGGCAGGGGGGTTGGGTTTTGGGGTTTACTTCGGGGGCTCCTGGTGTGTGGCGGGGTGGCCACAGGCATGGCGGGATGCAGGCCTTACGAGTAATATAACCTTTTTGGAGTTGTTTCTGATTCTGGTTCTGGTGGTGCTGGCATTGTGGCTGGACAGACTTCGGAACAGTAAGGTAGTCTGGTGGTGCGACAATGAGGCGGTAGTCAGTGTGATAAATAATTATGCCCCACGCTGCAGGCAGGTGGCTGATTTAATGCGGCAGGTGGTATTAGCTTGCTTGAGATTGAATGTGGTGGTTAAGGCTCGTCATATTCCTGGGTGTACTAACAAGATTGCCGATGCTCTTTCCCGTTTTAAGTGGGAGCGGTTTCGGACCTTGGCGCCAGAGGCGGAAGAAGTAGGAGCATCGGTCCTGGAGCACTTATGGCAGATTGGCCTCGGGAAATGATGGAACTGCTGAAGAATTCAGTGTCGGCGGCGACGTGGGCTGCGTATCAGAGGGGCTGCAGCAGTGTGGTGACTTTCCTGGCGGAGCAGGGATGGCGGCAGGATCCGGCTTCTGATCAGCTGCTGGGTCAGTATGTTTTGGCGGCGAAGGCTGCGGGATTATCACGGGTGACGGTGCGGAGGTATTTGGCGGGGTTTTCATTTTTTGCGAAGGCGGTGGGGTGGGGGGCGGCTGGGGGGGATTTTTAACACGTAGACTGCTGCAAGGCTGGGAGCGGGCCATTCCCTCGCTGGGCAATGGGCGGCTGCCTATAACCCATGACTTGCTGAGACGTTTGTGTGTGGTGTTGCCGCAGGTGGTATCGTCTCCTTACAAAGGCACACTTTTTCGGGCAGTATTTTCGGTGGCCTTTTTTGGGGCATTTCGGGTCAGTGAGTTGGTCGCGGAGACCGGTCGGGTTACAGGGGGAGGGGGCTTGCAAGTGCACCATGTGCAGTGGGTGGTGGGCAGGGTTCGTATCCGCCTAGCGCATTCCAAGACAGATCAGACGGGGAAAGGAACGTGGGTAGTGTTGAGAGAGGTAGACGGGGCACTCACGTGCCTGGTTACACTGCTAAAGGCGTTCTTGCGGGTGCGGCCGGGTGGCGGGGGCAGTCTCTTTATCCATGAGGACGCGAGGGTGCTTACGCGATGGCAGTTCACCGCGGTACTGCGGCTGTCATTGCAGCGGATTGGGGAGGATCTGGGGCGGTTCGCTCTGCACTCCTTCCGGATCGGGGCAGCTACCAGTGCAGCGGCGGAGAGACTTTCCGAGCGAGAGATACAGCGGATTGGTAGATGGAAGTCGCAGGCGTTCCAAAGTTATGTGCGTTTATAGGGGCAGTGGGGGTTACTAACTGTATCATCTCTTTATTTTGCAGAAGTGGGACAAGGATTGTGTCGCTGTTGGGTGATTGGCCACTCTTTTGTTTACTGGGCTGGTCGGCGAGCAGCAACACGGCCGGTGGGGCCAAATATCGGTCTGGAGGCTTCAGTGGTGACCGTCTCATGGCTGGGCGAGCACGGACTACGGTGGATCCAGCTCTTGCCTTTGCTGCGGCACTACGAGCGTATGAGAGAGGCGCCAGACGTCTTGTTGATACACCTGGGAGGCAACGACTTGGTGTCTTGGACTTGCAGGCAGTTGATTCGTGCAGTTCATAAGGACTTGGGAGAGGTGTTAGCGATGTTCAAAGGCATAGTTCTGGTTTGGTCAGATATCATTCCAAGGCCGGCTTGCTCGGATCAGCGGCGGTGGTCGAGAGGACTGACGAAAATTAATCGCCAAATTGGCAGATGGGTGGGGGAGCATGGTGGGTGCCAAATTTTGCACCCGTGGGCTGACGTTGAATGCGCGGGCTTGTATAGGTCCGATGGAGTGCATCTATCCCCGGTGGGGATGGACTTGCTCCTGAATGATTGGCAGGAGGCCTTGGAAGGTATTATGCATGGGAGGAGGGCTGGTCGCAGCGTAACCTTGGGGGGTGGCTCAGGACAGGAGTGTCCCGAGCTGGTGGCGGGATCCCAGAGGTTTCCGGGGTCCGGAGACGGAGGCAAGCATTAGGGCGGGGGTGGGGTACCCCCGACCCGGACAATCCCTCAGGTTTTTGCTAATAATATGGCGAAGCCGGAAGAGGGAGAGCTAGGCAAATTAGTCGGGGCCTGGACCCGGCGGAAGCGGAAGCGGCGTCACCTTGCTACTCATATGGCTGTTGAGGGCTTGCTCCGCGGGGGAGGGGGGGTAATTACAATGTGTTGGAATGTAGTTGGTTATTGTTAAAAGGTTAATAAAGCTGCGACCAGTTTAAGTCCCAAGATGTGTTGTTTGTGTCATTGGAAAGAAGAAGTGAGGTGATGAATAAAGGGGGGATGGGGGAAGGGGCGAGAAGCAGCGTGTCCACCGTATCAGGTTATGGCAAGGCCGCGGGGCCCATGTGCGCGCGGCCGGCAGTAACCGGGGGGGTGGCCACATGCTGGTGCCCCTTGCTGCGGCGGCGTGGAGCCGTGGAGGCGGGTCGCGGTGCGTTCCGCGGTATCATTGGCTCCCGCGGGCTGCTGAGAGGCGCGGGAGCCAATAGGAGAGCAAGGAGCTTGGCTGTGGGGGGGTTAGAGCGGGGATGCGGCGTGGCTCCGGCCTTCTTGGGGTCAGAGCCAGAGACGCCGGACGTCCCGCCCGCCCACCCTAGCTTGGGGAGGGTTCAAGGCTTCAGGGGGTTGGGGTGTTGCAGCTGGAGGGGGTGGTGGGATCCCGGAGGTTTTCGGGGTCCGGAGCCGGAGGCAAGCATTAGGGCAGGGTTGGGGTACCCCCGACCCGGACAATTCCTCAGGTTTTTGCTAATAATATGGCGAAGCCGGAAGAGGGAGGGCTAGGCAAATTAGTCGGGGCCTGGACCCGGTGGAAGCGGAAGCGGCGTCACCTTGCTACTCATATGGCTGGTGAGGGCTTGCTCCGCGGGGGGGTAATTACAATGTGTTGGAATGTAGTTGGTTATTGTTAAAAGGTTAATAAAGCTGCGACCAGTTTAAGTCCCAAGATGTGTTGTGTGTGTCATTGGAAAGAAGAGGTGAGGTGATGAATAAAGGGGGGGGGGGGAAGGGGCGAGAAGCGGCTTGTCCGCCGTACCCGGTTACAGATTTGTGGAAAGTAACATTGAAAAAGTAAAATTGCTAAACAAATACTTCTGCTCTGTTTTTACTAAAGAAAATCCTGGATAAGGACCATCTGTGACTCCCAAATATAAAAATGGGAATGAAGTAGATACCACACCATTCACAGAAGATGATGTGTTAGAACAACTTGCAAAACTGAAAGTGGACAAGGCCATGGGACTGGATGGGTTACATCCCAGGATACTGAGAGAGCTCAGAGAGGTTCTTGCAGGGCCGTTAAAGGATGTTTTCAACAGATCCTTGGAAACAGGAGTAGTTCCTCAGGACTGGAGAAGGGCAGATGTGGTACCTCTTCACAAAAGTGGTGACAGGGAAGAAGTGACAAACTACAGGCCCGTGAGCCTTACCTTGGTGGCGGGAAAAGTATTGGAGGCGCTTCTGAAAGAGTGAATAGTGGACTTTCTCAAAACCAACAGGTTGCATGATCTGAGGCAACATGGTTTTACCAAAGGATGATCTTTGCCAAACAAATCTGATTACGTTCTTTGACTGGGTGACCAGAGAACTAGATCAGGGGCATGCGATGGATGTCATCTACCTAGATTTCAGCAAAGCCTTTGATACTGTTCCTCATAGGAGGCTTATCAATAAACTCAGTAGTTTGGGGATGGGTCCCAAGGTGGTGAACTGTATCAGAAATTAGTTGACTGACAGACAGAAGGTGATGGTAAATGGAGCTCACTCGGATGAAAGGAGGGTGATTAGCGGGGTGCCCCAGGGTTCGGTCCTGGGCCCGGCACTGTTCAATGTATTTGTGAGTGATATTGCTGAAGGACTGCATGGAAAAGTCTGTCTTTTTGCAGATGACACGAAAATTTGCAACAGAGCTGACTCCCCTGAGGGAGTGGATAACATGAGGAAAGATCTGCAAAAGCTGGAAGAATGGTCTAATGCTTGGCAGTTAAGATTTAATGCGAAGAAATGCAGTGTCATGCACTTGGGAAGCAGATATCCAGGGGAAATGTACACGATAGGGGGCAAGAGGTTGGTGTGCATGGACCAGGAGAAGGACCTTGGTGTGATTATTTCTGTGGATCTCAAGGTGGCAAAACAGTGCGACAAGGCGGTGGCAAAGGCCAGGAGGATGTTGGGTTGCATACAAAGAGGAATTACCAGCAGAAAGGAAGAGATACTAATGCCACTGTATAAGTCACTGGTGAGGCCTCACTTGGAATACTTCGTTCAGTTTTGGAGACCATATTTTGCAAAGGATATAAAAAGACTGGAAACTGTTCAGAGGAAGGCGACCAAAATGATTTGGAGCCTGCATCAGAAGCCTTATGAGAAGAGACTTGAAGACCTAAATATGTACACTCTGGAGGAGAGGAGGGACAGGGGAGATATGATTCAGACCTTTAAATACTTAAAGAGAAATAATGAGCAAACAAACCTCTTCCAAAGACAGGAAAGTTATAAAACTAGAGGGCATAACATGAAGCTGCAAGGGGGTAAATTGAAAGGCAATGTCAGGAAATACTTTTTCATTGAAAGGGTGATGGATGCTTGGAATCCCCTCCCGATGGAAGTGTTGGGGGCAAATACAGTGACAGAATTCAAAATGGCATGGGACAGACACAGTGGATCCCTTTATAGCAACAGGATAAAATCAAAATAAACTTAACTAACTAATTTCTCAACATACAGGAGCGTCCTACACGGAGCGGTGGGTTCACCCCTTAAACAAAGACATGGGGAGGGGTGGCCTGCACGGAGCAGCAGGTGCACCTACTCTTGCCATCTTACTGGGCAGACTAGATGGACCATACTGGTCTTTATCTGCCGTCATTTACTATGTTACTATTAATGAAAAGCCACTTACACAGCCCTTCCCCCCAATCAAACCAATTTAAGTATCTGCACATCAGATTTATTTTGCTATGACCAGATTGTTGATCAGGAGGAAAGATATAAAATGAGAAACTAATCCTGGAAGCCATGAATTCAAAGGCTGGATTGGATTGTGCTACAGCTGGAAAGTCCAGAACTCAGCAGCAGTGAGGATATCAGGATACTACACAAAATTAAACTGAGAGATTCCCTTAAAATTTTAATAATTCCCTTGAGTCTGAACTGAAAATATTTTAAATTTCAGTCTGGCAGCATAAAGAACGCAAAACATCAAAGTTCAAAGACAATCCATATTTCAGTAACCCCCCACCAACACCCTACAGTTGACTAAGACTAATAAGAGAAAATTCTTTTTTCATGGCTATCAAGATTAGTTTTGCTCATTTTCTATCTTCCCTCCTTATCAATCTGCTCATAGCAAAATAAATCTGGTGTGCAAACTCTGGCTAAAAAAGGCACCTCTGAAGGTGAGACGGTCCTTCCAACAGAGCTACAGGACTACCTTCTGTGTAATAGTCCTCTGCCCAGCTCAAATCCAAAGGGTCTTCCCTGAGGCCCACTGCCTGTCCCGGAGGTGATACCGTGGCCCACCAAAATCTGGCTCTCTACTAATGCCAGTGACAAATTGTGTGATGCTGCTCCCCGCCCCGGGCCCTACTAACCTGCTCTGCTTCGCTGAGATGCAAAAAACAACAACCTGTGCCCAAAAACAGTTCTCTTTGGCAGCTGCGGCAGCACCAGGCTCAGACTGCTGCCAAACTGGCAGCAATTTGGTGCAGCTCTGCCCTGCCACTTTTGCTGTATTGGGGTTGGCAGCAGCAGCAGAAGCAGACCGCCGAAGCTGGGAGTTCGAATTAAAAAACCCCCCCAAAAAAAACAACCAACCAAGCAAAAGGGCGGGCCCATGCCTCATTCCACTCATGTGAGCAGCCCAGCCGGTCCCGCCCCCTCTGATTCGTGTTAGGGGACGGGATCGGCCAACTGCTCACAAGAGCAGAATGAGGCACAGGCCCGCTCTTTTGCTTAATTGGTTGTCTCTTTCTTTTTTTTAAATTCAAACTCCCAGCTTCAGCGGCCTGCTTCTGTTGCTGCTACTAACCCCAACACAGTATAAGCGGCAGGGCAGAGCTGCGCCAAATCGTTGATGGGTAAAGACTGTTCTTTATGTGTCTGCAAATAAAGGAGGGGAGCTATAGTTCCAGGAGGGGTTAGGAGCAGGGGCTGGGAAGTGCCAATCAGAACTATGTTGGGTAGAGCTGATACCAGTCATGATTATCTCCAAAATATTCAATGAAGAATAATGTCTTAATTTCCTTATGGAACAGTTGGAGGTCATTAATAGCTCTTAGTTTATCTGGGAGGGCATTCCATAAGATTGGGGCAAAGTATGAAAATGCTCTATTGCTCGTGGATCGGTTTGTGTATCTGTATTGAGTGGGGACTGTAATATTATTTTGGGTACATACTCTTCTCATGCTCTCAATAGGGGAGACATTTATGAAGGTGTTCAGATAGGTTGGTGAAATGTTCTTTAGTGTTTTAAAAGTAATCATTAGTACTTTATATTTTATTTGGCTTATGGTAGGAAACCATTGTAGATCATATAGGTGATATTTTATGCCCTATTTGTCCTGTTTATCAGACGGGCAGCAACATTTTGGGCTAACTGCAGGGGTTTCAGCAACTGTTTGGGGAGACCTTGTGAGATACTATTGGAAAAGTCAAAGTGTGGGAGGATCACGGCTTGTAAAATTGAACGAAAATCTAAGTTGGATAGTAGTGGTCTAAGGTGTTGTAGGAGTCGTAGTTTATAATAGACTGATTTGGTAATGTTCTTTATATGGGTGAACATACTGAGAGTCTGATCAAGGGTCACCCCAAGGTAGTTCACTTCCTGCCTTACAGTTAAGTCAATCTGCTGTAAAGTGATTTTTGGGGGAGGTATAAAAGTTTGGCTCCTTGAGATGAATAAAACCTCAGTTTTATTATAATTAATCTTCAGGTTGTGTAAGTTAAGCCATTTTGTTATTTCAGCCAGGTATGCATTTAATTGGTAATAGTTTGGGTTGGTAATGTCTATGGGACGATAAATCATTATATCATCCATGTAGATGTGGGAGATTAATTGAAATTTCTTGAAGATGGAGCATATGAGTTATAGATAAATATTAAAAAGTAAAGCAGAAAGGGAAAAACCCTGGGGTATACCTTGTTTATAAGAATTAGAAGCTTGTTGACCTATCCTAACTTGTTGAATATGGTCCATAAGATATAACTCAAACAAGTTTAAGACATTACCACGTAGTCCAATGTGTTGAAGCTTTGAGAGGAGGATCTTGTAGCTAATATTATCGAATGCAGATGCGATATCCAAAAATACTGCTACAAAGACTTGCTTTGTGCTATCAGTCCCTCGAATTAGGTTACCTAATAGAGCTAGCAGTAAAGTCTCTACACTGTGAAATGGTCTGAAGCCATATTGTTGCACGTCTAAAGGGGAATTGAGATCCATAAAGTCTTGCAATTGAATCTGGACAATTTTTTCAATTACTTTAGCAAGAAATGGCAGACTAGATATAGGATGACTCAATGACACACACTGCACTGCAATTATCACTACACTTTGCCTTTGACCAGGATCATAGGATAGGTGAACCTTGCCTTACCCTGCCACATATGTCATTAAATAAATGTGACATGTCAACCTTCAGCAATAACCTCTGCTCTGGTCAGCAAGGCACTCCTTCAGGAGACTGCACATGCAGCACACTAAGGGCCGATGCAATAAAGTGTGCTAGGCTTTGGGTGCACACAAGTTAGTTTGGCTTTTGCACACAATTCTGTGTGCTACCATTGGCATCATATGTAAAAACAAGTTCTGTGCATGAGCTAACTGTGCCCATAGCCTCGGGTATATATCAGCGCGGAGCTCATTTAAGTCCCATGGCAATGAAGATATTAGCGAATTAATATAGATGAAGAGAAGTGTGCAGAAGACCAAAAGACTGAGCACAGGATTTTCTAATACCGGAGCTTTATGCAAGGTCGGAGAAGGAGTAGAAAGATTAGCTCATTCTTACGTAGTCAGCACTAATGAGGATTTTATGCTCGTTACTGCACACATAGAGAACCTGTGGGCCATTGCTTCTCAACTGTATTTATTTTGTAGCACACTTTTTGACTTTATTCACTCCTTGTGGTGCACCAAATCCAGTTTTGCATAATCCTCTGTCACAGTCCCGCTCACTAGCAGGAGAACAGCACTTTCTACCTTCAGCTGGTTTCAGTCTGATGTGTGAACGTGCAAGGTCATACACTCCAACATCAGCCTGAAGCTGGCAAACACCACACCCAGGTAAGAAGCGCTGCTTTCTTTTTACCAATGTAAGGTTACCGGAATTTTTACAAGGAAATCTGGGGCACTTATCCGAAGTGTGTGTTGGGGGGGACGGGACACTTTAGTTCCAGGTTTGAGCAACAATGGGAAACTGCTCCCTCCCATTCATCTCATGACAGCAACAAGATCACTTCTAAGAAGACAAATCGACAGAGAACCATAAACAGTGATGTATTTCCCCCATACTGTGTAAAATATAAAGAAAACACAGGTACACTAAAAAAATTTTTTTTTAAACTGCCTCTAATGTTTCGATTGATTTTTATGTTTTTTGGTGCGCTGAATCCAAATCTGGTAACCAATTTGCTCCATCACGTACAGATTTTTTGCTACATTGGGTTAGCAGTTTGAGGTGAACGTTTCAGATTGAGTGCGATCGAGATAAAAGTTTCTTGGATGAATTCTTTATACTAATTGTTTAGTAGTTATTCAAATAAGAATAAAGAAAATTGTAACAAGGCAGCACATAAGAATAGAGTAATGTCAACAAAACACACTGTGATGGTAGCAAAATTGTCTGCACTTAAAACAGCCACATACATGTGCACAAACATTGAGCATATAAGAGCGAGGTTAGACACAAAGCGAAGCAAAGAAATGTGCAAAAAATGTTGTACAGGTATGTATGTAAGAATAGAAAACGCAAACCGCACCATTGCAATACATGAAGACAAACACCCGATGGTGTGAAAATAAAATTCTAATAAATGAGATCCGACACTGTGGTAATAACTAGCAAATTTTTATTTCAAAGTTTAGTAAAAACACGATATTTGTCAACACAGTTTAGATTTTAAAGTCATTCTTGGGTCAATCAATCTCCTGGTGGGCCCGTTTCTTCTTCCCCCGAATGCTTCTCTTGGTGCGCTGCTTGGCGTATTTTTCATCTGGGGTTTCCCGCAGCAGCAACCAGCAGAAATCAGCCATCATAGTGGTGTTCCATCTTCCTTGGTACCTTCTCTCTGCATCCTTGATGTCCTGGTGAAACCTTTCACCTTGTTCTTCACTGTACGCCCCAAGTTTTCGGGAAAGTAGTTCACATGGGAGTGCAAGAAATGGACTTTCAGGCTCATGTTACAGCCTTGTTCTTTGAAGGCATTGAGCATCCTGGCAACAATATCCTTATAGTTCTCATCCCGCCTGTTCCCCAAGAATTTGAGAACAACATCCTTGAAGGAATCCCAGGCTTCTTTTTCCTTCTCAGACATCGTTTCAGCGAATGCTCCATCTGAAATGAGTTTCCTTATATCAGGGCCAACAAACACTCCTTCCTTTAGCTTTGCTTCAGAAAGTCGGGGGAACTTTGAGCAAAGGTACCGAAAGCACTCACCATCTTTTGGAAGGGACTTGATGAATTGCTTAATGAGACCCAACTTAATGTGGAGAGGTGGTAATAAATTTTATCACGAGGTACCAAGCTCTCATGAAGAACATTTTTCTCACCGGGTCTCAAATACTCCCGAATTGGCCAGTCTTTTTTCCCCCAGTGTAGGTCGCGGGCCCGGCTATCCCACAAGCAAAGGAAGCAGGGATATTTGGTGAAACCGGATTGCTGCCCTAATAGCATGGATAGAATTTTAAAGTCTCCACAAATCATCCACTTATGCTCATCATAATGAATCTTCTGAAGAATCAGGGCCAAATTCTCGTATTTTTCTTGGAGAATAACAGAGTGAGCAATAGGAACTGAAGCGAATGTGTTGCCATTATGAAGAAGAACACCTTTTATGCTGTCTTTTGACGAATCAATGAACAGCCGCCATTCAGCAGGATCATACTTGAGTTTAAACTTTTCCATCACTCCGTATATATCGTTGCAAAATACCAAATCTTCCTCTTTGCTGAAATACTTCAAAAATTGTGTCTCGCGGTTGCGGTTACCACTAAAAAGTTGTTCCTGGTGACAATAGATTTTTCTGTTTAAGCCGAGAACCTAGCAGTTGGGCAGCATCTTTTGGGAGTCCTAAATCCCGGACTAAATCATTCAATTCAGCTTGAGAGAAAAGTTCAGGTTTCTGATCTGGTTCAGTTTCAAACTCGGAAGTACTGGACTCATCGGGAAAAGCCATCTGATGAGTCTCATCATGATCAGAACCGTCCACACAAATATGATCCAAAGATTTTGGTGGTTCAGGCACAGGTACTTCGTTGCTATGAGGCATAGGCCTAATTGCTGAGGGAAGGTTGGGGTAACTTATTGCGTTCTTATTTTTTAAGTTGTATCCCTTCACAATGCAAGAGCAAAAATAGCAGTCACTGCTGTGGTCTCTTTGTTCACGCCACATCATAGGTATTCCGAAACGAAATGCTTGTTTTTTACCTTTCATCCATAAGCGTAGATCTTCCTCACATGTCTTGCACACTTTGTGAGGAGCCCACGGTTTGTCTTGATCGCCTAACTTCAAACCGAAATAGGCGAAATATACTTTTTTAATAAATGCAGAAATGTTCCTCTGCCGCTTTTTCACGGTATATTCCCCACAAATAAAACAAAAACTGTCCGGAGAGTTGACGCAACCTCTGGCTCTGTGAGCCATCACAAATACACAGCACTGCAAACTACAACTGTAGTGAACCACTTCGGAATAAAGCTGGATTACGACTGAGCAAACAAAAGGTAATAATGAACTTGCAAGAAACTGAAATTTGACAGGAACGTTCATGTCGCAACCACCGTGTTTGAGCGAGCGAACGAGGCGAGGCGAACAGGAAAGAACATGCGCTAGCGCGAGTACTGGATTTAGCCCCCCGCCTCCCAATTGTCCTGTTAATGTATAAAATGAATACAAAACACTCTAAAATATCATGAGGGAGTGTTTCTAGTTAGTTAACCATTACAACCTCTATTTTGGGCCAAGAAAATAAACTGCAGTTGGCTAAAAAGAAATTATGTGAACATTCCTTATATGGGTAAAAAATCTAATTTTGCAAGAAAACGTGACGTGATGGAACATTTTGGCTATTTTTCCTGGATTCAGCACCCAAAAATCTATAGGAATCAGTTGCAAAACTGGAGGCAGTTTTTTGGTAGTGTACCTGTGTAATGGATGCAAATTCTAAAAACTGGCAAATTCAAAACTAAATTGAAAATAAATGCTTTTCTACCCCCTGTGTCGCTGGAATTGGGGACTTGAGAATGGCAAACAGGTGGGAGATGGGGACACAGCTCTATGCCAGTGGAAAGCAGGAAGGTTAAGGCTACTAGATTTCTGGAGAGTGGATCAGGGATCAAGCAGGTCAGTTTGATAGGAGGATGGGGGAGTCCAGTGGACCATCTCCATGGTTGATGGGCAGGGACTGTCTCTTACGTCGTATGCCGCTATACAAATGATAAGTAGTAGTATTAACAGCAGTAGTAAAGCTGTAGTAACCTACTCTCAGACTATTTATTTATTTATTTTTCTTATATACCGCGTTCTTCGATATCAGTGCGGTTTACATGGAACATAGGAGAGTTTTACAGTGGGGGGTTACACTGTAATTACATAGAACAGGTAATACAACTTGGATAACAGTATTAACTATTTACATCTGAATGGCTAACAGAAAGAGTATTTATGGAGACTAGATGCTAAAAACAAATTCTTTAAGTTCTGTTACCACAAAATATTTTTGGGCCCAATACAAAAGCCTCAGGGCTAGCGGGTAGATCCTGCATACAACAGAATTAATTATGCACCAGAAAAAAGTCCTTCGCCAACACACGCTAATTAATTATTCCCAATATGGAAAGTCTAGGTAGGAGATATGTTCAAGTCAGAGATTTTAGCTGTGTTCCAGAGCATCCAGTTTACTCCAGCAGCTGAACAGCTACTAGATCACTGCATTACATATTCTAAGCACCAAACCCGACGACAGAAAAGAAAGTGGCTGGAGAAGGGAGAGCAAGGGAGCTCATTTGCTAGGCGGAGTCTGCTCCAGTCACACCCTCCACTCCAAGAATGTCAAGAGGAGCAGATTAGGGAGCAAAGCAGGTCCTCCCCCTCCCCCTCCCCCCATTTTCTACATGCTGGCACTGAAAGGAGAGGCTGGAGCAGTAAGCAATGGGCACTGTCCAAGAGAAATTGGGCAACCAGCCTCATGATCTCATGCCCAATGATGCTCCAACCCGTCAGCACTAAGGACCTTCACAGGGCACATTGCCCGAGAAGCACTGCAGTAGGCTGTCGATGCAGCACATTTGCAGTTAGAGGAGTGTGTGTACAGAAGGCGGTGCACTGAGCACACTCATGGGGCAGATGGGTATCTGTCCAGCAAGCTTCTCATGGAGTATATTCAGGTTCAGATGGGGCGTGTATACAGGAGGAAAGAGAAAGGATTTTGGAGTTAGTTCTTGCCTCTTTTCAGCAGCTCAAGGCAAGTTACACTCAGGTAGAGTAGATGTTTTTCCTATCCCAGACAGGGCCGGTGCAAGGATTAGCAGCTTCCTAGGCAGGCGCTCTTCCTGCCCTTCTCTGGAACCTGCAATGGTAGCAATGGCGTTGAAATTGCGATGCAGCATTTACCTGGACTCTCCAGTGCTGCGTTGCATGGGAACATTCCAACCGGAACTCTGCATCAAAGAGGGGTTGAAGCAGCAGGTTATAGAGGGCAGGAACCGCCACGCAGTGCCAGAGAGCTCAGATACGAGCTGCATCATGGTTTCCATGCCACTGCCACTGGTCCCGAAGACGGGTGGCAGTGGCAGCCATAGGGCGCCCCTGGATCATCAGAGTTCTTGGTGACTCCCTAGTTTGCCTCATGGAAGCACCGGCCCCGATCCCAGGAGGGCTTACAATTCAAGCCTGTACATCAGCATTAGAGAGTTAAGTAACTTGCCCAAGACCACAAGAAGCAGCAATGGGATTTGAACCCTGGTTTTCCTGGCTCTAACCGCAAGGCTACTCCCTCACGCCATTCATTCATCACACTCAGGGTCAGAGGGACACACTCAGGGTAACCAGGCCAAGCGTATGAAAAACAGTACTTGCAGCACTTGAAGTCACGGTCAGCAGACTTCACATACGGCACACTTGAGGGTCAGAAGGGCAGATTACAGCAGGCTTCATGTGCAGCCTGCTCAGTATTCATATAGCAGAGGTCTGCATGCACTTCAAGGGCATCAAGTGACTTTCACTATGGAAAGAAATTCACATTCCTCAAACGCTGGATTGCAGATGCTACTGTTGCCATAACTGAATCCGAAAAGGAGAAAAAATTCCTAGCAAGAGCTGCCAGTCTGGCACCTTTCACAAGCACTCAAATAATAGCAAGAAAGGAAAATGAGAGAGCGACCGGCGTGTGGGGAACACTTAATCCAAATTTATTCCGACAGGGGAATTTTCCAGCTGGAAAGTTTATGGCATGTGGATCCAATAAACACTGAAATTATATCCAATGGTTACTCTGGGCCACAGCATCACAGACACTAAGGCTCTCTGCCTTTAGGATGCTTAGTGGCTTCTATTTGCTAACTGCAAGATGACACGGGCACAGGACAACCGATGGCAAAATGGAGACTGTCTCTCATGAAAGGGAATCTCTTGATAGTGAAAAACTGCAAAGACACAGACTATGCCAAAAGACACAGGTCTCAGCAAACTGTCTTCAGCTTCCTGCATAAATGAGCTACTGAAAAAAATATTTGAATCACTCAAGGTCACATCTTGAGCTTCGGGCATGAATTCAACTCTCTCTGAATTTCTAGGAAAAAAATGCCCGAACCACAAAAAAAAAAGGACAACACAGACAGCAGTAGTACAAGTTTCTCTTGCAGACAAACTGTCCTGCCACAGAATAGGTACATCACGGGCAGTACCACCACAGAACACTTACAATTTGAACAGGAAAGTATATATAAATGATGAAATGCTCAAAGAAATCAAGGAAGCTAACAAAAGTTACAGCACAGTAATAATAATGGGTGATTTCAACTACCCCGGTATCGACTGGGTCAGTGTCACGTCAGGACATGCTAGGGAGATAAAGTTCCTAGATGAAATAAATGACTGCTTCTTGGAGCAGCTGGTTCATGAACCGACCAGAGGGGAAGCCATATTAGACCTAATCCTTAGTGGAACACCAGATCTAGTGCAAGAGATAAGGTTGTTGGGGCCACTTGGCAATAGTGATCATAGCATGATCGCCTTTGATTTAATTAGTGGAGGAGGGATAGTAAGGAAATCCACAGTACTACCTTTTAACTTTCGAAAGGGAGACTATGATAAAATGAGGAAAACAGTCAAGAAAAAACTAAAAGGAGCAGTTGCAAAGGTTAAAGACGTACATCAGGCTTGGCTGTTGTTGAAAAATACTATCTTGGAAGCCCAGACCAGCTGTATTCCACGCTTTAAGAAAAGTGGAAAGAAGTCCAAAAAACTGCCAGCATGGTTTAAAGTTGAGGTCAGAGAGGCTGTTGTTGCCAAAAAAAGCATCTTTCAGGAAATGGAAAAAAGAGCCAAACGACGAAACCTGGAAACAGCACAAGCACTGGCAAGTCAAGTGCAAGGCATTGATAAGGCAGGCAAAGGGAGAATTTGAGAAGAAGCTTGCTGCAGAAGCAAAAACGCGAAGTAAAGACCTTTTCAAGTACATTCGTAGCAAAAAACCTGTGAGAGAGTCAGTTGGTCCATTAGATGATAAAGGGGTTAAAGGAGCACTAAGAGGCGACAAGGCGATAGCGGAGAGACTGAACGAATTCTTTGCTTCAGTCTTTACTGAGGAAGATGTAGGGATGTTACCCATGACTGAAGTGGTATTTAAAGGTGCAGAAGAATTGAAGGAAATATCGATACATCGAGAAGATGTATTGCAACTATTAGATAAGCTGAAGAGTAGCAAATCACCTGGGCCGGATGGTATACATCCAAGGGTATTGAAAGAACTGAAATATGAGATTGCAGACCTGCTATTAGTAATCTGTGAACTATCATTAAAATCATCTCTAATACCTGAAGATTGGAGGATCGCCAATGTAACACCAATTTTTAAAAAGGGTTCCAGGGGTGATCCGGGAAACTACAGACCGGTGAGCCTGACGTCAATACCGGGAAAAATGATAGAAACCATCATAAAGAATAAAATTACTCAGCATGTAGATAGTCATGAACTAATGAGAGACAGCCAACATGGCTTTAGACAAGGAAGATCTTGTCTTACTAATCTGTTATGTTTTTTTGAAGGAGTGAATAATCAGGTGGACAAAGGTGAGTCGGTTGATATTGTGTATCTGGACTTTCAGAAAGCCTTTGACAAGGTCCCTCATGAGAGACTTTTGGCAAAACTAAAGAGTCATGGGATAGGAGGCAGTGTACTATTGTGGATCAGGAACTGGTTAAAAGATAGAAAGCAGAGGGTAGGGCTAAATGGCCAATTTTCCCAATGGAGAAAGGTGAATAGTGGTGTACCCCAGGGATCTGTGCTGGGTCCGCTGCTTTTTGACATATTCATAAATGACCTGGAAAGTGGAATAACGAGTGAGGTTATCAAATTTGCAGATGACACAAAACTATTTAAAGTTGTTAAAACCCAAGAGGATTGTGGAAAATTGCAAGAGGATCTTGATAAATTGGAAGACTGGGCATCAAAATGGCAGATGAAATTTAATGTGGACAAGTGCAAGGTTATGCACCTAGGGAAGAACAACCCAAACTATGGTTACACGATGCAAGGTTCCACATTAGGAACCACCACCCAGGAAAAAGATTTAGGCGTCATTGTGGATACCATGTTAAAACCCTCGGCCCAGTGTGCAGCGGCGGCCAAGAGAGCAAATAGAATGCTAGGTATGATAAGGAAAGGAATGGAAAATAAAACAAAGGATATTATAATGCCTCTATATCGTTCCATGGTGAGACCGCACCTTGAATATTGTGTGCAATTCTGGTCGCCGTATCTTAAAAAGGATATAGAGTTATTAGAAAAGGCTCAGAGAAGAGCCACCAAAATGGTAAAGGGGATGGAAGGATACTCCTATGAAGAAAGGCTAAAAAGGTTAGGGCTCTTTAACCTGGAAAAGAGATGGCTGAGGGGAGATATGATAGAAGTCTATAAATTTATGAGCGGAGTGGAACGGGTAAACGTAGATCGATTGTTTACCTTATCAGAATATAGAAAGACTAGGGGACATGCAATGAAGCTACAGGGTAAACTCTTTAAGACTAATAAAAGAAAATATTTTTTCACTCAACGTGTAATCAAACTCTGGAATTTGTTACCGGAGGATGTAGTAAAGGCTGTTAGTGTAGCTGGGTTTAAAAAAGGTTTGGACAAGTTCCTGGAGGAAAGGTCCATAAGCCATTATTAAGAAGGGACCAAGGATATCAATGCTTGAACCAATACAAGCATTGTGGAACCTGTGTCCCTTGGGGAAACTGCTAGGTACATATGACCTAGATTGGCCACTGTTGGAAACAGAATACTGGGCTTGATGGACCTTGGTCTGACCCAGTATGGCATATCTTATGTTCTTATGTTCTTAAATACCTAGGAGAGACAATTAAACAAAAATTACTTAGAGAAAAAAATCAGTAAAGAATATGGCCGGATTTTCAAGAATCTTTCATCCTACGCACTGCCGGACATCAATAGTCTCACTGCCATATAGATGGAAAAGCAAGATTATCGAGGTCTTTTCTCCTCCATTGTAGGATTCCTTCCAGAGGTATAGTGACTTTTTGGAAAGATTTTTGGATGTTATTAGTTGCAATGTGGTACTGAAGCTTTTGTATAACGAGTGTTGATGAGTGCCTCAGTGAGTGTTTCTTTGGGGTTTGGTAGTATGAAGTTTAGCTCCAGGAACTTGTCCAAACCTCTTTTAAACCCAGCTACGCTAACACCTTTTACTACATCCTCCAGCAATAAGAATTCCAGAGTTTGATTATGCAATGAGTGACAAAATGTTTTCTCTGATTAGTCTTAAATGTGCTACATTGTGTGTCCCTTAGTCTTTCTACTTTTTAAAGGCATAAACAATCAATCTATGTTTACCCATTCCATTCCACTGATTATTTTATAGAAATCTATTATATCTCCCCTCAGCCACGTCTTTTCCAAGTTGAAGAGTCCTAACCTTTTAGTCTTTCTTTATAGGGGTTATCCTTCCATCCCCGGTATCATTTTAGTCACCCTTCTCTGTATCTTTTCTAATTCCACTATATCCTTTTTTTAGATATGGTGACCAGAACTGCACACAACATTCAAGGTACAGTCGCACCATGGAGCGATATGTGTGTATGTATATGTGTGTAACAGCTGTTGAGACAATGCGACTCATAGCAACTCGAACCCTGGATTTTTTGGCAAGGTGTGACCAGAAGTAGATTGCCAGCCCTTCTTCCATATAGTAAGTCTAAAGCACCTGGTATCCCAAGGAAGCCACCCATCCAAATGCTAGCCAGGCCCAACCCTGCTTAGCTGCTGAGATAAGCTGAGATCAGGTTCATTCAGGGCAGCAAAGTCTACAGAGGTATTATAATATCCTTGGTTTTTGGGCCACATGATGGTGGAGTGAGGAAAAAATGTGCTACCATGGAGCTCTCCCTCTTGTTGCAATTTAGTGCTGTTTTTCTCGATTTCCCAGGCAACTGGTAATGTCAGGCAGCTGCAAAGACTATAAACAAGTAGAAGGCGAAAAAGATCACTCATTCAGCAGGAGCACTGACGAAGCCAGTGAAACCATCATGGCAGCAAACTATGCAGGAGTGCCTGCCTGCGCAAGATGGTATCAGCTCAGGTGCAGCAGGGGAATCGCCGAGATAGGAGCCGAGTGTGATCCCACACTTAGAGACCCCACTGCAGAATGAAACGAAGGCGAAGCACCTCGATATAGAGGTAGGGCACAAAATTATTAAATCAGGCAATGCTGAATTAGCTCAGCAATTGAATGTGATCCAGATGGAACTACAAGAAGCCCGGGCTGAACTGCAAGAGGTGGTGGGGCACATCGACAGGGCTGAACAACATATCGCAAGCAAAGAAGGTGATCTAGTAACACTCAAACAGGAGTCATCCTCTCATGACCTCCTACTCAACAAAATCACTACTGCTGAAATGTAGGGGACATGGGGAAAAGAAGAAGCGCTGTGGACTGTGTTGGAAAGAGGAAATGGCACTATCATCCATACTGGTGAGTCTACGGGTCTCCATCTCAAACTGACGAAATGGACAGAGACTTGATCATTGATATTGCAAACATAGCTATGAAGGGAAAAGTGATCATATTGGGTGACTTTAACCTACCATATGTGAATTGGAATATTCCTTCTGGAAATCTGGAAAGAAGAAAAAGATTTTGGATGCCTTCCAAGAAGCATCGCTCAGACAACTGGTGATAGAACTGACCAGGGAAAGTTTGATACTGGATTTAGTTCTCACCAATGGAGATAGCGTGTCGAAGGTCCGGGTAGGAGTCTATTTGAGTAGCAGTGATAATCACACAGTGTGGTTTGAGGTAAAAACCTAGGCAGAGTTCAATCACAGCAAACTCAAAGTCCTAGACTTCAAAATGCTGACTTCAGTAAAATTGGAAAGTACCTGAAGGAGAAGTTAGCAGTGTGGGAGGAGATAACGGAAGTGGAATTGCAGTGAGCTAAACTAAAAGAGGCAATAAAAGTATATGTAAAGAAAGTACATAAAAACAAGGGGAAAAGGAAACCTATATGGTTCACCAAAGAAGTGGTTGCACAAATAAAGGCAAAAAACACAGATTTCACAAAAAGAGGAACACAGAAAAGAATACAGGATAAAGCTAAAAGAGACAAAGAGAGAAATAAGGATAACAAACGCAAAGGCAGAAAAAAATATGGCTAAAGATGTGACACATTGGAGGCAAAACATTTTTCAGGTATATTCGAGAAAAGAGGAAGATCAGAGGTGGAATTGTGAGACTCAAAAGTGCAGAGGATGGATTTGTGGAAAGTGACATTGAAAAAGCAAAAATACTAAACAAATACTGTACTTCTGTTCTATATTTACAAAAGAAAATCCTGGAGAAGGGTCACATAAGATTGACAAATATACAAATGGGAATGGAGTAGATACCACGCCATTCACAAAAGATGTTGAACAGCTTGCAAAACTGAAAGTGGACAAGGCCATGGGATCAGATGGGATACATCCCAGGATACTGAAGAAGCTCTTAGGAGGTCCTGGCAGAGCCTTTAAAGGATCTTTTTAATAGATCCTTGGAGACGGGAGAAGTACCGCAGGACTCAAGACGGCCTGATGTGGTACCAGGGGCAGCCCAAGGGGGGTGTGGGGCCATGTGCGGAGACTCGGTGCGGGGCCTCATTTGCATAAGTGGCCTTATTTGCATAAATATTTGCATAATGTTACCATACACTAACTTTTAGTAAACATGTCTCTTAATGAGTGTATGGATAAAGAAAGACTAAAAGATTTCTACATTACTATAATCCAGTGCCAACCGCCAGGCACATTAGGAACTACTACAAATGCTGCCCATTTAGAACCCATAGCAAAACCGCCGTATCCTGACAGCATTACCAGGACTCACAAAGCACATACCCTACCTATCAAAAGGCAACACTGCAAATATTAAACCAATACATTTCAGAGAATACTGGGGAAAGAGAACAAGTGGCAATGTCAAATAGGAATTACATAAATAGAATACCTCAGCTCAGTTACACATGCAGAACATAGACCATCACCAAACAAGGAATCACAATTTAGAAACAGGAAGGCAATAATTAAACTGGGAACCCCAAAAGCCAAACTTGGAATGTACAACAACACTGTAGAAATAAAACTATAAATTAATTTCCTCTTGTACCAAACAAAGCGCAGACGTTAATGATGCACATTTCCCAGAGCTTTCATATTCCAGCTAATAAATTCAAAATAAAGAGATATCTTTCTACCTTTTGTGCATTTTTTTCAGTTGCAATTGCTCCAGCCACTCTTCTGGTTTCTTCATGTTTTCTGCTAACTGTCCATCGTCTGCTGTCCATTTGTTCTTTCTTCTCTCTTCTAGTTTTTTTTTCCATTCTCTCTCTCTACATCTGCTTTGACATACTAATCTTTCTTTCTCCATTTGCTCTTTCCTCATTCCTATTTCATCCACACAAATTTTACCCCTCCATCCTCAATCCCCACTTACTCTCCCAATACCCGGCCAATTGTAGATTTTTCATCCCTCCCACACAAAATATTTTTCCCCTCTCCATTTTACTCTCCCAGCCCCATCCCATTCTAATCCTCCCCCAACATCAGCTCCCTTCTAGTTCCAGTCTCACCCAGCATCCATTCCCTTCTAGTCCCTGCATCAGCCCATTTCCAGTTCTAGCCCCCCATCAACCCATTTCCAGTCCTAGCTCCCCCATCCATTTTCAGTCTGAGTCCCTTCATCAGCTCATTTCCAATCCTAGCCCACATCAACCCATTTCTAGTCATTTCCTAGCCCCACCATCAGCCCATGTCAAATCCTAGCTCCCCTCCACTCAGCCCAATTCCAGTCCAAGCCCCCCATGAGCCTACTTCCAGTTCTAGCCCCTCCATGAGTCCATTTCAATTCAAGCCCCCACCACAGCCCATTCCAATCTTAGCTCCCCCCAACAGCACATTTCCAGTCCTATCCTAGCTGCTCCATCAGCCCATTTTCAGTCCTAGCTCCCTTCTCTCACAGCCCATTTCCATTCCAAGCTCCCTCCCCATCAGCTATTTGCAGTTCAAGCCTCCCCTTCCACTCAGCCCATTTCCAGTCATAGCAACCCCCCAACCCATTACCAGTCCTAGCCCCCCATCAACCCACTACCAGTCCTAACCCCCCATTTTCAGTTTAAGCCCCCCCTATAACCCATTACCAGTCCTAACCCCCCATCAGCCCACTTCCAGTCTTAACCCCATCAGCCCATTTCCAGTCAGCCCCCATAGTTCATTGCTAGTCCTAAACCCCCCCATCAGCCCACAGCCCATTACCAGTCCTAACCACATCAGCCCTCCTCAAGTCCTAACCCCTCCCCATCAGCCCATTTCCTGTCCTAGCCCCCCATAGCCCATTACCAGTCCTAACCCCCCATCACCCCATTTCCAGACAGCCCCCATCAGCCCACAGCCCATTACCAGTCTTAACACCCCCCTATAGCCCATTACCAGTCCTAACCCCCCCCCCACAGCCTACAGCCCATTACCAGTCCTAACCCCTACCCATCATCCCATTTCCTGTACTAGCCCCCCCATAGCCCATTACCAGTCCTAACCCCCCATCGCCCCATTTCCATACACCCCCCAACATCCCCCACCCCATTGCCATTCTTAACCCCCCCCGCCCCCCGCCCATTACGAGTCCTAACCCCCCCCCCCCCATCGGCTTATGGCAAAATTAAAAAAAAAAAAAAAGCTGGCTCTGGCTGCTGCCGCTGCCACCATCGCAGCAGCGGCAGAATGAAGTGTCTGCACTTTGGTGGGGTCTGGAGGATGTCTCTGCTCCTCAAGGCTCAGAGCGGCATTGACAGGTGAGGAAGACACTGACCCACTGTCCATCGGAAAGTCTTCCGATTGCCTTCCACTTGGAGCTGTCTATACCAGAATGCCGCATCGGATGAAAGTATCCATTGGGCCATTAGGAAGAAGGGAAGCTGAACTTGGCCTGGCTCTGGCTGCTGCCGCTGCCGCTGCAGCAGCAGCAGAATGAAGTGTCCCGCGGGGCCTCCTCTGCACGCTGAGCCCCTCTGCAAGGGCTTTCAGATTCACGAAGGGAGACTGTCTCCCTCGCGTCTCTGTTAAGCCCGCAGGGGCTAATGGGAAATTTCCCATCTGCCCCTTTAGACGCGAGGGGCTGATGGGAAATTTCCCATTAGCCCCTGCGGGCTTAACAGAGACGCGAGGGAGACACTCTCCCTTCGCGAATCTGAAAGCCCTTGCAGAGGGGCTCAGTGAGCAGAGGAGGCCCCGCGGGACACTTCATTCTGCTGCTGCCGCGGCGGCAGCAGCAGCGGCAGCAGCCAGAGCCAGCTTTTTTTTTTAATGTAATTTTAAAAAAAGCAGAATGTTCTTTGCGCGGGGCCCCCTCAAACGCGGGGCCCTGTGCAAAAAACATTCTTGCTCAATGGACGGGCCGGCCCTGTGTGGTACCTCTTCACAAACGTGGTAATAGGGAAGAGGTGACAAACTATAGGTCAGTAAGCCTTACCTCTGTGGTGGGAAAAGTAATGGAGGCATTCTTGAAAGAAAGAATAGTGGACTTTCTGGAAACCAATGGATTGCATGATCTGAAGCAATATGGTTTTACCAGGGGAAGATAATGCCAAACAAATTTGATTGAGTTTGTTGAATGGATGACCAGAGAACTAGATCAAGGGCATGCAATGGATGCGATATATCGAGATTTCAGCAAAGCCTTTGTTATGTTCCCTAAGTTTTGATCTATGTACATTTAATGTACATCTAATGTACATAGTTGCCATTTTCGGCATTATAAACAACTGCTACTTATGTTCCCTAAGTTCTTGTTCTATGTAAAACAGATGTTCCCACATTGTCAGTTCTGAGTTCCATGTAAACAGTCTTGAATTGTAGAAAGATGGTATATTAAAAACATTAAATAAATAAAATAAATAAATGTTGGCTACTCCCTCAGAAGTGTCCACTATGTTGCAAATTTTCGTGTCATCTGCAAAAAGGCAAACGTTTCCATTCAGTCCTTCTGCAATATCACTCACAAATACCTGAAACAGTATTGGTCCCAGGACCGATCCCTGAGGCATGCCACTACACACTTTCCTTTCTCCTGAGTGACTTCCGTTTACTACCACCTTCTGTCGTCTGTCAGTCAACCAATTTCTGATCCAGTTCACCACCTTGGGACTTATCCCCAGGCTGCTCAGTTTATTGATAAGCCTCTTATGAGGAACAGTATGTGCTAGTTGTTTATAATGCCAAAAATGGCAACTATGTACATTAAAAGGAGGAGTGGGGGGGAGGGGGATGTTGAGCGGTGGATAGGGGGTTAGCAAGTCTAGGTAGAATTTTGTTGAATGTTGTTTTGTGGGTTGGTATTATAGTACTCCTGGAAGAGGAGTGTTTTAAGTTTTTTGCGAAATTCTGCATGATCAGAGCAATTTGGAGGTCAGGGGGGAGGGCGTTCCATTCTGTGGGATCTACAAAAGCTGTATCTAATGCTTGGCAGTTAAGATTTAATGCGAAGACGTGCAAAGTCATGCACTTGGGATGCAGAAAGCCAAAGGAATTGTATGCAATAAGGGGAGGGAGATTGGTGTGCACAGGCCAGGAGAGGGACCTCGGAGTGCTAGTGTTTAAGGATCACAAAGTGAGGAAACAATGCGACAAAGTGGTAGCCAAAGTCAGAAGGATTACATGGCTGTATACAGACAGGAATAACCAGCAGAAAGGAGGAGGTAAACATGGCCTGCCATTTCTGATCCCCCTCCAACACAACGTCCTGTTGGAGAGGGGTGAGGAGCAGTATCGGTGCTGCAGGTGCCGTGTCACCCACAGAGGTCTGCCGTCTAGTGGACAGGCCGGCCCTGCCCACAAGCAAGGCTCCAGGATGCGATGTTCCCACCCAAGTTCTACAAGTGCTTTGCTATTAGCCCCTATATTGCTAAGGGTTATAAATGGGTTAAGAGTATGGGGAGATACCCAAATCCTTTCTCCAGGCACACGTTGCTCTAATAACAAAAAGGGTAAGGACCCTGGGTTTGTGGAGTTCATATCAACCAATCTCCTTGTTAAATACTGAAACTATGCTATGTGCTATGTGTTTTGTCTTGATTAGATTGATAGCTCTGATGAGCAGGGACTGTGTTTTACATCTATATGTACAGCATTGTGTATGCCTTGTAGAGCTATACAAATGATTAGTAGTAACATTTGTAAACTGGCTCCCTGGTTCCTTTTATGATTCATAAAGACCAAACTGGTTTTATGAAGTCCAGAACTCAGCAGACAATGTACAGAGCATCTCAGGTATTGTGGGCCACTGCATGGAGAAGACCGATACACTGATAGTCTTCTTGACATTAGATGTCAAGGCAGCTTTTGATAGAGTAGAATGGCCATTTTTGCTTTGGGTCCTCCAAATTTTTAATTGTGGTCTTGCTTTTTTAAGAGTGATCAGCTCCTCGTTCTCTAGGCTCTGAATCAAAGGAATACTGTCATCGGAATTTATGCTTGGTAGAGGTACGAGGCAGGATTGTCTCCATTCCCCCCCCCCCCTCCTATTTGCCTTCTCACTGGAACCTTATGCCCAGGCAATTTGGAGAAATAATGGGATGGGGGGGGGGGGGTAGAGATGGGAGATGTATGCAGAAGATTGCCCTTTATTCTGATGTCACTTTCTTGTTTTTAGCGGACCCTATAAATGAGGAGATAGGCTTTTGGGGAAGAATGCGAGACATATGGAAATGTGTCTGCCTACATACTCAGTGTTGCTAAGTCCATTCTCATGCTCATAAATTTTTGTGGCGATCTGGAAGAAACTGTCAGAAACCATTTGCTGTATCAATGGGAAAAGAAGCATCCACAATACGTGGGAGTAAAGATTCCCATCCATCTATCTCAATTGTATGCCCTACACTTTACGTTTATTTTATTTGCTTTACTGTCCTTAACAGATGCATCAGAACAATGTATGACCTACACTTCCCTCCACTCTTGCTGAAGATGAGGCAGAACCTTCAGAGGTGGGTGTTCCTGTCCCCTTCTCTCAAGAGGATTAACATGACCAAAATGAATGTCTTGCCTTGTTTCATGTATTCTTTGCGGGTCTCTTCCTCCGCACATCATTTGAAGGTTGGTCTGAGCTGTTTCAGGTATGAGAAAGATTCTCCTAATTTTTGAAGCTAATTTTTGAAGCTGTTTCTATAGTTTGAAAGGAAGTTATGGTTATAAAACTTATTTTGTTTTTAGTGCGTCTACGAATGAGGTTCCCCTGAAGAAACCTTTAGGAGAAACGCTTTTGAACAGCGCGCTAGATGGCGTCGGGATTACGACATTCATCGATATTAAGGATTTTGGCGA
Source organism: Ichthyophis bannanicus (assembly GCA_033557465.1). NCBI lineage: Eukaryota > Metazoa > Chordata > Amphibia > Gymnophiona > Ichthyophiidae > Ichthyophis > Ichthyophis bannanicus. The sequence continues at coordinate 190,363,547 of CM066031.1, read as the reverse complement.
GGCTCCCTTGGGACTGATTTGTGAGCTGGTTTTAAAAAAAAGCTAAGTATCAGCATTAATGTCCTTTTTCGGAAGTCGCCAGCCTTGCCTTGTTCCATTTACTTTTGACTGCACAAGATAACCACAGTTGTTTGAAATTTTTTTTATAAAAAATCAATGGTGGATAGTGAGGTTGGAGGTCGTTGATGCAAATAAGGGCGTTGTGTCCAATGAGAGTGGTACATTAACCATTGGCGGCCCGTGAGTTCTGAGACCTGTCAGACGGCTGCCTAGGGTGAGAACTTACACAATCTTGACGATGCATATATTCATATGATTCTTGCAAGGTATTGTGGGTATTGTAGTTCATTCACTCCCAAACACAGCTGATGACAATAATTTGAGTTGTGAAACCAAGTGGTAAGATCAATAAAATACTTCTTTTATTGATGGGGTTTAATTCACCCAGCACATGTATGCTTGATAGCACTATAAATGAGGTTACTTGCTTGCAGTGTTTAAATTGGATAACAAAAAGTCACAAAGTAAACCAGAAAACAACCTTCAGCTTGTCAGGCAATTAGCTAATGTTTTCTTAGCAAATAATTACCAAATACAAAGGCACAAAGAAAAGAATAAACTTTGCTGGTTAGGTTAACTTCTGCTTATTTTCCACGCCGATCTCAGCAGTGATTCTCCCTTGCTCACACACACAATCAGGTGCAGCCCTAATTACTATCAATGGACCAGCTGAAAACCTTTAGCTGGCTGGCTGCTACTGTGTGAGCCCAAATCCTGCTTTAAGAGCTGTTTGCAGTGGAAAATAAAGAACAAAGTTAGGTTTCTTTGTGATGGCTGATGTGTTTGCTCATAGCAAACTAGCAATAGCATTTAGATAAAGAACAGTCCATATAAACTGTACTTTCATCTGCTGTATCACCCCCTTCATCAACAATCATAGGGTCAATATCATACATTGGCACAGATGAGTCTTTCATTAAGGCACTATCATGAGAATGCTTATTCCCTTGCTGCCATTCTCTATTATAGATAGGGTCTGGATCAGTGTTCATACCTGAGCCTCTCCTGCCATCATAATTCCTCTCTGTAAAGCCTGGCCAATATGTAATCCAATCCTGATGTCCAGCCTTCCAATCTTGATCCCTGAACACTGGATCTCCTCTCACATACCTTCTGGCCTTGGTCTGAAAGTCCCTTCCACATGCAGTCTTCTCTCTTCCAGGTAGCCACTGGTGATTCCTATCTCTGCCACTCCATTCCTCTGGCTGAATCCAGTCCAATGGACTCTGCTGGCTTTTGGAATACCTCCCAGTATGAGTACTGCCTTGGAATCTCCCAGACCTTCCAATGGCCTTTCTTCTCTTCCTTCCAGAGAGTTTCCTTCTCTCTCTATCTGCTTGGCTTGGCTTCTGTTTCTCCAGGTGATACTGGTGCTTGTAGCCGTTGCTGAAGCTCTCCCCTCTGTATCTCTTCCTGAAGCTGTTCTTGAAACTGTTGCTGAAACTGTTTCCTGAAGAATAATCTCTATTCTTATTCTTTCCTAATGTGTGCTGCTCCCTAACACAGCGCAGCTGTGTTGAATCAAGCCCTGCCCTTTGAGATGAGTGCTTAGGGATTACCTCATAGCTCTCTTGATTGCACACACATTTCCTCACTTCAGCCCCTCTCATGGCTGCTGGAAACCTGGTGCATTCTGGGACTGGTAGTCTTTTATGTGAAAACTCTGTTTTCTTGCTTCTACCAGAACTGACAGGTTGCTTGTTCAGAGTCACATCATCTTTTCTATAGCTCCTACCTGAGCTATGATAAGCTTCCTTATCACAGACCTCCTATTGTCACAACCACTATTGGAAAAAATTTTTGAAAAATTTGGTATATGGTACGATGGTACAATTGTTATAAGACAAAATAAGCAAATATATTTTGTTACACTTTCTGAAACAAATTGGGAGTACATTATTTTTCTAAATCATGTATTCTTTTTACAATGTTCCCATGTCCTATTCCAGATGATTTTGTCTCCATAGAATGACTGCAAAATTTATCTGGAATGGCAAAAGACCAAGAATTAAATCAGAATCCCTTAAGCACCCAAAAAGCAAGGGTAGGCTGTCATTACCAACTTTTAAGATCTATTATTGAGTGGTCCAGATTCAGACAATCTCTTTTTGGTGGGTGAACAAATCAACACTTGATTCAGATGGCGACAGCTCAGTTGGAGGGGGAGGAGATGGGAACGATCCTTTTCATGGAGGAGCCGCAATGGGACAGGCAATGGAAAAGTCACCCTCTGGTGGGAGTGGCTGTGTGGGGAAGGGTGATGAAGAGATCAGCGTTTGTATCCGATTATTCAGACTCAAGTCTTTATGGTATGGCAGGATATTCTGTATTAAGGTGCTGGATCCAGGCCACTTCAGGTAGATAAGGATTAATCAGCTCACTAAGGTAATGGACTTCATGCAGGGAGATCATTATCTATCAAGGGAGGAGGAAATTAATAAGTGTACGGTGGATGCCTCTTATTTTTTTCCCTATTTCAGCTAAGAAAAAACTTTTTGAAGGCTCATAAGAATGTGTTAGTTTTTTTAAAGCCACATTCCACTGAGGATTTCTTCATAAAGCCTTGTAAGATTCCAGGCTTGGTAGCTCAGCTTTTCAGAATTATAATTAATAAAAGTAAACTGGCCCATGGATATCAATCCATGGAGAATGTAGTAAAAGCTGTTAGTGTAGCTGGGTTTAAAAAAAGGTTTGGACAAATTCCTGGAGGAAAGGTCCATAAACCATTATTAAAGAGGACCTGGGAAATCCACTGCTTGCCCCAGGATGAACATTGTGGAATCTGTGTGTCTTTTTGGGAAACTGCCAGGGACTTGTGACCTGGATTGGCCACTGTTGTAAATAGGATATGGGCCTGATAGACCTTGGTCTGACCCAGCATGCATTTCTTGTTCTTGTCTAATTAGGATTGAAATTTCCAAAGAGACTGGTCGAGCAAACAGTGGGAATGCATTTGGGAAAATACTACCTGGATGTTGGTATGCTGCACACATTTTGACACACAATATAACATTTTGTTCAGGTCTTAGTGCTGGGGAGGAGTCTGCTGTCTTGGTACATGTCGGTAACAATGACATAGGAAAATGTGCTAGGGAGGTTCTGGAGGCTAAATTTAGGCTTTTAGATAGGCAGTTGAAATCCAGAACTCCCAGGGTATCTTTCTCTGAAATGCTTCCCGTTCCACGCGCAGGACCCAAAAGGCAGGCAGAGCTCCGGAGTCTCAATGCGTGGATGAGACAATGGTGCAAGGATGAGGGTTTTGGATTTGTTAGGAACTGGGGAACATTCTGGGGAAAGGAGGGGCTCTTCCGAAGGGATGGGCTTCACCTTAACTGGGATGGAACCAGGCTGCTGGCATTAACCTTTAAAAAGGAGATAGAGCAACTTTTAAACTAGATAATAGGGGAGAGCCGACAGTCGCCCAAGAGCGCATGGTTTGGAACAATGTATCCTTGAAGGATACTACCAAAAAAATGAAGTTAGGGCACATCAGCAGAGAGGTTCCAATAAAGACAAAGGATAGCCCAAATGCCCTTGAGTACAAAGCAGACAGAGCTTAACGATTCCAAATTACCCCTGCCTACCGATAACCAGATTAATATGAATAAAATACAGTCTCTAAAATGCTTGTATGCAAATGCTAGAAGTCTAAAAAATAAGATGGGAGAGTTAGAATATATAGCAGTAAATGAGAAGTTAGATATGATTGGTATCTCAGAGACATGGTGGAAGGAGGACAACCAGTGGGACACTGTGATACCTGGGTACAAACTATATCGTAATGATAGAGCTGATCAAATTGGTGGAGGGGTGGCGTGCTATGTTAGAGAGGGCACTGAGTCAGAAAGGATTAAAGTTTTGCAGGAAACAAAATTAGCTGTAGAATCTCTATGGATTGAAATGCCATGTAAAAAGGGGAAGGCGATGGCAGTGGGGCTGTACTATTGAGTGCCTGGCCAGAATGAACAAATGGATGATGAAATACTTAAAGAAATCAGGGAAGCTAACAAAAGTTACAGAACAGCAATAATAATGGGTGAAGTCAATTACCCTGGTATTGACTGGGTCAGTGTCACGGCAGGACATGCTAGGGAGATAAAATTTCTAGATGAAATAAATGACTGCTTCTTGGAGCAGCTGGTTCATGAACCGACCAGAGGGAAGCCATTTTGGACTTAGTTCTTAGTGGAACACCAGATCTGGTGTAAGAGATAAGGGTGTTGGGGCCACTTGGCAATACTGATCATAGCATGATCGCGTTTGATTTAATTAATGGAGGAGGGATGGTAAGGAAATCCACAGTACTACCTTTTAACTTTTGAAAGGGAGACTATGATAAAATGAGGAAAATAGTTAAGAAATAACTAAAAGGAGCAGTTGCAAAGGTTAAAGACTTATATCAAGCTTGGGTGTTGTTTAAAAATATTATCTTGGAAGCCCAGACCAGCTGTATTCCATGCTTTAAGAAAAGTGGAAGGAAGTCCAAAAAGCTGCCAGCATGGTTTAAAGGTGAGGTCAGAGAGGCTGTTGTTGCCAAAAAAGCATCTTTCAGGAAATGGAAAAAAGAGCCAAATGACAAAAATTGGAAACAGCACAAGCACTGGCAAGTTAAATGCAAGGCATTGATAAGGCAGGCAAAGAGAGAATTTGAAAAGAAACTTGCTGTGGAAGCAAAAATGTGTAATGAAGACTTTTTCAAGTACATTCATAGCAAAAAACCTAGGAGAGAGTCAGTTGGACCATTAGATGATAGAGGGGTAAAAGGGGCAATAAGAGGGGATTGTAAACCACTTTGATGCTTTTGTGTAAGCGGTATATTAAGTCTTCAATAAAGATAAAGGCTATAGCGGAGAGACTGCATGAATTCTCTGCTTCGGTCTTTACTGAGGAAGATGTAGGGATGTTACCCATGACTGAAGTGGTAATTAAAGGTGATACTGAGGAAGAATTGAAAGAAATATCGATATACCGGAAAGATGTATTACAACTATTTGATAAACTGAAGAGTAGCAAAACACCTGGACCGGATGGTATATATCCAAGGGTGTTGAAAGAACTGAAATATGAGATTGCAGACCTGCTATTAGTAGTCTGCGAACTATCATTAAAATCATCTGTAATACCTGAAGATTGGAGGATCGCCAATGTAACGCCAATTTTTAAAAAGGGCTCCAGGGGTGATGTGGGAAACTACTGGAGGGAGAAGTGGCTCAGTGGTTGGGACAGGTTACCTCAGGCCAGAGGGCCAGGGGTTCAATTCCCACATGGGGACAAGTAACCTCAGGCCGGAGGGACTGGGGTCTCTAGTCCCATGGCTGCTCCTTGTGGCCTTGGGCAAGCCACTTAACCCTCCATTGCCTCAGGTACACTTAGATTGTCAGCCCTTCGGGGACAAGGGAATAAAAAGTGCCTGTTAGTATATACATGTAAACCGCTCTGATGCATAAGTAAAGGGCGGTATATCAAATGCCTAAACCATAACCATATAACCATACAGACCAGTGAGCCTGACATCCGTACCAGCAAAAATGGTAGAAACCATCATAAAGAACAAAATTACTGAACATGTAGATAGTCATGGCTTAATGGGAGACAGTCAACATAGCTTTAGTCAAGGAAGGTCTTGTCTCACTAATCTGTTATGTTTTTTGAAGGTGTGAATAACCAGGTAGACAAAGGTGAGTCGGTTGATATAGTGTATCTGGACTTTCAGAAAGCCTTTGACAAGGTCCCTCATCAGAGATTTTTGGCAAAATTAAAAAGTCATGGGATTAGAGGCAGTGTACTATTGTGGATCAGGAACTGGTTAAAAGATAGAAAGCAGAGGATAGGGCTAAATGGCCAATTTTCCCAATGGAAAAGGGTGAATAGTGGAGATGACCTGGAAAAGGAAATAATGAGTGAGGTTATCAAATTTGCAGATGACACAAAACTATTTAAAGTTGCTAAAACCCAAGAGGATTGTGGAAAATTGCAGGAGAATATTGATAAATTGGAAGACTGGGCATCAAAATGGCAGATGAAATTTAATGTAGACAAGTGCAAAGTTATGCACTTAGGAAAGAACAACCCAAACTATGGTTACACGATTCAAGGTTCCACATTGGGAACCACCACCCAGGAAAAGGATTTAGGCATCATCTTGGATAACATGGTAAAACCCTCGGCCCAGTGTGCAGTGGCGGCCAAGAGAGCAAATAGAATGCTAGGTATCATAAGGAAAGGAATGGAAAATAAAACAAAAGATATTATAATGCCTCTATATCGTTCCATGGTGAGACCGCACCTTGATGTTTGCAATTCTGATCACCGTATCTTAAAAAGGATATAGCGATATTAGAAAAGGTTCAGAGAAGAGCCACCAAAATGGTAAAGGGGATGGAAGGATACTCCTATGAAGAAAGGCTAAAAAGGTTAGGGCTCTTTAACCTGGAAAAGAGGTGGCTGAGGGGAGATATGATAGAAGGTTATAAATTAATGAACGGAGTGAAATGGGTAAACGTAGATCGATTGTTTATGTTATCAGAATATAGAAAGACTAGGGGACATGCAATGAAGCTACAGGGTAAACTATTTAAGACTAATAAAAGAAAATATTTTTTCACTCAACGTGTAATCAAACTCTGGAATTTGTTACCGGAGGAAGTAATAAAAGCTGTTAGTGTAATTAGGTTTAAAAAAGGTTTGGACAAGTTCCTGGAGGAAAGGTCCATAAACCATTATTAAAATGGACCCAGGATATCACTGTTTGACCCAATACAAGCATTGTGGAACCTGTGTCTCTTGGGGAAACTGCTAGGTACATATGACCTAGATTGGCCACTGTTGGAAACAGGATACTGGGCTTGATGGACCTTGGTCTGACCCCGTATGGCATATCTTATGTTCTTATATACATGTATTTAATTCCGTGTAGGTTGCAGGCAATACTACTACTACTTATCATTTGTATAACACTACAAAACATATGCAGCGCTGTACATATAAATGTAAGACACAGTTCCTGCTAGCAGAGTTACAATCCAATCAAGACAAAAAACATAGCAAAACTGGGACTACAGTATATTAAGATACACATAAGTAGTGGAGAAGAGAGTGAGGAGCATCAGGATTTTAACAGGGCTGGAGAAGGGGCTGGATGCACAGACTCGGGTAGTTCGTGCCAGGCATATGGGGCAGCAAGATGAAATGAACGAAGTCTAGAACTGGCAGTGGCGGAGAAGGGCACACTATGACCACATTACTCCTCTGCTTCTACACTTTCACTGGCTCCCCATCCAATACCACATCTCATTTTGGTCTACAAAGTTCTCCACACCAGTGTTCCTTCATATCTCTCCTCCCATATCATTCTCTCCAAGCAAACCCTCTACACCTTCCTTCCGCTTCCCATGCTAGATACGAACAGATGCATTATTCTGCTCTTTACTTTCTCTGCCCTAATTTTTGGAACAACCCCCCACCGCCCTCTGCTTAGAGCCTTTTTCACCAGCTTCAAGTCCCAGCTTAAAACTCTCCTGTTTCACAAGGCCTTTGACATTCCCATCACGTGACCCACTGGACCCTGTCAATGACCTCTCCTCCTCTCTCCTTTCCCTCCCACCCTCCCAAATATGCCTGTGATTCTTTCCTATCCCTGATACTGGAGTTCCTTTTCCTATTTCTTTTACTTTTTATTGTAAACAGCCCTGCTAACCCGATTGAAGGGCAGTATATCACGTTTTTAATAAACATGAATGGGGTCTGCATATTTTGAAGTCAGACTTCTATGGGATGGGTTGTGGGGAAGAGGGCATACTGTTACATATATTTTGGGAGTATTACAAACTGACACCTTTATGAGAACAGGTGTGCAAAAACGAAATACTTATCACATCCAGAGACACCCCTAAGATGCAGCACTATTGCTGTTGGGGGTCTCTGACTGAGATAGCACTATCCAATTTCCTGCTCTGAGAATGTGTATCACTGCAAAATGGAAAGACCCATTTATTTATTTAGCAATGCTTATATACTGGTTTTCACCAGATCAAAGCAATGTACATTCAGGTATGGTATTATATTTCCCTTGTCCCAAAAGGACTCACAATCTACGTGTCGTACCTGAGGCAATAGAGGGTTAAGTGGCTTGCCCAAGGCCACAAAGAGCGCCTGTGGGACTAGAAACCCCAGTCCTTCCGGCCTGAAGTTGCTGTCCTCCTGGGGGATTCAAACCCCCAGCCCTCCAGCTTAAGGCAATTTGCCCCAACCACTAGGCCACTCCTCCCTACATGTCCACCCATCATAAAAGACTAGTTCAAGAAACTGGCACAGATAATAGAACTTGAATACAATGTAGCGAGGATGAAAAACACCCTGGACACCATAGGCAGCAGAAACGGGTGGGCCACAGGGACCATGTCCCATCAATATTTTGCCCACCACAGCATAAGGAATAGAAAGCTTGGGGGCCTCCAACCAAAAAGATGTTCCGCTGCCCCTGCAGCTATGAGAAAATCTGAAGCCCAATCAAGAACTAGCTCGCCTCAGAGGGGTCTTAATCCAGCAGGTGGACTGGTGGAGACTGTAGGGCTTCGAGTTGCAGGTATAGTCTGTGGGTTTAAAAAGGGGACTGGAGTGTTATTGGTTGGGGGGGGGGGGAGTAAGCCCTATGGGAAAGCGATATTACAGTATGTCAGCCATGAGGGAAGGGAGAAATATTGATGACTTGTGGAATGCTGTCTCTTGCATGCATCATTGTATTGTGTTATGTTGAAAAAGTTAATAAAAAAACAAAACAAAACATAATATCCTTGGTTTAATTCTCCATTCCTTTCTTTATGATTCCCGAGCAGAGGGTTTCAATGTATTATTCAGGATGATGCCTAAATCCTTTTCCTGGGTGGTTGTTCCTAATGTGGAACCTTGCATTGTATAACTGTAGTTTGGGTTGTTCTTCCCTAAGTGCATAAGTTTCACTTGTCCACATTAAATTTCATTTGCCATTTGGACACCCAGTCTTCCAATTTCTCAAGATCCTTTTGCAATTTTTCAGAATCCTCTTGTGATTTAACAACTTTGAATAATTTTGTTTCATCTTCAAATATGATCGCCTCACTCGTTACCATTTCCAGGTCATTTTTGAATTTGTTACAAAGCAGCGGGCCCAGCATAGATCCCTCACACATGCATTGTCCCATCACAGAACCAGTAGAGCACCGGCAGCACAGACTTCCTTCACACACACACTGATCCACCCTAGAATAGACACAGCATAGGCAGAAGAAGTTAAGACTGCCAACCGTCTCTAGTTTTTAAAGACATGTTGATCCAGGTGCTGATTTCAATGGCAATCTGCTGTTGAATTGCTTTTATGAACTGCTGTTTGCTGCCCAGAGATATAGGGGGAATCTCTGAATCACACGCACCTTAAGGGCACCATAAGAATTTTGAAAACTCACAGGCTAGCACTTGTTAGCTGCTAGTTTTCTGCACTATGATATCGACAGCCATGATTAGGTAGAGGCAGCCTTGAGGTGTAGGGATGGTGTAGATGGTGGAGCCAATCCGGCCAACTGCCACTCCCTGAAGAAGAAACGGGCCTATAGCACTATACATAATCAGGAAGACAGGTAAAAGGGTAGTGAAATAATGTCTGGGGGTGGAGGGGGAGAACGATGGCACAGGCACTCCTGAAAAAAAGACCAGTATCCTTTTTTAATTTTTTTTTCTTTTAAGGACAATCGCTTCTGGCTGAATTTATCTATTTGTGTACTGGTATGAGTCGTTTAAATATCCCTATTGATACTCCTAGGAAATCCTGACTCCATTGTTCTAATTCCACAGCGCTGATCTATTACCTCTGTTGCCCCGCCTGCGCAGCGCTTTGGTTTTAAGTGATGTGGTACAGGAAGGAACTCCAGGGTCAGGCTTGCGAGCCTGGAGACTGTGGGACTTGCACTGGAGTTCCTTCTCGCACCATGCGGCAGCAGAGATGGGGTGGTGGTGGAAATTGCAGCCCTGGCAGGGGAAGGGAGTAAGGAAGGAGAGATGAAATGCTGGACGAAGTCTGGGGGGGGGGGGGGGACAGCGCCACTATATTGTTTGCAGGAGACACAAGAAACTCTGGCTCTGTCCCTGACTGAAGTTGGCATAAGATATCCATGGATTTTTCTTGAATTGTAAAACCAGTGATCTCAAAATTCCTAAGCAGAGAGGATGTTTGCGTTGGAGAGAAGGAATATAAGTAATCTCTAGAGGGCCAACAGAAGCAACATGTTTAGAAATTCTTAAACTTTTCTATGAAATGGTGGATTGGAAATTTTAAAAAAATCTGAAATTCCAGACAACCCTGTGTTACATTTGTAAAATTTAAGCGTCATTTCCATTGCCCATGAACTGAGAATTGTGCCTTTCACTGCTCCGACTACTACTACTGAGCTATGTAGCCCCGACATTGAATATCTGGGTTTGCCACACAGGCCCGGAAGCCGCCGTAGCTAACCAGCCAGCAGTGATATTGCATGCTGCCCGGTTCGCACCTGCGGCTTAAAGATAGGCAAGGGTTTTCCTTGCCTATGTTTTAGCCACAGTCCCTAACTGGGCAGCATGCAATATTGATGCTGCCCCGTTAGGGACTGTTGTCGCCTCTGCTCCTCCCCGGAATGTCCTGTTGCTAAGCGGTTAGCATCGGGGCGCGTAAGGGAGAACTACTACTACTACTACTGAGCATTTGTCTAGCGCTACCAGTCATACGCAGCGCTGTACAGACATGTAAGAGACAGGAGAAGAGAGGGGATATTCAGCGGCACTAACCGTGTTACTGCGGTTGAATATCCCGTTCAGCCGCAGTTACACGGTGTAGAGCTCTGTAAAACGTGAAACTGTCTTTTGACTACCAGGCTCAATGTGCATAAATTTGTGTTCTGCCCAAGCTCCATCCCTGTGCATGCCTGCACTCACATGTCTGCTTACAGGATAGCAACCGCCGAAAGTATGTATGCAAGTGCCCATTCACCTATGTGGCCTTCAAAACAGGCGACTCCATGTGTCCACCTTCCACCTCTGACAACTCTTAAAGATAGCAGTTTCAGCAGTGGGCAGACCACAGGGTGCTGACCTCTTTGGGTCATTCAGAGGGGGCGACATTTCTGCAGACAAGGCCAAATAGGAATCTAAAATGACACTTACTGAAATACATGGAAATGGAGACTTTCCTAGGGGAAAAAACACTAGAAAAGAATGAGTCTCGTTACCCAGAATTAAAACCAGGACTTCTCATCTTAAGCAGGGACAGCAGGCACCTATATAGTTAATAAAAATTCTAACTGGACTTCAGTTTCATATCATCATTCATACGAAAAAAGAGTTCTCCCACTCTGTGCCTATGAGGAGGAGGGTAGTTTTCAAAAGCATTACAACAGGTAAGACAGTTGTTTTGCTCTCAGAAATGGGCTATTTGAAAATTGCACACTCCTAATGTGGGTAAAAGTAGACACATAAATCCCAATTTTTCATAGAGCATCTAGGTAGGAAATAGGATGGCCAGACCTGGATGTGTACAGTTTCCCAAGTATTCTATAAAAGACTCACTGAACATGGAGCCTTTTATTTTAAAAAAAAGTATAAGGATGGGGGAAATACATACTTAGGGGCATGTTTACTAAGCCCTACACTGGTAAGACACATATGGACTAACTGCAATGGGGGAGGGGAGTACATCCATCCTCCTATAGTTACTGTGCTTCACCATGGCAAAATGGCCAGGGGAGCAATTATTGGCAGCAAATGATGTGCCGTTAGTCACACTCAGACTACTTGAGCCGAGCACAGATAGCATGACTACAACTGCCCATGCTAGTTGTGCTACGGTGGCAATGACTCCATGGCAGAAATGACTTCATCCCACCCAGATGCCACCCTGACACATGCTACTTTTTAGCACGGCAGCCAAACCATGCACCAAAGCTCGTGTTACCGCTTAGTGCACTTTAGTAAACATGCCCCTTCGTTTGCAACATATACAGTGGGGACAGCCATTTTAGAAAGGAGTATATTAGAAAAAAGTAGCATGTCTAGAATTTGCAAAGTCAGGGCCGCCTCAGCCATTAGGCAAGACTAGCAGGTTGCCTAGGGTGGCAGCTTCTGGGAGACAGCAAAGAACGGCAGCGGTCAAAGCAAAACAACAGTCACACAGACTCAAAGAGCCATCAGCACAGTCTTTTCCCTGCAGCAATAGCAAGCACACACATGCTGTACGAAGCAAAGTTGAATGTAAAAAGTATGGGAGGGGAATATTTAGAGGTGGATAGCCATCACCACTGAAGCTAAGACCTGGATATTCAATGCCAGGGCCATATCTGACCACTAGCATTGAATACCCGATCGGCCGGATGGCAAACAGGCTAACCAGGCAATGACAATATTTAGCTTCAAATATCCCCCCCCCCCCACCATGATGTTCAGTTATGCATTCTTACAGGACTGTTGTGCAAGGGGTGGTGCTGGGATGGTCATGATTGTTGAATTTAATTATCAAAATCTCAGGGGTGGGGGAATAAGTCTGAAGATTTGCCTAAGAGAGTCAATATCCTTGCACTAGCTCTGTACAGAGTATATACCACTGCAGAATTGGATATATATGCATACTTAGCAGGCCTGCCCACAACACAACCATTTCAAAACCGTGCATGCTGCAGTCTGCACGAATAACCAGCAGCTTTGCAAAAACCTCTGGCATGTGTAAACGCTACACAGGCCTTCTAAAATGGCCTCCATAGTATCTGCAGAAGCATTCCCAGATCGCAACCAGGGCTGGCCTAACCACTAGGCGAGACTAGCCAGTCACCTAGGGCAGCAGCTTCTGGGGGGCGGGGGGGCGCAAAGAGTAGGAGCACACAAAGCAAAATAATATAGCCTGACTAACCAGACAAACTCAAAGAGCCATCAGCACATTCTTTTATGTGCAGGGAGAGCGGAGACACATACGTACAAAGCAAAGTTTAATATTTAAAAGTCTGATGGCCAATTATGCATTTTTACAGGATCGTTGTTGGAAGAGTGGTGTTCAGATGATTTGATTGTTGAATTTAATTCTCAAAATCTTGGGAGACGAGTCATATGACTGAAGGTTTGTTTGCCTAAAGCATCCACCACTCTGCACAGCCCTGGGGCTGGCCCTGATCGCAACAATGCCCCTAATTTTTTTTCCCCTGAGTATGTATGTTACTTTTGGCAGGGAAGATGCCCACGGAAAAAAACCGGTGCAGGTGTCTGCAGGTGTTTTGAACTCGTACAATTTTCAAAGTTCGAAAATGGAACAAAAGGCAAGAAGGTAAAAACACCCCCCAACTTCGTAGCTATACATGGGGTATGAAAACTGCTCCCAAAATGTGACTGCAAATATTATGAGAGAAGGGCTATTTCCCTCTTACTCTAGTGCCGAATAGGACAGTTCTGACCACCAGCAGCTTTAGCAGTATAGTGTGTCAAAGCGAAAATCAAAGGAATGAGCAACATTGTCAATCGTTCCTCTTCCATCTTGTTATCATTTGGCAGCCTCTATGCATAATCAATTTGAAAACCTGACCCTAAACATTAAATAAATGCTCTTATCAGGAACAATTAATATTGTGATACATTAACAGAACCAAAAGGAAACAGCATATAATCACAGTTTCTTGACATAACCTCTAGGCATAGCCTCCCACAATCCCTCTTATAGAAAGGTTTAGAACTGCAGTGACCTATGGTGGATAAACGTAGGATGCAGAGCACTTCAAGATAATCAGATTAACTCTGGCTAGTCATTAAAGCTTCTGGACCTGGATAAGCCAGGGAACAAGCACCAAAGCTGGAAATGAAGCCCAGATCTCTCGTCTAGGAGTGCAACAAGTAAACCACTAGTCTGGTAGGCTGCTCCCACGTTCTACATTTTACAAATCTTCCAGATCTGGATCAACATGATTTTAAAAAAGAATAAAGCCAAAATGGACATTGACAGCTCAGAGAAGAGTACATCTGAAAAGTTGCTATATTTCAAGGCTTCCCAATTCCCTTTGAAATCCCACAGCCAGTTGGGTTTTCAGGATATCTACAATGCACATGTATGAGCAGGGTTTAAATAAATACATCAGCCTATTTATCTTTGTGCAGCTGGTTTTCGTTGCTGGAGGGAACCTGGAGGCAGGGATAGGGAAACACCTTCATAAATATCATTGAACAGCAGCTATGGGTAGCAGAGCCTGATCTTGGTAGGAGAGAACACCTCCAGCATTGCAAACAGGAAGCAACAGACGGACACCCCCAATGAGAGGAAGAGTAAGTGCCACACGGAACACACCCATCTCAGATGACGAGCAGGAAGGACAACAAGGAGCTGGGCAAATATATGCAAATGTATCATCTGTATATTAATTGTGGACTTCCTGAAAACCTGAGGAGCTACTTGAACAGCTCAAGAAAGCACTGGAGTAGAGCTATGGCATTACTTACCTGCAAAATGCCCCACTGTTTTCCACTAGGTAGCATTGGCCTCCATTGTAGCAGTAAGTGGGGTAAATGTCACACACTGACTTGCAGGTCCTGTTGTGTCTAAGGTAACCATTTTTGCACTCAGTACTACTGTTGCTGGAACCAGTCAATGTCTGTGTTGGCTCTTTCACGGTTTCTGGGTAGGATTTGGGGTTCAGTTCATTCTGGAAAGTAACAAAAGTTTGTTGGGGGACCTGCTGCACACCGGTGGGCTTCTCATTCCGCACTGTAATCTGTATTTTGGGAGTAAAAGTCTTCAGCTTGGAATCATCCTCATTTTCCAGCTCCCTGATGATACCATCTTCAACCTCCATGTCCTCATCCTCGTCCTCTTCAGCACCACCTTCCTCGTCCCCATCAGTGTAAAATGAAGTGGTGGGATAAAAATCAGACTCGTCAAAGGTTATAAAGTCATTGTAAAGATCTGAAGTTGCCCATGATGACTTCTTTTTGTCTTGTGCTGTTTTAGTGGAATCTCCATCTGGGAAGTTCTCCAGATCACCATGGCTCTCCAGATCAGAAAGATCATAATAGTCAGCATCTATGATCTCAGCCAATGACTGTTTGAAAGGGGGTTCTGGTGGTTTTAGGATTGTCGGAGGTGGTGTATTGTCATCCCAGGACTCCATCTCCTTATGTGATAATGTCAAATCAGTGCTACCCTGGGTCGGAGGGCTACTAATTGTCTCTATCCAGGTTTCTGGGGGCACATGTTGTTCTGTTTCTGGCTCCAAGCTGATCTCAGGCTTTGGCACCCTTTTGGGGTTGGGATCTGCAGGCTTCTCACTTGGAGTGGGTGAATGGAGGACTCCTTCGTGAAATACTTGCAAAAGGTGGTCCGTCTCTGCAGAATCTGGGCTAATGGTTTTCTCTCTTGGCTCACTTGCCATATCAGTACCCCTTGCTATAGTACTTGAGGATGGAAGCAGAGTACTGATGGTGCTTCCCAAAAAGGTCTCCATGTCCCATTTTTTCTCCATGGAGCTTGGGAAAGTAGCCACAACCGCAGGAGGCTTAAGGTGCTGATCGCCACTCCCCATGTCCTCCTGGCGTTCTGCTGTCTCCTTGGTGTCACCTATTTCCCGGTCAAAGGACTCTTGGACAGTAGGCACAGCCATACTGCCCAGAACTCCTGCACCCTCCAAAGCACCTTCATTGTGTTTCACCAACAAAGTCTTGGTGTCAGGCTGTAATCTTTCATTAGCAATTTCTCCAGGACATCCGAGGCAGACCGACGACTCACTGCTTTCATTATCAATCCCACTGGGATAATATCTTAACGTGCTACCTGCAAGGGAGAAGCTGCTGCCTCCATCAGTAGAAATGTCAGTAGAAGCAGCTGTTCCCACTGCTGGTGCCAGATCTGGAGCATCTACAGGTGGCTTTTTTGAGGATTGGTGGTCTTCTGTTTCCTTCCCAGCCTGGTTATCCACAAAGACATCTCCCTCCTGCCCAGTGACATTTCTCCATTGCTCCTGGTCAGAATCAGGCAGATCCCTTGCCAAGATGGTATCCAGGGCTTCACTGCTGCCCTCCAAGCCAAACCTCTGGGCATCCGGGATGGTTTTAGGATCTGGATTCCATTCAGCCACTGAGGGTATATACAGAAAAAAGAAGAGAGACATATAAGCTACAATACTTTAGAAGTCTTTGAGTATAATCAGCTCCCTGTATCATTCATGCAATTATTGGCTATTTGAAATTAATGTAGTAGTTGTATTATTTCTTTAGCAATTAGTTCAATCATAAACTAAATGATTCTGTGGGGGGTTTTGTCTGTTTTGTGTAAGAGGGCCCCAGGCTGAAACCCAGTTGTGATTATATCTAACTGGAAGGTCAGGGATTGCGGGGGAGGAGAAGCTCGCCTTGCTCCGCGCACTGGTAACATTCATCTGGAAGGCATTCTCTGCATTCAGAACCAAAGACAGACTGCTGGAAACTGGGCCCTAGAGCCTCGTTTCTCAGTCTCGGCTTGCGTGTCTTGGAACCTGGTAACATTACCCTAAAGATACTTCCTTCTCCCCCCTTTCCCCGAGGACCCAGGTATTGTGATCTTCACAAGCACACCAGCTGCTCGTCGCACAGGAGAGCAGTCAGCAAGTCGAATAAAGCGGAGTGACCCTTCCTTAGAGAAACCCCACGTAGCGTCCTGCCTAGAGCAACATCTCTTGGGGGGGGGGGGGGAGAGGGGTAGAAAAGTGACAGAAAATCACTTCCATTCTCCTGAGATCCGACTCGTCATGAAAGGGTGTGACTATCCATGAGATGAAGAGTGTGATGAGATACGGGCTGCTACCAAAATCATTTTTTTAACATGCAGACTGTAAGGTGATTATGGAAAAATAAATGTAATTTGGTCACCAGGAATTCGAGACAGGTGCCGGCGTCATCACAGGATATGCTATAAATGCATTATTCACCAGCACGCCGTATCGGTCGTCGTTCACTCGCATGATGAATTCAATAGTGCTTCTGCTATTTTCTTGTACAGATTGCAATAATTAAAAAGAAGTTTTCTTATGTATTATTGTCTATTACTGAATTACTGCTCTATATTTTATATATCTGCGTGTGTAAATATGAATATATATAATAAATATATTTATGTATATTTATATTTCTACACACACTCACACAAACATGCATATAATGCCAAGGACTGATCAAGACCATGTAAATCATGGTTGGTTTTGTGCTTATACATTAGATCTCTGCATCCAGTATTAAAAAGTCATAGTTATATAGGGTTTTTTTTTTCCTGTGAGCGATGCACATCCCCAGATAAATATATCGCGTATGCTGCATGCTCCTTTCACCGAGTGAGGGTCGAGATAGTTTAATTAAAAAAAAAAAACAACCCTGCAGAAATGTCTGTAATTCGTCGGTTAAAGAAGGGCATCGCGGAAAGCAAGGACCTACCGGGAGAAGCCGCGGGCAGAAGGCTGGAAAGGAAGGCGAGAAGCAGCGCGGTGGCCCCCAGGCACGTCAGGCGGGGAGCCCGCGCCGCCTCCATTCTCGCACCGGCCTCTTCCCTCTCGGCTCGTCGCTGCTCCTCAGCCCCTGGTCGCCCGCATGCTTCGCTCTCCCGGCTCTGCCAGAACCGACCGCAGCCCGGGCTCTCTCTGGCAACGTAACGCTGACGCCTCCGCCAGCCCCCCCGCCCCTTCCCCAATTCACTCCCCAGTACCCTTTGTGCTGGATCCGTGCTGCAGCCTGTGACTGAAAACCACTTCCACAGAAAAAAAATAGCTACATCTCTCTCCTATAAACCCAGTACTGGCATTCTCCCATTTACCTCCGGTTGCTTACTCTCAAGCACGTTTCCATCCAGCTCTAATATTATGTATTGGATGCAACAATTGTGCATTGAATAATGCTGCAATTCCAGCGCCCCCCCCCCCCCTGCAAAATCAACACAAACACTTCCTTTATTGTTATAAACTTTTGAGAGGACAGAAACTGGATGTCTCCTCCCTCTGAGAGGTACTAGCAGGGGACTGAAGGGAAACTTAGTCCAGAATCCTCCTGAGAGCAAAATAACACCTAGATCCAGAGGGGGGCAACCCCTTACCTCCCACCAAACCCCCCTCAGTTGCTGCCGATCACAAAAGAAAAAAAAAAGAGTTTGCGCGCGGAATATGCACAGCCTGTGGAGTGGGCGTGCTTTCCTGGCCAGTCTCCTACTAGCGGGAGGAGAAGCTTTCAATATTATGAAAGCTTCTACCCTTGAGCTTCCTCCGACTCCTCGCAAACAAAACCACCTCCGCTGTACCAAAGGCCTGGGAGCCCCTGACTGGCTCTCAAAGCCACTTGGCTGCTTGCTGGCGCGGGGGAGGGGCCGCAGTAAAGGAATCTGGCCGCCGCTTAGCAGGTTGCTTAGCCAGCGGAGGCACCTCTGGCCATCTGTGGCTGCTATTGTTCGAACAGCTGGAGGGACTCAGTGTCATCCAGCCGCAGCGATGGACTTCGGGGTGGCAATCGGACAGCCCTTAAAGATCCTGAACACCTTTAACCCTCACGCCCATGCTAAATGGCTATGTACAGATGTCAGCAATGCTCCTGGTTTTATTTGAAATCGAAGGGCCCAGTGCTTAAAACACAAGCGGCTTACAATCACACTGATGACGCCGAGAAATCTAGCATGTGCGCCTGAACGCTCTATCGAACAGGACAGGATGCGCATTCATTTTATGCTATAATGTATAAAGCAGAGGCGGTGGGGGAGGAGGTGGTGGGGGCAGGGAGTTCTGCAGCAGAAAGGGACCAAAGAGAAACAGGAGAACAGGAAGGGGTAGGGGGGCTGATTGGAGTACAGACCCTGAATTGAGAGAGAAGAATGGGAAAGAGAATGGAGCTGTGTGCGCAGACGTGACTGGTATAGCAATCGCAGGAGAGACAGTCAGTCTCTAGGCTTCTGCAAGCAGGGCTATGATCAGGGCACTATCCCACTTGGCTTGAACGTCTGCCTATATCAGAAAGTGCTCGCAGCACAGTAACTTGGTAAAGCGTGACAGTGGTTATTGGTTATCATGCTGCCCTGCAAGCAATGCATTCTAGCAGAATTCAGTGATATTTGGAGCAAGGTATGATTAGAGAGGCTGCTCAGACTTGCCAGTCCTCTATTTTGGAAATATGGAGCGCTTCAATTCCTAAGCACTGGGAGCTCCTAAAATTCATAGAAATATAAAATATGATGCAGAGAAGGACCCTAGGCCTACCTAGCCTTCCCGAATCCCTTCCTTTTCTCATGCCATAGAGCACAGTGGATCGCTGGCTTCCCCGCCACTTTTGCTAAATAAAGGATCCTCCGTGTTTAGACCATGCTTCTGGAATGCTGTTAGTGCTTTGCCTCCACTAGGAGGGTAGTCCATACATCCCCCACCCACTACATAAAATAATACTTCCTGATGTTACTCTTGACTCTAACCCCTTTGCACCTTATAACACGATCTCTTGTGCTGGAGTTTTCTGTCTGCTAAAACAGATACTTGTGCATGGTTTATACTGTACCTGCAGGTTGACCTACCATGAGTTGCACGGAGGACTTATCTATTATTTTTTTCCAGCAGCCTTGTTTATCCCTAAACATTCCCTCTGATGCTGATCATCTCCTTATGACACAATTTTGCTGCTTTGAGATCACTGGATATGATCATTCTAATAGCTCTGTTTTGATCCACATATACTTGCTTCTCACCTCTATCACTGCTTCTTTTTTGGTCCCCATTGGCCCAGTGCTCGGCAACTAAGCTTCAGTCTTAATATTGTCTACTCTAGGTCAAGATTTAAGCTCAGGCAATGCAAGCAACTGCCTGTGGCAGCAAATTTCTATAGGTGCCCGTGCCAAGGTTCAATTGTTGTCGCTATGCTTCCTGCTGAGCCCGAGATTTGTTTTTTGGCAGTGCCCCACAGCAGTAGCAGCAAGTTGTCAGACAAAATTCAGCATATGCCTACCTGCCATCATGCTCTGACAGGCCCTGTGGCGTCCCCATCTGTAACACAAGCTTCCATGGTAATGGAAAACCTTTGCAGGGGAAGGGGGGGGGGGGAGTTGCTCTGAGCCTTATCAGAACACAAGGACTGAGAGATCCCACCCCCCACAAATTACCCATGGGCATCTAAAATATCAGGGTGTCCACTCTGTTGTAGTACCCTTTCCCACTTTTCCTCTGCAATATCATTCCCAAAAATATTGTCCAGAATCATGTAACCCTTTGAGGGTTATCCCAAACCTAGGCGATGATGAAAGTCAGGCAAAGTGCCACTAATGTGCAGAAAGTTGTTTGTTTAGATCTTGAAGATCCCAGTTTCAGAAGACATAAGATCAAAAACAAAGGCAGAAGGCTTGCAGAGATAGCCCCAGGCGACACTCTAAGATTGAGGTAACCTTGAGCAGGGCCAGCTTAATCAGTAAGCAAACTAAGCGACTGTTTAGGGCAGCAGCTTTTGGGGATAGCAGGGAGCAGCAGTAATCAAAGCAAAATGATAGGTTCTGATAGCTACACAAACTCAAAGACTTGCTATTGTGTACTTTTACCCACTGGGTGGATCATTTTCAGATAAGCCATTTACCAGCCCAGGAGATGACAACACAGGGAACCTACCAGGTCCTGGTATACTCTCTACTGGACCAAAATACACCCTCCAAGCTGGGGAGGGGAGGGGAGGGGAGGGTCGGGTCATATCATTTCTCTCCAGTAGGACATTAGATTTAATTATGTTAAGATAAATGGACCTTAATGGTTAAATTGGGTTAGAGGTTCTTGGTCTCCAAGTTTCTTCTGCCTGCCTAATACAGGTTGCTACACAGTAATCCAGGGGAACAGGAAAATTAGAACAAAACTCCAGATATTCATTTTAAACAACTTCTGCCAGATAAAACATGGGCAGCTACCCTTAGAAACCACAGCCTGCAGCACATTTGTACCCAAGTCTGAAATAGTACAAAGAATCTTTCCTGATCCCAGATATGTTAATCAGTTTAAACCCGTGGGTCCCTGTTTTTCATGTGTATTTTACCATAGATCAATCAGAAGTAAATATTTAAGTTATCTACCCCTCATAAGAATGAAAGAACAGAAGATATGCCATACTGGGTCAAAGGAAAGATCCATCAAGACCAGTAGTGGACAATCCAGGTTACAGCTACCTGTAAGGTTCCTAAAAGGTACACAGATTCCATGCTGCTTATTGCAGGGGGTGAGCAGTGGATTTCCCCAGTCCATTTTAATAATGGCTTATTGAATTTTTCTCCAGGAACTTGTCCAAAACACTTTTAAATCCAACTACACCAATAACTTTTACTACATCCTCTGGCAACGAATTCCAGCGTTTGATTATGCACTGAGTGGAAAAAATATTTTCTCCAATTAGTCTTAAATGTACTACATTGTAGCTTCATTGCGTGTCCCCTAGTCTTTATATTTTTTGAAGGAATAAACAGTCAATGTACATTTACCTGTTCAACTCTGCTCGTTATTTTATAGACCTCTAGCATATTTCCCCCTCAGTCATCTCTTTTCCAAGGTGAAGATCCATAACCTTTTAAGCCTTTCCTTGTAGGGATATCCTTCCATCTCCTTTATCATCTTGGTCTCTTCTAATACAAAGTTTTTCTTATAAGCTTTTGCTTCCATGGCAAGTTTCTTTTCAAATTCTCTTTGCCTGCTTTGCATCGTAGTTGCTAGTGCTTATGTTGTTTCCTGTTTTCGTCATCTGGCTCTTTTTTACATTTTCTGAAAGATGTCTTTTTGTTTTTTGACTTTAACAGCCTCTGTGATCTCACTTTCAAACCATGTCAGCAGTCATCTGGCCTTCCCACCACCTTGCTTAAAGCATGGAATACATTTGGTCTGGGCTTCCAAGATAGTATTTTTAAACGACACCCAGGTCGATGTAAACTTTTAAACTTTGCAGCTGCTTCTTTTAGTTTTTTCTTGACCATTTTCCTCATTTTATCATAGTCTTCCTTTTGAAAGTTAAATGCTAGTGCAGTGGATTTCCTTGCTGTCCTCCTTCCACCCTACCCCTTACCCCACCAACTCCAGGGTTGGATTGTCTATATAGTCATCATATAAATTGACATCTGTCCTCCAATTAGGTGTAACACTCATCCTTTCTCCTTGTCCTAGAACTGCTTTATAACCATATTAATCAGCAGGTCATGCATTCAATACAATAACTGTGGTGCCTTCATTCTAAGAATCATCATTTGGAGCTTAAGAGCCATGCATAAAGAATTGATTCTATTAAGGGAAGAATTAGCCCTCCCTTTCTCCCTCTGTCTGGAACCCCACCATACCACCTTTAAACGTAATCTAAAGACTCATCTCTTTTCCCTGGCCTTCAACCTTCCCTCTCCTTTTATGTAATTAGCCTTCCTACGCCTGCCTCTGTATCTCCCACCCAATACTATATTTACCTATGTCCTGTCCTGTCTCTCTCTTCCTCTTACTATCCTATCAAAGAATTGTAAATTTCCTTTCAATTTCGTTGGTCTTGTGCCCTTTCCAGACTTTTTTGTAGACTGTACACCGCCCTGATTGTTACTGAAGGGCAGTTTATCAAATAAATAAACATAAACATAGCTACAATTAAACACACTTCCTCTAGGGTACAAATTGAAAAAAATCCACCACCACTCCCACAAAGAATCAAGCAGCCCAGGAACAAATGGATCACAGTGGGCTCTGGTAGGTTGCGACCTGTAACACGAAGACACCCTTGCCATCAAGAGATATCCCTGCATAACTCATTCTCTGCCTTAGGAAATGTCAGTGCCCAATTAGTGGAAACTGAAGTGCCCTTAAATGAGAAAGTTATTGCCCAATCTACTGACAATGCCCTAAATATGAAATAATTGACACAAAAGAGGACACTACTACTACTTGGAGATTCCATCATCAGAGGCACCAACTTGGGAACACAATTCAAAGGGGAGAAGATGGTCAAATACCTCCCAAGCTCTTCAGCCAGCAGGAATACAAAGCAAATTACTGGCTTAGTTAGTGCAGAAAGTGAGCACTCCAAAATCGATCTTATCATCCACTTGGGTACAAATGACCTGGCTAGAAACAGTTCCTCTACAGTTCAGAAGGACTTCCACATTATGGGGGAGAAATTCAAACCCATTGATAACACTATAGCATTCTCAGAAGTTCTACATGTTCTGGTAAGGGGGCAGAAAGGCTGCCTCACATAATCAACTTTAATACATGACTCCAAACCTGGTGCAAACAAGAAGGATTTCGATATATAGGCGACTAGGAAAATAGATGGATCAACAAGAAGCTATACTGTGTTGATGGACTACATCTCTCTGTCACAGGGAAAAGGATCCTAAGTGAAAAATTCAGGCATTAGATAGACAGGCATTTAAACTAGGGAAAGGGGGTGACGGATTGAAAAGAACAAGTTCAGGACGTCACTCCCAGCAAAAACATAACAACATTGGAAACAACTGCAGTATTACCCCACACATCAATGCCAAGTGGGAAGAGGTGTGTAAAACAAAATCCATGCAAAATACAGTCAAGCCAGACAACAAATGCTGGAAAGCAATGAGCACAAATGCTCAAAGCCTAGTCAACAAAGTTCCTGACCTGGAAGCCCTAATGGTGGAAATGTACTTGGACATTATGGCCATTACAGAAACATGGTTTAACGAGTCACATGAATGTGATATAGCTATAGCTGGCTATAATCTATTTAGAAGAGATAGAGAGGGTAGAAAAGGAGGGGGAGTAGCCCTATTTGTCAAAAGCAATATTAAAGCTGCTGAAATGCAGGGGATGTGGGGGAAACTGTGGATTGTGTTTGAAAGAGGAGATGGCACCGTCATCCATATGGTGTAGTATACAGGCCTCCAACTCATACCGAAGAAATGGATAGCAAATTGATTATGGATATTGCAAAGATAGCCATGAAGGGGGAAGTGATCATATCGGGTGACTTTAATCTACCTGACGTGGATTGGAGTATTCCTTCTGCAAATCTGGAAAGAAATAAAACAATGGTGGATGCCTTCCAAAATGCATTATTTAAACAAATGGTGATGGAATCAACAAGAGAATGCTCGATGCTGGATATAGTACTCACCAACGAAGATAATGTGTTGAATATCCAGGTGAATGCCCAAGTGAGCAGCAGCGATCATCACACGGTTTGGTTTGATATAAAAGCCAAGGCGAACTCCAATCACAGCAAGCTCAAAGTCCTAGACTTCAAAAACACTGACTTCAGTAAAATGGCCAAGTACCTGAAGGAGGAGTAGGCAGGGTGGGAGGGGATAAGGGAAGTGGAATTGCAGTGGGCCAAACTAAAGGAGGCAATAAAAGGGGCAACAGGAAAGTAAAAGTAAGGAAAGTAAATAAAAACGAGAGGAAAAGGAAACCTATTTGGTTCTCCAAAGAAGTGGCTGCACAAATAAAGGCAAAAACCACAGCTTTCACAAAATTCAGAAGTTCGCAAACAGAGGAACACAGAAAAGAATACAGGATAAAACTAAGAGAGACAAAAAGAGAAATAAGGATAGCAAAATCCAAGGCAGAAGAAAAGATGGCTAAATATGTGAAGTGTGGCGATAAAACCTTTTTCAGCCATATTCGGGAGAGGAGGAAAATCAGAGGTGGAATCACAAGACTCAAAAGTGCCGGGAACGGATTTGTGGAAAGTGACATTGAAAAAGCGAAAATGCTAAACAAATACTTCTGTTTTTACTAAAGAAAATCCTGAAGAAGGACCACTTATGATTGACAAATATACAAATTGGAATGGAGTAGATACCACGCCATTCACAGAAGATGATGTGCTTGAACAGCTTGCAAAACTGAAAGTGGACAAGGCCATGGGATCAGATGGGATATATCCCAGGATACTGAAAGAGCTCAGAGAGGTTCTTGCAGGGCAGTTAAAGGATGTTTTTATGTTCAAACATTTTTATTAATATTGAATATCAGTACAACAGCAACCATAATTCCATTGTAAGACATAGTTAGCAAATACAATCAAATCAAAACCAATTGAAACTGGTTAATGAATCCATCCCTCACTTCATTTGCAGCTTGTCGTGCTATGAGGGCTTATGTGCATCAGTGATGCTGAGGGCTAAGCTATCGGTAGTTTAATTACTGGCAGGGTCTCCAAAGATGGACAGGTCTCAGCTGAAGTGCCAGACCCATGGCAAACCACCCATCTGGGCAGCAGCAGAATGGGACAGTGTTGGCGGTGGAGGATCACATTTCTGAGACAACAGCAACAACACTAAACTTAAACTGCGTGGAGGAAAGGCCTGGCAATCTACTTCTGTATCTTGCCATGAAAACCCAATGGATAGTCACAACAAAACAAATTGCACTATAGTGCTGGAAGATGAAACCCCCAGATCGGAAGGCACTCAACTAGCTACTGGGGAGGAGCTGAAGACTTTTCAGAGTAAAGCCAGCATTTATGATGTGGTTGGATCAAAGCCATCGGGATGCTGATGTAGCTGCGCATGAAATGAGAGACAGAAGTTATAAAAATGTCTTACATATTGGGACATGGAACATATGAAGCATGAACCAAGGAAAGTTGGAGGTGGTCAAGAATTAAATGGAACGTGTACAACTTGATCTGTTGGGAGCCAGCGAACTGAAATGGATTGGCATCGGACACTTTGCATCAGATGATCACATGGTCTACTATGCTGGAAATGAAAGACAAAGAAGAAATGGTGTTGCATTTATAATAAATAAGAAACTTGCAAGAACTGTAATGAAATACAATGCAGTCAGTGAACGCTTAATCTCTATTCGTCTATGAGGAGAGCCTATCAATACAACTATAATTCAAGTATATGCCCAACAACAGCTGCAGAAGGGGATGAAATTAATGAGTTCTATGAACAAGTACAAGCTGAAATTGACAGAATATGCAAACAGGATATCCTGATAGTCATGGGTGACTGGAACGCAAAAGCTGGCAACAAAGAAGGCGGCAAAGTGGTTGGAAAATGGCAACAGAAATGAAGCCGGAGAAAGACTGATAGAATTCTGCAAGACCAATGATCTATTCATCTCAAATACCTTCTTCAAGCAACACAATCGGCGACTGTACACATGGACTTCACCCAATGGATTGTACAAAAATCAAATTGACTACATTTGTGGAAGTCAATGATGGAAAAGCTCTATAACATCAAACCTGGAGCTGACTGTGGTACAGATCACCAACTACTAGCATGCAAACTCAAGCTAAAGTTGAAAAAGAGCAAGTCACTCATGAATATAGCAAAATATGATCTTCAGAATATACCACTGGAATTTAAAGACTGTCTGCAAAATCGATTTGCTGCTTTTGTATCAAATGTGGAATAACATCAAGAAGGTTGTGTTGGAAGAAAGCGAGAAGTCTCAACAAAAGGTGAAGAAGCAAAAACGGCCAAAATGGATGACAGAAGAAACTCTGAAAATTGCCCAGAAATGCAGAAAAGCTAAAGCCAGAGGAGAAAGAAATTTCATTCCAGCAAGTCTGGGTTGAACAAAAGCCTGATAATAGTCTGAGACCTTGTTGCAACCAATGAGTTTTTTCCATAGCAAGATCGATAAATACTGAACTCATAGGTAAGTATTGAGCTGAAAAATATATAGTTATTACAAATAGTAATCTAAGCTCTATAAGGTGACCATACACGTTATTGTTAGAGGAGAAAGAAAGACAATTGCAGAACTCAACAGAGATTTACAAAGTGCAGCAAGACAGGACAAGGAAAAGTACTACAATGACACATGCAAGGGAATAGAAGCAGAAACTATTAAGAGGAAGAACAAGATTGGCTTTCCTACAGCTACGCGAGTTAAAGAAAAAATTCCAGCCTTGAATTGGAATGTTACAAGATGCTCAAGGTTCTATGTTGAATGATGCTGAGAAGTTCAAGAAAAGGTGGAAGGAATATACAGAGTTTTTATATGATAAAGATCAAGTGGACCAACAGCTGTTTCAGCCTGTACCTTATGATCGGGAACCATTGGTGATGAAAGAAGTTGAAGCAGCACTGAAAGCCTCATCAAAGAACAAAGCACCAGGCATTGATGGCAGTCCCATAGAAGTATTACAGCAATCTGATGCAGCTGTTACCATACTTACAAGGCTCTGCCAAGAAATTTGGAAGACAACATCATGGCCAACTGACTGGAAAAGATCTGTGTTTATACCAATACTAAAGAAAGGTGATCCAACTGACTGTGGAAATTATCGCACAATCGCTCTGATCCCACATGCCAGCAAGATTCTACTGAGGATTATTCAAAAGAGACTACAACCATACCTGGAACAAGAACTACCTGAAGTGCAAGCAGGGTTCAGGAAAGGGCGAGGAACGAGAGACATCATTGCGGATGTGAGATGGATCCTTGAAAAGACAAAAGAATACTAAAAGGATATCTGTTTGTGCTTTATTGACTACAGCAAGGCTTTTGACCTTGTAAACCATTAGAAACTCTGGGCCACATTAAGAAGCATGGGTATACCAGAACACCTGATCAAAAAGCAGCAGTTCGAACGGAACAAGGAGAAACAGAATTGTTTAAAATAATCAAAGGTATATGACAAGCAATGTTCCCTCTAATTTTCTGTAGGCTGTGTGCGCATAAAATATCAGCCGTGCGGCATTTGAAGGAAGGTTAAATTTTTTGTGCGCTACATAACGACACTTGGAATTATATACTTTAAAATTTGACTACACATTAGAATACAGTATGTACACCACATTGATGTTAATCAAATTAAATGAAAATAGACGATTACTAAATGAAGCGGAAAATTTCTAGTAATTACAATCACAAGTGTGGTATTATTTCAGTTAATTTTTATTGAAAGCCATTGTTATTCCATGTAAATAATATATGTATGGAAGAAGAGTTCGGTGTCCTACATGGAATGGTGGGTTCACCCCTAAACAAAGACATGGGGAGAGGTGGCCTGCACAGAGCAACAGGTGCACCTACTCTTGCCATCTTGCTGGGCAGACTAGATGGACCATGCTGGCCTTTATCTGCCGTCACTTACTATGTTCTCAAAATTTCTCTCTTCGATCTTTCAAATGTACCCAGTCTGAATAAATTTTATCAAGGTCTACTGATCCGCCATCTTGAAGATGACTCTTAACACGCATCAGCATTTCCAAATGTTCTAAATGTAAGCGATTCCTTATTTTGGTTTTTAAACTGTTCATCAAGCTGAAACCACGCTCACAATCTGCACTAGAAGCCAAAAATGTTCCACCAATATCGATCAGTTTCGCTAAATCTGCAAACTGAGCATTCTGAAATGCCAAAGTCACCATATCCGGAAAACTGTTTATCAGTTTGCTTTTGATTTTTTCTGCGACTAAAAACTTGAAGTCATTGTACTGCTGAACAACAATATGTTCCTCCATAAGAAATTGTTTGTACTTTAAACAGAGTGATCGGACGTTTTCAATTCCAAATTCATAATCACACTGTGCTATTGCTGTCAAGTCAAAAGCAGACCATTCCTCAATTTCATTTTCAGGAAATCTTTCCCCTAAATGCAGACACAGCATATTAATGAAAGTAAGTGTGGAACCAGTATCCACTGAAACGTCTCCAGGTATCTTGTCGAGAAGATTTTTAACATTATCAGTCCATTTTACTGTGTCACCCAAGTATTGCATTCGGATTTTGTTCAGCTTACCCTGTGCAAGATGATATGCTTCCAGTGGTGTTAGCCCACGTTTCTGAAATGCCATTGTTAATGAAGCTAGTTCAGATAAAACATCATTCAAAATTTGCAGTGTTATATGGAATTGATGGCTGTTTAGCTTTTTATAACAGTACTTTGCAATGGGATCATCATCCTTCTCTTCTTCAAAGTATTTTAATAATGGATCATAATTTCGAATAATTGCTTGAAGAGCAAAATGTCTAGATAACCACCGCACTTCGTTCAGAGGTCTAAAAGCAATTGACTCGCATTCAGAAGCATCTGCTAATTCTTTAAATTGTGACCTTTTAGTAGAAGATCGACAAAAGGTTGTGTAAACAGTTCTCATGAAAGTTTCAACTTCTTTCATCAACTTTACTTCCTTCCATGATTCAGAGATCCCCAAATCTTCACGATGGGCAACACAATGCTGCTGCACTAAATGCGAAATATTTTGTTTGAGCTGTGCAGCAACACCATTTATTCTGCCTGACATGACAGAGGCACCATCCGAAGTAAACATGACCATTTTGTTAAGGTCAAGCTTGTATTTCCCATAGAATTCCCGGAGTGCACTGACTATTGATGCAGCATCGCATGCTTCCAACTGTAGCATCCCACCAAATGAAGTTTTATACAGACATGAATTTACTGGCCGATATTTGAAGTACAGTATTAAGTATTTGTTGACAGAAATGTCTGTACTTTCATCAATAGTTAATGTATGATACGCTGCTGATGCAACATCTACCATGAGCTTATCTTGGACATTCATGTTTATAATTTCAAGAAATTCAAATGAATAGTTTTTGCTTCTCCAGCTTTCAGGTATGGTTATGTACTTGGACATGTGTTCATTAATATCTTGAACAGAGAGCATGGAAATATTCATCCGAACAGCCAGCAAAACACTATCAATTAGAATTTTAATTTCTTCTGGTGTAGAACGCTTCCGTTCATTACTAATTTGCCTTTTCTCTTTTTCAGCGGTGCTCTCAAGCAACAAGTTAAATAATCCTCCTCTTAAATTTGTATTTTTAGCTCTAAGTTTCTTAACACTTTCAGTATGAGTCTTAGTAGACAGATGTCGTTTCAAAAAGTCCAGTTTCCACACATCATCCCAAATTTTGCCATTCGAAAACTCTCCGATGGTTTTTGCATCTCGGCAGTATAAACAGACTACTCCGCCATCCTCTTCGTAAGTGAATATTTCACGCAGTTGAACGCACGTTTTATCCCGAGTATTCGGTGTCTCCGTTTCAATAATTTCTTCAAGCCATTCAGGCTTAAAAGCTCTGGCCGTTCTCTTACGTTTTGCACCTCTCATTGCTATTGGTTTCGACATCGCAAAAAGCTGGGGTCTCAAAGAAGACTAAAAATACATTAATAAAACCCAAAAAGGGGGACCCATGATAAATATCTCAATTAAAATGATAAAATAATACATATATAATTAGAATGAAACTCAATACATTGAATAAACAACCGCTCTATAAATCAAATTATATATTTGAACTTATATACATAAGCATATAAATTATATAAATACAAATACATAAATAATTAAAAAATTAAAAATATAAAGATGCAAATTGGAATACGAATGACAATACTAGACATCAAAAACATATATACTAGAGATCAAAAAAAATTTTTCTAAAAAAATTAGAACATTTATAATTATGATGTGCTTGAACAGACATATACAGGAAACCTGTAAACAGCCATATAGAACCAAGAGAATGGAAGGGATGAGGAGACCAGAGGAATAGAACCAAACCAAAGATAAAAATTATAATATAAGAGGGACATTACCTGAGGGTGTGATGTACATGGACTTCACCAGGCTCAACAGAGTCAATGGAAGTCACTATTTATCTAAAAAGCTTCTAAAAAATAAAAATAAAAACATGAAACATGTGCAAAATCAAATTTCCCAATCAAATAAAATATTTAAGAAATAATAATAATAATTTATGTAAATTTTAAAATATGAAAGGTTACAAAACACGAACCCGATTAAAAACCCATAATTAATAAAAAGGGGGAGTAATTAAATACAAAATAATTGATTAAATAAGTGTTAAAACCTTCGGAAAAACTTCTAGGGAATTACTGTAAATTCAAAAAATATATCATAATGTCATATAATTATTTCAAATATGATAACCAAGGGGGGGGGTGGGCGGTTAGGGTGTAAAAAATAGATAATAAAACTTCCATTCATACACTTATACTACCCGTGTTAAATGCTAAACTAAAAAACCATGATCTACCGGCTGAAAGACCTTCAAAGTTTAAAAGGATGTTCAAAGTAAAATGTACCCCTGTGAAGATCAATGCAAAAGGCTTACATATATTCAACGAATGAACAAAGGAAAGAGAATTACCCACATTAATTATACAGTTAATTCTAAAATCGAAACCACCTATGAAAAAACATTTAGGCACCATAAAAAATGCTAAAGAATCATATCAAGATTCAAAAGGACGCCAAAGCCGGCTCATAAAAGTACAAATAACTACGTGGAAACCCTTCACATATCTTGCCTTTACAAAGCCCGAAGATCGCCTTGTATCACGTTGTCCACTCCGAGCCTCTGACTCAATGTCCGTAAAACCTTGAGACAGTACACAGAGAGCAGAAGCAGTGGACGACCCAGTTGCTTAGTGTTAATTCCAAATGACTTTATTGAAGATCTTCAATAAAGTCATTTGGAATTAACACTAAGCAACTGGGTCGTCCACTGCTTCTGCTCTCTGATCCCTGCAGGAGCTCTGCTCTCCTGTGTGCTGCTCGTAAAACCTTGAGAAACATTTATTATATTATTGTAGCATCAAGAACATTAAAAGGACCCTAATTAGGCAAAAGTTAACGACGCTAAAATGCACTTAAGTATAAGTCAGTATAATTCAGTGTGTTTGCCGATATTGTTTTAAGTGCGAACCCCGACAGCACCAGGTGAGGACGGCGCGCGGCACAACGAACACCACTGCCGGAGTTAAGCGGGGGGGCACGGAGAAGAGGCCACAGACGCCCAACAGCCCCATCCCCCTCACCACAAATGCCCACTTACTTGCATTACTCCACTTCATCGCTGGTGCGTGTGTTAATATCATCCAAGGCAGCACGTGTCACTGAAGGCTGGCTGAGGGAAGGATCCAAGGAGGTGCGTGGCTGGCAGGCAGGCAGGCACAAGAGCAGAAAGAGGCTGGCTTGCTGGCTGCCCCTCCCTTTTATTTCCCTCTAGCCTGCCATGATTCGTCAATCGTCGGTCACGTGAAGAGGAGTGAGAGGCAGGGGACTCGGTGCAGACAGCTTCGGAAATGACGAAAATTACAGAATGGCAGTGGTGCAGCCGCGGCAGTAAACCCAAGATTTGAAAACTCATGAAAAAGGTAATTTTTGTGCGCTCCTTTAAAAGTTGTGTGCGCTTGCTCGGCGAGGTGTGTGCGCGCGCACACGCGCACAGCTTAGAGGGAACAGTGATGACAAGGCTGCATACTTTCCCCCTCCCTATTTAATTTATATGCAGAACAAATCATCAGAGATGCAGGATTGTATGAAGACAACAGAGGTTTGAAGATTGGTGGAAGACTCATCAACAACCTTCGTTATGCTGATGATACCACATTACTGGCTGAAAGTAAAGATGATCTGAAACATTTGCTTCTCACGATCAAGGAACATAGTCTTAAAATGGGCCTGCACCTTTATGTAAAGAAAACAAAGATCATGACAACTGGCAAAATCAATAAGTTCATCGTTGAAGAAATTAAAATCGTGAACAACTTTAACCTAGTTGGATCAACTATCAATAAAGAAGCAACTATCAATAAACAAGCAGTCAAGAAATCCGACGACACATTGCTTTTGGCAGAATGGCTAAGAAAGACCTAGACAAGATTCTCAAGATCAGAATTTTCTCTCTCCATACAAAGGTTTGACTCGTTCAAGCCATGGTAGTTTCAATAACAACATATGGATGTGAAAACTGGACAGTGAAAAAGATAAACAGGAAGAGAATTGATGCCTTTGAATTATGGTGCTGGTGGCGAACACTGTGTATACCATGGACTGCCCAAAGAATAAACCAGTCAGTACTAGAGGAGATCAAACCTAAGCTTTCTTTAGAAGCTCAGATGACAAGACTTTGACTTTCATACTTTGACACATCATGTGAAGAGAGAGATCATTAGAGAAAGACATTATGCTTGGCGAGATAGAAGGTCAACACAAAAGAGGAAAGCCAGCAATGAGATGGATTGATACAATAATAGCAGCTATGGGTACCACTCTGTCAACAATGAGCTGACTGATGAAGACTGAACACAATTTAGGACAACTATCCAGAGGGTCGCCATGAGTCAACACCAATTCGAAGGCACTTAACAACAACAACAACAATGAAACCATTTCCATTTATTTTGTGTTTTTATCATCCCCCTACCCTCTCTCTTCCTATCCACCCTCCCATCCTTCATCTCCTTCTACTCGGATTACTCAATCTCTGGTGTCTCCCATCCCCCCCCCCACCCCTTAATGTACCTTTCCTAACATCTCCTAAGTCCAGAGTATATAAGCATCTACCTGTCCTACATTCCAGCCTGTGGAGTTCCTTACACAGTGCCGGATTGGTCCTAGCTTCGAGCCGGCTATGCAACATACTTTCCCTCCCCCCCTACCTCTCCCTTCTTTACCCCTGCCTCTTCCATGGATGGGTGCCCCCAAATACCCTGCAAGCCTCTCGTAGATCGTTTAGAATATTACTTCAACTGTGTGTGGGTAATAGCTGGATATAATCATCCCAAACCGCATGAAATTGGGGCAGACGTCTACACACTGCCACCGCCCATAACTTGTCTATCTGCAGATGTTGGTGTAGAGCATTTCGCCATTGCCAGTAACTGGGAATTTCGAGCCCTGAAAAATTATGCATGTCGCAAAAGCCCAGGAGAGACAAAGCCTGCATCGCCTACCCTGCCCAGCAATATCCACTCCCTCCATCACATGCAATAGGGCCATTTGTGGTGAGCCTCCATTGATGAAAAAGCACTCCTTCAATAAATTTATGTACTTCTTGCCAATATTCCTGAACCCTTGGGCATGACCAAAGCAGGTGGACTAGTGGGGCCCCCTCCTCATTACATCTGGGACAATTGAGTCATCCCCCATATCCCATGGCACGTAGATGACCGGGGGAGATGTATGCATGTCAGATTACACGATATTGCATGTCCTGAAGAGAACTATGGCTGTGAAGCATGGAATTTGACTAATTAACTTCCATATATCTTCACTAGTCAAGAAAGTGCTAAGATCTGCATTCCAAACCTCCGTTAGGCGATGGCAAGTCATCTTGGATTTACTAGTGGCGAATGAGGATTGTACCTGAGAGAGTTATTCTGCCCGAGGCTTCAGACAAGAAAAACTTCCTCTAAGTCCATACAGAAGCCACTGAGTAGGTTTCTGGCCTCGAGGCAGCCTATATAACTGCAAATCTGATAATAAGGGAAAAGATCTCTCACGGTTAGGCCAAACTGTGTACTGAGTGTCGCGAAGGGCAAGAGTGTGCTGCCTTCCGTAAGGACTTGTTCAACATATTGGAGGCCCACGCATCACCAGTGTTGAAAGCAAGCTGAGGTGATCCCTGGAGTGAAATCCATATTCCCTTGGAGTGGTAAGTATACAGTTTGTGTATGTGAGTGGTGTAGATGTGTGCAGATTCATTTCCACACGGCACATAGTCGTAATAAGAGGGCAATGTCGCATGGAAGTTGGCAGCCTATTCCTGGCTGTGTATTGTATATACCAGAGATGCAGGGGAGTCATCAGGGCTCTCTCACATGTCGGTATGGTATAGTCTGCGTCTCAAAGAGCCAATCTTTTAAATGATGCAACAACATGACAAATTATATGCCCGAATGTCAGGAATGCTCATCCCGCCCCGTTGCCAGGAACATTTGAATGTTGAAATGGCAATCTGCACCCTATGTCCCGACAAAAGAAACGGGATTAAAGCTGATCTAGTTTACTGAGATCCCTGCGTGAGAGCCATAGCGGGATCATTTGGAACATATTTATTTATTTATTTATTTACATTCTCTTATATACCGCGCTATTCTGCATCAGTGCGGTTTACATTGAACAAACTGAAATTACATTGAACAGGGCATTATAACTTGGAGATAACTATTTTACAGGGAACATGGGCTATGGAGGGTTAAGTGGCTTGCCCAAGACCAATGTAACACCTTTGTAACATATATACCACCATGGAAAGAGTACCATCTTGAATAAGGCTATTCATTCTGTAAATAGTTCCCATGCATGCCCCCTCTCCCAATGTTTTATGTAAAAGATGAAATGTTGATCTGTAAACCGCTTTGATTATAAGAGAAGGCGGTATAGAAAACCTACTAAATAAATAAAAATAAATAAATAAAGCAAGAGGGGAAGATCTCGCCATTTCACTAGTTGTTACTCCATGTTGGTCAAGAAAGGTGTTACATTGAATCAGTACAGATTTTCTGGAGCTGCGGGCTGTATCACTCCCAAGCATCGAAAGAAACCAGTAGCCCATCTAAGTGGAAACCCATCTGCCCAAGAAGCACATTGAGAATCACTACTGGGTAATGCCTCAGATTTATCTAGATTAAGTTTGTATCACAAAATACTCCCAAAGTTTGCAAACTCGTTTAAGAAAGCTGGAAGGAAGCTCTTTGGGGACGTGAGGCAAACCAGATGATCATCTGCATAGGCTGAGAGTTTGAATTCATGACTCCATACGCACCCCTTGTATCTATGGATTCTGCCAGATTTGTGATAATAACAGCTCCAGTGATAATATAAATAACAGGGGGGAGAGAGAACATACCTGACATGTATCCTGACCCAATGGAAATCTGATTGTGGAATTGCCATTAATCAACACCCGTGCCCAAGGTTCGTCATATAGAGCATGCCCAGCGTGGAGAAAAGGGCCTTCAAAACTGAATGGTTCCAATTTCATGAACATATATTTCCAGCCCACTCTATTGAAAGCTTTCTCTGCATCAAAGCTGATGAGTAATGATGGGTTACTTGCTGCTTTGCAATGAGTCAGAGCCGCCAGTATTTGGCGAACGTTACCCACCGCCTGACGTCCCTTGACAAATCCTACTTGAGTGGGGTGAATCAAACAGGGGATTATTTCTGACAGTCATAGTGCCAATACCTTTGCCATAATCTTAAGGTCAACAAATAGTTAAAAAACCAACCAGAATCCAAAATAGAAATACCCCAAAAAAAGATCCTGACAAGGAAAGACCCCTATAATATTAAATTCTTTTTGTCGGAGAAAGTCAACAAAGTGAGCGGAGTGTTTACCGCACACCACCGTGACTGTTCCTTTTTATTAATTAAATTAAGAATGCGGTACTTAGCTCAAAGGAACTTCTCAAATAACAGTAGAAAGTGCCAGTGCATAAGGTCGGCGACGTGCCACACGTTTCAGGTTAAACAAACTTGAATTTTGAACCCTGCTTCAGGCCATCTCTCGCTGGCAACACCGTAGAAACTCCATAGTGTCTCAATGAGACGCTTTCAGAATGAGTTAAAAGAGAGAGGAGGTACTCTTATGCTTCAGCGTCTGACGTCACTAATTAGTGACGCTGAAGCATAAGAGTACCTCCTCTGAAAGCGGCTCATTGAGACACTATGGAGTTTCTACGGTGTTGCCAGCGAGAGATGGCCTGAAGCAGGGTTCAAAATTCAAGTTTGTTTAACCCGAAACGTGTGGCACGTCGCCGACCTTATGCACTGGCACTTTCTACTGTTATTTGAGAAGTTCCTTTGAGCTAAGTACCGCATTCTTAATTTAATTAATAAAAAGGAGCAGTCACGGTGGTGTGCGGTAAACACTCCGCTCACTTTGTTGACTTTCTCCGACAAAAAGAATTTAATATCATAGGGGTCTTTCCTTGTCAGGATCTTTTTTTGGGGTATAATCTTAAGGTCAACATTTAATAAGGAGATGGGGCGGTAGGAGCTCGGAAGAAGTGGGTCTCACCCTGGCTTATGAATGACAGTGATCAATTCCTTGTTATTGGAGTATGGGAATGACTGAAGCGTCATTAATTGTTGATACATGTTATGAGGGGTAAACATACTTTGTCAATGAGTATTTGATAGAATTTCGCACTGAACCTATCTGGGCCAGGTGCCTTAGGTGCGTGCAGGCCCCGAATCATTTTCTGAATCTCAGCAGGAGTGAATGGTATGTTTAATTGGTCCGGTTAGAAACATAGAAATATGACGACAGAAAAAGACCACATGGCCTATCTAGTCTGTCCTTCCATATCAACACTACAACAGTCCCCTTTTTACCTTTAGAGATCCTCTGTGTTTGTCCCATGCTTTTTTAAATTCAGTTACTGTCCTCATCTCTACCACTTCCACTGGGAGACTATTCCACGGATCCACTACTCTTTCCATAAAGAAATATTTCCGCATATCACTCCTGAATCTATCTCCCTTAACCCTCATCCCATGTCCCCTCGTAGCAGAACTTGCTTTCAATTGAAAGAGGCTCTCTCCCTGAACATTTATGCCACAGAGGTATTTAAACATCTCAATCATATCACCTCTATCCCGCCTTTCCTCTAAGGTGTACATATTAAGATCCTTCAGTCTGTCCTCATATGCTTCATAATGAAGACCAACTAATCATTTTAGTAGCCACCCTCTGCACCGACTCCATCTTGTTCACATCCTTTTGAAGGTGCGGTCTCCAGAATTGCACACTATACTCCAAATGAGGTCGCACCAAAGACTTATACAGAGGCATTATCACCTCCTTTTTTCTGCTAGCCATTCCTCTCCGTATGCACCCAAACATCCTTCTAGCTTTTGCCGTTGCCTTTTCTACCTGTTTAGCTACTTTAAGATCATCAGACACAACCACGCCTAGGTCCCGCTCTTCTTTAGTGGACAAAAGTACTTCACCCCCTATACTATATTGCTCCCTTGGATTGCTGCAGCCCAATGCATGACCTTACATTTTTTAACATTAAATCCCAGCTGCCAAATTCTAGACCATTCTTCAA
Source organism: Ichthyophis bannanicus (assembly GCA_033557465.1). Classification (NCBI taxonomy): domain Eukaryota; kingdom Metazoa; phylum Chordata; class Amphibia; order Gymnophiona; family Ichthyophiidae; genus Ichthyophis; species Ichthyophis bannanicus. Next base: position 190,325,687 of record CM066031.1, on the reverse strand, counting down.
GCTTAGCTAGATCCCTCCTCATGTTATCTACCCCTTCCTGGGTGTCTATTGCAGATTTTGGTATCATCCGCAAAGAGGCAAACCTTACCTGAAAGCCCTTCCGCTATATCACTAACAAAGATGTTAAAAAGAATCGGACCAAGGACAGATCCCTGGGGCACACCACTGATAACATCCTTCTCCTCAGAGTGAGCTCCATTTACTTGTACTCTTTGTCGCCTCCCACCCAACCAATTTCTAACCCAAGCAGTAACTTTAGGGTCCATCCCTAGGGTGCTCAGTTTGTTTATAAGTCGCCTGTGAGGAACAGTGTCAAAGGCTTTACTGAAATCTAAATACACCACATCTAGGGCCCCCCCTCGGTCCAACTCCCTGGTCACCCAGTCAAAGAAATCAATCAGATTTGTCTGACAAATGTTGAGTCTAGGCGGGGGAGATCACAGTTCTGCAAGTAATGGCAAGCGTCTTGGTTATCACTGTCCTCTGCTGAATAGAGGGTATGATAATATGCCAAGAATGCTTGTTCAACCGCCTCTTGTGAGGTTTTTATTGTCCCATCTGCGTTTTTTATGGCCGCTAGAGTTTCGGTCCCCCCTGTGGTCTTCATCAACAAGGACAGAAGTCTACTTTGATGATTTCCAAAGTGATAAAATTTGTATTTATAGTATTACATCAAACATTTTGCCCTAGCATGAAGTACGGTATTTAATTGGCTTTGAAGTGCCAAATATGCTGAGCGATTCTCACTAGTGTCTTGGTGTCCCAATTTCCTCCACTCTACTATTTTCTGATTCTGGTCTTTCCTGGGCTTACTCACGAAGCCTATCACTATACCACGTAAATATGCCTTCACGGTTTCCCAAAACAAGCATGGGTTGTCTTGGTGTTGCGCATTCGTTTCTGCGAAATGATCCCAGTGCTGTCTCAGATACTGAAGAAAGTTCGCATCTCCCTTCAAATAAAAAGGGAAACGCCAGCTCCATTTTCCATATTTCTCGAGGGCCAGTTGGAGATCTAACCATACCATTGCATGGTCAGAGATCTGGATATTGCCAATCTGGGCTTCGTCTATCCTGTTCAACAACTGCGGTGAGATAAAAAAATAATCCAGTCTGGACTACGTGCCATGAGCCCTGGACAAATGTGTGTAATCATATTCGCTGGGATGTAGTGTTCGCCAAGTATCCAGTACGTCTATAGTGTCACATATCGTCGTTAATCGGGGTTGGTGTTGAGAGTCGCCTTGCCTCTGCCCTAGGGTCTGATCAATTGTCAGGTCTAACAGACAATTGTATTCTCTTCCCAAAATCACCTCACGGTCAGCCACTTGTAATAAGTTTTGCACCAATTTGTCAAAGAATCTACTTTCATATCGATTAGGAGCAAATACATTACCTAAGCAGATAGGGACTCCTTGTAACTGTCCACACACGAAGATGCTACAACCCTCTGACCATTTTATTATCCATTCCAATTGAAAATTGACCCCTTTCCTGATCAAGATTACTACCCCTGTTTGTTTCTTCATTGCAGATGCTCTGTAGCCCTCCCCCACTCACATTGCCTCAAATTAATATGTTCAATATCAGTCATGTGTGTCTCCTGGAGAAAGGCAACATTGACTTGTTTGTCGTGAATTGCCCTGAGCACCTTGTGTCGTTTTATCGGGCTCCCAAACCCGCAGACATTCCAAGTGAGAAGGCAGATCTTTCTACCACTCAGGGAACTATAGTGATAGTACACATAGTTCCCATAAGAACAAAGTCTATTGAGGATGGCCTCCCAGCCTAGGCCATCTCCCACTTGCCTTAGTGGGGTCCCATCCACGGAAGAGGACTCCTTGTCTACCTTACCTGAGCGTTTCACATTTTCCCCTTGAGGTGAGGGAAACCACCATACCCTATTGATGATGTTTTGCTGTGCCCTTCCAACCCCCTCCCTATGTCCTTCCCCTCCCAGCCTTCTGTCCCCTTTTCCAACCTCTGCTCGCCAGGAGCCCAGCAGTCCAGTTTGGCATTCAGTTCCACCCTATACCCTAGTCTGTATTCCAATATCCTTCATAGTGTACCGTTTTCATCCTCTCCTAAATTGCCCGTGGCCACTCTACCAGCTACCCCCATGGGAACCCCCCCAGGCGGGCTCTCGGCCCCCCCCCCTCATCATGCCACCAGCCCATAATGAGCCCCCCCAGCTAGGGGAACCAGTTAACCACAATCCTGTAGCCAAACAGCCTCGCTGCAGATCCAATTCTTTAGCTGCCTCTTAGTAACCATACTACCCTATAGATAGCAAGTGCTATCTTTCCTTGTGTGTCCCATCCTCCCTCCACTGCTTCCCCAGTGTCTACCCTCATCGCCTGTGTACATGCGAACGTGCTGGCTCACTTAGATATACATTTAAATGAATATTTACTTCATTATTACATTAAGGTCTTAAAATCTTTATGAGGAAATGCTTCTCCACAAACTAAAAATCCAAGCACCCTAAGGGGGCGAGGCTTGACTACTTTGTATATGTGCCTAAGTGTGGAAAACACAGCCTTCCATACTAGGCAGTCTGGTAGTCACAATGCTCCAAGTTAAACCCAGTTCTGGTGGACAAAGTCTAAATCGAGAGCAGTGTGTCATAAACAACATGAGGCCGCCAGCCATGAAGCCCAATGCTAAATGCGTAGGCGATTGCATTAGACATGCTGCCATTTTACTGCGCCATGTATGCAACCCGCCCTATGGTGTCAGTGGGCTCAATTTGTTAACATCTATGAAAAGAGCTCCTCACACATCTCATGAAACAACTAACAAGTTTTCTCATTAAGTATAAAAATTTCTATGAGTACAACAAAATAATTTGTTAACCGTAAAACATCTAACAATAGGGGATCGATGGGATTACACCCCACCAACCAAACAATACAAACATTGGTGAGCATTATCCTTCTTCCCCAGCCCTTAGCACTTACATGGGAGATGGGAGAAAGAAAAAATAAACGGAGAAACAAGAAAAGGAAGGGGAGGCCCTGTAGGGGGCGGTTGACTTTCACCGGTCCCCCTTTGCCGGGAGAAAGGAGGGAGCACCCAAACATATATTTATATGCCCATTGCTAATGTAGTTGGGCCATGATGAAAACCATCACTTAAGCTTTTTTTTTTGGCCCCTGTGACTCCTACATTGTTTTCACCAGTCTGGATGCAGACACAGCACTCAGACAGCTTATGCGATTGTTTTCCCCAGTTCCTAAATATCTGCGTAGGAGTGTACACCTTATATACATTGCCCTGTTTGTTACCACTGGTCTGCTTCCTCAGGATCTGAAATCCGAATTCAATTTGTCCAAGAATACTTGGGCCTCCTGTGGCATTGTCAAGTACTTTGATTGCCCCCGATAATCCATTCGCAGTCTGGTGGGGTAGATTAAGGAGAAGCACAAGCCTTTGCTCACAAGCTGTCCACACAAATTTGAGAAAGCACGGTGTTTCTGGCTCACTAGCGCTGACTAGTCCTGGAACACCAGGATATGGGCCGAATTTTCATGTTGGTCTCGGCAGCCATGGGCCGCCCAGAGAACAGCCTCTTTCTGGCAGAATTCCAAAAAGCATAAGGAGCAGCAAGGTAGAAGGATCAAAGTCTGGAGTTGACAGTAGAATAGAAGGACACAGATAGAAGGGATCTGCCAGAAGAACAGAGTTCCTGAAGAGGGGTGTAGGGAGAGACAATAGACCGAGGAAAGGTAGTGAGGAGCAACAGGATGAGTGAATTTATAGGTCAGTAGGAGAAGTTTGAACTGGATATGGAAATGATTAGGAAGCCAGTGAAGTGACTTGAGAAGAGGTTTTATATGAGCATATTGAGGCTGGCAGATTAGCTGCGCAGCTGAGTTTTGCACAGACTGAAGGGGAGAGAGATGATTCAGAGGGAGACCATCAAGGAAGAGGTTGCAATAGTCTAGACAGGAGGTGATTAAAGAGTGGATAGATGTCTTAGTGTGTGTAGAAAGGAAGAGAATAATTTTGCCGATGTTATAAAGAAGCAACAGGTTTTAGCTGTCTGTTGGATGTGTGCAGAGAGAGTAGAGTCAAAGATGACACCAGGGTTGTGAACTGAGGAAACAGGGAAGAGTGTAGTGTTATCCACAGAAATAGGAAGGGGAAGAAGGGGTGAGGTGAGTTTAGGGGGAAAGATAAGGAGCTCAGTTTTGGCCATGGTCAGTTTCAGACAGCAGTGAGACATCCAGGGAGCAATGTCAGATAAGCAGGTAAAGATCCAGACCTGAATTCCTGGAGAGATTTCAGGCACAGAAAGGTAGACCTGAGAGTTGTTATCATAAAAATGGTGCTGAAAACCATGGGAGGAAATAAACGCACCAAGGCAGCACCGAACCTAACCTTGTGCAAGCAGTGTGACTACAGGGCACAAAGAAATAGAGACGCATTTCAGACTGCTGGACTCGGCTCCCTCCACGCTGCCTGCCCTTGCCCCGCTGACACTTTTTATGTTTCCTTGGTGGTGGCGGCAGCGGAGCAGACATCCAATTCTAAAAAAAACCCACACTGGTCTTTTCGACTCCGCGCTTGTATGCAGGACTGTTCCCTCCCTCCTCTAACCCACATTTGAAGGCTGGTCGGGTCCCTCCCTTCTCTGATGAGAGCATACGTCAGAGGGAGAGATCAACCCTGCATGCAAGCATGGAATCAGAAAGACCCACATGTTTATTTTTTAGAATTGGATGTCCACTCCACTGCTGCCAGCACCACTACTGCCACCACAGAAACACAAAAATCGGTGGTGGGGCAAGGGAGGCAGCGCGGGGAGCCAACTGGACATAGAGGTGTGGGGTAAGGCAAGATGGGGAGATTCTGGGCATGAGGCAAATGGCAAACCTGTGATGGGGGGGCGCCAGATGTGCAAGTTGCACAGGGTGCATTTATGACTTGGTAAGGCCTTGCACCAAGGGACCAAGTGTAGAGAGAGAAAAGGAAAGGTCCCAAGACAGAGCCCTGAGGTTGTTGTTGTTAAGTGCCGTCGAGTCGGTGTTGACTCATGGCGACCCTCTGCATAGTTGTCCTAAATTGTGTTCGGTCTTCAGTCAGGCAGCTCATTGTTGACAGATTGGTACCCGTAGCTGCTGTTATTGTATCGATCCATCTCATTGCTGGCCTTCCTCTTTTGCGTTGACCTTCTATCTTGCCAAGCATGATGTCTTTCTCTAATGATCTCTCTCTTTGCATGTTGTCTCCAAAGTATGAAAGTCGAAGTCTTGTCATCTCAGCTTCCAAAGAAAGCTTAGGTTTGATTTCCTCTAGTACAGACAGGTTTGTTCTTCGGGTAGTCCATGGTATACACAGTATTCGCCACCAGCATCAATTTTCTTCCTGTATATCTTTTTCACTGTCCAGCTTTCACATCCATATGATGTTATTGAAAATACCATGGCTTGAACAAGTCGAATCTTTGTATGGAGAGAGACGTCTCTGCTCTTGAGAATCTTGTCTAGGTCTTTCATAGCCATTCTGTCAAGAGCAATAGTACTTTCAGTTCGATTGCCACATGTCCGTCGACCAACAAACTACAAAGCAAGCGACACTCTGCTATATGGTACTCATCTGAGCTGAAGGCCTCGCGCACAACCCTAAGGAAACTTGAAAGACGATGGCGACACTCACACTCTGAAGTTGACAGAGCTGTATATATCCAACATCTCACATCTCATCGCATGGCAGTTACTGAATCAATGAGACGTCACCATGCAGTCACTTTAAAAAGATCTCTGAACAAACCTCATGACCTGTTTGCCATAGTTAAGCGTTTGATAAATGAACCTGCCTCACAACTTAAATATGAAATCCACCCTCAAATATTTGCTAACTATCTACAATCCAAACTCTGCCAAATTGACAATAACTCGGCTCCTAACATAGTTCCAGTTCCAGTAGATCAAACTCTACTCGCTATCTTCTCAATACCATCTAAACGACAAATCGAAGACACCATTGCTTGCATAAACATGACCACCGCTCATACTGATCCTTGCCCTGCGTTCTGGATCAAAGATCTACGAGCTGATCTCAGTCCCATCATATCCAGACTCATGATTCAATCATTTACAACAGGAACTTTCCCTCGTACCCTTAAGCAAACATCCATAAGGCCATTACTAAAAAACAACAAACTTGACCCTCTTAAACCAGAATCATATAGACCTATTTCAAGTATTCCATTACTAGCAAAAATTTTGGAAAAAGAAGTACAAAAACAAATTCAGGATCATATAGATCTTAACGCCCCACTGGACTCATGCCAGCACGGTTTCAGAGAATTCCACGGTGTGGAAACGCTTCTAACTACTCTGTTCAGCAGCTTATTATCAGGAATTGATAACATCCGCCAAGGGTTCGTCCTTGTTTTTCTTGATATCGCAGCCGCTTTTGATTCTGTTAGCCATGAACTCCTCAAAGGGAAGGGAATTACTGATAAAGCACTTGAGTGGTGTAGATCCTACCTTTCTGACAGATGGCAACAAGTACGATCCAACGATACTTCATCAGATCAGTTTCATCAAAAACAAGGGGTCCCTCAAGGCTCATCCCTTTCCGCCCTTTTGTTTAATATATACATGCAGCCTATCTGTAACCTGATTCGATCCTTTAGAGTTAACTGCATGATATACGCGGATGATGTACTTTTATATTTTCCTTTTACAACTGAGAACCCTGATCTCAATCCATTAACTAACTGCATAAATGAAGTATCCAACTGGCTACAATCCCAAAATCTAAGGATCCAACACAAGAAAACGGAGGTGTTATTTATTACACGTAACCAAAATTTCACTGCTCCATCCTTTTTGAAAGTGAATGATGCTAACCTCCAGACCAAGACCACCATCAGATACCTCGGTGTCACTTTAGACCAGAAATTAGATATGAAAGCACATATTAGTAATATTGTAAGAGCAGTATATCACAAAATACGCTCCCTTAGACACCTTCGATCCTTGCTAGAGCCAGACGATTTTAGAACCATCTATCAGGCGCTAATCATACCTCATTTTGATTATGCGAACTCAATTTTACAAGGTCTTCCACAAACCACCTTACACCCACTTCAAATGGCTATGAATGCTGCAGCTAGAGTCCTTCATGGAGCTTCCCGGAAAGACCATATCTCACCTATTCTAAAACATCTTCATTGGCTCCCAATTCAAAGTAGACTCACTTTCAAAATTTTACTAATTACATTCAAAGCCTTCAAAGAACTCTCATCTTCATCAATATCAGACTTGATCCAAACACCACCCCTCAATAGAGACAGAAGGTCAGTAACACTCAATACTCTGTTAGTCCCTAAATCAATATCACAGTGTACCAAAACTACTTCAGACAGGGCCTTTTTATTCTGTGCACCAAGGTGTTGGAATAGCCTCCCTCAAAACATCCGAGCAATACCAGACCTTTTGCAGTTTCGCAAAGCTTTGAAACACTACCTCTTCCTTTTATCTTATCCAGTAAACAATAAAGACATCTCAACCAACCCACAGACCTTCCACTCATACACATACAATACAGATACCCCACAGACCACATACACACAAAACTGAAGCCATGATGATATTATGACTATGTTTATTAATTATATACCCTGTTATCCGAGTTATATTCTCCTGTTTTCTGTAAACACAAAGTACTGTTGAATTGTGTATCTCACTGTTTTTTGTGAACCACGCTGATGCCTAATAGTGCGGTATATAAGAGTCTATAAATAAATAAAATAAATAAAAATAAAATGTGTCGTCGGATTTCTTGACTGCTTGTTGCTTCTTTATTGATAGTTGATCCAAGTAGGTTAAAGTTGTTCACAATTTCAATTTCTTCTCCTTTAATGATGGACCTGTTGATTTTTCCAGTTGTCATGATCTTTGTCTTCTTTACATTAAGGTGCAGGCCCATTTTGAGACTATGTTCTTTGATCGTGAGAAGCAAACGTTTCAGATCATCTTCAGTTTCAGCCAGTAATGTGGTATCATCAGCAAAGCAAAGGTTGTTGATCAGTCTTCCACCAATCTTCACACCTCTGTCGTCTTCATTCAATCCTGCTTCTCTGATGATTTGTTCTGCATATAAATTAAACAGGTAGGGAGAAAGTATGCAGCCTTATCTTACACCTTTGTTTATTTTAAACCATTCTGTTTCTCCTTGTTCCGTTTGAACTGTTGCTTCTTGATCAATATACAGATTGTGCAAGAGAACGATCTGTTCTGGTATACTCATGCTTCTTAATGTGGCCCAGAGTTTCTCATCGTTTACATAGTCAAAAGCCTTGCTATAGTCGATAAAGCACAAATACATATCCTTTTGGTATTCTTTAATCTTTTCAACGATCCATCTCACATCCGTTACGATGTCTCTCGTTCCTCGCCCTTTCCTGAACTCTGCTTGCACTTCAGGTAGTTCTTCTTCCAGGTATGGTTGTAGTCTCTGTTGAATAATCTTCAGTAGAATCTTGCTGGCATGTGGGATCAGAGCGATTGTACAATAATTGCCACAGTCAGTTGGATCACCTTTCTTTAGTATTGGTATAAACACAGATCTTTTCCAGTCAGTCGGCCATGATGTTGTCTTCCAAATTTCTTGGCAGAGCCTTGTAAGTATGGTAACAGCTGCATCAGATTGCTGTAATACGTCTATGGGAATGCCATCAATGCCTGGTGCTTTGTTCTTTGATAAGGCTTTCAATGCTGCTTCAACTTTTATTTATTTATTTATTTATTACAAGTTCTTATATACCGCACTATTCGGCATCAGCGCGGTTTACATTATAACATAAAGACCATAACAACAAGCTGTTTGGTTTACATCGAACAGGAGTACAAACTTGGAGAACCGGGGTAAACTATATACATGAGATAATTACATAGAAAAGAATAGAGTCTTAATAATATCAAGAACGGCATGGTGTGTTCATGAGTGGGTCACTTCCTCTGGTTCAATTGCTGGTAGGGTAGTATTGAAGGAAGAGGTGGTATTTGAGTGCCTTCCTGAACTGGAGTAGGTCAGTAATGGTTATCACCAATGGTTCCGGATCATATGGTACAGGTTGAAATTTATTTATTTATTTAGACAGTTTTGTATACCGCCTTATCCTTCAAATGGCTGTTGGTCCACTTGATCTTTATCATATAAAAGCTCTGTATATTCTTTCCACCTTTTCTTGATCTTCTCAGCATCATTCAACATAGAACCTTGAGTATCTTGTAATATTCCAATATGAGGCTGGAATTTTTTCTTTAACTCTTGTAGCTTTAGGAAAGCCAATCTTGTTCTTCCTCTAATAGTTTCTGCTTCTATTTCCTTGCATGTGTCATTGTAGTGCTTTTCCTTGTCCTGTCTTGCTGCAAGTTGGAAATCTCTGTTGAGTTCTGCGATTGTCTTTCTTTCTCCTCTGGCTTTAGCTTCTCTGCGTTTCTGGGCAATTTTCAATTTCTTCAGTCATCCATTTTGTCCGGTTTTGCTTTTACACCTTTTGTAGAGACTTCTCGCTTTCTTCCAACACAAACCTCTTGATGTCATTCCATAACTCTTCTGGAGCTCTGTCATTTGTATCTAAAGCAGCAAATCGATTTTGCAGGCAGTCTATAAATTCCAGTGTTATATTCTCAAGGTCATATTTTGCTGCATTCATGAGTGGTTTGCTCTTTTTCAACTTTAGCTTGAGTTTGCATACTAGGAGTGGCCTAGTGGTTGGGGCAAGGTACTTCAGGCCGGAAGGTCAGAGGTTCAAATCCCACTAGAGGACAGCAACCTTGGGCCGGAAGGACTAGGGTTTCTAGTCCCACAGGTGCTCCTTGTGGTCTTGGGCAAGCCACTTAACCCTCCATAGCCCATGTTCCCTGTAAAATAGTTATCTCCAAGTTATAATGCCCTGTTCAATGTAATTTCAGTTTGTTCAATGTAAACCGCACTGATGCAGAATAGCGCGGTATATAAGAGAATGTAAATAAATAAATAAAATATTAGTTGATGATCTGTACCACAGTCAGCTCCAGGTTGTCTCTTTGTTGATGTTATAGAGCTTTTCCATCGTTGACTTCTACAGATGTAGTCAATTTGATTTTTATACAATCCATTGGGCGAAGTCCTGAGGTACACCAACTAAGAGGGGGATGGTGGTAGAAGAGGAACTACCAGAACAGATACTAAAAATGCGATGGGAGAGATAAGTAGAAAACCAGGACAGAACAGAGTCCCTAAAGCCAAGCGAGGACAGGGTATCAAGGCGAAGGTGGTGATCAACAGTGTCAAAGGCAGCAGGGAGGTCAAAAAGGATGAGAAATGAGAAGAGGCCTTTAGATTTGACGAGGAACAAGTCACTGGAGACTTTGGCAAGAGCCCTTTCTGTGGATTGTAGAGAACGAAAGTCAGATTGCAGTGGGTCCAGGTCTTGAGAGGAAAGTCAAGACTGCAGCAGTGAACTACTCATTCAAGTAGTTTTGAAGCAAAGGGGAAGACAGAGATAGGTCAATAACTGGAAGGACAGGTAAGATCTAGTGAAGGCTTTTTGAGGAGAGGTGTAACCACAGTATGTTTGAAGGCCACAGGAATAGTTGCAGTGAAAGTGATAGGTTAAGGATATGAGAGATGGAAGGGATGACGGCAGAAGAGATAATCTCTTATCTCGGCTGTACATGGAAAACACAGACCAACATCTTGAAATAGGATACTTCAAGATTTGAAACAAATATGCAGACAAATATTGACACGGAAACCCCCCAAAACAGACCCTGAGCGGGACAGGGAGCAGGAGGCAGGAAACCCCTCCTGTTCCCCATTGTAAGGCCAATCAGGGCCTGACGCGGAAGCTTCAAATTCAACGTGCCTCCCGGCATGCCCGACATCTTCCACCGGCCCCAGCCCTCTTCCAGAGCCCCGATCGGCATCAGGTCAGGGAGCAGGAGGCAGGAAACCCCTCCTGTTCCCCATCACAAAGCCAATCAGGGCCCAACGCAGGAGCTTCAAATTCAATGCGCATCCCAGCACGCCTGCGTCTGAAGGTCTCGTCAGAGGACCCTTTGGCGTGGCCCTTAGGTGGGGAACGTAGGCGAGAAAGCCCTCCTCCTCCAACATCATAGGCTCACAGCAGTGCCTCGTATTACCATCTGATCTTCACCTCAGACGCCGTCTTTGGCTCCTAACTCTCCCACCCATCGTATTCACAATGTCGGGGCATCTTGGATTCGTATTGCACCTCCTCTGCCTAGCCCAAATCATATCATGGGCAGACTCATTCACACAGATCCAATGCCTGGTACCCAACGTGCAAACCCCAGGATGCAGAAGCTATTATTACTCCCCCCCACCCTGGCAGACCTTATCTGTCTGCAAACCAGCGCAGGTTGATGCACATAACCTGTCTACCAATGGAAGAAACTAAAAAACGCAAATTACCACACCAAGAGAACCTAAACTGCATGCTAATAAATACCCGATCCATCCGCAATAAGTGGGCAGTTCTCACTGACTTTTACATCAACCGAAATTTGGACCTGCTCCTTGTCACTGAAACCTGGTTATCTGACTCGGACTCGGACACAGTCATTACCAACCAGCTAAGACCCCCAAGGCTATGACCTCTTTAACTGTCCTAGAATGAACTGATGAAGCGGTGGTGTCCTCATTTTAGCCAGAAGCAACCTCCAATTCCAGTGTACCCTAGCCCAGAGTACAACCAATCTTGACTACATCCTAATCTCAAATAAGACATTAGCAATCGGTCTCCTCTACCGTCTTCCATCATCAAAGACCAATGAATTGGCAACAATCCTCGACATGGCATGCAACCATAATACTCAACAAAAAAGGCTCTGGCTCTTAGGGGATTTTAACCTCCCTTCTCTCCCTGCCAAGCACTCTGCAACATTCCTTGATGCAATGAATACACTGGCCTACCATCAACTCATCCACACCCCCACACACGTCGGATTTAACATCCTGGACCTTATCTTCACTCCGCTATCCCTCCACACCTTAAACAACCTAACATCACCAACCATGCTACCGTTTCCCTGGTCAGACCACAAGGCCATTCTCTTCAACATTCCACATGATAGAGAAAAGCGACATATTTCCCCATCTAACTCTCTTATCACCCGCCGCTTCAGATGCTTCGACAAAGAAATAGTCCTCAAAAACACCCTGCATGACCTCAACTCTGTGGAGGAGTAGCCTAGTGGTTGGGGCAAGGTACTTCAGGCCAGAAGGTCGGGGGTTTAAATCTCACTAGAGGACAGCAACCTTGGGCCGGAAGGACTGGGGTTTCTAGTCCCACAGATGCTCCTTGTGGTCTTGGGCAAGCCACTTAACCCTCCATAGCCCATGTTCCCTGTAAGTATTAGTGTATGTGTCTCATATCCCCGCGTGTTAAATGTATCCCCCAATTGTGTTGTGACTGCTTTGATTGAAGGATAAGGCGGTATACAAAAACTGTCTAAATAAATAAATAAACTCTGACACCGATGATCTGGTAAAACTAGTAGACATTTGGAATAAAAACCTCTCTAGAGCTGCACTCCTTCCACCCTCCACAAAACCCACCTTTAAGAATCACACTGCTGAACTACATGAATCCCTGGTGCACCTGATCCGTCTTTGCTGGTATCACTAAAGTCCAACTTCATAGACTACAACTCATACAAAACACTGCAGCTAGAATCATCTGTCACTCCTCCCGCTTTGATCACATTACCCCCCTATTGCTTCACCTTCACCCTTGCCCTCTAGGTGATGTAAAACTCTTCACATCAAGGAGGTTTCTCCAGAACCATGTGCCCATGAGGGAAGGGTTAGAACAGCCATTATAGTTGGCAATTTGATCATCAGGCATGTAGATAGCTGGATGGCTGGGGGCATGAGGATCGACTGGTAACATGCCTGCCTGTTGCAAAGGTAACGGACCTCATGTGACACCTAGACCAGGTTTTAGATAGTGCTGGGGAGGAGTCTGCTGTCTTGGTACATGTTGGTACCAATGACATAGTAACATACAGTAGTATTCCAAGCATCCACCATCCTCTCTGTGAAAAAGTACTTCCTGATGTTGCCCTTCAGTTTACCCCCTTGCAGCTTCATGTATGTCCTCTGGTTTTACAACTTCCTCATCTTTGAAAAAGGTGGGAGGGAGGTTCTGGAGGACAAATTTAGGCTTTTAGGTAGGAAGTTGCTGGACCCAAAAGGCAATTAGAGCTCTGGAGTCTCAAGGTATGGATGCAACAATGGTGTATAGAAGAGGGTTATGGGTTCGTTAGGAACTGGGCAACATTCTGGGGAAGAAAGGGGCTTTTCCAAAGGGATATGCTTCACCTTAACTGGAATGGAACCAGGCTGCGAGCATTAACCCTTAAAAGGAGCTAAAGCAGCTTTAAAACTAGATAATAGAGGAAAGTCAACAGTCACCCAAGAGCGCAGGGCTCAGCAGGATGCATCATTGAAGGATACTAGTAAAAGAGGGAAGTTAGGGCATCCTGACAGAAAGGTTCCAATAAAAATAAAAATAACCCAGATGCCCTTAAGTACAGAGCTGAAAGATTCCAAATGTCCCTATCAACTGATAAAATGAATAAAATACAACCTCTAAAATGCCTGTATGCAAATGCTAGAAGTTTAAAAAATAAGATGAGAGAGCTAAAATATATAGCATTAAATGAAAAGTTAGATATGATCAGAGACATGGTGGAAGGAGGACAACCAATGGGACATTGTAATATCTGGGTAAAAACTATATTGTAATGATAGTTTAGATCAAATTGTTGGAGGAGTTGCACTCTATGTTAGAGAGGCCATTGAGTCACATAGGATTAAAGTTTTGCATGAAACAAAATACACTATAGAATCTCTATGGATAGAAATCCCATGTAAAAAGGAGAAGGCAATGGCAGGGGGGGGGGGTGTACTACCGACTGACTGGGCAGAATGAATAGATGGATGATGAAATCCTAAGAGAAATCATGGAAGGTAATAAAATTTACAACACAGTAATAATGGGTGATTTCAATTACCCTAGTATCAACTGGGTTAGTGTCACTGCAGGACATGCTAGGGAGATAGTTTCTAGATGAAATAAATAACTGTTTCTTGGAACAGTTGGTTTATGAAACAAAAAGAGGGGAAACTATTTTGAACTTAGTCTTTAGTGGAACACAGGATCTGGTGTAAGAGATAGGGGTGTTAATGCCACCTGGCAATAGTGATCATAGCATGATCACATTTGATTTAATAAATAGAAGCAGGACGGAAAGGAAATCCACAGTATTACCTTTTAATTTTCAAAAAGGCGACTATGATAAACTGAGGGAAATGGTTAAGAAAAAACTAAAAGGAACAGCTGCAAAGATTAAAGATTTACATCATGGGCATTGTTTAAAAATACTATCTTGGAAGCCCAGATCATAAGTATTCCACACTTTAAAAAATAAAGTGGAAGGTAAGTCAAAAAAATTGCCAGCGTGGCTTCAAGGTAAGGTCAGAGAAGTTGTTGTAGCCAAAAAAAGCCTCTTTCAGAAAATGGAAAAAGAAGCTAAATGACAAAAATGGGAAACAACATAAGCAATGTCAAGTTAGATGCAAGACACTGATAAGACAGGCAAAAAGAGAATTAAAAAAAAACTTGCTGTAGAAGCAAAACACATAATAAAAACTTTTTCAAGTACATTCGTAACAAGAAACCTGTGAGAGTGTCAGTTGAACCACTGAATGATAGAGAGGTAAAAGGAGCACTAAGGGAGGACAAGGCCATAGCGGAGAGACTGAATTAATTCTTTGCTTCGGTCTTTACTGAAGATGATGTAGGGAGGTTACCCATGCCTGAAATGGTATTTAAAGGTTATATATCGGAAGAATTGAAAGAAATATCAATAAACCGGGAAGATGTACTAGAAGTATTTGATAAACTGAAGAGCAGTTAATTACCTGGACCGGATGGTATACATCCGCATGAGTTGAAAAACTGCAATATGAGATTGCAGACCTACTATTAGTAATCTGTGAACTGTCATTAAAATCATCTGTAGTACTTGGAGACTGGAGACTGGTCAGTGTAATGTCAATTTTAAAAAGGGTTCCAGGGATGATGCGGGAAACTACAGACTGATAAGCTTGACATTGGTACTGGGCAAAATGATAGAAACCATTATGAAGAATAAAATTACTGAACATGTAGATGGTCATGGTTTAATGGGAGAAAGCCAACATGGAGTTTGTGAAAGAAAATCTTGTCTTACTAATCTGTTATATTTTTTTGAAAGTGTGAACAAACAGGTAGACCAAGCTGAGTCGCTTGATATAGTGTATCTGGATTTTCAGAAAGCCTTTGACAAGGTCCCTCATGAGAGACTTTTGGCCAAATTAAGAAGTCATGGGATAGGAGGCAGTGTACTACTGTGGATCAGGAACTGGTTAAAAGAAAGAAAACAGGGGGCCTGCCATTCATACCACCTGGACTGCTGCAGACAAGTTCCCGGCATTGGAGGAGCCACCCAGTGATGTCGAGGCAGGGGGGCCTATAAAAACCAAGGCCCCGGGAGATCTGGTAGGAATTTCCATTCATACCCACCTGGACTGCTGCAGACAAGCTCCCGATATTGGAAGAGCTACCTGGTGACATCTGGGCAGGGGACCTATAAATACCAAAGTCCCTCTGTGGGATGCAGAAGCAAGTGCATCCTCAGGGTGCAATCCAAAGGGGTGTGTCCTAAGGGGCTGTATAGGCCCACTGTGCACCCCCCTTTGGAGCACTTGGTGCACAAGAGGAACCTTCATGATCTATGGGACCGAAAAGGAGGAAGACGAACCGTTCATCGCAGGGTCATAAAACTGTTAAAGTACTCGGTCCCTTGGCCAACATGTTAAGATCATATTTCCTCCGACTGACTCTGACATCTTGCAGTGGTCAGAGAGTGGAGACTCTTCTTTTGTGACTTCTCCCATACAGGATTCTGAAACGCCACCCCAGTTGTTTATCATTGACCTGTGATCCCGGAGACCCCCCTGAGTTGAGTGGGTTAGTGGTGGCCTCTTCGTCTCCTATGTGGAAATTTAGATCCTGGAATTGGATCAGGGAAGCAATTGGTCCCTTTGCCTAAACCAGTATCTTTTGTTTTAACATAATCTCAGCACTGCTGCAGGCTGATATATCATTGAAGGATATCTGGCAAATTGTTTCACGCACAGAATTTAACTTTGGCTAATGCTTTTCAACAGATTTCTCTCTACTCCTCTGAAACTGCTGCCAAGTTGGCTGAGCAGGAAAATAGGCTTTTGGAGTTAACGGATGCTCAGGCTAAACAGATGGCGCAGACTTCCACTCTGCAAGCGGTGTCTGCATCCTCTGTTAGCGATTCCCCGCTCATCACCAGCAGTTGGAATCACTGGAGAACTTTCTAAGGGCTTCTAATCTTTGATTTTTGAATTTTCCTTGTACACGTTTTCTTTCTCCTATGCAATTACTTCATAAATACTTGAAGGAGATCTTATTGTTTACTAATCCCAATTCCATTCCCATTGTTAATTTGTATTATTTACCAAAAGCGGTTTGCAGTGTGAATAAAGAAGTGGAAGGCCTAGATCAGCTTTCAAAAGCTGAGACTCTTGACTGTTCCCCATTGAATTATCAACAGATGAGATCCCTTCTAGGGCAACACTTTTGGTGACTTTTTCTTCATTGCTTGATAAGTTCAATATTCTACAAAGAGATTTTCAGTACAAAAATATATCTTTTTGCAGCCAACCCATTAATGTCTTCCCGGATGTCTCTGGACCTATGCAACATTGTCGTAAGGCGTTTTTAAGGTGTTGACCTTAGGAGCCATGTTTTTCTTAAAATTCCCATGCAAATGTTTGATAGTGTTCCAGGGAATACATTATACTTTCCTTGATCCGGCATTATTAGAGAGTTTCCTAGTTGGAAAGTTGGAATAATTTTTATTAATTTTGTTTCTTTTATTAGTTTGTTTAAAGAGTTTAGTATAAGTGGGTCTGGTAAATGAGTGTCTGCTAAAGTCCTCTCACTTTTGTTTTTCTTTCTTGTTTTTCCTATTATTGAATACGGTCCCCCTTGATGTGGGCTTGTTTTGTTTTACCATTCGCATCTTTTAGTAAATAGTTTTTGATTTGTCCTAGTGGATACCCAAGGGATCTGTGCGGGGTCCACTGCTTTTTAACATATTCATAAATCACCTGAAAATAGGAACAAGTGAGGTGATCAAATTTGCAGATGACACTAAATTATTCAAAGTTGTTAAAACGCAAGAGAATTGTGAAAAAATGCAAGAGGATCTTGATAAATTGGAAGACTGGACATCCAAATGGCAGATGAAATTTAATGTGGATAAGTGCAAAGTTATGCATCTAGGAAAGAACAACCCAAACTACGGCTACACGATGCAAGGTTCCACATTAGGAACCATGATCTAGGAAGAAGATTTAGGCATCATTGTGGGTAATACATTGAAACCCTTCACCTAGTGTGCAGCGGCGGCCAAGAAAGCAAATAGAATGCTGGGAATCATAAGGAAAGGAATGGAGAATAAAACCAAGATTATTATAATGCCTCTGTATCATTTCATGGTGCGACCGCACCTTGAATATTGTGTGCAATTGCGGTCACCATATCTTATAAAGGACCTAATAAACAAACTGAGCACCCTAGGGATGGACCCTAAAGTTACTGCTTGGGTTAGAAATTGATTGAATGGGAGGCGACAAAGGTACAGGTAAATGGAGCTCACTCTGAGGAGGAAGTGGTTACCAGTGGTGTGCCCCAGGGATCTGGCTTTGGTCTGATTCTTTTTAACATTTTTTGTTAGTGATATTACATTAGGGCTGTTGGGTAAGGTTTGACTCTTTGCGGGTGATACGAAAATCTGTAATAGACACCCAGGAAGGTGTAGATAATATGAGGAGGGATCTAACTAAGCTTGAAGAATGGTCTAGAATTTGGCAATCGAGATTTAATGTTAAAAAATGCATTTGGGCTGCAGCAATCCAAGGGAACAATATAGTATAGGGGGTGAAGTACTTCTGTCCACAAAAGAAGAGCAGGACCTAGGCGTGATTGTGTCTGATGATCTTAAAGTAGCTAAACAAGTAGAAAAGGCAATGGTGAAAGCTAGAAGGATGCTTGGGTGCATAGGGATAGGAATGGCCAGCAGTAAAAAGGAGGTGATAGTGCCTCTGTATAAGTCTTTGGTGCGACCTCATTTGGAGTATTGTGTGCAATTCTGGAGACCGCACCTTCAAAAGGATATAAACAGGTTGGAGATGGTGCAGAAGGTGGCTACTAAAATGGTTAATGGTCTTCGTTATAAAGCATACCAGGACAGACTTAAGGATCTTAATATGTATACTTTAGAGGAAAGGCATAATAGAGGCGATATGATTGAAACGTTTAAATACCTCCGTTGCATAAATGCACAGCAGACCTCTCTTTTGATGGAAAGCAAGCTCTGCTATGAGGGGACACAGGATGAGGGTGAAAGGGGATAGACTCAGGAGTAATATGCGGAAATATTTATTTACGGAAAGGGTGGTATATGTGTGGAATAGTCTCCCAGTGGAGATGCTAGAGATGAGGAAGTATCTGAATTCAAAGGAGCATGGGACAAACACAGAGGATTTCTAGAGGAAAAAAGGAGATTGTTGTAGTGGTTATTATGGAACGGCAGACTAAATGGGCTATGTGGTCTTTTTCTGCTGTCATCTTTCTATGTTTCTGTTTCTAGAAACGGTACAGGGAAGAGCCACCAAAACAGTAAAGGGGATGGAAAAATACCCTTATGAGGAAAGGCTTAAAAAGTTAGGGCTTTTCATCTTGGAAAAAGAGACAGCTGAGGAGAGATATGATAGAGGTTTATAAATTAATGAATGGAGTGAACAGGTAAACAAAGATCGGTTGTTTATGCCATCAAAAAAAAAGACAGACTAGGGGACATGCAATGAATCTACAATGTAACCCATTTAAGACTACGAAGAGAAAATATTCTTTCATTTAATACGTATTCAAACTCTGGAATTCGTTACCGGAGGATGTAGTAAAGGCTGTTACTGTAGCTGGGTTTAACAAAGGTTTGGACAAGTTCCTGGAAGAAAAGTTCATAGAACATTATAAAAAAGGACCCAGGAAATCCACTGCTTACCCTGGGACAAGCACTGTGCAATCTGTGTACATTCCTAACAGGGACTCTATTGGTCAAATAATGGTAAGGATTTGAGGGTTTATTTTTATTAAATTGCTAGCTCTCTGACTGGGAGCTCTTAAAAGGGTTTTTGTATATTTTTACAGCAAAGTTACTTTCTTTTTGGTACTTTAGTAGAAATTTCCTTGAGCAGAGTAGGTTGTTGAACTCTAGTAACCTTCTCAGCTTTGGGAACTGCTTACACCTAATCAGGAGTTAGCGGGCCTGATTACCTGAGAGCAGCTGAGGCCTGCATAAAAGGCTCCAGAGCCCTGCCCTGTTGAGGCATTCCTAACAGGGACTGTACAGGTCAAACAACAGTAAGGATTTGAGGGTTTATTTTTATTAAATTGCTAGCTCTCTGACTGGGAGCTCTTAAAAGGGTTTTTGTATATTTTTACAGCAGTTACTTTCTTTTTGGTGCTTTAGTAGAAATTTCCTTGAGCAGAGTAGGTTGTTGAACTCTAGGTCAACACGTCTTCGGTAGTAGACTGGCTAATCTACTGAAGAGGGCTTTAAACTAGATTCGTTGGGGATGGGTGAAGAAAGCCCCCAGGTAGGTGATACATTAAATACCTTTATGGAAATGGGTAACAGGGGTAACATATGGAAAACAGTGTGTATAAATGCCCGTAGCATGGGAAATAAGATCCCTGATGTTGAAGCTTTGGGTGGGAGTGGCTGACTTGGATTTAGTGGTAGTTACAGAAACATGGTTCACAGAAAACCATGATTGGGATGTAACTATACCTGGCTATGCTTTATTCAGAAAGGACAGGGTAGGAAGAAGGGGAGGAGAAGTGCACTATATGTCAAAACTACTATTAAAGCTTTGGAATTACAGAGCTTAAAAGGGAGAGAGGAGGCATTGTGGGTTAAACTAGAAAGAGGGAAAGAGAAATCTATTTGCATTGGTGTGATTTACAGACCTCCCTCACAAGAGGAAGAGGTGGACAGAGTTAATTGAAGACATACACAGCATTGCTAGGAAAGGGGAAGTGCTACGATAGGAGATTTCAATATGCCAGATGTTGATTGGCACATTCCTGCTGCAGTATCATCTAGAAGTAAGGAGATCCTGGATTCTCTACAGGGAGAGCTATTCAGGCAATTGGTAACAGACCCCACACGTG
Organism: Ichthyophis bannanicus; assembly: GCA_033557465.1. Classification (NCBI taxonomy): domain Eukaryota; kingdom Metazoa; phylum Chordata; class Amphibia; order Gymnophiona; family Ichthyophiidae; genus Ichthyophis; species Ichthyophis bannanicus. The sequence continues at coordinate 190,305,338 of CM066031.1, read as the reverse complement.
AAGGGGCCATACTGGACTTGGTGCTTACCAATGGTGAAAGTGTTTCTGATGTTGTTGTGGGAGATCATTTTGCATCCAGTGATCACCAGATGGTGTGGTTCAGTATTAGGACTAGGACTGTTAGAATCCATTCAAAGGTGAGGATCTTAGAATTTAGGAAGACTCAGTGGCGTAGCGTGAGTTGTCAGTACCCGGGGCAATGCTTAGAAAAATGTGTGTACACTCCAAATATATCACCAGTCTCGTTAAAGATGTCAAAAAATCCACTTCAAATTGGTGCTAAGGCAAATGATAATGCACTTGTGTATTCAAAACCCACAGGTCTCAGATCAAAGGGACAGAGGTGGCCAACACTGACCAACCATACTCCCATAATAACATCAACGACCTGATTTATATAATATCGTGCATAAATCACTTTTCCTTTGCCCACATGAAGATAATAGTGAACTACTTTTCTCTATTCAATGATACAATTACTTTTCAAAATCAAAATCAAACAGTTGTAGGTAAATCAGAATGGCTTCTGTTGTTATACAATACAAGCCCGCTGCTCTCACAAAAATAGCTCCACCAGTTTTGATAACGCCAATCTTGACAAATAGCTTCTTTGCTTATTATAGCGCCAGCTTGCTTATGACCCAACGCCGTCCATTGACACTGTCATCGCGTTTCTCCTTGCGGTTCGTCAGGGGTGCCAATTCTCTAGCCGTACTCCCACAATAACAGCTCTGTTCTGAAACATACTACAAAAAGACAAACATGTCACCTTCCCCAACCAAGACTCTAACACCCATATTAACAAAGCTACTTACTAAATACTATCATCTCACTTACAGAATGCTGCCCGCGTTCAGAATCTCATACTTTCTCTGTTGCTTTACCATCAGGCTTAACCGGTGAAAAACGCCGCACATGCGGAGTAACTCCCATGCCTGCCTTTTAAACGCTATCATCCACTCGTAAGGGTGCTTCTCAAAACTGTTTGTTCTTTATTAGCTCACACTCGGCTAGAACCTTAGCCCATCTAAATCTTAAACTAATATTTATCCTCCAATCACATCTAAGATGTACTCACTCAGAACTACAGTTCCGCTCTTAACAAGAATAACCCATATACTTTTATTACTCCTCACCGGCCCATATCTGTATTACAAAACAGGAAAATCAAAACCTTTTGCTCTTAAGGGTTCCTCTCAAAAGAATCGCATGTTTCAACATGACTCCTATTCTCCCGTTGAAACACAGTGGTGAAACCACTGTTAACCTACGAATATACCAGAGTAATCAAAACTGACACCTAAGTGAAACAGAAAACCGAAGGTAACCAAATTAGGACATGCATGCATGCCACTCAATTCGTTCATTTAACCCCGCGGGAGTCACCGAGCCAAGCTCAAAAATCCACCGCTGCTCTTGTATAGAAAGCCATTGTTCACGAGTTTTTCCACGTCGGCCTGACCGAACGTGCTCAATACAAAAACATCTCATATCTGTGAATGAATGTCCTGCTTGCAAAAAATGATGTACCATGGGGGCTTCCATCACTCTATTTTTTAACCGGCTTTTATGCTCAAGCATACGAGTCTTAAATTTCCTAACTGTTTTGCCCACATAAACCAACTGGCAAGGACATAACACGATATAAACCACATACATGGATTCACAGTCTAAATGGTGATGCACCTTATGTGTTCTACCACGATAATGAAATGTATGCAATTCCAATGTTATCTCGCAAATAGTACAATGGCCACACTTGTAGTGGCCCATACTCTCCTTTAATTCATCTGGTTCTCTCACTTTCTTACGCAAGCGTGATGGACTGAGAAATTCTTTTAGATTTTGTCCACGCTGCCATACACAACGAATCTTTACATCCGCAAAAACTGGAACTACACGTAACACCGATTCATGTTTTCTTAATATTTTTTGAATTGAAGGGCTCAATGGAGAATATGGGGTGATCAAATTAATATGTTGATCTGTCTGTTCCTGAGTCGTTTGTGGAACCGGGTGTAACAATAGATCGCGATTATTAAATAAAGCCCTCTGGTACGCCCGTTTAACTACCAATGGTACGCCCGTTTAACTACCAATTGTTTGGACTGAATTTTGTAATCTGAACGTTTCGAGCAATTACGCCGATATCTCAAAAATTGAGAAAAAGGCAACCCAGTTTTTAAACAAGGGGGATGTACGCTCTGAAAATGCAGCAATGTATTTCTATCCACAGGTTTCCGAAAAACCGTAGTGGCCCAACCTTCAATGCATTTATGAACCTGAACATCAAGATAAGTGATCGTATCCATACTGCACTCATATGTAAATTGAATATGTGGTTCACAATTATTTAACCAAAGGTGAAATTCAACCAGCTCACTGTAAGTGCCCTGCCATATCATGAAAATGTCATCAATAAAACGCTTCCATAATTTAATATGGGTTTTATAAGGAGAGGATTCCAACCATCTCTCCTCAAATCTAGCCATGTAGAGGGTGGCTATGGATTTCCCATCAGCCCCTGCGGGCTTAACAGAGACGCGAAGGAGACAGTCTGCCTTCGCGCCTCTCACAGCCTGCACGGAGGGAGGCACGGAGGGAGGGATCGAGCTTGCAGAGGGGGCCCCTGCGGGTCAGTCCATGCTGCCGCGGCAGCAGAGGGGGCCCCGCGGCGGCAGCCAGCAGGTTTTTTTTTTTATTTTATTTTTTAAAAAAAGCCTAACTTGTTCCATTTTTGTGGGCCCTTTGCAGCTGTGGGCCCTACGCCATGGCGTACATGGCGTATAGGTAAATCCGGCCCTGGCACCCCCCCATGTTGCGCCCGGTGCGGCCGGCCCCCCCTGCACCCCCCACGCTACGCCTCTGGGAAGACTAACTTTGCCAAGATGGGCCAATACCTCAGGGAGTCGTTAGTGGGATGGGAACAGCTGGGGGATGTAGAAAAACAGTGGGCAAAACTGAAAGGGGATATTTTAAGGGCAACCAACCTTTTTGTTAAAATGATAAATAAAGGTAAAAGGAAAAGGAGACCGCTATGGCTTTCGAAAGAAGTAGCTGAAAAAGTGAAGAAAAAGAGGGAGGCCTTCATGAAATACAAGAGATCACAGAGAGAGGAAGACAGGCATCTATATTTGGAAAAATTAAGAGAAGCTAGCAAAGTAGTCAGGAAGGCAAAGATTCAAAAGAAGGAGGAAATAGCCAATGCAATAAAATGGGGGGATAAGACATTTTTCAGATATGTTAGTGAGAAGAGAAAGGGCAAAAGTGGTATTGTCAGACTCAAGGGTGCAGGGGAGGAATATGTAGAAGTTGATAAGGATAAAGCAGAATTGCTTAACAAATATTTCTGTTCTGTGTTCACAGATGAAGAACCAGGAGCAGAACCTCAGAATACACCCACAAACAGGAACAGAAGCAAAGGACATCTTGAACAATTGTCAGAAGACTGTGTTCGTGAGAAACTAACTCAACTTAAAGTAGACAAAGCGATGGGACCGGATGGGATACACCCTAGAATACTGAGGGAACTTGGGGATGTTCTAGCAGCTCCACTGACTGACCTTTTCAATGCCTCGTTGGAGTCGGGAGTAGTGCCAAAGGACTGGAGAGAGGCTCATATGGTGCCTTTACACAAAAGCGGAAGTAAGGATGTGGTTGAAAACTACAGGCCGGTTAGTTTAACTTCGGTGTTGAGTAAATTATTGGAAACGCTGCTGAAAGAGAAATAGTGAGGTTTCTTGAGTCCAACGGATTACAGGATCTGAGGCAGCATGGATTCACCAGAGGCAGGCCTTGTCATACAAATCTGATCGATTTCTTTGACTGGGTGACCAGGGAGTTGGACCGAGGGAGAGCCCTAGATGTGGTATATTTAGATTTCAGTAAAGCCTTTGACACTGTTCCTCACAAGCGACTTATAAACAAACTGAGCACCCTAGGGATGGACCCTAAAGTTACTGCTTGGGTTAGAAATTGGTTGGGTGGGAGGCGACAAAGAGTACAGGTAAATGGAGCTCTCTCTGAGGAAGGATGTTACCAGTGATGTGCCCCAGGGATCTGTCCTTGGTCCGATTCTTTTTAACATCTTTGTTAGTGATATAGCAGAAGGGCTGTCGGGTAAGGTTTGCCTCTTTGCGAATGATACCAAAATCTGCAATAGAGTAGACATCCAGGAAGGTGTAGATAACATGAGGAGGGATCTAGCTAAGCTTGAAGAATGGTCTAGAATTTGGCAGCTGGGATTTAATGTTAAAAAATGTAAGGTCATGCATTTGGGCTGCAGCAATCCAAGGGAGCAATATAGTATGGGGTGAAGAACTTTTGTCCACTAAAGAAGAGCGGGACCTAGGCGTGGTTGTGTCTGATGATCTTAAAGTAGCTAAACAAGCAGAAAAAGCGATGACAAAAGCTAGAAGGATGCTTGGGTGCATACGGAGAGGAATGGCTAGCAGAAAAAAGGAGGTGATAATGTCTCTGTATAAGTCTTTGGTGCAACCTCATTTGGAGTATAGTGTGCAATTCTGGAGACCGCACCTTCAAAAGGATGTGAACAGGATGGAGTCGGTGCAGAGGGTGGCTACTAAAATGATTAGTGGTTTTCATTATAAAGCATATGAGGACAGACTTAGGGATCTTAATATGTACACCTTAGAGGAAAGGCGGGAGAGAGGTGATATGATTGAGATGTTTAAATACCTCCGTGGCATAAATGTTCAGGGAGAGAGCCTCTTTCAATTGAAAGCAAGTTCTGATACGAGGGGACATGGGATGAGGGTGAAGGGAGATAGATTCAGAAGTGATATGCGGAAATATTTCTTTACGGAAAGAGTAGTGGATCCGTGGAATAGTCTCCTAGTTGAGGTGGTAGAGATGAGGATAGTAACTGAATTCAAAAAAAGCATGGGACAAACACAGAGGATCTCTAAAGGTAAAAAGGGGACTGTTGTAGTTGTTGATATGGAAGGACAGACTAGATAGGCCATGTGGTCTTTTTCTGTCATCATATTTCTGTATTTCTATGTTTCTTTTTTGGGAACTTGCCAGGTACTTGTGACCTGGATTGACCACTGTTGGAAACAGGATGCTGGGTTTGATGGACCTTTGTCAGACCCAGTATGACATTTCTTATTCATCTCTATTTCTCTATTTCTCTCATTTGCCTAACTATTTTTTCACTCCATTCCTCTTTCTCTCTCTTTCAATCTTCAGTTTCCATCTTTTCACCATTCACTACTTACCAGCTTTTCATTTCCTAACCTTAGTTCCCTGGTCCTTCATTCCACATCTGTCTCATTCATTTGCCAACATCCAATTCTCCTCATCTTTCACCCACTTTCTAGTTCCCCATTTCCTCTCTCTGTACTTATACCCCCCCCCCCCCCAGCCTCATCTACTAAATTCTGCCTCTCATTTCATAATCATCTCCAGTTCATTCCCAAGCATTCATCCTCTCTCCACTGCCAGGCCCTTTCTGATGTCTTACCCCCTATCAAGACCTTCCATTTCCCCCATTTCTATCCTCTATCACCTTCTTCAATGAAACTATTCCTTCTTGTGGCTTTCATCCACTCCATAACACTCTCTACTTTTCAACTGCCCTCCAACCCCTTCTCCTCCCCATTTTGCTGCACTTGGTCTCACAACCCTACTCATACCCCTCACCCAACTACCATGCCTCCACTGTCCTCCTAATCTTTGGTCAATTTCTTAGTTCCCATTATCCCCCCAGTCAACCCCAAATCCCCATTCACAATCGCACCAAAGCCTATAGTCCCCACTTACACACCCAATACCCAGTCTATCTCAGAGTCCTTTTCTGTTTTGTCACTCAGTCTTAGAGTCCCTCCCATTAGAGTCCCTGCTTTCCCACATCCCCATGTCCTCCTGCTTCCTACTCCCCTTCCCCAGCACCAACCCATCTACTTCCTTCTCTAATATATATTATCTTGCCTACCTCTCCTTACCCGAGCATGCATTCTTATACCACTTTCTCTCAACCTTCCCCTGGTTATGACTGCTTCTTCCCCACTACCCACAACATCTGTCCTCCACTCCCTTCTCACTTCCCCAGCATCTCCCTCTGTTTCTCACCCCGAATCCAGCATTTTCCAGCATCAGCTCCTTTTCAGTCCCAGGCCCCACAGCCCTAGAATTAGCACCTTCCAGTCCCCGTCCAATTCCCCCCAGCTCCAGTATCATCCTATTTCCAGTCTCAGTCCCACAGATTATGGAATTATACATTCATGGGCCACCAGTGAAGGTGCAAGTCCATTTGGCTACTGGACTCTATATTTTGATATTTCTATGCATACTCTCTGTATAAGAGGCCTTGAAGCATGTTGCTAATCCATGTCGGCACAAATGATACTGCCAGGTATCCCTCTGAGCATATCAAAAGTGACTTCATGGCTCTGGGACAGAGGATGAAGCAGATAGGGGTGCAGGTGGTGTTCTCTTCAATCCTCCCTGTTGAGGGTAAAGGCCAAGGCATAGAAGCTCGCATCCTGGAGATGAATGCATGGCTGCGTGGATTGTGTCAAGAAGAGCGTTTTGGTTTCCTGGACCATGGGATGCTGTTCCAAGAGTTGCAGAGCAGAGATGGTGTCCATCTGTCCAAGAAAAGTTGACATGTCTTCAGTAGCAGACTGGCTAACTTACTGAAGCGGGCTTTAAACTAGATTCATTGTGGATGGGTTAAGAAAGCCCCCAGGTAAGTGAAACATTAAATACCTTTATGGAAATGGGTAAAAGGAACAACATATGGAAAGCGATGTGTATAAATACCCATAGCATGGGAAATAAGATCCCAGATGTTGAAGCTTTAATGGGAGAGGCTGACTTGGATTTAGTGGCAGTTACAGAAACATGGTTCACAAAAAACCATGATTGAGATGTAACTATACCAGGCTATACTTTATTCAGAAAGGACAGGGTAGGAAGAAGGGGAGGAGAAGTGGCACTATATGTAAAAAATAATATTAAAGCTTTGGAACTACGGAGCTTAAAAGGGAGAGAGGAGGTTCTGTGGGTTAAACTAGAAAGAGGGAAAGAGAAACCTATTTGCATTGGCATGATATACAGACCTCCCTCACAAGAGGAAGAGGTGGATGGAGAGTTAATTGAAGACATACACAGCATTGCTAGGAAAGGCGAAGTGCTACTGATAGGGGATTTCAATATGCCAGATATGTACTGGCACATCCCTGCTGCGGTGTCATCTAGAAGTAAAGAGATGCTGGATTCTCTACAGGGAGAACTATTCAGGCAACTGGTAACAGAACCCACAAGTGAAGGGGCCATACTGGACTTGGTGCTTACCAATGGTGAAAGTGTTTCTGATGTTATAGTGGGAGATCATTTTGCATCCAGTGATCACCAGATGGTGTGATTCAGCATTAGGACTAGGACTGTTAAAATCCATTCAAATGCAAGGGTCTTAGACTTTAGGAGAAGTAATTTTGCCAAGATGGGCCAATAACTCAGGGAGTTGTTAGCAGGATGGGAACAGCTGGGGGATGTAGAAAAACAGTGGGCAAAACTGAAAGGGGATATTTAAGGGCAACCACCTTTTTGTTAAAATGGAAAATAAAGGCAAAAGGAAAAGGAGACCGCTATGGTTTCCAAAGAAGTAGCTGAAAAAGTGAAGAAAAAGAGGGATGTCATCATGAAATACAAGAGATCACAGAGAGAGAAAGACATGCATCTATATTTGTAAAAACTTAGAGAAGCTAGCAAAGTAGTCAAGAAAGCAAAGATTCAAAAAGAGGAGGAAATAGCCAATGCAGTAAAATGGGGGGATAAGACATTTTTCAGATATGTTAGTGAGAAGAGGAAGGGCAAAAGTGGTATTGTCAGACTCAAGGGTGAAGGGGAGGAATATGTAGAAGCTGATGAGGATAAAGTGGAATTGCTTAACAAATATTTCTGTTCTGTGTTCACAGATGAAGAACCAGGAGCAGGACCTCAGAAAACAACCACAAACAGGAACAGAAGTGAGGGGCATCTTGAACAATTTTCAGAAGACTGTGTTCGTGAGAAACTAGCTAAACTTAAGATGCAACCGGATTGGATACACCCTAGGGAACTTGGGGATGTTCTAGCAGCTCCATTGACTGACCTTTTCAATGCCTTGTTGGACTCGGGTGTGGTGCCAAAGGACTGGAGAGAGGCACATGTGGTGCCCTTACACAAAAGTGGAAGTAAGGATGTGGTTGAAAACTACAGGCCAGTTAGTTTAACTTCAGTGATGAGTAAATTATTGGAAACGCTGCTGAAAGAGGAAATAGTGAGATTTCTGGAGTCCAACGGACTACAGGATCTGAGACACCATGGATTCACCAAAGGCAGAACTTGTCAGACAAATCAGATTGATTTCTTTGACTGGGTGACCAGGGAGTTGGACCGAGGGAGAGCCCTAGATGTGGTATATTTAGATTTCAGTAAAGCCTTTGACACCGTTCCTCACAGGTGACCTATAAAACAAACTAAGCACCCTAGGGATGGACCTTAAAGTTACTGCTTGGGTTAGAAATTGGTTGAGTGGGAGGCGACAAAGGATACAGGTAAATGGAGCTCATTCTGAGTAGAAGGAAATTACCAGTGGTGTGCCCCAGGGATCTGTCCTTGGTCCGATTCTTTTTAAAATCTTTGCTAGTGATATAGCAGAAGGGCTGTCAGGTAAGGTTTGCCTCTTTGTGGATGATACCAAAATCTGCAACAGAGTAGACACCCAGGAAGGTGTAGATAACACGAGGAGGAATTTGGCTAAGCTTGAAGAATGGTCTAGAATTTGACATCTGGGATTTAATGTTAAAAAATGTAAGATCATGCATTTGGGCTGCAGCAATCCAAGGGAGCAATATAGTATAGGGGGCAAAGTACTTTTGTCCATTAAAGAAGAGTGGGTCCTCGGCATGGTTGTGTCTTGATGATCTTAAAGTACCTAAACAGGTAGAAAAGGCGACAGGAAAAGCTAGAAGGATGCTTGGATGCATAGGGAGAGGAATGGCTAGCAGAAAAAAAGGAGGTGATAGTGCCTCTGTATAAGTCTTTGGTGCAACCTCATTTAGAGTATTGTGTGCAATTCTGGAGACCACACCTTCAAAAGGATATAAACAGGATGGAGTCAGTACAGAGGGTGGCTACTAAAATTGTTAGCGGTCTTCATTATAAAGCATATGAGGACAGACTTAAGGATTTTAATATGTACACCTTAGAGGAAAGGCGGGATAGAGGTGATATGATTGAGACGTTTAAATACCTCCGTGGCATAAATGCACAGGAGGAAAGCCTCTTTCATTTGAAAGCAAGTTCTGCTACGAGGGGACATGGGATGAGGGTGAAAGGGGATAGATTCAGGAGTGATATGCGGAAATATTTCTTTACGGAAAGAGTGGTGGATCAGTGGAATAGTCTCCCAGTGGAGGTGCAAAGATGAGGACAGTATCTGAATTCAAAGAAGCATGGGACCAACACAGAGGATCTCTAAAGGAAAAAAGGGGACTGTTGTAGTGGAAAGACAGACTAGATAGGCCATGTGGTCTTTTTCTGGTATCATGTTTCTATGTTTGGCCTGCCACCTAGAATTACAGAGGTTTTCTTTGCCTTTATGCAGTCAGCATCAGGTGCGATGAGATCCTAGGGGGCATTTTTAGCCTATGTTGTAGGAGAAAAGGCTCACTTCATCATGCATCCTAGGACATCTGCTTCTCAGCTGTGTGTAAATGTAAGGGGGGCCGTTGCTGAGACTTCCCATACACCCACATATGCACATTGGTCAGAACACTCTTAGTAAATGAGCTCAGTTACAAGGTTTGGTGAGGAAAACTTGTGGGGTATATTGGTAGATACCTTACACAAAGGAAAAGCACTAAGAAGTAACCGTACTTACCTGAAATGTTACTTTTCCAGCATTTGCTCAAGCCAGTTGTGCACCCCTTAGATCCTGGAAAGAGGGACATTTGAAAGACTCACGGGGTTTACTGGAAAGAACTTGGATCCTTTAAATGACTTGCATACAGGGCCGGCACAAGGAGATGAGGTGCCCCCACCCAGAACCTGCTGCCGCCCTTCTCCAGCTGTGGGTATAGCCACAAACAGCCCTGCGGTGCTTATCTTTAAGCTTCGGCGCCATGGGGCTGTTTGCTTCCACCCCTCTCCAACATCAACTTCCTGTGCAAACAGGAAGTCGGCATCAGGCATCAGAGGGGTAGAAGCACACTGCACCGCGGGGCTGTTTCAAGCCATTGCCACAGCTGCCTCTTCCAGAAAGGGGCAGGAGTAGGCGTCCCTGTAGGGTCGATGCTCTAAGCAACCACCTAGTTCGTCTAATGGTAGCGTCGGCCCTGCCTGCATGGTATAAGAAAAGATAAGAATAGTAATAATATTTATCTAATGTTCCAGTAGATTTTCCATGTTGCTGTAGGAGTTCATTTAGAAAGCAAAGGAGCCTTTTGAGTTTCTTAAGGGAAGTTACAGCAGGCTGAGAACCTGGGAAGCCAAGGTTCAAAACCCACTGCTGCTTCTTGTGATCTTGGGCAAGTCACTTAACCCTCCGTTGTCTCAGATATAAACTTAGATTGTAAGTCCTCCAGGCACAGGGAAATACCTATGATTCCCATAGCCATCGGAATGAGGTGGGCCACATGAGCCCTGACCCCACCAAACCTTTGCCCACTAGCCGCACCCTGCATCAAGACCGCAATCATGGCCTCCTCCTATTCTGTCACGAGAATCCCATCTCCCGTGGGCAGAAGAGAGCAGCCGCGATCACAGCAAAAACTCCTGTCTGCCTGCAGTAGATTAGATCCCCGCAGTCAGAACAGGAGGGGGAGGCCACAATTGCAACCTCAAAACAGGTTGTCTGCCTGTGGAGCAGAAGAAAAAGGTATGGCCACAGTTGTGGCAAAGACTCCTCCTGTCTGCTCGTGGGGATCCGACCTCCCGCAGGTAGGCAGTAGTCTTCTCTTCTGCCTGTGGGAGATGGGATCCCTGTGAACAGAACAGGAGGAGAAGGTTGTGGGGGTGTTAGGAACGGAGTTAGAATGGAGCTTGGGGCAGAATTTGGGCCCCCCAATCAAAGAGACATTGTGTGGCCCCTTGCTATACCCTGAATGTAACTGAGTTCTCACTGAAAAAGGTATAAGCTAAATCCAAAATCCTTTCCCTTCCTCTTATTCTATAAGAGGGGCACACCGCATATTAGCATGATTCCATTGAAAGTATAAAACTGTATTTAGGTTTGATACTAGAACCTAAGAGATGCTATACTGAGTCAGACCAAAGTCCATTGAGCCCATTATCCTATTTCCAAAAGTGGCCAATCCAGGTCACAAGTACCTGTCAGGTTCCCAAAAATGTACACAGATTCTATGTTACTTATCCCAGGATTAACATTGGATTTCCCTGGTACTCTTTAATAATGGTTTATGGACTTTTCCTCCAAGAACTTGTCCAAACCTTTTTTAAACCCAACTATAATAACAGCTTTTACTACATCCTCCGGTAACGAATTCCAGATTTTGATTATGTGTTGTAGCTTCATTGTAGCTAAAGGTTGTGAAACGTGATCATGTTATATTTTGCTGCTTTGTTTTAATTAAATTTGGGCTTTCTTATCTTGCTTTTATTTACTTCCTTCATCCAAAAACCCCCCAAATAAAATCTGTTTAAATATCACTTAATCCGGTTATTGTCTATCTTTCTCATTCCCCAAGAGAAACATTTACATTCCCCTTTATTATTATTTTTTCTAGCACCAGCCCCATGCCCCTACCTCTAGGGAAACCTTATGTAATTGCCCATAACAACATTACAGAAGGGTGGTGGTTTGGTGATTTTAATGGGCCAATTTTATCCAGATAATTTTTCAAAATCTACGGTAGAGATTGTAATTGTGAACTTGATAGAAATAAAGTAAAAAAAAAAAAAATCTACGGTTAGTAAAGTTGTGTGCTCTCCACCTGCTGGTCTCTTTCATTATCGACCCATTTATTTTTTTGAACAATCTTAAACTTGTGTAGTTTGTTGTACCTGGAGGTACCTGAAAGTCCAAAGCCTAGGTCCTAGAAGCAAGTTTTTCCCCTGCTTGAGCCTCCCAATTGCGCTCTTGTGTCCTAATGGAAGGTGGAGTTGCAGTGACACTAGCAGCCTTCAGTTCTAGTGGCTGCCCACCCTTTCCCCTTATTCTCCAGTTATGCAAATTACTTTGGGGGGTAAAATGATTCCCTGCCAACTTCCTGTAGGTCAGTGCCATTAATTTAAATGTATAGTACAATCACATTTCTTCCAAAAATCTTTTTCTCTTACGGAAATAGTTTCGTTTGAAAAATCATCCAGTATATGCAAACTATTGCATCCCTCTTATTCATTTAGCAGTCCCCTTTTTTGTACTTCTTTGATACTGTGCTTCCTTGAAAAAATGCAGGGGGGGGGTGATTTTCAGAGGCAGCAGCCAGCACACTTAGAAAGGCTGGCCATCGCCACTTTAAAGTCACTCCGTATATTCAATACTGGGGCCATATTTGCCCGGAATGCGATTTTGGAATTTAGTCACAGCAATATTCAGCCACTGGCCAGATTGCAAAACTGGCTAAAGTTGGGATTACCATTCAGTTGTCCTAACTTTAGCTGGTTAGGGTTATCCAGGCAGTGGCTCAATTTTGCTGCTGCCCAGTTAACCTACAGTACTGCCCTCTCTGCCCCCAGAATGCCCCACTGCTGTGCTTACTGTAGTATCAGGGCGGTTAACGGCACAAACTGGGGATATTTACAAGTCCAGATTTAGGAAAATGCAACGTAGGCAACTGCCTAGAGCACCATATTCAAGGGAACCGAGTGTCAGCTCTAAAGAGGAGCCTCCTTGTGCTTACTTTAGGGCCATGTGCATGTTCTACGCCAAAAGGGCACCACTGTGGAACTGTGCCTTCCTCTGCTGGCTCTCCAAACGTTGAGACTTCTGATACTCCCCAGACTTCCTGCTCTCTGAGATCTACTGTCTGGTCTTGCCTATAGGTGGGAAAATCCTAAATCCAGCACTGAACAGGCCACTGAATATCCCGGCGAGCGGCATTTACGCTTGCCAAACGCGTAAATGCCTTTGAATAACTCCACCCAGCCCAAAATGTACACTATGGAAAAAATAGAATAGACTACCTTTTTTCCCATTCTCTTGTCTAAAAAATTCCTTTACCCAACTGGACACTTTATTTTCACAGATACATCCACTCCTCCAGCCCTCTTGCCCTCTTCCCCCGTCCCTTCACCATCTACCCAACTAATTCAGATTCACAAAATAAAGGTCTCAGAGGCTCACACAGAAACCTCCCACCACTAATGACTGCGGTTCTGATCATATCCAACAAAATCTAGTCTGCCTGTCTAACTCCTTCGGCGCCAGGTGTTCAGATTGCTTTGCTTGCTAGATGCTGTAGCTGCACAAGTGGTAGCAACTCAACTCCCACAGGCTACAAATGATACTCCAGGGCAAGGTTCAGCCTTAACTCTGTGTGGTAAGGCCTTGTAAGCCAAATCTTGGCCAAAGACTTGCTCTGTCTTGGGAAATGTTACAGTACTTCCAGGACCGTACCTAGCCCTGTGCGAGTGGTGCAGCCGCAAAGGTGTCTCCACCTCTGGCACCTCCCTCCCTTTCTGCCCAAATCCTGGCTGACTACTTCCATGACAAAATCCACAAGATCACACTCCAATTCCCCATGAGGTCAGCTACTCCCCTTCCTCCCTCTCTTCGCTCCAAACCTCCCCCCCCCCCCCCACCCCACCTGCTACCCTTTCTTCCTTTGCTATGATCTCCGAGGAGGAAATCATTCACCTTCTTTCCTCATCCAAACTTGCTACCTGCTCCTCTGATCCTATTCCTACCAGTCTCCTTAGCTGCATTTTCTCCACTGCAGTCCCTTCCATCTCTCATATTCTCAACCTACAACTCTCCACTGCAGCTTTCCCTGCAGCCTTCAAGCATGCTGTGGTCACTCCTCTCTTCCAGAAGCCCTCACTAGACCCTGCCTGTCTTCCTTACTATCAACCCATCTTCCCTCTCCCCTTTGTTTCTTAATTACTTGACTGTGTGGTTCACCACTGTTGCCTCAATTTTCTGTCCTCTCAAGCCCTCTGGATCCTCTATAATCTGGCTTTCATTCTTTACATTCTACTGAAACGGCTCTTGCCAAAGTTTCCAGTGACCTGTTCCTGGAAAAATCCAAGGGCCTTTACTCAATCCTCATCTTTCTTGACCTTTGTTGCTTTTGACACTGTTGACCACAACCTTCTCCTTGATACCTTGTCCTCGCTTGGTTTTAAGGGCTCTGTACTATTCTGGTTCTCTTCTTATCTCTCCCATCGCTCTTTCAGTATTTGTTCTGGTGGATCCTCCTCTACTGCTATCCCGCTCTCAGTTGGTTTTCCTCCAGGGATCAGTCTTGGGTCCACTCCTTTTCTCTCTCTATACCCAGTCCCTTGGTGCACTCATCTCTCTTCCTATGGCTTTCAGTACCATCTTTATACTGATGACTCCCAGATCTACTTCTCTATACCTGAAATCTCTCTGGCAATCCAGGACCAGATCTCTGCCTGCCTTTCTGATATTGCTGCTTGGATGTCTCACCGCCACTTGAAATTGAACATGGCCAAAACTGAGCTTCTTATTTTTCCCCCTAAACCCTCCTCTCCCCTTCCTCCTCTCTGTGTCTCTGTGGATAACTCTCTATTCCTCCCCGTCTCTTCAGCTCGCAACCTTGGGGTTGTCTTTGACTCCTCTCTCTCCTTCTTCATACTCATCTGATAGCTAAAACCTGCCATTTCTTTCTCTACAACACCAACAAAATTTGCCCATTCATTTCTGAACACACTACTAAAACATCTACCCACTCCTTAGTCACCTCCTGTCTAGACTATTGTAACTTGCTCCTTGCTGGTCTCCTTCGGAGTCATTTCTCTTCCCTTCAGTCTGTTCAACACTCTGCTGTGTGGCTAATCTTCCACCAGTCTTGTTATGCTCATATCACCCCTCTTCTCAAGTCTCTTCATTGGCTTCCTATCCATTTCCACATCCAATTCAAACTTCAACTGCTGACCTTTAAGTGCATTCACTCTGCAGCTCCTCACTACCTTTCTTCTCTTATCTCTCCTTATACCCCCCTCGGGAACTCTGCTCTTCTGGCAAATCGCTTCTATCTGTGCCCCTCTCTTCTATTGCTAACTCCAGACTTCGATCCTTCCACCTTGCTGCTCCTTATGCCTGGAACAAACTACCTGAGTCTGTACATCAGGTGCCTTCTCTGACCCTTTTCAAATCCAGGCTGAAAATTCACCTCTTAATTGCCACTTTCAGAACTTGACTCACTTGATGTTCTTTGTGTTTTCTTACCATTCCCCCTAGCTGTATCCCATGTCTACAGCTACTGTGTTGTCTGTCTCCATTAGATTGTAAGCTCCGATGAGCAGAAACCGTCTTTTACATGTGTCTGTGCAGCAATGCGTTCGCTTT
This sequence comes from Ichthyophis bannanicus, assembly GCA_033557465.1. NCBI lineage: Eukaryota > Metazoa > Chordata > Amphibia > Gymnophiona > Ichthyophiidae > Ichthyophis > Ichthyophis bannanicus. Next base: position 190,289,836 of record CM066031.1, on the reverse strand, counting down.
GTAGCACTATACAAATGTTCAGTAGTAGTAGTAGAAGACTTATCAGCAAATCCTTTCCTGGCCCTTAAAACTTACACACATCTGTACAGTGAATGGGGTGAACACTGGGACTGCTTTGAATTGTCTCTGCTGATATCCATTCATTTTCTTGCTATATAAATGAATTCATTGCAAATCTGAGGAGTCACAGGTTGGAGGGCTGAGTGCACTGTCTGACCCAGTTGATGTGCTGCAATGGTCTGGCAAAGCAGGACATGGCATATTATTTCTCTTTTTAATCAGAATAAGTGTGATGGGTTTCCTTAATTGCTTTTGTACTGTTAAATCATTGCTCTTGTCCGACCATAGTAGACATGACATCACAAAGTAGTTGCACTGGTCGATCTAGTGACCAAAGGACTACTCAAAATCATATGCAGCATTGCAGGCAATCTGTTTATCTAATGTTGCAATCATATGACTGCTGATAGAGCTGACAGCATCAACAACACAATAGCATCATCCAATGCCTATTAAACAGGACCCATACTCACTGTCACAGTCAGGTTTTCACTTTTAGTACCCATAAACACTATGGGCACAATATTCAGGAGCCGAACCCTTGACTCAGATATTAAATGCTGGAGCCAAATCCGACCACTGGCATTGAATGTCCGGGCTGGCCAGATAGTCAGGAAACTAATCAGGTAGCAGCAAAATTCAGCCACCTGCCCAGTTAGCTTCGGCGTCAAAGTTAGGACAGCCTTTACTGTGCCTGACGTTTGCTGCTGAGGGTTAGATGGGCAGCAGCTGAATATTGCTGCTGACCAGTTATTCCCAGGTGTTGCCCCCCACTCCGCCTCCGGAATGCCTCGATGCTAGCCGGTTAACATCAGGGTTCCTAGTGACAGCATCCACAGATATTTAGTGGTCTGCAAACCACGTTAATCATTTTAACTATTGAGTGCAATATTTAAAAGGGGGAAAGACCTGTAGTTTGTCTTCCCAGGTTCTTGCCCTCTTACACTCCCCACATGGAAGCAAAAACGCATAATAAAGTACATTTGTGGCAAAAAATCTGTGAGTCAGTTGGACTATTAGATGATAGAGGGGTAAAAGGGGCACTAAGAGGGGACAAGGCCATAGCAGAGAGACTGAATAAATTCTTTGCTTTGGTCTTTACTGAGGAAGATGTGGCTAAAATGGTATTTAAAGGCGATGCAGCGGAAGAATTGAAAGAAATATCGATACACAGGGAAGATGTATTACAACTATTTGATAAACTAAAGAGTACCAAATCACCGGGACCGGATGGTATACATCCAAAGGTGTTGAAAGAACCAAAATAAGAAATTGCAAACTTTATCTAATCTGTGAACTATCATTAAAATCATCTTTAATACCTGAAGATTGGTGGATGGCCAATGTAATGCCAATTTTCAAAAAGGGCTCCAGGGGTGATCCGGGAAATACAGACCGGTGAGCCTGACGTCGGTACTGAGAAAAATGGTAGAAACCATCATAAAGAACAAAATTACTGAACATGTAGATAGTCATGGTTTAATGGGAGACAGCCAATATGGCTTTAGCCAAGGAAGGTCTTTGTCTTACTAATCTGTTATGATTTTTTGAAGGTGTGAATAAACAGATTGACAAAGGTGAGTCGGTTGATATAGTGTATCTGTACTTTCAGAAAGCCTTGACAAGGTCCCTCATGAGAGACTTTTGGTACTATTGTGGATCAGGAACTGATTAAAAGATAGAAAGCAGAGGGTAGGGCTAAATGGCCAATTTTCCCAATGGAGAAAGGTGAATAGTGGATTACCCTAGGGATCTGTGCTGGGTCCGCTGCTTTTTAAAAAATTCATTAATGACCTGGAAATGGGAATAATGAGTGAGATTATCAAATTTGCAGAGGACACAAAACTATTCAAAGTTGTTAAAAACCAAGAGGATTGTGGAAAATTGCAAGAGGATCTTAATAAATTGGAAGACTGGACATCCAAATGGCAGATGAAATTTAATGTAGACAAGTGCAAAGTTATGTACCTAGGAAAGATAAACTCAGACTACAGTTACACGATGCAAGGTTCCACATTAGGAACCATCACCCAGGAAAAAGATTTAGGCATCATTGTGGATAACATACTAAAACCCTCCACCCAGTGTGCAGCGGCGACCAAGAGAGCAAATAGAATTCTAGGTATCATAAGGAAAGGAATGGAGAATAAAACAAAGGATATTATAATGCCTCTGTATTGTTCCATGGTGCAACCGCACCTTGAATATTCTGTGCAGTTCTTGACACCGTATCTTTAAAAGGATATAGCGTTATTAGAAAAGGTACAGAGAAGAGCCACCAAAATGGTAAAGGGGATGGAAGGATACCCCTATGAAGATAGGCTAAAATGGTTAGGGCTCTTCAACCTGGAAAAGAGACAGCTGAGGAAAGATATGATAGAAGTCGATAAATTAATGAATGGACTGGATAAATGTAGATCTATTGTTTACGCCATCAAAATATAGAAAGACTAGGGGGGAATGCAATGAAGCTACCAGGTAACCTATTTAAGACTAATAAAAGAAAATATTTTTTCACTCAACGTGTAATCAAACTCTGGAATTTGCTACCGGAGGATGTAATAAAAGATGTTAGTGTAGCCAGGTTTAAAAAAGGTTTGGAGAAGTTCCTGGAGGAAAAGTCCATAAACCATTAAAGTGGACCCAGAATATCCACTGCTTGACCCAATACAAGCATTGTGGAATTTGTGCCTTTTGGGAAAACTGCTAGGTACTTGTGACCTAGACTGGCCACTGTTGAAAACAGGATACTGGGCTTGATGGACCTTGGTCTGACCCAGTATGGAATATCTTATGTTCTTATGGTCTCTTTGTGTCCTTTTTTCAGCTCACTTAGCTGGTCCTGAACTGCAGTGATCTTCAAGAAGGAAAATCAGTGCAGAGCCTCTGAGCTGGTATGTGCTCACAGGTCTTGTAGTTAGCCCTACTTCCTTCTCCTCCTGCATAGGCTTCTTGCTACCAAGGAAATCTGTGTGGGGGGTGCAGGGATACCGCCATAGGATCCCCATGAGCACAGGTTAGCTCATAGACCCCATGCTGACTCAACGTCTAGTGCTGTTGTGGGCATGATGCCTCCTGAAGATCCCAGCCAGTGTGCTTCTTTCAGCTCCAAGCTAGCACTGACATCAGGATCAGATGGCACTTTCAAAACTGGGCACATTAGGCATTTTCCTGCATTGTCTATACATAAATCCAGGCTGGTCCATGGCCTATTAGAGCATATTTTGAAAATGCACATTTGGCACCAGTTAAATGTGTCACCTATACTCTTTTTCTCAAGATGATCTGTAAAAGATCAATAACTCCTTACAATATGCATGTAGGGAATGGGAAATACAAGAGGTTTCAGTTAGGGACAGTTACTAAATGTTTCCATCATATTCATTGAAACCGGCTGCAATAAATTCCAAGCCAGATGGCGTTATTTCCTTGTGAACTGGAACGTAGGCTTCAGAGCAGCAACTTCAGCTAAAAAACATATTTTTTGCATAATGCATTTGGCAGAGACAAAACAAAATTGTTAGGATTCCCCTTTTTTGTGCACATTGGCTTTCATGCTGCATGAATGCTCTCTCTCTTTACAATGTATTTTTGGCCAGAAAGTTCTCACTGCTTCGTTCAGATTTTTAGCTCCCTCTCTTCATCACACCTATTTTCCAACCCCTTTCCACGTTCCTAACCCAAGCCTTTGCAATGACAAGCCTTGGCTGGGTGGCCAAGCCCCAAGGGCTCTTACCTCCCCCCTCCCCACCCTTCCCCCCTGTAATTGTGCAGTGGTGATCCCCATATCCAGTCACTTGTTATAACCACTGAGCAATTGCAGTTGTCCTCTTCCGGGGGCTGGTCAGGGAATGAAGGTCTGACTCAGGAAATGAATCCAAACCTTTTGCAGGGCTGCATTTGCCATTTTCCACTGAACCACTATTCTGAAGTTGGCCCTGATGTTAAGTTTTTTCAAAGTGGCTCTTATTCAGTCACTCTCGCTGCACTTAGCTCAGGAGATTGAGGTGCTGTTGTGCCTGTCCTCATTGTAACCTTCATGCTGATATCGCTCTGATCCACGTAAAACAGTGGCTCTCAACACAGTCCTCGGGACACACCTAGGCAATCAGGTTTTCAGGATAACCATAATGAATAGGCTATGATTAGATTGAGCTTCCAAGAAAACATGGAACCGTAGCTACAACCATCAGGCTGGGTGACTTGCATGGAGGGAGCATGGTTAAAATCCAAACGTTAATAAGCATGGAGAGGCCGGATCTTTTTTACTACAGCAACATTACCTTGGTGGCTATAGGGATTATTGGGAAAAATTGGTAATAACGTAGATAATGCTACCTTGGTACCTGGCTTAGTTACTGGCTTTATAAGAAGCAAATTTAAAGATGACAAGTGGAGGCCATCATTGTGGCAGATTTATCATTTTTGGCATGCTGGAGATAGATGTAGGAAAAGGGCCAAGAGGTCAAATAAAAGACCAAGTGGAGGGAGCTGGAACTGGGTTTCATATGGGAATTTATATACATAGTATCCTGAAGCAAATTAATCTAAACTAAGCAGAACAGAAGGGCAATTTAAGTCATTTACTGTGTTACTATGCCAGAAAAGTCTGAAAATCTAAAAAAGATAATGGACATAGAGGAAAACAAGTGGGAAAGCATGCAGAACCTGGCTAATGGCATTCTTTCCAGCCCCTCTCTGCATGTGTTTATACCTGTCTTGTGTCTGTGTTTTGTGTGTGCGCGCTATGTATGTTTTTATGTTTATCTGTTGTGTGTATATCTTTGTGGGTTGGTATGTCTATACAGCGTTTGTATATATGCAGTGTGTTTGTGTGTCAATGCATGTATATTTGTATGCGTGTCTGTGAACATTTGCATGTGTGCATCTATGCATTTGTGGGCATATTAGTGTATGTTTTATTTGTGTTGGTTCCATGTATGTCTGTGGATCAGGAGAGATGAGATAAGAGGGGAGGGGAGGACTGTGTGAATGGTGCAATTCCATAATCATAATGCTACTGTTAATCAATGTTTGGAATATGCAGCTCTTGGAACTACTTTTTGCAAAGAAATGCATTGGGGCTTTTTTTTTTAGGAGGGGGTACATGACAACTTCTCTTCCATCTCCCACCACATGCAGAAACTACTTCTATAGCACAGGAACGTCCCCCAGCTCACCACCTCCTTTTCTGTGACTAGAGCTAACTTCAGTGTTGCCAGATGAGTTGCATATTTCCCACCTGGTGTTCAGTGGAAAGTTACCCAAAGCATTTATAAACATATGAGAACTTCATAAGACCTCCATATTTAGTTAAAAAAAGAAAAAAAAAAAACATAACTTGTTCACTGTGATATTTTTCCTAATCGAGTGTTTAGTTTGTTAACCCTGTCTCTGTGATTGTTCAATGATACCAGCAATTTGTTTATATCTGGTCTGTAGGTGCATTTCTTGAAACAGTACAGTATAAGATCTGGGTTTTGTGTGGATCTCAGAATATCTAGAACGCACCACAGAAAAGCTTGCAGGGTGATATACTTGCCCAGGGGCAAACATGAACCCATTTAACTGGTGAATAGTTGCCAGAGTAGGAGTGCATGTGATTGTCCACTAGAATGCAAACATGGAAGTTTGGCTTTGCAGGTTTTTGAGGACAGGGAGCTGATACCCTTCCTCCAAGTACCTCCACACATTAGGGGAGAATACAGAAGAGAGTGGAAGTAGGAGGGGCCGGGTGACAATGGAGGAGCGCGTGGTGCCACTTGGGACCACTGTGCCACACCAAGAGGATTAACTAAATGTAATGTACACTCCAAAAAATATCACCGACATTGATCAGCACTATCTTATTAAACACAAGCCTTACTAGGCTACACTCCACAGTCTTAATGGTATTTTTATCCTTCTTAAAGGGTCTCAGACTAGTGGACAACGGACCACATTGAACAGCCCGTATGTCCCGTTTGCTTCAACGACCCATGTAAATGTATCAACAATTAATCAAACGTGTCTTATCAATAAAATGGAACATATCTTATCTTCTTAGAATGCCTTGTCACACTGTTGCCAACTCAGGTCCCCGACGCCAACTAAGAGTACTGCTGTTGCGTTTCACTTCGTGTTTCATCAGGGGTTTAAACCATCGACAACTGTGGCAAACTGTGAAAGTTCCAAGACTTTTATCAACTTTTCTGTGGTGAAACAAAATATCGCTTTAAACATGCACAACAACGCTGTCAGTCAATAAAATAACTATCAACTGCACCTCAAAGTCGCTCACCTCTGTGTTCATGGAGAAAAGAGAAAAAGGACAGATGCTGCCCACGTCCAGGGATCGCTAACGCTCCTGCTCCCGGTGCTCCCAGCACCTAAAAAAACGCCACGCATGCAGAAACTCACTAACCTCCTAACTTAAAGAAAGGAAGCTACTGACGTCACAAACACAGACGTCATCAAAAACAGCTGCTATATGCGGGCCAATCAAGAGAAGCACCGGGCAACTTCAGCTCCCAGGTAATCCATCTCCTTAAGTGCTGGACCTCCACCGCTCATATAAAAGACGGACACCCCGTCCTGGTGTCTTCCATCACTGTTGGATACTGGCAAATTCTTCAGTTGCATTATTACAAAAAGCTGCTACACCTTGTCAAAGAACCCCGGCTTCATCCAGCACAGGCTCCCCAGTCGATGCAGCCATTAAGGCCTCCGGGCTCCACTGTATCTAATTCAAAAATCCACCTTTGTTCCTTAACAATGAGCCATTGATCAAGGGACCTACCCTTCGCCACCCTCTCAATGCGCTCTTTGCAGAAACATCTTAAATCTTCAAATGAATGTTGAAAAGTGAGACAATGCTGTACAATCGGGGCCTCCACAACTTTATGTTTAATTCGGCTCTTATGTTCTCCCATACGGGTTTTTAACGCCTGAGTAGTTTTGCCCACGAAGAGTAAGTCACAAGGACACTGAATGATGTATACTATATGAGTGGATGCACACGTAGTATTCTGTCGCAATTCATAAATCCTCCCTCGGTACTGAAATTCATCGATCTCTTTCATAATAGGGCAAATCCCACAGGTGCCACATTTTCTGTGGCCTAGATGCCCTACTGCAGTTAACGCCCCAAACACAGGAGTCTTCAATACCGCCGGACTGAGATATTCCTTCAGATTCTTTCCCCGCTGCTACACGCAGCGGATTTTCTTATGCTGCAGTGCTGGGATGTTCCCCAGCACATTGCTGTGCTTGCGTAGAATCTTCTGAATGGATTTACTAAGGGGAGAATAAGTGGTGATGAGATTGATATTATCATCATCAAATCAGTTACCACCTGCAAGATCGTTCTGTAACAACAATGCCCTATTGTTGTAGAGGGCTCTCCGATAGGCCTGTTTCACCACTTGTGGTGGATAACCACGTTCATCAAAACCAGTGGCCAACAATCGTGAAGCCGATCTAAAATCCCGTGTGTCTGAGCAATTCCTTCTGTACCTCAGGAACTGTGAAAATGGCAAGCCTGCTTTTAAGCGTGGCGGATGAGCACTTCTAAAATGAAGAAAGGTGTTGCGATCCGTCTGCTTACGGTGTATGGTCGTGGCCCAATATCCCCAGTTTCTAATTATCTTCACATCCAGATATGTAATCTCCTTGGCACTATAGACATGGGTGAATTTAATATGTTGATCACAGCCATCCAACCACACAAAAAAGTCTTCTAATTCTGCAGACGAGCCGCTCCAAATCATAAAAACATCGTCTATAAAGCGGCACCAAACTCTTATATGGGCCGCATATGGACTTGCTTTTAACCAATGCTCCTCAAACCACGCCATGTATAAGTTGGCAATGGACGGGGTGCAGGTCGCACCCATGGCAACTCCCGAAACATGATGGTAAAGTACCCCCTCAAAGCTAAAGTAATTATGAAAAATAGCTAAGCGGGCCAGTTGTAAAACAAAACCCACCTGGCCTTCATCAAGGTCACCCCGAGATCTCACATAGTGACCAACTGTGTCAAAAGCTGCCTGCTGGGGGATGCTGGTGTACAAAGAGGTGACATCAAGGGTCACTAGTAGCGTGTCATTGTCATCCGCCAAGCAGTTATAACGGGACAACCACCTTAAAAAAGCAGTGGTGTCCTTAATATAAGAAGGAATCTCAGTAAGTAGAGGACGTAGATACGAATCCACATACTTAGACACAGGCTTGAGAACTGAGCCCCTCGTGGAAACTATCGGGCGTCCCGGGGGTTTAAAAAGATCATTGTGGATTTTTGGTACTGTGTAAAAAACTGCCACTCTGGGACTGGGCTTGTTCAAGTAGAGCCACTCTTTCTTAGAGATCATTTTATCATGCAACGCTATGCTAGTTAACTCCTTAATCGTCGACTGCAGAAAGGACAGGGGGTCACTTTTTAGCACCTCATAAACTGAACAATCAGTAAGTTGTTGTAGTGCTTCTGAAATGTAGTAAGTGCGGTCTAAAATAACAATTGCCCCTCCTTTGTCGGCCTTTCGTATGACGATATCTTCCCTACTTTGAAGCTGTTTCAAAGTAGGGACATATCTGGATGTGAAGATTAGAAACTGGGGATATTGGGCCAGGACCATATACCGTAAGCAGACGGATTGTAACACCTTTCTTCATTTTAGAAGTGCTCATCCGCCACGCTTAAAAGCAGGCTTCCCATTTTCCCAGTTCCTGAGGTACAGAAGGAATTGCTCAGACACACGGGATTTTAGATCGGCTTCACGATTGTTGGCCACTGACCTAAGAGCCAAATTAAACATAAAGTTGTGGAGGCCCCGATTGTACAGCATTGTCTCACTTTTCAATATTCATTTCAAGATTTAAGATGTTTCTGCATAGAGCGCATTGAGAGGGGGGTGAAGGGTAGGTCCCTTGATCAATGGCTCATTGTTAAGGAACAAAGGTGGATTTTTGAATTAGATACAGTGGAGCCCGGAGGCCTTAATGGCTGCATCGACTGGGGAGCCTGTGCTGGATGAAGCCGGGGTTCTTTGACAAGGTGTAGCAGCTTTTTGTAATAATGCAACTGAAGAATTCGCCAGTATCCAAAAGTGATGGAAGACACCAGGATGGGGTGTCCGTCTTTTATATGAGCAGTGGAGGTCCAGCACTTAAGGAGATGGATTACCTGGGAGCTGAAGTTGCCCGGTGCTTCTCTTGATTGGCCCGCATGTAGCAGCTGTTTTTGATGACGTCTGTGTTCGTGACGTCAGTAGCTTCCTTTCTTTAAGTTAGGAGGTTAGTGAGTTTCTGCATGCGCGGCGTTTTTTTAGGTGCTGGGAGCACAGGGAGCAGGAGCGTTAGCGATCCCTGGACGTGGGCAGCATCTGTCCTTTTTCTCTTTTCTCCATGAACACAGAGGTGAGCGACTTTGAGGTGCAGTTGATAGTTATTTTATTGACTGACAGCGTTGTTGTGCATGTTTAGAGTAGTTACTCACCTGCAACAGGTGTTCTCCAGGAGCAGCAGGAATCAGTCCTCACATATGGGTGTCATCGGCGCCGATGAAGCCCCAGCGGAGCATTTCCCAGCTTTCTATGAAAGCCTTTGGGAATGCAGGCACGCATGCGCGGTTCCATTCCCGCCTAAAGGTGCCATCTTACCTCAGTCAAATGACATAGCTAAGAGCAGCACACAAAAATGAAAAATAAACTATGTACAACTGCAACTCCAAGGGGAGGAGGGAGGGTTGTGAGGACTGATTCCTGCTGCTCCTGGAGAACACCTGTTACAGGTGAGTAACTACTCTTTCTCCAGGACCAAGCAGGAAGTCAGTCCTCAGATATGGGTGACTCCCCAGCTCTGGGCTACCGAGGAACCCAGGCTGAACAAGAGGACTCCCTCTAGTCCCAGCGGCAAAGAAAGGCTTTTCAAGGACACAACCTCCACCGGTAGCCCAACAGAGGGCAGGAGTTGCCTAAACCTCAAAGAGATTCCGGAGTACTGCTTGGCGAAAAGCACTGTCCCTATGGGACTCCCTCTCCAGGCAGTAATGGGCTGCAAAAGTCTGGCTTGAAGACCAAGTTGCAGCCCTGCAGATGTCTACCAAGGGCACAGAGCGGAGATGAGCCACTGAGGCAGCCATCGCCCTGACACGATGGGCCGTGACCCTACCCTGCAAAGGAAGGTCAGCCGCCTGGTAAGCCCAGGTGATAGTCAGCTACCCAGATGGACAAGGTATGCTTGGACACAGCCAACCCCAGCCTATTGGGGTCAAAGAATACGAAGAGCTGAGTAGCCCTTTTATGCCCTTGCGTATGGTCAAGATAGAAGGATAAGGCCCTCCTACAGTCCAGGGTATGCAGAACTGCTTCAGCCTGGCTGGCATGAGGCCTAGGGAAGAATGTTGGAAGAACCACCTCCTGATTGAGGTGGAAAGAGGAGACAACCTTAGGGAGGAACTTGGGATGAGTCCTGAGGACTACCCTGTTCCTGTAAATCCTGGTGTAAGGCCTGTCACAGACCAGGACTTGCAACTCACTTACTCGCCTAGCCGAGGTAAGGGCTATCAGGAAGAGTGTCTTCCAGGAGAGGAAGCGTAGTGGACAAGTAGCCATCGGCTCAAAAGGTGGGCGAGTCAGCTGCTGCAAGACCACATTCAGCTCCCACTCAGGGGCAGGAGGGCGGATGGGAGGCTTGAGCAAAAGCAAGCCCCTGAGAAAGCGGGACACCAAGGGGTGACCAGAGAGAGACTGCCACTCTACCAATGAGTGGTGAGCTGCTAGAGCTGAGAGGTGGACCCGAACAGAATTGGACTTAAGACCTTGATTGGACAAGTGCAGTAAGTACTGAAGGACTACTGGCACAGTACAGGAGAAAGGATCTTCTGTATGTAGCTGACACCACACAGAAAACCTTTTCCATTTGAGAGCATAGGTTTTCCTTGTGGACTGTTTTCTAGAGGCTAGAACAACCTCCTCAACTTCCTGAGGTAGGCCCCAGGGAGCCAAAACTACCCTTGCAGCCTCCAGGCCATCAAATTGAGAGACCTGAGATTGGGGTGCAGAAGGGAACCCTGGTCCTATGTAAGAAGGTCGGGTTGCAACCCCAGAGGCAGTGGAGGATCCACCGCCAGTTGAAGCAGAAGAGATAACCAAGGTTGTCTCGGCCACCTGGGAATCTTGAATAGGGTTCGGGCCACCAAGGGTGTGGGAGGAAACGCATAGAGGAGGCCCTGAGACCAAGATATCAGAAAAGCATCCGCTGCTATCCGTAGAGGATGTGGTTGCCTGGAGCAGAACTTTGGCAGCTGCTTGTTCATGGGGCTGGCAAAGAGATCTATCAAAGGGAGACCCCATTTCAGGAAGATCTTCTGAACTACTGAAGGATGGAGCTGCAACTCGTGGGGCTGCAGTATCCTGCTTAATCTGTCTGCCAGGTAGTTGTCCTGGCCTGGAAGGTACACAGCCCTGAGGAGCATGTTGTGCTTGAGGGCAAAAGAACAAAGGTCCTGAGCCTCCCGACAAAGGATCCTGGACCCAGTTCTGTCCTGTTTGTTCACATAAAACATGGCAACTTGGTTGTCCGTCTGAACCAGGGCAGCCTGTTGAGCCAGGGAAGGAATGAAAGCTTTGAGTGCTAATCGAATAGCTCTGAGTTCGAGGAGATTGATCTGTTGTGCAGCTTCCCAGGGAGACCAGAGTCCCTGGGTGCACTTGCCCAGACAATGAGCTCCCCAGCCTTGCAGGGAGGCATCTGTTGTCACCACTACTGAGTACCTTGGAATCTGAAAAGACACTCCTTTCAGTAGGTTGGGTGGGTGCAGCCACCAGTTGAGGGAGTGCAGAAATGGTCTGGACACCCTTATCTTGTCTCTGAGGCTGCCTGTGGCCTGTGACCATTGAGTCCGAAGGCACCACTGTGCAGGCCTCATATAGAGCCTGGCATTGGGGGTCACATGTACTGTCGAAGCCATGTGGCCAAGGAGCCTCAGGCAGAGTCTGGCGGAGACCAGGGAGCTTCTGAGAAACTGACTTGCCAAGGCCATCAACTTTTGGGCTCTGTGTTCTGGCAAGAATGCCTTTGCCAGGAGAGAGTCCAACCTTGCCCCATGAACTCCAAGTTCTGGGAAGGGAGCAAAGTGGACTTTGGGAAGTTTATGACAAACCCCAGGCTTTGTAGAAGAGCAATGGTTCTGAGGGTGGCTTGATTGGCCTCTTGACCTGTCTGACCCCTGATGAGTCAGTCGTCCAGATAGGGGAAGACAAAGATGCCCTGATTCCTCAGGTAGGCCGCCACCACTGATAGGCACTTTGTGAAGACTCTGGGGGCGGAGGTGAGGCCAAAAGGCAGCACCCTGTACTGATAATGGTTTCCTCCCACAATGAACCTCAGGTACTTCCTGTGGTCTGGATGAATGAGGATGTGAGTGTACGCATCCTTTAGATCTAAGGAGTGTCAGCATACATCTCATGCAGCTTTGGACTCTGGTCTCCAAAGGTAATAGGACAGTTTACAAGATGAGATTAACTCTGACCCCCTGGTGATTTCATTCTCCAAGGCCTGAAGCCCCTCCTTGCTAAATCAAGAAGGGCAGACCTCAAAGGGAGTGGCCAAAGACAATAGCAGACCTCAAGGGGAAGTGCTGGAGAGGCACTATAAAGGACAGACACACTTCCTGCTTCTCTCTCTCTCTCCTTCATCGGACAGGTTTGGACACTACCATGAGGCTCTGATCCACATGTTCTGGCCTACCATGAGGCCCTGACCCACATGTTCTCTCTCTCTCTCTCTCTCTCTCTCTCTCTCTCACACACACACATGCACCTGCACACACAGATTCATTGATGCACATTGAAACAGCTCTGCAACAATCACTATATACCTCTGTTAAATACCTATGTAATAAGCCTATTTCTACATAAAAATCTTTCTCCAAGCCACACCTGTTTGGTTGTCTTATTACAAGCCCTCCTGCCTCTGTGAAGTGAAATGAACCCAGGACCAAGTGGAGACTAGACCAGAAGATTACATATTCAGATGATTACATATGGGGGCTCGCCTTCTCGGATTTCACAGCAGATCTCCAGTTGGGTAAGTAATAATTTTGTATAATACATTCAGTAGATTTCAGACAGAGTGAGACAGAATCGAAAGTCCGTGTGACCATTTACAATTTTGTTTTGTGGGTTAGACAAGGTGAAATTTTTATTGTCAAAAGGCTCTGTAAGAATCTAGAATTTTAAGGACATCACACAGAGTGGCTTGCAATGGTGTTATTTTGATGTATAGGCTTGCTAAAGATTTTTCTATAGTATTTGAGCTGCTAAGAAAATACAGAGTTACACAGTTAAATATTCCCTCATAGAGTACAATATACATCTTTCCTGGTAACACTAATTTACCTCCTGTCTGTTTGACTTTTATTTCTCTCTCCTGTCAGTATATATCTTGGTGAGAGCAGGAATATCTGACAATTCTGTTAATCTCCTGTCCCTTTTAACTTTTATTTCTCTGTATCCTGTCAGTAACTATCTTAGTGAGAGCAGGCTTAAAGCTGGCTGCAATTGATAATCTCCTAACACCCTTCTTACTATAACTTCACCCTAAATGTCCACCCTGTTAAAAGGTGAGAAGCACTTTTTATTCAGGTATAATTTTAAGGCGTGGTCTTTATGCCAGTACTCTTTACTGAACACCCATAAAATGTATACCATTCCAACTATAATTCTAAGTCTCACTTCTTCATAAAAGGTTACACATTTGAGATAGTCCAACTACAGCCTTTCTGCAGTATCAAATATGGAAGCCTTTGATTTTAAAGAACTTAAAGAAAGTTTAATTTCATATTGTAAGAGGAAAGGGGGTCCATTTGAAGGGGAATTCCCTGAGTCATCATGGTATAATATTCAAAGACAAATGTTAAACCATGATCAAGAATTCAAAAAGAAAACAAATAAAAGAAAATGCCTTTTTATCCAAGGCATGTGCAGGGGACTCATTAGCATGAGACAAGAAAACTCTGAACTGACTTCTCAGTGTACCCAATTGACCAAAGACCTTGAGGAGGCACAAATTTGCATCTCTATACAAAGAACTCAAGTGATACAAGCCACAAATTCTTTTATAACTGTTAGTGAGCAATTAGAAGCACTTAAACTTGAATTGAGGCACGTTAAAGATCAATTGGCCTCTGCAAGAAAGCCAACACCCACCCCTCCCTCAGCCCCCTATGCCTATGATCAGCAACAAAAGAATACAGAAGTATGCATAGTTGGACTTAGGAATGGGAAGAACACAGATGAATCACAGCAGGAAAATCATGATAGTTTATCTCAGCCAGATCCCAGCAATAACCAGGATCTCTGTCAGGAGGATACTTCAGATGACTTAGACATGGCACCCAGTACTGAACTCAAAGCACCAGTTAAAGTAATGTTGCATGAAAATTTAAAAGATAGAGATATAGAAAAAATAGTTGAGAAAATTGGCCCTATGCCTCTTAATGTAAATCAGTGGGTTAAATGGGCGATTGATATTCTGATTCACTGGGGTCTAGGGAAATACAGAAGAAAGCAATCAGACTTTGATAGACTTATGCATTTGGCTCTGGGGCCACACTATTATAGAGTTGGCTCTCTCACTCACCCATACCAGTTGGTTAAAAGGGGTACTGAGAAACTATTTCACTGTTCCCCAATGCAAATATTTAAAATTATTTCACCTTTACCAAATGATACACTGGAACAGTTATGCAAACTGGATTTTAAAAGCAGTTCTTAATGAGCAGGAGTCCTGGCCCAAGGCAAAAGATTATGGGGAGAGCATGCATAAGGAATTTTTATTAGAATTGCTATCCCCTGAGATTACAAAACACCTTCTGTTATTTTCTGAAGACCCTGAAGCAACACCTTTTGATACTTTAATGCTCAGAATTGGGTCTGTTTGGAAGACCCAGCCCTCGCAGGTCATTACAGTATCAGAAGCACGGAAGTGACAAGCCAAGGAATCCTCTCAGTACATAAGAAACACAGACAGAGGACACACACCTAAGTGGCAAGCCGAGGGATCCTCTCAGTACACAAGAAACACAGACAGAGGACACACACCTTGGAGAGCACATGGCAGAGGTACTTTTAGAAACTCCTCAGGTTACATTCCTTTTCAGGAGCTCAAAGCACAGAGAAATGGGTTAGAAAATGAGAAAACTAAATGGGAACAAGACAAACATATACTGCAGATAGAAATAGATAAATTAAAACAGGATTTACAAGCAGCTCAGGACAAACACAAGGCTAGTGCATAGGGGTGTCCTGACCTCTTGAGTTCAGATATCAAAATGTCTCAAGCCTTCATAGCCCAGCCTGCCTCCTTTATCTCCGCAGAGGACTCAATTCCAGAGCCTCTGTATGATGAAATGGACACAGGCCCAGGACACAATTTAAGGCTTGTAACACCCTTGATACTGGACTCTTGTGCACGCCCCAATGTTATCAGCAGAATAGGGGGTCAGGATAAATTAGCTTTGATTGACACAGGGGCTGGAATTAGTTTTACTAACAGAGCTCCTCCCACTGCAGATCAGAAAAATATGGAAATTTATGAAATTCAAGGAATTAATGACACAGCTTCCAAATGTGTGGCTATCCCAGTTAAATGGGGTATCCCTGTGCACAGTGAACAAAACAAGGAAATGTTAGAAACCACTGCCTCCACTACAGTGAACACACCAAAAGAAATAATTGGAATTGATGTTCTCAACCAGTTAAATTTGGTGGTGGATATGGCTAATCTTAAATTGTGGCAGTATTCAGGAACTTCAAGTGCTTCTAAAACTGTAGTGCATGAAGTCATTCCCATGCAGTTAGCAACTCAGTGCACTAAGGCAGCTCAGCAGCATGATCTGTGTGTAATTCCCTCAGAAGTGGCTGATATTCCAGTCTGGGCTCAAGACAAGTTAGATTGTGGGAAAATGCACACAGAAATACTGTTGGAAGGTGAGGATCCTCCACCACAGAAGCAATACCCAGTACCTCATCAGGCTATAGAACCAGTGACTAAAATTGTGAAGATACTGGAGGAGAGGGGTCTGATTAGACCTATTTCCTCCACATGTAATTCACCAGCCTGGCCGATAGTTAAACCGGGGGGTTCCTTCAGGCTCACTATGGACTTCCGTGCCCTGAATCAAGTTTCAAAATCTGTAGTGCCCGTGGTAGCCTCATACCCTGAAATGATCTCTAAACTGAATCCCAAATGTAAAATTTTCTCTGTTTTAGACATATCCAATGGGTTTTGGAGTCTGCCCCTGGCCCTTGAATGCCAGTACAAAACAGCCTTTCAGTGGCTGAATAAACAATATGCATGGACTGTGCTTCCACAGGGATATAAGGATTCCCCCTCAATATTTCATGAATACATGAAGGAAGCCCTGTCACTAGTGTCTTGCAGAGATGAGACCTGGACCAAACCTCCCCTTTGGAACTGCACAGTGGGAGGGACCGTACTTAGTTACTGATACCTTAGGCCCAAGCCTATACCAGATCCTAATGCCTGACAACCAGCAGTACTGGAAACACATCACCCAGTTAAAACCATATGGGTAATACGTGTTTTATCAGTCTTTGTTTCCAAACACCACCTGAAGACAGCACGGACAGCTGCTTTATGAAGACAGCACGGACAGCTGCTTTCTGAACAAATGTCGCTTGAGGACGGTAACTAGTTACTCCTGCTGTACATGTGTTTAATAGTTATGTAAATAAGTAGTTAGTTATGTAAATAAGTAGTAGAAATTATTTTTTTTGTAGAATTTTTTTTTTGTTGTTGTTACATAGTATAAGTGGGGAGCATTAGATTACTCCCTAGTAGAGTGAAACAAGTTTGCTTTTATTATGTCTCGGTTTCCTGTTGCTCTTGTATCTGCTCTCTTCTACTCAAGTCTCATTACAGGAACTATCATCCGAATATGCACGATTGGCTGGGCTAACTCCACAGGTGGGGTATATCGCTATCAAGAAATACCCCCACTGTTCCCGGAAGGAAAGGATCTGGTCATCCTGAGTTTCTGTTCGGTACAGGACAAGCCAGTGTTCTATTCATTAAACATCACTCAAGTACAGTGGGAGCCACCAGTTTCCACTTCTCTAGAAAGGACACAAGAATTGAGGGCACGCCCAGAACATTACTTTCTAGGTCCTCTTGCTTTGATTTTGTGCAGTATTTCCTGTCAGGACAGAGGTACCTGGAAGGTGACTTATACATAGGTTGTGAGTGATCAGCAGCACATCACTGAGACTTCATTCCTTTTGGATGTATCTTGTTTGCCTACCACCCCTCACCCTGCCCCTCCCACCACTTCTGCTCCTCCTGTGCTCTACCTTTCTGATATCCACCCATTTCAGGAAGGACATCCCTTTCAGATTAAATATGATGCACCACACGATGCACCACACGATGTTTTATATGATGTGGAATACCATTTTCTTACTTGGCATCTATTTCCCAAATTGTTTCTAGTTACTCACAAATATCCAAATTGCTCTCAGTTTGTTGCCAACCACATACAAATGCTCAATACTTGGTTTGATATGCAGTCAGTAACACCCAGAGCCAAGCAATTTCGACACAAGCGTGAATTAATTGATACAATTTTAGGTGACACCGGGACTGCACTGGGTGCCCTTAATATAATTGATATAGAGGTGCTCCGTAATAAAATGGGATCCACTGCTCAGCATGCTGCTGATGGTTTTACCTCACAACATATTATTAATGAAGCTTCCTCTAAACTGTCCAATATAGTTGTAGATACCTTTGCTCTTATATCTCCCATTATAGAACAGAAAATTGTTACCTTAGCACATGCAGAATATAGATTGGGAAAGAATATTTCCTGGGCTCGTGCCTGTGATCAAGTACAGATCGAGCTTATTACTATATTAAAGGAAATTCTGATCACTGCTAAGTTAGGACACTGGCCACCATCTCTCATTCATATGGCTAGTACCAAAATACCTGAATTTGCTATAGCTCACCTTGATTGGTGGACAGTTAGTGTTCCCATTTGTTCACCACAAGGCTGCTCTATCTGTACTTTGATCCCATGGTCAGGACAACACACAGTTATTTATCCTATGGTTAATATTGGGGTGCAGTTTGATAATATGCTTATGTATCCTGTGGACTATCTCACATGGGTGCAGTCACTGGATGACACCTGGACTTCATTCAAGCCGAT
This sequence comes from Ichthyophis bannanicus, assembly GCA_033557465.1. Lineage (NCBI taxonomy): Eukaryota > Metazoa > Chordata > Amphibia > Gymnophiona > Ichthyophiidae > Ichthyophis > Ichthyophis bannanicus. The sequence continues at coordinate 190,271,565 of CM066031.1, read as the reverse complement.
GGACCCCAGTTTGTGTGAGCAGACTACATTTCAGTTCAAGTGTCAACCTCACCAGTTTAAAGAGGCTGACACCTCCTGCTGGAACAATTCCTCCTCTTGCTCCCTGACTGTTAAGCTCTCATATTCCCCGACTACCTCACACAGTTTGTATTACCTTGGAGCTGGACACTTTTGTTTTCATCTGTTCTTTCCCCAGAATGTTTCTTTTTCGATTGCTCCCAGAATGCATGACATTCGCCTTCCCAAGAACACTTTGTTGTACAGTTCAAACTATTTACCAAACAATACCTGGTGCAGTCATACACCACTGGTCTCCCTCACCATTAATGGGACAACTTATTCCACACCACTGGTTACCAATGACTCTATGGACATTCCAGACTTTATCTCATATGCTGTGCATCCATTACCACTTGGCATGGGAGAAGAGACACTACATAAACTGCTCAACTTTACAGAACTCCACGCCTATATTGATCACCTTAAAACAACATCCACTGAAGTGAATCACACCATTGCTTATGAGAATGGACACATTCAACAAATTGTTGGACACTTGCTACAAGATGCTCATGTGTCTGTATGGGAATTGTTATTTGGTTACTCACCTACTGCTGATCATGTCTTTAATGTTTTTATTCACCCTATTATTATTTTAACTGCTGTACAAATATTGCTAGGCATTATCGTAATTTTCCTGTGCTGTAAGATGAAAAAAAATGTACATTTCCTTGCAGCACATGTCATACAGAACAACAACATTTTAAGGTAGTTACACTGAACTTCTCCAGCATCCACCCCTACATCCAGATTAATTTGGCCTGCTAATTTGGCATTTCCTATTACACTGAATACCAAAGTCAGCTGCAGTCTAGTATTGCTTCCTATCCTCACTCATAGCATCCTGGTACCTTTTGGTTTAGCCTCCTTAAAAATTCCTGCAGACCTTATGCACTGTTCACTCTCTCTAAGACGGGCACGGAGGTAGCATATTGGGTTCCCCCCCAGTAGTGGCTGCTCTACCTAAGACACGAGGTTTGGACTCATAAGGAGACTTGTTTATCTCTAGAACACTAGAGACAGTACTGTGTAGGACAGGGGACTTGCTGGACATAGCAAGGTATTTAATACAGGAGGTATTAGACAAGCTGCCTACTATCATGTAATGGCAGCTGGGACAGGTACCACAGGCTTGCTTCCACCATTTCCAGGCACAAATAATAAATAAAAATAAAAAAGGTGTGGGAGATGTCAGCATACATCTCATGCAGCTTTGGACTCTGGTCTCCAAAGGTAATAGGACAGTTTACAAGATGAGATTAACTCTGACCCCCTGGTGATTTCATTCTCCAAGGCCTGAAGCCCCTCCTTGCTAAATCAAGAAGGGCAGACCTCAAAGGAAGTGGCCAAAGACAATAGCAGACCTCAAGGGGAAGTGCTGGAGAGGCACTATAAAGGACAGACACACTTCCTGCTTCTCTCTCTCTCTCCTTCATCGGACAGGTTTGGACACTACCATGAGGCTCTGATCCACATGTTCTGGCCTACCATGAGGCCCTGACCCACATGTTCTCTCTCTCTCTTTCTCACACATGCACATGCACACACAGATTCATTGATGCACATTGAAACAGCTCTGCAACAATCACTATATACCTCTGTTAAATACCTATGTAATAAGCCTATTTCTACATAAAAATCTTTCTCCAAGCCACACCTGTTTGGTTGTCTTATTACAAGCCCTCCTGCCTCTGTGAAGTGAAATGAACCCAGGACCAAGCGGAGACTAGACCAGAAGATTACATATTCAGATGATTACAAGGAGCATAGCCAATCTCCCTGCTGGAGGTAGGACAGAAGTGTCCCAAGAGTAAGTATCTTGAACTTTTCTTTCACTAGGAACTTGTTGAGGTTCCTGAGGTCCAGAATGGGACGAAGGCCACCGGTCCTTTTGGGCACCAGGAAATACCTGGAGTAGAATCCGTGACCTTGCAAGTGGGGAGGCACAGGTTCCACCGCCCTGTCCACCAACAGACCCTGAAGCTCCTGGCGGAGAAGGTCTGTGTGCAGAGGAGGCTCCCCTGGAAAGTATGGGGGTGGCAGTTGGTGGAAATGGAGGGCATATCCCTTGTGGATTATCTCCAGCACCCAACTGTCCCCGGTGATAAGGGGTCACTGGTGGGCAAAGAGGACAAGGCGACCTCCTGTGCAGGGTTGGGAGAGCAGTGGAGGAGAGGCTATGCTCAAGGAGTCAAAAGCCCCCACCCTGCTGAGTGGTAGCAGGGGCCTGAGGTTTGGGGGTCCTCTGCCTACGGGGCCCATTACCCTGGCCCTTGGCTTGCTGACCCTGGGGGGCAGCTTGGGCAGCCTGATATTGTGGATACTGTTTGTAGGCAGTGCCCTTCCTCGGGTAAAAGGGCTTTTTACCCGAGCCCTTCTTTTTATGAGAAGGGGCAGAGGTCTTCCTTGACAGCCTTGTCCGGGTGAGGTGCTCGGTCTCGAGCTGAGCGGCCTTCTCGGTCATGGGCTTGCCAAAAAGGTTTTCACCTCGGCAAGGGACATCGACCAACTTGTCCTGAACCCATGGCTCGAGGTCCGATGACTGCAGCCATGCCTGGCGTCGAGCCACGATGCCGGCTGCCGCAACTCGGGCTGAAGCCTCGAAGCCATCGTAGGCGTCGCGGGACATGAACTTCGAGCAGTCCCGAATTCCCGAGGACAAGGACTTAAATCTCTGCAAGGGTTCCCCGGAGAGACCAGCAGAGAACCCGGCCAACTCCTTGGCCAGATCCCGCAAGTACATGCCCATGTACAGCTGGTAAGACTGGACACGGCAAGCAAGCATCGAGCCCTGAAAACACTTTCTACCGACGCCATCGAGGTTTCGGGCCTCCCTGCCAGGAGGCACCGCGGAGTGCATCTTCTGACTTTTCAGACGATGCATGGCCGATTCCACAACCATGGAATGGTGTGGTAGCTGTGCCTTTTGAAAACCGGGGCTCTTACGGAGCCAATAGATTGAATCGACTCGCTTTCTAAGAACCGGCGCCGAGGCCGGTGCCTCCCACATACGGAACAGGAGCCATTCCAGCATCGGAGGAACCGGGACAGTAAAGGCCTCCTTCGGAGGAGAGTCATACTGCAATTCCTCGAGCTCTTCAGCTCGAGGCTCTTCCTCGGGATCCGCCGGAATAGCCAAGGCAGTGGCCATATCCCGGATGAACTCTGAGAACCGGGTGTCCTCCAGGGGGGGACCTACTCCGGGGCTCAGACTGCGGTGTGTCCGAAGGGATGCACCGAGTCTTAAAGGTGTCAGGAGACTCCTCGTTCTCCGTCTCCCAAGCTGACTCGTCCGAGGAAGAGTCGGGGTCCGACCCCGCGGGGCCCTGGAGCACCCGCCCCGACGCCGGTGATGCCCTCGGTCCTGAACGGAAGGTCGAGGGGAACCGCGACCGAGGTCGACTCCAAGCCACGATGGACTCGAGTATCATCTCGGTCTCCGGGGTCGACTTAGACGTCGATGTCCCGGTGGTCGGGGCAGATGCGCCAGACAGGCTGGCCATCAGTGCCCGCTGCTGCTCCATGAAGGCAGACATTCTGCTCTCCAAGGCTGTCATCCTGAGACTCAGCTCGGGAGATGCAGCAGCCAGCGACTCGGGCCCCGGCGGCGGCTCCCTGGGAGGAGAGTCCACGAGGACTACGGGGCTTACGTGTCCAGCAGACTCCGGCTCCACACAAGGAACTTTGGCAGGCTTCTCTGGTTCCACAGGCCCGGGGCGACGGTCGGGGGTCTTAGACCTGGCCCTCGAGGAGCCAGGAACCTCTTCCGACGACACACTCGCGAGCCGTTTCTTCCTCTTGCGTTCCCGGTCGGGGGACCCCCTGTCCGAGGAGCTTCGACGGCGCTCGGGATCAGAATCCCGAGATGTCGAGGCCTCAGACGAGGTCCGGGCCCGGCCGGAGGCTGAGTCCGAGAAAAGCCTTTCCTTTTACTGCTGGCGACTTCGTAGTGCCTTGGAAGACATTTTTCCACAGGCCCCGCACGACTTAGGATCGTGGTCGGGGACGAGGCACAGAAGGCAGCAGTCGTGTGTGTCGGTGAGAGACATTAATTTCTTACACCGATCACACTTCTTAAAACCACTGGAAGCCATCGGGGAAAAAAGAGTCCCCACGAGGTCAAAGGACCGGCCTTCCAGGGAAAAAGAGAAAAAGGGTGCGAACGCCAGCCACGAAGGGCAAAAACCGAAAAAGAGAAATTGGGCTCGATACCGGTGTACCGAACCCGGCGGGAGGGGAACTGGCGTCGAACCATTAGAAAACGAGCCAAAAAAATCGCTGAAAAATCTAATTTTAACTGGGAAAACTGGACACACGTCCGGTGGGCTTCACGGAAAAAAAAGAGACTGAGGTAAGATGGCACCTTTAGGCGGGAAGGGAACCGCGCATGAGTGCCTGCATTCCCAAAGGCTTTCATAGAAAGCTGGGGAAATGCTCCGCTGGGGCTTCATCGGCGCCGATGACACCCATATGTGAGGACTGACTTCCTGCTTGGTCCTGGAGAAAAAGCGATACTTTGTTTCACCACAGAAAAGTTGATAAAAGACGTGGAACTTTCACAGTTTGCCACAGTTGTCGATGGTTTAAACCCCTGATGAAACGCGAAGTGAAACGCAACAGCAGTACTCTTAGTTGGCGTCGGGGACCTGAGTTGGCAACAGTGTGACAAGGCATTCTAAGAAGATAAGATATGTTCCATTTTATTGATAAGACACGTTTAATTAATTGTTGATACATTTACATGGGTCGTTGAAGCAAACAAGACATACGGGCCGTTCAATGTGGTCCGTTGTCCACTAGTCTGAGACCCTTTAAGAAGGATAAAAATACCATTAAGACTGTGGAGTGTAGCCCAGTAAGGCTTGTGTTTAATAAGATAGTGCTGATCAATGTCGGTGATATTTTTTGGAGTGTACATTACATTTAGTTGATTATATCACACTCTGAAGAAAGACCTAATTTTGAGTGTTTTAACACCAAGAGGATTAGCATTGCCAACTGGCTCTAGATTTTCCTGACAAACGGATCCAGTCCCAGATTCAGATCAAGGCATGCAGAAATTTGTAGTCCCTATATCCCTATTACATTCCCTAAGAAAATCAAAATCAAAAGTCCCTATTGTATATGCAGGGTTGGCACAAGGGTATCTGCTGCTCTGGCAAACCTTTATCAATATGCCCCCCTCGGATGGCTCAGAGTCCTGTGGGCTTTCCCCCAGATGTTTCAGGGTCTTACTTTTCCTCCCATAGTCCAACACCTCCCCCCTTATCCTTCCTTACATTCCTGTAGTCCAACATTTCCCCTTCTTTCCCCCCTCTGATGTCCAGCATATTATCTTCCCTTCCCCCTCATCCAGGTGTCTAATCTCCTTTTCACTTCCCTATCACCCTCTTGACCCAGATGTCCAGCACATCCCCCTCCTTTTCCCCTCACCTAAGTATCCAGAAAGACAGCAGCAGATCTTGGGGGGGGGGGGGGGCACCACAGTCTCTCACATCCTACAAGGCAATGGCAGAACAAAATGCTGTCAGTGCAGTAGGGGGCCTTTAAGCGCCCATGCATGCATACCTATGGCTTACTGGTCCTACCTCCTCCAACGCAGGGTTCCCGTTGGAGGGATCAGGAGCAGCAGACCTTGAGCAGGCACATACAGGGGAGCTTAAAGGCCCACAGCTGTGCTGACAGCCTTTGCAGAATGTGGAGGGCCCATAGCACCACCCCAAGGTCTGCCATGTTATGGTAGATCTTAGTGCTGCTTTTGATCTCAGGTGCATTACCCTTCTTTTAAAAAGATTACACAGGTACACTACCAAAAAACTGCCTCCAGTTTTGCAACTGATTCCTATAGATTTTGGGGTGCTGAATCCAGGAAAAATAGCCAAAATGTTCCATCACGTCACGTTTTCTTGCAAAATTAGATTTCTTACCCATATAAGGAATGTTCACATAATTTCTTTTTAGCCGACTGCAGTTTATTTTCTTGGCCCAAAATAGAGGTTGTAATGGTTAACTAACTAGAAACACTCCCTCATGATATTTTAGAGTGTTTTGTATTCATTTTATACATTAACAGGACAATTGGGAGGCGGGGGGCTAAATCCAGTACTCGCGCTGGCGCATGTTCTTTCCTGTTCGCCTAGCCTCGTTCGCTCGCTCGCTCAAACACGGTGGTTGCGACATGAACGTTCCTGTCAAATTTCAATTTCTTGCAAGTTCATTATTATCTTTTGTTTGCTCAGTCGTAATCCAGCTTTATTCCGAAGTGGTTCACTACAGTTGTAGTTTGCAGTGCTGTGTATTTGTGATGGCTCACAGAGCCAGAGGTTGCGTCAACTCTCCGGACAGTTTTTGTTTTATTTGTGGGGAATATACCGTGAAAAAGCGGCAGAGGAACATTTCTGCATTTATTAAAAAAGTATATTTCGCCTATTTCGGTTTGAAGTTAGGCGATCAAGACAAACCGTGGGCTCCTCACAAAGTGTGCAAGACATGTGAGGAAGATCTATGCTTATGGATGAAAGGTAAAAAACAAGCATTTCGTTTCGGAATACCTATGATGTGGCGTGAACAAAGAGACCACAGCAGTGACTGCTATTTTTGCTCTTGCATTGTGAAGGGATACAACTTAAAAAATAAGAACGTAATAAGTTACCCCAACCTTCCCTCAGCAATTAGGCCTATGCCTCATAGCAACGAAGTACCTGTGCCTGAACCACCAAAATCTTTGGATCATATTTGTGTGGACGGTTCTGATCATGATGAGACTCATCAGATGGCTTTTCCCGATGAGTCCAGTACTTCCAAGTTTGAAACTGAACCAGATCCGAAACCTGAACTTTTCTCTCAAGCTGAATTGAATGATTTAGTCCGGGATTTAGGACTCCCAAAAGATGCTGCCCAACTGCTAGGTTCTCGGCTTAAACAGAAAAATCTATTGTCACCAGGAACAACTTTTTATTGGTACCGCAACCGCGAGACACAATTTTTGAAGTATTTCAGCAAAGAGGAAGATTTCATATTTTGCAACGATATATACGGAGTGATGGAAAAGTTTAAACTCAAGTATGATCCTGCTGAATGGCGGCTGTTCATTGATTCGTCAAAAGACAGCATAAAAGGTGTTCTTCTTCATAATGGCAACACAATCGCTTCAGTTCCTATTGCTCACTCTGTTATTCTCCAAGAAAAATACGAGAATTTGGCCCTGATTCTTCAGAAGATTCGTTATGATGAGCATAAGTGGATGATTTGTGGAGACTTTAAAATTCTATCCATGCTATTAGGGCAGCAATCCGGTTTCACCAAATATCCCTGCTTCCTTTGCTTGTGGGATAGCCGGGCCCGCGACCTACACTGGGGGGAAAAAGACTGGCCAATTCGGGAGTATTTGAGACCCGGTGAGAAAAATGTTCTTCATGAGAGCTTGGTACCTCGTGATAAAATTCTATTACCACCTCTCCACATTAAGTTGGGTCTCATTAAGCAATTCATCAAGTCCCTTCCAAAAGATGGTGAGTGCTTTCGGTACCTTTGCTCAAAGTTCCCCCGACTTTCTGAAGCAAAGCTAAAGGAAGGAGTGTTTGTTGGCCCTGATATAAGGAAACTCATTTCAGATGGAGCATTCGCTGAAACGATGTCTGAGAAGGAAAAAGAAGCCTGGAATTCCTTCAAGGATGTTGTTCTCAAATTCTTGGGGAACAGGCGGGATGAGAACTATAAGGATATTGTTGCCAGGATGCTCAATGCCTTCAAAGAACAAGGCTGTAACATGAGCCTGAAAGTCCATTTCTTGCACTCCCATGTGAACTACTTTCCCGAAAACATGGGGGCGTTCAGTGAAGAACAAGGTGAAAGGTTTCACCAGGACATCAAGGACGCAGAGAGAAGGTACCAAGGAAGATGGAACACCACTATGATGGCTGATTTCTGCTGGTTGCTGCTGCGGGAAACCCCAGATGAAAAATACGCCAAGCAGCGCACCAAGAGAAGCATTTGGGGGAAGAAGAAACGGGCCCACCAGGAGATTGATTGACCCAAGAATGACTTTAAAATCTAAACTGTGTTGACAAATATCGTGTTTTTACTAAACTTTGAAATAAAAATTTGCTAGTTATTACCACAGTGTCGGATCTCATTTATTAGAATTTTATTTTCACACCATCGGGTGTTTGTCTTCATGTATTGCAATGGTGCGGTTTGCGTTTTCTATTCTTACATACATACCTGTACAACATTTTTTGCACATTTCTTTGCTTTGCTTTGTGTCTAACCTCGCTCTTATATGCTCAATGTTTGTGCACATGTATGTGGCTGTTTTAAGTGCAGACAATTTTGCTACCATCACAGTGTGTTTTGTTGACATTACTCTATTCTTATGTGCTGCCTTGTTACAATTTTCTTTATTCTTATTTGAATAACTACTAAACAATTAGTATAAAGAATTCATCCAAGAAACTTTTATCTCGATCGCACTCAATCTGAAACGTTCACCTCAAACTGCTAACCCAATGTAGCAAAAAATCTGTACGTGATGGAGCAAATTGGTTACCAGATTTGGATTCAGCGCACCAAAAAACGTAAAAATCAATCGAAACATTAGAGGCAGTTTAAAAAAAATTTTTTTTAGTGTACCTGTGTTATTTAACTTTGGGATAAGGAATATTGTACAGATTGGTTTTCTTTGTATCTCACAGAACATACCTATGCAGTTAAAACAGATACTACAATATCTCAAACATATCCACTTACTTTCAGTGCTCCCCAATCGGTGTTGTCTTTCTCCCCCCTCAAAAATACATTGGGAGACAACCAGACAAACTGTTTTTAGTTATTTTGGTCCGTCTAATTGGAATGCATTACCTCCCAGCCTTCGAGACAAATCAAATACAAATACAGTTATAACCAAACTTAAAACCCCTCTGTTCTCTGAAGCTTTTGGAGACTAATTACATGTTGCCTTGCTTTCTTTTTCTATCTCTGTATCTTGTTGTTTTACTTATATTATGAATATTGTTACAATAGAAGCTGCCACTCTATTAACATTTAGCTGCTTGACTGAAGACCAAACACAGTTTAGAACAACTATCTAGAGGCTCACTATGAGTCAGCATCAAACTTACAGCACTTAACAATGAATATTGTATCATTTTTTTTGTTTGAATTTATGTAAATTGCTTTGCTGAGCCTTAAACTCCAGAGGCGATAGAGCAAAAACCCAAATAAACTAAGCCATCTACTGGATGGTCTGGGCCTGCCCACATATACTGGGGTAAACGTGAGACTGAATAAATCTATTTGGCAAATTTGGAGCCAGTTGGCAACACTAACAAGGATTCAAAATGAACAGGACTATTTCCTAAGCACACAAAAATCTCGTAACCCATGAAAACATCTAACAAACCATAGAAAGATATTTTATAAGGACATTAAAAAAAAGCATTTTAGAGGGACTTAAAAAAGGCAGCAATTTTCAGGATAAACCTCAGTATGAACAAGGGCTGTAATTTCACAGTGTACCGCATACCATTCACACGCAGGGACAGATCGTAGTCAAAGCCCCTAATAAACCCATACATACCTTTCAGCTGAAATCTCCTGGGGAGCAGTGTTGGTATATCCAGACCATAATATTATTAATATCTTATGGTCCCTCAAAAAAATTTTCCAAAATGCACATTGCAAACATAGACCCGAGAGAAAAAATGTTTAATAAGCTATAACAATCACGAGCTTTCTAAATACTACCTCTAAAAGAGGACTTCATCACTGGTGGACAGAATATGCATTCTCAGCCTGCTCATTCAAGCATCTTTTAGAAACCTCTGGCATTTGTTTTCCTTCCCATTAATTAAATTGGTTAATCACATGTTAGGGCACATAGAGGGCATTTTAGAAACGAGTGCAATCTGGGATGTCTAAGATAGAACATCTGAAAAAAAAGCAGGCACGTCCAGGTGCAGACATGATTTCACAAACATGGACATGTCTGATATGGACATCCAGAGAGCATCTACATCCATGGTTCTCAACCCAGTCTTCTGGGACCCCCAGGCCAGTCAGGTTTTCAGAATATCCACAATGAATATGCATGAGATAGATCTGCATACAACAGAAGCAGTGCATGCACATCTATCTCATGCATATTCATTGTGGATATCCTGAAAATCTGACTGGCCTGTGAGTCCCAAAGGACTGGGTTGAGAATCACTGGTCTACATAGATGTCCCCAGTATAGTATTTCAGAACCTGGATGTCTAGGAATAGCCTAATGGATTAGAATAATGGGCAGGGATTTGTGAGACAGTCACTGGGCCTGGAGTGGAGGCAGCACAGCAAGCCATCCATAGCTTTAGGTTAACTTTGCATTAACACTGTCAACCAGAGTAGCCTAGTCATTAAAGCAGTGCTCTGTGACCAAAGAGACCATGGTTCAAATCCCACTGGTACTTTTTCTGGCCTTGAGCAAGCCACTTAACCCTCCATTGCCTCAGGTACAAACTTAGATTGTAAACCCTCTAGGGCCAGGGAAATACCTACTGTACCTGACTGTAACTCACCTTGAGTTGCTATTGGAAATGCGTGACTATTTTGGAATGATCCAGTTCTCCAAGAGCTGAACCAGAGAGAACCTCAGTGCACCAGATCACTGTCAAGACAACAGCTGCTTAGTGCCTATGATGATGTTTTCCATGGCCCAGTGGAGTCTGTTCCAAGAGAAGTTTATTTTTAACTCAACCCAAGTGGAATCAGTACAATGTGCTCCATGCAATTTACCAATTGCCATAAAACTAGAGGTCAATGTCCAACTAGAAAAGCACAAAGCTGATGATCATATTGCATCTATTACCGAACCAACTAATTGGATCAGCAATATAGTCATAGTAAAAAAAAAAAGCCTGAAAAGCTGAGAATCTGTATTGATCGAAAGTTTCTAAACCCTGCACTGAAGAGATCTCACTATATTATGACAACACTCAAAGATGTCTTAAATAAAAATTGCCCAAAGCTTGCTTGTTTACACTTGTTGACATCCATAATACATTCCTGCAATGTAGATTAGATGTGAAAAGCAGTCTCATGACCACATTCTGGACCCCCTGGGGTAGGAAAAGACAACTCAATCTATTCTTTGCAGTCCCTGGAGCACCAGAGATGTCATCAGCAGAAGCAGCATGAACCTTTGGCTGGGCTCAGTGGCACTGAATCAATAGTAGGTGACATCCTCATTGTTTGCTGTGGTGACTCTGATGACAAGTTCTTAGCCTTAATGGATCACTGCAGGCAGGTGAAACTACAGCTTAGTGTGAAGAAATTGCAATTTATGGTGAAGGAGGTCCACTTCCATGGACATATCTGTCTTCACACAACCTGAAAGCAGGCCCAGATAAGATTAAAGTCACCAGGATATGCTACTTCCTGCACATGTAAAATCCATGCAGCTCTTTCTTGGGATTTGTAAGTTACCAGCAAAATTTATGCCACATCTGTCTGAGATATGTGAGCCATTAAGAAGACTACTGCATAAGGATGCAGTCTGGTACTGTCTACTAAGACAAGACCAGGAAGTACAGGAAATAAAGCAGGGTCACAGATGCCCTGTGTTGCAGTACTGTCACCAAGCCCGTTATGATACAGAGCGACTCTAGCAAAAATGAGTTTGACTGCTGTTTAATGCAAGAGTCAAACCAGTGGCTTTTGCATCCATCAGCAGTCCAGCACCGGTACTCGACACCTCAAGGTTTGTTGGATATAACAAGAATAAAAATGGACATTGCACAAAACAACCAGGCAGATTATCTAAATGTCACAGACCAGAGGCTGCAACAGATCATACAGCACATTGCAAGAGATGGTACATTGTCAGTAGTCCTAACTTGATGGCCAGACTTGAAGGAGGAAATACCAGCTGAAATTAGGGAATACTAGTCATTAAGGGATGAAATCAGCATACAAAATGGAATCCTATACAAAGGGTCCAGAGTTATTATATCAAAACCACTGCAATCGGAGATGCTAACAAGTATACATCAGGCATCACAAAATGCTCTACCACATATATGTAGATGACATTATGGTCTACACCCCCATTGACATGCACACTCCTAACCTTGCACCCATCACCAATTGTCTCGAGGATATGCTTGCATGGCTTACTAGCAACTGTCTCGCTGTAAACTGCAACAAGATAGAAGCTATGTTCATCTCCAGAAACTCCACCTTCACGCCTCTGCGTACGATTAGCATCCTAGATAAGCACATAGCAATGAAGGATGAAGTAAAGTACCTGGATGTCACCCTAGATAACAAATTGACCCTCCAGTCACACGTCAACAAAACTGCCAGCAAAGCGCACCACCGCCTCAAGCTCATCAAAAGACTCAAACCCATCCTGGACAATAACCACTTCCGCACGGTATGCCAGCCTATAATCATGCCTATACTGGACTATGCCAACTCGCTCTATCAAGGATTGCCCAAGCAATATCTCCACCCCCTGCAGCTGGTACAAAATACGGCAGCCTGGATCATTACAAACACTGCAAGAAGCGAGCACATCACCCCAATACTTCAGCAACTGCATTGGCTACCCATCCACTCACGGATAAGATATAAAGCAACCTTAAATATCTTTAAAATCTTTCATAACCTCTCAGCCTCTGTACTACAGCACATTATAACCAAGGACTCCAGCTCAAGACCCAGATTAAGCAACATGACGAACAAAATCATCACTCCACCCGACTTCCAACGTGCCAACCAATCCATCACCTCACCTACACTTTGGAATGCCCTCCCCGAACCAATGCACTCAAAGGACATTAAGGATTTCAGGACGATGTTTAAGACACAACTCTTCGCCGAACACTATGGCTACACCAACCAATAATCCCCATACCTCTATCACCTTACAGCATTGTTTTTATTATTTTGTATTGTTTTCCTCTCCCCTCCCTTAAATGTCCTCCCTTACCCACCCTATCATGTAACCACTTTGCTTGAAGGAAAAGGTGGTATATAAAACTTGATAAATAAATAAATAAGCCACTTCAGCGGTGAAGTTGGCCTATGATATCTTTTACTGGCCTAATGTGCAAGATGAGATCAAAAACTTTGTGAACAATTGTTCCACCTGCAATGAATATGCACGTGAACATCAGAAAGAAATAATGATGTCACATGACATACCAGTGTGGCCTTGCCAGATCATCAGCATGGACTTATTTAACTTTGCTAGGAGAGAGTTCCTGTTGATATTGGATCACTATTCAAACTTCTGGGAAACTGAACTATTCTCAGACATGTCTGCAGAAGCCACAATCAAGTGCAAAGTACAGTTTGCACACTATAGCCAACCTGATTGAGTGATCTCAGATAATGATTCTTAATTTACTTGCCTGCAATTTAAAAAGGTTCCCCAGACTGAGAGTTTGAACATGTTATATCACCAAAGTACCGAAAAGCTAATGGCAAAGTTGAATTTGTGTAAAGATAGTAAAGAACCTTTGCAAGAAAGCAAAAAAACGGATGGTGAAGATCCATGGAAAGCTCTACTGCATTGGACAACCACGCCAACAAAGGGCATGGCAAGCAGCCCAGTGCAGTGGCTGATGTCAAGGAGACTGAAGACATCTCTGCCAATCACAAGCAAGCTAATTGAACCCTGTATGGTACAAAGAGGATCAGAAAAACTCTGACACAAGAAGCAACGTGTTAAGTGAAGATATGGTATGTCTGCAATAAATTTGCTAGAGCTCAATATTGGGGACACAGTCTGCATGAAACCATGAAACCTTTCTGCATAAAACACAAGAGGATTGTGAAAAATCGCAAGAGGACCTTGATAAACTGGAAGACTGGACGTCAAAATGGCCGATGAAATTTAACATAGAGAAGTGCAAAGTTATGCACTTAGAGGTAGATTCTGATCCCCGAATAGCAGGGTTGTATGTCCAGGTTGGACATGCATCTTCCACTATTCGCTGGGACCATATTCTGTGCCACCTTCTCCCCGCACCTACAAAGGGTTTGTATGGAGAGCGCTGGATGGGGTGGAGCAGGGCAGGCCGAAGCACCTAGACGTGGAGGGCCTCAGAGATGGAATAAGTGCTGGGCGCCTGGGCAACTAGGGCATGTAGTTCCCTTCCCCCCAAACCTTCCGAGCCTCTGCAGGTGCACCTCTGCCGCCCAATCCCAGGCCTGGCTGCCTGCTGAGGGTCAGGTGGCAGGTAAAGGGTCTTTGTCAGCAGTCAGGCATTGTGCGCTCAGGCTGGACATGCCACTACAGCAGCAGCACACCAGCAGGAGCACTGAGAGGGGTGGACAGGTAGGTCCCTGGACGTCTCCAGCATCAGCATTGGAGGCATGTCAGGCCATCTAAATGCCCTGATACTGCAACCACGGGAACATATAAGCTCCCACAGTTGCAGAATTGGGTACAAATGTGGCTCATCCATTTTCTGGACATCCGGAATGGCCAAACGTGCCCCGCAGAGAATCAGCCTCTTAGGGAAGAACAACCCAAACTATGGTTACACAATGCAAAGTTCCACATTAGAAACCACCACCCAGGAAAAGGATTTAAGCATCATCATGGATAATACACTGAAACCCTCCACACAGTTGCAGCGGCAGTCAAGAAAGCAAATAGAATGCTAGGAATTATAAGGAAAGGAATGGAGAATAAAACAAAGGATATTATAATGCCTCTGTATCATTCCATGGTGCAACCGCACCTTGATTATTGTGTGCAGTTCTGGTCATCATATCTTAACACTAGAAGCCCCAAAAGGAATTTTACCTAGAAACCCCAAAGTGCATCAACTGACACATTATCACGACTGCGTTTAGCATGAAATGCAGATGTGAATTAATGTGAAGTTACTTATTTGTTAAATACGTGCAGTATGTGATGTCATTACATGATGTCTTCGTGTGTTTGTTTGTAATGTCAGAGTAAAACTGTAAACAGTGATTGAGATACGCCACCTAGTGGGAACATGAATTTATACCTAGAAGCTCCAAAGTACGTCAATTGACGCATCCAAGACAATTAAGTGCCTCAATTGATGTACTTTGGGGCTTCTAGGTATAAATTCATTTTCCCGCTAGGTGGTGCATCTTTCATTAATTTTTGATGCACATATCTGAACATCTTGACCTTGCTAACAAAGTCATGGAACATTCTGTTCCATGTAAACCGCGCTGATGTCGAATAGTGCGGTATATAAGAAATGTTAATAAATAAATAAATAAATGACTGATATGGTTCTAGCAGTGCGCTGGTATACAACTTCAAAGATGCATTTGTGTCAATTGATGCACTTTGGGGCTTCTAGTGTTAAAAAGGATATAGCAGAATTAGAAAAGGTACAGAGAAGAGCTGCCAAAATGGTAAAGGGGATGGAAGGATACCCCTAGAGGAAAGGCTTAAAAGGTTAGGGCTCTTCATCTTGTCAAAAAGATGGCTGAGGGGAGATATGATAGAGGTCTATAAATAATGAATGGAGTGGAACGGGTAAACATAGATCGGTTGTTTACTCCTTCAAAAAGTAGAAAGACTAGGGGACACAATGAAGCTACCATGTAGCCCATTTAAGACTAATAGGAGAAAATATTTATTCATTCTACGTGTAATCAAACTCTGGAATTCATTACCAGAGAATTTAGAAAAAAAAATGTTAGTGTAGCTGGGTTTAAAAAAAGGTTTGGACAAGTTCCTGGAAGAAAAGTCTATAAACCATTATTAAAAAGGGCCAGGGAAATCCACTGCCTACCCTAGGATAAGCAACATGGAATCTGTGTATCTTTCTGGGAACCTGCTAGGTACTTGTGACTTGAAATGGCCACTGTTGGAAACAGGATACTAGGCTTGGTAGACCTTGGTCTGACCCAGTATGACATGTCTTATGTTCTTATCTTAAACCACTATCGGGAGAGCAAACAAATTGTTGGAGGTTGGGTACCTACAGTATGTGCAAAGGTCGCATCATGCTCATATCCAATGGATGTTGAAGGAACTATCACTACAATCGTGTGGGACCTGCAAATGACTGAGCAGTCCACTTTACAAGGAGAGCATATGCACAGCTTGTCTCAAGAGCCAAGCAATCCTTCAGTACAACCCCAGGCATGGAGAGCACAGGTGCTGCAGGGAACACCAGCGATGAGTATCCCAGGCCAATGGGCACATCTGCCATGTTGGATAACAGTCCATCAAATCAGACAAGGATCATAAGCTTCCCTGTTTACACTCACAGTGACCTGCTTTCAAAGCCACAACAGCGATTTGATCTGTAGGACATTTACAGTAGAAAGTTGTGCATAAGCTCAAATTAAGAAAAAAAAAAGAGAAATGATGCAGATGTTAACTTGTACTGAG
Organism: Ichthyophis bannanicus; assembly: GCA_033557465.1. NCBI lineage: Eukaryota > Metazoa > Chordata > Amphibia > Gymnophiona > Ichthyophiidae > Ichthyophis > Ichthyophis bannanicus. The sequence continues at coordinate 190,255,127 of CM066031.1, read as the reverse complement.
GTGGAGGCACCTGAAAAGGGGACCCTCCTAGAAGATTTTTGGTGGGGGGGGGGGGGAGCACCACCAGTGAAGGGAGTTGACAAGAGGAGGAGTGATGCAAATCTTGTCTGAGAGACGTGCAGTAACCTGATTCCATTGGCACAATATGGTCCATTGGGCTTGTCTATGTGCAGGCAGGCATATGGGACGATATGGCCTATGAGGGCCATGTGTTCCACAAGACGCAGCATGTCTCAAGCTGTCACAGCACTTTGACCTTGTATTATGAGGGCCAGCTCGATAAGATGAGCAGAGTGGTCCTGAGGCAGGAAAGCTTGTCCCTGACGAGTGTCTAAAAATGCTCTGATAGGGACTTGGTATGGCTGTGTTGGAGGTGCAGGGGGTCTGCTTGTAAGGCCCTGAGACTGCTGCCACTGTGAACCTGCTGGTGGAAATCGTTTACCTTCCCCCTACCATCGGGCAGGCAGCGACGGGACAACTTACCAGCAGGGACCTTCTCCCTATACATTGAGTCTGTCTCCGGAACCGTGGGGCGTGCTTTGAAGGGGCGTGTCCAAAGGGGCGAGTTACGCCCCTTTGGCGCCCCTTAGGCGACACTGCGGCGACAGAAGTTTAAAAGGTTTTCCTTGGTTATTGTTCTGTTTAATAATGGGGAAAAGGAAGGCAAAAGCGGGGGGTAAAATGTTGGATGGGACAGTGGACAAGATTGCCGTCAGCCCTATTGACAAACATCTATTGCCGTTGCCGGTTGCACAGTCTTCCCCTGAAGGGGGTTCCCTCAGTTCCGGTGGGAGGTCCCCTCCTCCTCGCCCTCTTTCTGTTAGGATGCCTACTTTTCCTGTGGAGTTCTCTGTTAAGGTGAATCATACTACTGTGGAGGTACTTTTTCCTAAACCGGTTCAGGGGCTGGAGGTGCTTCAGGACTTCCTACCCCTCCGCCTGACTCAGAGATCACTTTAAAGGATCTTTGGGGGGCTCTTAAAACTATTGATGATAAAATGACCTCTGCATTAAGTTCCTTATGCGTTTTTTCTACAGAAACAGTTGCTTCTTTGAAGCAGCTAGACAAAAAAGTTTCCCATGTTGATGCAGCGTGTACTAAACTTGAATCCCAGGTCCTCCCGTTGCATACTGAAAACGTGGCAGGTATTAAGGATTCTTTGATCCTACATAACAAAGTGGAAGCCTTAGAAAATTCTTTTCGCCTTTACAATTTACGGTTTTTGAATTTTCCGCAAACGTCTCTTTTAGCTCCAAAAATCCTTTTGGACAAATATCTGAAAGAAGTTTTGTTTTTGAGTGACTCTATTGAGGTATCTCAAATGTATTATATTTCTTCTGGTCTAAAAAAGGTGTGTTCTGATGAAGGTGGATTGGATGTGATTGAACCTTCGATTTCAAATTTGACGGCTTTTTAGAGGACTCCACAGAATTAATAAATACTCGGGCTACTTTGTTGGTGACTTTAAAATCCTTGGATGTTAAGCAACGAATACTTAAAGCTTTCTTTAAGTATAAGGCTTCTAAATTTTGTGGTCATACTATAAATATTTTCCCCCGATGTTGCACGTAGCACCCAGCTTAGGCGGAGGCTTTTTTTTTGGCTCTTAAGCCTCACGTCCTACAGCTGGGTGCTACTTTTTTCCTTAGATTTATTTCCCTGTAAATGTGTGGTAAAGTATGATGGTGCCTCTTATATTTTTACTGATGTATCTCACTTGGAAAAATTTATTTCTGATAGAGAGGGCTCGGATGAGTTTAATAGGGGTTTTTAGTTGATGATTTAGCCTCCTATTTTGTGGGCTTTGTGCCTTATTTTCCTAATAATCTTTTTTTCCTTGTAAAATTCCACTACCAATTCCCAGTATTGTGGACTATATCAGATGTTCAATTCCTATGGTTGATGTTCTTATATTATTTTATATTTCCTTTTCTGATTGTCTTGTATTCTTAGTTGGTGTTAAACTGATTAAAGCTTAATAATAAAAAAAAAATAAATTAAAATGCTCTGATAAATTTGAGCTACTGGGACGGATCTAGGTGAGACTTTGGAAAGCTTAGCACAAAACCAAGACTTTGGAGCACGAAATGGTTTGAGAAAGTGACTCTTTTATGACCTCTGGAGATTTTCCTCTTATCAGTTAGCCAGAATGAACAAATGGATGATGAAATGCTCAAGAAATCAGGGAAGATAACAAAAGTTACAGCACAGTAATAATAATGGGTGACTTCAATTACCCCGGTATTGACTGGGTCAGTGTCATGGTAGGACATGCTAGGGAGGATAAGGTTTCTAGATGAAATAAATGACTGCTTCTTGGAGTAGCTGGTTCATGAACCAACCAGAGGGGAAGCCATTTTGGACCTAGTCCTTAGTGGAACACCAGATCGCATTTGATTTAATTAATGGAAGAAGGATGGTAAGGAAATCCACAGTACTACCTTTTAACTTTCGAAAGGGAGACTATGATAAAATGAGGAAAATAGTTAAGGAAAAACTAAAAGGTTAAAGAATTACATCAAGCTTGGGTATTGTTTAAAAATACTATCTTGGAAGCCCAGACCAGCTGTATTCCACGCTTTAAGAAAAGTGGAAGAAGTCCAAAAAACTGCCAGCATGGTTTCAAGGTGAGGGCTGAGAGGCTGCTGTTGGCAAAAAAGCATCTTTCAGGAAATGGAAAAAAGAGCTAAATGATGAAAACTGGAAACAGCACAAGCACTGACAAGTTAAATGCAAGGCACCAATAAGGTAGACAAAGAGAATTTGAGAAGAAGCTTGCCTTGGAAGCAAAAATGCATAATAAAGACTTTTTCAAGTACATTCGTAGCAAAAAACTTATGAAAGTCAGTTGACCATTAGAAGGTAGAGGAGTAAAAGGGGCACTACGAGAGGACAAGGCCATAGTGGAGAGACTGAATGAATTCTTTGCTTCGGTCTTTACTGAGGAAGATGTAGGCATGTTGCCAATGACTGAAGTAGTATTTAAAGGTGACACTGAGGAAGAATTGAAAGAAATATTGATACACCAGGAAGATGTATTATAACTATTTGATAAACTGAAAAGTGGCAAATCACCTGGACCGGATGGTATACATCCAAGGGTGTTGAAAGAATTGAAATATGAGATTGCAGACCTGCTATCAGTAATCTATGAACTATCATTAAAATCATCTGTCATACCTGAAGACTGGAGGATGGCCAATGTAACACCAATTTTTAAAAAGGGTTCCAGGGGTGATCCGGGAAACTACAGACCCGTGAGTTTAATGACAGTACCAGGAAAAATGGTAGAAGCGATCACAAAGAACAAAATGACTGAACATGTAGATAATCATGGCTTAATGGGAGACAGCCAACATGGCTTTAGACAAGGAAGATCTTGTCTTTCTAATCTGTTTTGTTTTTTTGAAGGTGTGAACAAACAGATAGACAAAGGTGAGTCAGTTGATATACTGTATCTGGACTTTCAGAAAGCCTTTGACAAGGTCCCTCATCAGAGACTTTTGGCAAAACTAAAAAGTCATGGCATAGGAGGCAACGTACTACTGTGGATCAAGAACTAGTTAAAAGATAGAAAGCAGAGGGTAGGGCTAAATGACCAATTAATCCCAATGGAAAAAGGTGAATAGTGGTGTACCCCAGGGATCTGTGCTGGGTCCGCTGCTTTTTGACTTATTCATAAATGACTTGGAAAAGAGAATAATGAGTGAGGTTATCAAATTTGCAGATGACACAAAACTATTTAAAGATGTTAAAACCCATGACAATTGTGGAAAATTGCAAGGGGATCTTGATAAATTGGAAGACTGGGCAGATGAAATTTAATATGGACAAGTGCAAAGTTATGCACCTAGGAAAGAACAACCCAAGCTATGGTTCCACGATGCAAGGGGGTCATCGTGGATAACATGCTAAAATCCTCCGCCCAGTGTGCAGCGGCGGCCAAGAGAGCAAATAGAATGCTAGGCATCATAAGGAAAGGAATGGAAAATAAAAGAAAGGATATTATAATGCCTCTGTACCGTTCCACGGTGCGACCGCACCTTGAATATTGTGTGCAATTCTGGTCACCGTATCTTAAAAAGGATATATAGTATTATTAGAAAAGGTACAGAGAAGAGCCACCAAAATGGTAAAGGGGATGGAAGGATACCCCTATGAAGAGAGGCTAAAAAGGTTAGGGCTCTTCAATCTGGAAAAGAGACGGCTGAGGGGAGATATGATAGAGGTCTATAAATAATGAATGGAGTGGAACGGGTAAACATAGATTGGTTGTTTACTCCTTCAAAAAGTAGAAAGGCTAGGGGACACATAGTGAAGCTATAATGTAGCCCATTTAAGACTAATAGGAGAAAATATTTTTTCCCTCAATGTGTAATCAAACTCTGGAATTTGTTACCGGAGTATGTAGTAAAAGCTTTGGTGTAGTTGGGTTTAAAAAAGGTTTGGACAAGTTTCTGGAGGAAAGGTCCATAAATCATTATTAAAATAGACCCAGGATATTACTGCTTGACCCAATACAAGCATTGTGGAACGTGTGTCTTTTGGGGAAACTGCTAGTTACTTATGACCTAGATTGGCCACTGTTGAAAACAGGATACTGGGCTTGATGGACCTTGGTCTGACCCAATATGGCATATCTTTTGTTGTTATGACAAAGACCCCCAAAATATGCAGGTATGCTGTGACCATTGCCATGCATTTTCTGAATATTCTGAGTGCAGACTCTAGCCCGAAATGGAGCACCTGATACTGGTAGTAGATTTACTGAACTCGAAAGCACAAATACTTTCTGTGGAGAGGGTGGATCAGCAAATGGGTGTAAGCCGCCTTGAGGTCTAGAGAACATAGCCAGACATCCTTTGAAGGTATGGCAGAAGGCTGCCAAGGGAAATAATTTTTAACTTTTCCCAAACAAGGAATTTGGTGAGCCCTCTCAGATCTAGAATTGGTCTGAAGCCTCATGTTTTCTTGGGGAAAAGAAAGTAAGGAGAATAGAAGCCTTTGCCCTCCTGGGTAGAAGGGACTCTTTTGATTGCCCCTTGGGCTAGCAGGATGGCCACCTCTGAAGACAGGAGATTAGCCTGCAAAGGATTTGCAGGATAATCTCTTGTGTGGGTGTTTGGAAGCAAGCTTTGAAACTGAAGCAGATAGCCCTTTGGATGATGCTGAGAGTCCATTTTTCTGATGTAATGAGATCCCACCTGTGGGCATAAGCCAAAAGCCTGCCTGCTATGTGCAGAGGTTGGGGTTCTTGCAGAGGCAGAGCAGCTATGCTCTCTAGGAAGGAGTCAAAAACCAAGTGCTGACTGGGGCTGAGCAGCTTTCTGAGGTTTAGGGCCCTTGGCCTTCTTAGGTTGATGAGGACCCTGAGGCCTTTGGCTGCTGCTGTTGTTGATAGGAAGCAGAGGGATGATATGAAGAGTAATATCTCTTCTTCCAGGTATAGAAAGACTTCTTGGAAGTAGTTTTCCCCCCTAGAGGGGTCTGAGGTTTTTCTTGAGAGATGTTTGAGGGTAAGATCATCTGCTTCAAGCTCTCCTGCTTTTTCTCTCCAACCCTTACCAAATAGGTTTTTTCTATAACAAGGAATATTGGCTAATTTATCTTGTACCCACTGCTTGAGGTCCAATGCCTGGAGCCAGACCATTCTACAGGCTCCGATACAGACTGCAGCAGCTCTGCTAGTCGATTCAAAGGTATTGAAGGCTGACCTGGTCAGAAGTATTTTCAACTTGCTTGACTATAGTCATGTAAACATTGCGTTTGTAATCTGGGAGAATAGGTGCAAAGTTTGCTAGATCCCTGGAGACATCTTTGAGGTACATGCCCATGTAAAGGGCATGTAATACTAAAAGCAAGCATATATGCCTGGAAGCAGCGATGTCCAAAGGCATCAAGAGCTCTGGCATCTTTGCCAGGCCGGTACCGATGAATGAGTCTTCAGACTCTTGATGTGTCGCATTGCCGATTTCTTTACCATTGAGTGGTGTGGTAATTAAGGCTTTTGAAAACCCGGGCATGGCGGGACTCAGTATGTAATATAAAGGCGCTTACTAATAGGCGGAACCGTTAGCGGGGCCTCCTACATACATAGCATTAGATCCTGTTGGATCAAATGCACTGGTAACATTGCCACCTCCTTGGGGGTCAAGGGACATTGGAGGATTTCTAATGCCTCAGCTCTGTTTCAGATGTTACGGCAATCTGGAGACCCGCTGCCTTATCCCTAATGAAGTCCTGAAAGGACATGTCCTCTGGCAGAGAACACCACCTCGCATGAGGAGGAGAGGGATCAGAGGGGATATCCCAGGTGGCCAAGGAATCCTCCGATCTCTCTTCAGAGTCAGAAGAAGATGACTCCGATTCAGTAAGGAAATCGAAGTATCGATGATCTCGAACAGATGATGATGCTCAATGTCGATGTCGATGTTCCAGTCATGTGGTACCTGCACCAGGAACTGGTTGGGTACCAACAACAGTTACCGGTTGCAAGGGAGGAATCAGAGGTAGGGGGTCCCATCAATACTGATTCCAGTGGAGGAATCGGAGGAAAAGGATCAGATGATACTTGCTCCAGGGCTGGTATTGGCAGCAGAAGCTCCTTCTCAGAGCTGGAAGCAGGTGCCTAACTGGCTGTAGCTGTCGCTGTCAATGCCTTTGGTATTACAGCAGCCAGGAGTGCTGTCAAGGTCCTCTCAATAGCTAAGAAATACTGATCGATGGAGGACACCTTGTTGGATTCAAGTGCAGGGCTGTGTGCCACCATCTCAGAGCACGATACCAGTAGCTCTACAGAGGTCGATGCTTTGGGAGCTTCCTGGAGCCCATGTGGCTTTGGAGGACTGGTCTTACCACCAGGACTGTTTGGCCGGCCGGTCAGTATCAGATGCTCCTTTCAGTGCAGCTCGAGAGGGCAGAGACTTACCTCGATGCTCGGTATCAGATTTTGATGCCGAGGACTTAGTCTTTAGTTTATGTTTGGACTTTTTGGAGACCTAGGAACCAGATGAAGATGCCGACATCCTCAACGATGCCAAGGCCAAGGAAACAGAGTCCAGGGAAAACAGTGAGTCATACTGTTTGGCCTTGTTCTTTAGGCCTCGTTTGATATTTGCTTACACAATGAACAATTGTATGGTATATGGTCTGGGTCCAAACATTTTAGACACCAGTCATGAGAATTGGTGACTGACATAGTGCCAGAGCATTTTAAACATTTTTTGAAACCACTGATGTGTTTGTCCATGGCGACAAACAGAAAATATTTATGGCGAGGCTTAACGCCTCACAGAAAAGATAAACAAATTAAACTGAGAAAAAAATTAGAAAATGAAAAGAACTCATATTGGGGCCAGTGTTTATTTATTTATTTAACCTTTCTTTTTTATACCGCTCTGTTCTTCAATCAGAGCAGTTTACATTGAAACTCAACAATATACATAGAATGAATGAACAATATACAAGACTAATTGAAACGGGAGGGGGAGAAAAGAAGTAACAGAATTAAATATGTGCAGGATCATTAGTGCATGATAAAACTATATGCATTTTGGTGTGAGTGTTTATCAGGTTGGTTGTCATGGCTTTTGGTTCAGCTTTGGAGGATTGTGTTATGACTTCATTCAAGCGGTTCGGTGATGTATCCCAGATGATTCGTGTAGAGGAGTGTTTACAGTTTCTTTCTAAAGTCCTTAATGTCTGTAGTTGGGCGTATGTTATCCAGGAGTGAGTTCCACAGTAATAGAACAAAAAGTGATAGCGCCCTTCCAGATGTGGTTTGTATGGTCTTATGGTATCCATAGGGTGTGATCATATACCTGTTGTTGTTCCTCCTGGGCCGGGTACCTGTCTCTCTTATTATGGTGTCTTGCAGGATTTAAGCCGATAGTGCATGATTTTAGCCGATAGTTGGTGCATGAATTTGAAAATGATTAAGATTGATTTGTATCTGATGTGGGATTGGATTGGGAGCCAGTGTAAGTGATCAAGTAAGGGTGTGATGTATTCATGCTTGTTTGTTCATGTGATGAGCCTGGCTGCAGTATTTTGTGCAATTTGAAGTGGTAAGATGGTTTGCTTTGGGAGCCCCTGATAGAGTGCGTTACAGTAGTCCAGCATTGGGGTGATTATTGCTTGGCAGATGGTGCGGAAGTGATCATTGTCTAGAAATGGTTTAAGTCTCCTTATTATCTTCATTTTATGGTAGGTGTTTGCGGTAGTTTTTGCTATGTGGGGTTGCATGGAGAGGTGCTGGTCCATGATAATTCCTAGGTACTGTGACAAGGAAGCTTGTATTGAGCTTATGGAAATAGGAAAAGGTGATGAATTTGCTTTGAGGAAAAGTGAAATCCCTGCAGTACATGGATTTCAGCTTCTACATAAAGAAAGTAAGCTGAGGGAAACTAAACCTAGGCTGCCACGCCCAAGCTCTGCTGACGTAGTTGCAGGCTTGAGAGATAATTACAAGCACCTGAGCAGAGAGGGAAAGTTAGTGCCCTGGAAGCAGGGATATAAACCTTTGCTAAAGTCAAAGCAGGGGAAGAAGCAGGAGAGGGAGAAGAAGCAAGAACTGCAGGAAGCAGAGGAGCAGGAACAGGTTCAGATCCAGGTTCCTGATCAGAAGGTTCGGAGAGCTCAGAGGTGGGAGCCCAGGACTCAGCACAGGAGTCAAAGGAGCCAAGCTTGGAATAGGGAGCATTGGCAGAGATCCAAGAGGGAACTCAGAGAAGTGAGCCAAGAACTGTTTCCGAGAGGCTGGAGAGAGGCAAGTGAATACAGCCAGGGAGAAGTGTCCACAGCTTCAGGTACAATCTATCCTTATCGGGTGGAGCTGGGCTTAGGAGAGACACGGGGATCCTCAGAGAGAATACACCCGGAGACATACTTTAAGAGCTCAGAGCAGGGCACTGCATTATCAGAGCCAGAGGAGATGCAGGTTGAGCCTATTGAGCAGGATTTACTGTCTCCAGAAATGCCCATGGACTGTACTCTATGCCAGGCTACTAGCGTTGAATCCCAATGCTAAAGGATAGCTGAAAAGGTGAAAGTCTCCTAGAAGCAGTGTATTGAAATCTAGCCTGAAGCAAAGGTAGGAACTTGCTCTTCTAATGGGGAGATACCTGTTATTTGTGCTATTAAATGCTTAGTGAAGACAAAGTTAAAAAGAAGATATTTTTACTTTGTTGAGGGAAGAAGCTGTGTTTCCCATATCAGTTACATTGTTAAGCAGCTGCATATAGTTAATGACTGTGAAGCCATAGTGAAACTCATCCATGCTGCGTTGTAAATAATCCTGAGTGAATGAATGAAGAAGTATCCTGTCACGGTCTACATGGACTTTGCATTTTGAAATAAATTCTGTCATTTGCCTTCACCTTTGGTTTCATGACTACACTTCATCTTAAAAGGCCAAACTACAACTCCCAGCATGCATCTGAGGGAAAAATAGTTTATCTAAGCTTTATAAGAGAAGTTAACCGTAACCTTGCCCCTCTAAGCCTGAGGCAGGGGGCAGGGTCGTGACAGTACTTAACTTCTTTCTTTATTGTTATTTGTCTTTGTTGTATGCAGATTGTTTGTGGTGGGGTAATTGAGGGAAGGTACTGGCATCAAGGAAGACAGAGAAAAGATACCAAAAAAGAAATATTTTTCAGTGGTGACAGGAAAGAAGCTTCCTGCTGGCTCCATGGAAAATGAAGAACTGAGGAGAGGAGTTGGGAAGGCAGATGCACAGGCGCAGTGGAGTGCTCCCAAAAGCTTTCCTACTGGATGCTGGGGAGCGTTCCCATACAGGCTCCATTGGTGCCGACAATACTCATAAGTGAAGACTGTATTCCTGGTTGTTCCTGGAGATAAGGCAACTCCAGCTTAGCTCCCACCTTACTGCATCTACTACTGGCAGCTTCAAAGTTCCCCGCACTGACCAAAAGCAGAGCAACAGGGATCTGACCAATGAGATGCAGCAGGATGGGAGAGAAGGCGGAGCCACATGTTCCCTCCAGCCAGTCGCAAGGCGGACATGCTCTGAGTCAGTTAGGACTAGGGAAATGACTATAGGGATTGCAATTCAATATGGAAGACAGTGACAATGCAGTGTTTTCATCCAAATTGTACTGCAGAGCAGCCCAAAAAGCCGCAACCCACAACCAATAAAACATTCCTGCAACTTAGGCATAAAACTAGCCCATGTGGATGAGAAAACCATAGACATGGTAACACTGGTTGACTTCTAGTCCCTTACCCCCACAGTCTTACCATTGGCTGGACCTCCTTACAATCTCAGTGGCTAGTTACACTGGAAGCAAGCAGGACAGGCTTACTCATAAGAGGCAGGGTGGGGGGGGGGGGTTGATTAGGGAATTGCAAATAGAGTTTTTAACCTCTAAAAAATGTCCAGACATTCTGGCTTCTGGACATTAATATAAAAAGCATTAGAATCCAGAAGAAAGCTAAACAGTTGTCAATCCTAACCTCCTAAGTCCCGAGGATCTCTTTTTTTATGGTTTTGATATATTGCCATTTAGCTAAAAAATAGACATCAAAGTAGTTTAGAGAAAATGATGAGAAACGGAAAATAAAATTGACAAACTGACAGCACCCCACTAAACATTGGCCCACAGATATGTTCCAGGTTTGCCAGTGCCTTAACTCACCCTACCCATGGCAATAGATATTACTGGGCAGTATACATAGCAACCAATAACTATACAATTCAATCAGTAGATTTCATAGTAGAAATAACAACAAAGAAAATGAAATATATATGTGAATAACTTAACATGCAGTATATTACAGCTGGGAAATTGTTTGTTGTGTGTGTATATAAGAACATAAGAACATAAGATATGCCATACTGGGTCAGACCAAGGTCCATCAAGCCCAGTATCCTGTTTCCAACAGTGGCCAATCTAGGTCATACGTACCTAGCAGTTTCCCCATAAAACACAGGTTCCACAATGCTTGTACTGGGTCAAGCAATGATATCCTGGGTCCCTTCTTATATCTCTGTTGTGTGCTCTGCATGTGTTGTGTCTGTGGATAGTGGGGTATTTGCATTGGGTAGTTTGGGGGGGAGTACAGTTTACAAGATATTGATATAGTTGCGGGGGTAGAGTTTGAGAGTAGGGGCAGATTGTGGAGTGCTGGGGAAGCTGTGAGTGGGTAGTTTTTGGAGGTGGGTACAGTTTATGGCATAGTGGGCCAGTTGCGGGTGGGGTGTCATTTTTGAGAGTAGAGTCCAAAGAAAGCAGGCAGAGGTGGAACACCTCTAAAATCCAAAGCAGCTTTTATTAACCCCTACACTTGCAGTGTTTCGGCAAGTATGCCTTCTTCAGGGTGGGGAGAAACCTCCAACAGAAAGATACAATAAAAACAAATGTTGAAATATTAAAAACAAGAATATGAATCATAAAATTCATAATTTAAACATTCAATAAATAATTACATGATGAAAGTATATTATTGTGACATAAACACATAAAAGTGTAAAACAGTGAGCTCTATAGAGAACTGATGTGGTTTATAGGCCCATCAATAACTAAACAATAAAAATACATTATAAAATTAATATTGTAAAAATGAACTATTGTGACATGAGACATATAGGAATATGGAACAAGGAATTCCATAGAAAGTGGATGTGAGTAAAGAGACCCATAATATCCTATAGTAAATTTTTATTTTTATTTAGCTGTATTTATATCCCGCTTTTCCCTGGGTCAAAGCGGTCAATTGGGAGATACATTTAACACGAGGGGATATGACACACATACGCTAATACTTACAGGGAACATGGGCAATGGAGGGTTAAGTGGCTTGCCCAAGACCACAAGGAGTACCTATAGGACTAGAAATCCCAGTCCCTCCGGCCTGAGATTGCTGTCCCCAGGTGGGACTTGAACCCCTGGCCCTCCGGCCTGAAGTACCTTATCCTAACCACTAAATGCTTAATATGCACACCACTACATCTTAAAAGTCAATTCTGAATGAGTTATTTAATAAGTAGAGATGAGGAGGAAAGAAATCTATCTATATTTCTTAATGGATTATAAGAAGCAACCTACTTGCTGCGTCTGGAGTTTAAAACAATCACAACATTTTAGTCTGAAAAAATTGTGATAATCAACAGCAGGATGATAAACCTTCTATATCTATATATCCAGGGACGTGTATCTTGGGCTGGGGCTGTTTTTAGGATGGTAGAGCAGTTGCCAGGGATATTATTTAAAAGCAATGCAGTTTGCAGGGTGGTGGGGCATCTCTAGGGGTATTTGGCATGGAGCAGTTTCTGGGGTGGTAGGGACAGTTTGCAGGTGGTGAGGCAGTTGTTGGAGTAGATTTTGGAGGAGGAGAAGTTGCAGGGAGGTAGCTTTTGGGGGTGGGCACCATTTGCAGGGTGATGGACGACTTTTTGGGAGTGGAAGAAGTTTACAGGTGATGGAGCAACTGCAAGGGATATTTTTTGGTGGTAGGGACAGTTTTCCAGGTGATAGAGACGTTTTAGGGGAGCATTTTTGAGGGGTGGGGCAGTTTATGGGGTGGTAGGATAGTTGCAAAAGGGTATCTGTTAGGGTGGTTCAGTTTTTGGGGTGGTGGGGCAGCTGTGGGAGGTAGCTTTGTGGGATGAGACAGTTTGTGAGGTGGGGCAGTTATGGAATAATTTTGGGGACAGGACAGTTTGCAGGTGGTGGAGCAGTTTCAGAGTGTTAGTATTTGAAGATAGGGCAGTTTGCAGAATGGCAGGGCAGTTGCAGGGGGGTGTTAATTTGAGGGGTGCTTAACCTTGGGTGGGACAGTTTGAAAAGAGGGATTCCTTAACTGCTGTGTTTCACTGTATGTGAGTTTCTATGTTACAGAAGCTGGAACTCTTTCTGCTACAAAAATGCATTCAGCCATATTGTTTGGGGGGGGAGGGGCCTTATTTCTCTAGAACCTTGGAATGATTTGGCCCATTTTTAAACTTGATGCGTCTTTTTAAGGTTTTCCCAACATGCCAAGTTTCATCCCATTCCATTAAACTTTCAGTTATTTTGGCCCCAGCCAGACAGATGCAGACATTCGTGACCCCTTTTGTATAAAAAGAAAACCTAGGAATAAGACCAAAAGAGAACACAATGGAAACAGGCAAGTTGCTCATCTAGGGAAGTAAACTGATGTAAAGCTGTTGCGTGACATATTCCTTGTTCGCAATTTGTTCCACAGAAACATCACTCATCTTGGAAAATGGTACAACATGTACCAAAGTGTCCACAACCACATGCTCATAAATTTCTGGCATCTCTTTTTCGGTCAAGGGTACCGTATCAACGATATGGTTAAATTTCTGTGCAATGCATTATCTTGTACCAGCTCACCTCCAGAGGGTGCATATGAAGGGAGGAGAGCCACTTTGGTCAGAGCTTCATGGAGGCAGTGTCTTCAAATGAGTTTTGCACATACAAAAGGATTTCCTGCATGTAAAGTCGGTTCTAACACTGTGCAGTGTGTGTAAGTGTGCATGCTGCATGCAGGTGTTTCCAACAATGTAGTTCATTCCTAACAGGGACTCCACTGCAAGCAAGGTAATTATGTGTGGCTTTTAAATACAAGCTCTCTAACTGAAAGCTCTTAAAGAGGTTTTGGTTTTCATTTTTAAAAGCTAATTCTGCAAAGGGGGAATTTTTTGTAGTGTTGGGCAAAACTCTTGTCAGTTAGAGTTCATTGTTTTTTTGTTCCAGCTACCCATTCACAGCTAGCTCCTTGAAGCCATTCACCTCATCAGGTGTTAGTGGTCATTGATTAGCTTGCTAAGCAGCTAGGCAGTGCTGTATAAGGGTCTACAGGTCCTTGCAGGTACTGGCATTTCTAACAGGGACTCCATTGCAAGCAAAGTAATTCTGTGTGGCTTTTAAATACAATCTCTCTGCTTTGTATTTAAAAGCCACACAGCTCTTAAAAGGGTTTTGTTTTTCATTTTTAAAAGCTAATTATTTTTCTATACTGCAAAGGAGGATTTTTTTGTGGTGTTGGGCAAAGCTCTGTCAGAGTTCATTCTTTTTCATTCCAGCTACCTATTCATAGCTAGCATATTTGAAGCCACTGACCTCATCAGATGTTAGGTCCTTCCCTACCCACACCAGCTCCCACATGAGCATTCCCACACCAGCATGAGCATTCCCACACCAGCTCCCACATGAGCATTCTTGCTTTATAGGGCAACTCCCCAATTGGCTACACACAGGGACATAGAACAGCACTGTTAAAACACACTTAAAAGAGATTAACTGCTTTTTCTCTTAAAGGACAACTGAGAAACAGGTAGGGACTTCAGTAGGTCTCTCTCTTTTGCTTCAACAGGTACCAAAGCTCCACCAACTAAACAATGGCTGGGAAAAATTGTATCGCCAAAGCTGTTGCCCCCATTACAACTTCTGCCTCTATCCAGACAGAGATCCCAATGCAATTTGTAGGACCGGTTCCATGTGCAGGATGCCTGCAAGCTGAAGTTCTCATGAAACAAGTGGAGGAGCTCGGAAAAGAGGTGGTGAGGCTGAGAAGTATTCAAGACAGTGAGAAGTTCATTGCTGAGATGCTTCTTGAAACATCCAATCTCTCTGACAGAGGTGAAGATGAGAGGCTACAGAATGAAGAAAGTTGGACATGAGTCACCAGAGCCTGAAGAATTAACATTCCAACTCTTCCAGCCCTTGAATTGAAGAACCTATGCAAGTAGAGGAGGTGAAAGCATCCTAGGAAAGGGAAGAATCAGAGCTTGAGCACCCCAAGTTGCAGAATCACACTTCTAAGCCAGGGTAGTGGTGGTTGGTGTCAAAATCCGCAATGTTACGGAGAGTTTACAGAGACTCGTCAAGCCTACTGACTACTATCCGATCTTGCACATCCATGTCGGCACAAATGGTACTGGTTAAGTATCCCTCTGAGTGTATCAAAAATGACTTCATGGCTCTGGGATAGAGGGTGAAGCAGAAAGGTGTGCAGGTGGTATTCTCTTCAATCCTCCTTGTTGAGGGTAAAGGGCAAGGCAGAGAAGCTTGCATCCTGGAGATGAATGCATGGCTGCGTTGATGGTGTCATCAAGAGTGTTTTGGTTTCCTGGATGATGGGATGATGTTCCAAGGGCTGCAGAACAGAGATGGCATTCATCTGTCCAAGAAGGGTCGAGGTCAATGTTCCCTCTAATTTTCTGTAGGCTGTATGCATATAAAATATCAGCTGTGCAGCTTTTGAAGGAAAGTTAAACTTTTGTGCGCCACATTTTATTTATTTATTTTATTTAGCAAGTATTTGTATCCCGCTCCTTCCAGCGATCAGAAGCGGGTATGATTACATTGAGAAACTGCCGAATCAAGGCAGGTACAATTTTTGTATGCATACAGATTGGTTATAGAAGCAGATCACACAGAGTTAACAATTCTTAGTTATGGGGAAGTCATTTACACTTAGTTATAGGGGAAGTCAATTACATATGTACATCATTTACAGATAACACAGAATTATCGTTTCTAGTTATAGGGGAAGTCATTTACATATGTACATATAAGCCTTTACATATTACATTCATACAAGATAGGCTTCCTGTGTTGCATATGTGTGATTAGATCAGATTGAAATGGTTTTGGAATATGTGTGTTTTGAGCTTTTTTCTAAAGTCTGTCAGGTCACTGCTAGCTCGTAGCTCTGGTGGGAGTTGGTTCCATAGTGTTGGTGCTACATATGAAAAAGCCCTGTTGCTGGTGCTGGCTTTGGTAGATCTAAAGTCGGGGTGTGTGTGGAGGATGTTGGCGTAGGTGGTTCGTCTGTTTCTGGTAGGAGGTTGTGAACTGACTAGGGTGGTGAGGAAGGATGGTGCTAAGTTGTGGATGAGTTTGAAAGTAGTTGTCAAAATTTTGTATTTTGTACGAGCTGCTATGGGTAGCCAGTGTAATTGAATTAGTACTGGTGTGATATGGTCACTTATAACAACACTCGGAGTTATATACTTTAAAATTTGACTACACATCAGAATAAAGTATGTACATCACATTGATTTTAATCAAATTAAATGAAAACAGACGATTACTAAATGAAGCGGAAAATTTCTAGTAATTACAATCACAACTTTTAAATTTTAAGATGTCTGTGTTGTTTTCTATCAGAATCAGAACTGTAATTTTTGTGCGCTCTGTTGTAAAGTATGTGCGCTTGCTCAGCGAGGTGTGTGTGCGCGCACATGCGCACAGCTTAGACGGAACAGTGGTCGAGGTGTCTTCAGCAGCAGACTGGCTAACCTACTGAAGAGAGCTTTAAACTAGATTCATTGGGGATGGGTGAAGAAAGTCTCCAGGTAAGTGAAACATTAAATGCCTCTGTATAAATGGGTAAAAAAAGGGCAACATATGGAAAGCAGTGTGTATAAATGCTCGTAGCATGGGAAATAAGATCCCAGATGTTGAGGCTTTAATGGAAGAGGCTGACTTGGATTTAGTGGCGATTAGAGACATAGCTGACTGACAACCATGTCTGGGATGTTAATTATACCGGGCTATACTTTATTCAGAAAGGACAGAGTAGGAAGAAGGGGGGAGTGGTACTATATGTAAAAAATAATATTAAAGCTATAGAATTACAGGGCTTAAAAGAGAGAAAGGAGTCAGTGTGGGTTAAACTAGAAAGAGGGAAAGAGAAATCTATTTGCATTGGAGTGATATACAGATCAGAAGAAGTGGATGGAGATTTAATAGAAGACATAGGGGTATGTTTACTAAAACCCCGGTAAAGTGCGGGCCGCGGTAGAGTGCGGGTGCCATATAAGGAGTGGGCAGTTCGTGCTGAGAAAGAAAAGCCGTAATTTAAATATGCGCTAAGGTGCCCCGCCCCGCAACTTAGCGCATCAGATGGCTGCGCGGGAGGCATATGTGGTACGCTGATGGGTAAGCAGAAGAGCAGAGCCACAGCACAATGGTTAACGCACCTACCAATGGTGCAGGGATCGGGGGTTCGATCCCCCACAGAGCCCAATAAATACAGTTGGCTGATGCATTAAGTTAGATGGCGCGCTAATGTTTTGGAGGCAGTCGAATACTGGGCGGCATAAGGCGGCGCAAGGCGGCGCACTAATGGGCATAAGGCGGCGGGTTAATTTTTTAGGAGCCATCTCAATATGGGGCGGCATAAGGCGGCGCGCTGCTGAGCAAACAGAAGAGCAGAGCCACAGCACAATGGTTAAGGCACGTACCAATGGTGCAGGGATCAGGGGTTCGATCCCCCACAGTGGCCAATGAACAAGGCTGGCCGAGGCATTACTTTAGGAGCCAGTCTAATATGGGGTGGCATAGGGCAGCACGCTGATGGCCATTAGGCAGCGCGCTATTGATTTAGGAGGATGTTCCAATATTGGGAGGCATAAGGCGGTGCACAGATAGGAACAGAGCCACAGCACAATGGTTAAGACACTGACCAATGGTGCAGGGATCAGGGGTTCAATCCCCCACAGTGCACAATGAACAAGGCTGGCTGAGCCATTGCATATTATGGGCAAGAGTGCTTTAGGGGGCATGTTATTTTTTATTTTAATTATAATTACTAGCAAACGCACCCTCACAGCGTGTTAACATAATGCGCCCTATAAGGCACATTTTAAAGTGCATTGTCCACCAAGGCACCCTAGAATGTAGCTTATAGGGCGCTTTAGAGGGTGCCGTATGAGGTAACACGAGGTCAGAGTACTGTTTTTGATGGCAGCACTGTGCAGTTTAAGGAATGAAAAGCATTAGTAGGTGCGCTGACATGCAAGGAGGAGCAGCAGTGGAGCACAATGGTTGAGGCACTGACTGCTGATACAGGGGTCATGAGTTTGCTCCCCAGGGTGCCTAATACGTAAGGCTGGCTGTGGCATCAGCTTTGCAATGTACATATTATTCCCAGCTGCACCGTATGCTTATTTTATTAATTGCTGCCGGCAAACACGCCCTCAAGTGCCGTAAGTGAAGGTGCAGTATAAGGCACCCTATAAGGCACTCCATAGGGCACATTATAGAGTGCACTGTCCGCCACGGCACCCTAATATGTCCCCTATAGGGCACCCTATAAGTTGCGTCACAGGATAATGTATAGTGCACCTTATATGGACGGGAACCATAAGGTGCTCTATAGGGTGCCCTATGAAGCGCCCTCAGAGGCACCCTATGGGTACAGTACGCTGAGGGTGTTTTTGCTGGCATCAAAATATGTACATTATAGAAAAAGAATGCTTTGGGCAACCCTATCTATTAACCCCACTGTGGGTTTGAACCCATGAACTCTGGCTTCACATGCAGTGAAGTAACCATTGGGCTACAGCTCTATAGCTGCTAGCAAGCCCCTGGCTGACTGCAGAGAGCCTGCACGTCACCACACAGTCTGCTGTGCTCACCAGGATAGGGTTAGCCCACCCGTGCCCATGATGCACTGCACATGCAAATAGCTGTGCACAGATGAACACAAGATGGGGAATGCACCCCCACAGCACCTCGGCCTGGTAGGGGGAAGTGACCGGGTGCACCCCCACAGCACCTCGCCCTGGTAGGGGGTACTGACCGGGTGTTTAACTGCCACAGAGTACCTAAACACCGTCACATTGTGTGGTTACTGTGCTCACTCTGAGTGTGCGATGAGGCGCCTAGGACCAGGTCCACAACACCTTCCATGGCTGATGGAGGCCATGCGGGAAGTCCAAAGCAGTGTTAATGTGTAAGATAGGTAGTGTCTGCACATAAGAACATAATAAGAACATAAGATATGCCATACTGGGTCAGACCAAGGTCCATCAAGCCCAGCATTCTGTTTCCAACAGTGGCCAATCTAGGTCATACATACCTAGCAGTTTCCCCAAGGGACACAGGTTCCACAATGCTTGTACTGGTTCAAGCATTGATATCCTGGGTCCCTTCTTAATAATGGTTTATGGACCTTTCCTCCAGGAACTTGTCCAAACCTTTTTTAAACCCAGCTACACTAACAGCCTTTACTACATCCTCCGGCAACAAATTCCAGAGTTTGATTACACGTTGAGTGAAAAAATATTTTCTTTTATTAGTCTTAAATAGTTTACCCTGTAGCTTCATTGCATGTCCCCTAGTCTTTCCATATTCTGATAAGGTAAACAATCGATCTACGTTTACCCGTTCCACTCCGTTCATTAATTTATAGACCTCTATCATATCTCCCCTCAGCCGTCTCTTCTCCACAAACACCATGGATATCTCTGTCTGTCTCAGTCAGGTGTAGCCCCCTATGGACCCCCCCCCCCCCACCAGGCCGAGGGTGGCAAACATGGTCTCCCATCAATAGATCCACCTTATACCTCCCTGCAAAGGTGGCAGTAGAGGGGAACATCAACCCCAGTCCTGCTGAGGAACAGACACCCCACAGGGCAGTCAATGCAGCTCTATACACATCCATAACACAATAGCAGACAGACATTAGACCAGGATATGTTAAGCTGCACCCCACCACTATCTGATATTCTCCTGCAGCAAACCATCAGCCGCTGCACCCTGCAAGCCACTCCATCAGGACACATACCAACTACAAACAGTCTGCTAGTTAGTCCATAGTGCATGTTCCCAGTGGAGATGCATGCACCAAGAACTGGGATGTCAGCATACACTGCACACAGATAAATTAGTGACTGAGCCCCAAAAGGACACCCATATATATCACATGAGAGAAATACTATAAAGCACTATGGGGGTGCATAGCCATGCTGTGGTCACTGCACAGTCAGGGTGAGAGTGATCTCTCAGCAGGACATACTGAGGTCACCCTGTCTGTGTAGGTGGTGGCCGCGCACTACAATGTTGCAGTCAGTGCCCTATGCCCTGTGCAGATGCACCCTGGCCAGGCCACCCTGTCCGTCCTATACCCATGGTACCTTGCTCCTCATTATGCACATTGGCAGCCCAATACTGGCAACATTGCTGGCAGTGTGGGCTGTGGAAGGTGTTTGCAGCCACCACACACTGGACAGACAGACAGCCACCCCCGCACCTATGCCAGCATTGTGCTACTATAGAGGGGTTTAGCAGCCATACCCACCACACCAGTCCTGGACACAGTACATGCATGGATATGGTACGCATTACTGTTGGGGGTCACAACCCAGGGTGGTAAACACTGTCAGAGACCAGACCTGCAGCACACACCGCAGACATCTGAATGATTGTTATGGTGGAGCTCAATGAGCAAACTGTGCTTTATGTAGGACTGGAGATCTGCCAGTTATCATAGGAAACGTTTGATAGCTGTGTACCGTATACCCAGGTGTAGAGTGGCATTGCTGAGGTATGCAACTGCTAGTATTGGGAGATACAGGCAGGGCGCAATGTCCTGCCTCTCCAGGAGGCATTGGCCAATGGGGCCTTTGAGGGTGTGTGGGGGTGTCTCTGGCCCTGTTGGCTGCTGCTTTACGGCAGGGTTTCCCAACTCCAGTCCTGGTGTTCCAAACACTGTTCGGGTTTTCATGCTGTCCCTCATAAATATGCATGAGCTACATCTGCATATCATGGGGGTGGTGCATAGCTATGCAGCACAGGCATCATTATTAGAGGCAGCATGGAACCTGAATGGTGTGGGGCCCTCCAGGACTGCATTTGGGAGACTCTGCTCGAGGTAATGCGCCTGTTTATGGTGTCTGTGATTGGTGTGGTAAAATATAGGCGTATTAACCATGCATATGTTCTTAGCTATACAGTTTTGTCCTTACTATCACGGTTTATTTGTAGGAAAAATATGTGGACTGGATGGGCAGTAGCCCCAGCTGGACTTTGAACCTGTGACCTTCTGTTCCTGCACACACTGTCTGTGTGCACTGCACCACCGTGTTGCCACAGATATGCTGTGTTCCCTGGGGAGTCCATGACTGTACATCCGACAGAGCCTGTCTGTTGCGGTGGACGGTGCCAGCCTGCACAGGCCTAGGCCACTGTCTGCTGTGGTTTGCAGCCACTGCCCCCTCCACCACCTGTACCCTTCCGCCAACATGCAGACATGCCCCTATCTGGGAAAAACATATGACCTGAGTGAGTTGTAGCACGCCAGGACTGACTTTGGGGAACTCGGCTGTAGGTAATGCCCATTATTATGGTTTGTGTGCGGTGTAGGGTAAAATATAGGTGTTGGGATCATGCTTCTGTTCTCTGCAATAAAGGAGTGTCTGTGCTCTCACTGTTTAGTGGTGGGTAAAACTATGGGGACTGGGTTGGCAGGAGCCCCAGCTGGGATTTGAACCTGTGACCCTCTGATCCTACAGGCACTGGCTGTGTCCGCTGCACCACACTGTGGCCACAGAGACAGTGCAGTCTCTGGAGATAGGAAACCTGGACGCACGAGTCAGACACCCTGCTCTGCACAATTTTATTGTGGGCTCGTCTACCTTGTATAGGGACAAAGGTGCACAAATACCTCAAATATGCCCTCCAAAAAAGGGGAGAAAAATATAACACCAAGCTGCGCAACACTGATATTAATGGGCAACCTGAGATACACTCCCAGGAAAGCTCCATTACAATGCAGTGCTTTTGAAAGAGTCTACGTAGCGTAGACCCTTCCAAAAATCATTTCTATTTTTTGGGGCTTTCCTGGGAGCATTTTTTATTGTTGCCCATTACTATCACTGTTGCCCAACTGGATTATAATTTTCTTAGAATTTGTTGTGGTCATTTTCATATTATATTTGCTATTTTGTTCTGTGCACATGTATCACACTGCTCACGTGTTTTAGGTTTCCCCGGTTTTGCTGTACATTGCTGACGGAAATGGTTTCTCTTCCCTTTAAATGCTTCAAAGGCCCCACAAACATTTTCCTTGTATATTCGGCCCCGCTCCTGTGCGGGGAGCCTCTCCCCTCCCACTCTCCACCCATTGACCCCATCCCTCCGCCCCTCGGGGGCCTTCCTCCGCCCTCCGTAAGCCTTTCCCCGCCTCTATCGCACATCAGCGCACCGCACACGTGCGTGTTTTCGTCGCACGTGTGCGGGGCCCATTAATGTGACGTGCACGCGTGCAGGGCGCTTAAGAGCACTTAAGTGCATCATTTTAGCACGCTCAAGTGCGCCCCGCACAGGTGCGCAGTTTAATGGTTCCGACGTACCCATATGTGAGGACTAATTCCTGCTGTTCCCAGAGATCACCTGTTACAGGTAAGTAACTGTGCTATCTTCCAGGCCACAAAAATTTCCTGGCAGACAGATTGAGCAGAGTTCTACAGCCTCACGAATGGTAACTGCACCCTTTGATGGTTCAGAACATTTTTCTGACATGGGGACTTCCATCCATAGACCTCTTTGCCAGTCCCCTGAACCGGCAGCTGTCTCAGTTCTGCTCCAGGCAACCGCATCCCTTAAGATTGGCAGCGGATGCCTTCCTTATTTCATGGTCCAAGGGCCTCCTGTATGCGTTTCCTCCCACGCCCCTGGTGGCTGGAACCTTGTTCAAGATCCAAAGGGACAGGGCCTCGGTCATATTGGTAGCCCCCAGATGGCCGAGACAGCCCTGGTTCCCGCTTCTGTTACAGCTGGCGGTGGACACCCCACTCCCTCTGGGGTTACAATTCGACCTTCTTTCCCAGGATCAGGGTTCCCTTCTGCACCCCAATCTCCCATCTCTCAATTTGATGGCCCTGGAGGCTGCAAGGGTAGTGCTGGCTCCCTGGGGCCTGCCTCAGGAAATTGAAGAGGTGGTCTTGGCCTCTAGGAAGCAATCCACCAGAAAGACCTATGCCCTGAAGTGGAAACGGTTCTCCTTGTGGTATGACCAATGCCAAGAGAACCCTTTCTCCTGTCCTGTCCTGTGCCAGTGGTGCTTCAGTACCTGCTGCACTTGTCTAATCAGGGTCTTAAGCCCAATTCTGTTCGGGTACACCTTTCTGCTCTGGCAGCCCACCATTCACTGATGGAAGGGCACTCTTTATCGGTTCACCCCTTGGTGTCCCGCTTCCTCAGAGGCTTGCTCTTGCTAAAGCCTCCTCTCCGTCCACCAGCCCCTGAGTGGGAGTTGAATGTGGTCTTGCAGCAGCTTACTCGCCCTCCCTTTGAGCCGATGGCTACATGTCCTCCTCTTCTTTTCTTGGAAGGCTCTTTTCCTAGTGGCCTTGACCTCGGCCAGGCGAGTGAGTGAACTTCAAGCCCTGGTCTCTGACAGGCCATACACTCGTTTCTATAGGAACAGGGTAGTCCTTAGAACATAAGAACATAAGAACATAAGATATGCCATACTGGGTCAGACCAAGGTCCATCAAGCCCAGTATTCTGTTTCCAACAGTGGCCAATCTAGGTCATACGTACCTAGCAGTTTCCCCAAGGGACACAGGTTCCACAATGCTTGTATTGGTTCAAGCATTGATATCCTGGGTCCCTTCTTAATAATGGTTTATGGACCTTTCCTCCAGGAACTTGTCCAAACCTTTTTTAAACCCAGCTACACTAACAGCCTTTACTACATCCTCCGGTAACAAATTCCAGAGTTTGATTACACGTTGAGTGAAAAAATATTTTCTTTTATTAGTCTTAAATAGTTTACCCTGTAGCTTCATTGCATGTCCCCTAGTCTTTCTATATTCTGATAAGGTAAACAATTGATCTACGTTTACCCGTTCCACTCCGTTCATTAATTTATAGACTTCTATCATATCTCCCCTCAGCCGTCTCTTTTCCAGGTTAAAGAGCCCCAACCTTTTTAGCCTTTCTTCATAGGAGTAGCCTTCCATCCCCTTTACCATTTTGGTGGCTCTTCTCTGAACCTTTTCTAAAATTGCTATATCCTTTTTAAGATATGGCGACCAGAATTGCACACAATATTCAAGGTGCGGTCTCACCATGGAACGATATAGAGGCATTATAATATCTTTTGTTTTATTTTCCATTCCTTTCCTTATCATACCTAGCATTCTATTTGCTCTCTTGGCTGCCGCTGCACACTGGGCCGAGGGTTTTAACATGGTATCCACAAGGACGCCTAAATCTTTTTCTTGGGTGGTGGTTCCTAATGTGGAACCTTGCATCGTGTAACCATAGTTTGGGTTGTTCTTCCCTAGGTGCATAACCTTGCACTTCTCCACATTAAATTTCATCTGCCATTTTGATGCCCAGTCTTCCAATTTATCAAGATCCTCTTGCAATTTTCCACAATCCTCCTGGGTTTTAACAACTTTAAATAGTTTTGTGTCATCAGCAAATTTGATAACCTCACTCGTTATTCCACTTTCCAGGTCATTTATGAATATGTCAAAAAGCAGCGGACCCAGCACAGATCCCTGGGGTACACCACTATTCACCTTTCTCCATTGGGAAAATTGGCCATTTAGCCCTACCCTCTGCTTTCTATCTTTTAACCAGTTCCTGATCCACAGTAGTACACTGCCTCCTATCCCATGACTCTTTAGTTTTGCCAAAAGTCTCTCATGAGGGACCTTGTCAAAGGCTTTCTGAAAGTCCAGATACACAATATCAACCGACTCACCTTTGTCCACCTGTTTATTCACTCCTTCAAAAAAACATAAAAGATTAGTAAGACAAGATGTTCCTTGTCTAAAGCCATGTTGGCTGTCTCCCATTAGGTCATGACTATCTATATGCTGAGTAATTTTATTCTTTATGATGGTTTCTACCATTTTTCCCGGTACTGATGTCAGGCTCACCGGTCTGTAGTTTCCCGGATCACCCCTCGAACCCTTTTTAAAAATTGGTGTTACATTGGCGATCCTCCAATCCTCAGGTATTAGAGATGATTTTAATGATAGTTCACAGATTACTGATAGCAGGTCTGCAATCTCAAATTTCAGTTCTTTCAACACCCTTGGATGTATACCATCCGGCCCAGGTGATTTGCTACTCTTCAGTTTATTTAATAGTTGTAGGACATCTTCCCGATGTATCGATATTTCCTTCAATTCTTCCACACCTTTAAATACCACTTCAGTCGTGGGTAACATCCCTACATCTTCCTCAGTAAAGACCGAAGCAAAGAATTCATTCAGTCTCTCCGCTATCGCCTTGTCGCCTCTTAGTGCTCCTTTAACCCCTTTATCATCTAATGGACCAACTGACTCTCTCACGGGTTTTTTGCTACGAATGTACTTGAAAAGGTCTTTATTTCGCGTTTTTGCTTCCGCAGCAAGCTTCTTCTCAAATTCTCTCTTTGCCTGCCTTATCAATGCCTTGCATTTGACTTGCCAGTGCTTGTGCTGTTTCCAGGTTTCATCATTTGGCTCTTTTTTCCATTTCTTGAAAGATGCTTTTTTGGCAACAACAGCCTCTCTGACCTCAGCTTTAAACCATGCTGGCAATTTTTTGGACTTCCTTCCACTTTTCTTAAAGCGTGGAATACAGCTGGTCTGGGCTTCCAAGATAGTATTTTTCAACAACACCCAAGCTTGATGTACGTCTTTAACCTTTGCAACTGCTCCTTTTAGTTTTTTCTTAACTGTTTTCCTCATTCTATCATAGTCTCCCTTTCGAAAGTTAAAGGGTAGTACTGTGGATTTCCTTACTATCCCTCCTCCACTAATTAAATCAAAGGCGATCATGCTATGATCACTATTGCCAAGTGGCCCCAACACCCTTATCTCTTGCACTACATCTGGTGTTCCACTAAGGACTAGGTCTAATATTGCTTCCCCTCTGGTCGGTTCATGAACCAGCTGCTCCAAGAAGCAGTCATTTATTTCATCTAGGAACTTTATCTCCCTAGCATGTCCTGTTGTGACACTGACCCAGTCGATGCCGGGGTAATTGAAATCACCCATTATTATTACTGCACTGTAACTTTTGCTAGCTTCCTTGATTTCTTTGAGCATTTCATCATCCATTTGTTCATTCTGGCCAGGCGGACGATAGTACACCCCCACTGCCATCGCCTTCCCCTTTTTACATGGAATTTCAATCCATAGAGATTCTACAGCAAATTTTGTTTCTTGCAAAACTTTAATCCTTTCTGACTCAATGCCCTCTCTAACATAGAGCGCAACCCCTCCACCAATTTGATCAGCTCTATCATTTCGATATAGTTTGTACCCAGGTATCACAGTGTCCCACTGGTTGTCCTCCTTCCACCATGTCTCTGATATTCCAATCATATCTAACCTCTCGTTTAGTGCTATATATTCTAACTCTCCCATCTTGTTTTGTAGACTTCTAGCATTTGCATACAAGCATTTTAGAGACTGTATTTTATTCATATTAATTTGGCTATTGGTAGACATGGGTAATTTGGGATCTTTAAGTTCTGTCTGCTCCATACTCGAGGGCATTTGGGCTACTTTACTCTTTTTTGGAACCTCTCTGCTTTTTGTAGTATCCTTCAAGGATACATTCTTCCGAACCATGCGCTCTTGGGCGACTGTCGGCTTTCCCCTATTATCTAGTTTAAAAGCTGCTCTATCTCCTTTTTAAAGGTTAATGCCAGCAGCCTGGTTCCATCCCGGTTAAGGTGAAGCCCATCCCTTCGGAAGAGCCCCTCCTTTCCCCAGAATGTTCCCCAGTTCCTAACAAATCCGAACCCCTCATCTCTGCACCATTGTCTCATCCACGCATTGAGACTCCGGAGCTCTGCCTGCCTATTGGGTCCTGCGCGTGGAACGGGAAGCATTTCGGAGAACGCTACCCTGGAAGTTCTGGATTTCAACTTCCTACCTAAAAGCCTAAATTTAGCTTCCAGAACCTCCCTACCACATTTTCCTATGTCATTGGTACCAACATGTCCCAAGACAGCAGACTCCTCCCCAGCACTATCTAAGACCTTATCTAGGTGGCGCGTGAGGTCCGCTACCTTCGCACCAGGCAGGCATGTTACCAGGCGATCCTCACGTCCACCAGCCACCCAGCTATCTACATGCCTAATGATCGAATCACCAACTATAACTGCTGTCCTAACCCTTCCCGCATGGGCACTTGGCCCTGGAGAAACCTCCTCGGTGCGAGAGGGGTTTACATCACCTGGAGGACAGGTCCTAGTTACAGGATCACTTCCTGCCACACCAGGGTGATGCTCTCCTGTCACGTGACCTCTCTCCTCCATGGCAACAGGGATGCTGCCAGACTGGAGGTGGGACTTCAGGACTATATCCCTGTAGGTCTCGTCTATGTACCTCTCTGTCTGTCTTATGTTTTCCAAGTCTGCTACTCTAGCCTCTAGAGAACGGACTCGTTCCCTGAGAGCAGAGAGCTCCTTGCACCTAGTGCACACGTAAGACCTCTCACCAGCTGGGAGAAAATCATACATGTGACACTCAATGCAAAAGACTGGAAAGCCCACATCCCGCTGCTGGACTGCTGTCTGCATCTTAGTTTTAAGTTTGTGTTTAGATCTTTAAGTTCTATATGTACTAAAGGGTGCAATGGATATTTATACCACTAAAACTGTACCTAAGAAGTTTAATATACCTTGTTCACCTGAAGCTTAATTAATCTCAGGTCCTTGGTGTATGACTGATTTGGGTAATGAGCTTCACCTGAGAGCACCTCCTGTCTTTTAAGTTGTGCAAGTACCTATAAAGCTGTGATTTTCCCAGGGGAGGGTGGGTGTGGGGAGGGAGGGAGGGATATAACACTTATTAAAAAAGGGCTGCTACACAGTACCTTGTCCTGTGCTGCTGAGGAAAACTATATTCTGATTTGATTTAAATTATAGCTCTTTGCTGCTACTAGGCTCTAACCTATTATGAAATTTAAACTACAAGCTCTCTGCTGGATTCTAAATTTAACCAGAAAGCTCTCTTCTGTGTTTTAATTTGAAACTAAAAGTACTTTGCTGATGCTAGGCCCTGAGTGACTATGAAATTTAAACTACAGCTGTCTACTGGGTATGAAAGGTAACCAGAAAGTTCTCTTCTGTGTTTTTAAATTGAATCTTAAACTGTTGCTACTAGGCCCTGACTGATTTAACAAAAAAATAGTGGGTTCACAGATTAATTAGCTTTAAAAGAAAAAAAATTCCTTTCAGAAAAATTCCCAGAAGTATATACTCACAATTTCAGATTTCTCTCCAGAAGTAACAGCCCCCCTTTCCAGTCCTTCAAGACAGGGTCACAGAGCTCTGGTTGAGCTATTTATGCTTGTGCTGATGATGTAAGCAGTGACCTACTTCCTGGGTAATTAACAGTCCTTGCTTGGATAGGAGGAGTCTTTCAAAATGGCCTTTTGAACTGCCAGCTGGTGTTAACACCTATTGAAAAAGCTTCACAGGTTGCTTGCCCACTCATCCTAAGTTCCTCTCGAAGGTAGTCTCCTCTTTCCACCTCAATCAGGAGGTGGTTCTTCCAACATTCTTCCCCAGGCCCCATGCCAGCCGGGCTGAGGAAGTCCTTCATTCCCTGGACTGTAGAAGGGCCTTGTCTTTCTACCATGAGCGTACTAAGGGTCATAGAAGGGCTACTCAGCTCTTTGTCTCCTTTGACCCGAACAACTTGGGGTTGCCAGTCTCCAAGCATACCTTGTCCATATGGGTGGCTGACTGTATCACTTGGGCTTACAGGGCAGCAGACCTTCCTTTGCAGGGTCAAGTCACAGCCCACCGTGTCCGGGCAATGGCTGCATCAGTAGCTCATCTCCGTTCTGTACCGTTGGCAGACATCTGTAGGGCTACAACTTGGTCCTCAAGCCAGACTTTTGCAGCCCATTACTGCCTGGAGAGGGAGTCCCGTAGGGACAGTGCTTTTGGTCAGGCAGTACTCCGGAATCTCTTTGAGGTTTAGGCAACTCCTGCCCTCCGGCCCTCTTGTTGGGCTACCGGTGGGATCTCTTCTCAGTAAAATTCTTTCCCTGATGCTGAGGCTTCGCAGAGGGAGCTCTATTTTTCAGCCTGGGTTCCTGGTAGCCCAGAGCTAGGAAGTCACCCATATGTGAGGACTGACTTCCTGCTTGGTCCTGGAGAAAGAGTAGTTAGTCACCTGTAACAGGTGTTCTCCAGGAGCAGCAGGAATCAGTCCTCACAACCCTCCCTCCTCCCCTGGGAGTTGCAGTTGTACATAGTTCATTTTGTTTTTTGTGCTGTCTTTTAGCTATGTCATCCGACTGAGCAAGATGACACCTTTGGGTGGGAGGGGGATCGCGCATGCTTGGGTGTATTCCCAGGGGCTTTCTTGGAAAGCCGGGGAAATGCTCCGCATGGGTACTCCATCGACGTCGATGTCACCCATATGTGAGGACTGATTCCTGCTGCTCCTGGAGAACACCTGTTACAGGTGAATAACTACTCTTTTTCTTGTTAGTCCTAAATGGACTACACTGTAGCTTCATTGAGTGGTCCCCTAGTCGTCCTACGTTTTGAAGGAGTAAACAACTGATCTACCTTTACTCGTTCCACCCCATTCATTAATTTATAGATCTCTAGTATATCTCCCCTCAACCGTCTTTTTCAAGTTGGAGCCCTAATCTTTTAAGTCTCTCCTCATAGGGGTATCCTTCCATCCCCTTAACTATATTGGTGGCTGTTCTCTGTATCTTTTCTAAATCAGCTATATTCTTTTAAAGATATGGCGACCAGAATTGCATATGGTATTCAAGGTGCAGTTGCACCATGGAACGATAGAGGCATTATAATATCCTTAGTTTTGTTCTCCATTCCATTCGTTATGATTCCTTGCATTTTATTTGCTTTCTTGGCTGCCGCTGCACACTGGGCAGAGGGTTTCAACATATCCATGATGACATCTTAATTCTTTTCCTTGATGGTGGTTCCTAATGTGGAACCTTGCATCGTGTAACCATAGTTTGATGGTTCTTCCCTAAGTGCTTAACTTTGCACTTGTCCACATTAAATTTCTTCTCAATTTGGACGTCCAATCTTTCAATTTATCAAGGTCCTCTTGCAATTTTTTCAGTCAACTTGTGTTTTAATAATATAATATTCTCCAGGAACAAGTAGGAAGTCAGTCCTCACATATGGGTGATGTCGGCACCAACGGAGCCCTCACGGAAGCATCGCCCTGGCTTTCGAGGAAAGCCTTTGGGAGATGCCACCACGCATGCGTGATCCCCTTCCCGCCCAAGGGTGCCATCTTGCTCAGTCTGCTTTTTTCCGTGAAGCCCTTCAGACGTCTGTCTGGCTTGTCCCCGAAAAAAGTTGATTTTTCTCTCGGAGTTTCATACTCACTTCCGGTATTGCACTGGTACTCTTCCTGCCTACCAATTTTGTTGCCTCGGCGTCAAGTTCGGTCTATTTTTGTAGTTTTTCGTTCTTCTTTCCTGGCATCTTTGCATCCTTTTTCTCCCATTGGCAGCCCAGAGAGTCTTCGACCTCGCAGGGGTACTTTTTTCCCCCATGGCTACCAGTGGCTTTAAGATGTGTGATCGGTGCTCTAAAATTTTCTCTGACTGACACACATGACTGCTGTCTCTGCTGCCTTGGGCCAGACCATGACCCAGCAGCTTGTGGTCTCTGCAAGAGGATGTCCAGTAAGGCCCTCGAGCTGCCAGCAGCAGCACGATAAGTTTTTCCCCGAGTCCCCGGTGCCTCCAAAGGCCAGGGCCTCATCTGAGGCCCCGACATCTCAAGTGGAACCTTCCAAACCCAAGCCTCGTCGTGGGTCCTTAGAAAGGGGGTCTCCCTCGAGGGAACCCTGGAAGAAGAAGAAAACCTTGAAGGCGGCGTCTTTGGACGGTTCCGACCGGCTGGGTGCTCCCCGGGCCCGGTCCTGCAGTCCAAGATGTTTGTCCGAGACATCAGAGAAGGAGCAGCCTGCGAAAGTCCCCCGGAAGAATCCGACCACAGGCCGGCCTTGGTCCCCAGACACACTCCTCGTTGAGGATTCCCCTTCGGGCGGGCCAGCGTCCAGTCTGAGTCCCTTGGTGCCCATGCCGAAGGCTGCGGAGCCTTCTTGTCTGGAGTCCAGAATGGCAGCCCTGGAGTGCAGTTTGCCTTCATAGAACAGCAGTGGGCACTGTTGTCTGGCATGACTGGTTCATCTGCCCCGACAACCGGGCCCTCAACATCCCTGGAGGCCAAGCCAATCCTCGAGGTCCTTTGGCCTCGAACGATTTTCGGCCAAGGTCGCAATTTGAGTCCAGCTCGATGGGACTGCGGTCATCCCCAGCAAGTTTGCTGAACACCGGCCACAGGGCTTCGGGGGCCCCGAGACCTGTGGAGCAGCCCTTCTACAAGTTCTTGACAGACTACTCCGAGTGGGAGACAGAGGACGAGGAATCCCCCGATATCTGTTGCCTCTGTGACGTCCCATCTGACTCGCTCATCTCGGAGTCTTGACGGTGGTCCCCACCTGAGGATATGGGCTTCCTTGATTTTGTCAAGGACATGTCTAAGGCCCTGGTGTTCCTGACCGAGTCGGAAGAGGACCCTTGGGCGGATGAGTTGGAAATCTTCTAGAAGGATGCCCTTCTATGGGAATCACTCACGGTGCCTATCCCTCCCATCCTGGAACGCTGATGCTCCGAATGTGAGAGAGACTGGCTTCGGTGCCAGTGGTGAGTAAACAGCTCGACTCGATGTATCGAGTCCTCCGGAGCCTGGTTTTCCAAAAGTCACAGCTGCTGCATTACTCATTGGTGGTGGAGTCCGGCCATGAGTCAGCTGAAAAGTCAGAAGACTCACTCCTCTGTGCCCCCTGGCAGGGAGGCCCGCACCCTGGATGCCCTCGGCAGAAAGTGCTACCAGGGCTCAATGCTCATTGGCCGCATCCAGGCCTACCAGCTGTACATGACCATGTACCCTAAGAGACCTGGCAAAGGAACTCACCGGGTTCTCAGCTGGTCTCCCCAAGGAACCCTTGCAGCGGTTCAGGAACCTGGCCAAAGCTGTTCGTGAATGCTCCAAATTCATGTCTCGGACAGCCTATGACGGGTTCGAGTCTTCGGCTTGAGTAGCGGTGGCTGGCATTGATGCCTACAGCCAAGCTTGGATACAGTCATCTGACCTCGAGCAGTGGGTTCAGGACAAATTGGCCAATGTCCCCTGCCAAGGAGAGAACCTCTTTGGCAAACCTATGACCGAGAAGACTGCCGAGCTGGAGACTGAGTTCATGACAAGGACCAGGCTCTCCAAAAAGACCGCTGCCCCTCCCCGACGGAAGGGCTTGGGTTAAAGGTCCTTTTACCCGAGGATGGGAGCTGTTTACCGAAACTACCCACCTTATCAGGCTTCCCCAGCTCCCCAACAGGGTCAGCAGGCCAAGAAATATGGGCATGGCCCACGTAAGCAGAAGGCTCCAAAACTCCAGTCTCCGGCCCAGCCAGGGGGAGTTTTTGACTCCTTGAGCATAGCCTATCTACCCCAAGGAGATCAGCAGCCCACAGGGGGACATCTGGCCCTCTATGCTCTGAGGTAGTTGTTCATTACCACCGATTCCTGGACACTTGGGGTAGTCAGGGAGGGTTACCTCCTCCACCTGACTCACACACCTCCAGTCTGGCAGCATCCCTGTTGCCATGGAGGAGAGAGGTCACGTGACAGGAGAGCATCACCCTGGTGTGGCAGGAAGTAATCCTGTAACTAGGACCTGTCCTCCAGGTGATGTAAAACCCTCTTGCACCGAGGAAGTTTCTCCAGGGCCATGTGCTCATGAGGGAAGGGTTAAGACAGCCGTTATAGTTGGTGAGTCGATCATTAGGCATGTAGATAGCTGGGTGGCTGGTGGACGTGAGGATCGCCTGGTAACATGCCTGCCTGGTGCGAAGGTAGCAGACCTCACGCGTCACCTAGATAAGGTCTTAGATAGTGCTGGGGAGGAGTCTGCTGTCTTGGTACATGTCGGTACCAATGACATAGGAAAATGTGGTAGGGAGGTTCTAGAGGCTAAATTTAGGCTTTTAGGTAGGTAGTTGAAATCCAGAACTTCCAGGGTAGCGTTCTCCGAAATGCTTCCCGTTCCACGTGCAGGACCCCAAAGGCAGGCAGAGCTCCGGAGTCTCAATGCGTGGATGAGACAATGGTGCAGAGATTAGGGTTTTGGATTTGTTAGGAACTGGGGAACATTCTGGGGAAAGGAGGGGCTCTTCCGAAGGGATGGGCTTCACCTTAACCGGGATGGAACCAGGCTGCTGGCATTAACCTTTAAAAAGGAGATAGAGCAGCTTTTAAACTAGATAATAGGGAAAAGCCGACAGTCGCCCAAGAGCGGATGGTTCGGAAGAATGTATCCTTGAAGGATACTACCAAAAGCAGAGAGGTTCCAAAAAAGAGTAAAGTAGCCCAAATGCCCTCGAGTATGGAGCAGACAGAGCTTAAAGATCCCAAATTACCCATGTCTACGAATAGCCAAATTAATATGAATAAAATACAGTCTCTCAAATGCTTGTATGCAAATGCTAGAAGTCTAAACAATAAGATGGGAGAGTTAGAATATATAGCACTAAATGAGAGGTTTATTTTATTTATTTATTTATTTAAAGCTTTTTTATACCGCGCTCTTCGGTATCAGTGCAGTTTACAGTTAACAAACTTGCAAGAGACAATGCGAACTGCCTAGTGCTACATTAAACAGGATCAGAAACATGGATTTATAACTGGACAAACTATTTACATCTCTGGCTAACACAACTGTAGCGGAGTAACTATTTACAAATTAGACGTTGGACCCCTTATTGTTTGGGGCGGAGTCTATACAGTTATTACATTCAGTGTTATAGACGTTCATGATTATTCATTAATTAGTATAAGCAGAATCTGCACAGATATGATTGGAATATCAGAGACATGGTGGAAGGAGGACAACCAGTGGGACACTGTGATACCTGGGTACAAACTATATCGCAATGAAGCTACAGGGTAAACTATTTAAGACTAATAAAAGAAAATATTTTTCACTCAACGTGTAATCAAACTCCGGAATTTGTTACCGGAGGATGTAGTAAAGGCTGTTAGTGTAGCTAGGTTTAAAAAAGGTTTGGACAAGTTCCTGGAGGAAAGGTCCATAAACCATTATTAAGAAGGGACCCAGGATATCAATGCTTGAACCAATACAAGCATTGTGGAACCGGTGTCCCTTGGGGAAACTGCTAGGTACATATGACCTAGATTGGCCACTGTTGGAAACAGAATACTGGGCTTGATGGACCTTGGTCTGACCCAGTATGGCATATCTTATGTTCTTATGTTCTTAAACATACCCCAAAGTTTACTAACAATTGATATTACAACTTACCTAACCCACATGTAATGTATATAGTTAATAGTTTAGTGCACATTATGTTAAATGTTTTGTTCATCTGCAAACCACTTTGATTTCTTGATAAGGCAGTATATGAAACACAAAAATAAATAAATAGACACATGCAGCATTGCCTTGAAAGGAGAAGTGCATCTGATGGGTGATTTCAATATGCCGGATGTTGATTGGCACATCCCTGCTGAGGTGTCATCTAGAAGTAAGGAGATCCTGGATTCTCTTCAGGGAGAACTATTTAGGAAATTGGTAACAGAACCCACACGTGAAGGGGCCATACTGGACTTAGTGCTTACCAATGGGGAAAGCATTTGTGATGTTATAGTGAGAGATCATCTCGCATTCAGTGATCACAGATGGTGTGGTTCAGTATTAGGACTAGGGCTGATAAAATCCATTCAAAAGCGAGGGTCTTAGAGTTTAGGAAAACTAACTTTGCCAAGAGGGGACAATACCTCAAGGAGTCGTTTAGCGGGATGGGAACAGCTGGGGAATGTAGGAAGGCAAAACTAAAAGGAGATATTTTAAGGGCAACATATCTTTTTGTTAGAAAGGTAAATAAATGTAAAAGGAAAAGGAAGCCGCTATGGTTCTCAAAAGGAGTAGCTGAAAAGGTGAAGAAAAAGAGTGAAGCCTTCATGAAATACAAGAGATCACACAGAGAAGAAAACAGGCATCATTTTCGGATTCAGCGCACCAAAAAACATAAAGATTACGTGGAATAATCAAAACAGCTCTCGAAAACAAAATTGGGGCAAGCAGTGGATATTCTGAATCCACTTTAATAATTATTAAAGTGGACTCAGAATATCCACTGCTTGCCCCAATACAAGCATTGTGGAACTTGTGTCTTTTGTGAAAAACTGCTAGGTACTTGTGACCTAGATTGGCCACTGTTGGAAACAGGACACTGGACTTGATGGACCTTGGTCTGACCCAGTATGGCATATGTCATGTTCTTATGTGTCTTTTGAAAACCAGGACACTCCAGTACCAGGTACATGGTATCAAGCCATCAGGTATGGGGAGAAATAGTTAGAGGCGTCTCCCACATATGAAACATGAGGTCGTGAAGTATCCAATGGATAGGGAGTGTAGCCGCCTCTTTTGCAGCTGTCGGGTATTGAAGAATTTCTAATTCTTCGGCCCTAAGCGCCTTCTCCGATGTCACTGTTATGGACAGGCCCCTAGCCACATTGTGAATAAAGTCTTGGAAAGACATGTCCTCAGGTGGGGACATGCGGTGTTGTGGGGATGGAGATGGGTCCTCCGGAAACGTTTGCATGTCTCGAGTATCTGCCCACTCCCTGCACCGAAGGCCAATCAGGCCCGACCACCTGGGACTGTAAAAGCAAGGCGCCGAAGGGCGCGAAGAGCAAACCGGCAGCACACCTCTCCTCCCAAGCCCGATCAGCGTCCAGCACAGGGAACGGATCGGTGATTCCACCCGCTCCCTGCACTGAAGGCCAATCAGGCCCGACCACCTGGGACTGTAAAAGCAAGGTGCCAAAGGGCGTAAAGAGCAAACCAGCAGCATACGTATCTCTCCTCCCGAGCCCGATCGGCATCCAGCAAAGGGAGTGGATCGGTGGTTCCACCTGCTCCCTGCACTGAAGGCCAATCGGGCCTGACCACCTGGGACTGTAAAAGTAAGGCGCCAAAGAGCATGCCTGCGCCAGAGGGCCCTTTGGCGTGGCCCTTAGGCGCGGCGGCAAAATTTAATTATCCAATGGACCGCATGATCACACATTCGAACACCACTGCCATAGAACCGTAAGTCTGTTACATAAAAGTACCTAGCCGTTAACAAAATTAATTATATGAATGCGTAGCCGTATACTACCACTGTTCAATTTATCACAACAAATCTCATATTGTTATCATTGAAAACGATTGCCGTTCTGATACTTACTTAAACTGCAGTCTATGCTTGTTTCACGCTGTTTATACAATGATTCAAATGTAAAGCAACATATCTTAAGATTTGCTCTACAGTATAGAAATACTAATATTGCATTTAAACGCTTACTCCTTTGCTAATGCTCCTATGCATCATGCTATATCCTCTCTGATCCAAACTCTAATTGTGTGACCCAATACAAATTCTGCTCCTAACTACCAAAATCACACACTATCAGATCCACTAGACACAACTACACAAACCACACCAAGCTTCAGTACACCCCACTTATTATCACAGGTGACCACTCCTGTGCAATAGGAGCAACACTCACTACAGTTGAAAATAACTGTACTCTTCTTCCTACACCTTGTGAACACAATCAGAACTAATCCTTCCACATCTAGGTTATTATGCATCTGCTTCATACTGATTACCCTCTCGGCTTTAACCATTAGATTAAACAAACACCCTAACACTATCCCTATAATATATAGCTTAAACCGTAATATTCTTACACCCTCGGTCCTCAACTTTGGCTACAGTCATAAAATTAATCACTCCAGACTAATCAACATAAAATTAACAAACCACCTAACAACTCCACAATCTTGTACACCCTCACATGCTATCTTACCAATGCAAGGTCAATGAGAAATAAGCTACCTATTTTCCATGACCTACTCACTGATCAAAAACCAGATGTTATTTGTGTAACAGAAACTTGGCTATCTGATACGGATGCAGTCTTCATTAACCAACCGAAGACTCCAGTATATGAAATATTTCACACACATAGAATATACAAAAAAAGAGGTGGCGTCCTTATCATCATAAAAGACTCACGTAAAGCAAAGCTAATATCATCCGACAACACTAATATAGACACCCTCATCTTAAAAATTAGGCATCTCCGCATCTGCCTAGCATACAGACCACCTGGCCAAAGATCAGATAACATTGATGTACTAACTGAACTACTGGGCTCTTCTACACATACAAATCCAGTGATACTCCTGGGCGACCTAAATCTGCCTTCCTTATCCAATACTCACCTAACATCTTGCTTGAATTCTATAGCAGATATGGACTTCCATCAAATTATCAACATACTCGCATCAAAGGGAACTCACTTGATCTTGTCTTCCTACTGAGCTCCCTCCTAGAGGCCTTCAACCCATCATCATTGGAGATTCTCCCTGTCCCATGGTCTGACCACCATCTCTTAAAGTTCTGTCTCACTTACGCTGACAACAACCAAAACTGCCCCACACTTATAGATTCAAGAAATTCAATAAGGAAGAGTTTCTGGATCAAATCATACCTCATCTCTCACTTGAACCAACTAACCTTGATGAATCGATTGCTAACTGGAACAAAATAATTTTGAATGCTGCCACACACAATATACCTCACAACCATCCAACAAGTAAAAATAAAAACATTAAAAATAAAAATGCTCCCTGGTTCCATAACATATTGAAATCAATGAAAGCTGACCTGCGAAAAGCAGAGCGTAAATGGCGATGCTCCAAATCTTTAACAAATCAGGCGAACTACATAAACGTCCTCAAAACATACAAAAAGACCATTGACAATGCAAAGAAAAATTACTACTCCAGTATACTAGCAAAATTGTTAAACCGACCCAGAGAACTTTTTAGCATAGTCCAAAACTAACAAGGCGTATAACTCAGGCGTAACATAAATCGATAGTTCTCCACAAACCTTAGCCTTCCACTACATGAATAAAATAAAGCTGCAATCATCCCCCTCTATGACACACAATGTAACACACCCCAACCAACTTAACACTTGATCCAGTTTTCACCCTATATCTAAAGACACTCTCAAGAACATTGCCAAATTAAATACCCACCACATCTTACCTTGATCCTTGTCCAGTTTACTGGCTAAAAATTACATTACCCGAACTCTCTTCGTTCATCCACCCTATGATTAACTTATCACTTAAGAATGGGTACTTACCACTCATCCTCAAACATGCCCGAATTCACCCAATCCTTAAAAATAACAACCTGGACAAAAGCTCCCCCAATTCATACTGACCCATTTCAAGCATACCATTTCTGGCTAAACTAACTGAGAAAGTTGTCCAAATCCAACTTCAGGATTACATTGACGCATCGGCCCCCGTTGAAGAACAGCAATATGGTTTCCATCCATATTACAGAGTGGAAACACTACTCACAATATTAATTGACACCTTGTCAAGAGGAATAGATGACTCTGAACAAGCGTTTATACTCTTATTCTTGGACATCACTGCAGCATTCGATAGTGTGAATCACCTATTAATGCTAAGCAGACTTCAAAAGATGGGGCTAAATGCAACAGTCCTTAACTGGTTTACATCGTACTTACATAACAGAACCCAAACAGTGAGAATTAACCAACAAACATCAACATTATTCAAGCAGGAACAAGGTCTCCCCTAGGGATCCGCCCTCTCAACCCTCCTTTTTAATATTTATCTGCAACCCATTTGTTCAATCTTTAAATGGTTCTGCATAAATTACCACATTTACGCGGATGACATAATGTTATACCTTCCATTCACGATTCCAAACCCCCCAACTCAATTGCTCTCGGACTGTTCAATGAAATATTGCAATGGCTCAAAAACTACAACCTATACATCAACTTCTCAAAAACAG
The DNA here is from genome assembly GCA_033557465.1 of Ichthyophis bannanicus. Lineage (NCBI taxonomy): Eukaryota > Metazoa > Chordata > Amphibia > Gymnophiona > Ichthyophiidae > Ichthyophis > Ichthyophis bannanicus. The sequence continues at coordinate 190,216,419 of CM066031.1, read as the reverse complement.
ACGTATTATATGTCACTAGAAATCAAAACTATGTACCACCAATATCAATAGTACTCCAGGATTCTGACATTGCAGTAAAAGAGGAGGTGAAATACCTAGGGGTTATACTGGATCAGACCCTCAGTATGGAATCCCATATCAAGAACACAGCAAGAAAAATACATTATAAACTTAAGCTACTAAAACAGCTCCATCCTCTGATCCACTTACATGACTTCATATCTGTAATATAGGCAATCATCACTCCCCACTTCGACTTTGCTAACACCATTTTTCAGGGTATTTCAAAACAAAATCTTAGAAGGCTCCAGTTAGCACAAAATGTAGCAGCCAGATCAATTCTGAATGTCCACACCATTGAACATATTACTCACATTCTATCTCAACTGCACTGGCTACCAATTTATAGTTGCATAAGCTACAAAATACTAGTAACCACTTTCAAATTAATCAATAATTTAGCTCCATTGTTCCTTAACACCCTAATCACTAAGGAAACATCAAATCAAAACCAATGGTGTAAAAACAAACTTGAAATACTGAAGGACTTCAGAAAAGCTAAAAAATCAACAAACAAAGCTTTCTCACACTTTGCCCCGATCCTCTGAAATGATCTACCTGAAAGCATCAGAGAACTAAAAAAAAAAAAATTCTGCAAAAAACTAAACACACCTTTTTTTCTTTTACTACATACTATGGCTCACAACCAAACTGACACACAAACAGACAACATATCATACACTCACAACAGTGCAAACAGAGAAGCAAACATAGTATAGCTCATGCTTGTAATGCCTTGTTAGTGCTACCTATAACATCAACCATACGCTTTACTACTGTGCAGTATATAGTTTTACTGTTATGTGGTTACTACTGTATATAGTTTTACTGTTATGTGTTTGCTGGCCTGTAACCGATGCAGCAATGTAAATAGTTCTACAAGTTCCATGTAACTGAATAAGTACTCGTTCTAATTGTACTATTCATACCTTTGTTTTTTGTAAACCGCACTTGATCCTTGGGAAAGCGCAGTATAAAAATGTTTAATAAATAAATAAATTAAATAAAATCATCCGATGAACAGGAATCCGAAGACTCGAAGTATTGTTGGGCAGGGTGTTCCTGCTCCGTACGAATGGAATCTGTGTGGTCAGAACCTCGGTATCGGAAATGGATTTGAGGTTCGGCATGTGCAGTAGCATGGAAAGTGGCAAAAACGTTGATGCAGGTTGTACAGGTACTGAAGCCGATACCAACGCCTGCAGAACCGATTGTAAGGCTTTTACTGGAACTGAGGCCACAGTAAGGCCACTAAACTCCAGTCAATGGCGAGGATATGTTGATCCATGGAGCTTGCCGATGCCTAGGTATTGGTACCCGAATTGTGGGCCGCGATCCCTGAGCATGGCACCAGGAACTCTCTGGAGGTGGAGGCGGAGGCTTCAGGTGGCATCCTGGGACTCCACTAAGGCTTTGGAGGGAAGGTCCTCCCGATGGGGTTGTTTGGTCGGTGTCCCCCCCTCCAGGGCAATGCCCGAGGCATCTCAATGTTTAGGAGATCTACCCTTGGGGGGGCGGTCAGTCTTCAATGAAAACTTAGGTTTTGATACCTGAGATCCTTGCGAGGAAGATGAAGTTCTCGATGACGCTGATGCTAAAGAGATGGAGTCGGAGGCAAAGAGGGAGCCCAGCTTTGCAGCTTGATTCTGTAGGCCTCTCTTCGTCATCTTTCTACAGAGATGACATTCTGATGGCTGATGATCAGGCCCTAAGCATTTTAGATACCAGTCATGGGTGTCTGTGGCCAAGATGGTATCGCCACATACAACACTTCTTAAAATCACTAAATGGTTTTTCCATTGTGTCTGTGACAAAATGGAAGGCCTAGGCCTAAGATGGCATTGATGAACCTGAAGAAAAGAAGAAATTATTTTCTTCACATATTTTTTATTTTTTAAGACAAAGAAGAAAGAAAGAAAGAAAGTACCAACGGAGGTCGGTATCAGTGTCGACGAGAAGGCAGACACGAACCACAAAAATATGGAAAAACAGGAATTTTCTGTGGTGACAGGAATTTCTCCCTGTCGGCTCCGCGGAAAACGGAGAACTGAGGAGGGAGAGCTGGAAAGGCAGGAAGGCAGCTATGCAGGTGCAGTGGGATGCTCCCAAAAGCTTTCCTATTGGACGCTGGGGAGCGTTCCCGTCGGAACCGACGTCACCCATATGTGAAGACTACATTCCTGCTTATTGCTGGAGATAAGCTTGCCCGCCTTGTTGCCAAAACAATAAAGTCAATAGTGGTAAAAGAAGACTGACTTCTTAGCCCACTGATGGAGCAACGAATTCAATTCCTGCTGTATCACGAGCACAGCAGCCTTATGCTCTGCACTCAGGTAGGCCATAAAATGGCGCTGAGCCAACCTAAGTGATCGCTCCAGTTGGAGGACCGTACCCATTGATCTGATTCTGTTTAATCTTCACATACCCAATGATGTCTCCCCAATGCACCACCTTACCAGCCTCCCAGAACAAAGCTGGATCAGTCTTATGTTGAGCACTAAACTCCTTGTACTCCGCCCACTTGTTCCGAAGGAAGGGCGCAAAGTCAACATCTCCCACCACATCCAAGGGAAACTGCCAGGGCATGCCACCACTGTGGGCACCCCATCCCAGTTCTAGTTACACCACAGCATGATCCGAGATTACCACCGGACCAATGTCCGCTTGAACAACCCGGTCAAACAGTCCTGCGGATAAAAGAAAGTAGTCAATCCGAGACCATGTGCCATGCGCACGTGACAGGTGGATGTAGTCTCTCTCAGCAGGATGCAATACCTACCATACATCCAGCAAATCATACCTCTCACATAAGACTCTTATCCAACGTGCCCACCAACCCCTTGTGACCGATCCAAGGATGCATCGAGGGTGCAATTGAAGTCTCCTCCCATGATCAACAGCGTATCCCCCACATCAGCATCACACCGGGTCAAACGCTGATAGAACGAAGCATCATAGACCTTGGGTGCATAGACAGATCCCAGAACTACCTTCTATCCACATAGTTTCCCACAGACAAATACGTAGCGTTCACTGGATTCCGCCACTGTGGTACAAACCTCAAGCCCCAAATGCTTGCTGACAAGAATGACAATGCCAGAATTCCGGCCCAAAGCAGCAGCCCCATAGATCTCGCCAACCCACCAGTGATGCAGCTTGGAATGTTCCGCAGCTGAATGATACGTTTCCTTCAATAAGGCAATATCCGCACAGCGGTTACGAAGTTGCTTCAAAGGTTTATGATGTTTTACTGGGGAACCAATCCCACACACATTCCAAGAAACGATCTTGAGGTCCTTACCCAACATCCCAAGGCACATCCAAGATCCCTACCAGGACCAACCACCAAGATAGGCAGCAGCAATGGCCCCCCCAGCCCAGGGCCTGTCAGACACCCAATTCCGAACAGAGTCACTAGCATTCAGACATATCAGGTTCCACACTGCATTTCAATCCCTCATCATACACACAGGAACACCCCTTCCCTCCACTCTCTCCCCGTCCCCCTCCCCACCCCTACTGCTCCCAACCCCCCCCCCCCTAATATATACATTCCTCCACTCCCACAGGAAGTCCACCAAGAGGGTCAACATTCAGGCCCCGCACTCTAGCTATCAGTACTCCGTGTATCTCCTGCACCCTGCCCCATCATCACAACACCAGACAATCCAAACTCCCAGCAGCCCCCTACCAGACTACTCCTGCCACTAACCCGAGTGAACCCATGCAAAGTAAACCATGGGGGGTGAGGGTGCTAAGTCCCGGGCACCAACCTTACCAGCATAAACAAAGAAAGCAGAGACACTGCAAAGAGGCAATCATAGAGGCCACAGTCCAATCGCAAGTAGACAAAGAGAACCACACTCGCATTAGCACACAGCCATGTGCCATCCCAGCCCAGTCACACACATACTGCCAACACTAAACCCCCTTACCATCCGACTGCCACCCCCAAGCACAATACCATATCTTAAGCTAGTCCCCCACCCCTCTCCCTGCACACTCACTCTTACTCATCTGCATCCAGTTACCCTCCTGGTACCCCCCTCCCCAATCAACCATGAAGCAGCCAAGAACCATAAATCATGGCTAGAGGATCGGGCTCCAAGCCAGGTGTCCTCTAAAAGGTGAGGCAGCCCTTGCGCACTCAACACAGCCATAACAGAAAAAAAAATAAAGAGCAGCTATCAAGTACGATAAGAAGAAAGAAAGAAAGAAAAAAAGGAAAAAGAACACAAACAGGGCAGAGCCTCACTGTAGGTACAAAAATTCCCAGAGATCACATCCCCAAAAAGAAAAAAGGTCTAGAGAAAAAAGAGAGATGAACTCAGCACTAAATGGACACAGAAGCTAATGGGAGGCAAAGAACAATTCAAATACCCCAGACTGCAACTGCCCAAGAAGTTTGTGGTGGGGGGAAAGGACAAAATGGAAGGCAATGAAAGAATAAGATGGGGGGGGAAGGACTCTAGCAATGGGAAAAACATTGAAGTATGGCAGGAAAAAGGAAAAAAGGAAGAAAGAGGAAAAGAGAATAAAAAAAGAGGAAAAAGGAATAAAAAAACCCTCAAGGGCAGTGTGCTGTTCCCTGAACCCCCAGGTGCGCACACGGTTCCTAGGGAACAGCACAAAGGAAGTACAATAGTGCAGTAACTCTTTATCAAAGGGAAATAAAAATAAACAAAATTGCAATAACTCTGTAGCAAAAGGAAATAACAAGGGAACTATCCAAAATGTCTCAAAAATGTTTCTAGATGGCATGCCATTATGGGGAGGTATGCAGGAGCCCCAGCCACTGGCTCAAATAGCCCATCAGCCCCATCCTACAAGCCCATCAAGCTCCGACAAGGCGTTGTCAGCCAGGATAGCAGACCGGAGAGAGTAGAGTTGCCCAAGAGCAGTCCACAGAAGCCAGATTCCACTGCTTGCCCAGGTCACAGCGCAAGAGTCTCCAATTTGAGATTGCAGACCTGCTATCAGTAATCTGTGAACTATCATTAAAATCATCTCTAATACCTGAGGATTGGAGGATCGCCAATGTAACACCAATTTTTAAAAAGGGTTCGAGGGGTGATCCGGGAAACTACAGACCAGTGAGCCTGACATCAGTACCGGGAAAAATGGTAGAAAACCATCATAAAGAATAAAATTACTCAGCATGTAGATAGTCACGACCTAATGGGAGACAGCCAACATGGCTTTAGACAAGGAAAATCTTGTCTTACTAATCTGTTATGTTTTTTTGAAGGAGTGAATAAACAGGTGGACAAAGGTGAGTCGGTTGATATTGTGTATCTGGACTTTCAGAAAGCCTTTGACAAAGTCCCTCATGAGAGACTTTTGGCAAAACTAAAGAGTCATGGGATAGGAGGCAGTGTACTACTGTGGATCAGGAACTGGTTAAAAGATAGAAAGCAGAGGGTAGGGCTAAATGGCCAATTTTCCCAATGGAGAAAGGTGAATAGTGGTGTACCCCAGGGATCTGTGCTGGGTCCGCTGCTTTTTGACATATTCATAAATGACCTGGAAAGTGGAATAACGAGTGAGGTTATCAAATTTGCAGATGACATAAAACTGTTTAAAGTTGTTAAAACCCAGGAGGATTGTGGAAAATTGCAAGAGGATCTTGATAAATTGGAAGACTGGGCATCAAAATGGCAGATGAAATTTAATGTGGAGAAGTGCAAGGTTATGCACCTAGGGAAGAACAACCCAAACTATGGTTACACGATGCAAGGTTCCACATTAGGAACCACCACCCAGGAAAAAGATTTAGGCGTCATTGTGGATACCTTGTTAAAACCCTCGGCCCAGTGTGCAGCGGCGGCCAAGAGAGCAAATAGAATGCTAGGTATGATAAGGAAAGGAATGGAAAATAAAACAAAAGATATTATAATGCCTCTATATCGTTCCATGGTGAGACCGCACCTTGAATATTGTGTGCAATTCTGGTCGCCGTATCTTAAAAAGGATATAGCGATTTTAGAAAAGGTTCAGAGAAGAGCCACCAAAATGGTAAAGGGGATGGAAGGCTACTCCTATGAAGAAAGGCTAAAAAGGTTGGGGCTCTTTAGCCTGGAGAAGAGACGGCTGAGGGGAGATATGATAGAAGTCTATAAATTAATGAACGGAGTGGAACGGGTAAACGTAGATCGATTGTTTACCTTATCAGAATATGGAAAGACTAGGGGACATGCAATGAAGCTACAGGGTAAACTATTTAAGACTAATAAAAGAAAATATTTTTTCACTCAACGTGTAATCAAACTCTGGAATTTGTTACCGGAGGATGTAGTAAAGGCTGTTAGTGTAGCTGGGTTTAAAAAAGGTTTGGACAAGTTCCTGGAGGAAAGGTCCATAAACCATTATTAAGAAGGGACCCAGGATATCAATGCTTGAACCAGTACAAGCATTGTGGAACCTGTGTCCCTTGGGGAAACTGCTAGGTACGTATGACCTAGATTGGCCACTGTTGGAAACAGAATGCTGGGCTTGATGGACCTTGGTCTGACCCAGTATGGCATATCTTATGTTCTTATGTTCTAAGAAATCCGCAACCTCCGTAGGCGTTGCAAAGTATTGGAAAGGTCCTTGGTGGCTGACTCAAAGCCAGGCTGGATATAGCAATGAGAAGTGCAGTCCTTGATTTGCTAGCTGGCCTCATATTGCAGAGAATGCGCAGCATTTCTGGCTTTCCTCCAACAAATCAAAAGTTTCTGGCTTACCTCTGGAAAATCAGAAGTTTCCGGAGTGCGCCATTCGAACTGTGGGAACTATGAGAAGTCCTCAAGACAGCCTCCTTTTGAAGGCAGTCGTGGAACTGCGTGATGAGAACTCTAGGGTACTGATTACCCTCTCTCCATGGGCCTAGGTGATGGGTGCGCTCAAGTTTGATGGGCCTGAGCTGATTACCCAGAGAAAGGTTAAGGGGAAGCCAAGATTCAAGAAAGCTCCTAAGTTTGGAATTGGTAACTGTCTCTTCAATGCCGATGAACTGGAGGTTCTTCCTTCTTCTCCAATTCTCCAGGTCCTCGAGCTTCTCGCCTTGCTGCCGCACAAGCTCCTACAGGAGTTTAACATGGTTTTCCTGGGACTGCTGTCTTCCACATTAGATACCTTCTGTTCAATGTGATCCAACTGGCCAATGAATTCTGAGACCACTTGGCCAATTTGTATAATTTGTTCTGAGAGGGAGTGAAAACTATCCTCCAAGGCCTGCACCACTGCCGAGGATACTGCAGAGCCATGTTTGGACAGGGCTCCGCATGCAGGCTTGCTGGAGCACCATCCACCATCTTCCCATCAGGCGCATGGTCCTTGTCCTGTCAAACTACTTTAGAGGTCATCGGCAGCTGGGTGGACCCTTAAAACTTTTTGGCAGGCCGTCGGTAAGCGTAGTTACTCACCTGTAACAGGTATTCTCCAGGGACAGCAGGAATCAGTCCTCACATATGGGTGATGTCAGCACCGATGGAACCTGCACGGAGCATTTTCCCAGCTTTCAAAGAAAGCCTTAGGGACTTGCTACCACGCATGTGTGATCCCCTTTCTTGCTCAAGGTTGCCATCTTGCTCAGTCAGATGACATAGCTAGGATGGTAGTAAAAAACTAAAACAAGGTAGGTGGCGGAGCCTGATGCCAAGCAGGACGGACGGTTAAGTCGGAGCTCCAGCAGGGCGAGAAAGAATCCTGGAAATTAGCTGACTGCTGATGTGTTTGGCAGCTGAGCATTGCGGAATGTATAGAGGGGAATGTCTGGTCCTAAACCAGCGAGATTGGACTTCGCTGCGATGCAAAGCAATAGTGAAAAGCGGTCAAAGACCGAGCCTCCCTCCCCGCAGAAAATGGCGGCCGCCCGGGAACATCCACAGCCGGAGGCCTTACAAGAGATTTTGGCAGAACTGCAGGGGATGAAGGAGATGATGAAGGCCAACGGGGAGTCTCTGACGTTGGTGTGTGAAGAGATCGGGGAGTTGAGAAGCTCTATGGAGCGGCTCATGATGCGGCAGGAGAAGGTGGAACATACTATGGCGGTGCATGAAGATCGGCTTCGAGTGGTGGACAAGCATGCAAGGCAAATCCGCTCATTGCAAAAGGAGCTCGAGGATGGCAACAACCGGGCCCGCAGGAACAATGTACGGATTGTAGGAGTGCCGGAGGGAGCAGAGGGGAAGAACATGATTGCTTTTTTGCAAAAAATGATTCCAGCGGTACTTAAGCTTACTTTCGACATGCCCTTTGAGATCGATCGGGCCCATAGAGTACCGTCGCAAGTCCAGCCTAGTAGCAAGAAGCCTAGGCCGATTATCCTGAGGGCCCTCCGGTACCAGCATGTGATGTTAATAATGGAGGCGGCGCGCTCTTGCTCTCCGGTGGAATTTGAGAGCCATCGGCTGTTCTTTTTCCCGGATTTCGCAAAAAGTACAGTGGACCGACGCAAGAGGTTCCTGGCGTTGCGGCTTCGACTCCAAGGCCTCCAGGCAAGATTTGGCCTTTTGTATCCAGCTAGGATGCGTATGACACTTCACAATCAGACGAGAACTTTTGAGGAGCCCGAAGTCCTGCATCTCTATCTCGAAGAGCAAGAAGCATCGGTAATGCGATAGAGGATGTTTCACGCCCGGCAGTGTGGCCAGTTGTGTTGAAGATCGCGGTGGAGGACTGGTGTTGCGGCTTAGCGCACAGTAGAGGAATGGACATAACAACAACTGTTCGTTTGCATTGACTGACATGATTAAGTTGGGGAGGTTCTGAGAAATGTGAAAGATGTTCTACTAGAGAGTTTGTGGATTAAGGGTAGGGGCAGAGTGGTGGCATAGAGCTGTTAATCTCAGAACCCGCCCGTTTAGATGAGTAGGAGTCAGCTAGATAGAGGTGAGATTTTCCGCCCTTCTGGGGCCGTCCTGCTCATCTTGAGCTCACCAAGTAGTTTTTCAGTTGAAGGGTTATCTCCGGAGCTTACTAGTATAGAACTTAGATGTCTGGGGCATGGGACATTGTTCTGGGGTGAGGGGGAATGTGTGCTGAAGGGAATGGGATATGGATATGTATGTGGCATGATGTTATGGTATGTTCAGTTGGGAGATGGGGGTACTGGCAACTTGTGGGAAGTGTGTTTATCAGTGGCATTACCAGCAGGGTGGCTTCTAGTCAATTGTTAGACGAGTGGAATGGCTCATATTAGAATTCTTTCCTTGAATGTCAAGGGTATTAATAACCCCATTAAGAGAAAGAAAATAATTTTGTATAGTAAGCATGAGAATGTAGATATACTACTACTGCAGGAGACTCACTTGAAGAGGAATGAATCCTTGAAACTCAGCATCAAGCCCTTCACACTAGTGGCGTTTTCGGCTGCAGTGTGTAAACGTAATGGAGTGGCTGTTTTAGTCAAAAGAGCCCTTGCTCCGCAAGTCATGCAAACCCGCTGAGATACGGAGGGGAGATGGGTGAAGGTGCAGCTTAAAGTGGGATCCCTGGACCTGACCATCATGAATGTTTATGCCCCTAATGGAGACTGCCCAGAGTTTTTTTTAACTTTTTGGCTAAAGAGGTGCAGCTGGTCAGGGATGAGCATTTACTTTTGGGAGGGGATTTTAACCAAACTCTTGATCCCCTGATTGACCGGAAGCTACCTAGGACTTCTAGGGCTCCTCGGGCACAGACAATACTTACTTCACTGATCCGGGAGAGGGGTTTAGTTGACGTGTGGTGATTGCAGCACCCGAGCGAGTTGGATTTTACTTTTTTTTCCCCACCACACCAGTCCTTGTCGCGGATTGATTTCCTCCTAATCTCTAAGAAATTGATGCCCAACATGGTAGCTGCTAATACCTTAATGCTTAACAACCTGAGACAAATAGGAATAAATGCCACAGTTCATAAATGGTTCACCTCTTATCTAAATAATAGAACCCAAAATGTAAGAATAGGCAATCAAACCTCGGCTTCATACAAACTTGAAACGGGATTACCACAAGGATCAGCGCTATCAGCATTACTATTTAATATATACATAAAACCAGTTTGCAATATCTTTAAAAAATTTGGTGTACTCTATCATCTATATGCAGATGATATCATGATGTACATCCCGTTCACGATCCCTAACTTACCCATGCAACTCCTGTCAGATTGCTTCAATGAAATCACATCCTGGCTAAATGCCCATTATCTACAAATAAACAACTCAAAAACTGAAGTGCTAATAGTTACTAAAAATCAATCTTACACTCCCCCAACACACATAACACTTCAAAACCAAGAAATTAAAATAAAAAATGAAGTAAGGTATTTGGGAGTTATTCTAGATAAACATCTCACAATGGACACCCATATTAGAAATACTACAAAGAAAATTTATTTCAAGCTTAAAATCCTTAAACAACTAAGACCTCTCATATACATACAAGATTTTATCAGTATAATTCAAGCTACCATAACCCCCCACTTTGACTTCGCTAATCTAATTCTATTAGGTACTACAAAACAAAACATTAAAAGAATTCAACTTGCACAGAATGCAGCAGCTAGAATAATAATGAAAGTACACTCACATCAACACATAACACCAATACTGGCATCCCTTCACTGGCTGCCAATACAAAGCAGGATAGTATACAAAACATTAATAACTTCATTTAAAACTCTAAATGATATGGCCCCAGTCACACTAAGCAACTTAATCAGTAAAGAACATTCAAAATCTACTCAAAGAAAAGGTAAATTAAATAAACTAAAAACTCCCAAAGACTTCATAAAAGCAAATAAACTAACAAACAACAGAGCTTTTTCACATGCAGCTCCGACAATTTGGAATTCCCTCCCAGATCATCTAAGAATATTAACCAAAATCATTGAATTTTGTAAAAAAATTGAAAACGTATCTATTCACTAAGCATTACAATAATACAGATCATCCCTCAATAGATTTAGATAAAGGCTAACCTGTTTTTGTATGAGATGTCCTATGACCTATGAAAAATTCTTATAGCTGTAACGGTACTTTGCACAACGCTTAAGCCCTAAACAATGTATATCTGTACATAATGTATATAGTTTTGCACCGTTCTGTGCTGGTTAACTTGAACAATTGTTGTTTTCAAATTTATTGTTTTTGGTTATATGATGTTACATGTAAAACAAACTCTGCTTTGTTGATTGTTGTTTATTGTGAACCGCAACTGATCTATGGAAGATGCGGTATATAAGTGATTGTTAAATAAATAAATAAATAATATACATCCGGCGCATATATCGGATCATGCTGCAGTTTCGCTTTTGTTAGAGGTCGGGAAGACAGATCCCACCTCTCCTAGATGTTTTTTTGATAGATCCCTAGTAGAGAACGGGGATTTTTGTGTGCAAGTCCAAGCTGCGATTGCTGAGTATTTTCTGTTTAACTCCCCGCAAGATACTGCAGCCTGGGCGTGGTGGGAAGGCTTTAAAGCCACTATAAGAGCCACTATCACGAGTTTTGGTATAGCGCAGGCAAGGCTTCAGAAGGAGAAGCGAGATGCCCTGGAGATACAAATTAAGGCTGGGGAGCAGGTGTTAGCGGCAAGATCTGATCCCTGTGTGCTTTTTCGTCTGCAGCGTTTGCGGTTTCAGCATAATGAGCTCCTGTCAGATGAAGTTGAGCAAAATATTAAGGCACAGAAAGGTGCTTACTATTGGGAGAGCAACAAGGCTGGGAGGTTGCTGGCTAATACTCTTAAGACACGAAGAGAGGCCAGTCAAGTGGCAGCGCTAAGGAGCCCCACGAGGGATAAACTTATAGTTTCGGATGAAGGTATAGCAGAGCTCTTTAGATTATTTTATGCTCAGTTCCATTCATCAGAAACTAAATTCTCCCAAGTTGACTTTGATAAATTTGTAAGCGAGATTCAGCGGCCCGTTCTGGGTGAGGACATCTCTGGAATGTTGGATAGACCGATTTCTCAGTCCGAGATCCAGCAAGCCATAAGTTCACTGGCTACAGGGAAAGCAGCGGGTCCCGATGGGCTCCCTGCTGAGTTTTTTAAGGCGTTTGCCAAAGATTTAGTTCCCTATATGCAGCAGTATTTTTTGCGGCTAGGTGAGGGGCCCGTGTCTGTGGGTGCTTTCGCGCAGGCAAATGTGATAGTCCTGGAAAAGCCAGGCAGAGATCCCCAGCTAGTAGGTAATTACAGGCCAATATCCCTACTTAATGTAGATTATAAGGTATTTGCAACAGTCCTGGCTCAGCGATTAAATGCAGTGATACCCCAGTTGATTCACCCAGATCAATGTGGGTTTGTTGAAGGGCGTTCTACAATGCGAGACTGTTGTGCCATATTTTGGCAGGTGCCAAAAATATAGATAGTCCATTGGTAGAGCTGTCTTTAGACGCTGAAAAAGCTTTTGACCGCTCAGAGTGGCCTTTCCTGTTTTCGGCTCTTAAATGGTTTGGTATAGGAGAAGGGTTCCTTGGACTGCTTAAGGTGCTGTACACCAACCCGGTAGCAAATGTGTGCGTGAATGCCATCCAGTCTCGTGATATTTTCTTGGAAAGGGGCACTCGACAAGGTTGTCCTCTTTCCCCGATACTTTTTAACTTAGCCCTGGAGCCACTAGTATTGAGCATACGGCAGTCTCCAAAAATTAAGGGGGGTTCAGCTAGGTAATAGGGAAATCAAGTTGCCAGCCTATGCCGATGATCTTCTTTTATTTACGGATCCTGATTCAGTGCCGCATGTACTTGAACAAATTGAGAGGTACTCCAAGCTTTCAGGCTATAAGATCAACTGGTCAAAATCAGTTGCGTTTCCACTTAACTCATATGTGCATAAGGAAGATATGGGACAATTTTCATTTGTGTGGGAGGCGAAAATGGTAAAATATTTGGGGGTGTATTATTGTTATCCGTTAGAGGAAACGATACGGCACAATGCCAGCATGTTATTAACTAAAGTACGAGATATGGTCACTAAGTGGTCCCCTTTAAATTTGTCCTGGTGGGGTCGGCTGGAGACGATTAAAATGACTATCGTCCCAAAAGTTAATTACGTGTTGGAAATGTTGCCAAGTTTTTTGCCGGCTTCTGTGTATCAGCAGGTAGAAAGGGTGCTGACGCAATTTTTGTGGAAAGATAAAACTCCCAGGATTGCTCTTAAAAAACTCAAAGGTAACAAAGAGATGGGTGGGGTAAAGTTCCCTGATTTTCGCCTGTACCATAGGGCGTTCCTGTTGAAGCAGGGCTCCGGTTGGGTAGGGAATGGATCAGCTCAGCGTACAGTTTGGTTGGATGTGGAGGAGGCCCTTCTGGCACCTTTTCCAACTCCCGGGCATGTTAATCCCAGATGGTAGGAGATGTCCTCTAATGATAACGGATACACAAATGGCTTTCCGTGCATTGAGCAGCACCCTGGGTTTAGAGGGCAAGGAGGCCTTCGATCACCTCACCTTGTGGTACAATCCTTTATTTAAAGTGCAACAAAAAACATTTGCTTGGTGTAAATGGTACTCCAGAGGAGTTTGGGTCCTTGGACAGTTGATAGAGAAGGGTGTGTGGAAGCCGTTTACAAGGGGATTATGGTCTCCCAGGCTCGCTTTACTTTCAATGGCTGCAACTTAAACACTGTATAAGTAAGGCTGGCACTGATGTTAGCAGCCCGAGGGAAGGCGTAGGGATTATCTGTACAATACTACGGGTCAGGGAGGGGTTAGTAGGGAAGGGTGGGGCTTTGTACTACTATGATTTACTGAGTCAAAAGCTGCACTTGCAGGTTGGAGGTACACAGCGAGGGTGGGAACTTGATGCTGGGTTTTCTCTTTCTCCGCAAAATTTGAAGAGATTTTGGTCAAAGCAAATGAGAGTTTCAAAGTCTGCCGCGATTACGAAGACTTTGTTCTTTTTTGCTCATAGAGCTTATTACACCCCGGTTAGGGTTAGCAGATGGGACAAAGGTGGGAAAGCTCGTTGCTGGTCTTGCCACTGTGAAAAGGGTACACTCGCTCATATTGTATTTGAATGCTCCTGTGTACAGGATTTTTGGTCTAAAGCCTGGGAGCGGATTTAGAGCTCCTCTATCCTGGAGGATTATATGCTTTCGCTCACTGGCTGATATTTCGACACTACCAAAAGACTGTTTCTTTTTGTTGGATTTTATGTTAGGAATTGCGATATATTTGACAGTGTCTAATTGGAACCACACGTACGATGTAAACTGGGTGACAAGGTGAAACCAAGTTTGTTTGTATAGTAAGTATGAGCAATTGCCTCGCAAAGGGGTCCAGTGGATGTTTACTACAGCATCTCGATGGATTGCTCTACGAGAATTTATGGAAGGTGGGTGTGCTAGATCAGCCCACTGAGTTAGGTAGAGCAGGAGGCTTATGCAACTTTTTTATCATAAGCCTTGGGGATGTAGTTCCTGGATGGTCTGTGTTATGCCTTTCGGACAAAGGTGTTAGTAAGCTCCGGAGGGGGTGGGGGGGGGGTGAGGGAGAGGGTGAGGGTAGTGTTATTAGGTATTAAGATTGGGTGGGGTTAGGAGGTATTGGGTTGTCTGTAGTCTTGTGTTTTTTGCTTATGTAAATATGCCTTAAATAAAAATATTAAAAAAAAAAAAAAAGGTAGGGAGGCAACTCCTAGGGGAGGAGGGAGGGTTGTGAGGACTGATTCCTGCTGTCCCTGGAGAAACCCTTCCCTCACCACTTGCAGTACCCACTGATCCAAGGTGATGCTGGCCCATCTGTGGGCAAAGAGTGCCAGGTGCCCCCCCGTGGGTTGGTAAAGGTCTCCTGGGGGAGGGGAGGACCTGCCCTGGGAGTCAAAAGCTCCCCCCAGGTTGGGTGGGAGCTGGGGCCTGAGGCTTCAATGCTTTCGCCTTCTGAGCCCCATGGCATCGAGGCACCGGCTCACCACCGGTACTGACGCCAGTGTCTCGCACATTCTAAGCAGTAGCGGCTCGAGGATCGGCTGCATGGGCACTGTGAGGGTTTCCTTGGGTGGAGGCTCATATTGGAGAATCTCCCAGTCCTCAATGCACAGGTCTTCCTCCACCTCGGTTTGCATCAAGAGAGCTCTGGCCCTATCCTTGAAAATGTCATGCAAGGCCACGCCTTCTGGAGGAGAGTGGTGCCAGGGCGCCAGAGGAGATGGGTCCGAGGGAATATCTCGGGGCCATTTAGTGTTCGGGGATACCTCGTTGTCTGTCTCCCACTGGGTTTCTCCGGTGCAACCTCAGCAGATTTCGAGGACTTTTTCTTTTTCTTCAGGTCAGAGGTCTTCTCAGAGGAGAAGCCGCTGCGGGACTTCAAGGACGCTTAGGCCTCACGGGGAGTGCTGGGCTTGGAACTCGGCATTGGGGAGGCCGGGGCCGAGTCGGACCCGGGGAACAGTTTTTCCTGCAACTCAGACCTCTTTTTGTTGGTCTTAGGCAGAAAGATACAAAAGGAATTTTCAAGCATACCTAGATAGGCTGCTTTTACATGCTACGGTGTAGGTCCAATGCCAGAGGGTGAATACTATCAAACAACGAAATAAAACCCTCTATCAATACTCAGAATGATACTGATGATTCTTACACTATACTGCTTGTAGTCACATATACAAGTGTCTAGACATGGAGATCCCCAGTGAACAAAGGTCTCAGACTTACAGCGGCAACGCTCAGATTTATCCGGAGAAGTATGCCTAATTGCATCAACGACCATAATCACTGGAATTTCACCAATAATTTATATATGCAGTGCCTTAGACACATGTTCCATTTCCATATATCAGACTCTTCTGAAGTTCCTAAACATTATTATTCAATAATTGCTTTTTGTATAAGATTGTGCTCAAATGCTCCAATAAACACGTTTTTGTTTTCAAAATTATGCTCAGCTTATCTTAATATTGCTGATACATATCCCCGACGCCATCAAGTGAGTACCGCTTTTTGTGTATCGTATTTTCTTCTTCAGGGGGGGTTAAATTTTTGAACAGCACGATCTACAAAACAAAACCCAGGAAGTCTCAATCAAACAAAAGTGACCCCATCATGGACATTCACAGGATACTACTGGTAAAAAAACCAGCCAACCCACCTTTGAACTTGCGGCTGAACTGTGCACTCACATCCACCAAGTCTTTTAAAAAATCCAACCTTCGGGGTGCAAAAAAACGCCGCGCATGCGAGTAGCTATTCAAACCATGATTTAAAGGGCCATTTGATTGGCCGCTCAGATGACGTCAATGGTAGAGAGTTCCAGAGGGATGGTGCATATAGTTCGAAGGCTCTGTCGCAGGTCCGTTGATTGTATTTCGTTCTTTTGTGTGGGATGGTGAGTGAGTTATTGGTAGTTTGTCTGGTTGTTCTGTTGTGGGCTGGCTGAGGCAGTAGAGTGCGGAGCTGGGAGGTTTGAGTTTGGTAGAGAGCTTTGTGGGTGAATAGGGCAGATTTGTATTTGATTCTTGCTTCTAGAGGGAGTATGTGTAGCTCCCTCAGGACTGGGGTGATATGGTCCTGTTTTTTTGCATTCTTGATAATTCTTACTGTGGTGTTTAAGGCAATTCGGAGTGGGTTGGTATGAGTGGCTGGAAGTCCATGGTATATTATATTGCAGTAGTCCAGGTGGGGGAGTGTCAGGGCTTGCATCACTGTTCTGAAGTCCTGTGGTTCAAGAAGAGGTCTGAGACGTTGTACTGTTTTAGCCTTGTGGTAGATTGCTGCGGTGGTTTTTTTGATCTGTTGATTGAGTGTGAGTGCTTGGTCTATGATGATTCCCAGGTATCTTATTTGTGGCTGTATTTGTATTTTTGTGGTTCCAATGACGAGGTGTGTAGGTGGTGTGAAGTCTGGGTCCTTTGTTACTATGAGGGCTTCAGTTTTCTTTATGTTGATGGATAGGTTGTTCTTTTGTAGCCAGCTGGATACCTCGGTGAAGCATTCCGATAGGTGTTTATTGGTTGGGTTGGATGTTGTGATTGGATGTTGTGTACAATATCTTGAGAAATAATTGGAAAATTCCAACTGCATGTCATCATAATATTTTAATAGTATATTCAAAAGATGTCTGTGCAACTTATAGATAGCAATTTCTGAGAACCCCCCTCCCCTCCCCAAAATATGACCTGGACAGGATTAATAATGAACAAAACACACACAAAGGGTTCAAAAAATAATTCTCAATGAAAAATATTATAAGGGGTTAAGTGGAGGCATCAACAGACCTAAAGCCAAACCGCTAAGAAAGCGATCTCTAGAAGTTGAAATTCATCATATGCTTCCACCTTAAGAATATGAGAAATGCCAAACTGGGTCAGACCAAGGTCCATCCAGCCCAGTATCCTGTTTCCAACAGTAGCCAATCCAGGTCACAAGTACCTGGCAAGTTCCCAAAAGGCACACAGGTTCCACAGTGCTTGTCCTGGGGCAAGCAGTGGATTTCCCAGGTCCTCTTTAATAATGGTTTATGGACCTTTCCCTCCAAGAACTCTTCCAAACTTTTTTAAACCCAGCTATACTAACAGTTTTTACTACATCCTCCAGTAACAAATTACAGATTACGTGTTGAGTGAAAACATTTTCTCTTATTAGTCCTAAATGGGTTATGCTGTAGCTTCATGGTGTGTCCCCTAGTCTTTCCTCTTTTTGATGGTGTAAACAACCAATTTATTTTTACCCGTTCCATTCTATTCATTAATTTGTAGACCTCTATCATATCTCCCCTCATCCATCCCTTTTCCAAGTTGAAAAGCCCTAACCTTTTAAGTTTTTCCTCATAGGGGTATCCTTCCATCCCCTTTACCATTTTGGTGGCTCTTCTTTATACCTTTTCTAATTTCACTATATCCTTTTTAAGAAATGGAGACCAGAACTGCACACAATATTCAAGTTGCGGTTACACCATGGAATGATACAGAGGTATTATATCATCCTTATTTTTATTCTATATTTCTTTCCTTATGATTCCTACATTCTATTTGCTATCTTAGCCACTGCTGCACCCTGGGCAGAGGGTTTCAACATATTATCCACGATGACACCTAAATCTTTTTCCTAGGTGGTGGTTCCTAATGTGGAACCTTGCATTGTATAACTGCAGTTTGGGTTGTTTTTTCTAGGTGCATAAAGCGAAGTTACCTTTAACAGGTGTTCTCTGGGGACAGCAGGGATCAGTCAATCAGTCCTCACATATGGCGACGTTGGCACCAACGGAGCCTGCATGGTAACCTTTCCCTAGCTTTCAAAGAAAGCCTTGGGGAGATGCACAACACATGAGGGTCCCCTTCCTGCCTAAGGGTGCCATCTTGCCTCAGTATGTATTTATTTAATTTATCTATTTTTTTCTATACCGCTGCTTCCAGAGATCAAGGGCGGTTTATATGGAACAGTTAACAGTTTTGTATACTTCTGTATACATTTACATTGAACAGTAATTCTAACTTTATACAGGTAATAATGCATGCAACTTTCAAAACTATTTACATTGGCTATTTACAAAAGACTATAAACAATGTGTTACAGGGTATAATAGACATTGGGCATGTGTGGTTATTGGAATTTATTTCCTTTTCTTTTTCTTTTTCATCGTAAGTCAGGTGTGTGTGTGGTGGGGGTCTGTCTGGGTTAGTTAATTGTGATTTCAGGAGTTTTGTGGGAGTGTGTCTGTGGTTGCTGTGGGGTTGGTCTTGGGGGGTAGGAGATTTCAAAATATTCAGAGAATAGGTAAGTCTTGAGTTCTTTCCTGAATTGATGAAGGTCTTTTATCATGCGAAGGGTTATTGGGAGATCATTCCAGAGTGTGGGGGCAGCAAATGAGAAAGCTCTGGAGCTTGTGGTTTTCTTTGTCTTCCTGAAGGTTTTTGGTATGATAAGGGAGTGGGCTGCGTTTTGTCTGCATGTTCTTGATTCAGATGGAACGTGCAGTAGTGTGGACAGGTGTGAGGGGGCGATGTCGTTTAGGAGTTTGAAAGTTGTTATGAGAATTTTATATCTGATTCGGCTATTTATAGGAAGCCAGTGTAATTCCAGCAGTATTGGGATTACATGGTCTGTTAGGCGAGCTTTAGCAATTACCTTGGCACAGATGTTCTGGGCTCTTTGTAACAGATATGTGCTTTTTTGTGAAAGGCCAATTAGGAGACTATTACAATAGTCGAAGTGGGGGGTGACTACAGATCTAAAATCATGTGTGTCAAGGAGAGGTCTTAGGTGTTGTATAGTTTTAAGTTTGTAGAATATGGTTCTTACTGTCTGTTTTATGTGAGGTAACATGGTGAGTGTGTAGTCTATTATTACTCCTAGGTACTTTACTTCTTTTCTAACAGGTATGGTTGTTTTGTTGATTGTGATTGTTGTTGGGTAAGTGTCGTCAGTAACAGGTTTTCTTGTTACGAACATTGCTTCAGTTTTTTTAAGGTTGATGCTGAGGTAGTTGGTTTCCATCCAAGAGATGGCCTCAGTCATGCATTCGGATAGAGTGTCATATGTGGGGTTACTAGTGTTTATGGGGATAGCGAGCATGATGTCGTCGGCGTAGATAAAATGGTTAATCTTGTGTTTTTTAAATATGCTTGTAATGGGTTGCAAGTACAAGTTGAAGAGGAGGGCGGAAAGGGCTGATCCTTGGGGTATTCCCTGTCCTTGGGGGAATGTGTCTGATGCGCCTTGGCCTATTTGAACACGTATTAGTCTGTGTGTAATGTATGACTTGAACCATTTGAGAACATGATGCCTTGTGAAAGTGATTGGTTAACTATGTATTGAATATTTTCAGCTAGATCATCCTTTGTGCACTTGATCCATGACATTGGGCATGGGTCAAGCAGAGAGGTTGTGGTATTGATCAATGACATAGCTCAAAATGCAAAAATGACAAAAAGCAACTCCACAGAGAGGAGGGAGGATTGTGAGAACTGATTCCTGCTGTCCCCGGAGAACACCTGTTACAGGTGAGTAACTACATTTTCTCCGGGAACAAACAGGAAGTCGGTCCTCACATTTGGGACACCCCAGCTACAGACTACCGGAAAAAACCTGTAAGTCACAGGTGACCAGAAAAAGGTGAACCATGAGAAGCAGCAACAGAGTCAAGAAACAGCGGTCTCAAGTGTCAAGTGAGGAACCAGTTTTCCGGTAGCCTGAACATACCATAGGGCCGGAGTTGCCTTACACCCCAAACAAATGGCAGCGTACTGCCTGGCCGAAGGCGCTGTCCCAGCGGACTCCCTCTCCAGACAGTATAGACCGAGGGCCAGGTGGCGGCCCGGCAGATCTCCAACAAGGGAATGGAGAACAGCTTCACCAGAGGCCACCATGGCCCGGACGCTGTGCGCCGTGACATAGTCCTCCAGCAAGGCAAAGACGATGCAGTCCGGCACCCAAATGGACAGTATCTGCTTAGAGACCACTGTCTCCACTGTCCCCAGCCAATTTGGGTTGTAGGAGATGAAGAGCTTTGAGAAGCGACAGTGAGTCTGGGTATGCTCAAGATAGAAGGCCAAGGCCCGCTTAAAATCTAGAGTGTGGAGAGTGGCCCCCGCACTGTTAGTGTGAGACCGTGGGAAGAAGGTGGGAAGCACCACCTCTTGCTTGAGGTGTTATGGAGACACCACCTTCGGCAGAAACGTGGGGTGGGGCAGAGCGGAGAGGGGCTTGACCTCGACAAGATGGTGGTGCGCCGAGTGTGCAGCACCAACTGGACAGAAAAGAAGAAGGGGTTGATCTGCTTCTCTGCACACCACATAGAGAATCTCCGCCACTTGAAGGCGTAGGCCCTGTGGATGGAAGTTTTGCGGGAGGCCAGGACCACCTCCTCCCCCTCGCTTGAGAGACTGAAGTGGGTCAAGGTTACCCTTTCAGCAGCCAGGCTGTCAGTCAGGGACCCCAGATTGGGGTACTGGAGAGAGCCGTCCTCCTGTGAAAGCAGGCCCGGGGCGCACTCCAGAGGAACCAGGGGCACCTGAGACAGGCGGAGGAGCAGGGGAAACCACAGATGCCATGCCCATCGAGGAGCCACCAGTATCAAGGTGGCTCTGTTGAGCTGGACCTTGAACAGTGTCTTGGCGATCAGTGGCATGGGTAGGAAGGCGTAGAGGAGGCCCCCCATCCATGAAATGAAGAAAGCATCTGCCACGCATGAGGGATGTGGCTGCTGGAGCAGAAGCGGGGTAGCTGAGCATTGGCTGGGCTGGTGAAGAGGTCCATCTGTGGGACCACGCAGAGCCGAAAAAGCCAGCTGGTCACTCGGGGCTCCAGCTGCCACTAAGGGCTCCAGCTGCCACTTATGTGGTTGGAGGACCTGGCTGAGCCAGTCCGCCAGGACATTGTCCTGGCCCGAGAGATAGACTGTCTGCAGGAGCATCCCATTTTTGCTGGTTTAAAAGCAGAGGCTCACCATCTCCTGGCACAGGAGGGCCGATCTCGTATCTCCCTGCTTGTTGATATAGAACATTGCCACCTGGTTGTCGGTCTGGATCAGAATCGCTTGATGGTGTAGGTGATAATGAAAGGCCCAGAAGGCTAGTGCTACGGCTTGAAGCTCCAGGAGGTTGATCTGCTGGAGGCTCTCCACCTGCAACCAACAGCCCTGAGTACGAAGATTGTTGCAATAGGCTCCCCAGCCCAGTTTGGAGGCATCCGTGGTAAGGATCCTCTTGAGGATGGGGGCCTGGAAGAGCGTCCCAGCCTGTAGGTGCTGGAGCTGTTGCCACCAGCCAAGGGAGTTGGCCAAAGGATGGGTCACGACCACTCTGTCTCGCAGGCGCTGTGTCGTTTGAGACCACTGGGAGCATAGGGCCCACTGAGCCGGCCGCATATGTAGGCTGGCATCTGGAGTGACATATACCATGGACACCATGTGACCCAGCAAGTGAAGCTGGAGGCAGGCAGATTGAGAGGTGACCCTGGATATTCCCTGCAAGCGCCTTGACAGTACTCCTATGAACTCCAGGCATTGTGCTGGATGGAGATGGGACCTTGGGTAGCTTATGACGAACCCCAAGTGCTCCAGAATGGGAATGGTGTGTGCCGTCGTCTGATGAGTTTCAATGGCGGTGCTTCCCTTTATAAGCCAGTTGTCCAGATAGAGGAAGACGAACAACCCCTGGAGACACAGGAAGGTGGTGACTACCGCAAGGCACTTTGTGAATACTATCAGGGCGAAGGCCAGACTGAACAGTAGAACCCTGTACTGGTAGTGGCAGCTTTCTACCTTGAAGCGGAGGTACTGCCTGCGAAGGGGATGGATGAGGATGTGCAGATATGCATCCTTTAGATCCAAGCAGCATAGCTAGTTCGCTGCCAGAGGTATGGCAGCAATGTCCCAAGAGAGAGCATTTTGAACTTCTCCCTCACCAGGAACCGGTTGAAGTCCTGCAGGACTAGAATGGGCCAAAACCCTCCAGCCCTTTTGGATACCAGAAAGTAGCGGGAATAGAACCCCTTTAGGTTCCACTGCCCTATCTGCCAGACAACTTGCGAGTTCCTGCTGAAGCAGGCCCTGGTGAAGATGAGTCATTGGGGACTCGCCTGGAAAAAATGGCAGGGACATCTGTTCAAGGTGGAGCAGATAACCCTCCTTCACTACCTGTAGGGACCCATGCATTGGTGGTTGGCGTAAAATACCAGACGTCCCCATATATGGTGGGGCAGGACTTCCTGGGGGAAGAGAGGCTATGTCCAAGAACTTAAAAGCCCCTCCAGGTTGTGCAGGAAGCACGGTCTGGGGATTGGGGGGGGGGTCTTAGACTTACGAAGGCCATGCCCTATCCCTTGGCCTGCTGGCCCTGTTGGGGAGCTGGGAAGACCGAGTTCTGAGGATAGTTTCTGTAAGCCTTTTTCTTCTTTGGGTACAGAGGCATTTTACCCGAAGCCTTCCTTCGGGAAGGGTCAGCAGTCTTTTTGTAGAGCCTGCTGCTGGGTCATGAACTCGTACTCCAGCTCGGCGACTTTGTTCATTATCAGGCTTGCCAAAGAGGTTCTTTCCCCGGCAAGGGACATCAACCAACTTGTCCTGCACCCCTTGCTCCAAGTCAGAAGACTGTAGCTAGGCCTTGCGGCGGGCATTAATGCCCACCGCGGCTAGTCTAGCTGTCGACTTGAAGCTGTCATAGGCCGCCCGAGTCCTTTTAATCCCTCCCTATTTCACAGCATTCTGTAATACAGGTTCTAATTTATACCTTCCCGGTTTTATTTTCCCTCCCCATGTTAAACGATTTGCTGTTCTAAAGTTGCCTGTATCTGTTTTCAATTTGTTCCTTGTAAACCATTTTGCCTTGTAGAAAAATGGCATATTAAAATCGGTTAAATAAATAAATTTGGAGCACTCTGACCGTGGAGGTCAGGGTCCGGAACTGCTGGAGAGATTCCTTGGAGAGACCAGCAGAGAACCCAGCGAGTTCCCTCACCATGTCTCACAAGTATATGCCCATCTACAGCTGGTATGCCTGGACCCGGCTGATGAGCACTGAACCCTGGAAGCATTTCCTGCCCAGAGCATCCATGGCAAGGACCTCCCTGTCAGAGAGCACTGAGGAGTGTGTTATCGGGCTCTTGAGACTATACATGGCTGACTCCACCACCATGCAGTTGTGAGGTAGTTAAGCTTTTTAGAAGCCATTGTTCCAGTGGTTGAGGCTCCAAGGAAGCGCAGCTGCCACGTAAGGCCTAGGCCTCTGCGATGGCCCTCGAGGGCACTGGTCCACAAATGACACCAGGGCTGAGTTGATCTTATAAAAAATCAACTCATGCTGCTTCTTACGGCCTCGGAGAGCCTTGTGGGTCATCTGCTGGCAGAAACCACATGCCAAGGCATCATGATCTGCCCCGAGGCACCAAAGCCAACAACCATGCGGATCCGTGCGCGACACAAACTCTCTTGGCCCAGCCAAAAAGGGCACGAAAACCCACGCACCAAGAAACAACCCGAGGGAAAAAAAGGGAACCCGAGAAAAACCACAACGTGGAGGCGAGCAGAACGGGGAGGCGTGAAAGGTATCAGTGCGCAAACCAGAGGAGGAATCAATTGAAGAATCGAAGAAAAAAGAAAAAAAATTCAACTTTTTCCAGGGTGGACAGGCATATGTCTAATGGGTTCCACCGAAAAAAGAAGACTGAAGCAAGATGGCATGCGTGGTGCATTTCCCAAAGGCTTTCTTTGAATGCTGGGGAGAGGTTACCACTTGGGCTCCGTCGGCGCCACACAACCCATATGTGAGGACTGACTTCCTACTTGTTCCCAGAGAACTTTGCACTTGTCCACATTAAATTTTATCTGCCATTTGAACGTCCAGTCTTCCAATTTATCAAGGTCCTTTTGCAATTTTTCACAATCCTCTTGGGTTTTAACATATAGCAAGAACAGTACACTAGACTTAATATTCACTCCAACGAACTGGCCTTACCAGCACCTTTCTTCCATGATGCAATGCACCTCAATGCCCTTGTCTGTCCACAAGTTTTTCACCTTCTTCCTCCCAAACAGCAACACTTACCACACGAGAACACCTATGACTACGCATTCCCGGAGATACTGGACTTTTGACAAAGAATTTTTCATTAATACAGTCCAACCACTAATGCATATGGACCCAGAAAAGAATAACCCTTGCACCCTAGATAGCATTATCACCCAATGGAATGACCTCATCTCTTCCTATGCCACCAGACCTCTCAGCACTACCGAGAAGAATGCACCTGGTACCATAGTTCACACCAGAGCTCAAGTTAATGAAAAATAAGCTCAGACAGCTGGAACACAAGTGGAGAAGTCTCAAAAGCCTAGACTCCCATACAGCATATTCCATGGCCTTGAAACAATATTGCATCCACACACTGCTAAAGGAGGAGGAAATTACTCCAACTTACTAAACTCCGCCCTCAAAGCCCCAGGGAATTATTTGACATTGAACAACACCTCATTCAAGACCCCACCATAAGAACCACCACACCAATCTCACCAAATGAGATGGCTCAACACCTACAAGCTAAACAAGCATGCGCTCCAGCAGCAGTCACTCCTCCCAAATACCCAAACAGCACTACTGACGCCATCAATACAGAAAGATGATCAGTCTTTAGCCTGGTTTCCACCAGGCAACTAGAGAGCATCATTTCAAACCTTAACAGCACCACTTCCCCGTTGGACCCGTGCCCATTTTTATGGATTAAAATATCCAAGAAACAGCTCTTGCCACTCAACTTGCACATTGTCCAGTCATCACTTGCTCTCAGATATATGCCCACTGCCCTGCAACCAGCATCCATTGGACCATTATTAAAATCCCAAACTCTCAACCCAGCTGATCCGTCTTCATATAGACCCATCTCAAGCATCCCTTCACTTGCCAAGTTCAACTACAAATGCAGGACTTCATGGAATCCTACTCTCCCCTTGATGAACACCAACAAGACTTCAAACCTTTCCAAAGCACCAAAACCCTACTGACATCCCTCCTTAACACACTAGTCATAGGTACAGTGAAGACCACACAAGGCTTCATCCTAGTGTTTCTAGATATATCTGCAGCCTTCGACTCAGTCATACACACCCAGCTCATAGCGTGCTTCCATGAAATTGATCTAAGAGGCAAGACTCTACATTAGGTTCCAGTCCTATCTCTCTGACCGCTCACAACAGGTCAGAATAGGATCCCAGACCTCAAGCTCCTTCAAACTCATCCAGGGCCTGCCACAGGGTTCAGTGCTATCCTTGTTGCTATTTAACATATTGATCCAGCCCCTCTGCAAGGTCATCCAAAGCTATAGAGTTCATTACCATCTTTATGCAGATGATATCCTCATCTATATCCCATTCTCCACCAGCAATCCCGACTATTCCACAATCAGCAGATGCCTAGAGGCAGTCATGCAATGGCTCAGCTTCCACAATCTACTCATCAACTCTAACAAAACTGAAGTCCTGCACATCACCAGGCACCCCTCCTTCTCTCCCCCAGACAAAATAAATCTTGCAAACATGACACTACAAGTAAAACAACAAGTGAAGTACATGGTCATAATTCTGGACCAGAACCTGAACTTCAACACCCACATTAAACACGTCACCAGAGCAGTATACCACCGCATTAAAACTCTTAGGAACCTCAGACCTCTGCTGGAACATAACGACTTCAGAAACATCTTGCTAGGCACCCATCACCCCCAACTTTGACTATGCCAACATTATATATCAGGGCCTACCAAAATCCTCATTGAAGCCTCTATAGCTTGCACAGAATGTAGAAGCCAGGCTTATCATGGGTAGCACTCATCACAAGCACAACACATCCACATTGAAGCAACTACATTGGCTCCCCCTCCACAGCAGAGTGAAGTACAAAGTGGCACTGACAACTTTTAGAACAATCCTCCAGCTCTCAACCGATATCCTACAATCACCACTTGACAAGCCCCAATGCCAGAGATCACGCAGAAGTGCTAACCATACTTTCCTCACAGTACCTATGATAATCACCCGCACCAGTGCCTTCATCTCCAATAGAGTGTTCCATTTCTAGGCACCAACAATTTGGGGTCTCTCATACGCTGGGGACTTTCACAGAAAGTTAAAGATACTTCTCTTCCTGGAGTTTTTTGGCTTAGACACATAGCCACCCATTAATGGTCCTCCTCAGACAGAGCATATGTATCCATATTACTATAACCTAACTTACATCATAATCCATCACAGTCCCTTCTTACCACCATATGCTACACCTACTCAACAAGCATATGACCATCCCATTTCACAGAACAGTCCTATACCCTGCTACCTTCCTTTGCATAGTTCATCTTATTCAGTTACCGTGTTTCAAATGTCCTATAGTTACATTGCATAGTTTATTTGCTTCAAGTGTTCTACAGTTTACATTGTACAGTTTTAATTTGCCTCAAAATGTTTCATGTAAAGTTCAAGTTTGCGTTCCATGTAAACCGCTGTGACTAGTAGATATGGCGGTCCACAAAAGAAGAGTGGGACCTAGGCGTAATTGTGTCTGATGATCTTAAAGTAGCTAAGCAGGTAGAAAAGGCGACAGCAAAAGCTAGAAGGATGCTTGGGTGCATAGGTAGAGGAATGGCGAGCAGAAGCAAGGAGGTGACAGTGCCTCTACATAAGTCTATGGTGCGACCTCATTTGAAGTATTGTGTGCAGTTCTGGAGACCACACTTTCAAAAGGATATAAACAGGTTGGAATCTGTGCAGAGGGTGACAACTAAAATGGTTAGTGGTCTTCGTTATAAAGCATATGAGGACAGACTTAAGGATCTTAATATGTATACTTTAGAGAAAAGTTGCGATAGAGGTGATATGATTGAGACGTTTAAATACCTCCGAGGCATAAATGCACAGGAGGAGAGCCTCTTTTGATTGAAAGCAAGCTCTGCTATGAGGGGACATAGGATGAGGGTGAAAGGGGATAGACTCAGGAGTAATATGTGGAAATATTTATTTATGGAAAGAGTGGTAGATGTGTGGAATAATCTCCCAGTGGAGGTGGAAGAGATGAGGACAGTATCTGAATTAAAAAAAGCACTGGACAAACACAGAGGATCTCAAAAAGAAAAAAAGGGACTATTGTAGTAGTTGATATGGACGGGGAGACTAGATAGGCCATGTGGTCTTTTTCTGCCGTCATGTTTCTATAAAAGAATTGTTAAATAAAAAAATAAATAACTTTGAATAATTTTGTGCCATCTATAAATTTAATCACCTCACTCATTATTCTCATTTCCAGGTCATTTATGAAGAAGTTAAAAAGCGGTGGGACCAGCACTTATCCCTGGGGTACTCCACCTTTCTCCATTCAGAAAATTGGCCATTTAGCCCTAATCTCTGCTTTTTATCTTTTAACTAGTTCCTGCTCCACAATAGCACACTGCCTCCTATCCCATGACTTTTTAATTTGGCTGAGTCTCTCATGAGGGACCTTGTCAAAGGCTTTCTAAAATCCAGATACACTGGCTCACTTTGGTTTTACCTGTTTATTCACACCTCCAAAAAAATTAACAGATTAGTAAAACAAGACTTTCCTTGGCTAAATCCATGTTGGCTTTCTTCCATTAAACCA
Source organism: Ichthyophis bannanicus (assembly GCA_033557465.1). Taxonomy (NCBI): domain Eukaryota; kingdom Metazoa; phylum Chordata; class Amphibia; order Gymnophiona; family Ichthyophiidae; genus Ichthyophis; species Ichthyophis bannanicus. Next base: position 190,188,335 of record CM066031.1, on the reverse strand, counting down.
TGACTATCTACATGTTCAGTAATTTTGTTCTTTATAATGATTTCTACCATTTTGCTCAGCATCGATGTCAGGCTTACCAGTCTGTAGTTTGCCAGACACCCCCCGAATCTTTTTTAAAAATTGGCATAAGATGGCCATTTTCCAATCTTCAAGTACAACAGATTTTAATGATAGTTCATAAATTACTAATAGGAGGTTTGCAATCTCATATTTCAATTTTTTCAACACCTTTTGATGTATACCATCCGGTCCAGGTGATTTACTAATCTGCAGATTATCTACTCTGCAACTACTTGTTATATATCTTCCCAGTTTATCAATATTTCTTTCAATTCTTCAAATATATCACCTTTAAATACCATTTAGGCATGGGTCACTTCCCTACATCTTCTTCAGTAAAGACCGAAGCAAGGAATTCATGCAATTTATTTATTTTATTTAGCTGTATTTATATCCCGCTTTTCACCGAGTCAAAGCGGTCATCTCTCTGCTATGGCCTTATCCTCCCCTCAGTGTCCCTTTTATCCCTCTAACACCTAATGGTCCAATTGATTCCCTCACAGATTTTTTTGCTACCAATGTATCTGAAAAAATCTGTATTATGCATTTTTGCTTCAATGGCAAGCTTTTTTTCAAATTCTCTCTTTGCCTGCTTTATCAATGCCTTGCATCTAACTTGCCAGTCTTGTTTCCAGTTTTCATCATTTGGCTCCTTTTTCCATTTCCTGAAAGATGCTTTTTTGGCAGCAAGTGTCTCTCTGACGTAGCCTTTAAACAATGCTGGTGGTTTTTTGGCCTTCCTTCCACTTTTCTTACAGCATGGAATATATCTGGTCTAGGATTCCGAGATGGTATTTTTAAACAAAGCCCATGCTTGATCCTTTGCAGCTGCTCCTCTTAGATTTTTCTTAACTATTTTCCTAATTTTAACATAGTCTCCCTTTTCAAAGTTAAAAGGTGGATTTCCTTGCTGTCCTCCTTTATTTTATTAAATCAAACACAATTATGCTATGATCACCAAGGGCCCAAACACCCTTCTCTCTTGCACCAGATCCTGTGCTCCACTAAGGACTAGGTCCAGAATAGCTTTCCCCTCTTGTCGGTTCATGAACGAGCTGCTCCAAGAAGCGGTCATTTATTTCATCTAGAAATTTTATCTCGCTAGCATGTCCTGTAGTGACATTGACCCAGTCGATACAGAGGTAACTGAAATCACTGTGTTGTAACTTTTGTTTCCCTGATTTCTCTTAACATTTAATCATCCATCTGTTCATTCTGGCCATCGCCTTCCACTTTTTACATGTGATTTCTATCCAGAGAGATTCTATAGTGTATTTTGTTTCCTGCAAAACTTTAATCCTGTGTGACTCAATGACCTCGCTAACATAGAACACAATCCTTCCACCAATCTGATCTATCCTATCATTGCAATATAGCTTGTACCCAGGTATCACTGTGTCCCATTGGTTGTCCTCCTTATACCAAGTCTCTGAGATGCCAATCATATCTAACCTTTCATTTAGTGTTATATATTCTAGCTCTCCCACCTTATTTTTTAGACTTCTAACATTTGCAAACAGGCATTTTAGAGGTTGTATTTTATTTATATTAATCTGTTTATAAGTTGATGGGGTAATTTGGAATCTTTCAGCTCTGTCCTTAAGGGTATCTGGGTTACCTTTATCTTTATTGGAACCTCTCTGTTGGGATGCCCTAACTTCCCTCTTTTGCTAGTATCCTTCAAGCATACATCCTTCCGAAGCGTGCACTCTTAGGCAACTGTCAGCTTTCCCCTATTATCTAGTTTAAAAGCTGCTCTCTCTCTTTTTTAAAGGTTAATGCCAGCAGCCTGGTACCATCCCAGTTAAGGTGGAGCCCATCCCTTTGGAAGAGTCCCACCCTTCCCCAGAATGTTGTCCAGTTCCTAACAAATCCAAAACTCTCTTCTTTGCACCATCATCTCATCCACTCCGGAACACTGCCTGCGGTTTGGTTCCTGCGTGTGAAACAGGAAGCATTTTGGAGAATGCCACCCTGGAAGTTCTGTATTTCAACTTCCTATCTAAAAGCCTAAATTTGGCCTCCAGAACCTCCCTCCCATATTTTCCTATGTCATTTGTACCAACTTGTACCAAGACAGCAGACTTCTCCCCAGCACTATCTAAAACCTTGTCTAGGTGGTACATGAGGCCCGCTACCTTTGTACCAGGCAGGCAGGTTACTGGGCGATCCTCACAGCCACCAAGCTATCTACATGCCTAATGATTGAATCTCCAACTATAACGGTCATCCTAACCCTTCCCTCATGGTCTCATGGCCCTGGAGAAACCTCCTCAATGTGAGAGGGTTTTACATCACCTGGAGGATAGGTCCTAGCTACAGGAGGACTTCCTGCCACACTAAGGTGATGCTCTTCTTTCACAGGACCTTCTCCTCTATGCCAAGTGAGAGGCTGCCAGACTGGAGGTGGGACTTCAGTACTACATCCCTGTAGATCTCATCTATATACCTCTCTGTCTTCCATATGTCTTCCTTCACTCTAGCCTCCAGAGATCGGACTTGTTCCCTGAGGGTAAAGAACTCCTTGCATCTAGTGCACATGTAAGACCCCTCACCAACTGGGAGAAAATCATACATGTGACACTCAATGCAAAAGACTAGATAGCCCCCTTCTCGCTGCTGGGCTGCTGTCTGTATCTTGGTTTTAAGATGCAGACAGTTATAACACCTTCCCCCCATGAGAAAATATAGAAATCAATACCAGTGCACTTCTTTCTGCTTGCCTTTTTATAAAGATTTTTTTCTAAAATTAATCAAAAGGTTATATAAAATAACCCACCTACAGCAAACTAAAGAAAAAAGGGGTCCCCCAATCAAAATATCCAGATGGTAGAAACAAAACATTCAAAAAAGTGAAGAAACAAAGTACTTATCTGAACTTAAAGCTGATACAAAGTATCACACCCAAAGGAGCTTCAAAGAGACACTTCTGAATACTGACAAAGAGCACAGTCCAGTGTTGAGAGCCACGGCGCAAACCAAAAGACCGCAGCTTGTTACTTAATATTGCTACAGGACAAGAGAGTTCTGCTGGTAAATGCTGGCTCCGGTGTTCAGAATTTGACCAACCTCAAGGAACTTCATAAGGTCAAATAATCAGAAGCTTCCGGGCTCCCAGGCTTGAAACTCACTTCATATTGCACACAAGGACAGACCTAAAGATCTTAGAAGAAAAGGCGGGATAGAGGCGATATGATACACACATTTAAATACCTACATGGCATAAATGCACAGGAGGGGCTCTTTCAATTGAAGGCAAGCTCTGCTATGAGGGGGACATAGGATGAGAGTGAAAGGGGATAGACTCAGGAGTAATATGCAGAAATATTGCTTTATGGAAAGAGTGGTAGATGTGTGGAACAGTCTTCACAGAGGAGGTGGTGGACACGAGGACAATATCTGAATTCAAAAAAAGCATGGGACAAACACAGAGGATCTCTAAAAGTAAAAAGGGGACTATTGTAGTTGATATGGAAGGGCCATGTGGTCTTTCTGCTGTCATGTTTCTATGTTTCTATATTCACTTAAGCTCTTGCACATTACTACTACTACTACTAAACACTTATATAGTGCCACGCACGCAGCGCTGTACAACTAAACATACAAGAGACAGTCCCTGCTTGTCCGAGCTTACAATCTAGTCAAGACAGTACAAAACATCAGTCAATTCGATGGGTTTTACAGTTCGGTCATGAAAATGATGGGGGTTAGGTTAAGAAGAAGAATAGAAGTCAGGATCTGAACGCGACAGTGAAGAGATAGGTTTTTAACCTGGATTTGAAGAGGGCTAGGGAGGGTGCCTGACGTATAGACAAAGGTAAGCTATTCCAGGCATAGGGTGCAGCAAGGTGAAAAGAGCGAAGTCAGGAGTTAGCGGTACGAGTGAAAGGCACAGATAGAAGTAGTTTGTTAGCGGAGCGAAGTTCCCGAGCTGAGATGTGGGGAGAGAGATGAGTGGTATTGAGGAGCCGCAGAGTGAATGCATTTATAGGTGAGTAGGAGAAGTTTGAATTGGATGCGGAATTGGATGGGGAGCCAATGAAGCGACTTGAAGAGAGGAGTAATGTGGGCATGGCAGGATTGGCGGAAGATTAGTCGAGCAGTATAATTTTGTATGGATTGAAGGGGGAGGAGATGGCTCACGGGAAGACCAGCAAGGAGTAGGTTGCAGTAGTCGAGGCGAGAGGAGATTAAGGAGTGGATAAGCATTTTGGTGGTGTGTTCCGACAGGAAGGGGCGGATTTTGCTAATGTTGTAGAGAAAAAAGCGGCAGGTTTTAGCAATGTGCTGGATATGTGTGGAGGAGAGAGGTGTCAAAGATGACCCCCAGACTGCGGGCCGAGGGAACAGGAAGGATCATAGATCCATCCACGGAGACGGAGAAGGGGGAAAGAGGAGGAGAGGAGTTAGGGGGAAAGAGGAGGAGTTCAGTCTTGGCCATGTTCTATTTCAAGCGGCGATGAGACATCCAGTCGGCAATGTCAGAAAGGCAGGCAGAGATCTTGGTTTGGATTGCTGGAGAGATATTAGGTGTAGAGAGGTAGATTTGGGCGTTGTCGGCATAGAGATGGCACTGAAAGCCATGGGAGGAGATAAGGGCACCAAGGAATTGGGTATAGAGAGAGAAAAGGAGGGGGCCCAAGACAGATCCCTGGGGTACACCAACATGGAGTGGGGTGGGAGAGGAGGAGCAGCCGCCAAAGCATACACTAAAGGAGCGATGGGAGAGGTAGGAGGAGAACCAGGATAATACAGAGCTTTTGAAACCAAGCGAGGAGAGGGTGGAGAGTAGAAGATTGTGGTCAACAGTGTCAAAGGCAGCAGAGAGGTCGAGAAGGATGAGGACAGAGTAGAGGCCCTTAGATTTAGTGAGGAACAAGTCATTGGAGACTTTTGTAAGAGCCGTTTCGGTGGAGTGTAGGGGACGGAAGCTGGATTGTAGTGGGTCCAGGAGGGCCTGGGAGGTGAGGAAGTCGAGGCAGCATCGGTGGACTGCTCGCACATGTGCAAGGAGGGAAAAAAGATAAAGATAAAGATAAAAATAAAATAAAAATAGTAGATATAGCATAATTACTCACTTGTAGCAGGTGTTCTTTGGGGACAGCAGCAGGAATCAGTCCTCACATATGGGTGATGTTGGCACTGATAGAGTCCTCGCAGAAGTATCTCCCCAGCTTTCAAAGAAAGCCTTTGGGAGATGTCACCACGCATGCGTGGTCCCCTTCCGCCCAAGGGTGCCATCCTACTCAGTCAGATGACATAGCTTGAGCAGACAAAAAAAAAAAGATGGCAAAAATTGTATAGCAATTCCAAGGGGAGGAGGGAGGGTTGTGAGGACTGATTCCTGCTGTCCCTGGAGAAAACCTGTGACAGGTGAGTAACTACGCTTTCTCCGGGAACAAGAAGGAAGTCAGTCCTCACATATGGGACTTCCTAGCTACAGGCTACCGAAAGACCGTAGAGTAAAAAACATGGTTACCCTCAAAAGGAGCTGTGAGCAGCAGCAATTGAGTCCGCAGACACAGACTGCAGTAGGACCCATGTCTCCGATGGAAACCAAGGCTCTGGTAGCCTGAACACAGAAGAGTCGGAGGACAGGAGTTGCCTAGACCCTGAAAAGATTACGGATTATAGCCTGGCCAAAGGTGCTGTCCCGTTGGGACTCCCTCTCCAGGCAGTAATGTGCTGTGAAAGTATGGACTGAAGACCAAGTGGCGGCCTGGCAAATGTCCAACATCGGTATGGAGCGCAGGTTTGCCAGAGGCCACCATGGTCCTGACACTGTATGACGTGACCCAGCTGTCCAGTGTGCATCCAGCCTGCTCACAGGCAAGGGCGATATAGTCCGCCACCAGATAGACAGGGTTCACTTGGTCACTGTCTCCCCCAGATGACTGGGGTTGTAAGAGAAGAGCTGAGAAGCTTTTAGGTGGCCCTGGGTACGCTGAATGTAGAAGAACAGGGCCCTCTTACAGTCCAAGGTATGAAGGATGGTCTCCGCCCTGCTGGAGTGAGGTCTCGGGAAGAATGTGGGAAGCATCACTAGAAAATAGGGGAAAGCCGACAGTCACCCAGGAGCGCATGGTTCGGACAAAGGTATCCTTGAAGGATACTACCAAAAGCAGTGAGGTTCCAAAAGGGAGTATAGTAGCCCAAATGCCCTTGAGTAAGGAGCAGACAGAGCATAAAGATTCCAAATTACCCCTGCCTACCAATAGCCAGATTAATATGAATAAAATACAGTCTCTAAAATGCTTGTATGCCAATGCTAGAAGTCTAAACAATAAGATGGGAGAGTTAGAATATATAGCACTAAATGAGAGGTTAGATATGATTGCACTCTCAGAGACATGGTGGAAGGAGGATAACCAGTGGGACACTGTGATACCTGGATACAAACTATATCGTAATGATAGAGCTGACCAAATTGGTGGAGGGGTTGCGCTCTATGTTAGAGAGGGCATTGAGTCAGAAAGGATTAAAGTTTTGCAGGGAACAAAATTTGCTGTAGAATCTCTATGGATTGAAATTCCATTTATGAAGGGGAAGGTGATGGCAGTGGGAGTATACTATCGACCGCCTGGCCAGAATGAACAAATGGATGATGAAATGCTCAAAGAAATCAAGGAAGCTAACAAAAGTCACAACAGAGTAGTAATAATGGGTGATTTCAATTACCCCGGTATCGACTGGGTCAGTGTCACGGCAGGACAAGCTAAAGAGATAAAGTTTCTAGATGGAATAAATGACTGCTTCTTGGAGCAGCTGGTTCATGAACCGACCAGAGGGGAAGCAATACTGGACCTAATCCTTAGTGGAACGCCAGATCTGGTGCAAGAAATAAGGGTGTTGGGACCACTTGGCAATAGTGATCATAGTATGATCATGTTTGATTTAATTAGTGGAGGACAGATAGTAAAGGAATCCACAGTATTACCTTTTAACTTTCAAAAGGGAGACTATGATAGAATGAGGAATATAGTTAGGAAAAAACTAAAAGAGCGGTTCCAAAGGTTAAAGACTTACAGCAAGCTTGGGTGTTATTTAAAAATACTATCCTCGAAGCCCAGACCAGCTGTATTCCACGCATTAAGAAGAGTGGAAGAAAGTCCAAAAAACTGCCAGCATGGTTTAAAGGTGAGGTCAGAGAGGCTGTTGCTGCCAAAAAAGCAACCTTCAGGAAATGGAAAAAAGAGCCAAATGATGAAAACTGGAAACAGCACAAGCACTGGCAAGTTAAATGCAAAGCATTGATAAGGCAGGCAAAGTGGGAATTTGAGAAGAAACTTGCTACGGAAGCAAAAACACGAAATAAAGACTTTTTCAAGTACATTCGTAGCAAAAGGCCTGTGAGAGAGTCAATTGGACCATTAGATGATAGAGGGGTAAAAGGGGCAGTAAGAGGAGACAAGGCTATAGCGGAGAGACTGAATGAATTCTTTGCTTCGGTCTTTACTGAGGAAGATGTAGGGATGTTACCCAAGACTGAAGTGGTATTTAAAGGTGATACTGCAGAGGAATTGAGAGAAATATCGCTACACCGGGAAGATATATTACAACTATTTGATAAACTGAATAGTAGCAAATCACCTGGACCGGATGGTATACATCCCAGAGTGTTGAAAGAACTGAAATATGAGATTGCAAACCTGCTATTGGTAATCTGTGAACTTTCATTAAAATCATCTGTAATACCTGAAGATTGGAGGGTCGCCAACGTAACACCAATTTTTAAAAAGGGTTCCAGGGGTGACCCAGGAAATTACAGACCGGTGAGCCTGACGTCAGTACCAGGGAAAATGGTAGAAACCATCATAAAGAACAAAATTACACAGCATGTAGATAGTCATGGCCTAATGGGAGACAGCCAACATGGCTTTAGACAAGGAAGATCTTGTCTTACTAATCTGATATGTTTCTTTGAAGGTGTGCATAAACAGGTAGACAAAGGTGAGTCAGTTGATATAGTGTATCTGGACTTCCAGAAAGCTTTTGACAAGGTCCCCCATCAGAGACTTTTGGCGAAGCTAAAAAGTCATGGGATAGGAGGCAGTGTACTATTGTGGATCGGGAACTGGTTAAAAGATAGAAAGCAGAGGGTAGGGCTAAATGGCCAATATTCCCAATGGAAAAAAGTGAATAGTGGAGTACCCCAGGGATCTGTACTGGGTCCGCTACTTTTTGACATATTCATAAATGACCTGGAAAAGGGAATAACTAGTGAGGTTATCAAATTTGCAGATGACACAAAACTGTTTAAAGTTGTTAAAACCCAAGAGGATTGTGGAAAACTGCAGGAGGATCTGGATAAATTGGAAGACTGGGCATCCAAATGGCAGATGAAATTTAATGTGGACAAATGCAAAGTTATGCACCTAGGAAAGAACAACCCACACTATTGTTACACGATGCAAGGCTCCACATTAGAAACCACCACCCAGGAAAAGGATTTAGGAGTCATCGTGGATAACATGTTAAAACCCTCCGCCCAGTGTGCAGCGGCGGCCAAGAAAGCAAATAGAATGCTAGGTATCATTAAGAAAGGGATGGAGAATAAAACAAAGGATATTATAATGCCTCTGTATCGCTCCATGGTACGACCGCACCTTGAATATTGTGTGCAATTCTGGTCACCGTATCTTAAAAAGGACATAGCGTTATTAGAAAAAGTACAGAGAAGAGCCACCAAATTGGTGAAGGGGATGGAAGGCTACTCCTATGAAGAGAGGCTAAAAAGGTTAGGGCTCTTTAGCCTGGAAAAGAGACGGCTGAGGGGAGATATGATAGAGGTCTATAAATTAATGAATGGAGTGGAACGGATAAACGTGGATCAATTGTTTACGCTATCAGAATATAGAAAGACTAGGGGACATGTAATGAAGCTACAGGGTAAACTATTTAAGACAAATAAGAGTAAATATTTTTTCACTCAACGTGTAATCAAACTCTGGAATCTGTTACCGGAGGATGTAGTAAGGGCTGTTAGTATAGCTGGGTTTAAAAAGTTTTGGACAAGTTCCTGGAGGAAAGGTCCATAAACCACTATTAAAAAGGGACCCAGGATATCAATGCTTGACCCAGTACAAGCATTGTGGAACCTGTGTCTTTTGGGGATATTGCTAGGTACGTATGACCTAGATTGGCCACTGTTGGAAACAGGATACTGGGCTTGATGGACCTCGGTCTGACCCAGTATGGCATGTCTTATGTTCTTATGTTCTTAAAGACGACACCACCTTTGGGAGGCATTTGAGGTGCGTGTGTAGCAAGACCCTGTTCTTGTAGAACCTGGTATATGGCACCTCTGCCACTAGGGCTTGGAGCTCGCTGTCCCTGTAAGCGGAGGTGAATGCCACCAGGAACACAACTTTCCATGAGAGAGACCTCAGGTGGCAGATAGCCAGGGGCTCAAAGGGCAGACAGGCAAGTTGTGCCAGCACCACACTGAGGTCCCACCGGAGGGTGGATGGGGGGTTATGACAGCAGGAGCTCCCTCAGGAAGCATGTTACCAGAGGCTGGGCAGAGAAGGGCTTGCTTTCAACAGGGTGGTGATGCAGTGCCAGGGCACCAAGGTGCACCCTGACTGAGTTTGATTTGAGGACGGATTGCGAGAGATTTAGAAGGTACTGCAGCACCAGCTGCATCGGGCTGGAGAATGGGTTCACCCATTGCTCCACGCACCACACCAAGAACCTGCGCCATTTGAAGGTGTAAGTCCTCCTGGTGGAAGTCTTATGGGAGGCTAGCAGGATCTCTTCCACTTCCCCCGAGAGGTTGAAAGGGGCTAAGGTTACCCTTTCAGCAGCCACGCTATCAGTGATATGGATCCCAGACTGGGGTGCAGGAGAGAGCTGCCTTTTTGAGACAAGAGCCCTGGGGAACTCCGCAGGGGGATCGGTGTCTCTATTGACAATCGGAGGAGCAGCGAGAACCACTGCTACCTGGGCTACCATGGAGCCACCAGAATCAGTGATGCTCTGTCGTGAAGAGTCTTGAAGAGGGTCTTGGCAATCAACAGCATGGGTGGGAAGGCGTACATGAGGCCTTCCAAACACAGGATGAGGAACGCATCTGCTAATGGAAATAGAAGCGGGACAACTGGTAGTTGTCCGGGCTGGCAAAAAGGTCCACCTGCGGGGTCCCCCAGAGCTAGAAGAGCCAGGTGGCTACTCTGGGATCCAACTACCACTCGTGCAGTTGGAGGACCCTGCTCAGTTTGTCTGCCTGGGCATTGTCCTGATCTGGTAAATATACTTCCCGTAGGAGCATTCACTGATGAAGTGCATAGGAACAGAGTGTCATTGCCTCATGGCAAAGGGTGCGAGACCCCGTGCCCCCTTCCTTATTCACAAAGAACATCGCCATTTATTGTCCATTTGGATCAGCACCGGCTGGTGCCTCAGACAATGGCAAAAAGCTCGGAGGGCTAGATATATTGCTTGAAGCGCCAGAAGATTTATTCGCAGTGGGCTTCCCATTCCAGCAGGGAGGCGTCAGTTGACACCCTGCCTGAAGGTGTTGCGGATTTTGCCACCACGTCAGGGAGTCTGCCAGCAGGTGGGTCTTGAAGGCACCACTGGGCAACCATCATGAGCAGAAGGGTGCCTGGGGTGACATGGACTGTGGAGGCCGACACCAAAGGATGATGTTGGACATCTGCAGTCAATTCCCTGAGACAGTTGGCCCGTTCCACGGGGAGGAAGGCCTTTGCCTGAACAGTGTCCAGCTTTGCCCCTATGAACTCCAGGCATTGTGTCGGGAGGAGGTGGGACTTGGAGTGGTTTATCATGAACCCCAGATTTTGTAGGATGTGGATGGTGCATGACGTAGCTTGCTGCACCTCAGCAGTTGTGCCTCCTTTTATAAGCCAGTCATCCAGGTAGGAGAAAATGAATACCCCTTGGAGTAGGAGGGTAGGTGGCCACTACTGCCAGGCATTTGGTGAAAACCTTGGGGCCGGATGCTAAGCTGAAGAGTAGTATCCTGTACTGGTAGTAGCCGCCTCCCACCATGAAGCAAAGATACTATGCCTGTGGCTGGGGTGAATGAGGATGTGGGTATAAACATCCTTCAGATCCAAGGAGCATAGCCAATCTCCCTGTTGGAGGTAAGGCAGCAATGTTCTAAGGTAAAGCTCCCTCACCAGTAACTTGTTCATGTTCTACAGGTCTAGGATGGGCCGTAGGCCCCCTGTCCTTTTTGGTACAAGGAAATACTTGGAATAAGAACATAAGATATGCCATACTGGATCAGACCAAGGTCCATCAAGCCCAGTATCCTGTTTCCAACAGTGGCCAATCTAGGTCATAAGTACCTAGAAGTTTCCCAAAAGACACAGGTTCCTCAATGCTTGTATTGGGTAAAGAGTGGATATCCTGGATCCCCTTTAAATAATAGTTTATAGACCTTTCCTCCAGGAACTTGTCCAAACCTTTTTTAAACCCATCTACACTAACAGCTTTTACTACATCCTCCGGTAACAAATTCCAGAGTTTGATTACACGTTGAGTGAAAAAATATTTTCTCTTATTAGTCTTAAATAGATTACCCTTGTCACCCTCTTGGGGGCCAGCCCAATGCCTAGGGCGCTGAGAGTTGGTCTGCCTTTGTATTCCTGACTCAGAGAGTGTGACCCTGCATTGGTCCTGCAAGGCCCTTTGGGAATGGTAGTCCCTTTTACCCTTTGAGAACAGAAGAGTTGTAGTCGAGTGTTTCAGGCAATGACAAGAATTTATTTTTCCCCTTCCCAATGTATTTCTGTGCAGGTAAATAACTTAGGACAAACTGCCATACAATTGGCTTGAGGGATATGTACAAGAACTCAGGTAAATTAGCCTTATCAGCTTCAGGCTCACAACGTGCAGTGCTCGGTACAAACAATAACAGCTTCCTTCAGCAAAAGAAAATGTTCCCCATTCTTTCTGTTGCTTTACCAGCTTTTTCAAACTAGTGTTCAGCACAGAGACTCAACGTGGTCAACCAAACATAAGGTGCAGTCCATCTGGTTATCCACTATTTCACTGCTATCAGAGTTAATCTGCATTTCTTCAGCATCAGCAATAGCAGGGTGTGTCAGTGAGCTGCTATCCTGAACTTTAAAACAGACGTCTTCACTATCTTCACATGGCTTCTCTCGGTAGCACTGTAAAGGATAGGACTGTGAATTACCGTATAAACTGAAGTTTCTTTTTAGAGAGTCTGCTACATTCTGGCAACTGCAGGGAAATACTTTATAACTAGGTTCAAATCTATGTAAGTTGTGAAGCCTACCTTTCGGCTTTGGAGGGAAAGAAATTCTCAGCTCTGCAAGGTCAGACTGATTCCCAAACACAGCCTTGTGTTTGTTTGTCTCTCAGCCTCGTAGCTTCGGCCTTAGAGGTACAAGTATTGCATGCCAGCAGGTTTCTCTCTCTGGAGCATGTGAGTTTTCCCAAGCCTGCCTTCCAGGAAATATCTTATCCTTCTTGCCTTTACCAGACGTCACCTGTCCTGTGCTGCTTCTTTCTGGCGTTAAGACTATGGCTCCCTTGGTTCTCACCTCTTGATGTCTTCCTTCTTTCTGCTCCCCTTTAGTCCAGGCTAATGACCACTTTTTATCATCCTGTTTCTCTGGGCTAAACTGTGCCCCTCCCTTAAACAGGTGTATCTCATTATCTCCTGAACTAGGGACTACGTCACAGCGTGGGAGTGTCTTTCCAGCTCGTGACTCTCTTTGTTTACATTCTCTCTGAAAACACTGAGCCATGTGCTCAGACTGCCTGTCAGTTTCTGCAACGGAATCCTCTTCTCTCACCAACTCCATAGGCTCAGAAGGGTCTTCTTCATGACACCCTGTAGCTTCATTGCATGTCCCCTAGTCTTTCTATATTCTGATGATGTAAACAATCGATCTATGTTTCCCGTTCCACTCCATACATTAATTTATAGACCTCTATCATATCTCCCCTCAGCTGTCTCTTTTTCCAGGTTGAACAGCCCTAACCTTTTTAGCCTCTCTTCATAGGCACGACTAGGCATTGGGAAAGTGCTAATTTTGGCCATAAAACATCCAGAGGGCATAGAGAAGATGGCACTTCCACCATTCCTAATACTCATCACAATCACAATGATAGCAGCAGTGGTATTTGAATCCTGTCTTTCCTGGTCCTAGCCCACTACTCTAACCATTAGGCTATTCTTAGACATCCACAATCTAAGTATACTACAGTATTCTGGGGATGTCTATGTAGATGTCCCTGCAGGTGTCCAAGCAGGCATGTCACAGTTGTGAAATGGTGCCTGAACTTGGATGTGCCTGCTTTTTTTTTTTTTCAGACGTTCTGACTTGGATGCCTCACATTGCACTTGGACGTTATTTGTAAAATAGCATTTTACATTCCACCTCTGCACTCTTGACAGGAGGCAAGGACTATAGTACCATCATTAGCTGATGTTGGAGAAGAGACACAGAAGGACTGGGGCCAAATGATTTTGGAGCCACTAAAGTGGGGTTAGGACAAGGAAACTTTTGTGAAGCAGTACTATAAGATGTACCCTGCTGGTTCATCAAACCCCCAGGCCCCTGTTCCTGATAGTGACTGTAAGGGTGGGGTCCTTTTTCCCTCCCAGAGATTAACGGACGTCCCAGGGTAAGTGATATAAGTGCTGGGAAGGAAAAAGGACCCCACCCCCACAGTGACCTGGTCACCTGGAGTACCTGAAAGCAAACAGTCCATTTCATTTGGAGTACCCATCGAAAACCTATGCAATTCACCCCTAAAAGCAGCAAGTAAAGCCACCCAAGGTTACCCAGCTAAATTATAGGTAATGGATCTCCCCTATACATACTTTTCCAGATCTATTTTCAAATGCAGGAAAATTACTAGCCTTGGCAATATTTTCTGGCAGCAAATTCTATAATGTAATTATGCTTTGAATGGTAAATACTTTTTAGCATTTGCTACAAATTAACATTGTGAAATATCCTCAAGTCCTAGGGCCCTGTATACTAAAAGTCATCTCCCATTTTGTGTCTATGGAAAAAATGCTTAGTAAACAGGGTCCCTAGTGTTGTTTGATAAACAACTGTTCCTTATGTAGCTCATGATTTTGTAAACCTCTATCATATCCCCTCTCAGTTGTCACCTCTCTAAGCTAAACAGCCCCATCCTGCTAAGCCTTTCCCCATAAGGGAGCCATTCCCTCTCTCTTTATTTTTTTTTTTACTTGCTCTTCTTTCTCTGCAGTTTTTCTAATATTGCTTTTTTGTTTAGATCTGCTTTAATTAAACTACAAATTTTCACCTTTCAGAAAAAGGATAGAATAGAACCCTTTACCCCTGAGAAGTTGGGGTACTGGTTCCACTGACTGCGAGCTCCTGCAGTAGGCGGTCCTGGAGAAGGGGAGACCTGGGGGGGTTCTCCCAGGAAGAAAGGAGAAGATGTCTGTGCCAGGTGGAGAAGGTAGCCCTCTCCCTAACCACTTGGAGGGCCCATGAATCAGTGGTGATGGCTGGCCACCTGTGGGAATAGTGGATCAGACATCCCCCTATGGGCTGCTGTTCTCCTTGGGTAGAGGACTATGTCCAAGGAGTCAAAAGCTCCTCCCAAGCTGGGCTGGAGTCGACGCCTGGGGTTTGGAGCCTTCTGCTTACGAGGGCCTTACCCATGTCCTTTAGCCTGTGGACCCTGCTGGGGAGGCTTGAAAATGTGGGTAGTTTTTTCAAGCAGCTCCTTTCCTCAGGTAAAAGGGCTTTTTACTAGAGCCCTTCCATCGGGGGAGGGTAGTGGTCTTTTTGGAGAGCCTGGTCCTCGTGACGAGTTCAGGCTCCAACTTGGCAGCCTTTTCCATCATGGGTTTGCAAAAGAGATTCTTCCTTTGGCAGGGGACATCGACCAATTTGTCCTGAACCCATTGCTCAAGGTCGGAAGACTGTAGCCAGGTATGGCACCAGGTACCAATGTCCACCGTGGTTACTCTAGTCACCGACTTGCTGTCATAGGCTGCTCAAGTCATGAACTTGGAGCATTCATGGACGGCTCTGTAAGGGTTCCTCCAAGAGACCAGCTGAGAACATGGAGAGCTCCTTTGCCAGGTCTCTAAGGTAATATGCCCATGTACAGCTGGTAGGCCTGGATCCGGCTGATGAGCATCGAGCCTTGGTAGCACTTTCTGCCAAAGGCATCCAAGTTGCAGGCCTCCCTAACCGGGGGCACCGAGGAGTACAGTATGTCTTCTGGCTCTTCGGCCAATGCATGGCTGACTCCATCACCATGGAGTTATACGGCGGCTGTGCCTTTTGAAAGCCCGGGCTCCAAAAGACCCAATACATCAAGTCGAGCTGCTTGCTCGTGATGGGCACAGATGCCAGTGTTTCCCACATGTGGAGCATTAGCCATTCGAGGATGGATGGAATGGGTACTGTCAGCGATTCCCTCAGTGGGGTCTCGTATTGGAGGATTTCTAGATCCTTCGTCTGAGGGTCTTCCTCTGATTCTGTTGGGAATGCTAGCACCTTTGACATGTCCCGTATGAAGTCAAGGAATGCCATGTCCTTTGGCAGGGACGATGAGACATAGAGGGGGACAGGTCCAAGGGGACGTCGCAGTGGCAATTGGTGTTAGGGGACTCCTCGCCCTCGGTTTCTCATTCCGAGTAGTCAGTGGAAGACTCAAGGGGAGGGCGGACCGGAGGCTCTGGGCCCGAGTCTGTCCCGAACCCCTTGGAGGCCCCACAGCTGGTGTCATGCATGCTAGCCAAAAAAGGAGACTGAATAAGATGGCACCCTTGAGCGGGAAGGGGACCACTCATGCGTGATAGCATCTCCCGAAGGCTTTTTTATAAGCTGGGGAGATGCTTCCATGGGGTCTCTGTTGGTGCCAACGTCACCGATATGTGAGGACTGACTTCCTGCTTGTTCCTGGAGAACAAAATAAAAGATAGAAAAGAAAAAAAAAGAGGAAAAAAAGCTTCATCTGATGGAGGTGTACATATTTAACAAAAAAAAATTCAAACAAACTAAAAATCCCCAAAAATCAAGTGAATGAAAAAAATCAAAGGTACCAAAAAATAAAAACAATAGCAAAACTTCCACAATTCAATAAATACAGTGCTTTCCAAATCAGAAGTCCAAAAGGAGTCATAGTATATAGATGATGAATCCATGCTTGTTTACATTGTAGAAGAATGTGATCCAAATCACCACCCCGAGATGAGGGTGGTACCCATTCCAACACTCCATAATGAAACTGGGCAAATGAATGAAGAGTCTGATGGTGAATTAAGGGGCGTTTCATCAGTCCCCCTCAGGATCCGACTTTTGTGCTCCGTCAGACAAACCTTTAAAGGACGCAAAGTTTTGCCCACATAGAGCATGTTACAAGAGCAAATAAGTACATACATGATGGAGGACAAACGGCAATCACCTGAAAATTTCAAATGCGCAGTCCAGGGATCAGGCAAGATAAAAGGATTGCCACAACAAATCTGGTCACAAAATTGGCACCGTTCACATGGTGAAAGCCCTGAAAAAGTATGAGCAGGTGAACGAGGTTCTAACGGAGATGAGGATACCAAATAAGTCAAATTGTGCCCATGTTTATAAGAAAACAAAGGGAAATCCCGAAAAACAGAGTGATCCTGAGTAAAGAACCAATATTGCTGTACCTGAAACACCTGCTTAGAATAGGGCAAAACATACATTGTACAAGAAATGGACTGGTATGTCTTACTCCAGGGCTCTGACTGCAGCAACAAATCCCTATCTGTATACTATGCCCTCAACATAGCAGTACGTATGCAAAGCGAGGGATACCCTTGATGCAAAAAATGTTGTACCATTAATTCTGACTGCACGTGAAACTCAGGAAGAGAGGTGCACAACCTCCTCAACCGAAAAAACTGACTCACAAGAAAAGTCCGCTTAAGATGTTCAGGATGTGCACTCACATATTGAAGAAGAGTTTTGCAATCTGTAAGCTTCTGATAAATTGGAAATTCAAAGCCATCTAATGTATGTGAAATAAGTATATCCAAAAAGCAATAGACTTAGAATCAAAAATGTAGGAAAACTGCAAATGAGAATAGATAGCATTAAGCCACTTGAAAAAACAGGAAAGCTCGACACTATCCTCTTGCCAAATGAGAACATCATCTATATAGCAATGTTAGAATAAAATCTGGCGATCAAAAGGGGAATGTCCCATCCACGATTGCTCAAAGGCATCAACATATAAATTGGCTACCTCCAGCGCCATTGAGGTCCCCATGGCAGTACCCTTGATCTGCAAAAAATACTGTGATTTAAACATGAATTTTTTTTTGACAAAGCCAAAGATGTTAAGTCCCACAAGAAAGCAGTACGTATTCATTTCCCCACCAGATGTTCCAAAATCGTTATTACCACATCCACTGCCGCATGTTGGGGGATATTAATATATAAAGCTGAAATATCTGCTGTTACCAACACCACACCCATAGCTGGAATACTAAACTCATCAAGTAACTGGATAAGGTGGATAGAGCCCATATATATGTTTTTCCCAATGGGACAAAAGGGTGTAAGAAATAATTCACAAAGCGGGCCAAGGGCTCCAAGAAGGAACCAATGGAAGCTATAAT
This sequence comes from Ichthyophis bannanicus, assembly GCA_033557465.1. NCBI lineage: Eukaryota > Metazoa > Chordata > Amphibia > Gymnophiona > Ichthyophiidae > Ichthyophis > Ichthyophis bannanicus. The sequence goes on along the minus strand of CM066031.1, from coordinate 190,170,676 downwards.
GGGACTTCTTGAGGGATGATAAAGATCCTTATGTACCTTCGGTAAAAGGTAAGAAAGGGGTGTTCTAGGTAAGGCCACCTCCTTGGTGGTGATCCAAACATGAGAAAAGGCATCAGCAAGTCCACTTCATGCTTATAAGCTGTAGTCGGGTCCTCCTTAAGGGGAACATGAACAGAGTGATACAAAAGTTGCCCCCAGGCTTCAGTCTCGTAAGCGGACGTGTCCATGATGATGATGGCACCCACTTTGCAAGCCGGTTTAATGGTCACTTCTGATGTATTTTGAAGCTGATATAAGACACCCCGTGCTGAAGAAGACAAGTCAGAACTTGGTGGGAAAACAGGTATCTTCTCCACAACCCACAGAACTAAGCTTTTAAAAACTACCAATTCCAGAGAAATAGGTACAGGAGGAACCCAGTGAGATGGACGATGGAGACCTGTATCTGAGAAGAATAAACGCAGATGTAGCAGATGGAAAAATATGGCCAATTAAAGAGTGGAGATGGTTACAAAAGAGAGTCCTTTTCGTAATAAAGAACAACTGGGTTGGCAATAAGGTTATTGAAGAAATATTGACTGTTAATTTTGATGTGTCCATAGCCATGTCCGTGGTCGGTTGACTGGTGGTTCCTCTGGTTGTGTCTGCGCACCACCCCGGCTGTGGTAACGACAATGTGATGCTCTAAAAAATCCTCATCACCTCCCCAAGAGGAGTCTTCACTCGAAAACTCCCCAGAGGTCATGGAAAAAGTCACTCGCTTACATCGCGTTTTCTTCACCGTCTGACCCATCCATGGGTACACAGTTCCTTTAACATAATCAGACTCACCTCGTAGGATTTTTTTTTTATATTTAAGTTGCTTGATCTTCTCACAAAAATGAAGGATCTCCTCCTTACGATGTCTCAAAATCCACAAGAATGAAAACAGACTTCAAAGCGCCAAGATCTAAATCAAGTTGTTTTGTAAAGTAGTGGTTTGGGCTTTAGCTTGGTCAATAATCAGAGTCATTAGATCAAAGGAACATTTAAGTATCAGATTCCAATGGGACACAAAATTAGGATCATATTCAAACATATGAGGTGCTTTAATCACATGTAGACCTCAGGGTATCCGATGAACACGGAGATAGTCCAACGGGGTACGACAATATATTTCAACCCACACTATTCGTTTTTCCAGATTTGAAATATCAATCCACTGGGGAACTGTAGCAGTATCTCTATCAGAGGAAGACACCCCCGAAAATAAAGGAGCTGTGGCCAATAAAGCATCCACTTAAGATTGTGAGAAACTAAAAATGTACAAATTGTTAGTCACCTCTGGGGATAGTCAATTCCTCACGGGACTCCATGGCAAATATACAAGCTGCTCTTATGTTTAAGGGACTTAGGGATATGTTTACTAAACTGCGGTAATGTCATTCGCGGTAGGTTCCGCGGTAAAGGTAGAGATGCCCATATAACGGCATGGGTATTGCATCGTTACAGCAAGGTGACCGCTAACGCATGTTACAAGGCGCCTTAGACTAACGAGCGTTACAAGGCGCCTTGCAAGGCATCTTGCAAAGCGCCCTGCAAGGCGCTTTGTAAGGTGCCTTGTAAGGCGGCCAGTAAGGTGCCATGTAAGGTGCCCTGTAAGGTGTCGCATAAGGCGCCCTATAGGGCCTCCTAGGCTAAGCGCCATATTAGGCACCCTTGGACAAGGCACCGCAGAAGGCACCCTGGGCTATGGAACCATAGGTTAAGGTGGCCTAACAAGGTTATGGTGTCCTAGGTTAGTGTGCCCTAGGGACTGCAAGGTGCCTCAGGATGACATGCATGACCTGTGCGGAACAGAAACAGATGTAGCCCTAACACTAGATAGAGCACTCAGGAAAGGCAATAAACATGTGAGTGAAGGAGGGAGAAGTGGGAGCCACTGGACCTGCCACATCTGCGGGCATCCCATGTGCCTGCCAGTACTGATGACAAACATGGTGGGGCAGCTGTTGGTGTTGGCAATGTAAAGTACCGGAAAAACAGTTGGTGGCAGACGATGGGAATACGTGTCCCCCAGTGGAGGCGGAGGTGGCAGGATAGTTACAATGATGGGTGGACAGAGGAGTGGTGGTGCCATGCAGATCAGGCACAGGCAAAGGCACAGGCAAGGCAACCATGAAGAGGCGCAATGCAGGAAAGGGTAGCAGTGCATGACATGGGGTGGCAGCCTGCACTGGCAGACAGGACTCTACACAGCTGACAGACGCAGATAGACGGACCGAGGGAATGTTGGCAATTGTGGCGAGGGTATTATGGGCTGGAAGCATAGATCTGCAAAAATATGACCTCTACAGGCATGCACACTATTTGAGTAGTCTATGCTTCGAAACTGGGTCCAACAACCACAAAAGTCCAAAGAAAACCCAGCATACAATAAACCACAAGTAAAAATTTTTTTGTTGGAATGGCCAGCACAGTGTGCAGGATTGTGCCTGCCACCACAGTGGCCATTCCAACAAAAAAATTTTTACTTGTGGTTTATTGTATGCTGGGTTTTCTTTGGACTTTCACTATTTGAGTAGGACAGGCATGAGAGGAGGGAACAATGAGGAACTGAACCCATGAACACTGCTGAGGATGGTATTGTATTAACCAGTAGGCTATACCTCCATGGTGTATGTCACAGCAATGTCTGGGTACAGAAGGACTGCAGGTCACCGCACAAACTGTCTGCTCTGAGTGCTAGGATAGGGTAACCCCACCAGTACCCATAATGCACTGCACATGCTGAATAGCAGTCTACAGCTGATCACCAAATGGGGTCTGCACCTCTCCTGTACCTCAGCTTGGAAAGACGAACTGACAGTGCGTGATACTGGCACAGAGTGGCTACAGACCATGCCATTGTGCAGGTTCTGTGTTCACCCTGAGGGATAGGATGGGTGCCCAGCACTAGGTCCGCAGTACACGTGGTGCTAGAGATAGGTCCTGTTGTACATCCCCATCACTACCAGTGTGTGACAGGTGTTCCTTGCAATGCAGCTGAAGGTAATTTGATGTCACATGTGGCCCTGCGGGACCAGACAGCAGCCAGATTGGTGTGTACCCCATATTAGGGTCTGGCTGACATGGGCAGCTGTTATCAGGGCAGAGGGGTTTCTAGAATTGCATGAGGTGTGTGTAGCAGTGCCTTTATAGGTTGCAGTGGTATACACTACATACCCCAAAGGGCCCACATCACCTTTTTGTAGGTAAAGAACAGTGCCCCCGCCACAGGGAAGCAACCTCCATCCTGATGGTACAAGACAGCCCTCCAGGGTTGGTGGGCCAGAGCCATACACCTATGACTGGGACAGTGGCAGACCAGCAGCAATGCTGGGGTTAGGTCTGGAAACCCCAATTGCCTCCCACCACTGTCTGCCAGTCACCAACAGACAGCACAGTCAGACTGTACCTTAAAGGTGTTCTGACCATGCACAGTCTAACTGCAGACAGTCCACCAGGAACTATGTGCAGCAAGCAGGCATCTCAGTGATTGGGACCCCAGCACTGGGGAACACAAATATATCACTAGAGACAAATAGTGTAGAGCGCTATGTGGGAACATAGACCTGCCATGGTCACTGCTCGTTCAGAGTGAGTGCCCTCCCAGCATGCCATGCTGTGGCCACCCTGTCCATGAAAGTGGTGGTCAGGCACTACAGTGTCCTAGCCATTGCCCCACACCCTGTGAAGATGCATCCTGGCCAATCTGCCCTGTCCGGGCCATACCCAGAATACCTTGCTCCTCATTGTGCATCTAATCAGGCTAACGCTGGTAACAGTGGGACATTTTGGGCCCAGTGAAGTGTGGGCAGCCACAGAACAATGGATAGACATACAAACACGCTCACTCCTTTTGCAGCATTATACAAAGATAGAGGTGGTTGGCAGCCCTGCCCGCCACACTAGTCCTGAGCACAGTGCCGACACTGCTAAACTGTGCAGGGGGTAGTAGTAGTGCTTTGGTGATAACATCATCCCAATGCTGGGGCCAACAGCCTGCCGCTCCATGCATCATTGGATTGTGGAGCTTGTGTGAGTGGGTGTTTGCACCCCTGTTCGCCGCTGCTTTGGGCTTTGCACATGTTGCTGTTGTATCTGCATTGTAGGGTAAAATATAGGGACATGCTCTGCTGGGACCTGCATCTGTGACCCTCTGCTCCTGGACACACTGGCTGGGTGTACTGCACCACACTGTTGCCACAGATGCATGGTAGTCCCTGGGGCTACCTGCACTTTTCCTCAGCCAGACCTTTTATGTTGCACTGCACACCACATACTGATGCAGAGCATGGCCTGGGTCCACTGCAGGGAGGTGGCACTGCCCCCTCCAGTACGGGCACACGCCCCCCTGCCAAGCTGACGTGGCCATTTGCTGTCAGTGCTGGTAGTGCGCAGTCCCAGGCCATCCACTGTGTAGGTAGGCACCCACCTAGGGAGCGGGTTCCGGGGTGGGGGGCATACATGGACATCCTCACATCCCCCCATCACTGCCTACCACTATTATGTCCCCTCCACATGGGGGCGGGATGGCTGGGGGGATGTCAGGTCAATGCCCTAGTGACTATTGGCTAGGGTGGACCAGGTAGATATTGGTGGATTGTGTTTGGCCTTGGTTAACTGCTGTCTTGCTGATCTCCGGTGTCTATGTTCCTATGTGCCACCTAGGCGCCCGCCTGGTCCACCCTGTGCCCCAGCTGCCCATGCTACATGTCCTGCCTGCGGCCACCTATGCCCCATTTGCACCATCGCCATAGTGGCCATTCATACTTTGGCACTATGGTATTGCTGTACATGGAACACTACTATCACAGATTTTGGGCTCCCTGCCTGGGCTGTACATTGCTGACATGTAAATGGTTTCTCTCTCCTGCATATGTGCATCTAACGGCAGGTTTTCAATTGCGTTAGGATTCAGCTCTTCAGATCAGTGTATTAGTGTGAATGGAGCCTCTCCCCGCCCACACTCCGCCAATTGACCCCTTCTCTCTGCCCTCTCTCCACCTTCTGTGGTGTTTACTGCGCCGCGGAACGTCAACGATCGTTAAGTAACGATAACGCGCATTATGAGACGTTAACGATCGTTAACATCACATAACGCATGTTATCGTTACGTAATGCGCGTTATGTAACGTTACCGCATTTTAGTAAACATACCCCTTAGTTCACCTCAAGATTAATGAATCTATTCCTGGTGAGGCTAACCAGCTGAACCTGAAAGTGATTTTGACCACATCTTTCCCTTTACTAGGTTTAAGAGCATATAAAGCTAAGATTATGCCTAGGGTGGGTGGGAAGGAAAAAATGCTTAGTAAAAGCTAGCTTTCTACATAGTGCTCTGACCTGTGCTTCTAAGGTAATCTCTTAATTTTCTGGGTGATACACACAGCCCTTGGTTTGACAGAGGGAGCCTATCAAATTGCCCCTTTGATCTGTCACTTGGCTTTAACATCTACTTAAAACTATTTCACAGGTCTTTTGCCCCCTAACTGGAAGGCCTCTTTGTAAAGGTCTCTAAAAAATGTATTTATTTCTGTCCAAAGAATATTTACCCTATTCTTCCTTCTATTCTAAGCTATACTCTAATTTGATTTAAATTAAAAGCTCCCTGCTGCTACTGACCAAGGTTTAAACATAAATGTAAAGCTCCTTGCTGCTACTGAGTCCTGACTGAATTAGCAAATATACTGGATTCTACACAGATTTATCAGTTTTAACTCAAGGAATTCCCCTTTCCCCCAAGATTTAGAGAATTTTCCAGAAGTAAATACTTACAAGTACAGATTTCTTTCCAGCAGCAGCAGTTCCTTTTGGTAGTCCTTCGAGACTAATCTTCTCCTCGATACCCTGTTCTACCTTGGTTTTAGTGACTTTGTTCTGTTCTGGTTTTCCTCTTCTCTCCTATCACACTTTTATCATACGTTCTGGTGGATCCTCCTCTACTGCCATCCTGCTTTCAGTCTATGGTATCTCAGGGCTCTCGTCTTGGGACCTCTCCTTTTCTCTCTCTACACTAAGCCCCCTTAGTGCACTTATCTCCTCCCATGGTTTTCAGTATCATCTTTACGCTGATAACTCTCAGATATATCTTTCTGCATCTGAAATCAATCCAGGACCGCATCTCAGCCTGCTTGTCTGATGTTGCTGCCTGGATGTCTCACCACTTGAAACTGTACATGGATAAAACAGAGCTCATTATCTTTTCCCCTAAACCCACTTATCCCTTTCCTTTTTCTCTATTTCTATGGATAACATTTTACTCCTCCGTTTCTTTGGCTCACAACCTTAGGATCACGTTTGACTCTTCTCTTTTTCAGCACACAATCAACAGATCGCTAAAACCTATCTTTTCTTTCTCTGCAATATCAGCAAAATTTGCCCTTTCCTTTCTGAGCACAGTACCAAGACCCTTATCCACTCTCTAGTCACTTCCCATCTTGACTATTGCAACCTGCTCCTCGTTGGCCTCTCCCTGAATCATCTTTCTCCCGTTCTATCTATTCAAAACCCAGCTCCATGGCTAACCTTCTGCCAGCGTCACTATGTTCACGTAATCCCTCCTTTCAAGTAATTTCACTGTCTTCCTATCCATTTCTGCAGCTAGTTCAAATTTCTACTGACCTATCAATGCATTCATGCTGCAGCTCCTCACTACTTTCCTCTCTTATCTCTCCCTACACTCCTTCTTGGAAACTCCGCTCTTCTGGAAGAAGCCTTTTATCTGTGCCCTTCTCTGCCACTGCCAACTTCATTGTAACATAGTATATGACGGCAGATAAAGACCAGTATGGTCCATACAGTCTGCTCAGTAAGGTGGCTAGAGTAGTTCTACCCACCACTCCGTGCAGGTCACCTCCCTCTATACCCTTGTTTAGGGTTATACCTGCTGCTCTGTGCAGGCCACCCCCCTCTATGCCTTTTTTAGGTTGTACTCGCCGCTCTGTGCAGGTCACCCCCTTCTATTTGTTGAAGTATAAAAGATATTTAAGTTTTTGTTTATTTTATCCTATTATAAAGGGATCCACTGTGTCTGTCCCATGCCATTTTGAATTCCATCACTGTATTTGCCCCACCACCTCCAAAGGCATCCAGCACCCTATCAGTCTTTGAAAGATATGGTCTCTAGAACTGAATACATTACTCCAAGTGAGGCCTCACTAACAACTTGTACAGGGGCATTAATACCTCCCTCCTTTCTGCTGGTTATTCCTCTCTGTATGCTACCCAGCATCCTTCTGGTCTTTGGCTTCTGCCTTGTCACATTGTTTCGCCACCTTGAGATCCTCAGACACTATCACTCTGAGGTCTTTCTTTTGGTCCATGCACACCAACCTCTCGCTCCCTATCACATACAATTCCTTTGGATTTTTGCATCCTAAGTGCATGACTCTGCACTTCTTCCCATTAAATCTTAACTGCCAAGCATTAGACCATTCTACCAGTTTTTGTAGATCTCTCCTCATGTTGTCCCTTGCAAATTTTCATGTCATCTGCAAAAAGGTGAAATTAGGTCTTACCTGCTAATTATCTTTCCTTGAGCTTTCTCTGGGCCAGTCCAGGGAATGTTAGGGTTGTCAATCCCCTTTAGCAGCTGAGGACTGAAGACTTCAAGTTTTCTTGAGAGGTGAAGCCACTCCCCCTGAGGTCAACCAGCCAGTCTTCTCCTGACAAAGCAGCTAACTAGTAAAGAACTGAAAAACACAAGGTGAACTCGTTAACAACTGATAAAGTTCTATAGTCCCTCGGAAGGAGGAAGCAAAAATAGTGCTGGTCTGCATGATTTGCGTTTTTTTTTTCTCGTTTCTGCAATGAATATCTGACATCTCTGAGAAAGAACCATAGAAGCCCCAAGGTACCCCATTTGCACGAAACTAATATCTGGATAGCATTCTTGCGCTTCGACAGAGGTACCCGAAATCGAAAGGGTGGGACCCTGGACTGGCCCGGAGAAAGCTCAAGGAAAGATAATTAGCAGGTAAGACCTAATTTCACCATCCTTATTGCTTCTCCGGGCCAGTCCAGGGAATGTTAGGGTCGTACCAAAGCAGTACCTAAACTCGGGAGGGACCCGCAAGCCCCGCGATAAGAGCCGACGCTCCAACCTTCGCATCATCTCTGGCCTGAACATCCAATCGGTAATGCTTCGTAAAAGTATGCAAAGAAGACCACGTCGCCGCTCTACAAATCTCCACCGGAGGAACAAAGGCAAACTCTGCCCAGGAAGTCGCTTGAGCTTGAGTGGAATGAGCTTTCAGACCAACTGGCGGAGATCGCCCTTTGGCACGGTAAGCCGCTTCAATAGCGCACCGCACCCAACGAGCAATTGTGGACTTTGACGCCACCTGACCTTTATTCGATCCAGCATACTGGACAAACAATCTGTCCGTCTTCCGAAAAGGCTTAGATATCTTAAGGTACGCTTTTAAAACACGACCAAGATCCAATTTTCGGAGAGCACGGTCTATCGGAGCATCTGACAGATCCGAAAATATGGGCAAGGCTACAGATTGATTAACATGAAAAACGGAGAGCACCTTAGGCAAAAAAGAAGGCACCGTCCGTAGCAACACCCGTTCAGGTAGAAACTGAAGATAAGGCTCCCGACAAGACAAGGCCTGTAAATCCAAAATTCGCCTCGCTGAACATAAGGCGACCAGAAACGCTGTCTTCCAGAAACACTCTCGCACGCACCGCGAGGAAACTGACGCCAACGGCGAACGGGAGAACGCCTCCAAAATGACATTTAAATCCCATGGAGGCACTATTTGACGTACTGGGGGACGGAGTATCCTACCCGCCCGAAAAAATCGTTGCACATCCGGGTGCGATTTTGCACAGACCCCCGAAAACATGCGAGCGCTGCCAAATGAACCTTAAGGGTACTGAGAGCCAAACCTTTATCCAACCCCTCCTGGAGAAATAAGAGCAATTGCGGTAGAGAAGACGACCGAGGAAGAACGTTGCGCCGTCCACACCAATCCTCGAATAGCCGCCATACTCGAACATACGCAAGGGAAGTCCCAGGTCTCTTAGACCGAAGCAATGTGGCCACGACGGAACTCGCGTAACTCTGCGCTTCAAGCGATCCCTCTCAAGAGCCAAGCCATAAGCAAGAAGCGATCTACCTGCGGCATGAGCACCGGTCCCTGACTTAACAGATTGATCCGGACCGGAAGACACCAAGGCGAATCTATCAAGAGTCGAATCAGATCGGCATACCAAGGACGTCGAGGCCAATCCGGCGCAACTAGAATCATGGTCCCGCGGTGTCCCGCTATTCGCTGAATAATCTGATTCAACATCGGCCAAGGAGGGAAAACGTATAAGAGAGAGTCCTCCGACCATGGTTGAACCAGAGCATCTAGACCCTCTGACATGCGCTCCCTGCGTCTGCTGAAAAAACGGTTCGCTTTGGCATTGCTGAAAGTAGCCATGAGATCCATAATTGGTTGCCCCCAATGCAATGTCAGCTCGTGAAAAACTGCATCATTCAATTCCCACTCCCCGTGATCGAGCACATTGCGACTGAGATAATCGGCTTGCACATTGTCTTTGCCAGCCACGTGCGCAGCCGACAACGCCAGGAGACGGCTTTCTGCCCAAGACATCAACTCCTGACACTTGGCGAGAAGCGAGAGACTCTTGGTCCCCCCCCTGCCGATTGATATAGGCCACCGTCACTGCGTTGTCAGAAAAAAATCCGGACTGCCGTCCCTTTGATCAAGTTCTCGAAGTTCTGAAGGGTGAGGCGAGCTGCGCGGAGCTCCAACCTGTTGATCGACCACGTGCTCTCTTCCGTGGACCAACAGCCCTGAGTGATCTGCGACCGACAATGAGCTCCCCAGCCTGCCAGACTGGCGTCTGTGGTGACTAATACCCATAACGGTTCCTGTAAAGGAATTCCCGCTCTCAGATGTGCCAGGTCCAACCACCACTCTAGACTGCGCCGCACTAGTTCCGGACAGATCAGACGCTGCGAGAGGGGGTGAAGCTGAGGCGACCATCGGGAAAGCAACGCATGCTGCAAAGGACGCATGTGAGCTTTGGCCCACAGCACCAGATCCAAGGCCGCCGCCATGGACCCCAAGAGTTGTAAATACGTCCACGCCGACGGAGCAGACATCCTCAAAAATGCTTGCACTTGCTGTAAAATCTTGTTTACCTGGGCTTCGGGCAAAAAGACGGCCCCTCAAGCCGTGTCGAAGAAGGCCCCGAGATAAGTCAGTTGCGTTAGTGGTTGCAAGTGACTTTTGGCCTGATTTATGACCCAACCGAGTTGCTCCAGGAGCTGTACCACGCGAGCCGTCGCCGCCACGGAGGCGCATTGAGAATCGGCTCTGATGAGCCAATCGTCGAGATACGGATGAACACGGATCCCTTCCTTCCGCAGTGCCGCTGCTACCACCACCATCAGTTTTGTGAAAGTCCGCGGAGCCATTGCGAGTCCGAACGGCAACGCTCAAAACTGGAAATGGTCCATAGGAAGGGCAAACCGCAAAAATTGCTGATGAGACGGCCTGATGGGAATGTGAAGATAGGCTTCCGTGAGATCTATGGACGAGAGAAACTCTCCCGGCCGCACCGCCCGAATCACGGTACGCAACGTTTCCATGCGAAAATGAGGCACCCGCAAGGCGCGGTTTACGCTCTTGAGATCCAGCACCGGTCGAAAAGAACCATCCTTCTTGGGAACCACGAAATAGATCGAGTATCGACCGCAGCCGTATTGGTCTCGAGGTACCGGAACTATCGCCTGGAGCTGCAAGAGGCGAGAAAGAGTGTCGGAAATGGCCTGAGACTTCAGAACCGGCACACAGGGAGATCGTACGAAGGCATGGGCCAACGGGCAAGCGAAGTCCAGCGCATACCCCTCTCGTACGACTTCCAATACCCATTTGTCTGCGGTGATCGCGGTCCAGGCTGGCAGAAAGTCCTGCAGGCGGCCTCCTACAGGCACCGGCGCCTGGACCAGCAAACCTTCATTGTGGCTTCTTTGCCAATGGCTGAGAAGCATTGAAGTAGGACCTGCCGAAACCTCTTGCTCCTCAAAAGGACTGTCCGCGAAAGCCTGTACGGCCCCTGGGATAGGGAGCAAAGCCCGCTCCCCGGAACCTGCGGGAGTCCCGACCGGAACCTCGGAGACCACCAGCTCCCCTAACCGGCTTGGGCCTATCCTCTGGCAAACGCCCTCCTTTAGAGTCTCCGAGATCCTTAACAATCTTTTCCAACGCCTCTCCAAAAAGTAATTTCCCCTTATAGGGCAATTTACTAAGACGCAACTTGGAGGAAACATCCGCCGACCAGTTACGCAACCACAGAAAACGCCTGGCAGCGACCAGCGACGCCATGGTCTTGGCGGCAATCCGCAGCAAATCATAGAAGGCGTCCGCCATATAAGCCGTGGCCGACTCCAACTTCGCACCTTCCGCTCCACTCGTAGAAGCTGCCTCCACCGAAGCGTCACCTTGCAGCCACCGAATGGACGCTCTAGAAACATATGCTCCACAAACAGCAGCCTGTAGCGCCAAGGCGCTAGAATCAAATGCCTGCTTGAGCAGAATCTCCAATTTCCGATCCTGAAGGTCTTTAAGCGCCGCCCCCCCCTCCACAGGAATGGTAGTCTTTTTGCTCACTGCCGACACTATCGCATCCACTTTCAGCATGCGTAATAAGTCCTTCTCCTCCTGCGGTATGGGGTAAAGGCGAGCCAAGGCGCGGCTACCACGGAGATTAGCCTCCGGACACTCCCACTCAGACTCAATCATCTGCTTTATAACACGGTGCATCGGAAAACAGCGCTGTTCTGCCTTAAAGCCCTGTAACAATGGGTCCTCCAAAGGTTCCTGAGATGCTGAAGGAAGAAGGAGGTGCAACACTGACAAGGACTGGGAAATGAGGGCTGCAAGCTCTTCTTTGCGAAATACCCGAAAGATATTGGGATCCTCCCCGGGCGCAATTTCACCCTCCTCTAGCTCCTCTGGAGCTAGGTCCAAGCCTGCTTCTGAAAGACGTTCTGCCTCCCCCTGACCTAGGGGTTCAGAGATCCGAGCAGCAAAGGGATCCAATGGGTCCTGTAAGAGTTCTCTCTGCTGAGAAGTACCCTCTCCAGGACCCTCTGGCACTGGAAAGCAGGCTGAGAGGATTTCATCAAAAATGCCTTGTGCATAGCCAGAATAAACTCTGGGGAAAAAAATGGCGAAATCCCCTCCGGAGACTCAGACAGGGTCCGTGGAGGCTTAATCCGTTCAGAAACGTCCTTAGCGGACTTAGCTTTCCTTTTTGCCGGGCGGTGCTGATCCGCGGGTGAAATGGCTGGCGCGCATAAAATGGCCGCCTTTCCCGCCTTTTCCGAGGGTAAAGACGGCCTCTCTGCCTCCGACGCCAGCTTCTCCGCCATAGAACTTGCTCACCGTAACGACCCACGAACGAGGAAAAAAGTTCCCGCTTGTCGCGCTACGGCACAGAGAAGTCAGACAACCGCCCGCTTAGAGCGCGATGCTGAATAACGACGCCGCACAGCTACACACACTCACCCGAACAGATTCCCCTGACCGGGCAGGAGAAGGCGGCAGCGCCGAAACTTCGTCCCGCTGCTAGCGGGACTTGCACAAGTGCGGCCCTTGCCAAGACAGAGGAAACAACTGGAGCTCCCAGGTTCAATCTGCCTAAAGAGAGACGGAGGCGGACAAAAAGGCAGGCTCTACCTTACGCCATTTAGTAGTAGCAATTACTCGACGTCTCTAATTTCCCGAAATAATTCAGGGTTCTCAGGACTATAGAAGAAAATCAGCTCTGCTAGAGCCAACTGGTACTCCAATAAAGAAAATAAAAACAAGCACTACCTTTCAAATAAGGGAGAGGACTGAAAGACTGGCTGGTTGACCTCAGGGGGAGTGGCTTCACCTCTCAAGAAAACTTGAAGTCTTCAGTCCTCAGCTGCTAAAGGGGATTGACAACCCTAACATTCCCTGGACTGGCCCGGAGAAGCGATAAGGAAGGCAGAATTTTCCCTTCAATCCTTCAGCAATATCACTCACAAATACAATGAACAGTACTGTCCAAGGATCGATCCTTATGGCATGCCACCAGTCACCTTCCTTTCTTCTGAGTGAGTTCCGTTTACCTCCACCTTCTGTCTGTCAGTCAACCAACCAATTTCTGATCCAGTTCACAAACTTGGGACCCATTCCCAGCTGCTCAGTTTACTGATAAGCCTCCTGTGGGGAATTAATTACACAGGTACACTACCAAAAAACTGCCTCCAGTTTTGCAACTGATTCCTATAGATTTTGGGGTGCTGAATCCAGGAAAAATAGCCAAAATGTTCCATCACGTCACGTTTTCTTGCAAAATTAGATTTCTTACCCATATAAGGAATGTTCACATAATTTCTTTTTAGCCGACTGCAGTTTATTTTCTTGGCCCAAAATAGAGGTTGTAATGGTTAACTAACTAGAAACACTCCCTCATGATATTTTAGAGTGTTTTGTATTCATTTTATACATTAACAGGACAATTGGGAGGCGGGGGGCTAAATCCAGTACTCGCGCTGGCGCATGTTCTTTCCTGTTCGCCTCGCCTCGTTCGCTCGCTCAAACACGGTGGTTGCGACATGAACGTTCCTGTCAAATTTCAGTTTCTTGCAAGTTCATTATTACCTTTTGTTTGCTCAGTCGTAATCCAGCTTTATTCCGAAGTGGTTCACTACAGTTGTAGTTTGCAGTGCTGTGTATTTGTGATGGCTCACAGAGCCAGAGGTTGCGTCAACTCTCCGGACAGTTTTTGTTTTATTTGTGGGGAATAGACCGTGAAAAAGCGGCAGAGGAACATTTCTGCATTTATTAAAAAAGTATATTTCGCCTATTTCGGTTTGAAGTTAGGCGATCAAGACAAACCGTGGGCTCCTCACAAAGTGTGCAAGACATGTGAGGAAGATCTACGCTTAAGGATGAAAGGTATAAAACAAGCATTACGTTTCGGAATACCTATGATGAGGCGTGAACAAAGAGACCACAGCAGTGACTGCTATTTTTGCTCTTGCATTGTGAAGTGATACAACTTAAAAAATAAGAACGTAATAAGTTACCCCAACCTTCCCTCAGCAATTAGGCCTATGCCTCATAGCAACGAAGTACCTGTGCCTGAACCACCAAAATCTTTGGATCATATTTGTGTGGACGGTTCTGATCATGATGAGACTCATCAGATGGCTTTTCCCGATAAGTCCAGTACTTCCGAGTTTGAAACAGAACCAGATCCGAAACCTGAACTTTTCTCTCAAGCTGAATTGAATGATTTAGTCTGGGATTTAGGACTCCCAAAAGATGCTGCCCAACTGCTAGGTTCTCGGCTTAAACAGAAAAATCTATTGTCACCAGGAACAACTTTTTATTGGTACCGCAAACCGCGAGACACAATTTTTGAAGTATTTCAGCAAAGAGGAAGATTTGGTATTTTGCAACGATATATACGGAGTGATGGAAAAGTTTTAAACTCAAGTATGATCCTGCTGAATGGCGGCTGTTCATTGATTCGTCAAAAGACAGCATAAAAGGTGTTCTTCTTCATAATGGCAACACATTCGCTTCAGTTCCTATTGCTCACTCTGTTATTCTCCAAGAAAAATACGAGAATTTGGCCCTGATTCTTCAGAAGATTCGCTATGATGAGCATAAGTGGATGATTTGTGGAGACTTTAAAATTCTATCCATGCTATTAGGGCAGCAATCCGGTTTCACCAAATATCCCTGCTTCCTTTGCTTGTGGGATAGCCGGGCCTGCGACCTACACTGGGGGAAAAAAGACTGGCCAATTCGGGAGTATTTGAGACCCGGTGAGAAAAATGTTCTTCATGAGAGCTTGGTACCTCGTGATAAAATTCTATTACCACCTCTCCACATTAAGTTGGGTCTCATTAAGCAATTCATCAAGTCCCTTCCAAAAGATGGTGAGTGCTTTCGGTACCTTTGCTCAAAGTTCCCCCGACTTTCTGAAGCAAAGCTAAAGGAAGGAGTGTTTTTTGGCCCTGATATAAGGAAACTCATTTCAGATGGAGCATTCGCTGAAACGATGTCTGAGAAGGAAAAAGAAGCCTGGGATTCCTTCAAGGATGTTGTTCTCAAATTCTTGGGGAACAGGCAGGATGAGAAACTATAAGGATATTGTTGCCAGGATGCTCAATGCCTTCAAAGAACAAGGCTGTAACATGAGCCTGAAAGTCCATTTCTTGCACTCCCATGTGAACTACTTTCCCGAAAACTTGGGGGCGTACAGTGAAGAACAAGGTGAAAGGTTTCACCAGGACATCAAGGACGCATAGAGAAGGTACCAAGGAAGATGGAACACCACTATGATGGCTGATTTCTGCTGGTTGCTGCTGCGGGAAACCCCAGATGAAAAATACGCCAAGCAGCGCACCAAGAGAAGCATTTGGGGAAGAAGAAACGGGCCCACCAGGAGAGTGATTGACCCAAGAATGACTTTAAAATCTAAACTGTGTTGACAAATATCGTGTTTTTACTAAACTTTGAAATAAAAATTTGCTAGTTATTACCACAGTGTCGGATCTCATTTATTAGAATTTTATTTTCACACCATCGGGTGTTTGTCTTCATGTATTGCAATGGTGCGGTTTGCGTTTTCTATTCTTACATACATACCTGTACAACATTTTTTGCACATTTCTTTGCTTTGCTTTGTGTCTAACCTCGCTCTTATATGCTCAATGTTTGTGCACATGTATGTGGCTGTTTTAAGTGCAGACAATTTTGCTACCATCACAGTGTGTTTTGTTGACATTACTCTATTCTTATGTGCTGCCTTGTTACAATTTTCTTTATTCTTATTTGAATAACTACTAAACAATTAGTATAAAGAATTCATCCAAGAAACTTTTATCTCGATCGCACTCAATCTGAAACGTTCACCTCAAACTGCTAACCCAATGTAGCAAAAAATCTGTACGTGATGGAGCAAATTGGTTATCAGATTTGGATTCAGCGCACCAAAAAACGTAAAAATCAATCGAAACATTAGAGGCAGTTTAAAAAAATTTTTTTTTTAGTGTACCTGTGTTATCAAAGGCTTTGCTGAAATATAAGTAGATCACATCCATCGCATGTCCTTGATTTAGTTCTCTGGTCCCCCAAAGAATTCAATCAAATTTGTTTGGCATGATTGTCCTTTGGTAAAACCATTTTGCTTTGGATCATGCAACCCATCAGTTTCTAGAAAGTCCATTATTCTTTCTTTCAGGAGCACCTCTATTACTTTTCCCCCAACAGAGGTAAGACTTATTGGCCTAAAGTTTGTCACCTCTTCCCTATTACCACTTTTGCGAAAAGGTACCACATCAGACCTTCTCCAGTCCTCCAGAACCTCTCCTGTCTCCAAGGATCTATTAAAAATGTCCTTTAAAGGCCCTACCAGAACCTCTCAGAGCTCTTTCAGTATCCTGGGATGTATCCCATGGCCTTGTCCACTTTAGGTTTTGCAAGCTGTTCAAAAGCATCATCTTCTGTGAATGGTGTGGTATCTACTCCATTCAAATTTGTATATGGTCCTTCTCCAGGATTTTCTTTAGCGAATACAGAAAAGTATTTATCATTTTTGCTTTTTAGATGTCACTTTCCACGAATCCATCTTTTCGATACTGATGGCATTCACTTCACCTTGCTGTTCCATATACCTGGAACAAACTACCCAAGTCAGTATATTAGGCTCCATCTCCGGCCCTATTCAAATTCAGGCTAAAACCTCATATCTTGAAAGTTGCTTTTGGATCCTGATCTGCCCACTACCTATGCATATCTTTATCTGTCCCTTAGACTTACCATAGCTCTTGTGTGTCTTGATTAGATTGTAAGCTATCAACAAGGACTGTCTCTCACATGTACTAATACAGTGTTGCATGTGCTTTGTAGCACTATATAAAATGATAAGCAGTAGTAGTAGGGGTATTACTCCTTTTTCATGCAATGCTTTTTATGCCACACATTTTTTAGGAGCATTTGTGAGATGTCTTTATGGGTATTGTGATGAGGGGAGTATGGCTGAGTCCATGGAATTGGAAGAAAATCAGTCATTTACCTTTAAAGAAAGAGACAGGCAAGGAATCAGGAGCTCTCAAACTGCAGGCAGAGGAAAAAAACACGCAGCTACTGAGGACAGGACACACCCAAGCTCTGCTAATCTGAAGGCAGGCTTGGAAACTAATGAGACACACCTGGGGGAAGGGCAGTGCACGGTAGTTCAGAGACACTCTTATAAACCCAGGGAAACAGAAGGAAGTCAGTCTCAGATTCAGCTGGAGAAGAGAAGCACCACTGGAAGAGAGTCTCAGACTCAGTCAGAGAGGGGCAGCACTACGAGAGGGCAGCACATGAAGCAACACCCTGGAAAGGGAGAGACAGGGAAGCAGCACACTGGAGAATTCAGTGGTGAGAGAAGCACCAGAGAAAGGCCCAGAGAGTTCACTGTGGAGGAGAACGGTGGAGACTTCCGGGGGATTCTCAGAGGTGAAAGCCCTAGTCAGAAAGAAAGCCAGGATTGCAAGGAAACTACAATTGGGTTTAAAACTAGGAGAGCTGTGCCGGAGAGAAGTGCTGACAAGGGTCAGGCTGCAGTGTCATCCGTTCCTGAACTAGCTAAAGAGCTGCAACTTCTAAAAAGGTGCGTGAATAAAAAGGCAGCCAAAAGTGCCGTGAGCCAGTTAGAGGCATTGTGTCATTTGATGCAAGGAAAGAATCTCCACGTTCCTGGTGGAAACCCTGTGCATAGGGAAAAGCCTCAGTGGAGAAAGATTCTAGAACTTTTAGAGAATATTAAGCCTGAAGTTTTTCATGCTGACTTAGAGCCAGGTTTACCGGACACAGGTCCTGAGGAAATGCAGATAGACTATTATGAATCTGATGAGGAGTCTGAAGATTCTGTGCCAGAAGGCAGAATAAAAAGTTCTTGGATAAAAGAAGGAAAAGCCTATAACCTGATTGTCCTAGAAGGCAGTATGAAAACAGGGAGAAATGTGTTTAGCAAGGAATGCTAAAGAACCCTGTTGCTGAAGAGAGGATATTTCTTTTGGGTTTGAAAAGAAGAGAAACCTTGCTTGATTGCTGAATGGTTGGAAAAACAGCGACACATGTTAAAAAGCTACATAAAGCAGTTTCATTGTTTTGTTTGGTAAAAATGCCTATGGATTATTGTTTGGAGAGAAAATCCTGTTTGTTTTGCGTTGAGCCTTAATGCTCTTTAGAAAAAGAAATAAATTCCTGTGTTTGCCTTGTAAACCCTCAGTCTCCACACTACTTGTTTTTCTGAACACCACAACTACAAATCCCAGCAGCCCCGGCTCTGGGTGAGGAAAAACTCTTTAATTAAAGGACTAACAAGTGCAGCCCTAAGCCCATAGGCTGTTGCCTGGGCAAGGGGCCTCCACAGTATGCATGTATGGCATTTCCTCAAAATCATTGTATATTTTGTTATTGCAGTCCATAGGTTTCTTTATGACGGGCTTTATACTTCCCCCTATCCTTAACCCCCCCCTCATTTTTTTTGTTTTGTCTTTTATTATATTGATATGGAGGGAGGTGTTTCTTTTTTCATTTTTCCATTTTGCTTTTTATTCACCGTTTCAATGAACATTACAAACCGCTTCATTCTCAACATTATACAATTTCCACAGTCATTACATAATGTAGCCTATATGGTTCCCACCGTGATATTTCCCCCTTCCTTTATATCCCTCCTTGTATCTCCCCCCCCTTCCCACTATCGCTCAACCATCCCCTCATTCGCATCTCAGCTCTTTTCACCCTTTCACCATTAAATCTTCCAGATGATTTGTCTCCCCAAGGGTCTTGCCTCTATTTCATCCATTCAGTCCTCCTCCTTTCACCCTCTTTTTCCATTCTTCCATGTTTCCAACCACTTCCACACTCCCTTCCATTTTTCCACCCTCTTCCCCCCTTCTCATTTCCGTCAATCCTGCTGGCTTAGGCAGTTCCAATCCCACTCAATGCTGGGCTCTCTCACATCTTGCCGCAACTATGCAATGATGCAGTACCCCACCTTCCCTCTTGGGAATATCTTCCTCCAATTGATGCAGTAAACAAACCTCTGGTTTCCTTTGCAATCAAATATCATTTCTTAATCTGTTCCCAATATGCTTGAATCCTCTCACATTTCCAGCACATATGTAACCAATCTCCCCTCTCTGGGCAACCCCTCCAACATTGATCTGAGTCACCCACTCCAGCTCTTTTTTTTACATACTGGTGTCCAGTACCAATGAAATAACACTTTATATGCATTTTCTTTTACTTGTGTGGCAATGGATATACTTGCCACTGTCTGTAGTATCTTATCCCACACCTCTTCATTCCAACTCACCCCCAGGTCTTCCTCCCATTTTAACATATACCCCAGTTTACTTTCCCCTCCCTCCATTAATCCTTTGTAAATTCTGGACCAAGCCCCTTTTTGACCAACATGGCCCGAGCAAACTGCCTCAAACCACCCTCTATTTTCCCATAGATCCTTCCACACTTTCTGCTGTCTCAAAAAATGGCTCACTTGCAAATATACATAATAATCGCTGTCTCCCAACCGGTATAAATCCTTAATGCCCTTGAACTCTAACATGCCCTCCTTACTCACTATTTGAGAGATGTGTGTAAGCCCCGCCTTTGCCCATCTACGCAAAACATTTACCCCTGGTCCCTGACCCCTATCAAAACATGCCTCCAATGTCATTCCCTGTGTGTATCCTTTATCTTGTACTAATTGTTTACTATTCTGTCTCCACACCCTCAAACTATGGGCTATTATGGGGTGTGGTATTTATTTTCGGCGCTATTACTTCCCCTCCATACCATTCTGTCCAATCTCTCCCCCCTTACCGCGTCTGCTTCCATTTGAACCCACTGTTTCTGTGTACCGCTCTGCCACTTGTATATCGTCTTCAGTTGAGCAGCCTCATAATATTTTCTAAAATTAGGTACTGCTAACCCTCCCCCTCTCCCTTGGCTCTTTGCATCACTGCCATAGCTACTCGTGGCCTTCTGTTTGACCATATGAATCGATTAACACTTCTTTGTAGTTGTTTTAACTTTTTATACGGTACCGGTATTGGTAACGACTGGAACAGGAACAAGAACAAGAATCTTGGCAGTAGCATCATCTTTATTGTCCCTATTCGTCCAAACCATGAGAGGTATCCCCTCCCCCACCCATCCAACAAGCTCTCTACCTGCCCAAATAATTTCAGATAATTTAGCTTGTATAGGGCATCTATCCTATTACTGATTTGAATACCTAAATATCTAATATTGTCTCTAGCCCATCTAAATGGATATTTCTCCCGTAATATATTTTGCGCCTCCCCATTTAGTGATAAGTTTAATATTTCCGATTTAGTCCAATTGATATTGAAACCCAAAAGTCTGCCGTATTCTTCTAGTTCCCACATTAATATTGGGATTGAATAGCGAGGTCTAGCTACACTCAATATTATGTCATCCGCAAACAGGGATATTTTATATTCTTTCGGCACTACTCTTATTCCTGTAACATTGGCCCGCTCATGCACCCTCTCCGCAAACGGTTCCAAGGAAATAGTGAAAAGTAGTGGTGATAGGGGGCATCCCTGTCTCGTTCCTCTCCCTTGCCCAAAAAATTGAGAATATGACCCATTGACCCTGACACATGCCTTCAGGTTATGGTATAGTGCTTTCACCCAACTTAAGAATTCTGCCCCCAATCCCATTCTTTCCATAACCTGGAAAAGAAAAGGCCATGACACCTGGTCAAAGGCCTTCTCTGCATCCAGCGACAACAGCAAGGCCTCCTTCCCACACCCTTCAGTGGACCATATCATGTTTAGGATCTTTCTAATATTATCAGCTACCTGCCTCCCAGGAATAAATCCCGCTTGATCTGAATGTATCAGCTTCCCAATCCTCTTATTTAAACGCGTAGCTAGAATTTTCGCTAGTAATTTGGCATCTAGATTGAGCAATGAGATAGGTCGATATGAAAAGCACTCTTGTGGATCTTTTCCCTCTTTGTGTATTATGGCTATTCCCGCCCATCCCTTAGTATCCGCTAATCTACCTCCCTCCCTGGGAAGATTAAATAGTCTCACCAAAGGTGCGGTTAATATCTCTCCAAAATTTCTATAAAACCTGGCTGTAAGCCCATCTAACCCTTGAGCCTTGCCTATTTTCAACTGTTTTATAGCCGGCTGCACTTCTTCTGCAGTTATGGCCTCGTTTAACTCTTCTTGTTCCCCCTCTTCTAATTTCGGTAACTGTATTGAATCTAGATAGTTTTGTACTCTCTCCCGCTGTGGAGGGTCCCGTGCTTTATATAACCCCTGATAGTATTCTCTAAAGGCCTCCCTCATCTCCCCATCCTTATATACCAGCTCCCCTTCCTGGTTCCGAATTTTCATTATATGAGAACGCAATTTCCTCTGCTTCAATTTCTGAGCCATATATCTCCCAGCCTTATTTTCTCCCTCAAAAAATTCCTGTCTCAACAACTGCATATGGTACCATATCTTTGCTGCCTGTAATTCATTTAATTGTGCTCTTACTGCCAGCACCTGGCCTCTATATTCGCCTTACTTTCCTTGCATATCAAGTTCCTCCAATTCCAGCAACCTTACTCTCAAAGCCCTCTCTGTTCCCTCCCTTTCCTTCCGTTTTCACGCCCCCCATTTAAGTAGAATTCCCCGCACTACCGCCTTATATCCATCCCACACTCCTCCCCAAGTTACCTCCCCAATATCATTCCATTGTAAGTATTCCCTTGTTTCCCTCTCAATGTCTGCTCTTACCCTCCCATCTTCTATTAATGATTCATTAAGTCTTCAAAACTGTAAGCCTTTCCCTCTATTGCCAATCGAACCTCCACTAGCACATGGTCTGACTATGTAATCAAATCCATATCCGCCCCCTTAATCTCCACCCCCCCCATCTCCTTAGATACCCAGATAGCATCTATTCTGGAATATGATCCATGTACCGGTGAAAAATAAGAGAATTGTCTCTTCCCTGGGTGGTGGAATCTCCAGGCATCTTTCAAGCAATGTTGTGCTACAAAACTGTGGTAGCGCTTCCTATCCGCCCTCTTACCCTCCCATTTCCCTGAGACATCTCTTGCTGGATTCCACATTAAGTTGAAGTCACTTCCACAAATAAGGTTACCCTCCCTCAATTTCTCCACCTCTTCATTCAGCTTTGTCCAGAATTCACATTGCACCCCCGTTGGTGCATAGACAGTCACTATACAATACCAAACATGCCCCACTTTTATTCGCAATAACACATCTCCCCTCTTTATCCCTCACCACATGCTGTAATTGCACCTTTAACTTTGTATCAATCAATATTGCCACCCCTCCTATTTTCTTTTCCACTGTGTTGGATGCGTATATACATACTCCATATCCTCTGGGTATAACTAGATATTCTGTCGCTCTTGTCAAGTGCATTTCCTGTATAAGCACTAACTCTGCCCTTTGGCGTGTTATTTCTTTATATAATTTTTGTCATTTAAATGGTGAATTAAGGCCTTTTACATTTAGTGATACTATTTTTTTTTGAAACTCTGTTTATTAGTGCACAAAGTATCACATGACAATTTTTTTTTTAAGGCATAAACATAACATCCCGAGCGAGGCTGTCTCTTGTCCTCCACTCCGGGACCATAACAAGTCATTGTCTTGATACACCAATTATTTATTATTACTTTATTCCCCTCCTCCACCCCTCCCCCCCCTCACAACCCCTCCCCCCCCTCACAACCCCTCCCCCCTAATCCACCCTCCCGGGGAACTTACCTAATTATATTACCTAATTATTATCTCATACAACAGTAGCACAACAAGCCCCCTATCAGTCTACCAAGACCCAGCTTTAGTTCACTTGTAATACTTCATTGCGAGTACCTGGCCTTAAGGTTTGAATATATGGCTCCTAAGTCAGCAGGAAAAGAAGTCCAACATTGAACCTTTCCTCTGGCTCCTCTCTTCTCCAAAAGCATCAGCTGATGGAAACAGTTACGCCATTCCCAGAAGGTAGGAGGCGTGGACTCCCTCCACCCATGGAGCACTGGACCTTTGCCCACCAGACATGCTTTCCTTACTAATAATCACTCCCATCTCCTCTTCGGGTGGAGTGGCCCAAGTTAATCTAATACCACAAAAAACCCCGTCCAACAAATCCGCTGCTTTAGTACCCTGCTCATATAATTACTAATCCGCATCCGGTACTGGCAAATTTTCTGACACCCCCACCACATATGCCCTAGATCTGCTAGAGGACAGGGACACTTTGGGCAACTGCCTTCCGATGTAAGATGACACCGCAAGGCTTATCTTGGGGAGAAATACGCCCGAATGATACACTTGAACTGTATCTCTCGCCATCTAACCCCTTCTACCAACCCCATGATCCTACCCAAGGCTCTGTTAATTGAGCCCGGTGCCACCTCCTGACTCAACTCCCCTGCCCACAAGGCCTCCTCCGCAGAGTAGTCCAGCGGGAGAGCATACACATCCACCTGTTTCTTCAACTCTGCAATTGTGGGCGGGGATTCTGCTCCCAATGCAAAAAACTCTAAGATCTGTGCCGATCGTTCGACCAAAAGCACGCTCGGTGGAAGGGAAGCAACATAATGATAGCTGAGCATAGGCAGAATAATGCCAGGTATTCAACTCATATTCCCTGCAAAGAGTCTCAAAGGGTTTACACTTCCCCTTCTGATCTACCACGTGTCCAAGGTTCTGTATCCCCAGCCCCTCCCTTGAGCCGAAACATGGGTGTATCTGATCCTGGGGTAAACCATACGTTTCTCTGCAAGGGCAACCAACTCGAGACTTCAGGTGGCCCACCCCAACATCTATTTAAATGTTGCCACGTATAGGGTGCCGGTAACACCAGCACACTGCTGGTCACCCTGCTTGGCAGGCTTGGGCTCTCCAGGTGCACTACTGCCGTCAAAGTCTGTGGGGCCACAAAGGCCTCTTCAAATGTCTGCGGAGTGTACACCTCTGTCCTCCCCAACCAGTCTCCAATATGCCGCGCCTGGCAAGCCAACGCATATACCCGCATGTCTGGGATCTCAATCCCCCCCGTCTCTCCACCTTCTCTGTAAACGATTTAATGGGATAAGAGCCCTCACCCCTTTCCACAGAAACTACCTGATTTCTTGATCTATGCAATTTAAGTCTCGCTTCCTTAACCACATTGGAAGAATTTGCAGCCAGTACAATATTCATGGCAGAATTACCATCCCCAGTGATGTCGCTGTACCCAACAGGGACAGCGGAAGGGGGGTCCATGCTTGAAGCTGTGATCGGGTCTTAAGAAGAACCCGTTCAAAATTTTTTTTATGCAGCTCCTTCGGCTCTCTAGTCAGTAGAATGCCAAGATATACAAAAGAATCATCTGCCCACTTGAGTGGGAAGGTTCCTTCCCACTCTCCTCTAAGCGCTCCCTCTACATCCAAAGCCTCTGACTTATCTGTATTGATGAGAAGACCTGCAAAGCTTCCAAACCGAGAAAATTATTCTAACAGCGATATCTGTAGGGACAGCAAATGCACCAGCATATCATCGGCGAAGGCGGACATCTTAAACCCAGATTGACCCATGCACACCCCTCATATTTCCTTAGTCATCTCTATCTTCCGCACCAAAGGATCCAATGACAGCACAAATAACAGGGGGGAAAGCAGGCACCCCTGCCTCGCACCTCTCTCTAGGCAAAAATCATCCTACATCACACCATTACAAAGCACTCCCACTGTAGGCCTTGCATAAAGAAGCTCTACCATTTTACAAAAAGGAGTCCCAAGACTGTACTGTGGCAAGAGAAATTTCAGGTATGGCCAGCTCACCTGATCAAATGCCTTCTCTGCGTTGAAGCTAATCAAAAGCGATTGCAGCCCTCGCTCTCGGACCCTCTCTAACGACGCCAAGATCTTACGCAAATTCCGCACTGCATATCGTCCTTTCACAAACCCCACTTGGGATTCATGCACCAATTCCCCGAGGACCTGGGCCAATCACTCCGCCAATACCTTGGCTAATATCTTCAGATCAAAATTGAGCAAAGAAATGGGTCTATAGCAGTGGTTCTCAAACCCAGTCCTGGGGGCCCACCAGCCAGTCAGGTTTTCAGGATACCCACAATGAATATGCATGAGAGAGATTTGCATGCCTTCTACTTCCAGTATATGCAAATCCCTCTCATGCATATTCATTGTGGATATCCGGAAAACCCGACTGGCTGGTGGGCCCCCAGGACTGGGTTTGAGAACCACTGGTCTATAGAACGCAGCTTGCACATGGTCCTTACCTGGTTTGGGTATCTTGATAATATGCGCATGATTCACACCCCCATGTGAACTCCCCCTACTCTGCTCTTCGATAGTATACCGCCACATGGATTGAGGGTACCATGTCACTCAATAGCTTGCAAAATTCTGCCCCAAAGCCATCTGGACCAGGCGCTTTATAACAGTTTGCCTTTTGAATAACCTGTTGGACCTCTTCAATAGTTACCAGTGTGTCCAATTGTGCCCTCTGGGTTGCCTCTAACCTGGGTATCTGCACGTCTCTCAGGTATGTTTCCATAGTCATCAAGGAGCCCTCCCTCCCCAAGTACAATTTTTGGTAAAAAGAGTGAAAAACTTGGGCGATCGCAAGATTCTCTTTTTGCAGTCTCCCCTGGTCATCTCGCAGCACTGCTACTGTGTGAGCACCTCTGCCAACAGTTTCCCCGGCTTATCCCTAAACGATAAAGCTGATACTTATAGTACAAAAATGATTTCTTAGCTCTTTGATGAAGCAATTCGTTAAGGGCCATTTGGGTCTCCCACAGCTTCTTCCTATTTGCCATAAACGGATTGTTTGCTTGCCGTCTTCTATCCCTACCCACTTGCTTTTCCAGTCTAACAATCTGCTGTGTGATTAATTTCCGCCTCCGTGCCACATATCCAATAATGTCTCCCCGCAAGACCACCTTCGCAGTCTCCCAAAACAGCTCGGGGTCTTCTTGATGCTGCTCATTGTACACCACAAATTCTTGCCACTTCTGCTTCAAATAAATAAGAAACTCAGCATCTCTATACAAATCTAGTGGAAATCGCCAGATTCTAGCCTGCGAGGCAGTATCATGCCACTCCAACTCCACCCATACTAAGGCATGGTCAGAGATCTCTGAAGGGACAATTTGTGCATATACTATATGGGTAAAACGTCTTCAGAGACCAGCACATAATCAATTTGGGCAGTCGTACCATGCGCTCAGGACTGGTGCGTAAAGTCCCTTTCCATCGGGTGTAACAAACGCCAGGGGTCAACCGCCCCCAACCTGCGCCGTAGGCCCTGCAGCGCCTTGTAGTCTGTGTCCGTGCTCCATCTCCACCCCCCTGGACGTATCCAGCTCAATGTCTAGCACCCCATTAAAATCTCCAGCCAAAATCAAGGGAACGTTGGGTAGCTGCTTTACCTGAGAGCCCAAATGGGCATACAATGCGCGATCCAACACATTCGGGCTATAGAGGTTACCCAACACAATAGGCTTTCCCTCCAGCATCCCATGCAACAACACGTATGTACCATCTGGGTCCACATATTCACACTCCCTGACAAACCTGAGCCAATTGTGTATCAAAATGACCACCACCACCCTTTTTTCCCTTCGCCGGAGCCCTCCACTCTTGCCCCACCCAGTCCCTCTTTAGTTTAGCATGTTCCTCAGCATTCTGGTGGGTTTCTTGTAACACAGCAATATCACACTTTTGTCTAGCTAAGGCCTGCAACACTTTATATTGCTTGATAGGGTTACCTATTCTACATACATTCCATGAAATAATCTTCACGTCAGCAAACAATAAGATTCAATTTTCTCGGCATACAAAATTTTAAAGGAAGGAACCTCCCAGCCTGAAGCCACCCCTCCCCCCCACTATCTCTTATGTTCCCCTAGTTTAACCCTACTTAACTCTTTTAGGCTGCAATTCATCCCTCCCTGCCCCACCTTTTAACCCTGCCCCTCTCCTCCCCTCCCCCTCTCCCTCTCATTCCCGCTTCCCTTCATCCCTATCTCCCCCATCTTACTCCACGAACCCCACCTCTCCGCTACCGAAGTGATCACCTATGATATGTACGGGATCCCCCTTCCCCTATTTATCCTTACCCCCACCCCCTGCATCCCATCTATCCTGGCCCAGTCTTTCCCCCCCCTCTACTTATATTTTCCCCGGCTCGCTCCGATCTAGCCTCCACTCCCCCTCCCGCCCCTCAGACCTGCTCTCTCTAAGGGCCCTTCATCTCTCCCTCAGGGGTAGGACCCCCCCATTATTACACCAATCAAGTCTGAATCATATTATTTCCATACTGGGCTACTCCCTACACAGTGCCATACACATTTCCCTCTCCTCCATCCATCCATTTTGCAATACCTGAGCTAGCACCTTTACCTCATCCAGCTGCTCCCCTCCAATTCCATATACACACATCTTATTTTACATATTTAGTCCTTCATGTTTTCCATTCCAGTA
Source organism: Ichthyophis bannanicus (assembly GCA_033557465.1). Taxonomy (NCBI): domain Eukaryota; kingdom Metazoa; phylum Chordata; class Amphibia; order Gymnophiona; family Ichthyophiidae; genus Ichthyophis; species Ichthyophis bannanicus. The sequence continues at coordinate 190,143,082 of CM066031.1, read as the reverse complement.
CCATTTCTCATCCGGTGTCCCGGCTGTTGTAGCTCTGCCAATGTACGGTCTCATGGTGCTCTGGCTGGCTCTCCTGTGTCTGCTGTCTCACGCCGTAATAGACCCTCCACGTATATGGACGCCTATGTTGCCGAGTCTAGTACCTTGTGTGTTCCCTCATGAGTGATATGGAGCCTAGCCGGGTACTGTACTGTAAATTTAATCTTTGCATCCACTAGTTTCTGGCAGATAGGCTCATATGCTCGTCTCCGCTGACTTAGGGCTGCTGAATAGTCTTGTGCGATGCTCAATTTCATGTTGTCTCTCACAATCAACCCCTTTTGTCTAGCCACCCTCAACACGGTTTCCTTCTGCGGAAACTGCAAGAATTTCGCCAGGACTACCCGAGGCCTTTGATCTCTTGCCTGTTTAGGCCCCACTCTGTGAGCATGCTCTATCATGATCTGTCCATGCTCTTCACTGCCTCCCAAGATATAAGATGCCAGAGATTCCACTTGGGTCTTCAGGTCTTCTGTCCGATATATATTATCTGGGATGCCCAAAAAACGGAGGTTGTTGCGCCGAGACCTGTTTTCTAGATCATCCAATTTTGCTTCGTGAGTTTTCAGCGCGGCCTGCAGTCTCTCTACCTTGTGCGACAGCGTGTCCACACCCTCCTCAGTCTGCACCATCCGAGTCTCCATCTCCTGCATCCGGTTTCCTAAGGAGCTCACAGAGCTGTGCAGCATGTCCATTTTATTGTTCAGATGGGCTCCCGCTACTGCCACGGAGATCTCCTCCATAACCTCCGGGGAGACTGGAGAACTAGGTGCCGCCGCCATCTTGTGAGACTCCGCCGCTTGTTCTTTTTCTCTGAGGCTCGCTTTGACTAATGCCGCCATGCTCCGTGGTACTCCGATCTCTCTCTCCTTCCTTTTCTCCTGCTGCACGCAACTTTTCTGGGCCACTCGGGGCTTGTTCATTGCTCTATACGCCGGCGAGAGGGCAGGGGGTCCAGAGCACGAGCGTTTTCTGTCCGCTCACTCTCACCACATCACGTGATCTCTAGTGATACTATTTTTAACTCACCTTTATCCTTTGTATCTCCCCTACTCTCTGAGCCCTTGCACCCTCTTCCCTCTCCCCCGTCCCCTCACTGGAGACTCGTCTTCCAGTCTTACTGACAATCAGTCGAGCCTTGCCTATTCTTCCCTTTCTATCCCCCCTTACACTCCTACCCCTCTCTTCCGCCTTTGGCCTGTCTCAGCCCTCCCCTGTCTCCCCCCTTAACCTATTTCTTACACCTCCCTACCCCCATTCCTTTGCTCGGTGAGGTTATTTAACCACCTTACTTATCCCCACCTCCCTCCTCACCTCCCCTCCCCTCCTACCCTTCTCCTCCTGCCTCACCCCTTTCCCTACCCCGTTTTCCACCCTCCCCTATTATCTTCATTACATTTTCCACCCCCCTGTTCTTCACCCATCCCTACCACCAATCAATACAGTTATCAGCATCCATCAATAAGTCCCCTTCATGATCTTTGCAATGTCCCTGCTCCTTCTCTTCCACTGCTTCAGCCATTGCCCTTCTCCGCCTCCTTCTCTCCTGGGCAGTCTTTATTTAGTCGTGACAGCCTCCTGCCAGTGGAATAACGAGTGAGGTTATCAAATTTGCAGATGACACAAAACTATTTAAAGTTGTTAAAACCCAAGAGGATTGTGGAAAATTGCAAGAGGATCTTGATAAATTGGAAGACTGGGCATCAAAATGGCAGATGAAATTTAATGTGGACAAGTGCAAGGTTATGCACCTAGGGAAGAACAACCCAAACTATGGTTACACGATGCAAGGTTCCACATTAGGAACTACCACCCAGGAAAAAGATTTAGGCGTCATTGTGGATACCATGTTAAAACCCTCGGCCCAGTGTGCAGCAGCAGCAGCAGCAGCAGCTGCGAAGAGAGCAAATAGAATGCTAGGTATGATAAGGAAAGGAATGGAAAATAAAACAAAAGATATTATAATGCCTCTATATCATTCCATGGTGAGACCGCACCTTGAATATTGTCTGCAATTCTGGTCGCCATATCTTAAAAAGGATATAGCGATTTTAGAAAAGGTTCAGAGAAGAGCCACCAAAATGGTAAAGGGGATGGAAGGATACTCCTATGAAGAAAGGCTAAAAAGGTTAGGGCTCTTTAACCTGGAAAAGAGACGGCTGAGGGGAGATATGATAGAAGTCTATAAATTAATGAACGGAGTGGAACGGGTAAATGTAGATCGATTGTTTACCTTATCAGAATATAGAAAGACTAGGGGACATACAATGAAGCTACAGGGTAAACTATTTAAGACTAATAAAAGAAAATATTTTTTCACTCAACGTGTAATCAAACTCTGGAATTTGTTACCGGAGGATGTAGTAAAGGCTGTTAGTGTAGCTGGGTTTAAAAAAGGTTTGGACAAGTTCCTGGAGGAAAGGTCCATAAACCATTATTAAGGGACCCAGGATATCAATACTTGAACCAATACAAGCATTGTGGAACCTGTGTCCCTTGGGGAAACTGCTAGGTACATATGATCTAGATTGGCCTCTGTTGGAAACAGAATACTGGGCTTGATGGACCTTGGTCTGACCCAGTATGGCATATCTTATGTTCTTATGAACATAGCCAGTCTTGACTTTGAAGGTATGGTAGAAGTGTCCAGAGGGAGATCATTTTGAACTTTTCTCGGAACAAATATTTGTTTAATTCTCTGAGGTCTAGTATAGGCCTGTGTTCCCCGTCTTCTTTGGAATAAGAAAATAGGGGAAGTAAAACCCAGTCCCCTGTTGGGTTATGGGTACTTCTTCGATTGCTCCTTGAGCGAGAAATGATGTGACTTCCTGCCACAAAAGGTTGGTGGCAGGGGCCTGAGAATTGAAGAGTTTTATTATTGTAGGTGGGGGAAAGTTGAGAAAATGAAGCTTGTACCCCAGTCGTACAATGGACAGAGTCCAATTTTCTGATGTTATTTGTTGCCATCTTTTGGCAAAATAGCATAGTCTTCCTGGAATGGTTAAGGGTTCTGGACCTTTCAGGGACAGAAAGACTAGGTAGAAGTCAATGACCCTGATGGTGCTGGGTCTGTTGGGCCGGTTGAGCTCTTTGAGCTTGCAGCTTTCTTTGCTGTCTGTTCTTGCCCCTTCTGGGGAACACGAAGCGGACAGTGGCTTTGATGGGTCTAAGATGGGTAAGGCTTCTTTTTCTTGCTAAAAAAGGTTTTTTTTAATGTTTCTTCTTTGCTGGGTTGGCTGTAGACTTTCTGTTCAAAGTAGTATTTTCAGATTCAAGCTGATTAGCCTTGTCTTGCCAGTCCTTGCCAAAGAGATTTTCTCCTGTACAAGGAATGTTTCCCAGCTTTACTTGCACCCACTGTTCTAAGTCTGATGCTTGAAGCCAAGCAATATGACGTGCTCCTATGGATTCAGCAGAGGTTCTGCTAATACATTCAAAGCAATCAAAGGTAGCACGGTTCATGAATTTATTTATTTTTATTTTATTTACATTCTCTTATATACCATGCTATTCTGCATCAGTGCGGTTTACATTGAACAAACTGAAATTACATTGAACAGGGCATTATAACTTGGAGATAACTATTTTACAGGGAACATGGGCTATGGAGGGTTAAGTGGCTTGCCCAAGACCACAAGGATCACCTGTGGGACTAGAAACCCCAGTCCTTCCGGCCCAAGGTTGCTGTCCTCTAGTGGGATTTGAACCCCCGACCTTCCGGCCTGAAGTACCTTGCTCCAACCACTAGGCCACTCCTCCACTCCTTTATTTTAGAGACATTCTGGGCGTGCTTGATCAGAATAAGGTAGTCTGCTCTTTTTTCCTCAGAGACACAAGGGCTAATGAGCTCTAAGCCTTTTGTGACTTCCTCCAGGAACATTCCCATATAGAGTAGTTACTCACCTGTAACAGGTGTTCTCTAGGAGCAGCAGGAATCAGTCCTCACATATGGGTGACGTTGGCGGAGCATTTCCCCAGCTTTCTAAGAAAGCCTTTGGGAATGCAGCGCCCAAGGGTGCCATCTTGCTCAGTCTGATGACATAGCTAAAAGACAGCAAAAAACAAAACAAATTATATGACTGCAACTCCAAGGGGAGGAGGGAGGGTTGTGAGGACCGATTACTGCTGCTCCTGGAGAACACCTGTTACAGGTGAGTAACTACTCTTTCTCCAGGACCAAGCAGGAAGTCAGTCCTCACATATGGGACTCCCCAGCTTAAGGCTACCGGGGACCCAAAGCTGAAAAATAAGCTCCCTCTAGAGCCTCAGCATGTGTGAAAAGAATCTTCTCTGAGAACACCCCCGAACTGTAGCCCAACACCAGGGCCGGAGGGTAGGAGTTGCCTATACCTCAAAGAGATTACGGAGTACCGCCTCACCGAAAGCACTGTCCCTTCGGGACTCTCTCTCGAGGCAGTAGTGGGCCGCAAAAGTCTGGCTTGAAGACCAAGTAGCGGCCCGGCAGATGTCTGCCAATGGAACAGAGCAGAGATGAGCCACTGACGCAGCCTTCACCCTGACACGGTGAGCCGTGACTCGACCCTGCAAGGAGAGGCCGGCTGCCCTGTACGCCCAGGCGATACAGTCTGCTACCCAGATGGACAGGGTACGCTTGGAGACAGGTAACCCCAACTTATTAGGGTCAAAGGAGACGAAGAGCTGAACAGCCCTTCGGTGTCCCTGCGTACGGTCAAGGTAGAAGGACAATGCCCTCCTACAGTCCAGGGTATGCAAGACCATCTCAGCCCAGCCGGCATGCGGCCTGGGAAAGAAAGTTGGAAGAACCACCTCCTGATTGAGGTGGAAGGAGGAGACAACCTTTGGAAGGAATTTAGGGTGAGTCCGTAAGACTACTCTGTTCCTATAGAACCTAGTGTATGGTACTTCTGATACCAGGGCTTGAAGCTCACTTACTCGCCTTGCTGAGGTAAGAGCCACCAAAAACAACGCTTTCCAGTTAAGAAAGTGCAAAGTACAAGTAGCCATAGGCTCAAAAGGTGGGCAAGTAAGTTGTTACAAGACCACATTCAAATCCCACTCAGGAGCAGGTGGACGAATTGGAGGCTTAAGCAAAAGGAGGCCTCTGAGGAAGCGAGCTACCAAAGGGTGGCTAGAGAGAGACTGACCCTCCACCGGTGAGTGGTGCGCTGAGAGAGCACCGAGGTGGACTCTAACAGAGTTGGATTTAAGGCCTAGATTGGACAGATGCAGCAAATACTGCAGCACCACTGGTACCAGGCATGAGAAAGTATCCTCCTTGTACTGGGCACACCAGGTGGAGAACCTACGCCACTTAAGAGCATATGACTTCCGAGTGGAATGCCTCCTAGAGGCCAGGACTACGTCCTCCACTTCCCTAGGCAGCAGTAAGGGAGCTAGAACTACCCTTTCAGCAGCCAGGCCATCAGATTGAGGGACTGGAGATTGGGGTGTAAGAGAGATCCCTGCTCCTGAGACAGGAGATCGGGTTGCATCCCCAGAGGAAGAGGAGCATCCATCGCTAGCTGTAAAAGAAGTGGGAACCACGGTTGCCTTGGCCATCTGGGGGCCACCAGGATCACCGAGGCCTTGTCCCGGATCACTTTGAACAGTGTTTTGGGCACTAGAGGCGTGGGAGGAAACGCATATAGAAGGCCTGTAGACCATGGTATGAGGAATGCATCCGCTGCTACCCTGAGAGGATGCGGTTATCTGGAACAGAACCTGGGCAGTTTACGGTTCAGTGGACTGGCAAACAGATCCATTGTGGGAAGACCCCATCTTAGGAAGAGCTGTTGAACTACCAGAGGATTCAACTGCCATTCGTGTGGCTGTAGGATCCTGCTCAACTTGTCTGCCAGGTAATTCTCCTGTCCAGGGAGATAGACCGCCATGAGAAGTATGCCATGCTTGACTGCCCAGGAGCACAGGTCCTGTGCTTCCTGACAAAGAGGTCGGGACCCTGTGCCCCCTTTCTTGTTCACATAGAACATAGCAACTTGATTGTCCGTCTGAACTAAGACAGACTGATGAGAAAGGACATGAGAGAAAGTCAGCAGGGCTAAGCGGATTGCTCTGAGCTCTAGGAAATTGATTTGCTGTGTGGCCTCCCAAGGAGACCACAGGCCTTGAGTGCATGCTCCTTGGCAATTGTCACGCCCTCACCACTCGCCTCTAGGTTTGAGGGGCATGGTTGTATAAGGAACTTTCCCCTTTCAGCCTTAACTGACCAATTCCCCGCAATGTTTTTTGGGAAATGTAGTTTAATTGCGCTATATATGGGCTTCAGGTAGAAAGCTGTAGTCGGGCTCCTTGGGGTAAGGCAATGACAGAAATTTATTGAGCACAAAAAAGGTTCATAAAGAGTAGTTACTCACCTGTAACAGGTGTTCTCCAGGAGCAGCAGGAATCAGTCCTCACTTATGGGTGACATGGACGTCGATGGAGCCCCCGTGCGGAGCATTTCCCCAGCTTTCTAAGAAAGCCTTTGGGAATACTGCACGCATGCACGGTCCCCTTCCCGCCTAAAGGTGACATCTTGCTCAGTCCAATGACATAGCTAAAAACCAGCACACAAAAATGAACTATGTACAAGTGCAACTCCCAGGGGAGGAGGGAGGGTTGTGAGGACTGATTCCTGCTGCTCCTGGAGAACACCTGTTACAGGTGAGTAACTACTCTTTCTCCAGGACCAAGCAGGAAGTCAGTCCTCACTTATGGGACTCCCCAGCTTCAGGCTACCGGGGACCCAGAGCTGAAAAAATGAGCTCCCTCTAGCCACAGCATCAGAGAAAGGATTTCACTGAAACATACCCCCACCGGTAGCCCAACCAGAGGGCTGGAGGGTAGGAGTTGCCTAAACCTCAAAGAGATTCCGGAGCACTGCCTCATCAAAAGCACTGTCCCTACGTGACTCCCTCTCCAGGCAGTAATGGGCCGCAAAGGTCTGGCTTGAGGACCAAGTTGCAGCCCTGCAGATGTCTGCCAACGGAACAGAGCGGAGATCAGCTACTGAGGCAGCCATTGCCCTGACACGGTGGGCCGTGACCCGACCCTGCAAGGGAAGGTCAGCTGCCCTGTAAGCCCAGGTGATAGTCAGCCACCCAGATGGACAAGGTACACTTGGAGACAGGTAACCCCAAGTTATTAGGGTCAAAAGATACGAAGAGCTGAGTAGCCCTCCTATGCCCCTGCGTACGTTCAATGTAGAAGGATAAGGCCCTCCTACAGTCCAGGGTATGCAGGACTGTCTCAGCCCAGCTGGCATGGGGCCTAGGGAAGAACGTTGGAAGAACCACCTCCTGGTTGAGATGGAAAGAGGAGACAACCTTCGGGAGGAACTTAGGATGAGTCCTAAGGACTACCCTGTTCCTATAGAAGCGAGTGTAAGGCCTGTCACAGACCAGGGCTTGAAGCTCACTCACTCGCCTGGCCGAGGTTAGGGCCACAAGGAATAGAGCCTTCCAAGAAAGGAAGCGGAGAGGACAGGTAGCCATCGGCTCAAAAGGTGGGCGAGTCAGTTGCTGCAAGACCACATTCAACTCCCACTCAGGGGCCGGTGGACGGAGAGGAGGCTTGAGCAACAGCAAGCCTCTGAGAAATCTGGACACCAAGGGGTGATCTGACAGAGTGTCCTTCCACCAGTGAGTGGTAAGCTGCTAGAGCAGAGAGGTGGACCCGAACTGAATTGGACTTAAGGCCTTGATTGGACAAGTACAGTAGATACTGAAGCACTACTGGTACAGTGCAGGCGAAAGGATCCTCCTCGCGCTGCTGACACCACATGGAGAACCTTCTCCACTTCAGGGCATAGGTTTTCCTGGTGGATTGCTTTCTAGAGGCCAAGACCACCTCTTCCACTTCCCAGGGTAGGCCCCAGGGAGCCAACACTACCCTTGCAGCCTCCAGGCCATCAAATTGAGAGATTTGAGATTGGGGTGCAGAAGGGAACCCTGATTCTGAGAGAGAAGATCGGGTTGCAACCCCAGATGTAATGGTGTTTCCACAGCTAGCTGAAGCAGAAGTGGAAACCAGGGCTGCCTCGGCCACCTGGGAGCTATCAGAAGTACCAAGGCCTTGTCCCTTAGGATCTTGAACAAGGTTCGGGCCACCAGAGGCGTGGGAGGAAACGCATACAGGAGGCCCTGGGACCAAGTAATCAGGAAGGCATCTGCTGCTAATCTCAGGGGGTGCGGTTGCCTGGAACAGAACCTGGGCAGCTGCCGGTTCAGGGGACTGACAAAGAGATCTATGGATGGAAGTCCCCATCTCAGGAAAATTTTCTGAACCACCAAGGGGTGTAGTTGCCACTCGTGGGGTTGCAGAATCCTGCTCAACCTGTCTGCCAGGAAGTTTTACTGGCCAGGGAGATAAACAGCCTTGAGAAACATGTTGTGTTTGAGAGCAAAAGAACAAAGGGCCTGTTCCTCTCGACACAGGAGCCTGGACCCCGTGCCTCCCTGTTTGTTCACATAGAACATGGCCACTTGATTGTCCGTCTGAACCAGAACAGACTGGTGAGCCAAGGTGTGAGAGAAGGTCCGATGACTGCAACCATGCCTGGTGTCGGGCCCCGATGCCGGCTGCCGCTACACGGGCCGAAGCCTCGAAGCCATCGTAGGCCGCTCGGGACATGAACTCTGAGCATTCCCGGATTCCCGAGGACAAGGTCTTGAACCTCTGCAAAGGTTCCACGGAGAGTCCAGCAGAGAACCCGGCAAGTTCCTTCGCCAGGTCTCGTAGGTACATGCCCATATACAGCTGGTAAGATTGGACACGGCAAGCAAGCATCGAGCCCTGGAAGCACTTTCTGCCGAAAGCATCCAGGTTTCGGGCCTCCCTGCCGGGAGGCACCATGGAGTGCATCTTCTGGCTTTTCAGATGATGCATGGCCGATTCCACCATCATGGAATGGTGCGGCAGCTGCGCCTTCTGGAAACCAGGGCTCTTACGGAGTCGATAGATGGAATTGACCCGCTTGCTCAAAACCGGCGCCGAGGCCGGTGCCTCCCACATCCGGAAGAGGAGCCGTTCCAGCATCGGAGGAACAGGCACAGTAAAGGACTCCTTCAGAGGAGAGTCATACTGGAGGGCCTCGAGCTCTTCAGCTCGAGGCTCCTCCTTGGGGTCCGCGGGAATCGCCAAAGCCTTGGCCATGTCCCTGACGAACTCCGAGAACCTGGGGTCCTCCGAACGGAACCTACTCTGGGGCTGGGACTGCGGTGAGTCCAAAGGGACGCACAGAGTCCGAAAAGTATCAGGGGACTCCTCGTCCTCTGTCTCCCATGCAGACTCATCCGAAGAGGAGTCGGGGGGCTCCGACCGTGCGGGCCTTGGTGGCACCCGCCCCGACGTCGGCTCCCTAGGAGGAGAGTCCACAAGGACAACAGGACTTACTTGTCCGGCAGGCTCCGGCTCCACACGAGGTATCTTGGATGGCTTCTCCTGCTCCAAGGGCCCGGGGCAGTGGTCGGGGGTCCGAGACCTGGCCCTCGAGGAACCAGGGACTTCCTCCGACACCGCCTTCACGAGCCGTTTCTTCCTCTTACATTCCCGATCGGGGTACCCCCTGTCCAAGGAACCCCGGCGATGCTCGGGGTCAGACTCCCGAGACGTTGAGGCCTCAGACGAGGTCCGGGCCCGGCCGGAGGCAGAGTCAGAAAAAATCCATTCTTTCTGATGCTGGCGGCTTCATAGTGCCTTGGTGGACATTTTGCCACATGGGACACAGACCTTAGGATCATGATCCGGTCCGAGGCAATGAAGGCAGCAGTCGTATGTGTCGGTGAGAGACATCAGTTTCTTGCACTGATCACACTTTTTGAAACCACTGGAAGCCATCGGGGAAAAAAGGACCCCCGCGAGGTCAAAGGACCGGCTTTCCAGGGAAAAAGACAAAAAGGGCACGAACGCCAGCCACGAAGGGCAAAAAACAAAAAATAGAAGACGGACTCGATACCGGTGTACCGAACCCGGCAGGAAGGGGAACCGGCGAAACAACACGATGAAATCGCAAGAAAAAAGTCAACTTTTCCAGGTGACACGGACAGACGTCCGGTGGGCTCCACGGAAAACGAAAGACTGAGCAAGATGGCACCTTAAGGCGGGAAGGGGACCGCGCATGCGTTCAGTATTCCCAAAGGCTTTCTTAGAAAGCTGGGGAAATGCTCTGCACAGGGGCTCCATCAACGTCGATGTCACCCATAAGTGAGGACTGACTTCCTGCTTGGTCCTGGAGAAATACCACATTCAGGCATACTTCTCCAGGATTCTTCAAAGTACAACAGGTTATAAGCAAAACAAAACCCAAAACCAAAGTGACAGCTTAAAGTATTCTTCATCTCAGAAAAACATAGCCTTTTAACAGCAAGGCTACCAGCTTCCTTTAGCCTTGCTGGTTTAAAGCACAAAACAGGCTTTCTTCTGTGGCAGTTTGCCTTCTTTTCCAGTCTCAAACCTTTCCAGGCTGTTTTCCAATTAACAGGCAAAACAAAAACTCCAAACAGGAACAAACTCTCAACGTGAAAGCAAAGTTTTATTCAGGTTTTTCAGGAAAATTCAAGAGTAAAAAGAAAGCTTTTTCCTCACAGTTAATTTGGCTTCTTGCAGTCTCACTTCACAGGTAGCAGGTGATTAACAAGCACAATCCACAACTCCAGCTTGTTCTTACGTCTTAGTAAAACTTCCCCTCTTTACCACATGGGAATTTACAATCCATCTACCTGCTTCTTATGGTTACCTTTCTCTGGAGGGCTTCCTCTCAGGGCTGGCTTTCCTTCAACCCTTCTGTGGCTAAGGCTTGGCAGAAAGAGCAATCCATGAGGGTGTGTTCCTCATTTAGCTCAGCATCAGGCTCTCCTAGCTGCATAGACTCTGACTCTCCTTCTGGCTCACCAGGCTCGGCTGACAGCCTCTCGTTAGAGCTGAGAGTGTCTCCTGCTCCTCTGCACTGCCCAGCATAAGTCAGGCTTCTCCTGCTCTGCTCAGCATTAATCAGGCTTCTTAGGCTCGTAACTGTGCCTCGGCTTGTATCAGCTTCTCTCTCTCTTTCTCCTCTTCTTGCCTTTGCCTCTGCCCTTGCTTCTGGAGTTCCTTCCACCCTCTCTCTTTTTTCTTTACTATAATCTAGCATAGGCTTATATCTCCAGGGTTCTAGCCCCACCTCCTCTCTTTCCAGGTGACGGAGATCACTCTGCTTTCTGGCACCTGAGCAATCAGGGAGCTTACTGATGTAAGGGTCTTGGACCTTAGGTCTGTATTCACTCTCCCTTATTTCACTAGGGGAAACATGAAACCTGTTCCAGCTGGGGGTTTTCTGGTTCCTAGGTGAGGTTGTGGTTTTGTTACCCTGACCTTGCAAAAGGGGCCCTTTTACTAGGGTGAACTCTTTGCCTTTTTCCCTTTCCCCTAAGGATAGGCTTCCTTACCACACAATGTGCACCCCAACCTTGAAGAGAAGCATCAGCTGTCAGCACTTGAGAGTGTGGAGGTGCTTGAAAAGGCACCCCTTGCAGTAGATTCGGAATATGAAGCCACCACTTCAGAGAATCTGCCAGTAGTTTGGACACCCTCACTTTGTCCGTCAGGCTTCCTGTGGCCTGCAGCCACTGAGTCCGTAGGCCACACTGAGCGGGCCTCATGTGCAGACGGGCATTTGGAGTTACATGGACCATGGATGCCATGTGGTCTAAGCCTTAGGAATCGTCTGGCGGAGACTAGAGAATTGCTGTGGAACTGTCTGGCCAGATCCAGTCTGTTGGCCCTGTCCATGGGTAAAAAGGCCTTCACTTGAAGGGTGTCTAGTCTTGCTCCTATGAACTCCATGTTTTGTGAGGGGCGCAAAGCAAACTTTGCAAAGTTTATGACAAATCCCAGATGCTGGAGAAGAGACACAGTACGGAGGGTGGCTTGATTGGTCTCCTGTGGAGACTGACCCCTGATGAGCCAGTCGTCCAGGTATGGAAAGACAAAGAGTCCTTGAACTCTGAGATAGGCCGCCACCACCGCCAGGCACTTGGTGAAAACCCTGGGGGCGGAGGTTAGGCCAAAAGGGAGTACCCGTACTGGTAATGGTTTCCTCCCACTACAAATCGGAGATATTGTCTGTGGTCTGGATGAATAAGGATGTGAGTATATGCATCCTTTAGATCTAAGGAGCATAGCCAATCTCCCTGCTGGAGGTAAGGCAGCAGGATTCCAAGGGTAAGCATCTTGAACTTTCCCCTCTCCAGGAACTTGTTGAGATTGCGCAAGTCTAGGATGGGCCTGAGGCCTCCTGTTCTTTTTGGTACCAGAAAGAACCTGGAATAGAAGCCTTGACCTCTCAGGTGGTGGGGCACCGGTTCCACCGCCTGCTCCTTTAAAAGACCTGCCAACTCCTGCAGGAGTAAGTCCCTGTGCAGAGGGAGTCTTGGAGGCTCCCCTGGAAAGTAGGAGGGAGGTACCTGGTGGAAGTGGAAGAGATAGCATCTCTGGACTATGCTTAGCACTCAGGTATCCCTTGTTACGGCTGACCACCTGTGGGCATACAGGGTCAGCCGGCCTCCTGTGCTGAGAGGCGCCAGCTGAGGAGGAGAGGCTATGCCACTGGAGTCAAAACCCCGCTCCCTGCTAAGCAGGAGCCGGAGCTGGTGGCTTGGGGGTTTTCTGCCTACGGGGCCCATGTCCCTGCCCCTTGGCCTGCTGACCCTGTTGGGGAGCTACAAAGGCCTGAAAATGAGAGTATGATTTGTAGGCAGATGACTTCCTTGGGTAAAAGGTCTTTTTTCCCGAGCCCTTCTTCTTCTCAGAAGGGCCAGACGTTTTCCTGGACAGCCTAGTCCGGGTGAGAGTCTCGGACTCGAGTTCTGCAGCCTTTTCAGCCATGGGCTTGCCAAAGAGGTTTTCACCCCGGCAGGAGACATCGACCAACTTGTCCTGTACCCATGGCTCGAGGTCCGATGACTGTAGCCAGGCCTGACGGCATGCACCAATGCCGGCTGCAGCTACTCGGGCCGAAGCCTCAAAGCCATCATAGGCTGCTCGAGAGATAAACTTCGAGCACTCCTCGATCCCCGATGACAGGGCCTTAAACCTCTGCAAAGGTTCCTCGGAGAGACCAGCAGAGAACCCGGCAATCTCCTTTGCCAGGTCTCGAAGGTACATACCCATGGTACAGCTCTGGACACGGCAAGCAAGCATAGAACCCTGGACGCACTTTCTACCGAGGGCATCCAGGTTCCGGGCCTCCTGGCTGGGAGGCACCGAGGAGTGCATCTTCTGACTCTTCAGACGACGCATGGCCGATTCCACAACCATGGAGTGGTGCGGTAGCTGTGCCTTTTGGAACCCGGGGCTCTTGTGGACTCAATAGATGGAATCGACCCGCTTGCTCAGAACCGGCGTCGAGGCCGGCGCCTCCCACATATGGAAGAGCAACCGTTCCAGCATCGGAGGAACCGGTACAGTAAAGGCCTCCTTGGGAGGAGAGTCATACTGCAGGGCCTCAAGCTCTTGGCTTGAGGCTCCTCCTCGGGATCTGCGGGGAAGGTCAAAGCCTTGGCCATGTCCCGCACGAAGTCTGAGAACCGGGTGTCCTCCGGGGGGGGGGGGGGGGGGGAACCATCTCCGAGGCTCGGACTCCAGGGAGTCTGAAGGGACACACCGGGTCCTAAATGTGTCCGGGGACTCCTCATCCTCTGTTTCCCAGCCCGACACCTCGGAGGAAGAATCGAGCGGCTCCGGTTGGGCAGGCTCCGATGCCATCCGCCCCGACACCGAGGGTACCGGCGTTGACGACCTCGGTCCCGAATGGGAGGCCGAGGGAGACCTTGGCCGAGGATAGACTCGAGGGCGCATGGAGTCGAGGATTGGCTCAGCCTCCGGGGTCGACTTGGACGTCGATGTCCCGGTGGTCGGGGCAGATGCACCGGTGAGACTGGCGATCAGTGCCCGCTGCTGCTCCATGAAGGCAGCCAAGCTGCTCTCCAAGGCCGTCAACCTGAGTCCGAGCTCAGGACACTCAGCAGCCCCTGACTTGAGTCCCGATGGCGTTGGGCCCAACGTCGGCTCCCCCGGAGGAGAGTCCACGAGGACTACAGTACTCATGTGACCCGGGGACTCCGTCTCTACACGAGGTTGTTTAGCAGGCCGCTCCGACTCCGAAGACACGGGACGGCGGTCGGGGCTATGCGAACTGGCCCTGGAGGGACCAAGTGCATCCACCGATGCCGCCCTCGCGGGTTTCTTCTTCCTGCGATGCTCCTATGAGGGAGACCCCCTCTCAGAGGAACCTTGGCGATGCTCGGGATCAGAGTCCCGAGATGTCGAGGCCTCTGACGAAGTCCGGGCCCGGCCGTACGCGGAGTCAGAGAAGATTCTTTCTTTTTGGTCCTGCCGGCTCCTCAATGCCTTCGAGGACATTTTCCCCACACAGGCCACAGATCATCGGGTCATGATCAGGCCCGAGGCAGCGGAGGCAGCAGTCATGTGTGTCGGTGAGAGACATAATTTTCTTACACCGATCACACTTTTTAAACCCGCTGGCAGCCATAAGGGGAAAAAGGGCCCCTGCGAGGTCAAACGACAGGGCTGCCAGTGAAAAATAGAAAAAAGGCATGTACGCTAGTTGCTAAGGACAAAAAACGAAAAAAGAAGTCCGGGCTCGATACCGGCGTACCGGGCCCAGGCGGGAAAGGGAAACCGACCTTGAACCGAAGAAAACACGGGTCCAAGCCAAAAAATCAACTTTTTCCTCAGGTGAAAATGAAACACGTCCGTCGGGCTCCGCGGAAAAAAGAAGACTGAGCAAGATGGCACCCTTGGGCGGGAAGGGGACCGCGCATGCGTGCTGCATTCCCAAAAGCTTTCTTAGAAAGCTGGGGAAATGCTCTGCATGGGGGCTCTGTCGGCGCCGACGTCACCCATATGTGAGGACTGACTTCCTGCTTGGTCCTGGAAAAAAAGAATGCAGGAACTAATCCTGGCTGATAGCATGGAGGATTGAAAGCATCGATGCCCAAAGGCATCGAGTGTCCTGGATTCCCGGCCTGGAGGATTAGAAGAATGTGTTTTAGCACTCTTGATTCTTCACATGGCCGATTCCACTACCATTGGTGTGGTAACTGAGTTTTTTGAAAACCAGGACAACTTGGTACTTGGTACATAGTGTTAAGGCGTCGGAAATGTGAAGATATCGTTAAAGGAGTTTCCCCACATTCTCAACAACAGATCATGTAAGATCTTGTGAATGGGAAGCATAGCTGCCTCCTTGGGAGCCATAGGGTATTGTAGAATTCTTAATTCTTCTGCCCTAGGTTCCTTTTCTGGAATCACAGTGATTGCAAGACCCTTTACTAAATCACATATGAAATCCTGGAAGGACATATCTTCTGGAGGAGACATCCTGCGTTGAGGAGAAGGAGTTGAATCCTCTAGTAGGCTCACTCTGGTACCGGTAGAAATCGTCAGAGTCATCGGAATCGGAAGACTCAAAGGCACTTTGTACTGGGTGCTCCCATAATGCATGGTATTGGTACCGCTCAAAGTCGGTACCGAAATATCTCGGTTCCTGATCCCCAAGATAGACTCAAGGTTCAGCATGGGGGGAAGCAGTCCTGTCGAAGCAGATACTGTCAGTACCGATACCTGTTGAACCGTCTGTAGCAGTCTTAGCGGTAAGAGGGACGCTAGACTGCGTTCAATAGCAAGGATTCTCTTGTCCATCGCTCCTGCTGATGCCTGGGTGTTGGTACCGGTGCAAGTGGCTACGACCCCAGAATATGGCACCAGTAGTTCTGCAGAGGTGGAAGCCTCTGGAAAATCCTGGAGCCCCGTTAATGCTTTGGAGTCCGAAGACTCCCGCAGGGGCTGTTTTGCCGGTGAACTATCCTCGAGGGCAACGTCAGTGGCATCTTGATACTCTGAAGGAGATTTACCCTTCAAGGACCAGCCAGTCTTAGAAGACTTAAGTTTAGTTACCCGAGATCCATGGGAGGAAGATGAAGCCCTGGAAGACGTCGATGCAAGCGACATCGTATCCATGGCAAAAAGGGTACGGAGTTTTGCAGCTTTATTCTGCAGGCCCCTTTTGGTCATCCTTGTGGAGGAGAGACACTCCGTTGGACAACGTTCAGGACCTAAACATTTTAGACACCAATCATGGGTGTCGGTGACGGAAATTGTACCGCCACACTTTGAGCATTTTTTGAAACCACTAGCTGGTTTTTCCATGCTTGAAGAAAAGTGGGCCTAATGCCCAAAATGGCGCCTAGCACCAGAAACAGGGGAAAGACCCCTGAAGAAAATACAAGTTTTTTTTTTTTAAAAGAACAACAACCGGTGGTACCGGTAGGCGTCGAATGAAGATAGACGTGACCACAAAAAACAAAGAATAAAAGGAAATTTTTCTGCGGTAACGGTACACGTCCTGTCAGCTCCACGGAAAACGAAGAAGTAGGCAGGAAGGCAGCACGCATGCCCTGTGGGATGCTCCCAAAAGCGTTCCTATTGGATGCTGTGGAGCATTCCAGCGGGGGCTGTCGGTACCGACGATACCCATATGTGAAGACTACATTCCTACTTGTTCCTGGAGATTATACTTTATATATTTGTATACCTTTTTTTTTTTTTTGGATCCATTTTGGTTGGTCAGGCATCCTTTTCATTTTATGTCTATGGAAGGGGTGACCAACTTCGGTCCTGGTGCACCACAATCCAGCCTGGTTTTCATGATGTCCTTAATGAATATTCATGAGATATATTTGCATCCACTGCCTTCCATTCTATGTATATATATCCATGAATATTCATTAGGGATATCATGAAAACCAGGCTGGATTCTGGTGCACCAGGACTGGAACTGGCTACCCCTGGTCTATTGTCTATAATCCTATCTTATTTCCTCTATGGGCCTTTTGATATATTGCTCCTAGTGATAAGCATTGGTTGGTGATGCCTAGCCTTACACCCAACACAGATTGCCTATTTTTATGTTTTTGTCAAATGCAGATGCTTGATGTGTTTTTACACATTAATTGATTTTTGTATGAAGAGGGTGTTCTACCACACTAGTATTCAACATCTCCAAGTCTATTTTTAGTATGTTTATTATATATTTTTTGATATGTTTTTATACATGCCATAGCATGGTTTTATATAATATTTTATGAACTTCATGTACCTTTTCATATTTTTGCTCATTTACATATGCATTCATAAATGTGGTTTTATAGTTTTGGTTATTTTCATTACAACGTGACGTATTTTGTAGACCCCTGACCTAGGTTATTAAGCAACATCATCATGTCAGGTCATCAAAGTTCACTACTCTTTTTCAGGTCAGGCTTATTTCCGATGTCTCTCTCTTTCCCTGTTGAACTTGAGGCGTGGCTTCTCTTCTCATGCTGACAACGTGCACCATCCCAATGAAGCCACTAGGAAGAACATTTTCACAAATAAATACCCCTGACACTAGCACTTTTAGACTTTTTGCAAATCACTGACAAAGAAAATACTTTTAAGGATATTTAATTCAGATTTAGTATCCTCACTCACTAAACAATTTTGAATAAGAGTAGTTACTCACCTGTAACAGGTGTTCTCCAGGAGCAGCAGGACTCAGTCCTCACTTATGGGTGACATCGGCGCCGATGGAGCCCCCATGCGGAGCATTTCCCCAGCTTTCTATGAAAGCCTTTGGGAATACTACACGCATGCGCGGTCCCCTTCCCGCCTAAAGGTGCCATCTTGCTCAGTCAAATAACATACCTAAAAAACAGCACACAAAAATGTAAAAATGAACTATGTACAACTGCAACTCCCAGGGGAGAAGAGAGGGTTGTGAGGACTGATTCCTGCTGCTCCTGGAGAACACCTGTTACAGGTGAGTAACTACTCTTTCTCCAGGACCAAGCAGGAAGTCAGTCCTCACTTATGGGACTCCCCAGCTTCAGGCTACCAGGGACCCAGAGCTGAAAAATGAGCTCCCTCTAGCCTCAGCATCAGAGAAAGGATTTCACTGAAAACATACCTCCACCGGTAGCCCAACCAGAGGGCTGGAGGGTAGAAGTTGTCTAAACCTCAAAGAGATTCCGGAGCACTGCCTGACCGAAAGCACTGTCCCTGCGGGACTCCCTCTCCAGGCAGTAATGGGCCGCAAAGGTCTGGCTCGAGGACCAAGTTGCGGCCCTACAGATGTCTGCCAATGGTACAGAGCGGAGATGAGCTACTGAGGCAGCCATTGCCCTGACATGGTGGGCCGTGACCCGACCCTGCAAAGGAAGGTCAGCTGCCCTGTAAGCCCAGGTGATACAGTCAGCCACCCAGATGGACAAGGTATGCTTGGATACCGGTATCCCCAAGCTATTGGGGGTCAAAAGATACGAAGCGCTGAGTAGCCCTTCTATGACCCTGCATACGCTCAAGGTAGAAGGACAAGGCCCTCCTACAGTCCAGGGTATGCAGGACTGTCTCAGCCCGGCTTGCATGGGGCCTAGGGAAGAATGTTTGAAGAACCACCTCCTGGTTGAGATGGAAAGAGGAGACAACCTTGGGGAGCAACTTAGGATGAGTCCTAAGGACTACCCTGTTCCTATAGAAGCGAGTGTATGGCCTGTCACAGACCAGGGCTTGAAGTTCATTCACTCGCCTGGCCGAGGTCAAGGCCACTAGGAATAGAGTCTTCCAGGATAGGAAGCGTAAAGGACATGTAGCCATGGGCTCAAAAGGTGGGCGAGTAAGTTGCTGCAAGACCACATTCAACTCCCACTCAGGGGCCGGTGGACGGAGAGGAGCCTTGAGCAATAGTAAGCCTCTGAGAAATCTGGACACCAAGGAGTGAACTGACAAAGAGTGTCCCTCCACCAGAGAGTGATGAGCTGCTAGAGCAGAGAGGTGGATCCGAACAGAATTGGACTTAAGGCCCTGATTTGACAAGTGCAGTAGGTACTGGAGCACTAGTGGCACAGAGCAGGTGAAAGGATCTTCCTTGCGTTGCTGACACCACAAGGAGAACCTTCTCCACTTTAGGGCATATGTTTTCCTGGTGGATTGCTTTCTACAGGCTAAGACCACCTCTTCCACCTCCTGAGGTAGACCCCAGGGAGCCAAGACTACCCTTGCAGCCTCCATGCCATCAGATGGAGAGATTTGAGATTGGGATGCAGAAGGGAACCCTGATCCTGAGAGAGAAGGTCAGGTTGGAATCCCAGAGGCATGGGTGTCTCCACTGCCAGTTGAAGTAGCAGGGGGAACCAGGGCTGCCTCGCCCACCTGGGAGCAACAAGAAGTACTGAGGCCTTGTCCCTGAGAATCTTGAACAAGGTTCGGGCCACCAGAGGCATGGGAGGAAACACATAGAGCAGGCCCTGGGACCAAGAAATCAGGAAGGCATCCGCCACCACCCTCAGGGGATGCGGTTGCCTGGAACAAAACCTGGGCAGTTGGTGATCCATGGGACTGGCAAAGAGATCCATGGATGGAAGTCCCCATTTTAGGAAAATCTGTTGAACCACTAAAGGGTGCAGCTTCCACACGTGGGGCTGCAATATCCTGCTTAAGCGGTCTGCCAGAAAGTTCTCCTGGCCAGGAAGATACACAGCCCTCAGCAACATCTGGTGCCTGAGGGCAAAAGAGCAAAGGGCCTGTGCTTCCAGGCACAGGGGCCTGGACCCAGTGCCGCCCTGTTTGTTCACATAGAGCATGGCTACTTGGTTGTCTGTCTGAACTAGAACAGACTGGTGGGCCAAGGAGTGAGAAAAAGCCTTGAGGGCTAAGCAAATAGCCCGCAGTTCCAGTAGGTTGATCTGTTGCGTGGCTTCCCATGGGGACCAGAGGCCTTGGGTGCAGCTCCTTTGACAGTGTGCAACCCCAGCCCTGCAAGGAGGCATCGGTTGTCAACACCACTGTGGGGGCAGCTACCTGAAAAGGCACCCCCCCTGCAGCAAGTTGGGGGGGGGGGTGTAGCCACCACTGAAGAGAATCCAGGAAAGGTTTGGATACCCTTACCTTGTCTGCTAGGCTCCCTGTGGCCTGCTTCCACTGAGTTCTGAGGCACCACTGAGCAGGCCTCATGTGGAGGTGGGCATTGGGGGTCACATGCACAGTCGATGCTATGTGTCCCAGGAGCTGCAGACAGAGCCTGGCAGGAACCCTCGGCAGACTGAGAAACCGGGATGCCAACTCCATGAGCCTTTGAGCTCTGTCCTCTGGCAAGTACGCCCTTGCCTGCAGAGAGTCCAGCTGTGCTCCTATGAACTCGAGGTTCTGGGAGGGGAGCAAAGTGGACTTTGTGAATTTTATGACAAAACCTAGGTCTTGAAGGAGTGTGACAGTCCTGAAGGTGGCCCTGCCTGGCCTCCTGGTAGGTTTGGCCCCGGATGAGCCAGTCATCCAGATAGGGGAAGACAAATATCCCTTGAGTCCTCAAGTAGGCTGCCACCACAGTTAGGCACTTTGTAAAGACCCGTGGGGCGGACGTTAGGCCAAAAGGCAGTACCCTGTACTGGTAATGGTTTCCTCCAACCACGAACCTGAGGTACTTTCTGTGGTCTGGATGAATAAGGATGTGAGTGTACGCATCCTTTAGATCTAAGGAGCATAGCCAATCTTCCTGCTGGAGGTAGGGCAGAAGTGTTCCAAGAGTAAGTATCTTGAACTTCTCTTTCTCCAAGAACTTGTTGAGGTTTCTGAGGTCTAGGATAGGTCTTAGGCCTCCTGTTCTCTTTGGCACCAGAAAATACCTGGAGTAGAACCCGTGCCCTTGTAGGCGAGGAGGTACCAGCTTCACCACCTTGTCCAGAAGCAGACCCTGAAGTTCTTGGAGGAGGAGGGTGGTGTGCAGGAGAGGCCGCAGAGGTTCTCCTGGAAAGTAGACAGGAGGTAGCTGTTGGAAATGAAGCATATAGCCTTGGTGAATGATGCTTAAGACCCAAGGGCTAAGTGACCTCCTGTGCAGGGATGGAACACAGCAGGGACTGAGAGGCTATGCCTTGGGAGTCAAAAACCCCCTCCCTGCTGGGTAGGAGCAGGAGCCGGAGGCTTGGGGGTCTTCTGCCTACGGGGCCCATGTCCCTGCCCCTTGGCCTGCTGCTCCTGAGGCACTGTTCCCTCTAAGCTGTGTGCGTGTGCACGCGCACAAACACCTCGCCGAGCGATCGCACATACTTTACAGCAGAGCGCACAAAAATTACGGCTCTGATTCTGATAGAAAACAACACAGACGTCTTAAAATTTAAAAGTTGTGATTGTAATTACTAGAAATTTTCCGCTTCATTTAGTAATCATCTATTTTCATTTAAAAATGTGTTGTACATACTGTATTCTGACGTGTAGTCAAATTTTAAAGTATATAACTCCGAGTGTCGTTATGTGGAGCACAAAAATTTAACCTTCCTTCAAAAGCTGCACAGCTGATATTTTATGCGCACACAGCTTACAGAAAATTAGAGGGAACATTGCCCTGAGGGGGAGCTGGGGAGGCCTGGTATTAAGGGAAAGGTTTGTAGGCAGACACCTTTCTCGGGTAGAAGGACTTTTTACCCGAGCCCTTCTTTCTGTGAGAAGGGGCAGAGGTCTTTTTGGACAGCCTAGTCCTGGTCAGGTGCTCGGTCTCGAGCTCAGCGGCCTTCTCGGCCATGGGTTTGCCAAAAAGGTTCTCACCTCGGCAAGGGACATCAACCAACTTGTCCTGTACCCAAGGCTCGAGGTCCGATGACTGCAGCCATGCCTGGCGTCGGGCTGCTATGCCGGCGGCCGCCACATGAGCCGTAGCCTCGAAGCCATTGTAGGCCGCTCGGGACATGAATTTGGAACAGTCCCAGATTCCTGAAGACAAAGACTGGAACCTCTGCAAAGGTTCCCCGGAGGGACCAGCAGAGAACCCGGCAAGCTCCTTTACCAGGTCTCGGAGAAACATGCCCATGTACAGCTAGTATGACTGGACACGGCAAGCAAGCATCGAGACCTGGAAGCACTTTCTGCCGAACGCATCCAGGTTCCGGGCCTCCCTACCGGGGGGCACCGTGGAGTGCATCTTCTGGCTCTTCAGTCGATGCATGGCCGATTCCACCACAATGGAATGGTGTGGCAGCTGTGCCTTTTGGAAGCCAGGGCTCTTGCGGAGTCGATAAATGGAATCGACTCGCTTGCTCAAGACCGGCGCCGAGGCCAGTGTCTCCCACATCCGGAAGAGGAGCCGTTCCAGCATCGGAGGAACCGGCACAGTAAAGGCCTCCTTTGGAGGAGAGTCATACTGGAGGGCCTCGAGCTCCTCGGCTCGAGGCTCCTCCTTGGGGTCGGCGGGAATCGCCAAGGCCTTGGGCGTGTCCCGCACGAACTCCGAGAACCGTGTGTCCTCCGGAGGGGACCTACTCAGAGGCTCGGACTGCGGTGAGTGCGACGGGACGCACCGAGTCCGGAAGGTATTGGGGGACTCCTCATCCTCCGTCTCCCAGGCTGACTCATCGGAAGAGGAGTCGAGGGGCTCCGACCGCGCGGGTCGAGGTGGCACCTGCCTCGACGCCGAAGGCACCGGTGTCAACACCCTCGGTTCCGAGCAGGAGGTCGAGGGAGACCTTGACCGAGGACAACTTCGAGCCTTCATGGTCTCGATTATCGTCTTGGTCTCCAGGGTGTTCTTCGACGTTGATGTCCCGGTGGTCAGGGCCGATGCACCAGCGAGGCTGGCCATCAGCACCCGCTGCTGCTCCATGAAGGCAGACAATCTACACTCCAAGGCTGTCAGCCTGAGTCCAAGCTCAGGAGACTCAGCAGCCAACGACTCGGGCCCCGGCGGTGGCGCCGGGCCCGACATCGGCTCCCTCGGAGGAGAGTCCACGAGGACTACAGGACTTACGTGTCTGACGGTCACCGGCTCTACACGAGGTACTTTGGATGGCTTCTCCTGCTCCAAAGGCACGGTACAGCGGTCAAGGGGCTTAGACCTGGCCCTCGAGGAACCAGGGACCTCTTCCGACGCCACCCTCGCGAGCCGTTTCTTCCTCTTGCGTTCTCGGTTGGGGGACCCCCTGTCCGAGGAACCCCGGCGATGCTCGGGTTCAGACTCCCGAGACGTCGAGGCCTCAGACGAGGTCCGAGCCCGGCCGGAGGCAGAATCCGAAAAAATCCTTTCCTTCTGGTGCTGACGGCTTCGAAGTGCCTTGGTGGACATTTTACCACATGGCCACAGATCATGGGATCATGATCTGGGCCGAGGCACCGAAGGCAGCAGTCGTGTGTGTTGGTGAGAGACATTAGTTTCTTGCACCGATCACACTTCTTGAAACCACTGGAAGCCATCGAGGAAAAAAGGGCCCCCGCGAGGTCAAAAGACCGGCCTTCCAGGGAAAAACAGAAAAAAGGGCGCGAACGCCAGCCACAAAGGGCAAAAACCGAAAAATAGAGAACAGGCTCGATATCGGTGTACCGCACCCGGCGGGAAGGGGAACCGGCGTCGAACTCAGAGAAAAAAGCGAAGAAATCTTCAAAAAATGCCAACTTTTCCTGGGTGACTAGGACGAACGTCCGAAGGGCTCCACTGAAAAAGAGAGACCGAGCAAGATGGCACCTTTAGGCGGGAAGGGGACCGCGCATGCGTGTAGTATTCCCAAAGGCTTTCATAGAAAGCTGGGGAAATGCTCCGCACGGGGGCTCCATCGGCGCCGATGTCACCCATAAGTAAGGACTGACTTCCTGCTTGGTCCTGGAGAAACTAATATTAAGATGCAGGTATCAATCCAGCAGCAGAATGGGGGGAGGGGGGTGTTTCCTGTCTATGATTATCTACAAGCTGGTAAAAGGTTGTGTATTCAATTCAAAGAACATGTGGCTCTCACAGAATGAGATGTTATTTTCATCCAAGCTTCCAATTTCCCAACAAATACTATCCGATCTTGCTCATCCACTATATCAAAGGCTGTATCTATTATCAGCACTCCCTTAAGTGCAGATAAGAAACTGACCACCCAACAGTTTACAATTTGCACTGTTTAGAGCCACTTTTAGAAGTGGTCACCTAGGTAGGAAAGACACAGACGTTGCAGCAACTTTGTAAAAGCAACATATGCATCTATGTGCCTTTATAAATAAATAAAAAAAGATTTCCAGGCTGCTCCTAGGCAGAAGTAACTTTGTAAATGTATATGCCAATAAGAAATCAGTGCCATATGAATTTTATAGTATCAACATAAGTAAAAACCCCACCCCAACTCCACCAATTCTCTGCCTGCAGGAACCTCTATTAAACTAAAGGTCATTAGATTGGCACATATCGACAGTAGTGGCAAAAATATTAAGGCAGATTCCAAAATATCAGAATTTTATTAGAAAAGTACATGTTATTGTCACTTTCATGGTCAAAAGCTTTAAGAACCAAAGATATATATGTCATTTTCAAAGTCTTATTCAGGAAACAATATCTGTGTCAATATTTGATAGGGTGTCCATGATTTTTCAGCACAGCCTGGATTCTTGTAGGCATACTGTTAAGTAGTGTTTTACAGTATGCTAGAGTGATTTCGTTGACCCATACAGGCTTGAGTATGTCCTTTAAATCAGCTTCTGAAGTTGGATGGTGTGCTGCCACTTTTTCTTCATACGATTCCAACAGTTTTCAATTACATTGAGATCCGGAGAGTTTGATGGCCAACTTGGTAGCAGTTCGATCTGGTTGTCCACGAACCATTTTTTTTTAAATGTTTTTGCAGTGTGGCACGGTACCGAGTCCTGCTGAAATATAGTTGTGCCAGAAACATTCATGTGTATTTTAACTTTACTATTCAGCACAGATATATATTTTGCAGCATTTACTCTTTCACCTTTCTCAAAAATGTGCAGGCCACATTGTCCATTCGCCGAGATAAACACCCACCATCGGTCATGGTATGGGGTGGTAACAGTCTTGATCGTGTACTTCAGATTTAGTCTCTTGCCTGCTGGTCGACGGACATAGATGTAACCACTCCCACGTACTTGTTGAAATGTACTTTCATCTGTGAACATTACCCTCTCCCACCATTCAGCAGATTTGTCCTTCATCTTGCTACAAAACTGTATGCGGGCAGCAATTTGTTTCCTGGTCATCATAGGCTTCTTGGCAGGTCTTCTGGCCACGAGCTTGAATTCATCCACAAGCCGTCGTCGGACAGATCTGGCACTTATCTTTATTCCAAAATCATTAGCTAACTGAGCCACACCTTGAGATGAAGCACGTGGACTAGATGTAATAATGCTTTTGAGGAATCAGTCAGCTCGTCCAGTAGTTATCTGTCTGTGCCCACATTTCAAACAACATGTACAGCCACCTGATTTCAGAACTGCACACCTTGATATATGCAAATGTTTTGCAATAGCACATTGAGAATATCCTTCAGCATGAAGTGTGACAACTTGTCCCTTTACAAAGTCATTAATATTGCACTTTCTACCCATCTTGATTGTATATTTTACATGTAACTTTCAATCTTTTCCTAGTTGTAAAAATTCAAAACTTCATCCAAGAAACCTACTACAGAATGTAAGTAAACTAAAATGGACGCCAGACGAATGGTGTGACTAATCGCCATGCTGATTAAATAAGTAAGCACGTGTGACATCTCCACAGTACATTATTTAACAATAAATTGTAGAAAAAGATATCTGCCTTAATCTTTTGGCCACTAGTGTATAATGTTATAAATGGTGGTCCAAAAAAAGATATTTTCTGGTCAAATTTCTATTTACCAGAGCAAATCTAAAAGATCAAAAATCAAATTAATGCTAATGAAACAGATGGAGTCACCAGAACTGGATAACAGTTCTTAAGCAGAGAATGCATAAAGGCTAAAGGGATTTGGTTTAAAAAAATGTGGCTATGTAATTAACAACCTTCCAAACTCCTTTTCCATTCTTCAGCCTGCTCAACATGTCCTTAACAAGGAAAAGGCAGGGAGCTGAACCAATTTCCCTCCTCCTATGGCACTCAAAAAGAGCATCTGTTTTAAGGGTGACCCTAGTGGAGCCTCTCACATCACACTCAAGTGAGAAATCCACTCTGTTGCTTATGAGTGAAATCAATCTTTCCTTTCAATTCTTTCTTGCATTCTCCCAGATTTACAGAGAGCTGAAAAATTTTCATCCACCATCTGCTGGAGACAGAATTACTGAAGGCTTCAAGAGGTTCTGGCGGATAGGGCATGAAGATGTTATAACGAAGCCTCTGGATGTGTCTCCACATCCTCTGGTAGTGGGATACAACCCACTTGCCTGAACTGGTCTAGCAAGACTATATGGAATCTATGTTGATATGGATGAAGCAGAAGTGCATTTAAGTAAATTTAGCCCTAATAGAGATAGTCTTAGATTTTTATAAATAGTGCATAATATATATATAAAAATCTCTCTTCAAAAATATTCATTGTTTGAAAAAAGTTGAAGCACAAAAGGATGAAAAACTTGAACAGCAGAAAAGAAGCTGAAATATAAAGTGATTTATAAAATTAACCATATGTTTATGTTCTGTCTGAAAGCATGGAGCCTGCATGAAAACAAAAATTACAGAAAACTTTATGTACAAAAGAATCCTTTTATTTCACAAAAATGGGTTTATTAGGGGAAACTAGCATATACATAAGCTCTATTGAAGTGGCGAAACATAGAGAAGAAAGGAAAAACAAAAAAAAGTCATATGTTTTATTTATACAAACACAATTGTCCTACAAATTTTAAGGAACTAATTTATGACCATCTGTAGTACAGTAAAAATACCTTGTCAGGGTTTTTCTTTTCAAAAACTTGAGTCAATTATATTAAAAATAACCTGAGGTGAAATAACCAGACCACAATCTGAACAACAAATTTTATATGGAGTCAAAAACCCTGACGGTAAAAGTTAGTAGAAAAGCATTTTTCAAGGAATGGGGAAGACACTATGATAGGCACTGCGGGTTCTTGAAGACCTTGGGCAGGATAAAAGATATCTGTGATGAGTGGGGTCAGAAAAGGATGCTACTAAAAGCTAGGAGCAGTACAGCTGTTTAATAAATGTAGCACAGTTAATTTAGCATATGCTAACATACAGCTGAAAATGCTCTTATTCTATTAGAAAACTCAGAAATATCCAAGATTTCTGTTTCTCTCCTTTCATGTAAAAAGAGAGTAACAGACTACTTTGCCAAAAGAACGGTTCAAATCGACTTCATTTCTACAACAAAATTCCAAAGGAAACTATCATGAAAACCAATGTAATAGGCAATTCAGAAAATGCAAATCAATGGGAATGTTAGATTATTTGAAAAGGAAGGAAGAAAAGCTCAAAGGGGAGGGAATAGATGAAAGTTCTCACTTTCTCAATTACAACCCCCCTCCCCCCCCAAAAAAAACAAACAAGTACCACATTTACTGAGTTTCCTACCCAAGTTTTCTGGAAGAGGTAGTTCTCGACTTAACACACACATATCTGGTCACCCCATATCTGAGAATCTATCACGTCGTCTATCTAACAGACAAAAAAATAAAAGCATATGCTCCAAAATGTGTTTTGTTTTGCTCTCACTGTTTTAATTCCTCAGTTGCCCTCCGTCTTACATTCTCTTCTTGCTTTAGCGAATTAAAAAAAATAGAAAATCAGTCTCCAATAAAGAAGAATAAATCAGACTAACCATTACAGCAGAGATTTCCAAACTGATTCACAAGGTAAGTCAATGGGAACTTGATCAGTATAGTCAGATTGCATGTTTTCATTTTTAATGTTTTAACTACAAACAAATTAGCTTTATGGTTTTTGTACTGGCTGCTGAATGTTAGTTACAGTATTTTCAGCTATTAGAAAGAAGTGATTACTTCCATTATATCTTTACTCTTAAATGTGCTCTAAAACAAAAAGAATTGATCGCTACTCTGAACAAGATACATACAGCAGATGAGAGAAACATCTTCATGTCTACTAACTAACTGGCTTATTACACTAGGAGAAGAGGAAGTGTGGTGGGAAGAGGGGCTGAGACTAGCCTCATCCTGAAAATTCAGCAGATAAGCAATCCAAATGATTGTTTTCTCTGATGATCCTTCAATTGATAAAACCGTGGTGGCGGTACTGGCAGCAACAGAAGCTTTGAGGTTACCTTGCTAGAACAATCTACTCTTACCAGGAATCACCTACTACTTTTCAAGAATGTACAAGCAGGCAAGAAAAAGGAATATACAACATGTGCCTTCCACTGTTTTCCCACATGGTATCTCAGAGAACTCCAATGGTGCAAACAAAAGACAGGGAAGGGACAATTACATTTCCTGCAGTCAGAATCACACCCCAGCACCCACTTCTCTTTGGTAATTGCTCCCATTATATACATAAATCACATGCAGGATAAAGAAAACCTCTCTCTCTACAGAAAGAGCACCAAGATAATGCAAATTGATAAGCTGCCTAAATATGCATACCAACAAGGGACACCATTAATTTTGAAAAATATTTCTGAGAATAAAAAATTCTCTCAGTTTGAAAGTTCATTTGGGTAGGAGTCTAATGACAGTCATTAAATGGAAAAAAAAAAGAACCGTAATGACTTACAACTAGCATCTATCAATTATTATTTTTTTACTGTGTTAAGAGAATTTCTGCAACAAAGGAAGTTGGGAGAAAGCTTCACTCTGTTCTGGCTTGCACACCAACTCTATGAACACAGACTTATCAGAGATAAGCCATTTAAACAGGAGCACTGAACAGTCTATGTGGATTGATGAGGCCAGGAACCATCTCCCCCCCCCCCCCCCACCGCCGCCCTTGAACTCAGGTTTTCAGATTTTCACAGTATGTATGAGATTTACTTGTATACAATGGAGGCAGTGCAAGAAATATATCACATGCATATTCCCTATGGAAATACTGAACTCCTGAATGGGTTGCAGCTCAAGGGCTAAATTTCGAGACACTTGGGTAAGGAGTACAAAAACAAAATGCCCTTTTAGGAAATGGACAGAAAGAAACTGGGGAATATAAGTTGGGCTCTCTCCAGATTTGAGTTAAGGAGGTGTAGAGGCTGCTGGTGCCGAGGGAGGTGGCGTTGATCCATCAGATGGTGGCTGAGATGAAGCTTGAGGCAGCTGCTGTTGCTGTGCAGGAGCATCTGGAAATAAGAAGATTACGAAGCAGTGAGTCGAGTAGCGACTTTAAGATAGCAATGATAAAAAAAAACATTTTTCATTTTTCAAATGTCATTTCTGCAGACAGTTGTCCTATTTCCTTTCATTCTAGTTAATTTTATAATCTTTCAATTAAATTTCTATCATTTAGACAAAAACGATGCCAAAACTTTCTAATACTGCAGCATGACAAGATTTTTCCATCCTTGACTTCTTATTCTCACGTGGTCTCAAGACTCAGAATGTCTATTTCCTAGTAGTGTATGGTGTAGTGCCCAGGGTCAAATATATAAAGTATTTTCCTTAGACAACAGGAGAATAATCCTAGCCTCCAGTATGTAAATTTATGGTTATGTACATAAAAATTTTAATTATAAAACATTTTGACGAATTTGTTGATAATACAGAATAAAACAAAACCAGATCAAACACTGGGTTAACAGAAGTAGGCTGGACTAGTGTAGAGGCAATACATATGGAATTCTCTTCAGTGTTACAGATCTGACTTATGGTCAATTCTATATTATCGCTGTGGACAAGCAGGAAAAAAAGTCCTCACATATGAGTGATGTCATCCAACAGAGCTGTTCACAGGAGTTTTCTCAGCTCCTTCTAGAAGTTTTTGGCAGCTTAATCGCGCATGCACCTCCCTACCCCATCAGAGCCCCACAATTGTGTTCTCAGTCACTGTATGAATGCATCATCCTGTGGTGTTTCCACTGCTGTACTTTTAGTGAAGAGTTTTTGAATGCTTTTAAGTTTCCTTTATTTTCTGCAGCACCTCAGCCCCCTTAGGCACCTGGTGTTCCAAATGAGTTATTTTTATAAAGATCAAGCTGTTTGATTTCACTGCATCTATTTTTCTGGACATGTCCTAAAAACTTGCCAGTGGGTTTAAGAAATGGAATCTAACCACCTCAGCATCAACCTCAAAAAAACTGAGGCAATGTTTGTAATGAGGTCATCTATGACTGAAAACACTTACCCTGAAACAATCACAATCAACAAAACCTCCATACCTGTTAAAAAACAAGTAAAATACTTAGGAGTAATAATAGACCACACTCTCACCATGATACCACACATAAAACAAACAGTAAAAACTATTTTCTACAAACTCAAAACTATTCAACACCTAAGACCACTCCTCGAAACACAAGACTTTAGATCTGTAGTAAGTACCCTGATCACCCCTCATTTCGACTATTGCAATAGTCTCCTTATAGGCCTTCCTCAAAAAAACACATACCTCCTACAAAGAGCTCAAAACATCTGTGCTAAAGTAATTGCTAAAGCTCGCTTAACAGATCACGTAACCCCAATACTGCTAGAACTCCACTGGCTCCCTATAAACAGTCGAATTAAATACAAAATTATCCTAACAACCTATAAACTCATAAACGACATAACCCCCTCACACCTATCCACATTACTGCACTCTCCAACATCGACAAGGGCCCACAGACAAAACACAGCCCACTCCCTTATCATACCAAAAGCCATCCGGAAGACTAAGAAAACCACTAGCTCCAGAGCATTCTCATTCACTGCTCCTACACTCTGGAACAACCTCCCTATTGAACTTCGCACCATAAAAGACCTCATCCAATTCAGAAAAGAATTAAAGACTTACCTGTTCACTGAACATTTTGAAATCCCCTACTCCCCCAAAGCCAGCCCCACTACAAACGTGGAAACAATTACACAAACTCCCTTAATCCCAACACCATAACCGCATGCCTGCCCACCCTCACACACGCCCCAATGAAGACATAAAAGGAACTAAATTCCAGCACCTACACAAATACCCGCACTACACACCACACACTGTAAATATACATTTGTAAAAAAGTTTGATGTTTTGTTCTACTTTAATACCCACTAAGTTAAATTTTATTGTTCAATGTAAATAGTTAGTTTCTATTGTTCTATGTAAAGAATGTATACAAATGTGTACAAGACTGTTAACCTGTTATATGTAAACCGCCCTTGATCTTTGGAAGGGGCGGTATAAAAGAAATAGTTAAATAAATAAAAAATAAAAAAATAAATAAATAAATGTGTCAGGTGCTCAAGGACCATACGCATAACGGACACAGAAAAGGTGCCTCCGGTGCTTGGGACCAGAACATAAGCCCTCTTCTTGTAATTTGTTTCTCCAGATGACGAGGGGTAAGGGTTGAGAGAAACAGCACAAAGAAGTGCCAAAATTGACATTGGCTGCATCAGTTTCTATGGTTTCCCAGGCTGCAAATGCAGGAGGTACATCGTATCAATGAGTTCTTAAACCCACTTTAAACAGAGCACCCTTAAATCTTAACATCATCCACTGATGTTCCCCCCGAGGACAAGTAAGGATTCAATGTCTTCATTTGCATCAAAGAATAAGGATGTTGAACACTGGGTGGAGACCCAGGTGTGTCGACACTGGAGCTCTACAAGGTGTGATGCAGAGAGCATCGAGGGTTCGCAGGAGTGATCCTCCAAGCTGCTCCAAAGAGAGGAAGGCTCACCCTCAATACATTCGAAGGGGCAGCAACAGCCTACTCATAACTGAGACCAGTCAACCAACACCCCTCAACAGATTCCAGGAACAAACAAATTTTATTTGGCTCCTGTGCCTTTGGAGATGGCAAGCTTGTAGAAAAATCTTCTGAAGACTGCTGAATCATCACGCTGCTCTTCGACATGCAACACCTCCATAACCAGGAACCATGGTGCAACCTAGAATTAAGCCTATACTCAACAGACACAGTCTGCATTAGAGGCATTGATGGGCCTCAACAGATTCCTGATTGGCAAATATCACTCTCTAGCACATTGGGGACCAATACACCCTTAGCCATATTCCTTACAAAAGTGTGGAAAGTCATATCATCAGGAGGGGATCACCAACAACTAGTATACAAACTCAAGCTAAATCTGAAAAAGAGTAAGCCCACTCATGAATGTAGCAAAATATGACCTTGAGAATATACCACCAGAATTTAAAGACTACCTGCCAAATCAATTTGCTGCTTCGGATACAAAGGACAGAGCACCAGAAGAATTATAGGATGACATCAAGAAAGTTGTTCTTGAAGAAAAAGAAGTCTCTACAAAAAGTTAAAAAGAAATAAAGGCCAAAAAGGATGACCGAAGAAACTCAGAAAATTGCCCTGAAACGCAGAAAGCTAAAGCCAGAAGAGAAAGAGTGGCAATCACAGAACTCAGATTTCCAACGTGCAGCAACACAAGACAAGGAGAAGTACTACAATGATGCATGCAAGGAAATAGAATCCGAAATGATTAGAGGAAGAACAAGATTGGCTTTCCTAAAGCTACGAGAGTTAAAGAGAATATTCCAGCCTCAAACTGGAATGCTACAAAAGATGCTCAAGAATCCATGTTGAATGATGCTAAGCAGATCAAGAAAAGGTGGAAATATAGAGTCATTGTACCATAAAGGTCAGGTGGACCAACAGCTGTTTCAACCTGTACCTTATGATCAGGAACCATTGGTGTTGAAAGTATTTGTCGAAGCGGCATTGAAAGAATTTTTAAAGAATAAAGCGGCGGGTATTGATGGCATTCCCATTGAAGGATTACAGCAATCAGATGCCGCTGTTGCCATACTCTGCCAGGAAATGTGAAGATAACACCATGGACAACTGACTGGAAAAGATCTGTTTATATCAATTTTGAAAAAAGGTGATCCGACTGACTGTGGAAATTATCACACAATTGCTCTGATACCACAATCCAGCAAGATTCTACTAAAGATCATTCAGCAGAGATTAGAAATCTATAACTGGAATGAGAACTGCCTGACGTGCAAGCAGGGTTCAGGAAATGGCAAGGAACGAGAATCATCAGAGATGTGAGATGGATCCTTGAAAAGACAAGAATACTAAAATGATATCTATACATGTTTATTAACTACAACAAGGCTTTTGCTGTGTAAACCATAGAAACTCTGGGCCACATTAAGAAGCATGGGTATATCAGAACATTGGATAGTTTCTCCTGTACAACCTTTACACTGATCAAGAAGCAACAGTTTGAAAGGATAAACAGAATGGTTTAAAATCAGCAAAGGTATACGACAAGGCTCCATACTTTCTCCCTACCTGTTTAATTTATATGCAGAACAAATCTTCAGAGACGCAGGACTGTATGAAGACAACCGAGGTGTGACAATGAGTGGAAGACTCATTAACATCCTTCGCTATGCTGACACCACAATACTGGCTGAAAGTGAAGATGATTTGAAACATTTGCTTCTCAAGATCAAGGAACAGTCTTAAAATGGTCCTGCACCTTAACGTAAAGACAACAAAGATCCTGGATAACTGGCAAACTCAATAAGTTCATTGCTGATTGAGAAGAAATTGATACAGTGGAAAACTTTAACCTGCTTGGATCAAAAATCAAAGAAACAAGCAGCAGTTAAGAAATCCGACAATGCATTGCTCTTGGCAGAATGGCTATGAAGGACCTAGACAAGATTCTCAACAGCAGAGATGTTTTTCTCCATATAAAGATTTGACTTGTCCAAGCCATGGTATTTTCAATAACATCTTATGGATGTGAAAGTTGGACAGTGAAAAAGATTTACAGGAAGAAAATTGATGCCTTTGAATTATGGTGCTGGCGAAGAATACTGTGTATACCATGGACTGCCCGAAAAGCAATCCGGTCAGTACTAGAGATCAAACCAAAGCTTTCTTTAGAAGCTCAGATGACAAGACTTCAACTTTCATACTTTGGACACTTCATGCGAAGAGAGATCATTAAAGGTTGCAAGGTTGAAGGTCAGTGCAAAAGAGGAAGGCCAGCAATGAGAAGGATCAATACAATAACAGCAGCTATGGATGCCACTCTAACAATGAGCTGCCTGACTGAAGATCAAACACAATTTAGGATTGCTGTCCAGAGAGTCACCATGAGTCGACACCAGCTCAATGGCACTTATCATGGCTAAGGACAAACCATTTTCATTGGAGACAGAGGAGAAACCCAGGGCAGAAGAACTAGAAATCTTCCAATATTCCACAGCTCTCAAGGAAGCTGTGACAGTGCCTGTGCACCGCATCCTTCAGAGGCTATAGATGAGGACGTGGGAGAGCCCCCTCTCTGTTTCTTCAGCAAGTAGAAAGAAAAGATTCCATGTAGAGAGTTCAACAGGCTCCCAAATTCGGGTAGCTCCAGCTTCCACATCACTTTATGGTTATCTCATCTGCTCTTAAAGAGGTCCAGAAGCTCCAAATCACACGCCTTGGGGCCCCCAGGGAGAGAGGCCCAGATTCTGGATTCTTTTGGAGGCAAGTTTTCACAGCGCCATGTTTGCTTTCTACTTTGCCTCTTAATAGCTCTACATGGGCATCTTCTTACAGGCTGTCATGTGCAGCCTAGATATGTCCAAGCTCCTTCCTCTAGAGAAGCTCAAACACTATCATTCCCTAGTGAGCCATGGCAAGGACTGCTTGAAATACATGGTCTGGGCGACCTATGATTTTTTTATGATATGGTATCCAGAGCTTCTACCATCAGTACTGGTGCCTGGAGACCATCATTGATTTTCAATGAGGTTGGCAACCATTTAACACTTTTTAAAACGCTCTCCAGTCACACGTCCGAGTTGGCCTATCATGGCAGGTTTCACAGTGGCATCAGAAAAACTATTAGGCTCAAAAGTATCTCCTGCTACACCCTATCCAAGCAGACTCCTCCTGCTTGTCTCAGGCAGAAGACATCACAGAGGGCCAGCCCACAACACAGAAGGCCCAGCCCACATCACAGCCAAAACCAGGGGGCAGGGTTTTGACTGGTTCCTGCAGAGTTCAGTCTCTCTACCCATAGCTCTGTTGGAGGATTCACCCGTCAGGGGCAAGTCCCTTGTAACATCTGACTCTTGGACTTTACAAATTATCCAAATGGGTTACAAACCTCATCTATTCAAACTCCTTCTAAACTGCCCTCCAAGGATTCAATACCTAGGCCCTCAACATCAGGGGTTGCTTCTTCAGGAAATTTCCACCATTCAGACCAAGTATGCAATCAAGCCTGTTCCATCAGGATAGGAAGGGTAGTGATTTTACTCAAGGTACTTTATAGTCCTCGGGGGGGGGGGGGGGGGGGGAGGAGGAGGAGGATACCATCCCATTCTAGACTTAAGAGATCTGAAGAAATATTTGGTC
Organism: Ichthyophis bannanicus; assembly: GCA_033557465.1. NCBI lineage: Eukaryota > Metazoa > Chordata > Amphibia > Gymnophiona > Ichthyophiidae > Ichthyophis > Ichthyophis bannanicus. The sequence continues at coordinate 190,107,791 of CM066031.1, read as the reverse complement.
AAAGAAAAGTTGGGAAAGATTTATCTAGGCATCCTACTTCCCTTTCTACAAAAGGAAGATTGGCTATGCTCTCTGATCTCAAGTAGGCACATATCCACATCCAGAAACATCCCAGTCACAGGAAATATCTCAGATTCATTGTGGGGAAATAGCCCTTTCAGTACTGCATTCTGCCTTTTGACTTTGCATCAGCACCTCGAGTACTCACAATATGCCCGCTGTAGCAGCAGTGTTTCTGCGCAGGCTGGGAGCTCGTGTCTTTCTCTGTTTGGATGACTGACTGCTCAAGGAGTACCACGCCAGAAGGCATTCTGTATTCTCTACTGGACCTGCTAAGGTTCATAGTCAATTACACAAAATCCCATCTACACGCCTCCCAAAAAATGGAATTTATTGGAGCTCTGCTTTCACGACTCAAGCGAAGGCCTTCTTTCCACACAACAGACTATCTAAACTGATAGCAATAATGTAGGAAGTTCAAATAAGTCAGACAACATCAGCTTGTACCATGTTGAGAATGCTAGGCCACACTGCTTTAACTGTTCATGTAATACCCTTGGCACATCTCCATATGAGAAGCTCAATGGACCTGTGGGCTCCAGCCACCAGTAAGTTCAGCAACACTCTGTCACTTGTTCACTCACTGAATCTCTATCTTGGTGGACTTTCCACAACAATTTGGCAAGAGGCCTACCTTTCTAAATTCTTCCTTATCAAAAACCTCTCATGATAGTTGTCCAAATTGGGATGGGGTGTTCACCTCTATGGGCTCCACACTCAGGGAAATTGGTCTCTTCAAGAAAGTCTCCAACAGATCAAGTACTTGGAAATAAGAGCAATAGCAAACACTTTAAGGGCTTTCAGAGATTGCTTAGAAATCTAAATTGTCCTAATCCATACCAACAATCAAGTCGCCATGTTTTACATCAACAGAGGAACAGGGTAACACCTCCTGTGTTGGGAAATAGTCAGATTGTGAAACTTTGCTATCTCTTACGGGATGGAATTGAGAGCCACTTATCTACCCAAAGAATGAAATACTCTGGTAGACAGGCTGAGCAGAGTCCTTCAACCTCATGAAATGACCCTGGATTGGGAGGTGGCACTCCACAGCTTTCGGGAGTGGGATATCCCATAAATAGATCTCTTTGCCACTCTCAAGAATGCCCAGATGCCTCAGTTCTGCTCCAGCGTGGGAGTCACATAGCAAACTTGTGTCTCAGATGCTTTCCTCCTCAATTGGGGGGGAGGACCTTCTGTTCTGTATACGCATCCTCTGATACCACTCATCACCAAGACCACCGGAAACTTAAAACAGACAGAAGTATTATCATCATCACTGCTTATTAGCCCCAGTAACTCTAGTTCCTTCTACTTCTTGAACTTTATATCTGAGACACATTCATCTAAACTATGCACTAAGGTGACGTTTTACTTCCCAGTTAATGTCCTTTCCTTGAGTCCTGCTAGACCAATTCAGACAAGAGAGTTGTGTTCCCCACCAGCAAATTGGTGGAGGCAAAGAACCAGTGAAATGCCCAAGTTTCAATGACATCACTGCAATTCTTCTATCTGCCTCAGCCACCAGAGTCCTCTTCAGTATCAGTCCCCAAGCATATGGGAGAACATGGCCAGCCTCACACCACCTCAACGTGGGCAACAATGAGCAATCGAACAGTAGAAACCTATGTGAAGGAAAGTACAAAAAGAAGGTTGTCCGTATTTATTTATTTAACAGGTCTTCTATACCGCCTTATATATTCAAAGCGGTTTACATGGAACAGTTATAGCAACAAGCTTTACAATGAACAAGATTAATCAACTTGTAGGTTACATTGGGGTAAACAGGCAATTAACAATTGCTAATTATATACAGGAACTGTAGTGGTGTCTTATGGTTCAGTTTGTTATCAATCGTCATCTTCTGGGGTAGTTCTAAAGTATTCTAGGAAGAGGTGGGTTTTTATTGCCTTTCTAAAATCCATTAGGTCTTTGATTTCACGTGTTGATGTGGGGAGATCGTTCCACAGCTGGGGTGCTAACAGGGAGAAGGCCCTACTGCAGGTGGATTAGTTTGCTTTCCTGAAGCTTAACGGGGTCTCTAGGATGTTATTGTCTGCTCCTCTTCTTGTCCTGGTTTATTTATTTTATTTTATTTATTTACATTCTCTTATATACTGCTCTATTCTGCATCAGTGCGGTTTACATTGAACAAACTGAAATTACATTGAACAGGGCATTATAACTTGGAGATAACTATTTTACAGGGAACATGGGCTATGGAGGGTTAAGTGGCTTGCCCAAGACCACAAGGAGCACCTGTGGGACTAGAAACCCCAGTCCTTCCGGCCCAAGGTTGCTGTCTTTTACTGGGATTTGAACCCCTGACCTTCTGGCCTGAAGTACCTTGCCCCAACCACTAGGCCACTCCTCCACTCATGTCTTCTTGATCAGTGGTTGGAGAGTTGTTGGAGAGAGGTTGTTTAGTGTTTTAAAGATTATTATGTTTTTGTACTTGATGCATATAGCCACAGGGAGCCAGTGCAGCTGATGGAGCGTGGGGACTGTGTGATTGTATTTTGCTGTTCCGGTCTGACCGCAGTGTTTTGTACCATCTGTAAGGGGAGAGTCGCTTTCTTTGGGAGTCCATGGTAAATTGCATTGCAGCATTATTATGGCTTGGCATACAGTTCTGAAATCATTGTCAGTGAGCAGTGGTTTGAGATTGCGTAGCATTCTGAGTACGTGGTAGGCTGATTTGGCTGTCTTTTTGATGTGTGGCTGGAAGCTGAGTTGCTGGTCAAAGGTGACCCCGAGGTATTTGACTTCTTGTTTATTTGTTATGGTATGGTCGAAGATATTTATTGAGTCCGGTGGTGAGAATATCGTACTTCTGGTGATATGCATCAATTCCGACTTTTTGTAGTTTATGAAAAGGCTTTGATTGTTAAGCCATTCCGACATTGCTTCTAAGCATGCTGTGATTTGAGAGTAGTCTGGATGTTTGGTGTTTATGGGGGTGAATATCATGGTGTCTGCATATATTCTGTAATGGATGTTGAATTGTTTTATAATGCTGCGCATCGGTTGTATGTAGTGTCACACAGTGGCATAAAAATTATTATTATTAGATAGGAGAGTCCATTTTAAGAACCAAGAAAACTTGGTCTAGTGGTTTTAAACTCCAATCCTTTAAAGCAAACAATCAAAACAGAGTGGTAGGGATGAAAAAAGGCTTTTATTCCCTTTACGCATGGGATCATAAATTGGTCACAACAGAAAATAATGTCCTTAACTTCAGGCACAAAAGAAAACACAAGGTTTAAGGAAAACTGTTAACTTCACAGTTGTAGCAGGGCACAAACATAGCTTCCAGTTTAAAGCACATTTGTACAATTCTTCTGCTCAGCACATAATAGACACTCTGCAGATACCACAAGCCATTCATACGTCCTCCTAAGACTGTGCTATGGGAAATGCAGAGAGAGCAATCCATCTCCTCTGGGTCTGGCAACTGTTCCACCAGTTCCACTTGCATCGGCTCAGGAATTGGTATGTCTAATTCTGTTTTAACAGTCTCTGGAATATTGTATTCTGGAGCTTTGTATATTTCCCTTAATACTTTCCAGTGCCTCGGGCCTAGCCTGGAGCGCTGGCCACGTGTCCCCTTAGTATTAACTGGGCTTTCTCTTCTTAGAGATTCTACACTTCTTTCACAAGAACTTTTACAGGGCAAAGGTTTCTTTGTAGGAATATAATTCTCATACCTCTTATTGCAGCAGCACGATGAGGAAAGGTTTTCTCCTTCGGCTGGCTTCCTCCCTTCAGAAGCTTTGTGCCAAGCTTTCCTCTGAAAGTCTGATTCCTCTCTCACCCGTGGGAACAGCTCTTCTGGTAAATGCCTGCTCTTGCAACAGCCCAAATCCTGGCTTCCTTGCTCAGCCTGGCTTTTCCTTCCCAGATGATTCCTCCTTGCTTCTTGCTTGCAATCAGTATAAGTCTTCCTCCTCTGCCAGCAAACAGCTTTCTCTTTCTGTTCCTCCTTCTGTGTCCGTGTCCCTGTCTGTGTCCGTCTGTCTCTCTTTCTGTTTAACTTGAGGCAGTGCTTCTTTATAAAGGACTCCTCTCCTTGAGGCTTGTGAAATGTTTGTCATGTGCTCCTGACCAGCTAGGCGTGGCCCTTCAGTCTCCCTGACTGCACTCCTGCTCCCTCTAGCTGGTCCCTGTGAATATTGCACTCTGTGCACATCTTTTCCTTGCTGACAAACAGGTTCACTTCTCTCATCAGGGCTCTCATCAGCCTCCACTGCATCACACATCCCCCTTCTTAAAATATTACGGGCTGGAGAAGCCTCTTCCGCGCAGCACGTAATCTTCAACACCGCATTTGTCCGACACTGCAGCTGTCTCGCTTTATGCTTTAGTCTGCTGTCATCTGCTTGCACAGTCTTAGGGTTGGATATGCATTTTGTAGACGCTAGCAAAACCAACTGTTCATGCCACGGCCGGAGTAGGTTCACATGATAGACTTGGTGGTGTCCCTTGTTGTCCTGGATTAGATATGAAGCTGGACCGATAGGTTTGATGACCCTGTAAGGTCCCTTCCATTGAGCTTCAAATTTTGGAGACGGACCAGACACTAGGACTATCACCTTCTCCCCCACACTCAGTTGTCTTGGTTTTGTGCGTCGGTCATAATATTGTTTTTGCTTTTTCTGACTTTCTCTCAGTTTCTCTTCGGCGAAACGAGAGGTTCGTTCAAGGCGAGTTCTGAGACTCTTCAGAAATTGGGGTATTCCTACTTCATCCCCCACTGGTTCCGTCCACTGTTCTCGCAAGACGTCCAGTATGCCCCTTGGTGCTCGTCCGTACATAAGCTCATAGGGCGAGGTACCTAGGGAACTCTGCGTTCGCTCCCTACAAGCATACAAAATAAAGGGTAGCATTGTATCCCATTTGGTTGTTTCTCCATCCAAGGCGCGTCTAAGCATCTGCTTTATGCTTTGATTCATGCGCTCAACCAACCCATTGCATTGGGGATGGTAAGCCGCGGTTTTGAGATGGTGAATGCCGAAGGCGTCCCACACCTGTGCCAGGTACCTGGACATAAAGTTGCTGCCCCTGTCCGTCAATACCTCTTGCGGGAATCCTACTTCGCAAGAGAGTTTTATCAATTCAGTAGCAATGGACTTCGCCGAAATATTCCTCAAGGGTACGGCCCATGGGAATCGTGTGGCCTGGTCAATGATCACCAGTATATATTGAAATCCTCTTGGCGTTTTTATAAGAGGTCCCACTATATCCATGGCGAGTCTTCTTATTGGGTCAGAAATTACTGGCATTGGGATTAGAGGTACCTCTGGCGGGCGCACAAGAGTAACCCTTTGACAAGAGGCACAAGACTCGCAGAAGCGGCTGGTTTCTCTAAAAACTCCTGGCCAATAAAATCTAGCCGATATCTGATCAAGGGTGCCTTGTGCTCCCTTGTGACCCCCTACTGGGTAATCATGTACCAGACGTAGAACAAGAGATTTGAAAGTAGTTGGGACCACTAGTTGCTTCCGAATGTTTCCTGTTCGGAGGTCCTTACTTTCTCTGTACAATATATCCTCTTCCATGATAAACCTAGGAAAGGTATCTTTTTCCTCTTGAGCGTGCTCAAACGCTCGAGTCAGAGTAGGGTCCGCTCTTTGTTCGTTTTTGAAGGAGGGAAATTTCTCCATCAATTCAAAGGGTACCCATGGCCTGCACTGGTATCGAGCCGAGCTCCCAAGTACTCTTATCTGTTGAGATGGCACTAATTTGCTCTTTGCCATATTGACGACCCAGCCGAGAGCCTGTAGGAAGGCAACCACTTTGGCCGTAGCCGCCGCACTTTCTGCTCTGGACTTTGCCCAAATTAGCCAGTCATCTAGATACGGATGCACTAACACCCCTTCCTTCCGCAACGCCGCTGCCACCACCACCTTGGTGAACGTGCACGGAGCCGTCGCTAGACCGAAGGGCAAAGCCCGGAACTGAAAATGCCCCTGGGGCACTGCAAACCTGAGAAATTTTCGATGTTCCTCTCGTATAGGGATGTGAAAGTACGCTTCCGTCAAATCCAGGGATGCCAGAAACTCCCCTTTTTGTACAGCCACGATCACCGACCTCAGGGTCTCCATGCAAAAATGAGACACCCGAAGACACCAATTTACCCTTTTGAGGTCCAAGATTGGCCGAAATGAACCCTCCTTCTTTGGCACCACAAAGTAAATGGAGTACCGACTGCAGCCGCACTGGTCTGGAGGCACCAGTACTACCGCCTTGAGCTTGAGCAGCTGCGCCAGTGTCTCCTGTACCGCGGCACCCTTGGCTGGCGCCTTGCATGGCGACTGAACAAAAGACACTTTCACCGGCCGCTGAAGCTCCAACACATACCCTTTGCGAATGACCTCCAGCACCCAACGGTCTGACGTAATCTGGGCCCAGGCAGGGTAAACATCCTGTAGTTGACCCTCTACGGGTACCAGATCCCCCTGGGCCCACCTGACTTCATTGTGACTTCCGCTGGTTAGACAAGGAGGAGGGGGGGGCTCCGAACCCTCTGCCTGCTCCCCGAAAGCCGCAAAACTCCTGATTCCTACTGGGAAAATGTGCTCTCTGCGCCTTATTAAATCGCGGAAACCGGAACAGACGAAACTCCCTGTTCAGTCCTCTGGAAGCAGGAGCCGAACGCCCCTGCTTCTGTTTATCTTCCGGGAGCCTACCCCCCCTTGGACTCCCCCAGATCCTTAACCAACTTTTCCAAATCTTCACCAAACAAGCGCTTTCCCCTGAACGGAAGCTTACTGAGTCTGGCCTTAGACGATCCATCCGCCGTCCAATTGTGCAGCCATAGGTACCGTTGAGCCGCTACCGCTGATGCCATACTCTTCGACAACCCCCAAATGAGGTCATAATGGATATCTGCTAGATAAGCGGCCCCTGACTTCAGTCTGGCCAGCGCCCCCATACTGTCCTCTCCTTGCTCGTCTTTCAGTCCTTGTGCCCAGCAAAGACAGGCTCTGGCCACCCACGCCCCGCAAATCGCTGCATGAATTGACAGAGCATTAACGTCAAAGATCTGCTTCAACAAGGAATCCACTCTTCTGTCTTGTGTGTCCTTAAGCGCGCACTACCTTCCACCGGAATTGTAGTCTTCTTGGTCACTGCCAAGACGGCCGCATCCACCTTCGGAGGCTTAAACAATTCTCTATCTTGTTCCACTAGCATATACAGGCAGCCCATAACCCTGGCCCCCTTTAACGTTGCCTCGGGCATGTTCCATTCCTCCTGGATCATTTCCTTCAGCACTCGATGCACTGGGAAAGTCTTCTGATTCTTCCTGAAGACCTGCAGCAACGGATCTTCTAAGGTCGCATCCTCTGTTGGACCCAGCACCGGCATGTTTAACGTCTTCAAAGTCTCTGTAATGAGAGTCGGTTAACTCTTCTCTCCGGAACAGTCAGACCACTCTCGCCTGGTCCTCTCTGTCCATGATCTCGCCTTCCTCTAAATCCTCTTTCAACTCCCCGTCTGGATCCCCCCTCTTTGGAAGGAGGACCCTCGGAGGCTATCAACGGATCCTTCTGTGTCCTTTCCATCCTGGCCCTTTTTGCCAAGTTCCCAGTGACTCCTACACTTAGGGGGGGTTCCCAGGTCTCTTTTCCCCCTGCACTCCATCACCGGACCGTGCCGATGGACTTTTCTGCCCCCTGAAGGCTTGCTGAATAAGGCTAACAAACTCTGGGGAAAAGATTGCTGCCATACCCCCCAGTAAGGCTGACTGCACAGACGGAGGAGCTTGGGCAGAAGACGGGACCACTACAGGCTCTCCTAGCGGTAAATCAAGGGGAGCGGGGGCCTGATCGGCCCATAGGGCTTCCTGAGCATCCATGTCCAAGGTGTGCTCCAGAGTCTCAGCTTCCTGCACGCACCCCCTGCAGACTCCCGTCTCCGACACCGCCCCCTGTCTAGCCCCATAGACCATGCACTGCAGCCTTGCAGGCACAGCAACAGGCTAAACTGAGTCCCCCTCTCTCCACACACAAACGTGGCAGCCAGAAATAAAATTACATTTCCTCTCTTTTTTTTTTTAAACTCACAAAGTAATTATAAATAGTAAGCCAAGGTCCCTTAGCTAGAAAAACAGCTCTTAACTGCGAAATGAGGTTTCCCGCCGAAAATACGCGCCCCCGACAAACCTAGCGAGGCCCGATGCTGCCTGTGTTGCCGCCACATGGTAGGCTCGTCCCAGACACCCGGCCTACTTCTGTATGCCGCTGCCGTTTGTTTCCCTGCGATGCTACTCTCCTCACCGGCGCATACTCACTGCGGTGGTGAACGCTGACCGCTGGTCCGTCGGAACCCCTGCTGAACCGGATCTGAAAATTCACAGCGATTCGCTCCCCCAACCTCCGTTCAGCGTGTCGGGAGACAAACTCAGCCCAGGGAGAGAGATTGCAGGAGGGAGAAAGACCTGCTCTACCGACTGGCTTTCACAGCGTCGGGAGCTGATCCGGGCACTGAAAAAGATACGAGCAGAGAAGAGAGAGAGTCCTGGAAACTGAAGCTACTCACACAGTCTTCACAGCACTACCAGGCAGAACATCTGACTGCTCTGACTAACACAGTGCCGATCGGGACCGGGAGCCTAAGACCAAATCTGTCAGCTCTTTCTTCCTGATGCCTCAACAAGGTCTGATTGAGAGAAACCCGAGGGAAACAAGGAGGGGGGGGGGGGGGGGGAAGGAGGAGGGAAGGCCTCAAATCAGCCTTAAAGGCAGTACAAAAAAGCCCCTCTAAAATACTTTGCCTTCTACTTTTCCTACACTTCATTGCCACCAATTTTACTCTGCTCCTTATTTGTTTCTCTAGTGTGAGCCTGGACCTCCAGGCTCACTAGTCCTCCAGCTGCTTGGAGACTGAGACAACTGGTGAGAGGAGGCGGATCTGGAGTGTATATACTGGTGACATCACAAGAGTGTGGCGTTTTCTCAGTCTCCAAAGCTGCTGGAGGAGGTGCATAAACCCAGAGGTCTGGAATTAGACTAGACAGATAAGGAAAACGTAGTTATCCACCTGTAGCAGGTGTCCTCCGTCGAGAGCAGGAAAAGGCCCTCCCTCCCTCCTCCCCTTGTGAACTGTATTCTTCTCAGGATTGAAGGTAAGATGACACCATGGTGGCAGACAGGAAAGCGCACGCATGTGCAGTCAAGCTTCTAGGAGGAAATGGGAAAGCTCCTGTGTGGAGCTCCTTTGGATGACATCACCCATATGTGAGGGCTTTTCCTGATGTCCACGGAGTACATCTGCTACAGGTAACTACATATATATATTTCCCACTCACGTAAAACCGTTTTCATTACAAAGTTATAGAATGCAATTGCTACTTTACTTTCAAGACACATTTTATCCTTAGGATGTGCTGGATTAGCTAAGCATCAAAACTTAAGGGATGATTCCTCCAAAATCACTGTTAAAGATCCAATTGTCGTCTGCCAATGGGAACTGTAAAGCTAGCACTCATTCTTTTCACAGAAAAACAGTTCACTGGGAAAATGATCTCTGTCAGTCTCAGACTTGGGAAATATTGTTTCAACAGAGTGGTACCCAAATATTTATTTTATTTGAACAGTTTTTCTATACCGCCCCTTCCAGCGGTAATTGATTTGGAAAGAATAATAAAATTAAACCAAGTGTGATACTACATCAAACCATTAGATGTCACTGTCAGATTTCATAGCAAACATACAGTAGGTAGCCATTGTCCCATGGTAACAGGTATTGCTGTGCTTCTTCATCACTAGTTAGCAGCATGCTGAGCAACTAAATGGTTCTTGCTGCAAGGTTTCACAGTAGAAATTACAACAAAGAAAATTATATACAAGTTCACCAAGAAACAGCTCAACAGGGATAGGGGTGTAGTAGCAGTGGGGATATGCATGATGAAGAAAGCATGTGGAGCATGCCACATGGAATTATTTCCAATCCCTGGGTGTATGTCCATGTGTTTGTATGGATGCATCTCTATTTATGCATTGGCTAAGTTTCAGTATATTGATATTTCTATGCTGCAGAAGCTGGAATTGCTTCTCCCATAAAAATGTGCAGCGCTATTTTTGGGGAGAGGGTGGGTAGGGTGTTATTTCTCTGGAACCCCTGGCCCAAACTTGGAGGGACGTTTTGAACTCAATGTGTCTTTTTACCATTTTTTCCTATGTCATATTTAGTCATATTCAATTATATTTTCACTCAGACGGACATTCTCGACTCCTTCTGTATAATTTCTTTCCTACATCAGATGGGTTGGAAATAATAAAAAGGAGAGTATTAGCTTACATACCAGGATTATGTAGGAAAGGAAAAACAATGTTGCTCACCTGTAACAGACTGCTTTCCTTAGACAGCAGGATTGATAAGCCAGGCAAGTAGTGGGTAACATCTGATGGCACCGGGATGCAACTGCTCTCCCACACCTCAAACTTAGTGAAACGTTCTCACATGTGCAGCTTTTCTTGTGTGCAGCAGCCTCTTCTACTCCTCAGTTGGTTTGAAAGCCCAATGGATGCAACTCTTAGGGAGGTGGGAAAGATTGTGTGCATTATCAATCCTGCTGTCTATGGAAAAGACCTGTTATAAGTGAGCAACATTTTTCTTTCCCATGACAAGCAGGGTTGAGTCAGGTGCACAAAGTAGGTGACTCCCAAGCTTAGGGCTGCTCATATTACATGCTGTCTTAATCTTTTTAACTGTTGCATAGGCAACTGTGAGAATTGTCAGCTCAGAGAGATAGAGACTGGCCAGCATAACTTGACCAAAGGCACTGTCCTTTTCTGAAGCTTGGGTCAAATAGCAATGTGTAGAAACAGTGTGAAAGGAGAACCAAGTAGTTGCTTTGGAGATGGTTTCTAATGAGGCAGACTTTAAGAAAGCAACTGTTGCTCTAATTTGATAAGAGGACTTTGGAGCCAAGAGAATCATCACAAATTCTTTTTGCGACTGTTGCACTAAGTTTATTTGGAACAAAATAGATCAAAAACTGAATAGATAAAGGATTCAGTTCTTTTTAATCAATAGGCCAGAGCTCATTTATAATCTAGAGTATGGAGGGCTATTTAACACAGGTTAGAATGTGGCTTTGGACAATGGATAAGGAGAACTATTTTCTTCCTTTAGGTGAAAAGGTGAGACCACCTTAGGTGAGAATTAGAATGCATCCAAAGAACAATCTTGTGATAATGGAATGGAGTATAGGGTTCAGATATTACCAATGCTTGAAGCTCATTCACTCTCCTAGCAGAAGTTATGGGCACCAGGAAGAGTAGTTTCCAGGTCAGAAACTTAAGTACAGCAGACTTTAAAAGCTCAAAGGCAGATTTCATAAAGGGAAGTGGGGACCATGTTCAGGTCTGAGATTATGTCACTGGAATGCTATGTACCTGATTGTGATAATCAGATAGCACAGTGAGGTGTACTGAGGGGACTCGAAGGCCAAGGTGCTATAAAAGCAATACAGATACTGTAGTATAATGGTAGGGGGAAATTAGATCAAGTCAGGGCAATTAGTGAAATACCAGATCGAAAATTCTTCCAGTTAAGAGCATGTATCTGTCTAATCAAAGGTTTTTTTGGAAGCTATTAACATATCATGGATAGGTTGTGGTACAACCAAAGCAGAAACCAGACAGTGTTCAACTTCCAGGTGATAAGGGCTATAGACATCAAGTCTGGCTGAAGATGACTGCTCTCTTGCTGAGCTACCAACCCTGGGAACTGCAGTAATTACCAAGGAGGAAGGGTTAACACATTTTGAATTAGAGGAAACCATTCTCTTTGCTCATGAACAGGTTGCTCTTAAGCATCCCTCATTCTTGAAATAGGGAACAAAGTAAAATCTAAGGACCATCTGTAAAGAAAATGGAAAAAGGAACCAAATGATGAAAACAGGAAACATAAGCACTGGCAAGTTAGATGCAAGGCATTGATAAAGCAGGCAAAAAGAGAATTTGAAAAAAAGCTTGCCGTGAAAGCAAAAACGCATAATAAAAACCTTTTCAAGTGCATATGTAGCTAAAAACCTGTGAGTCAGTTGGACCATTAGATGATAGAGTTGTAAAAGGGGCGCTAAGAAAAGACAAGGCCATAGCGGAGATTGAATGAATTCTTTGCTTCGTATTTTTACTGAAGATGTTGTAGGGAAGTTACCCATGTCTGAAATAGTATTTAAAGGTGATGGTATTGGAATAATTGAAAGAAATATCAATAAACAGGGAAGATGTATTACAACTATTTGATACACTGAAGAGTAGCAAATCACCTGGACTGGATGGCATACCTCCAAGGGTGTTGAAAGAAATGAAATATGAGATTGCAGACTTATTAGTAATCTGTGAACTAACATTAAAATCATCTGTATCGGTGAGGCAATTATTTCATCTGGTGATTACTGCCTGAGCCCTCGTTGTCTGGGGAGCAATGCCAGCAGGGGTGTGCCTTTGCAGGCATTGGAGTCGGCAGCCCCCATTCCTCCTGTGATGTCAGTAGTTGAGGACCCAGGATATCATCAGCTGGTCCTAAGGCCCTCTGGGCCATGGCCCGAAGGGGCATGCCCAAAAAGGTGGGACATGCCCCTTTGGTGGAACAACGGTGGTACGACGCATTGTTGGAGCGTGGGCTGGTATCAGATACTTTCAGTCTTTTGCCTTTTAATTTTCTGGTGCTATGGGGAAACGAAAGGACAAATCAACTGCCGCAAAAGTTGTGTCAGCGGACTCGGCTATGAGTATGCCCCGTAGGCCCATTGGACAAGCATTTTCTTGTGCCTGCCAGCCGTCTGGACTCACTAGATGAGGGTCTCTCAGTCCAGCTCAATGGACCCCTCCGTCTTTTCCCCAGCCTCAACTTTCTTCAACTGCTTTGTTAAATGTTTCACCGGGAAAGGTGGTTTTATCTTTTGTTCCTGGTCCACTACCTAAACCGGTGACTCTGCTGGGGTCTATTGAGCTTCCGGCACATCCTGTTCAGGACATCACTCTTGTCTGCTATTGTTAAAATTGATTTGAAATGATCTAGTTCTGTAGTGTCTCTTTGTACTTATACTCAGGAGTCAGTCCAGAAGCTTAAGGAAACTGATACTAGGTTTTCTGTATCTGAGGAAGCTCTCTCTAGGATGGAGACTCAGATACAGAATTTGCAACATACAAATATGTCTACAGTTAAGGAGTTTTTGAGTATTCATTGGAAGTTGGAGGCCTTGGAGAATTCTGCTAGAGCAAACAACCTCAGGTTTTTAAATTTTCTGTCAACACATTTGTTGTCAGCTGATATTCTATTTGTTAAATATCTTATAAAGAGATTCTCCAGATCACGGATGTTATTCCTCTCCAGAGGTGCTTTTACCTTCCTTCTCGGGAGTGAGTGGAGAGCACTCCTGGTGGGGGGGGGGGGGGGGATGGATATTCTCTCTTTCTGTAAGTCAGAATTTGACAAACATTTTGTTAGACTTGGACATTATTTCCAAAAGGTCCACGTTACTGGTGACGTTTGTTTCCACTGCTGATAAAAATAGGATATTGTGTTCTTTCTTTAAGTGCAAGGATTCTATCATCTGCAGACAAAAGACAAAAGTCTTTCCGGATGTTTCCAGAGGCACTCAGCTGCGCAGGAGACAGTTCTTGTAATTAAAGTCTAAGTTGTTGGGAATAGGCGTGACTTTCTTTATACGTTTTCCTTGTAAATGTATAGTTTCTTGGCATGGTAATACATATTCCTCTTATTCTTTGCAATTAGAAGCTTTTTTTAGTTGGGAAGTCAGGTGAGGTTGGTCCCAATAATGATAAACCAGATTAGGTGAAGGAAGCTTCCCCATTGTTCCCTTATTTCTTTTTCTTAGTATTCTGTTACTTTTTATTTGGCTGTGTCTCTCCACTGATGGCTATTGTTACTATTTTCTGTTTTTGATATTTATTTTCCTTTTATATTCTTACTGCTTGAATAGTAATGTTCTTTTTTTGATTACTTTATTTATGTTGCAAATCTTATAAATAAATAAAATCATCTGTATCATCTGAAGACTGGAGAATTGCCAATGTAACGCAAATTTTTAAAAAGGGTTCCAGGGGTGATGCAGGAAACTACAGATTGGTGTGCCTGAAATCAGTACCGGGCAAAATGGTAGAAACAGTATAGTTACTCACCTGTAACAGGTGTTCTCCAGGGAGAGCAGGAATCAGTCCTTGCATTTGGGTGATGTCGGCACCGACAGAGCCCTCGCGGAAGCATAGCCAAAGCTTTCAAAGAAAGACTTTGGGAGATGCCACCACACATGCGTGGTCCCCTTCCCGGCCAAGGGTGCCATCTTGCTCAGTCAGATGTCATAGCTAAAAGGTGGCAAAAATAAAAGATAGTAAAGGAGCAACTCCAAGGGGAGGAGGGAGGGTTGTGAGGACTGATTCCTGCTGTCCCTGGAGAACACCTCTTACAGGTGAGTAACTAAGCTTTCTCTGGGAACAAGCAGGAAGTCAGTCCTCACATATTAGACTCCCCAGCTACAAGGCTACCGAAAGCCCATTAGCAAAAATAGAGGCTCCCCTATGGGGAGCCGCAAGCAGCAGCAATTTAGTCTGTGTACACAGACCACAGTAGGACCCCTGCGTCCGATGAAACCAGCACTCTGGTAGCCTGAACACAGAAGGGTTGGAGGGTAGGAGTTGCCTAAACCCCAAAAAGGTTACAGAGCACAGCCTGGCCAAAGGCACTGTCCCGTTCGGACTCCCTTTCCAGGCAGTAATGGGCTGCGAAGGTATAGACTTAAGACCAGGTGGAGGCCTGGCAGATGTCCACCATTGGGACAGAGCTCAGGTTTGCCACCGAGGTCGCCATAGTCCTGACACGGTGCGTCGTGACGCAGCCTTCCAGCGGGAGCCTTGTCTGATCATAAGCGAGGGCGATACAGTCTGCCACCCCACCAATGTAGACAATGTACACTTGGTCACCACCTCCCCCAGCCTACTGGGGTCGTAGGAGATGAAATGCTGAGCAGCTTTGCTGTGGCCCTTAGTGCATTGGATATAGAAGGATAAAGTCCTTTTACAGTCCAAGGCAATGTTCCCTCTAATTTTCTGTAGGCTGTGTGCGCATAAAATATCAGCTGTGCAGCTTTTTTGAAGGAAGGTTAAATTTTTGTGCACCACATAACGACACTTGGAGTTATATACTTTAAAATTTGATTACATGTCAGAATACAGTATGTACATCACATTGATTTTAATCAAATTAAATGAAAATAGACAATTACTAAATGAAGCGGAAAATTTCTAGTAATTACAATCACAACTTTTAAATTTTAAGACATCTGTGTTTTCTATCAGAATCGGAACCGTAATTTTTGTGCGCTCTGTTCTAAAGTATGTGCGCTCGCTCGAGGTGTGTGCACGCGCACAGCTTAGAGGGAACAGTGGTCCAAGGTGTGGAGGACCGTCTCTGCCCGAAGTCTTGGAAAGAATGTAGAGAGCACCACTTCTTTGTTGAGATGGAAGAGTAACACTACCTTCGGCAGGAATTTGGGGTGCGTGCGAAGCACCACTCTGTTCTTGTAGAACCTGGTATAGGGAGCCTCCGCCACAAGAGCCTGAAACTCACTAACTCTGCAAGTGGAGGTAAACGCGACCAGGAAAGCCACCTTCCAAGAGAGGTAGCGAAGGTGGCAGGTAGCCAAGGTTCGAAGGGTGGGCGAGTGAGCTGCCCCAACACTACGTTGAGGTCCCATTCGGTTGCCAGAGGGCGAACCGGGGGCTTTGATAAGAACAGTCCCCAAAGGAAACGGGTTACCAAGGCTTGGACTGAGAGAGGCTTGCCATCCACCGGATGTTGGTGTGCTGCCAGGGCACTAAGGTGCACTTGGACGGAGCTAGACTTCAGCCCGGACTGAGAGATGTAGAGAAGGTACAGTAACACCAGAGCCACTGGGCAGGAGAAAGGGTCAGCCCCGTGTTCGACGCACCAACAGAGAACCTAGTAGAGGCCTTGTGAGAGGCCAGCAGAACCTCTTCCACCTCAACTGAAAAGTTGAAAGGGGCCACAGTTACTCTCTCAGCAGCAACGCTGTCAGCGACAGGGACCCCAGATTGGGGTAAAAGAGAGAGCCCCCTCCTGAGATAGGAGTCCCGGGGTAGTCCCCATGGGGATTGGGGTCTCCCCACCATCAACTGTAGAAGCAGCTGGAACCATGGTTGCCTGGGCCACCGAGGAGCTATCAGGATCAGCGAGGCACTGTTGCGGAAGGTCCTGAAGGTGGTCTTGGTGATCAGCGGCATAGGAGGGAAGGTGTACATGAGGCCTTCTGACCATGAGACCAGGAACATGTCTGCTGCCACCCTGGAAAGGTGGGCCTCCGGGGAGCAGAAGTGGGGCAACTGAAAGTTGTCTGGGCTAACGAACATGTCCATCACAGGTTACCACCAGAGACAGAAAAGACGACTTGCTACCTTGGGGTCCAGCTGCCACTTGTGTGGCTGGAGAACTCTGCTGAGCCTGTTGGTCAGTAGCTTGTCCTGGCCTAAAGGTACACTGCCTGCAGGAGGATACCCTGTTGGATTGCGTACGAGCAGAGGACCAGTGCCTCCTGACAAAGGGTATGAGACCTCGTGACCCCCTGTTTGTTCATGTAGAACATCGCCACTCGTCTGCCTGGACCAGCACCTGCTGGTGACACAGGGGGTGACAGAAGACCCTCAGGGCTAGATGTATGGCTTGGAGCTTCAGAAGGTTGATCTGCTGTGTGCTCTCATCTGGTGACCAGTTGCCCTGAGTGAGGAGATCTCCGTAGTGGGCTCCCCAGCTGAACAGGAAGGCATCCCTGGTGAGGACCCTGGATGGGTGAGGGGCCTGAAAAGGAATGCCCGCCTCGAGATGCTGGGGAGACTGCCACCAGACCAGTGAATCCATCAATTGTCGGGTCACAGAAACTCTGTCTCGAAAGCAGCCTGTGGCCTCAGACCACTGGTCCCGGAGACACCACTGCGCTGCCCTCATGTGGAGATGAGCGTCAAGGGTGACATGGAGGCCATGTGCCCAAGCAGGCATTGAGGGACGGTACTGTGAGTCCTGAGACGACTGGCTCGGTCCCTGGGCAAGAAAGCCTTCGACTAGAGAGTGCCTATCTTTGTCCCAATGAACTCCAGACACTGTGTTGGGAGGTGAGACTTGGGGTAGTTTATGACAAACCCCAAGTGTTGCAGAACCTGGATGGTGCGTGTGGTGGCCTACTGTACCTCTGAGGCCATGCCTCCCATTATGAGACAGTCGTCCTGGTAGGGAAAGCACAGTTACTTACCTGTAACAGGTGATCTCTGGAAACAGCAGGAATAAGTCTTCACATATGGGTACGTCGGTACCGACGGAGTCCGCGCGGGAACGCTTCCCAGCGTCCAATCAAAGAGCTTTTGGAAGCATCCCACCACGCCTGCGTGCTGCCTTCCTGCCTTTCACAACTGCCTCTCCTGTTAAGTTTTAAAGCTGAGACAAAGAGAGAGAGAGAGGAAAGGAAAGATAGAGATACAACTCCTAGGGGAGGAGGGTGGGTTGTGAAGACTTATTCCTGCTGTACCCAGAGATCACCTGTTACAGGTAAGAAACTGTGCTATCTCCAGGAACAAGCAGGAATGAGTCTTCACATATGGGAACTCCCAAGCTGAGATGCCTAGAGCCCCAGCATGTCATAGATTGGAACATGCTATATCTAATAACACCAGGCATCCTGAGGATGGAGGGTAGGAGTTGAAGGAAAAAAGGTGCTGTGGAAAACAGCTTAACCCAGCATAGGACTGCAGACAAGAAGTCCCTGTGTGGATGATAATTGTCATCAATGATAATGGAATGGAATATTGCAATATGGACCTCCCCTAACAGGATTTCACAGAAGTATGGAGGTTCATGGGATCTACTGGGGACCCAGTAGAAGAACCTCGAAGAGGACCTCACTGCAAAGTGGAGGTAATAAACCTGTAGGAAAATAGTGGAGGTCAGAATCCTGAAGGTAACAGGTAACCCCAGTAAGAACAAACTGGGGTAGTACAAAAACGGTGGGCCTTCAGCGGAAGGCTTTATGACAAAAACCCAACTCTTTTGGTGGCAGAGTGGCTTACTCTTAGGAGCAAAAGAGCAAGGCTAACTGATTTGGACAAACAGGCACAGTCCTTGTGGGGAGAAAGGGTATGGAAACCCCTTGTATCCCAAAAAGAGAGGACAAATGCCTGAGGCGTTAAGCTTGTGATTAACTGAAGATCCGCAATATTCTCCTAACTGGGGTAAGCTAGGAGAGACATTGGAGCATGGAGAGCTTCAGAGGTGCCTAAGCCCTAAGGTTATGGTATAAAAGTTGTTGACTACCACAGGAGTGGTTGTGTGTGTAGAACCCCAAACCTGCTGGATAGCAAAGGTATGGGTAGAGCCCATCTGTCGGAATCATACAGTTATATGAGCATAGACAGTCAGACAGATAAGTATGTGGATACATATCTATCTATAATAAAAGATCTCGACAGATACATATATATATATATATATATATATATATATATATATATACGCATATATAGATATATAGATAGACATATAAGAATATATCTATAGTGAGATATGGAAGGGCATAAAATACACACAAAAGATAGATATGAATATGCAGGCCTATATATGGGTGTCTGCAATTAAATAGACAGAGATATGCCTACAGCACGGTATTCACATAGGATATGTGGAGAGGATAGATTCATCTAATAACAAGGAGGTGGAACCTACTTGAGAAGATATATAGAGAATCTATTCCTCCTGGTTATGATCTGCAAGGATGCTAGCTAGTGAAATAACCAGGACGGTTACGTGAAAAACAGAGGATAATATCAGACTGCAGCTAGGAGATATCGAGTCTTTCAGAACTCTAGCATGGTAAGTGGACAGAAGACGCATAGAGAAGAGATACCATGTTGACCTGCTTAAGGGCAAAAGGTACCATGCGTTCTTACCATGAGGACAAGCTGCAAGAAGAAAGCCTATGTCCTTTCTATCAAAAAAGGAGATAGTAGAAGAAGGGAGAACACTTCTAGTCATGGGAGACATGACTGAAAAGCCTTTTCCAACCATCTAGGATAGCTGTTGGAGGAAAAAACCCCATGCTCTCTAGCAAGGGCCCATAGTGGAGAGCTTCTCTGTAGAATTGCAGAGAGCATGATGCAGGAGAATGAGGAGATTTATTTATTTTATTTTATTTATTTATTTACATTCTCTTATATACCACGCTATTCTGCATCAGTGCGGTTTACATTGAACAAACTGAAATTACATTGAACGGAGCATTATAACTTGGAGATAACTATTTTACAGGGAACATGGGCTATGGAGGGTTAAGTGGCTTGCCCAAGACCACAAGGAGCACCTGTGGGACTAGAAACCCCAGTCCTTCCGTCCCACGGTTTCTGTCCTCTAGTGGGATTTGAACCCCCAACCTTCCGGCCTGAAGTACCTTGCCCCAACCACTAGGCCACTCCTCCACTCCAGATAGAACTGACTGCTGGAGAGCCAGTATCTCTGCCAACTATGCTGCCAACCCAGGAGAATGAGGATGACAGAGATAGAAGACAAACTAGAAAACTTATAGAGAGATGATCTCCAAGATAGATGAAGCACTGACTTGGAGACACTACTAAGACTAGACAGAATGTTAGTGGAGGACAAATCTGGTTGTTTGTGGACAGAACCAGTGGTCCAAACATTAAGGCTCCTGCATAGGCAGCTGCTAGCAAGACAGCAGAAGAATCTTACTGTTTAAAAACAGAAAGAACAGACAGAACAGAAGTAGAAACTCTGGACATGTCTGATAGGCTGCTCCAAAGCAAGATTGAAAAAGAGGAGTTAACTCAGAGAGGAAAACTCCGCACTGGAAAGTGACAAAAGTAGAGGCTGAAGAAAAGCCCTCCAGTGAAGTAAGACCACTCTTACAGAGGAAAAGCTTGGTAAGAGGGTGAAGAGAATGGAGCTGAAGACTTACTAAGTAGTAAGTCTATAGAAAGGAAAAAACACATGCTGGCACAGGAAACTATCATTTGATAGTGGTTAGACCTCTTCCCTTAGCAGGAAGAAGAGGAGAAAGCTGTGACCTGTAGGCATGAACATCCTGACAGCTCATAGAAATATAGAAAACATGGATGTCTTTGAAAAGAGATCCATGTCTAGGGGTTAGAATGAAGCGGTGGATTGTCTCTATTGAGAAGAAGCAAACTGCAGATTCTAAATCCAAGAGTCACAAGCATCTGATGATGAATGATCAGAAACCCTGCGGTTGCTGGGTTTGCTGAGCCTGGTGAGAGGTTGGATTCTTCAGACCAGGACGATGGTTCCCCTGTTTGGGAACATCTGTATAATGGACAGGTGATGAATAAAACCTTCTCCTCCTATGGGAAGAAAGTTTGGTAGGACATTTCCTACCTACTGGGACACAAGAAGGTGTAGAACAACTCTTAGGAACAGGTAAATAAGTGGACAACTGAGTAACCTGACGTAAAGACTCCTTGTTGAAGAGATTTTCTCCAGTGCAAGGAGTATGTCCCAGTCTTTGTTGTGCCCATTTGCCTAAGTCTGAAGCTTGGAGCCAGGCTCTACGTCGTGCCCCTATAGCTATAGCAGAAGTCCTGCTAACAGACTCAAAAGAGTCTAGGGAAGCACGAGAAAGAAACCAAGAGATATTCTGGATATGCTTAAGCAGTGAGGAATAGTCTGAGCTCTTGGAGTCTGGAAGGAAAGGAGTCAAAAGATGTAATTTCTTTGTGACCTCCTCAAGAGATAGACTCATATAAAAATATATGAGAGAATTCTTGCAGAAAGCATAGATGTCTGGAAGATTTGACGTCCAAAGGCATCTAGTGTCCTAGATTCACGACCTGGTGGATAAGAAGAGTGCTTTTTCTTACTCTTTACTTGCCTCAGTGCTGATTCTACTACTATGGAATGATGAGGAAGTTGAATCTTTTGAAACCCTGGAGAGGGGGGCACCTGATATAGGAGATCAGTTGCTCTGGAAAGTGGGGGTACCCTTAAGGGTGCTTCCCACAGACCTAGAAGGAGATCCTGCAAGGAATGATGCAAAGGAAGCAGTATGTTCTCCTTTGCTTTGGTAGGAACAGAGCCTTGTGCAGGGTCATGTCCAGGGATAGGAATGGCAAGTGATCTTGCTATTTCCAGGAGAAAACTCTGGAAAGAGGGATCTCCAATGGGAATCTCCTTTGGACAGGTTAGATCAGAAGAACTAGCCCAAGCACCCAAGGATCTATCCAAATATATAGGAATGGAAGATCCTGCATGGTGCAGGGTGGTATCCTTAAAGGATGATTGCTGCTACTGGCTGTCAGGAGCAGCATCTGTCAGTACCTCATCGTCCATGTCAGGTATCGACTCCAAGCCTGGTATAGAAGGGAGCGATCCCGTTGAAAAAAGCAGGGCAGGAGCTGGTCACGATGCTACTGTGGAGACCGGTAGCGATGCCGACACTGGTACCGATGTCGGAGCCGAAGGCGACACAGACATCGGAGTAGCCATCGATGACAGCTCAATTGGTACCGAGGTAATCAAAGGCCTCCGGCCACTATCCTCGGTATCAAGCCTGTGGTGCCGATCAGTATCGGTACCAATGCGTGCCGGTACCCAGTCTTCCAGACTGGAGATCGATAGCAAACTCGGTATCGAGGGCAATGAGCCTGATGAAGGAAGCACAGCAGGCACCGACCACAAAGGTAAAGTGGACATCGGTACCGACTTCGGTACCGTCTCTGATACCGGTGGATGAAGGCCAACCGGTGGCAACTCAAACGGCATCGGAGGAACTGAGAGTTGTGGGTCCGAATCATCGAAACCGAGCCTTTGGTACCGAGGGGAGCCGGTACCAAGGCGAGTTGGTACCCAATCCTCCAGACTGGAGATCGATTCCAGACTCGGCATCGAAGGAAGCGAGTCTATCGATGCACGTCTGGAGGGTACCGACGTCGGTGGTCGTATCGGTGTCGGTACCGATACCGGAAAGTCAGTCTGGGAGATTTACGCCGGACCTGAAGGTACTGAGGACGCCAGATGACGATCCCTGGTGAGGAGTGTTTCATCCAACACCAGTGCCGATGTCGGGGTATCGGTACCGCTCGAAGCGGATGCCACCACCGGACACGGCGCAGGTATGTTCTGTAAGGAGTGAACCCCAGGAACAACCTGAAACCCCTTATATGCTTTGGAGACCGAAGACTCCCACCGGGGTTTTGAAGCCAGTGGGTCCTCGAGGGCAAGGCCGGAGCCGTCTACATGCTGTGCATGAGACCTACCACTCGAGGACTGGCTAGTCTTAACAGACTGTTTGTGGGTTACCTGATCCTGTGTAGAAGAAGAAAGGGACGGTGCCCTGAAGTTGGAGGGGAACCGGGTATCGAGGAAAACTCGATGTTGAAACTCTCTTCTCACTAAACTGTTGCCCAAAGGCTCCGGAGGAAAAAGGTCAGGCCCCAAACAGGTTAGACACTGGCTTTGAGGGTCTAAAAATAAAGTTGCACCGCCACAGTCTGAACATTTCCTAGAGAAAATGGCTGGCGGTTCCATGAAGGAAAAAGAAGAGGCCTAAAGGCCTGAGAAACGTAAGACACTATGAAGAAAAATAGTCCTTGAAAAACGAAATTTTCACCAGAAAAGAAAAGAAAACACCGGCGGTACCGGTGGTGTCGGGAAGACAGCCGCGACCACAAGAAAAATAAAGAAATAAAACAAAAATTTTCTGCGGTGACAGGACGACGTCCTGCCGGATCCGCGGAAAAACGAAAACTGAGGAGAGGCAGTTGGGAAAGGCGGGAAGGCAGCACGCAGGCGTGGTGGGATGCTTCCAAAAGCTCTTTGATTGGAGGCTGGGAAGCGTTCCCGCACGGACTCCTTCGGTACCGACGTACCCATATGTGAAGACTCACTCCTGCGTGTTCCTGGAGATAGACGAAGACTCCCAGGAGCCGGAGGAAGGCGGCCACGACTGCCAGGAATTTTGTGAAAACTCTTGGGGAAGAGGATAGGCTGAAGGGGAGCACCCTGTACTAAAAATGCCTTCCCCCCACTACGAACCACAGGTACTGCCTGTGGTTGGGGTGGATGAGGATGTGGGTATGAGCATCTTTGATGTTTAAGGAGCACAGACAGTCTCCCCCTGCTGAAACATAAGAACATAAGATATGCCATACTGGGTCAGACCAAGGTCCATCAAGCCCAGTATCCTGTTTCCAACAGTGGCCAATCTAGGTCATACGTACCTAATAGTTTCCCCAAAAGATACAGGTTCTGCAATGCTTGTACTCGGTCAAGCATTGATATCCTTTCCTCCAGGAACTTGTCCAAACCTTTTTTAAACCCAGCTACACTAACAGCCTTTACTACATCCTCCGGTAATAAATTCCAGAGTTTGATTACATGCTGAGTGAAAAAATATTTTCTTTTATTAGTCTTAAATAGTTTACCCTGTAGCTTTATTGCATGTCCCCATGTCTTTCTATATTCTGATAACGTAAACAATCGATCTACGTTTACCCGTTCCACTCCGTTCATTAATTTATAGACTTCTATCATATCTCTCCTCAGCCGTCTCTTTTCCAGGTTAAAGAGCCCTAACCTTTTTAGCCTTTCCTCATAGGAGTATCCTTCCATCCCCTTTACCATTTTGGTGGCTCTTCTCTGTACCTTTTCTAATAACGCTATATCCTTTTTAAGATACGGCGACCAGAATTACACACAGTATTCAAGGTGTGGTCTCACCATGGAACGATATAGAGGCATTATAATATCTTTTGTTTTATTTTCCATTCCTTTCCTTATGATACCTAGCATTCTATTTGCTCTCTTGGCCACCGCTGCACACTGGGCCGAGGGTTTTAACATGGTATCCACAATGACGCCTAAATCTTTTTCCTGAGTGGTGGTTCCTAATGTGGAACCTTGCATTGTGTAACCATAGTTTGGGTTGTTCTTCCCTAGGTGCATAACTTTGCACTTGTCCACATTAAATTTCATCTGTCATTTTGATGCCCAGTCTTCCCATTTATCAAGATCCTCTTGCAATTTTCCACAATCCTCTTGGGTTTTAACAACTTTAAATAGTTTTGTCTCATCTGCAAATTTGATAACCTCACTCGTTATTCCACTTTCCAGGTCATTTATGAATATGTCAAAAAGCAGCAGACCCAGCACAGATCCCTGTGGTACACCACCTTTCTCCATTGGGAAAATTGGCCATTTAGCCCAACCCTCTGCTTTCTATCTTTTAACCAGTTCCTGTTCCACAGCAGTACACTGCCTCCTATCCCATGACTCTCTAGTTTTGCCAAAAGTCTCTGATGAGGGACCTTGTCAAAGGCTTTCTGAACGTCCAAATACACTATATCAACCGACTCACCTTTGTCCACCTGTTTATTCACACCTTCAAAAAAACATAACAGATTAATAAGACAAGATCTTCTTGTCTAAAGCCATGTTGGCTGTCTCCCATTAGGCCATAACTATCTACATGCTGAGTAATTTTATTCTTTATGATGGTTTCTACCATTTTTCCCGGTACTGACGTGAGGCTCACCGGTCTGTAGTTTCCCGGATCACCCCTGGAACCCTTTTTAAAAATTGGTGTTACATTGGGGATCCTCCAATCTTCAGGTATTAGAGATGATTTTAATGATAGTTCACAGATTACTAATAGCAGGTCTGCAATCTCATATTTCAGTTCTTTCAACACCCTTGGACGTATACCATCCGGCCCAGGTGATTTGCTACTCTTCAGTTTATCTAATAGTTGCAATACATCTTCCCAATGTATCGATATTTCCTTCAATTCTTCCGCACCTTTAAATACCACTTCAGTCATGGGTAACATCCCTACATCTTCCTCAGTAAAGACCGAAGCAAAGAATTCATTCAGTCTCTACGCTATCGCCTTGTCACCTCTTAGTGCCCCTTTAACTCCTCTATCATCTAATGGACCAACTGACTCTCTCACAGGTTTTCTGCTACGAATGTACTTGAAAAATCTTTATTTCGCGATTTTGCTTCCGCAGCAAGCTTCTTCTCAAATTCTCCCTTTGCCTGCTTTATCAATGCCTTGCATTTGACTTGCCAGTGCTTGTGCTGTTTCCAGGTTTCGTCGTTTGGCTCTTTTTTTCCATTTCCTGAAAGATGCTTTTTTGGCAACAGCCTCTCTGACCTCACCTTTAAACCATGCTGGCAGTTTTTTGGACTTCCTTCCACTTTTCTTAAAGCGTGGAATACAACTGGTCTGGGCTTCCAAGATAGTATTTTTCAACAACACCCAAGCTTGATGTACGTCTTTAACCTTTGCAACTGCTCCTTTTAGTTTTTTCTTAACTATTTTCCTCATTTTATCATAGTCTCCCTTTTGAAAGTTAAAAGGTAGTACTGTGGATTTCCTTACTATCCCTCCTCCACTAATTAAATCAAAGGCGATCATGCTATGATCACTATTGCCAAGTGGCCCCTACACACTTATCTCTTGCACTAGATCTGGTGTTCCACTAAGGACTAGTCTAATATGGCTTCCCCTCTGGTCGGTTCATGAACCAGCTGCTCCAAGAAGTAGTCATTTATTTCATCTAGGAACTTTATCTCCCTAGCATGTCCTGCCGTGACACTGACCCAGTCGATACCGGGGTAATTGAAATCACCCATTATTATTACTGTGCTGTAACTTTTGTTAGCTTCGTTGGATGATGAAATGCTCAAAGAAATCATTTGTTCATTCAGGCCAGGTGGTCGATAGCATACCCCCACTGCCATCGCCTTCCCCTTTTTACATGGAATTTCAATCCCTAGAGATTCTACAGCAAATTTTGTTTCCTGCAAAACTTTAATCCTTTCTGACTCAATGCCCTCTCTAACATAGAGCACAACCCCTCCACCAATTTGATCAGCTCTATAAGAACATAAGATATGCCATACTGGGTCAGACCAAGGTCCATCAAGCCCAGTATTCTCTTTCCAACAGTGGCCAATCTAGGTCATATGTACCTAGCAGTTACCTCAAGGGACACAGGTTCCACAATGCTTGTATTGGTTCAAGCATTGATATTCTGGGTCCCTTCTTAATAATGGTTTATGGACCTTTCCTCCAGGAACTTGTCCAAACCTTTTTTAAACCTAGCTACACTAACAGCCTTTACTACATCCTACGGTAACAAATTCCAGAGTTTGATTACACGTTGAGTGAAAAAATATTTTCTTTTATTAGTCTTAAATAGTTTACCCTGTAGCTTCATTGCAATATAGTTTGTAGCCAGGTATCACAGTGTCCCACTGGTTGTCCTCCTTCCACCATGTCTCTGATATTCCAATCATATCTGTGCAGATTCTGCTTATACTAATTAATAATCATGAACGTCTATAACACTGAATGTAATAACTGTATAGACTCCGCCCCAAACAATAAGTAGGGGTCCAACGTCTAATTTGTAAATAGTTACTCCGCTACAGTTGTGTTAGCCGGAGATGTAAATAGTTTGTCCAGTTATAAATCCATGTTTCTGATCCTGTTTAATGTAGCACTAGGCAGTTCGCATTGTCTCTTGCAAGTTTGTTAACTGTAAACCGCACTGATACCGAAGAGCGCGGTATAAAAAAAAGCTTTAAATAAATAAATAAATAAAATAAACCTCTCATTTAGTGCTATATATTCTAACTCTCCCATCTTATTGTTTAGACTTCTAGCATTTGCATACAAGCATTTGAGAGACTGTATTTTATTCATATTAAATTGGCTATTCGTAGACATGGGTAATTTGGGATCTTTAAGCTCTGTCTGCTCCATACTCGAGGGCATTTGGGCTACTTTACTCTTTTTGGAACCTCTCTGCTTTTGGTAATATCCTTCAAGGATACATTCTTCCGAACCATCCGCTCTTGGGCGACTGTCGGCTTTTCCCTATTATCTAGTTTAAAAGCTGCTCTATCTCCTTTTTAAAGGTTAATGCCAGCAGCCTGGTTCCATCCCGGTTAAGGTGAAGCCCATCCCTTCGGAAGAGCCCCTCCTTTCCCCAGAATGTTCCCCAGTTCCTAACAAATCCAAAACCCTAATCTCTGCACCATTGTCTTATCCACGCATTGAGACTCCGGAGCTCTGCCTGCCTTTGGGGTCCTGCACGTGGAACGGGAAGCATTTCGGAGAACGCTACCCTGGAAGTTCTGGATTTCAACTTCCTACCTAAAAGCCTAAATTTAGCCTCTAGAACCTCCCTACCACATTTTCCTATGTCATTGGTACCGACATGTACCAAGACAGCAGACTCCTCCCCAGCACTATCTAAGACCTTATCTAGGTGACGCGTGAGGTCCGCTACCTTTGCACCAGGCAGGCATGTTACCAGGCGATCCTCACGTCCACCAGCCACCCAGCTATCTACATGCCTAATGATCGACTCACCAACTATAACGGCTGTCCTAACCCTTCCCTCATGAGCACATGGCCCTGGAGAAACCTCCTCGGTGCAAGAGGGTTTTACATCACCTGGAGGACAGGTCCTAGTTACAGGATTACTTCCTGCCACACCAGGGTGATGCTCTCCTGTCACGTGACCTCTCTCCTCCATGGCAACAGGGATGCTGCCAGACTGGAGGTGTGTGAGTCAGGTGGAGGAGGTAACCCCTCCCTGACTACCCCAAGTGTCCAGGAATCGGTGGTAATGAACAACTACCTCAGAGCATAGAGGGCCAGATGTCCCCCTGTGGGCTGCTGATCTCCTTGGGGTAGATAGGCTATGCTCAAGGAGTCAAAAACTCCCCCCTGGCTGGGCCGGAGCCTGGAGTTTTGGAGCCTTCTGCTTACATGGGCCATGCCCATATTTCTTGGCCTGCTGACCCTGTTGGGGAGCTGGGGAAGCCTGATAAGGTGGGTAGTTTCGGTAAACAGCTCCCATCCTCGGGTAAAAGGACCTTTAACCCAAGCCCTTCCGTCGGGGAGGGGCAGCGGTCTTTTTGGAGAGCCTGGTCCTTGTCATGAACTCAGTCTCCAGCTCGGCAGTCTTCTCGGTCATAGGTTTGCCAAAGAGGTTCTCTCCTTGGCAGGGGACATTGGCCAATTTGTCCTGAACCCACTGCTCGAGGTCAGATGACTGTATCCAAGCTTGGCTGTAGGCATCAATGCCAGCCACCGCTACTCAAGCCGAAGACTCAAACCCGTCATAGGCTGTCCGAGACATGAATTTGGAGCATTCACGAACAGCTTTGGCCAGGTTCCTGAACCGCTGCAAGGGTTCCTTGGGGAGACCAGCTGAGAACCCGGTGAGTTCCTTTGCCAGGTCTCTTAGGGTACATGCTCATGTACAGCTGGTAGGCCTGGATGCGGCCAATGAGCATTGAGCCCTGGTAGCACTTTCTGCCGAGGGCATCCAGGGTGCGGGCCTCCCTGCCAGGGGGCACAGAGGAGTGAGTCTTCTGGCTTTTCAGCTGACTCATGGCCGGACTCCACCACCATGGAGTAATGCAGCAGCTGTGACTTTTGGAAAACCAGGCTCCGGAGGACTCGATACATCGAGTTGAGCTGTTTACTCACCACTGGCACCGAAGCCAGTCTCTCTCACATTCGGAGCATCAGCCGTTCCAGGATGGGAGGGATAGGCACCGTGAGTGATTCCCATAGAAGGGCATCGTTCTAGAAGATTTCCAACTCATCCGCCCAAGGGTCCTCCTCCGACTCGGTCAGGAACACCAGGGCCTTAGACATGTCCTTGACAAAATCAAGGAAGCCCATATCCTCCGGTGGGGACCACCGTCAAGACTCCGAGACGAGCGAGTCAGATGGGACGTCACAGAGGCAACGGATATCGGGGGATTCCTCGTCCTCTGTCATCCACTAGGAGTAGTCTGTCAAGAACTTGTAGAAGGGCTGCTCCACAGGTCTCGGGGCCCCCAAAGCCCTGTGGCCGGTGTTCAGCAAACTTGCTGGGGATGACCGCAGTCCCATCGAGCGGGACTCAAATTGCGACCGTGACCGAAAATCGTTCGAGGCCAAAGGACCTCGAGGATTGGCTTGGCCTCCAGGGATGTTGAGGGCCCGGTTGTCAGGGCAGATGAACCAGTCATGCCAGACAACAGTGCCCATTGCTGTTCTATGAAGGCAAACTGCACTCCAGGGCTGCCATTCTGGACTCCAGACAAGAAGGCTCCGCAGCCTTCGGCACGGGCACCAAGGGACTCAGACTGGATGCTGGCCCGCCCGAAGGGGAATCCTCAACGAGGAGTGTGTCTGGGGACCAAGGCCGGCCTGTAGTCGGATTCTTCCGGGGGACTTTCGCAGGCTGCTCCTTTCTCTGATGTCTCGGACAAACATCTTGGACTGCAGGACCGGGCCCGGGGAGCACAAAGCCGGTCGGAACCGTCCAAAGACGCCGCCTTCAAGGTTTTCTTTTTCTTCCAGGGTTCCCTCGAGGGAGACCCCCTTTCTAAGGACCCACGACGAGGCTTGGGTTTGGAAGGTTCCACTTGAGATGTCAGGGCCTCAGACGAGGCCCTGGCCTTTGGAGGCACCGGGGACTGGGGGAAAAACCTATCGTGCTGCTGCTGGCGGCTCGAGGGCCTTACTGGACATCCTCTTGCAGAGAGCACAAGCTGCTGGTCATGGTCTGGCCCAAGGCAGCGGAGACAGCAGTCATGTGTGTCAGTCAGAGAAAATTTTAGAGCACCGATCACACATCTTAAAGCCACTGGTAGCCATGGGGGAAAAAAGTACCCCTGCGAGGTCGAAGACACTCTGGGCTGCCAATGGAAGAAAAATGATGCAAAGATGCCAGGAAAAGAAAAGAACGAAAAACTACAAAAATAGACCGAACTTGACGCCGAGGCAACAAAATTGGTAGGCGGGAAGAGTACCGGTGCAATACCGGAAGCGAGTATGAAACTCCGAGAGAAAAATCAACTTTTTTCGGGGACAAGCCAGACAGACGTCTGAAGGGCTTCACGGAAAAAAGCAGACTGAGCAAGATGGCACCCTTGGGCGGGAAGGGGATCACGCATGCGTGGTTGCATCTCCCAAAGGCTTTCTTTGAAAGCTAGGGCGATGCTTCTGTGAGGGCTCCGTTGGTGCCGACATCACCCATATGTGAGGACTGACTTCCTACTTGTTCCTGGAGAATATTATATTATTAAAATACAAGTTGACTGAAAAAATTGCAAGAGGACCTTGATAAATTGAAAGATTGGATGTCCAAATTGAGAAGAAATTTAATGTGGACAAGTGCAAAGTTAAGCACTTAGGGAAGAACCATCAAACTATGGTTACATGATGCAAGGTTCCACATTAGGAACCACCATCAAGGAAAAGGATTAAGATGTCATCATGGATATGTTGAAACCCTCTGCCCAGTGTGCAGCGGCAGCCAAGAAAGCAAATAAAATGCAAGGAATCATAACGAATGGAATGGAGAACAAAACTAAGGATATTATAATGCCTCTATCGTTCCATGGTGCAACTGCACCTTGAATACCATATGCAATTCTGGTCGCCATATCTTTAAAAGAATATAGCTGATTTAGAAAAGATACAGAGAACAGCCACCAATATAGTTAAGGGGATGGAAGGATACCCCTATGAGGAGAGACTTAAAAGATTAGGGCTCCAACTTGAAAAAGACGGTTGAGGGGAGATATACTAGAGATCTATAAATTAATGAATGGGGTGGAACGAGTAAAGGTAGATCAGTTGTTTACTCCTTCAAAAAGTAGGACGATTAGGGGACCACTCAATGAAGCTACAGTGTAGTCCATTTAGGACTAACAAGAAAAAGAGTAGTTATTCACCTGTAACAGGTGTTCTCCAGGAGCAGCAGGAATTAGTCCTCACATATGGGTGACATCGACGTTGATGGAGTACCCATGCGGAGTATTTCCCTGGCTTTCTAAGAAAGCCTTTGGGAATACACCCAAGCATGCGCGATCTCCTTCCCACCCAAAGGTGTCATCTTGCTCAGTCGGATGACATAGCTAAAAGACAGCACAAAAAACAAAATGAACTATGTACAACTGCAACTCCCAGGGGAGGAGGGAGGGTTGTGAGGACTGATTCCTGCTGCTCCTGGAGAACACCTGTTACAGGTGACTAACTACTCTTTCTCCAGGACCAAGCAGGAAGTCAGTCCTCACATATGGGTGACTCCCTGGCTCTGGGCTACCAGGAACCCAGGCTGAAAAATAGAGCTCCCTCTGTGAAGCCTCAGCATCAGGGAAAGAATTTTACTGAGAAGAGATCCCACCGGTAGCCCAACAAGAGGGCCGGAGGGCAGGAGTTGCCTAAACCTCAAAGAGATTCCGGAGTACTGCCTGACCAAAAGCACTGTCCCTACGGGACTCCCTCTCCAGGCAGTAATGGGCTGCAAAAGTCTGGCTTGAGGACCAAGTTGCAGCCCTACAGATGTCTGCCAACGGTACAGAACGGAGATGAGCTACTGATGCAGCCATTGCCCGGACACGGTGGGCTGTGACTCAACCCTGCAAAGGAAGGTCTGCTGCCCTGTAAGCCCAGGTGATACAGTCAGCCACCCATATGGACAAGGTATGCTTGGAGACTGGCAACCCCAAGTTGTTCGGGTCAAAGGAGACAAAGAGCTGAGTAGCCCTTCTATGACCCTTAGTACGCTCATGGTAGAAAGACAAGGCCCTTCTACAGTCCAGGGTATGCAGGACTTCCTCAGGACGGCTGGCATGGGGCCTGGGGAAGAATGTTGGAAGAACCACCTCCTGATTGAGGTGGAAAGAGGAGACTACCTTCGGGAGTAACTTAGGATGAGTCCTAAGGACTACCCTGTTCCTATAGAAACGAGTGTATGGCCTGTCACAGACCAGGGGGCTTGAAGTTCACTCACTCGCCTGGCCGAGGTCAAGGCCACTAGGAAAAGAGCCTTCCAAGAAAAGAAGAGGACGACAAGTAGCCATCGGCTCAAAGGGAGGGCGAGTAAGCTGCTGCAAGACCACATTCAACTCCCACTCAGGGGCTGGTGGACGGAGAGAAGGCTTTAGCAAGAGCAAGCCTCTGAGGAAGCGGGACACCAAGGGGTGAACCGATAAAGAGTGCCCTTCCATCAGTGAATGGTGGGCTGCCAGAGCAGAAAGGTGTACCCGAACAGAATTGGGCTTAAGACCCTGATTAGACAAGTGCAGCAGGTACTGAAGCACCACTGGCACAGGACAGAACAGGATAGGAGAAAGGGTTCTCCTGGCATTGGTCATACCACAAGGAGAACCGTTTCCACTTCAGGGCATAGGTCTTTCTGGTGGATTGCTTCCTAGAGGCCAAGACCACCTCTTCAACTTCCTGAGGCAGGCCCCAGGGAGCCAGCACTACCCTTGCAGCCTCCAGGGCCATCAAATTGAGAGATGGGAGATTGGGGTGCAGAAGGGAACCCTGATCCTGGGAAAGAAGGTCGGATTGTAACCCCAGAGGGAGTGGGGTGTCCACCGCTAGCTGTAACAGAAGCGGGAACCAGGGCTGTCTCGGCCATCTGGGGGCTACCAATATGACCGAGGCCCTGTCCCTTTGAATCTTGAACAAGGTTCCAGCCACCAGGGGCGTGGGAGGAAACGCATACAGGAGGCCCTTGGACCATGAAATAAGGAAGGCATCCGCTGCCAATCTTATGGGATGCGGTTGCCTGGAGCAGAACTGAGGCAGCTGCCGGTTCAGGGGACTGGCAAAGAGGTCTATGGATGGAAGTCCCCATGTCAGAAAAATGTTCTGAACCATCAAAGGGTGCAGTTGCCATTCGTGAGGCTGTAGAACCCTGCTCAATCTGTCTGCCAGGAAATTTTTGTGGCCAGGAAGATAGACTGCCCTGAGCAGCATATTGTGTCGAAATGCAAAAGAGCATAGGGCCTGTGCCTCCTGCCACAGGAGCCTGGACCCCGGTGCCCCCTTGTTTGTTCACATAGAACATCGCCACCTGGTTGCCTGTCTGCACCAAGACCGATTGGTGGGCCAGGGTGTGAGAGAAGGCCTTGAGGGCTAAGCGCATCGCCCTGAATTCCAGGAGATTGATTTGTTGCGTGGCCTCCCATGGAGACCACAGGCCCTGTGTGCACTTGTCCAGACAATGTGCACCCCAGCCCTGCAAGGAGGCATCGGTTGTGAGTACCAAAGTGGAAACAGGTACCTGAAAAGGAATTCCCTGTAGAAGGTTGGGGGGGGGGGGGGGTGTAGCCACCACTGCAGGGAGTTCAGGAAGGGTTTGGACACCCTTACTTTGTCTCTTAGGTTTCCTGTAGCCTGCCTCCACTGAGTTCTGAGACACCACTGTGCAGGCCTCATATTCAGGCGAGCATTGGGAGTCACATGTACTGTCGATGCCATGTGGCCCAGGAGCCTTAGACAGAGTCTGGCGGAAACCAGTGGGTTGTTTAGGAACTGGCTGGCCAAGTCCATCAGCCTTCCCGCTCTGTCTGCTGGCAAGTAAGCCTTTGCTTGCAGGGAGTCTAACCGTGCTCCTATGAACTCTAGGTTCTGGGAGGGGAGCAAAGTGGACTTTGCAAAGTTTATGACAAAACCTAGTTGCTGAAGGAGAGAGACAGTACGGAGGGTGGCATGCCTGGCTTCCTGGAGAATCTGACCCCTGATGAGCCAGTCGTCCAGGTAGGGGAAGACAAAAATACCCTGGTTTCTCAAGTAGGCTGCCACCACCGCCAGGCACTTTGTGAAGACCCGTGGGGCGGAAGTTAGGCCAAAGGGCAGTACCCTGTACTGAAAGTGGTTTCCTCCCACCACGAACCTTAGGTATTTTCTGTGGTCTGGATGAATGAGGATGTGAGTGTACGCATCCTTCAGATCTAAGGAGCATAGCCAATCTCCCTGCTGGAGGTAGGGCAGCAGTGTTCCAAGAGTAAGCATCTTGAACTTTTCCTTTTCCAAGAACTTGTTGAGATTTCTCAAGTCCAGAATGGGCCGGAGACCTCCAGTTCTCTTTGGCACAAGAAAGTACCTGGAGTAGAAGCTTTGCCCCAGCAGGTGGGGAGGTACAGGCTCTACTGCCCTGTCTTGAAGAAGATCTTGCAGTTCCTGGAGAAGGAGTTCCTGATGCAGAGTAGGCCTTGGAGGCTCCCCTGGGAAGTAGGAGGGGGGTACTTGATTGAAATGGAGCAGATAGCCCTTCTGGACTATGCTCAGTACCCAAGCATCTTTTGTGATGGGTGGCCACTGGTGGGCAAATAGGGCCAACCGACCTCCCGTGCTGAGGTGGGCCAGCAGAGGTGGAGAGGCTATGCAGTGGGAGTCAAAAAACCCCTCCCTGCTGAGTAGGAGCAGGAGCTTGAGGCTTGGGGGCTTTCTGCCTACGGGGCCCATGTCCCTGGCCCCTTGGCCTGCTGACCCTGCTGGGGAGGCCTGATAATGAGGGAAAGGTTTGTAGGCAGATGCCTTCCTTGGGTAAAAGGGCTTTTTCCCTGAGCCCTTCTTCTTATGAGAAGGGGCAGAGGTTTTCCTGGACAACCTTGTCCTTGTCAGAGTCTCGGTCTCGAGCTCAGCGGCCTTTTCGGCCATGGGTTTGCCGAAGAGGTTTTCACCCCGGCATAGGACATCGACGAACTTGTCCTGTACCCATGGCTCGAGGTCCGATGACTGTAGCCATGCCTGGCGTCGAGCACCGATGCCGACCGCCACTACGCGGGCCGAAGCCTCGAAGCCATCGAAGGCTGCCCGGGAGATGAATTTGGAGCATTCCCGGATCCCTGAGGA
This sequence comes from Ichthyophis bannanicus, assembly GCA_033557465.1. Classification (NCBI taxonomy): domain Eukaryota; kingdom Metazoa; phylum Chordata; class Amphibia; order Gymnophiona; family Ichthyophiidae; genus Ichthyophis; species Ichthyophis bannanicus. The sequence continues at coordinate 190,072,996 of CM066031.1, read as the reverse complement.
GAAGGACTTGAACCTCTGCAAAGGTTCCCTGGAGAGGCCAGCCGAGAACCCGGCTATCTCTTTAGCCAGGTCCTGCAAGTACATGCCTATGTACAGCTGGTAGGACTGGACACGGCAAGCAAGCATTGAGCCCTGGAAGCACTTTCTGCCGATGGCATCTAGACTTCGGGCCTCCCTGCCGGGGGGCACCGCAGAGTGCATCTTCTGGCTTTTCAGACGATGCATGGCCGATTCCACAACCATAGAATGGTGCGGCAGAATGGTTAGAACTTGGTTATTTCAAGCCTTCTGGAACCCAGGGCTCTTCCGGACTCGATATATGGAATCGATCCGCTTGCTCAAAACCGGCGCCAAGGCCGGAGCCTCCCACATTCGGAAGAGGAGCCATTCCGGCATCGGAGGAACTGGCACAGTAAAGGCCTCCCTCGGGGGAGAGTCACAATGTAGGGGCATCAAGCTCCTCAGTTCGAGGCTCCTCCTCGGGATCCGCAGGGACATTCAAAGCCTTGGCCATGCCCCTGACAAACTCCGAGAACCGGGTGTCCTCCGGTGGGGACCTACTCCCGGGCTCGGACTGCGGCGAGTCCGAAGTGACACACCGAGTCCAAAAGGTATCGGGGGACTCCTTGCCCTCCGTCTCCCACGCAGACTCATCCGAGGAAGAGTCGAGGGGCTCCAACCGTGCGGGCTCTGGCAACACCCGCCCCGATGCCAGGGCCATCGGCGTCGACGCCCTCGGTCCCGAATGGGAGGTCGAGGGAGACCACGACCGAGACCGGACTCGGGCCTTCATGGCTTCGAGAACCAGCTCTGTCTCCGGGGTTGACTTAGACGTCGACGTCCCGGTGGTCGGGGCAGATGCACCAGTCAGGCTGGCCATCAGCACCCGCTGCTGATCCATGAAGGCAGACAGTCTGCACTCCAAGGCTATCAGCCTGAGTCCAAGCTCAGGAGACTCAGCAGCCACCGACTCGTCGGCTCCCTGGGAGGAGAGTCCTCGAGGACAACAGGACTTACGTGCTCGACGGACTCCGGCTCCACACGGAATACTTTAGTTGGCTTCTCCAGGTCCAAAGGCCCGGGGCGGCGGTCAGGGGTCCGAGGCCTGGCCTTCGAGGAACCAGAGGCTTCCTCCGACGCCGCCCTCACGAGCTTTCTCTTCCTCTTATGCTCCCGACTGGGGGACCCCCTTTCCGAGGAACCCCGACGAAGCTCGGGGTCAGACTCCCGAGACATCGAGGCCTCTGACGCGGTCCGGGTTCATCCGGAGGCAGAGTCAGAAAAATCCTCTCCTTCTGATGCTGCCGGCTTCTGAGTGCCTTGGTGGACATTTTTCCACATGGGACACAGACCTTGGGATCATGGTCCGGCCCAAGGCAACGCAGGCAGCAGTCGTGTGTGTCAGTAAGAGACATGAGCTTCGTACAACAATCACACTTTTTAAAACCACTGGAGGCCATCGGGGACAAAAGGGCCCCCCGCGAGGTCAAAAGACCGGTCCTCCAGCGAAAAAGAAAAAAGAGCGCGAACGCGTGCCACGAAGGGCAAAAAAACAAAAAATAGAGATCGGGTCGATACCGGCGTACCGAACCCAGGCGGGAAGGGGAACCGGCGTCGAACCGGACAAAAAGAGCGAAAAACGCAGAAACCCCCCCCCCAAAACCTTTCCGGGTGACAGGGACACACGTCCGTTGGGCTCCACGGAAAAACAAAGACTGAGCAAGATGGCACCTTTGGGCGGGAAGGGGACCGGGCATGCGTGGGTGTATTCCCAAAGGCTTTCTTAGAAAGCTGGGGAAATGCTCCGCATGGGGGCTCCATTGACGTCGATGTCACCCATATGCGAGGACTGACTTCCTGCTTGGTCCTGGAGAAAATATTTTTTTTCAGTCAACGAGTAATCAAACTCTAGAATTTATTACGAAAGGATGTAGTAAAAACATTTAGTGGAACTGGGTTTAAAAAAGGTTTGAACAAATTCCTGCAGTAAAACTCCATAAACCTTTATTAAAGAGGACCAGGGAAATCCACTGCTTACCCTGGGAAAAGCACTGTGGAATACTTGCTCTTTTTTGGGAACCCGACAGGTATGGGACTTTGATCTGACCCAGTATGGAATTTCTAACGTTCTTATAAAAGGTACTCTGCTCAGTTGATCAGCTAACTGGTTTTCTGGTTTGGGAATGTAGGTGGACTGTATCTGGATTCGATTTGCTAGAGCGAAATCCTCAGATCCTGTTTTCTAGCAGAGGTGGAAAGAGCTAGTGCTCCCTTGCTTGTTCACATAAAATATGGCAACCTGATTATCTGTCTGTATGAGGACAAAGGTACTGTGAAGTCGATGGAGGGAGACTCGCGGAGTATAGATCGCTCAGAATTCTAGGTGGTAGATATGAAGAAATGTCTCGTATCTTGACCACATTTCCTATCAATGTTGATTGTTGAGATGAGTCTCCCAACCTCAGTTTGAAATATCCATAGTGAAAACTAGGTGATATTGCCACAGTACAAAGGGTACTCTAGTCAAAATCATTTGGGACCTAGCTCCAATGTCTCGTCACATGTTAAGACCTATTAACGTCTCCACAGGTCAAATTTGATCATTTTATATTGGACAAGGTAATCCTTCAAGGATCTCTGCTTTCACCTGGAGTGGCCAACAATTCCTAAACCCATCATGCCTTGGACTTATCAGTTATCCTCCAAAGCAACAATGCAGCATGCTAAGTAACTTCCATGCTCACTAGAGTGGGACGAGAGAAATTAATTTCATCAATGAACCTTAAATCTTATATTTCTAACCAGATTCCTCCTTTTCTTTTGAAAGGCCTATGTCTATATGCATCAGATGTAGTCATTGACCAAATCAGACTTAGTCATGGAATTGTCCCTTATCCATGGGTATTCACTATCATTAGACTTTGTATAAAAGACCCCAAATTGGACCCACCCTCTCCCATTAATTACGAGCCCAATTCCAACTTCCCAATCATGGTTTATAGTTCATTAGTATTTGATATACTGCCTTTAGAAGTATCAATGTAGTTGTTAACAATTAAAACATTATAGAGATGGAAAGGAACTCCAAATTATTGATAGGAGAGTGTGTCAGGAGCAGAGAGACTCTTTAGACACTACAATGTCCTCCATCCATCTTGGAACGTCAAATGCCAATTCAGAGACATGTGCTTTTTGTCTCTATTCAAATTTTTTAAACAATGACTCTAACCTTAGTTGTAGCAGGAGGTCATTGTACAAACTGGGTGCTTTAAAGAAAAATGCCAAATGTCTGGTGCTTTTTAGGTTTGCACAAGAGACAGAAGGAGTAGACATATCCTATTCTCATGAATGTGAAGTAAAGTTCTGGCTGAAACATGCAGTATGATGATTGAGGCTAGCTATGCTGGGGTGCTGATAAAAAGCGCTTTGTGAGCTACAGTTAGAATCAAAGTGGATGTGGAAGAAAACTGGGAGACATTTCTCCATTTCTAGAAGCCAGTAACACACTGCACCCCAGGCAATCTGGGTAGTACTTATAGTATGGGGACCTTAGCAGTGGACATATACAATGAAAGGCTCACTTTTCTGGATGGAGGTAAAGCTGTCCTAATATTAAAACTTGATTTATCAGTGGCCTTCGACCTTATTGATCTGTTTGCTGCTCTCTAGACTGGAAGAAATTGGTCTAGACAGGATGGCTCTAGACTGATTTAGTTCCTATTTCTTGAAATTCATGTTTAGAATAACAATCGAAGATGTCACCTCAACATCTTTTCCTTTTCTCCATGGAGTCCCTCATGGATCAATCCTCTTCCCTATACTCTTCCAGGGTGTTTAATGCCTTCCTTGTATTTCTGAATCACGGTTTCGATCTCAGTGTACAGATGTATGCCAATGATATTCAACAGAATCAGTCATGATACATGGGATGTTTTTTTAAGCTTCTGTTTACCTTGATAGAATTGGAAACTGGATTACATCTCAAACTGGTACTGAATATAAATAAGTTGTCAGCTATCTGGTTCTCCAAGGACAAGTTTGTTTGCAGATAATTTCAGCATCACTCAAACTCCTTATCCCTCTTAAAGATAGCATTGTTACCCTTGGTATTATTTTTGACAAGGAGCTAAGATTTTTTGTAAAGATTTGTTCTCTAATAAATAAATCTTTGTTTTAATGATGATTAGGCCCATTAAATTCTGACTCCAGGTTTTTGAAAACCTTAATCCATGCTCTCATACTAAACAGACTCGATTATTGTAATTTAATGCTTTTAGGTCTTTCCCAATATTCTATAAAAGGATCCAACTGATACAAAATACTGCTATCAAGTTGATATATAATCCTAAGCTCACAGACCATATCATCCCACTATTGACTGAATATCACTGGTTACTAATTTCAGGTTACATAAAATCCAAAATATTGATAGCTCACTGTTCCTTTTACGCAGGTTATCCATTTTCTCTTTCTCTCTCCACTTATTGTTCCTTATACCCCACGATGCTAATTGAGATCTTCACAGGTACATTTATTAGTAGGTTCCTTCATTTTGGAAACTGAGGTATGGATGGAATCATAATTCTGCCTTCGCTTACTATGTCCCTGTACTGTCCCCATTGGCTATTAGGGTTAGAAAGTTCATACAATTTTTTAAAACTGGTTAGAACTTGGTTATTTCAATGTTTTTACAAAAACTACTTCTAAATTTGTACTTCGCCTATGTTCTGTTAACTGTCTGCATAGTCTTTGGTTGATTTTGTGGTTCAATTCATATCCTATCCCCTGATTTTTACCTTCTATTCAAGTTTTTAATTTTATGTCAATGTAGTCTTACATTATTCAGTTGCCCTACTATTTCTTTGTAAGCTGCCATCATCTCAGTAATCCATACCCATGGAGGTATAATAAAAAGATACAACTGATGGGTTGGATTTGCTAGTCCACCACTGTAATATGAAATGAAATTTAGGGACAGATAAATTATAGAAGAAAAGTGGTTGAATGTGCTGATTCTACTGGAATTTGAGATCCCATTGTGGACATCGCGGGCCTGATATTGAGTTAGGATGGCTAGGTGCAAGTACTGGACCTAGCCATCAGCACTGTTCTCTAACCCTGGATATTCAATGCTGGGGTCATATGTGGCCCTAGCAATGAATATCTGGGGTTGCCGCACATGCCCGGAAGCCGCATAGGCTAACCGGGTAGCAGTGATATTGCACAGCTGTCTGGTTAGTTTCTATGAGTAAAGATAGGTCAGCTTTTCGAGTGCCTGTCTTTTACCCTTAGAAGCTAACTGGGTAGCGGAGCAATATTACTGCTACCTGGTTAGCCTCTGTCGTCGCCCACGACATCCCCCGATGCTAAGTGGTTAGCATCAGAGCATGTAGGGGAGAAAATCGGAGATATTCAGCTGCACTAACTACTAAGAATGTTAGGACTTGGGATTGCAAATGCACTATTAGCAATCAATTGACCAGGCAGGGATCTACCAGATGTCCCCATCTGTGTATATCGGCAGCTGTTGTCATAAGCCATTTTGAAATACTCTTGGGTGCTGATGAGGCACCGAAAGGAAGGACTTTGTACTGAAAATTATGGATTGAAGAGTGAACTTAAGGTACTTCTTGTATCATAGGTATACTGAGATGTGTGTATATACATCCTTGAGGTCCAGAGAATGGAGAGAACTATGGTCATTTTGTACATCTTTAAGGGAAAACCGGTTGAGATCCCAGAGATCTAGTATGGGGGCGCAAGCCTCCAGGTCTTTGGAATGAGAAAGTATTTTGAATAGAAACCACAGTTCTTTCTTGCATGGAGGGACAGGTTCTATAGTCTTGGCCAGTAGATGAAGATATACTACTTTCCAGCAAAAGACTCAAATCGCAAGACAGGTGGGACCATGATAATGAAAGAGCCAGTGGATGGCTGAGAAAACTGAGGCGCTAGCCATTTCAGATTATGGAAAGGAACCATGTGTCCTTGGGTGATCTCTTGCCCGGCTGGAAAAAAAATGGATCATACCTTTCTCAGAGTTCAATGCAAGTTATATTTGGGTACAGTAAGTGTTTTCCTATCTCCAGAAGGCTTATAATCTAAATTTGTATCCGAGACAATGGTGGGCTAAGTGGCTTGCCCAAGATCACAAGGAGTGGCAGTGGGATTTGAATTTGGCTTTCCTGACTCTTAACCCACTGCTTTAACCATCAGGCCTACTCCTCAGGGAGGGAAGGGTATATATTCTGCAGAGAATGGAGCTTAAAATTTAGTTTAAAAGCAGGCTGCTTAAGTTGAGCAGGAGCACTTGTTTAGGCTGTGCACCCTCTTTGCAGTGGTTTTACAGTAACAAGTTGACGACTCTGTTGTGGTTGCTTCTGGTAATCTCATGTAGTAATAACCAAGCTGATAATGGTTGAAAGAAGTGTGTCTAGAAGTTGAAGAAAATGTAGAAGATCGAATTGTTGAGAGATGCAGAAGAGCAGTACAACGATCTTTAATCATATCCGTGGTTTCTTTTCACTTTCTCTCCAAAAAGCAGATCTCGTGTGCAAGAGCATTCACCACTAGAATGGCATCCTCTCAATCTTGAAGCCAAGCTAGGTGTCAAGCTGTGATAGCGAAAACAGATACTCTAGACAAAGTTTCAAAATTGTCATAGGCTAATCTTAAAAGATGTGTTCTACATTCATCTGCTTCTGCTAAAATAGAATTCAACTAGGATTGTTCCTGTCCAGGTGGAGCAGGAGAAAAAACCCCCTATACTTTCTGAAAGATGGTATATATACAGTGAACCATATACAGTCAAACCTCGGTTTTCATGATTAATCCGTTCGAAAAAGTCTGACTAAAACCGAAACGTATGAAAACTAAAGCAATATTTCCCATAAGAAATAATGTAAATCCAATTAATCCGTTCCAGACACCCAAAAATATTCACAAAAAATACATTTTATAGAGAATAACTATATTTTTACATACAGAAAACAATGAGAAATAAATATAAATGACTAATGAAATGGATAAATGAACATTTAACATCACTGAAAGCAAGCTAAGTACAGTACTGTACAGTACAGTATGTTAACATCTGGCCTTAGCCACCCCTGACAAGCTGCTGTGCCCAGCTCTCTTCGGAATCACATTGAATTCAGTCCATTAAAATACCTTTACATTATCTGCTCAATGCTTCAGAATGGCAGAAAATCTTAATGATATAGCTTCAGACGTACCCTGCAAGAGAAAGAACTGCCTCCCACATTCATGCAACATCTCCTGCTTACGTTGACAGCTTTTCTTCCCTGCTACCGGGACAAAATCTCAGTCAAAAGACGTTGAAAACCGAAGCAATGCATGAAAACCGGGACAAAATCTCAGTCAGAAAAGACGTTGAAAACCGAAGAGTATGAAAACCGGGGCAAATGAAAACCGAGGTTTGACTGTATAGCTGATGAGCTGCAAAGCAAGAAGACACAAAGCTTCTCAAAAAAATCATCTAATATGCAAGATTTTTCCTAGAGGCCTGTTTGAGAAGTCTCATAATTTTTTTTACTTTTTCTCATGGCCATTTCTAAAACCTCTTAAAAGAGAGCTGAACTTTATTGATACCTGATGAAAGCTGAACCATGTATGTCATGCCCGCCTTTTTTTGACAGAGGTTGAACTGTTACTGGATTTTGCCATATCTGGTACTGTTGATTTTTTTTGCAAGTTATGGACAGGAACAGCTACAATCGTTCTGGGAAGCTCAATATTTTTTAAAAGGTCAAGAAGGACAGATCTCTGTTCTGCTTCCTGCTGAAGTGGAAAATGAACTTCTTTTGATATCTGTTGTATGAACTTCAAGTAGGAAATGTCTTCAAATGGAAACTCATTTCTGGAGAGTGGAGGAGAAGGATCTGATGGTATCCCAATAGAGAATGCTGGCTCCGTAATCTGGAAAGGGCAGCTCACTGTCAAAAGGATCAAGGAGGACCTCCGTGTTTGAGTGGAGAAAGTCTGCAGACAAAGGAGGGAGCAAATATGCAGGCTCCTACTCATAATCTGAAATAAATAGAGAAACACCATGATATTCATGAATGTCTCTGTGCTTGGGTAAGGGCAGAAGAATGAGAGCTCTTTAGGTGGCTATAACAAAGGCATGTCAGCCATATTCTTGAAGTAACTTCATAAAATTAGCAAATATCTTTTGCACGAAAGAATGAAAATGCACTGGAATTTGAATACTGAACATAAGAACATAAGATATGCCATACTGGGTCAGACCAAGGTCCATCAAGCCCAGTATTCTGTTTCCAACAGTGGCCAATCTAGGTCATACGTACCTAGTAGTTTCCCCAAGGGACACAGGTTCCACAATGCTTGTATTGGTTCAAGCATTGATATCCTGGGTCCCTTCTTAATAATGGTTTATGGACCTTTCCTCCAGGAACTTGTCCAAACCTTTTTTAAACCCAGCTACACTAACAGCCTTTACTACATCCTCCGATAACAAATTCCAGAGTTTGATTACACGTTGAGTGAAAAAATATTTTCTTTTATTAGTCTTAAATAGTTTACCCTGTAGCTTCATTGCATGTCCCCTAGTCTTTCTATGTTTAGATAAGGTAAACAATCGATCTACGTTTACCCGTTCCACCCCGTTCATTAATTTATAGACTTCTATCATATCTCCCCTCAGCCGTCTCTTTTCCAGGTTAAAGAGCCCCAACATTTTTAGCCTTTCTTCATAGGAGTAGCCTTCCATCCCCTTTACCATTTTGGTGGCTCTTCTCTGAACCTTTTCTAAAATCGCTATATCCTTTTTAAGATACGGCGACCAGAATTGCACACAATATTCAAAGTGCGGTCTCACCATGGAACGATATAGAGGCATTATAATATCTTTTGTTTTATTTTCCATTCCTTTCCTTATCATACCTAGCATTCTATTTGCTCTCTTGGCCGCCGCTGCACACTGGGCCGAGGGTTTTAACATGGTATCCACAATGATGCCTAAATCTTTTTCCTGGGTGGTGGTTCCTAATGTGGAACCTTGCATCGTGTAACCATAGTTTGGGTTGTTCTTCCCTAGGTGCATAACCTTGCACTTCTCCACATTAAATTTCATCTGCCATTTTGATGCCCAGTCTTCCAATTTATCAAGATCCTCTTGCAATTTTCCACAATCCTCCTGGGTTTTAACAACTTTAAATAGTTTTGTGTCATCTGCAAATTTGATAACCTCACTCGTTATTCCACTTTCCAGGTCATTTATGAATATGTCAAAAAGCAGCAGACCCAGCACAGATCCCTGGGGTACACCACTATTCACCTTTCTCCATTGGGAAAATTGGCCATTTAGCCCTACCCTCTGCTTTCTATCTTTTAACCAGTTCCTGATCCACAATAGTACACTGCCTCCTATCCCATGACCCTTTAGTTTTGCCAAAAGTCTCTCATGAGGGACCTTGTCAAAGGCTTTCTGAAAGTCCAGATACACAATATCAACCGACTCACCTTTGTCCACCTGTTTATTCACTCCTTCAAAGAAACATAACAGATTAGTAAGACAAGATCTTCCTTGTCTAAAGCCATGTTGGCTGTCTCCCATTAGGTCGTGACTATCTACATGCTGAGTAATTTTATTCTTTATGATGGTTTCTACCATTTTTCCCGGTACTGATGTCAGGCTCACCGGTCTGTAGTTTCCCGGATCACCCCTCGAACCCTTTTTAAAAATTGGTGTTACATTGGCGATCCTCCAATCCTCAGGTATTAGAGATGATTTTAATGATAGTTCACAGATTACTGATAGCAGGTCTGCAATCTCAAATTTCAGTTCTTTCAACACCCTTGGATGTATACCATCCGGCCCAGGTGATTTGCTACTCTTCAGTTTATCTAATAGTTGTAAGACATCTTCCCGATGTATCGATATTTCCTTCAATTCTTCCACACCTTTAAATACCACTTCAGTCATGGGTAACATCCCTACATCTTCCTCAGTAAAGACCGAAGCAAAGAATTCATTCAGTCTCTCCGCTATCGCCTTGTCGCCTCTTAGTGCTCCTTTAACCCCTTTATCATCTAATGGACCAAATGACTCTCTCACAGGTTTTTTGCTACGAATGTACTTGAAAAGGTCTTTATTTCGTGTTTTTGCTTCTGCAGCAAGAAATTCTCTTTGCCTGCCTTATCAATGCCTTGCATTTGACTTGCCAGTGCTTGTGCTGTTTCCAGGTTTCAACGTTTGGCTCTTTTTTCCATTTCCTGAAAGATGCTTTTTTGGCAACAACATCCTCTCTGACCTCACCTTTAAACCATGCTGGCAGTTTTTTAGACTTCCTTCCACTTTTCTTAAAGCGTGGAATACAACTGGTCTGGGCTTCCAAGATAGTATTTTTCAACAACACCCAAGCTTGATGTACGTCTTTAACCTTTGCAACTGCTCCTTTTAGTTTTTTCTTAACTGTTTTCCTCATTTTATCATAGTCTCCCTTTCGAAAGTTAAAGGGTAGTACTGTGGATTTCCTTACTATCCCTCCTCCACTAATTAAATCAAAGGTGATCATGCTATGATCACTATTGCCAAGTGGCCCCAACACCCTTATCTCTTGCACTACATCTGGTGTTCCACTAAGGACTAGGTCTAATATTGCTTCCCCTCTGGTCGGTTCATGAACCAGCTGCTCCAAGAAGCAGTCATTTATTTCATCTAGGAACTTTATCTCCCTAGCATGTCCTGTTGTGACACTGACCCAGTCGATGCCGGGGTAATTGAAATCACCCATAATTATTACTGCACTGTAACTTTTGCTAGCTTCCTTGATTTCTTTGAGCATTTCATCATCCATTTGTTCATTCTGGCCAGGCGGACGATAGTACACCCCCACTGCCATCGCCTTCCCCTTTTTACATGGGATTTCAATCCATAGAGATTCTACAGCAAATTTTGTTTCTTGCAAAACTTTAATCCTTTCTGACTCAATGCCCTCTCTAACATAGAGCGCAACCCCTCCACCAATTTGATCAGCTCTATCATTACGATATAGTTTGTACCCAGGTATCACAGTGTCCCACTGGTTGTCCTCCTTCCACCATGTCTCTGATATTCCAATCATATCTAACCTCTCGTTTAGTGCTATATATTCTAACTCTCCCATCTTGTTTTGTAGACTTCTAGCATTTGCATACAAGCATTTTAGAGACTGTATTTTATTCATATTAATTTGGCTATTGGTAGACATGTGTAATTTGGGATCTTTAAGCTCTGTCTGCTCCATACTCGAGGGCATTTGGGCTACTTTACTCTTTTTTGGAACCTCTCTGCTTTTTGTAGTATCCTTCAAGGATACATTCTTCCGAACCATGCGCTCTTGGGCGACTGTCGGCTTTCCCCTATTATCTAGTTTAAAAGCTGCTCTATCTCCTTTTTAAAGGTTAATGCCAGCAGCCTGGTTCCATCCCGGTTAAGGTGAAGCCCATCCCTTCGGAAGAGCCCCTCCTTTCCCCAGAATGTTCCCCAGTTCCTAACAAATCCGAACCCCTCATCTCTGCACCATTGTCTCATCCACGCATTGAGACTCCGGAGCTCTGCCTGCCTTTTGGGTCCTGCGCGTGGAATGGGAAGCATTTCGGAGAACGCTACCCTGGAAGTTCTGGATTTCAACTTCCTACCTAAAAGCCTAAATTTAGCTTCCAGAACCTCCCTACCACATTTTCCTATGTCATTGGTACCGACATGTACCAAGACAGCAGACTCCTCCCCAGCACTATCTAAGACCTTATCTAGGTGGCGTGTGAGGTCCGCTACCTTCGCACCAGGCAGGCATGTTACCAGGCGATCCTCACGTCCACCAGCCACCCAGCTATCTACATGCCTAATGATCGAATCACCAACTATAACTGTTGTCCTAACCCTTCCCTCATGGGCACTTGGCCCTGGAGAAACCTCCTCGGTGCGAGAGGGGTTTACATCACCTGGAGGACAGGTCCTAGTTACAGGATCACTTCCTGCCACACCAGGGTGATGCTCTCCTGTCACGTGACCTCTCTCCTCCATGGCAACAGGGATGCTGCCAGACTGGAGGTGGGACTTCAGGACTATATCCCTGTAGGTCTCGTCTATGTACCTCTCTGTCTGTCTTATGTTTTCCAAGTCTGCTACTCTAGCCTCTAGAGAACGGACTCGTTCCCTGAGAGCAGAGAGTTCCTTGCACCTAGTGCACACGTAAGACCTCTCACCAGCTGGGAGAAAATCATACATGTGACACTCAATGCAAAAGACTGGAAAGCCCACATCCCGCTGCTGGACTGCTGTCTGCATCTTAGTTTTAAGTTTGTGTTTAGATCTTTAAGTTCTTTATGTACTAAAGGGTGCTATGGATATTTATACCACTAAAACTGTACCTAAGAAGTTTAATATACCTTGTTCACCTGAAGCTTAATTAAGCTCAGGTCCTTAGTGTATGACTGATTTGGGTAATGAGGTTCACCTGAGAGCACCTCCTGTCTTTTAAGTTGTGCAAGTACCTATAAAGCTGTGATTATCCCAGGGGAGGGTGGGTGTGGGGAGGGAGGGAGGGAGGGATATAACACTTATTAAAAAAAGGGCTGCTACACAGTACCCTGTCCTGTGCTGCTGAGGTACGCTATATTCTGATTTGATTTAAATTATAGCTCTTTGCTGCTGCTAGGCTCTAACCTATTATGAAATTTAAACTACAAGCTCTCTGCTGGATTCTAAATTTAACCAGAAAGCTCTCTTCTGTGTTTTAATTTGAAACTAAAAGTACTTTGCTGATGCTAGGCCCTGAGTGACTATGAAATTTAAACTACAGCTCCCTACTGGGTATGAAAGGTAACCAGAAAGTTCTCTTCTGTGTTTTAAATTGAATCTTAAACTGTTGCTACTAGTCCCTGACTGATTTAACAAAAAATAGTGGGTTCACAGATTAATTAGCTTTAAAAGAAAAAAAAAATCCTTTCAGAAAAATTCCCAGAAGTATATACTCACAATTTCAGATTTCTCTCCAGAAGTAACAGCCCCCCTTTCTAGTCCTTCAAGACTGAAGATATGGTAGCTAATAACTGGTGTAATAGTAGTAGGTTTTTGCACAGGGAACTGCACAGAGTCAGGCCGATCAGCGCTTAAGAGGTTTTTAGCAGTGTCAAGAGATCAATGGATGATATGCTGCCACTATGCAGCAGTTATTGAGCTGAAGACATGTCTAAGCACTTTCTTTAGAGCAGTAAGCTTTTCTGCAGAGAATAGCTTTGTCAGGCATTTGCAGGGTTATGAGAAGCAACTACAACAGCTTGGAAACCTCAAGGATAGGTCTACCTTGTTTAGACCAATGATCGATGGTCCCCTAGATTCTTATGATCACTGCACCTGGAGGTTATTGGCCTTCCCATAGAAGATGCTTGACTTATATGCACAGGGCTCAATGTCTTCTGTGCAGAGAAAACAGCCTGCAGCAACGTTTCCCAGAAGTATCTTTTTTCATCTTTGAAATGTTCTTGAAGGCAATTCAGATCTCTTGTTGTTCTTGGTAACAGCTGAGCACAAACGTCTGCATTCTTTTTGATCGTGGTCAGGGCCATGACATAGAAGACATTTAGAATGCATGCCAAATTTCTGATTTTTTCTTCCACATTTCAGAGGTCTAAAACTAGATTCTGGCAATATTTTTTCTCTTTTATAAAACTGATTTCTTTGCTGTGGACGACGGACAACATCAAAAGACAAAAGTTAAAGAAGCGAGCTGTGTTTCACATTGCATCCATTTGGCAGAGTGGAAAAAAACAAAACTGAGGAGCAGGGCTGACTGCTGCATGTGGGAAAGGCCAAACAGGCTCAGAACCTTTCACTAAGTTCTAAGCTGCGGGACAGCAGTTCTGTCCCGGTGCCATTAGATGGTGCCACTCAGTTGTGTGGATGAAAAAAATGGATTCTATGCATAATGGGCTCTTCAACGAGTCCGATCAGCATAAATTAAATAGTTGGTAGGTAAAAAAAAAACTGCTATATTCTTCCACTTCAGAAAAATTCCATGCTATTTCTTTGAAGAGTACTGTCTAAAGAGAGACTTACACATGCCATTTGGTGCCAAAGAAGCACGTGGTCCAACCACGTTTCCAGACAAAGGTGGCAGACCTGACGCAGATTGGAGGGGAGGACCACCAGCTGGATGCAAGTTGGCAGAGATATTTGGCATTATGCGGCCTGGCACAGACTGACCAGACATCACAGAACCTGTACCTTGTATCTGACCTGCAGAGATGAAGCAAAAATGTTTTAATGAAATAAAAATCCTTTTTTGTTGTAATTTATTAGGCAGTCTGCTGATCTGTTCAAGATATCTGAAAACACTACAAGCTGTGCAAGATAGGATTTAAATATTACAGCTAGTAAAGTTTTCTTGGACAGAGTCTATCCCTCTACTTTTCTCTCAAATGCAGAGTATGCTGCAGGTGATATGCATTGCTATCTATGCTGAAAAGGTTAAAAAGTAACTTTGCTAATGTACAGTACCATTTACATTTTTTTCCAAATAATTTAGTTTAAATGCAATTGATTTTAGAATATGACATTTTTTCTCAAACTCCATCAAAATTTGGAGGATGAACTTTTTTCAAGTTTTAATTCTTCACTGAAAAAGAAACGTTAGTTACTGAAAGACACCGTTTTCCAGTAAAATTAAAACCTAATGAAGTCAGACCTTTCTGTGTCTTGCCAAACACTGACAACACAAATTTTTCCTAACCCCCTCCACACATACAGCACAGCTGGATTGTTGTTAAGTGCTGTTGACATCAACTCATGGCGACAGTCTCAATAGCTGTCCTAAACTGTGTTTGGTCTAATATCAACATATACTGGCACAAAAGGAAAAAATCTCCACAAAAATATAAAATGCTCTCCTCTCCACACAGAGGCTGCTCATTCCCCATTTCTTCTCTACATAATATATGTAACTGGAAAAGTAGTATAACCTGCATTTTTGAAATATACTGTACATAGCTTCTACTCTGTGACTGCCATAAAAAGGCATCAGCCCTTAAAGCAGTTAACATATTTACTCCTGTACTGAAATGCCAGCTTCACGTTGACAACGGTCCATTTCATAACAGAACATCAGCTTTCTATAAAAGGACTTCAATACAATATTTTATCTATTATTGACAACTCATGGCAGTTCATCAGGTACATTCCACGTTCTACTCAGATGCATTTTATAGTTAAGTGTGTAATCAAGGATGTGCATATTGTGACAATAAGCACAGCTATCAAGATAATCAGTGGGATACCTAATTTATTTATTTATTATTCAACAGGTTTTATATACCGCTTTATCATTTCAATCAAAGTGGCTTACATTGAAACTTAAACTTGGTAATGTGCATTAAACAGGGACATTGATAACTTGGATTTTCTGAGGCAGTGGAGGGTTAAGTGACTTGCACAAGGCCATAAGGAGAGTTAGGTGGGAATTGAACCCTGGTCTCTGGGTTCCTAAGCCAGTGTTCATAACAATTAGGCTACTCCTATCATCATCTTATCTATCCAAATTATAACCTCTTTACAGTATGCTTGTAAAACTGAACACTACCAAATACAGAAGAAGGTAGCTCTATGCTCATGGCTTCTTTGTAATTTATGCATTTTGGTTGTGGTGATTTACCACAGATTAAGAAATTGAAATCATTCTACAGTATAGTCAAATTTAAACCCTCCTCCTTCAAAGAAAAAGACACCTCTAGAGTCTGTTTGGTTGTTACTGTGAGCAGCAGCACTATCCAGTGTTCCTACTAAGTATTATAAGGAAGGTTAAAGAAAAGCCTGACATTTTCCTGAACCTGTGAGGTTCTTGCTGCCAGTCACTTCATGCTGGGAGGAGACTCCTTTGGAAGGAAAATCCCACTTCATTTGTAAACCACTCCCAAAGATGGCTCTGTCATTGGCACATACCCTTGTAGCATGTTGGAGTAATGGGGCTGATGTCTTTGGAACCCATCCACTGTACCAGAAGGAAGCAAAGTAGTCTTATGCACACAGCTACTCAAAACACACAGAGTTTGCAAGAGGTTTAGAGCAGTTGCACATGAGAGGACTAATGTCTGTGCAAACCCTGCCAGCACCCCATACGGTCTCAAAAAGAGTGGCTCAGCCTGTCAAAGAGGTTCAACGAACGACAACCAAGCCTTTGAGTTCATCAGAACCAGTGGACCTGCTTCTACAGAAGCAATCAGCTCCCAGGAAGAAAAGGAGCCCAAGCACCAGGACTGGCGTTATTAGGCAAACTAGGTGGTTGCCTAGAGCGCTGAACTTCTGTGGAGGTGGGGGGGGGGTGGTGGTGTGGTGAGAAGTGCCCATTGCTGCCACTGCCACCCCTCTCCAGGGTCTGCAGCGCAGCAATGGCATGAAAGGTGCAATGCAGCGCTTACCTAAACTCTCCATCGCTGTTTCACAGTTCCTTCCTTCTGCCTCCCTCTGACACAAGCTTCCGGTTTGCATACGAGTTAAAGATAAGTCCTGTCATGGGTCTTTTTGAACTTTAAATAATTTTTAAGAGTATGACAAAGTTACAAAATATTAAAAAAAAAAGCTAAACTATTTGCGAAATGAAGGGCTTTGGGACAATGAATGATAAAAGGCTGAATGTTAAATTTGAGCTCTGCTGGCTAATGACATTCTAAAGCTTGAGATTTGAGGTCCCTTTTCTCTTAAAAAAACAGAACTGCAGTATTTAAAATACAAAGGAGTACTGCTTGCTTGATAAAGCATATGGGAACAGACATAGATCTAAATATGTATACTTTGTAAGAGGGGAAATATGAAAGAGACATTTATATATCTTCATGATATAAACACACAGGAAACCTGTAATAAGGGGTAATATAGGATAAAGGTGAAAGAGTATACTATAGACTCAGGAGTAATCTATGGAAATATTTATTTTTTGGAAAATGGATGGTGGATAGTTGGAACTGCCTCCCAGTGGAGACTAGGCGTATATTTGATTTCAAGAAACATGGAACAAGCATAGGAAGTTTCAGAGAGGGGAAAGATTGGAGAGCATAGTAGTTGACATGGATGGGCAGACTAGATAAACAAATAAAGATATCAAAGGTCATATGGCCTATCTACTACTATGAATCATTTGTGTAGCAGCTTTTTAGAGACATGTATTTATTTATTATTTTATTTAAAAGGATTTCTATACCGCCTTCTCCTGTAATCAAGGCGGTCTACACAGCAAACAGTCGACAAAATACTGTGTCTAGTGTTTGCATGCATTGAACAGTGAATGCGTGTGTGTGTAGGGGGTCGCTGATTCTTGGTGAGCTATTTACAACATGCGCTATATATAATACTATGTACATCAGGACTTTACTTCAATACTATGTACGTGTCAAGAAGGGAGGGTAGTTGGGCTGTGGTACTGTCTGTTGCACAGTTTAAGTGACGTCACTGTAGTGCTCTATGAAGAGGGTCGTCTTGAGCAGTTTCCTAAAGTCCTTAATGTCTGTTGTTGACTGCAGTTCATCAGGGAGGGCGTTCCAAATTGCCGCTTTTGATAGGGCTCGTTTTTCGGTGTCCTTGCGTACCTTGGTGAAGTCATTTGGTGTGTTGACGCGGTTGGAGGTGCCTCTCCTCCTCGGTCTTGTGCTGCTGTCGGGTTGTATGAGTGGTTGTAGGCTGAAAGCTGATAACTGCTTGATTTTGAATATGTTTATGACTGTCTTGTATCTGATGCGGGAGCTGATTGGTAGCCAGTGGAGATTTTTTAGAGTGGGTGTGATGTGTTCTTGTCTTGTGGTGCCAGCTATTATGCGTGCTGCTGTGTTTTGCACCAATTGCAGTGGCCCGAATGTCTGTTTGTTAGGCCAAGATAGACTGGGTTGCAGAAGTCTAGGATTGGGGTTATTAGTGCCTGACAGACTGTGCGGAAGTGTTCATGGGAGAGGAGGGGCTTGAGGGGTCGGGCTAGTCTCATCTTGTGGTATGCATTTTTGGTGGTTCTGCTGATGTGGGACTGAAGGTTCAGTGCCTTGTCTAGCGTCACTCCAAGGTATTTCACTTCTGGTTGTATGGGTATGGTTGTGTTGTCTATCTTGATGTTGAGTGGAGAGATGAAGTTGGAGTTTCGTGTGATGATTAGTGCCTCGGTCTTGCTGTAGTTTATGGTCAGGTTGTTGTCTTGGAACCAGCTGTTCATGTGCATGAGACACTCTGTTATCTTGGTGTAGTCTGGGTTGTTGAGGGTGATTGGTGTGTATATCATTATGTCGTCAGCATAGATTGTGTATTTTATCTTCAGAGGAAAGCGACCAAAATGATTTGGAGCCTGCGTCAGAAGCCTTATGAGAAGAGACTTGAAGACCTAAATATGTACACTTTGGAGGAGAGGAGGGACAGGGGAGATATGATTCAGACCTTTAAATACTTAAAGAGAAATGATGAACAAACAAACTTCTTCCAAAGACGGGGAAGCTGTAAAACTAGAGGGCATAACATGAAGCTGCAAGGTGGTAAATTGAAAGGCAGTATCAGGAAAACTTTTTTCACTGAAAGGGTGGTGGATGCTTGGAATGCCCTCCCGAAGGAAGTGGTGGGGGCAAACACGGTGACGGAATTCAAAACAGCATGGGACAAACACAGTGGATCCCTTTACAGCAATAGGATAAAAACAAAATAAACAGTACCATCTAACTTCTGAACCATATAACGTCTCAACAAATAGGGGTGTCCTACATGGAGTGGTGGGTTTACCCCTAAACAAAGACATGGGGAGGGGTGGCCTGCACAGAGTGACAGGTGCACCTACTCTTGCCATTTTGCTGGGCAGATTAGATGGACCATGCTGGTCTTTATCTGCCGTCATTTACTATGTTACTATGTGTTCTTTTATTATGCTGCATATTGGCTGGATGTAGAGGTTAAATAATAGCGTCGATAGGGCGGATCCTTGAGGCACGCCTTGCATGACCTTTATGGGTCGGGATGTGTTGGGACCGATCTTGACCTGTATCTGTCTGTCCGTTAAGTAGGAGTGGAACCACCTAAGGTTGGCTCTGTGTAGTCCGATGTTCTGTAGTTTTGCTAGTAGAGTTCCGTGGTCTATTGTGTCAAACGCTGATGAAATGTCAATGAAGATCATGAGTATTCCGTTCTTGCTGTTGTCTATGAGGTGTAGTATGTCGTTAAATAGGTATAACAGGAGTGTTTTGACTCTGTGGTTGGGGCGGAAACAGTGTTGGTTGAGGTCCAGTTGTGCGTGGTTGTCAATGTGGTCTTGTAGCTGATGCTGTACCGCTTTCTCAATAATCTTTGCCAGTATAGGGATGGCTGAGATAGGTCTGTACGCTGCTGGGTTGTTCTTGTCGAGTAGTGATTTCTTCGGGATTGGTCTTATTGTGGCGAGTTTTAGCTGGTCTGGCACGATTCCTTGAGTTAATGAACTGTGCACCATGTTGTGTATGGTGTGGATGAAGTTTGACTTTGGTGCCTTAATCCATGTCACTGGGCATGGGTCTGTTGGGGCTGTGCTTGTATTGAGTGCGGTAATGATGTGTGAGAGCTGCTCTGTGGATGGGTGCTGAATTTGTCCTATTTTTTCTTGAGGGGGTGGTTGTTTTGGTGCTTGAGTTTGTTTTCAGTTGTGATTTTCACAATTTCGAAGAGCTCTCTTGGTTTGTTGCTGGATTTCAGTATGATGTTTGTGTGGTATTCTCTTTTCGTTTGGTTGATGAGTTTGTTGTATTCTCTTTGTTTTGTTAAGTATAGGGCCTGAGTGTTGGGTGACTTGGTGTGTCTCCATCGCCATTCTAACTTCCTGAGTTCCCTCTTCTCGTTCCGTTATGACTTTTGAGTACCAGGGTGTGTGATGTGCTTTGGTGCAGCGCGTTTTCTTGGATCTGTATTCAGCGGCATTTGCAGCAGCATTGATGATGCTGTTCCATTTTCTGATTTGTTCGTCTACCCCACCTGAACACGGAAGCAGAGGATCTAGAGTGTCCTGTAGAAATTGATCCCTGTCGAAGCTCTTAAATCTTCTTTGTGCTGGTGGGTTGTCCAGGTTCTCATCGTGGTTTCGCCTTTGTGGCATGAACTTTATTTTAATTATGTGATGGTCTGACCATGGTACAGGTGTGACATCGGGTGTTGATATGTTACCGCTGTCCATTAGAAAGTTGGGCGCGAATATGAGGTCTGGTGATGATCCGCGTCTGTGTGCCGGGGTGTTAATCAGTTGGGTGTATTGTAAGGATCCCATAGCTTGTAGGAAAGCTTCTGCATCCTTGGTGGTGGTAGATTTGAGGTTGAAGTCTCCTAATAGCAGGGGTTTGTGATTTGTGTTGCCTGCACAGACCTCTTCTAGAGTGGAGGCAAGCTCATCTGGTGGTGCATAGGGGGCTCTGTAGGTGAGGCATAGGGCCATCCGTTTGTTTTCCACAGTGATGGTGTTGCATTGGTTTGTGTTTGAGGCACTTTGTGACTTGAACCTTAGGCTGTTCCTTGCGATGATCAATACCCCTCCTCCTCTCCGTTGTGCACGTGGGCAGTTAAATGCTGAGTAGGTGGATGGTACTAATTGATTAAGTAGTACGTTATCAGAGGCTCCTGCCCAATCACTGTTTATAAGAGCTTACAGTGTAGTCAAGACAATCACAACTGGGGACTAAGATATATCTAGGGGAATGGTAAGGAAATACACAGAAGGTGAACAGGAAACTAAGGGGATCACGATCCAAATGCAGTCTCAAAGAGGTACGTTTTTAGCCTGGATTTGAAAAGGGCCACAGATGAAGCCTGACCTACTGACTTGGATAGTTTGTTCCAGAAATAAGGGGCAGCTAAGTGGAAAGATTGAAGTCTGGAGTTGGCTGTGGAAGAGAAGGGCTCAGATAGAATGGATCGGCCAAAAGAGTGGAGTTTCTGAGGAGGGCTGTAGGGAGAGATAAGAGGAAAGGTAGTAAGGAGCAGCTGAATGAAGGCACTTATAGGTCAATAGTGGAAATTTGAACTGGATTCGGAAACAGCCAATGAAATGACTTGAGAAGAGGGTTATATTCTGTAAAAATAAGTCGTTCACTTCTAACTCTATCAAAATAGAAGTATAGTGAATACTTAAACGTAAATGTAACAAAAAAGCTTAACAAAACTCAGCTCGCTTATGAAAAAATGGTCTCAGACTTATTCGGCATGACATTCTGACTTTCGTCTTAGAAGGTGATATGCCTGATTGCATCAATGACCTTACAAATATTCTCAACAGATGAGCCAGTCCAATGCTTCAATATCTCCAATCGCTTAAAGACAACTATAATCTACTTAATGAGATATTCCAACTGTGGCTCGGCTGGACTCTTCCGTTGTGTAAAAACTACATTGATCCCGACGCTTGCCTCAGGTACCAATCCTGCGTTGCACGTCAATGGTTCCTCAGGGGATCCTGTATATACTTTCATTAATGTGCTGCATAAAAACAAGAATATTTTATTGTAACTTTACTACAAATTCTCCATACTCCATAGCTACCCTAAATCTAAAAAAATCATCAAAAAATCGCTCATTCCCTTACCGCAAATGCTGCCTGTGTTCAATCTTTGTAACACGACTCTCTTCATCAAATTTATTCACAATCTTCCTCTCGGGTCGGGAAAAATGCCGCGCATGCGAAGTACTCCGCAAACCTCCATATTTAAATACCCCGCTGATCCCTTCGTGACGTCTTGGACATCTTTAGCAATTTTGAATAAAGGGTTGTCATTTGTCCCGTGTAAAGTTTCGATTCTTTCCAATTTAGAGTGGACTTTGAAGGTCTTGTACGGAAATTGAATTTAAAGAGCTATTTTTCTGGGACTGATTTAGCAGTGGGAGATCCACACGCAGCTCCAGTTGAGGGGCAATTGGAACGTAGAAAACTGCCTATTAAATCCACATGGACACCTCCAGGTCCGACGCATCCGGCCATAGAGGTGTTCAAACAATTGGTGTTGCGGGATGTACAGGAATTAGAACAGACTCATTCTTTAAAACATACATTATCCAAAGAAGAGAATCAGGCTTTATTAGATTTACAGAGAAGGCCCGATATAGTTATAAGACGAGCCGTTAAGGGAGAGGCAGTTGTGGTGATGGCCAGAGAATACTATATATCTGAAGCTTTGTCTCAATTACAAGATTCAGGGGTCTACACAGTTTTAGAGGTAGACCCAAGAGAGGAGTTGCAGAAGAAAATTAAAAGTATCACTTCAGGAGCATTGCAAGATAAATACATTACCCGTAAGGAGTTCCGTTATTTAAACATCCAAGATCCCAGTACAGCAAAGTTTTACACTGTACCCAAGATCCATAAAAATTTGTGGCAACCCCCTGGTAGACCTATTGTGTCTTCCAGAGGGAGTGTTTTGGAACCATTGTCAGTGTTTCTGGATTCTTTTCTCAGGCCTCAGCTCTCACGTATCCCGTCTTATTTGAAAGACACTACCCATTTTTTGAATGTATTAAAAGGGATGGATGTATGGTCCCGTAGTAAGGAAGTCATTCTAATTTCCCTAGATGTGGTGTCTCTCTACACCAGCATTCCGCAAGAAGCAGCCATAGAGGTAGTGCGGAGGGAGTTGAGACGGCGAGGAGACGTTTCAGAGGGGAAATTAGATTTCTTGTTGAGTTTGGCTCGCTTGGCTATTTCAAGTAATTACTTTATTTTTCAAGGGACATTCTATCAGCAGATATCGGGGGTTGCCATGGGCGCTACATGCGCCCCGTCGGTGGCCAATTTTTATATGGGACATTTTGAACAACAGTGGTTAGTCTCTTCAAAGTATGCCCCTAATATTTTAGAGTGGCGTCGATATATAGATGATGTATTTCTTCTGTGGAAGGGTACAGAAGATATTTACTAACATTTATAGAATGGATTAATCGGCTTGATCCCAATATACGATTTACCCATATACATCATAGGGATACCCTTGCTTATTTGGATATTCAGGTTACCAGGGGATATGATGGGTGGGTGACATCAGTTTATAGAAAGCCAACCGATAGGAATACCTTTCTGCATTTTAGGAGTGTGCACCCCCAGCGTTTGAAAGAGAGTCTTCCTTTTTCCCAGTTTTTACGTTTTAGGAGAAATTGTTCGGACAGGAGTGATTATAAGAGTAATTCTAAGCAGCTCCGTAGGCATTTTTTTAGAGAGAGGGTACCCTAGGAAAATAGTTCAAAGAGCATATTATAGAGCATTATATAATTGTAGATGCTTACTATTGGAAATGAAGTCCGTGCCTAAGGGAGAGGACTTTGATTCTGCTAATGTTAACCTAATTACCAAGTATTCCCCCTTAAGCACGGCTATTCAACAAGTGATTAAAAAACATGGTAATGTTTTAACAGCGGTTCCTGGGCTAATAGACAAAAAAGTCCATTGCGTATGGCAGAGGGATCGGAATTTAAAAGAAAGGTTAAGCCCAGCAGAGGTAGGTCCATTGGTAGCACCCACACAGTTAGTTGAGAAAGGCCATCATGCATATGGAACTTGTGAAATATGTGATATTACCCTAACAGCTTCTGAATTTCACTATTCAGGATTGACAGTTTTTTTGAAATTTAACACTACATGTGTTTCCAATAATGTTGTCTATGCGATTGTATGCCCTTGTGGATTGGCTTATATAGGTAAAACCACACGTCCTTTTAGAACGAGGATGAGAGAACTTAAAAGTCGATTAAAATGTAAAGTGAAGGAGGCCCCAATTGTCCAGCACTGCATACTTAAGGGGCATGAATTTGATCAGCTCCGCTGTTTATGCATAGACCAGGTAGAAGAGGGGAGAGATAATAAACCGTTGGACACCGTGTTGATTACTAAAGAACAGCGGAGGACCTATAAATTGAAAACAGTGGAGCCTCATGGTCTGAATGTAGGGATAGACTGGACGGCATGTTTATAGGGACATAGACAGCAGTATTGGGTGGGACATTACAGGTGGTTGGTGAGGGACCCCTGCTTTTCTAAGGGAGTGGGGTATTTGCCTAAGGGAACATGTATGAGGAGGTAGACAGAGGAATACGATCAATAAGGGTTTTGTTTTAGTAGTAGTTTTGTATGTGGAGGATTTGGAGGATTTCTTTTGATTGGTATAGCTGATCGCGCCACTTAGCATAAGATTGGTTTTCTGCGAGGTGCAAAATTGAAAGAGAGAGAGGGGGTTTGCAGTTGATATTCCCGGGAAGGGAGGAGCGATGGGAGGAGTTATACGTCATGAAGGGATCAGCGGGGTATTTAAATATGGAGGTTTGCGGAGTACTTCGCATACGCGGCGTCTTTCCTGACCCGAGAGAAAGATTGTGAATAAATTTGATGAAGAGGGTCGAGTTACAAAGATTGAACGCAGGCAGCATTTGCGGTAAGGGAATGAGCGGTTTTTTTGATGATTTTTTAGATTTAGGGTAGCTATGGAGTATGGAGTATTTGTAGTAAAGTTACAATAAAATATTCTTGTTTTTATGCAGCACATTAATGGAAGTATATACAGGATCCCCTGAGGAACCATTGACGTGCAACGCAGCATTGATACCCGAGGCAAGCGTCGGGATCAATGTAGTTTTTACACAACGGAAGAGTCCAGCCGAGCCACAGTTGGAATATCTCATTAAGTAGATTATAGTTGTCTTTAAGCGATTGAAGATATTGAAGCATTGGACTGGCTCATCTGTTAAGAATATTTGTAAGGTCATTGATGCAATCAGGCATATCACCTTCTACGACGAAAGTCAGAAAGTCATGCCGAATAAGTCTGAGACCTGTTTTTCATAAGCGAGCTGAATTTTGTTAAGCTTTTTTGATACATTTACGTTTAAGTATTCTCTATACTTCTATTTTGATAGAGTTAGAAGTGAACGACTTATTTTTACAGAATAAACAGTTGATCGTTCCAAAGAAGACCAAGCAGTGGTGTGGTTACACAATTGAGAAGAGGGGTGACATGAGCACAGTGACACTGGTTAAAGACTTTCTGTGCAGCTACGTTTTGAACAGGCTGAAGTAGGAAGAGATGATTCCGAGGAAGACCAGCAATGAGAAGGTTGCAATAGTCTAGATGGAAGGTGACTAGAGAATGGATAAGGGTCTTAGGAGTGTGTTCAGAAAGCACAGTTACTTACCTGTAAGAGGTGATCTCTGGGAACAGCAGGAATTAGTCTTCACATATGGGTACGTCGGTACCGACGGAGCCTGCACGGGAACGCTGCCCAGCTTCCAATCAGAAAGCCTTTGGCAGCATCCCTCGCACCTGCGCGCTGACTTCCCGCCTTCTCCAGAGCCTCTCTTCAGTTGAGTTTCAAAGCTGAGACAAAGGCGAGAGAGAAAAGGAAGAAGAAGATAAAGAGATGCAACTCCTAGGGGAGGTGGGAGGGTTGTGAAGACTAATTCCTGCTGTTCCCAGAGATCACCTGTTACAGGTAAGTAACTGTGCTATCTCCAGGAACAAGCAGGAATGAGTCTTCACATATGGGGACTCCCTAGCTGGAGATCCCATAAAAATGCAGGAGCCTGGACCAGGGGTGCATTTTGTTTCCAGGAATCCCCGGCATCCAATGTGGGATGGAGGGTAGGAGTTGACAATAAAGGAGCTGTGAGGAAAAAAACAGCATAGCCAAGGACTAGAGGGTCCTACAGACTACAGGAGTCCTTGGTATATATGATGAGTGGCATTAAAACACATTTAATGTACACTCAAAATATGCAGCTTACCTACTGTATTGTAGGAAGTAGAAAGCATGATGGAGTCTACTGGATAAGCAGTGGCGGAATCTTCAAGGTGACCTCCCAGCAGTGAGGATGAAGGTCCAGACCTGGAGGTAGTAGACGATCCAGGTGTCAACTGGGTAGGATTAGACGTCAGGTCTTCAATGGAAAGCTTTATGGGAAAAAGCTGAAAACTCCTTTAGGCATAAGGTCATTAACATTGAGGACTAAAGGAAGAAGACTGACGGAGTTGGAGAACTAGCCCAGTCCTGGCGGGAAGAGGGGGACTGGAAAAACCCCTATTCCCAAGGAGAACAGCTGTGTACTCAAAGATAAAGATGTACACTGTTTTTCCTAGCTGGCGAGAGATAGGAAAAATATTGAAGCTTGATGCTTCAAGGACTTAAAGAAAAAATGGAAGATGTTGGCATCACAGTGGTTATTGGTGCCTAACAGTTTCTGCATCGTAATATGGTATGCGAAGTAGGGCGATAGACTGTCTAAAACCTCTAGGAGGTAAAACATTTAGTATAGACAGTAAGGGTGATAGTGTGTAAGACATATCAACCCTTAAGAAGCCCCCCAACAGACACATATATATACAGATATATATATGTGGATGGAATATGGGTGAAGAAAGCCCCCAGGTAAGTGAAAGCCCCCAGGTAAGTGATACATTAAATACCTTTATGGAAATGGGTAACAGGGGTAACATATGGAAAGCAGTGTGTATTAATGCCCGTAGCATGGGAAATAAGATCTCTGAAGTTGAAGCTTTGGTGGGAGTGGCTGACTTAGATTTAGTGGCAGTTACAGAAACATGGTTCACAGAAAACCATGACTGGGATGTAAATATACCTGGCTATACTTTATTCAGAAAGGACAGGGTAGGAAGAAGGGGAGGAGGAGTAGCACTATATGTAAAAACTACTATTAAAGCTTTGGAATTACAGAGCTTAAAAGGGAGAGAGGAGGCATAGTGGGTTAAACTAGAAAGAGGGAAAGAGAAATCTATTTGCATTGGTGTGATATACAGACCTCCCTCACAAGAGGAAGAGGTGGACAGAGTTAATTGAAGACATACGCAGCATTGCTAGGAAAGGGGAAGTGCTACTGCTAGGAGATTTCAATATGCCAGATGTTGATTGGCACTTTCCTGCTGCAGTATCATCTAGGAGTAAGGAGATCCTGGATTCTCTACAGGGAGAACTATTCAGGCAATTGGTAACAGACCCCACACATGAAGGGGCCATACTGGACTTGGTGCTTACCAATGGTGAAAGTGTTTCTGATGTTGTAGTGGGAGATCATTTTGCATCCAGTGATCACCAGATGGTGTGGTTCAGTATTAGGACTAGGGCTGTTAGAATCCATTCCAAGGTGAAGATCTTAGACTTTAGGAAGACTAACTTTGCGAAGATGGGCCAATACCTCAGGGAGTCGTTAGTGGGATGGGAACAGTTGGGGGATGTAGAACAACAGTGGGCAAAACTGAAAGGGGGTATTTTAAAGGCAACCAACCTTTGTGTTAAAATGGTAAATAAAGGCAAAAGGAACAGGAGACCGCTATGGTTTTCGAAGGAAGTAGCTGAAAAAGTGAAGAAAAAGAGGGAGGCCTTCATGAAATACAAGAGATCACAGAGAAAGGAAGACAGGCATCTGTATTTGGAAAAACTTAGAGAAGCTAGCAAAGTAGTCAAGAAGGCAAAGATTCAAAAGGAGGAGGAAATAGCCAATGCAATAAAATGGGGAGATAAGACATTTTTCAGATATATTAGTGAGAAGAGGAAGGGCAAAAGTGGTATTGTCAGACTCAAGGGTACAGGGGGGGAATATGTAGAAGCTGATAAGGATAAAGCGGAATTGCTTAACAAATATTTTTGTTCTGTGTTCACAGATGAAGAACCAGGAGCAGGACCTCAGAAAACACCCACAAATAAGAACAGAAGCAAGGGACATCTTGAACAATTTTCAGAAGACTGTGTTCGTGAGAAACTAGCTCAACTTAAAGTAGACAATGCGATGGGACCGGACGGATGGGATACACCCTAGAATACTGAGGGAACTTGGGGACGTTCTAGCAACTCCACTGACTGACCTTTTCAATGCCTCGTTGGAGTCGGGAGTGGTGCCAAAGGACTGGAGAGAGGCTCATGTGGTGCCTTTACACAAAAGCGGAAGTAAGGATGTGGTTGAAAACTACAGGCCGGTTAGTTTAACTTCAGTGGTGAGTAAATTAATGGAAACGCTGTTGAAAGAGAAAATAGTGAGGTTTCTGGAGTCCAGCGGATTACAGGATCCGAGGCAGCATGGATTCACCAGAGGCAGGTCTTGTCAGACAAATCTGATTGATTTCTTTGACTGGGAGACCAGGGAGTTGGACCGAGGGAGAGCTCTAGATGTGGTGTATTTAGATTTCAGTAAAGCCTTTGACACTGTTCCTCACAGGCGACTTATAAACAAACTGAGCACCCTAGGGATGGACCCTAAAGTTACTGCTTGGGTTAGAAATTGGTTGGGTGGGAGGCGACAAAGAGTACAAGTAAATGGAGCTCACTCTGAGGAGAAGGATGTTACCAGTGGTGTGCCCCAGGGATCTGTCCTTGGTCCGATTCTTTTTAACATCTTTGTTAGTGATATAGCGGAAGGGCTGTCTGGTAAGGTTTGCCTCTTTGCGGATGATACCAAAATCTGCAATAAAGTAGACACCCAGGAAGGTGTAGATAACATGAGGAGGGATCTAGCTAAGCTTGAAGAATGGTCTAGAATTTGGCAGCTGGGATTTAATGTTAAAAAATGTAAGGTCATGCATTTGGGCTGCAGCAATCCAAGGGAGCAATAGAGCATAGGAGGTGAAGTACTTTTGTCCACTAAAGAAGAGCGGGACCTAGGCGTAGTTGTGTCCGATGATCTTAAAGTAGCTAAACAGGTAGAAAAGGCGACGGCAAAAGCTAGAAGGATGCTTGGGTGCATACGGAGAGGAATGGCTAGCAGAAAAAAGGAGGTGATAATGCCTCTGTATAAGTCTTTGGTGCGACCTCATTTGGAGTATGGTGTGCAATTCTGGAGACCGCACCTTCAAAAGGATGTGAACAGGATGGAGTCGGTGCAGAGGGTTGCTACTAAGATGATTAGTAGTCTTCATTATAAAGCATATGAGGACAGACTTAAGGATCTTAATATGTACACCTTAGAGGAAAGGCGGGATAGAGGTAATATGATTGAGATGTTTAAATACCTCCGTGGCATAAATGTTCAGGGAGAGAGCCTCTTTCAATTGAAAGCAAGTTCTGCGACGAGGGGACATGGGATGAGGGTGAAGGGAGATAGATTCAGGAGTGATATGCGGAAATATTTCTTTACGGAAAGAGTAGTGGATCCGTGGAATAGTCTCCCAGTGGAGGTGGTAGAGATGAGGACAGTAACTGAATTCAAAAAAGCATGGGACCAACACAGAGGATCTCTAAAGGTAAAAAGTGGACTGTTGTAGTTGTTGTTATGGAAGGACAGACTAGATGGGCCTTGTGGTCTTTTTCTGTCATCATGTTTCTATGTTTCTAATATATATTATATATATATATATATACATATATATATACATATGTCCAGATGTGTATATTAGGATATGGGTGGAGGAATGTATCAAAATATATATATATATAGATAGATATAATATACCTAAATATAGATACATTTGTGGGGCATGGTTTTGCACCACCAGAGTAATGATATAGGTATGTAGACATATATGGAGATGCTACATACAAGACAACAGGTTGAAGATACATGTCTACCACCCAGCCCCATAATTGTACATGGGGAATATAAAAGAAAAAGATTCTGCGCTCTACAAGAGGGTGAACCCACTTGGGATATGTATAGAGAATCTATTTCCGTGGATTGAGGGATGCAGGAAGGCAATCCAACAAGATAACCGTGATGTTCGCGTGAGAACAGATGATCATATGAATCTGTAAGGAACAAGGCGGGAGTTCCACAGAACACTGACATGGCAGATGTGCAGAAACGCAGAAGAAGATACCAGAGGGACCTACTGGAGGGACCCAGAGGTAGCATGCGTAAACATCAGCCTTGGATTTTCACGCAGAAGAACTGATATCTCGTGTTAACACCCCAGGCTAGAGGGTGTGGTGAACCCTCAAAGGCATGGGAAGGGTTTATAAGCTTTTCCCTACTAATAGAGAAGCTTCAGAGACAAGGTCAATGCTCTATAGCAAGGCCCTCATAGTAGAAAGCTTCTCTGAAGACTGCAGAGAGCATTGTGCAGGAGAGATATGAGACAAACTGACTGAAGTCAGGTGTGTTGCCATATCCTAGGAGAGGAGATGGTTAGAATAATGTGAGAAAGCCTAAACGAGTAGGAGGATCCAAGATAGAAGACGAATAGCTTGGAATCACTACTGAGGCTAGACAAAATTTTGAACAAGGGACTGGAACTTGGAAAAAGTACCAGTAATACAATTACTGTAACTCCTGCAGGCACAGCTGCTGACGGAAACAGCAGAGAGATTGTCCTGTGCCCAATAAAGAAAAACAGACAAGAAAAGAGAGGAGATATCCCCTCTCCCTGTCTGAGGAACGAGCTTGCTAGAGAAGCTTTTCAGTATGGTACCCCTCAGTCAGGGAAAAAACCCGGTTGAGAGGGTAGAGTAAGTAATTGGAGGGTGACGTACCCATAGGGTAAGTCAACTGAAGGAAAAAATGTTCAGTTGGGACAGAACTATCAGGGGATAGTTGCAACTGCTCTTCTAGAGAGTAAGAAGAGGAGAAGTCTATAGTCCCTGAACAAAAATTTTCCGACAGGTTAGTACACTGAAAAAGAAGAGCACAGTGAATAAACTTCTAATGGGTAGAAGTGAACTGTAGATTACAATTCCTGGCCCCTATGGTTGCTGGGAATGCTGAGACTGGCCAGAGCTGGAGGACTTCAGGCTAGGCTGAAGCGTCCCTTGTTTAGGTACAGCCGAATGATGGGCAGGAGATGAATGAAACTTTCTTTTCTTAGGGAAAGAAGGTTTGGTAGGACATTTCCTACCCCTTGAAGAAGGAGGTGGCTTAGAATGGTCTTTAGTGGAAGGAGAGTCAGTGGAGCATTGAGCAACCTGACGTAAAGCCTCCTTATTGAAGAGACCTTCTCCTGTACAAGGAGAATGAGCCAGTATAGTTTGTGCCCATCTGCTCAAGTCTGAAGCTTCAAGCCAGGCTCTGCGACGTGCTGCAATGGCAATAGCAGAGGATCTGCTAACGGACTCAAAAGAGTCTATAGAAGCACGAGACAGGAACCAGGATATATTCCGGCTGTGATTGACGAACAAGGAATAATCAGTAGCCTTGGGCTCTGGTAAAAAAGGGGTCAAAAGAGACAATTTCTCTGTGACTTCCTGGAGTGTTAGACTCATGTGAAAAATATATGAAAGAATTCTGGAGGCCAGCATAGAGGTTTGGAAGGCCTGACGACCAAAAGCATCGAGTGTTCTTGAAGAACGACCTGGCGGATAAGAAGAATGCTTCTTCTTGCTCTTATTTATTTATTTATTTAGCAATTATTTCTATACCGCTCTTTCACAAGTATCAAGTGCGGTTTACAATGAACAGTATGTTATATGGTATGGATGGTATCATACCAAGTCAGTTTACATAGAACATATTGAACTATTTACAGGTAACAATATAAAGTATTAACATTATAATTATTAGAACATTAAACTGTTAGAACATATTTACATTGTTGATATTTACAAATTATGTCATGAATTATAAATTGTGGTATATATCACTTGAGTTGTATTTTAATTTATACTTCAGAGAACATGTAGCTATGATTTGTATTATGATTGTTAACCTGTGTCTCTTTGAGTGGTCTGGGTGAATTCTGCTCCTTTGTTGTAGTATAAAGAGAATAAATGGGTTTTAGTTGTTTTTTAAATTCCTTTATGTCTGACAGTTGGCGAATGTGGTCAGGAAGGTTATTCCAGAGGGTAGGAGCTGAGTGTGAGAATGCTCTCTTGTTAGTTTGTTTTGTAGCTTTTGTGTAATCTTTTGGTACTGTTATAGTATTTGAGTATTTTTCTCATGGTTATCTAGGGTGATAGTAGTTGGAGGTTTGTAGGTTTGGTTTTTAGTAATATATAGTACATCCGTTTTAGAAAAATTTATGTGTAGGTTCTGGTCTTTGAGCCATAATGTTATTTCTTTAAAGCATTCCGTTATTTGTTGTAGTGGAGGATGTGGGATTTTAAATGGGAGATAGAACATTGTATCGTCGGCGTAAATATGGTAATAGACACCGTGACGTTTAAAGATGTTGCTGATTGGTTGAAGGTAAATATTAAATAATAATGCTGATAGTGCAGATCCCTGTGGGAGGCCTTGTGTTTGGTTGAAAGTGTTAGATGTTTGGTTAAGAATTCTTACTGTTTGGGTTCTGTTTGACAGGTAGGATTTGAACCAGTTGTAAACAGTGGATGTAATTCCTATTTGTTGAAGTCTGTTGAGCATTGTTATATGATTGACGCTGTCAAATGCAGCAGAGATGTCGAGGAATACTAGGATGAAGGCTTGTTTAGAGTCATCAATTCCTCTTAGTAATGTGTCATAAAGGATTGTTAGTAATGTTTCGACCCCATGGAATGGTCTGAAGCCATATTGGTGTTCATCAAGGAGGTTCGATGTGTCGATAAATTCCTGTAGTTGGGTTTGGACTATTTTTTCTATGAGTTTGGCCATGAAGGGAATGCTTGATATAGGTCTGTATGATTTTGGGGATAATTTGTCTAATGTTTTATTTTTAAGTATTGGTCGTATTTGGACGTGTTTGAGGGATGGTGGAAGATATCCTTTTTCTAATGATATGTTGACCATAGGGAGAATGAATGAGGAGAGTATTGGGAGTGTCTTTTTTATCCAATCAACTGGGCATGGGTCAAGGTATGATGTAGTGGTATTGATGTTAGATATGGTAGTTTTGAGAGTAGTCTTTGATATTGGACTAAAGTTGGACCAGGTATCCAGGGTTGGGTGCTCCTTTTCATTGTGTGTTATTGGGGGGTTATTCATTTGTATTTTTGTTTTATTAATATAGTATTGTGCTAATTCTTGTGGGGAGATTTCGATGGACGTTTCGTCTGAGTTGTATGTTTTGTTTGTTAGTTTCTGTATTATACAGAACAATTCTCTTAACTTTCCTTAGTGCTGATTCCACTACAAGGGAACGATGAGAAAGTTGAGGCTTTTGAAACCCTGGAGAGGGTGGCACCCGGTACCGAACCTCAGTGGCTGTAGAAACTAGAGGAAGTCGTAAGGGCGATTTCCAGACCCTCAGAAGGAGATCCTGCAGAGCAGGATGTAAAGGAAGCATCATATTTTCCATTTGTGCCGGTGAGCCATGAGTAGCATCACAACCAGGGATAGAGATATTAAGAAAGGTTGCCATATCCAGGAGAAAAGCCTGAAAAGACTGATCTCCTATGGGAACCATCCCTGGTAAGGCTAAAGAAAGAGGCTGAGCACCAGAGGACGTACAGTGGTGTGAAGAGAGAAACCTAGTAGATGGACAGGGATACTGGCATGTTAACTTAGAGGCAGTGGGTACTGCATCAATGCCAGGTATCGGTTCCAAACTAGGCATCGGTGGAATCGGTGCAAGAACAGGCATCAACATCGATACTGATACAGGACCAGCAGTTGAAGTTGCCATCGGGGACTGCTGCAGTGGTACCGAGAGCATGAGAGAGTTATGGCTAGGATCTTCGGAACTGCCTATCTGGAAACGACAGGAGTCGGTTCCGGGACGCGTCGGTACCCAGTCCTCGAGACTAGATATCGGTTCAAGACTCGGCATCGAAGAAAGCGAGGCTATCGATGCATGTCGCGAGGGTTCCGACGCCGGTGGCAGTATCGGCGATGCCGATACCACTAAGGCAGCCTGGGTTACATCGATCGGTACCACCGACGGTACCGAGGATACCCGATGACCACCCCTTGCAAAGGGTAAGGCGGTCCACCTCGATGCCGATGCCAGGGTATCGGAACCGATCGACGCCGGTACCGTCCCGGAGCATGGCTGAGATATGGAAATGTCCATCGGTATCGTATCGACCGGCCCCAAGGGCGCCGAGGATGGTAGAGGACGATTCCTTGTGAAGAGTGGAACACTCGACACCGAAGCCGATGCCGGGGTATCGGTACCGCTCGAAGCGGATACCCACACCGTACACGGCTGGGATCGAGGGAAGTCAATCCGGTGCGTATCGATCGGTCCCGAAGGTACCGAGGATGCCCGATGACGATCCCCGGTGAAGAGTGGAACACTCGACACCGGTGCCGATGCCGGAGGCTCGGTACCGCTCGAAGCGGATACCACCCCCGAGTATGGCTCAGGTATGTTCTGTGAGGGGTGAGCCCCAGGAACAACCTGAAACCCCTTTAACGCTTTGGAGCCCGAAGACTCCCGCAGGGGTAATGCCAATGGATTCTTGAGGGTAAGGCCGGAGCCGTCACCATGCTGGGCATGGGACATACCACTCAAGCATTGACTAGTCTTAACAGACTGTTTGTGGGTTACCTGATCCTGTGAAGTGGAGAAACCGGGTACCCTCACTGCCGAGGAAAAAACGGTATCGAGGGAAACTCTAAAAACTGAAGGTTTCCTCACAAAATTATCCCCCGACAAGTCAGGGGAAAAAGGGTCAGGACCCACACAGTTGAGACACCAACTATTGGTGTCTAAAAAGAAACAGGTGTTTCCACATCGAATGCACTTCTTAGGAAAAGAAGGCTCCATAATGAAGAGGCCTGGTAGGCCCAACAAGTTAAGGCAAAAAACTGAAGAAAATGTTTCTCAGAATTTAGTCAAAAATCCACCGGCGATACCGGTGGCAGCGGGGAATACAGCCGCGACCACAAGAAAACACAAACTAAAGTAATTAAAGTAAGCAAAAAGAAAAGTTTCTGCGGTGACAGGACGACGTCCTGCCGGCTCCGCGGAAAAACGAAAACTGAAGAGAGGCTCTGGAGAAGGCGGGAAGTCAGCGCGCAGGCACGAGGGATGCTGTCAAAGGCTTTCTGATTGGAAGCTGGGCAGCGTTCCCGTGCAGGCTCCGTCGATACCGACGTACCCATATGTGAAGACCCATTCCTGCTTGTTCCTGGAGATAGGAAGAGACAAATTTTGTTGATGTTACAAAGAAAGAAAGAAAGAAAGACAGGTTTTAGCTATCTGCTGGATATGTGTAGAGGAGGGAGGAGTTAAAGATGACCAAGGTTGCGAGACGAGGAAATGGGGAGGAATAGTCATTATCCACAGAAATAAAGATAGGAAGAAGAGGGGATAGGTGGGTTTAGGGGGAAAGAGGAGGAGTGCAGTTTTAGTCATGTTCAATTTCAGATGGCAGTGAGACATCCAGGCACCAATGTCAGATAAGCAGGCAGAGATCCAGGCATGTATTCCTGGAGAGATTTCAGGTGCAGAGAAGTAGATCCGAGAGCCAACAGTGTAGAGAGTACTGAAAACCATGGGAGGAGATGAGTGCACCAAGATACTGGGTGCAGAGAGAGAAAAGAAAAGCCCTCGGAAACACTACCAGTTTTTATTTGTAAGAGACCAAATAGCCATTAAGCCAGAGAGGGATTTCTGCCATACAGAAAACAATTAATGGCTTCTCTGCTGCCACTTCACTACATAAAGTGTTGTTACTCACCTGTAACAGATGATCTCTGGAAACAGCAGGAATCAGTCTTCACACACATGGTTGATGTCAGTACTGATAAAGTCCACGCAGGAACGCTCCCCAGCGTCGAATTGGAAAGTTTTTGGGAGCAATCCACTATACCTACACATCTGCCTTCATGCCTTCCCAAGTCCTCTCCTCAGTTGAGTTTGCAGCTGAGAGAGAGAGGCAAAAAGAGAATACTTTACAGCACCTAGAAAAGGAGAGCAGGTTGTGAAGACCGATTCCTGCTGTGCCTGGAGATCCACCTGTTACAGGTGAGTAACATCACTATCTCCAGGAACAAGCAGGAATGCAATCTTTACATATGGGACTCACTAGCTCCTGGGTACCAGACTGGAAGTGGGTAGTTCTGGTATCCCCGAGGCAAAGCATAGAGCCAAAAGTGTGGATACAATGTGGCCCCACTGGACTCTACTAGTCAGCTATACCACCTTTAATGAAAGTCTGGTTCCAGAAAGAAGTCCGGGACAGAGGGTAGGAGTTGCATTTACATCCCAAAAAGGTGCTGGAGTACAGCCTGGCCAAAGGCAGCATCCCGACAGAAGTCCCTGTCTAGGGAGTAGTGTGCAGCAAATGTATGAATGCCCGACAGATCTAATCAGGTTGGCATGTTGTAAGCGGTGACATGACCCTCGAGGGAGAGTTCTGCCTGTGCATAGGCAAAAGAAATGCAGTCTACTATCCTTTTGGATAAAGTACACTTTGTCACTGGAAGTCCAAGGTGACTTGGATCAAAGGAAATAAAAAGTTGTGATGATTTCCTGCGAGTCTAGGTTTTATTCAAGTAGCAAGCCAGCGCTCGTTTACAGTCTAGAGCAGTGGTTCTCAACCTTTTTTGTACCGCGACCCCTTTTATCATTGGTCAACTTGTGATGACCCCCAATGATAAAATCAAATGCGTCTCTCTTCCTTTACCGTTAACGGATTGTCGCTGTAATTTTTTGAATTATTAATATATTATAGGCTTTTGCAATATGTTATTTATAAAATTAACTTATTTAAACCACAATAATTAATCACAACAACATTTGATTTCAAAATTATGATGATTTTGTAGTCAAATCACTAATATGAAATACAATTATTTTTTCTACCTTTGTTGTCTGACCAATTTATTCTCTGATCATGCTGGTCCCGATCTGAGGCTTTTGCTTTCCTGTCTTCTCTTAGCTCTCTTTCTGTGGTCTATGGTCCATCTGCCATTTCTTATCTCTTCTTTCGTTTTCTTCACTTCTTTCCATCAGCCTATTTCCAGTCCCAGTAACCATCCCCAGTATCAGCCCCTTTCCAGTCCTCACTCTCAGTACCTTCCAAGGTCAACTTGCATTCCCATGACTGCCACTGGTGTCCATTCCCTTCCAGTTCCCCCTCCTTCCCCACTGAGCAGTCCCTTCTAGTACAAATGCCATGGCAGCCCCTCTCAGATCCACTCCCTTCCAGTTCCATTCTCCTATCCCCTTGGTAGTAGCCCATTTGTAGCCTTAGCCCCCAGTTTTCTTTCAGGGCCAGCAGCTCTATCCTCCTCTCCCCACTATCAGGCCATTCCCAGTCGAAGCCCCCCAATCAACTCCCTGCCAGTGCTAGTCCCCCTTCAACCCCATTACCAGTGCTAGCCTCCACTAATCAGTTCATTTCCAGTCATAGCCCCCCCGATCAGCTCATTTGCAATGCTAGCCTCCCATCAGCCCATTAGCAGTCCTAGCCACCCCTAATCAGCTCATTTCCAGTGCTAGTCCCCCCTCAACCCCATTACCAGTGCTAGGCTCCTCGATCAGCTCATTTCTAATGCTAGCCCCCCATCTGTCCATTACCAGTCCTACCCCCCTATCAGCCCATTACCAATCCCAACCCCCCTCTTGATCAGCCCATTCCCAGTCCTAGCCTTCCCTAATCAACCCATTAGCAGTCCTAGCCCCCACGATCTGTCCATTACCAGTGCTAGCCCCCCCATCAGCCCATTATAATCCTAACCCG
Organism: Ichthyophis bannanicus; assembly: GCA_033557465.1. Lineage (NCBI taxonomy): Eukaryota > Metazoa > Chordata > Amphibia > Gymnophiona > Ichthyophiidae > Ichthyophis > Ichthyophis bannanicus. The sequence goes on along the minus strand of CM066031.1, from coordinate 190,035,525 downwards.
GACTGTCTCTCCCCTCTGTCCATCATTTATTCCATCTGTCCAGTATGTCCCTGTCTCTACCCTTTGTCCATGTCAGCCCCCCTCCATCCATCCATGTCAGCACTCCCCATCCATGTCAGCCCCTTCTGTCCATGTCAGCCCCCCCTCTGTCCATGTCAGCCCTCCATCCATCCCTCCATGTCAGCCCCCTCCCTCCCCCTTGTCAGCCCCGCTGCAGGTTCCCAGCCCCCTCCTCCCCTCTCCCTATGTTTGCCTGCTACTGCTCTGTTCTTCTGCAGCCACGGCTCCCTGCCTCTTAGGGAACTGCGGCTGTGCCTGTGAAGCCGTTGTGGAGCCTTTCTGTCTCTCGGCAGGCTCCGTGCAGCATTGTCCCACCTCCAAAGGAAGTTGTTTACCACTTCCTTTGGAGGCGGGACAATGCTGCACAGAGCCCGTCGAAACGGGAAGGCTCTGCAACATTTTCACAGGCACAGCCGCAGTTCCCTAAGAGGCAGGGAGCCGCGGCTGCAGAAGAAGGGAGGCGGTGAGTTTGCCGCTGCCGAAAAGTGGACTCGGCAGCGGCAGCAACTTGTGTGATTTTTTATTTATTTATTTATTTATTTTTAACTGGAGTGAGGCGACCCCTGATAAATTCTGTGGCGACCCCCATGGGGGTTGCGACCCACAGTTTGAGAACCGCTGGTTTAGAGCGTGTAGAGCTGCTTCGGCCCGAGAGGCATGTGGTCTCAGGAAGACGACCGGTAAGATTATAGACTGGTTCAGGTGGAAAGCGGAAACCACTTTTGGAAGAAGTGCAGATGGGTATGGAGGACCACCTTGTCATGGTGGAATTGAGTGTATGGGGGATCCGCCACTAAAGCTTGTAGTTCATTGATGTGGCAAACTGAGGTCAGAGCGATGAGCAAGAGTACCTTCCATGTGAGAAACTTGAATGAAACGATGGCTAAATGCTCAAAGGGAAGCTTTAGAAGTTGCGCTAGAACCACAATGAGTTCCCAGGCCATTGCTGGTGGTTTGATAGGTGGCTTGGAGAGCAGGAGATCCCACATGAAATGCTGCACTAAGGGGTGCGAAGAAAGCGTAGTTACTCACCTGTAACAGGTGATCTCCGAGAACAGCAGGAATGTAGTCTTCACATATGGGTATCGTCGGTACCGACGGAGCCTGCGCGGGAACGCTCCCCAGCGTCCAATAGGAACGCTTTTGGGAGCATCCCTCCGCACATGCGCACTGCCTTCCCGCCTTTCCAACTGTCCCTCTTCAGTTAAGTTTGTAGCTGAGTGAAAGGATAGAGGGAGAGAGGAAAGAAACAAAGAGATAGAGAGACAACTCCTAGGGGAGGCGGGTGGGTTGTGAGGACTAAATTCCTGCTGCTAGTTGTAAAGCTTGTTAGTTGTAAAGCTTCGTTGCATAACGACAGAGAGCCTGTTCCGCCCTGCTTGTTCACATAGAACATGGCTACTTGATTGTCGGTCTGGACTAGGACTGTCTTGTAGCTGAGCTGGGCTTGGAATACTCGAAGAGCAAGGAAGATTGCTCTGAGTTCTAGGAGGTTTTATGTCAAGACAATCCTCTTCTGGGGTCCAGAGACCCTGGGTGGAGAGATTGTGCAGGTGGGCCCCCCATCCTAACTGGGACGCATCTGTTGTTAGAGTGGCTTGGAATAGGGGCTGCTGGAAAGGAAAGCCTATGAGTAGGTTTTCCAGTGATTGCCACCATTGGAGGAACAAAATAAGATGCTCTGAGTTTCTTATTTTGTCCGAAAGGTGACCTGAGGCCTGTGTCCACTGAGAGGATACGGTCCACTGGGCTGCTCGCATGTGAAGACGAGCATAGGGAACCACATGAACAGTGAATGCCATATGTCCCAGTAGCTGAAGCATTTCTCGAGCAGTTAGGGAGGTTTTTACTGCTGCTTGGGAAGCTAGCTGCACTATTTTATTTATTTATTTATTTGTGTGCTTTTTTTATACCGCCCCTTCCAGAGAAGACAGCGGGGCTGTGGAAGGAAAGCCCTTGATTATCTGGTATCTAGGTGAGCTCCTATGAATTCTAGGGACTGAGAAGGAGCGAGATGGGATTTTGGAAGGTTCATGACCAATCTCAAGTAATGCAGAACTCGCATTGTGTGAGAAAGAGCAGAGTTGGCTTTTGAAGCTGTGGGTGCTCGAATGAGCCAGTCTTCCAAGTAAGGGAACACGAATATCCCCAGAGTCCGTAGGAATGCAGCTACTACTGCCATGCATTTTGTGAAAACTCTTGGGGCAGAAGCCAGATCGAAGGGAAGAACCCTATATTGGAAGTGTCTTCCCTGGAAAAGGAATCAAAGGTATTTCCTGTGATCTGGATGGATGAGTATATGAGTATATGCATCCTTTAGATCTAGAGAACATAGCCAATCCTGACTCTGAAGGTATGGCAGAAGTGTTCCGAAAGAGATCATTTTGAATTTTTCTTGGAACAGATATTTGTTCAATTCTCTGAGGCCCAAAATGGGTCTGTCTCTCCCTGTTTTTTTTGGGATGAGAAAATAGGGGGAGTAGAACCCTGGACCCTGTTGAAGTATGGGTACCTCTTCTATTGCTCCTTGAGCAAGAAGTATTGTGACCTCCTGACTCAGAAGACTGGCGACAGGGGTTTGAGAATTGAACTGTCTTATGATTGTAGGAGGGGGCATGCTGTGAAAATGAAGTCTGTATCCCTCTCGTACAATGGGCAGAGTCCAATTTTCTGATGTTATTTGGTGCCACCTGGTAGCAAAGTGACATAATCTGCTGGGGATGGTGGAGGGTTCTGGACCCTGCAGGGGCAGGAAGGCTAAAGTTCTCTAGAAAAGAGTCAAAACCCCTGAGAAGGCTGAGCCTGCTGAGCTGGCTGAGCTCTTGGGACTTTTGGTTTCTTCTGTTGTCTAGTTTGTTGCTGTTGTCCCTTTTGGGCAGCATGGACTGGACAGTGACCCTGCTGGGTATAAGAAGGATAAAACTTCTTTTTCTTGTTGAAAAAGGGTTTTTTATTAGATCTTTTCTTTGCTGGGTTGGCTGCAGACTTTGACAACCTGTCCAAGGTAATATTATCAGAATCAATCTCATTAGCTTTTTCTTGCCTATTCTTGCCAAAGAGATTTTCTCCTGTGCAAGGAATGTTGCCCAGTTTATCTTGTACCCAAATTTCCAAGTCTGATGCCTGAAGCCAAGCAATACGACGTGCACCAATGGAGATAGCAGAGATTCTGCTGATGCATTCAAAGCAATCAAAGGCTGCACGGTTGACAAACTTGGAAACATCTTGAGCATATCTGACCAGAGCAAGAAAATCCTGTCTTTTATCATCAGGAAGAAGGGGGCTCATAAGCTCCAAGTCTCCTGTAACCTCTTTGAGGAACATCCCCATGTATAGGATGGATGAGCTGATTCTAGCTGAAAGTATGGAAGCATCGACATCCAAAAGCATCGAGAGTCCTGGACTCGCGGCCTGGGTGATTGGAAGAATGTCTTTTTGCACACTTCATCCTACGCATGGCCGATTCCACTACCATTGAATGGTGTGGCAACTGAGTCTTCTGAAAGCCTACTACTACTACTATTAAACACAAGGTGGAACTCGGTACATGCTATTGTCTGCGAGAGTGTGGAGATGTGGTTAAAGGAGTCTCACACATTCTTAGCATGAGATCATGAAGGATCTTATGAATGGGCAGAGTAGCTGCCTCTTTAGGAGCTTTAGGGTATTGAACAATCTCTAACTCTTCTGCCCTAGGCTCCTTTTCAGGAGCCACTGTGATTGCAAGGCCTCGGGCCACATCACAAATGAAATCCTGGAAGGACATGTCCTCTGGAGGAGACATTCTGCGCTGAGGAGAAAGTGATGGATCCTCCGGAAGAAGTGCTCTGGTATTGGCAGAGTCATCGGAAGATTCAAAATATCTCTGATCCCGAAGTTTGTGCAAGGCACGGTACCGGTATTGATCGAAGTCGGTATCGAGGTGTCTCGGTACCGATCTTTCGCTACCGGAGATGGACTCTAGACTCGGCATGGGGGGTATACCTGCCAAGGCCAGTGTCGTTGGTACCGGTACCAGTGACGGTACCTGTTGAATGGTCTGAAGCAGTTTCAGCAATACCGAAGCCGTTAGAAGAGCCGCTAGACTGCATTCGATAGCGAGAAATCTTTGATCTATTGCTCCTGTTGATGCTTGGGTGTCGGTACCGGTAGAAGCGGCCGGGACCCCAGAACATGGCACCAGTAGTTCTGTAGAGGTGGAAGCCTCGAGAACATCCTGGAGCCCCATTACTGCTTTAGAAGCTGAAGCCTCCTGCTGGGGCTGTTTTGCCGGTGAACTTTCCTCAAGGGCAACACCGATGGCATCTCGATACTTTGAAGGAGATCTACCCTTGGAGGACCAGCTAGTCTTTGAAGACTTATGTTTAGTTACCTGAGATCCATGGGAGGAAGATGAAGCCCTGGAAGATGTTGATGCAACAGACATCGCATCTGCGGCAAAAAGGGTACCGAGTTTTGCAGCTCTATTCTGCAGGCCCCTCTTGGTCATCTTTCTACAGGAGAGACAATCCAATGGAGAGTGGTCAGGTCCTAAACATTTGAGACACCAGTCATGGGTGTCAGTGGCGGATATGGTACCGCCACACTTAGAACATTTTTTTTTTTTTAAACCAGTAGCTGTTTTTTCCATTGTAAAAGAAAAATGGGCCAAGTGCCCAAAATGGCACCTAGCACAGAGAGGGAAAAGGCTTCTGATGAAGTACTTCAGAAAAGATTTTTTTTTTTAGGAAAGAAGAAAAGAGAACCGGCGGTACCGGTAGGCGTCAAATGAAGGCAGACGCGACCACAAAAAACAAAGAAGTAACAAAGAATTTTTTGCGGTGACAGGGTATGCGACCTGTCGGCTCCACGAAAAACGAAGAACTGAAGAGGGAGAGTTGGAATGGCAGGAAGGCAGCACGCAGGCGCTGTGGGATGCTCCCAAAAGCTTTCCTACTGGACGCTGGGGAACGTTCCCGCGCAGGCTCCGTCGGTACCGACAATACCCATGTGTGAAGACTACGTTCTTGCTTGTTCCTGGAGATACAGCTTTTCAGATAAATATACACACACCACATCACAATACATGCATCTCATATACATCATCAGACTGTAATCATACCCTATACCCAGTCTCTCTCACATCCACCTATCCTCTGCTATCCTGAGACAATTTCACCACGGCTGTTCCCTTTTCCATGCACACATTTCAGAGCTGTAAATGGAGGAAAGGGGATACATTGTCTCTCACAGTAAGCATGCAGTTTTCAACTCTGGATTTAGCTTTAATCCTCGAGATACTAAAGACCCAAAGGTAACATTGTATCTACTGTTTGTAGATTATTTAAAGCTTAACAGCTATAATGATCATCACTTAGCAGAACTCCAAGTACTCAAAAGCTTTTCAGATGCTACCAGGATAAATTTTGGTCTGTTGAGTATATGTAAGTAAACGCTCCAACCCTCAACATAGAGACTGTAATATTATGATGCTTCTATTGGCTTAAACCTGTGTCCAATTGACCACCTAATCAGAATAGTTATTATCATAAGCAACAAGGTCTCAGACTTAGATGGGGCTATGATCCAGACCTAACAAGTCTGGTCTGTATGCACCCTTTTGCATCGATGACCTTCTAATGTCACATTATAACAACATTGATGACCTTTTAGTTACAGGTCACATTCCAAATGTCATGAACACACAGAATTATATACTAAGAAAAAATGGTGCTTAGCTCAATTCAATGTCCCCAACGCCATACTTCAGCGCTGTTGCGTTTCACTATCAGAACGTTTCTTCAGGAGGTCCTTTGTTATATGCACCTCATGACACGCGTTGTTAATGCTGAACTTTTGAACACTAGTAACAAAAGTAGAAAGAAATCTAATGTATTTGTCACAATCTCATTCTAAATTCATATGCCATATCTTAAAGCATCGATTATCATCTTAGTTTTTATACCTTTATGATGTACCTTGCCGTTTCTTAAGGCCGATAATTCTGAAGGAACCAGTCCGTTTACCAAACCAACGCCACGCATGTGGTTGGCTATTATGGGTGGTTTTAAACGCAACGGCGCTGAAGTATGGCATTGGGGACATTGAATTGAGTAAGCACCATTTTTTCTTAGTGTATAATTCTGTGTGTTCATGACATTTGGAATATGACCTGTAACTAAAAGGTCATCAATGTTATAATATTAAGCGACATTAGAAGGTCACTGATGCAAAAGGGTGCATACAGACCAGACTTGTTAGGTCTGGATCATAGCCCCATCTAAGTCTGAGACCTTGTTGCTTATGATAATAACTATTCTGATTAGGTGGTCAATTGGACACAGGTTTAAGCCTATAGAAGCATCATAATATTACAATCTCTATGTTGAGGGTTGGAGCGTGTACTTACATATACTCAACAGGTGAATTGCTCTGAGAAGTGACTGTCGGGATAGTTTGTAAATTTTAGTCTGGACAAATGTGCCAATGTGGGGGTGAGGGGAGCCTGCACAGAATGGCAGTTACAGCCCTAAACTCCTTGCAGGGCAGAATGGATAGGCCACTTTGGTTTTTAACTACCATCATTTATTATAATGTTTATGGTGGGGAGGGTTAAGAGTTTCCTCTTGCTTCTTTGGGCGTCTGATTCAATCAGAATTGGAGCTGGGATATGGTGTTATTAACCTTCATTGACTAGTATCAGGAGTTTCCCCCCTATTTTATATCCCCTACCACCTCATTTCCTCCCACAGCAGTATTCCTCAGCTGGCGAGTGGGCCAGATGACTATGCAGGGATGACTTTCGTAGCCTTATATTCATGGGTCTTAAGACAGAATACAAGCTGTTATTGTTGTGCAATGACAGACTCCCTTCCACAGTATCCTATCTGACCCAGAACCGAGTCCAGGTCTCTGTATGGCAGTGAAAAGCACTATCACTGAGCTACTATGCAAGCTCTACAACTACTACTACCTACTACTACTACTATTAAACACTTATATAGCGCCATGCACGCAGCGCTGTACAACCAAACGTACAAGAGACAGTCCCTGTTCGTCCGAGCAAAGCTTGTTTCACTGATGGCTTTGAAATATAATGGATCAATGTATCCATTACTACTACAGTATGAAGTGCCAACTATTTATAAGGTCAATCTTGGACTGGTACAGCTTAAAGCATGAAATGCAAAAGCTTAATGTTATCCATAAGATTTATCATACAACCCCACCTTGTACTAATAAAATTATAAGCAAACTTCTCAGGGCCGACCCAAGGGTATCCGACACCCTATGTGAGCTTTCAGCCACGCATCCCCTACCAGGAGGTGGCTCAAGGCCCTAACTCCCCAGGATGTCTGCCGCATTTCTACCCAACTCCCCACTCCTGGTGGTCAGCCTTGCCCCTTATCCCCCATTCCCCAGGTGAACAACTTCACCCTTCCCCTTCCCCATTCTATTCTCCTGAAAAGTCCAGCATTTCTCCTTCCCACTGCTTTCCCCCTCTACAAGCAGACTCATTGAAAGTAAGACAAGTACGATGGCAAGCCTTCGAGCACCATACGGCTCATGGCCTGCTGGGTCCTACACCTTTTGATGCCGACTTCCTGTCAATGGAGGCTAGATGTGACAGGCTTTGAGCATGTGCCCTTCTTAAGGGCCTGCTGCTATGCTGCTTATTTTTGATGAGTTGGCTCCAATGGCAGGGCTGGCCCAAGGGTTTCTGCCACCCTAGGCAGAAGCCCCGGTCATTCCGCCTTCCCCCCATGCTGAGCCGTGCTACCCCCCCCTCGCTGATTCTGGTGGTGGGCAGCTCATTGACAGGCTGCTGCCGCTGCCGAACCTAGCCACCTGCATCAGTGGTGGGGGCACGCGTGACATTGCAGTTCAGCAAGGGTGACGGCGGCACGGCTGGACGTTTTTTGGGGGGGGGGTGTACGGCCTACCACCCACAGAAGGCGGCCACCTAACCCGCCTAGTGGATGGGTCAGCCCTGTCCGTTGGAGGTCAGGCAGCACTGACAGAATGCTCAAAAGCCTACCGCTGCCTTTTGCTCTGCTGTTATCTTGCCTGCTGGATGCTGTGCTGCCCCCTCAGAGGGCCAGCTCTATCCTTTCTAATCCATTACCTTGCTGTGGTGCATGAGGAAGGGGCATCTGATGGTGCATCATGGGGTATGGAGGTGGCTGCTGATGAGATATAAGTCCTGAAAGGTTGGATGATCCAACAGGGGCTATGGCAGACCCAGCAGACCCTCCAGATTGCTGTGTATTTGAACCATGCTGCTGCTCCAGCTGTTGACGAGCCCTCATTTCAGCATATTTTAACTGCTCCATGTGAAAGTTCTGACGCTCAGTCAGCAGTTGTTGCCTCTGCTGTTCAAGCTGCAGTACAGGGGGAAGAGAGGACAGAAAGACAAGTTTAGCAAAATAGAAAGGAAAACAAGAAATAAAGAGAAAGCAACAACTCCTTCTACAGGAACCACCAGAAAATACATTTGAGAGTTATCTTTGATTAAGTTTTAATACGTCCAGGCCCCATTAAGTAAGATCCTATTATTGGAGCTAACAGTAAAATTAAAAACAGTACAGCTAAAACAAATAGTTTTACCATTAGTTGACACCGAAGTAAAAACATTAAGAGCTTTCTTTTTCTTATTTTTAGGTCGAATCTAAAGTTTAGCATTTTAACTTTTTGAATGTTCCTGATTTTTTATATACTTTCAATATTAAAAGTCTAAAGCCGTGATTCTCAACTCAGCCCTTAACCAGTCATATTTTCAGGTTACTCAAACATTATGCATGAAAGAGATTTGCAGGTATTGTCTCCATTGTATGCAAATCTCTCATATACATATTCATTGTGGTTATCCTGAAAACCTGACTGGCTAGGTGTCTCCCAAAGACTGGGTTGAGAATTCCTGGTTTAAAGTAAACCAGAGCTATTCTTCCTCATAATTCTATGTAGGTACTATTTTGAAACATGCAATTTACACAGAGAGAAATGTAATACCTCTTAATAGAATAGAGACCTACAGTGGTGTGCAAAAGTCTGGAATCACTTGTAAATTTGACGTTTTTTAAACTTCGTGACCTTATATCTTAATTTCTTTTTCCTCCCAGAGGCTTTTTCTGTGTATCTCATGATAAGTGATAGATTTGGCTATTAGGGCCAACTTTTAGTATTGGTTTGGCCCTTATTTTCTGAGTTTGTTCCCCATGGTTGTCCTGTTGATAGATTTTCTGTGAAAATTGCATAATGTACATCGTTGGCCAATGATATATTATTGTAAGTATGCTTTAAAATATTATGGACTCACGCCAGGTTTCCTTCAAATTAATGTATGTGGCCTTGAAAAAGGCCGTTTTTGTGTGTCAGTGATGGCTCAGTATTTGATGGGCCACCCTTTGTTCTTGATCACCTGACTGCACCTTGTCGGCACTGAACGAACCAGTCTGACAAGGTGATCGTTGTTGACAACGCGGTTCCAAGCTGCAATGAGTGACTCAATCAGCTCAGGCTTTGATGTTGGATGCCTCTTGGATATTTCCAAGGCCACCTTGTGCCACACAGGTTCTCGACTGGATTCATAATTGACTTGATGTTGTTCCGCTGCTTCCAGCTGATCACCTGTCTGGAGCGATGGCAGGGTGCATTGTCATCTTGGAACAGGAACTGGCCAGGAAACAGCTGGTGTGCTGATGGCACCATGAACTTTTGCAGTATGGTGATGTACTTGGCCCCATTGACAATTCCATTGACGATATGAAGACGTCCAACGTCACTGGCAGCCATGCAGCCCCAGACCATGACCTTCAAAGGATGCTTCACAGTGAGGTTGAGACACTCAGGCTTGAATTCCTCTCCAGGAAATCTCCTCACATAGGTGTGGGCCTGGTTACCAAACAGGCAGAAGGTGCTTTCATCGCTGAATAGCACCTTTTCCCACATTTCAGTCAACCAGGTTGAGTGCTTTCTCGCCCACACGATCCAGTTGCGCCTTTGTATGTCAGTCATCAGTGGCTTATTCTGTGCTTTGCAGCCCCGGAGACCAAACTGCACGCACCGGCGACAAACTGTTGATGAGCTGACACTGACCTCACACTTGTCTGACCACTCTCAAAGTAGCTGAGGAGAGGTCAACTTGCGATTAGTCAGTGAAATGCATCGTAGTGCGTGGTCCTGGCGTGATGTTGATGCACGTGGATGACCTGAATGAGGCTTGTGCACCACTGAACCCATTTCTTTCTTCTTCTGTACAATCTTAACAGCGCTCTGACTGCAGACAACTTTCCTGGCTATCTGACGGCTTGAAAATCCTTCCTCGCTCATAAAGGATACACGAAACGCTCCTCCAACGTCAGGGTCCGCGTATTCTTCATGGTCGATCCAGAAATCGTATGAAATTTAAAAAATCTGCACGTTTTTATGGCTGCACTGTTAGCTAGATATCTGCATTGTGATTGGTTAGTGAAACCAGCCTCCTGATTGGTCAGAAATAACGTGGGCATATTGGATAATCTCGATCCAGTTTTGACGCAGGATCCACAAAAATCGCAGTAGCTATATCTCAGTGTCTGTAAAATATTTAAATTGGAAGCAAGGAATGCAAAAACGTCAACACTAATAGCCAAATGTATCCCTTTTAACGTGGTAGAAAGATGAATATGCTGGGCTAATGCAAAATTTAAAAAAACGTTAGAAAGTATGAAAAATGCAAAACACAAGTGATTTCAGACTTTTGCACACCACTGTAGAAATAAAGAGTACGAGGGATTAAACACGTGGAAAAGGCATGAAGAGCATGGTTTATAGAATTCTTTCCAATCCCTCTTCATGTATGTATGTGCATGTATGTAAACAAATCTGTATCGTCTATGTGCATTTCTGTCCTTAAGGGGAGAGAAAGTGATTTGAATAGAGAAGTACCCAAACATTTATGTTGTTGATCTTTCCAAACAAACATGGTGTGTAATATAGCTAACCAACAGATTCCACTATTAACAGATTTCAAAGAAAACATAGTTACTCACCTGTAATGGGTGATCTCCAGGAACAGCAGGAATCAGTCTTCACATATGTGTGAACATCACAGACTGAGTCCACGCGGGAATGCTTTCCACTGTCCAATAGGAAAGCCTTTGGGAGTACTCCACTGTGTTTGGGTGCCTGTCTTCCAAACTCCTCTGCTCAGTTGAGTTTGTAGCTGAGAAGAGGAGGGAAATAAAAGAACCCTACATCTCCTAGGGGAGGAGGGCGGGTTGTGAAGACTGATTCCTGTTGTTCCTGGAGATCACCTGTTACAGGTGAGTAACTACGCTATCTCCAGGAACAAGCAGAAATGCAGTTTTCACATATGGGACTCACTAGCTCCCTTCTACAAGACTGGTATGGGGGGGGGGGGGGAGGAGAGCAGTATGACACTGAGGTAAAAAAAACTTGTAGCCGAAGAGTCTGGAAGAATTGTGGGCCATTGGACTCTATTCCAGGAGGCAATACTCCCTCAGTGATAGCCTGGTATTTTGCAGAAGTCTGGGGTGGAGGGTAGAAGTTGAGTTTAAATCACAAAAAGGTGCTGGAGTACAGCTTGACCAAAGACAGCGTCCCGACAGGAGTCTCTGTCCAGACAGTAGTGTACAGCAAAGGTACGAATGGAAGAACAGGTAGCTGCCCAACAAATTTTGTCAATGGATACTAACGGAGATTGGCTACTGAGGTTGCCATAGCCCGCACATTGTGAGCAGTGACGTGACCCTCCAAAGAGAATCCTATCTGTGCATAAGCAAAAGAAATGCAATTTGCCATCTATGTGGATAGAGTATGTTTTGTCATCAGCAGACCTAAGTGATTAAGATCAAAGGAGATGAATAATTGAGAGGATCATCTGTGATCCTTAGTTCTAACCAAGTTGTAAGCCAGCACTTGCTGCAGTCTAAGGTGGGTAGCGCTGCTTCAGCCTGAGACGCATGTGGTCTAGGGAAGAAATTGGGAGGATTACTGACTGACTTAGATGGAAAGAGGAAGCCACCTTTGGGAGTTAGTGTGAATGAGTACGGAGAACCAGCTTGTCATGGTGGAACAGAGTATAGGAGGGATCCACCACTAATGCTTGCAACTCACTGATGCGGCGAGCTGAAGCGACGAGCTCACTGATGCGGCGAGCTGAAGCTTGGGGCAACAAGGAAGATGACCTTTCAAGATAGAAACTTTAGTGAAGTGGTTTAATAGTTGGCTTGGACAGAAGGAGACCCCGCATAAAGCGTGCTACTAAGGGGTGTGAGGAGATAAGCTGTCCATCCAATGGTCTGTGAAAGGCTACAATGGCACTAAGATGAACTTTCACTGTCAAGGATAAGTGGAGGAGATATTGCAAAAGTGACACCACTGGACAAGAAAAAGGGTCAATGTCTTTTGGGGAGCACCAGAGGGCAAACCTAGATCATTTGAAGGCATAAGATTGTATGGGTGGAATCCTTATGTGATGCTAGGACATCCTTGACAGCCTTGGTAGGTTGAGGTCGGTGAGTGCTAGCCTTTCAGCCGTAGTTTATGCAGATTGGTATGAGGAGCATCTGCAGTCCTGAGAGAGGAGGTCGGGTGCACATCCCAGGCTAAGAAGCGGAGTGTGCACAAGATGAAGAAGCAGAGGAAACCACGGCTGATGGGGCCAGAAGGGGGCTATGAGAGTCATAGAGCCCTCATCGGCCTGTAGTTTGAACAGTGTCTTGGGTGTCAAGGGGATGGGAGGAAATGTGTAAAGCAGTTCCTGTCCCCAGTGGAGAAGGCAGGCATCCGGGGCCTGTCTTTGTAGTGACGGAACCCTAGAGCAGGAGCTTGGAAGCTTTATGTTTTGAAGAGTGGCAAAAAGATCTGAGTGTGGTTCCCCACGACTGGAAGTGTAGCCGTCTCCTGATGCAAGATCCATTTGTGTGGATAAAGAATACGGCTTAGTTTGTCCACAGGGACATGGAGTTCGCCCAGAAAGTACACCGCTTGGAGGTGAATGTGGTGTGAGATGGCAAATGACCATAGATGAATCGCTTCCTCGCAGAGGGCAAGGGATCCCATTCCCCCGTTTGTCCATGCACAACATCGTAACTTGGTTGTCCACCCTGATTAGAGCAGGTTGTCCCGAAAGTTGGGGTTTACAAACCCGAAGAGCATTTGTCAGTGCCCATAGTTCTAGCAGATTGATCTGCAGGGAAGATTCCTGTTGTGTCCACAGTCCCTGTGTGATGAGGTTGTTCATATGCACCCCCCAACCCAGCGTGGATGCATCTGTCGTCAGGGTGCATCGAGGTGGAGGCATCTGAAAAGGTGACCCGACAAGTAGTTTCTGTGGGATACACCACTGGAGGGATTTGATCAGTTGAGGGGTGATGTGGATCTTGTCTCAGAGTCGACCTGTTGCTTGCGTCCATTGGGAAGATAGAGTCCACTGCATTTGTCGCACGTGTAATTGAGTGTAGGAAATGACATGGACTGTGGAGGTCATGTGTCCTAGTAGTCTTAGCATCTCTTGAGCTGATACTCTGCTTTGCTTTTGTATCCCACTTGCCAGCTCAAAGATGCAGGAACAGCGCTCCTGTGGGAGGAGAGCTCAGGCCTGTTGAGTGTCTAAGAGTGCTCCAATGAATTCCAGTTGTTGGGTTGGAGCAAGGTGGGACTCTGGAAAGTTTATGACAAATCCCAGGTGTTGAAGCACCGTGATGATAAGATGAAGGGAGAGTCTTACCTCTTGAGGGGAGTCTCCCCTGATCTGTCAGTCGTCTAAGAATGGAAAGATGAATATCCTCAAGGTGCACAGGTAGGCAGCAACTACTGCCATGCATTTTGTGAAGACTCTTGGGGCAGATGCTAGACTGAAGGGAGGAACCTGGTATTGATCATGGTTTCCTTGCAACTTGAAGCGCAGATACTGTCTGTGCAATGGATGGATCAGTAAATGTATATGTGCCTCTTTTAGGTCTAGAGAACATAGCCAATCTTGTCTCTGGAGGTATGGAAGAAGAATTCCTAGGGAAACCATTTGGAATTTTTCTTGGACCATGATCTTGTTTAGGTCTCTGATAACCAAGATGAGCCTGACTCCTCCTGTTTTCTTTGGAATGAGAAAATATGGAGAGTAGATGCCCATCCTTTCTTAAGGAGGAGGAACTCTTTCTATGGCACCCTGTGACAACAGGGTGGTCACCTCTTCTCTTAAAAGTGCTTTGAAGTGGTTGGGTGGGATTATCCCCTGTGAAGCTGGTGGAGGGCGAGGTTTGGAAGTGAAGCTGATAACCCCTCTGGACAATCTGAAGTGTCCACTTCTTGGATGTTATGAAGTGCCACCTGTGGGCACAGCGACAGTGTCTGCCTGCTATGTGGAGGGGGCTGGGGATCCTCCAGAGGCAGATTGGCAATGCTCTCTTGGAAAGAGTCAAAAAACAGGCGCAGGTTGTGCCTGAGAAGCTGGCTGAGGCTGAGGAGCCTTGGGCTTCCTTGGTTGGCAAGAGCCCTGCTGCCTCTGCTGAGACTGATAGGCGGATGAAGGTGGGTGAGAAGGATAGTATCGCTTTTTCTTAGAACAGAAAGACTTCTTGGAAGGAGTCCTCCTCTTGGATGGGTCAGCTGTCTTCCTGGACAAGTGTTTCTGGGTGAGATCATCTGTCAATAACTCTTGCCTTTTCTCTCCAGTACTTACTAAAAAGGTTTTTAACCAGGCCATTCTACGAGCCATAATGCAGACTGCTGAAGCTCTGCTTGTTGAGTCAAAGGCATCAAAAGAGCCTCTGGTAAGATACTTGGAAGTATTTTGGCCTTGCTTGATAAGTGTCTGGAGTGCACTCCACATTGGAAGGTAGGAAGGTGTGTGGTGTGTGTGGGGTGGTGTGTGTGTGTGTGTCCAGATCCCTGGGGACATCCTTCAGTAACATACCCATGTACAAGCATGTACGAGTTTATTCTGGAGGCCAACTTGGAGGCATCCACACCCAAAGGTATCGAGTGTTCTCAAGTCCCTGCTTGAAGGCATGGATGAATGGTGCTTTGAGCTCTTTATTCAGCACATCGCCAATTCCACCACTATCGAGTAGTGGGAGAGCTGAGGTTTTTGGAATCCTGGGCATGCTAGTACTTGGTACATGGTATCAAGCCTCTTACTGACAGGCGAAACCGTCAGCAGGACCTCCCACATGTGGAGCATAAGATCCTGCAGGATACAATGCACCGGTAATTTAGCTGCTTCCCTGGGCATGGGAGGATATTGGAGTATCACCAATTCCTCTGCCCTCAATTCCTTTTCAAAGGCTACCGTGATGGATAGCCCTGCTGCCATGTCATGTACGAATTCCTGAAAATATATATCTTCTGGTGGGGGACAGTTGCCATTTCTGAGGTGGTGAAGTGTCCGAAGTGATGCCTGTGAGTTCTCGGGAATTGCGTGAACTTTCATCAGATTCTGAAGAACTGGAATCAGAGTCTGGCAGAAAATGAAAGTATTGGCAGTTTTGGGTTTGACCTCGATGCTTCTTGGACATCGAGGGCCGATGCTCAGAAGTATTGGAATCGAGAGCCATGGCAGTTTAAGACTGTTGGGTACCGGGAGTTGGTTCCAACTCAGGTATTGGCCTTGGAGGTTCCATTGATGTCGGTTTGAGGGCCAGCATTGGGGCCGATACCTTTGGCAGTATGCTTGGTGCGGACGCCTGCATTCCCGGAGCTCTCGATGTTATCGGTACCAAGGCTGCCAGGAGTGCGGCCAAACTCCTCTCAAGAGCCAGTATGCGTTGGCCCAGAGAGATGGCCGATATCTGGGTGGAATCACCTATGGGGCTTTCAACCACTATCCCAGAACATGGAACCGGTAGCTCTCTGGAGGTCGATTCCTCGGGAGTGTACCAGAGCCCCTGCTGTACTTTGGAGGACAGACCCTCCCGTCAGGGCTGTTTGGCTGGCCGGTCTCCATCGGAGACACCCCTATGGGAATCATGATGCTTATGCTGGGACTTCTCCTTGGTTTCTGAATCGGTTTTCGATCCCAATGACTTGGTAGCGGCCAGAGACCTCGACTTACTTTTATGTTTGGACTTTGAAGATATCTGAGACCCATGCGAGGAAAGTCTATGTCCTCTATGAAGTGGAAGTCACTGAAACAGAATCGGAGGCCAACAACAAGATTTGGGTTGATGATCAGGGCCCAAACATTTTAGACACCAGTCATGTTTATCAGAGATTGATATAGTACCAGCACACTTGGCACATTTTTTGAAGCCACTCTTTCATGCCTTAAACAGTTGTCTTCAAGATTGAAGGGAAGGTTATGGAGGCCTAGAGGCCTAGTTTAGCGGTGAAACATACGTAAAAATGTAGAATAAAAATTATAAAAATAAAAGAATTATCGGGGCCAGTGTCAGAATAACTTAGGACTGCACCACAAACATATGCCTTAAAGGCATCCCATTTGGTAGTTACCCTTACCAGTGCAACACCATTATAATGCTAATACTCTTCAATTACGTCCTTCATGTGCTTTACAAAGTGTAAATCCAACAGAGGTGCATTATTAAATCTTCATAAAGAGCCTCGACACTACCTACTATTCTGATAAGTAAGAAAGACACCAGCAAGATCTGAAATTAAAATGCATTCTATGTTCAGCTCCCTCACAGAAGCCATCAAGCATTTAGAACAAGGAAGTAGTCTATTCTAGAAAATGACTTGTGTGTATGGGAATAAAAAGTTAAGTATTGTCTTGCAGGGTTCTCTATCTGCAAGGGATCAATTAAGCCCCTAGCTGACAAGATCTGATGAACTCCTAATAAACCTCAAGAAATTATATCTTTGCTCCGTGGATGGCAATCCAACAGAGGGTCCAAAACCTTATTAAAATCTCCTTCTACGATCGCAGGGGTATTTCCAAATCCTGTCACACGCTAAGTGATTACCTGGAAAAGAAATCACTTTGCAGTAGGACATAAAGATTAAACACAATCAATACACGTTGGCCCACCTTCACATTGAACTGTATCCATCTCCCTGCCAACTCCATTTCTTGAGACACCACAGATAACCCGGCTGACTTCCCAATCAGTATGTCCTCTCTCCTTTCTTGCTGACAGCTGGGGGGGGGGAGGAGGAGAGGGGAGTAATAATACTCCTTTACCCACCCCTCCTCTAAACATTTGAGATACCCAAAGGACATATGTGTTTCTCGTAGGCAACAGATGCCCGAATTCATTCTCCTCAAGCCAGAGTCTTATGCTTTTAGAATGATTCAACCCATTTACATTCACTGAGAAAATTTTCAGTGTAGTCATTAAAGGTAATCTTTACATTGTTCGCCATAGGAATCTGCAAGCATACACTCCATATATCGAACAACATGCAAACGCAGCAGTGGGAACCCTTCACCACACAATATTAATTCTTATCCCACACTATACCCCCATCCCCCTCCAACCTAAAAACATTCCCTCCCCCAATACAACCTCTAACATCAACCACACTCTGAACAAGGGCGTACCAGCAGGTCAAACTCGGAGCCGCTTCTACTAATTAAATATCATATACGCTTTACCCCTTCAACCCCCAGTGATAATAAACCCTCAATGTAACCATACAAAATATGTTAGGCACCTGTGACATTCTTACAGTTCTTCAAAGAGCCCAAGGCTTTAAGAGCCACCGAATCTTCAAAATTATGTGTAACAATCCAAGGTTATTCTCATTCTTGTGGCGTAGAATACACCATGTTGGGCTTCTAACTTTTGTAGCTGTAGCCAAAGTGCAAGTAATTGATTCCTACACCGTGCTGTCCCTTTAGAAGGTAAGGGAAAATAGATAATTTAGTACCCTGCCATTTTAGTCTAGGCACCAACCTTGATTTATTCAAAATTTCCAGTGCTTGCTGGTTATGCAGCACCTTGACAAAAAAGGGTCTAGGACCATGCAGAATGCCAAACCGAGTAGCTGGAATTCCGGGAGCTCTCTCAACCTTGAATGGCCATTTAAACTGTGCAAGCCCAGTAGTTTAGGGATAAATTCTTCCACAAAGTGTATTGGTCTACTTCCCTCACACCCTTCCGGCTTCTGTGACTACAACTGTTGGCTTGTAACATCTTTTGCAGATCTGCAATTGGATTTTCTTTACCGGTCTTCATGACATCTTCCTCAAGCAAATTCATTCTCTCTTCCAAATGTGCAGCCTATTCCCAATAGTCCGTCATTTGTGAAGACAGCTGCAGCATTTCTGCTTTCAGGCCATTTAATGTTGAGGCACTGTCGATCATCATATATTGTTTTTAAGTGTTCCGAGTTCTGCTATAATAGAGTCCAGAATATCCTGTAGTTCCTACAGGATCGGTGCCATTTTTGCTGGAGTCAATAGGTCAGACTTCAACCTTTCTCCCCTGCCCATTGCTGTGAAAGGAAGTTCTTGTTTTGATGCCAACACTTTACAGCAACATATACAGACTGGACAGGCTGTGCAATGAGCCTCTCTTCTTATACTGCCACTCTTTATCTTATAATATAGGAGTATTGCAGTCAGATCACCAAAGCCAGGGCATCAGTCGAAAAAGCTACTTCAGCGCCTGTCACCACCATCCTGGAAGTCAGTTTAGTCACTGACCAGTTCTCCTGGGTGCTGAAAGTACAGCTGCGATAATATTTATTCTGCCACTAATTAGCTTGCCTTCAGTAGCTCGTTGTGGCTGGTTCAACAGCTCCCTCAACGCCAGTCCTGAAGTCAAAGGACAACCAGATTGCCGATCTGATTACAGGCAGTTCTTCCGAAAGGACAAGTTGGTGTCCAAAGTGTGGTTGCAGTTAGATCCAGACCTGCACTATCAGTGAGCAACCTGTCCCCAAAAGATCGCCATAATAGCCTCTTCCAATCAAAAAGGCGATCCGATCCCAGGAGCCAGACCGATCAGATCAGCATTAAAAAAACTGCGCTGATAGTAAAAAAAACTTGCAGGAAAGGTCATGGAGCTGATCAGTTAACAAGGACTTTCAAATATATCAAAAATGGAGTTACGGCAATTACAATTTACACCATGGCCAGAGCAATGATTCCAAGCAACCATTAGATTGCGATGCCAAGCATGAGCCCAGAGAAGACTATCAACTCAAGAAGGATCAGTGAACTGCAATTCCCAGTCCCTTTTGGGCCAAGAGAAGTTTGGTTTCTTTTTCTTCAGACATTATACTTAAGAAGACCAGTCAAACTGGGAAATTCTCCACAAAAGCAATGGTGCACTGAAACATAGCAGTTAAGGAACTGCTCCTTTCAAACTGCCTTCTCCTCTTCTCTATTCTCCTGGTCACATAGAGCAAACAGATACATATGCACACACACATACATGCAAAGGGATTTCTTACCACACCCCTGTCCTATTTTGGGCTGGCTCTTAGTCATTACATGTGTGTATCATTTTGTTTGTTGCAAATTCTTCTGTGAAGTGTAATAACTGAATCATAGAGGCAAAGGCGGGATTATAGTGGAGAAAGGATGGGCCTGCTAGCTACCATGGGCGATTGCAAATCAGAGCAGCCACTGTGCAATGCAATCTTTGCAGATGCAGCTATTGCCACTTGAATGGTTGGAGATGTCGACTAACAGCGGACGTAAATAGATATAGAAGGAACTGTTCAAGTCTACACAAATTTAAGACAGCATCCCAAAGTTTGGTCCTGAATTTCACTGACCGCGGATATCCAGCACGGACAGTGAGGCATGCGTACCAGCGAGCACTCAACAACAACCGGGAGCTGCTGTTACATAGCAGAGTCAAACCGCGAAATCAAGAGAATGATGCCAATATAAACTTGATCATCAGATATTCAGCCTTGAGTAAATCTATTCAGAAGATTTTACGAAACCACAGTAATGTGTTGGGGAATATCCCTGGATTAGAAAATAAAAAGATCAGATGCGTCTGGCAATGAGGTAAAAATTTAAAAGAGTATTTGAGTCCAGCAATACTGAGAAATTCGATGGCCATAAGGTCACTTCCCATAGAACAACCAGGGCATAAAAAGTGTGGTAATTGTGGGGTTTGTCCCATCACTAAAGAAACAAAAGAATTTCAATACAATGGGAAACAGTTTATCTTGAGGCACCATACCACCTGTGATTCCACTTATGTTGTTTATTTGATTTGTTGTCCTTGCAGTTTAGTTTACGTGGGCAAGACACGCCGGGCCTTTAAAACCAGAATGGGAGAACACAAAAGCCGAATGAAACACAAGGTCTTAGAGGCCCCTATAGTACAGCATTGCCTCGAGCACCGACACCAATTTGAAGATTTGAAGTGTTTTTGCATTGATAAAATTACAACGGGAGCAACGGGCAAGACGCTGGATCAATGGTTAATTATTAAAGAACAGAGGTGGATATTTGAATTAAACTCTGTAGTGCCAACAGGTCTAAACAGTTTTATTGATTGGAAGGCTTGCGTCTAACGACTGAAAGCGTAAACAACATTTCACAGTAACCTATGAATGTTTTTTAAGGGTAAAATGAGTGGGTTCGCCGTCGTTTTTCAAGTGATCAAATGAGAGGGATTCCCTCAGTTACATCACCTCAGAGATTCCTTTTTTTTGGATGACGCGCCTTTATAGTGATGTCTTTACGTCGGACGCAGGTGTTCCCTTGAGTTTAAAAGATGAAGAGGAGTCCCTTCCCGCATGCGCGGCGTCTATGGACGTTGAAAAATACAATCCGTAGATTTACAATGGATGTTTGACGCGAGCAGCATCTTTACCGAGTCTAACTGATTATGGAGGTTAGTACATTACTGAGACATAGTAATGTTTTATGCGCTAGGTAGTAGTTTATTTGTAGATCCATGAATGATATCTACATGCTGTTTTTGTTTTTAGATATAATTTTTCAATATTTTGAAAAGGAAGATTGTCATCAGCTTTGATTATATGGCCCCTGAAGAAACGCTTAGTGAAACGTGGCAGCAGTACTCTAAGTGGGCGTTGGAGAGGTTTTTTGAGATATATTGCAGTTGGGAACATTTTTTGACAATATCCTACCATCCATTCAAGATAAGCAAAAATTTTATTTTATTATAAACAGCAAACATTTAAAAGCATTGAGCACTTTAGACTAAAAGGAAGGTCATTGATGCTATGAGAACACATGAGCTCTCCTCGTGAGACACGCTGTTCATAAGTCTGAGACCTCCCGTAGCACACAACTTAGCTTGTTTGCAATCTCAATGGTAAGCAGCATAGATTTATAACTCATAACGACTACCACTGGTCAATCTTAGAGTGTATAAGATTACTGAATTGTGAAAATTCACACTGTTATTAGACCGATTTTTGATCCTTGATTTCTTTGAGCATTTCATCATCCATTTGTTCATTCTGGCCAGGCGGTTGATAGTACACCCCCACTGCCATCGTCTTCCTCTTTTTATATGGAATTTCAATCCATGGAGATTCTACAGCAAATTTTGTTTCCTGCAAAACGTTAATCCTTTCTGACTGAATGCCCTCTCTAACATAGAGCGCAACCCCTCCACCAATTTGATCAGCTCTATCATTACGATATAGTTTGTATCCAGGTATCACAGTGTCCCACTAGTTGTCCTCCTTCCACCATGTCTTTGATATTCCAATCATATCTAACCTCTCATTTAGTGCTATATATTCTAACTCTCCCATCTTATTTTTTAGACTTCTAGCATTTGCATACAAGCATTTTAGAGACTGTATTTTATTCATATTAATCTGGCTACTGGTAGACATAGGTAATTTGGGATCTTTAAGCTCTGTCTGCTCCATACTCGAGGGCATTTGGGCTACTTTACTCTTTTTTGGAACCTCTCTGCTTTTGGTAGTTCCAAGGGAGAGCATTTTTAACTTTTCCTGCACCAGGAATTTGTTCAAGTTTCTCAGGTCCAAGATAGGACTTTGGCCCCCTGTTCTTGAAGAGATACAGGTTCAACAGCCCTGTCCCTGAGAAGGCCTGTGAGTTCCTGCAGGAGCTGGGCCTGGTGCGGTAGGGGGGGGGTCCGAGGGGACTCTCCTGAGAAAGGAGGAGGGGGCTTCTGGTTGAGGTGAAGAGGTAACCCTCCCTGACCACCTGGAGTGCCCAGGAGTCGGTGATTATAGTAGGCACCCTCCTGTTGGTAGCTGATTCGCTATGGGTAGACAGGCTGTGTCTCGGAAGTCAAAACCCTGATCCAGCCTGGGCTGCGACTGGTGTTTGGGGCTTAGGGCCCTTGGGCTTATGTGGGCCCTGACCTGTTCCCTTTCCCTGGTGACCCTGAGGAGGGGTCTGGGTGGTTGGATAAGGGGGACAGTCCTGCTAGGGCTGGCCCTATCTATGGAAGGGAGGCCTCTTCCCAGGTGTTTCCTTTCTGGGAAGAACAGAGGTCTCCCCTGGAGAGCCGAGTTCCCACCCAAGGGTGTCCTCTTGCTCAGCCAGATGACATAGCTAAAAGATGGCAAAAATAAAAGTGAGTAAAGGAGCAACTCCAAGGGGAGGAGGGAGAGTTTTGAGGACTGATTACTGCTGTGCCCAAAGAACACCTGTTACAGGCGAGTAACAACACTTTCTCCAGGAACAAGCACGAAGTCTGTCCTCACATATGGGACTCCCCAGCTACAGGCTACTGAAAACCCATAGCGAAAAAACACAGGCTCCCTCATGGGGAGTCGCGAGCAGCAGCAATTTAGCCTGTGTCCATAGACTACAGTAAGACCCCTGTGTCCGATGAAACACAAAAGGGTTGGAGGCTAGGAGTTGCCTAAACCCCAAAAAGATTACGGAGCACAGCCTGGCCAAAGGCACTGTCCCATCAGGGGCTCCCTTTCCAGGCAGTAATGAGCTGTGAAGGTATGGACTGAAGACCAGGTGGCAGCCCAGCAGATGTCCACCATCGGGATACAGCGCACATTTGCCACCAAGGCCCCCATGGCCCTTACATGCTGCATCGTGACACAGCCTTCCAGCGGAAGCGATACAGTCCGCCACTCAGGTGGACATTGCACGTTTGGTCATTGCTTCCCCCAGCCTACTAAGGTCGTAGGAGATGAAAAGCTAAGTGACAAAGCCCTCTTACAGTCCACGGTGTGAAGGACCGTCTCCACCCTACTGGAGTGATGTCTCAGAAAAAAGGTAGGAAGTACCACTTCCTGGTTGAGATAGGGCGCCTCCGCCACTAAGGCCTGGAGCTTGCTAACTCTGCGAGCGAAGGCGAGTGCAACCAGGAACGCCACCTTCCATGAGAGGTAATGTAGGTGGCAAGTAGCCAGAGCTCAAAGGGTGTTTGAATGAGCTGCCCCAATACCATGTTAAGGTCACAATTGGTTGCCGGAGGGCGAACCGGGGGCTTTGATAAGAGCAGACCTTTAAGAAAATGGGTCACCAGCAGCTGGACCGAGAGGGACTTGCCATTCACCGGGTGGTGGTGCACCGCCAGGGCACTGAGGTGCACCCAGATGGAGCTAGATTGCGAGAGGTGGAGAAGGTACTGTAACACCACTCCCACCAGGCAGAACGGGTCAGTCCCGTGCTCGGCACACCAGGTCAAAAACCTGCGCCATGTCAGAGCATAAACTTTCCCAGTAGAGGCCTTGCAAGAGGCCATCAGGATCTCCTCTACCTCACCTGAGAGGTTGAAAGGGGCTAGGGTCACTCTCTTAGCAGCCATGCTGTCGACAGGTTGGGGTGCAGAAGAGAGTCCCCTTCCTGAGACAGGAGTCCGGGAGAGTTCCCCAACAGGATGGCGGGTCTCAATCGTTAATCAGAGGAGCAGCAGGAACCATGGTTGCCTGGGCCACCGAGGGGCTATCAGGATGAGCAAGGTCTTGTCGTGTAGGGTCCTGAACAGGGTTTTGGCAATCAGCGGCGTGGGAAGGAAGGCGTGAGGCCTTCCGACCACAAGATGAGGAACGCGTCCGCTGCCACTCTGGAGGAGTGGACTTGCCGTGAACAGAAGCGGGGCAACTGGAAGTTGTCTGGGCTGGCACACAGGTCCATCACGGGTTTCCCCCACATCTGGAAAAGCCAATCAGGCACACTGGGGTCCAGCTGCCACTCGTGCAGCTGGAGGAGTCTGCTCAACCTGTCGACCAGCAGGTTGTTCTGACCTGGTAGGTATTCTGCCCACAGGAGGATACCCTGTTGGACTGCGTACAAGCAGAGGACTACGGGCATGAGACCCCGTGCCCCCGTTTGTTCACACAGAACATCGCCACCTGGTTGTCCATCTGGACCAGCACCGGCTGGTGACGCAGGTGGTGACAAAAAGCTCACAGGGCTAAGTATACTGCCCGCAGCTCCAGGAGGTTGATCTGCTGGGTGCTCTCGTCTGGTGACCAGCAGATCTGGGTGTGGAGTTTCTCACAGTGGGCTCCCCAGCCAAGCAGGGTGGCGTCTGTGGTAAGGACCATTAAGGGGCTTGGAGTCTGAAAAGGCATGCCTGCCTCGAGATACTGGGGAGACTGCCACCAGACCAGAGAGTTCGCCAGTTGACGGGTTATGGAGAGACTGTCTTGGAGGCGCCCCATGGCCTGAGTCCACTGGTCTCGGAGACACCACTGCACAGCTCTCATGTGGAGGTGAGCATTTGGGGTGACATGAATCATAGAGGCCATGTGCTCGAGAAGGCGCAGAAGGAGCCTAGCGAGCAAGGAGGGACGGTGCTGTATATCCTGTGCCAGAGTCCTGAGGTGGTCGGCTCGGTCCTGGGGCAGGAAGGCCTTTGATTAGAAAGTGTCCAGTTTTGCTCCGATGAACTCCAGACATTATGTCGGGAGGAGATGAGACTTGCGGTAATTTATGACAAAGCCCAGGTTCTGCAGAACCTGGATGGTGCGTGCGGTGGCCTGCTGCACCTCTGAGGCCATGCCTCCCTTTATGAGCCAGTCATCCAGGTAGGGGAAGACAAAGACCCCCTGGAGGTGGAGGAAGGCAGCCATGACTGCCAGGCATTTAGTGAAGACCCTTGGGGCAGAGGCCAAGCCGAAAGAGAGCACCCTGTACTGATAGTGCCCGCCCCCCACTATGAACCACAGGTACTGCCTGTGGTTGGGGGGTATGAAGATGTGTGTATAGACATCCTTCAGGTCTAAGGAGCATAGCCAATCTCAATGCTGGAGGTAGGGCAGCAATGTTCCAAGGGAGAGCATTCTTGAACTTCTCCCTCACCAGGAATTTGTTGGTTACGCAGGTCGAGGATGTGCTTTAGGCCCGTCCTTTTTGGCACTGGAATAGAACCCCTTGCCCTTGAGATGGTGGGGCACTGGTTCTACCGCTTTGTTCTCGAGAAGACCTGCCAACTCCTTCAGTAGAAGGTCCCAGTGGAAGGGAGAACTGAGTGACTCTCCCGGAAAATAAGGGGGAGGTGGTAACCCTCACTGACCACCTGAGGTGCCCAGGAGTTGGTGGTGATGGTCAACCACCTCTGCGCATAGAGAGTCAGATGTCCCCTGTGGGCTGCTGACCTCCTTGCGGCAGAGAGGCTATTGCTCAAGGAGTCAAAAACTCTCCTCTGGCTGGGTCGGGGCCTGGTGGTTTGGAGCCTTCTACTTATGAGGGCCATGTCCATGTCCCTTGGCCTGCTGACCCTGTTGGGGAGCTGGGGAGGCCTAAAAAGGTGGGTAGTTTCTGTAAGCAGCTCCTTTCCTCAGGTAGAAGGACTTTTTACCCAAGCCCTTCCATCAGGGAGGGGCAGCAGTCTTTTCAGAGAGCCTGGTCCTCATCATAAGAACATAAGATATGCCATACTGGGTCAGAACAAGGTCCATCAAGCCCAGTATTCTGTTTCCAACAGTGGCCAATCTAGGTCATATGTACCTAGCAGTTTCCCCAAGAGACACAAGTTCCACAATGCTTGTACTGGGTCAAGCATTGATATCTTCGGTCACTTCTTAATAATGGTTTATGGACCTTTCCTCCAGGAACTTGTCCAAACCTTTTTTAAACCCAGCTACACTAACAGCCTTTACTACATCCTCCGGTAACAAATTCCAGAGTTTGATTACACGTTGAGTGAAAAAATATTTTCTTTTATTAGTCTTAAATAGTTTACCCTGTAGCTTCATTGCATGTCCCCTAGTCTTTCTATATTCTGATAAGGTAAACAATCGATCTACGTTTACCCGTTCCACTCCGTTCATTAATTTATAGACTTCTATCATATCTCCCCTCAGCCGTCTCTTTTCCAGGTTAAAGAGCCCTAACCTTTTTAGCCTTTCTTCATAGGAGTATCCTTCCATCCCCTTTACCATTTTGGTGGCTCTTCTCTGTACCTTTTCTAAAATCGCTATATCCTTTTTAAGATACAGCGACCAGATTTGCACACAATATTCAAGGTGCGGTCTCACCATGGAACGATATAGAGGCATTATAATATCTTTTGTTTTATTTTCCATTCCTTTCCTTATCATACCTAGCATTCTATTTGCTCTCTTGGCCGCCGCTGCACACTGGGCCGAGGGTTTTAACATGGTATACACAATGACGCCTAAATCTTTTTCCTGGGTGGTGGTTCCTAATGTGGAACCTTGCATCGTGTAACCATAGTTTGGGTTGTTCTTCCCTAGGTGCATAACCTTGCATTTGTCCACATTAAATTTCATCTGCCATTTTGATGCCCAGTCTTCCAATTTATCAAGATCCTCTTGCAATTTTTCACAATCCTCTTGGGTTTTAACAATTTTAAATAGTTTTGTGTCATCTGCAAATTTGATAACCTCACTCGTTATTCCACTTTCCAGGTCATTTATGAATATGTCAAAAAGCAGCGGACCCAGCACAGATCCCTGGGGTACACCACTATTCACCTTTCTCCATTGGGAAAATTGGCCATTTAGCCCTACCCTCTGCTTTCTATCTTTTAACCAGTTCCTGATCCACAATAGTACACTGCCTCCTATCCCATGACTCTTTAGTTTTGCCAAAAGTCTCTGATGAGGGACCTTGTCAAAGGCTTTCTGAAAGTCCAGATACACAATATCAACCGACTCACCTTTGTCCACCTGTTTATTCACTCCTTCAAAAAAACATAACAGATTAGTAAGACAAGATCTTCCTTGTCTAAAGCCATGTTGGCTGTCTCTCATTAGGTTATGACTATTGTGATGCAGCAAGGGGTACACAGCCTATGGAAATTCAGGTAAAAGAAAGACTTACCTCAGAGTCAGCTTTAGAAAGCAGCACTAGGCACTCTAATTCACCGGAGCAAGGGAAATTCTTGCTACGTAGCAAACAAAAATCCCATCAGGAACACCTGAGTGAAAATCCCCAGGTCACGTGCAGAGCTAGGGATTACTTAAGGCAAGGTTCCAGTCAGTGGAGTAGATTGGGAGTGGCAAGAGGAGGAGCAAGAACACGAACACCAAAGGGAACTGCAGAGAGTAGGAATGCAGGTCGGGTTGCAGAGAATAGCAGGAGGTGTGGCTCTCATCAGCTGAGCAGAAACCCCAGGGGATTGCTGGGAGGAAACTCTTCTCACGGAGAACCAGGAAGTGAGTCTGACTCCAGCTCTCGAGAAGAGAGGTTCAAGGCAAGCTGTTCCAAGAGTAAACCTGCTACCAGAAATAACCTGAAAGAGAAGCTAGGAGGATCCCACTACACTAGAGACCGGTATGTGCCAGCTCAAGGCAGAGGTCACTGTGAGAGGAAAGTGTTGGGGGATGGGAACTCCAAGCACGTCTGCAGCCTAAGAAGTAGGTGTAAAACTAAGTCTAATTGTACTCCTGCACAACCAGCCTGGAAGGCAAAAGCCATAAGGTATAGGGAGCCACGTATTAAGGCAGTTCCTGCAGATAGAAGGAATCCTCCATATGATTATAGGGAGAAGTTTAAAACCCTTAAGTGCCAAGGGCGTGGTCCTGAATATAACTACAAGCAGCAAGGTGGTTCAGAACTGTTATTCTGGGAGGAGAGCCCAGGCAGAAGATACCACAGGCCAGAGAGGTATAGCCCTGAAGGGAGAAGAGCCTCTTTTGATTATTACAGTGATTTATCACAGGACACTGTGTCTGAGCGCCATTTGTATGAGGAGTCTGACACAGGGAGTTTGGGCACTGCTGAGGAGAATATGATATGGGAAGACGCTAGCAATCTTCCGGAGCCCATTCCCATGGAATGCAGCATGTGTTACAAACGCAGCCTTGCTATGTGAATGAATGCAAAGAGAACTTTGTACAGGAAATAAGGATTATTTGTTTGCCATTAATTTGTTGCTCTGTTCATCTTTGAGTTTCTGTTTTCTTGACAAGTCCGAGCGGGACGGGGAATAAAACCCACTTTAAGTTTCATTCAAAATTGCTCTGAAAGACTCTTTTGTTTATCAAGCCAGAGCAATTACTTGTTAATAGGCCCTAGGCAACCGCCTATACAGGGCAATAAGGGCTCTAACCACGGGCCCCATCACACTATCTACATGCTGAGTAATTTTATTCTTTATGATGGTTTCTACCATTTTTCCTGGTACTGACGTCAGGCTCACCGGTCTGTAGTTTCCCGGATCACCCCTGGAACCCTTTTTAAAAATTGGTGTGACATTGGCGATCCTCCAATCTTCAGGTATTAGAGTGTAATACCATCTCAGCATCATTTTATAATCACTATGAGGATCGATATGGAGGATTGGGCTATTCCTGTAAAAACCCTCTTCCACTGTTGCTCTTCTAGTTCTTCTCCCAAAATCTTTTTTCCCAATCTCTCATATATTTAAGTATATGAGGGTATATCAGGATTCTGCAATATGGCTTATGGTTTATTACATTTTATATATCACACTATTTTAAATCAGTGCAGTTTACAGCAAAACAACTCATTACATAGAAAGCGTAGATACTCACCTGTAACAGGTGATCTCCAGGAACAGCAGGAATTTAGTCCTCACATATGGGTATCGTCGGTACCGACGGAGCCTGCGCGGGAACGCTCCCCAGCGTCCAATAGGAACGCTTTTGGGAGCATCCCTCAGCAGATGCGCGCTGCCTTCCCACCTTTCCAACTGTCCCTCTTCAGTTAAGTTTGTAGCTGAGTGAAAGGATAGAGGGAGAGAGAAAAGAGACAAAGAGATAGAGAGACAACTCCTAGGGGAGGCGGGTGGGGTGTGAGGACTAAATTCCTGCTGTTCCCGGAGATCACCGGTTACAGGTGAGTAACTACGCTAACTCCAGGAACAAGCAGGAATGTAGTCATAGAAACATGACGACAGAAAAAGACCACATGGCCTATCTAGTCTGTCCTTCCATAACAACAACTACAACAGTCCACTTTTTACCTTTAGAGATCCTCTGTGTTGGTCCCATGCTTTTTTGAATTCAGTTACTGTCCTCATCTCTACCACCTCCACTGGGAGACTATTCCACGGATCCACTACTCTTTCCATAAAGAAATGTTTCCGCATATCACTCCTGAATCTATCTCCCTTCACCCTCATCCCATGTCCCCTCGTAGCAGAACTTGCTTTCAATTGAAAGAGGCTCTCTCCCTGAACATTTATGCCACAGAGGTATTTAAACATCTCAATCATATCACCTCTATCCCGCCTTTCCTCTAAGTTGTACATATTAAGATCCTTAAGTCTGTCCTCATATGCTTTATAATGAAGCCCACTAATCATTTTAGTAGACACCCTCTGCACCGACTCCATCCTGTTCACATCCTTTTGAAGGTGCGGTCTCCAGAATTGCACACCATACTCCAAATGAGGTCGCACCAAAGACTTATACAGAGGCATTATCACCTCCTTTTTTCTGCTAGCCATTCCTCTCCGTATGCACCCAAGCATCCTTCTAGCTTTTGCCGTCGCCTTTTCTACCTGTTTAGCTACTTTAAGATCATCAGACACAACCACGCCTAGGTCCCGCTCTTCTTTAGTGGACAAAAGTACTTCACCTCCTATACTGTATTGCTCCCTTGGATTGCTGCAGCCCAAATGCATGACCTTACATTTTTTAACATTAAATCCCAGCTGCCAAATTCTAGACCATTTTTCAAGCTTAGCTAGATCCCGCCTCATGTTATCTACACCTTCCTGGGTGTCTACTCTATTGCAGATTTTGGTATCATCCGCAAACAGGCAAAACAGTCCTCACATATGGGGACTCCCTAGCTGAAGATGCCAGGGAGACAGCCCCAGGAAGGTGCCCCCCTAGAGGGTGGGAATCCTTCCTCCCATGGATCTCTGGCATTCCACGAGGGTTGGTGGGTAGGAGTTGATTTAGGTGTGAAAGAGATTTTGAAGAACAGCTTGGCCAAAAAGGCATCCTGACTGGAGGCTTCATCCAGGCAGTAGTGGGCTGTGAAGGTGTGTACCGAAGCCCAGGTGGCTGCTCCACAAATGTCATGGATAGACACAGAGTGGAGATTAGCCATAGAAGCTGCCATGGCTCTCACATTATTTCGGACATCACTGCTTATGTTAAATTACAATCTGATCCGACGGCAGACATCAGTGCCACAATTCATGAGATCACCACACAGGCTTTAAAAGGGAAGCTCATTTCTAAAAAGGAATGGCAGTATTTAAATTCTTCTTCACCGAGCATAGCCCGTTTTTACCTCGTGCCTAAGATACATAAGAGTATGCACAATCCTCCGGGACGCCCGATTGTTTCGACCCGAGGATCGAATTTGGAGCCCCTGTCTGTTTTTTTAGATACCTTTTTGCGCCCTTTGATGTCCACCATTTCATCTTATGTACGTGACACGTCTCATTTTTTGAATATTTTGGAGCGGCATCATCATCTTACTTTGGAAGATAATATTCTACTGGTTACATTAGATATTACCGCATTATATACCAGCATTCCCCAAGAAGCGGCATTGGAAACAATACAGGCAGCGCTTTCCACTCGAGGTGATCTTTCAGATGAATTCATAGTTTTTTTGATGCGATTAGCTTGCTTAACTAATCAGAACAATTATTTCCAGTTTGAGGGAAATATCTTTCAGCAGGTATCGGGCGTCACGATGGGGGCTACCTGTGCCCCATCGGTTGCCAATCTTTTTATGGGGGCCTTTGAAACGACTTGGTTGACAACTAGTCCTTTTCATTCCTCATGTATATAGTTTAACCCCATCATCCAAGTTGTTATTCCTGTTCTATGTAAAACCAAACAAATTGTGTTTAGGTTGTTTTTGTTATACTGTAAACCGCGCTGATACCGAATAGTGCGGTATATAAGCAACTGTAATAAATAATAATAAATAAATATACGGCTCTGGTGCCGTTATATAGATGATATCTTTTTAATCTGGCGGGGGCGGGAATTAGAGTTGCAAGATTTTCTCCTCTGGCTTAATCATCTCGATCCCCATATACAATTTACCAGTAATAGTCATACTGATGTCATCACATTTTTGGATGTTCAGATTAATCGTTTAGCCACGGGATGGAAAACTATAGTGTATAAAAAACCATCTGATCGAAACACTCTTTTACACTATAACAGTGCGCATCCCCGTAGTCTGAAAGATGGGTTACCTTTCTCTCAGTTTATCCGGTTTAGACGGAATTGTTCTCATGAAGAAGATTTTATATCACAATCTCAAGATCTGAAGAATAACTTTCATGATAGGGGATATCCTCGGAAAATTATTAATCAAGCTTATCGCCGCGCTAAATACAATCATCGAACCCTTCTTTTACGTTCTCGTCCTAAGACTCGGGGCGATGACACTACTGTCAACTTCATTACCAAATTTTCTCCTTTAAGTTATTCCATACAGAAAATTTTACGAAAACATTCTAATGTGTTGCAGAATACTAGAGGTCTTTTGGGACGTCACATCAGATGCGTTTGGCAACGACATGTTAATTTGAAAGAATTGGTTAGCCCGACTCAGCTACGTCCTTCATTATCCATCTCAACCCCTTCTAGTGAACTGAGGGGACATTTTCCCTGCGGTAATTGTAATTTATGTTCTATGAACCTACGGATTGATCGCTTTACCTATCATAATGTCACCTATTTTTTACGGGGCACTACATCATGTGATTCTGCATTTGTAGTTTATGCTCTGCAATGTCCCTGTAACTTATTATACGTAGGTAAGACCATCAGATCTCTGCGACTACGGCTGGGTGAACACAAAAGCCGTTTAAAATGCCGGATGAGAGAGGCCCCTATTGTTCAACACAGTTTATCTTTGGGCCATACGTTTGCGGACTTTAAATGTTTTGTCATCGAACAGATACATACCGGCAGGGGAAACAGAACGAGGGAGCAATCCCTGCTGTTCTTAGAACAATGATGGATTTTTGTTTTACAATCAGTGGAGCCTACAGGATTGAATAATATGATTGAATGGCGTGCTTGCCTGACGTAATCATGGAAGCAGGATCATTACATTTACCTGATTGGCGTAATACTGGTTTAAAAAGGCCGTTAGCTACAGCTTGTCCGCATGCGCGGCGTTCTCTTAGACAAGAGCAATAATACCTCTGGAGACGTGGGCAGCATCTTTTGGAGTCATTTTGGATCTGCCAACATTAGATGGTGAGGTGGCTGATGCATGTGATTATCTTTTAAGTATCTGGACTTAATGCAAGTTCTCTTTCCCTTGAAAATTGGCTGATATTTTTGCTTGATTATAGAGCGCCATGGGAAGCAGGAGCTTTTCTCTCGATTTTTAACCTGGCTTCAATGGTGGTGTTGGAGACGTGATAGATGAAAAGAAGTTCCCCTGAAGAATCCGGTTTTGGAGAAACGCGTTGGAGCGCTAACAAGACAGCGTTGGGAAATCTTTCTGGACTCTAAATATCCAAGATAAGTCTTTGAACCTATTGGAGTATGCAAGGACTCACCCTTACATTTGAAGGAATTTTGTTATATATTTATTGATTTTTGGTGATATCCTGCATGAGTAGCCTTTTATATATTTAATCAGCTGTTCAATTTTGGCAGGTCATTGATGCTAGTTGGCACGGCTCTGCTGAATTTTTGGCAGTCTGCCTTTTTGTGCCGGGAAGTCTGAGACCTAGCCATATACTTGATGAACAGATTGGTAGGGAGAAGTTTACAAATAGTTGAAGGGTATTAATTTTAGAGCGATAAATCAAAAGTTAATACAGTGGTATACGCTCTGTAAATCTGCCCAAAGATTACGTCTAGGAAGGAAAGCCCTTGCCTGTCTGGTATCTAGACAGGCTCCTATGAATTCTAGGCATTGGGAAGGAACTAGTTGAGATTTTGGGAAGTTTATTACCAATCCTAAGTATTGGAGGATTTGCATTGTATGGGACAGTGCCGTGCTGGCCTCTGCAACTGTAGGGGCTCAAATGAGCCAGTCGTCTAAGTAAGGGAAGACGAAGATCCCCAGCGTTCGCAAAAATGCAGCTACTACTGCCATGCATTTCGTGAATACCCTTGGTGCTGAAGCCAGACCAAAGGGAAGAACCCTGTATTGGAAATGTGTTCCCCTGAAAAGGAAACGTAAGAATTTCCTGTGATCTGGATGGATGAGAATGTGAGTGTATGCATCCTTTAAGTCTAGAGAGCAAAGCCAATCCTGGCTTTGAAGGTATGACAGAAGAGTTCCTAGAGAAATCATTTTGAATTTCTCTCGAAACAGATATTTGTTCAATTCTCTGAGGTCTAGAATGGGTCTGTGTCGTCCTGTTTTCTTTGTAATAAGAAAATAGGGGGAGTAGAACCCTGCACCCCTTTGAAGAATGGGTACTTCCTCTATTGCCCCTTGAGAAAGAAGTGTGGAGACCTTGTGATCTAGCAGATTGTCTGCAGAGGTTTGTGAATTGAATTGCTTTAGAATTTTAGGAGGGGGCATGCTGTGAAAATGAAGCTTGTACCCCTCTCCGACAATGGAAAAAGTCCAATCTTCTGCTGTTATCTGATGCCATCTGTTGACAAAGTGGCATAACCTGCCTGGAATATTGGGGGTTGGGGACCCCTCAGAGGAAGGGAGGCAAAGCTCTCTAGGAAGGAGTCAAAGCCCTTGAGGGGGCTGAACCTGGAGAACTGGTTGGGCTCTCGGGCCTTTTGGCTTTTTTTTCTGTCTAGTTTGTTCATTTTGGGCAATGTGGCCTGGAGTTTGACTCTGCTGGGTATAGAAAGGATAAAACTTCCTCTTTTTGCTAAAAGAGGGTTTTTTATAAGGCTTCCTTTTGGCTGGAGTGGCTGTAGACTTTGACAATATAACTAAGGTAGAATTGTCAGCATCTAACTCGTTAGCCTTTTCCTGCCAGTTCTTGCCAAAGAGATTCTCCCCCGTGCAAGGAATGTTGCCTAACTTGTCTTGTACCCAAGTCTGATGCCTGTAGCCAGGCAATCCGTCGTGCGCCAATGGCAATAGCAGAGGTTCTGCTGATGCATTCGAAGCAGTCAAAGGCTGCACGATTAAACTTGGAGACAACTTGAGCATGCTTAACTAGAGCAAGAAAATCTTGTCTCTTGTCATCTGGGAGAAATGGGCTCATAAGTTCCAAGTCTCCTGTGAACATTCCCATATATAGGATATATGAGCTGATCCTAGCTGGAAAGCATGGAAGCTTGAAAAGTTCTGCGCCCAAAAGCATCCAGAGTCCTGCATTCACGACCTGGAGGATTGGATGCATGCCTCTTTGCACTTTTCATCCTACGCATGGCTGATTCCACTACCATCGAATTGTGTGGCAGCTGAGTTTTCTGAAATCCAGGACATGGCGGAACTCGATACATAGTATCAAGTCTCCTAGAGTGAGGAGAAGTAGTCAGAGGTGTCTCCCACATTCTGAGCATCAAGCTATGCAGAATTTCATGGACAGGCAGAGTGGCTGCCTCCTTAGGAGCTTTAGGATATTGGAGAATTTCCAATTCCTTTGCTCTGGGTTCCTCTTCAGAAGCTACTGTGATTGAAAGACCTTTGGCCATATCACGGATGAAATCCTGAAAAGACATGTCCTCTGGAGGTGACATTCTGTGTTGGGGAGAAGAGGGATCTTCTAGGAGAAACCCTCTAGTGCCAGCAGAATTGTCAGTCTTCGGAATCAGAGGAATCAAAGTATTCCTGACCCTGATGCTCTTGCAAAGCACGATCCCGGTACTGATTGAAGTCGGTACCGAGCTGACCCGGTACCGCTTTGTCAAGTCCAGCCAGAAATGGCATGGGAAGAGTTCCCACCGGGGCCGGTACCGGTGCCGTGGGCCCACTGGTACCGCAGCTGAAAGAAGAGCTGCGATGCTGCACTCGATAGCGAGGAACCTCTGGTCTATCAACGCTGCCGATGCCTGGGTGTCGGTACCGGTAAGGACGGCCGGAACCCCTGAGCATGGCACAGGTAGTTCTTGCGAGGTTGAGGCCTCGAGAAGATCCTGAAGCCCCATCGATGCTTTGGAAGCAGAAGCCTCCCACCGGGGTTGTTTTGTCGGTGTGGTTCCCCCAAGGGCAATGCCAATGGCCTCTCGATGCTTAGCAGGAGAGCTACCCTTTGAGGACCGGCTTTTATGTTTAGTTACCTGAGATCCATGGGAGGAAGAAGAGGCCCTTGACGATGTCGATGCAATGGATCTGGCATCTGAAGAGGCCCTTGACTATGTCGATGCAATGGATCTGGCAGCCCGGTTCGGTCTTCCTCTTTTAGTCATCCCCATACAGGAGAGACCTTCAGTTGGAGAATGTTCAGGTCCTAAACATTTCAGACACCAATCATGGGTGTCAGTGACGGAAATGGTATCGCCATACTTAGTACATTTTTTAAAACCACTAGTTGGCTTTTCCATGTTTTAGGAAGATGGGGCCTAGTGCCCAAAACGGCACCTAGCACCAAAGAGAAAAGTTTCTGAAAAGGAACAGTCTAAAGCCTAAGTTTTTTTTTTTTTTTTTCCGTATGAAAAGAAAAGAAAAGAACCGGCGGTACCGGTAGGCGTCGTGCGGTAGGCAAACACGACCACAAGAAAAGAAATTTAAAGACGGAATTTCTGTGGTGACAGGGATTAGATTCTGTCGGCTCCGCGGAAAACGAAGAACTGAAGAGGGACAGTTGGAAAGGCGGGAAGGCAGCGCTCATGTGCTGAGGGATGCTCCCAAAAGTGTTCCTATTGGATGCTGGGGAGCGTTCCCGCGCAGGCTCCGTTGGTACTGACGATACCCATATGTGAGGACTACATTCCTGCTTGTTCCTGGAGATCAGGTGAACAAAACTTAACAGGCATTACTACAAGAGGGGTGACAACTTGGGCCTGGGCAACTATTTACAGGATGATTGGAGGACTATGATGTATAAGTGGGTCTGGGCTATGGTAAGGAGGTGGGTCCAGAGTGGGCTATGCTACATGTTCAAAGTATAGTTGGAAGAGATGTGTCTTTATTGCCTTTCTGAAGGTAGACAGGTCAGACGGATCAGGGCAGGGAGGGATGCCTCTATATCGTCCCATGGTGAGACCGCACCTTGAATATTGTGTGCAATTCTGGTCGCCGTATCTTAAAAAGGATATAGCGTTATTAGAAAAGGTTCAGAGAAGAGCCACCAAAATGGTAAAGGGGATGGAAGGATACTCCTATGAAGAAAGGCTAAAAAGGTTAGGGCTCTTTAACCTGGAAAAGAGAAGGCTGAGGGGAGATATGATAGAAGTCTATAAATTAATGAACGGAGTGGAACGGGTAAACGTAGATTGATTGTTTACGTTATCAGAATATAGAAAGACTAGGGGACATGCAATGAAACTACAGGGTAAACTATTTAAGGCTAATAAAATATTTTTTCACTCAACGTGTAATCAAACTCTGGAATTTGTTACCGGAGGATGTAGTAAAGGCTGTTAGTGTAGCTGGGTTTAAAAAAGGTTTGGACAAGTTCCTGGAGGAAAGGTCCATAAACCATTATTAAGAAGGGACCCAGGATATCAATGCTTGACCCAGTCCAAGCATTGCAGAACCTGTGTCTTTTGGGGAAACTGCTAGGTACGTATGACCTAGATTGGCCACTGTTGGAAACAGGATACTGGGCTTGATGGACCTTGGTCTGACCCAATATGGCATATCTGATGTTCTTATAGAGGAACTGCTGATGTTCTGGTTGGATGGGAACATGCAAATATGCCTCCATGAGGTCCAGAGAAGTTAACAACTTGCCTCTTCTCACGGCCACAATGACCAATCAAAGAGTCTCCACGTGGAACCAGGGTACCTGTGGACACCGGTTCACCTTTTTGAGGTCAAGAATGGGTCGAAAAGAACCTACCTTCTTTGGCACCACAAAATAAATGGAGTATCAACCACATCCGCACTGATCCTGGGGAATCCTTACCACAGAACCCAACTGCAACCGCCACTTCAGGGTATCCCGGACAGCCATGGCATTCCTGCGTGCTTTGCATGGAGACAGCATGAAGAAGGGAGACAGGGGCCTAACGAACTCCAACTCATAGCCTTCTCTGACAATTCCTAAGACCCACTGGTCAGAGGTAATCTGGACCAAGGCTGGGTAAACGGTCCACAGCCAACCTCCTATGGACTGCTCTCCCCCTGCCTGGGCCCCCCCCCTTGCTTCATTGCGTCTTTTTCAGTCCCAAAGAAGGGGAGGAGGAGGAGTGGTGTCCTCAAAATCCCCAGGAAGTCCTCTTAGGGAGAACCACCCCCTTTGGTAGGGTGCATAACGCGCAGTCCAGAACTGCCGGAAATCTCTCGACTGATCCCATGTTGGTATCGAGGAGCGTGCCTGCTTCTGTTTGTCCTCTGGCAGGCATCCCCCCTTGGACTCCCCCAAATCCTTCACTAACTTCTCCAACCAGCTTACCCTTAAACAGAAGTATACTGAGGGTGGGACTTGGATGAGCATGAGATAGATTCAAATACAATGGAGGCAGTGCATGCAAATATATCTCATGCATATTCTTTAGGGATATTCCAAAAACCTGACTGGTTTGCGGCCCTCCAGGACTGGATTTTAGTTCCTCTGCCCTATGCCCAGCGCAGGCAGGCCCTGGCCACAGCTGCCCCACAAATAATGCCTGCAAATAGAGGGCATTGATATTAAATGTCTGCTTCAACAGGGTATCCAGCTTTCTATCTTGTACATCCTTGAGAACAGCACTGCCCTCCACAGGGATAGTAGTCTTCTTATTTACCACTGGGAACGCCGCATCCACCTTCAGGCAATGGAACAACTCATGGTCCTGTTCCGGCAGTGGGTAGAAGCAGGACATGGTCCTAATCCCCCTCAGCCCTGCCTCCGGGAAGTCCCACTCATCCTGGTTCTGTTGCTTAATCAGTCGATGCAGGGGAAACACCCTCTGTGGTTTCCGAAATGCCAAAAAGAGTGCGTCTTCCAGTGTTTCCTCCTCTTCCTGCACCTGTCCAACTGACATGTGTAGTGCTTTCAAGGACTGTTATAAGCAGTGCCAATTCTTCCCGGCGGAAAAAGCGTAGTTACCCACCTGTAACAGGTGTTCTCTGGGGACAGCAGGAATCGGTCCTCACATATGGGTGACGTTGAAGCCCTTGCAAAAGCATCCCCTCAGCTTTCAAAGAAAACCTTTGGGAGATGCCACCACGCATGCGTGGTCCCCTTCCTACCCAAGGGTGCCTAGTCAGATGACATAGCTAAAAGACAGCAAAAATAAAGGAGGGGAGAAGGGAGGGACGGCAAAAATAAAGGAGGGGAGGGTTGTGAGGACTGATTCCTGCTGTCCCTGATTCCTGCTGTCCCTGTTACAGGTGAGTATCTACGCTTTCTCCGGAAACAATCAGGAAGTCAGTCCTCACATATGGGATTCCCCAGCTACAGGCTACCGAAAGCCCAAAGCAAAAATAGGGGCTTCCTCACGGGGAGCCGCAAGCAGCAGTAATTTAGTCTGTGTACACAGACCACAGTAGGACCCCTGTGTCCGATGAAATCAGCAATCCAGTAGCCTGAACACAGAAGGGTCGGAGGGTAGGAGTTGCCTAAACCCCGAAAAGATTACGGAGCACAGGCAGGCCAAATACACTGTCCCATCAGGACTCTCTTTCCAGGCAGTAATGGGCTGTGAAGATATGGCCTGAAGACTAGGTGGTGGCCTGGCAGATGTCCACCATCAGGACAGAGTGCAAGTTTGCCACAGAGGCAGCCATGGTCCTGACACGATGCTCCATGACATGGCCTTCCAGCGGGAGCCTCGCCTGCTCATAAGTGAGGGCTATACAGTGCGCCACCCATGTGGACAGCGTACGTTTGGTCCCCGCCTCCCCCAGCCTACTGGGTTCGTAGGAGATGAAAAGCTGAGCAGCTTTGCGGTGGCCCTGAGTGCGTTGGATATAGAAGGATAAGGCCCTATTACAGTCTAAGGTGTGAAGGACCATCTCGCCCCAACTAGAGTGCGGTCTTGGAAAGAAGGTAGGAAGCACCACTTCTTGGTTGAGATGGAAAGGCGACACTACTTTCGGCAGGAATTTGGAGTGCATGTGAAGCACCACTCTGTTCTTGCAGAACCTGGTATAATGCACCTCTGTCACAAGGCCCTGGAGTTCGCTAACTCCGCAAGCGGAAGTGAGCGCAAACAGGAAAGCCACCTTCCAAGAGAGGTAGCAAAGGTGGCAGGTAGCTAGAGGCTCAAGGAGTGGGCAAGTGAGCTGCCCCAGCACCACATTGAGGTCCCATTCGGGTGCCAGAGGGTGAACCAGGGACTTCGATGAGCAGGCCCTGAAGGAAATGGGTCACCAATGGTTGGACCGAGAGGGGCTTACCATCCACCGGATGGTGGTGCGCTGCCATGGCACTCAGGTGCACACGGACAGAATTAGATTTGAGCCTGTACTGAGAGAGGTGGAGAAGGTACTGTAACAACCAGAGCCACCGGACAGGAGAAAGGATCAGCCCCGTATTTGGTGCACCAAACAGAGAACCTAGCCATTTGAGGGCATAGCCTTCCTAGTGGAGGCCTTGCGAGAGGCCAGCAGAATGTCCTCCACCTCATCTGGAAGATTGAAAGGGGCCAGAGTCACCATCTCAGCAGCCAGGCTGTTAGCGACAAAGACCCCAGGGTTGGGATGCAGGATAGAGCCCCCCTCTTGAGATAGGAGTCCCGGGGTGGTCCCCAAGGGGATGGGGGCCTCCACCATCTACTGCAGAAGCATCGGGAACCACGGCTGCGTGGGCCACTAAGGAGCTATCAGGATGAGTGAGGCCCTGTTGTGGAGGGTCCTGAACAAGATCTTGGCTATCAGCAGTGTCAAAGGGAAGGTATATCATGAGACTAGTAACACATCCGCTGCCACCCTGGAGGGGTGGACCTGCCGGGAGCAGAAGCGGGGCAACTGAAAGTTGTCCGGGCTGATGAACAGGTCCATCATGGTTTCCCCCCAGAGCCGGAAAAGCCAACTGGATACTCTGGGGTCCAGCTGCCACTCGTGTGGCTGGAGAACCCTGCTGAGACTGTCGGCCAGCAGGTCATCCTGACCTGGCAGGTACACTGCCCGCAGGAGGATACCCTGTTGGACTGCGTATGAGCAGAAGAGCAGTACCTCCTGACAAAGGGTACAAGACCCAGTGCCCCCCGTTTGTTCACGTAGAACATTGCCACCTGGTTGTCCGTCTGGACCAGCACTGGCAGGTGACACAGGTGATGACAGAAGATCCTCAGGGCTATGTGTATGGCTCGGAGCTCCAGGAGGTTGATCTGCTGGGTGCTCTTGACCGGCGACCAGTTGTCCTGAGTGCGGAGATCTCCGCAGTGGGCTCCCCAACCAAGGCGGGAGGCGTCTGTGGTGAGGACCCTCGAGTGGCTTGAGGCCTGAAACGCCATGCACACCTCGAGATGCTGGGCCAACTGCCAGCAGACCAGGGAGTCTGCTAATTGGCGGGTCACTGAAACTCTGTCTTAGAGGTGGCCTGTGGCCAGAGAGACCACTGGTCCTAGAGACATCACTGCGCCGCTCTCATCTGGAGGTGAGCGTCTGGTGTGACGTGGATTGTGGATGCTATGTCCCCCGAGGAGGTGCAGGAGAAGCCAGGCAGGCACCGAGAGACGGTACTGTACGTCCCGAGCTAGAGACCTTCCGAAGAAGTTCCCGGTGGAGGGGAGACCTGAGGGGCTCTCCTGGGAAATAAGGGGGAGGTGTCTGAGTCAGGTTGAGGAGGTAACCTTCCCTGACTACCTTTAGTGCCCAGGAATCGGTGTTGATGGTCACCCACCTCCAGGCATAGAGGGCCAGACATCCTCCTGTGGGCTGCTGTTCTCCTTGGGGTAGAAAGACTATGCTGAAAGAGTCAAAAACTCCCTCCTGGCATGGCTGGGGCCGTTGCCTGGGGTTTTGGAGCCTTCTGCTTATGTGGGCCATGCCCATATCCCTTGGCCTGCTGACGCTGTTGGGGAGCTGGGGAGGCCTGATAAGGTAGGTAGTTTCGGTAAGCAGTTCTCTTCCTCGGGTAAAAGGACTTTTTACCTGATCCCTTCCGTTGGGGAGGGGCAGCAGTCTTCTTAGACAGCCTGGTCCTATAGTCTACAGTTGTAAAGTATAGTCATTAATGTAAATAAATTGTAGAAAGTTACCCCAGCTACGCCCCAGTTTTTAGTCCCTGTTTATTGTAAGTACAATACAGCACGACTGCTTTGTATAAGGTTCTGTTGAATGTACACCACACTGATTTGACTAGAGTGGTATAGAAGAGACGTTAAATAAAAATAAATAAATAAATCATGAAATCCGTCTCCAGCTCAGCAGCCTTGTCGGTCATGGGTTTGCCAAAGAGGTTCTCTCCTTGGCATGGGACATCGACCAATTTGTCCTGAACCCACTGCTTGAGATCGGACTGAAGCCAAGCTGGGCGGCATGCACGGATGCCCACTGTGGCTACTTGGGCCGCCGATTCAAACCAGTCATAGGCCGCTCAAGACATGAACTTGGAGCACTCCCGAACTGCTTTGGCCAGGTTCTTGAACCACTGCAAAGGTTCCTCGGAGAGCCCAGCCAAGAACCCGGTGAGTTCCTTTGCCAGGTCTCTAAGGTACATGCCCATGTAGAGCTGGTAGGTCTGGATGCAGCAGATAAGCATTGAGCCCTGGTAGCACTTTCTGCCAAGGGCATCCAATGCGCGGACTTCCCTTCCGGGGGTCACCGAGAAGTGCGTCTTTTGGCTTTTCAACCGACGCATGGCTGACTCCACTACCATGGAGTTATGTGGCAGTTGTGAGATCTGGAAGCCCGGGCTCCGGTGGACTTGATACATAGAGTCGAGCTATTTGTTCACCACCGGCACCGACGCAGGTGTCTCCCACATTTGCAGTATGAGCCGTTCCAGGATGGGAGGAATGGGCACCATGAGCTATTCCTGCGGAGGGGTCTCGTACTGGAGGATTTCCAACTCATCCGCCTGAGGATCCTCCTCCGACTCAGTTGGGAACACCAGGGCCTTAGACATGTCCCTGACAAAATCAAGGAAGCTCATGTCCTTGGGTGGGGACTGCTGTAAAGGTTCCGAGACCGGAGTCAGAAGGGACGTCGCGATGACGATGGGTATCGGGGAACTCGGGAGTAGTCTGTTGGACTCATAGGAGAACTGCTCCGCAGGCCTCAGGGCCCTTGATGGG
Organism: Ichthyophis bannanicus; assembly: GCA_033557465.1. Lineage (NCBI taxonomy): Eukaryota > Metazoa > Chordata > Amphibia > Gymnophiona > Ichthyophiidae > Ichthyophis > Ichthyophis bannanicus. The sequence goes on along the minus strand of CM066031.1, from coordinate 189,993,009 downwards.
ATCATAAGTTAGTGTTTATTCCCCCTTCTCCCTCCAATCCATAATCTGGAGCATTTGGGCTGCCAAAAAGTATACATATATGAGATACAGCTAATCTAACCTTTCCCCTTATGCTAGGTGGCCTGTGACATCAAATAAAGCACAGTTACTTACCTGTAACAGGTGATCTCTGGGAACAGCAGGAATTAGTCATCACATATGGGTACGTCGGTACCGACGGAGCCTGCGCGGGAAAGCTCCCCAGCTTTTCAAATGAAAAGCTTTTGGGGCCTCCCACTGCACATGCGCGCTGCCTTCCCGCCTTCCTGACCAGCTCTCCTCAGTTCGAGTTTAAAGCTGAGACAATAGAGAGAGAGGACAGGAAGATAGAGGAATAGAGAGACAACTCCTAGGGGAGGTGGGTGGGTTGTGATGACTAATTCCTGCTGTTCCCAGAGATCACCTGTTACAGGTAAGTAACTGTGCTATCTCTAGGAACAAGCAGGAATAAGTCATCACATATGGGGACTCCCTAGATGAGATGCCTGGGAGATCCCCCTCCAAGGGTAACCATCTTCGGATGGATCTCAGGCATCCATTCTGGGAAGGTGGGCAGGAGTTGTTTAAGTATGGAACAGGTGTTTGAGGACAGCCTGACCAAACAAGGCATCCCGGCGGGAGTCCTTGTCCAAGCAGTAATGGGCTGTGAAGGTATGCACCGAGGCCCAAGTGGCTGCTCGACAGATCTGATCTATGGATACAGAGTGAAGATGAGCCATAGAAGTGGCCATGGCTCTCACATTGTGAGCTGTGACATGGCCTTCCAGAGAAATGTTCTTACTCTGGTAAGCAAAGGAAATACACTGAGCAATCCAGTTGGAAAGTGTGCGTTTGGCGACTGGAAGTCCCAAATGAGAAGGATCAAAAGCCACGAAAAGCTGAGAAGACTTTCGATGTGGCTGAGTTCTATTGAGGTAAAAGGCGAGAGCTCTTTTACAGTCAAGAGTATGAAGGTTCCTCTCTGCACTGGATGCATGAGGAGCCGGAAAAAAGACAGGTAGATATACCTCTTGATTAAGATGAAAAGGCGAGACCACTTTAGGCATAAAGTGGGGATTCGTCCTAAGGACCACCTTATCATGATGAAATCTGGTATAAGGTGGATTTGCCACCAAAGCTTGCAGTTCACTGATGCGGCGAGCCGAAGTGACTGCAATAAGGAAAAGGACCTTCCAAGAAAGAAATTTCAGGGAGGTAGATACCAACGGTTCAAAAGGTGGCTTCATAAGTTGACCCAGAACTAAATTCAAGTCCCATGCTACCGGAGGAGGCCGGATGGGAGGCTTAGTGAGGGTTAGGCCTCTCATGAATCTTGCAATAAGAGGATGAGAGGAAACAGATTGTCCATTGATAGGTTTTAAGGATGCTGTAATAGCACTTAAATGGACTCGTACTGAATTCGTCTTGAGGCCTGCATTGGAAAGATGCAGGAGATAGTCTAGTAGAGAATTCAAAGGAAGTGCCAGAGGGTCAAGACCCTGTTGAGCACACCAAATGGAAAAACGTTTCCATTTGAAAGCATAGGAACGCCTGGTAGAGGGTTTCCTAGAGGCATAAAGGATATCTTTCACTGGTTTAGAAAGATTAAACTCTTGAAGGCTTAAGCCTTCAGTAACCAAGCTCGGAGATGTAGGGACTTGGGGTTTGGATGCCACAAAGTCCCCTGCTCCTGAGACAGAAGGTCTGGTGCAGCTCCCAGGTCCAGGGAGGAGCCCTGGGAGAGCTGTAGAAGGAGAGGGAACCACACTTGGCGTGGCCAGCGTGGAGCAATGAGGATCATGGATCCGTGATCCCTCTGAAGTTTGAACAGAGTCTTGGGAATCAAAGGAATGGGTGGAAAAGCGTACAGGAATTCCTGACCCCAATGCAGGAGAAAGGCATCGTTGGCCTGAGCTCCCTGACACGGAGTCCTGGAACAGAACCGGGGAAGTTTGGCATTCCACGGACTTGCAAAGAGGTCTATGTCCAGGGTCCCCCATTCCTGAAAGATTCTGCGTATCTGGTCCATATGTAGGGACCATTCGTGTGGGAGCAGAACTCGACTGAGTCTGTCTGCCCGAGAGTTTTGAACTCCTGGAAGATATACTGCCAGAAGATGAATTTGGTGCTCTCTGGCAAAGGCCCATAATCTGAGAGCTTCGTTGCAAAGCGACAGAGAGCCCGTCCCTCCTTGTTTGTTGATATAAAACATGGCCACCTGATTGTCTGTCTGAACTAGGACAGTCAGGTTGGCAAGGAGGGTATGGAAGACTGTGAGGGCAAGGAAGATTGCTTGCAGTTCCAGAAGGTTGATATGAAGGGTGGTCTCTTGGGGAGACCAGGTTCCCTGAGTGGAGAGATGTTGAAGATGAGCTCCCCACCCTGTTTGGGAGGCATCTGTTGTGAGGGTTGCTTGGGGCAACGAAGGTTGGAAGGGGGTCCCCAACAACAGATTTTTGGAGGATGTCCACCACTGGAGAGACCAAAACAGACGTTTTGAGGTGAGTACCTGGTCTGACAGCAGTCCCGATGCTTGAGACCACTGGGTGGCCAATGTCCATTGAGCTGCTCTCATATGGAGACGAGCATAGGGCACCACATGAACCGTGGAGGCCATGTGGCCCAGAAGTTGCAGCATTTCTCTGGCTGACAAGTGACTTCTGGACTGAGCCTGGGAGGCCAAGCTTATTAGCCTTTGGCCTCGGACCAGAGGGAGGTAGGCCCTTGCAGTGGTGGAGTCCAATTGGGCCCCTATGAATTCCAGGGACTGAGTAGGGATGAGTTGGGACTTGGGAACGTTTAGCACAAGTCCCAGATATTGAAGGATACGCCTTGTGCGGTCCAGAGAAATCTGGGCTTCTGATTGAGATGGAGCTCGGATGAGCCAGTCGTCCAGATATGGGAAGACAAAGATTCCCATGCCTCTGAGAAATGCGGCAACGACTGCCATGCATTTTGTGAATACTCTTGGAGCAGAGGCCAGACCGAAGGGTAGTACTCTGTACTGGAAATGTTTTCCCTGGAACAGAAATCTTAGATATTTTCTGTGGGATGGATGGATGAGTATATGAGTGTACGCATCCTTGAGATCTAGAGAACAAAGCCAATCCTGACTCTGAAGGTATGGAAGGAGAAGGCCCAGAGAGAGCATTTTGAATTTCTCCTTGAATAGAAACCTGTTCAATTCTCTCAGATCTAGGATAGGTCTGAAGCCCCCTGTCTTCTTTGTTATGAGAAAGTAAGGGGAGTAGAAACCTAACCCCTGTTGTGGAGGAGGAACCTCCTCTATTGCCCCTTGGGCAAGAAGAGAAGAGACTTCCTGACCCAACAGGGTCAGAAGAGATGGGGGAGAACTGAATTGCCTCACCATGGTATGGGGAGGAAGGCTGGAGAAATGAAGTTTGTAGCCTTCTCGGATAATAGAGAGGGTCCATTGCTCTGATGTTATTTGCTCCCATCTGGGAGCAAAGTGAGCTAGCCTTCCAGGAATGGTGAGGGGCTCTGGTTGTGCTAGAGGAGGAGGAGTGGCCTAGTGGTTGGGGCAAGGTACTACAGGCCGGAAGGTCGGTGGTTCAAATCCCACTAGAGGACAGCAACCTTGGGCCGGAAGGACTGGGGTTTCTAGTCCCACAGGTGCTCCTTGTGGTCTTGGGCAAGCCACTTAACCCTCCATTGCCCATGTTCCCTGTAAGTATTAGTGTATGTGACTCATATCCCCTCGTGTTAAATGTATCCCCCAACCGCTTTGACCCGGTGAAAAGCGGGATATAAATGCAGATAAATAAATAAATAAATAAATAGAGCCAGAAACGGCAAGTTCTCTAGAGGGAAGTCAAAACCCCTGAGGGGGTTGAGCCTGCTGGGATGTAGCAGACACTGCAGGCTTTGACTTTACCTGCTTAGATTGTTGACGCTTAGCCGCAAGGCGAGGCTGAGCAGATTGCTGGCCAGTATTTGTGGGAAATCTGGTCTTTTTATAGTAAGGCCTTTTAAAAGGCTTCTTTTTGGTAGGGGTAGAAGTAGACTTGGAAAGTCTATCTAGAGTGGCATTTTCTGCATCCATTTGAGCAGCTTTAATCTGCCAGTCTTCCCCAAATAAGTTCTCACCGGTACAGGGCAGATTCCTGAGGCCTTCTACAACCCAGGGTTCTAGGTTAGAAGCCTGGAGCCAAGCGAGACGTCGGGCTGCAATAGCAATTCCCGAAGCTCTGCCTGCAACTTCAAAGGAATCAAAGGCTGCCCTGTTGGAGAACTTGGAGACCTCGGAAAGTTGTGTCACCATAGAAAAGAAGTCCGCCCTTTGATCATCAGGGATAAAGGGGGCAAAATTCTGTATTTTTAGGGCAAGTTGCCCAAGATACATGCCCATATAAAGGCTATAAGAGTTCATCCTGGCTATAAGCATACTAGCCTGGAACATCTTTCTTCCAAAAGAGTCTAGGTTCTTACATTCTCGCCCTGGAGGGGTAGAAGAATGCCTCTTAGGACTCTTTATTTTCTTCATGGCAGACTTCACCACAATGGAGTGGTGAGGCAGCTGAGTTTTCTGGAACCCAGGCGAAGGAGGGACCCGATACATGGTGTCCAACTTGCGGGAATGGGGAGACAGTGTTAAAGGAGTCTCCCACAAATCCATCAAGTGTTCTTGAAGGATTTCATGGACAGGCAGAGTGACTGCCTCTTTAGGAGCTTTTGAGTATCCTAAAATGTCCAATTTTTTTGATCTGGGTTCTCTTTCAGAAGATGTAGTAATAGAAAGTGCTTTAGCTACATCAACAATGAAATCCTGAAAGGATAAATCCTCTGGAGGAGACATCCTCCTCTTGGGAGAAGAGGGCTCCTCAGGAAGAGTAAGCTCAGCAGAGTCATCAGAGGAATTGAATTCATCAGAAGAATCTGAGTACTCCTTCTGTGCTTCCAATGTACGATACGCATATCGATCGGTATCGACATCGGGCGTATCGGGCATGGGATCGGTACCGGGCGAAAGCCGGAATCCGGCATGCGGAACCGATCGACGTTTAGAAGTCGATGGTCTCGGTTCCGGTGTAGATACCGGAACCGGGGTCGGTACCGATGAAATCGGTACCGAGGGCGTCGCAGCCTTAATGAAGGCCAGTACGGCTTGCTGCATGGTCTGGACAGTACTGCCCATAGACGCCACTACTGCCTGGATGTCGGTACCGGTATGGGCCGGTACCCCAGAGCAGTCCAACAGGTGATCTGTCGAGGCCGTGCCATCGATGTCAACCTGTGACCCCATGATTGCTTTGGAGGCCGGAACCTCCCGCCGGGGTTTTTTGGCCTGGGCAGAATCCTCGAACTCAGAACTGAGAGCCTCTCGATCTTTAGAAAGAGATTTGCTTTTAGAGGATTTGCCCACAGAAGTTTTGGTTACCTGAGATCCATCCGGAGAGGAAGACCTGGATGACTGTGATGCTTCTGAAGGAAACAGCACATGGAGCTTGTTAGCCCGGTTCTGCAAACCGCGTTTAGACATCTGGGTGCAGGATGGGCAGTCCGGTATGGAGTGCTCAGGTCCCAAACATTTGAGACACCATTCATGGGTGTCTGTGACAGAAATGACAGCACTGCATTTGGTACATTTTTTGAAACCAGGGACTGGCTTCTCCATGAGGAGAAATTGTGTAGGCCTTAAGGCCTAACACCGGGTACCAAGCTGTGCTGAAGAAAATAAAAAAGTCTTTTTTTTTTTTTTTTTTTTTGATATAGAAAGAAAGAAAGACCGGCGATACCGGTTTCGGTATGGGGAAGGCAGGTACGCGGTCTAAAGAAACAAACAAAAGTAACAAATTCTTCAGCGGTGACAGGAACACGACCTGCTGGCTCCGCGGAAAAAGAAGAACTGAGGAGAGCTGGTCAGGAAGGCGGGAAGGCAGCGCGCATGTGCAGTGGGAGGCCCCAAAAGCTTTTCATTTGAAAAGCTGGGGAGCTTTCCCGCGCAGGCTCCGTCGGTACCGACGTACCCATATGTGATGACTTATTCCTGCTTGTTCCTAGAGATAGCAGAATAGCCTTTTTTGCAGTACAATTTAACTTTAAGATCTCTATTGTATGACCTGAAATAAATATAGCAGGTGCAAGAGAAGATTCATTTTTATAGCAGTGATCCTGCCTAGCTATGAAATCTCTCCCTGTTGCCATCACAAGTGCTACTAGCAATGGGATATAATTAGCCTCATATATTCTTTTGTGGTCATTATTTATCTTAACCCCTAGATATAGCGTAGTTACTCACCTGTAACAGGTGTTCTCCAGGAGCAGCAGGAATCAGTCCTCACTTATGGGTGACGTCGGCGCCGACGGAGCCCTCGCGGAGCAATTTTCCCCAGCTTTCAAAGAAAGCCTTTGGGAATTGCAGCGCGCATGCGCGGTCGTCTTCCCGCCCGAGGGTGCCATCTTAGCCAGTCAGATGACATAGCTAAAAAAGACAGCATAAAAATATTTGCAAAACATAAGGAGACGATTGCAACTCCAAGGGGAGGAGGGAGGGTAGTGAGGACTGATTCCTGCTGCTCCTGGAGAACACCTGTTACAGGTGAGTAACTACGCTTTCTCCAGGACCAAGCAGGAAGTCAGTCCTCACTTATGGGACTCCCAAGCTCAAGGCTACCGGAGACCCTAAGCACAAAAACGAGCTCCCTCTAGCTCAGCAGCACAGAAGGATAGAATCTTCGCTGAATTATCACCCACCGGTAGCCCACATCCGGGATGGAGGGTAGGAGTTGCTCAGACCTCAAAGAGATTACGGAGGACTGCCTGTCCGAAAGCACTGTCCCTACGGGACTCCCTCTCGAGACAGTAATGGACTGCAAAAGTCTGGCTCGAAGACCAAGTAGCGGCCCGGCAGATGTCTGCCAGCGGAACAGAGCGGAGGTAAGCCACTGACGTGGCCTTTGCCCGAACGCAATGAGCCGTGACTCGACTTTCTAAGGAGAGTCCGGCTGCCCCATAAGCCCAAGAGATACAGTCCGCAACCCAGATGGACAGAGTACGCTTGGAGACCGGGAGCCCCAATTTGTTGGGGTCAAAAGACACAAAAGCTGAGCAGCTTTACGGTGCTCCCGCGTACGGTCAAGGTAGAAGTTCAATGCCCTTCTACAGTCCAGGGTATGGAGGACCGTCTCAGCTCGGCTGGAGTGTGGTCTGGGAAAGAAGGTTGGAAGTACCACCTCCTGATTGATGTGAAAAGGGGAGACCACTTTAGGCAGAAATTTTGGGTGAGTCCGTAGGACTACCCTATTCTTGTAGAACCTAGTGTAAGGGGGATCAGACACGAGGGCCTGCAATTCACTTAAGCGTCTAGCGGAAGTGAGGGCTATCAAGAACAGTGTTTTCCAAGACAGAAAACGGAGAGAACAGGTAGCCATAGGTTCAAAAGGCGGACAGGTGATCCGCTGCAAAACCACATTCAGGTCCCAGTCAGGCGCTGGCGGGCGCAGAGGTGGTTTAAGTAGAAGGAGACCTCGGAGAAACCTCGCTACGAGAGGGTCATTGGAGAGAGGTCTGCCGTCCACCGGCACATGATGTGCTGAAAGAGCACTGAGGTGAACTTTGACGGAGTTGGACTTAAGTCCCAGATTAGAGAGGTGGAGCAAGTACTGCAAGATCACCGACACCGGGCAGGAGAAGGGATCCTGAGACTGTTGGGTACACCAGACTGCAAAGCGACGCCATTTAAGGGCGTAGCATTTGCGGGTAGAAGGCCGTCGCGAAGCCAAGACGACCTCCTCTACCTCCGCCGGCAGGAGAAGGGGAGCAAGGACTACCCTCTCAGCAGCCAGGCCATGAGGTTGAGAGACCTGAGGTTGGGGTGCAGGAGGGACCCCTGATCCTGAGTGAGGAGATCCGGTTGCACCCCCAGAGGGATTGGATCCTCCACCGCCAGTTGCAGCAGGAGCGGAAACCACGGCTGCCTGGGCCAGCGAGGGGCCACCAGGATCATGAAGGCTTTGTCTCGGAGAACCTTGAAAAGAGTCCGAGAGACCAGCGGGATGGGAGGGAAAGCGTACAGAAGGCTCCCCGACCACGAGATCAGAAAGGCGTCCGCCGCCACCCGAAGGGGGTGTGGCCGACGAGAGCAGAAGCGAGGAAGCTGCCGGTTGTGAGGACTGGCAAAGAGATCCACCGTGGGGAGACCCCACTTGAGGAAGAGCTTCTGAACTACCAAGGGATCCAGACGCCACTCGTGCGGCTGGAGGACCCTGCTGAGTTTGTCTGCAAGGCAATTTTCTTGGCCCGGGAGATAAACTGCCTTGAGGAGAATGCCGTGACTGACGGCCCAAGAGCAGAGCCTCTGCGCCTCCCGGCAGAGGAGGAAGGAGCCCGTGCCCCCTTGTTTGTTCACGTAGAACATGGCAACTTGATTGTCCGTCTGGACAAGGACGGACTGTTGGGAAGTCAGGTGGGAGAAGGCCTTGAGAGCCAGGCGGATCGCCCTGAGCTCCAGGAAGTTGATCTGCTGAGCAGACTCCCACGTGGTCCAGAGGCCCTGAGTACGTGCCTCTTGGCAATGTGCTCCCCAGCCCAGGAGGGATGCATCGGTGGTCAGCACCCGGGTCGGCTGAGGTGACTGGAAAGGCATTCCGAATATCAGGTTCGGCTGCCGGAGCCACCACCGGAGAGACGAGACCAGCGGCTCGGAAACGCGCACTAGGTCTGCTAGGCCGCCCGTGGCTTGTCGCCACTGCTGGCGGAGACACCATTGAGCAGACCGCATATTCAGGCGGGCATTGGGGGTCACATGGACGGTGGAAGCCATATGGCCGAGCAGTCTCAGGAAGCGCCTGGCGGAGACCAGGGGCCGGCTGCGAAAGCGGTCGGCTAGGTCCATGAGCCGCTGAGCCCTGTCGAGCGGTAGGAATGCTCGCGCCTGAGGAGTGTGCAGCCTTGCGCCGATGAACTCGAGATCCTGTGAGGGGAGCAAAGTGGACTTTGCGAAGTTTATGACAAAGCCCAAGTGCTGCAGCAGAGTCACCGTGCGGCACGTGGCGTTGGTGACCTCCTGAGCGGACGCTGCTCTGATGAGCCAGTCGTCGAGGTACGGAAAGACATAGAGGCCGTGAAGCCGGAGATGGGCCGCCACGACCGCGAGACATTTTGTGAAGACTCGCGGTGCGGAGGACAGGCCAAAGGGCAGTACTCGGTACTGGTAATGATTTCCTGCCACCACAAACCTTAGGTATTGGCGGTGGCTTGGGTGGATGAGGATGTGCGTGTAGGCATCCTTTAGATCCAAGGAGCATAGCCAATCTCCCTGCTGGAGGTAGGGCAGAAGGATTCCAAGGGTAAGCATTTTGAACTTCTCCCGCACAAGGAACTTGTTGAGGTTGCGCAAGTCCAGGATGGGTCTGAGGCCCCCTGTTCTCTTTGGTATCAGAAAATACCTTGAATAAAAGCCTTGACCTCTCAGGTGGTGTGGCACCGGTTCCACCGCCTGTTCCTGCAGAAGACCTGCTAACTCCTGAAGGAGCAACTCCCTGTGCAGAGGGGGGCGCGGAGGTTCTCCCGGAAAATAGGAGGGAGGGACCTGATGGAAGTGGAGAAGATAGCCTTCTCGCACGACCTGAAGCACCCAGGCATCTGCGGTGATGCTGGACCACCTGTGGGCGAAGTGAACCAGCCGGCCTCCGGTGCTGGGAGGAACCAGCGGGGGGGGAGAGGCTATGCTTAGCGAGTCAAAAGCCCCCACCCTGCTGAGCAGGGGCTGGTGGTGCAGGCTTGGGGGCTTGCTGCCTACGGGACCCGTTACCCCGTCCCTTGGCCTGCTGGCCCTGTTGGGGAGCTGCAGGGGCCTGATAATGGGGGTATTGTTTGTAGGCAGCCGCCTTCCTCGGGTAAAAGGACTTGGTCCCCGAGCCCTTCTTTTTCTGGGAAGGGGCGGAGGTCTTCCTAGAAAGCCTGGTCCGGGTGAGAGTCTCAGTCTCAATTTGCGCAGCCTTTTCCGCCATGGGCTTGCCAAAGAGGTTTTCGCCTCGGCAGGGGACATCGACCAACTTGTCCTGCACCCAGGGCTCAAGGTCTGACGACTGAAGCCAAGCCTGTCGGCGGGCACCGATGCCGGCTGCGGCCACTCGAGCCGAGGCTTCAAAGCCATCATAGGCCGCTCGGGACATGAACTTTGAGCATTCCCGAATGCCAGTGGACAAGGCTAGGAACCTCCGCAAGGGCTCCTCGGAGAGACCAGCGGAGAATCCGGCTAGCTCTTTAGCCAGATCCCGGAGATACATGCCCATGTATAGCTGGTAAGTCTGGACACGACATGCGAGCATAGAGCCCTGGAAGCACTTCTTGCCAAGGCCATCCAGGTTACGGGCCTCCCTGCCAGGAGGCACCGAGGAGTGCATCTTCTGGCTCTTAAGACGATGCATGGCCGATTCCACTACCATGGAATGGTGTGGCAGCTGTGCCTTTTGAAAGCCAGGGCTCTTGCGGACTCGATAGATAGAATCGACCCGCTTGCTCAGGACCGGCGAGGAGGCCGGACTCTCCCACATGCGGAAGAGTAGTCGTTCCAGCATAGGAGGAACCGGCACAGTAAAGTGTTCCCTCGCGGGAGAGTCATACTGGAGGGCGTCGAGCTCTTCGGCTCGAGGCTCCTCCTCGGGATCCGCAGGGAAGGCCAAAGCCTTGGCCATATCCCTAACGAAGTCCGAAAACCGGGCATCCTCCGGGGGGGACTGCTTCCGAGGCTCGGACTCCGGTGAGTCCGATGGGACACACCGAGTCCGGAAAGAATCAGGTGACTCTTCCTCCTCAGACTCCCAGACCGACTCCGACGAGGACTCGGTGGGGTCGGCCCGGGCAGGGCGCGGCGTCGGCGACCTCGGTCCCGAACGGGAGGCCGAGGGCGACCTCGACCGAGGATCGACTCGAGTTCTCATCGACTCGAGGATCGGCTCGGTCTCCGGGGTCGACTTGGACGTCGACGTCCCGGCGGTCGGGGCAGCGACGCCAGCGAGCAGTGCCCTCTGCTGGTCCATGAAGGCAGACAGTCTGCTCTCCAAGGCCGTCAACCTGAGTCCGAGCTCAGGTGACCCAGCAGCCCCCGACTCGGGCCCCGACGGCGTCGGGCCCGACGTCGGCTGTCGCGGAGGCGAGTCCAGAAGGACCACAGGACTTACCCGGGCAGGCATCTCCGACTCCAGGCGAGGTCGCTTCGGGACGTGTTCCTTCTCCAAGGACCCGGGGCGGCTGTCGGGGCTATGCGACCTGGCCCTCGCGGAACCAGGAGCGTCCACCGACGCCGCCCTCGCGGGTTTTTCCTTCCGACGATGGTCCCCGGAGGGAGAACCCCGGTCGGAGGAGCTCCGGCGACGGTCCGAGCTGGAGCCTTTCGACACGGAGGCCTCCGACGAGGTCCGGGTACGGCTGGGGTCAGCGAAGATTCTCTCACGCTGATGCCGCCGACTTCTCAACGCCTTTGAGGACAGTTTGCTGCAGGGCCCACAGATCAGTTCCTCATGATCCGGGCCCAGGCAGCGGAGGCAAAAGTCGTGTGTGTCGGTTAGTGACATATTTCGGTCACACCGACCACACCGCTTAAACCCACTGGCAGCCATCGGGGGAAAAAGGGCCCCTGCGAGGTCAAAGGACCGGGCTGCCAGGGAAACCGAAAACGAAAGCTGACTAAGTCAGAAAAACCGAAAAAAGTGAGAGGACTCGAGACCGGCGTCGCGAGTCCGGGCGGGAAAACGATCGGCGTCGAACCGAAAGAAAAAAGGATAAAATAAAGAAGAAAATCAACTTTTTCGCGGGGACAAGACGGGGACGTCTGTAGGGCTCCGCGGAAAAAAGAAGACTGGCTAAGATGGCACCCTCGGGCGGGAAGACGACCGCGCATGCGCGCTGCAATTCCCAAAGGCTTTCTTTGAAAGCTGGGGAAAATTGCTCCGCGAGGGCTCCGTCGGCGCCGACGTCACCCATAAGTGAGGACTGACTTCCTGCTTGGTCCTGGAGAATTAATGCATCTCCTACCTACAGGAGAAATTATCCTTTAGTCTATTCTCCCCTGGGTCCAAAGTAACATTCAAAGCCTCAGAATTTAATCCTATTGATTTCAAACCTTGATACCTTCCCAAATAGATCAAACTCCTGCATTAACACCAGCACAGAGGTGTGGGGCTACATGATATACAGTAAGACATTAGCCTCAAAGAATGAGATCTTATGTAAAGCATCTCCTATCTTCAAGTCCCCTAATATCCAGATAAACCCTGATCATCTCTGCCAAAAGGCTCCACGGTGAAGGCGAAAAACAGGAGCAACAATGGGTAATCTTGTCTGGTGCTCTGGCCTAGGTAGAAATCCCCAAATAAGTTTGATTTATCTTCTCAGAGGCAGCAAGAGTGGCATAAAGGTGAAATTAGACTTACCTGCTAATTGTTGTTCCTTGAGGAACTCCAGTCTAGTCCCGAACCTCTAGGTTTAGCACCTCCTCTCGCAGCTTGGAGACTGAGCACATCACTCTTTTGATGACACCAGTATAAATAGTCCAGGAACCGCCTCCTTGCTCCAGTAACCTATTGACAAAGCAGACTCACCAGAGCAATAAATAAGAAGCTATTAGAACTTTAGAAACCTGGCATAACTAAATAACTTAACAGACAACTCCTATTTGTTGTACTGCTTAGGCTTGCTTTCGCCCTGTCCCGAGGACCCTCAAAGTAGCCACTATTATCACTGATAAGTAACTTCTCCACCCCCCTCCCCTTCAATGGACCGCAGCCATTATAGCCGCCACCGCAACTTACTGATAATTCTTACTTTGCTTCAGGCTACAGTCCAACAGACAACACCAGGGAGGGGTGCGGGACTAGACTGGACTTCCTCAAGGAACAACAATTAGCAGGTAAGTGTAATTTCACCTTCCTTATCGTCCCTCCAGTCTAGTCCCGAACCTCTGGGGATGTAACAGAGCAGTGAACACTGTGATAATGACAGCTCTGTAGAGCGAATGCAATGGGAAGGAAATGAGCAATATACCTTTAAGAGTAAAGGCAAACAAGGTTCCCATGGAAACCTCAAGCTTCTAGCTAGAACTGAGCCCTGTCATAGCAGTGACGTAGGAGCTGAGTGGAGCCCTAATGAGTTTCACATGAGCAGCCAGAAGGGTGTGGCTGTTGAGGAAAGCCGTTTTAAACCTGCCTCAGAGTTCAGTGCAGGAGAGCAGCAGAGAGGGAAGAAGCAGCAGGGAAGGCAGCAAGTGAAACAGCAAGAGCAATGAGGAAAGCTGAAGCCACGAGGGAAGCCAGCTGAACAAGGAAAGCTATGGAACCCAGAACAAGCTAAGGAGGATTCTGGAAGGTCTGTTTCCTATACCCCAGGAACACTGGAAGCAAACCCAAAACCTCTGCTAAAGCAACCCAAGGAAAAGGTAGAAAAGTTTACCTTCACACGGGGAGAGCGCTCTGATTGCAGAGAGGGCATTGCACGTGAAAAAGGTACGTCTGCTATAATCCCTAGCAAGAGATATGCTGAAGATATTATACTGCAGTTAAAGACCAGTGCTAACCAGAGCCAAGATAGCACTGCTGTGAAAACAACTCCAGTCAGAACTAGAAACATTCCAAGTAAGTGTTATGAGACAGATTTAAAGTCTGTAGTTAAAAGCTTACGAAGGAATCAGTTTCCTGCCTTAGACAAAGTAACTGCAAACCAGAGAAAACAGTTTATAGAACAACTGCAGGAAGTTCTTAGTAACCTTCAGTCTAATTCTGGTTTTAAAAGTTCCCTAGAGCAGAATGATAATGGAGATGGTGAGGAGATAATTGATGTAGAAGAAACTCCTGATATGAATGACATTTGTGAAATTGATTGCTCTTTTTGTGAGACCAATCACCTGGACTTACGTTAAACAACCTTTGCATGAGAGGAATGCAAAGCTGTTTTCTGACTCTCTGAAAGAAGGACATTGTGCTGAAACAATTAACTCTGCCTGAGCGTTTGCTGTGAATGAAACAGTTTACCTATGCTTTATTTCTCAACTTTAATTGCTCCTGTTTTTCCTATTATTTTGGGAGAAAATAATCCATGCCATGTTTTGAGCTGTGAATTCTATGTGAAAGGGAAAAACTCAAATAAATTTATCTGTTGCCTGAAACCTCGAGTCACAACACTTTTGTTGGATAGTAATCAAGACTACAAGTCCCAGCATCCCTTGCTGGCACAATAGCCAAGGACATTACTTGAAGACAAAATAGAGGTCGCCCTTGCCCTTGAGCCACTGGCCCTAGGCGGGGGTAGGACAACACTTAATGGGAGGGACCTGCCAGACCAGCCTGAAGCACTGCTGATCCAAACCTAGTATCCCCTTCCACCTGAACATCAAGTCGGTAATGCTTAACAAAGGAATTCAACGACGACCAAGTCGCCGCCTTACAAATCTCCACTGCTGGCACTAAGCTGAACTCTGCCTGTGCCCTAGTCGAATGGGCTCTTAAGCCCTTCGGAACCGTCTTGCTTTCAATATATATGTCGACGCAATAGCCTCCTTAAGCCACTTTGCAATGGAAAACTTTGACGCCGCTTCACCTTGTTTCGGCCCCCCAAACAATATAAACAATCTGTCCGTTTTGCAGAGCAAAGCCGTCCTCTGCAAATATTTCCTTAATATCTGTCCTACATCCAACCAATGAAGCCGTCCTTTGGACTTATTCTTGCCATCTTTCTCGAACACTGACAAAGACACCACCTGATTTAAGTGAAACACCGACACCACCTTCGGCAAGAAAGAGGGAACTGTTCTCAAAACTACCTTCCTGTCATAAAATGAGAAAAAGGGCTCCCTAAATGACAAAGCCTGCAATGCCGAAATTCTCCTTGCCAAAGAAATAGCGACCAAAAACACCACCTTCAGAGTAAGATCCTTCAATGTCGCTTTAGCCAAAGACTCAAATGGTTCCCGTACCAACGCTTCCAGCACTAAACTGAGATCCCACACAGGCACCGCTTGCTCTGCATGGCGGCCACAAAAGTGACGCCACTCGTAAAAATCTTTTAACATCCGGATGAGACCCAAGCACCATCCCTTGCACTTTCCCACGATAACAAGAGTGCCGCCAACTGAGCTCTCAGGGATGCTGCCGCCAGTCCCTTATCGAAACCATCCTGCAAAAAGGACAGGACTTGTGGTACGGAGGCCTTTAACGCCACCTTCGCACCATGACTCAAACAGCCGCCAAACCCAGATATATGCCACCAAGGTAGACCTACGCCTGGACCTCAACAACGTAGAAATTACCACTGACGAGTAACCCTTTGCCATCAACCTTGCCCTTTCAAGAGCCAAGCCGTAAGTGAGAACCAATCCACCTGAGGCATATTTAACGGGCCCTGCACTAGCAGATCTCTCCTGACTGGCAATTTCCACGGACGCTCCACCAGGAGACATATTAGGTCAGCATACCATGGCCTTCTTGGCCAATCAGGCACAATTAGGATCACCTGACCCTTGTGTCGCTCTATTCGCTGTAGAACCCGACCTATTAACACCCAAGGTGGAAATATGTATAGGAGTTGATCCTCCGGCCACCTCTGCAACAGAGCGTCCAAACCTTCTGACATTCTTTCTCTTCTTCTGCTGTAAAATCTTTCGGCCTTTGCAGATGCTAACATCACCATGAGATCCATCACCGGAGTTCCCCACCGATATACCAGTAGGTCAAACACCTCCTGATGGAGAACCCACTCTCCTTGGTTCACCTTGACTCGACTCAAAAAATCGGCTGTCACATTGTCTACCCCTGCTACATGTGCTGCCAATAACGCCTCCAGATGCAATTTGGCCCAAATTAAGAGCTCCTCTGCCTCTTCTTTGAGAGCCACGCTGCTGGTGCCCCCGTGGTGATTGATATAGGCCACCGCTGTGGCGTTGTCTAACAGCACTCAAATCGCTTTCCCCTGCAGATGCTGTTGAAAAGCTCGCAGCGCTAGAGTGACTGCCCTTAACTCTAACCTGTTGATTGACCAACTCCTTTCTCGTTCTGTCCACTGACCCTGGGCAAACTGTCTTTTGAAGTGCGCTCCCCAGCCGAATGGACTGGCATCTGTCGTGAACGGCCTCCAATCTGGTGACTCCAGCAAAATCCCCTTCTCTAGACACCCTGGAGCTAGCCACCACTGCAGAGAGTGTCTTGTCTTGAGGACAGGTCAACCTTTGCGACAACTGATCGGCCTGATACGACCATCTTCTGAGGAGAGCTCTCTGCAATGGTCTCATGTGGGCCCTGGCCCACGGCACCAACTCGAGCGTGGCCGCCATTGTTACCAACAGCTGTAAATAATGCCACGCCGTGGAAGCCCTCCTCTCCAGGAAGGCTCGGACGAGTTGTCTTAGCCCTTGGGCCCTGAGTTGCGGTAGGAACACTGCCGCTTTTTGTGTCGAATTGGGCCCCCAAGTACTCCAACTCCTGTGACGACACCAACTTGCTCTTTGTTACATTGACTACCCAACCTAGGCTCTGCAGAAATTGCACCACCCTGCAGGTAGTTATCTCTCTGACTTTGCTCGAATCAACCAATCGTCCAGGTAAGGGTGCACTAATACCCCTTCCCTGTGCAATGCTGCCACCACCACCACCACCCATCACCTTGGTGAAGGTTCGCGGCGCTGTTGTAAACCAAACAGCAACGCCTGGAACTGAAAATGTCCCATGGGAACCACAAATCAGAGGAACCGCTGATGCTCTAACCAGATCAGTATGTGCAGATACGCCTCCGAAAGATCTAATGCCATGAGATATTCTCCCTGCCCAACTGCCACTATGACTGATCTCAGCATCTCCATTCAAAAGTGCAACACACTGACACCGGTTCACTCTTGAGATCCAGAATCGGTCTCAAGGATCCCTCCTTTTTTGGCACCACAAAATATATGGAGTACCGACCGGATCCACACTGGTCTGCAGGTACCAGCACCACAGCCTTGAGGGCCAGTAGCTTTTCTAAAGTCTCTCGCACTGCAGACAGCTTTGATCTCGCCCTGCATGAAGAATGAACGAAGGCGTTGAGCACTGAACGTTGGAACTCGAGAGCATACCCTTTCTGAATGACTTCCAACACCCACTGATCTGATGTAATTTGGGCCCAGGCAGGATAGAACTCCCTTGGTCGACCCCCCATGGGAACTAACCCTGCCTGGACTCCCCTCGCTTGATTGTGACTTCTTGAGATTCGGGGATGAGGAGGCTCCAAAACCTCTACCTGCTTCCTCTGAACCCTCAAAACCCCTGGGATCTATACTGATAACGTCCTCTCTGAAACTGACCAAATCTCGGCGAGCGAAATTGGCGAAACTCCCTTTGCTCGCTTTTGGACGTCGCTAGAGGACAACTCTACTTCTGCTTGTCCTCAGACAGCCTTCCGCACTTGGACTCTCCGAAGTCCTTAACTAACTTATCCAAATCCTCTCCAAAGAAGAGCTTACCTAGCCTTGCCTTAGAGGCACCATCTACCACCCAGTTATGTAGCCATAGATATCTCTGCGCCGCCACTATCGACGCCATACTTTTCGAAAGACCTCGAATAAGATCATAATGAATATCCGCCAAATAAGCCGCCCCGGACTCCATCTGGGACGCTTCCTCGATCGCGTCCTCTACCTGCACTCCCTTAATTCTTTGGGACCATCGAAGACAAGCCCATGCCACCCATGCCCCACAGATGGAAGGATGCATGGAAAGCGCATTCACATCAAAAACTTGTTTTAACAAGGTGTCTAGCCTCCTATTCTGGGTAACACAAGGAGCGGGAGACGTGTGGTGGTCTCAGGATACTTTATTTAAGAACCCCAACGCGTTTCGGCAAATGCCTTCCTCAGGGGGCATGCAGCTTACATGAATAAAACGAAATAAAAGTAATCATGAAAATGAAAATACAATACATATAAAGAAACTTATAAAAGTAGTATGCAAATTAAAAATAGAAATACAATTAAAAAATACAATCAAAACATACAAATATAGTACGTTTAGTGTTTAAAAGTAACATGTGGCAAATAAAAATCATAATAGATATAAACATTAAGCACATTAGAACACCATCAAAACACCGTTCAAACGCAGGGCAATAAAGGACAAGAGCACAAAAAACAAAAACATTTCTAATTATGTGATGTTATAATAAAACAATAAATATGCAGAAAACATACACAAGAATATGGTGTGTTACATCTATATAGGACCGTAATGTATAGAATGTACTCACTATATCACAACGTGGTGCTCTTCACATACAAACTAATCCTATGTTGTACTGATATGACTAATTTATTTATTTACATTCTCTTATATACCGCACTATTCTGCATCAGTGCAGTATATAAGACAGAATGGGACAGAAACAAAAAATAAGTGTATATAATATAGAAATCACTAGTCTGCTGACTATATTTTAATGTGTCAAGACAAGGGGATCATTTACTGATATTATATCTAGGGTATCTTACTATCATATTGTATTATACATTTAAAATTAATAATGTGGTATATCTAAAAATGATATAACTTTGCAATAAAATGTGATCAATACTCACTGAGAAAATGTGACTATGAACACTGAATGCAAAGGAAAATTGATCTCCTGTAAAACAAAGCAGATCTTTTTTTCGTAAAAGTGACTTTCGCTCTGTAGTGCAGGTATTGAGATATGCCTTTTTAATGCACCTCTCTGGATAACCTCGCTGCTTGAATCTTTGATGCATGTCTATTGCGTGTCGCTCAAAATCTGTTTCTGTGGTGCACAACCTTTTAATCCGTAAGAATTGGCTCATAGGTAAATTAATTTTGAGAGATGTGTTGTGGATGTCATATTTTAATAGTGTGTTTTGGACGGGGAGGAGGTGGAGCTGTGGAGGTGGGCTCATTATTTTCCACAGCTCCACCTCCTCCCCGTTGGCAACCACAGAGTCCTACTCGGGATTTTCGGATAGATGCCCTCTGGAAGGGAGGTGGATGCAGCACCTTTCAGTTTCCGCACAAATCTCCAACCAACAGTCCAAAACCAGGGATTTCCATCAGCCCCATTATCCACCACGGGGGAGGGGAAGAGGACAGGGCCCACCATCCAAGAGACAACTGGATTGGGATCTCTGAGTGGTATAATTAATCTCTCTAACCATCAACTCACAGAGGTAGAGCTTCAAGTTTTAGAAAAAGGCTTGTCCTTTGTGCCAACAAAAAAACATAAGTTTGCAACCCATGTAGAACTTTTATATCTATTATGATTTTTATTTGCCACACATTATATTTATCATGTTACTTTTAAACACTAAACGTACTATATTTGTATGTTTTGATTGTATTTTTTAATTGTATTTCTATTTTTAATTTGCATACTACTTTTATAAGTTTCTTTATATGTATTGTATTTTCATTTTCATGATTAATTACTTTTATTTCATTTTATTCATGTAAGCTGCATGCCCCCTGAGGAAGGCGTTCGCCAAAACGCGTTGGGGTTCATAAATAAAGGATCCTGAGACCACCACAAGTCTCCTGCTCCTTGTGTTGCCCTGATTGTCCTAGCAAGAGCGGTTCTGCTCCTCTGTGTTCGACTTAGCCTCCTATCCTGGGCATCTTTAAGGACTGCATTTCCTTTCACTGGAATCGCCGTTTTCTTAGTAACGGCCGATACCGCCGCATCCACCCTAGGAGAGTTAAAAAGATCCATATCCTTCAATGGATAAAGGGCGCCATCACTCTGGAGCCTTTCAGCCCGGCCTCTGGTATGTCCCATTCTTCCTGAATCATTTCCCTAACTACTCTATGTATTGGGAAAGCTCTCTGGGATCTTCGCACCGCCTGTAATAAAGGATCCTCCAATGTGGAATCCTCCGCCTGACCCGTGGCCGGCATATTCAATGCCTTCAGCGTTTCTGGGATAAGCACTGGCAATTCCTCTCGCCGGAACAACCTGACCACTCTTGCCTGGTCCTCCTGCTCTGTGATCTCACCTTCCTCAAGGTCTTTCTCTACCTCAGTGTCTTCCAAATTCTCTGACTGATCCTCCGAGACTAAGGCCTGTTCCCCCCTGTCTCTCACCATCCTAGGCTTTTTAGGTGGGGTGCTACCCGTCCCCAAGTCTAGAGGAGTTCCAGGGCGCTTTAACCCCAGCTCCCCCTCCACATCAGACGCTGCCGACCCCCATTCAGCTCCTCCAAGGGCCTGCTGGAGCAGCGTTATAAATTCATGTGAGAATAAAGCTGCCAACCCCCCCCTTGCAACAGAGGTTGGGAAGTGGGGGCGTCAGGAGCCGAGAATGGCCCTACTACCGGCTCCGGGGGTGGTGCGGCTGGAGAAAGGGGTTCTGGAGAGCCCGAAGCATTTCCCTTTTGTACTTCTACCTCACTGTCCTTTGCTATCTCCTCCGATGCCGCTTCCTGTGCACAAGTCCTGCACAACCCCGAAGAGACCGACCCTCTTCTGGCCCCACAAAGCAAGCACTGAAGCTTGTAAGGCATGATGTCCTCAGTGAAACCTGCACAGATTGCCTTCACTCGCTGTTTGATATCTATTTTTTTTTAAACGAACGTTCACTGAAGAGCAGCCTGAGACGTTTCCCAACTAATCTCTGTCAGTTCAAAACCTAACTCCAAATTAACCTTCCCCGTTGACAATTTACCGACGCGCGGTTACCCACGCTGATGCCACGTTGTCTGGGCCTGACGGCTCTTCCACGCCTGCCTGCTCCACTGCACACACCACTATTTGGCTCCCTGCGGCCCTTGCGGCACTTACCTCAGTTCTCGGCGCCGACAAGAGCTCCACTCAGCACACCTGTGGCCAAGCTGTCATTCGGCGGCTTTCGCGTCGGGGAGCGAGCCATCGCTGAAACAGCCGCTGCTCCGAGTACCCTCTCTCTGTCGGCTGTCCGGATGTGGCATCTCAACAGCTCCTCACCCGCTCAATGGGTTCAGGAGCTGGAGGCCCACCAACAGCTCCCTCACTCTTCCCCACCCGAATCAACCAGCTACCAGGGAGGGGGGAGAAGGTGGGCAGCCTTTGCAGTCACCGAGCTTTAGGAGCAGGGCACGCAAAATTCCTGATCCTCAAAATGTAAAGGCATAACCACTTTAAAAAAAAACAAAAAACAATCAGACTTCCGGTGACGTCACCGAGCGGAATGGCAGCGAAGTGATCGGGCTCCGCTGCCGACGCCTGCAAAAACGGGTGTAAATACCCCAAAATAGAGGAAAGGCAAGGCGATATGCGGGAGCGCTGAAAGACCCTGCTCCAAACAAATAGCTGTGCAAGAACGAGCGTGAAGGGGCTTTACCAGGAGCTGCTCGCACCGGCGGCCTGCAGCGCTGGGCGGAGGTGATCGGGACGGTGCAGCAAAGCAGAGGAAGAGCCTGGTTGTGAGTGCGGCGCACGGGAGAACCGGAGAGGGAACGCGACGCAGCACTAGACGGCCGGCAGAAGTAGAAACTGAGCAGAGGCAGCCCGGTAAGAGAAAGTGGGAAGAGAACGTGCGGAGGCCCCGGGGCACTGAAACACCACGTGGAGGAGGGAAGAAGAGGCCGACTGCAGCACCGCGTGGTGGGGAAGTGAGGAGAGTGAACGCGAGGCACAAAGGCTGAAGACTGTCAAACCCCCCACTCCAGAATTGAAGCGGCAGGCTGCCGGTGGCTCCTACGAGAGGCGGGAAAGTGTAAAGGAGAACTCTACCCAAGGGCAGTCCGGGGAGGTGGAGAAGCAATTGTCCTGGCTCCGGAGCAGAGTCTGAGGGGGCACGTTGCAGAGCTGATAAAGGCCCGAGCGGGTGAAGAGGAGTGAGAAGCAAGGGCAGTGTGACGGAATGCTGATACAGTAACCTCTGGGCCAGAGTGAGAGCTGGAGAATTAAGTGACCCAGGAGGAGCAAAGTGCTTGAGATCCTAATAAAACAGACTGGCCTCAGCTGAATTAATAAAGAGCACTGCTACCTACGGCACTGCGCTATATAACACTAATAGCAAAAGTCCTGCCCAGAAGTGGGGGATAGAGGGCGGAAAGCAGCAAGGAAGTCGGCGATCGGAACTCCTGTGACAGCTGAGCTCTCCAGTCGGGAGGGCGGAAGAGAGACCATGGAGAAAAGTAAAAGTGGGCCATCAGTCAAGAAGAAGCTAGCAGAATTTCGCTCCACCTATGCTACACCCAAAGGTGGAAAAGAAGGAGATAAGGAAGACAAATCGCATCCTCAGGCCCTAATTGACTCCGAACGGAGGGTGGAGAATGAGAGCAACTCAGAGCTAACAAGCATGTTGAAGGACTGGCTCATTGAGTTGAAAGAGGAGATTAAGTCTGAGCTCAGTGGGGTAAAGAAGGAATTAAAAGAGTCTATTCAAGCCCTGAGACAAGATTTCGTAGACTTGGGCAGTCGTGTGGAGGAAACAGAAGTGCAGGTGGAACAACAAGGTGCAGCACTAGAAGAGTTACAAAAAGGATGGGAAGAACACACATGTGGACTAAGCGAGTTGCAAGTGAAACTGGAGGACCTCGAAGATAGATCTAGGAGATGCAATATAAGGGTACGAGGTCTCCCGGAAGAGCCAAAATACAAGAACTCTGAAGAAGTTGTGGCTAACATATTCAGTTCACTGCTAAAGTCAGCAGATGCGGTGGAAGAGGAGGCAGGAGCGAACGTCTTGATAGAGAGAGCACACAGAAGCTTGGGCCCGGTGCGGGACAACAAACCTCGAGATATAGTAGTATGTCTCAGCTCGTACAAAAGTAAGGAAAAACTACTTTGGGCCGCGAGGACAATGAAACAGTATGTTTGGGAAGAACATAAGCTGGAATTTTTCCAGGACTTGTCCCCCGGAATGTTGCAACGTAGAAGAAATCTTAAAGAAGTGACAGAGTATATGCGGCGCGAAGATCTGCGCTATAAATGGCTGTTTCCATTTGGACTGCTGATTACAGTAAAGGGAAGATCGAGGCGGGTGCAGTCATGCGAGGAAGCGTGGAAAGCATTGCGAGAGTTAGGCGCAACACACTTGCCAGAGGGAGCACAGCCGTCCAATGGAAGTACAAACGCCACGGGAAATCAATATACAAAATGGAACGCCCAGCGATGGCACAGAGCACCAGCTGGAGGGAGAAGAGTGGCGAGACTGCATCGAGGGAGCACTGGAACGCTGGCTGAGAAAACTGGAGCGAGCTGAAAATTAAGATTCTGCATGTTGTTCTGACTACAGTTACGGTGTACAGCATTGGGGGGGAGTAGGGTAAGGGGGTTGATGAGGCTGACGGGTGGGAGTAGGGACGGTAGGGGGGGCAGGAGCGGCGAGGAAGGGGGAAGAGGGGGGGTAGGGAAGGGGCAGGCTAAGGCTCGATAGACAGTCACAAGTAAGGAAGTCGATACTCCCTGTTCAATGTCCCAAGGGTGGGGGAGCGCTTAGCGGAAACAATGGGGTGGGCGGGAATAACACTGATCCCTAAAATGGGTAAGGATCCGTTGGAGTGTGTGTCGTACCGGCCGATCTCATTAATAAATATTGATGCAAAACTGCTGGCTAAAGTGTTAGCAGGGCGACTCAATAAAGTGCTGGGGAAGCTGGTGCATGAAGATCAAGCGGGGTTTATACCTGGGAGGCAGGTGGCGGACAACATCAGGAAAGCGTTAAATGTAATATGGTCCGTAAAACGCACATCAGAGCCTGCATTGCTCCTATCATTGGATGCGGAAAAAGCTTTCGATCAGGTGTCGTGGAGCTTTCTCTTCTCCGTAATGGAACATATGGGGTTTGGGAATAGTTTTGTAGGCTGGATAAAGGCATTATATGAGAGACCTACTGCGTGTGTGCGCGTAAATGGAGGATATTCAGGGTTCTTCACGTTGGAGAGGGGGACGCGACAGGGGTGTCCACTCTCACCTCTATTGTTCGCCTTATCGCTGGAGCCGCTAGCGGGGAGAATAAGGAAGAGTGCAGAAATTACGGGGGTGACAGTAGGGCAGAGGGAATACAAGTTAGCCATGTTTGCTGATGACATCCTGCTTATGGTCACTAGGCCGAAGGAAACCGTGCTAGGGATGATGAGGGAGGTACAGGAATATGGGGAAATGGCGGGGTTTAAGATCAATTGGAGTAAGTCGGAAATATTGAACTTGTCAGTAGGGGAGGAGAAGCAAACGAACCTGCAACAAACATTTAAATTTAGGTGGGCAGCCAAATCAATTCGGTATCTTGGAGTTAATCTAGGGCGGGACCTGGAGGACCTATTTGAGCTGAATTATTTGAAGGCGTTTCGGCAAGTAGAGGCACAATTGGGGACCTGGAACAGGGGGATCGCATCGTGGTTGGGGAAAGTGGCAGTGGTGAAAATGATGTTGCTCCCCCAGTTCCTTTTTCTCTTTCAAGTGCTGCCAGTAGCGATACCCACAAAGATGCTCGCCAAGCTGCAAAAGCAAGTCGAGGGGTTCATATGGGGAAATAAAAGACCCAGGGTGGCTGCTAAAACATTGCAAACGGCAAGGAAAGAGGGTGGTATGGGGGTACCCAACTTCAGGAAATACTACCTGGCGGCACAGTTGAGGGCGGTATACTCATGGCTGAGGGAGCAACATAAGCACTGGGTGCTGATGGAGGAAGCGGGATTCCGGCCCGGTGAGCTGGAAAGACTCGTCTGGGGGGGGAAGGGGAGTAGGGGGGGGAATCCACTGGTGGGGCACACCTTGGGGGTGTGGCAGGTACACAGGAAAAGGTTGAGAGGGGAGAAGAAGTGGGCGGTGGGATGTCATTGCTGGCCTGCTGTGAAGGGGGAATAGGCCCGGATATGCTGGTAGTGAAAAGATGGGCGCAGCAGGGGCTGCAAAGAGTGTCTCAGATAGTCTTTGGGCAAGGTATGAGATTTTGAGGGCATTCGCGACCTGTACCGGTTGAAAGACACTGATCGGTACCACTATCTACAGTTGGGTTCCCTCATTAGGCAGAGAGGGCACTGGCAGGACATTGTGCAGGACCCAGGATGGTTTGAGGGTAGCTGTCTGGGTTCGCTGGGGAGGAAGGGGGTCATTTCTAGAATATAAAGGACTACCAGAGAGAGGGAGAGAGAAATTAAGTTATATGAAGGCTTGGGAGAGGGACTTAGGGGTAGAGTGGGGGGTGGAGGAGTGGGAGCGAATAGCTCAAGACATAGCGAGGGCGTCTATCGCCACGTCCCTGCGTGAGAATGGATGGAAAGTGTTGTCTAGGTGGTATCTGACGCCGGAGCGATTGTACAAAGCGGGGGCTCGAGGGACGGATGAATGCTGGAGGATGTGTGGAGAGAAAGGAACTTGGCTGCATATGTGGTGGACGTGCCCAGCAGTACGGCAGTACTGGGCAAAAATTGGGGACATCATTGAAAGCATAACAGGCGCCAGAATTAATTTGACACCGGAGCTAAGTCTCCTACTAAAGAAGCATGCAGGGGAAGAAAGGAATTGGAGTATTGTGGGGCAATGTCTTATTGCGGCTAGGTGCGAAATCGCGCAACATTGGAAGCAGGGGGTTATGCCGCCCATAGGGAAATATGCAGGGCGCCTGGCAGATTTGTATCAAATGCATAAATTAACAGGGCTAAAAAAGGGGAACGGGGAGAAGGTGGAAAGACAGTGGGAGGGGGTGTGGCGATGGTTAAGTAGGGGCGGGGAGGGGAAGATAGGGGTAATACAGGAGGGAGTATGAAGGTCACTACAGGTGATGTTATAGCAAGGTAGGGATGTGGGGGGAAGGGGTTGGTGGGGAGGGGGAGGGGGGTAGGGTTGGGGAGGTACTTAAAGTTCGCAGGATACGGAATGAGGGGCGGAGCAAGGGATGAGGTTATAGAGGGCTCAACTAGTGACAACAGAAGAGCTGCTAGAGGTAATAGGTTCATATGGGTTGAAACAAAATGTGGTACAGAAGTTGTGTATTGGGTATGGTGTTCCTGTTATAGTTGAATAAACTTTAAGTAATTATAAAAAGAATAGAGAACGAAATAAGCCATACAAATGTAGGTGATGTTTTCGGTTGATGTAATATAGAATGTTTGTACAGTGGCAGAATCTATCAGAGAAGCTGGTTGGTAAGACTGTAACCCATGATCAGTTAATGGTACAGATAGCGTAGTTACTCACCTGTAACAGGTGTTCTCCAGGAGCAGCAGGAATCAGTCCTCACATATGGGTGACGTCGGCGCCGACGGAGCCCTCGCGGAGCAATTTTCCCCAGCTTTCACAGAAAGCCTTTGGGAATTGCAGCGCGCATGCGCGGTCGCCTTCCCGCCCAAGGGTGCCATCTTAGCCAGTCTGATGACATAGCTAAAAGACAGCATAAAAATTTGCAAAAAAACTTAAGCAGATGATTGCAACTCCACGGGGAGGAGGGAGGGTTGTGAGGACTGATTCCTGCTGCTCCTGGAGAACACCTGTTACAGGTGAGTAACTACGCTTTCTCCAGGACCAAGCAGGAAGTCAGTCCTCACATATGGGACTCCCAAGCTTAAGGCTACCGGAGACCCTAAGCACAAAAATGAGCTCCCTCTAGCTCAGCGGCACAGAAGGAAGGAATCTTCACTGAATTATTACCCACCGGTAGCCCCCATCCGGGATGGAGGGTAGGAGTTGCTCAAACCTCGAAGAGATTTCGGAGGACTGCCTGTCCGAAAGCACTGTCCCTACGGGACTCCCTCTCGAGACAGTAATGGACCGCAAAAGTCTGGCTCGAAGACCAAGTAGCGGCCCGGCAGATGTCTGCCAACGGAACAGAGCGGAGGTAAGCCACTGACGTAGCCTTCGCCCGAACACAATGAGCCGTGACTCGACTTTCTAAGGAGAGTCAGGCTGCCCCATAAGCCCAAGCGATACAGTCAGCAACCCAGATGGACAGAGTACGCTTGGAGACTGGGAGCCCCAATTTATTGGGGTCAAAAGACACAAAAAGCTGAGCAGCTTTACGGTGCTCCCGCGTACGGTCAAGGTAGAATTTCAGTGCCCTTCTACAGTCCAGGGTATGCAGGACTCGTTCAGCTCGGCTGGAGTGAGGCCTGGGAAAGAAGGTTGGAAGTACCACCTCCTGATTGATGTGAAAAGGGGAGACAACTTTTGGAAGAAATTTTGGGTGAGTCCGTAGGACTACCCTATTTTTGTAGAACCGAGTGAAGGGAGGATCAGACACGAGGGCCTGCAATTCACTTACGCGTCTAGCGGAAGTGAGGGCTATCAGGAATAAGGTTTTCCACGAAGAAAACGCAGAGAACAGGTAGCCATCGGTTCAAAAGGCGGACAGGTGATCCGCTGTAAAACCACATTCAGATCCCAGTCAGGTGCTGGCGGGCGCAGAGGTGGTTTAAGTAGAAGGAGACCTCGGAGAAACCGTGCTACGAGAGGGTCGCTGGAAAGAGGTCTGCCGTCCACCGGCACATGGTGTGCTGAAAGAGCACTGAGGTGGACCTTGACGGAGTTGGACTTAAGTCCCAGATTAGAGAGGTAGAGCAGGTACTGCAAGATCACCGACACCGAGCAGGAGAAGGGATCCTGAGACTGCTGTACACACCAAACGGAAAAGCGACGCCATTTAAGGGCGTAGCATTTGCGGGTAGAAGGTCGCCGAGAAGCTAGGACGACCTCTTCCACCTCTGCCGGCAGGAGAAGGGGAGCAAGGACTACCCTTTCAGCCGCCAGGCCATTAGGTTGAGAGATCTGAGGTTGGGGTGTAGCAGAGACCTCTGATCCTGTGTGAGGAGATCCGGTTGAAACCCTAGAGGGAACGGATCCTCTGCCGTTAATTGTAACAGGAGTGGGAACCACGGCTGTCTGGGCCAGCGAGGAGCCACCAGGATCATGGACGCTTTGTCCCGGAGAACCTTGAACAGAGTTCGGGAGACTAGCGGGATGGGAGGAAAAGCATATAGAAGGCTTTCCGACCATGAGAGCAGAAAAGCATCTGCCGCTACCCGAAGGGGATGTGGCTGACGAGAGCAGAAGCGAGGAAGTTGCCGGTTGAGAGGACTGGCAAAGAGATCCATCGTGGGGAGGCCCCACTTCAGAAAGAGTTTCTGAACTACCAAGGGATCCAGACGCCACTCGTGCGGCTGGAGTATCCTGCTGAGTTTGTCCGCCAGGCAATTTTCTTGGCCTGGGAGATAAACTGCCTTGAGAAGAATGCCGTGACTGACGGCCCAAGAGCAGAGCTTCTGAGCTTCTCGGCAGAGAAGGAAGGAGCCCGTGCCCCCCTGCTTGTTCACGTAGAACATGGCAACTTGATTGTCCGTCTGGACAAGGACGGACTGGTGAGAAGTCAGGTGGGAGAAAGCCTTGAGCGCCAGACGAATCGCTCTGAGCTCCAGGAAGTTGATCTGTTGAGCAGACTCCCACGCGGTCCAGAGACCTTGAGTACATGCCCCCTGGCAATGTGCTCCCCAACCCAGGAGGGAAGCATCGGTCGTCAGCACTTGAGCCGGCTGAGGCGACTGAAACGGCATTCCGAGCACCAGGTTCGGCCGATGAAGCCACCACTGTAGGGAGGAGGCCAGCGGACTGGAGAGGCGCACTAAGTCGGCTAGTCCGCCGGTGGCTTGTTGCCACTGCTTGCGAAGGCACCATTGAGCCGGCCGCATATTCAGGCGAGCATTGGGGGTCACGTGGACGGTGGAAGCCATATGGCCGAGTAGTCTCAGGAAGCGCCTGGCGGAGACCAGGGACTGGCTGCGAAAACGGCCGGCTAGATCCATGAGCCGTTGAGCCCTGTTGAGAGGCAGGAAAGCTCGAGCCTGAGGAGTGTGCAGTCTTGCGCCGATGAACTCGAGATCCTGTGAGGGGAGCAAAGTGGACTTTGCAAAGTTTATGACAAAGCCCAAGTACTGCAGAAGAGTCACCGTGCGGTGTGTGGCATTGGCGACTGCCAGAGAGGACGACGCTCTGATGAGCCAGTCGTCGAGGTACGGAAAGACATAGAGGCCGTGAAGTCTGAGATAGGCCGCCACCACCGCGAGACATTTTGTGAAGACTCGCGGTGCGGAGGATAGGCCAAAGGGCAGTACTCTGTACTGGTAGTGATTTCCTGCCACCACAAACCTTAGGTATTGGCGGTGGCTTGGGTGGATGAGGATGTGCGTGTAGGCATCCTTTAGATCCAAGGAGCATAGCCAATCTCCCTGCTGGAGGTAGGGCAGAAGGATTCCAAGGGTAAGCATCTTGAACTTTTCCCGCACAAGGAACTTGTTGAGGTTGCGCAAGTCCAGGATGGGTCTGAGGCCTCCCGTCCTTTTTGGTATTAGGAAATACCTGGAATAAAAGCCTTGACCTCTCAGGTGGTGGGGCACCGGTTCCACAGCCTGTTCCTGAAGAAGACTTGCTAACTCCTGAAGGAGTAAGTCCCTGTGCAGAGGGAGTCGAGGAGGTTCTCCCGGAAAATAAGAGGGAGGGACCTGATGGAAGTGGAGAAGATATCCTTCTCGCACGACTTGAAGCACCCAGGCATCTGAAGTGATGTTGGACCACCTGTGGGCGAAGTGGACCAGCTGGCCTCCGGTGCTGGGAGGAACCAGCTGAGGGGGAGAGGCTATGCTGAGGAAGTCAAAAACCCCCACCCTGCTGAGCAGGGGCTGGTGGTGCAGGCTTGGGGGTTTGCTGCCTACGGGACCCGTTACCCCGTCCCTTGGCCTGCTGGCCCTGTTGGGGAGCTGGAGGGGCCTGATATTGGGGGTAGTGTTTATAGGCAGCCGCCTTTCTCGGGTAAAAGGACTTCTTTCCCGAGCCCTTCTTTTTCTGGGAAGGGGCGGAGGTCTTCCTAGAAAGCCTTGTGCAGCCTTTTCAGCCATGGGCTTGCCAAAGAGGTTCTCACCTCTGCAGGGGACATCGACCAACTTGTCCTGCACCCAAGGTTCGAGGTCAGACGACTGAAGCCAAGCCTGTCGGCGGGCACCGATGCCAGCTGCGGCCACACGAGCCGATGCTTCAAAGCCATCATAGGCTGCTCGGGACATGAATTTGGAGCATTCCCGAATACCAGTTGTCAAGGCTAGGAACCTCCGCAAAGGTTCCTCGGACAGTCCAGCGGAGAATCCGGCTAGCTCTTTAGCCAGGTATCGGAGATACATGCCCATGTATAGCTGGTAGGTCTGGACACGACAAGCCAGCATAGAGCCCTGGAAACACTTCTTACCAAGGCCATCCAGGTTACGGGCCTCCCTGCCAGGAGGCACCGAGGAGTGCATTTTTTGGCTCTTAAGCCTATGCATGGCCGATTCCACTACCATGGAATGGTGAGGCAGCTGTGCTTTTTGGAAGCCAGGACTCTTGCGGACTCGATAGATGGAATCGACCCGCTTGCTCAATACCGGCGACGAGGCCGGACTCTCCCACATGCGGAAGAGTAGTCGTTCCAGCATGGGAGGCACCGGTACAGTAAAGTGCTCCCGGGCGGGAGAGTCGTACTGAAGGGCGTCGAGCTCTTCGGCTCGAGGCTCCTCCTCGGGATCCGCAGGGAAGGCCAAAGCCATGGCCATATCCCTGACGAAGTCCGAGAACCGGGCATCCTCCGGAGGGGACTGTTTCCGAGGTTCGGACTCAGGTGAGTCCGAGGGGACACACCGAGTCCGAAAGGAATCAGGTGACTCCTCCTCTTCAGACTCCCAGACCGACTCCGAGGAGGAATCAGTGGGGTCGGCTCGGGCAGGCGGAGGCGTCGGCCGCCCCGACGCCGAGGGAGTCGGCGGCGACGACCTCGGTCCCGAACGGGAGGCCGAGGGTGACCTCGACCGAGGATCGACTCGAGTTCGCATGGACTCGAGGATCGGCTCGGTCTCCGGGGTCGACTTAGACGTCGAAGTCCCGGCGGTCGGGGCAGCGGCGCCAGCGAGGCTAGCGATCAGTGCCCGCTGCTGGTCCATGAAGGCAGATAGTCTGCTCTCCAAGGCCGTCAACCTGAGTCCGACCTCAGGTGACCCAGCAGCCCCCGACTCGGGCCCCGACAGCGTCGGGCCCGACGTCGGACCTCTCGGAGGCGAGTCCAGAAGGACCACAGGACTTACCCGAGCAGGCAACTCCGACTCCAGGCGAGGTCGCTTCGGGAGGTGCTCCTTCTCCAAAGACCCGGGACGGCTGTCGGGGCTATGCGACCTGACCCTCGCGGAGCCAGGAGCATCCACCGACGCCGCCCTCGCGGGTTTTGTCTTCCGTCGATGGTCTCCGGCGGGAGAACCCCTGTCGGAGGAACTTCGGCGATGGTCAGAGCTGGAGCCTCTGGATGCCGAGGCCTCCGACGAGGTCCGGGTACGGCTGGGGTCAGCGAAGATTCTATCCCGCTGATGCCGCCGACTCAACGCTTTGGAGGACATTTTGCCACAGGCTCCACAGATCATTTCTTCATGATCCGGGCCCAGGCAGCGGAGGCAATTATCGTGTGTGTCAGTGAGTGACATATTTCGGTCACACTGACCACACCGCTTGAAACCACTGGCAGCCATCGGGGGAAAAAGGGCCCCTGCCAGCGAAAAAACCGAAAACGAAACTGACCAAAAATCAGAAAAACAGAAAAATAAGGGAAGGACTCGCAACGGCGTCGCGAGTCCGGGCAGGAAAACGACCGGCGTCGAACCGAATCGAAAAAAAGAGAAAAACTCACGAAAATCAACTTTTTTAGCGGGGACACGACGGGTACGTCTGTAGGGCTCCGCGGAAAAAAGAAGACTGGCTAAGATGGCACCCTTGGGCGGGAAGGCGACCGCGCATGCGCGCTGCAATTCCCAAAGGCTTTCTGTGAAAGCTGGGGAAAATTGCTCCGCGAGGGCTCCGTCGGCGCCGACGTCACCCATATGTGAGGACTGACTTCCTGCTTGGTCCTGGAGAAATATCTGTTTTGCACAGTTGGTGTTTTGTATCACCAAGGTATTGAATAAAAACTTAAGTTACAAAAAAAAAAAAAAACAATCAACCTAACTACCTTAACTAACTACCACTACAACTTCCTTAATCACTCCTCCAGTGAGCCCTGAATCCCTTTAGGCTCACAACTCCTCCAGCTGCTTGGAGACTGAGATTACTGGAGCAAGGAGGCGGTTCCTGGACTATTTATACTGGTGTCAACAAAAAGAGTGCCATGCTCAGTCTCCAAGCTGCGAGAGGAGGTGCTAAACCCAGAGGTTTGGGACTAGACTGGAGGGACAATATGGAAGCTCCAGTACCATGAAGTGCTGACCCAGACCCATTCTACAAAGCATTGCAAAATGAAACCTCTAATACATGTGGTCAAATGCCTTTCTGGCATCGATCATGAGTAGCATCACTGAAATCCTCTTTTGCCACAACACCCATACTAAATGAAGCACCCTTGATATTATCTGCTGTTTGTCTTCCTTGGACAAATCCGGTCTGGTCCAAGTGTTCCAATCCTGGTAGCAAGATAGCTAACCTATTGGGCAATATCTTCACATCAGCACTGAGTAATGATATGGTCAATACAAGCTGCAATTAGTTCTCTCGTGGCCTGGCTTATAAATCACCATACCACCACAGTTTTCATAGATAGTAGCAATGCAGTGTCCTGCAAAAGCTTATTAAAGAACTGCAGCATCAGTGGAATTAGCCTGTTGCCAAAAGTCTTATAGAAACTAGCGGGGAATCCATTTAACCCAAGAGACTTATCCGGCAAAGCTTTTATTACCTGAAAGAGCTCCACAGCAGTGATTTTTTTCATCCAGAACTCTCGGTCCATATCAAAGAAGAGAAAACAACCTGCTCCAACTACCTATTAATCTGATCATTACTAACCATAGTATCCTGGGCATACAATTGTTGGTCACAAGCTGCATTTGGTCCTTGACAGCCTTTATTTTAGAAATAGCAAATTGTCTCTCCCTCTCCTTCAATTACCTCGCTAGCATCATCCCCGCTTTATTACTAAACTCAAAATACCTTTAATATTGTAGCTGAAAACTTAGTTTTTCCCAATTGTAGGTCCTGCAACCTATTTCAAGCTTTTTCCAATTTAGCTAACACCTTTTTGGACCATCCATTTTTATGTTCCTGCTCTAATCCTCAAATCTCTCTTATGTAAAGCACAGTTACTTACCTGTAACAAGTGATCTCTGGGAACAGCAGGAATAAGTCTTCATATATGGGTACGTCAGTACCGACGGAGTCTGCGCGGGAACGCTTCCCAGCGTTCAATCAAAGAGCTTTTGGAAGCATCCCACCACGCCTGCGTGCTGCCTTCCCGCCTTTCCCAACTGCCTCTCCTCAGTTAAGTTTTAAAGCTGAGACAAAGAGAGAGAGAGAGAGAGAGGAAAGGAAAGATAGATAGAGATACAACTCCAGGGGAGGTGGGTGGGCTGTGAAGACTTATTCCTGCTGTTCCCAGAGATCACTTGTTACAGGTAAGTAACTGTGCTATCTCCAGGAACAAGCAGGAATGAGTCTTCACATATGGGGACTCCCAAGCTGAGATGCCTGGAGTCCCAGCATGTCATAGGTTGGAACATGCTATCCCCCACAACACCAGGCATCCAGAGGATGGAGGGTAGGAGTTGAAGAGAGAAAGGTGCTGTGGAACAGTTAACCTAGCATAGGATTGCAGACAAGGAGTCCATGTGTGGATGTGGTGGATGTGGTGGTGTTTTCCCAACTTGCCTCTCACCTAGATTCCACACTCGCCCTTCACCCCCGTCAATCCGGCTTTCGTGCGGGTCACAGCACCGAGACTATCCTCACAGCTCTCCTTTCTGAACTGCACTCAGCCCACGACCGCGGTGATTTCTCTATGGTGGTGTCTCTAGACCTTTCCTCTGCTTTCGACATGGTTGACCACCGCACTCTTTTGGCTCGCTTATCTGATTGTGGGATTAGTGGGATTGTTCTGCAATGGTTTCGTTCCTTTCTGTCGTCACGTTCTTTTGCCGTCCACTCCTCTCACTCAGCCTCCCCGCCATCCCTTTCCATCTGTGGTGTTCCCCAGGGCTCTATTCTCGCCCCCCTTCTTTTTAACGTTTTTCTCGCCCCACTTGCCTTATTAATCCAACAGTCTGGCATCTCTTTCTATGTTTATGCAGACGATATCTTGCTGGTTCACCATACTTCCTCCTCTGTCCCCGATCTTGCCCCACTCAATCACTGTCTGTCCTCGGTGTCCTCATGGTTTGCCTCTAATTTCCTCCATGCCAACCCCTCTAAATCTTACGCCATCTGGTTTTCTTTTGGTCTCCCTTCTCCTAGCCTGGCTCCAGTTATGTCTTCCTGCTCTATACCGTTGGTTTCTTCCTTGCGGTATTTGGGTATCACTCTGGATTCTTCCCTCTCCTTTCACCAACATATTTCAGCTGTCATCCGTACTTCCTTTTTTCATCTACGTAGGATTAGGGCTGTTCAATCTTCACTTCCCCCTTCTTCAATTATCACACTCGTCCTTTCTTTAGTTATGTCTCGGTTGGATTACTGCAATATCATTTATGCAGGTCTTCCCGCTTCTCAGTTACGCCGTCTTCAAATCGTACAGAATGCTGCCGCCCGCCTTATCACTGGCTCCCCGATCCGTTCCCATGTGTCTCCATGTCTTCTCGCTCTGCACTGGCTCCCAGTCAAGTTTCGCTTCATCTTCAAGATTCTTATTCTCACGCATAAGGCCCTCCATTCCAACACCCCTCAATATTTATCAGACGCCATCCTTCTTCAGCCTTCTCCACGTCTTCTTCGCTCCGCTTTCGGTAACCGCCTCTTTCTCCCTTCTCCCTCACAGGCTCGCTTAGAATCTACCCGTCACTCCGCTTTCTTTTTCCTGAGTCCTGCTCTTTGGAATTCACTCCCCCAGTTTCTGCGCTTAGAACTCTCCTACCCTCATTTCAAAAATCTTCTTAAGACTCACCTCTTTTGCCAAGCCTTCGATCTTTCCCCTCCTGCCGATGGTGCTTCGTCCTCTGGTCGTGCCCTCCCCCCATAAGCATCCCCCAGCAATCCGTCCCTCTCCTTCCCCTTTCTGCCCTCCCTTTACCTTGCCCACTTTGCCCTATCGGGCTATTCTCTCTTTCAGTCTTTCCTTATTACCTCTCTTTCCTGTCAGTTTTTTGGCGTTCTTTTCTAACTTTATTTTCGGTAGCCTATAATTTGTATTGTACACCGCCCTGACGCTCCGGCCTGGGCGGTTAATCAAGTTGTATAATAAAGATAAAGATAAAGATAAAGATGATAATTGTCATCAATGATATTGCAAAGAAAAAATATTGCAATATGGACCTCCCCTAACAGGACTTCAGAGAGTATGGAGGTTCATGGGATCTACTGGGGAACCCAGTAGAGGAACCTCGAGAAGGACCTCACTGTAAGTGGAGGTAGTAAACCTGTAGGAAAAACAATGGAGGTCAGAATCCTGAAAGGTAACAGATAACCCCAGCAAGAAAATTGGGGTAGTACAAAAACGGTGGGCCTTCAGCGGAAGGCTTTATGACAAAAACCGAACTCTTTTGGTAGCAGAGTGGCTCACTCTTAGGAACAAAAAGAGAAGGCTAACCGATTTGGACAAACAGGCCCAGTCCTTGTGGGGGGAAAGGGTATGGGAACCCCTTCTATCCCAAAAGAAAGGACAAACGCCGGAGGCGTTAGAGACTGTGATTAGCTGAAGATCCGCAATGTCTCTCCTAACTGAAGTCAGCTGGGAGAGATATTGGAACATGGAGAGCTTCAGAGGTACCTAACCTTAAGGTTATGGTAGGTGTTAACTACCACCCAAGTGGTTGTGAGTGTAGGACCCCAAAACATGCTGGATAGCAGAAGTATTGGTAAAGCCCATCTGTCAGAATCATATAGCTATATGAGCCTCGACAGTCAGGTAGATAAAACAGAATACATATCTACCAATAGTAAAATATCTCGACAGATTATATATATATATATCATATAGATATATGAGAATATATCTATAGTGAGATATGAAGGGCATAAAATATACACAAATGATAGACAGACATCTGTAAGATGTGTGTTATAGGTATGAATATATAGGCCTCTATATGGAAGTCTGCAAGAGCAGACAGAGATATGCCTACAAAAAGGTATTCACATAGGAAAATGTGGAGAGGAAAGATTCATCTAATAACAAGAAGGTGGAACCTACTTGAGAAGATATATAGAGAATCAATTCCTACTGGTTATGGCTACAGGGATGCTAGGTAGTAGAATAACCAGGATGGTTACGTGAAAAGCAGAGGATGATATTAGTCTGCAGCCAGCAAGTCCCGAGTATTGTAGAACTCTAGCATGGTAAGTGAACAGAAGATGCATAGGAATGAGATACCATGCTGACCTGCTTAAGGGCAAAAAGGTATCATGCGTTCTTACCATGAGGACGAGCTGGAAGGAGAAAAACATATTCCCTATTGGAAATACTATGGACCAAAGCAGGGAATTAGCAACTCCTTAAGCTTTCCCATAAGAGAAGGTCTATGTCCTTTATATTAAAAAGGAGAACTTTTCTAGTCATGGGAGACATGACTGAAAAAACCTTTTTTCAACCATCTAGTATAGCTGTTGGAGAAAACCCCCCCATGCTCTCTAGCAAGGGCCCATAGTGGAGAGCTTCTCTGTAAAATTGCAGAGAGCATGATGCAGGAGAATGAGGAGATAGAACTGGCTGCAGGAGAGCCAGTACCTATGTCAACTATCCTGCCAAACCCAGGGGAATGGAGATGGCAGAAAGAGAAGACAATCCAACAAGCTTGTAGTGAAAACATTTCCAAGACAGATGACAGCACTGACTTGGAGTTACTACTAAGACCAGACAGAATGTTAGTGGAGGACAAATCTGGTTGCTGGTGAACAAGAACCAGTGGTCCAGATATTAAGGCTCCTGCATTGGCAGCTGCTTGCCAGACAGCAGAAGAATGGTACTGTTGAAAAACAGAAAGAACAGACAAAAGAAGAGTAGAAAACTCTGGACGTGTCTGATGAACTGCTTCAAAGCAAGATTGAAAAAGAGGAGTGAACTCAGAGAAGAGAACTCTGCACTGGAAAAGTAAGGAAACTAGAGAGGCTGAAGAAAAAGCCCTCCAGTGAAGCCATACTGCTCTTACAGGGGAAACCCTGGTAAGAGGGTAAAGAAACTGGAGCTGAAGAAAACTTACAAAGTAGTAAGTTTATAGGAAAAAAAGACATGCTGGCACAGGAAACTATCGTTTGATAGTGGATAGACCTCTTTCCCTAGCAGGAAAAGAGGAAAACCCTGTGACCTAGAAGCATGAACATCCTGACAGCTCATAGAACATAGAAAGAATGGATGTCTTTTGGGAAGAGATCCATGTTTAGGATTTAGAATGACAGCAGTGGATTGCCTCTATTGAGAAGAAGCAACTGCAGATTCTAATCCCAAAAGTCACAAGCATCTGATGGATTGATCAGAAACCCTGTGGTTGCTGGGTTTGCTGAGCCTGGTGAGAGGTTGAACTCTGCAGATCAGGATGATGTTACCCCTGTTTGGGAACATCTGTATGATGGGCAGATGATGCATAAAACCTTCTTCTCCTATGGGAAGAAAGTTTGGCAGGAGATTTCTTACCTACTGGAACAGAAGAAGATGCAGAACAGCCCCTAGGAACAGGTAAGTCAGTGGAGAACTGAGTAACCTGACGTAAAGACTCCTTGTTGAAAAGATTGTCTCCAGTACTAGCAGTATGTCCCAGTCTGTGTTGTGCCCATTTATCCAAGTCTGAAGCTTGGAGGCAGGCTCTACGTCGTGCCCCTATAGTTATAGCAGAAGTCCTGCTAACAGACTCAAAAGAGTCTAGGGAAGCACGAGCAAGAAACCAAGAGATATTCTGGAGATGCTTGAGCAGTGAAGAATAGTCTGCACTCCTGGACTCTGGAAGAGAAGGAGTCAAAAGATGTAATTGCTTTGTGACTTCCTCAAGAGATAGACTCATATAGAAAATATATGAGAGAATTCTTGCAGAGAGCATAGATGTCTGGAAGGTTTGACGTCCAAAGGCAGCAAGTGTCTTAGACTCACGACCTGGCGGATAAGAAGAGTGCTTTTTCTTGCTCTTTACCCGCCTCATTGCTGATTCCACAACTATGGAACGATGAGGAAGTTGAGTCTTTTGAAACCCTGGAGAGGGGGGCACCTGATATAAGAGATCAGTTGCTCTGGAAGGTGGGGGTACCCTTAAGGGTGTTTCCCACATTCCTAGAAGGAGATCCTGCAAGGAATGATGCAAAGGAAGCATTATGTTCTCCTTTGCTTTGGTAGAAAGAGAGCCCTGTGCAGGATCATGTCCTGGGATAGGAATGGCAAGAGATCTTGCTATATCCAGGAGGAAACTCTGGAAAGACGGTTCTCCAACAGGAATTTCCCTTGGACAGGTTAGATCTGAAGAACTAGCCTGAGCACCGACAGAGCTATCCAGATATATAGGAATAGAAGATCCTGCACAGTGCAGTGTGGAATGCTTAAAGGATGGTCGCCGGTACTGGCCGTCAGGAGCAGCGACCGACATTACCACATTGTCCATGCCTGATATAGACTCCAAGCTTGGCATAGAAGGGAGCGATCCTGTTGAAAAAAGCATGGCAGGAGTTGGCCACGTTGCTACTGTGGATACTGGTACCGATGTCAATACCGGTACCGATGTCAGAGTCGAGCCCGACAAAGACATCGGAGCAGTCATCGGAGACAGTTCAATCGGTACCGAGGTAACCGAAAACCTCTGGGTGCTATCCTTTGTACCGAGCCACCGGTATCGATCGGTGTCGGTTCCAAAGTGTATTGGTACCGAGTCTTCCAGACTAGAGAGCGACTCTAAACTCGGCATCGATAAGCGAAGCATGGAAGACACCGACCGTAAGGGCAATGAGGACATTGGCACCGACTTCGGTACCGTGCCTGATACCGGTGAAGGAAGGTTAACCAGTGGCAACTTAATGGGCCTCGACGGAACCGAAAGTTGTGGATCCGAATCATCGGAACTGAGCCTTCGGTACCCAGTCCTCCAGACTGGAGATAGATTCCAGACTCGGCATCGAAGGAAGCGAGCCTATCGATGCACGTCTGGAGGGTACTGACGTCGGTGGTAGTATCGGTGCTGGTATCGATAATGGAAGGTCAGACTGGGGTGTATCCACCGGTCCCGAAGGCACCGAGGACGCCCGATGACCATCCCTGGTGAGGAGTGTTTCATCCAACACTAGTGCCAATGTCGGGGTATCGGTACCGCTCGAAGCGGATGCCACCACTGGACGCGGCTCAGGTATGTTCTGTGAGGGGTGAACCCCAGGAACAACCTGAAACCCCTCATAGGCTTTGGAGACCGAAGACTCCCGCTGGGGTTTTGAAGCCAGTGGGCCCTCGAGGGTAAGGTCGGAGCCGTCTACATGTTGTACATGAGACCTACCACTCGAGGGCTGGCTAGTCTTAACAGACTGTTTGTGGGTTACCTGACTCTGTGTAGAAGAAGAAGGGGACGGTGCCCCGAAGCTGGAGGGAAACCGTGTATCGAGAGGACCTCGATATTGAAGACCTCTTCTCAACAAACTGTCGTCAGGACCAAAGCAGGTTAGACACAGACTTCGAGGGTCTAAAAATAAAGTTGTACCGCCATAGTGTGAACATTTCTTGGAGAAAGTGGCTGGCGGTTCCATGAAGGAAAAGGAAGAGGCCTAAAAGGCCTAAAATACCGTGAGACACTATGAAGAAAAAATATTCCTTGAAGAAGGAAGATTTTACAGAAAAGAAAAGAAAACACCGGCGGTACCGGTGGCGTCGGGAAGACAGCCGCGACCACAAGAAAACTAAAGAAATAAAACAAGAATTTTCTGCGGTGACAGGACGACGTCCTGCCGGCTCCACGGAAAAACGAAAACTGAGGAGAGGCAGTTGGGAAAGGCAGCACGCAGGCGTGGTGGGATGCTTCCAAAAGCTCTTTGATTGGACGCTGGGAAGCGTTCCCGCGCAGACTCCGTCGGTACCGACGTACCCATATGTGAAGACTCATTCCTGCTTGTTCCTGGAGATCTCCCTTTCCAACTACTCCCTGGTCCTCTTTATCCTCACAACCCACATCAGCAGCCTCCACCAATCACTGCCTTTAGTCCATCCCATAAAATCCCAACCCCTACATCCCCATTACCATTCTAGACCACAATCATCTATCGTCTTCCTCACATCCTGGACAATCTTAGGGTCTTTAGAAGACCCTCAAAGAAGTGCCAATACGTACATTCCCCTCTGCTGCTGTACTTACAAAAGTTCGATCCAAACTGGGGCATGGTCTGAGCAGGTTATGGTGCCAATGGCTCACTGCCATCAACTTCTGCATCCAGAAATGATCCCCCAACAGATAATCTGACTATATTTATTTAAGTGTCTTTTATATCGCCCTATCTTATGAACAGTATTACATTATAACAAGTTAAACAATTAAAGGTAACAGATGTGGATGTGTTAAATCATAGATATATACATGATTAGTTTATAATTCTTGTGATAACTAATTTACAATACCAGATGTCACAGAATTTTACAAAGAAACATGACGACACAAAAAAACCACATGGCCTATCTAATCTGTCCTTACATATCAACCACCATAAAAATGAATTCCTGAATTCCTTTGCTCCCTGGCCTGATTCTGGTTCCATTTAGGTAGAAAACACTGTGTACAAAGTATGAAGCCAATCAAATAATATTTAGGGGTGGCTCAACAAGTCTTGAGATTTCCCCCTGACACAGCAACATACACCCACAAGAATTCGCTGATTATCTGCAATCCAAGATTGTGCAAACTAACAAGGTCGCAGCAGTCCAATATCAAGAACCGGCGGACCTCTCTCCACTTAACTTTTTTTCCACACCATCCAATAAATGTATTGAGAACACCATAGCATCACTCAACACCTCCACTGCACAGACCGACCCATGTCCAGCTTTTTGGATCAAGGAGCTACGTGATGTGCTCAGTCCTGTCATCGCAAATATAATGAAACTCTCCTTTACAACAGGATATTTTCCCACTTCACTCAAGCAGACTTCCATTAGGCCATTACTGAAAAACCCCAAACTGGACCCCCAAAGGGTTGACTCCTATCGACCAATAGCTAGCATCCCCATCTTAGCCAAAATAATTGAGAAAGAAGCACAACGGCAAATTCAAGATCACATAAACTCTGTTGCTCCCTTAGACAACTGCCAACATGGGTTCAGAGAACATCATGGGGTTGAGACACTACTTACTGGTCTATTCAACAATATCATCACAGGAATTGACAACATCCATCAAGGTTTTGTGCTCATTTTCCTAGACATCGCCGCGGCATTTGACTCCGTGAGTCACGAAATCCTCCTCGGAAGACTAAAAGAAAAGGGTGTCTGCAACAATGCACTAAAATGGTGTAAGTCTTATCTGGACGATAGATAGCAATATGTGAAGTCTGGATCAGAAGAGTCTAGCCACTTCCATCAAAAGCAAGGGGTACCTCAAGGATCCTCATTATCCTCCTTACTCTTCAATATCTACATGCAGCCCATATGTAATATCATAAGATTATTCAATGTAAACTGCATGATATATGCAGATGACATTCTTTTATACATGCCTTTCTCCACAACCCACATGGACCTGACCCCACTCACAGATTGTTTCAATGCAGTTTCAACATGGCTCCAGACACAGAACCTACGTATCCAGCATAAAAAAACAGAGGTCCTTTTCATCTCCAGAGACTCCAACTTTACGCCCCCGTCCCACGTCAGTGTCAAGGAAGCTGATTTGCAAACTAAAGATGCAATAAAATATTTGGGAGTTACCCTGGACCAACATCTAGACATGAAACGCCACATAAGCAGCGTAGTCAAAGCCATCTACTTCAAAATCCGCTCCCTCAAACACCTACGCTCCCTGCTGGACCCAGACGATTTCCGTACCATATATCAAGCGCTGATCCTGCCGCATTTTGACTTTGCAAATGCCATCTTACAAGGTCTCCCCCAATCCACACTAACCCCCTTACAGTTGGCCATGAATGCCGCAACTAGGGTCCTCTATGGTGCATCCAGAAACGACCACGTGACTCCTATTCTCAAACAGCTGCACTGGCTACCAATTCACGGGAGAATCACCTTCAAATCCCTTTTATTAGCATTCAAGGCAATCAAAGGTACTTCATCCCTCTCACTCACGCATCTAATCAACATGGTCCCCCCCAACAGATCAAGAAGAACATCAGCTGTAAACTTGCTAGCTATACCAAAGGCTTCGACAAAGTCCAACACGAACACCACAAACAGGGCATTCAGTTTTTATGTCCCAAAATGCTGGAACACCCTACCCCCCGACATTAGAGCCATTACCAATCTATATCAGTTCAGGAAGGCTCTCAAAACATACCTTTTCTGCCAATACTTCCCAGACAACAACTGAACTAGATATCCCCTCCAAGAAATGACCCAGTCTAGAAATGCCCTCACAACTTATATCTGCAGTGTAGATAGATTATGTATATAGTTAACCCAGTTATCCAAGTTTGTACTCCTGTTCAATGTAAAACCTGACAGTTTGTCGTTATGGTCGTTTTGTTATGATGTAAACCGCGCTGATTCTAAATAGCGCGGTATATAAGAAACTGTAATAAATAAATAAATAAATCATCTTGTATCATCCACTCAGTTCCACGCTGATTACATTTGATTGCGTCATATTTGAACTAATCTCGTCTCTGAGAGGTGGCAAAGACATTGTACTATTATCTTTGTATCTTTATTCTTTTCAGATGGTGAAAAAACGTGGTTTTTATCTCATTGAAGAAATGTCCACCACAATTCTGGGGGCCAAGCTCCCCAGCAAGGAGCAAGTGTTAAGTGTATTTTTACATCACCATATGACATTAAACAAAGGCATTAGTGAAAGTGCATCTATTGTAACAAGTGAAGTAGAAGCTTACTGGGAAAAGGCCAGGCTTCCTGTTCAAAGAAATGACAAAATTCAAGAAAAAGTAAAGTAATTGTTCAATCAGTGGAAACGTTTGAAGAAAAACAAAGGGAGAGGAGGGAAACAAGAGGCAAATGAAAAAGAATTCCAGGTTGCAATAAAAAACCTATTTGATGTGGCGCATGCCAATGCAATGTCTTTAATTCATATTCAAGAAGACAAAGAATTCTTAATAGTGCAACGAGAACCAGGGCGCCGCGGCTCAATGTGCGCGATGGACAAGAAACTGGCCAACACGGAAGCAAGATCGCAACAGCGAGAAGAACTGAAAAGGCGCAGACAAAAACATGTTGCCGAAGCCGAGGCAACTACAAGCCAAGTACAGCTGGAAGGATCTTCTTCCTCAGCAGAGTCAGGTGAAGACTCGTCGACATCTGCGGATTCAGATAACGGACAGAAGAAAGCAACTCCACAAACGAAGCAGTTTCGACCTAACAATGTCTGGACCCCAGAGCTTACAGCAGCCCTGGATCGAACATGGACAACAGATCGCAATGCTCTGTTTGTGGTAGCTGAAACCGCCAGAAGTCTGGGACATTATCCTGGGGAGCTCAATATCAGCCGCTCCAGCGTCAAGCGCCATAGAGAAAAGCACCGTCAGCAACAAAGCCGAAGGCAAAACATGCCTCTCCTCTGTTCAACCACATCCGCTGACTGCCTTCCAGTTTTGATAACGGCTCTCTCCACTGGAGAAACACAACTTCTTGGTGTACCAAAACTGACATCAGGAACGGGCGAGAATCAAGCTGCAGCAGTTTATGAACTGTTACAGGAATGGTATTTGGATGAAAAGGTTGCAGGCTTCTGCTTTGATACAACTGCATCGAACACGGGACGTCGATCAGGAGCGTGCATTCTTCTAGAACAGAGACTCCGTCGCACAGTCCTTCATTTGGCATGCCGCCATCACATTTACAAAATAATTCTTGGTGCAGTATTCTCTACATGCTCTGGAGCTTCATCGGGTCCCGATGTCCAACTCTTTCGCCGGTTCCAAAAGAATTGGGGCTCCCTTGACAAGTCCAACTATCAAACTGGAAAAGACTTGGAGGTGCTGCAATCTGACAGGGATCGCATCATGAAGTTTGCGGAATCCAAGTTGGCACAGGGCAATCACCGAGATGATTCCCTGGAATTCTTGGAGTTAACGATTGTCTGCCTTGGAGGGAATCTTCCTAGTTTCAATTTCAAGAAATCCGGAGCTTTCCATCATGCCAGATGGATGGCAAAAGTCTTGTACTGTCTCAAGATTTGGATGTTCCGAGGACAACTCAAAGATCTTACCCAATGGGAGGAGTCCTGTGTTCGTGATGTGAGCATTTTCTCCATCCTGATTCATGTGGAAGCCTGGTTTTCTGCCCCTGATGCCGCAGTTGCTCCTCGAACAGATTTGGAGATGCTGAAGAAACTACACTCTTACCACAATGACCGTGTTGGAAGAGCGGCCAGAGACAAACTGCAACAGCATCTGTGGTATGTGTCAGAGGAGCTTGTGGCACTGTCACTGTTCGATGAAGCTGTTTCAGCACCGACAAAGCGGGCCATAGTGTCGGCCATGATCCCGGCAGAATCAGATGAAAGCATTGAGGATGATGACGAAGACG
Source organism: Ichthyophis bannanicus (assembly GCA_033557465.1). Taxonomy (NCBI): domain Eukaryota; kingdom Metazoa; phylum Chordata; class Amphibia; order Gymnophiona; family Ichthyophiidae; genus Ichthyophis; species Ichthyophis bannanicus. The sequence continues at coordinate 189,948,465 of CM066031.1, read as the reverse complement.
AAGATCCCCCAAAGCGGGTCGAATTGAAAAGTTCCATGATTCCACCACTTGAATCTTTTGCAACTCGCAAGTCAATCCGTTTCCTGAAACACCTCGACATCAACAGTGATTTTCTTAATGCAGACCCAGAAGACTGGGAAGAGAATGCATCATTCAAAGACGGTCTGAAGAAAGTAAAAAATCTTCCAGTGATCAACGATGTGGCTGAGCGAGGGGTCAAACTCATTGAGGAGTTCAACGGCCAACACACCACAAAAGAAGAGCAACTCCAGTTCCTTCTGGGTGTTGTCTCGCAACACCGTAAGATGTTCCCCACATCGTCAAAGTCCTTACTAGCATCTGGACCACACTGAGTGCTTGGCAAGCATGAGACCCCCGTCTATGAGCGGATAATACCCAGTGGTCTGACGAACCCTGGGGGGGGATCCAGGGGCCTGATAGATAGGGACCTTGAGCCACCCCTAAATATTATTTGATTGGCTTCCAACTTTGCACACATTGTTTTCTACATAAATGGAACCAGAATCAGGCCAGGGAGCAAAGAAATTCCTACTTTTATTTTTTCCTCTATGGCAGTGGACCACCCTAGTGTACATATTAAGATCCTTAAATCTGTCCTCATATGCTTTAACCATTTTAGTAGCCACCCTTTGTACTGACTCCAGCCTGTTTATATCCTTTTGAAGGTGCGGTCTCCAGAATTACACAAAATACTCCAAATGAGGTCGCACCAAAGACTTATACAAAGGTACTATCACCTCCTTTCTTCTGCTGGCCATTCCTCTCCATATGCACCCAAGCATCCTTCTAGCTTTTGCTGTCGCCTTTTCTACCTGTTTAGCTACTTTAAGATCATTAGACACAATCACGCCTAGGTCCCTCTCTTCTCTAGTGGATAAAAGTACTTCACTCCCAATACTATATTGCTCCTTTGGATTGCTGCAGTTCAAATGCATGACCTTGCATTTTTTAACATTAAATCTCAGCTGCCAAATTTTAGACCATTTTTCAAGCTTAGCTAGATCCCTCCTCATGTTATCTACAACTTCCTGGGTGTCTACTCTATTGCAGATTTTGATATCATCCGCAAAGAGGCCAACCTTACCTAACAGCCCTTCTGCTATATCACTAAAAAGATCTTAAAAAGAATCAGACCAAGGACAGATCCCTGGGGCACACCACTGGTAACCTCCTTCTCCTCATAATCATAATCACTATTTTCTCTTTCAGCAGTGCTTCCAATAATTTACTCACCATCGAAGTTAAACTAACCGGCCTGTAGTTTTCAACCATATCCTTACTTCCGATTTTGTGTAAAGGGACATGTGCCTCTCTCCAGTCCTTTGGCACCACTTCAGACTCCAACGAGACATTGAAATGGTCAGTCAGTGGAGGTGCTAGAACGTCCCCAAGTTCCCTCAGTATTCTACGGTATAAACATAATCCACAGCCAGGACCTGAACCTGTGACTCTCTGCTCTTCTACACTCCAACTGTGTGTATTTAACTACTTTTTTGATGTCACTGGTTTCTTAATTTAGGGTTGATTTAGTAGTTTTGTACGAGAACAGGTAAATGTAGATTGATTGTTTACATTATCAGAATATAGAAAGACTAGGGGACATGCAATGAAGCTACAGGGTAAACTATTTAAGACTAATAAGAGAAAATATTTTTTCACTCAACGTGTAATCAAACTCTGGAATTTGTTACCGGAGGATGTAGTAAGAGCTGCGAGTGTTGCTGGGTTTAAAAAAGGTTTGGACAAGTTCCTGGAAGAAAGGTCCATAAACCATTATTAAAAGGGACCCGGGATATCACTGCTTGACCCAATACAAGCATTGAGGAACCTGTGTCTTTTGGGGAAACTGCTAGGTACTTGTGACCTGGATTGGCCACTGCTGGAAACAGGATACTGGGCTTGATGGACCTTGGTCTGACCCAGTATGGCTTATCTTATGTCTTTCTGTATGTATGGTGATTATTTTGTACCTTATCAATTCTTTGTTATGTAATGTAGGGGGTGGGGTGGAAGGATCATATTCACTTATGTTGAATGGACTTCTGGCTTTTAAGTTGGGTCACAATTTATATTTTCCTCATTAACGCCAAAATGTTCAATGAAGAGAAACATTTTGAGTTCAGTCCGGAAGGTAGACAAATCAGTTATAGCTCTTAGTCTATCTGACAATGTATTCCATAAGGATGGGGATAAGTATTTAAAAGCCCTCTTACTGGTGTATTGTTTCGTTTTGTGGTAATCAGCGGATATCACTATTGTATTTATCATGCGACCTCTTTGTTGGCGATCATTAGACGTTATCCTAAATTAAGTGTGAGGATTGAGGGAGCTATTTTTCTGCTAAGTTTAAAAGTGGTCATAATTATCTTATATTTTATTCTGCTATGAATTGGTAACCAGTGAAGCCCATATAATTTTGGTGTAATGTGTTCTGAGTGGTGTGAGTTGCAGATAATGCGTGCATCCATATGTTGGGCCATTTGGAGGCTTGTAGGGTTTGTTTAGGTAATCCGTGTAGTAGATTACTATTACAGTAGGCTAAATATGGGAAAATCATGGCCTGTAATACTGTTCTAAATTTGTTGCTTTTCAGTAGTAGTTTCAGGTGCTGTATCATTCTAATTTTGTTATGTATGGTTCTTGAGATAAGTTTAATGTGCTTTAAAACTGAGGGTTTTGTGAATTGTGACTCCCAGGTATACGAGTCATGTGACTTGCAATAAAATGTATAATCATACCTCTGTGAATGCATCACCTCCACATATCTTTTAGTCCAAAGGTTTTCATCCAGCACTTCACTTTCCTCCTCACCAATGTCTTGCCCTCTCCATCCCGCTATGATCTCTCCATCCCGCTGTGATCTATCCCAAGTAGCATTTAAGGTGAGATTAAAGTCCCCAGCCCCCAAAATGGGTCCCTTAATGTTCTCATCCAATTACCCAGAGATTCCCAGGATACCCTTTGTCCCTGGTTCTCCATATAGCACGCCCCTCAATAAAAGTACTATCCCTTCCTTATCAGTTCAATATCTTTAAATAGTAGATCATTCCATTCCTTACTAAAACAGCAGTGCCTGCTGCCTTCTGATCCAGTCATCAAATTATAAAAACTTAGTAAATGTACAATCCCGCAAAAGATATTCATATCTCTTAAGTAAATGAGTTTCCCCATATAAACACAATTTGCCAATCTCACTTACTGAATTGCTTGATGAAAGGAAAGTATTCCTGCTTTGGGCCACTTAGATCTAGACTCTGAAGATCAATGAGTGCTCCGTGTTGACAGATTGCCAGCCTGCAGTACAGCTTCCAGGTCCTTGGATACAGGGTCGCTTTAACCAGTTAAGGGGCCCTGGGTAAGCTTTGCAGAGGGGCCTCCTTTTGTTTTTCCAAATTGTCCCTCTCCGAAATTATGCATCACTTTTCATTCCCTTAACTCTGTCGCCCCTTTTCTTTCTTTCCCTTAAGACAGCGCAAAGTAAGAGCCCTTGTCTCAATGTGCCGGTAAGTACAGCACAGTTACTTACCTGTAACAGGTGATCTCTGGGAACAGCAGGAATTAGTCTTCACATATGGGTATCGTCGGTACCGACGGAGCCTGCGCGGGAACGCTCCCCAGCGTCCAAAAGGAAAGCTTTTGGGAGCATTCCACAGCGCCTGCGCGCTGCCTTCCCGCCTTTCCCAACCATCTCTCTCCAGTTCGAGTTTTAAAGCTGAGACAAAGAGAGAGAGAGGAAAGGAAAGATAGATAGAGAGATACAACTCCTAGGGGAGGTGGGAGGGTTGTGAAGACTAATTCCTGCTGTTCCTAGAGATCACCTGTTACAGGTAAGTAACTGTGCTATCTCCAGGAACAAGCAGGAATGAGTCTTCACATATGGGGACTCCCCAGATAGAGATGCCTGGGAGATCACCCAGATTGTGAGTCCTTAGAGGGCTCCATCTCCACCTATGAATCTCAGGCATCCAGTCAGGGATGGAGGGCAGGAGTTGATTAGGTATGGAACAGGTGTTTGAGAACAGCCTGACCAAACAAGGCATCCCGGCGGGAATCCTTGTCCAAGCAGTAATGGGCTGTGAAGGTATGAACCGAGGCCCAGGTGGCTGCTCGACAGATTTGGTCGATGGACACAGAGTTTAGATGAGCCATAGAGGCTGCCATGGCCCTCACATTGTGAGCTGTGAGATGGCCTTCAAGAGAGAGATTCTTACTCTGGTAGGCGAAGGAAATACACTGAGCAATCCAACTGGACAGAGTTCTCTTAGAGACTGGAAGTCCTAAATGGGAAGGATCAAAACCAACAAAAAGTTGAGAGGACTTTCTATGTTGCTGTGTTCTTTGTAAATAGAAAGCAAGTGCCCTTTTGCAATCCATGGTATGAAGACTCCTCTCTGCACTTGATGCATGAGGTCCTGGAAAGAAGACAGGTAAATATACCTCCTGGTTCAGATGAAAAGGTGAAACCACTTTAGGCATAAAGTGTGGATTAGTTCTGAGAACTACCTTGTCATGATGGAACCTTGTATAAGGAGGATTAGCCACTAGAGCTTGCAACTCACTGATACGGCGAGCTGAAGTGAGTGCAATGAGAAAAAGAACCTTCCAGGAAAGGAATTTCAAGGAGGTAGTGGCTAAGGGTTCAAAGGGTGGCTTCATAAGGGTGACTTAACTGGGGGTGGTCTAATGGGAGGTTTAGTTAAAAGAAGGCCTCTCATGAATCTTGCTATAAGAGGATGAGAGGAAATAGGTTGTCCATTAAGAGGCTTCAGGGATGCTGCAATAGCACTCAAATGGACCCTGATTGAATTTGTTTTAAGGCCTGCATGGGATAAATGCAGCAAATAGTCCAGTAACGAATTCAAAGGTATTGCAGAAGGGTTAAGACCATTTTCTGCACACCAAATGGAAAACCTTTTCCATTTAAAAACATAAGAGCGTCTGGTAGAAGGCTTTCTGGAAGCATGAAGGATATCCTTCACTTGCTGAGAAAGGTGTAAATCTTGAAGGTCTAGGCCTTCAGCACCCAGGCCCTGAGAAGAAGAGACTGATGATTTGGATGCCACAGGGTTCCCTCCTCTTGGGAGAGGAGATCTGGAGCAGACCTCAGGTCCAGGGAGGGAGCTTGAGAGAGATGCAGAAGTAGAGGGTACCACACTTGGCATGGCCAATGTGGTGCTATGAGGATCATAGACCCCTTGTCTCTCTGAAGCTTGAACAGAATCTTGGGGATTAGGGGAATAGGTGGAAAGGCATAGAGGAAGTCTTGCCCCCAGTGAAGGAGGAAGGCATCCCTGGCCTGAACTCCCTGACATGGAATCCTGGAACAAAACCGGGGAAGTTTGGCATTCCACGGACTTGCAAATAGGTCTATGTCTGGGGTACCCCAAATCCGGAAGATCCTGGCTACCTGGTCCCCATGGAGGGACCATTCGTGTGGAAGCAGAACTCGATTGAGTCTGTCCGCCCAAGAGTTTTGAACCCCTGAAAGATACACTGCCATGAGATGGACTTGATGCTCTCTGGTGAAGGCCCACAATCTCAGAGCTTCGTTGCAGAGCGACAGAGAGCCTGTCCCCCCCCTGCTTGTTCACATAGAACATGGCTACCTGATTGTCCGTATGGATGAGGACTGTCTTGTAGCTGAGCAGGGTGTGAAATACTCTGAGAGCCAAGAAGATTGCTCTGAGCTCTAAGAGGTTGATATGAAGAGATGTCTCCTGTGGAGACCAGATGCCCTGAGTGGAGAGGTCTTGGAGATGAGCTCCCCAACCCTTTGGAGAGGCATCTGTCGTAAGGGTTGCTTGGGTAGCACCTGTTGAAAGGGGGATCCCAACAATAGATTTTGAGTGGACTTCCACCAGTGGAGGGACCAAAAGAGGCGACTGGAGGTTGCTATTTTGTCCGACAAGCAACCTGATGCCTGGGTCCACTGGGAGGATAGAGTCCACTGAGCTGCCCTCATGTGAAGGCGAGCATAAGGAACCACATGGACTGTGGAAGCCATGTGGCCTAAGAGTTGCAACATCTCTCGAGCAGTTAAATGGGATTTTAACTGAATCTGGGAGGCTAACTGCACTAGGCGTAGGCAACGGGCCTGGGGAAGATAGGCCCTTGCAGTTGTAGTATCCAGTAAGGCCCCTATGAACTCTAGAGACTGAGTAGGGGTGAGATGGGATTTTGAAATGTTGATTACCAATCCCAGATACTGAAGAACACGCCTTGTGCAGGCTAGGGAAGTCTGGGCCTCTGACTGGGATGGAGCTCGGATGAGCCAGTCGTCCAGATATGGGAATACGAATATCCCTAGAGTGCGTAAAAATGCAGCTACCACTGCCATGCATTTTGTGAACACTCTTGGAGCAGAGGCCAGACTGAAAGTAAGCACTCTGCATTGGTAGTGCTTTCCTTGGTAAAGGAACCGAAGGAACCTTCTGTGTGTTGGATGGATGGATGAGGACATGGGTGTACGCATCCTTGAGGTCTAGAGAACAAAGCCAGTCCTGACTCTGGAGGTATGGAAGGAGAGTACCAAGAGAAATCATCTTGAATTTCTCCTTGCATAGAAACTTGTTCAACTCTCTGAGATCTAGGATGGGTCTGTAGTCCCCTGTTTTCTTTGGGATGAGAAAATAGGGGGAGTAGAACCCTGAGCCCTGTTGAAGAAGGGGTACTTCTTCTATTGCCCCTTGGGCAAGAAGGGTAGGAATCTCCTGACCTAGAAGGTCGAGAAGAGATGTTGGAGAGTTGAACTGTCTCACTATGGTGTGAGGAGGAAGGTTTAAGAAATGTAGCTTGTATCCCTCCCTTATTATGGAGAGGGTCCAGTGCTCTGCTGTGATTTGTTCCCATCTGGGAGCAAAGTGAGCTAACCTTCCTGGGATGGTGAGAGGCTCTGGATGTTCTAGAGCCAGAAATGCTAAGTTCTCTAGTGGAAAGTCAAAGGCCCTGAGGAGGCTGAGGCTGTTGGGCCGTAGCAGTCCTCGCAGCCTGAGGCTTGGCCTGTTTTGGTTGTTGCTGTCTCTTTGTAGCAAAACGACCCTGAGAAGAGGCAGGAGCATAACCAGAAGAAAATTTCCCTTTTTTTGGGAAAGATCCTTTCTTGAATAACCTCTTCTTGAAAGGAGTAGTAGTAGACTTTGAAAGTCTATCTAAAGCAGAATTTTCAGCATCCATCTGGGTGGCTTTTGCTTGCCAATCTTTGCCAAACAGGTTTTCCCCTGTACAGGGAAGGTTGCCCAGACCATCCTGTACCCAGGATTCCAAATCAGAGGCTTGTAACCAAGCTACTCTGCGTGCACCTATGGCAATAGCCGAAGCTCTGGCACCCTCAAAGGAGTCAAAGGCTGCACTATTGGAAAACTTGGATACATCCTGTGCATGTTTAAGCCAGGTAATATATTCTTCTCTCTTATCTTCTGACATAAAAGGAGATAAGGTGTGTAGATGGTCTGTAACCTCTTTTAGAAACATCCCCATATAGAGACTATAGGAGTTGATTCTGGCTATAAGCATACTGGCCTGGAAGATTTTCCTGCCAAAAGCATCTAAGGTTCTGTATTCTCTTCCTGGAGGAGCAGAGGAGTGTCTTTTTGTGCTTTTGATTTTTTTCATAGCAGACTCTACCACAATAGAGTGGTGAGGAAGTTGAGTCTTATGAAATCCAAGACAAGGAGGAACACGATACATGGTGTCCAACCTACGAGAAAAGGGAGAGGTGGTAAGAGGAGTTTCCCATATACCTAACATGTGGTCATAAAGAATCTCATGTACTGGTAAAATGGCTACCTCTTTAGGAGCCTTAGGATATTGAAGAATATCCAGTTTTTTGGCTCTGGGCTCAGTTTCAGAGGCTACTGCAATGGACAGGCCTCTGGCCACCTCCCTGATGAAGTCCTGGAAAGACAAGTCCTCAGGAGGAGACATTCTCCTTTTTGGAGAAGAGGGTTCCTGAGGACGAATCTCCGATGCTTCGATGAAAACCTCTGATGCATCAGATTCTTCAGAGGAATCGAAGTATCGACTGTCTGGATGCTCTCGCAGAGCCCGATACGAATACCGAGGGGTATCGACATCGGGAGTCATTGGTACCGAAACGGTACTAACAGGCATCACTGGATACCGTATCGCTGCTTTCGATGCTGACGTCGATGCAAGCGGTACTGGTATCGGAACCGGAGCTGGATCTGGAACCGGAATCGGTATCGACAACGGGGTTTGTTGTTGTACCGAGGGCGTCGCAGCTTGTATGAAGGCCGTAATGGCACGCTGCATGGTCAGAATATTCTGATCCATCGATGCTACCAATGTCTGGATGTCGGTACCGGGAACCTCCGGTACCCCAGAACATTGTAACAGGTGATCAGTCGAGGCCATGCCATCGATGTCAACCTGTGACACCATAGATAATGTTTTGGAAGCCGGAGCCTCCCGCCGGGGTAATTTTGCCGGTGTGGATTCCTCAATAGTAATGTCGGGAACATCTCTATACTTAGAGGGAGATGTACCCTTTGAGGACCGACTAGACTTAAGTTTTGTTACCTGAGATCCATGGGATGAAGAAGCAGCCCTGGAAGACGTCGATGCCACCGAAGCTGCATCGGAGGGAAACAGGGTACTGAGCTTGGCTGCCCGATTCTGTAACCCTCTTTTAGACATCATGGAGCAGGACTCACAATCTGCGATGGAATGGTCAGGACCTAAACATTTTAGACACCAATCATGGGTGTCTGTGACAGAAATAGTGCCACTGCACTTTGTGCACTTTTTAAACCTGGAGGCGGGCTTTTCCATAAGGAAAAAGACTGTAGGCCTAGGGCCACAGAAGAAAAAGCACTGAAACAGAAAAAGTAAAGAAAGAGAAAAAAGACCGGCGGTACCGGTCCTCGAGAAGGCAGACACGCGACTAAAGAAAATAAGAATAAGAAAATAAGAAATTCTTCAGCGATGACAGGAAACACGACCTGCTGGCTCCGCGGAAAAGAAGAACTGGAGAGAGACGGTTGGGAAAGGCGGGAAGGCAGCGCGCAGGCGCTGTGGAATGCTCCCAAAAGCTTTCCTTTTGGACGCTGGGGAGCGTTCCCGCGCAGGCTTCGTCGGTACCGACGATACCCATATGTGAAGACTCATTCCTGCTTGTTCCTGGAGACTGCCTCTCCCCACAACCAGTTCCTCTTTTGATCCTGGCTCTCCTCGGTGTGACCTGCCTCTGAACAGGAAGTGCCTCGATAGAGAAAGCAAACTGCTGCGGGGAAAGGCAGAACTGCCTGCAGCCTGCCTCTGAAGAGAATTTGGATCAATGAAGGAAGCAGCTGTGGGGAAAGGCAGCACTGTCAGCTCTGCAGCTGCCTCTAAACAGAAAGCCAGGATTGAGAGAGGAAACAGCTGCAGACAAAGGCAGCAGGGGCTGTCTGCATGTGGCCAGAGACTCCATCCCTCAGGTGCCTCTGAGCAGAAAGAAATGAGACAAACAGTGCTGTGCAAGTGTGCATAGACCAGCGTTTTTCAACCACTGTGCCGCGGCACACTAGTGTGCCATGAGATATTGTCTGGTGTGCCGTGGGAAAAATTCCAATTTCATCCGTAACATGTGGCCTCGGCTCACAAATTAGGGTTGCCAACCGGCTGTCTTTCCTTTTCAAATTAACTTTAGCTGCAATAAAGTTAATTTGAAAAGGAAAGACAGCCTGTGAGGAGCCCGCCCCCATGACATCACTTCCTCGGGCTCTGCGATGACCGGAGGGCTCCTGACACAGTTTCTCTTTACTTTTCAATGTAAGTGTAGTGCAGCCGCTGCTCTGTACAAAGCAGAAGCAGCGGCTTGGGCAGAGGGGGTGTGTGTGTGTGAGTGAACCAGCAAGGGGGGGGGGGTGGGTGAGAGAACCAGCAAGGGGGGGGGGGAGTGTGAGTGAACCAGCAGTGGAGGGGGGGGTGGTGTGAGTGAACCAGCAAAGGGGGGGGGGGCGATGGTGTGAGTGAACCAGCAGGGGAGGGGGGGGGGTAAGTGAGTGAGTGACCCAGCAGGAGGGGTGAGTAAGTGACAGGGGGGTGGGTGAGTGAACCAGCAGTGGAGGGGGGGGGGGTGGTGTGAGTGAACCAGCAGGGGAGGGGGGGGTGGTGTGAGTGAACCAGCAGGGGAGGGGGGTTGGTGTGAACCAGCAGGGGAGGGGGGTTGGTGTGAGTGTTTGATTCCTATTCAACAGAATTACTTTATATATAGTCAATATAGGCACAGAGGTAAATTTTTTTAACATTTTCTAATGGTGGTGTGCCTCGTGATTTTTTTCATGAAAAAAGTGTGCCTTTGCACAAAAAAGGTTGAAAAACACTGGCATAGACCATGTTACTACACTGCTCTCACTTCTCCATGGCACTAGAGAGTAAGGAGAGCAGTGATGTTCTTTTTGGCACGGAGGAAGTTAAAACTTCTTCGGGTGGGTTCCGGTGACGTCATCAGAGAGAATGGCGGTGTAGCTGATCAGCTCCGCCGTCCTAGCCTGCATAAGGAGGGGAAATCCTTCTAAATGAGCGATTAGGAGCGTGGAGGAGCCGAGTGGAGTGGCACAGTCCCGGAGCAGGATGAGGCGAACAGCGGGAGTTTTGTGCCCTGTAGAAAGCGGCAGCGGGATGCCGAAGCGGAAAGCCGCGTGGTCAGCCAGAGCGGAGGACCGTGTGGTGGGCCTGATAGGCAAGACGCGGGACAGCTTGAAGAGGTGAGCGGAGGACTGGTGTGCTGAGCGAGGCCAGGGGAGACGATCGGAGGCCCACAGAGAGGAGTTTAGGAATGGCGCTGGTCTTAATACTGCCAGAGGATGGAGAGAGCAGGAGAGAATCGGTGCCCTGGGGGGCTGAAGAGCAGCGGTTGTTGCTGAGCCTGACTTGGGGCAAGTGTGGCGGCCGGGAGAACTTGTGGCACCCCGGGACCCTGAAGTGCATCGCAGCAGAGGGCAGAAAAGTGCTTTGGAGAAGCGGTGAGCACAGAAAAACTCCACAAAGCTGGAGAGAGGGGGTATGGAGCCAGTATGAAGAGGGGGAGGAAAGACCACACGGTGGACTGCAACGAGTGCGCTGCTACTGGGGCACGGGAAATTACACTTAGAAGTGCAGCCAGACTTAAGAGGGGAGCTGGTCAACGCATGGCATAATACAGAAGTGGTTCAGAGCATACATAGGAGGAGTGCATAGAACGGGGCAAAGTACTGGACCTCTACCTTTAATTGGACAAAGGTAACACCCCTAGGGGAGGCCAGAAGAGCGCACGAGATACCACCTGAGGAATGACACTTGCTTATTTGCAAGAGCTTAGGGCACGCTGTCTGGAGGGAGGACCAAAATGAGCATGGAAAAGGCAAAGGGCTGTCCAGCAGTGCGTAAGAAGCTGACAGAATATAGATCCTCATATGCGACCACCAGAGGAGGAAAGGAGGGAGAGAAAGACGGTGGGCTACAGAGAGAAGATCCTACTGAGCAGGAGGAGGAGATGGAACGAGCATGTAGCCCAGGAATGGGGGCAATGTTAAAAGGCTGGTTAACAGTGCTGAAAGAGAAGATCAAGATGGAGCTCAGTGGGGTGAAAAATGAATTGAAGGAGTCAATACAGGCTCTGAGACAAGATATTGTGGACATGGGCAACCGTGTAGAAGAAATAGAGAGCCAGGTGGAGCAGCAAGATGAAGCGCTAGAGGATCTGCAGAAAGGGTGGGAGGAATTGAGAAGCCTGCAAGCCGAAGAACAGTTGAAATTGGAAGACCTGAAGACCGCTCCAGAAGATGTAACCTTAGAGTACGGGGCCTCCCAGAAGAGCCGCAGTATAAGAACTGTGAAGCAGTGATGGGGAAAATTTTCAGACCTCTGTTGCATCATGCACTAGGTGCAAGGAGCTCTTTGCTCTCAGGGAACGAGTCTGTTCTCTAGAGGCTAGAGTAGCAGACTTGGAAAACATAAGACAGACAGAGAGGTACATAGACGAGACCTACAGGGATATAGTCCTGAAGTCCCACCTCCAGTCTGGCAGCATTCCTATTGCCATGGAGGAGCGAGGTCACGTGACAGGAGTGCATCACCCTGGTGTGGCAGGAAGTGATCCTGTAACTAGGACCTGTCCTCCAGGTGATGTAAAACCCTCTCGCACCGAGGAAGTTTCTCCAGGGCCATGTGCCCATGAGGGAAGGGTTAGGACAGCCATTATAGTTGGCGATTCAATCATTAGGCATGTAGATAGCTGGGTGGCTGGTGGACGTGAGGATCGCCAGGTAACATGCCTGCCTGGTGCGAAGGTAGCGGACCTCACGCGCCACCTAGATAAGGTCTTAGATAGTGCTGGGGAGGAGTCTGCTGTCTTGGTACATGTCGGTACCAATGACATAGGAAAGTGTGGTAGGGAGGTTCTGGAGGCTAAATTTAGGCTTTTAGGTAGGAAGTTGAAATCCAGAACTTCCAGGGTAGCGTTCTCCGAAATGCTTCCCGTTCCACGTGCAGGACCCAAAAGGCAGGCAGAGCTCCGGAGTCTCAATGCGTAGATGAGACAATGGTGCAGAGTTGAGGGTTTTGATTTGTTAGGAACTGGGGAACATTCTGGGGAAAGGAGGGGCTCTTCCGAAGGGATTGGCTTCACCTTAATCGGGATGGAACCAGGCTGCTGGCATTAACCTTTAAAAAGGAGAAAGAGCAGCTTTTAAACTAGATAATAGGGGAAAGCCGACAGTCGCCCAAGAGCAGATGGTTCGGAAGAATGTATCCTCGAAGGATATTACCAAAAGCAGAGAGGTTCCAAAAAACAGCAAAGTAGCCCAAATGCCTTCGAGTATGGAGCAGACACAGCTTAAAGATCCCAAATTACCCATGTTTACCAATAGCCAAATTAATATGAATAAAATACAGTCTCTAAAATGCTTGTATGTAAATGCTAGACGTCTAAAAAATAAGATGGGAGAGTTAGAATATATAGCACTAAATGAGAGGTTAGATATGATTGGAATATCAGAGACATGGTGGAAGGAGGACAACCAGTGAGACACTGTGATACCTGGGTACAAACTATATCGTAATGATAGAGCTGATCAAATTGGTGGAGGGGTTGCGCTCTATGTTAGAGAGGGCATTGAGTCAGAAAGGATTAAAGTTTGCAGGAAACAAAATTTGCTGTAGAATCTCTTTGGATTGAAATTCCATGTAAAAAGGGGAAGGCGATGGCAGTGGGGGTGTACTATTGACCACCGGGCCAGAATGAACAAATGGATGATGAAATGCTCAAAGAAATCAAGGAAGCTAACAAACGTTACAGCGCAGTAATAATAATAATGGGTGATTTCAATTACCCCGGTATCGACTGGTCAGTGTCATGGCAGGACATGCTAGGGAGATAAAGTTCCTAGATGACATAAATGACTGCTTCTTGGAGCAGCTGGTTCATGAACCGACCAGAGGGGAAGCCATATTAGACCTGGTCCTTAGTGGAACACCAGATCTAGTGTAAGAGATAAGGGTGTTGGGGCCACTTGGCAATAGTGATCGCCTTTGATTTAATTAGTGGAGGATGGATAGTACGGAAATCCACAGTACTACGTTTTAACTTTCGAAAGGGAGACTATGATAAAATGAGGAAAATAGTTAAGAAAAAACAAAAAGGAGCAGTTGCAAAGGTTAAAGACTTACATCAAGCTTGGGTGTTGTTGAAAAATACTATCTTGGCAGCCCAGACCAGCTGTATTCCACGCTTTAAGAAAAGTGGAAGGAAGTCCAAAAAACTGCCAGCATGGTTTAAAAGTGAGGTCAGAGAGGCAGTTGCCAAAAAAAGCATCTTTCAGGAAATGGAAAAAAGAGCCAAATGACGAAACCTGGAAACAGCACAAGCACTGGCAAATCAAATGCAAGGCATTGATAAAGCAGGCAAAGAGAGAATTTGAGAAGAAGCTTGCTGTGGAAGCAAAAACGCGAAATAAAGATTTTTTTCCAAGTACATTCGCAGCAAAAAACCTGTGAGAGAGTTAGTTGGTCCATTAGACTCAATACCTGAAGATTGGAGGATCACCAATGTAACACCAATTTTTAAAAAGGGTTCCAGGGCTGATCCGGGAAACTACAGACCGGTGAGCCTCACGTCAGTACCGGGAAAAATGGTAGAAACTATGGTTACACAATGCAAGGTTCCACATTAGGAACCACCACCCAGGAAAAAGATTTAGGCGTCATTGTGGATAACATGTTAAAACCCTAGGCCCAGTGTGCAGCGGCAGCCAAGAGAGCAAATAGAATGCTAGGTATCATAAGGAAAGGAATGGAAAATAAAACAAAAGATATTATAATGCCTCTATATCGTTCCATGGCGAGACCGCACCTTGAATATTGTGTACAATTCTGGTCGCCATATCTTAAAAAGGATATAGAGTTATTAGAAAAGGTTCAGAGAAGATCCACCAAAATGATAAAGGGGATGGAAGGATATTCCTATGAAGGAAGGCTAAAAAGATTAGGGCTCTTTAACCTGGAAAAGAGACGGCTGAGGGGAGATATGATAGAAGTCTATAAATTAATGAACAGAGTGGAACAGGTAAATGTAGATCGATTGTTTACGTTATCAGAATATAGAAAGACTAGGGGACATGCAATGAAGCTACAGGGTAAACTATTTAAGACTAATACAAGAAAATATTTTTTCACTCAATGTGTAATCAAACTCTGGAATTTGTTACCGGAGGATGTAGTAAAGGCTGTTAGTGTAGCTGGGTTTAAAAAAGGTTTGGACAAGCTCCTGGAGGAAAGGTCCATAAACCATTATTAAGAAGGGACCCAGGATATCAATGCTTGACCCAGTTCAAGCATTGCGGAACCTGTGTCTTTTGGGGAAACTGCTAGGTACGTATGACCTAGATTGGCCACTGTTGGAAACAGGATACTGGGCTTGATGGACCTTGGTCTGACCCAGTATGGCATATCTTATGTTCTTATCATGGGGAGCCTGACGAAGGGGAAGAAGAAGAGAGCATCAAAATAGAGAGAGCCGATTAGAGATAACAGACCGTGAGATATAGTGGTGGGCTTGAACTCTTTCAAGACCAAAGAAAAGATACTGCATGCAGCCCGAGCAGAATGACAATTCATCTGGGAGGGGCACAAGCTTGAGTTGTTTCAGGACTTATCCGGGGGTACAGTCCAGCGCAGAAGAAACCTTAAAGAGGTGACATCCTATTTGTGAAAGGAGGACTTGAGATATAAATGGCTATTTCCCTTTGGCTTGTTGATGACAGTAACAGGAAGACCCAGAAAAGTGCAGACAAGCAAGGAGGCCTGGAAAGCACTTAAAGACCTGGGATTAATGAACCTGCCAAAGGGGGAGAGAAGGATGGCCGGAACATTTACAACGGGAGGTGCAACCAGGGCAAAGAGGGACAGCCTAAGGTGGCAGAGTTCCAGCAACGGGGAAGAGGCTGGCGAGGCTGAACAGAGAAAGCACAGGAGAAGCGCCAGAGGTGGAGACGGGAGCTGGTTGAAGCTGAGGACATTGTCAAAATCATGTTTTTGTTGTTAAAGTTGTGTAAGGGGAGTGAAGGTAAGAAGTAACTGGAATCAGGGGGGGGGGGGGAAGGGAGTGGCTGGGGGGGGGGATGGATCTGTTCAGCAAGTCAGTCCGGGGAGGCAGGGGTTAGGAGGTGAAGAGGGAGAGAGGAGTTTGGGGGGGGGGGGGGAGGAGGTGATGGGGAGTTGTGAGTTCTGGGGACTCTAGAGGAGGGAGCAGAGAGCAAGGACACAGAGGAGGGGAGGTATAAGAGGCAGGCACGGCCTGATACGTCATCACAGGAACAGAAGACGAATCTCCTTCATGGAGAGGGGAAATGGGGGTGGAACATAGGGTGGACGGGGGGAGGGAGAGGGGAAGGGGGTAGGGGAAGAGGAGGGAGGAGACAGAGATGGAGAGTGGGGGGGAGAGCAGGGGAGGGAGAGGGAGGGGGAAGAGGGGCAGGCCAGAGAAGGGAAGGGGAGAGGGGAATGGGCGGTGGAAGGGGGGGATAAGATCCAGGTAAATTGAAAATCGTTACACTAAATGTGAAAGGTTTAAACTCACCCTTTAAGAGACAGAAATTGTACAAGGAGCTATCAAGGCAGCAGGCAACACTTGTATTATTGCAGAAGACACATTTGTTACGGAAGCATGAATCAGTGGTGAGACCAAAGGGGTATGTAGAGCTTTTGTTTGCATCTAATATGAACGAGCGGAAGAAAGGTGGGGTGGCTTTGCTGATCAATAGGAAGCTTAAGGTGGAGGTCCACACAGTAGTTCGGTATAGAGGGGGAAGATATCTGATGGTGCGAATGAGGGTAGGGTTGTGTGTGTGTGATCAATGTATATGCACCCACAGGGACGTAAAAAGAGTTTTGGGAGGAGGTGGATAGGAAAGTGAGCATGTTGGGGGAGGGAGCGAGGATCTGTGGAGGGGATTTTAACTTGCCCTGGGAGTGTGGGAGAGACTCTACAGGGAAGGGGGAAGGGAGGAAAGCAGATAGGAAGCGATATCAGAAGTTCGTACGGGACCATGACTTGATTGATGCGTGGCGATTGATGAACCCGGGAAGGCGACAGTTTTCATTCTTCTCAGCGGTACATGGTTCCTACTCAAGGTTGGACACCATTTGGGTAGGGAAAGAGATAGGAGATCTGGAGCAGACCCTAACTCCAGGGAGGGAGCTTGAGAGATGTAGAAGCAGAGGGTACCACACTTGCCGTGGCCAATGTGGTGCTATGAGAATCATGTGGCCTCTGTCTCTCTGAAGCTTGAAAAGGGTTTTGGGAATTAGGGGAATGGGTGGAAAGGCATACAGGAAGTCTTGACCCCAGTGAAGGAGGAAAGCATCCTTTGCCTGAGCTCCCTGAGCCGGAGTTCTGGAACAGAACCGGGGAAGTTTGGCATTCCACGGACTTGCAAAGAGGTCTATGTCCGGGGTTCCCCAAAGTTGAAAAATTTTGGCCACCTGGTCTGCATGCAGAGACCACTCGTGTGGAAGGAGAACTCGACTGAGTCTGTCTGCCCAAGAGTTTTGAACGCCTGGAAGATACACTGCCAGAAGATAAATGTGATGCTCTCTGGCGAGGGCCCACAGTTGCAGAGCTTCGTTGCAAAGCGACAGAGAGCCTGTTCCCCCCTGCTTGTTCACATAGAACATGGCTACTTCACTGTCTGTATGAATAAGGACTGTTTTGTAGCTGAGCAGGGTGTGGAACACTTGCAGAGCAAGGAAGATTGCTCTGAGCTCCAAGAGATTGATATGTAGACAACTCTCTTGTGGAGTCCAGGTGCCTTGGGTGGAGAGGTCTTGCAGATGAGCCCCCCAACCCACTGGAGAAGCATCTGTTGTAAGAGTTGCTTGGGGCAGGGGTTGCTGAAAGGGGGGCCCCAGCAACAGGTTTTGAGTGGACTTCCACCACTGGAGAGACAAAATGACCGACTTGTGTTTGCTATTCTGTCTGACAGGCAACCTGATGCCTGGGTCCATTGGGTGGATAAAGTCCACTGAGCTGCCCTTATGTGAAGGCGAGCATATGGTACCACATGCACGGTGGATGCCATGTAGCCTAGTAACTGCAACATTTCTCAAGCAGTTAAAAAGGGCTTTAGGACTGCTTGAGAAGCTAATTGCACCAAGCAAAGGTAACGGGCTTGGGGAAGGTAGGCCCTTGCCTTTGTGGTATCCAGCAGGGCTTCTATGAACTCTAGAGACTGAGTAGGAGTTAGACTGGATTTTGGGATGTTTATGACCAGCCCTAAATACTGAAGGATACGCATTGTGCAGGATAGAGAAGTCCTGGCCTCTGACTGTGTTGGAGCTCGAATGAGCCAGTCATCCAAGTAAGGGAAGACGAACATTCCCAGTGTGCGTAGAAATGCTGCTACCACAGCCATGCATTTCGTGAACACCCTTGGTGCAGAGGCCAGACCAAAAGGAAGCACCCTGTATTGGTAGTGCTTTCCTTGAAACAGGAACTGAAGAAACCTTCTGTGGGTTGGATGGTTGAGAACATGGGTGTACGCATCCTTAAGATCTAGAGAACAAAGCCAATCCTGACTCTGAAGGTATGGAAGCAGAGCTCCGGAGAGAGATCATTTTGAATTTCTCCTTGACAAGGAATTTGTTCAATTCTCTGAGATCCAGGGCCGGCCCGTCCATTGAGCAAGAATGTTTTTTGCACAGGGCCCCGCGTTTCAGGGGGCCCCGCGCAAAAAACATTCTTAAGCATCCCAAGTTAAAAAAAAAAAAAACCGGCTGCTTCTGCCGCGGCAGCTTCAAGAGCTCTGCCGCGGCAGCATCAAGAGCTCTGCCGCGGGGCCCCCCCCTGCCCGGCAGAGCCTCCGTGCATCTTCAGCTCTTCACGTCCAAAACGCGGGCTTCTTTCAGAGCCGCGAGAGTTTCTTTTCTCGCGGCTCTCTTAATCCCGCGGGGCTGATGGGATTTCCCATCACCCTCGGCGGGATTAACAGAGCCGCGAGAAAAGAAACTCTCGCGGCTCTGAAAGAAGCCCGCGTTTTGGACGTGAAGAGCTGAAGATGCACGGAGGCTCTGCCGGGCAGGGGGGGGCCCCGCGGCAGAGCTCTTGATGCTGCCGCGGCAGAGCTCTTGAAGCTGCCGCGGCAGAAGCAGCCGGTTTGGGTTTTTTTTTAATTTTAATTTGGAATGATAGGGGGGGGGGTGGTTAGGACTGGTAATGGCTATGGGAGGGGGGGGAGGCTAAACAGGAAGTAGGCTGATGGGAGGGGGAGGCTAAACTGAAAGTGGGCTGATGGGGGGGGGTGGTGAGGACTGGTAATGGGCCAGGGGGGTGGGGTGGGTGGTTAGGACTGGTAATGGGCCATGGGGGGGGGGAAGCTAAGACTGGAAGTGGGCTGATGGGGGGGGGGTTAGGACTGGTAATGGGCTATGGGGGGGGCTAAGTGGCTGATGGGGGGGGTTAGGACTGGTAATGGGCTAAGTGGGCTGATGGGGGGGTTTGGACTGGTAATGGGCTATGGGGAGGGGGCTAAGGCTGGAAGTGGGGGGGTAGGACTGGAAATGGGCTGATGGGGGGGGTTAGGACTGGTAATTGACTATGGGGAGGGGGCTAAGGCTGGAAGTGGGGGGGTAGGACTGGAAATGGGCTGATGGGGGGGTTAGGACTGGTAATGGGCTATGGGGGGGCTAAGAATGTAAGTGGCCTGATGGGGGGGAAGGACTGGTAATTGGCTATGGGGGGGGCTAAGACTGGAAATAGGCTGATGGGGGGGCTAGGACTGGAAATAGGGTGATGGGGGGGTTAGGACTGGTAATGGGCTATGGGGGGCTAAGACTGGAAATGGGCTGATGGGGGGGGTAGGACTGGTAATTGGCTATGGGAGGGGGGCTAAGACTGGAAATAGGCTGATGGGGGGCTAGGACTGGAAATAGGGTGATGGGGGTTAGGACGTAATGGGCTGATGGGGGGTTAGGACTAGTAATGGGCTATGAGGAGGCTAGGACTGGAAATGGGCTGAGTGGAAGGAGGGCTTGAACTGCAAATAGCTGATGGGGACGGGGGGCTTGGAATGGAAATGGGTTGTGAGGGGGAGGGAGCTAGGACTGGAAATGGGTGAGGGGGGGGGCTCGGACAGGAAAGGGGCTGATGGGCTAGAAGAGGACTGGAAATTGGCTGTTGGGGGGTGCTAAGATTGGAAATGGGCTGTGGAGGGGTGTTGGCTTGAAATGGACTCATGAAGGGGCTAGAACTGGAAGTAGGCTCATGGGGGGCTTGGATTGGAAATGGGCTGAGTGGAGGGGAGCTAGGATTTGACATGGGCTGATGGTGGGGCTAGGAAAGGACTAGAAATGGGCTCATGGGGGGCTGGGATTGGAAATGAGCTGATGGAGGGACTTGGATGGGACTGCAAATAGATGGGGGAGCTAGGACTGGAAATGGGCTTATGGGGGGCTAGGACTGGAAATGGGCTGATGCGGGGACTAGAAGGGAGCGGATGCTGGGTGGGACTGGAACTAGAATGGAGCTGATGTTGGGGGAGGATTAGAATGGGATGGAGCTGGGAGAGTGAAATGGAGAGGGAAAAAATATTTTGTGTGGGAGGGAAGACAAATCTACAATTGTCCGGATATTGGGAGAGTAAGTGGGGATTGAGGATGGAGGGGTAAAATTTGAGTGGATGAAATAGGAATGAGGAAAGAGCAAAAAGGAGAAAGATTAGTATGTTAAAGCAGATGTAGAGAGAGAATGGAAAAAAACTAGAAGAGAGAAGAAAAGACAAATGGACAGCAGACGATGAAGAATTAGCGGAAGACACGAAGAAACCAGAAGAAAGTGGCTGGAGCAATTGCAGCTGAAAAAAAATGCACAAAAGGTAGAAAAATATCTCTTTATTTTGAATTTATTAATTGGAATATGTCAGCTCTGGGAAATGTGCATCATTAACGTCTGCGCTTTGTTTAGTACAAGAGCAAATTAATGTATAGTTTTATTTCTACAGTGTTGTACATTCCAAGTTTGGCTTTTGGGATTCCCAGTTTAATTATTGTCTTCCTGTTTCTAAATTGTGATTCCTTGTTTGGTGATGGTCTATGTTCTGCATGTGTAACTGAGCTGAGGTATTCTGTTTATGTAATTCCTATTTGACATTGCCACTTGTTCTCTTTCCCCAGTAGGTCATGTATTGTTGTTCTCTGAAATGTATTGGTTTAATATTTGCAGCGTTTCCTTTTGATAGTTAGGGTATGGTGTTTTATGAGTCCTGGTAGTGCTGTTAGGATACGGCGGGTTTGCTATGGGTTCTAAATGGGCAGTGTTTGTAGTAGTTCCTAATGTGCCTGGCGGTTGGTATTGGATTATAGTAATGTAGAAGTCTTTTAGTCTTTCTTTATTCATACACTCATTAAGAGGCATGTTTACTAAAAGTTCGTGTATGGTAACATTATGCAAATATTTATGCAAATGAGGCCCCTTATGCAAATGAGGCCCCGCACCGAGTCTCCGCACATGGCCCCGCACCCCCCTTGGGCCGCCCCTGCTGAGATCTAAGATAGGTCTGTATCCCCCTGTTTTCTTTGGGATAAGAAAATAAGGGGAATAGAACCCTGTGCCCTGTTGATGAAGAGGCACTTCTTCTATTGCCCCTTGGGCAAGAAGGATGGTAACCTCCTGACCTAACAGGTTGATGAGAGAGGTTGGAGAATTGAACTGCTTCACTATTGTGGGAGGGGGCATGCTTAAAAAATGAAGTTTGTACCCCTCTCTTATGATGGAGAGTGTCCAGTGCTCTGCTGTTATTTGCCCCCATCTGGGAGCAAAATGGCATAACCTTCCTGGAATGGTGGACGGTTCTGGTCCCTCCAGAGCCAGAAAGGCTAAGTTCTCTAGCTGAAAGTCAAAGGCCCTGAGGAGGCTGAGGCTGCTGGGCCGGTTGAGGCCTAGCAGCCTTTGCTTTCTTCTGTTTGGGTAGTTGCTGACGTTTGGTTGAAAACTGACCTGTAGAAGATGCTTGCTGACCATAAGCAGGATAAAATCTTTTCTTTCTAGAAAAAGGTGTTTTCTTGAACAACTTTTTCCTAACAGGATCAGCAGTAGACTTGGATAGTCTATCCAAAGTGGAATTTTCAGCATCCATTTCATTGGCTTTTTCTTGCCAATCTTTACCAAACAGGTTCTCACCAGTACAAGGGATATTTCCCAATTTATCTTGTACCCAGAGCTCTAAATCAGATGCTTGGAGCCAAGCACTTCTACGTGCACTTATGGCAATAGCCGAGGTCCTGCTTATACATTCAAAGCAGTCGAAGGCTGCACGGTTGGAGAATTTAGAGACATCTATTGCGAACCTGCGCTCCATTCCCCTGGCGGAAATCTGCAGAGCGGCTACTTGGTCCTCTGCCCATACCTTTCAAAAGCATTACTGCCTAGACTTGGACACGCAGGCTCGCTGCGCGTTTGGACAAGCTGTCCTTTCCACTGCTAATGCAACAGCACTGCCTCTCTAATGACTCAGGCTGTGCATCCATGTGGTAACTTTGATGTACGCCTCTAAGCCTTGTAACCTTAGCCGTTGGCCATATTGGCCCTCTCCCTCGTTGGCCATGTTGGCCCTATGGTTGCCCATGCGGGCATCGTTAGTCGGCCATGTTGGCCCCATTGCCGGCCATGTCGGCCGTATTGTTAACCAACCAAGTTATACTGCACTGTTGTTAACCTACCAAGTTAAACTGCACTGTGTGAGAATAAAAATTATTTAAATGTTTCTCTTATCCTTGCCTCGGCCTCCATCTCCACTGCTAAACCAGCTTGGGAGGCACCTGGTGTGGCTGACGAATCCTGCTTGTCCTAGGAGAAAGCGTAGTTACTTACCTGTAACTGGAGTTCTCCGTGGACAGCAGGATGAGTCAGCCACACATTCCCACCCTCCTCCCCAGGCCGAGGTCGGCCTCAGCACGCCCCTAGCCACGGACATGTGGCTAGGGGCGTGTAAATAAGATGTAGATAGTGTAAATAAGATGTAGATAGTGTAAATAAGATGTAGATATGTTATACAATGTACATAGTTCCCCCCAGTTACTTCCAAGTTGATCTCCTGTTTATTGTAAATGCAACTCAGGGTCCCTGTGTTGTATGGTTGATGTTGGATGTAAACCGCTCTGATCTAGAATAGAGCGGTATAGAAGAACTGTTAAATAAATAAAATAAATAAAATCTTGGGCATGTTTGAGCCAAGTGAGAAACTCCTGCCTTTTATCATCAGAGATGAAAGGACTTAAAGTCTGTAGATGATCAGTAACTTCCTTTAGGAACATTCCCATGTACAGACTATAGGAACTGATTCTTGCAGCAAGCATGGAAGCTTGAAAGACTCTACATCCAAAAGCATCAAGAGCTCTGCATTCACGTCCTGGAGGATTAGAGGCATGTCTTTTTGCACTTCTAATCCTTCTCATAGCAGATTCCACCACAATAGAGTGGTGAGGAAGCTGAGTTTTATGGAAACCAGGACAAGGAGGGACACGATACATAGTATCTAACCTACGAGAATGAGGAGAGGTGGTAAGAGGTGTTCCCCACATCCTCAACATGAGATCATATAGAATCTCATGAATGGGTAGGGTAGCTGCCTCCTTAGGAGTTTTAGGATATTGTAAAATATCCAACTCCTTGGCCCTTGGCTCTGTCTCAGGGGCCACAGTGATGGAGAGGCCCCGAGCCACCTCTCGGATGAAGTCTTGGAAAGACATGTCCTCTGGAGGAGACATCCTGCGTTTAGGGGAGGACTCCTCCTGTGGAAGCATCATCGCTGCATCGACAGAACTTTCAGAATCCTCAGATTCTTCTGAGGAATCGAAGTATCGCCTGTCTGGATGCTCCTGCAGAGCCTGATACCCGTACCGAGCAAAATCGGTATCGGGAATACCCGGTACCGGGGAATCGGTACCGGCGGCCATCGAAGGACAGGGTACAGGCATAGCAGGCATCGATGCCAATGTCGATGCTATCGGTACAGGTTGCGATACCGATGCCGGTACCGGTGGAGTTGTCTGTCGCGGTACCAAGGGCGTTGATGCCACAAGGAAAGCCGATAGACTGCATTCTATGGACAGAATTCTCTGGTCCATAGACGCTGCCAATGCCTGGAAATCGGTACCGGTGGAAACCGCCGGTACCCCAGAGCATGGCACCAGGAGATCTGTCGAGGCCGAGCCATCGAGAACATCCTGGAACCCCGATGATGGTGCTTTGGAAGCCGAAGCCTCCAGCCGGGGTAATTTTGCCGGTGCAGAATCCTCGAGGGCAACGCCAGAGGCATCTCGATGCTTAGAAGGAGATCTACCCTTTGAGGACCGGCTAGAATTATGTTTAGTTACCTGAGATCCACGGGATGAAGAAGCAGCCCTGGAAGACGTCGATGCCACCGAAGCCGCATCAGAGGGAAACAGGGTACTGAGCTTAGCAGCTCAGTTCTGTCGACCCCTTTTAGACATCATAGCACAGGACACACAATCTGTGATGGAGTGGTCAGGACCTAAACATTTTAAACACCATTCATGGGTGTCGGTGACGGAAATGGTACCGCCACATTTTGTGCACTTTTTAAAACCTGAAGCAGGTTTTTCCATGTTAAGGAAATTTTTGGGGCCTAAGGCCCAAAAAAGACAGGTGCACCTGAAGAAAGGAAAAGAATGGATAAATTATTATTTTTTTTTTTAAAAGAAAAGAAATACCAGCGGTACCGGTAGAGCGTCGGGGAAGGTAGACGTGACCACAAAAAGAAATAAGAAATAAGGAAATTCTTTGGTGGTGACAGGAACACGACCTGCTGGCTCCGCGGAAAAAGAAGAACTGGAGAAAGGCAGTTGGGAAAGGCAGGAAGGCAGCACGCAGGCGCTGTGGGATGCTCCCAAAAGCTTTCTGATTGGACGCTGGGGAGCGTTCCCGCGCAGGCTCCGTCGGTACCGACGACACCCATATGTGATGACTAGATTCCTGCTTGTTCCTGGAGATAGTACCTGGCACAACGCCTACAGAAAAAGAGGAATAGGCAACAGATAACACAGCTTAGATGCCGGGGAGCGGTGGAGAGTGATGACCAGAAGATAAGGGATGAGTTTGTGGGATATTATCAGAGATTATATGAAGCAAAGCCAGACAGGTTGGAGAGGGACATGAGGGAATATCTGGAGGCAGCAGGACTCAATCAATTAGGGGAAGGAGAACGGAGGGCTTTGGATAAAGAAATACAGGTAGGGGAAGTAGAGCAGGCGATTAAGGATGTGAAGCCAGATCTAGTGCAAGAGATAAGGGTGTTGGGGCCACTTGGCAATGGTGATCATAGCATGATCACCTTTGATTTAGTGGAAGAGGGATAGTAAGGAAATCCACAGTACTACCTTTTAACTTTCGAAAGGGAGAATATGATAAAATGAGGAAAATAGTTAAGAAAAAACTAAAAGGAGCAGTTGCAAAGGTTAAAGACGTACATCAAGTTTGGGTGTTGTTGAAAAATACTATCTTGGAAGCCCAGGCCAGCTGTATTCCACGCTTTAAGAAAAGTGGAAGGAAGTCCAAAAAACTGCCAGCATGGTTTAAAGGTGAGGTCAGAGAGGCTGTTGTTGCCAAAAAAGCATCTTTCAGGAAATGGAAGAAAGAGCCAAACGATGAAACCTGGAAACAGCACAAGCACTGGCAGGTCAAATGCAAGGCATTGATAAAGCAGGCAAAGGGAGAATTTGAGAAGAAGCTTGCTGCGGAAGCAAAAACGCGAAATAAAGATTTTTTCAAGTACAATCGTAGCAAAAAAACCTGTGAGAGAGTCAGTTGGTCCATTAGATGATAGAGTTGTTAAAGGGGCACTAAGAGGCGACAAGGCGATAGCGGAGAGACTGAATGAATTCTTTGCTTCGGTCTTTACTGAGGAAGATGAAGGGATGTTACCCATGACTGAAGTGGTATTTAAAGGTACGGAAGAATTGAAGGAAATATCAATACATCAGGAAGATGTATTACAACTATTAGATAAACTGAAGAGTAGCAAATCACCTGGGCCAGATGGTATACATCCAAGGGCGTTGAAAGAACTGAAATATGAGATTGCAGACCTGCTATTAGTAATCTGTGAACTATCATTAAAATAATCTCCAATACGGGGAGCATTCTTTCATCTTGCTGTCTGACCCCGTGGAGGTTGAGGGAGCCGGTGCTGAGATTTTCCGGCGTGTGCAGGACAGCTCAGCTGACGTCATTCTCTGCCCTGGATAAAAATCTTGCTGTTTCTATACGGCATTCTGTCGTCGGCGTTCTGTTGGGGCTTGCTCCTAAGGGGCGTGTCCAAAGGGGCAGGATACGTCCCTTTTGAGCCCCTTAGGAGCACCTTAGGAGCTGGTTTGTCTGTAGAGGAAATGCCAGGAGGAAAGCAGAAGAAGAAGGCCGCTCAGGTAGCATCTCAGGCGGGGACTCTCGACAAACATGTGATTTCTACCCCACGACTGAAAAATCCAGGTATTGAACTTCCCTTGCCGCTGTCCAACGGAGCAAGTTTGAGCTCAGTGGAGCGAACTCCCCCTCTCCCCCCGTTTTTTTGGAAGTGTCTTCTGAATTCCAGAGCATTGTTTGCTCTAATAAGGATAATGTGCTCCCCAGTGTGGTGTCCTGGAAGGAGCCCCTTGTCCCTATTTCGGACCCCCAGGTTTCCACGGTTTCGTTGTTAGATGTTTGGAAAGTAGTATCTCGTACTGAGCAAGTTCTAGTTGATATTGTTCCTTCTTTATGTCAAGTCACTAAAGACACAGTTGCAAAATTTCAAACTTTAGATTCACAGGTGGGAACTTTAAGTTCTGTGGTTACTAATATGGCCACTCAAGTTAAATCTTGTGTTGAATTCCAAGCTGCTCATTTAAAGGAGAGTGGAATATTACACCAGAAACTTGAGAATCTGGAAAATTTATCGCATATAAAAAATTTGAGAATATTAAATTTTCCTGTTTGCTCTTTGTTGTCCTCTATGATTTTATTTCGGAAATACCTCAAGGACGTCCTCCTCTTGCCTCAGGCTGAAACTATTATTATTACTAAATGTTATTACCTTTCTATTAAAAACGTATCACCTGTGGTGAATGATGAGGGGGACGTCCTTTCGGTCTCTGATAAATTTAATTGAACTGCTTTTTTTTTTTTTTTTTTAGAGGACACACATGATGATATTTCCTCTAGAGCAACGTTACTTGTTACCTTGGCTTCCGAGGAGGATAAGAGTATTATTTTTAAAGCCTATTTCAGAAAGAAAGTAGTAAAATTCTCTGGGGATTTTGTTTCAATCTTTCCAGATGTATCACGCAGTACTCAAGAACGTAGGAAAGCTTTCTTGGTATTAAAGGCTAGGGTTATTGCTCTCGGAGCAACTTTCTTTTTAAGATATCCTTGCAAATGCTGTGTTACTTTAGGATACAATAAATATGTGTTTTGTACATCATCTGACTTGGAAAAGTGGATCCTATCTAGGGAAAAGACGCTTTGATGTTTCTAAATTCCTTTTTTTTTTTTTTACAAATTTTGGTGGGGGTGACAGGAGGGAAACTTGTCAGGCTGTATTAGTTGGCCAAGGTTT
Organism: Ichthyophis bannanicus; assembly: GCA_033557465.1. NCBI lineage: Eukaryota > Metazoa > Chordata > Amphibia > Gymnophiona > Ichthyophiidae > Ichthyophis > Ichthyophis bannanicus. Next base: position 189,921,361 of record CM066031.1, on the reverse strand, counting down.
TATAAGTTGATATGACCCTTGGCTTTGGTTATTCTGTATTTTTCTGTTTAAATTTTAAAGGAACTCCCCGATAAGTGGACTGTCATGGATAGAAATTTTCCTTAAATTTTTCTTTCTATGTTTTTTTTCTATATGCCGTATTTCCTTGTACTGTAATGTCTTACTGTATAATTGAAAAATTCTTCTAAATAAAATATTTTAAAAAAAATCATCTCTACTACCTGAAGATTGGAGGATCGCCAATGTAACACCAATTTTTAAAAAGGGTTCCAGGGGTGATCCGGGAAACTACAGACCGGTGAGCCTCACGTCAGTACCGGGAAAAATGGTAGAAACCATCATAAAGAATAAAATTACTCAGCATGTAGATAGTCATGGCCTAATGGGAGACAGCCAACATGGCTTTAGACAAGGAAGATCTTGTCTTACTAATCTGTTATGTTTTTTTGAAAGTGTGAACAAACAGGTGGACAAAGGTGAGTCGGATGATATAGTGTATCTGGGCTTTCAGAAAGCCTTTGATAAGGTCCCTCATCAGAGACTTTTGGCAAAACTAAAGAGTCATGGAATAGTAGGCAGTGTACTACTATGGATCAGGAACTGGTTAAAAGATAGAAAGCAGAGGGTTGGGCTAAATGGCCAATTTTCCCAATGGAGAAAGGTGAATAGTGGTGTACCCCAGGGATCTGTGCTGGGTCTGCTGCTTTTTGACATATTCATAAATGACCTGGAAAGTGGACTAGCGAGTGAGGTTATCAAATTTGCAGATGACACAAAACTATTTAAAGTTGTTAAAACCCAAGAGGATTGTGGAAAATTGCAAGAGGATCTTGATAAATTGGAAGACTGGGCATCAAAATGGCAGATGAAATTTAATGTGGACAAGTGCAAGGTTATGCACCTAGGGAAGAACAACCCAGACTATGGTTACACGATGCAAGGTTCCACATTAGGAACCACCACCCAGGAAAAAGATTTAGGCGTCATTGTGGATAACATGTTAAAACCCTCGGCCCAGTGTGCAGCAGCAGCCAAGAGAGCAAATAGAATGCTAGGTATGATAAGGAAAGGAATGGAAAATAAAACAAAAGATATTATAATGCCTCTATATCGTTCCATGGTGAGACCGCACCTTGAATATTGTGTGCAATTCTGGTCACCGTATCTTAAAAAGGATATAGCGTTATTAGAAAAGGTTCAGAGAAGAGCCACCAAAATGGTAAAGGGAATGGAAGGATACTCCTATGAAGAAAGGCTAAAAAGGTTAGGGCTCTTTAACCTGGAAAAGAGACGGCTGAGGGGAGATATGATAGAAGTCTATAAATTAATGAACGGAGTGGAACGGGTAAACGTAGATCGATTGTTTACGTTATCAGAATATAGAAAGACTAGGGGACATGCAATGAAGCTACAGGGTAAACTATTTAAGACTAATAAAAGAAAATATTTTTTCACTCAACGTGTAATCAAACTCTGGAATTTGTTACCGGAGGATGTAGTAAAGGCTGTTAGTGTAGCTGGGTTTAAAAAAGTACTGGACAAGTTCCTGGAGGAAAGGTCCATAAACCATTATTAAGAAGGGACCCAGGAAATCAATGCTTGACCCAGTACAAGCATTGCGGAACCTGTGTCTTTTGGGGAAACTGCTAGGTACATATAACCTAGATTGGCCACTGTTGGAAACAGGATACTGTGCTTGATGGACCTTGGTCTGACCCAGTATGGCATATCTTATGTTCTTATGTTAAGCCAGGAAAGGCTCCAGGACTTGGACTCACAGGGAGCTTCTATAAAAAGTTTAAAGGAGCGCTGTTGACACCATTGACACGCTTGTTTAATTTACCAAGGGAGGGGGAACGATTGGCGGAGACGATGGGGTGGGCTTGGAGTATCGTTGATTCCTAAGGAGGGGAGTGATCCTCTGGAGTGTGTGTCATACCGGCCAATTTCGCTGATAAATATAGATGCGAAGTTGCTGGCTAAAGTGTTAGCGGGTAGACTTAATAAACTATTGGGTAAGCTAGTTCATGAAGACCAAGCGGGGTTCATACCGGGGAGGCAGGTGTCTGATAATATTAGGAACATTTTGAATGTAATTTGGAAAGCGAAGCAGGAGCCGGGTCGGGCAATACTTCTTTCTTTGGATGCTGAAAAAGCGTTCGACCAGGTGTCGTGGAAATTTCTATTTGCAGTGATGGAGCATATGGGCTTTGGTAAGGGCTTTGTGGAATGGGTGAAGGCATCATATGAGGGGCCTAAAGCGTGTGTGAGAGTGAATGGGGTTACTCGCAATTTTTTCCTTTGGTGCGGGGAACCAGACAAGGGTGCCCGCTTTCACCGTTGTTATTTGCATTATCCTTGGAACCGCTAGCATGGATGATTCGGAGGGGTAAAGATATTAAGGGGTAATTGTGGGGCAGAGGGAATACAAAATGGCAATGTTTGCGCACAACATCTTGCTTATGATAACTAGGCCTTTGGAGACACTACCTGCCATTATGAGGGAGGTGCAGGAGTATGGGGATCTGGCTGGGTTTCGCATAAAATGGAGTAAGTCTGAAATTTTAAACCTGACAGGGGGGATAGAGCTGCAAAGGAGTTTGCAGCATAAATTTCAATTTAGGTGGGCAAACCAATCATTACTGTACTTGGGAGTCCAAATGGGAAGGGAGCTGGATGAATTATATGAATTAAACTATAAGAAGCTTTTTGGGCAAGTAGAAAAGCAGTTGGAGGGCTGGAAAAGGGGATATATTTCATGGATGGGGAGGATGGCAGTGATTAAAATGCTGCTGTTCCTCCAGTTCCTCTTCTATTTCCAAGTATTGCCAATTGAGATACCGGCCAAGGCGCTAAAACGAGTGCAAAAGCAAGTAGAGGGGTTTATATGGGGGCATAAGCGCCCTAGGGTGGCGGCACTGACATTGCAGGCTCCCAGGGTGGAGGGAGGAATGGGGGAAGTATTATCAAGCGGCACAGTTGAAAGCAGTTTATTCTTGGCTGCGGGAACCAATGAAACATTGGGTAAGGATGGAGGAAGCTGGTCTGAGGGTAGGAGAGTTGGAGAGGCTGATGTGGGGGGGAAAGGGTAAGCGAGGGGAGAATCCCCTGGTAGGCCATATATTGCGGATGTGGCAACAGCAACGGAAGCGGATGATCGGGGACAAAAGTTGTGCATGGACAATGTCGCTGCTGGCTTGTTGTGAGGAGGGAATGGGACCAGATGTAGGAGTGCTGCAAAGATGGGCACGGCAGGGGTTAAGCCAAGTGTCTCAGATAAATGGCAGGGAAGGGATAAGGGATTTTGCAGGCAGTAGGGATCTGTATCAATTGCAGGATAGTAACCGATTCGCATATTGGCAAATTGGCTCGTATGTCCGGCAGAGGAAGCACTGGCAGGATATTGTTAAGGAGCCGGGGTGGTTTGAAGGGCGCTGTCTAGGTTCATTGGGGAGGAAGGGGGTTATATCGCGAATCTATAACAGCTTGACTACGAGAGGGGAGGAGAAACTCAGTTATATGCAAGCTTGGGAGAAAGAGCTGGGGGTGACTTGGGAGAGGGAAGAGTGGGAGCGGATAGCTTTAGAAATAGCAAAATCTTCAATAGCTACCTCCCTTAGAGAGAATGGGTGGAAAGTGCTGACTAGATGGTAAAAGTGCTGAAAAATGGTACCTGACACCTCCCTTAGAGAGAATGGGTGGAAAGTGCTGACTAGATGGTAAAAGTGCTGAAAAATGGTACCTGACACCGGAACGCTTGTTTGAAGCGGGGGTCTGTCAGTCAAATGAATGTTGGAGGATGTGTGGAGCGAAAGGCACCTGGTTACACATGTGGTGGACATGCCCGGTGGTAAAACAATACTGGGAGACAACTGGGGAGAGCATTAGGAGCATTACAGGAACCAGTTTGGTATTGACACCAGAGATATGTTTGCTGCTTAAGAGGAGGGAAGGGGGGTGGGGGAGGAACATGGAGTATAGTGTGGCTATGTATTTTAGAGGCAAGATGTGAGATTGCAATGCACTGGAAGAATTGTATGTTGCCACTAATAGGCAGTTATGCTAGGCGATTGTCGGAACAATATCAAATGCATAAGATCACAGGGATAAAAAAGGGTACCGTGGAAAAAGTGGAGAGGCAGTGGGGGGGGGGGTTTGGAATTGGTGCAAAGGCTCCCCGTACGAACAGCGCTATTGTATGGGGAAACCTCAGACAGGGGTGGGAGAGGGCAGTCTAGGGGAGGAGCAAGGGCGGGGCATGGGTGGGCAGTGACCCCAGACATACAAGGCTGATTCTGAGGTCAGCCCTGTACGTCTGGGGTTGGCCATGTAGATATTTATGTTTATGTTTATTAAAACTTTATATACCGCCCAATACAGTTAGCATCTGGGCGGTTCACAATACATAAAATTGTTTAAAAGGAGAGGGCTGCGAAAAAGAGCCAGAAAAGGAACGCCATAAAATCAAAGGAGAAAGGGATAGAAACAGAGAGCAGTCGGGGGACAAAGATGGCTAACAGATGGGAAGAGGAACACAGCAACAACAAAGAGGGAGATGTAAAACAAGGGTAGGGATATAGTGTCATAGGCCTAGGGAGGGGAGGAGGTGGGGCAGGAAGAGAAAGATTAAATGCAGAACAGAAAAGATGGGTTTTCAAGGTTGGCTTTGAAGGACGGGTAGGAGGTTTCTAGACGTAGAGAAGGGGGAAGGGAGTTCCAGAGCCTTGGACCAAGAAAGCACAGTTACTTACCTGTAACAGGTGATCTCTGGGAACAGCAGGAATAAGTCTTCACATATGGGTACGTCGGTACCGACGGAACCTGCGCGGGAACGCTCCCCAGCTTCCCAAAAAGGAAAGCTTTTGGGAGCATCCCAAAGCGCCTGCGCGCTGCCTTCCCGCCTTTCCTAACCGCCTCTCCTCAGTTCGAGTTTTAAAGCTGAGACAAAAGAGAGAGAGAGGAAATGAAAGACAGATAGAGAGATACAACTCCTAGGGGAGGTGGGAGGGTTGTGAAGACTTATTCCTGCTGTTCCCAGAGATCACCTGTTACAGGTAAGTAACTGTGCTATCTCCAGGAACAAGCAGGAATGAGTCTTCACATATGGGGACTCCCTAGCTAAAGATGCCTTGGAGAACCCCAAGGATATGAGACCCTGGGAAGGGTTCTACCTCCTCCTATGGATCTCAGGCATCCATCCAGGGAAGGAGGGTAGGAGTTGATTAAGAATGGAACAGGTGTTTGAGAACAGCCTGACCAAACAAGGCATCCCGGCGGGAGTCCTTGTCCAAGCAGTAATGGGCTGTGAAGGTATGAACCGAGGCCCAGGTGGCTGCTCGACAGATCTGGTCGATGGACACAGAATTTAGATGAGCCATAGAGGTGGCCATGGCCCTCACATTATGAGCTGTGACATGGCTCTCCAGAGAAAGGTTCTTACTCTGGTAGGCGAAAGAAATACACTGAGCAATCCAATTGGACAGTGTCCTTTTAGAGACTGGAAGTCCCAAATGAGAGGGATCAAAAGCAACAAAGAGCTGGGAAGACTTTCTATGTTGCTGTGTCCTTTGTAAGTAAAAGGCAAGAGCTCTTTTACAATCCAGAGTATGAAGATTCTTCTCTGCACTTGATGCATGAGGAGCTGGAAAAAAGACAGGTAAATATACCTCTTGAATAAGATGAAAAGGTGAGACCACTTTAGGCATAAAGTGTGGATTGGTCCTAAGGACTACCTTATCATGATGGAACCTTGTATAAGGTGGATTAGCCACTAAGGCCTGCAGCTCACTGATGCGGCGAGCTGAGGAGACTGCAATGAGAAAAATAACCTTCCAGGAAAGGAATTTCAAGGAGGTGGTGGCTAAGGGTTCAAAAGGAGGCTTCATAAGCTGACCAAGAACCAGATTTAAATCCCATGCCACCGGAGGAGGCCTAATGGGAGGTTTAGTTAAAGTTAGGCCACTCATGAATCTTGCAATAAGAGGTTGAGAGGAAATAGGTTGTCCATTGATAGGCTTAAGGGATGCTGCAATAGCACTCAAATGGACCCTTACTGAATTTGTCTTAAGGCCTGCATTGGAAAGATGCAGGAGGTATTCCAATAGAGAATTCAAAGGTAGTGCTAGAGGGTCGAGATCCCTTTCAGCACAACAAATGGAAAATCTTTTCCATTTAAAAGCATAGGAACGCCTAGTGGAAGTTTTTCTGGAAGCATGGAGGATATCCTTCACTTGTTGAGAAAGATTCCAGCCTTGAAGGTCTAGGCCTTCAGTAACCAAGCTCTGAGGTGAAGGGACTTGGGGTTTGGGTGCCACAAAGTCCCCTCCTCCTGGGACAGAAGGTCTGGAGCAGCTCCCAAGTCCAGGGAGGGGGCTTGGGAGAGATGCAGAAGTAGAGGGTACCACACTTGGCGTGGCCAGCGTGGAGCTATGAGGATCATAGATCCTTGATCCCTCTGGAGTTTGAACAGAGTGTTGGGAATCAAGGGAATGGGTGGAAAGGCATACAGGAAGCCCTGACCCCAATGAAGGAGGAAGGCATCCTTGGCCTGAACTCCCTGACACGGAATTCTGTAACAGAACCGGGGAAGTTTGGCATTCCACGGACTTGCAAAGAGGTCTATGTCCGGGGTTCCCCATTCTTGGAAGATTCTGAGTACCTGATCCATGTGCAGGGACCATTCGTGTGGGAGCAGAACTCGACTGAGTCTGTCTGCCCAAGAGTTTTGGATTCCTGGGAGGTATACTGCCAGGAGATGGATTTGATGCTCTCTGGCGAAGGCCCACAATCTTAAAGCTTCATTGCAAAGCGACAGAGAGCCAGTTCCTCCTTGCTTTTTTATGTAAAACATGGCTACTTGATTGTCCGTATGAATGAGGACTGTCTTGTAGCTGAGCAGGGTATGAAAGACCTTGAGAGCTAGAAAGACTGCTCGAAGCCCCAAGTGGTTGATATGAAGAAAGGTCTCCTGTGGGGACCAAGTGCCTTGAGTGGAGAGGTCTTGTAGATGAGCTCCCCAACCTGTTTGGGAGGCATCTGTTGTGAGGGTTGCTTGGGGCAACAACTGTTGGAAGGGGGACCCCAGTAACAGATTTTGAGTGGACATCCACCATTGGAGAGACCAAAAGAGACGTTTGGAGGTTGCTATTTGGTCTGAGAGAGCTCCTGATGCTTGAGTCCACTGGGTGGACAAAGTCCATTGGGCTGCTCTCATGTGTAGGCGGGCATAGGGTACCACATGCACTGTGGAAGCCATGTGGCCTAGCAGTTGTAGCATCTCCCGGGCAGTTAAGTGGCTCTTTGACTGAATCTGGGAGGCTAACTGCACTAGATGTTGGCAACGGACCTGAGGAAGGTAGGCCCTTGCAGTGGTAGTATCCAACTAGGCCCCTATGAATTCTAGGGACTGAGTAGGGGTGAGCTGAGACTTTGGGAGGTTTACCACAAGTCCCAGATACTGCAGAATGCGTCTTGTGCGGTCCAGGGAAATCTGGGCCTCTGACTGAGATGGAGCTCGGATGAACCAGTCGTCCAGGTATGGGAATACAAATATTCCCAGAGTGCGTAGAAATGCAGCTACTGTTGCCATGCATTTGGTGAACACTCTTGGAGCAGAGGCCAGACCAAAAGGAAGCACCCTGTATTGATAATGTTTTCCTTGGAAAAGAAAACGGAGGAATCTTCTGTGAGATGGATGGATGAGGACATGTGTGTACGCATCCTTGAGATCTAGAGAACAAAGCCAATCCTGACTTTGAAGGTATGGAAGGAGAGTGCCCAGAGAAAGCATCTTGAACTTCTCCTTGCATAGAAATTTGTTCAATACCCTGAGATCTAATATGGGTCTGTATCCCCCTGTCTTCTTTGGAATGAGAAAATAGGGGGAGTAAAACCCTGACCCTTGTTGAAGAAGGGGAACTTCTTCTATTGCCCCTTGGGCAAGAAGGGTAGCCACCTCTTGACCTAGAAGGTCGAGAAGAGATGTGGGAGAATTGAAGTGTCTCACCATGGTGTGGGGAGGAAGGTCTGAGAAATGAAGTTTGTAGCCCTCTCTTATGATGGAGAGGGTCCACTGCTGTGATGTAATCTGCTCCCATCTGGGAGCAAAATGAGCTAACCTTCCTGGAATGGTGAGTGAGGAGGTTGGGTCTGCTGACTTGCAGCAGCCCCTGTAGTCTTAGGCCTGGCCTGTTTAGGTTGCTGACGCTTAGTAGCAAAGCGACCTGTAGAGGATTGTTGGCCAGAAGCAGAAGGGAATCTGCTCTTTTTGAAAAAAGACTTCTTGAAGGGTTTTTTCTTGGCAGGAATGGAGGTTGACTTTGAAAGTCTATCCAGAGCAGAATTTTCTGCATCCATTTGAGTGGCTTTTATTTGCCATTCTTTGCCAAACAGGTTTTGACCTGTACAGGGAAGATTTCCTAAGCCATCTTGGACCCAGGGTTCTAAATCAGAAGCTTGGAGCCAAGCAATTCTGCGAGCAGCTATGGCAATGCCAGAAGCTCTGCTGGCACCTTCAAAGGAGTCAAAAGCTGCCTGGTTGGAAAACTTTGAAATGTCTTGAGTATGCTTAAGCCAAATGAGGAATTCATCCCTTTTATCCTCTGGAAGAAAAGGGAGGAAAGTGTGCAGCTTATCTGCAACTTCCTTTAGAAACATACCCATGTAAAGACTATAGGAGTTGATTCTGGCAATGAGCATACTGGCTTGTAAGATTTTCCTACCAAAAGCATCCAAGGTCCTGCATTCTCTTCCTGGAGGAGCAGAAGAGTGTCTCTTTGTACTCTTTATCCTCTTCATAGCTGACTGCACCACAATGGAATGGTGAGGAAGCTGTGTTTTATGAAAACCAGGACAAGGAGGGACACGATACATAGTGTCCAATCTGCGAGAATGAGGAGAGATAGTGAGAGAAGTCTCCCATAAATCAATCATGTGTTCATAAAGAATCTCATGAATTGGTAAGGTGACTGCCTCTTTAGGAGCCTTAGAATTACCTAAAATATCTAATTTTTTTGCTCTAGGCTCTGATTCAGAGGTTACTGAAATAGAAAGTCCTTTAGCTACTTCTCTTATGAAGTCTTGAAAGGACAAGTCCTCTGGAGGAGACATTCTTCTTTTTGGAGAAGAAGGCTCTTCAGGAAGGGCTATGGATACTTCAGCAGACTCCTCTGATGTATCAGAATCACCAGAGGAATCAAAGTACCGTCTGTCAGGGTGCTCTTCTAACGCTCGGTACGCGTATCAAGCAGTATCGACCGGGCGTCATCGGTATCGGCTCGGTACCGATGAGCAGCCCTGGACAAGGAACCGCTGCAGTCGGTATCCTGGTCGATGCCGATGCAGTCAGTACCGGTATCGGCGCTGGTGCCGGTACCCGAGTCGATACCGACAACGGAGTTTGTTGTGGTATCAACGGTGTCGCAGCTTGAATGAAGGCATTGATAGCCTGCTGCATGGACAGAACATTCTGATCCATCGACGCCATGAATGCCTGGAACTCGGTACCGGAAGGTTGTGCCGGTACCCCAGAGCATTCTAACAGGTGATCGGTTGAGACCGTGCCATCGATGTCAACCTGTAACCCCATAGGTGGAGCTTTGGAAGCCGGAGCTTCCCGCAGGGGTTGTTTTGCCGGTGCAGGATCCTCGAGGGCAAGCCCGGAGGCATCTCGATGCTTAGAGGGAGATCTACCCTTCGAGGACCGGCTGGATTTATGTTTGGTTACTTGAGATCCATTGGGGGAAGCAGCAGCCCTGGAAGACGTCGATGCCACCGAAGCTGCATCAGCGGGAAACAGCACATGGAGCTTAGCTGCTCGGTTCTATAAACCCCGTTTAGACATCAAAGAGCAGGACGGACAATCCGAAATGGAGTGTTCAGGACCCAAACATTTAAGACACCATTCATGGGTGTCCGTAACAGAAACAGTACCGCTGCACTTAGTGCATTTCTTAAACCCGGAGGCTGGTTTTTCCATGAGGAAAAATTTCTTGTGAGGCCTAAGGCCCAAAGAGAAAAAATACACTAAGTGAGGGAAATATATATAGGTTTTTTTTTAAAGAAAAGAAAGGAAAGACCGGCGGTACCGGTCCGGAGTTGGGGGAGGCAGACACGCGACCAAAGAAATAAAATAAAACATCTTCAGCGGTGACAGGGCTCAACCTGCTGGCTCCACAGCAAAGAAGAACTGAGGAGAGGCGGTTAGGAAAGGCGGGAAGGCAGCGCGCAGGCGCTGTGGGATGCTCCCAAAAACTTTCCTTTTTGGGAAGCTGTGGAGTGTTCCCGCGCAGGCTCCGTCGGTACCGACGTACCCATATGTGAAGACTCATTCCTGCTTGTTCCTGGAGATAAAAGAAAGCTGAAGACCGGGTGGATTCTAAGTGTGCTTGGGGAGGGGGGGGGGGGGTAGAAACATACGGTTAGCATGAATAGAATGTAGAGGTCGATGAGGGGTATGAAGGTGAACCTGGCTGGCAAGATACAGGGGGATACCTGAGTGGGTCACCCTGTGTACAAAAATAAGGATTTTAAACTGAACACGAAAGATAACAGGGAGCCAGAGGTGGAGTAAGTCTCCCTGGATGATGGGAGACCGCAGCGCCGGTCCAGGACAAAATGGTGAGGGGGTGCAAGGGGTACCCCGCATCCTGCCCCTGGCAATGGGAGGTCAGACCGGGGGGTCAGGCTGCAGGGAAAGAGCAATTTGGGTCGGCGGCCAGGGATCACGGCTCAGTAATGGAGCTGTGGTGTCATGGCAACAAGATAACATAGCACTGCGGCTCCATTACAGAGCCTGGCTGAGTTAGCTGGGGATCTGCTGGGCATGCGGCTAAATCAGAATACGGGCCCAACCTGCATATCCAGTATTGAGCCCTGGTAGCATTTTCGGCCGAGGGCATCCAAGGTTCAGGCCTCTTTACCAGGGAGCACTGAAGAAAGTTTTTTGGCTCCTGAGTCACTACATGGCCGACTCGATGACCATAGAATTGTGAGGGAGCTGGGTTTTCTGGAACATCGGGCTTCAGCCGACTCGATGACCATAGAATTGTGAGGGAGCTGGGTTTTCTGGAACATCGGGCTTCAGCGGACTCAGTACATAGTGTCAAGTCATCTGCTCACAATAGGTACCGACGCTAGTGTTTCCCACATATGGAGGAGGTGGCGCTCAAGAATTGGAGGGACGGGCACCATGAGGGCCTCCTACAGAGGGGCCTCGTACTGGAGGATCTCTAGTTCCTCTATGTGGGGGTCCTCCTCTGCCTCGGTCTTGAACGTGAATGCCTTTGCCATATCCTGCACAAAGTCGACGGAGCCCTGGAGTGTGGCGTCTCTGGGGACCCTGGCGCAGAGTCAGATCTATGGAAGAACATTTCATGCTGCAGCTGGCAGCTCTTGATGGCCTTTGCGGACATGGACTTACAAAGGTCGCAGCTTGAGTTGTCGTGGTCCGGCCCGAGGCAACGGAGGCAGCAGTCATGTGGGTCATGAAGGATATCATCTTACTGCACCGATCACATTTCTTGAAGCCACGGGGAAAAACGGGTCCTTGAATCCAAGTGAAGATCTGAGGCCTACTAGTCAAAAAGGGCATGAAGCGCCGGTCGAGACACCTCAAGAAAAAACAAGGGAAAACAAACCCGAGGAGTGATGCCGAGGTGAACTGGCTCGGGGGTGGGAAGAGGAAACAGTATGCGTACCAGAAAGGAAAACTTTTAAGACAAAAGAGAGACACTTTCCAGGGAAACCGGACAGACATCCAGTGGGCTCTGCAAAAAAAAGGAGACCGAGGCAAGATGGAACTCTTGGGCGAGAAGGGGACCATGCATGAGTGGTGCATCTCCCAAAGGCTTTCTTTGAAAGCTGGGGAGATGCTTGTGTGGGCTCTTTCGGCACTGACGTTACACCATATCTGAGGACTGACTTCCTGCTTGTTCCCGGAGAAATCCCACCTTCCTTTTTGGAAGCCTATGTTACTTTAATACACAAAAAGGGCAAGGAGCTGACTGCACCCTGCTCCTACCAACCTATCTCTCTCCTCAATACCGCTGCAAAGCCGATCTAAAAATTTTTGTCCTACGCCTGAATCAGCTTATCCCGGATCTGCTACATAAGAACCAAAAAGGTTTTGTTGAAGGCTGCAATTAATAACATGAGGAGTGTCTTGGGCATAGTTTATCAGTGTGAATTAGATTCAGCCAATCCAGTGGTATTTCTTGCTCTTGAAGCAGAAGACATTCGACTGCGGTGAGCAGACTTGCCTGCTGCAGTTTCTTGAAGCTTTTAATTTTGACCTGGCTTTCCTGTGGGTTATTCGGGCCCTGTACAGCACGCTGACAGCAAGGCTTAGGATAAATGGAGTTCTTTCTACTACTACTATTAATCATTTATTTATTTAAGATTTTCTTATATACCGTGCTATTTGTCATCAGTGCGGTTTACATTGAAACAATATAACACTGGTCAGATATATCAGACCTATTTTACAAATAACAGGAGTATTAACATGGAAGTAATCAGGGAAATCATATACATTTCTAGCAAAATAAATGTAGGTAATGTTTATAATCTGTGCAGTTAGTTAGGGTAGGAATGAGGTTGAGAGGGTGGGGGAGGGCAAGGGGTGTTTAGGTGTATAAAGTGTGTGATGAAAAGGTGGTGTTTAAGAGCTTTTTTGAACTGTTTAATGTCTTTAATTGCTCTGATGTTGGGAGGGAGTTTGTTCCAACACCTAGGAGCATAGTTTGAAAATGACCTATTGATGGATGACTGATTAACATTTATGGAAACCTTTGGTATAAGTAGGGTGTCAACAGCTGTAGATCTCCTGGACCTGATGTTTGTTGTGTGTGTAATGAGGTCAGAGATGGAAGGTGGAGAAATATTATTGAAGGCCCTAAAGGTAGTAAGGATGGCCTTATATTGGATTCTGCAGCTTATTGGGAGCCAATGAAGTTTCTCTAGAATGGGGGAGATGTGCTCACATTTTGATGATCCGCAGAGGACACGGGCTGCTGCATTCATGGCCAACTGTAGAGGGTTGATTGTTATCTTTGGCAGGCCATGGAGTATTATGTTAGCATAATCAAAATGCGGTGTGACCAGAGCTTGGAAGATGGTGCGGAAGTCGTCAGACTTCATCATAGGTTTCAGGTGACGAAGGGTTTATATAGTGCTACAAGGTGTATGCAGCCCTGTACAGACATATATAAAAGACGGTCCTGGCTCATCAGAACTTACAATCTAATCAAGATAGATAATACAATAGAGAATAAAGGGACAAATAGGGAAAATTAAGGATCCAAAAGCAGTCTCAAATAGGTAAGCTTTTATAGCATGGATTGAAAAGGGGGAGAGATGAAGCCTGACGTACAGACTCGGATAGTTTGTTCCAGGCATAAGGAGCAGCAAGGTGAAAGGATCAAAGTCTGGAACTGGCAGTGGAAGAAAAGGGCATAGAGAGAAGCAGGCCAGTGGAAGAGCGGCGTTCACGAGGAGAGGTGTAGGAGGAGAGGTGTAGAGAGAGAGGGGAGAGGAAAGGTAGTGAGGAGCACTAGAATGAATACATTTATAGGTCAGGAGGAGAAGTTTGAATTGGATACAGAAATGGAAGGGAAGCCAATTAAGTGATTTGAGAAGAGGGGTTATATGAGTATATTGGGGCTGGCGGAAGATTAGCCGCGCAGCAGAGTTCTGAACAGATTGAAGGGGAGAAAGGAGACTTAAAGGAAGATCAGCAAGGAGGAGGCTGAAATAGTCGAGATGGGAAGTGACTAGAGAATGGATGAGTATTTTAGTAGTGAGTTCAGAAAGGAAAGGGCGAATTTTGTTAACGTTGTAGAGAAAGAAATGACAGGTTTTACTATCTGTTGGATATGTGTGGAGGAGGAGTCGTCGTCGTCAAAGATGACCCTAAGGTTGCAGAAAAAAACCAGGAAGTAGAAGAGTTATCTACAGAGAAAGAGAAAGGAGAAAGGGGGAGGAGGTTTTAGGAGGAAAAATAAGAAGTTTGGTTTTGGCCATGCTCAATTGCAAATGGTGGTGATACATCCAGGCAGCGATGTCTGATAGGCAGGCTGAGATGCGGGACTGGCGTGTCAGAGAAATATCAGGTGTCTGCTGCCCCCCTTCTTTTCCTGCTCTCCCTGTAGCCTTTTGCTCAGGCCCTGTGTATCAATGCTGCTGTAGCATGAGTATGGATGGGAGGGGGGGGGGGCATGGAGCACAAGATTGCCCTTTATGTGGATGACATGCTTTTTCTTTCCAGCCCCAAGAGCTCTTTAAACTGCTTTTGAGGAGGAATACAGAGCATTTGGGGCAGTGTCAGGTTTGAAGCTCTATTCAACAAAATCAGTGCTCCTTTTTAATTTTCCCTTGGGATTGAAAGCTACATTAAGATTATGGTTTCTCTATCAATGGGAGGGAGAATTTCTGTCATATCTGGAGGTTAAAATTTCTACCAGGCCTGAAAGACTTTTCCAATTACATTTCCCACCAATGCTCAGATGAATACATGAACAGCTGTTGGGTTGGACTTCGTTGCCCCGGTCCCTGCTCACAACAATTAATGTTATTAAAATAAGCGTCCTGCCCCAACACATCTATTTGTTCTTGATGCTTCCCTGTTTGATTCTGGATACTTTTTTCTGTGACCTGTACAGATCAATAGCCCATTTTATTTGGAATGGAAGAGGGCCCACGTTAAGCTGAGTATGTTGACGTATCCCCGATGTATGGGTAGACTGTCTCTACTAACTTTAAGCTATATTACTGGGCAGCACAGTTAAGAGCAGTATATTATTGGTGGTCAGCAAATCCAGATCAGCAATAGCTACCTCTGGAGGCAGAACAGACGGGCTTTCCTATCATAGGGGCGGCCCAGTTCTTGGCCTCTTGGGAGGGGGCAGGGCAGAGTCCCGCATTCGGTGCATCCCATGGTGGGTCCTACTCTTGTAGTCTGGGAGAGGGAGGTCAGGTGGTTGGCTTCTCCCCCCTCTCTGTTGAAGTTGGCCTTCCTGACACAGGGGCAGCTGTTCCCCCCTGGAGTATCGAGTCCAGGTTGTTTTCAATGGATGGGTGCTAACAAAATGGAGAGAGTGGTGGATTTTATCAGTCAAGACCGATTTTGGACCAAGGATGAGATCATGTGATGTTGCGTGGTTCTGACCCCTAAGTTCTTCTTGCTGTTCCAGATGGAGCATTTCTTATCTTCAAATAATGCATGGCACTTGACTATGCCGCACTCCATTGAGGCCTTTTTTCTAAGACACCTCCAAAATGTTGATTTCTCAATCTCACCTAGGGTTGCCAACCAGTCGGTTTTCAGCCGGCCTGGCCGGTTTTCCTGTGGTCGGGCCGGCTGCTGGCAGAGAACCGAAACCGGCCATTGAAAAGTCGGTTTTTTGCTCTGGCTGCGAGATCGGGAGCGGCCAGAGCAGAAAACCGGCTTTGCGCTTGCGATTTCGATCACAGTCCTGGCCCCCACTTGCAGCCGCTGCTGCTGCTGCTTCTTACAGAGCAGCGGCTGCAATAAAGTTAATTTAAAAGTAAGGAATCCTGTGAGGGGCCTTCCGGCCCTATGAAACTCCTTCTGCAGTGCCCGCCCCTCTGATGTCACTTCCTTTTCAGCCAGGGACCCTGCAGAAGGAGTTTCATAGGAGCTGAGGGTTTCTCACAGGTTTCTTTACTTTTAAATTAACTTTATTGCAGCTGCTGCTCAGTAAGAAGCAGGAGCAGCAGCTGCACGGGAGGGGGGGACTACAAATGGGCTGTGATGGGGGGGGACCTGTACTGGAAAAGGGCTATGGGGGGGGGGGGACTTGGACTGGAAATGGGTTGTGATGGGGGGGGGGGACCTGGACCGGAAAAGGACTATGGGGGGGGGGGGAATTGGACTGGAAATGGGCTGTGATGGTGGGGGGGACCTGGACTGTAAAAGGGCTATGGGGGGGGGGGACATGGACTGGAAATGGGTTGTGATGGGGGGGACCTTGACTGGAAAAGGGCTATGGGGGGGGAACTTGGACTGGAAATGGGCTATGGTAGAGGGAGGGGGAACTTGGACTGGAAATAGGCTGTGATTAGGGGGGCTAGGGCTGCAAATGGGCTGTGATGGTGGGGGGGGCTAGGACTGCAAATGGGCTGTGATGGTGGGGGGCCTAGGACTGGAAATAGGCTGTGATGGGGGACTTGGACTGTAAATGGGCTGTGATTGGGGGGCGGGGGCTAGGACTGGAAATGGCCTGTGATGTGAGGGCTAGCACTAGAAATGGGCTTATGAAGAGCTGGAATAGGACTGGAAATGGGCTGATGTGGGGCATGGGAGAATGGGACTAGAAGGGAGTGGATGCTGGGTGGGTCTAGAACTATAAGGGAACTGATTTTGGGGGAGGACTAGAATGGATGGGGAATGAGAATGGAGAGGGGAAAAAATATTTTGAGTGGAAGAAAAGTCTATGATGGGTCGGGTATTGGGAGAGTAAGAGGGGCTTGAGAATGGAAGAGTGAAATTTAAATGGATGATAAAGGATAAGGAAAGAATTGGGGGAAAGAGCAAAAGGGAAACAATCAGTATGTTAAAGCAGATCTAGAGAGAGAATGAAAAAACATCTAAAAGAGAAGAAAGGACAAATGGATAGCTCGCAGAAGACACGAAGAAACCAGAAGAAAGTGACTGGAGCAATTGCAACTGAAAAATGAAATGCCCAAACAGAAGGTATAAAAATACTTTTTATTTTGAATTTATTAACTGGAATATGTCTGGTCTGGGAAGTGTGTATTGCTAACATCTTTGCGTTTTTGTTTAGTGCAAGAGGAAATTACTTTATAGTTTTATTTCTCCAGTGTTGTACATTTCATGTTTGGATTTTGGGGTTCCCAGTTTAATTATTATCTGACCAAGGAAGTTAGCCTACACGTATCCTCGGTAATTTTTGTGGGTGGGGCTGGGGGCAGGGCAGGGGTGGGACTAGGGAAGGAGAATGGGTGGAGCATGGCGAGCCAAAGGTGTCGGGTTTTTCTCGGTGAAAAAGTTGGCAACCCTAATCTCACCTCAACTCACAGTACAAACTCCTGTTCAGGATGTACTTCACACCCACCAAACTTCACACAATGAACACAGTTCACTCAGCAGATTGCTGGAGAGGTTGTGGAAAATGGCACCCTTTTATGTAGGAGAGGAGTGGCCTAGTGGTTGGGGCAAATCCCACTAAAGGATGGCAACCTTGGGCTGGAAGGAATGGGGTTTCTAGTCCTATAGCCACTTAATCCTTCATTGCCTCAGGTACAAAAACAGATTGTGAGCCCTTGGGTACAAGGAAAATACCTGAATGTACACTGCTTTGACTCATAGAAAAGCGGTATAAAGGCCTAGCTAAATAAAGAAAATAATGTGGGAATGTGAGAAGGTGCAGCCTCTTTAGAGGTAAATGGTCAAGATCTGTTCTCATCTCATGGGGAAGGTAATCCCCAACGATGCTGTCTTGTTACTGTTAGGATATTCTGAGGGTCCCCTGCAGTTTCCTTGAATCACTGTGATGTTGCTAACTTTTTATTTTTAGCAGTCCGGTCATGTGTATCAGCTAAGTGGAGGAATCCCACTGCATCGACTCTACTGGATTAGGCCAAAAAACTGGTACACATTATACAATATGAGCAAGATGCTGTCCATATGAGAAGATATTTGAACAGTTATGAAAAGATTTGGGCTCGGATCGGGAGGGTAGTAGTTGATTGGGCCTCCTCCCCTCTCTCTCTATTTCATCCCATCCTCCTGCATGTTGGGGCACCTATAGATACAGACTCCTCCCCGTTCTTTTGCCCTATCTCTCGCTCCCTGCCCCTCCCTCCCTCCCTCCCCCTCGCTTTCTTCACCCCCCCCCCCAATTCATGGGTTGCTATGCAATGTCTGTTCCTGTAGGTTATTTACTCTGTTAAATTAGGGGATGCGTGAAACCTGGGTGTTTGTTTTGCTGTATTACTGGTTTACATATAAGTACGGATGTTTAGGACTTATAGAAAATTGTAAAAAAATGAATAAAATTTCAAGGGTCTTTACCGCCACAGCCCTGATATAACTTCCCAAGCACTGCATGGTTCTAATTGGTGAGATGGAGAATTGTTGGCCAATGAGAATAGGCAGCCTGGTGAAAGTCATGTTTTTACCTATGGGCCCCCAGTTATGCAGGGCCTGGGGCAACTGCCCCTTTTGCCCATAGCTAAAAGTGGCCCTGCTTGGATACTGATGCCTTCTGTGCCAGTGGGGCGGGGGGGTGGACTGGACTTTGGTGTTTTGCCAAAGATGCCAAAGACACTCAGTCTCTGCTATTGGATGCCCCAAAGTGATACCAATTCATAATATCACGACTTGACACATCTTATCCTAGGCAGACATCCCTTCCCAGCTCCATCTTTCTATTATTCTATTAAACATAACCAATGCTTTTGTGGATATAGTTATCCTGTAATCTAAGAAAAATTCTTCAATGGTTATAGAAATGAGTTACAACTAATACTCAAGCTACCAGACTTCAAAAAATGTAAAACCTGTCCACATTATTTAGCACTGAGCAGTTACATACTATCTACTTACAGCCTCTTTCTCTCTGTCCATAATGGTTTCTAACTCTTCAAAATGCCGTAGTTTGATCTCTAGTTTCTTCATTTGTGTTTCTACAAGGAGGGCAACAAGGGACTTGATCTTTCTCTCTTCAACTGCTGCTAGATGCTGCAAACAAAGATACACAGCAATTATCAGATCAAATACTATACACTAAGTTACCATAAAAATATTACAAAAATCCTGCAGAGGCACCAAAATTAAACAAGCACATATGCAAACAAAATCTATAATCTACATTTTAAAAAATCTCATTTGTAAAAAAGGATTCAACAGAAAGCAAAATTGCTTATCCGTAATGGGGGGGAGGGAGGGTGTTTCTCCATGGACAACAGGGAAATGGAGCCACAACAGAGGGTGACAGGCTGCATATGGCACCGCTCTGGACTACATTGCTCTCCTCAAAGCTCAGGCGTGCCTGCTGGGGTGTCACAACAGAGGCAAACAAGAAAGAAGAGGAAAGCAGACCAGGTCTTTCAAATAGAAAACGTATTCAGAAAGCCCGACTTAGCCATATTTCAACGGTTAAGCCTTCACCAGGGGTCTACAAAAACAGCAAACATACATACATAAAAATCAACATATTTAAATTAAATGATAATTAATATAAAAGTATATGGTAAAAATAAAAGAAATTGCATAAATATATAATTAAAAATGTGAGAAAACAATTTAAAAAAATAGATAATATAATGTACCAGACTTTCAAAACTTAAGTGTAAAACACTCAAAGGAATTTGTATGACAGTTGTCACTAAAAAGAAAGCACAGTTACTTACCTGTAACAGGTGATCTCTGGGAACAGCAGGAATAAGTCTTCACATATGGGTACGTCGGTACCGATGGAGCCTGCGCGGGAACGCTCCCCAGCTTCCCAAAAAAGGAAAGCTTTTGGGAGCATACCACAGCGCCTGCGCGCTGCCTTCCCGCCTTTCCTAACCGCCTCTCCCAAGTTCGAGTTTTAAAGCTGAGACAAAGAGAGAGAGGAAAGGAAAGAAAGATAGAGAGATACAACTCCTAGGGGAGGTGGGTGGGTTGTGAAGACTTATTCCTGCTGTTCCCAGAGATCACCTGTTACAGGTAAGTAAAGCACAGTTACTTACCTGTAACAGGTGATCTCTGGGAACAGCAGGAATTAGTCCTCACATATGGGTAAGTCGGAACCGACGGAGCCCGCGCGGGAAAGCTCCCCAGCTTTTCAGATGAAAAGCTTTGGGGGCTTCCCACAGCGCATGTGCGCTGCCTTCCCGCCTTCCTTACCAGCTCTCTTCAGTTCGAGTTTAAAGCTGAGACAATAGAGAGAGGAAAGGAAGGTAGATAGATAGAAGATACAACTCCTAGGGGAGGTGGGTGGGTTGTGAGGACTAATTCCTGCTGTTCCCAGAGATCACCTGTTACAGGTAAGTAACTGTGCTATCTCCAGGAACAAGCAGGAATAAGTCCTCACATATGGGGACTCCCTAGCTAAGATGCCTGGGAGATCCCCCTCCAAGGGTAAACCATCTTCGTATGGATCTCAGGCATCCATTCAGGGAAGGTGGGCAGGAGTTGCTCAAGTATGGAACAGGTGTTTGAGGACAGCCTGACCAAACAAGGCATCCCGGCGGGAGTCCTTGTCCAAACAGTAATGGGCTGTGAAGGTATGAACCGAGGCCCAAGTGGCTGCTCGACAGATCTGATCTATGGATACAGAGTGAAGATGAGCCATAGAAGTAGCCATGGCTCTCACATTGTGAGCTGTGACATAGCCTTCCAGAGAAATGTTCTTACTATGGTAAGTAAAAGAAATACACTGAGCAATCCAATTGGAAAGTGTACGTTTGGTGACTGGAAGTCCCAAATGAGAAGGATCAAAAGCCACAAAAAGTTGGGAAGACTTTCGATGTGGCTGAGTCCTGTTGAGGTAAAAGGCGAGAGCTCTTTTACAGTCAAGAGTATGAAGATTCCTCTCTGCATTGGATGCATGAGGAGCCGGGAAAAAAACAGGTAGATATACCTCTTGATTAAGATGAAAAGGCGAGACCACTTTGGGCATAAAGTGGGGATTCATCCTAAGGACCACCTTATCATGATGAAATCTGGTATAAGGTGGATTAGCCACCAAAGCCTGCAGTTCACTGATGCGGCGAGCCGAAGTGACTGCAATAAGGAAAAGAACCTTCCAGGAAAGAAATTTCAAGGAGGTAGAGTCCAAAGGCTCAAAAGGTGGTTTCATAAGCTGACCTAGAACTAGGTTCAAATCCCATGCTACCGGCAGAGGTCGGATGGGAGGTTTACTTAGGGTCAGGCCTCTCATGAACCTTGCAACGAGAGGATGAGAGGAAACAGGTTGTCCATTTATAGGTTTTAAGGATGCTGCAATAGCACTTAAATGGACTCGTACTGAATTCGTCTTGAGGCCTGCATTGGAAAGATGCAGGAGATAGTCTAGTAGAGAATTCAAAGGAAGTGCCAGAGGGTCAAGACCCTGTTGAGCACACCAAATGGAAAAACGTTTCCATTTGAAAGCATAGGAACGCCTGGTAGAGGGTTTCCTAGAGGCATGAAGGATATCTTTCACTGGCTGAGAAAGATTAAACTCATGAAGGCTTAAGCCTTCAGTAACCAAGCTCGGAGATGTAGGGACTTGGGGTTTGGGTGCCACAAAGTCCCTTTCTCCTGAGACAGAAGGTCTGGCGCAGCTCCCAGGTCCAGGGAGGAGCCCTGGGAGAGCTGTAGAAGTAGAGGGAACCACACTTGGCGTGGCCAGCGTGGAGCTATAAGGATCATCAACCCGTGATCCCTCTGAAGTTTGAACAGAGTCTTGGGAATCAAAGGAATGGGTGGAAAAGCATACAGGAATTCCTGACCCCAATGCTGGAGAAAGGCGTCGTTGGCCTGAGCTCCCTGACACGGAATCCTGGAACAGAACCGGGGAAGTTTGGCATTCCACGGACTTGCAAAGAGGTCTATGTCCAGGGTCCCCCATTCCTGGAAGATTCTGTGTATCTGGTCCATATGCAGGGACCACTCGTGTGGAAGCAGAACTCGACTGAGTCTGTCTGCCCGAGAGTTTTGAACTCCTGGAAGATACACTGCCAGAAGATGAATTTGATGCCCTCTGGCGAAAGCCCATAATCTGAGAGCTTCGTTGCAAAGCGACAGAGAGCCCCGTCCCTCCTTGCTTGTTGACATAGAACATGGCCACCTGATTGTCTGTCTGAACTAGGACAGTCAGGTTGGCAAGGAGGGTATGGAAGACTGTGAGGGCAAGGAAGATTGC
The DNA here is from genome assembly GCA_033557465.1 of Ichthyophis bannanicus. Lineage (NCBI taxonomy): Eukaryota > Metazoa > Chordata > Amphibia > Gymnophiona > Ichthyophiidae > Ichthyophis > Ichthyophis bannanicus. The sequence continues at coordinate 189,899,486 of CM066031.1, read as the reverse complement.
TCGCAGTTCCAGAAGGTTGATATGAAAGGTGGTCTCTTGGGGAGACCAGGTTCCCTGAGTGGAGAGATGTTGAAGATGAGCTCCCCACCCTGTTTGGGAGGCATCTGTTGTGAGGGTTGCTTGGGGCAACGAAAGTTGGAAGGGGGTCCCCAACAACAGATTTTTGGAGGATGTCCACCACTGGAGAGACCAAACAGACGTTTGGAGGTGAGTACCTGGTCTGACAGCAGTCCCGATGCTTGAGACCACTGGGTGGCTAATGTCCATTGAGCTGCCCTCATATGGAGACGAGCATAGGGCACCACATGAACCGTGGAGGCCATGTGGCCCAGAAGTTGCAGCATTTCTCTGGCTGACAAGTGACTTCTGGACTGAGCCTGGGAGGCCAAGCTTATTAGCCGTTGGCCTCGGACCAGAGGAAGGTAGGCCCTTGCAGTGGTGGAATCCAGATAAGCCCCTATGAATTCCAGGGACTGAGTAGGGATGAGTTGGGACTTGGGAATGTTTACCACAAGTCCCAGATATTGAAGAATACGCCTTGTGCGGTCCAAGGAAATCTGGACTTCTGACTGAGATGGAGCTCGGATGAGCCAGTCGTCCAGATATGGGAACACGAAGATTCCCATGCCTCTTAAAAATGCGGCTACGACTGCCATGCATTTTGTGAATACTCTTGGAGCAGAGGCGAGACCGAAGGGAAGTACTCTGTATTGGAAATGTTTTCCCTGGAACAGAAATCGAAGATATTTTCTGTGGGATGGATGGATGAGTATATGAGTGTACGCATCCTTGAGATCTAGAGAACAAAGCCAATCCTGACTCTGAAGGTATGGAAGGAGAATGCCCAGAGAGAGCATTTTGAATTTCTCCTTGAATAGAAACTTGTTCAATTCTCTCAGATCTAGGATAGGTCTGAAGCCCCCTGTCTTCTTTGTTATGAGAAAGTAAGGGGAGTAGAACCCTAACCCTGTTGAGGAAGAGGAACCTCCTCTATTGCCCCTTGGGCAAGGAGAGAGGAGACTTCCTGACCCAACAGGGTCAGAAGAGATGGGGGAGAACTTACCATTTCTGGCTCTGGAATAACCAGAGCATCTCACCATACCGGGAAGATTAGCTCACTTTGCTCCCAGATGGGAGCAAATAACATCAGAGCAATGGACCCTCTCTATCATCAGAGAGGGCTACAAACTTCATTTCTCCAGCCTTCCTCCCCATACCATGGTGAGGCAATTCAGTTCTCTAGGGGCAAGTCAAAACCCCTGAGGGGGTTGAGCCTGCTGGGGTGTAGCAGACACTGCAGACTTTGACTTTACTTGCTTAGATTGCTGACGTTTAGCAGCAAAGCGAGGCTGAGAAGATTGTTGGCCAGTATTTGTGGAAAATCTGACCTTCTTGTAGTACGGCCTTTTAAAAGGTTTCTTTTTGGCAGGAGTAGAAGTAGACTTAGAAAGTCTATCTAGAGTGGCATTTTCTGCGTCCATTTGAGCAGCTTTAATTTGCCAGTCCTCACCAAATAAGTTCTCTCCTGTACAGGGCAGATTCCTTAAGCCATCCATGACCCAGGGTTCTAGGTCAGAAGCCTGGAGCCAAGCAAGACGTCGGGCTGCAATAGCGATTCCCGAAGCCCTGCCAGCAACCTCAAAGGAATCAAAGGCTGCCCTGTTGGAAAACTTGGAGACCTCTGAAAGTTGTGTCACCAGAGTAGTGAAGTCCTCCTTTTTATCCTCAGGGATAAAGGGGGCTAAATGCCGTACCTTTAGGGCAAGTTCTCTGAGAAACATGCCCATATAAAGGCTGTAAGAATTGATCCTGGCTATAAGCATACTAGCCTGAAAGATCTTTCTACCAAAAGAGTCGAGGGTCTTACATTCTCGCCCTGGAGGGGTAGAGGAATGCCTTTTAGGACTCTTTATCTTCTTCATAGCAGACTTCACCACAATGGAGTGGTGAGGCAGCTGAGTCTTTTGAAACCCAGGAGAAGGAGGGACCCGGTACATGGTGTCCAACCTACGGGAATGAGGAGACAGGGTTAGAGGAGTCTCCCACAAATCCATCAAGTGTTCTTGAAGGATTTCATGGATAGGCAGAGTAACTGCCTCTTTAGGAGGTTTAGAGTATCCTAAAATATCCAATTTTTTTGATCTGGGTTCCTTTTCAGCAGATGTAGCAATAGAAAGTGCTTTAGCTACATCAACAATGAGATCCTGAAAGGATAAATCCTCTGGAGGAGACATCCTCCTCTTTAGAGAAGAGGGCTCCTCAGGAAGATCAAACTCAGCAGAGTCATCAGAGGAATTGAACTCATCAGAAGAATCTGAGTATTCTCTCTGTGCTTGCAATGCACGATACGCGTACCGATCGATATCGACATCGGGCGTATCGGGCATGGGATTGGTATCGGGCAAAAGCCTGAATCCAGCAAGCGGAACCGATCGACGCTTGGAAGTCGATGGTCTCGGTTCCGGTGTGGATACCGGAACCGGGGTCGTCGCAGCCTTAATGAAAGCCAAAACAGCCTGCTGCATGGTCTGGACAGTATTGCCCATGGACGCCACTGCTGCCTGGATGTCGGTACCGGTATCGACGAGTACCCCAGAGCAGTCTAACAGGTGATCAGTCGAGGCCGTGCCATCGATGTCAACCTGTAACCCCATAGGTGATGCTTTGGAGGCCGGAGCCTCCCGCCGGGATTTTTTGGTCTGGGCAGAATCCTCGAACTCAAGATTGAGAGCCTCTCGATCTTTTGAAAGAGATTTGCTTTTAGAGGATTTGCCCACAGAAAGTTTGGTTACCTGAGATCCATCCGGAGAGGAAGACCTGGATGACTGTGATGCTGGATTATCTGAAGCAAAACAGCACATGGAACTTGTTGGCCCGGTTCTGCATACCACATTTAGACATCTGGGAGCAGAATGGGCAGTCCGGTATGGAGTGGTCAGGTCCTAAACATTTAAGACACCATTCATGGGTGTCTGTGAGAGAAATAACAGCATTGCACTTGGTACACTTTTTAAAACCAGGAGCTGGTTTCTCCATGAGGAGAATTTGTGTAGGCCTGAAGGCCTAACAAAAGTTACCAAGCTGTGCTGAGAAAATAAAAAAAGATTTTTTTTTTTTTTTTAAAAGAAAGAAAGAGAGACCGGCAGTACCGGTTTTGGTATGGGGAAGGTAGGTATGCGGTCAAAAGAAACAAATTAAAATAAAAATTTCTTCAGCTGTGACAGGAACACGACCTGCTGGCTCCGCGGAAAAAAAGAACTGAAGAGAGCTGGTAAGGAAGGCGGGAAGGCAGCGCACATGCGCTGTGGGAAGCCCCAAAAGCTTTTCATCTGAAAAGCTGGGGAGCTTTCCCGCGCGGGCTCAGTCGGTTCCGACTTACCCATATGTGAGGACTTATTCCTGCTTGTTCCTGGAGATCTGTGCTATCTCCAGGAACAAGCAGGAATGAGTCTTCACATATGGGGACTCCCTAGCTAGAGATGCCTGGGAGATTCCCAAGGTTATGAGGCCCTGAGAAGGGCTCTACCTCCCCTTATGGATCTCAGGCATCCATCCAGAGAAGGAGGGCAGGAGTTGATTAAACATGGAACAGGTGTTTGAGAACAGCCTGACCAAACAAGGCATCCTGGTGGGAGTCCTTGTCCAAACAGTAATGGGCTGTGAAGGTATGAACCGAGGCCCAGGTGGCCGCTCGACAGATCTGGTCGATGGACACAGAATTTAGATGAGCCATAGAGGTGGCCATGGCCCTCACATTATGAGCTGTGACATGGCTCTCCAGAGAAAGGTTCTTACTCTGGTAGGCGAAAGAAATACACTGAGCAATCCAATTGGACAGTGTCCTCTTAGAGACTGGAAGTCCCAAATGAGAGGGATCAAAAGCAACAAAGAGTTGAGAAGACTTTCTATGTTGCTGTGTCCTTTGTAAGTAAAAGGCAAGAGCTCTCTTACAATCCAGGGTATGAAGATTCCTCTCTGCACTTGATGCATGAGGACCTGGAAAAAAGACAGGTAAATACACCTTTTGATTAAGATGAAAAGGTGAGACCACTTTAGGCATAAAGAGTGGATTGGTCCTAAGGACTACCTTATCATGATGGAACCTTGTATAAGGTGGATTAGCCACTAAGGCCTGCAGTTCACTGATGCGGCGAGCTGAGGTGACTGCAATGAGGAAAATAACCTTCCAGGAAAGAAATTTCAAGGAGGTGGTGGCTAAGGGTTCAAAAGGTGGCTTCATAAGCTGACCAAGAACCAGATTTAAGTCCCATGCCACCGGAGGAGGCCTAATGGGAGGTTTAGTTAAAGTTAGGCCTCTCATGAATCTTGCAATAAGAGGATGAGAGAAAATAGGCTGTCCATTGATAAGCTTAAGGGATGCTGCAATAGCACTCAAATGGACCCTTACTGAATTCGTCTTAAGGCCTGCATTGGAGAGATGCAGGAGATATTCCAATAGAGAATTCAAAGGTAGTGCTAGAGGGTCAAGACCCTTCTCAGTACACCAAATGAAAAACCTTTTCCATTTAAAAGCATAGGAACATCTAGTAGAATTTTTTCTGGAAGCATGGAGGATATTCTTCACCTGCTGAGAAAGATTCCAACCTTGAAGGTCTAGGCCTTCAGCAACCAAGCTCTGAGGTGAAGGGACTTGGGGTTTGGGTGCCACAAAGTCCCCTCCTCCTGGGACAGAAGGTCTGGAGCAGCTCCCAAGTCTAGGGAGGGAGCTTGAGAGAGATGCAGAAGTAGAGGGTACCACACTTGGTGTGGCCAGCGTGGAGCTATGAGGATCATAGATCCTTGATCCCTCTGGAGCTTGAACAGAGTCTTGGGTATTAAGGGAATGGGTGGAAAGGCATACAGGAAGTCTTGACCCCAGTGAAGGAGGAAGGCATCCTTGGCATGAACTCCCTGACACAGAATTCTGGAACAGAACCGGGGAAGTTTGGCATTCCACGGACTTGCAAAGAGGTCTATGTCCGGGGTTCCCCACTCTTGAAAGATTCTGAGTACCTGGTCCATGTGCAGGGACCATTCGTGTGGAAGCAGAACTCGACTGAGTCTGTCTGCCCAAGAGTTTTGGATTCCTGGAAGGTATACAGCCAGGAGATGGATTTGATGCTCTCTGGCGAAGGCCCACAATCTTAAAGCTTCGTTGCAAAGCGACAGAGAGCCAGTTCCTCCTTGCTTGTTTATGTAAAATATGGCTACCTGATTGTCCGTATGAATGAGGACTGTCTTGTAGCTGAGCAGGGTATGGAAGACCTTGAGAACTAGAAAAACTGCTCGGAGCTCCAAGTGGTTGATATGTAGAGAGGTCTCCTGTGGAGACCAAGTGCCCTGAGTGGAGAGGTCTTGCAGATGAGCTCCCCAACCTGTTTGGGAGGCATCTGTTGTGAGGGTTGCCTGGGGCTACAACTGTTGGAAGGGGGACCCCAGCAACAGATTTTGGGTGGACTTCCACCACTGGAGAGACCAAAAGAGGCGCCTGGAGGTTGCTATTTTGTCTAACAGAGCTCCTGATGCTTGAGTCCACTGGGTGGACAAAGTCCATTGAGCTGCTCTCATGTGAAGGGGAGCATAGGGGACCACATGCACTGTGGATGCCATGTGGCCTAGCAGTTGTAGCATCTCCCGGGCAGTTAAATGGCTCTTTGACTGAATCCGGGAGGCTAACTGCACTAGGCGTAGGCAACGGGCCTGCGGAAGATAGGCCCTTGTAGTGGTAGTATCTAGCCAGGCCCCTATGAACTCTAGGGACTGAGTAGTGGTGAGCTGGGACTTTGGGAGGTTCACCACAAGTCCCAGATACTGGAGAATGCGCCTTGTGCAGTCCAGGAAGGTCTGGGCCTCTGACTGAGATGGAGCTCGGATGAGCCAGTCGTCCAGGTATGGGAATACAAATATTCCCAGAGTGCCTAGAAATGCAGCTACTACTGCCATGCATTTAGTGAACACTCTTGGAGCAGAGGCCAGACCGAAAGGAAGCACCTTGTATTGGTAATGCTTTCCTTGGAAAAGAAAACGGAGGAACCTTCTGTGAGATGGATGGATGAGGACATATGTGTGCGCATCCTTGAGATCTAGAGAACAAAGCCAATCCTGACTCTGAAGGTATGGAAGGAGAGTGCCCAGAGAAAGCATCTTGAATTTCTCCTTGTATAGAAATGTGTTCAATTCTCTGAGATCTAATATGGGTCTGTAGCCCCCTGTTTTCTTTGGGATCAGAAAGTAGGGGGAGTAAAACCCTGACCCTTGTTGAAGAAGAGGTACTTCTTCTATTGCCCCTTGGGCAAGAAGGGTAGCCACCTCCTGACCTAGAAGGTCGAGGAGAGATGTTGGAGAATTGAAATGTCTCACCATGGTGTGAGGAGGAAGGTTTGAGAAATGAAGTTTGTAGCCCTCCCTTATGATGGAGAGGGTCCACTGCTCTGCTGTAATTTGCTCCCATCTGGGAGCAAAATGAGCTAACCTTCCTGGAATGGTGAGAGGCTCTGGCTGTTTCAGAGCCAGAAAGGCTAAGTTCTCTAGCATCAAGTCAAAAGCCCTGAGGAGGCTGGGTCTGCTGAGTTGCAGCAGCCCCTGTAGGCTTAGGCCTGGCCTGTTTAGGTTGCTGACGCTTAGGAGCAAAACGACCTGTAGATGATTGTTGGGCAGAAGCAGGATGGAATCTGCCTTTCTTGAAAAAAGACTTCTTGAAAGGTTTTTTCTTGGCAGGAATGTAGATTGACTTTGAGAGTCTATCCAAAGCAGAATTTTCTGCATCCATTTGAGTGGCTTTTATTTGCCAATCTTTGCCAAACAGGTTTTCTCCTGTACATGGAAGATTTCCCAAGCCATCCTGGACCCAAGATTCTAGATCAGAAGCTTGGAGCCAAGCAATTCTGCGTGCAGCTATGGCAATGGCCGAAGCTCTGCTGGCACCCTCAAAGGTGTCAAAAGCTGCACGGTTGGAAAACTTTGAAATATCTTGAGTATGTTTAAGCCAAATAAGAAATTCTTCCCTTTTATCCTCTGGAAGAAAAGGGAGGAAAGTGTGCAGCTTATCTGCAACTTCTTTCAGAAACATTCCCATATAAAGACTATAGGAGTTGATTCTGGCAATGAGCATACTGGCTTGGAAGATTTTCCTACCAAAAGCATCCAAGGTCCTGCATTCTCTTCCTGGAGGAGCAGAGGAGTGTCTTTTTGCACTCTTTATCTTTTTCATAGCTGACTCCACCACAATAGAATGGTGAGGAAGCTGTGTTTTATGAAAACCAGGACAAGGAGGGACATGGTACATAGTGTCCAACCTACGAGAATGAGAAGAGATAGTGAGAGGAGTCTCCCATAAGTCAATCATGTGACCATAAAGAATCTCATGAATTGGCAAGGTGACTGCCTCCTTAGGAGCCTTAGAATAACCTAAAATATCCAAATTTTTAGCTCTAGGCTCTGACTCAGAGGTTACTGAAATAGAGAGCCCTTTAGCCACTTCTCTTATGAAGTCTTGAAAGGACAAGTCTTCTGGAGGAGACATTCTTCTTTTTGGAGAAGAAGGCTCTTCAGGAAGGGCTATGGATACTTCAGCAGATGCCTCCGATGCATCAGAATCTTCGGAGGAATCAAAGTATCGACTGTCAGGGTGCTCTTTCAAAGCTTGATACGCGTACCGAGCCGTATCAACATCGGGCGTTATCGGTACCGGTTTGGTACCGATAGGCATCCCTAGGCAGGGAACCGCTGCAGACGACACCATGGCCGATGTCGATGCAGTCGGTACCGGTACCGGCATTGGTGTCGGTACCTGGGCCGATACCGACAATGGAGTTTGTTGTGGTATCAGCGGCGTCGCAGCTTGAATGAAGGCCGTGATAGACTGCTGCATGGATAGAACATTCTGATCCATCGACGCCATGAATGCCTGGAATTCGGTACCGGACGGTTGTGCCGGTACCCCAGAGCATTCTAACAGGTGATCGGTCGAGGCCATGCCATCGATGTCAACCTGTAACCCCATAGGTGGAGCTTTGGAAGCTGGAGCTTCCCGCCGGGGTAGTTTTGCCGGTGCAGGATCCTCGAGGGCAAGCCCGGAGGCATCTTGATGCTTGGAAGGAGATCTACCCTTCGAGGACCAGCTGGATTTATGTTTGGTTACCTGAGATCCATGGGAGGAAGCAGCAGCCCTGGAAGACGTCGATGCCACTGAAGCTGCATCAGAGGGAAACAGAACATGGAGCTTGGCTGCTCGGTTCTGTAAACCTCGTTTGGACATCAAGGAGCAGGAAGAACAATCCAAAATGGAGTGGTCAGGACCCAAACATTTGAGACACCATTCATAGGTGTCGGTAACAGAAATAGTACCGCTGCACTTAGTGCATTTTTTAAACCCGGAGGCTGGTTTTTCCATGAAGAAAATTTTTCGTGAGGCCTAAGGCCCAAAAGAGGAAAAACACACTAAGTGACGGAAAAATGTGTTCTTTTTTTTTTTTTTTTAAGAAAAGAAAGACAGACCGGCGGTACCGGTCCGACGTCGGAGAAGGCAGACGCGCGACCAAAGAAATAAAATAAAATAAAGAACTTCTTCAGCGGTGACAGGAACACGACCTGCTGGCTCCGCGGAAAAGAAGAACTGGGGAGAGGCGGTTAGGAAAGGCGGGAAGGCAGCGCACAGGCGCTGTGGGATGCTCCCAAAAGCTTTCCTTTTTTGGGAAGCTGGGGAGCGTTCCCGCGCAGGCTCCGTCGGTACCAATGTACCCATATGTGAAGACTCATTCCTGCTTGTTCCTGGAGATTCATCACTATATATCAGTATCATAAAAACACAAATACATAAACATAAAAAAATAGATCAAGGCACATTAGAATCACATACAATTAGGAGACATCAACATTATATAAAAACCAAAATGGCAAAATTAAAAAACAACTACTTTATATTAAAAAACACATTACATATACACACACACAAAAATGAACCACATTTAAAATATATAGTAAGGAATACTGCATACAGAGCACCTGAGAAAAATGTGTGTAATTATTACCATTATCAATAAAGCATAGTTAATCACCTGTAACAGGTGATCTCCGGGAACAGCAGAAATTTAGTCTTCACATATGGGTATTGTCGGTACCGACGGAGCCTGCGTGGGAACGCTCCCCAGCGTCCAATTAGAAAGCTTTTGGGAGCATCCCACAGTGCCTGCGTGCTGTCTTCCCCCCTTTCCCAACTGCCTCTCTCCAGCTGAGTTTTAAAGCTGAGACAAAGAGAGAGAGAGGGAAAGGGAAAGAGAAAGATAAAGAGATACAACTCCTAGGGGAGGTGGGTGGGTTTGTGAAGACTAAATTCCTGCTGTTCCCGGAGATCACCTGTTACAGGTGAGTAACTATGCTATCTCCAGGAACAAGCAGGAATGTAGCCTTCACATATGGGGGACTCCCTAGCTTTAGATGCCAGGGAGAGACCCCAGAGGTTGGTTGCCCCTGAACAGGGCTCCACTTCCCCCATGGATCTCTGGCATCCAACCAGGGATGGTGGGTAAGAGTTGTTTAGGTATGGAACAGGTGTTGAATAACAGCCTGACCAAACAAGGCATCCCGGCGGGAATCCTTGTCTAAGCAGTAATGGGCTGTGAAGGTATGAACCGAGGCCCAGGTGACTGCTCGACAGATGTCGTCGATAGACACAGAGTGCAGATGAGCCATTGAAGCTGCCATGGCTCTCACATTGTGAGCTGTGACATGGCCCTCCAGAGGAAGATTCTTACTCTGATAGGCAAAGGAAATACACTGAGCAATCCAGTTAGATAGTGTTCTCTTGGAGACTGGAAGTCCCAAATGAGAAGGATCAAAAGCAACAAAGAGTTGAGAGGACTTTCTATGTTGCTGTGTTCGTTAAGTAAAAGGCTAAAGCTCTTTTACAGTCCAAAGTATGAAGGTTCCTTTCTGCATTTGATGCATGAGGCCTTGGAAAGAACACAGGTAGGTAGACCGCCTGGTTTAGATGAAAAGGCAAGACCACCTTTGGCATAAAGCGTGGATGAGTCCTAAGGACTACCTTGTCATGATGGAACCTTGTATAAGGTGGATCAGCTACTAGTGCTTGTAACTCACTGATGCGACGTGATGTGATTGCAATGAGAAAAATAACCTTCCAAGAAAGGAATTTGAAGGAGGTAGTAGCTAAGGGTTCGAAAGGTGGCTTCATGAGCTGACCAAGAACCAAATTTAAGTCCCATGCCACAGGTGGTGGCTTAATGGGAGGCTTAGTTAGCAGAAGGCCTCTCATAAATCTTGTTATACACCCTGCTTCAGGTCCATCCACAACTGGCAAAAGGAGTTGTGGATGGACCTGAAGCAGGGTGTATAACAATTTTACATTTTGATGTCACACCCGAAACGTGGAGCCACGTCGTCAATTTTGAGATTACTGGCATATATCTGCTGCACTGGATGGCACTTTACAAAAGCTAAGTTTGGACTTTGAATTTTTATTCACATATATAAATTTAATAAAAGGAGTTGCCACAGTGGTGCCTGGACTGTTTACCCGGCACTGTGTTGGCATGCTTCGACAAAAGAAATTGTGCACAAACGATTTGTATTTTGTGGGGGTATTAGTTTTCTGGAATCTTTTGGATTTTTAGGCCCAAAAGACTCTGCACACTTCTGCACAAAGTATGGTTACCCAGACTCTTTCATAGAAGGCCGCATATACTTTCTCTTGTAGCCCACCATGCTGTTTGTTCTGTGCCATCCATATGTAGCTATGTAGTTTCACCAGGCAAGGGTGCAGTCATAGAAAGCAGTCATATAAAACAGACCTGAGCCAAATTATCCCTTCAGAAACAAGAAAACATTATCATGCCATTTCACAGCAAAAAGCATACTTGGTAAAGTCTTTATGTTTTAAAGCGCTTTTCAGTTTTCTTTTTTTGTTCTACAGTTCCTTTTAGCATCTTTCTGCTGGTGACAGGTATTTTAGACTGCAGCATTCCTAGTTTTGATTTTGCATATAGCCTCTTTTTCGTGCCTCTGTACAGTATATAGCTGCACTGCATGACTGGCGTTTTTCTACTTCGGTACCAACTTTGTTGCTCAAGACACGAGTGTATGATTACTCTCTGGTTTTTCGGAATTTCTTTTTTAGTCTATATGGTACTTTATAAGCTATCTATTAAGCTTCTGAAGACAGAATCTATACTTATTTTTTGAGCCATTTTACCAAGCAGAAAATAATGCATGCAGATACAGATATGCCCCACAACATCGATGTTCTTGTTTGGCAAGATTTCATTTACATAAACTCTCATGGGATATGTGACTCTTGTGACTGATGGTTATTCTAATTACCACTACCCTCCATTTTAGTGGCATTTGGTCTATATAGATATAGGCAGTAATTATTTTTAGTTAAAAGAAGGGCATACCATTGTGAGGCGCTTTTGACCCTCTCAGGCTAAAAGATTTTAAAAATGTTTTATTGATAATGGTATAATCACGAGCGTTTTCGCAGGTGCTCTGTATGCAGTATTTTATTCTATACATTTTGAAAGCGGTTCATTTTTATATATGTGCATATATGTAATATATATATATATTTTTTTTTTTAAGTAGTTACTTTTTATTTATTTTAGCCATTTTGTTTTTCATAAAATGATGATGTCTCCTAATTGTATGTAATTCTAATGTGCCTTGATATATTTTTAATGTTTATATATATTTTTATGTTTTCATTCTACTGATGTGTGATTATTAGCTTTTTAGTGAGAGCTGTATTACAAATTCCTTTATGAGTGCTTTACACTTAAGTTTTGAAAAGCTGGCATATTATATTATCTATTCTATTAAATTGTTTTCTTACATTTTTATTATATATCATTTAGGAAATTGCTTGTATTTTTTATCATATATGTATATATTATTTGTCATTTAATTTTAATATCTTGATTTTTATGTAGCTATTTTTGTAGACCTCTGATGAAGGCTTAACCACCGAAACTTCGCCAAGTCTGGCTTCAGAAATAAAAGTTTTCTGTGTGTAAGGCTTGGCCTTCTTTCTGCTCCTTTCTTGTGAACTTCATTGGACAGCGGAAATTTTGTCTCTCGTGTGTTTTTCCGGTGTCACAACAGAGTCATCCAAGATAGTTGATAGGTGACTTGTAGTTGCAAAGCAGGCGGAGGTTAAGCAAAACGTTTTTCAGATTGGTTTGTCTACAAATGGTATTATTTCAGGATAATGAGTATAGGCAGTAATGTTTCATGAAGAAATGGATCGATGACCATGTTGCAAACTTTACAAATGTCTACAACTGAAGTGCATCTGGAATGTGTTACTGCTTCAGATTCTGCATGTAGTTCATTACTGGATACTCAAGGTGTCAAAAGCACAGCAGAATAGATACACAAAACAGTCAATATAAATAGTTGCAGTAAAATAGTTAACTGGCTAGATAAACTGATTAGTCAAAAATAAATATTTATTTCCAAAAGAAAATAAATATGAACACAGTTGTAAACACAAAACATTATCAACCAGTCTGTATGTTTTTTTGATTGTTAAAGTCCTATGAGAAGGATCATTTGCCAAACAGCACAATGTCTGCCTCAGGGGGCTTTACTTAAATATAAGTGAGGTTATATGAGGAGCCAAGACTGATAGAAGAAACCTTTGGTAACCACCAGATGGGTAGGTTCTGGGAATGAAAAAGGAGAGAGGGGGCAGGGATAAGAATACATGCATGTGTGTGTATTTGCCATTGAGTCAATGCTGACTCCTGACAAACCAGCCCCTAGGTTTTCTTGGCAAAGTCTGACTGGAAGTAGACTGCTAGGCCTTTCTTTCACAAAGTAAGTCTACAGCATTTGGTATCCCAATGTGGTCTCCCATCCAAGTTAATAACCAGGCCCAACCCTACTTATCTTCTGAGATCAGCTGAGACCAGGCTCCTTCAGGTGACAAATCATAAGGAGTGGAGGAGTGGCCTAGTGGTTGGGGCAAGGTGCTTCAGGCCGGAAGGTCGGGGGTTCAAATCCCACTAGAGGACAGCAACCTTGGGCCGGAAGGACTGGGGTTTCTAGTCCCACAGGTGCTCCTTGTGGTCTTGGGCAAGCCACTTAACCCTCCATAGCCCATGTTCCCTGTAAAATAGTTATTTCCAAGTTATAATGCCCTGTTCAATGTAATTTCAGTTTGTTCAATGTAAACTGCACTGATACAGAATAGCGCGGTATATAAGAGAATGTAAATAAAATAAAATAAATAAAATAAATAAATAATAAATAATGTGTATGAGAGACTAAACAACTTTATGTGGCACAAGAAATTAGTAATCAACAGATAGGATGTGTAACAATTCTTACCCTCAACAAAAGGCATATCCTTGAATATAGTGCCTATAAGTCACAAGTAGTAAAAGGTTTGATCTAGAAATAACAAAACACGAGAAAAAAAAGAATAAAAACTGTCTCAGAAAAATAGCATATTAATAAAAATGAGAAAAAACAAACAGTGGATGAAAAAACACATAATGATGTGTGAAAAGAATTACAACTAAAAATATATTCAAAAGTATATAAAATAAAGGATATAAAAATAGTAATAAAAAATAATAATGAACAATATAAAGAATACCTTGTCCTGCTAGAGTGTGCATCCTCCAAAATTAGGCATTCATCTGAAAACACTTCAACAATAGCTAAAAACCGAGGGAGGATGTTCAGTAGTGGTGACTAGCGCTTTTACAACAGCTAGCTATCACTGCTGAACTTTAAACTAGCATATTCAATGCTGGGGCCATATCTGGCATTGGCACTGAATATCCTGGTTGGGTGGATAGTGCCAAAGCCAACTAAAGTAGTGGTGATATTCAGTTGCTACCTGATTAACTACGTGGAACGTTAGGTCAGCTTTTAAAGTGCCTTTCACTGGTGTGGGATAACCAGCTAGTGGCTGAATATTGCTACTAGCCAGTTATCCCCAGGTGCTGCCTGCACTCCCAATCCCCAGAATGGATGGGGAGTGTATCTGGGGATATTCAGCTGCACTAATTGCGCTAGTGTTGCTGAATATCCTACTTGCCGCAATTAACATGGTTAGTAGGTCTAACAGTATTAACTGCTTTGAAAATGCTCCTAAAACTATTTTTTAAATCACTTTTGTTTCTTACGCATATTTTTTGTTAATATACAATTTTTGTGTGAGACACTTTTTAAAAAATTATTTATAACAAACTCTTGAGAACCTCTTGCAACCTACAGGCATTACTGTATATTCAAGGATATCCCCCTTTGGGGGTAGGAATTATTATACATCCTGTTTACTGATTACCAATTTCTTGTGCTACAATACTTCTCCAGTCTTATATACATATTCCTATCTTCATTTCCTCCTCTTTTTTTCATTCCCAGGATCCTACCGCCTGGATAGAAACATAGAAACATGACAGTAGAAAGACCATATGGACTATCCAGTCTGTCCTTCCATACCAACTAATTTAGTCCCTTTTCTTCCTTTAGAGATATTCAGTGTTGCTCCCATACTTTCTTGAATTCCTACTGTGATGGTCACTACTACCTCCCATCGGGAGACTGTTCCACACATTTGCTACTCTTTCCATAAAGAAATATTTCTGAGTATTACTTCTATCCCCTTTCACTTTGATCCTAATGCCCCCTCATACAGAGCTTACTTTCAATTGAAAGAAGCTCTGCTTTGAATATATGTCACGGGGGTATTTAAACTTCTCTATCATATCTTCTATCTCCCGCCTTTCCTCCAAAGTATACATATTGAGATCTAAGTCTGTCCCCTAAGTCCACTGGCCATTTTGGTATCCACCCTCTGCACAGATTCCCTCCTGTTATCCTTTTGAAGGTGTTGCCGCCAAAAGTGCACAAAATCCTCCAAATGAGGTCTCAACAGTGACGTATACAGAGGCACTATATCACCTCCTTCTTGCTGATCGTTCCCTCTCCCTATGCACCCAAGCATCTTTCTAGCTTTTACTGTCACCTTTTCTATCTGTTTAGCCAGTTTAAGTTCATTAGAAATAATCACCCCAAGGTTCTGCTCTTCACCTCCAAACTATACCGCTCCCTTGGATTTTTACAGCCCAAATGCATGACCCTCATTTTTTTACATTAAATCTCAGCTGCCAAATTCTTGATCATTCTTGAAGCTTAGTGAGATCCCTTCTCATGTCATCTACTCCTTTCTGGGTGTCTATTCTATTTCAGATTATGGTATCATCTGTAAAGAGGCAAACCTTACCAGATAGGCTTTCTGCAAGTTCACTAACAAAAATGGTAAAAAGAATCGGACTACGTACAGATCCCTGTGGCACACCACTAGTTATATCATTCTCTTCAGAGCAAATTTTTACCTGTATCCTTTGTCGCCACCCACTCAACTAATTTCTAACCCAGCCAGCCACTTTAGGGTCTATTCCTAGGATGCTCAATTTATTTATGAGTCCTCTATGTGGAGAGGTGTCAACGGCTTTAATGAAATCTAAGTACACTACAAATAAGCTCACCCAAAGAAATTAATTAATTTGTCTGACAAGACCTGCCCCTAGTAAAACCATGCTGCCTCAGATCCTGCAATTCAATGGACTCCAGAAATCTCACTACGAAGTGCGATCAAAACGTTTTGAGATTTCTACAATAACAAGTAGCATAACACTAAGAGTTATTGCACTCAGTCTCTTTCAAAGTAGTCCCCTTCCGATAAAACACTTCCACAAGCATTTCTGCCACTGCTGGAAACAACAATGAAATGCCTCTTTTGCTATGCTGTGGAGCTGCTGTGTCGCATTTTGCTTAATGGTCTCCAAGTCATTAATCTCCTTCCTTTCAGTGGTAATTTCAGTTTTGGAAGCAAGAAAAAGTCACAGGATGCAAGGTCAAGTGAGTACGGAGGCTGACTGACTTGCTCGATTTGGTGTTTGGCCAAGAACTGCTGGACAAGATGTCATGCGTAAGCTGGGGAGTTATCATGATGAAGCAACCATTCACCATTGTTGTGGATCAACAAGAGACTATACTGTACTGACTGACTACATCTCTCTGCCGCAAGAGAAAGGATCCTAAGTGAAAAATTCAACCTGTATGTGGACAGGCATTTAAACTAACTAGTGAAAGGGAGTGACGGATGGAGTTCAGTATGTCACTCCCAGCAAAAGTAAAATATTGGAAACAGCCACACTTTTCAACTCCACATCAATGGAAAGTGGGAAGGGACATGTAGAACAAAATCCATGCAACACACAGGGAAGCCATTCAGCAAATGCTGGAAAGCAATGCGTACAAATGCTCGAAGCCTAATCAACCAAGTTCCTGATCTGGAAGCCCTAATGCTGGAAATGGACTTGGACATTGTGGCTATTACAGAAACATGGTTTAATGAGTCACATGAATGGGATATAGCCATAGCTGGCTATAATCTATTTAGAAAAGATAGATAGGGTAGAAAAGGAGGAGGAGTAGCCCTGTATGTCAAAAGCAATATTAAAGCTGCTGAAATGCACGGGAAGTGGGGAAAAGAAGCGCCGCTCTGGATTGTGTTGGACAGAGGAGACGGCACTGTCATCCATACTGGTGTGATCTACAGGCCTCCAACTCAAACTGAAGAAATGGATAGCAAACTGATTGTTGATATTACAAAGATAGCCATGAAGGGGGAAGTGATCATATCGGGTGACTTTAATCTATCCGATGTGGACTGGAGTGTTCCTTCTGCAAATCTGGAAAGAAGTAAAAAAAATTGTAGATGGGAGAGGTCACGTGATGCACGAGTAAGTGGGGATGTGTTCTCTACTCGCTCCGGGGCTACCCCTGTGATTAACCTGCAAAATTCATCTAAGCTCCTCTTCAGAATTGAAAAAATTAAGAGGATAAGAACATAAGATAAGCCATACTGGGTCAGACCAAGGTCCATCAATCCCAATATCCTGTTTCCAACAGTGACCAATTTAGGTCATACGTACCTAGCAGTTTCCCCAAAAGACGCAGTTTCCCCAAAAGACACAGGTTCCACAATGCTTGTATTGGGTCAAGCATTGATATCCTGGGTCCCTTTTTAATAATGGTTTATGGACCTTTCCTCCAGGAACTTGTCCAAACCTTTTTTAAACCCAGCTACACTAACAGCCTTTACTACATCCTCCGGTAACAAATTCCAGAGTTTGATTACACGTTGAGTAAAAAAATATTTTCTCTTATTTGTCTTAAATAGTTTACCATGTAGCTTCATTGCACGTTCCCTCTGGCAAAAGCAACCGGTCAGCAGGCTGTAATAGGGACAGAGTTAGAATGCCACCACCAAACAAAAGAGACCACGAAAAAGCCAGCAGGATGGCGGCCTCGGCGACAGTCTCGCCAGGATTGGAAAGTACCGACTTTGCCACAGAAGCCAAGGAAGTTGTAAAGTTGCTAGATCCCAAGTTCGACCACATTATCAAAAAACTAGAGGCCATCGGGTAGATGAAATGGAACACCGCATGGCAGTCACGGAGGACTCAGAAGGGCAACGTGCATGGGAGAGCAAGGCGCAGCAAGCACAAATAGAGGCCCTATTATCCAAGGTGGATGATCTCAAAAACAGATTGAGGAGGAATAATCTGAGGTTAGTCGGGGTACCCAAAACAACATCAGATCGCATGTTACCCCAGCTGATAGATTGGGCCTAGAGGCGCTGCTGGGCCAGATTTGAGTGGAGCGGGCACACTGATTAGGAGCCAGGACAGAAGCGTGGCAATGGTCGAGTGGTGATAGCGAAAATTTTGAACTTTCAGCATAAAGTGCAATTATTGCAAGCATATTGGAAGAAAAGAGCTGCTGCTGGAAAACCATTGCATCTTACTTTTCCAGGATTACTCTGCCATGGTGGCAGCCAAGCGCAAAGAATATTTATTTTTATTTAGACAGTTTTTGTATACCGCTTTATCCTTCAATCAAAGCGGTCACAACACAATTGGGGGATACATTTAACACGCGGGGATATGAGACACATACACTAATACTTACAGGGAACATGGGCTATGGAGGGTTAAGTGGCTTGCCCAAGACCACAAGGAGAATATGCCCTGCTCTGCACCACACTGTATTGCAGAAATGTTCTCTTCACCCTGGCCTATCCGGCAGTACTGCAGGTCCAGCACGAGGGAAAGAATCACTCGTTTGAGAACGTAATAGTGGCACAAAAATTTGTGGCTGAACTGGGCACTAATGAGGCGTCATCTGCATAAATAAGGCAGATCATAGAGGCGAAGGGAGATGAGTGGGCTATGTACCCCTGGAACATAGCCCCTGGAACACTCATCCCTTATACGCTGTTATATTGTTGTCTGTAACCTTCAATACGCATACTCATCCACTAGCCCCCCGTACAAGGAGCTCCCTCACACTCAATCCCCCCCTCAAAAATATACACAATGTTTCCTAAAACACGTAAAAACCTCCCCCTCACTCTCATTCTAATAACACTCCTAATACAACACAGTTATTCATACAAAACCAACCAAAACCCCTACAATAATATCCCCATCATCCATAATCATTACCGAAACCCATATAACAACATCCTCACCACTCACAATCCTTACCAAAACCCACCACTCAGTTCAACATATACTCACTCTCACAATCATCATTCACGCCATGACTCAGACAGACACCATCGCAGACTCATCCAAATAAAACATCAACCACATAGTGGTATAAATGACAATACAGCCAATATTTATTTATTTAGCAATTATTTCTATACCGCTCTTTCACAAGTATCAAGTGCGGTTTACAAATGAACAGTATGTTATATGGTATGGGTGGTATCATACCAAGTCAGTTTACATAGAACATATTGAACTATTTACAGGTAACAATATAAAGTATTAACATTATAATTATTAGAACATTAAACTGTTAGAACATATTTACATTGTTGATATTTACAAATTACGTCATGAATTATAAATTGTGGTATATATCATTTGGGTTGTATTTTAATTTATCACTTGGGTTGTATTTTAATTTATACTTCAGAGACCATGTAGCTATAATTTCTATTATGATTGTTAACCTGTGTCTCTTTGAGTGGTCTGGGTGAATTCTGCTCCTTTGTTGTAGTATAAAGAGAATAAATGGGTTTTTAGTTGTTTTTTAAATTCCTTTATGTCTGACAGTTGGCGAATGTGGTCAGGAAGGTTATTCCAGAGGGTGGGAGCTGAGTGTGAGAATGCTCTCTTGTTAGTTTGTTTTGTAGCTTTTGTGTAATCCTTTGGTACTGTTATAGTATTTGAGTTTCGACTCCTTTGTGTTCGTTTATCATTTTCTACTTTGATGAGAGTATTGAGTACAGATGGGGCTAAGTTGTTTATAGTTTTAAATGTTGTTAGAAGAATCTTGTATTTTATTCTGCTGTCTATGGGTAGCCAATGGAGTTCAGCTAGGATCGGTGTGATATGTTCTGTTGAGCTTAAGTTCCTTATTATCCTTGCTGCGATGTTCTGGGTTAGTTGTATCTTTTTAATATTTTGCTTTGTGATGCCATTAAGGATTAAGTTTGCAAAATCGAAGTGTGGAGTTATAGATGCCAAAACAAAGCTCATCTTAATAAACATTCGATCCATACGAAATAAAATACCAATTATCAATGACATGATAAAAGACAAAACCCCTGACATCATCTGCATTACTGAGACATGGCTCACTCCCACAGACACCGTACTACTAAACCAGCTAACCACACATCAATATGATATATTCAGCTGCCATCGGGATGTAAAAAGAGGAGGTGGCACTCTCATACTCACCAAAAAAGACCTACAATTCATCTTAACAAGCCTAAATAATATAGATGGAATGGACATTATCAATATAGAAAATAGAGCCCTTGCAATCACCCTCATATATAGACCCCCTTCAGCTGATCAAAAAAACCTCTCCCCCATCCTTGAACTCACTTGCACAGCATCAATAAACAAACCACTCGTAATCCTAGGTGATTTGAACCTTCCTTCTCTGAACAATTCCCAATCAGATAACTTCATGGATGCTATGACCCAAATGGGATACACACAAATAGTACATGCCTCCACTCACATAAAAGGCAACACCTTAGATCTCATCTTCCTCCCTTCCTCCCTTAATAACCACCAACATACCCCCCCAACTATAACAGAAGTACCATGGTCTGACCATCACCTTATTACATTCCACCTCCCGGCTCAAGCAACACTGAATACGACAGGCACCTCACACCATATATCACGCTTTGCACACTTTGACAAAGATACCTTCCTTGACAAAGTATTACCCATACTCAACACAAACTTCCCAGACATCAACTCCACTGTAAATCATTGGAATTTAACAATCCAAAAAGCAGCTGTCCCCACACGCACCATGAATAGACAATTAAAAAAAACAGAAAAATGGTTCACGAAGGAACTAGCAAAACTAAAAAAACAACTGAGGAAACAAGAAAAGAGATGGAGGAAAACTAAATCAGACGAAAACAAATCCCAATATATGAACACACTCAACGAATACAAGAATGCAATTAACAAATCAAAAAGAGACTATCACTCCAAAGTAATAAATCTGGCTATCAACCGCCCTAGAGAACTATTTGCAATCGTAAAAACTTTGACAAAAGCTAAAGACACAGAGCCAAAACAATCAGCAATAAGCATACAAACTTTAGCAACCCACTTTGAAGAAAAACTAAAGTGCAAACATAACACCATACCAGCGACACTACCTCCAAACACTGAATTTAATAACACTTGGACAACCTTTCACACAACAGATCAAAAACACCTCCTTAGGATCATAACATTAATCAACACCACAACTTCTCCATTCGATCCATGCCCTGTGTCATGGATCAAATGTACAAAGGAAGAACTAGCTGAAAACATTCAACACATGGTGAATCAATCCCTCTCCCAGGGCATCATGCCCAACACCCTAAAACTCATAACGCTTCGCCCAATAATAAAAAACAATAAACTTGACTCAAAAGACCCAAACTCATACAGACCGATAGCCAGCATTCCATTTATAGCTAAAATAATAGAAAAAACTGTTCAATTACAACTACAAGACCATATTGATGAGCACAAACCCCTAGACTCACACCAGTTTGGTTTCCGCCCCTTCCACGGTGTAGAAACCCTTTTAATTACACTGATGGACTTCCTCATCAAAGGTACAGACGACAACAGTCAAGGCTTCCTACTCCTTTTCATAGACATTTCTGCCGCCTTTGACAACATCAACCACCTTACTCTGATCAATAGACTAGAAAACTTAGGAATAGGTGGGACTGTCCTCAAATGGTTCAAGTCTTACATCACAAATAGACTAATATGTGTTCAAATAGACCAAGAAGCATCAGAAACCTTCCCCCAAGGACAAGGAATACCCCAGGGATCAGCACTTTCTGCCCTCCTTTTCAACCTGTACCTACAACCCATTACAAAAATATTTAGAAAACACAAGATTAGTCACTTTATCTATGCTGACGACATCATGCTCGCTCTCCCCATAACCACTAAAAACCCTAATTACGATACCCTATCTGAATGCATGGCTGAGACCACCTCTTGGATGGAAGCCAACTACCTCAGCATCAACCTCAAAAAAACGGAAGCAATGTTCGTAACAAGATCATCCAAGACCGAGGACAATTATCCAACATCAATCTCAATTAACAATACTATACCTGTTAAAAAAGAGGTTAAATACCTAGGTGTAATAATTGATCATACACTCACCATGCTACCACACATAAAGCAGACAGTAAAAACCATATTCTACAAACTCAAAACCATACAACACCTAAGGCCCCTTCTTGACACACATGATTTTAGATCAGTTGTTAATACACTCATCACCCCCCACTTAGACTATTGTAACAGTCTCCTAATTGGCCTACCACAAAAAAATACCTACCTATTACAAAGAGCCCAGAACATCTGTGCAAAAGTGGTTACTAAAGCCTGCCTAGTAGACCATGTAACCCCTATACTGCTGGAACTACATTGGCTTCCTATAAACAGCCGAATCAGATATAAAATTCTCCTAACCACCTTCAAGCTCCTAAATGACATTGCCCCCTCACATCTATCCACACTAATTCACACCCCATCTGAAACAAGAGCTCCTAGACTAAACGCAGCCCACTCACTTGAGATACCAAAAACATTCATGAAAACTAAAAAATCCACCAGCACCAGGGCCTTCACATTCAATGCCACCACGCTCTGGAATGATCTCCCAATAGACCTTTGCATCATAAAAGACCTCTCCCAATTTAGGAAAGCCCTATTCTCTGAACACTTCGAAATCCCCTACCCCTCAAGTTCAACCCCGCAGCATCCACAGACACACAAACACAAAGCCCTTAAAATTCACAATCAACTAACCATACACAGACCTACCACAGACACACTGAAAACTCATGAAAAATGGAAATAAATTCCACCACTCCCACATGACTAATGAAAGCTTCACCCTGTAACTCATTGTATATAACCTTTGGTAAATAACCATTGTAAATAGTTTTTGGCAGTTCCTCGCCTCATTATCTGTAAAAAGTTAGAAAACTCTGTGTAAAATAACAATTACAGAAGTATACAAAAGTATACAAAATGTAAATAGTTCCTGACAGTTCACCGCACTATTATCTGTAAAATGTTAGTAATTTCTGTTCTATGTAATGTATACAGAAGTATACAAAATTGTTAACTTGTTCCATGTAAACCGCCCCTGATCTCTGGAAGGGGCGGTATAGAAGAAATAGATAAATAAATAAAATAAATAAATAAATAAATGAAGGGATGTATCGCGCTGGAAATGCACTACAGTGCGGCTTAAAATGGGAGTACGCGATGTAAGCACAGCCAAGCAAATGGACATGGGCGGCAATCTGGAGGACAATACATGTGACATACAGGGGTGATTGTCTCGTCGGAGAATAAAGAGAAAGAGGACAGTCCAGGGTAGCCCTGCAGCATTGGTTGTGGACCCAGCCTCAGAGAGCTGAGGCATGAGAATAAAGGGGAAGTATGTGAGGGAATGGGTGTACTATGTTGTAACGGGTTCAAGTGCCAAAATAGTAATAGAATGAGAAGGATTGTGGTAGAGAGTATGGGGTCGTGGAATCGTGGGGGAAGTGGGTAGAAGGGGCGGGAGAGACAGGGTCAGGAGGGGGGGTAAATGGGGATAGCAAGAGGAGGGCATGGGGAGTCAGAATTGGGGGAAGGGGGCGGGAGGGGACAGTCTCTAGCTACACATTGCCCTTTGGCCATAATAAGAACACTAAGGGGACAACAGCAAGGAACAAAGGTGGGGCAGGGAACTGTTTGCCCTAGGGTTGAGGCTGGGCAACCCAGGGCGGGGAAAGTCCATAAGGTCACTGTTGCAAGCCAAATCAGCATCCCTCATGACAAATAAAATATGTATAGTAACTTGGAATGTGGCGGGGTGGGGGAGATTAGCATGCCTGTTAAACGAACAAAAACACTACAGGTGCTGAAAAGGAAGGGGGCCCATGTTGCTTTCCTCCAAAAGACCCATCTAAGTGCACTGGAACACAATAAGCTGAAGCGAGACTGGGTAGCACAGGTGGTTGGGCCCTCTTTTGGCACTCGTAAATGTGGAGTGGCTATCTTAATTAGAAGAGAAACATACAAACAGAAATATGATGACAGAAAAAGACCACATGGAGTCTGTCCTTCCATAATCAACAACTACAACAGTCCCCTTTTTTCCTTTAGAGATTCTCTGTTTGTCCCATGCTTTTTTGAATTCAAGATACTGTCCTCATCCCTACCACCTCCACTAGGAGACTATTCCATGGATCCACCACTCTTTCCGTAAAGAAACATTTCCGCATATCACTCCTGAATCTATCCCCCTTTATTTACCATTTTAACAAAAAAGTTGGTTGCCCTTAAAATATCCCCTTTCAATTTTGCCCACTGTTTTTCTACATCCGCCAGCTCTTCCCATCCCTCTAACGACTCCCTGAGGTATTGGCCCATCTTGGCAAAGTTAGTCTTCCTAAAGTAATGATCTCCCACTATAACATCAGAAACACTTTCACCATTGGTAAGCACCAAGTCCAGTATGGCCCCTTCATGTGTGGGGTCTGTTACCAATTGCCTGAATAGTTCTCCCTGTAGAGAATCCAGGATCTCTTTACTTCTAGATGATACTGCAGCAGGAATGTGCCAGCCAACATCTGGCATATTGAAATCCCCTATCAGTAGCACTTCCTCTTTCCTAGCAATTCTGCGTATGTCTTCAATTAACTCTCTTTCCACCTCTTCCTCTTGTGAGGGAGGTCTGTATATCACGCCAATGCAAATAGATTTCTCTTTCCCTCTTTCTATTTAACCCACAATGCCTCCTCTCTCCTTTTTAAGCTCTGTAATTCCAAAGCTTTAATAGTATTTTTTACATATAGTGCCACTCCTCCCCCCCCCCTTCTTCCTACCCTGTTCTTTCTGAATAAAGTATAGCCAGGTATAGTTTACATCCCAGTCATGGTTTTCTGTGAACCATGTTTCTGTAACTGCCACTAAATCCAAGTTGGCCACTCCCACCAAAGCTTCAACATCAGGGATCTTATTTCCCATGCTACGGGCATTTATACACAGTGCTTTCCATATGTTACCCCTGTTACCCATTTCCATAAAGGTATTTAATGTATCACTTACCTGGGGGCTTTCTTCACCCATCCCCAACGAATCTAGTTTAAAGCTCTATTCAGTAGATTAGCCAGTCTACTACTGAAGACGTGTCGATCTTTCTTGGACAGATGGATGCCATCTCTGCTCTGCAACCCTTGGAACAGCATCCCATGGTCTAGGAAACCAAAAGGCTCTCGATGACCCCATCCACGTAGCCATGCATTCATCTCTCCAGGATGCGAGTTTCTCTGCCTTGGCCTTTACCCTCAACAGGGAGGATTGAAGAGATCACCACCTGTGCACCTAACTGCTTCACCCTCTGTCCCAGAGCGAAGAAGTCACTTTTGATATGCTCAGAGGGATACCTGGCAGTATCATTTGTTCTGAAATGGATTAGCAACATTGGGTAATAGTCAGTGGGCTTGAGTCTCGGCAAACTCTCCGTAATAGCTTGGATTTTGGCACCAGGCAGACAGCATACCTCTCTGGACATCAAATCTGGTTGGCAGAAGGACGCCTCACTACCTTGTGGTCACTGATTCTGCAACTTTGGGGTACTTGAGCTCTGGTTCTTCCCTTTCCAGGGATGCTTTCACCTCCTCCACTTCCAGGGCTGCATAATGGTTCTTCAATTCAAGGGAGGAGAAGTTGGATTGGTGATTCTGCAGGCCCTGGTGACTTGTGTCCAACCTTCGTCATTCTGTCGGCACACATCTTCTCCTCTGCTGGAGTGCTTGGTTACTGCAAGCACCATCTCATCTATGTAGTTCTCACTGTCTTGAATGCTCCTCAGCCTCACCACCTCCTCTCTGAGTTCCTCCACTTGTTTCCTCAGAGCTTCAGCATGCAGGCACCCTGCACATGGAACCGGTCCTTCAACTGGCATTGGGACCTCTGTCTGAACAGAGGCAGAAGCTGTAACAGGGGCAACAGCTTTAGCGATACGATTTTTCCCAGCCATTGTTCAGTTCCTGGAGCTTAGGTATCTGTTAAAGCAAAAAAGAGCGATCTACCAAAGTACCAGCCAGTTTTCCAGCTGTCCTTTCAAAGAAAAAGCAGTTAAATCTCTTTAATTACATTCAAAATGTGCTGTTCCAAGTCCCTGTGCTTTGTTAAATGAGGAGGTGCCCTATAAAGCAAGACTGCTCACTAGGGGTGGGTGGGAGTTGGGGGGGGGGTAGGGAGGGAACTAACACCTAATTAGGTGTCAGCAGTTCCCAAGAGCTGAGGTGGTTACCAAAGCAGAGTTTTAAACCTACCCCACTAAAGAAAATATGTCTACTAAAGCATCAAAAAGAATGTAACTTTGTTTTAAAAATATACCAAAACCCTTTTAAGAGCTCCCAGTCAGACAGCTAGCAATTTAAAAAAAAATAAACCCTCAAATTTTTACTGTTGCTTGAACTGTATAGCCCCTGTTAGGAATGCCTCAGCTGCTCTCAGTTCATTCACAGGCTAATCATGCCCACTAACCCCTGATTAGGTGTCAGCAGTTCCCAAGAGCTGAGAGGGGATTAAGAACATAAGATAAGAACATAAGATATGCCATACTGGGTCAGACCAAGGTCCATCAAGCCCAGTATTCTGTTTCCAACAGTGGCCAATCTAGGTCATACGTACCTAGCAGTTTCCCCAAGGGACACAGGTTCCACAATGCTTGTATTGGTTCAAGCATTGATATCCTGGGTCCCTTCTTAATAATGGTTTATGGACCTTTCCTCCAGGAACTTGTCCAAACCTTTTTTAAACCCAGCTACACTAACAGCCTTTACTACATCCTCCGGTAACAAATTCCAGAGTTTGATTACACGTTGAGTGAAAAAATATTTTCTTTTATTAGTCTTAAATAGTTTACCCTGTAGCTTCATTGCATGTCCCCTAGTCTTTCTATATTCTGATAAGGTAAACAATCGATCTACGTTTACCCGTTCCACTCCGTTCATTAATTTATAGACTTCTATCATATCTCCCCTCAGCCGTCTCTTTTCCAGGTTAAAGAGCCCCAACCTTTTTAGCCTTTCTTCATAGGAGTAGCCTTCCATCCCCTTTACCATTTTGGTGGCTCTTCTCTGAACCTTTTCTAAAATTGCTATATCCTTTTTAAGATATGGCGACCAGAATTGCACACAATATTCAAGGTGCGGTCTCACCATGGAACGATATAGAGGCATTATAATATCTTTTGTTTTATTTTCCATTCCTTTCCTTATCATACCTAGCATTCTATTTGCTCTCTTGGTCCTCTCAAAAGTGGTGGATCCACAGGGCCGCTTTATATTCTTACATGTAAGATTGCAGCAGGAAGAAGTCTTACATGGGAATATATATGCCCCAAATACCTATGATAATAAATTTTTTAAAGATGGAAGCCAACGCTTGGCGAGAAACCCTCAAGTCCTAGTGATGATGGCGGGAGACCTTAATTGTCCACATGATCCAAAGCAGGATAGGTCAGGCCCTCCCAATAAAAGGGGATGGAAGAACAAGGGAGTGGGATATCTATGCAGAATAGGAGGGTCTGATAGATGTATGGAGGACCCTGCACCCAGGAGTAAGGGCTTACACCCACCTATCAAGAGCACATTAGACTAGGTCCCGCATTGCTTATATCCTGGTGTCTAAAGAGTTTTGGGCAAGTTAGAGAGGCAGAGATAGAACCCATAGCGATTTCAGACCATGGCATGGTATGGATGGATTGGATGGGGGAGGGGTTCTCTGTGAGAACTTGGTCATTCCCGAGACATCTGTGGGAGGATGAGGATTTTCGAGCTTACCGTCAGCAACAGTGGACAGAATATGAAACGTTGAATGAAGCCCACACCAACACCCAATTCTTTTTTGGGAGGCAGGAAAGGTAGTCATGAGGCAACCATTATTGCTTAAATGGCCAAACGTCAAAAACAAATAGATTGAAGCATATTACAACTAGAACAGACCCTTCAGGAACAGAAGTGTGCTGCCCTGAGGCACCCAGGCCTGAACACTATAAAGGCTTAAGTCATGACCCAAGCTACCCTTAATACACTATTGCACAATAGAGCAATCTCTAACATGCAATTCTATAGGAATCAATTCTTTCGTTATGGGGACAGAACAGGAAAGCTGCTGGCTCGTGTGATGAAGGATTGGAGAGGCTCCCGGTTTGTATCGACCATCAAGGATTCTGCTGGTGTACGGCACAATGAACCTAAACAGTTAAGATATATGCTGAATATATTGTGACTGTTAAAACATTGTTCTGTGGTAATATTGTTGTTCAATTGTAAACCATCCTTGATCTCAGGAAGGGGCGGTATAAAAGAAATGCCAAATAAATAAAATAAAACAAGTAGCAGAAGTGTTTTGGCAATTCTTTCGATTGCTGTACACTCCGGAGCCAGAGCACTGAGATAGGGAAAGGGAATTTTTAGATGCAGTAGCGCTCCTGACACTCACAGAGGATGACCGAGCTGAGCTTAATAAACCAATATTGGGCAGGGGGGGGGAGGGATCCAGAAGGTGATCAAGGCGGGGGCTCCAAACAAGGCTCCAGGGCTGGACGGGTATAGGGCAGAATACTATAAAGATCTTGTCCCCTCAGTTGACACCGGCATTGACTGAATTGTATGCAGAGGTGTTGCTGGAAGGGAAATTACCTAGGGACATTCGGCGAGCAACCATCATGGTCCTTCCTAAGCCAGGTAAGGACCCGGAGGATCCTGCTTCATATAGACCTATTTCCCTAATCAATTATGACATGAAGGTCTTGGTGATAGTGTTGGCCAACCCCCTCCAAAACGTACTCTTCAGGTTGGTAGGGCCGCATCAGGTAGGATTTGTGAAGGGCAAGGAGGCCCTCCTAAATATCAGTAAAATCCTTTTGGGAATGGAACACTGTCTGCTTAGCAGGCAGCCCTTGGTGTTGGTGAGCTTTGTTGCTGATTTGGTGTTCGATTAGGTTTCCTGGGCTTATCTGTTTGAAGTCATGCACCGATTCGGCTTCAAAGGCGCCTTCTTGAATTGGGTCTGAGCATTCTATGCAGACCCTCTGGCCACCATACAGGTAGGAGGTACGCAGTCCCACACATTCATGCTGGGGAGGGGAACGAGGCAGGGGTGCCCCCTTTCACCTCTATTATTCGTGATCTCACTGGAAGCACTCCTGCTCTCCTTGATTAAAATGGAGGAGGTGCATGGTATTAGATGGGGAGGCCAGGGAAATAAAACTAAGTGCGTTTGCAGACTATTTGCTCCTATGCCTACAAACCCTCCTCTTTGCTGGCGTAAGGCCACGGGTAGAAGGTGGGGAGTACCACTTCCTGGTTGAGGTGGAACAGAGATACCACCTTTGGAAGCAACTTAGGGTGAATGTGGAGCACTACCTTGTTCTTGAAGAAACTAGTGTATGGCGGGTCCGCCACCAAGGCTTGAAGTTCGCTAACTATGTGAGCTGAAGTGAGGGCCATTAGGAAGGCCACCTTTCAGGAGAGATACCGTACGTGGCATGTGGCCAGGGGCTTGAATGGTGGGTCTGGTAAGTTGGGAGAGCATCACGTTGAGATCCCACTCTACCGCTGGGGGGGCGGAGAAGGGGCTTGGATAGCAGAAGGCCCCAAAGGAATCGTGAGACCAGGGGCTGGCTGGAGAGTGGCTTGCCCTTGATTGGGTGGTGGTGAGCGGTTATAGTACTCAAGTGCACCATGACGGTGTTAGACTTCAGTCCCGTGCATGATAGATGCATCAAGTACTAAAGCACCAGCTGTACATGGCGGAGAAAGGATTCTCCTTTCTCTCTGCGCACCAGACGGCAAATCTCCGACACTTAAAGGCGTACGCCCTTCTGGTGGAGGGCTTTCTAGAGGCCAGTAGGATCTCTTCAACTTCCTTTGACAGGTTGAGGGAGGCCAAGGCTACACTCTCAGCCATAAAGTCTGTGTCAGCGACCCCACATTGGGGTGCAGGAGGGAATCCTCTTCCAGAGTAAAGAGGTTGAGGGCTCTTCCCAGTGGGACTGGGAGTGACACAGACAACGAGAATAGCAGGTGGAACCAGGGCTGTCAGGGCCACCTGGGGGCAATCAGGATCACTGACGCCCTCTTACTCTGGACTTTGAACAGAGTCTTGGCAACCAGAGGGCTCGGTGGAAACACAGAGTTGTCCCTTGGACCACGAGATCAGGAAGGCATCTGCCGCTACCTTCTCTGGGCGTAGTTGACAGAAACAGAAGCGAGTCAACTGTGTGTTGTCTGGAGAGGCAAACAGGTCTATCTCGGGCCAGCCCCAGAGGCAGAAGAGCCTCTCCGCCACCATGGAGTCGAAGCGCTACTCGTGCAGCCGCAGGACTCTGCTGAGTTTGTCTGCCAAGTAGTTGTCCTGGCCCAGGAAGTAGACTGCACGTGGGAGCATGCCATTGCTCGCTGTAAAAGAGAGGAGGGCTACCGCCTCCTGACAGAGGGAGTATGAGCCCGTGCCTCCCTGCTTGCTGATACAGAACACTGCAACCTGATTGTCCATTTGGATCAGCACAGATCGGTATTGCAGGTGGCTGCAGAACACCCGTAGGGCTAGGAAGACTGCCTATAGCTCTCCACCTCTGGAGGGAAGCATCTGCACTCAGGGTCCTCTGTGGCGAGGGCGTCCTGAAGGGCATTCCCGCCCAGAGATGGGGCTGGTCTTGCCACCAGTATAGGGATCTCACCAGCCAGTGGGTGATCCTGACCCTGTCTCGGAGCCTGCCTGTTGCCTGGGTTCGGTGGAGAAGGTTCCGAGGGGACATCTCGGTGTCAAGAGGTCTCGGGCGAGGCCTCGACATCAGTCTCGCAGTTGGAGCTGGTTGCTGATGGACAAGAACCAGTGGTCCAAACATTAAGGCTCCTGCAGTGGCAGCTGCTTGCCAGACAGCAGAAAGAATGGTACTGTTTAAAACAGAAAGAACAGACAGAACAAGAGTAGAAGACTCTGGACATGTCTGATGAACTGCTGCAAGGCAAGATTGAAGAAGAGGAGTCAACTCAGAGAAGAGAACTCCGCAATGGAAAAGTAGCAAACCTAGAGAGGCTGAAGAAAAAGCCCTCCTGTGAAGGAATACCGCTCTTACAAAGGAGAAACCTTGGTAAGAGGGGAAAAAGAATGGAGCTGAAGAAGACTTACAAAAAGTAAGTCTATAGAAAGGAAGACAGACATGCTGGCACAGAAAACTATCGTTTGATAGTGGTTAGACCTCTTTCCCTAGCAGGAAGAAGAGGAGAACCCTGTCATCTAGATGCATGAACATCCTGACAGCTCAGAGGACATAGATAGAATGGATGTCTTTGGGAAGAGATCCATGTTTAGGATTTAGAATGACAGCAGTGGATTGCTTCTATTGAAAAGAAGTAACTGTAGATTCTAACCCAGAAATCACAAGCATCAAATGATGATTGATCAGAAACCCTGCGGTTGCTGGGTTTGCTGAGCCTGGTGAGAGGTTGGATTCTTCAGACCAGGATGATGCTTTCCCTGTTTGGGAACATCTGTATGATGGGCAAGTGATGAATAAAACCTTCTTCTCCTGTGGGAAGAAAGTTTGGTAGGACATTTCCTACCTACTGGGACAGAAGAAGGTGTAGAACAACCCCTAGGAACAAGTAAATCAGTGGACAACTGAGTAACCTGACGTAAAGACTCCTTGTTGAAAAGATTTTCTCCAGTGCAAGGAGTATGTCCCAGTCTTTGTTGTGCCCATTTGTCCAAGTCTGAAGCTTGGAGCCAGGCTCTACGTCGTGCCCCTATAGCTATAGCAGAAGTCCTGCTAACAAATTCAAAAGAGTCTAGGGAAGCACGAGAAAGAAACCAAGAGATATTCTGGAGATGCTTAAGCAGTGAGGAATAGTTTGTACTCTTGGAATCTGGAAGGAAAGGAGACAAAAGATGTAAGTGCTTTGTGACCTCCTCAAGAGATAGACTCATATAAAAAATATATGAGAGAATTCTTGCAGAAAGCATAGATGTCTGGAAGGTTTGACGTCCAAAGGCATCAAGTGTCTGAGACTCATGACCTGGCGGATAAGAAGAGTGCTTTTTCTTACTCTTTACCCGCCTCATTGCTGATTCCACTACTATGGAATGATGAGGAAGTTGAGTCTTTTGAAACCCTGGAGAGGGGGGCACTTGATATAAGAGATCAGTTGCCCTGGGAGGTGGGGGTACCCTGAAAGGTGTTTCCCACATTCCTAAAAGGAGATCCTGCAAGGAATGATGCAAAGGAAGCATTATGATCTCCTTTGCTGTGGTAGAAAGGGAGCCTTGTGCAGGATCATGTCCTGAGATAGGAATGGCAAGAGATCTTGCTATATCCAGGAGGAAACTCTGAAAAGAGGGATCCCCAACTGGAATCTCCCTAGGACAGGTTATTAAAGAACTAGGCTGAGCACCGACAGAGGTATCCAAATATACAGGAATAGAAGATCCTGCACAGTGCAGTGTGGAATGCTTAAGGGATGGTCGCTGGTACTGGCTGTCAGGAGCAGCGGCCATCGTTAGCACATTGTCCATGCCAGGTATCGACTCCAAGCTTGGTATAGAAGGGAGCGATCCTGTTGAAAAAAGCATGGCAGGAGTTGGCCATGATGCTACTGTGGATACCGGTACCGATATCGGAGTCGGGCCCGACAGCGACATTGGAGTAGTCATTGGTGACAATTTAATCGGCACCGAGGTCACCGAAAACCTCCGGTTGCTATCCTCGGTACCGAGCCACCGGTATCGATCGGTGTTGGTACCAAGAGGTATTGGTACCCAGTCTTCTAGACTAGAGATCGATTCCAAACTCGGCATCGAGGGCAGAAAGCCTGATAAGCGAAGCATGGAAGACACTGACCGTAAAGGTAATGAGGACGTTGGTACCGATTTCGGTACCGTGTCGGATACCGGTGAAGGAAGGTCAACAAGTGGCAACTCAATGGGCCTCGAGGGAACTGAGAGTTGCGGATCTGAATCACTGGAACCGAGCCTTCGGTTCCGCCGAGAGCCGGTACCGAGGTGAGTCGGTACCCGGTCCTCCAGACTGGAGATCGATTCCAGACTCGGCATCGAGGGAAGCGAAGCTATCGATGCACGCCTGGAGGGTACCGATGTCGGTGGTGGTATTGGTGCTGGTACCGATAATGGAACGTCAGTCTGGATAATATCCACCGGTCCCGAAGGCACCGAGGACGCCAGATGACGATCCCTGGTGAGGAATGTTTCATCTAATACCAGTGCCGATGCCGGGGTACCGGTACCGCTCGAAGCGGATGCCACCACCGGGCACGGCTGAGGTATGTTCTGTGAGGAGTGAGCCCCAGGAACAACCTGCAACCCCTTATCTGCTTTGGAGACTGAAGACTCCCACCGGGGTTTGAAGCCAGTGGGGCCTCGAGGGCAAGGCTGGAGCAATCTACATGCTGTGCATGAGACCTACCACTCGAGGACTGGCTAGTCTTAACAGACTGTTTGCGGGTTACCTGATCCTGTGTGGAAGAAGAAGGGGATGGTGCCCCAAAGTTGGAGGGCAACCGTGTATCGCGGGAACCTCGATGTTGAAGACCTCTTCTCACCAAACTGTTGTCAGGACCTAAGTAGGTTAGAGACAGACTTCGAGGGTCTAAAAATAAAGTTGTACCGCCACAGTCTAAACGTTTCTTGGAGAAAGTGTCTGGCGGTTCCATGAAGGAAAAAGAAGAGGCCTAAAAGGCCTAAGAGACCGTGGGACACTATGAAGAAAAATATATCCCGTGGGAAGGGAGAATTTACAAGAAAAGAAAAGAAAACACCGGCGGTACCGGTGGCATCGGGAAGACAGCCGCGACCATAAGAAAACTAAAAAATAAAAACAAGAATTTTCTACAGTGACAGGAGGACGTCCTGCCGGCTCCGCGGAAAAACGAAAACTGTGGAGAGGCAGTTGGGAAAGGCGGGAAGGCAGCACGCAGGCATGGTGGGATGCTTCCAAAAGCTCTTTGATTGGATGCTGGGAAGCGTTCCCGCACAGACTCCATCGGTACCGACGTACCCATATGTGAAGACTCATTCCTGCTTGTCCCTGGAGATCTCCTCTTCACAGCTACCTTCCTCGAGTAGATCACCAGCATCCAGCACATCACCAAGAAGGAGAAATCCAGCACCGTGGTTCTCGGCCGAATTACGGCTATCCCTTCAGACGCTAAGAAAACAAGAGAGAAAATGGCGCAGTTCACGATCTCCCACCGACCAAACAAATTACGAAAATGCTCTAAAGCAGCACCGGGAGAAAATAGTTGAAAAAATGAGAGAACACCATACAGAAATCCTTCCCCGATCGTTAAACAAACCACGAGACCTCTTTAACATTGCTAAATCACTAACTAGGCACCATCCTCCAACCAAACAATACTAATTCAGCCTCAGCCCTTTGCTGACTACCTACAATCTAAAACTATTAAAACAAACACATCACCAAGTTGTATACCCAATTCCTTTTCTCTGATACAGCCACTAAAAATGTTTGTCGCCCCTACGGTGAAATTCATCACTGACCTTATTGCTACCATGAATACTACTACAGCCCCAAACGATCCATGCCCCACTTATTGGATCAGAACGAAGCGTGCTGAACTGAGCCCCACTCTAGCTTACATCATGCAACTCTCCTTCACAGCTGGATCCTTCCCAATATCTCTCAAGCAAACTTCCATACGCCCCTCCTGAAAAACAATAAACTTGACCCAGCGAAAACAGACTCCTATCGACCAATCTCAAGTATACCCCTTCTAGCCAAAATCATCGAGAAGGTGGTCCAAATCCAATTGCAGCAACACATAGATATTTCAGTCCCACTTGATCCCTGCCAACACGGGTTCCGTGAGTCCCACGGTATAGAGACCCTACTCACACTACTTATCAACACCTTATCTAGAGGGATTGACAAAATTGAAAATGGTTTCATTCTCATCTTCCTTGATATTTCAGCAGCATTTGATTCAGTTAACCACGTGCAACGTCTCCACCGCCTTCAGGAGAAAGGAGTTCAGGGTTCGGCTTGGGAATGGCGTAGATCCTACCTAACTAACCGCTGGCAACTTTTCAACATATATATGCAACCGATCTGTGACATCATCCGAGCATTCAATATATCCAGTCTGATCTATGCAGATGATGTCCCAATATTCACCCCAATAAGAATCAAGGACCCCCGACTTCTCCCCAATAATCGAGTGCTTCAATGCGATTACGGACTGGCTCTTATCCCAGAATCTGCGAATAAACTTTAAGAAAACTGAGGTCCTATTCGTAACCAGGAATAAGAACTTCTCTCCCCCCACAACATTGAAGGTGAGAGACGCGGAACTTCCATGTAAATCATCGATACGCTACCTGGGTGTCACCATAGATCAAAAACTAACCTTCAAAGATCACATAAAGCAGACTGTCAAATCCATCTACAATAAAATACGAACGCTAAAACACCTAAGACCTCTACTTGCCCCTAATGATTTCAGAACAATCTTCCAATCCCTTGTTATACCACATTTTGATTACGCCAAAATCATCCTACATGGTCTTCCTAAGAGCACCCTCAATCCACTTCAATTGGCGATGAATACAGCAGCTCGCATCCTCCACTGTATTTCCAGAAGAGACCACATCACTCCCATACTCATAGAGCTACACTGGCTACCCCTACAAGCCAGGATCACCTACAAGGCACTACTGTTATCTTTTAAAGCAATCAATCAGATATCCCCCCTTCCCTCCTTACTAGTACTCCCACAAACAGGGTAAGAAGGACAGCAGCCGTTAATACCCTTGCTATACCAATTGAGTACACTAAATGTAACCAAGCAACCAGAGATAGGGCTTTCACTTTTTTCGCTCCGACCTATTAGAACAATCTCCCATCTCATATCCGGTCAATAAAGAACCTCTCCCAGTTTAGAAAGGTCCTTAAACACTACCTATTCTGCCTGCACCTCGTCTGCCATAATCCACTCCACAAATCACCCACACAGCCTCTGACACTCCAACAACATAGCCCTGGTAGAACACAAAGCAGACCTTCTGCACACCCAAAATGACCATAGACCACAAAGTTGTCTCCACTACGATTTTCAACATGCTACATGATCTGTAAATAGTCCACATGCGAAATATTCGTTTTATATATAGTTACCCCTGTTACTTTCCAAGTTACTGACCCTGTTGTAATGTAAACAAAAGATTGTTCTGATGCAAAATTTGCTATCTGTAAACCGCACTGATACCAAAGAGCGCGGTATATAAGAACTGTAAATAAATAAATAAATAAATAAATAAATAAAGTAAGGTCCGATTGGCTGTAGCTTTGTAAATTTTTTCCCCTTGTAGAAACAAGCATGTGTGCCGGCTCCCGGCATGCCTTGTGCAAAAGCAGATGCCATTTGCAGTCGTAGCGTCACTTTGTACGGTTTATACTGAGACGTTAAAATGTTTAAGACAATTGAGCTGCCCTCCAACTGTGAAATACAGTCTGTGATTCGGTTTTTGACAGCAAGGACCGTATCATCAGCAGACATTCATCACCAGATATGTGAGGTGTACGGCCCCAATGCAATGAGTGACAGCAAAGTGCGTAAATGGGTGATATTGTTCAAGGAGGGGTGGGACAAACTGTGCTCATGATGGGTTCCCAGGCTGCTTTCCGAGGAACACCAAAAAAGGAGAATGGCTAGTGCTTTGACATTTTTGATCTGATACAATGAGGAAGGAGATGAATTTTTGGACCACATTGTCACAGGGGACGAGACAGCACAGTTACTTACCTGTTACAGGTGATTTATGGGAACAGCAGGAATAAGTCTTCACATATGGGTATCATCGGTACCGATGGAGCCTGCGCGGGAACGCTCCCCAGCGTCCAAAAGGAAAGCTTGTGAGAGCATCCCACAGCGCCTGCGCGCTGCCTTCCCGCCTTTCCCAACCGCCTCTCTCCAGTTCGAGTTTTAAAGCTGAGACAAAGAGAGAGTGAGGAAGGGAAAGATAGAAAGAGAGAGATACAACTCCTAGGGGAGGTGGGTGGGTTGTGAAGACTTATTCCTGCTGTTCCCAGAGATCACCTGTTACAGGTAAGTAACTGTGCTATCTCCAGGAACAAGCAGGAATGAGTCTTCACATATGGGGACTCCCCAGCTAGAGATGCCTGGGAGATCCCCCAGGCTGTGAGTCCCTGAGAAGGGCTCTACCTCCCCCTATGGATCTCAGGCATCCAGTCAGGGATGGAGGGTAGGAGTTGATTAGGTATGGAACAGGTGCTTGAGAACAGCCTGACCAAACAAGGCCCCCCCGGCGGGAGTCCTTGTCCAAGCAGTAATGGGCTGTGAAGGTATGAACCGAGGCCCAGGTGGCCGCTCGACAGATTTGGTCGATGGACACAGAGTTTAGATGCGCCATAGAGGCTGCCATGGCCCTCACATTGTGAGCTGTGACATGGCCCTCCAGAGAAAGGTTCTTACTCTGGTAGGCGAAAGAAATACACTGAACAATCCAATTAGACAGAGTTCTCTTAGAGACTGGAAGTCCTAAATAAGAGGGATCAAAAGCAACAAAGAGTTGAGAAGACTTTCTATGTTGCTGTGTCCTTTGTAAGTAAAAGGCAAGAGCTCTCTTACAATCCAGGGTATGAAGATTCCTCTCTGCACTTGATGCATGAGGTCCTGGAAAAAAGACAGGTAAATAAACCTCCTGGTTCAGATAAAAAGGTGAAACCACTTTAAGCATAAAGTGTGGATTAGTCCTGAGGACTACCTTGTCATGATGGAACCTTATATAAGGAGGATTAGCCACCAAGGCTTGCAGTTCACTGATGCGGCGAGCTGAGGTGACTGCAATTAGAAAAATAACCTTCCAGGAAAGGAATTTCAAGGAGGTAATGGCTAAGGGTTCAAAGGGTGGCTTCATAAGCTGGCCAAGAAGCAAGTTCAAGTCACATGCCACTGGAGGTGGTCTAATGGGAGGTTTAGTTAAGAGAAGGTCTCTCATAAATCTTGCAATAAGAGGATGAGAGGAGATAGGCTGTCCATTGAGAGGCTTAAGGGATGCTGCAATAGCACTCAAATGGACTCTTACTGAATTCGTTTTAAGGCCTGCATGAGATAAATGCAGCAGATACTCTAGTAAAGAATTCAGAGGTATTGCAGAAGGGTTAAGACCCTTCTCTGCACACCAAATGGTAAACCTTTTCCATTTAAAAGCATAGGAACGTCTAGTGGAAGGCTTTCTGGAAGCATGAAGGATATTCTTCCCCTGCTGAGAAAGATGCAAATCTTGAAGGTCTAGGCCTTCAGCAACCAGGCCCTGAGATGAAGGGACTGGGGATTTGGGTGCCACAACGTTCCTCCCTCCTGGGATAGAAGGTCTGGAGCAGATCCCAAG
This sequence comes from Ichthyophis bannanicus, assembly GCA_033557465.1. Classification (NCBI taxonomy): domain Eukaryota; kingdom Metazoa; phylum Chordata; class Amphibia; order Gymnophiona; family Ichthyophiidae; genus Ichthyophis; species Ichthyophis bannanicus. The sequence continues at coordinate 189,861,414 of CM066031.1, read as the reverse complement.
TCCAGGGAGGGAGCTTGAGAAAGATGCAGAAGTAGAGGGTACCACACTTGGCGTTGTCAATGTGGTGCTATGAGGATCATAGACCCCTTGTCTCTCTGAAGTTTGAACAGTGTCTTGGGAATTAGGGGAATGGGTGCGAAGGCATAGAGGAAGTCTTGCCCCCAGTGAAGGAGGAAGGCATCCCTGGCCTGAACTCCCTGACACGTAATTCTGGAACAGAACCGGGGAAGTTTGGCATTCCACGGACTTGCAAACAGGTCTATCTCCGGGGTTCCCCAAATTTGAAAGATCCTGGCTATCTGGTCCCCCCATGGAGGGACCATTCGTGTGGAAGCAGAACTCGACTGAGTCTGTCTGCCCAAAAGTTTAGAACCCCTGGAAGATACACGGCCACCAGATGAATTTGATGCTCTCTGGCGAAGGCCCACAATCTCAGAGCTTCATTGCAAAGCGACAGAGAGCCAGTCCCCCCCTGCTTGTTCACGTAGAACATGGCTACTTGGTTGTCCGTGTGGATGAGGACTGTCTTGTAGCTGAACAGGGTGTGGAAGACTCTGAGAGCCAGAAAGATTGCTCTGAGCTCTAAGAGGTTGATATGTAGAGATGTCTCCTGTGGAGACCAGATGCCCTGGGTGGAGAGATCTTGTAGATGAGCTCCCCAACCCCTTGGGGAGGCATCTGTTGTAAGGGTTGTTTGGGGTAACACCTGTTGGAAGGGGGACCCCAGCAACAGATTTTGAGTGGATTTCCACCACTGGAGAGACCAAAAAAGGCGACTGGAGGTTGCTATTTTGTCTGACAGGCATCCTGATGCCTGGGTCCATTGGGTGGATGAGTCCATTGAGCTGCCCTCATGTGAAGGCGAGCATAGGGGACCACATGCACTGTGGATGCCATATGGCCTAACAGTTGTAACATCTCTCGAGCAGTTAAATGGGACTTTAACTGAACCTGGGAGGCTAACTGCACCAGGCGTACGCAACGGGCCTGAGGAAGATAGGCCCTTGCAGTGGTGGTATCCAGCAAGGCCCCTATGAACTCTAGAGATTGAGTAGGGGTGAGATGGGATTTTGGGATGTTTCTTACAAGTCCCAGATACTGAAGGATACGCCTTGTGCAGGCTAGGGAAGCCTGGGCCTCTGACTGGGATGGAGCTCGGATGAGCCAGTCGTCCATATATGGGAATACAAATATTCCTAGAGTGTGTAGAAATGCAGCTACTACTGCCATGCATTTTGTGAACACGCTTGGTGCAGAGGCCAGACCGAAGGGAAACACTCTGTATTGATAGTGCTTTCCTTGGAAAAGGAACCGAAGGAACCTTCTGTGTGTTGGATGGATGAGGACATGTGTGTATGCATCCTTGAGATCTAGAGAACAAAGCCAGTCCTGACTCTGGAGGTATGGAAGGAGAGTACCGAGAGAAATCATCTTGAATTTCTCCTTGCATAGAAACTTGTTCAATTCTCTGAGATCTAATATGGGTCTGTAAAGAAGGGGGAGTAGAACCCTGAAACCTGTTGAAGGGGGGTACTTCTTCTACTGCCCCTTGGGCATTGACCCAGAAGGTCGAGGAGATATGTTGGAGAATTGAACTGTCTCACCATGGTGTGAGGAGGAAGGTTTAAGAAATGAAGCTTGTACCCCTCCCTTATGATGGAGAGGTCCATTGCTCTGCTGTAATTTGTTCCCATCTGGGAGCAAAGTGAGCTAACCTTCCGGGAATGGTGAGAGGCTCTGGATGTTCTAGAGCCAGAAAGGCTAAGTTCTCTAGTTGCAAGTCAAAGGCCCTGAGGAGGCTGAGGCTGTTGGGCCGTAGCAGTCCTGGCAGCCTTAGGCTTGGCCTGTTTTGGTTGCTGCTGTCTCTTAGTAGCAAAACGACCTGCAGAAGATGTCTGCTGACCATGAGCAGAATAATATCTCCCCTTTTTGTGAAAAAAAACCTTTTTGAACAACGTTTTCTTAAAAGGAGCAGAAGTAGACTTTGAGAGTCTATCTAAAGCAGAATTTTCAGCATCCATCTGGGTGGCCTTTGCTTACCAATCTTTGCCAAAAAGGTTTTCACCTGTACAAGGAAGGTTTCCTAGTCCATCCTGAACCCAGGGTTCCAAATCAGAAGCTTGTAACCAAGCAACTCTGCGTGCACCTATGGCAATAGCCGAGGCTCTGCTGGCACACTCAAAAGAGTCAAAGGCTGCACGGTTGGAGAATTTGGAAACATCCTGGGCATGTTTGAGTCAGGTGAGAAATTCTTCCCTTTTATCTTCTGAAATAAAAGGAGATAAAGTTTGCAGATGATCTGTAACTTCTTTTAGAAACATCCCATATAGAGACTATAGGAGTTGATTCTGGCAACAAGCATATTGGCCTGGAAAATCCTCCTGCCAAAGGCATCTAAGGTTCTGCATTCTCTTCCTGGAGGATTAGAAGAGTGCCTTTTGGTACTCTATCATCTTCATAGCAGACTCCACCACAATGGAGTGGTGAGGAAGCTGAGTCTTATGAAAGCCAGGACAAGGAGGAACACGATACATGGTGTCCAACCTACGAGAATGAGGGGAGGTGGTGAGAGGAGTCTCCCATATGCCCAACATGTGATCATAAAGAATCTCATGAATTGGTGAAGTGGCTGCCTCTTTAGGAGCCTTAGGATATTGTAAAATATCTAATTTTTTGGCTCTAGGCTCTGCCTCAGGTGCCACTGAAATGGAAAGGCCCCTGGCCACCTCCCTAATGAAGTCTTGAAAAGACAAGTCTTCTGGAGGAGACATTCTTCTTTTTGGAGAAGAGGGCTCCTGAGGAAGGATCACCGATGCTTCGACAGAGGCCTCTGATTCATCAGAGTCTTCAGAGGAATTGAAGTATCGCCTGTCTGGATGCTCCTGTAGAGCCCGATACGCGTACCAGGAGGTATCGACATCGGGAGTGATCGGTACCGATTCGGTACTGATAGGCATCACAGAACAGTGTACCGCTGCAGTCGACACCGAAGCCGATGTCGATGCAATCGGTACTAGCACCGGAACCGATATCGGTACCGGTGCCGGAGTCGGTACCGACAACGGAGTTTGTTGTGGTACCGACGGCGTCGCAGCTTGTATGAAGGCCGTAATGGCACGCTGCATGGTCATGATATTCTGATCCATCGACACCACCAATGTCTGGACGTCGGTACTGGTGGAAACCACCGGTACTCCAGAACATGGCAACAGGTGATCAGTCGAGGCCGAGCCATCGATGTCAACCTGTGAACCCATAGGTAGAGTTTTGGAAGCCGGAGCCTCCCGCTGGGGTAATTTTGCTGGTGCGGATTCCTCGAGAGCAAGCCCGGAGGCATCTCGATACTTGGAGGGAGATCTACCCTTCGAGGACCGGCCGGACTTAAGTTTGGTTACCTGAGATCCATGAGAGGAAGAAGCAGCCCTGGAAGACGTCGATGCCACCGAAGCTGCATCAGAGGGAAACGGTACTGAGCTTGGCTGCTCAATTCTGTAGACCTCTTTTAGACATCATTGAACAGGACTCACAATCCGTGGAGTGGTCAGGACCTAAACATTTTAGACACCATTCATGGGTGTCGGTGACAGAAATGGTGCCGCTGCACTTTGTGCACTTTTTAAACCCGGAGGCGGGCTTTTCCATGAGGAAAAAATTTCCTAGGCCTAAGGCCGAAGAAAAGAAAAAATGCACTGAAGTGAAGAAAAAACAATAGTTTTTTTTTAAGAATAAAGAAAGAAAAGACCGGCGGTACCGGCCCGGTGTCGAAGAAGGCAGACACGTGACCAAAGAAATAAAAGAAAATAAGAAATTCTTCAGCCGTGACAGGAACACGACCTGCTGGCTCCACGGAAAAAGAAGAACTGGAGAGAGGCGGTTGGGAAAGGTGGGAAGGCAGCGCGCAGGCGCTGTGGGATGCTCCCAAAAGCTTTCCTTTTGGACGCTGGGGAGCGTTCCCGCACAGGCTCCGTCGGTACCGACGATACCCATATGTGAAGACTCATTCCTGCTTGTTCCTGGAGATATGGGTTTCTCACATGACTCCAGAATCAAAGCGGCAGTTGATGGAACGGAGAAACACGTCATCTCCAGTCAAAGTGAAAGCCAAAAGACAATCAACATGCAAGATAACAACTGTGTTCCTCGGAAAGCAGCCTGGGAACCCATCGCGAGCACAGTTTTCTGAACTGCAATTTTTCAGAAACGATTTTGTATAGCACTGACCTTGAAACTTGTGGAAATTTCAGTGACAAAGTGGAAATCGTGAATCGCCGTTCATGAATTTTTGCGTCAACTGTGCGCACCAAATCTTCTGTGATTACTGAAGGTCAACCCTATCACGGTTCATCATGGACATTGTCCCGCCCGTCCTTGAACAATCTCACCCATTTACACACTTTGCTGTCACTCATCGCTAGTTTTCCTCAGAGCTAAAATGGCTACTAGAACTCTGTAGTAATGAATATAGTTTGATGTACTGTCAATTTTCTAGTGCATGCATATTTACATTTTATACTGCATCTAAATGTTAATTGGCATGGTAAAATGCCTTTGACGGTTCTGGAAAGGCATGAAAAAATGGATAATCTGACCCGACTACAGGCTAAACACAAGAAGATATTAAATCATATTAAGCCATCTCATACTTCATGGCATAGTCAAATCTCTAAACTCACAATAGAAAAAGTATTACTTTGCTCCAATGTCCTCAAATAAAATTATTTCATAGGGTAAACTGTTAAAGGTAGCAAGGTGACAAGAATCTCAAATAATACCTTTGCTTTGGTGGCAGCAGAGGCCAGAGCAGCAGCAGCAGCGGTTACCACATTCCCTTCCGAAATATCATGCTCCATTTTCTTCTTCATAAGGCTATTTTCCTTCTCTTTGGCCAAATCAACATTTTCCTTGTTCTCCTCTGCCTCTTCTTCTAAATGGTAACATTTTCATTATGAAGGACCAATGTTTGTGTGAAATTAAGTTTACAGTACTGACATAACCTCAAAATCTCCTTTCCTGTCACCCCTCTTCTTAAAACATTCTCACAACCATCTCTCCAATTTGGTTCATTTAGCTATAAGGAGGATATCCTCACTACACTGCGTAAGAGATGCAGCCTTTCTCAAACAATTTTTATTGAATTTTTGTTTGACTAGAAAGGCACCAATTACAATGGCACTGCTTTTTACTTTTAATCAATTATGTTATGTTATTTTACTGGTATATTCACTTACTGAAAGGCCAAAAGAAAAGGACTGGATAATAAAAAGAACTATGAACTAAAAAACACCCAAAACCAATAGTGAACGTTAATGATATGCAGAGCAAGTGCTCAAAAGGGGCATGAACCTTCCAGCATGCAAGCAGTCTGGATAGTGGAAGGCCAATCTTAAATAGGTCATGAAGAAGGTAATTGAGATAATGTGGATTGCAATGTATAGATCCCCCTAGTATTTAAAATGTATGTAAAACAAACTCTGCTTTGTTGATTGTTGTTTATTGTGAACCGCAACTGATGTATGGAAGATGCGGTATAGAAGTGATTGTTAAATAAATAAAATAAATAAATTTTACAAAGGCTCTGCTAAAAAGCAAAGCCTACTGTAAAATATGTTTAAGGACGTGCAGGACTGCACATGGATTTCTCACATCAATAGAAGCAGAGATTTTAAAAAGATGGACTCAGGGGCGGAAAAAAGAGCATCCTGTTCTTCCCCTATTGTATGTGGCAGCAAGTTTTTAAAATTAATGCTTAGTAGTAGTAGTGGCATCCATCCCTCTCTCCCATAAAAACCAAGACCCCCCTACTCCCTGACATCAAAATTCTCCATGACAGGCCCCCCGCCCCCATATGAATTATCCACTCCAGTTCTATTGGAGTCCCTGCTGATGTAGTGAAGGCAGGAACCAGGTTCAAAATGATGCCCTTGAACACTAGGGAACAAGGGTTTCATTTTGTACTCAGTGCTTCAAGCTGACACTTATATGCATAACCAGCGTTATCATTAGGTGAAATTGATGGTCGCCTAGAGTGCCACCCCTGCGGGGGTGCTCATTGCTGCTGCTGCCGCCCCTCTCTAGGGCCTGCAGCAATGACAATGGCTCATAAGACACGCGGTACACTTACCTACACACTCCAGTGCTATGTTGTGGTTTCTTTCTCCTATCATCTGCCATTTTCATTCCCATCCTATGCAGACTTCCAAAGGGGACAGGAGCAGCAGATAGTCAAAGAAAGAAACCGTAACGCAGTGCCAGAGTGTGTAAGCAAGAACTGCGTCATGATCTCCACGCCATTGTTGCTGCTGCAGGCTCTGGAGAGGAGGCACAGTAGTGGCAGTAGAGCAAGGGGGAGAGGAGGCAGAATGGAGGGCCTAAGGCGCCTCTAACCCTTGCATTGGCCCTGCTTGTAGATGCCCTGGGGCAGGTGTAAAAGCAGACCTGGAGGCAGTTTGGTCTAAATTTGTATTCCCCTTGTAAAATGGGAAACATCCATCTAGATTTTTCACCTGTCCAAATTATGCCCCCTTACAACATGGGCATGGTCTATTTCCATGCGTAAATAACAAATTTCTGAAATTGCATTTACACAAGTATTCCAATCTATATGTATAAATGCTGCTATTTAAATGAGGAGTTGCTTCTAAAATAACTTCCAAAATATCCTCCAAAGCTAACCAATCTAGCATTAAAGTGGTGATTAACCTGGAGGCTCTTTTCCTCTAAACTGAGGTACCAGAAATCCTCTCATACTCAATCCATCGATATGCCAAACACAAATTTCTCCCCTCCTCCACAGAAGGCTCACTCTTAACTCCTGCCAGTTCCGGTGCAGACTATTAAAAGGCATTGGTTGTCACCGCATTAAGCGTAGTTACTCACCTGTAACAGGTGTTCTCCAGGGACAGCAGGAATCAGTCCTCACTTATGGGTGATGTCGGCACCGACAGAGTCCACACGGAGCAATTCCCCAGCTTTCAAAGAAAGCCTTTGGGATTGCTGCCACTCATGTGTGGTCCTCTTCCTGCCCAAAGGTGCCATCTTGCTCAGTCAGGTTCCCTGTGAGTACTCATAAACAATGTGCTGACACGCTCAATATCATCAATATGGAACCTCAATTTCATTTAAGGTTACATCTCATAGTTACTACACCATTAATTACTCATATCGTTAAAGGTCTCAGAACTCTTTAGCACTTATACATGGACTCACAATATGTCCTCATTCAGTGCTTATTCGCATCAACGACCTTAAACAAAGAACATAAGAACATAAGCTATGCCATACTGGGTCAGACCAAGGTCCATCAAGCCCAGTATTCTGTTTCCAACAGTGGCCAATCTAGGTCATATGTACCTAGCAGTTTCCCCAAGAGACACAAGATATATCCAGTGTTCATAAAAGCAGGAGGAATTGTATTCACTCTTCAAAAAATCCAATGTTCAACTTCAAAAAGTACTTAGCTTCTATCAGTGTTCTTTTTGCATATTCCTTTCCCGCTCCCAAATCCCAACGCCTTCATTCGGCGCCAATGCGTTTCACTTAGATTGTTTCCTCAGGGGATCATCTCTTATTAATTTTCACTGCAAAATAAAATCCATTTCAGTAACTTTTAAACCTCCTAAGTTCCTTAAAAACTATTCTCACTGACCATATCACCTTAATGGTAGTTAGTACACCTACCTGAAACACAAATGATAGTGCACATGTTTCCCAACAGAGATTTCTGAACTGATCCAAAGTATTCCAACTCCTTACGGATCGTTCCCAGAAGAAACGCTGCGCATGTGAACTAGGGAACACATTCACTTATTTAAAGAACTTACTCAGTCTTCCTGTTCGACAGTTTCTACTGCCGCCCCCCCAATGACGTCATTATCGTCACAAACTTCGGAGTAAGACTTCAATCTGATAGCCCTACTCAATTCTAACCAATCTCTATATTTAAAGAACTTACTCCATCTTGCTATCCTTTCATTTCTGCCACCGCCCCCATTGACGTCATTATCGTCATAAACCTCGAAATAAGACTTCAATCTAATAGCACTAATGAAATTCTAACTAATCTCTATACAACTTCATTATCGTTTATAGTAGAGGATATTGCCGTGTTGCTACAATTGCAAAACACCCTACCATTACACTCATATTGATTCTCATCTTAATGACTTAACACCACTATCTCTCGTCAAACACATGCTGACTAATCAATAGTGGCATTAAGACCTGTAGGTGTTACTGATTTTAAGTTGAATATCCATTTTTGTTCTCTAATCACTAGGGCTTGTTCTTGCATTTTCCCCACTACACCCGACTCTACTTTATTAATACAAAAGCATCGCAATTGTTCAAAAATGTGCCCCTGAGTTATACAATGTTGAACCAATGGTGCTTCTTTAATTTTGCACTTCAACTGACTCCTATGCTCCCCCATTCTTATTTTAAACGGGCGGATAGTTTTGCCAACATACAGTAACTCACATGGGCAGACTATAACATATACTACACTAGAGGAGTCACAGGTTGTATATCTTCTTAATGGATAGGCAATCCCTTTATAAGTAAAGATTTCCAATTCCATGGTAATGTCGCAAATATTACACCCACCACATTTCCTATGGCCCACCTTATTTTCAGATATAGGAACTAATGGAGCTATAGCCTTTAATACTGTCGGGCTCAATTGTTGTTTTAAATTACGATGCCGTTGCCATACACATCGTATCTTTTTGCCCGTCAACCTGGGAATGACCTTAATGATGTTACTATGTTTTCTCAAAATTTTTTAAATTCCTGAACTCAAAGGAGAATACTGAGTAATCAAATTGATATTGTCAGAATCCATATTTTCCCTTCTATTCACTTTCTTAGCCTCAAGCAATAAGTTCCGATTATTATAGAGAGCTCTTGAATATGCACGTTTCACCACTCTGTGGGGATACCCTCTTTCTCTAAAATGACTTACTAATTGTCTTGACAAATTCTTAAAATCACTCCTATCAGAACAATTGCGCCTAAATCGTAAGAACTGAGACAAAGGAAGACTCTTTTAGCTGCAAAGGGTGTGCACTCCTAAAATGTAAAAAAGTGTTTCGATCTGTGCTTTTTCGGTAAACCGATGTCAACCATTCTTCATTCTCTCTAGTAATTGTAACATCCAGATATGACAATTTTTCTTTATGAAACGTGTGAGTGAATTTTATATTCGGATCACATTGATTTAATCACTGTAAAAATGTAGCTAACTTTTCTTCTGTACCTTTCCACAGCATAAATACATCATCTATGTACCGATGCCACGCTATTACATTGGAAACATATGGAGATTGTGGCATCCAACGATCTTCAAATTCCCCCATATAGAGGTTTACAATGGAAGGTGCACACATAGCCCCCATTGCCACACCAGATATTTGTTGGTATAAAACTCCTTTGAATATAAAATAATTATGAAAAATTGCAAAATTTGCCAATTGCAACAAAAACAGAATCTGAGTCTCTGAAAGATCCCCTCGCTGGCGCAACGTCTGCTCCACCACTTGAAATGCTGCCACCTGTGGGATACTGGTATACAAAGACATCACGTCCAGGGTGACCAAAAATATATCCATATGGGTCACCGATTGTGCTAAACTCTTCAAAATGTTTAAAAAGTGCATGGAATCCCTCACAAATGATGGAATCTCCTCCAGTAATGGTCGTAAATAAGAATCCAAGAATGTAGACAGAGGTTCCAATATAGTGCCCCTAGTGGACACTATTTGTCTACCGGGAGGTTGTTGCATGTTTTTATGTATTTTTGGGACTGTGTAAAATTTTGCCACTGCTGGTGTTATGACATTGAGATACTGATATTCTTTCCAGCAATGTTCCCTCTAATTTTCTGTAGGATGTGTGCGCATAAAATATCAGCTGTGCAGCTTTTGAAGGAAGGTTAAATTTTTGTGCGCCACATAATGACACTTGGAGTTATATACTTTGAAATTTGATTACACGTCAGAATACAGTATGTACACCACATTGATTGCACTAGAAAATATTGTAGAACTTGTGAAAACCATAAATACACAACAACTTTTCAATTTTAAGATGTCTGTGTTGTTTTCTATCAGAATCAGAACCGTAATTTTTGTGCACTCTGTTGTAAAGCATGTGCGCTCGCTCGGCGAGGTGTGTGCGCGCGCACACGCGCACAGCTTAGAGGGAACAGTGCTTTCCAGGTAATTAACTTATTACGTAAAGCCTCATGTGTAATTTCTTTTATTTCAAGCTGAAGCGTGGGCTTTGGATCTTCTATCAAAACTCTATAGGTCAATTGATCTTGCAATTGTTGTAATGCTTCAAATACGTAACATTCCCTACTCAACACAACTGCTCCTCCCTTATCAGCCCGTCTAATCACTATATCAGTTCTTTGTCGCAGTTCTCTTAATGCTGCTTGTTCCATTTTTGTTAACATTGTTTGTGTCTTCTTACTAGACCTTTCCAAAGTCTGCACATCTTTCAAGACCAATTCCTTAAAGACTACTAATGCGGGATGTAATGGACCTGGAGGAGACCAAGTAGATTTCAGTGGTAATTTTATATGACGCATTCCTTGTTCATTAATTGGAATTAAATCTTGTGATCCGAATATAAAATTCACTCACGTTTCATAAAGAAAAATTGTCATATTTGGATGTTACAATTACTAGAGGGAATGAAGAATGGTCGACATCGGTTTACCGAAAAAGCACAGATCGAAACACCTTTTTAAAGTAGAGTCGGGTGTAGCGGGGAAATCGCAAGAACAAGCCTTAGTGATTAGAGAACAAAAATGGATATTCAACTTAAAATCAGTAACACCTACAGGTCTTAATGCCACTATTGATAGGTCCTAACACGACAACTTAGGTCAAAATACCAGAGGGTTATAAACTAACTACCAAACAGAACACCCTCTAAGAAATATTGAGAAAATTGCTAATGAAAGTTACACTTCGTTGCTTTTTTCTTTTTTTCAATTTTTTCCTCAATTATATAAAAAGGTGAATAAAGGTCTCAGACTCACATTGGCAATGCTTAGAATTTTCAAAAGCAAAATGCCTTATCGCATCAACGACCTTAAACATTCACTGTTTAACTCAAAAATATTTGTGTGTTTTTCCTTTCATCAGACCTTTCTCCAATTTTTAACTATATCCATAAACCATGTTGTTTTATAGTTTTATAGTAAAGACTGTGCTTATCTTGATAGTGTTGATAAAACTCCCCTGTTGATAGGTCAGCATGTGTTTGACGAGAGATAGTGGTGTTAGGTCATTAAGATGAGAATCAATATGAGTGTAATGGTAGGGTGTTTTGCAATTGTAGCAACACGGCAATATTCTCTACTATAAACGATAATGAAGTCTGAAACCATAAGAACACATGACCAGCCTGTAAATTGTATATATTGTTATTGTATATAGTTACCCTGTTAGCCAAGTTGATTCTCCTGTTCATATGTAAACACAAAGTACTATTGGAAATGTGTATGTTCGTTGTTTATTGTAAACCGCACTGATGCTGAATAGCGCGGTATAAAAGAGACTTTAAATAAATAAATAAATAAATAGTTAGAATTTCATTAGTGCTATTAGATTGAAGTCTTACTTCGAGGTTTATGACGATAATGACGTCAATGGAGGCGGTGGCAGAAATTAAAGGATAGCAAGATGGAGTAAGTTCTTTAAACACAGAGATCGGTTAGAATTGAGTAGGGCTATCAGACTGAAGTCTTACTCTGAAGTTTGTGACGATAATGACGTCACTGGGGGCGGCAGTAGAAACTGTCGAACAGGAAGACGGAGTAAGTTCTTTAAATAAGTGAATGTGTTCCCTAGTTCGCATGCGCGGCGTTTTTTCTGGGAACGATTCGTAAGGAGTTGGAATACTTTGGATCAGTTCAGAAATCTGTGTTGGGAAACGTGTGCACTATTATTTGTGGTTCAGGTAGGTGTACTAACTACCATTAAGGTGATATGGTCAATGAGAATAGTTTTTAAGGAACTTAGGAGGTTTAAAAGTTACTGAAATGGATTTTATTTTGCAGTGAAAATTAAGAGATGATTCCCTGAGTAAACAATCTAAGTGAAACGCATTGGCGCCGAATGAAGGCGTTGGGATTTGGGAGCGGGAAAGGAATATGAAAAAAGAACACTCTGATAGAAGCTAAGTACTTTTTGAAGTTGAGCATTGGATTTTTTGAAGAGAGAATACAATTCCAACTGCTTTTATGAACACCGGATATATTTTGTTTAAGGTCGTTGATGCGAATAAGCACTGAATGAGGACATATTGTGAGTCTATGTATAAGTGCTAAAGAGTTCTGAGACCTTTAACGATATGAGTAATTAATGGTGTAGTAACTATGAGATGTAACCTTAAATGAAATTGAGGTTCCATATTGATATTGAGCGTGTCAGCACATTGTTTATGAGTACTCACAAGTAATCGCTCAGAGAACGACCACAGATAGTTGTTTTATCACAGTCAGGTTCCCTAGCTAGAGCCCTACTAAGCAAATGGCAAGGGGAGGACAAAATCCAGCAACCGATGAGGGGAGGGTAGTGAGGACTGATTCCTGCTGTCCCTGGAGAACACTTGTTACAGGTGAGTAACTAGGCTTTCTCCAGGAACAAGCAGGAAATCAGTCCTCACTTATGGGACTCCCAACTACAGGCTACCAAGCCTGTAACCCAAAAACGCCTCCGCGAGGCCGTGAGCAGAAGTCAATGCCTGAAGGAGCCTGAGTCTTCGGATCCCCAAGGTGAAGCTCTCGGTGGCCATCGAAGAAGGGTCGGAGGGGGCAGGAGTTGCTTAAACCCCGAATAGATTACGAAGAACAGCCTGGCCGAAGGCACCGTCCCGGCTCGACTCCCTCTCCAGGCAGTAATGCACAGCGAAAGTGTTTGCTAAAGACCAGGTCGCAGCCCGGCAGATGTCCATCACAAGCACTGAGCGCAACGGAGCCACCGAAGCTGCCTTGGCTCGAATGCCATGTGTGGTGACCCATCAATCCAGTGGGGCTCCCGCCTTTGCTTGGGCGAAGGCAATGCAGTCCACCAACCAGACGGAGATGGTGCATTTGGTGACTGCCTGCCCCTGGCGATTGGGATCATAGGCGACAAAGAGCCGGTCGGACTTGCGATGAACCTGGGTATGCTGCAGGTAGAAGGCAAGAGCCCTCTTGCAGTCGAGTGTATGCAATACTGCCGATGCCCGGTCGGCATGTGGTCTCAGGAAGAAGGTTGGTAAGACCATCTTCTGATTGAGATGAAAGTCCGAGACCTCCTTCAGCAAGAACATGGGGTGGGTGCGGAGAACCACCCTGTTTCCATAGAACCTGGTGAATGGAGCCTCAGCCATGAGGGCCTGAAGTTCGCTGACTCGGCAAGCCGAAGTCAAAGCCATCAGGAAGACCACCTTCCAGGAGAGGTGCTGAAGCGAGCACGTTGCCATCGGCTCGAAGGGTGATCGCGTAAGCTGCATCAGCACCATGTTCAGGTCCCACTCCGCCAGAGGTGGCCAAATGGGAGGCTTGGAAAGTAAGTGGCCTCACATGAAGTGGGAGACCAAGGGCTGCCCCGAGAGGGGTTTCCCCTCGATGGGGAGGTGGTTCGCCGAAATGGCGCTCAGGTGCACCTTGACCGAATTGGATTTCAACCCTTTCGAGAGGTGAAGGAGATACTGAAGAACCTACCGAGTAGAGCAGGAGAACAGGTTGATCTGGAGCTTGGAGCACCAGACCGAGAAGCGTTGTCACTTAAAGGCATATGCCGATCTCGTAGAGTCCTTCCCGACACGAGGAGAACCTCCTCAACCTCCTCCAGGAGGTTCAGCGGAGCTAAGGCGACCCGTTCAGCCACCAGGCTGTAAGGGACAGAGAGGCCAAGTTCAGGTGGAGCACCCGACCCTCCTCCTGCGTTAACAGGCATGGGGGGGGGGGCACAGCCCAGGGGGACTGGAGGCTCGGACGACAGGCGGAGCAGAAGCGGGAACCAAGGCTGTCAAAGGCCACGAGGGAGCCATGAGGATCACCGAAGCTCTGTCCCGCTGAACCTTGTGGAGGGTCCTCGCAATGACAGGAGCAGGAGGGAACACGTAAAGAAGGCCGGAGGTCCAGCTCAAGAGGAACGCATCTGGGACTACCCTGGTCGGGTGCGGAACCTGGCCGTAGAAGCGGGGAAGCTGTGTGTTCACCGGACTGGCAAACAGTCCATGGATAGGATCCGCCACCGATGGAACAAGAGGTCGACGACCTCCGGATCCAGGTGCCACTCGTGTGGGTGGAGGATCCTGCTGAGTTTGTCCACAAGGCTATTCTTCTGGCCTGGGAGGAAGACCGCTCGTAGGGTCATCGCCGGCAAAACGCAAAGGAGGATCGCCTCTTGGCAGAGGAGGGAGGATCCTGTTCCTCCCTCCTTGTTTATGTAGAACATAGCTACCCAATTGTCCGTCTGCACGAGCACCGACTTCCCCCTCAGGTAGACCTCAAAGGCCTTCAGGGCTCATTGGACCGCCCAGAAATCGAACAGGCTGATCTGCTGCTGAGACTCCTCGGGCAACCACTGCCCCTGGGTGCACAATGCGCAGCAGTGGACTCCCCAACCCAGCAGGGAAGCATCTGTTGTCAGGACAAGCTTGTGCTGTGGGGTCTGGAAGGGCATGCCCCAAAAGAGGTTTCAGGGATCCCACCACCAATCCAGGGAGTTGTGGAGACTGTGGGAGGCCCGGATAAGGTCTCCGAGGTGGTCGGAGGCCTGGCTCCATTCTGCCCTGAGACACCACTGGGCTGTCTGCATGTGCATGCGGGCATGAGGGACCACATGGTTGGTGGAGGCCATGTGTCCTAGAAGGCGCAGTATGGCTCGTGCCATAATCTTAACCCTGCTCTGGACCTGGGCCGCCATGAACTAGAAGCGGTCGGCCCAGTCCGCAGGCAGGAAGGTGGTCGCTTGCTCCGTGTCGAGGTGTATGCCGATGAACTCCAGGGTCTGAACGGCTCGATTTGGGACTTGGGGTAGTTGACCAAGAAGCAGAGGCATTCGAGGATAAGGATTGTGCGTGACGCCACCAGGCGGGCTTCGCCGACCGAGCTTCCCGTGACGAGCCAGTCATTGAGGTAGGGGAAGACGGGTATGCCCTGCCGCCTGAGGGAGGTGGGGGTTGCGGAGAGACACTTTGTGAAAACTCGCGGTGCAGATGCGAGCCCGAAGGGGAGTACTCTGTATTGGTAGTGCTCCACCTGCACCCTGAAGCGCAGGTTTTGCCTGTGTTGGGGATGGACTAGGATGTAGGCGTAAGCGTCCTTGAGATCCAAAGGAGCATAGCTAATTGCCTTGCTGAAGGAAGGGCAGCAGAACACCAAGCAATAACATTTTGAACTTCTCTCACCAGAAATTTGTTTATGTTCTGGAGGTCAAGATTGGGGCGTAGGTCCCCAGTCTTTTTCAGAACGAGAAAGTAGTGGGAGTAGAACACATGGCCTCTAAGGTGCAGCAGTACCTTCTTAACTGCCCGCTGGGCAAGGAGATTGGATAGCTCCCGCTGCAAGAAAGTCTTGTGCGAAGGGAGCCGAGCAGGCTCTGCTGGTGAGAAGGGAGGAGGGAGCCTGTCCAGGCGGAGACGATATCCGTCTTGGACCACCCAGAGGACGGAAGTGCTGTCAGAAGTGCTGTCGGAGGGTGGCGCCGGTGGCTGGGTCTTGACCCCTTTAGGCTTGCAGTGGCCTACGCTCCTCCCTTCCCCTGCATGCTGGAAGCCAGTGTGGGGGTGTGCTGGAAGCCAGTGTGGGGGTGGGCGGGAAGGATGGGTAACCCTGGTAGGAGACCCCCTTTCTTTGGAAGAACGGCTTCTTGGTTTGATGCTTCTTCCGAGGGAGAGAGGAGGTCTTACGTGAGAGACGGGTCTGAGTGACAAACTCATTTTCTATCTCAGTGGCCTTATCCTCCAAAGGTTTACCAAACAGTTGCTCGCCAAGGCAGGGGACGCCCAGGAGCTTCTCCTGGACCCACTGCTCCAGGTCTGAGGACTGGAGCCACACTTGGCATCGGGCCCCGATGCTGGCTGCTGTCACTCGGGCAGAGGACTCAAACCCATCATATGCAGCACGGGAGAGGTACTTCGAGCACTCCGTGATGGACCTCAGGAGGGTTTGGAACCTGAGAAGGGGTTCACTCCCGAGACCTGCGGAGAACCTGTCGCGCTCCTTGGCGAGGTCACGCAGGAACATGCCCATATACAACTGGTATGCCTGGATGCGGCATGTGAGCATGGACCCTGATAGGCTTTGTGCCCAAGGGCATCGAGGGCTCTCAACTCCCTGCCCAAGGGGACCAAAGAGTGCGACTTCGGGCTCTTTTGCCTCCACATCACCGACTCCACTACCATGGAGGTGTGTGGAAGCTGGGTCACCAGGAACCCTGGGCCGCGTTGGACCCTGTACATGGCATTGAGGCGCTAGCTCACAATGGGGACTGAAACAGGTGCCTCCCACATGCGGAGGAGCAGCATGGACAAAATGGGAGGAACTGGAACAGTAAGACTCCCGAGGAGGGGACTCATACTGTAGAATGTCAGGCTCCTCAGCTCGTGGTTCCTCTTCAGCCTGCATAGCCAGACTAAGAGCCCATGCTATGTCCCGCACGAACACTAGGAATGATGGGTCCTCGGGCGGCGAACACCTCTGAGAGGCGAGAGGGGACTGGTCTGAAGGGAGGTCCCTGTGGGCACAGATCTCTGGGGAGGTATCCCCATCTGACTCCCAGCCTGAGAGGTCCAAGAAGGAGTCCGACTCGAGCTGATCACTGCGTCCAGAGGCCGAGGCCCGCTTGGAGCCGAGGTCCTGGAGGATCTTGCTCCCTAGGACTGGGAAGGCGAACGACACAGACGCCGAAGACCCTAACGAGGCCCACGGCTCTCGAGGGTTTCCAGGGCGGGTTTGGGTGTCCCTCTCGAGGGAACATTGGTCTCGAGGCGCGGGCCAGCTGTGCTGGGCAGCTAAGGAGGCAGAAATGCTGCGCACTAGTGCCAGCATACACGACTCCCATGCGGACATGGGTCCCTGCGATGTCGACATTGGGGTTAACGGGTCTGGCGTGGAGGAGGAGAGGGGTTCCTCACCGGGACGACCCTCAGGAGACCTCCGTGTCTGTACGAGGTACCTTTAGAGGCTGCTCCTTGTCCGACTCTTGGGAACGCCAGGGGGGGGGGGGCACTAAGAGACCGAGCGCAGAAGTGCTCGCACTTGTTAGGAGCCCCCGACAGCAACTTCGAGATCTTCCTCTTCTTACACCTCTCCACTTCAGGGGACCCCTGATCGGAATGCTGCTGATAGCGCCATGCTGAAGTGGGGGATCCCACCAGCGGAGGGACAACCGAAGGTGCTGCCAGGGATTCCGGGGCCACCTTCCGGAAAATGTCATCGGACTTCTGCTTAGCAGGGCTTTGGAGGACATTTTCTGGCAGAGAGCGTGTAGAGCTCCGGGTCATGGTCAGTCCCAAGACACCGAAGACAGCAGTCATGGGTGTCCATGAGCAACATGTTTTTGGAGCCTCTATCACATTTCATAAAACCGGTTGCCATTGAGGCAAAAAGGGCCCCCGCGAGGTTGAAGACCTTTGCGGCCAGCGGTTGAGGGACAAAAGGGTGCGAAACCCGCAAAGGGAAAATTTTTATAGAAAAGGATGTCCCCTCGCTCAAGGGAAAAGGAGAGCAGGGAAGGACGGGTAGAGGACCGGTGCTACCGGAAAAAACACAGGCCAGAGGCCGAAAACAGAACACTTTTTCCAAGGGACAAGGATGTGTGTCCGAAGGGCTCCTTGGAAAAAGGGAGACCGAGCAAGATGGCACCCTTGGGAGGGAAAAGGAACACACATACATGGCAGCAATCCCAGAGGCTTTCTTTGAAAGCTGGGGAATTGCTCCACACGGGCTTCATTGGTGATGACGTCACCCATAACTGAGAACTGACTTCCTGCTCGTTCTTGGAGAACACTGATTAGCGTCACCAGTGGGTGCCATTTCATTGTCAATAGTGGTGGGTGGGGGGAAAACGGTCCAAGGCCCAGTTACCAGGTAAGTGATAGCGTACCAAACCTGATGTGTAGGATAGATGTACTCGCACTTAACTATAGCCCCAAATCAGGAATTTAAATTGTATATTAACACACACTAAACTTATATACTGTTAGTATCGGCTTAATATATACCATAGCAATGAGTAATTAGGTAAATGCCAAGTTATATTAGTTATATCAATGTTTTGCATATGTGTTATCTTTTAATGTGCCAATATAGCCTCCAAAACTAGGAAAATTCTATAAGACCTATGTATAGGTTTGGTACACAGAAGTAAACCAGCTTACTGTATAGACCAGTGGGTTCCCTGCTAGTTGGGTTTTCAAGATACTCACTATGAATATTCATGAGAGAGATTTACATACACTACCTCCACTGCATGCAAATTTACCTCCTGCATATTCACTGTGGATATCCTGGAAACTTGACTGGCTAGTGAGCCTCCAGGACAGGTTTTGGAACCATTGGTGTAGGCTAAAAATAGCATGCATCTAGTAAATAGCCCCTAAAATATGAAAGCAAATTTTTCAGAATTTACAGCTCATAAGATATCAGGTACCCTCCCTCCACATCTATATCATCGACAAAATAGCAAAGGGAAAGCAGCAGATAAAAATTACTTGGGGGAGATAATGTATACATCCTAACATGTTACCTATGTTGCTTAAATTTTAAAGGCTAGCAGTCACCTGTCTTATTTTCAGTGAACTCGCCATCTTCTTCCTTATCAGTAGGTTTCACATTTGTTCCATTTGAGGCCCTCTCACCATTCTCAGTTTCACGTTCCCCTTTCATTTCAGCCTGAAAACGAAGACAAAAGTACAGAGGAGAAAAATGCCTAAGAGCAAAATTTAATTTAAATCTATATGGCTCTTCAATCTCTCTTGGCTATTCACATAAGTTCTGTTTGAACAGCTAGAGATAACAAATAAATGTTGACTCTTCAGGATATTGTTGATGACAGAAGTATTATATGGCAAACAGTATATAGACATTACATTTTTTGCCTCATCATTCTGTTCAAAGCAAAAGCTTCATACTAATGATATTAGATACAGATGAGCCAAGTCACTTACCTTTAACATGTGTTCTTTGTAGAGAGCAGGATTAATCAGACACAAGTGGGTGACATCATCAAACGGCACCAGAGGTTTTACCAAAGTTCAGATATAAAGTTCTCAGCATGTGCAGCTCTTCCCACACACAGTTTCCTCAGTTAATTTAAAGCTCAAAATCAACTCTTAGGGAGATGGATAGGATTATGTGACCAATCATGCCATTTATGGAGAACACCTGTTACAGGTAAGCAATTTTGCTTTCTCCATCAACCAGCAGGATTAAATTAGCCATACCTGCTGATATGTTTATGTGAGAGCGGACTAGTTCATATGGACCCATTGTTGAGTAATGCTTGACCAAAGGCACTATTTTCTTGAAACAAAAGTTTAGAATTAAAATTGTCCAGGTTTGTAGTCAAGACCTTTTAGAGTTTTAATACAAGACAGATGGTTAATCTTTTTCCCACACATCTGAGGCACATCCAGGGCCGACCCGTCCATTAGGCGAGCTAGGCGACCAGCCCGGGTGGGTGATAAATCTTAAATAGATGATCAGCAGTTCAGTGAAAAGCAAATCCAATATAGAGGCAAATATACCAAAGAAATCCTGACGACCTTCATTTTAGTCTAGATACCCCTAACTCCCTTAATAAATCTAAACAAAACAACGCATTACAAAGACGCAGACAGCAGCAAGATGGGGGTTATCCAGTCTTTTTCATTGAGTGCTGCATGTATGATTATCTCCCAGATGATAAGAGGTCATATGCGTACATTCATTGCAAAGAGCTCCTGGCTCTAAGAAAGAGTCTGATCTCTGGAGGCTAGAGTAGCAGATAGAGAAGCAGAGGAGGCCTACAGGGATGTAGTATAGAAGTCCCATCTCCATTCTAGCAATCTCAGTATAGTCTTTGAGAAGAGAGGTCACCCTGTGAGGACAGCATAACCTCGGTGTGACAGAAGTAATCTTTGCAGACAGTATTTGCCCTCCAGGAGAAGTAATATCCTCTCACACAGATGTCTCTCCGGGGCTTCTGCCCAGCAGGGGAGAGTTAAGATAGCCATTTTAATCGGTGGTTTGATCATTAGTTATGCGGCTAGATTGTTGGCCGGTGCACACATGGATCGCTTGGTCACTTGCCTGTCTGGCGCAAAGGTGACTGACCTTATGACTAGTTTAGAAAGGATTTTAGACAAAGCTGGGGAGAAGTGGCTGTCCTGATACATGCTGGTACCAATGACATAGGAAAATGTGGGAGAATGCTGAAATCCATGACCTCCAAGGTAGCATTTTCAGACATGCTTCCTGTTCCACGTGCAGGAAAGCACAGTTACTTACCTGTAACAGGTGATCTCTGGGAACAGCAGGAATAAGTCTTCACATATGGGTACGTCGGTACCGACGGAGCCTGCGCGGGAGCGCTCCCCAGCGTCCAATCAGAAAGCTTTTTGGAGCATCCCACAGCGCCTGCGTGCTGCCTTCCTACCTTTCCAACTGTCTCTCCTCAGTTGAGTTTTATAGCTGAGACAAAGAGGGAGGGAGAGGGAAAGGGAGATAGAGAGAGAGAGACAACTCCTAGGGGAGGTGGGTGGGTGGTGAAGACTTATTCCTGCTGTTCCCAGAGATCACCTGTTACAGGTAAGTAACTGTGCTAGCTCCAGGAACAAGCAGGAATGAGTCTTCACATATGGGGGACTCCCTAGCTTTTGATGCCAGGGAGAGAGCCCAGAAGTTGTGCGTCCCTGGGACAGGGCTGCACTTCCCCACCTGGATCTCTGGCATCCCATGAGGGATGGTGCGTGGGAGTTGATTAAGCATGGAACAGGTGTTTAAGAACAGCCTGACCAAACAAGGCATCCCGGCGGGAGTCCTTGTCTAAGCAGTAATGGGCTGTGAAGGTATGAACTGAGGCCCAAGTGGCCGCTCGACAGATGTCATCTATAGACACAGAGTTCAGATGAGCCATTGAGTCTGCCATGGCTCTCACATTGTGAGCTGTGACATGGCCCTCCAGAG
Source organism: Ichthyophis bannanicus (assembly GCA_033557465.1). Lineage (NCBI taxonomy): Eukaryota > Metazoa > Chordata > Amphibia > Gymnophiona > Ichthyophiidae > Ichthyophis > Ichthyophis bannanicus. The sequence continues at coordinate 189,840,242 of CM066031.1, read as the reverse complement.
AAATGTTCTTGCTCTGATAGGCGAAAGAAATACATTGGGCAATCCAGTTGGAAAGAGTTCTCTTGGAGATTGGTTGTCCCAAATGAGAAGGATCAAAAGCAACAAAGAGTTGGGAAGACTTTCTATGTTGCTGTGTCCTCTGTAAGTAAAAAGCCAGAGCTCTTTTACAGTCCAGGGTATGAAGATTCCTCTCTGCACTTGATGCATGAGGCCCTGGAAAAAAGACAGGTAGGTAGACCTCTTGGTTGAGGTGAAAAGGCGAGACCACCTTAGGCATAAAGTGTGGATGAGTCCTAAGGACCACCTTGTCATGATGGAACCTTGTATAAGGTGGATTAGTTACTAGTGCTTGCAATTCACTGATGCGGAGTGCTGATGTGATTGCAATGAGAAAGATAACCTTCCAAGAAAGGTATTTCAAGGAGGTAGTAGCTAAAGGTTCAAAAGGCGACTTCATGAGCTGACCAAGAACCAAATTTAAGTCCCATGGCACTGGTGGTGGTCTAATGGGAGGCTTTGTTAAAAGGAGGCCTTTCATGAACCTTGCTACCAGGGGATGAGAGGAAACAGGATGTCCATTTAGAGGCTTGAGAGAAGCTGCAATAGCACTCAGATGGACTCTTACTGAATTTGTCTTAAGGCCTGCATTAGACAGATGCAGGAGATACTCCAGTAACGATTCCAGAGGTATTGACTGGGGGTTAAGACCCCTTCCAGAACACCAGATGGAAAACCTTTTCCACTTGAAGGCGTAAGAACGTCTAGTGGAAGGTTTTCTGGAAGCATGAAGAACATCTTTCACTTGTTGAGAAAGAGAAAGATCCTGGAGATCTAGGCCTTCAGCAACCAAGCCCTGAGATGCAGAGACTGGGGATTGGGATGCCACAATTTTCCATCCTCCTGAGAGAGGAGGTCTGGAGAAGACCCTAACTCTAGGGAGGGAGCTTGAGAGAGATGTAGGAGCAGAGGGTACCACACTTGCCGTGGCCAATGTGGAGCTATGAGAATCATGTGGCCTCTGTCTCTCTGAAGCTTGAATAGGGTTTTGGGAATTGGGGGAATGGGTGGAAAGGCATACAGGAAGTCTTGACCCCAGTGAAGGAGGAAAGCATCCCTTGTCTGAGCCCCCTGAGCCGGAGTTGTGGAACAGAACTGGGGAAGTTTGGCATTCCACGGACTTGCAAAGAGGTCTATGACTGGGGTTCTCCAAATTTGAAACATTTTTGACACCTGGTCCATATGTAGGGACCACTCGTGTGGAAGCAGAACTAGACTGAATCTATCTGCCCAAGAGTTTTGAACCCCTGGAAGATAGACTGCCAGAAGATGAATGTGATGCTCTCTGGCGAGAGCCCATAGTCGCAGAGCTTCGTTGCAAAGCGACAGAGAGCCAGTTCCCCCCTGCTTGTTTAGGTAGAACATGGCTACCTGATTGTCCGTGTGGACAAGGACTGTCTTGTGGTTGAGCAGGGTGTGGAAAACTCGTAGAGCAAGGAAGATTGCTCTGAGTTCCAAAAGACTGTTGTGGAGACAAGTCTCCTGTGGGGACCAGATGCCCTAGGTGAAGAGGTCCTGAAGATGAGCTCCCCAGCCCACTGGAGAAGCATCTGCTGTAAGAGTTGCCTGGGGTAGAGGCTGTTGAAAAGGACACCCCATGAAGAGGTTTTGAGGGGACTGCCACCATTGGAGGGACAAAATGAGGTGACTTGTGTTTGCTATTTTGTCTGACAGGCAGCCTAATGCTTGGGTCCATTGGGTGGATAAAGTCCACTCAGCTGCTCTCATGTTAAGGCGAGCATATGGTACCACATGAATGGTGGAAGCCATATGGCCTAGCAACTGTAACATCTCTCGAGCAGTTAGTAGGGGTTTCAACTCTGCTTGAGAAGCTAACTGCATCAAGCGAAGGCAGCGGGCCTGGGGAAGAAAGGCCCTTGCCTTTGTGGTATCCAGCAATGCCCCTACAAACTCCAGGGACTGAGAAGGGATCAAATTGGATTTTGGGATGTTTATTACCAGCCCTAAGTATTGAAGGATATGCATTGTGCAGGTTAGAGCAGTCTTGGCCTCTGATTGAGTGGGAGCTTGAATGAGCCAGTCATCCAGATAGGGGAAGACAAATATTCCCAGGGTCCGCAGAAAAGCAGCAACCACTGCCATGCATTTCGTGAACACCCTTGGTGCAGAGGCCAGGCCAACGGGGAGCACTCTGTATTGATAGTGCTTCTCCTGGAAAAGGAACTGAAGGAACCTTCTGTGAGATGGATGGATGAGAACATGAGTGTACACATCCTTGAGATCTAGAGAACAAAGCCAATCCTGACTCTGAAGGTATGGCAGCAGAGTTCCTAGAAAAACCATCTTGAATTTTTCCTTGACTAGGAATCTGTTCAACTCTCTGAGATCTAAAATGGGTCTGAAGCCCCCCGTTTTCTTTGGGATAAGAAAATAGGGGGAGTAGAACCCTGTGCCTTGTTGTTGAGAAGGCACTTCCTCTATTGCCCCTTGGGCTAGAAGAGTGGCAACCTCCTGCTCTAATAGGCTGAGGAGGGAGGTTGGAGAATTGAACTGGTGCACTCTTGTGAGAGGGGGCAAGCTGGAAAAATGAAGTTTGTACCCCTCTCTTATGATGGAGAGTGTCCAATGCTCTGCTGTGATTTGTCCCCATCTGGGAGCAAAGTGACATAACCTTCCTGGAATGGTGGAGGGCTCTGGTCCCTTCTAGAGCCAGGAAGGCTAAGTTCTCTAGCAGAAAGTCAAAGGCCCTGAGGGGGCTGAGACTGCTGGGCTGGAGCAGGCCTCGCAGCCTTGGCCTTGGTCTGTTTGGAGGATTGCTGACGTTTGGAAGGGAACTGAGCTGCAGAAGATGCTCTCTGACTATAAGCAGGATAGGATCTTCCCTTTTTAGAAAAAGGTGTTTTCTTGAACAACCTTTTCTTAGCAGGAGCAGCTGTAGATTTGGATAGTCTATCCAAAGCAGAATTTTCAGCATCTATCTGATTGGCTTTAGCTTGCCAATCCTTACCAAACAGATTTTCACCTGTACAAGGGATATTTCCCAATTCATCTTGGACCCAGGTCTCCAAATCAGATGCTTGAAGCTAAGCAATCCTACGTGCAGCTATAGCTATAGCTGAGGCTCTGCTTACGCATTCAGGAGTCGAAAGATGCCCGGTTGGAGAATTTGGAGATATCTTGGGCATGTTTGAGCCCAGAGAGAAATTCTTGCCTTTTATTTTCAGACATAAAAGGACTTAAAGTCTGCAAATGGTCAGTGACTTCTTTTAAGAACATTCCCATGTAGAGACTATAAGAATTAATTCTCGCAAGCATGGAAGCTTGGAAGACTCTTCTACCAAAAGCATCCAGGGTTCTACATTCACGTCCTGGAGGATTAGAGGCATGTCTCTTGGCACTTCTAATCTTTCTCATTGCAGACTCAACCACAATAGAGTGGTGAGGAAGCTGAGTTTTATGGAAACCAGGATAAGGAGGGACAAGATACATGGTGTCCAACCTGCGAGAATGAGGAGAGGTGGTTAGAGGTGCTTCCCACATCCTTAACATGAGATCATACAGAATCTCATGAATAGGCAAGGTAGCTGTCTCTTTAGGAGTTTTAGGATATTGTAGAATATCTATCTCCTTAGCTCTAGGCTCTGACTCTGGGGCTACTGTAATAGAGAAACCCCGAGCCACCTCTCTGATAAAGTCTTGAAAAGACAAATCCTCTGGAGGAGACATCCTTCGTTTAGGAGAGGACTTCTCCTGAGGAAGAAGCATCGCTGCATCGACAGACTCTTCAGAATCCTCAGAGTCATCAGAGGAATCGAAGTACCGTCTGTCGGGATGCTCTTGCAAAGCCCGATACCCGTACCGACCGGGGTCGGTATCGGGAATCATCTCTACCGGGGTATCGGTACCGGAGGGCTGCAGAGGGCAGGGTACCAGCATGGCTGACACCAATGCCGATGCCACCGGTACCGTAATCAGTACCGATGGCGATACCGGAGCCGGTACCTGCGGAGTAGTCTGTTGCGGTACCACAGGCGTCGATGCCACAAGGAAAGCCGCCAGACTGCGTTCCATGGACAGAATCCTCTGATCCATCGACGCTGCCAATGCCTGGAAGTCGGTACCAGTGGAGGCCACCGGTACCCCAGAGCATGGCACCAAGAGATCTGTTGAGGCCACGCCATCTAGATCGTCCTGGAACCTCGATGATTATGCTTTAGAAGCCGAAGTCTCCCGCCGGGGTAATTTTGCCGGTGCAGAATCCTCGCGGGCAAGGCCAGAGGCATCTCGATGCTTAGAAGGAGATTTGCCCTTCGAGGACCGGCTGGATTTATGTTTAGTTACCTGAGATCCATGTGAGGAAGAAGCAGCCCTGGAAGATGTCGATGCCACCGAAGCCGCATCAGAGGGAAACAGGGTACTGAGCTTGGCAGCTCGGTTTTGTCGACCTCTCTCAGACATCATGGAACAGGACACACAATCTTTAATGGAATGGTCAGGGCCTAAACATTTGAGACACCAGTCATGGGTGTCGGTGACGGATATAGTACCGCCACATTTTGTGCACTTCTTAAAACATGAGGCAGGTTTTTCCATATTTAAGGAAGAAGGTATTGGGCCTAAGGCCCAAAACTGAAGTACACCTGAAGAAAAAATAGAAGGTCGTCTTTTTTTTTATTTTTTAAAAGAATAAGAACTGGCGGTACCGGTACAGCGTCGAGGAAGGCAGACGCGTACAGAAAAGAAATAAAGAAAAAATAAGGAAATTCTTCTGTGGTGACAGGAACACGACCTGCTGGCTCCGCGGAAAAAGAACAACTGAGGAGAGACAGTTGGAAAGGCGGGAAGGCAGCACGCAGGCGCTGTGGGATGCTCCCAAAAGCTTTCTGATTGGACGCTGGGGAGCGCTCCCGCGCAGGCTCCGTCGGTACCGACGTACCCATATGTGAAGACTTATTCCTGCTGTTCCCAGAGATCACCTGTTACAGGTAAGTAACTGTGCTTTCCTGCACGTGGAACAGGAAGCATGTCTGAAAATGCTACCTTGGAGGTCATGGATTTCAGCGTTCTCCCACATTTTCCTATGTCATTGGTACCAGCATGTATCAGGACAGCCACTTCTCCCCAGCTTTGTCTAAAATCCTTTCTAAACTAGTCATAAGGTCAGTCACCTTTGCGCCAGACAGGCAAGCTTTCTGATTGGACGCTGGGGAGCGTTCCTGCGCAGGCTCCGTCGGTACAGACGTACCCATATGTGAAGACTCATTCCTGCTTGCTCCTGGAGATGACATCAGAGCTTTTGATTCTCAGTGTGTGGATGAGATGATGGTGCAGAGAAGGGGGTTTTCGATTTATGAGAAACTGGACTACATTCTGGGGAAGGGTGAGTGTATTTTGCAAATATGAGTTTCGCCTTAACCGGGGTGATACCAAGCTGCTGGCGCTAATGTTCAAAAAGGAGACAGAGACGTTTTTAAACTAGAACCTGGAAAAAAGCTGTCACTTAGGAGCACATGGTTTGGAGTAAGGAATCTTTGAAGGATAGCATAAAAACAGGGAAGCTAGGGCAATAAAGGATAAAATAGTCCAGGTGCCTTTAAGTAAGAAGCAGAAAGTTTTGAAAGACTACAAATTATCCCTGTCAACTGCCATGAATGTTGTAAACTTAAATGTATCTACCTTTAAATGTTTCTATACAAATACTGTAATAGAAGCCTAAAAAATAAGATGGGTAAATTAAAACATAGTACTAAATGGAAAGAGAGATATAATAGCAATCTGGGAGGTGGAAGGAGGATAACCAATGGGACACTGATGCCAGGGTATAAATTATATCACGATAAGATGGATCAAAATGGTGGAAGGGTGGCGCTGCTGTTAGAGCGCGAGCATGAAGTCAAATTAAATAAAGGTTCTCTGGAAACAAAATGTGCCATTAAATATTTATGGATAGAAATCCCATGTGTAAAGGGGAAGAAAATAGCGGTAGTAGTTTACTACTGTCCTGCCTGGGCAGAATGAGCAAATAGATGATGAAATGTCATCAGAAACTAGGGAAGCTAACAAAATTGGCAGCACAATAGTCATGGGCGATCTCAATTACTCCAATATTGATTGAATAAATGTCATGTCAGGATACGCTAGGGAGACAAAATTCCTAGATGAAAAATGACTGCTTCATAGAGCAGCTAGTTCAGGAACAGACTAGAGAAGGAATTATTTTAGACTTAGCCCATTGTGAAACACAAAATTTGATAAAACAGCTAAGTGTGTTGGGACCACTTGGCACTAGTGATCATAATAGAGTCAAATTTGACTTAACTGGAGTGAGTATACAAAAGAAATCTACTATGCCAGCATTTACATTTTCAAAAGGGAGACTATGAAAAAATGAAAAAAAAAAAGGTCAGTGAAGAAACTAAAAGGTCAAGAGTATATATCAAGCATGGATGTTTAAAAACACAATATTGGATGCCCAAACCAGATGTATTCCACACATTAAGAAAGGCAGAAGGAAGACCAACAGCCAGCATGCTTGAATGGTGAGGTGAAAGAAGCTTTCCAGACAAAAAACATCTTTCAAAAGATGGAAAAAAGAATCAAAAGAAGAAAATGGGAAACAGTGTAAGCACTATGCAAGGTACTAAGATAAGGAAGGCAAAAATAATTTGAAAAGAAGTTTACCATAGAGAAAAACTCACAATTAAATGTTTTTTAGGTGTATTCAAAGCAAGAAGTCGGGGTAGGAATCAGTTAGACCATTAGATGATCACAAAGTAAAAGGGGAACTTGGGGAGGACAAGGCCATAGCTGAGAGACTAAATGAATTATTTGCTTCAGTCTTTACTGAAGGTGATGCAAGAAAGCTACTCATGCCAGAAAAGATATTTATCAGTGATGAATAAGAAAAAATTACTCATCTATAGCAGATGATCTCCATGGACAGCAGGATGAGACATCACATTTGGGAGACATCACCATTGGAACAAGTGCAGAAACAATCACAGCAACTTTTTCAGAAGATTTTAGAAAATTCTCTGAGCATGTACATCCATTCCCACCTGCCACCACAGTGCCTGAGGAGCTCAGTCTGTGAACAGCTTAGACAGCCAACTCCAAGGAGAGGCAGGAGAGTAGTGAAGACTTATCCTGCTATCCACAGAGAATACCTGCTATCCGTGAGTAACTTTAGAATTTGAGAACTCATAAAATAGAAATGGATAGATAAATGCCCTCCTCCACATCTACATCTTGGCTCCTGGATCAAGGATCTAGTGATGAGCTTAATAGTTTAAAAAGGACAGGAGCCAGGTTTGAGCCTTGTGCCACCCCATATAACAGAGGGTAACATACAATATACTGCTTTTCGTCGAAGCTCTTGGAAAGAGTATTTGCTGACCAGCTAACAAGATTCTTGAATCTAATGCCCTTCCCCCTCGCCAGTCAGGCCTTTGCATTGATGTCAGCACAGAGACTAGCCTTCTAGCCATGAAAGCTCTCTTGATTCCCACTACAACATTTGAGAACAGCTTTTGACACCATAGATCAGTGGTTCTCAACCCATTTCCATTGTATGCAGATCTATCTCATGCATATTCATTGTGGATATCCTGAAAACCTGAGTGGCCTGGAGGTCCCAGAGGACTGTGTTGAGAACCACTGTGGTAGATCTTGCCTTGCTTTTAGGCCATTTAGAAATAATCATGACTGGTTTGGCCCTATATTGGTTCCCCTCATACTTTAGCAATAGTGTTTCATATGACTATTCAGAAATCATCATTTAGAATAGACCTAAAACAGTCTAGAATGCCATGGGTCAAGATTATGTTTCTTCAAGGAAGAACGTATAAATGTGCTTCTAATCTATAAGGACCACTGACCAAGTAAGGCTAAGATTAATCAGTTCTATGAACAAAAGAAAGAATGAACTCCAACAATCCTTCAAGAGGCTAGGTGGGATGTCATCTGCCAATGAGGAAATGAAATTCAAGGAGTTATTAGCTTACCCAAATAGCACTCAGCGATGGCTAAGACTTGAGAGAGAAAGCTCTGCTATGCATCTGTTATTCTGCAATGCAGATAAAGGAAGTGGTAAAAACAGATGTACTTGAACTGTGTTCTTTCCACAATACTGGAAAACTTTCTCATTCAAATATGAAGTGTATCAATCCGGCATTATCCCTAAGCTGTCTAGAAGAGTTCTCTTGTGAATGAATATTTTTGGAAATACAGGCTCTCTTAGCCTGCCTAATCATGATTTTATATTTATACTGTAAGGTTCAACAAGTGTCTCTGGAAGAGTCAGAAGGTAACTTTTGCCACTGGCGTCCTGCTCAATGTAATTTCCTCTTAAGATCCCTTAGGTCAGTAGAAAACCAAAGGTTATGCATCCACCCTCCTTAATGTCAGTTTTCTTCAGATGTGCTTGCTTGTCCAGACTGGATTTAAAGAGTCGACATCAGAAACAGAAACACAAACATGACTGCAGAAAAAGACCATATGGCCTATCTAGTCTGCCCTTCCATATCAACTACAACACAATAAATAGCTCAACCAGAACTCTGTGATCCTTAGTCTTGAAGGACTAGAAAAAGGGACTGTTACTTCTGGAGAGAGATCTGCAATTGTGAGTATATACCTTCTGGAAATTTTCTGAAAGGACTTCTTTGTATTAAAACTAATTAATCTGTGAACCCACTGTTTTTTGTTAAATCAGTCAGGGCCTAGTAGCAGCAGTTTAAGTTTAAATTTAAACACAGAAGAGAACTTTCTGGTTACATTTCATACCCAGCAGAGAGCTTGTAATTTAAATGTAATAGACACTCAGGGCCTAGTATCAGCAAAGTACTTTTAGTTTAAATTTAAAACACAGAAGAGATCTTTCTGGTTAAATTTAGAACCCAGCAGAGAGCTTGTAGTTTAAATTTCATAATAAGTCAGAGCCTAGCAGCAGCAAAGAGCTGTAATTTAAATCAAATCAGAATATAGCTTGGCATAAAAGGCAAAATAGGGTCAGTACTCTTTGAGCAACAAATAAAACCTTCTAGAGACCTTTACAAAGAGGCCTTCTACCTAGGGGACAAGAGACCTGTGAAACCTTTTCAATAGGTGTTAACACCAGGTGGCAGGTCAAAAGGCCATTCTGAAAGATTTCTTCTAGCCAAGCAAGGATTGTTAATCACCCAGGAAGTTGGTCACAGCTTACCTCAGCAGCACAGGACAGGGTACTGTGTAGCAGCCCTCTTTTAATAAGTGTTACCCATGACTGAAGTAGTATTTAAAGGTGCAGAAGAACTGAAGGAAATATCGATACATCGGGAAGATGTATTACAACTATTAGATATACTGAAGAGTAGCAAATCACCTGGGCCAGATGGTATACATCCAAGGGTGTTGAAAGAACTGAAATATGAGATTGCAGACCTGTTATTAGTAATCTGTGAATTTTCATTAAAATCATCTGTAATACCTGAAGACTGGAGGATCACCAATGTAAATCCAATTTTTAAAAAAGGGTTCCAGGGGTGATCCGGGAAACTACAGACCGGTGAGCCTGACGTCAGTACCGGGAAAAATGGTAGAAACCATCATAAAGAATAAAATTACTCAGCATGTAGATAGTCATGGTCTAATGGGAGACAGCCAACATGGCTTTAAACAAGGAAGATCTTGTCTTACTAATCTGTTATGTTTTTTTTGAAGGTGTGAATAAACAGGTGGACAAAGGTGAGTCAGTTGATACAGTCTAACTGGACCTTCAGAAAGCCTTTGACAAGGTCCCTCATCAGAGACTTTTGGCAAAACTAAAGAGTCATGAGATAGGAGACAGTGTACTATTGTGGATCAGGAACTGGTTAAAAGATAGAAAGCAGAGGGTAGGGCTAAATGGCCAATTTCCCCAATGGAGAAAAGTGAATAGTGGTGTACCCCAGGGATCTGTGCTGGGTCCGCTGCTTTTTTAAATATTCATAAATGACCTGGAAAAGGGAATAACGAGTGAGGTTATCAAATTTGCAGATGACACAAAACTATTTAAAGTTGTTAAAACCCAAGAGGATTGTGGAAAATTGCAAGAGGATCTTGATAAATTGGAAGACTGGGCATCAAAATGGCAGATGAAATTTAATGTGGACAAGTGCAAAGTTATGTACCTAGGGAAGAACAACCCAAACTATGGTTACATGATGCAAGGTTCCACATTAGGAACCACCACCCAGGAAAAAGATTTAGGCGTCATTGTGGATAACATGTTAAAACCCTCGGCCCAGTGTGCAGCAGCGGCCAAGAGAACAAATGGAATGCTAGATATCATAAGGAAAGGAATGGAAAATAAAACAAAAGATATTATAATGCCTCTATATTGTTCCAGGGTGAGACCGTACCTTGAATAGTGTGTGCAATTCTGGTCACCGTATCTTAAAAAGGATATAGCGTTATTAGAAAAGGTTCGGAGAAGAGCCACCAAAATGGTAAAGGGGATGGAAGGATACTCCTATGTTGAAAGGCTAAAAAGGTTAGGGCTCTTTAACCTGGAAAAGAGACGGCTGAGGGGAGATATGATAGAAATCTATAAATTAATGAACGGAATGGAACGGGTAAATGTAGATCGATTGTGTACGTTATCAGAATATAGAAAGACTAGGGAACATGCAATGAAGCTACAGGGTAAACTATTTAAGACTAATAAAAGAAAATATTTTTTCACTCAATGTGTAATCAAACTCTGGAATTTGTTACCGGAGGATGTAGTAAAAGCTGTTAGTGTAGCTGGGTTTAAAAAATGTTTGGACAAGTTCCTGGAGGAAAGGTCCATAAACCATTATTAAGAAGGGACCCAGGATATCAATGCTTGACCCAGTACAAGCATAGTGGAACCTGTGTCTTTTGGGGAAACTGCTAGGTACGTATGACCTAGATTGGCCACTGTTGGAAACAGGATACTGGGCTTGATGGACCTTGGTCTGACCCAGTATGGCATATCTTATGTTCTTATGCCATACTGGGTAAGACCAAAGATCCATTGAGCCTAGTTATCCTTTCTCCGTGGCCAATCCAGGTCAGGAATACCTATCAGATTCCAAAAAAATGTACAGATTCCATGCTGCTTATCCCAGGGGTAAGCAGTGGATTTCCCCAGTCCACTTTAATAATGGTTTATGGACTTTTCCTCCAGGAACTTGTCCAAACCTCATTTAAACCCAGCTACACTAACAGCTTTTGCTACACCCTCTGGCAATGAATTACAGAGTTTGATTACACGTTGGTGAAAAAATATTTTCTCCGATTAGTCTTAATGTATTGTACTTCATAGCATGTCCCCCCTAGTCTTTCTGCTCTTTGAAGGATCAAACAACCAATCTACTTTTACCTGTTCCACTCCACTTATTATTTTATACACCTTTATTATATCTCCCCCTCAGCCATCTCTTATCCAAGCTCAGGAGTCGTAACCAGAAATGCACATAATATTCAAGGTGCGATTGCACCATAGAGTGGTACAAAAGAATTGTAATATCCTTGATTTTGCCATTCCTTTCCTTTATGATTCCTAGCATTCTTACAAAGGGTCATAGTAGCAAAGATCCTCTGTACTTATCCCATGCTTTCTTGAATTCAGATGCAGTTCTAATCTCCACTGGGAGGCTGTTCCACATAGAAACATGACAACAGAAAAAGACCACATGGCCTATCTAGTCTGTCTTTATCTTTATTTGTACACTTGATATACCGCCCATGTCAGGACATTAGAGTGGTTTACAATAAACATGTCAACGCTATAGGAGGAGGAAAGGAACGCCATTATATTATAGGAAAGAAGAAGAGGGAGCAGTAAAGTCAGCAGAGACAGACAATAGAGGAAGAAAATATCTAGGTAGGGTATCACAAGGGAGGTCAAATGCCTGTTGAAATAGGTGGGTTTTTAGCAGACTTTTAAATTTCGGATATGAAGGTTCCAGACGAAGGGAAGGTGGTAGGGCGTTCCAGAGTGAGGGGCTGAGAAAAAAGAATGCGGCGTGACGTATCTGTTCTAAATGGGCCAGGGAGGGGGAAGGAAGGGAGAGTCGATTAGCATGTAATGACCAAAGCTGTCGATAAGGCGTATGGAGAGAAATGAGATTGACCAGGTAAAGTGGATTTGACGTATGGAGTGCCCTGTGTGTCAGAATTAGAAGCTTGTACTGAAACCTATAACGGAGGTGGAGAAGGAGAGGAGCGACATGATCGGATCGCCTAGCATGTGTAATGAGACGTGCTGCCGTGTTTAGTAATAGTTGTAGGCGCTGAAGCTGGTAGGCTGGCAAATTAGCCAGGGCCACATTGCAATAGTCTAATCTACTCATGACCAAAGCTAGTAATAGGGTGATGAGTGAAGGAGGCAGCAGGGAATGGACCGCTCTGATTTGTCGTAAGGCATAGAAAGAACAGCGGGTGAGAGTAGACACATGATTGTGAAAAGAAAGGGAGGAATCCAGTATAACACTCAAGTAGCGGAAATAAGAAGTGAGGGGGATAGAAGAAGAGTTGAATTGAGGAGCGATAACTGGACAAGAGGTACTCATAGAGACCCACATGGCCATGGATTTTGAGGGATTCAAATGAAGATAATTGGAGGCGAACCAAGAGGCAATGTGGGTGAGAGAGTTGTTAAGCGGTGAAATATCTACATTTACAGGAGACGTGTGGAAGAGAAGAACAATGTCATCAGCATAAATGTAAGTGGAAACTGGGTATTGTTTATTAGAAGGGGTAAAGGAGCAAGAAAGATATTGAAGAGCATAGGGGAAAGGACCGAGTCTTGGGGAACACCCCACATTCAAGGGGAAAAGGAGAGGAGGACTGATTATTAGAATGAATAGAGAACGTGCGAGCTGTGAGGAAAGAACAAAACCATTGTAATACAGTGCCCCGCAACCCAGAGTCGTGAAGGCGAGAAAGTCCAGTGATCAATTAAATCAAATGCTGAAGACAGATCCAGAGACACCATCAGAGTGATATCCCGTCAGTCATGAGCAACATGTACTTCATTTAAAAGGGCTAGAAGAACTGTTGCTGTGCTATGATTCGCACGGAATCTTGATTGTCCTTCCATATCAACCACTGCTCCCCTTTTTTCCTTTAGAGATCCTCTGTTTTTGTCCCATGCTTCTTTGAATTCAGATACTGTCCTGATCTCTACCACCTCCACTGGGAGACTATTCCAGGGATCCACCACTCTTTCCATAAGGAAGTATTTCTGCATATCACTCCTGAATCTATCCTCTTTCACCTCATCCCATGTCCCCTCATAGCAGATCTTTCTTTCAATTGAAAGAGGCTCTCCTCCTGTGCATTTATGTCCCGGAGGTATTTAAACATCTCAATCATATCACCTCTATCCTGCCTGTCCTCTAAGGTGTACATATTAAGATCCTTAAGTCTGTCCTCAAATGCTTTATAAAGTAGACCACTAACCATTTTAGTAGCCACCCTCTGTATTGACTCCAGCCTGTTTATATCCTTTTGAAGTTGCGGTCTCCAGAATTACACACAATACTCCAAATGAGGTTGCACCAAAGACTTATACAAAGGCACTATCACCTTCATTCTTCTGCTGGCCATTCTTCTTCCCATGCACCCAAGTATCCTTCTAGCTTTTGCTGTCGCCTTTTCTACCTGTTTAGCTACTTTAAGATCATCATGTGGCGAGGAGTGGCCTGGTGGTTAGGACAAGGTACTTCAAGCTGGGGATTCAAGTCCCACCTGGGGACAGCAGTATCAGGCCAGAGGGACCGGGGTTTCTAGTCCTATAGTCACTCCTTGTGGCTGTGGGCAAGCCACTTAACTCTCCATTGCCCACCGCTTTGATTGAAGGATAAGGCGGTATAGAAAACTGGTTAAATAAATAAATCAGACACAATCATGCCTAGGTCCCGCTCTTCTTTAGTGGATAGAAGTATTTCACCCCCTATACCAGAGGTACTCAAATCCAGTCCTGAAGGGCCGCAAACCAGTCAGGTTTTCGAGATATCCCTAATGAAAATGCATGAGATAGATTCAAATACAATGGAGGCAGTGCATGCAAATATATCTCATGCATATTCATTAGGGATATCCCGAAATCCTGATTGGTTTGTGGCCCTCCAGGACTGGATTTGAGTACCTCTGCCCTATACTATATTGCTCCCTTTGATTGCTGCAGTCCAAATGCATGACCTTGCAATTTTTTAATATTAAATCTCAGCTGCCAAATTCTAGACCATTCTTCAAGCTTAGCTAGATCCCTCCACATGTTATCTACACCTTCCTGCGAGTCTACTCTAGTGCAGATTTTGGTATCATCCGCAAAGAGGCAAATCTTATCCAACGGCCCTTCCGCTATGTCACTAACAAAGATGTTAAAAAGAATCAGACCAAGGACAGTTCCCTGGGGCACACCACTGGTAACCTCCTCCTCAGAGTGAGCTCCATTTATCTGTACCCTTTGTCACCTCCCACTCAGCCGATTTCTAACACAAGCAGTAACTTTAGGGTCCATTCCTAGGGTGCTCAGTTTGTTTATAAGTTGCCTGTGAGAAATGGTGTCAAAGGCTTTACTGAACTCTAAATACACCACCATCTAGGGGCTTTCCCTCGGTCCAACTCCCTGGTCACCCAGTCAAAGAAATCAATCAGATTTGTCTTACAAAACCTGCCTCTGGTGAATCCATGCTGCCTCGGATCCTGTAATCTGCTGGACTCAAGAAACCTCATTATTTTCTCTTTCAGCAGCGCTTCCAATAATTTATTCATCACTGAAGTTAAATTAACCGGCCTGTAGTTTTCAACCACATCCTTACTTCCGCTTTTGTGTAAAGGGACCACATGAGCCTCTCTCCAGTCCTTTGGCAACACTCCCGACTCCAACGAGGCACTGAAAAGGTCAGTCAGTGGAGCTGCTAGAACGTCCCCAAGTTCCCTCAGTATTCTAGGGTATATCCCCATCTGACCCCATCGCTTTGTCTGTTTTAAGTTTAGCTAGTTTCTCACTAACACAGACTTCTGAAAATTGTTCAAGCTACCCTCTCGCTTCTGTTCCTGATGGTGGGTGTTTTCTGAGTTCCTGTTCCTGGTTTTTCATCTGTGTACACACGAACAGAAATATTTGTTAAGCAAGTCCGCTTTATCCTCCATCAGCTTCTACATATTCCTCCCCTTCACCTTTGAATCTGACAATACCACTTTTGCCCTTCCTCTTCTCACCAACATATCTGAAAAATGTCTTATCCCCCATTTTATTGCATTGGCTATTTCCTCCTCTTTTTGAATCTTTGCTTTCCTGACTACTTTGCTAGCTTCTCTAATTTTTCCCAAATATAGATGCCTGTTTTCCTCTCTGCGATCTCTTGTATTTCATGAAGGCCTCCCTCTTTTTCTTCACCTTTTCAGCTACTTCTTTCGAAAAACTATAGTGGTCTCCTTTTTCTTTTACTTACCATTTTAACAAAAAGGTTGGTTGCTCTTAAAATATTCCCTTTCAGTTTTGCCCACTGTTTTTCTAGATCCCCCAGCTGTTCCCATCCCGCTGATGACTCCCTGAGGTATTGTCCCATCTTGACAAAGTTATTTTTCCTAAAGTCTAAGACCCTTGCTTTTGAATGGATTTTTAACAGCCCTAGTCCTAATATGGAACCACACCATCTGGTGATCACTGGATGCAAAATGATCTCCCACTATAACATCAGAAACACTTTCACCTTTGGTAAGCACCAAGTCCAGTATGGCCCCATCACGTGTGGGTTCTGTTACCAGTTGCCTTAATAGGTCCCCTGTAGAGAATCCAGGATCTCCTTACTTTTAGATGATACTGCAGCTGGGATGTGCTAATCAACATCTGGCATATTGAAATCCCCTATCAGTAGCACGTCCCCTTTCCTAGCAATGCTGCTTACGTCTTCAATTAACTCTCCATCCACCTCTTCCTTCCGTGAGGGAGGTCTTTGTAGCACGCCAATGCAAATATATTTCTTTCCCTCTTTCTAGTTTAACTCACAGTGCCTCCTCTCTCCCTTCTAAGCTTTGTAGTTCCAAAACTTTAATATTTTTTACATATAGTGCCACTCCTCCTCCGCTTCTTCCTACCCTGTCCTTTCTGAATATAGTATAGCCTGGTATAGTTACATCCCAGTCATGGTTTTCTGTGAATCATGTTTCTGTAACTGCCACTAAATCCAAGTCAGCCTATCACATTAAAGCCTCAACATCTGGGATCCTATTTCCCATGCTATGGGCATTTATACGCACCACTTTCCATATGCTGCCCCTTTTACCCATTTCCATAAAGATATTTAATGTTTCACTTACCTGGAGGCTTTCTTTACCCATCCCCAACAAATCTATTTTAAAGCCCTCTTCAGTAGATTAGCCAGTCTGCTACTGAAGATATGTCGACCTTTCTTGGACAGATGGACACCATCTCTGCTCTGCAACCATTGCAACCACATATCCACCACCCCTTATTGTACAGAAATACTTCCTTAGATTACTCCTGAGTCTGTCCCCTTTTACCTTCATCCTATGGCCCCCTTGTTCCAGGAGCTTTAATTTAAATGAAAGAGGTCCACCTCATGTGCATTTATACAAAGGAGCCATACCATTGTTGTGGTTGAAGAATGCGTTTTCTGGGGGAGTGAGAAAGAGCTAATTGGAAAACAATTAAAACCAAGGACATGAGGAGGGACAGATATGAAGTTCTGTACAATATAATGCTGTTTTGCAATAATGGAAGTTTTTTCCTTCTTTGTTGCTGTGTAAGAATTGGTTTTGGTTTGTTTTGTATGTACTATTATGAAAGAGAGTCCCGATTCTGTTTTAAGGCTGGAAGCATTCACAGCTTTAGTGTGGGCTAAAATGATAGTTTCTTGTGGAGGAGCAACCAGAGCTATGAGCATCATTGCTCTCAGCCTTTTTCGGCAACCAGAACTATGAGCATCATTGCTCTCAGCCTTCTTCGGTAACCAGAGCTATGAGCATCATTGATCTCAGCCTTCTTCGGTAACCAGAGTTATGAGTATCATTGCTCTCAGCCTTCTTCGGAATTTCTGTAGAGTTTTGACTATTAGGAGTGCAAGCAAATATGCAGGAAGGAGGGATCAAACCCACTCTATGACAAGTGCATTTTGTGCAAACTGACTTGGAAATGCCTGCTTCGAACAGTAGAGCAGTAGGCTGTTTTGGCTGAATAAGTCTTATCTGAGTAGGTCACTCACTGCTGGAAGATGGACTGCACCATTTCAGGATCCAGCAATCACTCATGAAGCTAGAGGACTCTGCTGAGTCTCTATGCTAGCTGGTTTTGTGTTCCAGAGATGGAGGTGGCTCAGAAAAATGTGTGGTTGTGATCAATGTTCCCTCTAATTTTCTGTAGGCTGTGTGCGCATAAAGTATCAGCTGTGCAGCTTTTGAAGGAAGGCTAAATTTTTGTGTGCCACATAACGACACTCGGAGTTATATACTTTAAAATTTGACTACACGTCAGAATACAGTATGTACACCACATTGATTTTAATCAAATTAAATGAAAACAGACGATTACTAAATGAAGTGGAAAATTTCTAGTAATTACAATCACAACTTTTAAATTTTAAGACGTCTGTTTTCTATCAGAATCAGAACCGTTATTTTTGTGCGCTCTGTTGTAAAGTATGTGCGCTCGCTCGGCGAGATGTGTGCGCACGCGCGCACACACACACACAGCTTAGCGGGAACAGTGGTTGTAATCATGAAATTCCATCTGTGCCACCTTTTGATGCAGTCGATGGGATTCCATCCATCTCTGTTTGTTGATGTAAAACACTGCCACCATAATGTCCATTTGAATCAGAAGATTCAAACGATTGTTAAGATATACAAGTACTTAGACAGTACTGCTTCTCACACTAGGTAACAGATAAATATATTTTTATAAAATTTTTATTCTGTTAACTAAAAATCTAAACAGCTTACAACATGCATACAAATTCAGTTTAAAATAAATAAAAACAAACAATAACCAAACAAATGAAAAAAAAACACATTAAGTTTACCCAAGATCATCCTGAAAAGTATAAACCTCTAATATATTCCTCCTTATTAAGTAACACTAGGTATGAAAGGAAGGAAATGCTACCCTAAACAATGTGTCTTCACTTTTTTTCTAAATGTCAAAAAAAAAGATCCATTAAGGTCAGTTGGTAATGCATTCCATAATGCGGGGCCTACAAATTAAAATACGTGATTGGCTTTCAGTTTACTTCACAAGTCATTTATTTATTTATTTACATTCTCTTATATATACCTGCTTTAATATACCTTATATCTGCTTTAATATTCGCAATACTACTCCTAAAATAGATATACCTGCTTTAATATTCGCAATACTACTCCTAAAGCACAGTTACTTACCTTTAACATGGGATCTCTGGGAACAGCAGGAATAAGTCTTCACATATGGGTACGTCGGTACTGACGGAGCCTGCGCGGGAACGCTCCCCAGCTTCCCAAAAAGGAAAGCCTTTGGGAGCATCCAACAGCGCCTGCGCGCTGCCTTCCCGCCTTTCCTAACCAACTCTCCTCAGTTCGAGTTTAAAGCTGAGACAATAGAGAGAGAGAGGAAAGGAAAGATAGAAAAGAGATACAACTCCTAGGGGAGGTGGGTGGGTTGTGAAGACTTATTCCTGCTGTTCCCAGAGATCACCTGTTACAGGTAAGTAACTGTGCTATCTCCAGGAACAAGCAGGAATGAGTCTTCACATATGGGGACTCCCTAGCTGAGATGCCTGGGAGATCCCCAAGGATATGAGACCCTGGAAGGGGTCTGCGTCCTCCTATGGATCTCAGGCATCCATCCAGGGAAGGAGGGCAGGAGTTGTTTAAGAATGGAACAGGTGTCTGAGGACAGCTGACCAAACAAGGCATCCCGGCGGGAATCCTTGTCCAAGCAGTAATGGACTGTGAAGGTATGAACAGAGGCCCAAGGTGGCTGCTGGACAGATCTGGTCGATGGACACAGAATTTAGATGAGCCATAGAGGTGGCCATGGCCCTCACATTATGAGCTGTGACATGGCTCTCCAGAGAAAGGTTCTTACCTCTGGTAGGCGAAAGAAATACACTGAGCAATCCAAGTGGACAGTGTTCTCTTAGAGACTGGAAGTCCCAAATGAAAAGGATCAAAAGCAACAAAAAGCTGGGAAGACTTTCTATGTTGCTGTGTCCTATGTAAGTAAAAAGCAAGAGCTCTTTTACAATCCAGAGTATGAAGATTCCTCTCTGCACTGGATGCATGAGGAGCTGGAAAAAAGACAAGTAGATATACCTCCTGATTAAGATGAAAAGGTGAGACCACTTTAGGCATAAAGTGTGGATTTGTCCTAAGGACTACCTTGTCATGATGGAACCTTGTATAAGGTGGATTAGCCACTAAGGCCTGCAGTTCACTGATGTGGCGAGCAGAAGTGACTGCAATGAGGAAAATAACCTTCCAGGAAAGAAATTTCAAGGAGGTAGTGGCTAAGGGTTCAAAAGGTGGCTTCATAAGCTGACCAAGTACCAAATTTAAGTCCCATGCCACCGGAGGAGGCCTAATGGGAGGTTTAGTTCAAGTTAGGCCTCTCATGAATCTTGAAATAAGAGGATGAGAGGAGATAGGTTGTCCATTGATGGGCTTCAATAGCACTCAAATAGACTCTTACTGGGATGCTTCAATAGCACTCAAATGGACTCTTACTGAATTTGTTTTAAGTCCTGCATTGGAGAGATGCAGGAGATAGTCTAACAAAGAAGTTAAAGGTAGTGCTAGAGGGTCAAGACCCTTTTCAGCACACCAAATGGAAAATCTTTTCCACTTAAAAGCATAGGAACGCCTGGTGGAACGTTTCCTGGAAGCATGGAGGATATCCTTCACCTGCTGAGAAAGATCCAAGTCTTGAAGGTCTAGGCCTTCAGTAACCAAGCTCTGAGGTGAAGGGACTTGGGGTTTGGGTGCCACAAAGTCCCTTCCTCCTGAGACAGAAGGTCTGGAGCAGCTCCCAAGTCCAGGGAGGGGGCTTGGGAGAGATGCAGAAGTAGAGGGTACCACACTTGGCGTGGTCAGCGTGGAGCTATGAGGATCATAGATCCTTGATCCCTCTGGAGTTTGAACAGAGTCTTGGGAATCAAGGGAATGGGTGGAAAGGCATACAGGAAGCCCCGACCCCAATGAAGGAGGAAGGCATCCTTGGCCTGAACCCCCTGACACGGAATTCTGGAACAGAACCGGGGAGGTTTGGCATTCCACGGACTTGCAAAGAGGTCTATGTCCGGGGTTCCCCATTCTTGAAAGATTCTGAGTACTTGATCCATGTGCAGGGACCATTCGTGTGGAAGCAGAACTCGATTGAGTCTGTCTGCCCAAGAGTTTTGGATTCCTGGGAGATATACTGCCAGGAGATGGATTTGATGCTCTCTGGCGAAGGCCCATAATCTTAGAGCTTCGTTGCAAAGCGACAGAGAGCGAGTTCCTCCTTGCTTGTTTATGTAAAACATGGCTACCTGATTGTCCGTATGAATAAGGACTGTCTTGTAGCTGAGGAGGGCATGAAAGACCTTGAGAGCTAGAAACACTGCTCGAAGCTCCAAGTGGTTGATATGAAGAGAGGTCTCCTGTGGGGACCAAGTGCCTTGGGTGGAGAGCTCTTGTAGATGAGCTCCCCAACCTGTTTGAGAGGCATCTGTTGTGAGGGTTGCTTGGGGCAACAACTGTTTGAAGGGGGACCCCATCAACAGATTTTGAGTGGACATCCACCATTGGAGAGACCAAAAGAGACATTTGGAGGTTGCTACTTGGTCTGAGAGAGCTCCTGAAGCTTGAGTCCAATGGGTGGACAAAGTCCATTGAGCTGCTCTCATGTGTAGGCGAGCATAGGGCACCACATGTACTGTGGAAGCCATGTGGCCTAGCAGTTGTAGCATCTCCCTGGCAGTTAAGTGGCTCCTTGACTGAATCTGGGAGGCTAGCTGCACTAGAAGTTGGCAACGGGCCTGAGGAAGGTAGACCCTTGTAGTGGTGGTATCCAATCAGGCCCCTATGAATTCCAGGGACTGAGTAGGGATGAGCTGGGACTTTGGGAGGTTTACTACCAGTCCCAGATACTGCAGAATGCGCCTTGTGCAGTCCAGGGAAATCTGGGCTTCTGATTGAGATGGAGCTCGGATGAGCCAGTCGTCCAGATATGGGAAGACAAATATTCCCAGAGTGCGTAGAAATGCAGCAACTATTGCCATGCATTTGGTGAACACTCTCGGAGCAGAGGCCAGACCAAAAGGAAGGACTCTGTATTGGTAAGGTTTTCCCTGGAAAAGAAAACATAGGAATTTTCTGTGAGATGGATGGATGAGTACATGTGTGTACGCATCCTTGAGATCTAGAGAACAAAGCCAATCCTGACTTTGAAGGTATGGAAGGAGAGTGCCCAGAGAAAGCATCTTGAACTTCTCCTTTGTTCAATTCTCTGAGATCTAGAATGGGTCTGTATCCCCGTCTTCTTTGGAATGAGAAAATAGGGGGAGTAGAACCCTGACCCTTGTTGAAGAAGAGGAACTTCTTCTATTGCCCCTTGGGCAAGAAGGGTAGTTATCTCCTGACCTAAAAGGTCAAGAAGAGACGTTGGAGAATTGAAGTGTCTCACCATGGTGTGGGGAGGAAGGTCTGAGAAATGAAGTTTGTAGCCCTCTCTTATGATGGAGAGGGTCCACTGCTCTGATGTGATTTGCTCCCATCTGGGAGCAAAATGAGCTAACCTTCCTGGAATGGTGAGAGGTTCTGGCTGTGTTAAAGCCAGAAAGGCTAAGTTCTCTAGCATCAAGTCAAAAACCCTGAGGGGGTTGGGACTGCTGGGTTACAGCAGCCCCTGTAGACTTAGGCCTGGCCTGCTTAGGTTGCTGACGCTTAGCGGTAAAGCGACCTGTAGAAGATTGTTGGCCAGAAGTGGAAGGAAACCTGCCCTTTTTGAAAAAAGACTTTTTAAAAGTTTTTTTCTTGGCAGGAATGGAGGTAGACCTTGAAAGTCTATCCAGAGCAGAATTCTCTGCATCCATTGAGTGGCTTTAATTTGCCACTCTTTGCCAAACAGATTTTCACCTGTACAGGGCAGATTTCCTAAGCCATCTTGAACCCAGTGTTCTAAATCAGAAGCCTGGAGCCAAGCAATTCTGCGAGCAGCTATGGCAATGCCTGAGGCTCTACTGGCACCTTCAAAGGAGTCAAAGGCTGCCCTGTTTGAAAACTTGGAGATGTCCTGAGTATGCTTAAGCCACATGCGGAATTCTTCCCTTTTATCTTCTGGAATAAAAGGGAGGTAAGTGTGCAGCTTTTCTGCCACTTCTTTCAGAAACATACCCATATTTAGGCTATATGAGTTGATTCTGGCAATAAGCATACTGGCCTGGAAGATTTTCCTACCAAAAGCATCCAAGGTCCTGCATTCTCTTCCTGGAGGAGCAGAAGAGTGTCTCTTTGTACTCTTTATCCTCTTCATAGCTGACTGCACCACAATGGAATGGTGAGGAAGCTGAGTTTTCTGGAACCCAGGACAAGGAGGGACACGATACATAGTGTCCAACCTGCGAGAATGAGGAGAGAGAGTGAGAGGAGTCTCCCATAAATCAATCATGTGTTCATGAAGAATCTCATGAATTGGTAAGGTGACTGCCTCTTTAGGAGCCCTAGAGTATCCTAAAATATCTAATTTTTTTGCTCTAGGCTCTGATTCAGAGGTTACTGAAATAGAGAGTCCTTTAGCTACTTCTCTTATGAAGTCTTGAAAGGACAAGTCCTCTGGAGGAGACATTCTTCTTTTTGGAGAAGAAGTCTCCTCAGGAAGGGCTATGGATACTTCAGGAGACTCATCTGATGTATCAGAATCAGAGGAATCGAAGTATCGCCTGTCAGGGTGCTCTTCTAACGCTCGATACGCGTATCGAGCGGTATCGACATCGGGCGTCCCCGGTATCGGATCAGTACCGAGAAGTAGCCCTAGACAAGGAACCGCAGCAGTCGGTATCCTGGTCAATGTCGATGCCGGTACCGATACCGACAACGGAGCTCGTTGCAGTACCGCCGGCGTCGCAGCTTGAATGAAGGCTGAAATAGCCTGCTGCATGGACAGAACATTCTGATCCATCGACGCCATGAATGCCTGGAGGTCGGTACCGGTAGATTGTGCCGGTACCCCAGAGCATTCTAACAGGTGATCGATCGAGGCCGTGCCATCGATGTCAACCTGTAACCCCATAGGAGGAGCTTTGGAAGCTGGAGCTTCCCGCTGGGGTTGTTTGGCTGGTGCAGGATCCTCGAGGGTAAGCCCGGAGGCATCTCGATGCTTAGAGGGAGATCTACCCTTCGAGGACCTGCTAGGTTTATGTTTGGTTACCTGAGATCCTTCAGGAGAAGACGACCTGGAAGATGTCGATGCTACTGCCGGTGCCTCAGCGGGAAACAGGACATGGAGCTTAGCTGCTCGGTTCTGTAATCTCCGTTTAGACATTAGGGAGCAGGACGGACAATCCGGAATGGAGTGTTCAGGACCCAAACATTTAAGAGACCATTCATGGGTATCTGTAACAGAAATAGTACCGCTGCACTTAGTGCATTTTTTGAACCCGGAGGCTGGTTTTTCCATGAGGGAAATTTTCTTGTGGGCTCTGAGGCCTTAAGAAGAAAAGTACACCAAGTGAGGAAAAAATATCGATTTTTTTTTTTTTTTTTTAAAGAAAGAAAGAAAAGACCGGCGGTACCGGTCCGTAGTCAGGGAAGGCAGACACGCGACCAAAGAAATAAAATAAAATAAAGAACTTCTTCAGCGGTGACAGGGCTCGACCTGCTGGCTCCGTGGCAAAGAAGAACTGAGGAGAGTTGGTTAGGAAAGGCGGGAAGGTAGCGCGCAGGCGCTGTGGGATGCTCCCAAAGGCTTTCCTTTTTGGGAAGCTGGGGAGCGTTCCCGCGCAGGCTCCGTCGGTACCGACGTACCCATATGTGAAGACTCATTCCTGCTTGTTCCTGGAGATAATAGATATACCTGCTTTAATATTCGCAATACTACTCCTAAAATAGATATACCTGCTTTAATATTCACAATACTACTCCTAAAATAGAACATATGATGAAATTTAATATGTATATATGTAAATAGTTCCAAACATTGTCTATACTACCTGTATATAGTTGATTACTGTTCAATGTACCTGTTTATCACAGCTCTGTTTTATGTATTTCATGTTGTTTGATGTAAACCGCCACTGATCTTAGGAAATGGCGGTATATAAAAGATTTGCAAATAAATAAATAAAATAAATAAATATACCGCGCTATTCTGTATCAGTGCGGTTTACATTGAACAAACTGAAATTACATTGAACAGGGCATTATAACTTGGAGATAACTATTTTACAGGGAACATGGGCTATGGAGGGTTAAGTGGCTTGCCCAAGACCACAAGGAGCACCTGTAGGACTAGAAACCCCAGTCCTTCCGGCCCAAGGTTGCTGTCCTCTAGTGGGATTTGAACCCCTGACCTTCCGGCCTGAAGTAAGTTGAACCAATGGAACATCTGAGAGTTAGTCCTCTTTATATAAGTTTACAAGGGAGGCTGAAATTTTCAGCTTGGCTGAAATGCATCCCGGGGCATTGTAACCTAAGACATAAATGAATGAAAGAATTGAATCAGACTTGTCAGTCAACTGGAAATCAGTGCAAAGAGTACAACAAACCTCAGCATCTCTTCCATATCCTAGACCAGCTAGCCCCTTTGACTACCCCATCCTCTACTTTCTATCTGCCTTCCCCTGGTCTTATGCTCCCTTCCTTTCCACTTAACTTTCATTTGTGCAACCCCTCACATGTTCTCTCACTACTTCCTCTCCTTTATCTCTCTCTCCTTCCCTTTCTTCGCCTCCTTAGCTTGCATCTCCTCTTCCTCCTGCATGCTTTTCCTGCTATTCCCCTTTTCCTTCCCTCACTTTCGTTTTCCTAGACTGTGCTCTATGTTCTGTTTGGCTATCCTTTCCCCCCTCCTGACCTCTGGCCAGCTTGACTTGTCCAAAAACTAGCCAATTCTCACCTTATCTGTTCCGATCTCCTGCCCTACAGCATCCACCCCCTTCCTCCCACACTATTTTTCTTCACCCCTCCCTTTCCATGGGGGGGGGGGGGGGAATTGCTGAAAACCTTAGGCATCACCCTTGACCCCTCTTACCTTCAAGGATCAGATCTCCATTATCAAGAACTCTTGCTTTGCTTTACACAGTACCGCAGTGCCCGTTCCGCTCTTTCCTTTCCTCTCTTCAGCTTTAGCTCCTTGTTATCTCCCTTGTCGTTTCGAAACTAGACTATTGTAATGCTCTTTACAATGGTCTTCCCTCCTACTCTATTAAGTGCTTGCAATTAGTCCAGTCTTCTACTCCTAAGCTCTTTGGTGCCCACTGTTTTGACTACACTACCTCCTAACACTTGCCTTCATTGGCATCCCATGTCTGCTCACCTTCATTATAAGAATTTGACCTTAGCTCAAAATGTACTTTATGCTTCTTCCCCATGGTATCTTGCCTCCCTTATCTTTCTTTACAGTCCTTCCTGCTCTCTACGCTCCTCCCAAGCATCTCTGCTGTTCCTTCCTCTCCCCTCTTCCTTCCACTTGGAGGTGTTCAGCTACCATGCCTTTGCCTACTTGGGTCCCCAACTTTGGAGCTCCCTCCCCTTACCACTCCATCAAGAATCTTCCTTCTCACTCTTTAAAACATATGACTCAAAATCTGGCTATTTCAAACTGCTTTCCCAGGCCCCCTTGAGCTAATGTGGATCACTCTGCCTTCCTCCTTCCCCATCCTGTTGACTGCTGCCTCTACACCCTCCCCCCCCCCGAAGCTTTCACAAATGATATTGTAATCCTTGCTCTCCCACGTCTTTCTAGGTTACTCTTATTGCTTCTTCTCTCACTTTGATTCCCTTTTGCTTTTTATAAATCCCAACTAGATGGCTGCCTGAGATGGCAGCTTCTGGGGGGGAGGGGGGGGGGTATGCGGGAGGCAAAGAGCAGCACATTCAAATCAAAAAAATAGATTCTAACAGCTGGGGGGAGGGGGTGTCCATAAAGATTAAGGTTTGCTTAGGGTGCCAACAAAGTAAATCAATTCTAGGGCTGGCCCTGACTGCCGTGATGACCTTTGTTCCTGGTGGCATATCATATCTCCAGGAACAAGCAGGAATGTAGTCTTCACATATGGGTATCGTTGGTAGCGACGGAGCCTGCGCGGGAAGGCTCCCCAGGGTCAAATTAGAAAGCTTTTGGGAGCATCCCACAGCGCCTGCGTGCTGCCTTCCTGCCTTTCCCAACTGCCTCTCTCCAATAATTCGTTTTCCGCGGAGCCAGCAAGTCGTTGTTCCTGTCAACGCAGAAACTTTTCCTTCTTTTTTGTGGTCGCGTCTGCCTTCCTCGACACTTTACCGGTACCGCCGGTTCTTCTTTCTTTCTTTCTTGTCTTTAAAAAAAAATAATATTAGTACTTTTTTCCACATGCACGTGCCATTTTGGGCCTTTGGCCCAAAATTCCACCACAATGGAAAAACCCGCTTCGGGTTTCAAAATGTGCACCAAGTGTGGTGGTACCATCTCCGTCACCGACACCCATGAGTGGTGTCTCAAATGTTTAGGTCCTGACCACTCCATCACGGAATGTATGGCCTGTGCCATGATGTCCAAAAGAGGCCAGTAGAACCGAGCTGCTAAGCTCAGTACCCTGTTTCCCTCCGATGCAGCCTCGGTTGCATCGACATCTTCCAGGGCTTCCTCTTCCTCCTGTGGATCTCAGGTAACTAAACATAAGTCTAGCCGGTCCTCAAAGGGTAGATCTCCTTCTAAGCATCGAGATGCCCCTGGCGTTGCCCTTGAGGATTCTGCACCGGCAAGATTGCCCCGGCGGGAGGCTTTGGCTTCCAAAGCATTATCGGGTCTTCAGAACGTTCTCGAGGCCTCAACCTCGGCAGAACTATTGGTGCCATGCTCTGGGGTACCAGCTGTTTTCTCCAGTACCGATATCCAGGCATCAGCAGCGTCGATAGACCAGAGATTCCTGGCTATTGAACGCAGTCTGGCGGCTCTCCTTGCGGCATCGACACCCTCGGAAACGCGTCAGACAGTTCAACCGGTACCAATACAGACTGCGGCACCGGTACCGGTATCGACAGCATGGGCATCGACCTCGGTGTCCGCATTGCCGGCACCCAGTCATGCAATGCCCTCCGGTACCGATACAACGGTACCGATTACTCCCGGTACCGACTTCGGTTGGTACAGGTATCGGGCTCTTCAAGAGCATCCGGACAGACGGTACTTCGAGTCCTCAGAAGAATCTGAGGATTCTGACAGTTCTGTCGATGCAGGAATACTTCTCCCAGAGGAGCCTTCCTCTCCTAAGCGCAGGATGTCTCCTCCAGAGGATATTTCCTTTCAGGACTTCATCAGGGAGGTGGCTTGTGGTCTGTCCATTACTGTGGCTCCTGAATCAGAGCCCAGAGCAAAGGAGTTGGAAATTTTACAATATCCCAAAACTCCTAAAGAGGCAGCTACTCTAGCCATCCATGAGATCTTGCATGATCTCATGCTAAGAATGTGGGAGACGCCTCTTACCACCTCCCCTCATTCTCGTAGACTGGATACTATGTATCGAATCCCTCCTTGTCCTGGTTTCCAGAAGACTTAGCTTCCTCACCACTCTATTGTAGTGGAATCAGCTATGAGAAGGATCAGGAGTGCAAAGAGACATACCTCTAATCCTCCAGAATGCGAGTGCAGAACTTTGGATGCTTTTGGACGTCGTACTTTCCAAGCTTCCATGCTTTCTGCCAGGATCAGTTCCTATATTTTATATATGGGAATGTTCCTGAAGGAAGTCACAGGAGATTTAGAGGCCCTGAGCCCTCTTCTTCCTGAGGATAGAAGGCAGGATTTTCTCACATTGGTCAAACATGCCCAGGATGTTTCTAAATTTGTCAACCGTGCAGCTTTTGACTGCTTTAAGCGCATAAGCTGAACCTCTGCTATTGCCATAGGTGCACGTAGAATTGTCTGGCTCCAGGCATTTGATTTGGAGCTCTGGGTACAAGACAAACTGGGCAATATTCCTTGTACTGGTGAGAACCTGTTTGGTAAAGATTGGCAAGAAAAAGCCAATGATTTGGATGCTGACAACTCCACTTTGGATAGGCTATCCAAAGCCACAGCTGATCCTGCGAGAAGCCTTTCTTCTCAAAAAAGAAGAGGTTTTATCCCTCTTATTCCCAGTAGGAACGTTCTACAGGTCAGCCTACCCGGAAGGGTCAGCAGCCACCTAAACAAAGGAAAGCAAAGACTGCTAAGCCTCAACCGTCTCAGCAGTCTCAGCCTCCACAAGGCCTTTGACTTTCATCTAGAGAACTTAGCCTTCCTGGCCCTCAATGGACCAGAGCCTTCCACCATTCCAGGAAGGTTATGGCACTTTGCCCACAGGTGGGAGCAAACAACAGAGCAGTGGACACTTTCCATTATAAGAGAGGGGTACAAGCTGCACTTCCTGTGCATGCCCCCTTCCACCATGGTAAGACAGTTCAATTCTCAGACCTCTCTCTTCAACCTGTTAGATCAAGAGATCACTATGCTTCTTGCCCAAGGGGCAATAGAAGAGGTACCCATTCATTTATTTATTTAGCTGTATTTATATCCCGCTTTTCACCGGGTCAAAGCGGTCAACTGGGAGATACATTTAACACGAGGGGATATGACACACATACGCTAATACGTACAGGGAACATGGGCAATGGAGGGTTAAGTGGCTTGCCCAAGACCACAAGGAGTGCCTATAGGACTAGAAATCCCAGTCCCTCCGGCCTGAGATTGCTGTCCCCAGGTGGGACTTGAACACCCGGCCCTCCAGCCTGAAGTACCTTGTCCTAACCAATAGGCCACATCCTCCACACTAGGCCACATCCTCATCAACAGGGTACAGGGTTTTACTCCCCCTATTTCCTTATCCCAAAGAAAACAGGGGGATACAGACCTATTTTGGACCTCAGAGAATTGAACAAATTCCTGTTCAAAGAGAAATTCAAGATGATTTCTTTAGGAACTCTGCTGCCATACCTTCAGAGTCAGGATTGGCTTTGTTCTCTAGATCAAGGATGCGTACACTCATGTTCTCATCCATCCAACTCACAGAGAGTTCCTTTGGTTCCTTTTTCAAGGAAAGCACTACAATACAGGGTGCTTCCTTTTGGCCTGGCCTCAGCACCAAGAGTGTTCACGAAATGCATGGCTGTGGCGGCAGCATTTCTTCGCACTCTAGGGATATTCGTCTTCCCCTACTTAGACGACTGGCTCATTTGAGCCCCATCACAGTCAGAGGCCAGGACCTCCCTATCTTGCACAATGCATATCCCTTCAGTATTTGGGTCTTGTCATAAATGTCCCAAAATCCAGTCTAACTCCCACTCAGTCTCTAGAATTCATAGGAGCTTTGCTGGATACCAAAAGGGCAAGGGCCTATCTTCCCCAGGCCCGCTGCCTTCGCATGGTGCAGTTAGCTTCTCAAGCAGTGCTAAAACCTCATCTCACTGCCCGAGAAATGCTACAACTACTAGGCCACATGGCATCTACCGTGCATGTGGTTCCTTATGCTCGCCTCCATATGAGAGAAGCCCAGTGGACTTTATCCATTCAGTGGACCCAGGCATCAGGGTGCCTGTCAGACAAAATAGCAAACACAAGTCGCCTTATTTTGTCTCTCCAATGGTGGAAGTCTGCTCGGAACCTGTTGCTGGGGTCCCCATTTCAACAACCTTTACCCCAAGCAACTCTCACAACAGATGCTTCACCAATGGGTTGGGGAGCTCATCTCCAAGACCTCTCCACCCAAGGCACCTGGACTCCACAGGAGACTCATCTACATATCAATCTCTTAGAGCTCAGAGCAATCTTCCTTGCTCTTCGGGTGTTCCACACCCTGTTCAGCTACAAGACAGTCCTCATTCATACGGACAATCAGGTGGCCATGTTCTATGTGAACAAGCAGGGGGGGGGGGGGGAGACAGGCTCTCTGTCGCTTTGCAACAAAGCTTTGTGACTATGGGCCCTCGCCAGAGAGCATCAGATTCATCTCCTGGCAGTGTATCTTCCAGGCATACAAAACTCCTGGGCAGACTCAGTCGAGTTTTGCTTCCACACGAATGGTCTCTACATGCAGACCAGGTGGCCAAGATTTTTCAAATTTGGGGAACCCCGGATATAGACCTCTTTGCAAGTCCTTTGAATGCTAAACTTCCCCGGTTCTGTTCCAGAATTCCGGCTCAGGGCTCTCAGGCCAGGGATGCTTTCCTCCTTCACTGAGGGCAAGACTTTCTTTATGCCTTCCCACCCATTCCCCTAATTCCCAAAACCCTGTTCAAGCTTCAGAGAGACAGAGGGCGTATGATTCCCATAGCTCCACATTGGCCACGGCAAGTGTGGTACCCTCTGCTTCTACATCTCTCTCAAGCTCCCTCCCTGCAGTTAGGATCTGCTCCAGATCTCCTATCACAGGAGGATGGAATGTTATGGCATTCTAATCCCCAGTCTCTGCATCTCAGAGCTTGGTTGCTGAAGGCCTAGATCTTTATGATCTTAACCTCTCTCAGCAAGTAAGGGATGTCCTCTATGCTTCCAGGAAGCCTTTCACAAGACGCTCTTATGCTTTTAAGTGGAAGAGGTTTACCATATGGTGCTCGCAGAAGGATCTTAACCCCCTTGAGATACCTCTGGAATCATTGCTGGAGTATCTCCTTCATTTATCCATTGCAGGACTTAAGACTAACTCAGTAAGAGTCCATTTGGATGCTATTGCAGCTTCCTTCAAGCCTCTAAATGGACAACCTATTTCCTCTCATCCTTATAGCTAGATTTATGAGAGGCCTTCTCCTAACTAAGCCTCCAATTAGGCCACCACCTGTGGCATGGGACTTAAACTTGGTTTTTGGTCATCTTATGAAGCCACCTTTCAAACCCTTAGCTACTACCTCCTTGAAATTCCTTTCTTGGAAGGTTATCTTTCTCATTGCAATCACACATCAGCACGTCGCATCAGTGAGTTGCAGGCACTTGTGGCTGATCCACCTTATACAAGGTTCCATCATGACAAGGCAAGTCCTTAGGACTCATCCACACTTTATGCCAAAGGTGGTCTCGCCTTTTCATCTAAACCAAGCGGTCTACCTACCTGTGTTCTTTCCAAGGCCTCATGCATCAAATGCAGAAAGGAATCTTCATGCTTTAGACTGTAAAAGAGCTTTAGCCTTTTACTTACAAAGAACACAGCAACACAAAGTCCTCAACTCTTTGTTGCTTTTGATCCTTCTCATTTGGGACTTCCAGTCTCCAAGAGAACACTGTCTAACTGGATTGCTCAGTGTATTTCCTTTGCCTATCAGAGTAAGAATCTTCCTCTGGAGGGCCATGTCACAGCTCACAATGTGAGACCCATGGCAGTTTCAATGGCTCATCTGCACTCTGTGTCTATTGACGACATCTGTCAAGCAGCCACCTGGGCCTCGGTTCATACCTTTACAGCCCATTACTGCTTGGACAAGGACTCCCGCCGGGATGCCTTGTTTGGTCTGGCTGTTCTCCAACACCTGTTCAATACCTACTCAACTCCTACCCACCATCCCTGGTTGGATGCCAGAGATCCATGGGGGGAAGTGGAGCCCTTTCATAGGGACACACAACTTCTGGGGTCTCTCCCTGGCATCTAAAGCTTGTTCCTGGAGATAGCATAGTTACTCACCTGTAACAGGTGATCTCCGGGAACAGCAGGAATTTAGTCTTCACATCCCACCCATCTCCCCTAGGAGTTGTATCTCTCTATCTCTTTCTCTCTCTTTGTCTCAGCTTTAAAACTCAACTGGAGAGAGGCAGTTGGGAAAGGCAGCACGCAGGCGCTGTGGGATGCTCCCAAAAGCTTTCTAATTGGACGCTGGGGAGTGTTCCCGTGCAGGCTCCGTTGGTACCGACGATACCCATATGTGAAGACTAAATTCCTGCTGTTCCCGGAGATCACCTGTTACAGGTGAGTAACTATGCTTTACTCGCCCTGCATACAATTTTGAGCTACAATATTTAACACAATTTTCAATGAGTAAAAAATAAAAAAGAAAGAGGAATATCCATCTAGATCCCACTGCAGTAATAAAGATGGGATATAATTAGAGAGTAAATTATCACACAAAGATTACTAGCATCTAGTAAAAATTTTAATCACCTTTTCCTGTCCTGTTTTATGTTTATATCATCTTTATTGCAACCAAAACACACACAGTAACCGTCCCTCAGCCCATTGGTACACTTACATGGGGCCCAGGACTCCAACAGCAACAACAGTATGAAAGACAACATTTCATTTTTTAAAATTGAATTGTACTAAAATTCTAATACCATATATACATATAGCATATATACATCACAAGTCCACATCAAGGAACATTTCCATAAGCAAAGAAAAGAGAAAAAAAACCTGCCTAGGTCACTGGAAATTAGAAATACAAGCCCCTTTAAACGAAGTCAAGAGAAAGAATAAATTTAAACAGAGTCTTTCCCCTTAAGAAATTCTAACAACTGATCCACCTCAAAGAACACATATTTCTTACCCTGAAAAACAATAAGACATTTACAGGGAAACTTTAAATAAAATAAAACACCAAGAGCCGAAACATGTGGATGGACCTCCAAAAAGGCCTTTAGGCGCCTCTGGCGAACCCTAGAGACATCCAGAAAAATCTGAATGGAGTGGCCATAAAACGTCTCCGATTTCTTAGAAAAATAAGCTATCAAAACGTTATTATCCATTCAGATACAAAAGTAACTAATAAAGTGGCTCTTGATGTAATATCACATGAAGACTCCAACAATACAGAAATATCCAATGAAGACACTAACTGATCATATTGTGGTTGCCCTCCCTCATTATCTCTAACCTACCTCCCTATAGGAGCATAGCTACTAGTAGATCCTAGATAATTGAATAGTTTCATCAGTAAACAATACATCTTTAAGATATTTATGAAAGAGAATTAAAGGGGAGAGGTAATGAGTCTGTGGAAAATTTAACAACCGCAAGTTTTTAAGAGTGCAGGGAATTCTCCAGGAATTCATCTTGATGATGAAGTACAAGGGAATCCTGTGTAAAAGAGGCTGACGCCTTTTGTTGAATGGATAGCTGGGAATCAAACTTCCCTACCGACCGCTCCAAAACTTGCAGCCGCATCTCATGATCAGAAAACTTATCTACCACCTCTTTTGAAAAAACAAACCTTTTGAAGAGAAGCACCAAGTACCGATTCCACACATGAAACAATTGTCCAAATATCCCTCAACGATACATCCTTAGGTGGAGCCTCAATATCCAGTCCAGACAAGTGGGTTGTGACCCATACCAGCTGAGGTGGAGCCAAGAAAAAAATCTAGGTTTCCTATGACCTCATCCTGCAACCATATCTAAGGCAGCTAGGGGCATACTTCATCAGTATTTGAGTACTAGCCATGGTCAAGACCTCTGACTTCACATAGCCTCAATGAGGGTAATAAGAACAGTACAAGGAACATAACTATATACAGAATATCCTTCAGATAGATGGTCTGCCAAGAGAAATATAGCTCACAAGGCCAAACTGCAGAAAACAGCAAATCATAGTGGTGGGTCCTGGACTGGTCTATGGTGATCTCCGGGAACAGCAACAATTAAGTCTTCACATATGGGTATTGTTGGTACCGACGGAGCCTGTGCGGGAAAGCTGCCCAGCGTTCAGAAGGAAAGCTTTTGGGAGCAAATCACAGCGCATGCGTGCTGCCTTCCCGCCTCACTGCCTCTCTCACTTCAGTTGAGTTTAAAGCTGAGCCAAGGAGAGAGACAGAAAGAGAAATAGAGAGAGAGAGACAACTCCTAGGGGAGGTGGGTGGGTTGTGAAGACTAAATTCCTGCTGTTCCCGGAGATCACCTGTTACAGATGAGTAACTATGCTATCTCCAGGAACAAGCAGGAATGTAGTCTTCACATATGGAGACTCCCCAGCTGAAAGATGCCAGAGGAATGACACCAATGAGCTGTGAACCCATGTGAACAGGATCATACTTCCTCCCATGGATCCCTGGCATCCTACCGGGATGGAGGGTAGGAGTTGCATTAAGTCTGAAAGAGATGCTGTAGGACAGCCTGACCAAACAAGGCATCCCGATGGGAGTCCTTGTCCAGACAGTAGTGGGCTGTGAAGGTATGTACCGAAGCCCAAGTAGCCGCTCTACAGATATCATCTATAGACATAGGGCAGAGATTAGCAACCGAGGCTGCCATTGCTCTGATATTATGAGCTGTAACCTGGCCCTCGAGGGAAAGACCTTTACTATCGTAAGTGAAGGATATGCAGTTTGCAATCCACCTAGATAGGGTTCGTTTGGAAACGAAGTCCCAAATGGCTAGAATCAAAAGCAACAAAAGAGTTGAGAAGACTTCCTATGTTGTTTATTTATTTACATTCTCTTATATACCGCGCTATTCTGCATCAGTGCAGTTTACATTGAACAAACTGAAATTACATTGAACAGGGCATTATAACTTGGAGATAACTATTTTACAGGGAACATGGGCTATGGAGGGTTAAGTGACTTGCCCAAGACCACAAGGAGCACAAGGAGTTTAGTTCTTTGAAGGTAAAAGGCTAAAGCTCTTATACAACCTAAGGTATAAAGGTTCCTTTCTGCACTGGAGGCATGAGGCCTAGAGAAGAATACAGGAAGGTAAACCGACTGGTTTAAATGGAAAGACGAAACCACCTTTGCATAAAGTGTGGATGAGTCTTGAGGACTACTTTATCATGGTGGAACCTTGTATAAGGAGGATCAGCCACTAAAGCCTGCAGTTCACTAATGCACCTAGCAGAAGTTATTGCAATTAGGAAAATGACCTTCCAGGAAAGGAATTTTAAAATTGTAGTGGCTAAAGGTTCAAAAGGCGGCTTCATAAGCTGCCCAAGAACAAGATTCAGGTCCCATGCAACTGGTGGCGGCTTTATGGGGGGCTTTGTCAATAGTAGACCTCTCATGAATCTTGACACAAGTGCATGAAAAGAGATTGGTTGTCCATCTTGGGGCCTGTGAAAAGCCGCAATAGCACTGAGATGGACTTGCACTGAATTTGTCTTAAGACCAGAATTTGAAAGATGGAGGAGATACTCCAAAAACGACTCCATGGGCACGGAAAGGGTGTTAAGCCCTCTTTTTGAACACCATATAGAAAAACCTTTCCATTTGAAAGCGTAGGAACGTCTTGTGAACGGTTTTCTCAAAGCTTGAAGGATATCCTTCACTTGCTGAGAGAGGTGGATATCTAAAAATTCTATGCCTTCAGCAGCCAAGCCCAGAGGTCCAGGGACTGAGGATTGGGATATAGAAGCTTCCCGTTCTCCTGAGAAAGGAGATCTGGAGCATATCCCAACTCTAAAGGAGCTGCTTGAGAGAGACGCAGAAGCAGAGGATACCACGATTGCCTTGGCCAACGTGGAGCTATGAGAATCATATAACCCCTGTCTCTCTGAAGCTTGAAAAGAGTTTTGGGAATTAGGGGAAAGGGTGGGAAGGCATAGAGGAAGTCCTGACCCCAATGGAGCTGGAAAGCATCGTTTGCTAGACAGTATTAAGCCGGAATTCTGGAACAGAACCGGGGAAGTTTGGCATTCTGTGGACTTGCAAAGAGGTCTATATCTGGTGTTCCCCAGGTTTGGAACACTCGAGCTAGTTGGTCTGACTCGAGAGACCATTCGTGTGGCAGCAGTATTCGACTGCGCTTGTCTGCCCATAAGTTTTGAATGCCTGGAAGGTATACCGCTAGAAGGTGAATATGGAGCTCTCTGGCGAGGGCCCATAGTCGCAAAGCTTCGTTGCATAGCGACAGAGAGCTCATTCAGTCTTGTTCATTTATGTAAAACATGGCAACCTGATTGTCGGTTTGGACCAGAACTGTCTTTTGACTGAGCTGGGCCTGAAATGCTATTATAGCATTGTACATGGCTCTTAGCTCTAAGAGGCTTATTTGAAGAGAGGCCTCTTGTGAGGTCCAGAGACCTTGAGTGGAAAGATCATGCAAGTGGGCTCCCCAACCCAGCTTGGATGCATCTGTCATCAGGGTGATTTGGGGCAGTGGTTGCTGGAAGGGGTGTAGCTGCAGTCAAAGATGCCTTTCGGGCACTGAACATTACCAGGGGGGAGGACATGGTTCTGTATCTTCCATGGTCCTTTGATGTACCTTGTCAGCAATTTATTCGGGCCATGGCAGACGATGAAAAGAAGGACATTGTCATCTTTGAACAGGCACTAAAGAAACATTATGGGCCATACTCTGATATCGCTGCAAAGCAGGCAGCATTTAGTATGACTCATAGGGAAAATGAAACACCCCGAGAGTTTGCTTACAGACTTAGGCAGACCTTCTTCCAGAGTAACCCTTCTTGGGAAACAATAGAACACCATCAGGAGTTTCGTAATCTTTTCTGTCAGTTGCTCCTTCCATCTATTAAGTCTTATATGTCTGACAAGCGTCACGAACCCCTGTCACGTGTGATAGAACATGCTGAGTGGATTTGGGAAGCTGTTCCTACCATGAGAGCAACCAATACTGGCAGCACAGTCAGGGCTCCAAGCAAAGCCAAAGAGCCAAAACAGAGTGTCAGTGCTGTCAAATCCACTCTTTCGTTGGAAAATAACTCTTCTCCTTCTGTTCCACAGAATCCTCCCAGGCCACCCCAGAATAACCAGTCATCTGGGTCTAAGCAGCGCTCTGGGAATCAGCGTTTCACTCCGCAGAACCCTGGTTTTGACAAATTCCAGGAGCTGGAAAAGAGAATAAGCGAGTTGACAGATATGATGAAGGCTACCATTGCATTCAGCTCCTCACAGGAGGTTTCTGCTAATAGTGCGCCACCTAAGCCACGAGCAAAGCCTCAGAAGCCAGAGGAGGAACTCGTTGACTCCTCTTCCCCTTCTAATGCGACTGAATGACTAACCGACTTTGTTTCTGTCCCACAGGTCACTATTGCACAGGTGCAGCCAGCTGGAGATGCCACCCCATGGACACAGAGTGACAGTCCTGCAATGGACAGCGAGGGTCCAGCCTTTGACACCATCAGGAAGCACAAGTACTTTCTGGGTAAACTCAAGCCAAAAGGACAGAGGTACACTGTTCCTGTTATAATTCAGCAGGCTTTTCTCTGTGAGGGCCTGATAGATTCAGCCTCTGAGGTTACCCTGATTACCTCGAGTCTCTTTGATAGACTCACTGCTTCCTTGGGGAGTCAGAGGACCCTACACATCACACCCAGTGATTTGTCACTCGCAGCTTATGGGAATCAGCCCATAGAGTCCATGGGGCAGGTCTGGCTTAACCTCCAAATTGGAAAATTACAGGTGAAACATCCTGTCCTCATTACTAAGTGCCCTGGGGAAGAATTCTTGATTGGCAATGAGCTCCTGAAACGGTTACGCCCCATTCTGGACTACGTCCAGGAAGTGATCTGGACACAGGTCACACATCCCATACCTTATGCTAGGGTAAAACATGACAGCAGAGTCAGTGGTCCTTGTTCGGTGGAACGCACAAACAAGTCCATCAGGATTAATTTCCAGAGGTCAGCTGATCCCCAAATCCTTCAGCTCCAGTATGAAAGAGCTGGAGATGAGGATCAGGGCATCAGCGATGTGGTTGCCATTGCAGTGGGTTCAGTAGCTAACATTGTCCTTGATACTGATTGCCTGCAGATATTCCTGAAGGAACCTGTGGAAGGTTGTGAGGTGCAAACCCCTCCTCCATCCCATCCCTGCCTAGATCACCCTAGGAGACTGACGGACATATTCTCGGCTGAGAAAGGTCCCTTTATATATGTGCAGGTGGGCATGTCCCAAAAGGAAAGGGCCTACCTATTACCCCACTGTGACCACTCCCTCATCAGTGAGACTCTTTTCTATCGGCTCAAACAACAGCTTACCCTTGATTGGGTAATGGGAGCGAAGACTTCGTTCCAAGTGCCTGGGGAAGGGCTCAAGACATTAATGGGCTACTGCAATCTCCCCTTGCAAGTTGGGGTCAAAGGTTTTCGGCACACCTTCTCCATCATCAGAGGACTTGAGGTGCCCCTCTCCTTAGGCTCAGATTGCCTTTTTCGACTGGGAACTTATGTGGATTTTGTGAACAACATCCTCTAGAGTAGGATGGAAGGAGATCCGGTGGATTTCCCTGGTGCCCGCCCATCCCTACGGGCTGGTCAGACTATTCCTCAAGTCTGTGAAGTGGTCAGTGCAGAAGACACCCACATACCTGGGAGGGTACAGGATTGTCCCCTGCCGATACAGGTGACCCGAGGACATGTGGTCTCAGACAACTTGGTCTTCTTCAGTCCAAATTCCCGTTTTGAGGAGCTGGGCCTAGCCATGGGTCCCATACCGTGCATGGAGGCCACAGCTCCCTCCTTACACTTGTTGCTCACCAATCCAAATCCAGATCGCATTCACCTTGTGAAGGGCGAACCTCTGGGATTCCTAGTGGGAGAATCGTTCCCAAGTGTGGAATTGGGTCTCCAGATTATTGGGGAAGCCCCTGTTTCCTGGAACATCTGTGAAGGGGGGGGGGGGGGACCCCCTGCGTGTGTACGATCCTCACCCCGAGGCCTCCTCACCTTAAAGTTTGTCTGGCCACATAGTGCTGTGACCTCTCAGGTGGTCCTCGAGTCTGACCATCTGATTTTGTCAAGTAAACTCGATGAGGCTGTTAGTTCCCTCACCCACTAGGGGGGGGAACCCCATGCTGTCCAAGCCATCCAGGTCTCCTCTCTCCAAGATGTGATTGAGGAGAAGGTTGAAATACCCTCAAACAAACCTGTTCTGGGATTTGACGAAATGGTTGCGGGAAAACTTGCTGAAGCAGACGCCTGCACTGCTGAGTCAGAAAAGGCACAATTAAAAGAACTGCTGTACCGTCACAAGGACCTGTTTGCCACTGACACTTATGACTGTGGTCTCACCGACCTACATGTCACCCATATTCCTACGGATCCAAACAGTAAACCTGTCTTTGTGAGGCAGTATAAAATCCCATTGGCCTCCTATGAATCCGTTCAGGAAATCATTAATTCCCTGGAACAAAAGGGAATTATACGTCAATGCAACAGTACTTACAATGCCCCACTGTGGCCTGTCATCAAGAAGGATTCTAGCTGGCGCTTAGCTTTGGACTATCGCCAGCTTAATAAAAAGGTACCTCTCTCCAGATGGCCTATGGCACATCTGGAACAGAACTTAGCCACCATCAAGGGTGCAAGGTACTTTACAAGCCTGGATTTGGCCTCAGGATTTTGGACTATACCTGTCCATCCAGAAGATCAGCATAAGCTGGCTTTTACCTTTGGTAGGCGACAATATACTTGGAATCGGACACCGTTTGGTTATTTGAATGCCCCAGCCGACTTCAATATTTTCCTGCATAAGGCTTTGCCTGATGCTGAGACTAGAGGCACCCTCGTCTATGTAGACGACATTCTGGTGAAGAGTGCCAGTTTCACTGACCATTTGCAAGAAATAGAGCATGTTTTCCAGCAACTGAAAGCTGCGGGAGCAAAGCTGTCCTTGTCAAAGGGCCAATGGTGCCGGAAATCCCTCAATTATTTGGGTTACGAAGTTTCTACTGAGGGACTGC
Source organism: Ichthyophis bannanicus (assembly GCA_033557465.1). Lineage (NCBI taxonomy): Eukaryota > Metazoa > Chordata > Amphibia > Gymnophiona > Ichthyophiidae > Ichthyophis > Ichthyophis bannanicus. The sequence goes on along the minus strand of CM066031.1, from coordinate 189,800,466 downwards.
GGCCTCAAAGGAAGAGAATTGTGGCCTTGCAACAACTCAAACGTCCGACCAACGTGAGTGAGCTGCGCTCATTCTTGGGCATTTGTAATTATTCACGCCAATTTGTGGATCAATATGCGGAGATTTCCCGACCCCTGGTCAAACTCCTCAAAAGAGATGAACCTTGGGTATGGAATCCCGACCAAGAGGCAGCTCTAGAAGAGCTGAAGGCAGCTTTGAGTCGAGCTCCCTGTCTTGCCTATCCAGAGAGTGGCAGAGAATTCTTCGTGGAACTAGGTTTCACCGATCACTCTATGAGTGCTGTTCTGTACCAGATGCATGACACAGATAGGAAAGTTATTGCCTATGCCAGCAAAGCTTTAACGGAAGTGGAGAGGAAATACTCTGACTGTGAGAAATCCTTGTTGTCCACAGTCTGGGCCCTCCAATATTTCCGCAGTTATATCCAAGGTGAGAGGTTGGTTGTTGAGACTCATCACCAACCCATCAAGTTCCTAGGCAGTGATCGGATTAAATCGGGACAAGTGTCAAACAGTCGCATTGTCTCCTGGACCTTAGCACTTCAGGGCTGGTCCCTGGAAGTAAGGTATGCTCAAAACCGCAAGGATGCCGCCGCACAGGGCCTGGCTGAATTGCACGATTGCACTGCCAGAGCACCTTTAGTGGGTAATTTAGACACCGAAATGGAGTCATGTACGCCTGATCCTTCTCGTCATCGTCCTTATGATGAGAACCTCTGTAAAGGCTAGCCCAAGGTGTATATGGACGGTTGTGCTTACCGTCGAGAGCCTGACCATGAACTGGTAGCAGATATAGGTGTAGTTTGGAACCAGAACTACCCTTATGAACCCTTCAAGTACCGTCTGGGTACCAAGACTAATCAGTATGCAGAGCTAGCTGCAGCCCTGGCAGCTCTCCAGTCTGCTGCTCAGGGAGGGGTTCACACCCTAACCATCTGTACTGATTCAGACTATGTCCGACAGAATTTTGTTTCCCACTTACCCATTTGGAAATCTAACCATATGCTGAATTCCAAAGGGAAACCTGTCAAACATGCCGGAATGATTCTGGCCTTGGACAAGGTAGCTCATGAAAATGACATGACCATCTACTGGAAGAAAGTGAAAGGTCACTCCCGTGTTGATAACCCTGACAAGATTGGAAATGATCTAGCTGATCAGCTTGCCAAGGAGGGTGCTGTCTCTGGAGACCTCTGGCAGTTGGAGGCTCCCGAGACCAATGGGCTTCGAATTGTGACGGTGGTTACCCGGCGACAAGCTCAATTATCCACCATGCCCCCTGTGGTTCAATGGTGTGGCGAGAGCACAGATCTCGACCTCGTGCAAGCCCAGAAACAAGATCCTACTCTTGGACATTTCTACCTTTTTCTGCAGAACTCCCAGGAACACCCATTAACTCTGGAGGATTGTCAGGACGATGAGGAACTGAGGATCCTCTACATCTCCAAGGACATGTTCCATCTCCAGAAAGATCTGTTGATATGGACGAGTAAGCATGGTATTGTGCAATGGGTGGTACCTCGGGCCTTCCGAGGAGTTATGTTACAGCACGCTCATGATGAACCTTGTGCCGGTCATAGAGGTGACCGAATAACCTATGAAACGTTGAAACAAGTGGCCTACTGGCCCCACATGTACCAAGATGTACAATTGCATACTAAAGGTTGTCTGACCTGTTGCAGATTTCAACCTGCGGCTCCTTCTCATAGAGCTCCTTTGAGAAACAGAGGTCTGACCATGCCTTGGTCTGATCTCCAGATTGATTGGATCGGCCCCGTGCCCCGATCCTCTCGAGGCAACAGATATATGTTGACAGTTACCTGCTTATTTACTAAGTGGGTCGAGTGCATCCCAGCACCCAACTGTACTGCCGAGACCACGGCCACCTTGTTGTTAAACCATGTTTTCAGCAGGTGGGGCCTCCCCATGCGAGTGGAATCCGACCAGGGTTCCCACTTCACGGGACAAGTCATTAAGCATCTGTGGAAGGTACTAGGTGTGAAGGCCAAAGTCCACATTGCTTATCGTCCACAATCCTCTGGACAAGTGGAGAGAGCAAACAAAACTATCATCAGTATCTTGAAAAAGTATGTTTCTTCCTCTGAGAAGGACTGGGACATCAAACTGCCCTTGGTCCTGATGGCTATCAGAGCCACGCGTCATCGTGCTACTGGTGTGTCCCCTTTTGAGATGATGACAGGTAGGGACATGGTTTTACCCCTTCATCTTCTTTACAGGACTAATGATGTGAATCTCGCTGCTGCTACAACTGCTCATGAATATGTTGCCCATTTAAGACAACACTTGCAAAGTGCCTTTGCCTAAAAGAATTTGGACACTGCTGCTAGGGGTAGGAAGGCCTACTATGATTTGAGGTCTACCTCTAAAGAATACCAGATTGGCGATAAGGTATTCTACTACAATTTTGGTAAGAATAAGGTCAAAGACTGTAATTTCTACCTAGCTGGAACGGTCCATTTCCTATTGTGGATAAAGCCTCCCCTGTTGCTTATCAAATTCGAATGAAGTCCAGTACTGAGAGGGAAGGCTCCCTTAAATGGGTCCACATTAATCAGCTTAGACCGTGTCATCCCAGTAAGTTCCTTCCTGAAGAACCTCTTGCTGAAGTGAGTGATTCTAACCTTGAGGCGGGGATAGCCTGTTTGTTTTCTTTTACAGATGGAGGCCCGGACTTTGAAGGTCCTGTTCCTGATTTTGCTGTTAGCGGGATCCGAGGTGGCCTGATTGATTGAACCTGGCCCTCTTTCTGGTGTCGTGCTACAGGATGCGCCTGGTTTCCTGATTACACAGTCCCAGACTGTCACACAGAAAGTTTTTGTGTCCCTAGATCCCCGACATGTTTTACAGAAGCATTTTGAATCGTCTGTTACACGTACCCCTCCCTTGACCTCTCTTTTGGACTATAAGGACTCTCACACAGTTGAACTGTCCATTGACCAGGACATCCTTGCCATTGCTGATTATAACTTTGATTCACGAGATGTGGACATTTTACAAACTGATTTTATGTCACATGTCATTGTGCCTGGTCTTTTCTTTCTGTTGGTGCTCTAGTTCCTTATCTCTTTGTATCAACAGAGACAGATTCGTACTCTTCGTCGCTCTATGCATCCTGCACCTCTGCTGCCTGCCATGCGTCTGCAGGATTTGCTGGAACGTCACACTTTTGAATAAGTGTCACCATTTTCTTTGAAAGTTATCCATTACTCTTAATTGAGTTGTTTGTTTTTCATAGATAGCATGTGTTCATTTTACTAACACTGTTACACATGGCTTCTCATTACTTTTGAGTATTCACCTTGGTGTTACACTAACACATTATATTGCATTACTGATATGCATTTTTGGTTTGGATACTATATATATACTCTTGAGTTTGAAGTTACCATGCATTATTTTGATTGACTTGACTTGACTGTATCAATGTCATTTTATTTTGACTTCTTTTATTGCTTGAGTGTATTCACGGTATTATTCCTCATGCAGTATTGTTTTCATGCATATTGTGCTTGAAGTATTATCCACTTCTCCTGCATTAGTCAATCATTTGTCATTTGGTTCTGACCTGCACGGTAGTACTGCTAGTTAGGCTTTGTACGATGGAGTGTACTCCCTTGTGGCATCCTCCATCTTACAAGGGGGGGAGGAGATGTAGGGCTGGTACCCCTGCAATTCTACATGCAAATCTCCGGCCTGCTCAGCAACTCAGGCCTGAACCAAACTGCACAAACAAGATGGATTCTTCACTTCACTTTTGCTGTGTTCAGCTACAAACGACCTCCAAGCAACTGCTGGCACAGCGTTTCTAAGCATACATACAGAAGCTATTGTCCGTGGCTGGCCTTGGACACTTGTACATGCCCAGAAGTTACATACTGTTGCTTCTGCCTGACTTTTTACCATGGCTCCTTTGTTTGCAAGAAGCTGACCATCATCTACCTCCTGATTCGCTGAGAACACCTCAGACTGCCTGGTGCCAACCAATCATCGGACCTATGACGGAGGATTCTTACACAGAATAATGCAATCTGCGCTGAAAACTTTAGTAGTAGTAGTAGGAGAGAGTTGGGGGCTTTTCCCACCTGTTCATACAGACTTCTGCACGGGTTCCTCTGCTGTGCACTGCGTACCTGATTCCTGCGACCTGACCCTTCCGCAAGACGGCCACTAAGTGTGGGCTAGGCCGTCCTCCACAGGTCTGAGATAAGACTTTCACAGATACCTCCGGTTCGAACTTACTGCGGCTCGCCTGACGAGGCTAGAGCCCGCATTAGCTAGGAGCTGCCTCCTTGGACTGCATTGTTCCTGAGAGCCCGACGGAACTAAGGTACTGACTTATCTCTCCTCCTCCTGATGGGCAAGGGGTTAGCAATATATTTCTTACTTTTCCTCAGTGCAGAGCGAATCAGTGACGTCTGGTTACTAATCAGTGATTTATTACGTTGTCCAAGTGTACATCTGTACTATAACAAATTTCTACCTCATGTTTCTAATTAGCTATATGTGTGTGTGTATATTTTTCTACCTGGGTGCCTATAATAAAGTCTAATATATATCTGCAGACCAGATTTCTTTCGTGGCTCATTGCCAGAATAACTCACCGAACTTTGGGCTGTATATTAGTAGCTATTTCCCCTGGACAACAGAGTCTAACTTATTTTTGTGCTACGAATATACCCTACAGGGGGAACCTACCAGGAGGTTTTCGAGGGATTGCCACCACTGCAGGGACAAAATGAGGCATGTCAAATTCTTGATTTTGTCCTTTAAGTGACCTGTGGCTTGTGTCCACTGTGAAGAGAGGGTCCACTGAGCCGTTCGCATATGTAGATGGGCATAAGGGACCACATGTACAGTGGATGCCATATGCCCCAGCAGTTGAAGCATTTCCCGAGTAGTTAGGAGGGTTTTCTTTACTGCTTGGGAGGCCAAATCTATTATTCGTAGACAGTGCGGCTGTGGCAGGAATGTCCTTGATTGTTGCGTGTCTAAGCGAGCCCCTATGAACTCTAGGGCTGTTAGTGCTCTGATGAGCCAGTCTTAGGGGAAGACAAATATCCCCAGAGTTCTCAGGAATGCTGCTACTACAGCCATGCATTTAGTGAAGACTCTTGGGGAAGAGGCCAGTCCGAATGGCAGGACTCTGTATTGGAAGTGGTTTCCTTGAAAAAAAATATCAAAGGTACTTCCTGTGATTTACATGGATGAGGATATGCGTGTACGCATCTCTTAGATCTAGAGAAAGCGTAGTTACTCACCTGTAACAGGTGTTCTCCAGGAGCAGCAGGAATCAGTCCTCACTTATGGGTGACGTCGGCGCCGACGGAGCCCTCGCGGAGCAATTTTCCCCAGCTTTCAAAGAAAGCCTTTGGGAATTGCAGCGCACATGCGCGGTCCCCTTCCCGCCCAAGGGTGCCATCTTAGCCAGTCAGATGACATAGCTAAAAAAGACAGCATAAAAATTAGCAAAAAAACTAAAGCAGATGATTGCAACTCCACGGGGAGGAGGGAGGGTTGTGAGGACTGATTCCTGCTGCTCCTGGAGAACACCTGTTACAGGTGAGTAACTACGCTTTCTCCAGGACCAAGCAGGAAGTCAGTCCTCACTTATGGGACTCCCAAGCTCAAGGCTACCGGAGACCCTAAGCACAAAAATGAGCTCCCTCTAGCTCAGCAGCACAGAAGGAAAGAATCTTCGCTGAATCATTACCCACCGGTAGCCCACATCCGGGATGGAGGGTAGGAGTTGCTCAGACCTCGAAGAGATTACGGAGGACTGCCTGTCCGAAAGCACTGTCCCTGCGGGACTCCCTCTCGAGACAGTAATGGACCGCAAAAGTCTGGCTCGAAGACCAAGTAGCGGCCCGGCAGATGTCTGCCAGCGGAACAGAGCGGAGGTAAGCCACTGACGTAGCCTTTGCCCGAACGCAATGAGCCGTGACTCGACCTTCCAAGGAGAGTCCGGCTACCCCATAAGCCCAAGAGATACAGTCCGCAACCCAGATGGACAGAGTACGCTTGGAGACCGGGAGCCCCAATTTATTGGGGTCAAAAGACACAAAAAGCTGAGCAGCTTTACGGTGCTCCCGCGTACGGTCAAGGTAGAAGTTCAAAGCCCTTCTACAGTCCAGGGTATGGAGGACCGTTTCAGCTCGGCTGGAGTGTGGTCTGGGAAAGAAGGTTGGAAGTACCACCTCCTGATTGATGTGAAAAGGGGAGACCACTTTTGGAAGAAATTTTGGGTGAGTCCGTAGGACTACCCTATTTTTGTAGAACCGAGTGTAAGGGGGATCAGACACGAGGGCCTGCAATTCACTTACGCGTCTAGCGGAAGTGAGGGCTATCAAGAACAGTGTTTTCCAAGAAAGAAAACGGAGAGAACAGATAGCCATAGGTTCAAAAGGCGGACAGGTGATCCGCTGTAAAACCACATTCAGGTCCCAGTCAGGCGCTGGCGGGCGCAGAGGTGGTTTAAGTAGAAGGAGACTTCGGAGAAACCTCGCTACAAGAGGGTCGTTGGAGAGAGGTCTGCCGTCCACCGGCACATGATGCGCTGAAAGAGCACTGAGGTGAACTTTGACGGAGTTGGACTTAAGTCCCAGATTAGAGAGGTAAAGCAAGTACTGCAAGACCACCGACACCGGGCAGGAGAAGGGATCCTGAGACTGTCGGGTACACCAAACGGAAAAGCGACGCCATTTAAGGGCGTAGCATTTTCGAGTAGAAGGTCGCCGAGAAGCTAGGACGACCTCTTCCACCTCTGCCGGCAGGAGGAGGGGAGCAAGGACTACCCTCTCAGCAGCCAGGCCATCAGATTGAGAGACCTGAGCTTGGGGTGTAGCAGAGACCCCTGATCCTGAGTGAGGAGATCCGGTTGAAACCCCAGAGGGAACGGATCCTCCACCGCTAATTGCAGTAGGAGTGGAAACCACGGCTGTCTGGGCCAGCGAGGAGCCACCAGGATCATGAAGGCTTTGTCTCGGAGAACCTTGAAGAGAGTCCGAGAGACTAGCGGGATGGGAGGGAAAGCATACAGAAGGCTCCCCGACCATGAGAGTAGAAAAGCGTCCGCCGCAACCCGGAGGGGGTGTGGCTGACGAGAGCAGAAGCGAGGAAGTTGCCGGTTGTGAGGACTGGCAAAGAGATCCAGCGTGGGGAGGCCCCACTTTAGAAAGAGCTTCTGAACTACCAAGGGATCCAGACGCCACTCGTGCGGCTGGAGGATCCTGCTGAGTTTGTCCGCCAGGCAATTCTCTTGGCCTGGGAGATAAACTGCCTTGAGGAGAACGCCGTGACTGACGGCCCAAGAGCAGAGCTTCTGTGCCTCCCGACAGAGGAGGAAGGAGCCCGTGCCCCCCTGCTTGTTCACGTAGAACATGGCAACTTGATTGTCCGTCTGGACAAGGACGGACTGGTGAGAAGTCAGGTGGGAGAAGGCCTTGAGAGCCAGGCGGATCGCCCTGAGCTCCAGGAAGTTGATCTGCTGAGCAGACTCCCACGTGGTCCAGAGGCCCTGAGTACGTGCCCCTTGGCAATGCGCTCCCCAGCCCAGGAGGGATGCATCTGTTGTCAGCACCCGGGCCGGCTGAGGTGACTGGAAAGGCATGCCGAATATCAGGTTCGGCCGCTGGAGCCACCACCGGAGAGACAAGATCAGCGGCTCGGAGACGCGCACTAGGTCTGCTAGGCCGCCTGTGGCTTGTCGCCACTGCCGGCGGAGACACCATTGAGCAGGCCGCATATTCAGGCGGGCATTGGGGGTCACATGGACGGTGGAAGCCATATGGCCGAGTAGTCTCAGGAAGCACCTGGCGGAGACCAGGGGCTGGCTGCGAAAACGGTCGGCTAGGTCCATGAGCCGTTGAGCCCTGTCGAGCGGTAGGTACGCTCGTGCCTGAGGAGTGTGCAGGCGTGCGCCGATGAACTCGAGATCCTGTGAGGGGAGCAAAGTGGACTTTGCGAAGTTTATAACAAAGCCCAAGTACTGCAGAAGAGTCACCGTGCGGCGCGTGGCGTTGGTGACCTCCAGAGCGGACGCTGCTCTGATGAGCCAGTCGTCGAGGTACGGAAAGACATAGAGGCCGTGAAGCCGGAGATGGGCCGCCACCACCGCGAGACATTTTGTGAAGACTCGCGGTGCGGAGGATAGGCCAAAGGGCAGTACTCTGTACTGGTAATGATTTCCTGCCACCACAAACCTTAGGTATTGGCGGTGGCTTGGGTGGATGAGGATGTGCGTGTAGGCATCCTTTAGATCCAAGGAGCATAGCCAATCTCCCTGCTGGAGGTAGGGCAGAAGGATTCCAAGGGTAAGCATTTTGAACTTCTCCCGCACGAGGAACTTGTTGAGGTTGCGCAAGTCCAGGATGGGTCTGAGGCCTCCTGTTCTTTTTGGTATTAGAAAATACCGGGAATAAAAGCCTTGACCCTTCAGGTGGTGGGGCACCGGTTCCACCGCCTGATCCCGTAGAAGACCTGCTAACTCCTGAAGGAGTAATTCCCTGTGCAGAGGGGGTCGTGGAGGTTCTCCCGGAAAATAGGAGGGAGGGACCTGGTGGAAGTGGAGAAGATAGCCTTCTCGCACGACTTGAAGCACCCAGGTAGCTGAGGTGATGCTGGACCACCTGTGGGCGAAGTGAACCAGCCGGCCTCCGGTACTGGGAGGAGCCAGCGGGGGGGGAGAGGCTATGCTTAAGGAGTCAAAAACCCCCACCCTGCGGAGCAGGGGCTGGTGGTGCAGGCTTGGGGGCTTGCTGCCTACGGGACCCGTTACCCCGTCCCTTGGCCTGCTGGCCCTGTTGGGGAGCGGGGTATTGTTTGTAGGCAGTCGCCTTCCTCGGGTAAAAGGACTTCTTTCCCGAGCCCTTCTTTTTCTGGGAAGGGGCGGAGGTCTTCCTAGAAAGCCTAGTCCTGGTGAGAGTCTCTGTCTCAATTTGTGCAGCCTTATCAGCCATGGGCTTGCCAAAGAGGTTTTCGCCTCGGCAAGGGACATCGACCAACTTGTCCTGCACCCAGGGCTCAAGGTCAGACCCGAACGGGAGGCCGAGGGCGACCTCGACCGAGGATCGACTCGAGTTCGCATCGACTCGAGGATCGGCTCGGTCTCCGGGGTCGACTTCGACGTCCCGGCGGTCGGGGCAGCGGCGCCAGCGAAGCCAGCGAGCAGTGCCCGCTGCTGGTCCATGAAGGCAGACAGTCTGCTCTCCAAGGCCGTCAACCTGAGTCCGAGCTCAGGTGACCCAGCAGCCCCCGACTCGGGCCCCGACGGCGTCGGGCCCGACGTCGGCTGTCGCGGAGGCGAGTCCAGAAGGACCACAGGACTTACCCGAGCAGGCAGCTCCGACTCCAGGCGAGGTCGCTTCGTGAGGTGCTCCTTCTCCAAGGACCCGGGGCGGCTATCGGGGCTATGCGACCTGGCCCTCGCGGAGCCAGGGGCGTCCACCGACGCCGCCCTCGCGGGTTTCACCTTCCGTCGATGGTCCCCGGAGGGAGAACCCCTGTCGGAGGAACTCCGGCGACGGTCCGAGCTGGAACCCCTGGACGCGGAGGCCTCCGACGAGGTCCGGGTACGGCTGGGGTCAGCGAAGATTCTATCCCGCTGATGCCGCCGACTTCTCAACGCTTTGGAGGATAGTTTGCCACAAGGCCCACAGATCATTTCTTCATGATCCGGGCCCAGGCAGCGGAGGCAATTGTCGTGTGTGTCAGTTAGTGACATATTTCGGTCACACTGACCACACCGCTTGAAACCACTGGCAGCCATCGGGGGAAAAAGGGCCCCGGCGAGGTCAAAGGACCAGGCTGCCAGGGAAAAACCGAAACGAAAACTGACTAAGTCAGAAAAACCGAAAAATAAGAAGAGGACTCGTGACCGGCGTCGCGAGTCCGGCGGGAAAAAGACCGGCGTCGAACCGAATGAAAAAACAGAGTAATTCTAAAGAAAATCAACTTTTTCGCGGGGACACGACGGGTACGTCTGTAGGGCTCCGCGGAAAAAAGAAGACTGGCTAAGATGGCACCCTTGGGCGGGAAGGGGACCGCGCATGCGCGCTGCAATTCCCAAAGGCTTTCTTTGAAAGCTGGGGAAAATTGCTCCGCGAGGGCTCCGTCGGCGCCGACGTCACCCATAAGTGAGGACTGACTTCCTGCTTGGTCCTGGAGAACATAACCAATCCTGATTCTGAAGGTATGGTAAAAGTGTTCCGAGGGAGATCATCTTGAACTTTTCTCGGAACAGAAATTTGTTCAATTCTCTGAAGTTTAGGATAGGTCTGTATCCCCTTGTCTTCTTTGGGATAAGAAAATAGGGGGAGTAGAACCCCCTTCTCCGTTGGGATATGGGTACCTCTTCTATTGCTCCTTGAGCAAGGAGTGAAGAGACCTCCTGACACAGAATGTTGGTGACAGGGCCTTAAGAATTGAATTGTTTTAGGACTGTTGGCGGAGGCATGTTGAGAAAGTGAAGTTTGTACCCCCTGTCCTACAATGGACAGAGTCCAGTTTTCTGATGTTATTTGTTGCCATCTTTTGGCAAAATGGCATAATCTGCCCGGAATGGTCAAGGGCTCTGGACCCTTCAGAGGCAAAATGGTTAAGTTCTCTAGGTAGAAGTCAAAGCCCCTGTGGAGGCTGTATCTGCTGAGCCGGTTGAGCTCTTTGAGCTTGGGGCTTCCTTTGTTGTCTAGATTGCTGCCCTTCTGGGGAGCATGAACTGGACAATGAATTGGATGGGAATAAGAATGGTAAGATTTTTTCTTTTTGTTAAAGAAAAACTTCTTGCCTGTTTTTTTTCTTTGATGGGTTGGCAGTAGACTTTGATAGCCTATTCAAGGTGGTATTGTAAGATTCAATCTGATTAGCCTTGTTCTGCCAATCCTTCCCAAATACGTTTTCATCTGTGCAAGGAATATTTCCTAACTTCTCTTGCACCCACTCCTCTAGATCTGATGCTTGGAGCCAGGCAATGCGCCATGCTCCGATAGCAATAGCAGAGGTTCTGCTAATAGCTTCAAAGCAGTCAAAAGCTGCACGGTTCACAAACTTGGAGACATTTTGAGCGTGCTTGAGCAGAGTGAGGTACTGAACCCGTTTATCTTCGGGAAGAAGAGGGCTCGTGCATTCCAGATCCACTGTAACCTCCTCTAGAAACATTCCAATGTAAAGGGAATATGAGTTAATCCTAGCTGCTCGCATGGAGGATTGAAAACATCGACGTCCAAAGGCATCGAGTGTCCTCGATTCACGGCCTGGCAGGTTGGAAGAATGCGTTTTAGCACTCTTTAATCTCCGCATGGCTGATTCCACTACCATGGAATGGTGTGGTAACTGAGTCTTCTGAAACCCTGGAGAAGGTGGGACTCGGTACATGGTATTGAGGTGTCGAGAATGCGGTGACATCGTTAAGTGAGTTTCCCCACATTTGAACATAAGATCTTGAAGGATCTGATGAATGGGCAGCATTGCTGCCTCTTTAGGAGCCAAAGGGTATTGCAGAAATCTTATTTCTTCTGTCCTAGGTTCCTTCTCAGGAGTAACTGTGATTGAAAGCCCTTTAGCTACATCACGTATAAAATCCTGAAAAGACATGTCTTCTGGAGGAGACATTCTGCGCTCAGGAGAAGGATCCTTCAACAGCACTGCTCTTGTATCGGTAGAGTCATCGGAATTGGAAGACTCATCGGAGCTTTGCATCAATTGATGCTGGTACCGATGAATATCGGTACTGTGGCGTTTCGGTTCCAACCCCTCGATGCCAGAAAAACTCTCGAGGCTCGGCATGGGAGGAAGCTGTCCCAGAGCGGGTGCCATTGGAGCAGGTACCGGTGTCGGTACCAAGCCCATTTGAACCATCTGTAGCGGTCTTAGTGGAACCAAGGCAGCTAAGAGGGACGCTAGACTGAATTCAATAGCAAGGATTCTCTTATCCATTGCTAATGCCTATGCCTGGTTGGTGCCGGTGGAAGCGGCTACGACCCCAGAACATGGAAACAGAAGTTCTGCAGAGGTGGAGGCCTCTGGAACATTCTGAGACCCCATTTGTGCTTTGGAGACCGAAGACTCCCGCCGGGGCAATTTTGCTGGTGTACTTTCCTCGAGGGTAGTGCCAGTGGCATCTCGATGTTTTGCAGGAGATTTACCCTTCAAGGACTGGCTAGTCTTTACAGACTTTTGTTTAGTTACCCGAGATCCATGGGAGGAGGATGTAGCCCTGGAGGACGTCGATGCAACTGACATCATATCAACAGTGAAAAGAGAACCGGCCTTTGCAGCTCTGTTCTGCAGGCCCCTTTTGGTCATCTTTCTACAGGAGAGGCACTCCGCTGGACAATATTCAGGACCTAAACATTTGAGACACCATTCATGGGTGTCGGTGACAGAAATAGTACCGCCACAGTTTGAACATTTTTTAAAACCACTAGTTGGCTTCTCCATGTCTGGAGATTTTTGGGCCTAGTGCCCCAGGAGGGGTGAGGCACCGAAGAAGAAGAAAAGATTTTTTTTTTTTTTTTTTAAAGAAAATAAGAAGAGAACACCGGCGGTACTGGTAGGCGTCGAATGAAGGCAGACGCGACCACAAAAAACAAGAAGATAAAGTTTTCTGCGGTGACAGGAGAGACGTCCTGTAGGCTCCACGGAAAACAAAGAACTGAAGTGAGAGAGGTAGTGAGGCGGGAAGGCAGCACACATGCGCTGTGAGATGCTCCCAAAAACTTTCCTTCTGGATGCTGGGGAGCGTTCCAGCACAGGCTCCATTGATACCGACGATACCCGTATGTGAAGACTACATTCCTGCTTGTTCCTGGAGATAGGACATTATCTGGTAAGTAAAATGTCACCTTCCATATTGTCCTGTTAGGCCAGTCCAAACAAGTGGAACATACCAAAGCTACACCTCCACTGGGCAGGAAGACGACATGGCACACTTCAAGATCTCTGCACTGAAGGCAGCGTCTGTTCAAGTGTGTACATCCAAATGCTTAACTAAAGTTGAAAAAGACCACAATGTTGCTGCCCAACAAATGTCAATGAGCGCAACCAAGCTATGTTCTCCTTAGGAGGAGGCCTGAGCCTGCGTGGAATGCACACGCAAACTTCTGGGACTGGCCAGTTCCGTAATAGATAGGCAAAGGCTATCACTTCCTTTATCCAGCAGCTCAAGGTAGACTTTCTCTGCCCTTATGTGAGCCTGCAAAAAGGACAGTGTTTGACATTAGGAATGTTAGAGTAGTTACTCACCTGTAACAGGTGTTCTCCAGGAGCAGCAGGAATCAGTCCTCACATATGGGGTGATGTCGGCGCCGACGGAGCCCCCGTGCGGAGCATATCCCCAGCTTTCAAAGAAAGCCTTTGGGAATGCAGCGCACCTGCGCGGTCCCCTTCCCGCCCAAGGGTGCCATCTTGCTCAGTCTGATGACATAGCTAAAAGACAGCAAAAAACAAAATAAAGTATATGAGTGCAACTCCAGGGGAGGTGGGAGGGTTGTGAGGACTGATTCCTGCTGCTCCTGGAGAACACCTGTTACAGGTGAGTAATTACTCTTTCTCCAGGACCAAGCAGAAGTCAGTCCTCACATATGGGACTCCCCAGCTCTAGGCTACCGGGAACCCAAAGCTGAAAAATGGCGCTCTCTTAAGAGCCTCAGCATCCGTGATAAGAATATCCTCTGAGAACGCCCCCATATGGTAGCCCAACAACAAGGGCCGGAGGTTAGGAGTTGCCTAAACCTTAAAGAGATTGCGGAGTACTGCCTGTCTGAAAGCACTGTCCCTTCGGGACTCTCTCTTGAGGCAGTAGTGGGCTGCAAAAGTCTGGCTTGAAGATAAAGTAGCGGCCCGGCAGATGTCTGCCAACGGAACAGAGCGGAGATGAGCTACTGACGCGGCTTTTGCCCTGACACGGTGGGCCGTGACTCAACCCTGCAAGGAGAGGCTAGCTGCCATATATGCCCAGGCGATACAATCTGCTACCCAAGTGGACAACGTACACTTGGAGACAGGCAACCCCATTTGAGTAGGGTCAAAGGAGACGAAGAGCTGAGTAGCCCTTTGGTGCCCCCGCGTACATTCTATGTAAAAGGACAATGCCCTCTTACAGTCCAGGGTATGCGGCCTGGGAAAGAATGTTGGAAGAACCACCTCCTCGTTGAGATGGAAGGAGGAGACAACGTTTGGAAGGAACTTCGGATGGGTCCGGAGGACCACCCTGTTCCTATAGAACCGTGTATACGGTCCATCAGAAACCAGAGCTTGTAGCTCACACGTCTGGCCGAGGTGAGAGCTACCAGGAAGAGCGCCTTCCAAGAAAGGAAGCGTAAATGGCAAGTAGCCATCGGCTCAAACGGTGGGCGAGTAAGTTGCTGCAAGACTACGCTCAAATCCCACTCAGTGGCTGGTGGATGAATCGGAGGCTTGAGCAGAAGCAGGCCACTGAGGAAGCGGGACACCAAGGGTGACCCTCCACCGGTGAGTGGTGCGCTGATTGAGCACTGATGTGGACCCGAACAGAGTTGGGCTTAAGGTGACAGGTGAAGGAGGTATTGTAGTACTACTGGCACAAGGTAGGAGAAAGGATCTTCATTGCGCTAAGCACACCATATTGAGAACCTACGCCACTTGAGGGCATAGGACTTTCTGGTGGACTGCCTCCTCAACTTCCCTAGGTAGAAGTAAGGGAGCTAGCACTATCCTTTCAGCAGCCAGGTCATCAGATTGAGGGATCTGAGATTGGGGTGCAGAAGGGAACCCTGATCCTGAGACAGGAGATCAGGATGCAACCCCAGAGGGAATGGAGTTTCCACCGCCAACTGCAGAAGAAGTGGAAACCACAGTTGCCTCGGCCATCTGGGGGTTACCAGAATCAACGAAGCCTTGTCCCGGAGAATCTTGAACAGAGTTCGGGCCACCAGGGGCGTGGGAGGAAACGCATACAGGAGGCCCGTAGACCAAGAGACCAGAAAAGCATCTGCTGCCATTCTCAGGGGATGCAGCTGTTTGGAGCAAAACCTGGGCAGCTGCCGGTTTAGTGGACTTGCAAAGGGATTGAATGATGGAAGTCCCCATCGTAGAAAGATCTGCTGGACCACCAGTGGATTCAACTGCCATTCGTCAGGCTGGAGAATCCTGCTTAGTTTGTCTGCCAATACTTTCTCCTGGCCAGGTAGATAAACTGCTTTGAGAAACATGCCTTATCTGACTGCAAAGGAGCAAAGGGCCTGCACCTCCTGACATAGGAGTCTGGACCCTGTGCCCCCTTGCTTGTTCACATAGAACATTGCTACCTGATTGCTGTCTGAACTAAGACAGACTGGTGACAGAGGGCATGAGAAAAAGTCTGGAGAGCCAAGCGGATTGCTCGCAGCTCCAACAGTTTGATCTGCTGTGTGGCCTCCCGAGGAGACCAGAGGCCTTGAGTGCACGTGCCCTGGCAATGTGCACCCCAGCCCTTTAAGGAAGCATCAGTCGTCAGCACCCTTGTGTGTGCTGAGGCCTGAAAAGGTACCTCCCTGTGAAGGTTTGAGAGATGTAGCCGCCACTGCAAGGAGTCCAAAAGTGGTTTGGACACCTTTACTCTGTCTCAGAGGTCGCCTGTGGCCTGCGCCCACTGAGCTCTGAGGCACCACTGAGCTGCCCGCATGTGCAGACGGGCGTTGGGCATCACATGTACCGTGGATGCCATGTGGCCCAGGAGCCACAGGAAGTGCCTGGCAGAGACCTGAGAACTGCTGTGATATTGGTTGGCCAAGTCCATCAGTCTGTGGGCCCTGTCCTCGGGCAAGTAGGCTCTTGCCTGCAGGGTGTCTAATCTTGCCCCTATAAACTCTAGGTTCTGTAAGGGGAGCAAAGTGGACTCTGCGTAGTTTATGACAAAGCCCAGATGCTGAAGACGAAGAGACAGTGTAAAGAGTGGCTTGTCTGGCCTCCTGGTGAGACTGGCCCCTGATGAGCCAGTCGTCCAGATATGGGAAGACGAAAATTCCCTGATTCCTGAGATAGGCCGCCACCACCGCCAGGCATTTGGTGAAAACCCTGGGGGTGGAAGTTAGGCCAAAGGGAAGTACTCTGTACTGGAAATGGTTTCCTCCCACCACAAGTCTGAGATATTGTCTGTGGTCTGGATGGATGAGGATGTGAGTATAAGCATCCTTTAGATCCAAGGAGTATAGCCAATCTCCCTGCTGGAGGTAGGGCAACAGTACCCCAAGGTTAAGCATCTTGAACTTTTCCCTCTCCAGAAACTTGTTTAAGTTTCGCAAGTCTAGGATAGACCGGAGGCCTCCTGTCCTTTTTGGTACCAAGAAGTACCTGGAGTAGAAGCCTTGCCCTTCCAGGTGGTGGGGCACCGGTTCCACAGCCTGTTCCTTTAGAAGACTTGCCAACTCCTGAAGGAGGAGATTTCTGTGCAGAGGGAGTCTTGGAGGCTCCCCTGGAAAATAGGAGGGGGGTATCTGGTGGAAGTGGAGCAAGTAGCCCTTCTGGACTATGCTGAGAACCCAGGTATCCCCTGTGATGGCTGGCCACCTGTAGGCGTACAGGGTCAGCTGACCACCTGTGCTGAGTGGAGCCAGCTGTGGAGAAGAGGCTATGCTGTGCGAGTCAAAACCCCGCTCCCTGCTGTGCAGGAGCCGGAGCTGGTGGCTTGGGGGTCCTCTGCTTACGGGGCCCATGCCCCTGACCCTTGGCCTGCTGGCCCTGTTGGGGAGCTGGAAAGGCCTGATATTGAGGGTAGGATATGTAGGCAGCATCCTTCCTTGGGGAAAAGGGCTTCTTTTCTGAGCCCTTCTTTTTCTGAGAAGGGGCAGAAGTCTTCCTGGACAGCCTTGTCCTGGTGAGAGTCTCAGTCTCGATTTCCGCAGCCTTTTCAATCATGGGTTTACCGAAAAGGTTTTCACCTCGGCAGGGGACATCGACCAACTTGTCCTGCACCCATGGCTCCAGGTGTGATGACTGTAGCCAGGCCTGACGGTGTGCACCGATGCCGGCCACGGCTACCCGGGCTGAAGCCTCAAAGCTATCATAGGCTGCTCGAGAGATAAACTTCGAGCACTCTCGAATCCCTGTTGGCAAAGCCTTGAACCTCTGCAAAGGTTCCTCGGAGAGGCCAGCTGAGAACCTGGCAATCTCCTTTGCCAGATCTCCTAGGTACATGCCCATGAACAGCTGGTAGGTCTGGACATGGCAAGATAGCATAGAGCCCTGGAAGCACTTTCTACCGAGGGCATCCAGGTTCTGGGCCTCCCGGCCGGGAGGCACCGACGAGTGCATCTTCTGACTCTTCAGACGGTGCATGGCTGATTCCACAACCATGGAGTGGTGCGGTAGCTGTGCCTTTTGGACCCCAGGGCTCTTACGGACTCGATAAATGGAATCAACCAGTTTGCTAAGAACCGGCATCGAGGCTGGTGCCTTCCATATACGGAAGAGCAGCCGTTCCAGCATCGGAGAAACCGGTACAGTAAAAGCTTCCTTCAGAGAAAAATCATACTAGAGGGCATCAAGCTCCTCGGCTCGAGGCTCCTCCTCAGTGTCCGCAGGGAAGGCCAAGGCTTTGGCCATGTCCCTCACGAATTCCAAGAGCTGGGTATCTTCCGGGGGGGGACTGTCTCCGAGGCTCGGACTCCGGTGTTTCTGAAGGGATGCACCGGGTCCAGAAGGTGTCCAGGGACTCCTCATCCTCCATCTCCCACTCCGACTCCTCCGAGGAGGAAACAAGCAGCTCCGGCTGTGTGGGCCTCGGTGCCACCTGCCCTGATGCCGAGCGTATCGGCATCGACGACCTCGGCCCCGCACGGGAGGTCGAGGGGGACCTTGACCGAGGACAGACTTGAGACTTCATCGACTCGAGGATCAGCTCGGTCTCCAGGGTCAACTTAGACGTCGAGGTCCTGGTGGTCGGGGGAGATGCACTGGTCAGACCGGCGATCAGCACTCGCTGCTGTTCCATGAAGGCAACCAAGCTGCTCTCCAAGGCCGTCAACCTGAGTCCAAGCTCAGGAGACTCGGCAGCCCCCGGACTCGAGCCCAGACGGCGTCGGGCCAGATGTCGGCTCCCGGGGAGGAGAGTCCACAAGGACAACTGCACTTACGTGACTCAGGGACTCCGGCTCCACACGAGGTAACTTGGACGGCCTCTCCGACTCCGAGAGCCCAGGGCGGCGGTCAGGGCTATGCAACCTGGCCCTCGAGGATCCAGGAGCCTCCACCGACGACGCCCTCACGAGCTTTTTCTTCCTTCTGTGCTTACGGGTGGGAGACTCCCTTTCAGAGGAACCCCCACGGCACTCGAGGTTCTACAAGAACAGTGTGGTGCTCCGCACACACCCCAAGTTGCTACCAAAGATGGTGTCCCCTTTCCACCTCAATAAGGAGGTGGTGGTGCTCTCCACCTTCTTTCCGAAGCCTCACACTGGCAAGGTGTGGAGAGCTTTCTCTATACACTCTGTATTGTAAAAGGTCCCTGTCCTTCTATTTGCAACAGACTCGGGGCCACTACAAAGCACCTCAGCTTTTCATATCCTATGATTCCAGCCATCTGGGATGCACAGTGACTAAGCGAACTCTGTCCACTTGGGTGGCGGGCTGCATTAACCTTGCCTATGAGCAGACGGGGATTTCACTGGACCAGAAGGTTACTGTGCACCGCATCAGGGCCATAGACTACTTCTGTGGCAAATCTGTGTTCCGTCCTTGTGTTGGAAATCTGCCAGGCCGCCACCTAGTCTTCAGTCCATACCTTCGCAGCTCACTATTTTATTTATTTATTTATTTATGTATATATTTCTATACCGCCCCTTCCAGCGATCAAGGGCGGTTTACAAGGAACATTTTAACAACTGTACACAGATGTATACATTTACATTGAACAATTAGATTTAACTATTTACAATGAACGGTTGAGTATAACTATTTACATTAAACAAAACTACTGCCATCAGAGCCTGGAGCTCACTGTCTCTGCGAGCTGATATAAGTGCTACAAGGAATATGACCTTCCCAGGAGAGGTACCACAGGTGGCAGGTAGCCAGAAACTCAAAACGGAGGCTTAGTGAGCTGCAAGAGCACCACATTTAGATACCACTCTGCCACTGGAAGGTGGACGGGAGATTTGAATAACATGAGGCTCCCCAGGAATCGGGACACAAGGGGCTGCGCTGAGAGGGACTTTCCCTCAAAGGGATGGTGATGTGCTGCGATGGCGCTCATGTGTACTCTGACCGAATTGGACTTTAGTCTCACCTGCGACATGTGGAGCAGGTACTGGAGTACTACTTGTACCGAGCAGGAGAATGGGTTTGCCAGTGTTTCTGCGCACCACACTGAGAAACTGCGTCACTTGAAGACATACACCCTTCTTGTGAAGGCTTTATGCGAGGCCAGAAGGACCTCCACATCCCGTGGGATGTTGAAGGGAGCTAACTCTATCCTATCAGCAGCCAAGCTGTGAGTGCAGGGACCCCAGGCTGGGGTGTAGGAGAGAACCCTGTGAGTAGCCATGGGGCTTGGCCCAGGGGAAGCTGTGATGTCACTGATAGGGAGAGGAGCAGTGGGAACCAGGGCTGCCTGGACCACTGAGGAGCTATCAGCATTAGTGATGCTCTGTTACGCTGGACCTTGAATAGGGTCTTGGCGACCAGATGTATCTGAGGGAAGGCTTACAAGAGGCCTTCCACCCATGGTAAGAGGAACGCATCCACTGCCACCCATGACAAGTGCGGCAGGCGAGAGTAGAATCGGGGCAACTGCGTGTTGTCCAGACTGGCAAACAGGTCCACTGAGGGGACGCCACAGAGATGAAACAGCCAGGAGGCTATTACTGGAACGAGGCGCCACTCGTACAGTTGGAGGTCTCTGCTCAGTTTGTCTGGCAGGGTATTGTCCTGGCCCGGGATGCAAACCACCCTCAGGACCATCCCCCTGTGTGTCGCATAGATGCAGCAGGCTACTGCCTAAGGGGTATGACCATGTGTCTCCTTATTTGTTCACATAGAACATTGTGACCTGGCTGTCTGGATCAGCACCAGATGGTGCTGCAGCTGGTGGCGGAAAGCTTGAAGAGCCAGGAATATTGCCCAGAGCTCTATCCGGTTGATTTGCAATCGGGATTCCTCCTGGGACCTGCAGCCTTGAGTCTGGAGGCCATCGCAATGTGCTCCCCAGTCCAGTAGGAAGGCATCCGTGGTGAGGACCCTCTGAGCGGTGGGTGCCTGGAAGGGCATCCTGACCTGAAGGTGACGTGGATTCTCCCACCATCCGAGAGTCTGCCAGCTGACTAGTCACTTTCACTCTGTCCCTGAATCTGCCCGTGGCTTGTGTCCACTGAGTGCAGAGGCACCACTGGGCTGCCCTCATGTGCAGGCAAGCATATGGGGTCATGTGAACCGTGGAGGCCATGTGTCCCCAAAGGCAGAGTAGAAGTCGTGCAGGTAGTGTCCGGTGTTGGTGCACCTCTATGGCTAACTCCCTGAAGCGTTCTAACTTTTCCTGAGGCAGGCAGGCTTTCGCCTGGAGGGTATCTAGTTGCGCCCCTATGAACTCTAGGCGCTGGGCCAGAGTGAGGTGGGGCTTTGTGGTAGTTTATGATGAACCCCAGGTGCTGCAGGGCATTTATGGCGCATCCGGTGGTGCATTGTTCCTCTGTAGCTGTCCCCCACTTTATGAGCCAATTGTCCAGATAAGGGAAGACTAAGGCCCCTTGAAGCCGGACTTCGTGAAGACCCTTGGTGATGAGGCCAGACCAAAGGGCAGTACCCTGTATTGGTAGTGCTGTCCTCGCACCACGAACCAGAGGTATTTTCTGTGGCTGGGATGAATTAGGATGGTATCTTTTAGGTCTAAGGAGCATAGCCAATCTTCCTGCTGGAGGAATGGCAGCAGTGTCCCAAGGGAGAGCATCTTGAACTTCTCCCTGAACAGAAACCTGAGGCCCCCTGTCCTCTTGGGGACAAGTAAATACCTGGTGTAGAAGCCTGTGACCTAGAGATGTTTCCTGTATTAGACCTGCTAGCTCAGTGAGGAGAAGGGTCTGGTGAAGGAGAGGTCTGGTGGGCTCTCCTGGGAAATACAAGGGTGGTGCTCACTGTAGAAAGAGGTAGCAGCTCTTCCTGACCATTTGTAGCACACAGGCATTAGTGGTGACAGCTGTCCACCTGTGAGCAACAGGGCTAGGAGCACCTCCCCAGTGGGCTGCAGAGGACTCTGTGGGGGGGGGGGGGGGAGGGAGGTTGCGACCAAGCAGTCATGGAAACATAGAAATATGACGACAGAAAAAGACCACATGGCCTCTCTAGTCTGTCCTTCCATAACAACTACAACAGTCCCCTTTTTACCTTTAGAGATGTCTGTGTTTGTCCCATGCTTTTTTGAATTCAGTTACTGTCCTCATCTCTACCACCTCCACTGGGAGACTATTCCATGGATCCACTACTCTTTCCGTAAAGAAATATTTCCGCATGTCACTCCTGAATCTATCTCCCTTCACCCTCATCCCATGTCCTCTCGTAGCAGAACTTGCTTTCAATTGAAAGAGGCACTCTCCCTGAACATTTATGCCATGGAGGTATTTAAAATTCTCAATCATATCACCTCTATCCCGCCTTTCCTCTAAGGTGTACATATTAAGATCCTTCAGTCTGTCCTCATATGCTATATAATGAAGACCACTAATCATTTTAGTAGCCACCCTCTGCACCGACTCCATCCTGTTCACATCCTTTTGAAGGTGCGGTCTCCAGAATTGCACACTATACTCCAAATGAGGTCGCACCAAAGACTTATACAGAGGCATTATCCCTCCTTTTTTCTGCTAGCCATTCCTCTCCGTATGCACCCAAGCATCCTTCTAGCTTTTGCCGTCGCCTTTTCTACCTGTTTAGAGGTCCCGCTCTTCTTTAGTGGACAAAATTACTTCACCCCCTATACTATATTGCTCCCTTGGATTGCTGCAGCCCAAATGCATGACCTTACATTTTTTAATATTAAATCCCAGCTGACAAATTCTAGACCATTCTTCAAGGTTAGCTAGATCCCTCCTCACGTTATCTACCCCTTCCTGGGTGTCTACTCTATTGCAGATTTTGGTATCATCTGCAAAGAGGCAAACCTTACCTGAAAGCCCTTCCGCTATATCACTAACAAAGATGTTAAAAAGAAGCGGACCAAGGACAGATCCCTGGGGCACACCACTGATAAAGCACAGTTACTTACCTGTAACAGGTGATCTCTGGGAACAGCAGGAATAAGTCTTCACATATGGGGTACGTCGGTACCGACGGAGCCTGCGCGGGAACGCTCCCCAGCGTCCCAAAAAAGGAAAGCTTTTGGGAGCATTCCACAGCGCCTGCGCGCTGCCTTCCCGCCTTTCCTAACCACCTCTCTCCAGTTCGAGTTTTAAAGCTGAGACAAAGAGAGAGAGAGGAAAGGAAAGATAGATAGAGAGATACAACTCCTAGGGGAGGTGGGTGGGTTCTGAAGACTTATTCCTGCTGTTCCCAGAGATCACCTGTTACAGGTAACTGTGCTATCTCCAGGAACAAGCAGGAATGAGTCTTCACATATGGGGACTCCCCAGCTAGAGATGCCTGGGAGATCCTCAAGGCTGTGAGACCCTGAGAAGGGCTCTACCTCCTCCCATGGATCTCAGGCATCCAACCAGGGATCGAGGGTACGAGTTGATTAAGCATGGAACAGGTGTTTGAGAACAGCCTGATCAAACAAGGCATCCCGGCGGGAGTCCTTGTCCAAACAGTAATGGGCTGTGAAGGTATGAACCGAGGCCCAGGTGGCCACTCGACAGATCTGGTCGATGGACACAGAATGTAGATGAGCCATAGAGGTAGCCATGGCCCTCACATTATGAGCTGTGACATGGCCCTCCAGAGAAAGGTTCTTACTCTGGTAGGCGAAAGAAATACACTGAGCAATCCAATTGGACAGTGTCCTCTTAGAGACTGGAAGTCCCAAATGAGAGGGATCAAAAGCAACAAAGAGTTGAGAAGACTTTCTATGTTGCTGTGTCCTTTGTAAGTAAAAAGCAAGAGCTCTCTTACAATCCAGGGTATGAAGATTCCTCTCTGCACTTGATGCATGAGGACCTGGAAAAAAGACCGGTAAATACACCTCTTGATTAAGATGAAAAGGTGAGACCACTTTAGGCATAAAGTGTGGATTGGTCCTAAGGACTACCTTATCATGATGGAACCTTGTATAAGGTGGATTAGCCACTAAGGCCTGCAGTTCACTGATGCGGCGAGCTGAGGTGACTGCAATAAGAAAGATAACCTTCCAGGAAAGAAATTTCAAGGAGGTAGTGGGTAAGGGTTCAAAGGGTGGCTTCATGAGCTGACCAAGAACCAGACTCAAGTCCCATACCACTGGAGGTGGTCTAATGGGAGGTTTAGTTAAAAGAAGGCCTCTCATGAATCTTGCAATAAGAGGATGAGAGGAGACAGGTTGTCCATTGAGAGGCTTGAGGGATGCTGCAATAGCACTCAAATGGACCCTTACTGAATTCGTTTTGAGGCCTGCATGGGAAAGATGCAGGAGATACTCTAGTAAGAATTCAAAGGTATTGCTAGAGGGTTAATACCCTTCTCAGCACACCAAATGGTAAACCTTTTCCATTTAAAAGCATAGGAACGTCTAGTAGAAGGCTTTCTGGAAGCATGAAGGATATCCCTTACTTGCTGAGAAAGATGCCAATCTTGAAGGTCTAAGCCTTCAGCAACCAAGCCCTGAGATGGAGAGATTGGGGGTTTGGGTGCCACAACGTTCCCCCCTCCTGAGACAGGAGATCTGGAGCAGACCCCAAGTCCAGGGAGGGAGCTTGAGAGAGATGCAGACGTAGAGGGTACCACACTTGGCGTGGCCAACGTGGATCTATGAGGATCATAGTCCCTCGATCTCTCTGAAGCTTGAACAGGGTCTTGGGAATTAGGGGAATGGGTGGAAAGGCGTACAGGAAGTCTTGACCCCAATGAAGGAGGAAGGCATCCCTGGCCTGAACTCCCTGACACGGAATTCTGAAACAGAATCGGGGAAGTTTGGCATTCCACGGACTTGCAAAGAGGTCTATGTCCGGGGTTCCCCAAATTCGAAAGATTCTGACTATCTGGTCCATATGAAGGGACCATTCGTGTGGAAGCAGAACTCGAATGAGTCTGTCTGCCCAAGAGTTTTGAACTCCTGGAAGGCATACTGCCAGAAGATGAATTTGATGCTCTCTGGCAAAGGTCCACAATCTCAGAGCTTCGTTGCAAAGCGACAGAGAGCCAGTCCCTCCCTGCTTGTTCACATAGAACATGGCTACTTGGTTGTCCGTGTGAATGAGGACTGTCTTGTAGCTGAGCAGGGTATGGAAGACTCAGAGCTAAGAAGATTGCTCTGAGCTCTAAGATGTTGATATGTAGGGAGGTCTCCTGTGGAGACCAAATGCCCTGGGTGGAGAGGTCTTGAAGATGAGCTCCCCAACCCTTTGGAGAGGCATCTGTTGTAAGGATTGCTTGGAGTAACAATTGTTGGAAGGGGGACCCCAGCAACAGATTTTGAGTGGACTTCCACCACTGGAGAGACCAAAAAAGGCGCCTGGAAGTTGCTATTTTGTCTGACAGACCCCCTGATGCCTGGGTCCACTGGGTGGACAAAGTCCATTGAGCTGCCCTCATGTGATGGCAAGCATAAGGGACCACATGCACAGTGGATGCCATGTGGCCTAGCAGTTGTAACATCTCTCAAGCAGTTAGATGGGTTTTTAACTGAATCTGAGAGGCTAACTGCACTAAGCGTAGGCAACGGGCCTGGGGCAGATAGGCCCTTGCAGTTGTGGTATCCAGCAAGGCCCCTATGAACTCTAGAGACTGAGTAGGGGTGAGTTGGGACTTTGGAATGTTTATCACCAGTCCCAGATAGTGCAGAACACGCATTGTGCAGGCTAGGGAAGTCTGGGCCTCTGACTGGGATGAAGCTCGGATGAGCCAGTCGTCCAGATATGGGAATACGAATATTCCCAGAGTGCGTAGAAATGCAGCTATCACTGCCATGCATTTTGTGAACACTCTTGGAGCAGAGGCCAGACCAAAAAGAAGCACCCTGTATTGGTAGTGCTTTCCCAGATAAAGGAACCGAAGGAACTTTCTGTGTGCTGGATGGATGAGTATATGGGTATACGCATCCTTGAGATCTAGAGAACAAAGCCAATCCTGACTCTGAAGGAATGGAAGGAGAGTACCTAGAGAAATCATCTTGAATTTCTCCTTGCATAGGAATTTGTTCAATTCTCTGATATCTAATATGGGTCTGTAGCCCCCTGTTTTCTTTGGAATTAGAAAGTAGGGGGAGTAGAACCCTGAGCCCTGTTGAAGAAGAGGTACTTCTTCTATAGCCCCTTGGGCAAGAAGGGTAGAAATCTCATAACCCAGAAGGTCGAGAAGAGATGTTGGAGAATTGAACTGTCTCACCATGGTGTAAGGAGGACGGTTTGAGAAATGAAGTTTGTACCCCTCCCTTATGATGGAAAGGGTACACTGCTCTGCTGTGATTTGCTCCCATCTGGGAGCAAAGTGAGCTAACCTTTCTGGAATGGTGAGAGGCTCTGGGTCTCTTAGAGCCAGAAAGGCTAAGTTCTCTAGCTGCAAGTCAAAGGCCCTGAGGAGGCTGAGGCTGTTGGGCTACAGTAGTCCTTGCAGCCTTAGGCTTGGCCTGTTTAGGTTGTTGACGCTTTGCAGCAAAACGACCTGCAGAAGACGTCTGTTGACCATAAACAGGATAATATCTTCCCTTCTTGGGAAAATATGCCTTTTTGAACCACCTCTTCTGGACAGGATTAGAGGTAGACTTTGAAAGCCTATCCAAAGCAGAATTTTCTGCATCCATTTGAGTGGCCTTTGCTTGCCAATCTTTGCCAAACAGGTTTTCACCTGTACAAGGAAGATTTCCTAATCCATCTTGGACCCAGGGTTCCAAATCAGAAGCTTGTAACCAAGCAATTCTGCGTGTACCTATGGCAATGGCCGAGGCTCTGCTGGCCCCCTCAAAAGAGTCAAAGGCTGCACGGTTAGAAAATTTGGAAACATCCTGGGCATGCTTAAGCCAGGTAAGAAAGTCTTCCCTTTTATCTTCTGGAAGAAAAGGGAGGGAAGTTTGCAGATGATCTGCAACTTCCTTCAGAAATATCCCCATATAGAGACTATAGGAGTTGATTCTGGCAACAAGCATACTGGCCTGGAAAATTTTCCTGCCAAAAGCATCTAAGGTTCTACATTCTCTTCCTGGAGGAGCAGATGAGTGCCTCTTTGCACTCTAACTTTTTCATAGCAGACGCCACCACAATAGAATGGTGAGGAAGCTGAGTTTTATGAAATCCAGGACAAGGAGGGACACGATACATGGTATCCAACCTACGAGAATGAGAAGAGATGGTGAGAGGAGTCTCCCATATGCCTATCATGTGGTCATAAAGGAGCTCATGAACTGGCAAAGTGGCTGCTTCTTTAGGAGCCTTGGGATATTGCGAAATATCCAATTTTTTGGCTCTAGGCTCTGTCTCAGGGGCTACTGAGATAGAAAGCCCCTTGGCCACTTCCCTTATGAAGTCTTGAAAAGACAAGTCTTCTGGAGGGGACATTCTTCTTTTTGGAGAAGAAGGCTCCTGAGGAAGAAGTACCGATGCTTCGACAGAGGCCTCCGATGCATCAGAGTCTTCGGAAGAATCGAAGTATCGCCTGTCTGGATGCTCCTGTAAAGCCCGGTACGCATACCGGGTGGTATCGACATCAGGAGTTATTGGTACCGGATCGGTACTGATAGGCATCATCAGACAAGGTACCGCTGCAGTCGACACCGAAGCCGATGTCGATGCAACCGGTACCGGCACCGGAACCGATATCGGAGCTGGTACCGACAACGAAGCTTGTTGCGGTACCAGCGGCGTCGCAGCTTGTATGAATGCCGTAATGGCACGCTGCATGGTCAGTACATTCTGATCCATCGACGCCATGAATGTCTGGAGGTCGGTACTGGCGGATTCCACCGGTACCCCAGAACATTGCAACAGGTCCAGGCCGTGCCATCGATGTCAACCTGTGACCCCATAGGAGCAGCTTTGGAAGCCGGAGCTTCCCGCCGGGGTACTTTTGCCAGTGCAGGATCCTCGAGGGCAAGCCCGGAGGCATCTCGATGCTTGGAGGGAGATCTACCCTTCGAGGACCGGCTGGACTTATGTTTGGTTACCTGAGATCCATAGGAGGAAGAAGCAGCCCTGGAAGACGTCGATGCCACCGAAGCTGCATCAGAGGGAAACAGTGTACTGAGCTTGGCTGCTCGGTTCTGTAAACCTCTTTTAGACATCATGGAGCAGGATGGACAATCTGTGATGGAATGGTCAGGACCCAAACACTTAAGACACCAGTCATGGGTGTCGGTAACAGAGATGGTACCGCTGCACTTAGTGCATTTTTTAAACCCGGAGGCGGGCTTTTCCATGAGGAATTTTCTGTTAGGCCTAAGGCCCAACGAAGAAAAAATACACTGAAGTGGAACGGAAAGTATCTTTTTTTTTTTTTTTTTTAAAGAAAAAGAAAGAAAAGACCGGCGGTACCGGTCCGACATCGAAGAAGGCAGACGCGCGACCAAAGAAATAAATTAAAATAAAGAACTTCTTCAGCGGTGACAGGAACATGACCTGCTGGCTCCGCGGAAAAGAAGAACTGGAGAGAGGCGGTTAGGAAAGGCGGGAAGGCAGCGCGCAGGCGCTGTGGGATGCTCCCAAAAGCTTTCCTTTTTTGGGACGCTGGGGAGCGTTCCTGCACAGGCTCCGTCGGTACTGACGTACCCCATATGTGAAGACTCATTCCTGCTTGTTCCTGGAGATCATCCTTCTCTTCAGAGTGAGCTCCATTTACTTGTACTCTGTGTCGCCTCCCACCCAACCAATTTCTAACCCAAGCAGTAACTTTAGGGTCCATCCCTAGGGTGCTCAGTTGTTTTTTTTTTTTTTATTGAATTTCAACAACTTACAAAAGCAAGATTTAAGCAAATCAAAGTGTCATTATACACACATGAAGTCAATTGAATATCAACTACATTCCATAAGAAATACATGCCATAAATCCTAAACAAACAACACTTAAACCTAGCCCTCAATAATGGGGAGATACAAAGCAAAGGAAAAGAAAAATAAGAAAAACATAAGAGTTATATCACTCTAGTTACAAGACAGCATTAAACATATTCCTCCTAAACCCACCTCTACTCTTTACTCTGACCCTCTTTACCAACCAAAAATAATTCTAATTGCGATGGATCCATAAAAGTAAATTTAGAACCCTGCAATGTAATTAAACATTTGCATGGGTAACGAAGAAAAAAGGAAGCTGAAAGGGCTAGAACTCTAGGCTTCAGCGCCAAAAAAGCCTGTCTCCTAACTTGCGTAGCCCTACAAACATCGGGAAACATCTGAATTTTAGCACCACAAAACAAGGACGACATCTTTTTAAAGTAACTTCGTAATACAAGAACCTTATCCTTATCAGAGACAAAGGTTACTATCAAAGTAGCACAAGATAATATATCCTGAGAATCCTCGAGAAATTTGGTGAGCTCAAGGTCAGAACGACCCTGAACCACATCAAATTCCCCAGGGGAATTAAGTGCAGCCCCACGTCCCGTCAGGTAATATAATTTTGAAATAGCAATAGAATCAGCAGAAGCCAAATCTAAAATCTCTCTAAAGTACTTTTGAAGCAAAATTTCTGGGGAAAGTAAATGGCAAACAGGAAAATTCAATAAACGGATATTCTTAGCACGCAACATGTTGTCATATAATTCCAATTTATGGTGTATAATTAAACTATCTTTTACGGTAGATGAATGTACAGACTTAAAAGAGAGACACTGATTTTCACAAGTGGAAATTCGAGAAAGGATACTCCCCACCCGCCCTTCCACCTCACTAAGCTTAGTGGAAGTCTCAGAAGAGAAGTCACACAACAGCTTAACAGTGGGAACTAGGGAATTCTCAATACGATTAACAACTTTCCAGATGTCTGCCAAGGTAACCTGTGCACCAGGTAAATCCTTGGCAGCACCTGGCATAGCAGACCAGGAAACAGGTTTCAGCTTTTCCCCCAAATCAACTGGAGTACTCTGCTGAAACTGACCACCCACTGTAGTTGAGGGTGCTGGGGAGGAAAAACATGGCGGAGGAGGAGGAGAACGATCCGGGGAACTAAGGGACGCAGCAGAGGAACGCAAAGTCAGAAAGTCAGGGCCCAAGGACCCATCAGCAGCAGACAGTACCTTAATATGTTTGTCCATAGGACCCACTAGTGCCGCAGCCAAAGCTTCAGGTACAATCTTTTTCTTCCGCTTACCCATCTGGATACTGATTGTCCTGGACCCTCTACGACACTTCTCCAAGGGGCTCCCAAGGGGCCTAACACGCCCCTTGTATGTAGCCCCTTAGATCGCTGCCCCGGACTCGCGCCGGCAAAGTAAGCTTATAAAGAGGGCCCCTGATGACGTCGGGGCCACCAGAGCAGGAGCCTGTTCCCTCTCCAATCGGGCGCTGTCGTCTCCGGCTCTCCCAAACTGCTCACCACACTTCCCGGACTTTAAAGAGGCCCCCTGATGACGTCGGGGCCACCGGAGCAGGAGCCTGTTCCCTCTCCAATCGGGCGCTGTCGTCTCCGGCTCTCCCAAACTGCTCACCACACTTCCCGGACTTTAAAGAGGCCCTCTGATGACGTCGGGGCCACCGGAGCAGGAGCAGGAGCCTGTTCCCTCTCCAATCGGGCGCTGTCCTCTCTGGCTCTCCCCCTAGGGTGCTCAGTTTGTTTATAAGTCGCCTGTGAGGAACAGTGTCAAAGGCTTTACTGAAATCTAAATACCCCACATCTAGGGCTCTCCCTCGGTCCAACTCCCTGGTCACCCAGTCAAAGAAATCAATCAGATTTGTCTGACAAGACCTGCCTCTGGTGAATCCATGCTGCCTTGGATCCTGTAATCCGCTGGACTCCAGAAACCTCACTATTTTCTCTTTCAGCAGCGTTTCCAATAATTTACTCACCACCGAAGTTAAACTAACCGGCCTGTAGCTTTCAACCACATCCTTACTTCCGCTTTTGTGTAAAGGCACCACATGAGCCTCTCTCCAGTCCTTTGGCACCACTCCCGACTCCAACGAGGCATTGAAAAGGTCAGTCAGTGGAGCTGCTAGAACGTCCCCAAGTTCCCTCAGTATTCTCGGGTGTATCCCATCCGGTCCCATCGCTTTGTCTACTTTAAGTTGAGACAGTTTCTCATGAACACAGTCTTTTGAAAATTGTTCAAGATGTCCTTTGCTTCTATTCCTATTTGTGGGTGTTTTCTGAGGTTCTGCTCCTGGTTCTTCATCTGTGAACACAGAACAAAAATATTTGTTAAGCAATTTCGCTTTATCCTTATCAGCTTCTACATATTCCTCCCCTGCACCCTTGAGTCTGACAATACCACTCTTGCTCTTCCTCTTCTCACTAATATATCTGAAAAATGTCTTATCCCCCCATTTTATTGCATTGGCTATTTCCTCCTCCTTTTGAATTTTTGCCTTCTTGACTACTTTGCTAGCTTCTCTAAGTTTTTCCAAATATAGATGCCTGTCTTCCTCTCTCTGTGATCTCTTGTAGTTCATGAAGGCCTCCCTCTTTTTCTTCACTTTTCAGCTACTTCTTTCGAAAACCATAGTGGTCTCCTTTTCCTTTTACCTTTATTTACCATTTTAACAAAAAGGTTGGTTGCCCTTAAAATATCCCCTTTCAGTTTTTCCCACTGTTTTTCTACATCCCTCAGCTGTTCCCATCCAACTAACTACTCCCTGAGGTACTGGCCCATCTTCGCAAAGTTAGTCTTCCTAAAGTCTAAGAGCCTCGCCTTTGAATGGATTCTAACAGCCCTAGTCCTAATACTGAACCACACCATCTGGTGATCACTGGATGCAAAATGATCTCCCACTACAACATCAGAAACACTTTCACCATTGGCAAGCACCAAGTCCAGTATGGCCCCTTCACGTGTGGGTTCTGTTACCAATTGCCTGAATAGTTCTCCCTGTAGAGAATCTAGGATCTTCTTACTTCTAGATGATACTGCAGCAGGAATGTGCTAATCAACATCTGGCATATTGAAATCTCCTATCAGTAGCACTTCCCCTTTCCTAGCAATGCTGCGCATGTCTTCAATTAACTCTGTCCACCTCTTCATCTTGTGAGGGAGGTCTGTATATCACACCAATGTAAATAGATTTCTCTTTCCCTCTTTCTAGTTTAACCCACGCTGCCTCCTCTCTCCCTTTTAAGCTCTGTAATTCCAAAGCTTTAATAGTAGTTTTTACATATAGTGCCACTCCTCCTCCCCTACTTCCTACCCTGTCCTTTCTGAATAAAGTATAGCCAGGTATAGTTTCATCCCAATCATGGTTTTCTGTAAACCATGTTTCTGTAACTGCCACTAAATCCAAGTCAGCCACTCCCACCAAAGCTTCAACATCAGGGATCTTATTTCCCATGCTATGGGCATTTATACACACTGCTTTCCATAAGTTACCCCTGTTACCCATTTCCATAAAGTTATTTAATGTATCACCTACCTGGGGGCTTTCACTTACCTGGGGTCTTTCTTCACCCATCCCCAACGAATCTAGTTTAAAGCCTTCTTCAGTAGATTAGCCAGTCTACTACTGAAGACGCGTTGACCTTTCTTGGACAGATGGATGCCATCTCTGCTCTGAACCCTTGGCACAGCATCCCATGGTCTAGGAAACCAAAACGCTCTCGATGACACCATCCACGCATTCATCTCCAGGATGTGAGCCTCTCTGCCTTGGCCTTTACCCTCAACAGGGAGGATTGAAGAGAACACCGCCTGTGCACTTAACTGCTTCACCCTCTGTCCCAGAGCCATGAAATCACTTTTGATACGTTCTGAGGTATACCTGGCAGTATCATTTGTTCCATCATGGATTAGCAACATTGGGTAATAGTCAGTGGGCTTGATGAGTCTCGGCAAACTTTCCATAACATCTTGGATTTTGGCACCAGGCAGACAGCATACCTCTCTGGACATCAAGTCTGGTCGGCAGATGGACGCCTCAGTACCCCTCAGAAGAGAGTCTCCAACCACCACTACCCTTTGTTTCCTTCTGGTCACTGATTCTGCAACTTTGGGGTACTTGAGCTCTGGTTCTTCCCAGGCAGGGCCAGGGCCAGGGCCCTTTTGCTTTCGGGGACCATCTCTGGCCTTTTTGTTGCTGGCCCTGTTAGGGGGCCAAGGCGACCTGGAAATGCAGGGTACTGCCAAAGCCCTCCTTCTTCCTCGAGAAGAAGGGCTTCTTTCTCAGGGCTTTCTTCCAGAGTTGCACCAAGGTAGTCTTCGAGAACCTGGTTCTCATCAGGAACTCTGTAGCCTTGTTTGCCATGGAGTTTCCGAATTGATGTCCCCTGCACAGGTGAGAACCTATCAGTTTGTCCTGCACCCATTGCTCCAAGTCATATGACTGCAGCCATGCTTAGCATTGTGCCTCGATGACTGCAGCAGCCACCCTGGCTGAAGACTTGAAGTCATCGTAGGCTGCTTGAGACAAGAACTTCGAACACTCTTTTACTGCCAAAGTCAGGGTCTTAAACCTCTATAGGGCTTCCCCATCGAGGCCTGCCAAAAATCACCCGAGCTCCTTCAACAGCTCCTTCAGGTGCATGACAATTTTATTTTATTTATTTAATACACACTTATATACCGCTACTTCCAGCGATCAGCAGCAGCTCGATTTCATCTTTGGGGGTTGTCAAATCAAGACTGGGAGGAGGGGATAGTATATACATTAGATCTGAGGGTATGTCACAGCACACAGGGTTAGTGTATTGGGGAAAGGCCTCCACATTTTTACATTTATACATACATATTTACATCTTTATACATATAGCGGTTTCAAAAAGCGTATTATTATCTGATTGCTTTGCTATAGATGTAGCAAGCTAGCATCGAGCCTTGAAAGGCCTTCTGGCCAAGGACATCAAGGGTTCGGGCCTCCCTGCTGGGTGTCACCAATGAATGAGTTTTTTGGCTTCTGAGCTGGCTCATGGCTGACTTGTGATAAGGAAGCTTATCATAGCTCAGGTAGGAGCTATAGAAAAGATGATGTGACTCTGAACAAGCAACCTGTCAGTTTTGGTAGAAGTAAGAAAACAGAGTTTTCACATAAAAGACTACCAGTCCCAGAATGCACCAGGTTTCCAGCAGCCATGAGAGGGGCTGAAGTGAGAAAACGTGTGTGCAATCAAGAGAGCTATGAGGTAATCCCTAAGCACTCATCTCAAAGGGCAGGGCCTGATTCAACACAGCTGCACTGTGTTAGGGAGGAGCACACATTAGGACAGAATAAGAATAGAGCTTATTCTACAGATAACAGCTACAGCAACGGCTACAAGCTCCAGCCCAGCTTCAGACACAGATACAGCAACAGCTTCAAGCTCAAGCACCAACATCATCTCGAGAAGCAGAAGCCAAGCCAAGCGGATAGAGAGAGAAGGAAACTCTCTGGAAGGAAGAGAAGAAAGGCCATTGGAAGGTCTGGGAGATTCCAAGGCAGTACCTATACTGGGAGGTATTCCAAGTGCCAGCAGAGTCCATTGGACTGGAGTCAGCCAGAGGAATGGATTGGCAGAGATAGGAATCACCAGTGGCTACCTGAGAGAGAGAAGACTACACGTGGAAGGGACTTTCAGACCTATGCCAGAAGGTATGTGAGGAAAGATCCAGTGTCCAGGGATCAAGATTGGAAGGCTGGACATCAGAACTGGATTACATACTGGCCAGGCTATACAGAGAGGAATTATGATAGCAGGAGAGGTTCAGGTATGAACACTGATCCAGACCCTATCTATAATAGAGAATGGCAGCAAGGGAATAAGCATTCTCATGATAGTGCCTTAATGAAAGACTCGTCTGTGCCAATGTATGATAGTGACCCTATGCTGATTGATGAAGGGGGAGATACAGCAGATGAAACTATTAATTACATGGACTGTTCTCTATCTAAATGCTATTGCTAGCTTTCTGTGAGCAAACACATCAGCCATCACAAAGAAACCTAACTTTGTTTTTATTTCCACTGCAAACAGCTCTTAAAGCAGGATTTAGGCTCACACAGTAGCAGCCAGCCAGTTAAAGGGTTTCAGCTGGACAATTGATAGTAATTAAAGCTGCACCTGATTGTGTGTGTGAGCAAGGGAGAATCACTGCTGGATCTGCGTGGAAAATAGGCAGAAGTTAACCTAACCAGCAAAGTTTATTCATTTCTTTGTGCCTTTGTATTTGGTAATTATTTGCTAAGAAAACATTAGCTAATTGCCTGACAAGCTGAAGGTTGTTTTCTGATTTGCTTTGTGACTTTATGTTATCCATTTAAACACTGCAAGCAAGTAACCTCATTTATATTGCTTCCAAGCATACTTGTGCTGGGTGAATTAAACCCCATCAATAAAAGAAGTATTTTATTGGCCTTACCACTGGTTTCACAACTCAATTATTGTCTTCAGCTGTGTTTGGGAGTGAATGAACTACATTACCCACAATACCTTGCAAGAATCATATGAATATATGCATCGTCAAGATTGTGTAAGTTCTCACCCTAGGCAGCCGTCTGACAGACTTCATGACAGAGTTGTGGGGAAGCTAGGTCTTTTTGGAACCCAGGGCCTTAAGCATACCTGGTATATGGTGTTGAGGCGCCTACTGACAACTGGTATCGATGCTGGTGTTTCCAACATCCAGAGTAGGCAGTTGAGGATCGGGGGCACTGGTCCAGTAAGGGTCTCCTTAGGGGGTGTGCCTCATATTGGAGTATCTCCAATTCCTAAGTGGGTGGGTGGGTCCTCCTTGGCCTCTGTCTTGATAGTGAGAGTCTTGGTTGTGTCCCACACAAAATTAAGGAAGGCAACATCCTCAGGCGGGGAACAGCATTGGGGCATTGGATCAGAGGGCAAGTCTCTGTGTAACCTCGTCTCCAGGGAGTCTTCATCCTCTGTCTCAGAGTATGAGTCCGATGCCACGCAATAACCTCGGTCAAGGTCCACTCCGAGCGGTCAGTGACCTCCAGAGGATCTGCAGTCCAAGCCATGGGTGCTCGCTGGGGAGGACCAGGACCCTCATCCGGTGCCGGGTGCTCTCTCAAGACCAGTGGCACTTGAGGACCGGCTCAACGTCCAAACTGAGGTAAAATACCCGTGGGTCATTACTGGCCAATCACTAAACATGACAGCACACAAAGTCAGTCACCAAAGCTATCTACTTCAAACTCCGACTATTACATCTCAGACTACTGCTTGAAAGCCATGACTTCAGATCCGTACTCCAGGCTTTAATCCTCCTCATTTTGATTTCTGTAACAGCATATTACAAGGATTTCCTAAAAAAAAAACAATCCACCAACTTCGACTAGCTCAGAACCTCGCAGCATGCATAATCTTTAAAGCCCATCATTCCAATCACATCACTGCACTATTCTTTATACGTCACTGATTACCAATTGCACACAGAATAAAATATAAATATCTGACGATAGTTTTTAAACTCATCAACAACACTGCCCCATCTCATTTATCCGCACACCTTATTACACCCACTAACACAAGATCCAGAAGGAGCTGCTCACAGAACACTCTAGAAATACCACATCACGTACGGAACACTACTCAAATTACCTCTATCAGGGCCTTTACATACATTGCCCAGACGCTTTGGAATGCCCTTCCGGATAGGCTAAGATCCATAAAAGACCTCAAGCAGTTTTGTAAAGACCTCAAAACTTTACTATTCATTGAATACTATGGGGACCAAATATTTCATTCTCATACTCAACAGCCTTAAATATCTACTGACTCACTGGCTTTCAGACAGTACCTTTTTCACTTTTGTACATATGTTAACTGTTAACATGTTATAGTTTACAAAGTTAATGAGTTAATGTAAAGGCATTAAGTTCCTTTGAATGTTACAATGTAAAGTTCTGTTTTATTTACTGAAAACCGCCACTGATCTCTGGAAGTGGCGGTATAAAAAAGCTTCTAAATAAATAAATAAGGATGTGGGTGTAAGCATCCTTTAAATCCAGAGAGCATAACCAATCATTTTGCTGAAGGTATGGCAAAAGGGAGTCCAGAGAGAGCATCTTGAATCTTTCTTTGATGAGAAATTTGTTGAGATCTTGAAGATCTAAAATAGGACTGTGACCCTATGACTTTTTTGGGAACAGGAAATACCTGGAGTAGAATCCCAGGCCTTTTTGGGCAGGGGTTACCTCTTCTATGACTCCTTACTTCAGAAGTAAGAGAACTTCCTGTTGAAGCAAAGAGGACAAAGAAATCCAGGTTGGGTTGTCCTACAAAATGAGTGGGAGGATGGGTTTGGAATTTTAGTTTTAGGCACTGACTGACCAGGTGTAGGGTCCAGGGCTCGGAGGGTAAGAGTGATCAAGTGGTGTGCAAAGTGCACCAATCTTCCTGGAATCATGGACGGGGTGGAGGGAGAATCATGGGATAATTGGCCGTGCTCTTTTTGAAGGAGTCAAAAACTCTGAGAAGGTTGAGTAGTTGATGCAGGTTGTGCTTGGTAACCTCACATTTCCTGGCCTGTTTGTCCCGGTTGCCTCTGTTGTTGCTGTGGGCCAGAATAGGCAGAATAGGCCTGATAGGACAGATAAAACCTTTCCTTCTTAGGGAAGAATGTTTTTTTTTGGTGGTAGCTTTTTTCTTCAAAGGGTCAGCTGTCTTTCTTGTAAGCCTCTTCATGGTGAGGTCATCCGTCTCCATCTCACCAGCCTTTTCTCTCCACCTATAGCCAAAGAGGTTCTCCCCATTACATGGAATATTAATCAGCTTATCCTAGACCCACTGTTCCAGGTCTGATGCCTGGAGCCATCCATTTCTTCTGGCTCCTATGCAGGCTACTGCAGATCTGCTGTTAGCCTCAAAAGCATGGAATGCTGCTCTTGTCAGGAACTTAGATGTGTTTTGGGCATGTGTTACTAAGACCTGATGAGCTGCCTGCTTGTCAGGAGGCAAGAGGGAAGTGAATTCTGAGAGGTCCCTTGATGCATCTTAAGGAACATACCCATATAGAGCATATACGAGTATGCTGAAAGCTAGCATAGTGACCTGGAAAACTTTCCTGCCAAATTCATCAACAGTCCTAGCCTCCTTGCCTGGAGGCACTGAGGAGTGATTCTTCTGGCCTTTGATTCTCCTCATTGCAGACTCCACCACCATGGAATGGTGGGGGAGTTGTGGTTTTTGAAAGACTGGTGAGAGAGAAACCCTATAAAGGGTATCAAGTCTCTTGCTTACCGCTGGAGTTGACACGGGGGCCCTCCCACATTCAAACCATCAAGTTCTTTAAAATGTTATGTACTGGAAGGATAGCAGCCTCCTTCGGTGCTGAAGGGTAATGGAGTATATCGAGCTCTTCAGCTTGTGGCTCCATCTCGGTAGCCTCTGAAACATCGAGAGCTGTAGCCATGTCTTTAATGAAATGTTGAAAAGACATGTCCTTGGGCGGCGAGCATTGACGTAAATATGGAAGCTACGGATCCGACGGTACATCTTTGGGAGTATCGGACTCAATGGATTCCACCTCGGATACCTCCTCGGAGTGTGTCTGGAAGGAAATCAAAATAATCTTTATAAGATGTTCCATACCTTCAGTGTTCAGAGGACTGTTTGGACATCAAAGACGCTGGAAGTGGTGGTACCGAGGATCTACTGTATGAGACGCAGGGGATGCCCGCAGAACAATGTTTAGTTCCGTGGTCATCGTGGGTAACGGTGGAACTGGTACAGTTTACCAGCTGCGAAGCAGTAGATGCTATTGGCGCTACAACTATTAAGAGTTTAGAGATGCTCCGCTCGATAGCGAAGACCCAGTTGTACAGCGATGTAACTGAAGGAGGAGTGGCTCCAGACACTGAAGTGTGGGCCACAAATACCGATGCCAGTATAGGGGGCCCCACTGAGGAATGAACCTCGGGGGCATCTCCGGACCCTTGGATGGCTTTGTAGGATGATACCTTCCACTGGGGTTGTTTTGGAGGACGGTTGGCATCAGACTGGGATGAATGACGGTGCCGATGTTTGGTGTCGGAAGACAATCTGGATGTCGATGACCTCTATGCCAAAATCAATGTCATCTTCTTTTTAAGCACTGGTGACACTGAGGCGATGCTTCTCCTGTGCTGATGAGGACTTGGACACATGGGATGATTTTGACAGAGCCGACGCCCCCACGAGGAGTGCACCTAAGGAGCTTAGTCTGTGGGAAACAGCTTAGCCTTTTGTTTGTCCTGGTTCTTCTGGCCTCTGGAAGTCAGGACTCAACATTATGGTCTGGGCCTTACCATTTGAGTCACCACGAATGCTCATCAGTGAAAGAACTTGTGCTGAAGCATTTTGAGCATTTTTTAAACCCACTGCGGGGTTTCTCCGTGCTTGAAAATAGTATGGATATGGAGGCAAAACTGAATTGGGCAATGGTGCCCAGGGAGGACGTAAGCCTCAAAAGAAAAAAAACAAAGAAAATATGAAATAAATGGAATTTTGAAGAAAAATAAAACTAGCAAAGAGAAACTGAATCGATGGGGAGTCAAATCAGTCGACGGGAAGGCAACCCAAGCACTTTTGACGGTACTTAGGTAAAAATGTTGCAGAGGCGGCTGACAGGGACAAGGTCTTGATGGCTCTATGGAAAAGAGATGTCTGAGGAGACCAGGAAGGAAGGCAGGAAGGCAGCCATGCATGCGTGGAGGAATGCTCCCGAAAGCATTCCTATTGAATGCTGGGAAGTGTTCCCGTGTCGGACTCCGTCGGTGCCGATGCCACCCATATGTGATGAGTGACTTCCTCATTCTTCCTGGAGATTTTATTTAACAATTTTTCTATACCGCTTTATCCACTGGTCAAAACTATTTACATTTTAATAGAATATATTACAGAGAACAAAGAAAACAAACTTGGAAATAACATCATAAAATATTTTAAAAAACCATGAGAGAAAACTATAAGTGTTTGGATTAGAATAGCTAATTAGTAATTAGTCAGGGTATATTGTCCAAAAAGTAGTAGTCTTTAAATATTAGAGGGCAAAAGACCTGTGAAATTGTTTTAAGTAGGTGTTAAAGCCAAGTAACAGGTCAAAGGGGCAATTTGAAAGTCTCCCTTTATCAAATCAAGGTCTGTGTAAATCACCCAGGAAATTGTTAAGAGATTACCTTAGAAGCACAGATCAGTGCAGTGTGCAGCAAGACAGCTTTTACTAAATGCTCCTTCCCCTCCCACCAATCCCAGGTAGAATATTACCTTTATAGGCTCTTAAACCTATTAAAGGGATAAAGGTGGTCAAATTCACTTCAGGTTCAGCTGATTATCCTCACCAGGAAAAGACTGATTAATCTTGAGGTGAAGTCCTTTAAACTTATTAGGTATAGTTGTAAAAGTATAACTATCCCTTACAACTTAAAGTAGACAACTTAAAAAGCTAAACAAAACCTTAAAACTAACATGCAGATAGCAATCCAGCAGCGAGATGGGGGCTATCCAGTCTTTTGAATAGTGTCACATTAGGGTGGTCCAAAAACACAGATATCAGTTCTCCACAAGGCTGGTTTTGTTCTTTATCATATTTATCTCACACACTCAATTTTAATGAAAACAAACATTTAGAGGTCATCCCATTTGGCAGTTTTTATGACATCTAAACAGCAGACAATTGGAATTGTCTGGTAACGCTGGCCGCTGAAAGTTCTGCACCATCTTTTTCTTTGTTTCTGCTGAGACAGTCAGCAAAAAGGGACAAGCCTACCAAATATTCAGACAAAAACCAGAAGTGCCTTGAAAATGCAATAGCCTGGTTTGGGCAAGTCTTAAGAACTGATAAAAATTCCATGTCATTGAAAGGAGCTCAGATTGCAAATGGTGCTTCATTCCACTGTCCTTCGTAAACAAGACT
The DNA here is from genome assembly GCA_033557465.1 of Ichthyophis bannanicus. Classification (NCBI taxonomy): domain Eukaryota; kingdom Metazoa; phylum Chordata; class Amphibia; order Gymnophiona; family Ichthyophiidae; genus Ichthyophis; species Ichthyophis bannanicus. The sequence continues at coordinate 189,760,407 of CM066031.1, read as the reverse complement.
GACAAACAGAGCCAAATCTGTGATATTCTTGGACTCAGGTGCAGTCATTCTGAACTAAACCTTAAAAAGGAATATTTTCAATGCATAAATGCCTTTTCCCATTCATAAAATGTTCAGAATGAAGCGGCCTCTAAATGTTTTGCAATCAGGCTGACATTTCACAGGTAGGCAAGCTATCCCTAATGGACAAAAATAAGCCTTGTGGAGAAATGATTCTACAAACATTAACTTTTTGCATTGGTTTGTGGACCACCCTAGTGTCGCATGTACAATTTTCTCCCAGTTGGTGAGGGGTCTTACGAGTGTACTAGGTGCTAGAAACTCTCTGCCCTCAGGGAATGAGTCCGATCTCTGCAGACTAAAGTGGAAGACTGAGGACATAAGGGAAACAGAGATATATATAGATAAGGTCTACAGGGACACAATACTGAAGTCCCACCTCCATTCTGGCATCCTCTCAGTTGCCATGGAGAAGAGAGGTTGCATGAAAGGCAGGAAGTGATCCTATAGTTAGGGACCTGTCCTCCAGATGATGTAAAGCCCTCTAGCACAGAGGTGGTTTCTCCAGGGCCATGTGCTCATGAGGGAAGGGTTAGGATGGTTATTACAGTTGGCAAATCTGTCATCGGGCATGTAGATAGTTGGGTGGCTGGTGGACATGAGGATCACCTGGCAACAGGTTTACCTGGTGAGAAGGTAGCGGACCTCATGTGCCACTTAGACAAGGTTTTAGATAGTGTTGGGGAGGTGTCTGATATCTTGGTATATGTTGATACTAATGAAATAGGAAAACGTGAGAGGGAGGTTCTGGAGGCCAAATTTAGGATTTTAGTTAGGAAGTTGAAATCCAAAACTTCTAGGGTGGCATTCTCTGAAATGCTTTGCGTTCCACACACATGACCTAAAAGGCAGGCAGAGCTCCAGAGTCTCAAAGCATGGATGAGAAGATGGTGCAAAGAAGAGGGTTTTGAATTCATTAGAAAATGGAGCAGGGAGGGGCTTTTCCAAAGGGATAGGCTCCACCTTAAAGGGGATGGTACCAGGTTGCTGGCATTAACCTTTATAAAGGAGATAGAGTAGCTTTTAAACTAGATAATAGGGGAAAGCAGTCTCCCAAAAACGCATGATTCGGATGGATGTATCCTTGAAGGATACTAGCAAAAGACGGAAGTCAGGAAATCCCGACAGAGAGGCTCCAACAAAGAAAAATAACCCAGATGTCCTTAAGTACAGAGCTCAAAAGATTCCAAACTACCTCTATCAACTGATAACCAGATTAACATGAAGAAAATACAACGTCTAAAATGCCTGTATGCAAATGCTAGAAGCCTAAAACATAAGATGGGAAAACTAGAATATATAGTACTAAATGAAGGATTAGATATGACTGACATCTCAGAGACCAGGTGGAAGGAGGACAACCAATGGGATACCATGATACCTGGGTACAAATTATATCATAATGATAGGGTAGATCAAATTGGTGGAGGTTTGTGCTCTATGTTAGAGAGGGCACTAAGTCACACAGGATTAAAGTTTTGCAGGATACAAAAAGCGTAGTTACACACTTGTAACAGGTGTTCTCCAGGGACAGCAGGAATCAGTCCTCACTTAGGGGTGATGTCGGCACCGACGGAGCCCGCACGGAGCAAATCCCCAGCTTTCAAAGAAAGCTTTTGGGATTGCTGCCACACATGCGTGGTCCTCTTCCCGCCCAAGAGAGCCATCATGGTAGGGTCCCTTAGCTTCAGCCCTACCAAGCAGATGCCAAGGGAAGGATAAAAATCCAACAACTCATCAGGGGAGGTGGGAGGGTAGTGAGGACTAATTCCTGCTGTCCCTGGAGAACACCTGCTATAGGTGAGTAACTACGCTTTCTGCAGGAACAAGCAGGAAGTCAGTCCTCACTTATAGGACTCCACAGCTACAGGCTACCGAACCGGTAACCCAAAAACACCTCCGCAAGGCCGCGAGCAGAAGTTAATGCCCAAAGGAGCCCGAGTCCTTGGGTCCCTGGGGCAAAAATCTCAGTAGCTGCAAAGAAGAGTCGGAGGGCAAGAGTTGTCTATTCCCTAAAAAGATTACGGAGTACAATCTGGCTGAAGGTGCTGTCCAGGCAGGACTCCCTCTCCAGGAAGCAGTGCGAGGCAAAATTGTTCTCCGAAGCCCAGGTCACCACCTGGCAGATGTACACCAGAGGCACTGAGTGCAGTGAAGCTACCAAAGCTGCCTTGGCTTGGACGCCGTGTGCGGTGACGCGACGATCCAGCGGGGTGCCCGCCTTCGCGTGAGTGAAGGCGATGCAATCTGCCACCCAGATGGAGAGGGTGAATTTTGTGACTGCCTGTCCCAAGCGATGGGATCGTAGATCACGAAGAGGTGGCCAGACTTGCGATGAGGCTGGGTGCGCTGTAGATAGAAGGCAAGAGCCCTCTTGCAGTCGAGTGTATGCAAAACTGCCGACGCCTGGTCGGCATGGGGTCTCAGGAAGAAGGCTGGCAAGACCATCTCCTGATTGAGATGAAAATCTGAGACAACCTTCGGCAGAAACTTGGGGTGGGTACAGAGGGCCACCCTGTTCCTAGGGAACCGGGTTAAGGAGCTTCAGCCATGAGAGCCTGGAGCTCACTGACTCAGCAGGCCGAGGTCAAAGCCACAAGGAAGACTACCTTCCAGGATAGATGCCGAAGCGAGCACATCGCCATCGACTCGAAGGTTGGACGCGTAAGCTGCATGAGCACTACGTTCAGGTCCCACTCTGCCGGAGGAGGCTGGATGGGAGGTGGTTTTCAGAGATGGCGCTCAGGTGTACCCTGACAGAGTTTGACTTCAGCCCCTCCTTCGAAAGATGGAAGAGGTACTGGAGGACCCACCGAGTGGGATACGAGAAAGGGTCTGATCTGGAGCTCGGAGCACCAGACCGAGAAGCGTCGCTACTTGAAGGCATAAGCTCGTCTTGTCGAGTCCTTCCTCGACGTGAGGAAGTCCTCCCTCAACCTCTGGGAGGTCTAGTGAGGCTAGGGAGACCCACTAAACCACCAGGCTGCAAGGGACAATGCGGCCAGGTTCGGGTGAAGCACCCGCCCCTCCTCCTGCGTTAGCAGGCCTGGGGCAAAACCCAGGGGAACCGGAGGCTCAGACACGAGCCGGAGCAGGAGTGGGAACCACAGTTGCTGAGGCCACAAGGGAGCAATGAGTATCAACAACGCTCATTCCCGCTGAGCTTTGTGGAGGGGTCCTCGCAATGAGAGGAGTGGGAGAGAACGCGTAGAGAAGTCCGGAAGTCCAGCTCAAGAGGAATGCATCCCATGCTTCCCTGCTCGGGTGCGGGACCGGGCCGCAGAAGCAGGGGAGCTGTGTGTTTGCTGGGCTGAACAGGTCCATGGTCGGGGTCCCCCACCGATGGAACAGCAAACGTTGGTCACCTCCGTGTCCAGCCGCCATTCGTGAGGACGGAGGATCCTGCTGAGTTTGTCCACAAGGACATTTTTGTGGCCCAGGACGTAGACCGCTCGTAGGGTCATCCCCTGGCGGAAGGCTAAGGAGCAGAGGAGGACCGCTTCCTGGCAGAGGAAGCATGATCCTGTGCCCCCCCTCCTTGTTGATGTAGAATATCGCCACTCGACTGTTGGTCTGCACGAGCACCGACTTTCCTTGGAGATGGTCCTCAAAGACCCTCAGGGCCCACCGGACCTCCTGAAGCTTGAGCAAGTTTATCTGCTGTTGAGATTCTTCGGGTAACCATTGTCCCTACGTACATAGTGCACTGGAGTGGGCTGCCCACCTATCAGGGAAGCATCCGTTGTCAGCACTAGTTTGAGCTGCGGGGTCTGGAAGGGCAGCCCCCGGAGAAGGTTGCAGGGGTCCTGTCACCAATCTAAGGACCTGCGAAGGTTGTGGGAGACCCGAATGGGGTCTCTGAGGTGACCAGAGGCCAGGATCCACTGAGTGTTGATGCACCACTGGGCCGTGCGCATGTGCATGCAGGCATGTGGAACCACACAGACAGTGGAGGCCATGTGCCCCAGGAGGCGCAGCATAGTCCACGCCATGACCCGAGTGTTGCTTTGAACCTGGGTCGCCAAGACTCAGAGGCAAGCTGTGTGGTCTGCCGGCAGAAAGATGATCGCCTGCTGAATGTCGAGGCATGCGCCGATAAACTCCAAGGCTTGTACCGGTTCGAAGTGGGACTTGGGGTAGTTGACCAAGAATCCCAGGCACTTGAGGAGGATTATGTGTGATGCCGCCAGGCGCGCTTCCCCAGCCGAGGGCCCCATGACGAGACAGTCATCGAGGTAAGGGAAGACCGGTATGCCCTGTCGTCTGAGGGAGGAGGCGGCGGCTGCAGAGACACACTTTGTGAAGACTCGCGGAATGGATGCAAGCCCGAAGGGGAGCACCCTGTATTGGTAATGCTCCCCTTGCACCCTGAAGCACAGGAACTGCCTGTGCTGGGGGTGAATCAGAATGTGGGTATAAGCGTCACTGAGATCCAAGAAGCATAGCCAGTCGCCCTGCTGGAGGAAAGGCAGCAGGACGCCAAGTGATAGCATTTTGAACTTCTCCCTCACCAGAAACTTGTTTAGCTTTCGGAGATCGAAGATGGGCCACAAGGCCCTGCCTTCTTCAGAACAAGGAAGTATCGGGAATAGAAGCCCTGACCTCGGAGGTGCATCGGTACCCTCTCGACCACTCACTGGGCGAGGAGGTTATCTAACTCCCGCTGTAGGAAGGTCTGGTGCCTGGGGAGTCGAGAAGGCTCTGCTGGGGAGAAGGGAAGGGGAAGCCTATCCAGATGGAGACGGTAGTCGTCCCAGACCCAAGTGTCCAACGTGATGGACGCCCACTGAGGGGCGAAAGAGGACAGGCGTCCCCCCACCAGCTGCGGTGCTGCCAGAGGGCGAAAGGCTATGCTGCTGGCGTCAAAACCCCTGGGTGGACTGAGGTAGTGCCGGGATTTGGGCCTTGGGCCCTTTGAGCTTGCGATGACCATGTGGCCCAGACTTTCCCTGCGTTGAGTTGGTCGGCACGGGAGTGGGTAACCTCGATAGGGTAGACCCTTTCATGGAAAGAACGGCTTCTTAGTTTGCTGTTTCTTGCGAGGGAGGGAGGAGGTCTTGTGCAAGAGGCGAGTTTGGGTGACTAACTCTGTTTCTCTCTCGGATGCCTTATCGTCCATTGGTTTACCGAAGAACTGCTCACCAAGGCAGGGTATGTCTAGGAGCTTTTCCTGGACCCACTGCTCCAAGTCCGAAGACTGGAGTCATGCCTAGCATTGGGCCCCAATGCAAGCAGCCGCCACCTGAGCCAAGGACTCAAATCTGTCATAAGAGGCGCAGGAGAGGTATTTCGAGCACTCCACGATGGACTTCAGAAAGATCCAAAACCTGAGAGGTTCACCCGCGAGGCCTGCGGAGAAACCCCCGAGCTCCTTGGTTAGGTCTCGTAAAAACATGCCCATGTACAATTGGTATGCCTGAATACGGCATGAGAGCACGGACCATTGATAGGCCTTGCGGCCTAGGGCATCGAGGGCTCTCGACTCCCTGCCAGGTGGAACTGAGGAATGTGACTTCAGTTTCTTTTGTATTCTTATAGCCGATTCCACCACCATAGAGGTGTGGGGGAGTTGGGTTTTCCTGAACCCGGGGTCGCGCTGGACCCTGTATATCAAGTCGAGGCACTTGCTCACGATGGGGACCGAAGCAGGGGTCTTCCACATGTGGATTAACAGCCTGGACAGAATGGGGGGGGGGGGGGGAACTGGAACAATAAGAGATTCGCGAGGCAGGGACTCGTACTGTAAGATATCAAGCTCTTCAGCTCGAGGTTCCTTCTCAGCCTGGGTAGCCAGGTTGAGGGCCCATGCCATATCCAGTACAAGTACCATGAAGATGTTGTCTTCGGGTGGTGAACGCCTCTGAAAGGCAGGAGTGGATGGATCCGACGGGAGGTCCGGATGGGCACGGGTCTCTGGGGAGGTATCCCCGTCTGACTCCCAGACTGAGAAATCGGAGGAACCCGATTTGGGATGGTCATCTCGTCCAGAAGCTGAGGCAGCTTGGAGTCTGAGGCCCTGGAGGATCTCGCCCCCGAGGAACGGGAAGGCGAGTGAGACCGATGCCGAAGACCCTCACGAGGCCCATGGCTCTCGGGGATTTCCAGAGCGGATTTAATGTCCCTCTCGAGGGAACCTCGGTCTCTAGGTGCAGGCCAGCGAAGCAAGGAACACAAACGCTACATTCTAGCGCCAGTATACAGGACTCCCACGCGAGCATGGGGCCCTGCAACGCTGACACCAGGGTCACCAGGTCAGGCGTTGAGGAAGAGAGGGGATCCTCACCGGGACGGCCCTCAGGAGACCTGGTGCAGTCGCCAGAGGCCTCTGAGGCTGTATGGGGTACCTTACGAGGACGTTCCTTGTCCGACTCTCAGGAATGCCGAGGGGGGCTAAGTAATCCAGCGAATTCTGGACCTAGTCCTTACTGGAACATAAGATATGGAACAAGAGATAAGGGCACTGGGGCCACTTAGCAATAGTAATCACAGTTGATTAAATAAATGGAAGGAGGATGGCAAGGAAATCCACAGAATTACCTTTTCAACTTTCAAAAAGGAGACTGATAAAATGCAGAAAACAGCTAAGAAAAAACTAAGAGGAGCAACTGCAGAGGTTACATCAAGCACAGGTGTTGTCTAAAAATACTATCTTGGAAGGCCAGACTAGATGAACTCCATGCTTTAAGAAAAGTAAAAAGGCGGCCAAAAACTACCAGCATGGTTTAAAGGCGAGGTCAGAGAGGCTGTTTTAGTCAAAAAAGCATCTTTCAGGAGATGGAAAAAAGGAGCCAAATGACATAACTGGGAAAGAACATAAGCACTGGCAAGTTAGATGCAAGGCATTTATATAAGGCAGGCAGAGAGAATTTGAAAAAAACCTTGCCGTGGAAGCAAAAATATAATATAAAAACGTATTCAGGACATTTGAAGCAAAAAACCTGCGAGACAGAATCAGTTGGACCACTGGATGATACAGGGGTAAAAGGGACACTAAGGAAGGATAAGGCCATAGTGGAGAGATTGAATGAATTCTTTGCTTCGGTCTTTACTTAAAAAGATGTAGGGAAGTTACCCATAGCTGAAATGGTATTTAAAGGTTATATAATCAAAAGAATTGAAATAAATATTGATACACCAGGAAGATGTATTACAATTATTTGATAAACTTAAGAATAGCACATCATCTGCACTAGATGGTATACATCAGAGGGTACTGAAAGAACTGAAAGATGAGATTACAGACCTACTATTAGTAATCTGTGAACTATCCTTAAAATCATCTGTAGTACCTGAAGACTGGAAAATGGCCACGGTAATGCCAATTTTTAAAAGGATTCCACAGGTGAACTGGGAAAGAGTAGTTACTCACCTGTAACAGGTGTTCTCCAGGAGCAGCAGGAATCAGTTCTCACTTATGGGTGACATCGACATCTATGGAGCCCCCATGCGGAGCAATTCCCCAGATTTCTAAGAAAGCCTTTGAGAATACTGCGCGCATGCGTGGTCCCCTTCCCGCCTAAAGGTGCCATCTTGCTCAGTCCAATGACATAGCTAAAAAACAGCACACCAAAATGTAAAAACAAACTATGTACAACTGCAACTCCCAGGGGAGGAGGGAGGGTTGTGAGGACTGATTCCTGCTGCTTGAGCCTTGAGAAACATGTTGTGTTTGAGAGCAAAAGAGCACAGGGCCTGCACCTCTCGACACAGGAGGCTGGACCCCGTGCCCCCCTGCTTGTTCACGTAGAACATGGCCACTTGATTGCCCGTCTGCACCAGAACAGACTGGTGAGCCAAGGTGTGAGAGAAGGTTTTGAGGGCTAAGCGAATAGCCCGAAGTTCTAGTAGGTTGATCTGTTGCGTGGCCTCCGATGGAGACCATAGGCCTTGAGTGCACCGATCCAATGTGCACCCTAGCCCTGCAAGGAGGCATCTGTTGTCAACACCACTGTGGGGACAGGGACCTGGAAAAGCACCCCCTGAAGTTGGGGGGGGGGGGTGTAGCCACCACTGCAGGGAATGCAGGAAGGGTTTGGACACCCTCACTTTGTCCGCTAGACTCCCTGTGGCTTGCTTCCACTGAGTTCTGAGGCACCACTGTGCAGGCCTCATGTGGAGGCAGGCATTGGGGGTCACATGTACCGTCGACGCCATGTAGCCTAGGAGCTGTAGACAGAGTCGGGCAGAAACCCTTGGCATGCTGAGAAACCGGGAGGTCAACTCCATGAGCCTCTGAGCCCTGTCTTCTGGCAAGTAAGCCCTTGCTTGCAGAGAGTCCAGCTGCGCCCCTATGAACTCTAGGTTCTGGGAGGGGAGCAAAGTGGACTTTGCGAAGTTTATGACAAAGCCTAGGTGTTGAAGGAGTGATACAGTTCGAAAGGTGGCCTGCCTGGCCTCCTGGTAAGTCTGACCCCTGATGAGCCAGTCGTCCAGATAGGGGAAGGCAAAAACACCTTGAGTCCTCAAAGTAGGCCGCCACCACAGCCAGGCACTTTGTAAAGACCCTTGGGGCGGAGGTGAAGCCAAAAGGCAGTACTCTGTACTGGTAATGGTTTCCTCCCACAATGAACCAGAGGTAATTTCTGTGGTCTGGATGAATGAGGATGTGAGTGTACGCATCCTTGAGATCTAAGGAGCATAGCCAATCTCCCTGCTGGAGTTAGGGCAGAAGTGTTCCAAGAGTAAGCATCTTGAACTTTTCTTTCTCCAAGAACTTGTTGAGGTTCCTGAGGTCTAAAATAGGCCTGAGGCCACCAGTTCTCTTTGGCACGAGGAAGTACCTGGAGTAGAACCTGTGCCCCTGGAGGCGAGGAGGTACAGGCTCCACCGCCTTGTCCAGAAGCAGACCTTCAAGTTCTTGAAGGAGGTGGTCTGTGTGTAGAGGAGGCCTTAGAGGCTCTCCAGGGAAGTAGGCAGGGGGCAACTGCTGGAAATGGAGCATATAGCCTCTGTGGACTATGCTCAACATCCAAGCATCCCCTATAATGGGTGGCCACCTGTGGGCAAACAGGGCTAGACAAGCTCCTGTGCAGGAATGGGGCAGCAGAGGTGGGAAGGCTATGCTGTGGGAGTCAAAAACCCCCTCCCTGCTGAGCAGGAGCAGGAGCAGGAGCCGGAGCCGGAGGCTTGGGGGTCTTCTGCCTACAGGGCCCATGTCCCTGCCCCTTGGCCTGATGACCCTGCTGGGGAGGCCTGGTACTGAGGGAAAGGTTTGTAGGCAGCTGCCTTTCTCGGGTAAAAGGAATCAGTTCTCACACATGGGTGAAGTTGGCGCCGATGGAGCCCTCATGCGGAGCAATTCCCCTGCTTTCTAAGAAAGCCTTTGGGATTGCATCATGCATTCGCGGTCCCCTTTCCGCCCAAGGGTGCCATCTTGCTCAGTCAGATGACATAGCTAAAAAGATGGCAAAAAGAGAAAAAAATTAATCAAGGACTGCAACTCCAGGGGAGGGAGGGAGGGTCGTGAGGACTGATTCCTGCTGTACCTGGAGAACACCTGTTACAGGTGAGCAACTACGCTTTCTCCAGGAACAAGCAGGAAGTCAGTCCTCACATATGGGACTCCCTAGCTATAGGCTACCGAGAACCCATAGCTGAAAAATGGCTCCTCTAGAAGAGCTGCAGCAGCAGTGATAGGATTTTTCTCAGAGAACACAACCCCCATGGTAGCCTGACACCAAAGGGTCGGAGGGTAGGAGTTGCCTAAACCACGAATAGGTTACAGAGTACTGCCTGACCAAAAACACTGACCCGTCGGGATTCTCTCTCCAGGCAGTAGTGGGCTGCAAAAGTCTGGCTTGAAGATCAAATTGCGGCCTGGCAGATGTCTGCCAATGGAACAGAGCGGTGATTAGCCACTGAGGCGGCCTTGGCCCTGCAGCTGAAGGTCAGCTGCCCTGTACACCCAGGCGATGCAGTCCGCCACCCAGGTGGATAACATGCGTTTGGAGACAGGGAGACCCAGTTTACTAGGGTCATAAGAGATGAAGAGCTGAGTAGCTCTCAGATGCCCCCACGCGCGGCGTTTATTGGGAATCGGCAAGTAGGTCAGAGAAAGGATTTTCCTCTCGCCCAGTTAACGATTGTAAAAGATCTCAAAGATTGTTCCAACAAAGGTGTGCATTCCCCTGAAGAACCAGAGTTGTGAAACGCTTCGGTACCTTAGAGGAACGGCGTCGGGATTTGGCCGCAGTAAGCGGCGGCTCCTTCAACATCAGTATTGTCCACAAGTGAATGTGGCAAGAAAAAGTCAGCAATGAAGAGATAAGTGTTGAATTTTTCAGAGACTGTTTCAGTGACTGTTTCACTTGTTCACCTAAAGAAAGAACTGAGAATGGAGCTGTCGAATGATTCATAGCACACGTGAATCCACAAGGGACATTTATTTATTTTTTATAAAAAAAACTAAAGGACACAAGAAATACTGTGGAAAAATTACAAAAAGAAATAATATATAGCCAATATTAACTATAGAAGACATAATCTTTAATACTTGTTTAAGCGACAGAAGATTAATTTAGAAAAAAAGGGGGTACTGAATACAGGTCGTTGATGTGAAAAGCAGCTGAATCGAGCAAGGACATTCCAAGTCCAGCTGATTGCTGCAGATGTTTCTGCTGAGACCTGAGTACCTAAAGTTAGGATTATGTTTTCAGATTTGGTTCCATGAGTTGTAGTTTGAGCATTAAATACTTAATTGTCTTTCAGTGATGATAAGCTCATAACAATAGACCATAACATTCAGCTGAGAACCCGGCAATCTCCTTTGCCAGGTCCCGCAAGTACATGCCCATGTACAGCTGGTAAGTTTGGACATGGCATGATAGCATCCAGCTCTGGTAGCACTTTCTGCCGAGGGCATCCAGGGTCCGGGCCTCCTGACCAGGAGGCACCAAGGAGTGCGTTTTTTGGCTTTTCAGCCATTGCATGGCCGATTCCACAACCATGGAGTTGTGCGGCAGCTGCGCTTTCAGGAACCCAGGACTCTTGCAGACTCGACAGATGGAATTGACCCGCTTGCTCAGCACCAGCATCGAGGCCAGGCACTCCCACATGCAAAGCATCAGCCGGTCCAACATTGGAGGCACTGGTACAGTATGGGCTTCCTTCGGGGGAGAGTCATACTGGAGGGCATCGAGCTCCCCGGCTTGAGGCACCTCCTCGGCATCCACAGGGAATGCCAAAGCCTTGGCCATGTCCCTGACAAAGTCCGAGAACTGAGTGTCCTTCAGAGGGGACCTATTCCGAGGCTCCGAACCTGGAGAGTCCGACGGGATACACCGGGTCTGGAAGGTGTCTGGGGAGTCTTCCTCCTCCGTCTCCCACGCCGAGTCCTCCAGCCTCGAGGGCTTCGAGCCCGACCGCCCCGACTCCGAGGGCACTGGCGTTGATGACCTCGGTCCTGAATGGGAGGTCGACGGGGACCTTGTGCAAGGATCGACTCGAGACCTGATTGACTCTAGGATCGGCTCGGCCTCCGGCGTCGACTTCGACGTCCCGGTGGTTGGGGTGGATAGACTGGCGAGACTGGGCATCAGCGCCCGCTGCTGCTCCATGAAGGCAGCCATGCTGCTCTCCAGGGCCGCCAACCTGAGACCGAGCTCAGAAGGCTCTGCAGCTCCCAGCTAGGGTCTTGACGTCGTCTGACCAGACGCCGGCTCTCCCGGAGGAGAGTCCACGAGGACAACAGAAGTTACCTTGTCCGACGTCTCTGGCTCCTTGCAAGGTTGTTTAGCCGGCCGCTTCGACTCCGAGGACCCGGGGCGGCAGTCCGGGCTCCACGGCCTAGAACCCGAGGGCCCAAGCCTTTCAGATGCATCCAGCGACGCCGCTCTCATGAGTTTCTTCTTCCTCCGGTGTTCCCTGGAGTGAGACCCCTGCTCAGAAGATCCACGACGGTGCTCGGGCTCCAATTCCCGATATGTCGAGGCTTCTGATGAGGTCCGGGCTCAGGCCGTTGCGGACTCAGGAAAAATCCTGTCACGCTGATGCTGCCTGCTCTTCAAATACTTCGAAGACATCTTACCACATGGCCCATAGAACACCTGGTCATGGTCAGGGCCGAGGCATCGGAGGCAGCAGTCGTGTGTGTCAGTGAGAGACATCAACTTCTTACACCAATCACACTTTTTAATCCTGCTGGCAGCCATCGGGGAAAAAAGGGCCCCTACGAGGTCAAACGACCAGGCTGCCCGTGAAAAATAAAAAGAGCGCGAACGCTAGTCACGAAGGACAAAAACAAAAACTGACTGGACTCGGTACCGGTGTACAAAGCCGCAGCGGGAAGGGGAACCGATGTCGAACCGGGAAGCTGAAAAAAAAAAATTAAAGCAACTTTTCTACTTTTTCCACGGTGAAAATCGGACCACGTCCGTTGGGCTCCGCGGAAAAAAAGACGACTGAGCAAGATGGCACCCTTGGGTGAAAAGGGGACCGCGCATGCGTGATGCAATCCCAAAGGCTTTCTTAGAAAGCTGGGGAATTGCTCTGCACGAGGGCTCCGTCGGCGCCGACGTCACCCATATGTGAGGACTGACTTCCTGCTTGTTCCTGGAGAACAGGTTTGGAACTACTGCACTGGAAAACACCTGAGATTTATAAAATGAAGAATAGGAACAGTAATGCATTTATAGTGAGACACAGATCAATTTTCTCTAGATAGGACTGTTCAGGTTCTGTGATCTCTAATTATATTCCTTCATGGGATTATATCTCACACCAATGACACACTCATTCCCTATTAGTTCCCACTTCCACAAATTAGGCTAGTTTTGGATAAAATCCCCTGGAACTTATTTACCATTACTCATTGCTTTTCAATGGTTCCTTACCTTTTCATGAGCTGATGCTTCTGTGCTCTCAGTTTCCATTTTCTCTTCCTCTGTTCCATCAGCTACTTGAAAGGAAAACAAGACCATTAAGTAATTTAAAAAGACACACTAAATGTTACAATGGTGGCTGTGGTGATGATGTCTGATCTAGTTAGCCTCAATAGATAATATAATTTTCTCCACTAGTCTTCTGAGGCATTTATAAATTGAGCATAATTTTAGAGCTAATATTTGTAAATTTCACAGACTTGAAAAAACGTTTCTAAAAGAATGTATTATTTTAATGAGGTATAAAGGGTTATTTTCACAATCATTCACAATCTAACAAACCACTAAGGGGCCCTTTTACTGAAGGTGTGCATTTACTATGCAATTAGCAGCAATATCACACAGTAACGGCACCTCTTATGTGCTGTCAAGGGCATGCCTGGCTTGTTCCCAGCAGTTAGCAAACTAACACAATGCTGTTGCAGGGCACACTTAAGGCGAGTGCACCTAGCGGCACCCAGAAGTGTCACACACACTAATCTGTTAATTATTTAACTTGATTTAATGGCTTCTTTCTTTTTTTCTTCCTTTCAGTATTAATATCTTCTGCCTTAGAACTTCCCCTCATATTTGTTTCAACACTGATATCTTGAGCACTGGACTTGACCACAAAGGGTGACAAATGCAGAACCTGTTTGTTGGCAGTAGTTAAATCTTTGTCTTTTCAGTACTGGCATGACGACGAGCAGTACATTTAAAACAAAATATATTTTCTCTCAAAATATAATTATGCTTTGGAACTTGTTCCCAATATATAGGAGTTTGCATGGACAGCGAATCAGATATACAACATAGAAGTGCATGTAGTATGATGCTGCAGTATATACTTTCACCTACTGTGTTCAAAATCTTTTATATACAGGGATGCATTACAGACAGAAAATGAACCACAGGGATAATGACCAGTCTCCTCCACCCGTTGAGTCATCGGAGAGCACATATGACATCTCCCTCAAGTTCCATCCTCTAGGAGGAATATATTACATCATCATACTACATGCACTTCATGGAATGGAATCTCTGTATATAAATCTTGGTAGGGTGGGAGCAGGGGTGGCTCAAGGTAATCGCTGCCTGAGGCGAAGGATGAGATGGGCCCCCCACCCCTCTGTAGAGAGGAACGGGGCTTTTTCAAAACTCCAATTAGGGACTGAACCAGACCAAAAAGCCGACTAGATTATATGGAGGAAATGCAAGATGTTTGTACACCAAGGAACTAAAAGAGTGAGAATCACAGCACAGTTTATAAAACTAAATTATAACTCATTTTTATTCTTATGGTTCTTGCCTTTTCTTTATCAACATATATTTTGTATCCACAGGACCCCCTTCAACAGTGGGTGCAGAGCAGAACCAGGAATTTTATACACAGAACAAAAAAAAAAAATCTGATTCTGATCATCTCACTAACAACCACAAACATATATTCTCCAATAATTTCAGTTTGTTTAATGTAAACTGCACTGATGCATAATAGCGCGGTATATAAGAGAATGTAAATAAATAAAATAAATAAATAAATAAATAAAAATACCAGGCATATTGTGAACTAATACAAAACCCTATGACAAGGTCACTGAGTATCTATGGAGCAAATCTACCATTCCATACCAGCACCAACTTCCAAAACTCACATAAGGAGCCTATCCAAAAAAAGCATCGCTGTAAACACTACAGTGGGCCCTGGAACAACCATATACCTATTTGAAAAGCTGAACATGTCAAATTACTATAGTACAATACGAATCTGATGCTCTCTGGCGAGGGCCCATAGTTGCAAAGCTTCGTTGCAAAGTGACAGAGAGCCTGTTCCCCCCTGCTTGTTCAAATAGAACATGGCTACTTGATTGTCTGTATGAATGAGGACTTGATTGTAGCTGAGCAGGGTGTGGAACACTCGAGCAAGGAAGATTGTTCTGAGCTCCAAGAGATTGATATGTAGATGAGTATCCTGTGGAGACCAGGTGCCTTGGGTGGAGAGGTCTTGCAGATGAGCTCCCCAACCCATCGGAGAAGCATCTGTTGTGAGAGTTGCCTGGGGTAAGGGTTGTTGAAAAGGGGACCCCAGCAAGAGGTTTTGAGTGGACTTCCACAACTGGAGGGACAAAATAAGGCGACTTGTGTTTGCTATTTTGTCTGACAGGCATCCTGATGCCTGGGTCCATTGAGCGGATAAAGTCCACTGGGCTGCCCTCATATGGAGGCGAGCATAGGGAATCACATGCACAGTAGATGCCATGTGGCCTAGTAGTTGTAGCATTTCTAGGGCAGTGAGATGAGGCTTTAGCACTGCTTGAGAAGCTAACTGCACCATGCGAAGGCAAAGGGCCTGGGGAAGACAGGCCCTTGCCTTTCTGGTATCCAGCAAAGCTCCTATGAACTCTAGAGACTGAGTGGGAGTTAGACTGAATTTTGGGATGTTTATGACCAGACCCAAATACTGAAGGATACGCATTGTGTAGGATAGAGAAGTCCTGGCCTCTGACTCTGCTGGGGCCCGAATGAGCCAGTCGTCTAAATAGGGGAAGACGAATATCCCTAGAGTGTGGAGAAATGCTGCTACCACAGCCATGCATTTTGTGAACACCCTTGGTGCTGACGCCAGGCCAAAAGGAAGCACCCTGTATTGGTAGAGCTTTCCTTGAAAAAGGAACCAAAGGAACCTTCAGTGAGTTGGATGAATGAGAACATGGGTGTACGCATCCTTGAGATCTAGAGAACAAAGCCAATCCTGACTCTGAAGGTATGGCAGCAGAGTTCCGAGAGAAATCATCTTGAATTTCTCTTTGACAAGGAATTTGTTCAATTCTCTGAGGTCCAAGATAGGTCTGTATCCCCCTGTTTTCTTTGGGATAAGGAAATAGGGGGAGTAAAACCCTGTACCTTGCTGATGGATGGGTACTTCTTCTATTGCCCCTTGGGCAAAAAGCATAGTGACCTCCTTACCTAACAGGTTGATCAGAGAGGTCGGAGAATTGAACTGCCTTATCATTGTGGGAGGGGGCATGCTCAAAAAATGAAGCTTGTACCCCTCTTTTATGATGGAGAGTGTCCAATGCTCTGCTGTAATTTGCCACAACTGGGGGCAAAGTGACACAACCTTCCTTGAATGGTGGAAGGCTCTGGTCCAATGAGAGCCAGGAAGGCTAAGTTCTCTAGCTGAAAGTCAAAGCTGAGACTGCTGGGACGGCGGAAAGTCAAAGCTGAGACTGCAGGGACGGCTGAGGCTTAGCAGTCTTTGCCTTTCTTTGTATGGGTGGTTGCTGACCTTTTCTGACAAGCTGACCTGCAGAACGTCCCTTCTGAGAATAAGCAGGATAATATCTTTTCTTTTTAGAAAAGAATGGTTTCTTAAAAGATTACTTTCTTGAAGGGTCAGCTGTGGACTTGGACAATCTATCCAAGGTGGAGTTATCATCCAACTCGTTGGCCTTTTCCTGCCAATCTTTACCAAACAGGTTCTCACCCGTACAAGGAATATTTCCTAGTTTGTCTTGTACCCAGAGCTCCAGATCAGATGCCTGGAGCCAAGCAATTCTACGTGCACCTATGGCAATGGCAGAGGTTCTGCTTATGCACTCAAAACAGTAAAAAGCTGCATGGTTGACAAATTTAGACACATCCTGGGCATGTTTGACTAATGTGAGAAAATCCTGCCTTCTATCCTCAGGAAGAAGAGGACTCAAAGCCTCTAAATCACCTGTGACTTCTTTCAGGAACATTCCCATATGTAGACTATAGGAACTGATCCTGGCAGAAAGCATGGAAACTTGGAAGACACGACGTCCAAAAGCATCCAATGTTCTGCACTCACGTCCTGGAGGATTAGAGGCATGCCTCTTTGCACTCTTGATCCTTCTCATAGCTGATTCCAGTACAATAGAGTGGTGAGGAAGCTGAGTTTTTTGGAAACCAGGACAAGGAGGGACTCGATACAGAGTATCCAGTCTACGAGAATGAGGAGAGGTGGTAAGAGGCATCTCCCACATTCTTAACATGAGATCAGGCAAGATCTCATGGATGGGCAAGGTAGCTACCTCCTTAGGAGTTTTAGGATATTGTAAAATTTCCAACTCCTTTGCTCTGGGCTCTGTTTCAGGTGCCACAGTAATGGACAGACCCCGAGCCACCTCCCTGATGAAATCCTGAAAGGAAATGTCCTCTGGAGGATACATCCTGCGTTTAGGGGAGGAAGGCTCCTCCGGGAGAAATATGCCCGCATCGACAGAACTGTCAGAATCCTCAGATTCCTCTGAGGACTCTAAGTACCTTCTGTCAGGATGCTCTTGAAGAGCCCGATACCCGTACCTACCGAAGTCGGTACTGAGGTGAATCGGTATCGGTGTAACGGTACCGGAAGGAATCGAATGACCGGGTGCCGGCAATGCGGACACCGATGTCGATGCTGTCGGTACCGGTACCGGCTGAACTGTCTGACGCGGTTCCGAGGGTGTCAATGCTGCAAGGAGACCGGCCAGACTGCGTTCAACAGCCAGGACTCTCTGGTCTATCGACACTGCCGATGCCTGGATGTCAGCACTGGAGAAGACTGCCGGTACCCCAGAGCATGGCACCAGTAGTTCTGCCGAGGTGGAGGCCTCGAGAACGTCCTGGAACCCCGATAATGCTTTGGAAGCGAAAGCCTCCCGCCGGGAAATTTTGCCGGTGCAGAATCCTCAAGGGCAACGATAGAGGCATCTCGATGCTTAGAAGGAGATCTACCCTTTGAGGACCGGCTAGACTTATGTTTAGTTACCTGAGATCGAGGAAAACGAAGCCCTGGAAGACGCTGATGCCACTGAAGCTACATCAGAGGGAAACAGGGTACTGAGCTTGGCAGCTCGGTTCTGTCGACCTCTCTTGGACATCATGGCACAGGCCATACATTCCGAGATGGAATTGTCAGGACCCAAACATTTCAGACACTACTCATGGGTGTCGGTGACGGAGATGGTACCGCCACACTTGGTGCACTTTTTAAAACTTGAAGCAGGTTTGTCCATTGTAAGGAAAAGGTTTTGGGCCTAAGGCCCAAAAAGGTGCGTGCACCCGGGAAAAATGGGGAAAAAGGTTTTTTTTTTTTTAAAGAAGAGAAAGCATAGTTACTCACCTGTAACAGGTGATCACAAGGAACAGAAAGAATTTAGTCCTCACATATGGGTATCGTCGGTACCGATGGAGCCTGCGCGGGAACGCTCCCCAGCGTCCAATTAGAAAACTTTGGGGAGCATCCCACAGCGCCTGCGTGCTGCCTTCCCACCTTTCCCAACTGCCTCTCTCCAGTTGAGTTTTAAAGCTGAGACAAAGAGAGAGAGAGGGAAAGAGATAGAGAGATACAACTCCCAGGGGAGGTGGGTGGGTTGTGAGGACTAAATTCCTGCTGTTCCCGGAGGTCACCAGTTACAGGTGAGTAACTATGCTATCTCCAGGAACAAGCAGGAATGTAGTCATCACATATGGGGACTCCCTAGCTTTAGATGCCAGGGAGAGACCCCAGAGGTTGTGTGTCCCTGAACAAGGGCTCCACTTCCCCCCATGGATCTCTGCCATAGGAGGGTAGGAGTTGATTAGGTATGGAACAGGTGTTGAAGAACAGCCTGACCAAACAAAGCATCCCGGCGGGAGTCCTTGTCCAAGCAGTAATGGGCTGTAAAGGTATGAACCGAGGCCCAGGTGGCTGCTCGACAGATGTCATCGATAGACACAGAGTGCAGATGAGTCATTGAAGCTGCCATGGCTCTCACATTGTGAGCTGTGACATGACCCTCCAGAGGAAGATTCTTACTCTGATAGGCAAAGGAAATACACTGAGCAATCCAGTTAGGTAGTGTTCCCTTGGAGACTGGAAGTCCCAAATGAGAAGGATCAAAAGCAACAGAGTTGAGAGGACTTTCTATGTTGCTGTGTTCTTTGTAAGTAAAAGCTAAAGCTCTTTTACAGTCCAAAGTATTAAGGTTCCTTTCTGCATTTGATGCATGAGGCCTTGAAAAGAACACAGGTAGGTAGACCGCTTGGTTAAGATGAAAAGGCGAGACCACCTTTGGCATAAAGTGTGGATGAGTCCTAAGGACTACCTTGTCATGATGAAACCTTGTATAAGGTGGATCAGCTACTAGTGCTTGCAACTCACTGATGCGACGTGCTGATGTGATTGCAATGAGAAAGATAACTTTCCAAGAAAGGAATTTCAAGGAGGTAGTAGCTAAGGGTTTGAAAGGTGGCTTCATGAGCTGACCAAGAACCAAATTTAAGTCCCATGCCACAGGAGGTGGCTTAATGGAAGGCAGATTAGCAGAAGGCCTCTCATAAATCTTGCTATAAGAGGATGGGAGGAAATGGGTTGTCCATTTAGGGGCTTGAAGGAAGTTGCAATAGCACTCAAATGGACCCTCACTGAGTTAGTCTTAAGTCCTGCATTGGATAAATGAAGGAGATACTCCAGTAATGATTCCAGAGGTATGGCAATGCGGTTAAGACCCTTCTGCGAACACCATACAGTAAACCTTTTCCACTTGAAAGCATAAGAGCGTCTTGTGGAAGGCTTCCTGGAAGCATAAAGGATATCCTTTATTTGCTGAGGGAGGTTAAGACCATGGAGATCTAGGCCTTCAGCAACCAAGCCCTCAGACGCAGAGACTGGGGATTGGGATGCCATAACATTCCGCCCTCCTGAGATAGGAGATCTGAAGCAGACCCTAACTCCAGGGAGGGAGCTTGAGAGAGATGTAGAAGCAGAGGGTACCACACTTGCCGTGGACAATGTGGAGCTATGAGAATCATACGGCCTCTGTCTCTCTGAAGCTTGAACAAGGTTTTGGGAATTAGGGGAATGGTTGGGAAAGCATACAGGAAGTCTTGACCCCAGTAAAGGAGGAAAGCATCCCTGGCCTGAGCCCCCTGAGCCGGAATTCTGGAACAGAATCGGGGAAGTTTGGCATTCCACGGACTTGCAAAGAGGTCTATGTCCGGGGTTCCCCAATTACGAAAACTCTTGGCCACCTGGTCTGCATGCAGAGACCACTCGTGTGGAAGCAGAACTCAACCGAGTCTGTCTGCCCAAGAGTTTTGTATGCCTGGAAGATACACTGCCAGGAGATGAATCTGATGCTCTCTGGCGAGTGCCCATAGTCGCAAAGCTTCGTTGTAAAGCGACAGAGAGCCTGTTCCCCTCTGCTTGTTCACGTAGAACATGGCTACTTGATTGTCCATATGAATGAGAACTGTCCTGTAGCTGAGCAGGGTGTGGAACACTCGAAGAGCAAGGAAGATTGCTCTGAGCTCCAGGAGATTGATGTGTAGATAAGTCTCCTGTGGAGACCAGGTGCCTTGGGTGGGGAGGTCTTGCAGATGAGCTCCCCAACCCATCGGAGAAGCATCTGTTGTGAGAGTTGCTTGGGGTAAAGGGTTGTTGAAAAGGGGACCCCAGAAACAGGTTTTGAGTGGATTTCCACCACTGGAGGGACAAAATAAGGTGAGTTGTGTTTGCTATTTTGTCTGACAGGCATTCTGATGCCTGGGTCCATTGAGTGGATAAAGTCCACTGGGCTGCCCTCATATCGAGGCGAGCATAGGGAACCACATGCACAGTAGATGCCATGTGGCCTAGTAGTTGTAGCATTTCTTGGGCAGTGAGATGAGGCTTTAGCACTGCCTGAGAAGCTAACTGTATCATGCGAAGGCAACGGGCCTGGGGGAGATAGGCCCTTGCCTTTCTGGTATCCAGCAAAGCTCCTATGAACTCTAGAGACTGAGTGGGAGTTAGATTGGATTTTGGGATGTTTATTACCAGACCCAAATGCTGAAGGATACGCATTGTGCAGGATAGAGAAGTCTTGGCCTCTGACTTTGTTGGGGCTCGAATGAGCCAGTCGTCTAAATAGGGGAAGACGAATATCCCTAGAGTGCGGAGAAATGCTGCTACCACAGCCATGCATTTCGTGAACACCCTTGGTGCTGAGGCCAGGCCAAATGGAAACAGCCAGTATTGTTAGTGCTTTTCTTGAAAAAGGAACCGAAGGAACTTTCTGTGAGTTGGATGGATGAGAACATGGGTGTACGCATCCTTGAGATCTAGAGAACAAAGCCAATCCTGACTCTGAAGGTATGGCAGCAAAGTTCTAAGAGAAATCATCTTGAATTTCTCTTTGACAAGGAATTTGTTCAATTCTCTGAGGTCCAAGATAGGTCTGTATCCCCCTGTTTGATTTGGGATAAAGAAATAGGGGGAGTAAAACCCTGTACCCTGCTGATGGATGGCAAAAAGCATAGTGACCTCCTTACCTAACAGGTTGATCAGAGAGGTCGGAGAATTAAACTGCCTTATCATTGTGGGAGGGGGCATGCTTGAAAAATAAAGCTTGTATCCCTCTTTTATGATGGAGAGTGTCCAATGCTCTGCTGTTATTTGCCTCCATCTGGGGGCAAAGTGACACAACCTTCCTGGAATGGTGGAAGGATCTGGTCCAATGAGAGCCAGGAAGGCTAAGTTCTCTAGCTGAAAGTCAAAGGCCTTGTGGAGGCTGAGACTGCTGGGACGGCTGAGGCTTAGCAGTCTTTGCTTTTCTTTGTTTGGGTGGTTGCTGATCTTTCCTGACAAGCTGACCTGCAGAACGTCCCTGCTGAGAATAAGCAGGATAGAGTAGCTACTCACCTGTAACAGGTGTTCTCCAGGAGCAGCAGGAATCAGTCCTCACATATGGGTGACATCAACGTTGATGGAGCCCTTGCGGAGCATTTCCCCAGCTTTTCATGAAAGCCTTTGGGAATGCAGGCACGCATGCGCGGTTCCCTTCCCGCCTAAAGGTGCCATCTTGCTTCAGTCAAATGACATAGCTAAAAAACCAGCACATAAAAAAGTAAAAATAAACTATGTACAACTGCAACTCCCAGGGGAGGAGGGAGGGTTGTGAGAACTGATTCCTGCTGCTCCTGGAGAACACCTGTTTCAGGTGAGTAACTACTCTTTCTCCAGGACCAAGCAGGAAGTCAGTCCTCACATATGGGTGACTCCCTAGCTCTGGGCTACCAGGAACCCAGACTGAACAAGAGAACTCCCTCTAGTCTCAGCATCAAAGAAAGGCTTTTCACTGACAGAACCTCCACCGGTAGCCCAACAGAGGGCAGGAGTTGCCTAAAGCTCAAAGAGATTCCGGAGTACTGCCTGGCCAAAAGCACTGTCCCGATGGGACTCCCTTTCCAGACAGTAATGGACGCAAAAGTCTGGCTTGAAGACCAAGTAGCAACCCTGCAGATGTCTACCAACGGTACAGAGCAGAGATGAGCCACTGAGGCAGCCATTGCCCTGACACGATGGGCCGTGACCCGACCCTGCAAAGGAAGGTCTGCCGTCCTGTAAGCCCAGGTGATGCAGTCAGCCACCCAGATGGACAAGGTACGCTTGGACACAGCTAAACCCAAATTATTAGAGTCAAAATATATGAAGAGCTGAGTAGCCCTTCTATGCCCCTATGTACTGTCAAGGTAGAAGAATAAGGCCCTCCTACAGACCAGGGTATGCAGAACTGCTTCAGCCTGGCTTGCATGAGGCCTAGGGAAGAATATTGGAAGAACCACCTCCTGGTTGGGCTGGAAAGAGGAGACGACCTTTGGGAGGAACTTTGGATGAGTCCTGAGGACTACCCTGTTCCCATAGAATCTGGTGTAAGGCCTGTCACAGACCAGGGCCTGCAGCTCACTCACTCACCTAGCCGAAGTTAGGGCTACCAAGAAGAGTGTCTTCCAGGACAGGAAGCGTAGATGGCAAGTAGCCATCGGCTCAAAAGATGGGCGAGTCAGTTGCTGCAAGATCACATTCAACTCCCACTCAGGAGCAGGACGACGGATTGGAGGCTTGAGCAAGAGCAAGCCTCTGAGAAACCGGGACACCAAGGGGTGAACCGACAGAGAATGTCCTTCCACCAGTGAGTGGTGAGCTGCTAGAGCTGAGAGGTGGACCCAGACAGAATTGGACTTAAGTCCTTGATTTGATAAGTGCAGCAAGTACTGAAGCACTACTGGTACGGTACAGGAGAAGGGATCCTCTGTATGTAGGTGACACCACACGGAAAACCTCTTCCATTTAAGAGCATAGGTTTTCCTAGTGGACTGTTTCCTAGAGGCTAGGACAACCTCCTCAACTTCCTGAGGTAGGTTCCAGGGAGCCAAAACTACCCTTGCAGCCTCCATGCCATCAAATTGAGAGCTTTGAGATTGGGGTGAAGGCGGCAACCCTGATCCTGAGTGAGAAGTTCGGGTTGCAACCCCAGAGGCAGTGGGGGATCCACTGCCAGCTGAAGCAGAAGTGGAAACCAAGGCTGTCTCGGCCACCTGGGAGCCACCAGCAGGACCGAGGTCTTGTCCTGAAGAATCTTGAACAGAGTTCGGGCCACCAAGGGCGTGGGAGGAAACGCATACAGGAGGTCCTGGGACCAGGGAATTAGAAAAGCATCTGCTGCTATCCGCAGAGGATGCGGTTGCCTGGAGCAGAACTTTGGCAGCTGTTTGTTCAGAGGACTGGCAAACAGGTCTATGGATGGAAGTCCCCATTTCAGGAAAATCTTTTGAACTACAAAAGGATGGAGCCGCCACTCGTGGGGCTGCAGAATCCTGCTTAACCTGTCTGCCAGGTAGTTCTCCTGGCCAGGAAGATACACTGCCTTGAGGAGCATGTTGTGTCTGAGAGCAAACAAGCAAAGGTCCTGTGCCTCCTGACAAAGGAGCCTGGACCCAGTTCCACCCTGCTTGTTCACATAAAACATGGCTACCTGGTTGCCTGTTTGAACTAGGACAGACTGATGAGCAAGGGTTTGAAAAAAAGTCTTGAGGGCTAACCGAATAGCCCTGAGTTCCAGGAGATTGATTTGCTGTGCGGCTTCCCAGGGAGACCACAGACACTGGGTGCACTTGCCTAGACAATGAGCTCCCCAGCCCTGCAGGGAGGCATCCGTGGTCAACACCACTGTGAACCCAGGAATCTGAAAAGGTACTCCTTTTAGTAGATTTGGTGGGTGCAGCCACCAGCTGAGGGAGTTCAGAAATCGTCTGGACACCCTTATCTTGTCTCGGAGGCTGCCTGTGGCCTGTGACCACTGAGTCCGAAGGCACCACTGTGCAGGCCTCATATGTAGCCTGGCATTGGGGGTCACATGAACTGTCGAAGCCATGTGGCCAAGAAGCCTCAGGCAGAGTCTGGCGGAGACTAGTAACCTGCTGAGAAACTGGTTTGCTAAGTTTATCAGCCTTTGGGCTCTGTCTTCTGGCAAGAATGCCTTTGCCAGCAGAGAGTCCAACCTCGCCCCTATGAACTCCAAGTTCTGGGAGGGGAGCAAAGTGGACTTTGCGAAGTTTATTACGAACCCCAAGCTTTGAAGAAGAGTAATAGTTCTGAGGGTGGCTTGTCGGGCCTCCTGGCACGTCTGACCTCTTATGAGCCAGTCGTCCATATAGGGGAAAACTCAGACTCCCTGATTTCTCAGGTAGGCCGCCACCACTGCCAGGCATTTGGTAAAGACCCTGGGAGCGGAGGTGAGGCCAAAAGGCAGTACTCTGTACTGATAATGGTTTCCTCCCACAATGAACCTGAGGTACTTTCTGTGGTCTGGATGAATGAGGATGTGAGTATATGCATCCTTTAGATCTAATGAGCATAGCCAATCTCCCTGCTGGAGGTAGGGCAGAAGTGTTCCAAGAGTAAGCATCTTGAACTTTTCCTTCTCCAGGAACTTGTTGAGGTTTCTGAGGTCGAGAATAGGTCTAAGGCCACCGGTTCTTTTGGGTACCAGGAAATACCTGGAGTAGAACCCTTGACCTTGCAAGTGGGGAGGCACAGGCTCCACCGCCCTGTCCATCAACAGACCTTGGAGCTCCTGAAGGAGAAGATCTGTGTGCAGGAGAGGCCTTGGAGGCTCCCCTGGAAAGTATGGAGGAGGCAGTTGCTGGACGTGCAGTGCATAGCCCTTGTGGACTATTCTTAACACCCAACTGTCTCCAGTGATGAGTGGCCACTGGTAGGCAAACAGAGCGAGGCGACCTCCTGTGCAGGGTTGGGAGAGCAGGGATGGAGAGGCTATGCCTAAGGAGTCAAAAGCCCCCACCCTGCTGAGTGGGAGCAGGGGCCGGAGGCTTAGGGGTCCTCTGCCTACGGGCCCCATTACCCTGCTCCTTGGCCTGCTGACCCTGAGGGGAAGCTTGGGCAGCCTGATATTGTGGGTACTGTTTGTAGGCAGTGCCCTTCCTCGGGTAAAAGGGCTTTTTACCTGAGCCCTTCTTCTTGTGAGAAGGGGCAGAAGTCTTTCTAGATAGCCTTGTCCTTGTGAGGTGCTCGGTCTCGAGCTGTGCGGCCTTCTTGGTCATGGGCTTGCCAAAAAGGTTCTCACCTCGGCAAGGGACATCGACCAACTTGTCCCGAACCCATGGCTCGAGGTCCGATGACTGCAGCCATGCTTCGCTTCGAGCTGTGATGCCGGCTGCCACAACACGGGCCAAAGCCTCGAAGCCATCGTAGGCAGTGCGGGACAAACTTGGAGCATTCCCGGATCCCCGAGGACAAGGACTTGAACCTCTGCAAGGGTTCCCCGGAGAGATCAGCAGATAACCCGGCCAGTTCCTTGGCTAGATCCCGCAAGTACATGCCCATGTACAGCTTGTAAGACTGGACACGGCAAGCAAGCATTGAGCCCTGGAAGCACTTTCTACCAAAACCATCGAGGTTTCGGGCCTCCCTGCCGGGGGGCACCACAGAGTGCATCTTCTGAATTTTCAGGCAATGCATGGCCGATTCCACTACTATGGAATGGTGTGGCAACTGCGCCTTCTGAAAGCCATGACTCTTTCAGAGTCGATAGATGGAATCGACCCGCTTGCTTAAAATCGGCGCCGAGGCCGGTGCCTCCCACATCCGGATGAGGAGCCGTTCCAGCATCGGAGGAACCGGGACAGTAAAGGCCTCCTTCGGAGGAGAGTCGTACTGCAGGGCCTCGACCTCCTCGGCTCCGGGGTTCAGACTGCGGTGAGTCCGGTGGTCGGGGCAGATGCGAAAGACAGGCTGGCCATCAGTGCCCGCTGCTGCTCCATGAAGGCAGACAGTCTGCTCTCCAAGGCTGTCAACCTGAGACCCAGCTCAGGAGATTCAGCAGCTCCCGACTCGGGCCCCGGTGGCGCCGGGCCCGACGTCGGCTCCCTGGGAGGAGAGTCCACGAGGACTACAGGGCTTACGTGTCCCAGCAGACTCCGGCTCCAGTCGAGGGACTTTGGAAGGCTTCTCCTGTTCCACGGGCCTGGGGCAAAGGTCGGGGGTCTGAGACCTAGCTCTCGAGGAGCCAGGGACCTCTTCCGACGACACCCTCACGAGCCGCTTCTTCCTCTTGCGTTCCCGGTCGGGGGACCCCCTGTCCGAGGAGCCACGACGGTGCTCGGGATCCAATTCCCGAGATGTCGAGGCCTCAGATGAGGTCCGGGTCCGGCCGGAGGCCGAATCAGAAAAAAGCCTTTCTTTTTGGTGCTGACGACTTCGCAGTGCCTTGGAAGACATTTTTCCACATGGTCCACACATGTTAGGGTCGTGATCAGGACCGAGGCACCGAAGGCAGCAGTTGTGTGTGTCGGTGAGAGACATTAACTTCTTGCACCGATCACAGTTCTTAAAACCGCTGGAAGCCATCGGGGAAACAAAAGTCCCCGCGAGGTCAAAGGACCCGTCTTCCAGGGAAAAAGAGAAAAAAGGGCGCGAACGGCAGCCACTAAGGGCAAAAACCGAAAAAAGATTGGGCTCGATACTGGTGTACCAAACCCGGCGGGAGGGGAACTGGCATCGAACCGGAGAAGAAAAATAGTGAAGAATCACAAAAAATCAAACAATTTTCCGGGATGACTAGGACTAAAGCCCGGTGGGCTTCACGGAAAATGAAAGACTGAAGCAAGATGGCACCTTTAGGCGGGAAGGGAACCGCGTATGCGTGCCTGCATTCCCAAAGGCTTTCATAGAAAGCTGGGGAAATGCTCCGCAAGGGCTCCATCGACGTCGATGTCACCCATTTGTGAGGACTGACTTCCTGCTTGGTCCTGGAGAAAATACTTTTTCTTTTTAGAAAAGAATGGTTTCTTAAAAGATTTCTTTCTTGCAGGATCAGCTGTGGACTTGGACAATCTATCCAAGGTGGAGTTGTCAGCATCCAACTCATTGGCCTCTTCCTGCCAATCTTTTCCAAACAGGTTCTTACCAGTACAAGGAATATTTCCCAGTTTATCTTGTACCCAGAGCTCCAGATCAGATGCCTTGAACCAAGCAATTCTACATGCACCTATGGCAATGGCAGAGGTTCTGCTTATGCACTCAAAACAGTCAAAAGCTGCACGGTTGACAAATTTAGACACATCCTAGGCATGTTTGACCAATGTGAGAAAATCCTGCCTTCTATCCTCAGGAAGAAGAGGACTCAAAAGCCTCTAAATCACCTGTGACTTCCTTCAGGAACATTCCCATATGTAGACTATAGGAACTGATCCTGGCAGAAAGCATGGAAGCCAGGAAGACACGACGTCCAAAAGCATCCAATGTTCTGCACTCACATCCTGGAGGATTAGAGGCATGCCTCTTTGCACTCTTGATCCTTCTCATGCAAGATCTCATGGATGGGCAAGGTAGCTACCTCCTTAGGAGTTTTAGGATATTGTAAAATTTCCAACTCCTTTGCTCTGGGCTCTGTTTCGGGTGTAATGGACAGATCTCAAGCCACCTCCCTGATGAAATCCTGAAAGGAAATGTCCTCTGGAAGAGACATCCTACATTTAGGGGAGGAAGGCTCCTCTGGGAGAAGTATTTCCGCATCGATAGAACTGTCAGAATCCTCAGATTCCTCTGAGGACTTGAAGTACCTTCTGTCAGGATGCTCTTGAAGAGCCCGATACCCGTACCGACCGAAGTCGGTACCGGGAGTAATCGGTACCGGAGTATCGGTAGCGGAAGGCATCGGATGACTGGGTGCCGGTAATGCGGTCACCGATGTCGATGCTATCGGTAGCGGTGCTGGAGTTGGTGCCGGTACCAGCTGAAAAGTCTGACGTGATTCCGAGGGCGTCGATGCCGCAAGGAGAGCCACCAGACTGCGCTCAATAGCCAGGACTCTCTGGTCTATCGACGCTGCTGATGCCTGGATTTCGGTACCGGAGAAGACAGCCGGTACCCCAGAGCATGGCACCAGTACTGCCACACTTGGTGCACTTTTTAAAACCCGAGGAGGGTTTTTCCATTATGGAAAAAATCTTGGGCCTAAGGCCCAAAAAGGCGCGTGCACCTGGAAAAAATGGGAAAGTACTAAGAATCTTTTTTTTTTAAAGAAAAGAAAGAAAGAAAAACCAACGGTACCGGTAAAGTGTCGAGGAAGGCAGACGCAACCACAAAAAAGGAGGAAATGCTTCTGCGGCGACAGGAACACGACCTGCTGGCTCCGCGGAAAACGAAGAACTGGAGAGGGGCAGTTGGGAAAGGCGGGAAGGCAGCACACAGGCGCTGTGGTATGTTCCCAAAAGCTTTCTAATTGGACGCTGGGGAGCGTTCCCGCGCAGGCTCCGTCGGTACCGACGATACCCATATGTGATGACTACATTCCTGCTTGTTCCTGGAGATAGTAATTTATTTGGTTGATTTGATTGGCTGGTTGATACTATACATCAGCGCATGCATCGCATTTCCCGATGGTTTCGATATGAATGACAGCAAGGTGTAGCGTTTGAATGCAAGCCGCTCATAATCCATTGGTGCGACCTCATTTAGAGTATTGTGTGCAATTCTGGAGACCGCACCTTCACAAAAGGATATAAACAGGATGGAGTCAGTACAGAGGGTGGCTACTAAAATGGTCAGTGGTCTTCATTATAAAGCATATGAGTACAGACTTAAGGATCTTAATATGTATACTTTAGAGGAAACACTGAAAAAACCTATGTTGTTGTTAAGTGCTGTCGAGTCGGAGTCGACTCATGACGACCCTCTGGATAGCTATCCTAAATTGTGTTCGGTCTTCAGTCAGGCGGCTCATTGTTGACAGACTGGTACCCGTAGCTGCTGTTATTGTATCGCTCCATCTCATTGCTGGCCTTCCTCTTTTGCGCTGACCTTCTATCTTGTCAAGCATGATGTCTTTCTCTAATGATCTCTCTCTTCGCATGATGTGTCCAAAGTATGAAAGTCGAAGTCTTGTCATCTGAGCTTCTAAAGAAAGCTTAGGTTTGATCCCCTCTAGTACTGACTGGTTTGTTCTTCGGGCAGTCCATGGTACACACAGTATTCGCCGCCAGCACCATAATTGAAAGGCATCAATTTTCTTCCTATCTTTTTCACTGTCCATATGATGTTGCTGAAAATACCATGGCTTGAACAAGTCAAATCTTTGTATGGAGAGAGATATCTCTGCTCTTGAGAATCTTATCTAGGTCTTTCATAGCCATTCTGCCAAGAGCAATGTGTCGTCTGATTTCTTGACTGCTTCTTGCTCCTTTATTGATAGTTGATCCAAGCAGGTTAAAGTTGTTCACGATTTGAATTTCTTCTCCTTCAATGATGAACCTGTTGATTATGCCAGTTTTCATGATCTTTGTCTTCTTTACATTAAGGTGCAGGCCCATTTTGAGACTATGTTCTTTGATTGTGAGAAGCAAATGTTTCAGATGTTCACTTTCAGCCAGTAATGTGGTATCATCAGCATAGCGAAGATTGTTGATGAGTCTTCCACCAATCTTCACACCTCTGTTGTCTTCATACAATCCTGCTTCTCTGATGATTTGTTCTGCATATAAATTAAACAGGTAGGGGGAAAGTATGCAGCCTTGTCTTACACCTTTGCTTATTTTAAACCATTCTGGTAAATAAAGGCAAAAGGAACAGGAGACCGCTATGGTTTTCGAAGGAAGTAGCTGAAAAAGTGAAGAAAAAGAGGGAGGCCTTCATGAAATACAAGAGATCACAGAGAGAGGAAGACAGGCATCTGTATTTGGAAAAACTTAGAGAAGCTAGCAAAGTAGTCAAGAAGGCAAAGATTCAAAAGGAGGAGGAAATAGCCAATGCAATAAAATGGGGGGATAAGACATTTTTCAGATATATTAGTGAGAAGAGGAAGGGCAAAAGTGGTATTGTCAGACTCAAGGGTGCAGGGGGGGAATATGTAGAAGCTGAAAAGGATAAAGCAGAATTGCTTAACAAATATTTTTGTTCTGTGTTCACAGATGAAGAACCAGGAGCAGGACCTCAGAAAACACCCACAAATAAAAACAGAAGCGAGGGACATCTTGAACAATTTTCAGAAGACTGTGTTCGTGACAAACTAGCTCAACTTAAAGTAGACAAAGCGATGGGACCGGATGGGATACACCCTAGAATACTGAGGGAACTTGGGGACGTTCTAGCAACTCCACTGACTGACATTTTCAATGCCTCGTTGGAGTCGGGAGTGATGCCAAAGGACTGGAGAGAGGCTCATGTGGTGCCTTTACACAAAAGCAGAAGTAAGGATGTGGTTGAAAACTACAGGCCAGTTAGTTTAACTTCGGTGGTGAGTAAATTATTGGAAACGCTGCTGAAAGAGAAAATAGTGAGGTTTCTGGAGTCCAGCGGATTACAGGATCCGAGGCAGCATGGATTCACCAGAGGCAGGTCTTGTCAGACAAATCTGATTGATTTCTTTGACTGGGTGACCAGGGAGTTGGACCGAGGGAGAGCTCTAGATGTGGTGTATTTAGATTTCAGTAAAGCCTTTGACACTGTTCCTCACAGGCGACTTATAAACAAACTGAGCGCCCTAGGGATGGACCCTAAAGTTACTGCTTGGGTTAGAAATTGGTTGGGTGGGAGGCGACAAAGAGTACAAGTAAATGGAGCTCACTCTGAGGAGAAGGATGTTACCAGTGGTGTGCCCCAGGGATCTGTCCTTGGTCCGATTCTTTTTAACATCTTTGTTAGTGATATAGCGGAAGGGCTGTTGGGTAAGGTTTGCCTCTTTGCGGATGATACCAAAATCTGCAATAGAGTAGACACCCAGGAAGGTGTAGATAACATGAGGAGGGATCTAGCTAAGCTTGAAGAATGGTCTAGAATTTGGCAGCTGGGATTTAATGTTAAAAAATGTAAGGTCATGCATTTGGGCTGCAGCAATCCAAGGCAGCAATACAGTATATAGGAGGCGAAGTACTTTTGTCCACTAAAGAAGAGCGGGACCTAGGCATGGTTGTGTCTGATGATCTTAAAGTAGCTAAACAGGTAGAAAAGGCGACGGCAAAAGCTAGAAGGATGCTTGGGTGCATACGGAGAGGAATGGCTAGCAGAAAAAAGGAGGTGATAATGCCTCTGTATAAGTCTTTGGTGCGACCTCATTTGGAATATGGTGTGCAATTCTGGAGACCGCACCTTCAAAAGGATGTGAACAGGATGGAGTCGGAGCAGAGGGTTGCTACTAAAATGATTAATGGGCTTCATTATGAAGCATATGAGGACAGACTTAAGGATCTTAATATGTACACCTTAGAGCAGCGATGGCAAACCTATGGCACGCGTGCCAGCTGTGGCACGCGAAGGCCTTGCAGCTGGCACGCGGGAAGGTCCGCAATCGAAAAAAAAAACAACAACCCTGTCTGCTGCCGTTGTCGGGGCCGCCGCGGCAGAATCGAGCGTGCCGCGGGGCCCCCCTGTACCCACCCGGCAGAGCCTGTCCTCCCCGTAGCAGCTCTCTCTTTGGAGCTGCAGTCAGACCGCGCCGGCTTGCAGAGCGCGAAGGGAAGAGTTTCCCTTTCGCGACTCTGTTAAGCCCGCGGGGGCTGATGGGAACTTCCCATCAGCCCCCGCGGGCTTAACAGAGCAGCGAGGGAACTCTTCCCTCGCGCTCTGCAAGCCGGCGTGTCTGACTGCAGCTCCAAAGAGAGAGCTGCTACGGGGAGGACAGGCTCTGCCGGGTGGTTACAGGGGGGCCCCGCGGCACGCTCGATTCTGCCGCGGCGGCCCCGACAACGGCAGCAGACAGGGTTGTTTTTTTTTTTAATTTTACCTGGGCGGGGCTGGGCTGGGCTGGGGGGGGGTGGGGGTTAGGAGTGGTGATGGGCTGGGCTGGGCTGGGGGGGTTAGGAGTGGAGAAGGGCTGGCATGGGCAGGGCTGGGGGGGGTAAGGAGTGGTGATTGGCTGGGCTGGGCTGGGGGGGGGTTAGGAGTAGTGATGGGCTGGGCTGGGCTGGGCTGGGGGGTGTTAGGAGTAGTGATGGGCGGGGGTGGGGGGGTTAGGAGTGGTGATGGGCACTGGGCTGGGGGGGTTAGGAGTGGAGATGGACCACTGGGCTGGCTGGGGGGGGTTAGGAGTGGTGATGGGCACTGGGCTGGCTGGGGGGTTAGGAGTGGTGATGGGCGCTGGGCTGGGGGGTAGGAGTGGTGATGGGCGCTGGGGGGGTTAGGAGTGGTGATAGGCGCTGGGGGGGCTTAAACTAAAAATTGAGTGATGGGGGATTAGGACTGGGAGTGGGCTGATGGGGAGGTTAGGACTGGAAATGGGCTGGTGGGATTAGGACTGGGAGTGGGCTATGGGGGGCTAGGACTGGTAATGGGTTGGGGGGTTGCTAGGACTGGAAATGGGCTGAGTGGAAGGGGGCTTGAACTGCAAATAGCTGTTGGGGATGGGGCTTGGAATGGAAATGGGCTGAGGGGAAGTGGGGGGCTTGAACTGCAAATAGCTGATGGGGACGGGGCTTGGAATGGAAATGGGCTGAGGGGAAGTGGGGGGCTTGAAGAAGGGAATGGATGCTGGGTGAGACTGGAACTAGAAGGGAGCTGATGTTGGGGGAGGATTAGAATGGGATGGGGCTGGGAGAGTAAAATGGAGAGGGGAAAAATATTTTGTGTAGGAGGGATGAAAAATCTACAATTGGCCAGGTATTGGGAGAGTAATTGGGGATTGAGGATGGAGGGGTAAAATTTGTGTGGATGAAATAGGAATGAGGAAAGAGCAAAAGGAGAAAGATTAGTATGTTAAAGCAGATGTAGAGAGAGAGAGAATGGAAAAAAAACTAGAAGAGAGAAGAAAGGACAAATGGACAGCAGACGATGGAGAGTTAGCAGAAAACATGAAGAAACCAGAAGAAAATGGCTGGACCAATTGCAACTGAAAAAAAATGCACCAAAGGTAGAACGATATCTCTTTATTTTGAATTTATTAACTGGAATATGTCAGCTCTGGGAAATGTGCATCATTAACATCTGCGCTTTGTTTGGTACAAGAGGAAATTCCTATTTGACGTTGCCACTTGTTCTCTTTCCCCAGTATTCACTGAAATGTATTGGTTTAATATTTGCAGTGTTGCCTTTTGATAGGTAGGGTATGGTGCTTTGTGAGTCCTGGTAATGCTGTCAGGATACGGCGGGTTTGCTATGGGTTCTAAATGGGCAGCGTTTGTAGTAGTTCCTAATGTGCCTGGCGGTTGGCACTGGATTATAGTAATGTAGAAATCTTTTAGTCTTTCTTTATCCATACACTCATTAAGAGACATGTTTACTAAAAGTTAGTGTATGGTAACATTATGCAAATATTTATGCAAATAAGACCACTTATGCAAATGACGTGCTGGCACTTTGAGGAAATTCTTTGGTTTTGTGCGGCAGTTTGGGCACTCGGGCTCAAAAAGGTTAGCCATCACTGCCTTAGAGGAAAGGCGGGATAGAGGTGATATGATTGAGATGTTTAAATACCTCCGTGGCATAAATGTTCAGGGAGAGAGCCTCTTTCAACTGAAAGCAAGTTCTGCTACGAGGGGACATGGGATGAGGGTGAAGGGAGATAGATTCAGGAGTGATATGCGGAAATATTTCTTTACAGAAAGAGTAGTGGACCCATGGAATAGTCTCCCAGTGGAGGTGGTAGAGATGAGGACAGTAACTGAATTCAAAAAAGCATGGGACCAACACAGAGGATCTCTAAAGGTAAAAAGAGGACTGTTGTAGTTGTTGTTATGGAAGGACAGACTAGATAGGCCATGTGGTCTTTTTCTGTCATCATGTTTCTATGTTTCTATGTTTCAGATGTTCACTTTCAGCCAGTAATGTGGTATCATCAGCATAGCGAAGATTGTTGATGAGTCTTCCACCAATCTTCACACCTCTGTTGTCTTCATACAATCCTGCTTCTCTGATGATTTGTTCTGCATATAAATTAAACAGGTAGGGGGAAAGTATGCAGCCTTGTCTTACACCTTTGCTTATTTTAAACCATTCTGTTTCTCCTTGTTCCGTTCGAACTGCTGCTTCTTGATCAATGTACAGATTGTGCAAGAGTACGATCAGGTGTTCTGGTATACCCATGCTTCTTAATGTGGCCCAGAGTTTCTCATGGTTTACACGGTCAAATACCTTGCTATAGTCGATAAAGCACAAATAGATATCCTTTTGGTATTCTTTAGTCTTTTCAAGGATCCATCTCACATCCGCAATGTCGTCTCTCGTTCCTCGCCCTTTCCTGAACCCTGCTTGCACTTCAGGTAGTTCTTGTTCCTGGTATGGTTGTAGTCTCTTTTGAATAATTTTCAGTAGAATCTTGCTGGCATGTGGGATCAGAGCGATTGTGCGATAATTTCCACAGTCAGTTGGATCACCTTTATTTAGTATTGGTATAAACACAGATCTTTTCCAGTCAGTTGGCCATGATGTTGTCTTCCATATTTCTTGGCAGAGCCTTGTAAGTACAGTAATAGCTGCATCAGATTGCTGTAATACTTCTATGGGAATGCCATCAATGCCTGGTGCTTTGTTCTTTGATAAGGCTTTTAATGCTGCTTTAACTTCTTCTTTCATCACCAATGGTTCTCGATCATAAGGTACAGGTTGAAATGGCTGTTGGTCCACTTGATCTTTATCATATAAAAACTCTGTATATTCCTTCCACCTTTTCTTGATCTTCTCAGCATCATTCAACATAGAACCTTGAGCATCTTGTAACATTCCAATTTGAGGCTGGAACTTTTTCTTTAACTCTCGTAGCTTTAGGAAAGTCGATCTTGTTCTTCCCTCTAATAGTTTCTGCTTCTATTTCCTTGCATGCGTCGTTGTAGTACTTTTCCTTGTTCTGTCTAGCTTAAAGATCCATT
The DNA here is from genome assembly GCA_033557465.1 of Ichthyophis bannanicus. Classification (NCBI taxonomy): domain Eukaryota; kingdom Metazoa; phylum Chordata; class Amphibia; order Gymnophiona; family Ichthyophiidae; genus Ichthyophis; species Ichthyophis bannanicus. Next base: position 189,725,365 of record CM066031.1, on the reverse strand, counting down.
TCTGTTCCAAGTTTTGCAGAAATGGATCTTTAAGCTTAATACAGTTCACCCAAGAGGTTTGAATATGCAATTAGATTGGCACACGATAATTTAGTGTTTCTCATAGCCCTTCAACAAGGGAGGAGGTCTCTGTTTGGTGGTTCCTCCTCCGGTTGTTTTTATTGGCTCTTCTAGTTTGAACTCACCCAAGGGGTGGGGTTTGTCACAGCTGAGCAAATGTTTGTGGAGCTTGGGTATAAACACTGCTACATTCAGTAACGTTTTTAAAAGGCTGATTTTTCACCGAGCAGAGGTTTGACCTGAAGCAGGGGGACTATCGTGCATACCCCGAAACGTGACACGTCGTTCACAAACTTGCTGTTTATGGTATTGTTGAAGCAGCCTAGAACTGATTCAGCTAAGTAAACGCTGTCTTTCAAAAAGAGTTTTCTCTAATTAAAATGGACGGGCCACGGTGGTGAGAGGATGATTCTTCTTCACTGTGCTGGCCTATTCCGACAAAAAAATTAGCTCTGTTAAGCTGGTTATTTAGATTGACTAGGTTTAGTTTCTGTTATTGATACTTTAGAGGAAAGGCAGGATAGAAGTGAGACGTTTAAATACCACCGTGTCATAAGTACACAGGAGAGACTCTTTCGATTGCAAGCAAGCTCTGCTATGAGGGGACATAGGATGAGGGTGAAAGGGGATAGACTCAGGAAAGAGTGGTAGAAACGTGGAATAGTCTCCCAGTGGAGATGGTAGTGATGAGGACAGTGTCTGAATTCAAAAAGGCATGGGACAAACACAGAGGACCTCTAAAGGAAAAAAGGGGACTGCTGTATTGGTTGATATGGAAGGGCAGACTAGATAGGCCATGTGGTCTTTCTGCCATCGTGTTTCTATAATTTTTTTCTTTTGAAGATATTTTTAGCTGGGAGAGTCTAGGAAGTAGTTTATTTTGAGGGTGTATGCTTGTGATTGCTGTCTTATATATGGTATGGTTATGGTGTGATGTCTATTATTAGGTTTGCCTGTTCAGCATGTGTGCAGCATGGAATAATGGCATAATACAGGCTTGCCTCCCTCTGATGAAGTAGTTGCAAAACACTAAGGGCATTACAGTGGCATTGGGGCTATAAGCAGGTAAGTGTTCTGTTGTGCCTTGTAGGATTGTTATGTTAAAATCAAATGCTGCAGGTGTTCATGTTGATGTTAAATGCTTTATGGGCTTTGGCTTTTCAATGCATAGTTAATTAAATTTGATATATGATGTGATTATGAAAAATGTGGTTAAAGTATGTGTGATAGGGTATACACCAGTTTTACTGACACCAGTTCTATTGGGGAATTTTTTCAGGATCCTTGATGTTCAGGAGCTAAGTCTGTGGACTAGATTGATATGCCTGGACATTGTTGCTCAAGGGTCTGAGATCCTTTTTCTCCCTTCAGTATAATGTAATAATCACTCCTCAATATTGTTGATGGTAGAATGAAGTATGTTTGGTAGATGTATCTCCTTCCTTCACTCTGAGACTTTTGGACATCAGTAGTTCTGGGATTTGTTGCAACATGGCAGCAAGATGTGAAATAGCTAAATCATGGAAACAAGTCTCTTGCTATAGAAACATTTTAACAAATCTAGATGGTCTTGTCTCAGAGCTGGGCAATGTTTTTCTAATAAGTAAATTAATGGTGATGCATAAAAGGAGGTTAAATAATTTAATAAGACTTGGGGACCATATCTATCTTTGAAAAGGGGACAATAACTATGTAGTATGACATCTATTTTGCTAGAACACAGCCCATAGACTCTAGGACAGTCCAGAAATCATGTTAGGGGGACTCATGTCTCGACAGAAGTTTCATATGGCACTTATTCAACATGCCATAACTTTAGAAAGTGACAGGTTGGATTGCATCTATGAAGCCTTCAAACTCAGACTTAGACCCCATGCTGTCATCTTCTGTCAAGGATGCTCAGTTTTGCCTACTTCCCTTCATCCACTGCATGCTAGTTAGGAACATCTCAGAAGACGTGTTCCCTGTAGAATTAAAGTGCACACTTATTTGCCCCCTATTAAAAATAAGCACCTTGACCCTTCTATGTTGGCTAATTACTGTCCTGACTCAAATCTATCCTTAGTTTCTAAAATCATTGAGAAAGCTGTTCACTCTTAGAAAAGGCTAATGCTATTCATCCCTACCAATCAGGTTTTAGAAGAGGTTTCACCTCCAAGGTAACTATTGTGGCCTTAACAAATAGGATCAGACTAAGTTTGGACACGGGGAAAGATACAGTCATGGTTTGTTAGATGAGTTTGTCTTTGACCTAATCGATCATTACTTACTTACAGCAAGACTAGACGAACTGATTCTTAAAGGGACCGTAACTGTTTTAATCTTTCCACTCAGATACATTTTCTGTCTCTCATGCCAGATTGGAATACATTTTTAACAAGAAACTAGTCAAATTACAACAAATATAACATACACATTCTACAGTAATTAGTCATGTAATTTCGTTAAGAAATACAAACTAGTATGTTATTCATATGTCTCACAGGATGGGACAGACAACTGGAATAGGAAAATGTAAATGTCCCACGGGGTAGAACAGCTAAGTGGCAAGGGTTAAAGCCTACTCCAAAGATAAAGCTTGCCAAGTCATCTGGGACTCAAAGACATCCTCAGCCAAACACCATAAGATGTAGACTACCAGAGGGGACCATCTTATCTGCTAACATGTTTTACCATTTCCTGTCTCCGCTCTACACTCATCCAAAGTTAAGGGATTAATACAGCTTCCTACAGAGATGACATTCAGATTTGTTCAAACTAGACCAGTGGTTCTCAGCCCAGCCCTCTGATACCCCAGGACAGTCAAGTTTTCAGGATATCCACAATGAATATGCATGAGATAGATCTGCATACAATGGAAGCAGTGCATGCAGATCTATCTCATGCATATTCATTGTGGATATCCTGAAAATCTGACAGGCCTGGGGGTACCAAAGGACTGAATTGAGAACCACTGTAGACCCTTCTTACCCAGATAAGCTAGAATACTAGTGACCAGAACCAAACATCCCATTACTGGAGAAATACATAAAAGGTGACATTTTACTTACCAGTTAATGTCCTTTCCTTGAGCCCTGCTAGACCACTCCAAACAAGTTAGTTGTGTTCCCCTATCAGCAGACTGGTGGAGACAAAGATCCAATGGAAAGCCCAGGTTTCAATAGCATCACTTTATTTGCCTCAGTCACCATTTTATTTATTTATTTAGACAGATTTGTATACCACCTTATCCTACAATCAAAGTGGTTACATGACATCACAACTGGGGTTACATTTAACATGTGGATGCTTTACAACATTTAACATGAGGGTATTTAACAACACTTAGACAGCACAATTGGAGGGTTACATTTAGAGTGAGGGTATCTTTGTGAGTCTAGTTGGGTTGATTGGGTATTGAGTTGGCAGGTGTAGTTGCAATACTGCTTGGGTGGGGACTGTTGTCTATTTGCTCATAGGTTTCTGTAAAGAGCAGGCTTTTAAGGTCTTTGCAGAAGTCTGCGATGTCTTCTAATGCCCTTAGGCTCATTGGGAGGGAGTTCCATAGTGTGGATGCCAGTAGTGATGGAGTTCTTCTTGAAGTATTTTGTTTAGTCTTGTGGTATCCTGCAGGTGTGCCGATCATGTTATTATTGTTCCTTCTTGGTCTATTACTGGTATCCCTTGTTATGATTTCTTGTAGTGCATCTGCCAAGAGATGGTGGATGATTTTGAAGATGATCAGGATTGTTTTAAATTTTGCTGTGGCCACCATTGGGAGCCAGTGTAGTTGTAAGATGGGGGTGATGTGCTCAGATCTTGGAGAGTCAGTAATGATGCGTGCTGTAGTGTTTTGGACCATTTGGAGTGGGTATAGGGTCTGCTGGGAGAGGCCTTGATATAACGAGTCCCCTTTGGTATTTGTTCCAAAGCCTATGGGAGCAACATGGCAAGCCTCACACAACCTCCTCAACTGTGGGCAACAATGAATGAAAACAGTAAAGAACTATGTGTAGGAAAACAAGCTTAAGGATGTTAGTAGACATTGAACCTGCAGAGCAAAGTATAAGAATCATAGCGGACACAAGGAAACCGCAGCAGAATTATAGAACAATACAGCTCCAGGAACGGGTCCTGGACTGGTCGAGCAGGATGCGAGGAAAGGACATTACATAATAATGTAAGAAATGACATACTGGGTCAGACCAAGGTCCATCAAGCCCAGTATTCTGCTTCCAACAGTGGCCAATCCAAGTCACAAGTACCTGGCAGGTACCCAAAGTCCACAGCATCCACAATGCTCGCCTTGGGATAAGCAGTGGCTTTCTCGGGTCCTCTTTAATAATAGTTTATGGACCTTTCCTCCAGGAACTTGTCCAAACTTTTTTAAGCTCAGCTACACTAACAGCTTTTACTACATCCTCCCATAACGAATTCCAGAGTTTGATTGTGCATTGAGTGAAAAAATATTTTCTCTTATTAGCCTTAAATGGGTTACACTAACTTCATAACAAAGTAAAATATCACCTTCCATATTGTCCTGCTAGACCAGTCCAGACAAGTGCGATGTACCAAAGCTACAACTCTGATGGGTTTAGATGGCAGCAGCTCACAAAACCCTTGAGCCAAGACCATGTCAGCACAAGGACGCCCAAGTGGTAATGCTCAACATTAGTGGAAAATAATGCCTACATTGCTGCCTGACAATGTCTGCAGAGGCTACAGAGCTCTGCTCCATCTATGAGGACACCTTCACTCAAGTAGAATGGGTGCACAAACTCTCTGGAACTAGCTGGTTCCCTAACAGATTCGCCTAGGCAAGGACCTTCTTTATCCAGTGCTTAGAGGAGGGCAGGCATTCCACCTGGTTCACGTGAAAGGGAGAAACACCTTAGACAAGGAAGGCCCTGGCTGAATGGAAATAGTCTCCTTGAAAAAGACAGATAAGGATCTTGGGAATATAGGGCTTGCAGCTCGGAAATCCATCTTGTGGAGCAAAACACGACCAAGATGACAGTCTTGAGCATCAATCCTTTAAAGTAGCACTCTTCAACAGCTCAAAAGACACTGCCATCAGGGCCCAGCACCTGACACAAATCCAAGGGGAATGGGAAGGATACAGACATCCCTGGAGACAGCACGAGAGGTCCAGGTGTAAGGCTAAAGACCAGCTGCTGGACCTCGGAAACAAGCCAAAGTTGCTACCTGAACTTTCAGGGAGCTAAGGGAAAGGCACTTCTGCAGCCATCCTGTAGAAAGGCCAACAGAAATGGCAGGTTTGGCCACCTCACAGACCAAGTGGCGAGCGCCACACCATCGCTCAAAAGGGAATGAATGCTAGCTTGGTAGCCCTCTAGGCTTCGAGCAGAGTGGAGCATACCACTGGAGTATACCACTAGAGTGTAACTTTTTTGTGGTAGCCATCTGCTTTTAACTGTCAAACCGTAAGTGAGAAGGGAATCAGTTCTTCCCGGACAATCTATCCCTGCTTGAATAGCCCCCGATATAAAGGCAACCAAAGAGGAGGTGCCTGCAGGAATCACGTCAGGTCTATGAACAATGCTATCCTCTGCCAATCCAATGCCACAGAACAATCTTGCCCAGATGTCGTTACGTACATTGAATCACACACCCCACCAGGGTCCACGGAGGAAACACATACAGCTGATGCTGACATGGTCAAGGCTGGGCCAGGGCATCTATGCCCTCTGAACCAGGCTCGATGTGGTGACTGAAGCAGCGACAAACTTCAGCATTGGAGTGGGTCAGCATAAAATCCATTTCAGGGCGACCCCATTGACACAGAATGTAGTAAAATGCTTACTAACTCAACTCCCACTCTCAGGATTCAAAGTGCCAGCTGAGGAAGTCCGCTTCCACATTGTCCACCTTGACAATGTGCTGAGCCAACAAGCTTAAGAGGTTCTTCTCTCAGGAGAGCCATCTCCAGAGTTACCCTGCACATCTTGTACCACCTTGTCAAATGACATAAGCCACCATCGTTGCATTGTCTGAACACACTCAAACCCCTTGGCTCTCGAACAGAGGCTGGAAATGCAGAAGAGACAACCTGATGGTCCTCGCCTTGAGGCAGTTGATGGACCAGACCACTCCCTGCGGTTCCAACAGACCTAGGTTGTACAGTCTTGGCAATGGGCTCCCCAGCCTGAGAGAGTAGCATCAGTTGTCAGGAAGATCCAGGAAAAATTGTCCAGTGGTACACCCTTCCTCGGATGATAGGGCTGCTGCCACCACCACAGGCTGGACCTCACCATCAGCGAGAGCATGTGCTCAAACTCTTGAGAATTCTGAGACCACCAAGACAAGGACCGTAGGAGCGGTCACATGTGAGTACACACCCAAGACACTATTTATCAATCCAAGGAGCTGAAGAGAATCCCAGACTCTCTGGAAGACTGCTGCGCACAGAACAGCACCAGGTACTCCAACAGAATTTGACATTCTACTCTGGCAAGACAACTCTGCCCACTCGAGTCAAAATATACTCCTAGAAACTCCAAGGAATGGCAAGGTGACAGCTAGCTCTTCCGTGATTGATCACCCCAATGAGGCTGTCTAAGGAAGGGACAGATTCCTTGGCGCTGCAGCCACTACCACTATGACTTGGGAGAACATCCTCGGGGCAGTGGAAAGCCTGAAAGGGAGGGCGGCGAACTGGCAATGAGAGCCAAGCACAATAAAGCGTAGTTACTCACCTGTAACAGGTGTTCTCCAGGAGCAGCAGGAATCAGTCCTCAGATATGGGTGACGTCGGCGCCGACGGAGCCCTCGCGGAGCAATTTTCCCCAGCTTTCAAAGAAAGCCTTTGGGAATTGCAGCGCGCATGCGCGGTCCCCTTCCCGCCCAAGGGTGCCATCTTGCTCAGTCAGATGACATAGCTAAAAGACAGCAAAAAATTAGCAAAAACGAAAGCATAGAACTGCAACTCCAAGGGGAGGAGGGAGGGTTGTGAGGACTGATTCCTGCTGCTCCTGGAGAACACCTGTTACAGGTGAGTAACTACGCTTTCTCCAGGACCAAGCAGGAAGTCAGTCCTCACATATGGGACTCCCAAGCTTAAGGCTACCGGAGACCCTAAGCACAAAAATGAGCTCCCTCAAGGTCAGTAGCACAGAAGGAAGGAATCTTCTCTGAATATGTCTCCAACCGGTAGCCCAACATCCGGGACGGAGGGTAGGAGTTGCCTATACCTCGAAGAGGTTACGGAGGACTGCCTGTCCGAAAGCAGTGTCCCTGCGGGACTCCCTCTCCAGGCAGTAATGGGCTGCAAAAGTCTGGCTTGAAGACCAAGTAGCGGCCCGGCAGATGTCTGCCAATGGAACAGAGCGGAGGTAAGCTACCGACGTAGCCTTCGCCCGAACACGATGAGCTGTGACTCTACCTTCCAGCACGAGGCCGGCAGCCTCGTAAGCCCAAGCGATACAGTCCACAATCCAGATGGACAGAGTACGCTTGGAGACAGGGAGCCCCAACTTGTTGGGGTCATAAGACACGAAGAGCTGAACAGCCTTTCGGTGCTCCCGCGTACGGTCAAGGTAGAAGGTCAACGCCCTTCTACAGTCCAGGGTATGCAGGACCATTTCAGCTCGGCTGGAGTGGGGCCTGGGAAAGTAGGTCGGAAGTACCACCTCCTGGTTGATGTGAAAAGGGGAACCCACTTTGGGAAGAAATTTAGGGTGAGTCCGTAGGACTACCCGGTTCTTGTAGAACCTAGTGTAAGGAGGATCAGAGACCAGGGCCTGCAGCTCACTAACGCGTCTAGCCGAAGTGAGGGCTACCAAGAACAAGGTTTTCCACGAAAGAAAACGTAGCGGACAGGTAGCCATAGGCTCAAAAGGCGGACAGGTAATCCGCTGCAACACCACATTAAGATCCCAGTCCGGGGCTGGCGGGCGCAAAGGTGGCTTAACGAGAAGGAGGCCTCTGAGAAATCAAGCCACCAGAGGGTGGTTGGAAAGAGGTCTACCATCCACCGGCATGTGATGCGCAGAAAGAGCACTGAGGTGGACCTTTACCGAGTTGGACTTAAGTCCAAGGTTGGAGAGAGAGAGCAAGTACTGCAAGACCACTGATGCTGAACAGGAGAAAGGATCTTGAGACTGCTGAGTACACCAGACGGAGAACCGACGCCACTTGAGAGCGTAGGCCTTTCGGGTGGAGGGCCTCCTGGAGGCCAAGACGACCTCCTCCACATCTGGAGGTAGCTGCAGAGGAGCAAGGACTACCCTTTCAGCAGCCAGGCCATCAGATGAAGGGACCGGAGATTGGGGTGTAGGAGAGACCCCTGATCCTGCGACAGGAGGTCGGGCTGAAATCCCAGTGGAAGAGGAGTGTCTACCGCGAGCTGCATCAGAAGCGGGAACCAAGGTTGTCTCGGCCACCGGGGAGCCACTAGGATCATCGATGCTTTGTCTCTGAGAACCTTGAAGAGCGTCCGAGACACCAGTGGCATGGGAGGAAAGACATACAAGAGGCCGGTGGACCATGGAATTAGAAAAGCATCCGCCGCTACCCGGAGAGGATGCGGCTGTCGTGAGCAGAATCTGGGCAGCTGCCGGTTCAGAGGACTGGCAAACAGATCCATGGTGGGGAAGCCCCACTTGAGAAAGATCCGCTGAACCACCAGCGGATCCAACCTCCACTCGTGTGGCTGGAGGATCCTGCTGAGCTTGTCGGCCAGGTAATTTTCTTGACCTGGGAGATAGACAGCCTTGAGGATGATGCCGTGGTGGACTGCCCAAGAGCATAGTTTTTGTGCCCCCTGACAGAGAAGGAAGGAGCCTGTTCCGCCTTGTTTGTTCACGTAGAACATTGCAACCTGATTGTCGGTCTGTATCAGCACCGACTGGTGAGAAACCAGGTGAGAGAATGCTTTGAGCGCTAGGCGGATGGCTCTGAGCTCCAGGAAGTTTATCTGCTGAGCAGACTCCCAAGGAGTCCAGAGACCTTGAGTACATGTCCCTTGGCAATGTGCTCCCCAACCCAGGAGAGAAGCATCGGTCGTCAGGACCTGAGAATGCGTAGGGGACTGAAAAGTCACTCCTAGTACCAGGTTTGGCAGATGAAGCCACCATTGTAGAGAAGAGACCAGCTGGTAGGAGATCTGTACGGAGTCCGCTAGGCTCCCCGTGGCCTGATACCATTGATTGCGAAGGCACCACTGAGCAGGACGCATGTTCAGTCGGGCATTGGGGGTCACATGGACCGTGGAAGCCATATGGCCGAGCAGTCGCAGAAAGTGCCTGGCTGAGACCAGCGCATTGCTGTGAAAGTGGCCGGCGAGATCCATGAGCCGCTTGTCCCGGTCCAGAGGGAGGAAGGCCCGCGCCTGAGGTGTGTCCAACCGGGCGCCGATGAACTCGAGATTTTGAGAGGGGAGCAAAGTGGACTTTGCGAAGTTTATGACAAAACCCAAGTGTTGGAGCAGGGCCACAGTGCGCTGAGTGGCGTGAGTGGCCTCTTGGGAAGACGGGGCTCTGATGAGCCAGTCGTCCAGGTAGGGGAACACAAACAGACCTTGAAGTCTCAGATGAGCCGCCACCACAGCAGCGAGGCACTTGGTGAACACCCTGGGTGCGGAGGATAGGCCAAAGGGCAGTAACCTGTACTGGTAATGATTTCCTCCTACAACAAATCTGAGATATTGCCTGTGGTCCGGATGAATGAGGATATGAGTATATGCATCTTTCAGATCCAAGGAGCATAGCCAGTCTCCCTGCTGGAGGTAGGGCAGCAGAATTCCAAGGGTAAGCATCTTGAACTTTTCCTTTGCAAGGAACTTGTTGAGGTTTCGCAAGTCCAGGATGGGTCGGAGGCCTCCTGTTCTTTTTGGAATCAGGAAGTACCTGGAGTAAAACCCCTGGCCCTTCAGGTGGTGGGGCACTGGTTCCACGGCTTGTTCCTGAACAAGACTTGCTAACTCCTGAAGTAGTAAGTCCCTGTGCAAAGGCAGTCTGGGAGGCTCCCCTGGAAAGTAGGAGGGAGGTACCTGGTGAAAGTGAAGAAGATAACCCTTTTGAACTATGTGAAGTACCCAGGTATCTGTGGTGATGGTGGACCACCTTTGGGCAAAGTGGACCAGCCGGCCTCCTGTGCTGAGAGAAACCAGCTGAGGGGGAGAGGCTATGCTGAGGAAGTCAAAAGCCCCCACCCTGCTGAGCAGGGGCCGGTGGTGCAAGGCTTGGGGGCTTGCTGCCTACGGGACCCATTACCCCGTCTCTTGGCCTGCTTGCCCTGTGGGGGAGCTGCTGAGGCCTGATACTGAGGGTAGTATTTATAGGCAGCACCTTTCCTCGGGTAAAAGGGCTTTTTCCCCGAGGCCTTCTTCTTTTGAGAAGGGGCAGAGGTCTTCCTCGAGAGACGAGTCCTGGTGAGAGTTTCCGTCTCGATTTGTGCAGCCTTCTCATCCATGGGCTTGCCGAAGAGGTTATCACCTCGGCAGAGGACATTGACCAACTTGTCCTGTACCCAGGGCTCGAGGTCGGACGTCTGAAGCCAAGCCTGGCGGCGTCCACCGATGCCGGCTGCAGCTATCCGAGCCGACGCCTCAAAACCATCGTGGGCCGCTCGAGAGATAAACTTGGAGCACTCTCGAATACCAGTAGACAAGGATTGGAACCTCTGCAAAGGTTCGTCGGAGAGACCAGCAGAGAACCCGGCTATTTCCTTAGCCAGGTCTTGGAGATACATGCCCATGTAGAGCTGGTATGTCTGGACTCGACAAGCAAGCATAGAGCCCTGGAAGCACTTCCTACCGAGGGCATCCAGGCTTCGGGCTTTCCTACCAGGGGGCACCGAGGAGTGCATTTTTTGACTCTTCAGTCTATGCATGGCCGATTCCACCACCATGGAATGGTGCGGTAGTTGTGCCTTCTGGAAGCCGGGGCTCTTGCGGACTCGATAAATGGAATCGACCCGCTTGCTTAACACCGGCGACGACGCCGGGCTCTCCCACATGCGGAAGAGAAGTCGTTCCAGCATCGGAGGAACCGGTACAATAAAGGCCTCCTTCGGGGGAGAGTCATATTGGAGGGCATCGAGTTCTTCGACTCGAGGCTCCTCCTCGGGATCCGCAGGGAAGGCCAAGGCCTTGGCCATATCCTTCACGAAGTCCGAGAACCGGGTATCCTCCGGGGGGGACCGTCTCCGAGGTTCGGACTCGGGGGAGTCCGAAGGGACACACCAAGTCCGAAAGGAACCAGGTGACTCTTCGTCCTCAGATTCCCAGGCCGACTCCTCGTCGGAGGAGTCGATCGGCTCCGGTCGGGCAGGCACCGATGCTATCCACTCTGACGCCGAGGGAGTCGGCGTCGACGACCTCGGTCCCGAACGGGAGGCTGAAGGAGACCTCGACCGAGGATCGACTCGAGCCCTCATGGACTCGAGGATCGGCTCGGTCTCCGGGGTCGATTTGGAGGTCGACGTCCTGGCGGTCAGGGCAGAAGCACCGGCGAGGCCAGCGATCAATACCCGCTGCTGGTCCAAGAAGGCAGTCAGACTGCTCTCCAAGGCCGTCAACCTGAGTCCGAGCTCAGGAGACCCAGCAGCCCCCGACTCGGGCCCCGACGGCGTCGGGCCCGACGTCGGGTCCTTCGGAGGCGAGTCAACGAGGACAACAGTACTCACGTGAGCGGGCAAGTCCACCTCGAGTCAAGGATGTTTTGACGGCCTCTCCGTCTCCGAGGACCCGGGACGGGAATCGGGGCTATGCGACCTGGCCCTCGAGAAACCAGGAGCGTTCACCGATCCCGCCCTCGCGGGTTTCTTCTTCCGATGATGTTCCCGGGTAGGAGACCCCCTTTCAGAGGAACTTCGACGATGCTCAGGACCAGAGTCCCGAGACGTCGAAGCCTCTGACGAGGTCCGAGCCCGGCCGGAGTCAGAGAAGATACGCTCCCGCTGGTGCTGCCGACTCCTCAATGCTTTTGAGGACATTTTGCCGCATGGCCCACAGATCATGGAGTCATGATCTGGGCCGAGGCAGCGGAGGCAGAAGTCATGAGTGTCTGTAAGAGACATGAATTTCTTACAGAGATCACACTTTTTAAAGCCGCTGGCAGCCATCGGGGGAAAAAGGGCCCCTGCGAGGTCGAATGACCAGGCTGCCAGGGAAAAAGGCGCGAAATCTGTCACGAAGGACAAAAAAACCGAAAAATAAGGGACGGACTCGCAACCGGCGTCGCGAGTCCGGGCGGGAAAAGAACCGGCGTCGAACCAAAGAAAAAAGAGGAAAATAGAGAAAAAAATCAACTTTTCTGCGGGGATTCACAGGCAACGTCTGTAGGGCTCTGCGGAAAAAAGAAGATTGAGCAAGATGGCACCCTTGGGCGGGAAGGGGACCGCGCATGCGCGCTGCAATTCCCAAAGGCTTTCTTTGAAAGCTGGGGAAAATTGCTCCGCGAGGGCTACCATATGTGAGGACTGACTTCCTGCTTGGTCCTGGAGAACGTGCAGATACTTTGCTTATCTACCTAGATTGGGATATGAAAATACGCCTTGGTCAGATCCAGAGAAGCCCAAAACACCCCTCTATGCACTGGTTGAACAACGGAGTGCAAGGTTTTCCCATCCGGAAGAGCAGGATGCGCAAATGCTCTTTGACCTCCTTGAGGTACAGAATGGGCTGGAAGGAACCATCCTTTTGGGCACCATAAAATAGGTGGAGTATCTTGTCACTCAAACTTCACTTGGTTTGCAGCTTGTCATGCTGTGAGGGCTTGTGTGCATCAGTCATGCTGAGAGCTAAACTATCGGTAGTTTAACTACTGGCAGTGTCTCCCAAGATGGACAGGTCTCAGCTGAGGTGCCACAACAAGACAATCCACCCATCTGGGCAGCAGCAAAATGGGATAGTGTTGATGGTGGAGGATCACATTTCTGTGACAACGGCAACACCACCAAACAAACTGCATGGAGGAAAAGCCTGGCAATCTACTTCTGTATCTTGCCATAAAAACACAATGGATAGTTACAACAAAACAAATTGTGCTATAGTGCTGGAAGATGAGACCCCCAGGTCGGAAGGCACTCAACGAGCTACTGGGGAAGAGCTGAAGACTTTTCAGAGTAAAGCCAGCATTTATGATGTGGTTAGATCAAAGCCCTCGGGACGTCTGGCTGCTGATGTAGTTGTGCATGAAATGAGAGTCAGAAGCTGTAAAGATGTCTTACACATTGGAACATGGAATGTACGAAGCATGAACCAAGGGAAGCTGGAGGTGGTCAAGAATGAAATGGAACGTCTACAACTTGATGTGTTGGGTGTCAGCGAACTGAAATGGACCGTTATCGGGCACTTTGCATCAGATGATCACATGGTCTACTATGCTGGAAATGAAAGACAAAGAAGAAATGGTGTTGCATTTATAATAAAAAAGAAACTTGCAAGAACTGTAATGAAATACAATGCAGTCAGTGAACGCTTAATCTCTATTCGTCTACGAGGAATGCCTATCAGCACAACAATAATTCAAGTATATGCCCCAACAACAGCTGCAGAAGAGAATGAAATTGAAGAGTTCTATGAACAAGTACAAGCTGAAATTGACAGAACATGCAAACAGGATATCCTGATAGTCATGGGTGACTGGAGTTGGCAACAAAGAAGGCGGCAAAGTAGTTGGAAAATATGGACTTGGCAACAAATGAAGCTGGAGAAAGACTGAGAATTCTGCAAGACCAACGATCTATTCATCTCAAACACCTTCTTCCAGCAACACAAGCGGCAACTGTACACATGGACGTCACCCAATGGATTGTATAAAAATCAAACTGACTACATCTGTGGAAGTCAACGATGGAAAAGCTCTATAACATCAACAAAGACAAAACCTGGAGCTGACTGTGGTACAGATCATCAACTACTAGTATGCAAACTCAAGCTAAAGTTGAAAAAGAGCAAACCACTCATAAATGCAGCAAAATATGACCTTGAGAATATACCACTGGAATTTAAAGACTGCCTGCAAAACCAATTTGCTGCTTTAGATACAAATGACAGAGCTCCAGAAGAGTTATGGAATGACATCAAGAAGGTTGTGTTAGAAGAAAGCGAGAAGTCTCTACAAAAGGTGATAAAGCAAAAATGGCCAAAATGGATGACGGAAGAAACTCGGAAAATTGCCCAGAAATGCAGAGAAGCTAAAGCCAGAGGAGAAAGAAAGAATCGCAGAACTCAGAGATTTCCAAAGTGCAGCAAGACAGGACAAGGAAAAGTACTACAATGACGCATACAAGGAAATAGAAGCAGAAACTATTAGAGGAAGAATAAGATCAGCTTTCCTATAGCTATAAGAGTTAAAGAAAAAGTTCCAGCCTTGAACTGGAATGTTAGAAGATGCTCAAGGTTCTATGTTGAATGATGCTGAGAAGATCAAGAAAAGGTGGAAGGAATATACAGAGTTTTTATATGATAAAGATCAAGTGGACCAACAGCCGTTTCAACCTGTACCTTATACCACATTAGGGCCATCTCTGATCTCATCCAGTTCAAGAAGGCCCTGAAACATCACCTTTTCCTCAAATACTTCCCAGAGAACAAAGAAATACAGTTACACCCAAATAGCAATAATTACCTTCCGACCACATAATCTTCCCTGACTCAACAACACATTACACTACTTTACCAGATTATTAGTACACTTTTCAGACTATATGACACTTGTATGTAAATAGTTGCTCTTGTTGTTGTTTTGTTGTAAATAGTTGCTCCTGTTATCCAAGTTAATTTTCCTGTTTTATGTAATAACCAGATAAATGTAACTTGTCTGAAGTTTTCTTGTTCCATGTAAACCGCGCTGATAATGAATAGTGCGGTATATAAAAAATGTTAATAAATAAATAAAATAAAAAAATTATGATCAGGAACCATTGGTGATGAAAGAAGAAGTTGAAACAGCACTGAAAGCCTTATCAAAGAACAAAGCACCAGGCATTGATAGCATTCCCATAGAAGTATTATAGCAATCTGATGCAGCTGTTACCATACTTACAAGGCTCTGCCAAGAAATATGGAAGACATCATGGCCAACTGACTGGAAAAGATCTGTGTTTATACCAATACTAAAGAGAGGTGATCCAACTGACTGTGGAAATTATCGTACAATCACTCTGATCCCACATGCCAGTAAGATTATACTGAAGATTATTCAAAAGAGACTACAACCATACCAGGAACAAGAACTACCTGAAGTGCAAGCAGGGTTCAGGAAAGGGCGAGGAACAAAAGACATCATTGCGGATGTGAGATGGATCGTTGAAAAGACTAAAGAATACCAAAAGGATATCTATTTGTGCTTTATCGACTATAGCAAGGCTTTTGACTGTGTAAACCATGAGAAACTCTGGGCCACATTAAGAAGCATGGGTATACTAGAACACCTGATCGTTCTCTTGCACAATCTGTACACTGATCAAGAAGCAACAGTTCGAACGGAACAAGGAGAAACAGAATGGTTTAAAATAAGCAAAGGTGTAAGACAAGGCTGCATACTTTCCCCCTACCTGTTTAATTTATATGCAGAACAAATCATCAGAGAAGCAGGATTGTATGAAGACAACAGAGGTGTGAAGATTGGAGGACGACTCATCAACCACCTTCGCTATGCTGATGATACCACATTACTGGCTGAAAGTGAAGAGGATCTGAAACATTTGCTTCTCACAATCAAAGAACATAGTCTCAAAATGGGCCTGCACCTTAATGTAAAGAAGACAAAGATCATGACAACTGGCATAATCAACAGGTTCATCATTGGAGAAGAAATTGAAATCGAACAACTTTAACCTACTTGGATCAACTATCAATAAAGGAGCAACAAGCAGTCAAGAAATCAGACGACACATTGCTCTTGGCAGAATGGCTATGAAAGACCTAGATAAGATTCTCAAAAGCAGAGATGTCTCTCTCCATACAAAGATTCGACTTGTTCAAGCCATGGTATTTTCAGCAACTTCATATGGATGTGAAAGCTGGACAGTGAAAAAGATAGACAGGAAGAAAATTGATGCCTTTGAATTATGGTGCTGGAGGCGAATACTGTGTTATAAATGGACTGCCCGAAGAACAAACCAGTCGGTACTAGAGGAGATCAAACCTAAGCTTTCTTTAGAAGCTCAGATGACAAGACTTTGACTTTCATACTTTGGACACATCATGCGAAGAGAGAGATCATTAGAGAAAGACATCATGCTTGGCAAGATAGAAGGTCAATGCAAAAGAGGAAGGCCAGCAATGAGATGGATTGATACAATAACAGCAGCTATGGGTACCAGTCTGTCAACAATGAGCTGCCTGACTGAAGACCGAACACAATTTAGGATAGCTATCCAGAGGGTCGCCATGAGTAGACTCCACTCAACGGCACTTAACATCTTGTCCTAGCCCCACTCATCCAGCAGGAAGGGAATCACTGCCTTTAGGCACAGCAACTTGTCCAAGGTCCACAAGGTAGCACTTTTGATGGCAGACCCACAGGGGGAGATTAAGGCATTTGGAACCAACTCTTTGCATTCTAGGACATAGCTGAACTGAATGGTGTCTAGCATCCAGCAATCATTAGTAAACCCTGGCCCCTTCCTGAAAGAAAAGGCAAAGCCTTCCTCCAACTGGAGGAACAAGGAAATGGGCCACAAAAAACTTCATTACGAAACCTAGGAGGCTCCCCCTCTGAAAGGGACCGAGCCCCTGTGCTTATGCGCTCTACGAAAGGACTGAGAATGAGCCCAAAGCCCAGAAGCAAAGGGGAAGAAAGGTTTTCCAGGTTGGTAATGATAAAAATCCTAAGACCCTTGGGAAAACAGCCAGTGCACCCTCAGTGGATGGACAGAGGCTGACGAGAAGGGGCATCAGCCTGCTTCATAGGCCCTTTGGACGTATCTTCCGGAAGGTCGTAGACTGTCTCATCCAGACCCCTCACAAATTTCTCCCAAGTGGCTCTAAAATGAAACTTCTTAAAACCTAATTTGGCCAACCGGGCTTTAGAAGATGTGTTCGCTGCCCAGTGCCAGAACCAAATCCAACGCTGTGACACTGTCATCAGGGAACATGCCATGGCTGCCAAACACAGCAGGCCATACATGGCATCAGAAAAGGAAGATCGTTGCAGATTCCAAAAGATGGTAGTATCATCCAGTGGAAGAGACTGAATCCACTGGAGCAGGGCTCGAGCTGTCAAGTTAGTACATACCAAAGACCACTCAAAAAACGTGGATAGCAAGGAAGTAGACTATTTTTTATTGAACCAGTTGTAATCTAGCCAGGCCCGACACAGGCCGTGTTTCGTTTATGCCTTCATCAGGGGCTTTTGGCTATAAAAACATAATAATAAATACAGTTAAAATATAAAAACCAATCATAACCACATCAAAACAAATTAAAATCAAATCATGAAGACACATCATAACTGCAACCATAAATGCAGTGAACACAAATCATCAATAAATGAACAAATAAATACTTAAATATGGCTAATAATCATAATAAATACATAAAATGATAAAATGAATAAATAAATAAACAGCATTAGATACCATAACCAATAACTTTGAAACAATGTGTATAAAACATCTATATATAGTCATACCTGTATATCCTATATTTGGTACTTTGCCACTCTGTGTAAACTAAAAGAGAATAGAGCACTACCATAAATATCTTGTATATTGTTATCCCTCCTTGTTTTAGGGACATAAGGGAAAGTATAATGGAAAAGTGCAACAGGAGCGATGTGCACCTATAAAAATGCATCTGAAACAAATGCATCTCTATAATGGCTAAAGAGCCATGAATTATATGTTAGAACGCCAACATAAAATGTATTGTAAATGAATTTCTGTAAAAATCACTATCGTGCTCATTACGAGAACCCTTCTCGTTAAAATACATTCTAACAACTTACAACTCATAAAAACCTTAGTACTACATTGCTACATTAAAACCCAAATTCTCATCCCCAAATGTGTTTTTAACTTGTTTTAAGATTATAACGATGGAACTACAATTCATCAACCTCTACTTTCTTTTATAAACTAAAAACTGAACGTTAAAACCCTAGATTACAACTGGTTCAATAAAAAATAGTCTCCTTCCTTGCTATCCATGTTTTTTGAGTGGTCTTTGGTAGTAGCACGTGGTGTGTGCTCTTAGTTGGACCTAGGTTAGTACATACTGCCAGCTGCAGATAGCTCCTGCCATGGTGAAACTGTCTCTTCAATAGAATCCACTTTATGGTCCAGAAAATCCATTAAGGCCAATCCGCATTCCACAGGAATGGTGGTAAGTCCGGTTACCGCTATGACCTGCGCATCAAACTTGGGAATGCCAAGACACTCAACACACGCCTCCTTCGGGAGAGAGTAGATCTTACACACCCTTAACTCTTTAGGCAGGGAGTCAGAAGAGTTCCACTCCAAACAGATCCTATCCTCGATTATATCTGGAAATGGGAAGACAGTAGTGGATTTTCACACCCCTTAAGGAGCAGGTGTACCCTTTGGCTCCTCTCTGTGCCAAAAGCATTTGTCAAGTACAAGGCACTCCTAACAGGGGCTCTGCATTTCAAGCCAAGGTAAGAGTGTGTAGCTTTTAAATTACTAGCTTTCTGTAAGAGTTCTTAAAAGGGTTAGGTACATTTTTAAAACAAAGTTATATTCTTTTTGGTGTTTTAATTCAAAAGGGAAAATATTGTCTTTAGTGGTGTAGGTTTAAAACTCTGCTTTTAGTTTCTTCCTCAGCTCTTTGAAGCTAACACCTCATCAGGTGTTAATTCCCTGCCAACTACCACCCACCCCGTATGAACAGTCTTGTTTTTTAGGGCACTTTCCCCAATTAGCTACACAGGGACTTGGGACAGCACATTTAGAACACACTTAAAAGAGATTAAATGCTTTTTCTCTGAAAGGACAGCTGGGAAAACAGGCTGGTACTTTGGTAGGTCTCTCTCTCTTTTGCTTCAACAGGCACCCAAGCTCCACTAACTGAACAATGGCTGGGAAAAATCATATCGCCAAAGCTGTTGCCCCCATTACAGTTTCTGCCTCTGTCCAAAGAGCCCAATGTCAGTTGAAGAACTGGTTCCATGTGCAGGACGACTGCGTACTAAAGCTCTCAGGGAACAAGTGGAGGAGCTCACAGAATAGGTGGCAAGACTAAGGAACATTCAAGACAGTGAAAAGTACATTGATGAGATGCTTCTTGTAACATCCAAGCTCTCCAGCAACTGAGAAGATGGGAGCCTACAGAATGACAGATTGGACACAGGTCACCAGGGCCTGCAGAATTACCAATCCAACTCCTCTAGCCCTTGAATTGAAGAATCGTTAAGTAGCCTTGGAAGGAGAGGAAGTGAAAGCATCCCTGGAAAGGGAAGAACCAGAGCTCAAGCACCCCAAAGCTGCAGAATTCAGTGAACACAAGTGGTGGTTGGTGACTTTCTTCTGAGGGGTACTGAGACATCCATCTGCCGATCAGACAATGTCCAGAGAGATATGTTGTCTGCCAGGTGCCAAAATCCAAGATGTTTCAGGTCTC
This sequence comes from Ichthyophis bannanicus, assembly GCA_033557465.1. NCBI lineage: Eukaryota > Metazoa > Chordata > Amphibia > Gymnophiona > Ichthyophiidae > Ichthyophis > Ichthyophis bannanicus. Next base: position 189,705,777 of record CM066031.1, on the reverse strand, counting down.
TCAAGTACATGCCCATGTACAGCTGGTGGGCTTGGATGCAGCCGATGAGCATTGAGCTCTGGTAGCACTTTCTGCCAAGGGCATCCAGGATGCAAGCCTCCCTGCCAGGGGGCACAGAGGAGTGAGTCTTCTGGTTTTTCAATGCATGGCCGACTCCACCACCATGGAGTTACGCAGCAGCTGTGACATTTGGAAGCCTGGGCTGCGGCAGACTCAATACATCGAGTCGAGCCATTTGCTTACCACCGGCACCGAAGAAGGTGTCTCCCACATTCAGAGCATCAGCCTTTCCAGGATGGGAGGGATGGGCACCGTGAGCGATTCCCACAAAGGGGCCTCGTATTGGAGGATTTCCAATTCATCTGCCCAAGGGTGGTCCTCCGACTCGGTTGGGAATGCCAAGGCCTTAGACATGTCCTTGTCGAAAACATGTCCTCGGGCAGGGACCGCCGTTGAGGCTCCGAAACAGGAGAATCAGATGGGATGTCATGGTGGCGACGGATATCGGGGGACTCCTCGTCCTCCGTCTCCTACTAGGAGTAGTCTGTCGAGGACTTGTAAGAGGGCTGCTCTGTAGGCTTCGGGGCCCACGATGCCCTGCGGCTGGTGCCTGGCAAACTTGCTGGGGATGACCGTGGTCCCGTTGAGTGGGACTCAGATCCCGACCTTGGCGAGAATTGACTCGAGGCCCAAGGACCTAGAGAATCGGCTTGCCCTCCGGGGACATCTTGACATCGAGGGCCCAGTGGTCAGGGCGGATGAACCGGTCATGCTGGACAACAGCGCCCACTGCTGGTCCATAAAGGCAAACAAACTACACTCCAGGGCCGCCATTCTGGACTCCAGAGTAGAAGGATCCGCAGCCTTCGGCGTGGGCACCAAGGGACTCAGGCCTGACACCGGCTCCCCCAAAGGGGAATCCTTGACAAGGGTAGTGTCAGGGGACATAGTCCGGTCTGCGGCTGGATCTTTCTGGGTGACCTTTGCAGGCTGCTCCTTCTCCAATACCTTGGACGAATGCCTTGGACCGCGGGACCAGGCTCAGGGAGCACCCAGCTGGTCAGAACCATCCAAGGATGCTGCCTTCGAGGGTTTCTTCATGGGTTCCCTCGAGGGAGACCCCCTTTTCTGAGGACTCACAACAAGGCTCGGGTTCGGAAGACTCTGCCCAAGATGTCGGGGCCTCAGACGAGGCCCTGGCTTTCGAAGGCACCAGAGACTCGGTGAAAAACATTGTGCTGCTGCTGGCGGCTCTTGAGGGCCTTACTGGATATCCTCTTGCAGAGACCGCAGGTTGCCGGGTCGTGGTCTGGCCCAAGGCAGCGGAGAAATCAGTCGTGTGTGTCGGTCGAAGACATAATTTTGGAGCACTGATCACACTTCTTAAAGCCAGTGGTAGCCATGGGTGGAAAAAGTACCCTTGCAAGGTCAAAGATTCTCCAGGCTGCCAGGGGGAGAAAAAAGGTGCTAAGACACCAGGAAAGGAAAGAATGAAAACTACAAAAATAAGCCGAACTCAATGTCGAGGCAACAAGGTCAGTAGGTGGGAAAAGTACCGGTGCAATACTGGAGATGTGTATGAAACTCGGAGAGAAAAATCAACTTTTTCCGGGGACAAACTAGACAAACCTCTGAAGGGCTCTGCAGAAAAAAAAAGGAGACTGAGCAAGATGGTACCCTTGGGCGGGAAGGGACCATGGATGCATGGTGGCATCTCCCAAAGGCTTTCTTTGAAAGCTGGGAGGAAGCTTCCGCGAGGGCTCCGTCGGTGCCTACGTCACCCATATGTGAGAACTGACTTCCTGCTTGTTCCTGGAGAACTGGCCTGATCTTGACAATTATATTTAAATTTGATTATAAACAAAAACAGCATTTAATTCCTGCTATGTAATCTCCACAGGTATGACAGAGAATGTGCCTGTCTTAGTGCTGCTGGATTTCTCTGCAGCACTGAACACGGTTGATGAAATGTTCTGCTATCACAGTTAGCAGAAGCAGGTATAATGGCATACTACTAGCTTGGTTTTGATTTAATCATATAGGCAGCAGTCCATACTGTTCAGAAGTATCTCATCTTGACTGGGCCTTGACCTGAGGTGTGCCTGGGATTCATACGATCAACTACACTAATATCAACCTCAAGTTACTAGCTAACCTGGTTCAGTCTATGATTATAAAAGTCACTTTCTACAGATGGTATACAGCTATTCATACCCACAGAACCATACTTGCCAACAGCTTTGATTGACTGAATATCCCACAGCATTTGAAGAATGTGCAAAGTGTAACAAACTGAACACAACCAAAACAGAACTTACATGGACTCTTAACACAAGCATTTAAGGTTCCAGACAACAATCCATTTGGAAGCTATAACCCCTCCTTCTCCTCCCCCCCCCAAAAAAAATCACTGTCAAACCTTGGAATTAAAGGGGAATCTAAATAACATGAATTTCTATCATGTTCAAGCTGATACAAGAAATATTGCAGGACTAACTGAATACATACTAGTTTCAAGTACCTTGCATACTTAAAAAAGGTACAACTTGCATTTTGTTTGAAGACTATTTTCCAAAATATACTAACATCTCTAGCACATAAGTCTGTTCAATTTGATATAAAACTTCTAATTTCTGTTTTTAACAATGGTGCTTTACGAATATCAAGAACACATTTTAGAGCAGATATTTTCAAGTTATGAGGGGAGATGGGAACCTCCATTCAGGACTTAATTAGCTGGAAGGCACTGGCTGCGTTGGTTCCTATAGATTGCAACTGCTCAAAATTACCATAAGATGCTAGAAAAGTAAACTGACAAAATATAATCAGAAACTGTATCAGAAAAAAATGGCAAACTCATTTTTTCATTTGAATTGGAGGATACTTTTCCTATTCCTTCATGTTAAAACAATGCAAGCTACAACCACCTCATTTCCTTTGAAGAGAAACCAGTGCTTTTTAAACTTTTATCCCATATCACCCCATTTTAACAACTGAAAATCCACATGACTCCAGATGAAATCAAAATAGCAGTTCTCCAGCTTTCTTCCCCTCCCTGCAACTCATCTAAAGCAGAAATCAACAGCAACAGTAGTAGTGGCAACAGCAGCAGCAGTCAGTACAGGGTCCTTTGTGTCAGTGTGCAGTGTGTGCTTAAAGACCCCAGTACTCAGCATGGCTTTCCAGTCTAGCAAGAGGGACATGAGCCTATGATTGTTCACTGGCTCATATGCCAACTGGTGACTGCCACTACTTGGCATAAGTCGCAGTGAAGGTTCAGAGAGAAGCCATGTTTCTGTGACCCAATCCACTGATGCTATGACCCCATTTGGGGTCCTGATAGTATAATAAGATCTTACCTGCTAATTAGCATTCCTGGAGGAACTCCAGTCCAGTCCCAGAATTCTGGGTTGTTCACCTCTTCCAGCAGCTTGGAGACTGAGCATGTCATCCTTTTGATGACATCAACATATATATACTGCTGGTACCTCCCACCAGCTCCAGTAACCTATTTACAAAGCAGACTCACAGGAGCAACAAATAAGTAGTTAAATCAAGACTAAGTCTAAAACCTATGCTCCCCTCCCCACCCTGAGGGACAGAGAAGTTAATCACCTGTAACAGGGGTTCTCCAGGAGCAGTAGGAATCAGTCCTCACATATGGATGACGTCGGCGCCGACGGAGCCCCCGTGCGAAGCATTTCCCCAGCTTTCAAAGAAAGCCTTTGGGAATGCAGCGCGCATGCGCGGTCCCTTTCCCGCCCAAAGGTGCCATCTTGCCCAGTCTGATGACATAGCTAAAAGACAACAAAAAAATCAAAATAAAGTATAGGACTGCAACTCCACGGGAGGAGGGAGGATTGTAGTTCACTCATACGTCTGGCCGAGGTAAGAGCTACCAGGAAGAGTGCTTTCCAAGAAAGGAAGTGCAAATGGCAAGTAGCCATCGGCTCAAACGGTGGGCAAGTAAGTTGCTGCAAGACCACGTTCAAATCCCACTCAGTTGCCGGTGGACGAACCGGAGGCTTAAGAAGCAGACCTCTGAGGAAGTGGGACACCAAGGGGTGAACAGACAGATTGTCCCTCCACCGGTGAGTGGTGCGCTGATAGAGCACTGAGGTGGACCCGAACAGAGTTAGACTTAAGGCCTAGGTCTGACAGGTGAAGTAGATACTGCAGTACTACTGGCACAAGGCAGGAGAAAGGATCTTCATTGCACTGAGCACACCATACCGTAAACCTACACCACTTGAGGGCATAGGACTTTCTGGTGGACTGCCTCCTAGAGGCCAAAACCACCTCTTCAACCTCCTTAGGTAGAAGCAAGAGATCTAGCACTATTCTTTCAGCAGCTAGGCCATAAGATTGAGGGACCTGAGATTGGGGTGCAGAAGGGAACCCTGATCTTGAGACAGGAGATCGTGTTGCAACCCCAGAGGGAAAGGAGTTTCCACCGCCAACTGTAGCAGAAGTGGAAACCACGGTTGCCTCGGCCATCTGGGGCTACCAGAATCACTGAGACCTTGTCCCCGAGAATCTTGATCAGAGTTTGGGCCACCAGGGGCGTGGGAGGAAACGCATACAGGAGGCCCGTAGACCAAGAGACAGAAAAGCATCTGCTGCCATTCTCAGGGGATGCAGCTGTCTGGAGCAAAACCTGGGCAGCTGACGGTTCAGTGGGCTTGCAAAGAGATTGATGGATGGAAGTCTCCATCGTAGAAAGATCTGATGAACACCAATGGATTCAACTGCCATTCGTGGGGCTGGAGAATCCTGATTAGCTTGTCTGCTAAGAAGTTCTCCTGACCAGGTAGATAAAACTGCTTTAAGAAACTTGCCTTGTTTGACTGCAAAGGATCAAAGGGCCTGCATCTCCTGATATAGGAGCCTGGACCCTGTCCCCCCCCTTGCTTGTTCACATAGAACATTGCCACCTGATTGTCTGTCTGAACTAAGACAGACTGGTGAGACAGGGCATGAGAAAAAGTCTGTAGAGGCAAACGGATTGCTCGCAGCTCCAACAGATTGGTCTCCTCGGGAGGCCACACAGCAGATCAGAGTCCTTGAGTGCATGTGACCTGGCAATGTGCACCCCAGCTCTTTAAGGAAGCATCTGTTGTCAGCACCCTTGTGTGTGCTGGGGCCTGAAAAGGTACCCCCCCTGAGGAGGTTTGGGAGATGTAGCCAGCACTGCAAGGAGTTCAAAAGTGGTTTGGACACCTTTACTCTGTCTTGGGGGTCGCCTGTGGCCTGCGCCAACTGAGCTCTGAGGCACCACTGAGCTGCCCGCATGTGCAGACGGGCGTTCGGCATCACATGTACCGTGGATGCATGTGGCCCAGGAGCCACAGGAAGTGCCTGGCAGAGACCTGAGAACTGCTGTGGAATTGGTTGGCTAAGTCCATCAGTCTGTGGGCCCTGTCCTCGGGCAAGTAAGCTCTTGCCTGCAGGGTGTCTAATCTTGCCCCTATAAGCTCTAGGTTCTGTGAGGGGAGCAAAGTGGACTTTGCATAGTTTATGACAAAGCCCAGATGCTGAAGAAGACAGACAGTGCGAAGAGTGGCTTGTCTGGCCTTCTGGAGAGACTGGCCCCTGATGAGCAGTCGTCCAGGTATGGGAAGACAAAAATTCTCTGATTCCTGAGATAGGCCGCCACCACCGGCAGGCATTTGGTGAAAACCCTGGGGGCGGAGGTTAGGCCAAAGGGAAGTACTCTGTACTGAAAATGGCTTCCTCCCATCACAAATCTGAGATATTGTTGGTGGTCTGGATGAATGATGATGTGAGTATAAGCATCCTTTAGGTCTAAGGAGCACAGCCAGTCTCCCTGCTGGAGGTAGGGCAGCAGTATCCCAAGGTTAAGCATCTTGAACTTTTCCCTCTCCAGAAATTTGTTTAGGTTTCACAAATCTAGGATAGGCCGGAGGCCTCCTGTCCTTTTTGGTACCAGGAAGTACCTTGAGTAGAAGCCTTGCCCTTCCAGGTGGTGAGGCACCGGTTATACTGCCTGTTCCTTTAGAAGACTTGCCAACTCCTGAAGGAGGAGGTTTCTGTGCAGAGGGAGTCTTGGAGGCTCCCCTGGAAAGTAGGAGGGGGTTAGCTGGTGGAAGTGGAGCATGTAGCTCTTCTGGACTATACTGAGGACCCAGGTATCCCCTGTGATGGCTGGCCACCTGTAGGCGTAAAGGGTCAGCCGACCTCCTGTGCTGAGTGGAGCCAGCTGTGGAAAAGAGGCTATGCTGTGGGAGTCAAAACCCCGCTCCCTGCTGTGCAGGAGCCGGAGCTGGTGGCTTGGGGGTCTTCTGCCTACGGGGCCCATGTCCTTGCCCCTTGGCCTGCAGGCCCTGTTGCGGAGATGGAGAGGCCTGATACTGAGAGTAGGATTTGTAGGCAGCACCCTTCCTTGGGGAAAAAAAAAGGGCTTCTTTCCCGAGCCCTTCTTTTTCTGAGAAGGGGCAGATGCTTTCCTGGACAGCCTTGTCCTGGTGAGAATCTCAGTCTCAATTTCCGCAGCCTTTTCAGTCATGGGCTTACCGAAAAGGTTTTCACTTCGGCAGGGGACATCGACCAACTTGTCCTGCACCCATGACTCCAGGTTTGATGACTACAGCCAGGCCTGATGGCGTGCACTGATGCCGACCGCGGCTACCCGGGCCGAAGCCTCAAAGCCATCATAGGCTGCTCAAGAGACAAACTTTGAGCACTCTCGGATCCCTGTTGACAAAGCCTTGAACCTCTGCAAAGGTTCCTCGGAGAGACCAGCTGAGAACCCAGCAATCTCCTTTGCCAGGTCTCGTAGGTACATGCCCATGTACAGCTGGTAGGTGTGGACATGGCAAGAGAGCATTGAGCCCTGGAAGCACTTTCTACCGAGGGCATCCAGGTTCCGGGCCTCCCGACCGGGGGGTACCGAGGAGTGCATCTTCTGACTCTTCAGGCGGTGCATGGTCGATTCCACCACCATGGAGTTGTGCGGTAGCTGCGCCTTTTGGAACCCAGGGCTCTTACGGACTCGATAAATAGAATTGACCCGTTTGCTCAGAAGCGGCGCCGAGGCCGGTGCCTCCCACATACAGAAGAGCAGCCGTTCCAGCATCGGAGGAACCGGTAAAGGCTTCCTTCGGAGGAAAGTCATACTGGAGGGCATTGAGCTCTTCAGCTCGAGGCTCCTCCTCGGCGTCCGCAGGGAAGGCCAAGGCCTTGGCCATGTCCCTCACGAAGTCTGAAAACCAGGTATCCTCCCCTGTGGGAGGGGGGGGGCTGTCTCCGAGACTCGGACTCCGGTGAGTCCAAAGGGACGCACCGGGTCTGGAAGGTGTCTGGGGACTCCTCGTCCTCCGTCTCCCATGCCGACTCCTCCGAGGAGGAATTGATCAGCTCTAGCTGTGTGGGCCTCGGTGCCACCCGCCCCGACACTGAGGGTATCGGCATCGATGACCTCGGCCCCACATGGGAGGTTGAGGGGGACTTTGACCGAGGATCGACTCGGTCTCTGGGGTTGACTTGGACCTCGAGGTCCCGGTGGTCGGGGCAGATGCACCAGTCAGACCGGCGATCAGCACCCGCTGCTGTTCCATGAAGGCAGCCAAGCTGCTCTCCAAGGCCGTCTAAGCTCAGGAGACTCAGCAGCCCCCTCGACTCGGGCCCTGACAGCGTTGGATCTGACGCTGGCTCCCCTGGAGGAGTCCCCACAAGGACAGCTGCACTTACGTGACTCGGGGACTCCGGCTCCACACGAGGTAACTTGGAGGGCCACACCGACTCCGAGAGCCCGGGTGGCGGCCAGGGCTACACAACCTGGCCCTCGAGGATCCAGGAGCCTCCACCAACGCCGCCCTCGCGAGCTTCTTCTTCCTTCTGTGCTCCCAGGTGGTAGACTCCCTATCAGAGGAACCCCGACGGCGCTCGGGGTCAGATTCCCGAGATGTCGAGGCCTCTGACGAAGTCCGGGCCCGGCCGGACATGGAGTCAGAGAAAATTCTCTCACGTTGATGCTGATGGCTCCGAAGCGCCTTCGACGACATTTTGCCGCACGGTCCACAGGCCAGCGGGTCATGGTCGGGCCTGAGGCAGCAGTCATGTGTGTCGGTGAGAGACATAAGTTTCTTGCACCGATCACAGTTTTTGAACCCGCTGGCAGCCACTGGGGGAAAAAAGGCCCTGCAAGGTCAAAAGACCGGGCTGCCAGTGAAAACACAAAAAGAGCGCGAACGCTAGTCACGAAGGACAAAAACCGAAAATCAAAACTCCGGACTCGATACCGGTGTACCAGGCGGGAAAGGGAACCGGTGTCGAACCGAAACAGAAAGCCAAAATAGCTGAAAAAAAATTCACTTTTCCCGGGTGACACGAACTCATGTCCGTTGGGCCCCGTGGAAAAAGAATGACTGAGCAAGATGGCATCCTTGGGCGGGAAGGGGACCGCGCATGCGCGTGCTGCATTCCAGACGTTACCCATATGTGAGGACTGACTTCCTGCTTGGTCCTGGAGAATTCCTACTCCCCCCACCTCTGAGGAGGCTTACCTGTTAGTCTTTCAGCTACAGCATCTGGACAGAAGAGAAAAATACAGCGGCAGACAGGCCATTTGACCCGCTCCTGCTTCTGCTGCATAGCCCCGTCCCTGCAAAGGGGTGCCCAGACCTCCCCCCAATGGCCAGTCCTCCCGGCCAGGATCACAAGCCTGAAACCTTGGGGGAAGGATCCGGGACTGGACTGGAGTTCAACAGAGCGGTACAATCAACAGGAACGACCCGCAAGGCCAGCCCTGAGGACTGCCCCCCCCCCCCCTCAAAACAGGCATCTCCCGCTGCCTGGACATCCAGGCAATAATGTTTAGAAAAGGTATGCAGGGAGGACCATGTCGCTGCCCTACATATCTCTGCCAGAGGTACTAGGCTGGATTCTGCCCAAGAAGCCACCATACCTCTCGTGGAATGTGCCCGCAACCCTGCTGGCACTGTCCTGCCTTTGAAAACATAAGCTGACGCAATCGCTTCTTTGATACAACGGGAAATAGAGGCCTTGGCAGCTGCATCCCCTTTGCACAATCCTCCAAACACCACAAAGAGCCGATCGGATCTATGAAATGGCCCTGTCTTCTTCAGATACCACCTCAGGATCCTAAGGACGTCCAGAAGGCGCAACCATGAATCTGCGACCTCCTCCCCCATGCTAAGCAGGGCCAGTAGAGACACAGTCTGGTTCACGTAAAGTTCCAACACTACCTTAGATAGGAAGGAAGGGACCGGTCGCAGAACCGATTTGTCTTTGGAGAAGTGAAGGAACAGAGACCGGAAGGAAAGGGCCTGCAGCTCTGAAATCCTTCTTGCCGAGCAGATCGCCACCAGAAGCACAGTCTTTAGCATCAAATCCTTCAGAGAAGCCCAAGCCAGTGGCTCAAATGGCTCTCCTGTAAATGCCAACTAAGAGCAAACGTCACGTCAGAAACAGTACACAGTAGGGAAACGTGATGTGTCCAAGGATAGAACAACTGATCATATAATGTTGAAACAGAGGCTTTTATTTGCAATACCAAATGGATGATGCCCACCCGACACAGGCCGTGTTTCGTTTAATAAAACTTCATCAGGGGTACAGGGCAACTAAAAACAAAAATATCCAATAAATACACTCAAATGTACATAACATTAGAACATGCATAAAAAATATAAATAACTAAAATCATAATAGATAAATAAATAACCACTCATATATATGTACCTAAAATATTGTTGGAAACGCTATAGAAATAAATATAATATAAATAAATATCATTATAACCATAAATACATAAATATAAATGTAAATATATAAATAAATATAAAAGAAAATATATATGAAAAATATATATAAAAAAATATATATAAAAGAGAGACTGAGGAAGAAAGGGGGAGTTCTTTTAAAAGGTGCAATAACCATGAACCAAAAGAAGAAGAGAAGGAAAATCATCTGTGCACAATTATACTAAAGGTATTAAACCTTAAAACATATTAAAATCATAAAAAACTAAAAACATCAAATAAATAATAACAATATATATAAAAAACAATATATATAAAAAACAACAACTAAAAACCGGTGCTTAAAAGGAAAACATGCCCGTTGTGAAAACAGCCATATACTCACTAACCAATCTCTCAATGGCAAAAGCTGTAAAAGACTCTTCTTGTCCACAACTGCATCAAAAAAGCCAAAGGGTACCATTAATGGTGCAGTGTACAAGCCAAAAAACTAATTCAAACCAAAACTCCAACTACTTACATTTCATATCAAGCCTAAACTTGCTGCACAATCCGCGGCACTCTAAACGTGAAATCCTCTAAAAAATCACCTAAAAGAATACAACAATGTAATATTTTAAATGTAATAAAATTTCAACCAAAAACCCATTAAATCCTCAAACGGGAACCTTACCACGATGTATCCTGCATCTCATTTCATGACTCAAAAAATGCCGAAGCTGTACGGAATCGTTGAGGCACTCTTTAAAAACGCCGACGCATGTGCATCAGAGGTAATGAAGGGCTCACAAAAATGACGTCAAAACAGAGCGACTAAAACCACGATCTCACTCCGAATTGAAAAACTCGTAAACTAGAACCATCGTGAGTCCCAATCGGTGCAACATTCACAATAAAAACCTTACTAAATCCTAAAAGCATAAATCCATTCTCTAGGAGACCGGAGGGTAACTCCTCCTTTAAAAAAAGGGAAGGGGGGGGAAAAAAACAAGCATTCCATCCTAAATTCACCATGTAAATAACATATGTACATCCATAACTTACACATATTAGCACTCATAAATACATAGTGTGGTATACAAAGAAACAACCAAGTCAAACAAAACCCAACGATAAAAAATTATAAAAAAAATTGGCACTTAGTTATTACCCAAAATTCGCAAATCAATTCATAAGACCATGAAACATCATAAAAGTACATCATAAAAAAACGGAAAAATCTTGTTCTAAATTGAGCCCATGCGGTGTCATAGAATCCAACATGAAAATATACCTCTGCTCCAATTGTAAAATTGTTTTATTGATATCTCCACCTCTCCAATTCATCTTTACCCTTTTGATGACAAAAAACTTGATGTCTGAAATTTTATGTGCTGATTGAATCCAATGCTCTACTAAGGGTTTTTCTACGTTACCTCTCTTGATGGCACTCCTGTGTTCTATGATCCTAGTACGTACACTACGTGAGGTCTTGCCTATATAGAGTTTATCACATGGACATACAACAACATATATAACATGGGTAGTCTCACAATTCGAGAAATCACTTAATAAAAACCTCCTTCGAGAGACAGGATGTATAAATTCTTTTATAGACAGTGCATGTACACAAACTGAACATCGGCCACACTGGTAGTGACCCTTAACCCTTGGAGCAAAGGATCGTTCAGTCAAAGCCGAAGGGACCAGAAGGTTCTTAAGATTAACATTACGCTTGTGCGCTACCGTCAGTTGTGTATCTTCAAAGCCTTCTAATGACTGAATCAACCGCCAAATCCTTTTTTCGATATGGACAAACTTTGGAAGGGAGGTGGTCAGGGACGGTCCCGGGACCTGACCCCTCCAGTGCAGCAGGATCAGTCCAGACAATTTCGACAAGACAGAACATACGGTCAGGCTCCCCCGCCATGGGGACAGGAGAAGGGACAGGGGAGAGGACAGGGTCCACCTCGGTATCACAATCAAAATCAGCAATATTATCAAGATCGGCCATATTACCACGCCCCAGCCACGAGGGGTCGCGGGCGGGGACGAGGCAAGAACTTTTGGAATTAGGTTTGAAAGAACGAGAGCGGCCTCCTTCCATTTCTAATGTGATTAACATTTCAGATTATTCACTGTCCCCAGAAGAAGAGTCTTTGCTTAATAAGGGTCTGTCTTTCATCCCTACTAGGAATCCTGATAAGTTTGAGATTAATTTGGATCTTTACAAATTTTTTCGGAAGATTCGTATTAAACATTATTTTGATGGGCAATCTTCTGGTTCCTCGGATGGCTCTGTTGTCAGTAGAAAGTCTACGTGGTATCCACCAGCACCCACAGATCCGTTAATTTTTGCCTTTGAGAAAACGGTAACAAGAGAAGTTCATCGGTTATGTTCTAAATCGACGGCTCCATACAGCAATCTTTCTAAAGGTGAAAGAGAGGCTATTGTATCTTTACAGAAAAACAATTCTATTATTATCAAACCAGCTGATAAAGGTGGAGCTGTTGTGGTTATGAACAAACAGGCCTATATTGATGAAATAGAAAGGCAATTAAAAGACCGTACTTTTTATGTCCGATTAACGGAGGACCCCACAGTAGGTTTAAAGAATAGGATCGATAATTTAGTCCAAACCGCTTTCGAAATAGGATATATTACGAAGAAAGAAAAGGATTTTCTTACTGTTGCATCACCTGTGACACCCACTATATACATCCTTCCAAAGATTCATAAATCTCTCAGGTCACCCCCTGGAAGACCTATTGTTGCCGCAATTGGTTCTTTATTGGAGCCGATATCCAAATTTTTGGATGTTTTTTTACGGCCCTTTATAACATCGATGTGGTCTTATGTCAGAGATTCGTCCCATGTGATTGAAATCCTTAGTACATTTCAAGATTTGGATTCTGATACTATTCTAGTCACCATGGATGTTGAATCCCTTTATACCAATGTTCCACAAGCAGAAGCTTTACTTATTCTCGAACAGTATTTATCCACAAGACTCTCCAATAAACGTATACCTACATACTTTTTGTTGGAATTAGCTAAGATTGCTCTTTGCAATAACTTTTTTTGTTTTAGGGAGTTGTTCTACCAGCAGATCAAGGGGGTGGCCATGGGCTCCTCCATGGCCCCCGACATTGCTAATCTTTATATGTTTGAGTTTGAAGAGAGGTTTATTAAGGATAATCCATATAAAGAGAACATTACAATATGGGTGCGTTATATAGATGATGTTTTTATTCTATGGAGAGGGTCCAAAGAGGTTTTATCTCGATTTAATGGTTGGGTTAATGAGTTAGACAGCAACTTGAGATTTCAACTGACTTATGACTTTTCGTGTATCCCCTATCTGGATCTTTTGATCCAGGTTGAGAATCACCGGTTGATAACATCCCTTTATAGAAAACCTACGAATCGGAATACACTTTTACATTTTGACAGCTTCCATAACCCTGCTCTTAAAAGAAACTTACCAGTGGGTCAATTTCTTCGTGCAAAGCGCGTTTGCACTAAAAGTAAGGATTTTGAATTTCATGCTCAAGCCATGGAAGATAGGTTTCTTCATAGGAAATATCCCTCCAAGTATGTTTCGGAAGCATACATAAGGGCACAGAAGTCTGAACGAGAAGATTTGCTCATCTCTAAGCAGCGGAAGGAGAACATAGGCATGGTTTGTCCACTATTATATACCACTCTATCTCGTGATATTGTTAAGATTCTTAAAAGAGAGTGGCGGTTGATTCAGTCATTAGAAGGCTTTGAAGATACACAACTGACGGTAGCGCACAAGCGTAATGTTAATCTTAAGAACCTTCTGGTCCCTTCGGCTTTGACTGAACGATCCTTTGCTCCAAGGGTTAAGGGTCACTACCAGTGTGGCCGATGTTCAGTTTGTGTACATGCACTGTCTATAAAAGAATTTATACATCCTGTCTCTCGAAGGAGGTTTTTATTAAGTGATTTCTCGAATTGTGAGACTACCCATGTTATATATGTTGTTGTATGTCCATGTGATAAACTCTATATAGGCAAGACCTCACGTAGTGTACGTACTAGGATCATAGAACACAGGAGTGCCATCAAGAGAGGTAACATAGAAAAACCCTTAGTAGAGCATTGGATTCAATCAGCACATAAAATTTCAGACATCAAGTTTTTTGTCATCAAAAGGGTAAAGATGAATTGGAGAGGTGGAGATATCAATAAAACAATTTTACAATTGGAGCAGAGGTATATTTTCATGTTGGATTCTATGACACCGCATGGGCTCAATTTAGAACAAGATTTTTCCGTTTTTTTATGATGTACTTTTATGATGTTTCATGGTCTTATGAATTGATTTGCGAATTTTGGGTAATAACTAAGTGCCAATTTTTTTTATAATTTTTTATCGTTGGGTTTTGGTTGCCTTGGTTGTTCTTTTGTATACCACACTATGTATTTATGAGTGCTAATATGTGTAAGTTATGGATGTACATATGTTATTTACATGGTGAATTTAGGATGGAATGCTTGTTTTTTTCCCCCCCCCTTCCCTTTTTTTAAAGGAGGAGTTACCCTCCGGTCTCCTAGAGAATGGATTTATGCTTTTAGGATTTAGTAAGGTTTTTATTGTGAATGTTGCACCGATTGGGACTCACGATGGTTCTAGTTTACGAGTTTTTCAATTCGGAGTGAGATCGTGGTTTTAGTCGCTCTGTTTTGACGTCATTTTTGTGAGCCCTTCATTACCTCTGATGCACATGCGTCGGCGTTTTTAAAGAGTGCCTCAACGATTCTGTACAGCTTCGGCATTTTTTGAGTCATGAAATGAGATGCAGGATACATCGTGGTAAGGTTCCCGTTTGAGGATTTAATGGGTTTTTGGTTGAAATTTTATTACATTTAAAATATTACATTGTTGTATTCTTTTAGGTGATTTTTTAGAGGATTTCACGTTTAGAGTGCCGCGGATTGTGCAGCAAGTTTAGGCTTGATATGAAATGTAAGTAGTTGGAGTTTTGGTTTGAATTAGTTTTTTTGGCTTGTACACTGCACCATTAATGGTACCCTTTGGCTTTTTTGATGCAGTTGTGGACAAGAAGAGTCTTTTACAGCTTTTGCCATTGAGAGATTGGTTAGTGAGTATATGGCTGTTTTCACAACGGGCATGTTTTCCTTTTAAGCACCGGTTTTTAGTTGTTGTTTTTTATATATTGTTTTTTATATATATATTGTTATTATTTATTTGATGTTTTTAGTTTTTTATGATTTTAATATGTTTTAAGGTTTAATACCTTTAGTATAATTGTGCACAGATGATTTTCCTTCTCTTCTTCTTTTGGTTCATGGTTATTGCACCTTTTAAAAGAACTCCCCCTTTCTTCCTCAGTCTCTCTTTTATATATATTTTTTTATATATATTTTTCATATATATTTTCTTTTATATTTATTTATATATTTACATTTATATTTATGTATTTATGGTTATAATGATATTTATTTATATTATATTTATTTCTATAGCGTTCCAACAATATTTTAGGTACATATATATGAGTGGTTATTTATTTATCTATTATGATTTTAGTTATTTATATTTTTTATGCATGTTCTAATGTTATGTACATTTGAGTGTATTTATTGGATATTTTTGTTTTTAGTTGCCCTGTACCCCTGATGAAGTTTTATTAAACGAAACACGGCCTGTGTCGGGTGGGCATCATCCATTTGGTATTGCAAATAAAAGCCTCTGTTTCAACATTATATGATCAGTTGTTCTATCCTTGGACACATCACGTTTCCCTACTGTGTACTGTCTCCTGTAAATGCCTCCAGGACCAGAATAAGGTCCCTGGGCGGAACCAGCGCTCTATGCAGAGGGCGAAGACGATGCACTGCTTTCATGAACTGCACGTTGTCCAGATGCACTCCTAGCGAGACTCCTTGAACCCTTCCGTGATAGCAGGAAATCGCTGCCAGACAGACCCTCAGAGAACTGGCAGCTAAGCCTTTTTCAAAACCGGCCTGAAAAACGCTAAAATGTCCGGAAGGGCAGCGCAAGCCGGGCAGCACTACCTTGCTGTGCACCACTCCTCAAATATACGCCACACCCTGACGTAGGAGAGATAAGTGGACCTCTTCCGGACCTTCAACATGATTGTAATCACAGGACCCAAGTAACCCCTCTTTAGCAACCTTGCCCTTTCAAGAGCCATGCCATGAGCGAGTACCGACCCACCTAAGGCATTCGGATCATCCCTGTGTCAGCAGATCTTCCCACTCTGGGAGCTGCCAAAACCTGTCTGTAAGGAGCCGCATCAGGTTGGTGTACCACGGGCGCCTGGGCCAAGCCAGGGTGATAAGGATGATCAACCCTTGGTGGGCCTCTATTCTTTGGATGACTTTGCCTATCACTGCCCATGGAGTTAACACATATAGGAGCCCTCCCTGTACTACGGCATCTAGGCCCTCCGACATCTAGGCCCTCCGACATCCTTTTTCTCTTCCTGCTGAAGAAACGGCTTGCCTTGGCCAAGCTCCATCTCACCATGAGGTCCATGAATAGAGTGCCCCATCTGTATACTATCTGCGAGAAGACCTCCAGACAAAGCTCCCACTCGCCGTGATCCATTCGAAATCATTTAGATAGTCCGCCGTCATGCTGTTGACTCCTGCAATATGCATTGCTAACAATGCTTGGAGGTGGGACTCCACCCATTCCATCAGACTTTCTGCCTCTTCCTCCAAGCAATTGGCAGGTTATGAAAATCACAGTGGTTGCGTCATCTGAGAACACCCTGACTGCTTTCCCCTGCAGTCATGGGACGAAGTTTCGGAGCGCCAGTGCCACCACCTCATCTCCAGCCTGTTGATGGACCAAAGCACTTCCTAAGGCAGTGATGGCTAACCTTTTTGAGCCCGAGTGCCCAAACTGCCGCACAAAACCAAAGAATTTCCTCAAAGTGCCAGCACGTCAATTAAACCTTAACAACAAGATTTTAGTATCTAAAAACTCTTTATAAAGTTGCCTGAACTATGTAACATCATTTGTAAAGTTTGGAATCTTTGTATTGTCAGAGAATCAATTTGATTCACAATCCTTTGGTTTTCATTTCAATTTATTGGCAATTTATAATGTTTTAATGATTTCATTCAATTTAGAAACAGGAAGGCAATAATTAAACTGGGAACCCCAAAAGCCAAACTTGGAATGTACAACAACACTGTAGAAATAAAACTATAAATTAATTTCCTCTTGTACTAAACAAAGCACAGACACTAATGATGCACATTTCCCAGAGCTGACATATTCCAGTTAATAAATTCAAAATAAAGAGATATCTTTGTACCTTTTGTGCATTTTTTTCAGTTGCAATTGTTCCAGCCACTTTCTTCTGGTTTATTTGTGTCTTCTGCTATCTCTCCATCGTCTGCTGTCCATTTCTTCTTTCTTCTCTTCTAGTTTTTTTCCATTCTCTCTCTTCATCTGCTTTAACATAATAATCTTTCTCCTTTTTTAGTCTCCCAATACCCGGCCAATTGTACATTTTTCTTCCCTCCCACACAAAATATTTTTCCCCTCTCCATTTCACTCTCCCAGCCCCATCCCCTTCTAATCTCCCCCAACATCAGCTCCCTTTTAATTCCAGCCCCACCCAGTATCCGCTCCCTTCTAGTCCCCACATCAGCCCATTTCCAGTCCTGGCCCCCCATCAGTCCATTTCCAATCCTATCCGAGTCCCTTCATCAGCTCATTTCCAATACCAGCCTCCCATCAGCCCATTTCTAGTCCTTTCCTAGCCCCACCATCACTCAGCCCATTTCTAATCCAAGCCCCCCATGAGCCTACTTCCAGTTCTAGCCCCTCCATGAGTTCATTTCAATCCAAGCCCCCACCACAGCCCATTTCCAAACTTAGCTCCCCCAACACCCAATTCCCAGTCCTATCCTAGCCCCTCCATCAGCCCATTTCCTGTCCTAGCTCCCTCCCCTAAGAGCCCATTCCAAGCCCCCCTTCCCATCAGCTATTTGCAGTTCAAGCCCCCTTCCACTCAGCCCATTTCCATTCCAAGTCCCCCTCCCCATCAGCTATTTGCAGTTCAAGCCCCCCACTTCCCCTCAGCCCATTTCCATTCCAAGCCCCGTCCCCCATCAGCTATTTGCAATTCAAGCCCCCTTCCACTCAGCCCATTTCCAGTCCTAGCAACCCCCCCAACCCATTACCAGTCCTAGCCCCCCATAGCCCACTCCCAGTCCTAATCCCACCAGCCCATTTCCAGTCCTAATCCCCATCACCCCATTTTCAGTTTAAGCCCCCTCATAGCCCATTACCAGTCCTAACCTCCCCATCAGCCCACTCCCAGTCCTAATCCCACCAGCCCATTTCCAGTCCTAATCCCCCATCACCCAATTTTTAGTTTATGCCCCCCATAGCCCATTACCAGTCCTAACCTCCCCATCAGCCCACTCCCAGTCCTAATCCCACCAGCCCATTTCCAGTCCTAATCCCCCATCACCCAATTTTTAGTTTAAGCCCCCCATAGCCCATTATCAGTCCTAACCCCCATCAACCCACTTCCAGTCCTAATCCCACCAGCCCATTTCCAGTCCTAATCCATCACCCAATTTTTAGTTTAAGCCCCCCCATAGCCCATCACCACTCCTAAACCTCCCCCAGCACCCATCACCACTCCTACCCCCCCAGTGCCCATCACCACTCCTAACCCCCCCCAGTGCCCATCACCACTCCTAACCCCCCAGCGCCCATCACCACTCCTAATCCCCCCGCAGCGCCCATCACCACTCATAACCCCCCCAGCCCAGCCAAAATTTAAAATAAAAAAAAGCTGTCTTCTGCTGCTTCCGGGGCCGCCGCGGCAGAATCGAGTGTGCCGCGGGGCCCCCCCTGTGCCTGGCAGAGCCTGCCCTCCAGATCCTGCCTTCCCCGGTATCAGTCCCTGTTTCCGGCTTGTCACACGCGCCGGCTTTCAGAGCGCGAAGGGAACTAGTTTCCCTTTCGCGGCTCTGTTAAGCCCGCGGGGGCTGATGGGAACTTCCCATCAGCCCCCGCGGGCTTAACAGAGCAGCGAGGGAGAAACTCTCCCCTCGCGCTCTGAAAGCCGGCGCGTGTGACAAGCTGGAAACAGGGACTGATACCGGGGAAGGCAGGATCTGGAGGGCAGGCTCTGCCAGGCACAGGGGGGCCCCGCGGCACACTCGATTCTGCCGCGGCGGCCCCGGAAGCGGCAGAAGACAGCTTTTTTTTAATTTTTTTAAATGCGGACCTTCCCGCGTGCCAGCTGCAAGGCCTTCGCGTGCCACAGGTTCGCCATCGCTGTCCTAAGGGCTCCAGCAACCCTGGGCAAAGTGACTCTCGCAGTGAGCTTCCCACCCGGACAGACTTGAGTTGGTAGTCAGAGGGATCCATTGTGGGTTCTCGAGGAGCATTCCCTCCGCCAGGTTCCTTGGACAGAGCCCCTACCGAGTGATCTTCTGGTCTGCCTCGGACAGGGGAGCTTCAATGAAAGAGGCTGGCTCTGGTGGAACTATCAATGGAGCAGAGCACTCTGCAACGGCCGCATATGGGCTCTTGCCCAAGGGACCAGGTCGAGCGTCGCCACCATTGTCCCGAGAACCTGCAAGTAATGCCAGGCTAAGGGTTCCCTCATCTGCAAGAACAGCCGCACCATCCACCGCAGGTTCTGCACCCGGAGGTCTGGTAGGTACACCTTGACCTCGCGAGTGTCGAAACGCACTACCAGATATTCAATTTCTTGGGATAGGGTCAAGCTGCTCTTCACTAGATTGATGACCCAGCAGACTGCATAAAAAGTCCACCACTTTGGTCGTTGCCTGCTCGCTCTCTTCCTTGGACTTTGCCCAAATCAACCAGTCATCGAGATACGGGTGTACGAGTACCCCCTCCTTTCACAGCACCGCTGCCATGACCACCATGATCTTGGTGAAGGTGAGAGAAGGCCGAACGGCAGGGCCTGGAACTGGAAATGCCCCCACAGGACTGCAAAACGGAGATACTGCTGATGAGCCAGCCTGATGGGAATGTGAAGATAACGTCTCTCGGTCTGACAGAAGTGTAAGAACTCCACCCCTCTCTGACTGCCACTATGGTGGACTGCAATGTTTCCATGTGGAACCGGGGAACCTGAAGACGACAATTAATGTACTTGAGGTCGAGAATGGGTTGGAAGGACTCCTCCTTTTCTGGCACCACGAAGTATATGGAGTAGCTACCGCAGCCGTACTGGTCTCTGGGGACAGGGACTATCGCTCCTAACTGCAGTAGCCACGACAGAGTATCCTTTACCGCCATGGCCTTGGCCAGGGCCAGAACAAAGGCCTGACCCACTGGGTGTACCAGGTCGAGGACACAGCCCTCCTGGATGACCTCTAGGACTCATTGGTCGGATGTAATTTGGGCCCAGGCAGGGTAAAACTCCCGCAGCTGACCTCCCACAGGCAGCATCCCCACCTGGGATCCCTCATTTCATTGTGTTTTCTTGGACCCCGAGGAGGAAGAGGTGCTGAAACCTCTCCCAGCTCCCCAAAAGCCAGGAAAATCCTGTCCTTCTGAGGGAAAAATGATCCTATGGAAAGGGCGCTGATCAAGAAGTTCAAACCCTCCTAAACTCCCGCAGTTGGAATGTGCAGGAGTGCTGCGGGCCTGCTTCTGCTAATTCTCCAGGAAACAACCACCCTTGGACTCCCCTAGGTCCTTCACCAATTTGTCCAGTTCCTCTCCAAACAGCAGCTTCCCCTTAAAGGGCAGCCTGCTTAGTCGGGCCTTAGAGGAATGTCGACTGCCCAATTTCAGAGCCAGAGATAGCGGTGGACTGCCACCATCGAGGTCATGCTCTTCAAGAGACCCCTAATAAGGTCATAGTCCGTGTTTGCAAGGTAGGCCGTGCCTGATTCCAGCTTTGCCTGCTGACTCCTCTGACAAGTACCCTGGCTGCTGGATCTGTTTGGCCCCGCAGACCGACATCTCAAGCACGAGGGCAATGGTATCAAAGACTTGTTTTAGCAATGTGTCCAACTTTCGATCCTGAGTGTTCTTGAGGGCCGCACTGCCTTCCTACTGGGATTGTCGTCGTCTTGGTCACCACCGATACCACCGCATCCACCTTCGAGGGCCGAAGAAGTTCTCACTCTTGATCTGGCAAGGGGCAGAGGCACGACAGTTTGTGACCCTCGTAGCCCGGCCTCCGGCAATTCCCACTCGTTGTGAATCCTTTGCTCAACCACTTGATGGACAGGAAACACCTTCTGCATCATCCAGACTGCTTGAAGTAGAGGGTCCTCTAGCCATATTGAGCACCTTCAAGGACTTGCCAATAAGCACTGACAGCTCCTCCCGGCGAAAAAAACACAAACAATCCGTGCCTGCTCTTCCTGCTCTGAGATCTCACCTTATTCCAGCTCTTCCCCTTCTTCTGGCGTGTCCAGAATCGAAGAGCCTGATCTCCACACTCCACAGGCTTCCAAGCCTCTCGCCCTCTTAGGAGTCTCTGTCCCAGTCTCCAAACCCCTCGGAGCCGCAGGATGCTTAGGCACGCGACCCCGTTCCATAGGGGTCAGGCTGGACCCTTGTTGGTGTAGGCAGTATGCCCTGTGCAAGAGCAGGATGAACTCTGGTGAAAAAACTCCCCAGTCACCCCCCTCTACATCTCGCTCCTGAGAAGTGGAGGGCCTAGGAGGAGGTTGAGGATCCGTCTGAGTCTCCGGCAAGACAGAGCGGAGTCCGACGCTGACAACTCCAGATCTGAAGGGGTCCCTAAATCCTGGGATGGGGCCGAGCCCCTTTCCAGATCCCCACTGGTCTGCAATTCTTGCTCCACTGACGCTGTCTCCTGGGCACATCTGCGGCACACAGCCACCTCTGACACTGTCCCCTTCGGGTATCACAGAGCAGGCATTGCAGTCACCCCGGCATAGTGTCCTCCTCAGGAATCCCCTTACAAGCACAACCTGAGGGCCTCGAGGAGAGGGAGTTAAGGGGACTACCTACAAGGGACCCCTACCAAGGCTGTAACAGCCTAAGTATCCTCTACTTTTAATTTTTTTTCCCAACTCAAATTCAAGGGGATATCAGGGGGCAAATAATCCAAGCTGACGCTCCTCAGCCCGAAACACTCTGCGAGAGGCCCCCACGACTCCCCAGGAAAAAAGGCACAATTTCACTCGTGCAGACCTTTCCAGCATCTGCCGCAATTATCTGCGCTCCCTACTGCTCAACTACTAGGCCACTCCCACCACGTGGCCAGGCTGGTGACATGCAGCGAAGGAAGAAACAGGAGCTGTCCTGCTCTGCCGCTCACGTGCACAGCCACATCCGAAGGCTTCAGTGTGCTGTGGCGTGAAACAGAGGACAAAATGAAGGCACTGACCTGCTCTGCCGCTCCCCATGCTCAGCCGCACCAGATGCCCTTGGTGCGGGTCTGGCGTGCTGTCTGCGGTCCCCCTCTCTCAGGACTGCTGACGCTGCTGCCTTCTAAACTATCAGCTCCCAGCTCCTCACCCGCTGCACAGGTTTGGGAGCCGACTGCCTGGCCAAGAACCTGCTGCTTCTCCAGATCTCTGGGAACTTCAGTAAGTGAGGAGAGAAGGAGGGGGAGAGCAGAAAGGAGCCTCTGGATTATTCAACCGTGCCTTTTACCACGAGAGGCAGGCTCTGCTGGGGGTCTCAGACGGAAACTAGCGGCACATAACTAAGCCTGATCAAAGAAATATCAGAACAAATTAAAACAAACTCTCCTTAGTTGCTTCTCCGGTGAGCCCAGAATTCTAGTTCACTGCTACCTCCAGCTGCTTGGAGACTGAGCATACTGAAGCTGATGGGAGGAGCCAGAAGTACATATATAACAGAAGTATAACACACTACGGAACTCGCTGCCACCAAGCTTAAGAGACACTAAGGACCCTAAATCCTTCCGCAAGCTTCTTAAAACATTTCTGTTCAGGGATCACTATGGTGAACCAGTCACAAATAAAATCCCCTATGAAAGCATCAAGCTCAAACTATTGTAGAATATTTTTATATGCAAGAATTTTATACACATGATCAGTGACTTCCTTTTTGAACAGAAAGTTCTTTAAAGTCAATAGTTGCAAAACGAGGGCTGGAAGACAAAAGACATGCAAAACAAGAGCCAAAACAAAAGACTGGAAAATTATTATGCTAGTCTTCTGAGTCCCACAGACAAACACCGACTAAAGCGGTTAACTCACCTGTGCCCTAGGAAGGATAGAAATTTCTACATATAATTCTTTGGACCTACCAGGCTTACCAGGATCATCTGAACCAGTTCCTGCAATGCAGCTGTGTTCCAGTCCATAAGTGGGATCCAACTTTCCTGAGATCCTGGCTGCTTCCTGCACCTTCTTCACATGAGCTTCTACCAATTCTAAAGGTACCTCTTCCCGGACTCGAGAAAACTCTTCTGAGGGAAGAAGAAAAAAAACACCATGTGAATCCTTAGTTTCAAGGAACATGGCTACAATGGCACAAAGCTGCAATGGAGTTCAGACATGGTATGGTATGATGCCGAGCAGCAAAACAAGCAATGTGTGCCTTCGAGTCAATGCTGACTCCTGGTGACCCAACTCCTCTGGTTTTCTTGGCAGTGTGACCAGAAGTAGACTACCAGGCCTTTCTTCTAAGGCAATGGAGGGTTACGTGACTTGCCCAAGGCCACAAGGAGTGCTAGTGGGAATCAAACACTGGTCTCTTGGTTCCCAAGCCAGTGTTCTAACCATTAGGTCACCCCCTCCACTCCCTAGTGCTGAGCAGCAGCTGCCTCAAATTAGTAAATATGCTGTTTAAATGAAACAGGAATGGGACACACATCAATTGTTTACCTTTTCGCTTTTCTGTTTTTCTACAAGAATGTCATGATTTTGTGCTGACCACTTGGCCTAATCTCAATTATCCAAAAAACTATTTGGGTAGAACTATCTTCAGAATGTACAGCATATCAGAACTCTAAATTACAACACTAATATTCTTCTTCCAAGCATGTCTAAAAGAAATTTGAGTTGCAAATCTATACGCAGTCTAGATTACTGGCGTTGTAGAAGAACATGCAGTCATCAAAAATGAGAATGTCATTACTTCTCAGGACATTATTTCTTTTTGCATAATCTTGGATATGAGACAAGGAAAACAAGTACCTAAAGCTGCTTTAGCTGCTGCCGATGCCACCCTGGGGTCCACCACAGAAGCTAAAAAAGCAACTGTACTCATAACAGGGTTTCCAGATTGGCTAAAAGGGACAGGCTGGTAAGCCAGAGGACCAAGAGAAGCATCTGAATTCTCCAAGTAAGGGTCCTCAATGGGAAGCCTCAGGAAGTGGAGAATGCATTCATCCTGAGTGCGGCTGCCAACATGTTCAGAGACCTTATTCCAGTCATCTTTGTACATTTCCAAAGCCTGAAACAGAAGAGAAGATTACAGATATCAGTTTCTATAGTAATAAATGTGTGTGGAAGAATCCCACTAAGCTTCCCCATCTATACAGTGCTTTAAAAAAATTTATTTATAGCACATCCATGTCCAAAAGAGCTTAAGTCTAAGTGGGTATTCTAAGACAATGGGAGAAAAATGACTCGCCTAAGATAAATGTTAGTGGAAGCAGTAGGACATGAACCCTGGATTCCCTGTTCTCAGCTTGTCGTTTAAATACTAGGTTACTTCCTCACAAAATCATTATCAGTCCGATCCACCAATTAGTAACCACAGACAATTTGAGCAGTATTCTCAGTTCCTTAACTAGTTTCATAGTTTAAGAATGTATGCAATCCTGGGGAGATGCGTGTGACTGTGTGTCTGATCAATCCTGTCTACAATCCCCTTCCCCCAACCTGTTACAGATAAGCAACAATACTTTTTCCCCAATGACAAGCATACTGAATTAGATACATAAGTGGGAGACTCCCAAGCTCAGAGCTGCTCAACTGTTCATTATACTGTCCTTTTCATGAACAGCCCACACCTAAAAACAGTGCAAGAGTTACAGCATCACACAGATTGGCCAACACAGCCTGCAATGTGTAGACTTTGATAGATTCAGCTCTTTCGAGGTAATACGCAGAAGCCTGTTTAGTCTGGAGTGTGAAGGGTTTTCCTGCATGCATTATGAAACTTCAGACAAAGTAAGAATATTGCCTCATTTACATGGAAAGGTATTAGCACTTTTGGTACATACTTGGGATGAGTTTGGAGAACTATCTTGTCATGATGAAACAATGTAAGGTAACTAGAGATTGAAGTTCACTTATTCTTCTACATAAGTGAATGGCAACTAGAAAGAAGATGCTCTATGTGAGATTCTTAAGCATGGCAGACTATCGGCTCAAATAGTGGCTTCATCAGGAAAATAATGACTATGTTAAAGTCCGATACAAAGGAAGTTTTGCAGTGGTAGTTTAAGATGGATAAGTCTGGGAGAGGTACAGGACATTAACACTCAGTGATGGCAGCATAATTGGAGTGCTTTGATGGGAGATGGATTACAACCTCAGCACATTTACTGTTCTCCTAATCCTTGGCGATTTTTGTGAGAATTGGCTTCCTGAGCACTAAGAAGGTAGCAATGTCTTTCGAGAACCAAGTGACTGATTTAGAAACTTTCTTCTGATAGAGCAGCAAGGAGATGCAGGCCAAAGAATGTGGCAAGGCAGACTAGGCCCTGGACAGAGCAGCTGAATTGCTATCAGATGTGGCAAACAACAAATAATCCTGTAAACCATGGGGTTGGCTAATCTCTATGGTGATGAATGAGATGCTGGCCAAAATGAAGAGGGAGCTTAAGGCTGAGAAGCTTTGCTGAGAGTGGGGAAAGGGAGCTGCTACCAGAGATGACAAGACTTTGACTTTCATAATTTAGACACATCATGCGAAGAGAGAGATCATTAGAGAAAGACATCATGCTCGGCAATATAGAACGTCAACGCAAAAGAGGAAGGCCAGCAATGAGATGGATCGATACAATAACAGCAGCTACGGGTACCAGTCTGTCAACAATGAGTCGCCTGACTGAAAACCGAACACAATTTAGGATAGCTATCCAGAGGGTCGCCATGAGTCGACTCAGACTCGATGGCACTTAACAACAACAATAACAACATCAGAGTTCCACAGTGATATAGAAGACTTGGATAGTTGAGCTGAAGAGGTGAAGCTGTATGCAGAGGCCCAGGAGGAAGTAGCAGCAACTGATAGCACAAGGATGCACAAAAACAGAAGCAGCTTGGGGAGAAACACAGGTTAAACTGAAGGACATGGAAAGATATAAAGGGAAAAAATGAAAAACAATGTCAGAAGACAAGGCAAAAAAACTCTCAACAGTTGGGAGAGCTTTGTTTTTGGGTTTGTTTGCAGAATGGAGAAATGAAACTGAGCAGCTGAAGACTGCAGCACACAGAAAACACTATGCATGCTCGGAACTCTACACCAAGTTCTGAGCTCTGGGAGAGCTGTTCCATCTCAGTGATGTGTAGCAACATCATCCACTTGTGTGCCTGACTCAATTCTGCTTGTCAACAGAAAAAATGTAATTCAAAATTAATTAAAGCAGGAATTTGTTTCATTGATTTTACACATCATAATCTGTACTTTGAAAGAGCATAATCTTTAACAAGGCCGGATTTGTCTCAGTCTAACAGGAATTGCAATCTATTACCCAATTAGAATGATGCCCTTTATTACCATACTTCCAATCCACTCAAGATTGAAGATGACAGCTCTCTGGCAAACAAGGGAATGACGAGTTTTGTTACCTGTAACCTTTACGAAGATGTGCTCTAGGGTAAAATGCTGAAAGGATGATTAATAAGAAAATACACCACCACCTTAGGCAGGAAATTTGGATGCGTGTAAAGCACCTATTATGGTATAATCTGGTAAAGTGGACAAGTAGGGCCCATCCAACCATTAGGCAAGACTAGGCAGTCACCTAGGACAGCAGCTTCTGAGGGGCAGCAAAGAGCAGCAGCAGTTGCCAAAACAAAGGTAGCCATGAAGGGGGAAGTGATCATATTGGGTGACTTTAATCTACCCGATGTAGACTGGAGTATTCCTTCTGCAAATCTGGAAAGTAGTAAAAAAATTGTGAATGCCTTCCAAGATGTAATGATGATGGAACCGACCAGGGAAAGTTCGATGCTGGATGCAGTACTCACCAATGGAGATAGCGTGTCTAATGTCCAGGTAGGTGCCCACGTGAGCAGCAGCAATCAGGCAGAGTCCAATCATAGCAAGCTCAAAGTCCTAGACTTCAAAAACACTAACTTCAGTAAAATGGCCAGGTGCCTGAAGGAGAAGTTGGCAGGATGGGAGGAGGAAAGGGAAGTGGAACTGCAGTGGGCTAAACCAAAGGAGGCAATAAAAGGGGCAACAGATACATATGTAAGGAAAGTAAATAAAACAAGCAGAAAAGGAAACTTATTTGGTTCTCCAAAGAAGTGGCTGCACAAATAAAGGCAAAGAACAAAGCTTTCACAAAATTCAGAAGTTCGCAAACAGAGGAACACAGAAGAGAATACAGGATAAAGCTAAATGAGACAAAAAGAGAAACAAGGATAGCAAAATCCAAGGCAGATGGCTAAAAATCTAAAGCGTGCTGACAAAACCTTTTTCAGGTATACTTGGGAGAAGAGGAAAATCAGAGGTGAAACTCCAAGACTCAAAAGTGCCACAAACAGATGCATGGAAAGTGATATTGAAAAACCGAAAATGCTAAACAAATTCTTCAGGATTTTCTTGAGTAAAAACAGAACAGGAGAAGGACCACCTGTGATTGACAAATACACAAATGGGAATGGTGTAGATACTATACCGTTCACAGAAGATGATGTGTTTGAATAACTTGCAAAACTGAACGTGAACAAGACCATGGGACCAAATGGGGATAGATTCCAGGATACTGAAAGAGCTCAGAGGTTCTGGCAGGGCCTTTAAAGGATGTTTTTAATAGAACCTTGGAGAAAGGAGCAGTTCCACAGGACTGGAGAAGGGCTGATGTGGTATCACTTTACAAAAGTGGTAATAGGGAAGAAGTGGCAAACTACAGGCCAATAAGCCTTAACTCGGTGGCAGAAAAAGTAATGGAGGCGCTCCTGAAATAGAGATTAGTGAACTTTCTCGAAACCAATGGGTTGCATGATCCAAGGCAACATGGTTTTACCAAAGGACGATCATGCCAAAAAATCTGATTGAGTTCTTTGACTGGGTGAACAGAGAACTAGATCAAGGGCATGCAATGGATGCGATATACTATACCTAGATTTCAGCAAAGCCTTTGATACTGTTCCTCAAAGGAGGCTTATCAATTAACTGAACAGCCTGGGGATGGGTCGTAAGATGGTTAACTGAATCAGAAATTGGTTGGTTGACAGACAGAAATTGATGGTAAATGGAATTCACTCGGATGAAAGGAAGGTGATTAGTGGCGTGTCCCAGAGATCGATCCTGGGACAGGTATTGTTCAATGTATTTGTGAGAGATATTGTTGAAGGACTGAATGAAAAAGTCTGTCTCTTTGCAGATGACACAAAAATTTTCAGAGTGGACTCCCCTGACGGAGTGGATAACATGAGGCAATATCTACAAAAGCTGGAAGAATGGTCTAATGCTTGGCAGTTAAGATTTAATGTGAAGAAGTGCAGTGTCATGCACTTGGGATGCAGAAATCCAAAAGAACTTTATGCGATAGAGGGCGAGAGGTTGGTGTGCATGGACCAGGAGGACCACCTCACAGTAACTGTTTGAGGATCTCAAGGTGGCAAAACAGTGTACATTGCTGTGAAGTCAATGCTGCCTCTTGGTGACCCAGCAACCCCTGGATTGTCTTGGCAAGGTACGACTGGAAGTAGATTGCCAGGCTTTTTCTTCCAAGGCAATGGAAGGTAAAGTGACTTGTCTAAGGTCACAAGGAATGCCAGTGATCTCTTAGGTACTAGGCTGTTGTGCTAACAAATGCGAATAGGAAAATAACCCTTTCAAGATACACAGGAGATTGCTCAAGATACAGTTTTTCATCTACCTGTAAAACTGAAAACAAATCAACATGTCAACCCGAGAAAGGGCTCAAGGGGATAATACTGCATTCTTTTCTCATCTAGTCCTAATGCCTGTGTTCTGCTTTGTATATTGAAAACAGAGGCCACTGTAGCAGAAATATTTCAGGGAGGTGAAACAGGAGCACAGAATGATTTAATTTGCCTTAAAACGACTGAACTTTATAAAACTAGAGCTGCATGCATGAAGAGTAGACTGTGGACTGGAGTTTATTGCCTTTTAGAATAGGAAGCTGTATGTGCTGCTTATATAGCTTCCATCCAGCTTTCAATATAATGGATTGCATTCTGCTTGGAATCTGAAAGAAATGAGCATCTTATTTCCACTTTTTCCATACAGCTACATATCATGACATACTCCAGCTAGAGGAGGGTATAGATCTGATGAAGAAAAGCGAAGCCCACTTATGCCCCCTTTTTACTACTACTACATTTCTATAGTGCTACATGGCATATACAGCACAATACACATACAGATAAGAGACAGCCCCTTCTCCATAGAGCTTGCAACTTATTCAAGACAAACACAAATAGGGGAACAGGGTAAATTTAAAGGAAATGGTTGTTAACAAATAAGGGTGATAAACAGGAGAATAAGGGGGTTAGGATCTGAAGGCAGCCTCAAAGAAGTGGATTTTTAGTCTGAATATGAAAAAGACCAGGGCTGGATCCTGGTGTACTGACTCAAGTAGTCTGCTTCAGGTAGTCTTGAGTTGGCAGTGGAAGAGAAGGGCACAGACAAAAGTGATTTATCTGATGAGCGGAGGTCCTGAAAAAGGGTGTAGGAAGAGATGAGAGACAAAAGGTAAAGAGGAGCTATAGAGTGAATGCACTTGTAGGTCAGGAGGAGAAGTTTGAATTGTATGTGGAAATGGATAGGGAGCCAAAGAAGTGACTTTAGAAGAGGGATTATGTGGGCATAGTAACATTGGCATTAGATTAGCCATGCAGCTGAGTTTTGAAGGGGAGAGAAATGAGTCAGTGGGAGACAAGCGAGGAGCAGAATGTAATAGTCTAAGCGGGAGGTGACTAGAGAATGAATAAGGGTCTTGTTAGTGTGTTCAGAAAAGAAGAGACAGATTTTGCTAATGTTATAGAAAAAGAAGCACGCCACTGGGATAAGCAACATGGAATGCATATACCTTTGGGAACCTGACAGGTTCTTGAGACCCAGAATGTTGGAAACAGGATACTGTGCTTGATGGATCTTTGGTCTGGATCCAGTATGGCATATCTTGTGTTCTTATGTTCTTAGTGTGACAAGGTGGTGGCCAAAGCCAGAGGGATGCTGGGTTGCATACAGAGAGGAAATACCAGCAGAAAGGAGGAGGCACTAATGCCACTGTACAAGTCGCTGGTGAGGCCTCACTTGGAATATTGTGTTCAGTTTTGGAGACCATATCTCACAAAAGATATAAAAAGACTGGAAACAGTTCATAGGAAGGTGACCAAAATAATTTGGTGCCTGCACCAGAAAACATACGAGAAGAGACTTTGAAGACCTAAATATGAATACTATAGAGGAGAGGAGGGACAGGGGAGATATGATACAGACCTTTAAATACTTAAAGAGTACTAATGAACAAACCAACCTTTTTCAAAGACGGGGAAGCTGCAAAACTACAGGACATAACATGAAGCTGCAAGGGGGTAAACAAAGGCAAAGTAAGGAAATATATTTTCACTGAAAGGGTGGTGGATGCTTGGAATGCCCTCCCGTTGAAAGTGGTGGGGCAAATACAAGAGACAGAATTCAAAATGGGACAGACACACTGGATCCCTTCATAGCAACAGGATAAAATCAAAATAACCTTAACTGTCTCTGCTATCTCAACAAATAGGGGTGATCTGCACGGAGCGGTGGATACACCCCTAAACAAAGGCTTGGGGAGGGAGACCTGCATGGAGTGGCAGGTGCACCTACTCTTGCCACATTACTGGGCAGACTAGATGGACCATGGTCTATCTGCCATCATCACATTCTGTTGAACAGTGGGCACACATACATACAAAGCAAAGTTTAATATTTAAAAATACGATGTTCAATTATGAATTTTTACTTGATTGTTGTGGGAGGGTAGGTGTTAAGATAATCATGACTGTTGAGTTTAATTAGCAAAGTCTCGGGTGGGGGGGGCGGGGGTGCGCGGAGGGGAGGGAACCATAAGGCTGAAGGCTTGCCTGGGATGTTCACTAGTACCAAGAATGCAAGGTCAGGTACATGAACTTACAAGAATATAGTGGCTCAAAAGAACTTCCATCAATTCAGTGACAACCATATTGATGGAAGGCTTCAAATGAACCAAGTTTCACAGAATTTGTTAACTTGAAAATACACCGAATGAGGTTTCTTCTACACACTGGTAAAAATCACCAGTTGTATTAAGCGTCCATGTTTAGACTAGACTGAATGATGTAGAAAATATTCAAGAAGCTATTGTATGGGAACAAGAGAGATATAAAACCTTGCCCTCACATCTTATAGCTAACCTCCACTGAAGGTCAATAATTTGCATTCTTTTTCAGAAAATGGCTTGAAATGATTTTTTGGGGACTTGAGAGAATTTCACCTCCATCAATATCCAGGCCATGAAGACCAGAGACTAGCTGATGGGGGTTAAATAATTCCCATTCTGTGTGATGAGGGGTGAAGGGGTTTCCAACTTGACTGTCTTCTTGGGGCTAAATCCTGAAATGGAAACCAAATATTTTTAATTTAAAAGTGCTAATATTTCTCTTGTCTCTTCTGAATTATGCTAAGTTCATAGATTCCAAAGGAATCTGGAGATTACATGTACAGAAAACTTACTGCTTATTTCCACCCCCCCCCCCAAATCTCTTCAATCCTATAAAAGAAAAAGCTATACTGATGAATCAAGTCCCTTGGAATGCTTATGAAGTCATTATTGCTAAATAAAATCTTTGGAGGGTAGAGAGAAAATGGCATAAATTTCAGTTACCCTAATTTCAGGAGGCTTATTTATTGCTTATGTGAAGTTATCATACTCTTATATAAGCTCAAATGGAATAAAATTATGACCAAAATCAAGGTATCCCCCAAATCAACCAACGGAGATTTGTCTCTATTGCTCAAATACTGGTGACAACTCTAAGAAGTTTAGGGAAGATCTTCCTCTATGCATCCTAGATTTTTGAGTATCTTTAGGTTTTTGGGCTACTCTACAGCTGTTCCAGGACTCCAGTAGGGAAGTAGACTTTGCACTTGCATCATCACAATGGATGGTATTTTGTGCAGTAACAGAGAAAGTAGTGGAGACTGATAGCTTACAAATGTACAGCCTATCAATTTAGAAACATAGAAACATGATGACAGAAAAAGACCACATGGCCTATCTAGTCTGTCCTTCCATAACAACAACTACAACAGTCCACATTTTACCTTTAGAGATCCTCTGTGTTGGTCCCATGCTTTTTTGAATTCAGTTACTGTCCTCATCTCTACAACCTCCACTGGGAGACTATTCCATGGATCCACTACTCTTTCTGTAAAGAAATATTTCCGCATATCACTCCTGAATCTATTTCCCTTCACCCTCATCCCATGTCCCCTCGTAGCAGAACTTGCTTTCAATTGAAAGAGGCTCTCTCCCTGAACATTTATGCCACGGAGGTATTTAAACATCTCAATCATATCACCTCTATCCCGCCTTTCCTCTAAGGTGTACATATTAAGATCCTTAAGTCTGTCCTCATATGCTTTATAATGAAGCCCATTAATCATTTTAGTAGCAACCCTCTGCACAGACTCCATCCTGTTCACATCCTTTTGAAGGTGCGGTCTTCAGAATTGCACACCATACTCCAAATGAGGTCGAACCAAAGACTTATACAGAAGCATTATCACCTCCTTTTTTCTGCTAGCCATTCCTCTCCGTATGCACCCAAGCATCCTTCTAGCTTTTGCCGTCGCCTTTTCTACCTGTTTAGCTACTTTAAGATCATCAGACACAACCACGCCTAGGTCCCACTCTTCTTTAGTGGACAAAAGTACTTCACCTCCTATACTGTATTGCTCCCTTGGATTGCTGCAGCCCAAAAGCATGACCTTACATTTTTTAACATTAAATCCCAGCTGCCAAATTCTAGACCATTCTTCAAGCTTAGCTAGATCCCTCCTCATGTTATCTACACCTTCCTGGGTGTCTACTCTATTGCAGATTTTGGTATCATCTGCAAAGAGGCAAACCTTACCCGACAGCCCTTCCGCTATATCACTAACAAAGATGTTAAAAAGAATCGGACCAAGGACAGATCCCTGGGGCACACCACTGGTAACATCCTTCTCCTCAGAGTGAGCTCCATTTACTTGTACTCTTTGTTGCCTCCCAACCAACCAATTTCTAACCCAAGCAGTAACTTTAGGGTCCATCCCTAGGGTGCTCAGTTTGTTTATAAGTCGCCTGTGAGGAACAGTGTCAAGGGCTTTACTGAAATCTAAATACACCACATCTAGAGCTCTCCCTCGGTCCAACTCCCTGGTCACCCAGTCAAAGAAATCAATCAGATTTGTCTGACAAGACCTGCCTCTGGTGAATCCATGCTGCCTCGGATCCTGTAATCCGCTGGACTCCAGAAATCTCACTATTTTCTCTTTCAGCAGCATTTCCAATAATTTACTCACCACCGAAGATAAACTAACCGGCCTGTAGTTTTCAACCACATCCTTACTTCCGTTTTTGTGTGAAGGCACCACATGAGCCTCCCTCCAGTCCTTTGGCACCACTCCCGACTCCAACGAGGCATTGAAAAGGTCAGTCAATGGAGCTGCTAGAACATCCCCAAGTTCCCTCAGTATTCTAGGGTGTATCCCATCCGGTCCCATCGCTTTGTCTACTTTAAGTTGAGCTAGTTTCTCACGAACACAGTCTTCTGAAAATTGTTCAAGATGTCCCTCGCTTCTGTTCTTATTTGTGGGTGTTTTCTGAGGTCCTGCTCCTGGTTCTTCATCTGTGAACACAGAACAAAAATATTTGTTAAGCAATTCCGCTTTATCCTTATCAGCTTCTACATATTCCCCCCCTGCACCCTTGAGTCTGACAATACCACTTTTGCCCTTCCTCTTCTCACTAATATATCTGAAAAATGTCTTATCCCCCCATTTTATTGCACTGGCTATTTCCTCCTCCTTTTGAATCTTTGCCTTCTTGACTACTTTGCTAGCTTCTCTAAGTTTTTCCAAATACTGATGCCTGTCTTCCTCTCTCTGTGATTTCTTGTATTTCATGAAGGCCTCCCTCTTTTTCTTCACTTTTTCAGCTACTTCCTTCGAAAACCATAGCGGTCTCCTGTTCCTTTTGCCTTTATTTACCATTTTAACAAAAAGGTTGGTTGCCCTTAAAATACCCCCTTTCAGGTTTGCCCACTGTTTTTCTACATCCCCCAGCTGTTCCCATCCCACTAACGACTCCCTGAGGTATTGGCCCATCTTCGCAAAGTTAGTCTTCCTAAAGTCTAAGATCCTCACCTTGGAATGGATTCTAACAGCCCTAGTCCTAATACTGAACCACACCATCTGGTGATCACTGGATACAAAATGATCTCCCACTACAACATCAGAAACACTTTCACCATTGGTAAGCACCAAGTCCAGTATGGCCCCTTCACGTGTGGGGTCTGTTACCAATTGCCTGAATAGTTCTCCCTGTAGAGAATCCAGGATCTCCGTACTTCTAGATGATACTGCAGCAGGAATGTGCCAATCAACATCTGGCATATTGAAATCTCCTATCAGTAGCACTTCCCCTTTCCTAGCAATGCTGCGTATGTCTTCAATTAACTCTCTGTCCACCTCTTCCTCTTGTGAGGGAGGTCTGTATATCACACCAATGCAAATAGATTTCTCTTTCCCTCTTTCTAGTTTAACCCACAATGCCTCCTCTCTCCCTTTTAAGCTCTGTAATTCCAAAGCTTTAATAGTAGGTTTTACATGTAGTGCCACTCCTCCTCCCCTTCTTCCTACCCTGTCCTTTCTGAATAAAGTATAGCCAGGTATAGTTACATCCCAGTCATGGTTTTCTGTGAACCATGTTTCTGTAACTGCCACTAAATCCAAGTCAGCCACTCCCACCAAAGCTTCAACTTCAGGGATCTTATTTCCCATGCTACGGGCATTAATACACACTGCTTTCCATATGTTACCCCTGTTACCCATTTCCATAAAGGTATTTAATGTATCACCTACCTGGGGGCTTTCACTTACCTAGGGGCTTTCTTCACCCATCCCCAACGAATCTAGTTTAAAGCCCTCTTCAGTAGATTAGCCAGTCTACTACCGAAGATGCGTTGACCTTTCTTGGACAGATGGATGCCATCTCTGCTCTGCAACCCTTGGAATAGCATCCCATGGTCTAGGAAACCAAAACGCTCTCGATGAGACCATCCACGCAGCCATGCATTCATCTCCAGAATGCGAGCCTCTCTGCCTTGGCCTTTACCCTCAACAGGGAGGATTGAAGAGAACACCACCTGTGCACTTAACTGCTTCACCCTCTGTCCCAGAGCCATGAAGTCACTTTTGATATGTTACGAGGTATACCTGGCAGTATCATTTGTTCCAACATGGATTAGCAACATTGGGTAATAGTCAGTGGGCTTGATGAGTCAGCATACCTCTCTGGACATCAAGTCTGGTCGGCAGATGGACACCTCATTACCCCTCAGAAGAGAGTCTCCAACAACCACTACCCTTCGTTTCCTTCTGGTCACTGATTCTGCAACTTTGGGGTACTTGAACTCTGGTTCTTCCCTTTCCAGGGATGCTTTCACCTCCTCCGCTTCCAGGGCTGCATAATGGTTCTTCAATTCAAGGGCTGGAGAATTTGGTATCAGTCCAGTTGGTGTGATTAAATCTGGAGTGACTATTTTTCAAAAGACATGGTTTCTGTTAAGGAACACTTCTTTAATGCGAAGTTGGCTGTTTTCAAAATTTAAATGCTCTGTATAGTGCTTCCTTTATTGAAGAAAGCTACTCTAGATCTGAGAAACCCTTATCACCCAGAATCAAATTTAACAGTCACTCACCTGTAGTATTCTCTATGGACAGTAGGGTATATCCTCACATATGGGTGACATAAAATGGAGCCCTACATGGGAAGCTTCTCCCAGCTCCTTCTGGAAACTTCTGAAGCAGCCCAGCATGCCTGTTCCCACCTGCTGCCACCGCACGTGGTGATCTCAGTCTAGCCACTAGCTGATGTGAAACTACAACTCAAAGGGGAGGAGAGAGGATTGTGAGGACTTATTTTGCTGTCCATGGATCGTCACGTATGGGAATCCCTAGCTATAGAATGCCTCAAAAGTAAAAAGAAAACAACCATTGCCACAACTAGCTGACACCCAAAGAACCACTGCTTTTGTTAACAGGCCTTAACATTTATTTTTATCTTTTGGAGGCAGCCTGGAATGGAAAAGAACTGGACCTAGGGGAGATGAAGTTGGAGTTGATTCCTTAAAAAGATTCTGAAGAACAGAATGACCAAAACTACTGTTGCATCAGAAGTCCCTTTCCCAATAGTAGTGAGATATGAATATGTGGACAGAAGTCCATATCGTTGCTTAGCAAATCTCCTTCATAACAGCTGACCTCAAGTGTGCCACCAAAGCAGCAATGGCTCCACTGTGAGACATCGGAAGCAAAAAAAGAACAGGAGAGCCACGTCACTGGAACAAGAGCTTTTATTGCATATCACCAGGTCTGCCCTACACATGTTTTGGCCCAAGGCCTTCTTCAGGGGACTGCGATTTTATATATCATACATATATATAAAAAAATAAAATAGAAAATATTAGAACATCAAATTAAACACATGCTAAGACAAACAATAATAAAATGTATACATATGAGAAGGAGCCAAATTATAAAAAAGGCATCCATCATAATTGTTTTTGAATGATCATCCAGCAGAAGTGGTATGAACTTGAGCTGCCCTATCTGTTGACTTAGATCACCACCACCTGATTGCCATTTGAATGAGGATGACTTGGTTGGCCAACTGCTCTCAAAACATCCGAAGGGTGTTCAAAATAGCATGGAGCTCCAGGATGTTTATTTTGTGCAGGCTCTCGAGCCGTCCATAGACCCGGTGTGCGCAGGCCATCTAGATTGCCTCCAGCCTGTCTTGGGGGCATCCGTGGTCAGAATGCAATGATGCAGAGGGGCCTGAAAGGGAAGGCCCGAGAGCAGGTTCTGTGACTGCAGCCACCAGAACAGGGATTCCTTGAGTAGTGGTGTAACTACCACCATGTCCCCCAGATGACCTGTGGCCTGCTGCCACTGTGTGCAGAGGGCCCATTGCATTTGTCTCATCTGTAGTTGGGTCTGAGGAGTAACATTCTGTGGAAGCCATGTGGCTGAGGACGTGGAGCACCTGCCAAGCTGTCATGGTTGGGCTTTGTTGCAGCTCGCGGCAAAGGGCAACAAGTCTCTGGGCTTGATCCACAGGTATTTATTTATTTAGAAAGTTTTGTATACCACCTTATCCTTCAATCAAAGCGGTCACAACACAATTGGGGGATACATTTAACACGCGGGGATATGAGACACATACACTAATACTTACAGGGAACATGGGCAATGGAGGGTTACGTGGCTTGCCCAAGACCACAAGGAGCATCTGTGGGACTAGAAACCCCAGTCCTTCCGGCCCAAGGTTGCTTGCTGTCCTCTAGTGGGATTTGAACCCCCGACCTTCCGGCCTGAAGTACCTTGCCCCAACCACTAGGCTACTCCTCCCCAGGTAGATAGGTCCGAGTTAGGATGGATGGTTAGGATGATATCAAGCATGGCCCCCAGTGAACTCTAAGCGCTGGGAGGGTGCAGGTGAGACACTGGGTAGTTGATCACAAAGCAGAGATGCTCCAGCACTTGATTGGTGAGCCTCAGGGATCGCTGGGCCTCATCCGGTGTCACGTCCCTTATCAACCAGTCATCTAGACAGGGGAAGACAAATATCTCCAGAGTCCAGAAGAAGGCAGCGACGACTGCCACTTTTTGAAAACCCTTGGGGAGGCGGCAAGGCAGCACCCAGTACTGGTAGCATAAAGCAGTGGTACAGTCAATGAAGGGGGTGAAAAGAAATATGTGCATAAGCATCCTTTAGATCCAAGAAGCATAGCCGTTGTAGTAAGATAACGTTTCCAGAGAGACTATCTTGAACTTTTCCCTTACAAGGAACTGACTGAGGTTCCGCAGATCCAGAATGGACCAGAAGTCTCCCATCTTTTTGGGAATGAGAAAGTAGCAAGAGTAGACCCCTTCCCGGCCTGTGAGGACAGAAAGAGTTTGATATCTAGAACGGCCAGAGGGGACTGCACCTTCAGCTGGAGGAGTTCACTGTGGTAGGGGATCTAGGGGGTACTCCCTGGGGAAGAACAGGGGAGGAAATTGGTGGAAATGCATCCTGTACCCATCCTGGACAATCTTGAGAGCCCAGGTGTCTGTTACGGTTGGCCACCAGTGAGCAGTGGATCAAACGGCCCCTCCACTTGCGATGGGACTGGGTTGGGAACAGGCAGTCAGGCATGCTCCTCAAGGAATCAAAAGCACCCACTGAGCTGCGACACAGGTTGGGGCTTCTGCTGGCATTACTGATGTTAGCCCTGTCCCTTCTGCTATTGACCCTGTTGAGGGCCCTGGTAGTAGCGATAGGCAGGGTAGTCCCATAATGCTTCCTCTTCTTGGGGTAAATAAGCTTCCTTCCCACAGGCCATCTTGCATGAGGGGTCTGCTATCTTCCTGGAAAGCCTGTTCATTGTTAACTGCTCTTTCTCCAGTTCCCCAGCCTTGAGCTTCATGAGCTTGCCAAAGAGGTTCTCACCTTGGTAGGGGACATCAACAAGTTTATCCTGCACCCACTGCTCAAGGTCCAAGGAATGGAGCCAGGTCAGTCGATAGGTCTCGATGCCAATGGAAGCCACCCATCAACTCGAAGGAATTGTAGGCTGTCCTGCTCACATACTTTGGAGGCACACTGCTTTTGGAGACAAGTCTGCAAATGCGGTCCAGTTGATCCCCTGAAAACATGGTTGAGAAGTCGGCCAAGCTCCCCATAAGGTCCTTAAGGTACATCCCCATGTAGAGCTGGTAAGTGAGAATGTGGCCCACCAGCATAGAGCCCTACTAACATTTTATACCAACACCATCCAGAGTCTGGGCCGCCCTACCTGGAGGGACCGAGGAGTGTGACTTGGAGCTTTTTTATTCTCCTCATGGCGGATTCCACAACCATGGAGTTGTGAGGTAGCTGCAGTTTCCAAAACCCAGGGCTCTTATGGACTCAGTACATTGAGTCCAATCAGTGCCTAACAGGGGTCACCATGAGGGAATTCTCCCAAATACGGAAGAGCAACTTCTCCAGAATCTGGTGTACTGGAACCATGATTGCCTCCTTGGGAGGAAAAGGATACTGGAGAATCTCCAGTTCCTTCGCCTTCAGTTGTTCCTCTGCTTCGAGGGTGAAGGACAAGGTCTTTGCCATGTCCTGGATCAAGTCATGGAAGGAAATGTCCTTGGGCGGAGACTTACAGCATTCATAAGGTGGCGAGGGATCCAAAGGTATATCCCTATGATGCTCTGACACCTGGGACTCATCCTCAGTCTCCCGTTCATCGGAATCTGTGAGGAAGTTGAAATACTGACAGGATTCCTCACGACATCGATGGCGTTCCGGAGGAGAGGTCAGAGTCCAAGGATCCAGGTATTCACGATGGCAGTCCTCCAAACCAGAGACACACGGAGGGGGGATCCCCTGGTAATCAAGCACGATTCCAAGCACCTGGTGGGACCCTCTCTCCCGAAAGGCTTCTGGTACAAGCCTCAAGGGAACTCTATATGAATGCTCTACCTTGAACGGCTGAATGAAAGTGATGTTAAGTAACTGTGGTAATCTCTCTTCTAGGAATTCCACCATTTTGGCTCCAATTAACCAGGTCCTCAGGGTCAGTCTGCAGATGCTGTATATTAGAGGTGCTAATTGCCAACTTGAGAAGCCATGGCTTCTGCTTTCTTTGTGCACCCTTCCAATGCAGTTAGGTGAAGGTGGAAGTGCAAGTGTATAAGCTAAGCGGTTCCAAATCTGCCTGCAATTGCTTTGTTGCCTCTAACTGCTCCGGCATTAATTCCTTCAGGGTCAACAAACTCAGCCATCATGGTTCACTTTTATGATGCTTGATATAATGGAGTACTGCATCTCGGATTTTACATCTTTCACGGCAAACATGATCTAGAAGCAGCTCAGCATGACAATGGCGCCCAAAAACAAGGTTTGGTGACCATTACAAAAAAAATAGGCATGGCTGGTCAGAGCTTTCAGCTCATGTGCCCTTCTTTGTCCAATGTCCATTCTTGAGGTTGAATGACATGGCCCAATTTGTCAGCCAGGGCAATGTTTTCATCAGCCAGATAAATAGCTCTGAAAATCATCCTATGAGAAATTAGATACTTCCACATCCTAATTGATTTCCAACACAAGAGGTACGGTCTTCTTTTGCCTGGCTTGTTGATATGGTACATTATTACTTGGGTTGTCTATAAGGACTTAGACAAGTTGGATGGCCAACCAATTTCTCAACACCTTTAGAGCATTCAAAATTGCTCTCAGTTTCAGGAAATTCATCTGAAAACGATTCTCCTAGGAGGATGACCACAGATCCAGAGTGTGAAACCCATCTGCATCTGTCATGAGTACATTTTAGTTAGGAGGAATTTGGAAAGAAATCCCTTTGGCTAGATAGAAATGGTGCATCCACTAGGACAGAGAGGCCCAGAGTAGAGTGATGAAAATGACATCTCAGAGTCTGAGTCACCTGTGTCCACTGTGTACATAGGGTCCACTGAGTTTATTTCATTTGAAATGTGCTAAGGGTGTTACGTGAACTGTTGAGACCATATGGCCCAACATTCTCAACATGTTTCTTGCTAACATCTACTGACTCTGTGGTACTTCCTCCATGATAGTGACCAACTTGATGAGTGTATCTTGTGGGAAAAAGGCCTTTGTCCAACAAAGCAGTACTCGTAATGCTTCCCCCAGAACAAATCACAGATACAGCCTGTGACTGGGATGTATCTCAATGTAGATAAACTAATCCTTTAAGTTCAGAGAATATAGTATATAGTTTATTTAGCATTTGATATACCGCCCATTACGCAGTAGCCAAACGGTTTACAAAATTAAATTTTTCAATAAAATTAGGAAAAGAAATTCAATAAAATACAGTCAAATAGTCAGCCAGCCAGCCTTCCTTCTGTAGGAAAGGAATCAGTGTGTCAAGGGAAATGGAACTTTTTTCTGACAAGATATTTGTTCAGATTCTTCAGATCTAAAATGGGACAGAACCCCTCAGTTTTTTATGACCAGGAAATAGCTGGTGCAAAATCCCTGCTATTCTTCAACTGGTGAAATGGGTTTGAACGTATTGACCTGTAGAAGGGCAGACATTGCTGGAAGTCAACCACTTATCTCCAAGGATCCAGAATTGAAAGCAAGAAGAATTTCACAACAGAACCAGTTACTCACCCCATCAATCAAATCCAGAGTAAGACAAGTAACAGGGTGTTCTCAATATATGCTCCTGCAATCTGGAATGCACTCCCTGGGAACATTAGAGCCATCAAAGACTTAATGGACTTTAAAGCCTTAAAAACCTTCCTTTTCTAGGAACATTATGACCAATCCATGAATAACCCTCAAGCTACTACATAATTCTGCCATCGAACTTACACTCCATGTAACAGCTGAGCCAACTGATCTAAGCCCCTTTTCTACTTTCTTCTCCACCTCTCCTCCTCCCCCTACCAACTCACGTACTACCTCTCGAGGATACCTACCCACGCTGCCTTCTAAATTACTCACAATTACATATTTTCCCCTTTGGTTCCCTTATCCCCTTGCCTTACTTAACATCTCCTTCCCAATTTATCATTTCATAAACACTATTTGATGTACATTATCTCCCCTTAACTCCAAGTTCAATTACTGTTCAATGTAAAGTTCTAAATGTTCTATATAGTATGTAAACCGCTTTGAATATAAGAAAGGCAGTATATAAAACTTGTTAAATAAATAAATAAATAAATAACGGAAACCTTCTGATAACTGCAGTGGATAAGTATTCCTCATATTGGAGTCACTTCAAGGAAACCTCTCATGTGTTCCAATGAATTTAAATGCCGATGTAGCGTAGTTACTCACCTGTAACAGGTGTTCTCCAGGGACAGCAGGAATCAGTCCTCACAAGTGGGTGACGTCGGCACCGACGGAGCCCTCGTGCAGAGCAATTCCACAGCTTTCAAAGAAAGCCTTTGGGATTGCATCACGCATGCGTGGTCCACTTCCCGCCCAAGGGTACCATCTTGCTCAGTCAGATGACATAGCTAAAAAGACAGCAAAAATGAGAAAAGATTAATCAAAGGACTGCAAATCCAGGGGAGGAGGGAGGGTCGTGAGGACTGATTCCTGCTATAACTGGAGAACACCTGTTACAGGTGAGTAACTACGCTTTCTCCAGGAACAAGCAGGAAGTCAGTCCTCACATATGGGACTCCCTAGCTATAGGCTACCGAGAACCCATAGCTGAAAATGGTTCCCTCTAGAAGAGCCGCAGCAGCAGTGATAGGATCTCTCTCCGAGAAAGCAGCCCCCACGGTAGCCTGACACCAAAGGGTCGGAGTTGCCTAAAACTCAAATAGATTACGGAGTACCGTCTGACCGAAAACACTGTCCCATCAGGATTCTCTCTACAGGCAGTAGTGGGCTGCAAAGGTCTGGCTTGAAGACCAAGTTGCAGCCCGGCAGAAGTCTGCCAACGGAACAGAGCAGTGGTTAGCCACTGATGTGGACTTAGCCCTGAAAGAATGGGCCGTGATTCGGCCCTGCAGCTGGAGGTCAGCTGCCCTGTACGCCCAGGCGATGCAGTCTGCCACTCAGGTGGATAACGTGTGCTTGGAGACAGGTAGACCCAGTTTACTAGGGTCATAAGAGACGAAGAGCTGGGAAGCTCTCTGATCTCCCCATGTACGTTCCAAGTAGAAGGCAAGCGCTCTCTTACCGTCCAGGGTATGCAGAACCGCTTCTGCCCTGCTGGTATGGGGCCTGGGGAAGAAGGTTGGAAGAACCACCCCTTGGTTAAGGTGAAACGAGGAAACCACTTTTGGGAGGAACTTGGGGTGAGTATGTAGGACCATTCTGTTTTTGTAAAACCACGTATACGGTCTATCTGATACTAAAGCTTTCAGCTCGCTCACACGTCGAGCAGACGTGAGTGCCACCAAAAAAAGTGCTTTCCAGGAAAGGAAGCAGAGATGACAGGTGGACATTGGTTCAAAAGGTGGGCAAGTAAGCCGCTGCAAGACCATATTAAGTCCCACTCTGTAGCCGGTGGGCGAATTGGAGGCTTCAAGAGTAGGAGGCCTCTGAGGAATCGGGATACCAAAGGGTAAACTGAAAGAGGTTGCCCGTCCACTGGGGAGTGGATGGCTGATAGCGCACTCAGGTGGACCCTGACAGAGTTAGACTTGAGGCCTAACTCTGAGAGGTGGAGCAAGTACTACAACACCTGAGGTACTTGACAAGTGAACGGGTTCTCCTTATTTTGGGCACACCACCTTTCAAATCTACGCCACTTGAACGCGTAGGATTTTCTAGTGAATTGTTTCCTAGAGGCCAGCAACACCTCCTCGACCTCCTTGGGAAGGAGTAGAGGAGCAAGTACTACCCTCTCAGCAGCCAGGCCATTAAGTTGAGGGATCTGAGATTGGGGTGTAGCAGGGAACCCTGTTCCTGGGTCAAGAGGTCGGGCTACACCCCCAGAGGGAGTGGAGTTTTGACCGCCAGTTGAAGGAGAAGAGGGAACCAAGGCTGTCTGGGCCACCTGGGGGCTACCAGGATGATAGAGGTTTTGTCCTGAAGAATCTTGAACAGAGTACGTGCCACCAGGGGCGTGGGTGGGAACACATAGAGAGGCCCTGTGCTCACAAGATCAGGAAAGCATCCGCTGCCACGCTCAGCGGATGCGGCTGCCTTGAGCAGAAACCGGGGCAACTGATGGTTTTGCGGACTGGCAAAGAGATCCATGGATGGGAGACCCCAGCGGTTGAAGATCTGCTGGGCTACAAACTT
Organism: Ichthyophis bannanicus; assembly: GCA_033557465.1. Taxonomy (NCBI): domain Eukaryota; kingdom Metazoa; phylum Chordata; class Amphibia; order Gymnophiona; family Ichthyophiidae; genus Ichthyophis; species Ichthyophis bannanicus. The sequence goes on along the minus strand of CM066031.1, from coordinate 189,661,831 downwards.
GTTCATTTGCCATTTGTGAGGCTGAAGACTCCTGCTCAACCTGTCGGCCAGGAGGTTCTCCTGACCTGGCAGATAAACTGCCTTTAGGAACATGTGATGTGCCACTGCAAAAGAGCAGAGGGCCAGAGTCTCCTGGCATAGGATGTGAGAGCCTGTGCCTCCCTGTTTGTTGATGCAGAACATCGTTACCCGATTGTCTGTCTGTATCAGCACCGACTGATGTGAAAGAAGATGACAGAAGGCTTGAAGAGCTAGGCGGATGGCTCGAAGCTCTAGAAGATTGATCTGAAGTGCAGCCTCTCGCGAGGACCACAGACCCTGAGTGCATGAACCCTGGCAATGGGCTCCACAGCCTAGCAAGGAGGCATTTGTCATCAGCACTCTGGTGTGAAAGAGAGGTTGGAATGGTACTCCCTGAAGCAAGTTGTGGGGGTGAAGCCACCACTGCAAGGCTGTCACCAGTAGCTTGGAAATCACTACACTGTCTCTGAGGCGGCCAGTGGCTTGTGTCCACTGGTCTCTGAGGCTCCATTGAGCTGTGCACATGTGGAATCGAGCATATGGAGTCACCTGCACTGTGGAGGCCATGTGGCCCAGGAGGCGTAGGAAGACCCATCCGGAGACTTGAGGTGTGTGCTGGACCTGCTGTATCAAGTCCAGCAACTGACTTGCCCTGTCCAGGGTTAGGTAAGCCCTTGACTGAAGCGTGTCCAGTCTTGCCCCTATGAACTCCAAGTTCTGAGTGGGGAGTAAAGTGGACTTTTCGCGATTTATAACAAACTCTAGGTGCTGGAGCAGGGTGAATGTGAGAGCAGTGGCCTGCCATGCCTCCTGCGACGATTGGCCCCTGCCATGCCTCCTGCGACGATTGGCCCCTGATGAGCCAGTGGTCCAGGTATGGAAAGACAAAGACTCACTGACTTCTGAGGAAGGCTGCCACCACTGCTAGGCATTTGGCAAATACTCTGGGAGCGGAAGCTAGGCCAAAGGGAAGCACCTTGTACTGGAATTGGTTTCCTCCGACCACAAACCTGAGATATTGCCTGTGGTCTGGGTGTATGAGGATATGAGTATAAGCAACCTTTAAGTATAAAGAGTATAGCCAGTCTCCTTGGTGGAGGTAAGGCAGTAGGATCCCAAGGGAAAGAATCTTGAACTTTTCCCTCACCAGGAACTTGTTCAGATTTCGCAAGTCTAGGATGGGGTGAAGGCCTCCCTTTCTTATTGGTATGAGGAAATACCTGTAGTAGAAGTCTTGCCCCTGCAGGTGGTGGGGCACCAGTTCCACCGCCTGATCCTTTAGCAGACCTGTCAACTCCTGCAGGAGGAGGTTCCTGTGAAGGGGGGACCTGAGAGGCTCTCCTGGGAAAAAGGAGGGGGGCACCTGGTTGAAATGAAGTAAATAGCCCTACCGTACTATTTCCAAAACCAAGGCTTCGGTAGTAATGGCTGGCCACCTGTGAGCGTACAGGGCCAGCCTTCCTCCTGTGCAGGGCCAAACCACTGGTGGGAGAGGAGCTATGCACTAGGAGTCAAAACCCCCTCCCGGCTGGGTAGGAGCCAGAGCTGGAGGCTTGGGGGTCTTCGGCTTACGTGCGCCATGCCCCTGGTCCCCTGGCCTGCTGCCCCTGTTGGGGAGCTGGGGTGGCCTGGTAAGTGGGGTAGTTTCTGTAAGCCGTACCCTTACACGGGAAAAAAGGGCTTTTTCCCCCTGAGGCCTTCTTCTTGTGAGAAGGTGCAGATGTCTTCTTCGAGAACCTTGGGCGGGTCAAGTACTTGGACTCGATTTCTGCAGCTTTTTCAGTCATGGGTTTGCTGAAGAGGTTGTCTCCTTGGCACGGGACATCGACCAACTTGTCCTGAACCCATGGCTCCAGGTCCGACGACATGAGCCAGGCCTGACTGCGTGCACCGATGCCGGCCGCGGCTACTCGGGCCGAAGCCTTGAAGCCGTCGTAAGCTGCTCGAGACATGAACTTCGAGCACTCTCGGATCCCCGTGGACAAGGCCTTGAAGCACTGCAAGGGTTCCTCGGAGAGACCAGCTGAGAACCCGGCAATCTCCTTTGCCAGCTCCCACAAGTACATGCCCATGTACAGCTGGCAGGTTTGGACATGGCATGACAGCATCGAGCCCTGGTAGCACTTTCTGCCGAGGGCGTCCAGGTTCTGGGCCTCCCGGCCAGGAGGTACCAAAAAGTGCATCTTTTGGCTTTTCAGCCGTTGTATGGCCGATTCCACAAACATGGAGTTGTGCGGCAGCTGCGCTTTCTGGAAGCCAGGACTCTTGTGGACTCGATAAATGGAATCTACCCGCTTGCTGAGCACTGGCATCGAGGCCGGGGACTCCCACATGCAGAGCATCAGCCGTTCCAACATCGGAGGCACCGGTACAGTAAGGGCCTCCTTCAGGGGAGAGTCATACTGGAGGGCATCTAGCTCCTCGGCTCCTCCTCGGCGTCCGCAGGGAATGCCAAAGCCTTGGCCATGTCCCTTACGAAGTCCGAGAACTGAGTGTCCTCTGGGGGGGACCTATTCCGAGGCTCTGATCCCAGAGAGTCCGATGGGATACACCAGGTTCAGTAGGTGTCTGGGGAGTCTTCCTCCTCCGTCTACCACGCCGAGTCCTCCAAGGAGGACTCGATGGGCTCCGGCCTCGAGAGCTTCGAGCCCGACCGCCCCAACGCAGAGGGCACTGGCGTCGACGACCTCGGTCCCGAACGGGAGGTTGAGGGGGACCTCGGCTGAGGATAGGTTCAGCCTCCGGTGTCGACGTCGACGTCCTGGTGGTCGAGGCGGATGGACCGGTGGGACCGGCCATCAGCGCCCGCTGCTGCTCAATGAAGGCATGCTGCTCTCTAGTGCAGCCAACCTGGGACAGAGCTCCGAAGGCTCCACAGCTACCAGCTCGGGTCCCGATGGCATCGGGTCCGATGCTGGCTCTCCCGGAGGAGAGTCTACGAGAACAACAGAAATTACCTTGTCCAACGTCTCCGGCTCCTTGCGAGGTTGTTTAGCCGGCCGCTCCGAGTCTGAGGACCTGGGGCGGCAGTCCGAGCTCCGCAACCTGGAGCCCGAAGGCCCATGCCGATCAGAGGCATCCAGCGACGCCGCCCTCGCGAGTTTTTTCATTTTTCCGGTGTTCCCTGGAGGGATACCCCCGCTCAGAAGACACTCATAGAAACATAGAAATATGAAAACAGAAAAAGACCACATGGCCTATCTAGTCTGTCCTTCCACAACAACAACTACAACAGTCCACTTTTTACCTTTAGAGATACTCTGTGTTTGACCCACGCTTTTTTTAATTCAGTTACTGTCCTCATCTCTACCACCTCCACTGGGAGACTATTCCACGGATCCACTACTCTTTCCGTAAAGAAATATTTCCGCATATCACTCCTGATTCTATCTCCCTTCACCCTCATCCCATGTCCCCTCGTAGCAGAACTTGCTTTCAATTGAAAGAGGCTCTCTCCCTGAACATTTATGCCACGGAGGTATTTAAACATCTCAATCATATCACCTCTATCCCGCCTTTCCTCTAAGGTGTACATATTAAGATCCTTCAGTATGTCCTTATATGCTTTATAATGAAGACCACTAATCATTTTAGTAGCTACCCTCTGCACCGACTCCATCCTGTTCACACCCTTTTGAAGGTGCGGTCTCCAGAACTGCACACTATACTCCAAATGAGGTCGCACCAAAGACTTATAGAGAGGCATTATCACCTTTTTTCTGCTAGCCATTCCTCTCCGTATGCACCCAAGCATCCTTCTAGCTTTTGCCGTCGCCTTTTCTACCTGTTTAGCTACTTCAAGATCATCAGACACAACCACGCCTAGGTCCCGCTCTTCTTTAGTGGACAAAAGCACTTCACCCCCTATACTATATGGCTCCCTTGGATTGCTGCAGCCCAAAAGCGTGACCTTACATTTTTTAACATTAAATCCCAGCTGCCAAATTTTAGACCATTCTTCAAGCTTAGCTAGATCCCTCCTCATGTTATCTACACCTTCCTGGGTGTCTACTCTATTGCAGATTTTGGTATCATCCGCAAAGAGGTACACATCGGAGCTCGGGCTCTGAGTCCCGAGATGCCGAGGCTTCTGATGAGGTCTGGGCCAGGGAGGATGTGGACTCAGGAAAAATCCTGTCACGCTGATGCTGCCTGCTCTTCAGAGATTTCGAAGACATTTATTTATTTACATTCTCTTATATACCGCGCTATTCTGCATCAGTGCGGTTTACATTGAACAAACTGAAATTACATTGAACAGGGCATTATAAACTTGGAGATAACTATTTTACAGGGAACATCTTACCACACGGCCCACAGACCACCAAGTCATGGTCAGGGCCGAGGCATCGGAGGCAGCAGTCGTGTGTGTCGGTGAGACACATCAACTTCTTATACCGATCACACTTTTTAAACCCGCTGGCAGCCACTGGGGGAAAAAGGGCCCCTGCGCAGAAACAGTGAGGTCCTATAGATTGGAAAAGGACCGACAGACATAATTGGGAGTGGTAAAACTCAATTACTGTCTGATAAGCTGTCTTAAAAGAAATATTTGAGAAGATCGCAAGGGGGAAGAAAACTCTGTATGGAAAGCACTTACTGGAATAGGTATTGAAGAAAATCCTATGGGCTTAGAAAGTAAGTCCTCCAGTTGAATAGTATCACTCTTAGAGACTGAATGTCTTGACTAAGAGGGATAGAAAATAATACAGAGTTGAGAAGAGTTACAATTTGGTAAGTCCCTGAAGAGGTAAGCCCCCCTGCAGTCAAAACTATGAGATATCCTCGTACAGGAAAACTGTCAAGGTGAAGGGCATAGCCTACCTTGTTGTTAGTTGTTACTCCTCTTTTTCCTTCAAAAGGAGAGGAGAAACCTGTTACCTGTAGGGCATGATTGTCCTCAATAGCTCTTGGAGCTAAAAGAATGGATTTCTCTTGTGGTAAAAGATTCATGACTAGAGTCGAGGACTGAGTCAGTGTATCACTGATATCTCAATAAGGATGAGATGAACTGTAGATGCTTCTGTTGATAAGAAGTAGGTTATCAGTTCTAAACCTCAAACAGGAAAAGACATTTAATGAATAAAATATCAGAAACCCTGCGACTGCTGGGTCTGCTGAGCCTGTTGAGGTTTTGATTTTTTTAGCCTGGTTTGATGTTGTCCTTCTTTGGAAACATCTGCATGATGGGTAGAAGATGGATACAACTTTTTCCCCCTAGGGGGATAAAGTTTCTTAGGAGATTTTTTACTAGCTGGGATAGAGGAAAGTTTTGACAATCCTCTGAAAGCAACAATATCAGTGCTTAACTGATTAGCTTGGAATAAAGTATCCTTGTTAAAGAGATTTTCACCAGTACAAGGAGTATTTCCCAGCCTTTCTTGTACCCATTTGTCCAAGTCTGAAGCTTGGAGCCAGGCCATGCGTCGTGCCCCTATGGCTATAGCAGAAGTTCTGCTAATAGACTCAAAACAGTCCAGGGAAGCACGATTAAGGAACTTAGAGACATTTTGAGCATGACTGACTAATCAGAAATAGTCTGCTCTTTTATGTTCTTGAAGAAAAGGGTTCAAAAGCTTTAAGTTCTTTGTGACCTCTTCAAGAGATAATCCCATATAGAAAATATATGAGATAATTTTTGCTGAAAGCATCGACATCCAAAGGCATCTAAAGTCCTAGACTCACGACCTGGCGGATAAGAGGAGTGCTTTTTTGCACTCTTAATACGCCTCATTGCTGATTCTACAACAATAGAATGATGAGAAAGTTGAGTCTTTTGAAAACCTGGAGAAGGTGGCACCTTGTACATAGTGTCAAGTGTCTTAGAATGTGGGGATACCGTTAAAGGAGTTTCCCACATTCCTAATAGTAGATCCTGTAAGATCTGATGCAAAGGAAGCATGATCACCTCCTTTGGAATCCAGGGGAATTGCAGAGTTTCTGAATCCCCTGGTATAGATTCTTTACCAGGTATAGAAATGGCAAGTAACTTTGCCATATCAAGCAGAAAAGCTTGAAAAGAAATCTCTCCTGAGGAGGACCCTCTGAAATGAGGGGTAAAGGCTGAAATTGTTGAAAATTCAGCCTTGGTACCAATGAATTCATCCCAGTCATCGGGATCAGAAGACTTGAAAGGATGAAGCATCGGGATTTTCTTTAAAGAAATGTCGTCGGTACCGCCCGAGGTCGGTACCGAGATGAGTCGGTACCGAATCCTCCATGCTAGAGAGCGATTCCAGGTTCGGCATCGAAGGAAGCGAGTCTGTCAAAGCAAGCATCAATGGTACCGATGTCGATACCGGTACTGAAGCCGATACCGATAGTCGGGGAATGGTCTGCAGCGACTCTAGCGGTACCGAAGTAGCTGAGAGATTCACTAGACTACGTTCATCGGTGAGGAATATCTCATCCATCACCATAGCCGATGCCGGGGTGTCGGTACCGCCCAAAGCGGCCACAACCACTGAGCATGGCCCAGGTATGTCCATGGAGGTAAGAACCTCGGGAACAACCTGAAGCCCCGTTAATGCTTTGGAACCCAAAAACTCACGCCGGGGCTTTATTGCCCAAATGTCCTCGAGGGCAACGCCAGAGGCATCTCAATGCTTAGAAGGAGATCTACCACTCGAGGACTGGCTAGTCTTAACAGACTTTTGTTTGGTTACCTGATCCTGTGAGAAAGAAGATATTCTGGCTAGTGACATCGAGTCTGATGTGAACCGGGTAGAGTTGTGCTCGATCCTGAAGACTTCTTCTATTTAAGCTCCTGCAGGAGAGACACTCCAGTGGGCAATGGTAAGGACCTAAACATTTTAGACACCAAGTATGAGTGTCTAAAAATATATTTGTACCACCACACTTTCAGCATTTCTTAAGGATAGTGGCTGGCTTTTCCATAATGGAAAGGATAGAGGCCTAGTGGCCTAGAAACCGTCAGGCACTAAAGAGGAAAAAATTCCTTAGAAAAAAAGACATTTTTAGTAAAATGAAAGAAAAGCACCGGCAGTACCAGTGGCGTCAAGGGAAGGCAAATGCGACCACAAAAAAACAAGAATAAAAAAGAGGAATTTTCTGCGGTGACAGGAATACGCCCTGCCGGCTCCATGGAAAACTGATGAGAGGGAAGTGAATGGGCGGGAAGGCAGCGCGCATGCATGTGGGATGCTCTCAAAAGCTTTCTTTCTGGACGCTGGGGAGCGTTCCCACGCAGGCTCCGTCGGTACCGACATACCCATATGTGAAGACTCATTCCTGCTTGTTCCTGGAGATTGCAAAATATAAGAAAACACAATTTTGTTAAAAGTCTAAACCCTAAATACAATAAAAATCTTTATGCTTCAGAAAAACTATACCATATCCCTGTAATCATTAAGATCAACTTAAAATACTATTAATAAAATTCAGAGTCCTAAATAAAAATAAAAGCATATTAAATTATTTGCTTCAATTTGCTTGTGGAAAAAAAAAGGATAAATTGTTCAAAAAGCCACATTTTTATAGAACACCTAAATATTATACAGTATAATTGGTTGTTGTCCTAATCTCAATAGAGGGACAATTACAGCGATAAGCGAAGGAGAAAGATTAGCTTTCTCTTCCTAACATCTTGGATAAATAGAGGGATTAGATATGTGGTATTATGGGCAAGCAGGTCGGACCGATGGCTTTGACAATAGAGACCCTAGGGTATGCAGCCAGTGGTCGGGTGTTTATGGGACTACTTGCAGAGGTTAGGTGGTTTTGTTTCTTTTTCTCTCTCTGAATTGTTACATTACATACTCCATGGAAACAGAGGAGATCTCTGCGTGACAGCAGCAGGCAGAACATAATGCACATGGTTTATGGTTTATTTAAAAACTTGATATGCTGCCTTTCTACAGTGTGTCAGAGCAGTTTACAATAAAAAAAATTAAGAAGAAGAAAAAGGGAAAAGAAGCAGAAATTACAACATGCTCCAGAGGTATGGAAGTCATTAAACACATTCGCGGTGAGACTTTACAAAAGCTTCCAGAACTGTACTAATCTGGAGAAACTTTTCCAATGCCAGGCTCCTACAATGGCCTTACCCCCTAAGAGGGGCTTTTCATTCTGCTTGTCCTAGAGAAAATGTCCTTTACCCTTTCAGGAGGTGGAAGAATCTATCAGTTTGATGCCCAGCTGTGTCACATGACCCATATGTGAATATGGCTATTTGTTTTGTCTTCAGAGAAAAGGTAGTCACTCACCTGTAGAAGGTGTTCTCCGTGGACAGCAGGAATAAGTCCTCATGTATAGTGATGTCACTGACAGAGCCCCATATGGGAACGTTCCCCAGCTTCTACTGGAAGCCTTTGTGAGGCTCCACTGTGCCTGTATGTCTGCCTTTCCGCCTGCCATGGCGCCATCTTCTCCAGTATAAGAACAAAGCTGAAGCAGAAGACAATTCCTTGGGGAGGTGGGAGGGTTGTGAGGACTTATTCCTGCTGACCACAGAGAACACCTTCTACAGGTAACCTTTTCTCCGTGGACAAGCAGGAATGAAGTCCTCACATATGGGATTTCCAAGCTACAGGCTACTGAAAACAGAGGAGACGGAAAAGCCCAAACAAGGCAAAGAGAGCTAAGAACTAGAGAATCAACTATGTACAGCACTGGTAGTCTCCAAGGGGGAACTCATCTGAATCAGCTTCATCACCATACAGTTTCATTCATGAGCATTCATGCACTGTGATCAGTTTTTAACTTTTTTTTTTTTTTTGACAAAAGGGTTTTAGGGGAATGGAGTTGGATTCTAATCCCCAAACAAATGCCGGAGTAAAGACTGGCTAAAGTAGCTGTCACGTCGGGAATTCCCATCCAGATGGTAGTGAGATGTGAAGGTGTGAACAGAGACCACGTCACAGTCCTGCGGGATCTCTTCCATGGAGACAGAGTGCAGATGGCTACCAACATAGCCATGGCTCTGACATTGTGAGCCGTGACATGACTACCAAGGCTTGGGCATAAGTGAAGAGATGCAGTCTGCCAACGAAATTCACAGTGCGTTTGGAAAGGGCAGCTCCTACCTTGCCAGGACCAAAAGAGACCAACAGCTAGATGGACTTTCGGTGGGCCTTCGACTGCTCTAGGTAGACGGCCAAGGTTCACCTGCAGCCCAGCATGTGCAGTGCCATTAACTCCTCCAAGGGGTGAGACCTTGGAAAGCACGTTGATAGAATGATAGAATGACAGACTGATTAAGGTGGAAACTGAAACCACAGTTGGAAGGAATAGAAGATGAGGGTGCAAGACCATTCTATTATGAGGGAATCTGGTGTATGGTGGATGAGCTACTACAGCCTGGAGCGCACTGACCTGGCATGCTTACGTAACCGCCATCAGAAACAGGACCTTTCAGATCAAGAATATCAAGGCAAGAATTGAGCGGCTCAAGAGAAGTAACATGAGCTGTGCCAGGACCATATTGAAGGCCCAAGCCACCACTGGGGGATTGAAGGGAGAGTTTGAGAGGAGCAAGTGAACCACTAAAGGCTGAGTTGATGTGGAACTTCTCTCCAAACTGTGATGGTAGGCCCCAATCGTGCTGAGGTGGATCTTGACAGAGTTGGACTTGAGACCTAACTCTGAGAGGTGTAGGAGGTACTCATTAAGTCTGTTGACGGAACAATAAAAGGGTTCCAGCACTTGTGCTGAACACCAGGGAGCAAATCACTTCTATCCGAAGCATAAGACCTTCTCGATGAGGCGCTCCTAGTGGCCAACAGAACACCTGTCACTCCATTGGGCAGGTCAAGCTCAGAAAGGAACAGCCTCTCAACATCCACGCAGTGAGGGCCAAGGATCTGACATCAGGCTGTAACATCCTCCTGAACGCCTGTGAGATATGAATGGGAAGAACCCAATCACAGAGGTTCCTACTGGGAAAGTCAAAGCAGAAGAGAAAACCACAGCTGCCTGAGCTAAGACGGCATGAAGAGGAAATGCGCATAGTAGACCCTGCCCCCCATTGCACAAGGAAAGCATGTGGAGCCAATCTGTTGCACGAGGTGGCCATGGAGGCCGTGGAGTGGACCTTACACTCAACAGATCTACCGAGTAGGTACCCCACTCCTGAACGATCCATGACATCTCTGTTCATAGTCCATCACATGGCCGGGGAACATGATTCAGCTGGGCCGCCAGGGTATTCTGCTTCCTGGGCAGGTATGTGGCCCGTAACCCAATACTGTGAGCAATGGAAACTATCATAGCTGGACAGGCACACTGAGTGTTCCAAACCTGTACAATCTGTTTGGCTAGACAATTCCAGAAAGACCCGAAGACATTCGCTATGGCTCTCAGGTCCAAGAAGTTGATCCGATATAGGCTTTCCTGTTCTGTCCAGATGCCTTGAGCATGAAGGCCAGCCAGATGCGCTCCCCAGCCCATCTAGGAGGTGTCTGCTGTCGAAGCTTTCTGCGGGGACACCTTTTGAAATGGGAGACAAATTAATAGGTTTTGAGGATCCAACCATTAGTACAGGGACTGGACGAGAGGCTGGTGAAAAGCACCCAAACTCTAAGGTGGCCGGTAGCCCATTTCAATTGAGTTCTCAGTGTCTAATGAGCCTGTCTCATCAAAAGACGAGCCATAGGTGTGATATGTACAGTAGAGGCCATGTGGTCGAACATGGACAGAATCCCACAAGCCATTTACTGACAACAACTGATATCTCAGACCAAAGCTGCCAATCCCTGGTATCTGTCAGTCATCCAGAAAAGGGGAGACAGAGACCCTCAGTGTTCTGAGTTAGGCTGCTACCACACGGAGGCATCTCATGAAGACTCGGGGCACAGAGGCCGGCCCGAAAGGTAGCACACTGTCCTGAAAGTGCTTCACCACCAGGATGAAGCAGAGAAAACTCCTGTGAGCAGGCTAGATTGGTACAGGGGTACACGTGTCCTGTAGATCTAGGGCACAGCCAATCATCTTAATAGCGAAAGGGGAAGTAGAGTACCTGAAGATGCCATCTTGAATCTTCCTGCAATGGGAGGTGTTGGGGTTTCTGGCATCCAGGATGGGTCGAAACCCCCTACCTTCTTGCGGGCCAGCAAATAAAGTCCCCATTCAATCTGCTTGTGAGGCATGGACTCTGGCGAGATCTCCTCTTGAAGGAGGTTAGATGCAGAGGATCGAGTAGATACACCCTCGCCAAAGAGGCGTCAGACCAGCGGAGTGCAATATATAGCCTTCTTGAGCTATCAGCAGCCCCCATGAGTCCAGAGCTATGAGGGGACTCTTACGACAAAGAGAGGGCGCCATCCTCCCCACCGGAGGGTTCCTCTCCAGTCACAGGTAGATTGACAAGGTTCCAGAAGAACCAAACACCCACCCCCAGCTTGGGATGTAGGGCAGGCTGAGCCTATTGGGGCTTCACTTGCCATTGCGGGTGAGGAGCCTGTGACTTCTGCTGGGAGGCTTGAAGACCAGAACATACCTGCACTTGCAAGGGTAGTAGGCCTACCTCCAGCCTTCCCCAATACCTTTCGCAAAAGGGATAAGATGTGCGTCCCGAGAGCCTGCTGAAGTCTTATCTCCCCTGCTGTTAAAGGGGTTTTCTCCCTGACATGGCACACCTAGCACATGCCGCACTCACTGATACTGATTCCTGGTGACCCAGCAGCCCCCCAGGGTTTCTTGGCAAGGTATGACCAGAAGCAGATTGCCAGGTCCTTCCCTCCAAGCAAGGGAGGGTTAAGTGACTCGCAAAAGATTCAAAGGAGTGCTAGTGGGAATTGAATACCAATCTCCTGGGCGTTATAGACTGTTGCTCTAGCCACTAGGTTACCCAGTTACCCCAGGGGGAGGAACAGGTACAAGCCAGCAATATCACTCAAGATGTCCTTCAGGAACATGCTCATGTAGAGCAGATGAAAATGTAGCCTGGCTGCAAAAGCACAGAGCTCCAGAGGCACCTCCTTCTGAAGGAGTCCAATATCTGAGTCTCCCTATCCAGGGCATCGAGGAATAAGCCTCGGTGCTCCAAAGTCTTTCAGGGTGGACTCCACCACTAAGAGTGGTATGGAGACTTAGGTTTCTCAAATTTCTGGGTTTGTTTGAACCCAGTGCCTCGAATCTAGCCTCCTACTGACCGAGCATACCATGAGGTGTTCTGCCACATCCCTAGTTGAAGCTCTTGTAGGGTTCGATGCACTGGCACACAACTGCATCCCAACAAGCCGAGGAGTAGCGGAGGAGCTCAACTCCTTCGTACCAGGCTCATCCTCTGTCTCCAGTGAAAATGGGAAGGCCTCGGCTGTTTTCCTCAAGAGGTCCTGGGAGGACATGCTCACCAGAGGAGACTTCTGTCACTCATGCAGAGGGAATGGCTCAGGCTGATTTCACATCAGTAACCGAGCCATAAGAGTCAGACTGAGGAGAACATCAAAGTAGCTCTATTACTCTGCCTGGAGCACCCCCAGCCTTGAGGCAGGAGGGGACATCGACAGGATTGATGAGGCATCGAGGGCTTTTGGCTTTCACCAGGATATTGGTGATCGACACACTCAAGAGAGAGATGGCCCCACCAGGAGTCAGTTTTGGCTCGCCCCGATGCCTCCGGAGGTGGCGAATGCTTTTCAAGAACGGTTGCACTACAGTCAATGATTATGCCCTGTCACTGAAAGGCCAGCCAACTGTTGCTCCAACATGAATGTGATGCAGGCCTCAAATGCTCAAAGGTATTCCTCCATGGCTGCCAATTCTGAAGGCCTTGGGCCCAAGCAGCTTTGAATAATGTGTCCTGCTGCCCTCGGAGAACACCTGTTATAGGTGAGTAACTATGCTTTCTCCGGGAACAAGCAGGAAGTCAGTCCTCACATATGGGACTCCCCAGCTACAGGCTACTGAAAGCCCATAGCAAAAACAATGGTCCCTTATGGAGAGCCGCAAGAAGCAGCAATTGAATCTGTGCCCACAGACCAATAGTAGGACCACTGTGCCCGATGAAACCAGTACTCCGGTAGCCTGAACACAGAAGGGTCAGAGGGTAGGAGTTGCCTAGACCCTGAAAAGGTTACTGAGCACAGCCTGGCCCAAGGCACTGTCCTGACGGAACTCTCTCTCCAGGCAGAAATGACCTGCGAAAGTATGGACTGAAGACCAGGTGGCGGCCCAGCAGATGTCCACCATCGGGACAGAGCACAAGTTTGCCACTGAAGCCGCCATGGCCTGGACACGATGCGCCGTGACACGGCCTTCTAGTGGGAGCCTCGCCTGCCCATAAGCAAAGGAGATACAGTCTGGCACCCAAGTGGACAGTGTACGTTTGGACACCACCTCTCCCAGCCTACTGGGGTCATAGGAGATAAAAAGCTGAGAAGCTTTGCGGTGGCCTTGGGTGTGTTGGATATAGAAGGATAAGGCCCTCTTACAGCCCAATGAGTGAAGGACCTTCTCTGCCCGACTGGAGTGAGGTCTTGGGAAGAAGGTAGGAAGCACCACTTCCTGATTAAGGTGGAAGGGCAACACTATCTTCGGCAGGAACATATCTTGTAGAACCTTGTGTAGGGTGCCTCTGCCACGAGGGCCTGGAGCTTGCTAACTCTGTGAGTGGAGGTGAGCGCAACCAGGAAAACCACCTTCCAAGAGAAATAGCAAAGGTGGCAAGTCGCCAGAGGCTTGAAGGGCAGGCGAGTGAGCTGCCCAACACCACGTTGAGGTCCCATTCAGTTGCCGGAGAGTGAACTGGGGGTTTTGAAAGGAGTAAGCCCTGAAGGAATCGACTCACAAAAAGTTGGACCGAGAGGAGCTTACCATCCACCGGGTGGTGGTGCGCCACCAGGGCACTAAGGTGCACTCAGACTTGAGCCCGGATTGGGAGAGGTGGAGAAGGGATTGAAACACCAAAGCCACCAGGCAGGAGAAGGGATCAGCCCCGTGATCGGCGCACCAAACAGAGAACCTGTGCCATTTGAGGGCCTACGCCTTCCTAGTAGAGGCCTTGCAGGAGGCCAGCAGAATGTCTTCGACCTCAACCAGAAGGTTGAGGGAGGCAAGACTCACCCTCTCAGCAGCCACACTGTCAACGAGAGGGACCCCAGGTTGGGGTGCAGAAGAGAGCCATCCTCCTGAGATAGGAGTCCCAAGGGGATGGGGGCCTCTACTGCCAACTGTAGAAGCTATCAGGATGAGCGAGGCCCTGTCGCAGAGGGTCCTGAACAAAGTCTTGGCGATAAGCGGCATTGGAGGGAGGCGTACATGAGGTCTTCCGTCCACGAGACTAGAAATGCATCCACTGCCATCCTGGAGGGGTGGGCCTGCTGGGAGCAGAAGCGGGCAAACAAGTCCATCACGGGTTCCCCCCAGATCCGGAAAAACCAACTGACTATCCTGGGGTCCAGCTGCCACTCGTGCAGCTGTAGAACCCTGCTGAGCCTGTTGGCCAGCAGGCTGTCCTGGCCGGGCAGGTACACTGCCCTCAGAAGGATACCCTGTTGGACTGCATACGAACAGAGACCCAGTGCCTCCTGAAAAGGACAAGGGAACCCATGCCCCCTTGTTTATTCATGTAGAACATTGCCACCTGGTTATCTGTCTGGACCAGGACCGGCTGGGGGCACAGTTAGCAACAGAAAACCCTCAAAGTGAGGTGTATCGCTCGTAGATCCAGGAAGTTGATCTGTTGGGCACTCTCATCTGGGGACCAAGTGCCCTGAGTGCAGAGGGTTCTACAGTGGGCTCCCCAGCCAAGCAGGGAGGCGTCCGTGGTGAGGACCCTCGAGTGGCTGAGAGTCTGAAAGGGCATGCCCACTTCTAGCTGTTTGGGTGACTGCCACCAGACCAGAGAATCCGCCAAATGGCAGGTCACTGCAACCCTGTCTCGGAGGTGGCCTGTGGCCTGAGACCACTGCACCTGGAGACACCACTGCACCGCCCTCATGAGGCGGCGGGCGTCTGGGGTGATGTGGACTGTGGAGGCCATGTGCCCGAGGAGACGCAGAAGGTGCCGGGCAGGCATCGAGAGACGATGTTGTATGTCTCGAGCCAGAAATATGAGATAACGGCCAGGTCCTTGGGCAGGAAGGCCTTGGCCTGGAGGGTGTCGAGCTTTGCCCCGATGAACTCCAGGAATTGTGCCGGGAGGAGGTGAGACTTGGGGTAATTTATGACAACACCCAAGTGCTGCAGAACTTGGATGGTGCGTGTAGTGGTCTGCTGCACCTCGGAGGATATGCCTCCCCTTATGAGCAAGTTGTCCAGGTAGGGAAACATGAAGACCCCTTGGTGCCTAAGGAAAGCAGCCACGATTGCCAGGCATTTCGTAAAGACCCTTGGGGCAGAGAAGGGAAGCACCCGGCATTGAAAGTGTTTGCCCCGTACCACAAACCACAGCTATTGCCTGTGGTTGGGGTGGATAAGGATGTGCGTATAAGCATCCTTGAGGGCTAAGGAGCATAGCCAGTCTCCCTGCTGGAGGTATTTATTTATTTAAAGTTTTTTTCTATACCGCGCTCTTCAAAATCAGCTCAGTTTACAGATAACAGCAGCTTTGTTCAGACACAGGCAACGCCTGTAGTGGACTTACAGAAAACAGGGTTATTCAACTTGGATTAACTGGGGAAACTATATACAAGTTCTGGGCTAAGGTATTTTACAGTATTATGTGACTATATACATGCCCTAGCTGGGGTCTGGTAGTGCTACCGTGGCACGCAGGGAGCGTGTATAGTAGGAAGTCTGTTTATGTGTCTTGGTGAGTGCTGTTAGGTAGTTGTTGTGTGGTACCATAATGCTGCAGGAAGAGGTAGTGTTTCAGTGCCTTCCTGAACTGTGTGATGTCCGTAATTGCCCGGATGTCGGGTGGGAGAGCATTCCAGTGCGATGGGGCATAGAGCATGAAGGCCCTCTTTCTTGTTACTTGTAAGCATTTTGTAATCTTGCTAGGGATATATAAGGTATTGGCTGAAACCAATCTTCTAGCTCTATTTGGAGGGGTGGGGAGAATGAGGCCTGAGATGGATGAGGAGGTGAGTCTGTTGATGGCTTTGAATGTCAGTAGTAGAATCTTAAAGGTGAGTCTACAGTAGACTGGTAGCCAGTGGAGGTGCTTCAAGATTGGTGTTATGTGATCCCTCTTGACACCGTGGCACCGTGTAGTATTCTGGCTGCTGTATTCATGGCCAGCTGGAATGGGAGCAGCGTGTTTTTCGGTAGACCCTGAAGGATGGCATTGGCGAAATCAAAGTGTGGGATGACTAATGCCTGGTAGATTGTCCTGAAGTTATCTGGTTCCAGAAGGGGGCATAGGTGGCGGATTGTCTGAATCTTGAAGTATACTGCCTTGACAGTGCTGTTTATATGGGCTTTCATATCTAACTGTTGATCGAGTGTCACGCCCAAGTAGCGAATAGTGGACTTGCTTTGGAGCTCGGCGCCTCTTACTTTTAGTGTTGCTGGCGGAACAAAAGACTGGTCCCTGGTGATGAATAGAGCCTCTGTTTTCTTGAAATTTATCCTAAGGTTTTGGGTTTGAAGCCAGTCAGTTATGGCGTCGAAGCAAGCGGCTAATGGTGAGAAATCCAGCTGGTTGGTCACATATGGCATGTAGAGTAACACATCGTCGGCGTATATAAGGCATGAGATGCCGAAGGAGCGGGCGAGTGTGCAGATGGGCTGCATATATATGTTGAAGAACAGCGCTGAAAGTGAGGATCCTCTAAGGTGTACATATTAAGATACTTAAGTGTGTCCTCATATGCTTTATAATGAAGACCACTAACCATTTTAGTAGCAACCCTCTGTACTGGCTCCATCCTGTTTTTATCCTTTTGAGGGTGCGGTCTCCAGAATTGCACACTATACTCCAAATGAAGTCACACCAAAGACTTATACAGAGGCACTATCACCTCCATTTTTCTGCTAGCCATTCCTCTCCGTATGCACCCAAGCATCTTTCTAGCTTTTGCCGTCGCCTTGTCTACCTGTTTATAGTAGCTACTTTAAGATCATCAGAAACAACGTCTAGGTCCTGCTCTTCTTTAGTGGACAAAAGTACTTCACCCTCTATACTATATTGCTCCCTTGGATTGCTGCAGCTCAAATGCATGACCTTGCATTTTTAACATTAAATCCCAGCTGCCAAATTCTAGACCATTCTTCAAGCTTAGCTAGATCCCTCCTCATGTTATCTACACCTTCCTGGGTGTCTACTCTATTGCAGATTTTGGTATCATCCGCAAAGAGGCAAACCTTACCCGACGGCCCTTCTGCTATATCACTAACAAAGATGTTAAAAAGAATCGGAGCAAGGACAGATCCTTGGGGCACACCACTGGTAACATCCTTCTCCTCAGAGTGAGCTCCATTTACCTGTACTCTTTGTCGCCTCCCACCCAACCAATTTCTAACCCAAGAAGTAACTTTAGGATCCATCCCTAGGGTGCTCAGTTTGTTTATAAGTCACCAGTGAGGAACAGTGTCAAAGGCTTTACTGAAATCTAAATACATCACATCTAGGGCTCTCCCCTCTGTCCAACTCCCTGGTCACACAGTCAAAGAAATCAATCAGATTTGTCTGACAAGACCTGCCTCTGGTGAATCCATGCTGCCTCGGATCCTGTAATCTGCTGGACTCCAGAAACCTCACTATTTTCTCTTTCAGTAGCATTTCCAATAATTTACTCACCACCGAAGTTAAACTAACCGGCCTGTAGTTTTCAACCACATCCTTACTTCCGCTTTTGTGTAAAGGCACCACATGAGCCTCTCTCTAGTTCTTTGGCACCACTTCAGACTCCAACGAGGTATTGAAAAGGTCAGCCAGTGGAGCTGCTAGAATGTTCCCAAGTTCCCTCAGTATTCTAGGGTGTATCCCATCTGGTCCCATCACTTTGTCTACTTTAAGTTGAGCTAGTTTCTCACAAACACAGTCTTCTGAAAATTGTTCAAGATGTTCCTCACTTCTGTTCCTATTTATGGGTGTCTTCTGAGGTCCTGCTCCTTGTTCTTCATCTGTGAACACAGAACAGAAATATTTGTTAAGCAATTCTGCTTTATCCTCATCAGCTTCTACATATTCCCCTCCTTCACCCTCGAGTCTGACAGTACCACGTTTGCCCTTCCTCTTCTCACTAACATATCTGAAAAATGTCTTATCCCCCCATTTTATTGCATTGGCTATTTCCTCCTCTTTTTGAATCTTTGCTTTCCTGACTACTTTGCTAGCTTCTCTGAGTTTTTCCAAATATAGATGCACGTCTCCCTCTCTCTGTGATCTCTTGTATTTCATGAAGGCCTCCCTCTTTTTCTTCACCTTTTCAGCTACTTCTTTCGAAAGCCATAGCAGTCTCCTTTACCTTTTACATTATTTTACCATTTCAACAAAAAGGTTGGTTGCTCTTAAAATATCTCCTTTCAGTTTTGCCCACTGTTTTTCTACATCCCCCATCTGTTCCCATCCCGCTAACGACTCTCTGAGATATTGGCCCATCTTGGCAAAGCTAGTCTTCATAAAGTCTATGACCCTGAACTTTGAATGGATTCTAACAGCCCTAGTCCTAATACTGAAAAACACCATCTGGTGATCACTGGATGCAAAATGATCTCCCACTATAACATCAGAAACACTTTCACCATTGGTAAGCACCAAGTCCAGGATGGCCCTTTCATGTGTGGGGTCTGTTACCAATTGCCTGAATAGTTCTCCCTGTAGAGAATCTAGGATCTCCTTACCTCTAGATGATACTGCAGCAGGAATGTGCCAATCAACATCTGGCATACTGAAATCCCCTATCAGTAGCACTTCCCTTTTCCTAGCAATGCTGTGTATGTCTTCAATTAACTCTGTCCACCTCTTCCTCTTGTGGGGGAGGTCTGTATATCACGCCAATGCAATTAGATTTCTCTTTCCCTCCTTCTAGTTTAACCCACAATGCCTCCTCTCTCCCTTTTAAACTCTAATTCCAAAGCTTTAATAATATTTTTTTACATATAGTGCCACTCCTCCTCCCCTTCTTCCTCCCCTGTCCTTTCTGAATAAAGTATAGCCAGGTATAGTTACATCCCAGTCATGGTTTTCTGTGAACGATGTTTCTGTAACTGCCACTAAATCCATGTCGGCCACACCCACCAAAGCTTCAACATCAGGGATCTTATTTCCCATGCTACAGGCATTTATACACATTGATTTCCATATGTTATCCCTCTTACCTATTTCCATAAAGATATTTAATGTATCACTTACCTGGTACCTTGAACCGCTGCAAAGGTTCCTTGGAGAGACCAGAAGAGAACACGGCAAGTTCCTTCGCGAGGTCTCTCAAGTACATGCCCATATACAGCTGGTAGGCCTGGAACCGGCAGATGAGCATCGAGCCCTGGTAGCATTTCCTGGTACCATTACCGTGTAGCATTACCTGGTAGCATTTCCAAGGGCATCCAAGGTGTGGGCCTCCCTGCCTGGGGCACCCAGGAGTACATCTTCTGGCTTTTCAGCAGACACATGTCCGACTCCACCACCATGGAATTGTGCGGCAGTTGTGACTTCTGGAAGTCCGGGCTCCCGCGGACCCGATACATCGAGTTGAGCCATTTGCTCATCATCGGCACCACTGCCAGTGTCTCCCACATGTGGAGCATGAGCCATTCCAGGATGGGAGGAATGGACACTGAGCGATTCCCGAGGAGGGGTCTCGTACTGGAGGATCTCCAGCTTGCACGCCCGAGGGTCCTCCTCCGACTCAGTCGGGAATGCCAATAAGCCCATGTTCTCTGGCAGGGACCGCCTTTGAGGTTCTGAGACTGAGGAATCGGAAGGAACGTCGCATTGGCAAAGGGTATCTGGAGACTCCTCATCCTCTGTCTTCCATTCGGAGTACTCCGAGGATGACTCGTAGACGGGCTGCTCCGTAGTCTTCAAGGCCCTCGAAGCCCTGCGGTTGACATCCAGTAGACTGGCCGGGGATAACTGAACTCCCGTCGAGTGGGACGCCGAGTGTGACCTCAGTCGAGGATCTCCTCTAGGTCAGAAGACCTTGAGGATCGGCTCGGCTTGGCCTTCAGGGACATCTTGGATGTCGAATGCCTGGTGGTCGGGACAGATGAACCGGACGTGCCGAACAGCACCCACTGCTGGCCGATAAAGGCAGACAAGCTGCACTCCAGGGCCGCCATCCTGGATTCCAGGCCAGAAGGTTCCGCAGCCTTCGGTGCGGGCACTGAGGAACTCGGGCCGACCCGGCTCCCCCGAAGGGGAATCCTTGATAAGAATAGTGTCTGGAGACCGAGACCGGTCCGGGTCCTTCTGGGGAACCTTGGCAGGTCTCTCCTTTCCTGACGCCTCAGACGAGCGCCTCAGACTGCGGGACAGGGCCTGAGAGGTTTCCGGCCTGTCGGAACCATCCAAGGACACCACCTTTGAAGGTTTCTTCTTCCTGTGTTCCCTCGAGGGAGATCATCTCTCCAAGGACTCACGATGACACTCAGGTTCGGAAAGCTCCTCCCAAGATGTCAGGGCCTCAGATGAGGCCCTGGCCTTTGGAAGCATCAGGGATTTGGGGAAGAACTTATCGTGCTGCTGCTGTGGGCTCTTCAGGGCCTTGCTAGACATCCTTTTGCAGAGACCACAGGCCGCCGGGTCATGGTCTGGCCCGAGGCAACAGAGGCAGCAGTCGTGTGTGTTGGTTAACATTATTTTAGAGCACCGATCACACTTTTTAAAGCCACTGGTAGCCATAGGTGAAAAAAGGCACGAAGGCAACAGAAAATAAAAACAAAGACTATAAAAATGGACCGAACTAGACAATGAGGCACCAAGGACAGTAGGCGGGAAGAGCACCGGGTGCAAGACTGGAGTAGAGTTGAAAATTCAGACACAAAAAAAATCAACTTTTTCCGGTGGAAAGTAAGACAGCGTCTGAAGGGCTCCGCGGAAGAAAGGAGACTGACCAAGATGGCACCCTTGGGCAGGAAGGGGACCGCGCATGCATGGTGGTATCTCCCAAAGGCTTTCTTTGAAAGCTGGGGAGATGCTTCTGTGAGGGCTCCGTCAGCGCATACATCATCCATATGTGAGGACTGACTTCCTGCTTGTTCCAGGATAATAATATTTTAGATGAAATCTGAGTCATTTTCAACACATCCCAACTCCTCCTTGGCTGCAGACAGTCTATCTACTTTTTAGTCAGGGGACAGGTGTTTTGGCACAAATTTTGAAAGACAGATGTCTCATCCCCAAATAAACAGTCAGAATAGATTGTACCAACCTGAAACTGACGTCCATGTTCTCAGTAAGCTCACTCATAGTCAATCAATGATTTGAGCATATTGTGGCATGCACTGCTTCAACAAAACACCCTTCTCAGATTTCACAGCCACCATCCGGTCTCTCTACGTCGTGGTCTTCCCTTTGTTCAATTTTTATGTCTTCATCAGATCTGCTCTACTATGTCTGAATTTCATCATTATGTACAAAGTTTGTGCACTCAGTTGTTGGACCGTGGCTACCCCTCGTTTGGTAGTCCTTAGAGCATATAAACAAGCCCTTTTTTGACATAGGGAATGGCTTTTATCACATCAAGATAAGGATTTTTCAGAGGATTGCATCACAGGTGTCATGCCGTATATGCAGCATATTCACCAAGTATCCTCTTTACTTCACAAGCATTGGCCGGTGCTACAATTGCATACTTGTTTTCAAACAATCCCTTCGGTTGGCATATTCCCAGGGTGCAAATTTGCATGATCAATTGGTGGATTCTACATCTTTGGTGGATCGCCCTCTTTTTACCCATGAAAACCAGGGTCATGGGGCGTGTGGTACTTGTAAATTTTGTGAACACACTTTGGAGGGACACCGTTGGTACTATGCCAAGAAAGACCTTTGGCTTGTATCTCGCTGGAGCACCTCTTGCTTATCCTCCTTAGTTGTGTATTTAATCTTTTGTCCATGTAATTTGGTTTATGTGGATCAGACAACATACAAGGTTAAAACTCAATTAAGTGAACATGCCTCCCATCTGCGGATGGCTAATAATGATCCATCATTATTTGAAGTGTCTTTAACAGCACCACTCTTTTGATCAATTATTGTGGCGTGTGATCCTCGTGGTGGTGATCATGTCTCTAAATTACAATGGAAGAAACAGTGGATTTTCAAACCTGGTTCCTTATCTCAGTCTGGTTTAAATCTTGAAATTGATTGGCCAAGCCTTTTTTAGGCCAACAATCCTATGAGGTATTTCCTCTTCACATGGTCTCTCCCCTCTTTAGCCTGGATTGGTTGTTACATTTGTGATGTCAGATGCTCATCGTTGATATATAAGGCACGATCTGTCTGCTATGGGACGTTACCCCAATAAAGCCTGAAGCAGAATCCTTGAGGTTCTGGGCTCGAAATGTGACATATTGAGTTTTTGGAGCTTCCTTCATGTTTTTTCAGATAAGTACAGCATTTTTTCAATTATTTTTGTTAAATAAATATAAATATTTAATTTTTTGGTTTAATAAAAAAGGATTAAAATGGAACTCAATGTTTAGCGGGTTGATATATGCACTTTCTTCTCACTTTCTTAGGGTTTCGACATTTAAATATGCTGTTATTCCTGGTGGCCCAGTTGCCGGTAGTCTTTCTGGACAGGATTCATGGCATCCTTCACTAATATTTGGTTACACAACTTTTGACAGTGCTAACAGCCTCTGAACATTTCTTGTAGCCATCTGTAAGTTTCATTCATCTGTCTGCTGGTAGTTCCTCCCACTCTTCCACTGAGATTTGTTCTAGCACATGAAGGTTTCCAGGATAGCGTAGTTACTCACCTGTAACAGGTGTTCTCCAGGGACAGCAGGAACCAGTCCTCACATATGGGTGAAGTCGGCGCCGACGGAGCCCTCGTGCGGAGCAATTCTCCAGCTTTCAAAGAAAGTCTTTGGGATTGCATCGCACATGCACGGTCCCCTTCCCGCCCAAGGGTGCCATCTTGCTCAGTCAGATGACATAGCTAAAAAGACAGCAAAAATGAGAAAGAATTAATCAAAGGACTGCAACTCCAGGGGAGGAGGGAGGGTCGTGAGGACTGATTCCTGCTGTCCCTGGAGAACACCTGTTACAGGTGAGTAACTACGCTTTCTCCAGGAACAAGCAGGAAGTCAGTCCTCTCATATGGGACTCCCTAGCTATAGGCTACCGAAAACCAATAACTGAAAATGGCTCCCTCTAGAAGAGCTGCAGCAGCAGTGATAGGATTTTTCTTTGAGAACGGAACCCCCATGGTAGCCTGACACCAAAGGGTCGGAGTTGCCTAAACCTCGAATAGGTTACGGAGTACCGCCTGACCAAAACACTGTCCCACCGGGCCTCTCTCTCCAGGCAGTAGTGGGCTGCAAAAATCTGGCTTGAAGACCAAGTTGCGGCCCGGCAGATGTCTGTCAACGGAACAGAGTGGAGGTAGCCACTGATGCAGCCTTAGCCCTGACAGAGTGGGTCGTGATTCGGCCCTGCAGCTGGAGGTCCGCTGCCCTGTACGCCCAGGCGATGCAATCTGCCACCAAAGGGATAACATGCGCTTGGAGACAGGTAGACCCAGTTTACTAGGGTCATAAGAGATGAAGAGCTGGGAAGCCCTCCGATGTCCCCGCGTATGCTCCAGGTAAAAGGCAAGCGCTCTCTTACAGTCCAGGGTATGCAGAACCGGTTCTGCCCTGCTGGAGTGTGGCCTGGGGAAGAAGGTTTGGTTAAGGTGAAACGAGGAAATCACTTTTGAGAGGAACGTGGGGTGAGTACGTAGGATCACTCTGTTTTTGAAAACCGTGTATACGGTCTATCCGATACTAAAGCTTGCAGCTCGCTCACACGTTGAGCAGACGTGAGTGCTACCAGAAAGAGTGCTTTCCAGGAAAGGAAGCGGAGAGGACAGGTGGCCATTGGTTCAAAAGGTGGGCAAGTAAGCCACTGAAAGACCATATTTAAGTCCCAATTGGTAGCCGGTGAGCGAATTGGAGGCTTCAAGAGTAGGAGGCCTCTGAGGAATCGGGATACCAAAGGGTGACCTGAAAGAGGTGGCCCGTCCACTGGGGAGTGGTTGGCTGATAGTGCACTCAGGTGGACCCTGACAGAGTTAGACTTGAGGCCTAACTCAGAGAGGTGGAGCAAGAACTGCAATACCTGAGGTACTTGACAAGTGAACAGGTCCTCCTTATTCTGGGCACATCACCCTTCAAACTTATGCCACTTGAACATGAAGGATTTTCTAGTGGATTGACTCCTAGAAGCCAGCAACACCTCCTCAACCTCTGTGGGAAGGAGTAGAGGAGCAAATACTACCCTCTCAGCAGCCAGGCCATTAAGTTGAGGGATCTAAGATAGGGGTGTGAAAAGGAACCTTGTTTTTGGGTCAAGAGGTCGGGCTGCACCCCCAGTGGGAGTGGAGTTTCGACTGTCAGTTAAAGGAGAAGAGGGAACCAAGGTTGTCTGGGCCACCTGGGTGCTACCAGGATGACCGAGGCCTTGTCCTGAAGAATCTTGAACAGAGTACGTGCCACCAGGGGCGTGGGTGGGAACACATAGAGAAGGCCCTGCACCCACGAGATCAGGAAAGCATCCGCCAACACGCTCAGCGGATGCTGCTGCCTTGAGCAGAACCGGGGCAATTGATCGTTTTGCGGGCTGGCAAAGAGATCCAAAGATGGGAGACCCCAACGGTTGAAGATCTGCTGGGCTACATCCCGGTTCAGTTGCCATTCGTGAGGCTGAAAAATCCTGCCCAACTTGTCGGCCAGGAGGTTCTCCTGACCTGGCAGATAAAAACCTAAGCTTTCTTTAGCTCAGATGACAAGACTTCGACTTTCATACTTTGGACACATCATGCGAAGAGAGAAATCATTAGAGAAAGACATTATGCTTGGCAAGATAGAAGGTCAACGCAAAAGAGGAAGGCCAGCAATGAGATGGATCGATACAATAACAGCAGCTACGGGTACCAGTCTGTCAACAATGAGCCGCCTGACTGAAGACCGAATACAATTTAGGATAGCTATCCAGAGGGTCGCCATGAGTCGACCCCGACTCGACGGCACTTAACAACAACAAGAGGGACATGTGATGTGCCACTGCAAAACAGCAGAGGTCCAGAGTTTCATGGCATAGGATGCGAGATCCTGTGCCCCCCCGTTTGTTGATGTAGAACATCGCCACCTGATTGTCTGTCTGTATCAGCACCGACTGATATGCCAGAAGATGACAGAAGGCTTGAAGAGCTAGGCGGATGGCTCGAAGCTCTAGAAGATTGATCTGAAGTGTGGCCTCTTGCGAGGACCACAGACCCTGAGTGCATGAACCTTGGCAATGGGCTCCCCAGCCCAGCAAGGAGACATCTGTGGTCAGTACTCTGGTGTGAGAGGGAGGTTGGAATGGTACTCCCTGAAGTAAGTTTGGGGGGGGGGGGGGGTGAAGCCACCATTGCAAGGCTGTCACCAGTAGCTTGGAAATCGCTACTCTGTCTCTGAGGCAGCCAGTGGATTGCATCTACTGGTCTCTGAGGCTCCATTGAGCTGTGCACATGTGGAATCGAGCATATGGAGTCACATGCACCGTGGAGGCCATGTGGCCCAGCAGGCGTAGGAAGACCCTTGCGGAGACTAGAGGCCTGAGTTGGACCTGCTGTACCAAGTCCAGCAACCGCCTTGTCCTGTCCAGTGGTAGGTAAGCCTTTGCCTGGAGTGTGTCCAGTCTTGCTCCTATGAACTCCAAGTTCTGAGTGGGGAGTAAAGTGGACTTTTTGTGATTTATAACAAACCCTAGGTGCTCGAGCAGGGTGACTGTGCGAGCAGTGGCCTGCTGTGCCTCCTGTGCTGATTCGCCCCTGATGAGCCTGTTGTCCAGGTATGGAAAGACGAAGACTCCCTGGCTTCTGAGGAAGGCCGCCACCACTGCTAGGCATTTGGTAAATACTCTTGGAGCGTTAGCTAGGCCAAAGGGAAGCACCTTGTACTGGAAGTGCTTTCCTCCGACCACAAACCTGAGGTATTGTCTGTTGTCTGGGTGTATGGGGATGTGAGTATAAGCATCCTTTAAATCTAAGGAGCATAGCCAGTCTCCTTGGTGGAGGTAAGGCAGTAGGATCCCAAGGGAAAGCATCTTGAACTTTTCCCTCACTAGGAATTTTTTGAGATTTCGCAAGTCCAGGATGGGGCGTAGGCCACCTTTTCTTTTTGGTATGAGGAAATACCTGGAGTAGAAGCCTTGCCCCTGCAGGTGGTGGGGCACCAGTTCCACCGCCTGATCCTTTAGCAGACCTGTCAACTCCTGCAGGAGGAGGTTCTTGTGAAGAGGGGGCCTGAGAGGCTCTCCTGGGAAAAAGGAGGGGGGCACCTGGTTGAAATGAAGTAAATAGCCCTACTGGACTATTTCCAAATCCCAGGCTTCAGTAGTAATGGCTGGCCACCTGTGAGCGTACAGGGCCAGCCTTCCTCCTGTGCAGGGCCAAACCACTGGTGGGAGAGGAGCTATGCACTGGGAGTCAAAACCCCCTCCCGGCTAGGTAGGAGCCAGAGCTGGAGGTTTGGGGGTCTTCGGCTTATGTGGGCCATGCCCCTGTCCTGCTGCCCCTGTTGGGGAACTGGGGTGGCCTAGTAAGTGGGGTAGTTTCTGTAAACCGTACCCCTTCCTCGGGAAAAAGGTCTTTTTCCCCTGAGGCTGCCTTCTTGTGAGAAGGTGCAGATGTCTTCTTCGACAACCTTGTCTGGGTCAAGTACTCTGACACGATTTCCACAGCTTTTTCAATCATGGGTTTGTCGAAGAGGTTGTCTCCTCGGCACGGGACATTGACCAACTTGTCCTGAACCCATGGCTCCAGGTCAGACGACATGAGCCAGGCTTGATGGCATGCACCGATGGCGGTCGCAGCTACTCAGGTCGATGCCTCAAAGCCGTCGTAAGCTGTCCAAGACATGAGCTTCGAGCACTCTCGGATCCCCGTGGACAAGGCCTTGAAGCGCTGCAAGGGTTCCTCGGAGAGACCAGCTGAGAACCCGGCAATCTCCTTTGCCAGGTCCCACAAGTACATGCCCATATACAGCTGGCAGGTCTGGACACAGCATGACAGCATCGAGCCCTGGTAGCACTTTCTACCGAGGGCGTCTAGGTTCTGGGCCTCCCAGCTGGGAGGCACCGAGGGGTGCGTCTTTTGGCTTTTCAGCCACTGCATGGCTGATTCCACAACCATGGAGTTTTGCGGCAGCTGCGCTTTTTGGAACCCAGGATTCTTGCGGACTCTATAAATGGAATCGATCTGCTCGCTGAGCACCGGCATCGAGGCCGGGGACTCTCACATGCGGAGGATCAGCCGTTCCAACATCGGAGGCACCGGTACAGTAAGGACCTCCTTCGGGGGAGAATCATACTGGAGGGCATCGAGCTCCTTGGCATCCGCAGGGAATGCCAAAGCCTTGGCCATGAACTTTATGAAGTCCGAGAACCGAGTAAACTCCGGGGGGGGGGGGGGGGGGACCTATTCCGAGGCTCCGAACCCGGAGAGTCCGATGGGATACACCGGGTTCGGTAGGTGTCTGGGGAGTCTTCCTCCTCCGTCTCCCATGCCAAGTCCTCCGAGGAGGACTCGATGGTCTTGAGCCCGACCGCCCGGACGCCTAGGTCACCGGCGTCGATGACCTCAGTCCCGAACTGGAGGTCGAGGGGGACCTTGGCCGAGGATCGACTGCGAGGATTGACTCGTCCTCCTGCGTCGACTTCAACGTCGACGTCCCGGTGGTCGGGGCAGTTGGACTGGTGAATCTGGCCATCAGTGCCCGCTGCTGCTCCATGAAGGCAGCCATGCTGCTCTCCAGGGCCGCCAACTTGAGACCAAGCTCAGAAGGCTCCGCAGCTCCCGGCTCGACGCCGGCTCTCCTGGAGGAGAGTCCACGAGGACAACAGACATTACTTTGTCCGACATCTCTGGCTCCTTGTGATGTTGTTTAGCTGGCCGCTCTGACTCAGAGGACCCGGGGCGGCGGTCCAGGCTCCGCGACCTGGAACCAGAGGGCCCAAGTCGATCAGAGGCATCCAGCAACGCCGCCCTCGTGAGTCTTTTCTTTTTCCTGTGTTCCCTGGAGGGAGACCCCCGCTCAGAAGACCCACGACGGTGCTCAGGCTCCGAGTCCCAAGATGTCGAGGTTTCTGACGAGGTCCGGGCCCGGGCGGATGCGGACTCAGGAAAAATCCTGTCACGCTGATGCTGCCTGCTCCTCAAAGATTTCAAAGACATCTTACCACACGGCCCACAGACCACCGGCTCATGGTCAGGGCCGAGGCATCGGAGGCAGCAGTCGTGTGTGTCGGTGAGAGACATCAACTTCTTACAACGATCACACTTTTTAAACCAGCTGGCAGCCATTGGGGGAAAAACAACCGGGCTGCCAATGAAAAATAAAAAGAGCGCGAATGCTAGTCACGAAGCACAAAAACAAAAAATACCGGACTCGCTACTGGTGTACTGAGCCAAGGCAGGAAGGGGAACCGGTGTTGAACCGGGAAGCTGAAAGAAATAATTCAACTTTTCTACTTTTTCCACGGTGAAAATGTGTCTATGTCCGTTGGGCTCCACAGAAAAAAGACAACTGAGCAAGATGGCACCCTTGGGCAGGAAGGGGACCGTGCATGCGCGATGCAATCCCAAAGGCTTTCTTTGAAAGCTGGGGAATTGCTCCGCACGAGGGCTCCGTCGGCACCGTCACCCATATGTGAGGACTGAATTCCTGCTTGTTCCTGGAGAATCGTTTTACCAATCGCAGATTTCAACTCTTTCCAAAGGTTCTCGATTGGCTAGCAAGGAGTCCTGATCCGCAATTTTATTTATTTTTTATTTATTTATTTAACATCTCTTATATACCGCACTATTGTCATCAGCGCGGTTTACATGAAACCAAACATATA
Organism: Ichthyophis bannanicus; assembly: GCA_033557465.1. Taxonomy (NCBI): domain Eukaryota; kingdom Metazoa; phylum Chordata; class Amphibia; order Gymnophiona; family Ichthyophiidae; genus Ichthyophis; species Ichthyophis bannanicus. The sequence goes on along the minus strand of CM066031.1, from coordinate 189,632,925 downwards.
CATACAGAAAACTGTAGTGCATTTTTACAAGTAACAGGGATTTAGAACTTGGGAATAAAGGTAAACTAAGTCAACTATATAACTATATACAATAAACTATACGCATTAGTCACAGTTGAAAAATGTCTTGGTCTGAATATGGAGGTACTGTTTCCCTTGTGAAAGATTAAACTGGAAAATAGCTTAAGAAGAGGTGGTGTTTGAGACTTTTCCTGAATTGTGTTAGGCTGGTTTCAGCTCTCAATTCTGGTGGGAGGGCATTCCAAGCTATTGGAGCGTGAATGCTGAAGGCTCTTTTAGATGTTTCCTTAGTGTATCTGACTGTTTGTTTCGGGACTGTTAATGTATTTATAGCAGCTGATCTTCTGGCTCTATTGAGTGTCTGCGTGTGTAAGAGGTTGGCAACCATTGAGGGTGCTTGATTGTTTAAGGCTTTGAAAGTAGTGATTAAGATCTTGTAGTGGATTCTTGCACTGGTTGGTAACCAGTGGAGTCTTTTTAGGATTGGAGTTATGTGGTCTGTCTTTGATATTCCTTCAAGTACTCTGGCAGCGGTGTTCATCGCCAGTTGGAGAGGATTTAAAGTAGCTTGAGGGAGACCATGTAGAATTGCATTTGCGAAATCGAGGTGAGGCATCACCAAGGCTTGGTAGACGGTTCTGAAGTCTGTGGGTTCCAGTAAAGGTCGTAAGTGGCGTAGTGTGCTTATCTTGTGATATATTAGTTTTGTTATGTTTTTTATGTGGGTTTTCATATTGAGACGCTGGTCAAGGGTGATACCTAGGTATCGTATCGTAGGTTTTACTGTCAATTCCTTGTCCTTTATCTTTAAGGTAGTCGGAGGTGTGAAGTTTTGGTCCTTTGTGATAAACATAACATCGGTCTTGCTGTGGTTGATTCTTAGGTTCTGTGAGAGGAGCCAGTCTTCTACTGATTCAAAGCATTTTATCAATGGTGTAAAATCAGGATGATTGATGGAGAATGGCATGTATAGGAGAATGTCGTCTGCATAGGCTAAACAGGTAATGTTAAAGGAACGGATGAGGTCACAGATAGGTTGCATGTATATGTTAAACATTAATGCTGAAAGAGAGGATCCTTGCGGTACCCATTGATCTTGCAGCAACGGTTCCGATGTTCTTTCTTCAATTCTTACTTGTTGCCAGCGGTTAGATAGGTAGGATATACACCAGTCAAGTGCGGATCCAAGTATTCCTTTTTCCTTAAGGCGATCGATAAGAATTTTGTGGTTTACTGAGTTGAACGCAGCTGAGATGTCCATGAATATAAGGATGAATCCTTGGTGGATATTATCTATTCCTGTGATTAATGTATTGAATAGAGTGATGAGGAGGGTCTCCACTCCGTGAGCTTCTCTAAAGCCGTGTTGTGCAGGGTCAAGTGGAGCTTCAGTATCTATGTGCTGTTGTATTTGACGTTGGACCACTTTTTCAATTATTTTAGCTAACAGTGGGATGCTGGATATTGGCCTGTAGGATTCTACTTTTAGGGGGTCTAATTTATTGTTTTTCAGTAATGGTCTAATGGAAGTTTGTTTAAGGCACTGAGGAAAGGTTCCGGTTGAAAAAGATTGTTCAAGGATATTATGTATGAAGAAGCTTACTTCATATCTAAGATCTTTTATCCAGGCTGCTGGACATGGATCATTTGCTGCGGTGGTAGCATTTATTGATGCGATAGTGTGTTCAATTTCTTTGGTCGATAATGTATTAAACTTGGTTAATGTGGCTGACTGTGATAGCTTGACTATACTTGTTGGTCCAGTAGTGCTGATGTTGGTTGTTTTCGTCATTTTTGATTTTAAGTAGTTAGCATAATCTTGTGGATGTATTGTTTGAGTGTGTTGTGGAGTTGGTTCCTTTGCCATTGTCCTTACAATATTAAAGAGATCATGATGTTTATTTAATGATTGCTTTAGGAGATTAGTATGGAATTGTTTCCTTCGATCTGCTATTTCCTGGCGATGCTTTTTTAGGTACTTGAAGTAGGCTTCGTAGGCTTTGGTAGAGCGGGATCGTCTCCAGCATTTTTCAAGTCTACGAAGATGGAGGAGGGATGTTCTTAGCTCGTTAGAATACCAAGCTACATGTGTCCGATGGTTGGGCTTTCTTGCCATGTTTGATGGTTGAGAATTGGCTCTGAGAGTGTGATCCCAGGTGTTGATTAGGTTATCCAAATCAGGTTTAGGTGTGTGTAGTGTTGGAAGAATATTCTTAAGTACTTCCTCTCTGTCGGTCTTCCTCGGTTTGGCGAGAGTGGATTTGGAGTTAATGGTATTGGAGGAGTTGGGAATTTGGAATAAGATGAGGCTGTGGTCGGACCAAGGTACTGGTGTTATGGAAAGATCATAATTGTGGTCGGTATCTGTGGTGGCTTGTGGCACAAATATCAGGTCGAGTGTATTTCCCATAGTGTGAGTGGGTTCTTTGACTATCTGTTTGTAGCCAAGGTTGTCAATCGCTTCTATAAATGCTGCGATTTGTGTGTCGTGTAGGGAGGGGAGGTTGAAATCTCCTAATATCCAATTAGATAATCGTGGTTTTTCCGTGTTGCAGGCCCGGTCAACTATCGTTGGCAGATCATCAGCTGAGGTTGTTGGAGCTCTATAGACTAGGTTGATTGAATGCTCGTTGTTTGATATATTTAGTATGTTTAAGTGGGTTGTGCTAATACAGTTGTCCATCTGAAATTGTAGCTGGCTTTTAGAGATGATGAGTACTCCACCTCCTCTTTGTTTGTTCCTGTGACACGTGTAGATTGAGAAGCCTGGGGGTAGCATCTGGTTGAGAATGATATTATCAGAGTCGGATAGCCAGGTTTCTGTGATCATCAAAATGTCAAGGTCATGCGTTGTTATGAGATCAGATATCAAAGGCCACTTTGTGCGGATGGATCTAATATTGATAAGGGCGCAATGCAGTGGTGGTTGGTATTGTTGTTTAGGTTGCGATTTTTTGGTAAGCTGAAGGGCAACATGGAGTAAATGTGGGTGGTGGGTATGTGTAGGGTTTGTTGGGTATGTTTGAGTCTTGTCTGACCATCTCTTCCAGTTATTCCTTAATATTGGTATAGAGTTTTGGTCGCCGTTAAAGGCGTTTGAGTGACCAGCTAGTACAGTGAGGAGATAAGTAATGGTGAAGGTTACCAATGTATGCATCTTTAAAGGAGACATTGTGTATTAAGGGAGATGGTAGAGTTGCTAGATGCAAATGTTAGGGACAGATGATGGTACTGGCAGGATAATTGCAGTGTAAGAGTTATGATATTTGAATAATTGGTGGCAGTATTGACCAGGGGTTTTACTGGCTAATGCTGGTAGAACTGGATAAGAGGGTTGATATAGTAAGATAGAGTGTTGGTTTAGGGAAGGTGTTAGAATCACTACTGACGACAGTATATATAACAATTGGTGACGGTAACTTTAGTAGGTGCTTTTAGTAGGTGAACAGTGAAAGAACCGTATATGTGGTGAAAAGAGCAGTGTATATGGCTACTGGTACTTGCAATTAATAATTACTGATAACAGTATATATGGCTACTGGGAACAGTACTTGTAATTAACGGTTACTGACAACAGTAATTAACAGTACTTGCTATTAACGGTTACTGACAACAGTAATTAACAGTACTTGCTATTATCGTTACTGACAACAGTAAATATAGTTACTGGGAGCAGTACTTGCAATTAATGGTTACTGACAACAGTAAATATAGTTACTATTAACGGTTACTGACAACAGTAATTAACAGTACTTGCTATTATCTTTACTGACAACAGTAAATATAGTTACTGGGAGCAGTACTTGCAATTAATGGTTACTGACAAAAGAATATATAACGTTATGAACGAATGTGCAAGAATTCAAGTTATAGATAGTTTATTTAGGTGTAGTATACTTGCTGTGATCAAGGGAAAACCCGGTTGAGGGTGGAAGCGAGCTCAATCTTGGGGAGCTCGAGCTGCTTGATCTCAGGGGAGTTTGCAAATGGCGATTTTATGTGAGAGTGAGTCTGTTTGTTAGAAGGCTGGTCTTGGCAATAACTGTTGTTCAAGTTGCTTGTAGATTATGGTACTTTGTATGCTGATTATTCCTTAGATTATAGTTCGTTTTTCGCTCAGGTGCGGGCGCGCCTGCCGGCGGCGCTTTTTAATTAGAGCGCTGTGTCCTCCCACAGCCCCGATTGGGCTGGAGTGCAGGAGCGGGAAACTGCTTCTTGCCCTGTGCTCTACCCCGACCGGGGAGCCTCCGAATATGGCTGCAGATGGTGAAGAGGGCTGCTTCCTGCCGGCGGCGCTTTTTAATTAGAGCGCTGTGTCCTCCCACAGCCCCAATTGGGCTGGAGTGCAGGAGCGGGAAACTGTTTCTTGCCCTGTGCTCTAACCCCGACCGGGGAGCCTCCGAATATGGCTGCAGATGGTGAAGAGGGCTGCTTTCTGCCGGCGGCGCTTTTTAATTAGAGCGCTGTGTCCTCCCACAGCCCCGATTGGGCTGGAGTGCAGGAGCGGGAAACTGCTTCTTGCCCTGTGCTCTACCCCGACCGGGGAGCCTCCGAATATGGCTGCAGATGGTGAAGAGGGCTGCTTCCTGCCGGCGGCGCTTTTTAATTAGAGCGCTGTGTCCTCCCACAGCCCCGATTGGGCTGGAGTGCAGGAGCGGGAAACTGCTTCTTGCCCTGTGCTCTACCCCGACCGGGGAGCCTCCGAATATGGCTGCAGATGGTGAAGAAGCAATCCATTCTAAAACAGTCTGTCTGTTCTTTTTTAAGCATTCTTTTGTACTTTTGGATGTATATTTTGGGTCATTGTCCTACTGAAAGACCCATGACCTTTGATCCAGACTAGCTTTCTGACACTAGGTGGCACATTTCGCTCCAGAATACCTCAACAGTCCTCTGACTTCATGATTCCTTTAATAAGCTGCAAGCTTCCAGTTCCTGAGGCAGCAAAACAGCCCCACAACATTATATAATCTGCACCATATTTAACTGTAGGATGGGTGATTATTTTCCTTATAAGCTTCATTTCTTCACCTGTAAATGTATTGCTGGTCTGAAATGCCAAAGAGCTGACGTTTGGGTTGTTTATTTATTTGGCTGTGCTTTTATACCGCTTTTCACCAGGTTAAAGTGGTTCACAATCAACTCAATGAACATTGAATACAAGGAATATAAACTATATACAATAAACTTAACATTTACAATGGCCTATGTGAAAGGTGTTGTGTGGGTGGTTATATTAGTGATTTATTGTGATGGCGAGTATGAAGAAGTCTGTGGGTGTGGATGAGCTAGGTAAGTCTATGTTACAGATCCAAAGTGTTCAAGTCTTCAGCTGCTTTTGAAATGTGGGGAGTTCTGAGGTACTTCCGATTTTGTCATGGAGGGAGTTCCAGAGGGTAGGTGTATATAATCTGAAAGCTCTTGAATAGGTATCCACAGAATATTTTCCCAGAAGGACTGTGGTTTCTCAAGGTGGGTTTGGGCAAAGATCAGGTGTACCTTTGAATGTCTGTCTTTGAGCAGTGGGGTCCTCCCTGGTCTTCGCCCATGAAGTCATTCTTTGTTTAGTGTGCAGCATATGCTACAGTTTGAAACCACCACTCCAGTCTGCTCCAGGTCAGCCTTAAGCTCTTTAGATGTTGTATGTGGTGTTTTTCCAATAGTTCGCACTAACCGTTGAAGACTTCTTGAATTAATTTTCCTCTTCCCACCACATCCTGGGAGGTTCTCGACAGTTCCATGAGCAGAAAACTTCTTAATAGCATTGTGAAGTGTAGATACATGTATTACTAATTAAAAATGTATTTGGATCAGCAAGGAATATTGAACTTTTGAGCCATTCTGTGAGGCATCATGCTGAGCCAGCTGTTTACTAGCTTACTAGCCCGGAGGCCAAAGCTGTAAGGAATGACTGACCAGAATTGTTTAGTAACTCAGAGAACAAAGGCTGGAGGAGGACTGATCAAATTACTGTTGAACCAAGGTTTATGGGGTGGAGAATATCTGTAGAGAAAAGCTCATGTGAGGAGTCATGTGGTCCAGCTGCAACACACTTACAGCCTATATAGCGAGAGAGAAAATCCAGAACAGAGAGAGAGTAGATATCCGCTTGGCCAGGCGCATGCCAACGCATGAAGAATCCCAGACTTTTCTCCAGCCTTCGCTGAGGCTCTCCCAGCTGATGTTAAAAATGGGCTGCGATGATGGCAGTTTGGTGACACATTGTTCTGTTCTTGTAAGGGACAGGGAGTTGGAGATGCAATATCAATTGTTTTATTGTCATTGTAATATCACTAACTTATTGTTCTATTGTAATGTCACTAACTTATTGTCAAGCTAATTGTCATATTAAATAGCTTATTAAATACCATGCATGAGTGGTTGAATGATCTTGAATTTAATAGAATCCTAGGCAATATAAAATAGGAATCCCAAGGTCTTTGGAGATGGCCTTGTACCCCTTTGAAGTTTGAAAATGGCTTTTCTGATTGTTTCAGGCAGCTCTTGTCTTCACCACTGTAAAAAGGGAACAAGTAGTAAATTGGGCCATTTTAAACATTAGAGTCATCTTTCATTGGTTGATTAAAGCCATGTGAGTACTGACAATTGATCACAGATGGGTCTAATTTTACTGCAATGGGAATTTGGTTCCTTTGTTCAAATTGATTTGAATTGTTTATATGGGTGCCAATAATCATGTCCGGGCAATGTGCCAGTTTTTATAGTGTTTCCTCTTATTTGGTCTTGTTTTATTTGATTCTTTTGTCTCTCAAATATGTGTACATATATAGTCCAAAGCCATTTCACTGGCCACTTTTTTTTGAGATATTGGACATTAAGGATGCTAATAATGGTGACAACTGTAAAAGCAAAATAAAGCAAATTCAAGAAACAACCATCAAATTCCAATATGCACTTTACAAATATTTCAAGAGAATCAGATACTAGACTAGTCTAGGAAAATGAATCAAATTAATCTGCCAATAAACGTATTCCAGATTAAGTCACTCCTACATTAGCAAGGAGTCAGATTTTACAACACTTTCTTCAATAGTTTTGCTAGAAAATTCTTTTTGTGATGCCACTTTAACAGATAAGTGCACAGCATCCAGTTCTAATAGGGTATGCGTTGAACTGGACTTCAAGCTTAGCATGAGTTGAACTGGACTTCAAGATATTTAGTATGGGTTGACTTAACTAAATTGTGTTTTGCCAATCTTTTTCTTCTGTAAACAAAGAACCTAGGTAAGTCTTCAGAGTTCCTGTTTCTGAAATTACTTTTTGTGGACTAGATGTGCAAAGATGCAGTTATAATTGCTTTCTTAAATTAAATGTATAGATTCCTCTAGGAGATAAAACCTTTAATGTTCTTCCAAAGGAAGTGACAGTTTCCATAGCAGTATGCACTATGTGCAGAAAAAACATTAATAGCTGGATGTTAGACTAGAACAAGCAGAAAGGAGAAATTAGGCCTTACCTGCTAATTGTCTTTCCTTCAGTTCTCTCCGGGCCAGTCCAGGATACCTTCGGGTGTTGTCAATCCCCTTCAGCAGCTGAGGACTGAAAACTAAAGCTTTTGCTGACAGGCTATAGCCACTCCCCCTTGAGACAGCTCTCCAGTCCTTTCTAGCAAAGCAGCGTAACAGTGGAACTTCAAAAGAACATAAAAATCAAACAACAAAATCTAACAGCTATACTATACGCCCACTGCACCTGTCCCTACTCCGCCTACCCAACTGTGCCTGAGAGGAACAAAACATATCTCTTCCCTTGAATCCTGCACTTCATTATTTTTATTTTTTTTTTAACAGAACCTCCAAGTACATCGAAGGAAGCCCCAAATACTACATCCACCAGAGTAAAAGCTAGTCTCCTGGAACTGGAGGATGCGACACATCCAGTATATCCTCCTCGCAAACTATGCGATAAGATTGGGTGGGTCCTGGACTGGCCCAGAGAGAACTCAAGGAAAGACAATTAGCAGGTAAGGCCTAATTTCTCCTTCCTATTCGTTTCTCCGGGCCAGTCCAGGGTACCTTCGGGCAGTACCAAAGCAGTGCCTAAATTTGGGAGGGACCCGCGAGCCCCGCTACAATGGCCGAGGCCCCCACTTTCGCATCCTCCCGGGCTTGCACATCCAACCTATAATGTTTCGTGAATGTATGCAGAGAAGACCGCGTTGCGGCTCTACAAATATCTACTGGCGGAACCAAAGCCAACTCCGCCCAAGAAGTTGCTTGCCCCCCGTGCAGAATGAGCCTTGAGGCCAACTGGAGGCGATTTATCTCCCGTTTCATACGCAGCAACCACAGCCTGCTTCACCCATCGAGCAACTGACGCCTTAGTAGCCGCCTGCCCCTTCCGTGGACCTCCAAACAGAACAAACAACCTGTCCGACTTCCTAAAAGATCTTGTGGCTCTAAGGTACCTCTTCAAAACTCACCGCAGATCCAACTTCCGCAACGATCTGTCCATCGGAGACCCTGGAAGATCAGCAAAGGAGGGAAGAGCAACCGACTGATTAATGTGGAATGAAGACACCATCTTGGGCAGAAATGAAGGCACCGGCCGCAGGAGCACGCTTTCCGCCAAAAACTGAAGATACGGCTCCCTGCAAGAAAGAGCTTGCAGATCGGAAATCCTCCGCGCCGAACATAAAGCCACCAGAAACGCGGTCTTCCACGATAACTCTCTCAAGCCCCCCGATGAACCTGACTCAAACAGAGGTCGAGTTAGAGCTTCCAGTACCAGATTCAATTCCCATGCCGGTACCACTAGCCGCACCGGCGGCCTGATTACCGCTCTGAGAAACCGCACCACATCCGAATGTGATGACAAGCTCCTACGTTGCACTGGACCCCTATAGCACGCTAAGGCAGCTACCTGAATACTTAAGGTACTAAGAGCCAACCCTTTCTGCAAGCCTTACTGAAGAAAGGACAAAATTTCGGGCAAGGCCACCGAAAAGGGACGAACGCCACGTTGCGCACACCAAGACTCAAATATCCGCCATACACGAACATACGCTAACGACGCCGATCTTCTCTTTGACTGCACATCGTTTGCACCACTGCCAACAAATAGTCTGTGTGACTCAACCTTTCCCTTTCAAGAGCCAAGCCGTAAGCAAGAAGCGATCCACCTGCGGCATGAGAACGGGACCCTGAGTTAGGAGATTGCATCGAGTTGGTAATCTTCAAGGGGAGTCTACTAGAAGTCGCTTCAGATCCGCATACCACGGCCTTCTGGGCCAATCCGGCGCAATAAGAATCACCAGTCCCCTGTGGTCTGCGATACGCTGAACGACTCGGCCGATCATCGGCCATGGAAGAAACACGTACAGAAGCTCGTCTGACGGCCAAGGCTGAACCAGACCATCCAGTCCCTCCGACATGTGTTCTCTGCGTTTGCTGAAAAACTGCGACGCCTTGGCATTGCTGCACGTGGCCATGAGATCCATCATCGGCCGCCCCCAGCGTATTGTAATGTCGTGAAAAATCGCCACGTTCAACTCCCACTCTCTGGGATCGAGAACACTGCGACTGAGATAGTCGGCCTGTACATTGTCCTTCCCGGCCACATACACTGCTGACAAGGCCACCAGATGGGTCTCCGCCCAGGACATTAATGATTGACTCTCCGCCAACAACAGAGCACTGCCCGTACCCCCCTGGCGATTGATGTACGATACGGTCATCGCATTGTCGGAGAAGACCCACACTGCTCTGCCTTCGAGGAATGGAGCGAATCTGAGCAGAGCAAGCCGAACCGCTCTGAGCTCCAAGAGATTGATCGGAAATGCCGCCTCCTCCTGGGTCCAGAGCCCTTGAGCCACCTGAGCTTGACAATGAGCGCCCCAGCCTGACAAACTGGCGTCTGTCGTCACCAACATCCAATCTGGAATCACTAATGGAACTCCTGCCTGAAGATGATCCGGATCTAGCCACCAACTTAGACTGTCCCGCACCACGTCCGGACAGAACAGCTTCCTCGATAAGGGATGAAGTTGTGGAGACCATCTGGACAGCAACGCGTGCTGCAAGGGACGCATGTGTGCCCTGGCCCAGGGCACTAGATCCAAGGCCACCGCCATGGACCCCAAGAGCTGCAAATACCTCCATGCTGAGGGAGCTTGGAGCTGTAGAAACGTTCGCACCTGAGCCAATATCTTTAGCACCCTGCCCTCTGGCAGGAATACCAGACCCCGGGCTGTGTCGAACTCTGCTCCCAGATACACAAGCCGGGACTGCGGCTGCAGCTGACTCTTTGCACGGTTGATTATCCAACCGAGCTGCTCCAGAAGCTGCACCACTCGAGAGGTAGCCGCGACCGACTCCTGCCGAGAACTTGCCCTGATCAACCAATCATCTAGATAAGGATGGACTTGAATACCCTCCATCCTCAAGGCCGTGGCAATGACCACTATTACCTTTGTAAATGTTCGCGGAGCCGTTGCCAAGCAGAACGGCAACGCCCGGAACTGAAAATGTCCTGCGGGAACCGCAAACCATAAAAAACGCTGATGATCTGGTCTGATTGGGATATGCAGATAAGCTTCCATGAGATCTATTGACGAGAGGAACTCTCCTAGTCGAACGGACCGAATCACAGATTGGAGAGTCTCCATCCGAAAATGTGGAACTCTCAAAGCCCGGTTTACATGCTTGAGATCCAGAATCGGACGAAAGGATCCCTCCTTTTTGGGAACCACAAAATAAATTGAGTATCGACCTGACCCTAACTGGTCTGAAGGAACCGGAACAACCGCCTGCAGTTGCACTAAGCGTAGTAGCGTGTCCTCTACCGCTTGTCTCTTGGCCCCGAGACCACAAGGGGAAACTAAGAAGGCCTCCTGAAGTGGACGAGCGAACTCCAGCGCATACCCGTCTCGGATGATCTCCAGCACCCATTGGTCTATAGTTATTGCGGTCCAAGCAGAGAGGTATCTCTACCTGGACCTGCTGACTTTCATTGCGGCTTCTTTGTGGCGGTTTTGCTGGGCATTCAAATAGCCTCTAGCAAAACCTCTGGATCCTCGAAAGGGCTGACCCTGAGGAACAAAACGCCCTCTGGGATAGGGAGAAAAACGTGCTCTCCCCTAAATCTATGAAACGCTTTTCCTTGCCCTCGCTGGGTAGATGATTGTCTGAGGGCTTTGGGCCGATCCTCCGGCAACCAACCCCTTTGGAATCTCCCAAATCCTTTACTATTTTTTCCAAGGCCTCCCCAAAGAGCAGCTTGCCCTTATAAGGGAGTTTACTGAGACGTGCTTTCGAAGATGCGTCGGCCGACCAATTCCTTAGCCAAAGGAACCTTTGAGCCTCAATCAAGGATGCCATGGATTTTGCCGAAATACGAACCAAGTCATAAAAGGCATCCGCCAGATAGGACGCTGCCGATTCCAACTTTGCTCCCTCTGCAGAGGCCTCCGCCGTAGCATCTGAAGGCAACCCTCCCTGGAGCCAACGGATAGAAGCCCTAGACACACATGCTCCACAGATAGAAGTCTGTAGAGCTAGCGCACAAGAATCAAACGCTTGTTTGAGCAGCCCCTCTAGCTTGCGATCTTGCAGATCTTTAAGCGCTGCTGCGCCCTCTACCGGAATCGTAGTCTTCTTCGTCACTGCCACCACTAGGGCATCCACCTTAGGCATCTTCAGCAACTCCTTTTCCTCTTGTGGAATTGGATAAAGGCGACCCAGAGCGCGACCTCCCCTTAGAGTCGCCTCTGAAAATTCCCACTCAGACTCTATCATCTGCCTAATTACCTGGTGAACCGGAAAACAACGTTGCTCTGTCTTAAAACCTTGCAATAAAGGATCCTCCAGCGGCTCCTGTTCGGCCGCAGGAAGAAGAATATTCAAGGCAGCCAAAGATTGCCCAATCAGCGCCCCTAATTCCTCCTTTCAGAAAACCCAAAACAGATTTGGGTCCTCGCCTGGAGCTAGTTCTCCCTCCTCTAGCTCACCAGACCAAGGATCAAAACTTGCTTCTGAAAAGAACTCTGTCACCGCTCGTCTGAGGATCTGGCAGAGTTTGCTCCAAATTCCCCATGACAGAAGCTGAGCCAGCCCCCGCCTGAGAGGAACCCTCTCCAGGGTCTAACCTAGTTTCCTCAAGCCTAACCCCTTCCCCAAGACTGGGAGACAAAGGATCCCTGCTGACCTGGGAAACTTTCAGTGTGTAAGCCCTATGCATTGCTAATATGAAATCCAGAGAAAATAAAGCAGCCAGAGACTCCTGAGCTTCAGGAAACTGGTGCTGTTCCTTTACAATAGAGGAAGTCTCGTTTACCGTCTTCACTTTCCTCTTCCCTTGCTTGTGCTGCCTCGCGGGAGAAACGGCACTGTCCCCTAAAATGGCCGCTGTTCCTGCCTGTTCTACCATGCTGTGAGGCTTCTGAGACTCAACCTTGCCTTCCAAACCGCTGTAAATTGAAAAGCGCTGAAAACTGCACCCGACGACTAGAAAAAAATCGCCGACAAATAAACCGCTCTACACAGACACAGACACATGCAGCAGACACCCCGGCTGCCGACCAAACAACTAAAACTGACCTGAGTGCAGCCCTGAAGGCTCCGATCCTCTGGATCCTGCTGCTAGAGGGAAGAGAAGAATCGCTCCTGCAGACAACAGGTGGGTGAAACCTGGGGCTCCCAGGAACAACTCCCCTGCAAAATGGAGTCGGTTCACGCGTGAAGACAGGCTCTGCCTTTGTGAATGCCGCCCGATTCGGCAGCCACGGACTCGTTTCACTCCTTTTTCTTTCTTTTTTTTTTTTTCAAGAAACTTAATTGAAAATAACCCAAGGGAAGAAATATCTAAAATAATAAAGAGAGGCAACAGCTCTGCTAGAGCCAATCCTCCTCAGGAAGTCTGCAAATTAACATTTCAGCTGCACTGTCCAGGAACCCTGTCAGCTATCCACGTCCTGTTCAGCTGCTGAGGACTGAAGACTGGAGAGCTGTCTCAAAGGGGAGTGGCTATAGCCTATCAGCAAAAACTTGTTTTCAGTCCTCAGCTGCTGAAGGGGATTGACAACACCCGAAGGTACCCTGGACTGGCCCGGAGAAACGAATAGGAATGAAAAGCTTCATGCTGGGGCAATAATTTACAATAAAGACAATGCCAAATGAATTACAAGGCGGTAACTACTGCATGAAGAGTCTACAGCTGGTCTTAGCAATTTGATAGCAAAAAGTACTCTCTCTTCACATGCTTGCCAAGGAAACGATTTGTAGAAATGCTAGCAGTTACAATGATAGCCATATAGTAAAGCTTCAGTGACAACTGGAGGTCGATACACAGAGGACTGAAAAACAAACAAATTAGATTTCAATGGAACCACAGAAAGCAGCAGCACTTCAGTAAAACAGAAGGAAATCCAGTGCATGAATTAACAGTTCTTTAGACAATTGTATCCATCACTGAGAGGCCAAGGTGATAAGCAGCACCAAGTTGTATGCTGGGCTGTGCACACATTTTTATGAATGTAGCATAGTTGTCGATGCAGGAAGGACTTTTGCACACAAGAAATGTGCATGTAAGAATGTGCACTCAGGTTATTGTATTGCCCATTCAAAGCTTGTGCTAGTGAAGGCATTAACTATTACTCCTCAATGCAGAGGCATGAGCACAAAGCTTACTGACTTAACATGAACAAATGGTTTAATGCTGGGAATTTAACTCCTAGACTGAGGTGGAATACAAAGCTAGCATACAGGGCTTGACAAAACTTGGGTGCCAAGTCACCATGGTGCCTAAAAATGGAACACACTCACCCAGTATTCCATTTTACTGTTTCTGCTGTCAAAGAAAGACAAGCTGCATTTAATTTGTATCATTATGGCTCTCATTAGGTTTAAGCTGCACAGTGAGAAATGTCTGGTGAAAGTCCTTCAAGACTTGTTCTGGAGTTTGCGCACCAAGCAACTTAAACCTAACGGGAGCTGCGATGGATGCAAGGTACGTGAGGCCTTACTTTCTTTGGCAGCTATATCAGACTGCATTGAGAACATAAGTAAAGACTGCTGTCTGATGAGGGGATTTATGAAGGTAGAGACAGAGTAAGGGATGACTAGCTAGGGGTACGTCAGAGTTGGGAACGGGCTGGCGTGCCTAAGAGGTGGGGAGGGGGGACTGATGGGGGGGGGGAGTGAGGGATGGCTGACCTGTTAAAGATAAGGGATTGGGACTATTGGGGAGGGCACCAATAGAAAGATTGGGTGAGGGCAAGGCATGGGAAAACAAGAGAAATGCTGCAGATGGCATGAGGGAAGGGTCAGCAACTGCCAAGTTTTGGACAAGACAGTCCAGTTTTGCGGCTTACATAAGAGATGCCAAACTAGGTCAGACCAAGGGTCCATCAAGCCCAGTATCCAGTTTTCAACAGCAGCCAAGCTAGCATTTCCTGTTTCACTGAAATCCCAGCTTTCATATATTTATTTATTTTATTTATTTAGACAAATTTGTATGCCACCTTTTCCTTCAATCAAGGTGGTCACATCACATCACAATTGGAGGGTTACATTTAACATTAGGGTACATGTAATTCATTTAACACACATCCCTATCAATTATACATTTACAAGGAAAATGTTACCAAAACTGAGCCCTCCCTCCCCCTGAAGGACTTTAGATTGCATCAGAAAGAACTTTTTCCTCTTCTTTTGTGTAACTCACAAGACATCAGGTAAAGTGTAGTTACTCAAATGTAGCAGGTGTTCTCAGAGAGCAGCAAGAATAAGTCCTTAAGTATGGGTAACATCACTGACGGAGCCCCACATGGAACATTCCCCAGCTTCCAAAGGAAGCTTTTGGGAGGTACATTGTGCATGCGCATCTGCCTTCCTACCTGCCACGGCGCCATATTCTCCAGTATGATAACATAGCAGGAGCCAAAAGGCAACTCCTTGGGGAAGTGGGAGGATCGTTAGGACTTAATCCTGCTGTGCATGCAGAACACCTGCTACAGGTGAATAACTACACTTTTCTCTGTGAACAAGCAGGAAATAAGTCCTCACATATGAACTCCAAAGCTACAGGCTACCAGAACCAGAGAAGGAAAAATAGCCCAACCGGGCATCAAGAACTGGAGAAGTCAGGAAGACCAGAGAGGCAGTGCCGCCGAGGGACTCATCTGATGTAGTATCCACAGCTGAGATTGACCAAGGGAATTTTAGCAGGTAGCCTGGATGGACAGAAGAGCCGGTCGACAGAGGTGACCCTCAAGACTCAAAGAAATGGTGGAGCACGGCCTGGCCAAAACTGCTGTCCTGTTGGTAATACCCATCCAGACAGTAATAGACTGCGAAGGTATGGACTGAAGACCATGTCGCAGTCCTACAGATTTCCTCTGTGGAAATGGAATGGAGGTTGGTCACCGATGCAACCATCACATGGAAATTATGAGCCGTGACATGACCCTCAAGGATCAGACCAGCCAAGGAATATGCATGGGCGATCAAAACCATGAGCCAGAGGTACTGCATATGCTTTGCAACAGCGACACCTAACCTATTGGGATCAAAGGAACAAATAGCTGGGAGGATTGATGGTGCACCTTCATGCACTCCAAGTACAAAGCCAATGTGCGATTGCAATCCAACGTGTGCTTGCAACCCAGTGAGTGCAACCCTGCCTCACCGCGATTGGTGTGAGGAAAGAACGTTGGAAGGACAATGGACTGAGACCACTTTCGGCAGAAAACAGATGCGTGCGCAGAACACCACTTAGTTCTGGTGAAACATGGTGTATGGAGAGGTGTGCGACCAGAGCCTGGAGCTAACGCGTCTAGTCAACGTGACGGCCGCCAGGAAGAGGACCTTCCAGATCAAGATTAGCTGAGGACATGCGTCCAGTGGCTCAAAAGGAACCCGCATGAGCTGCCTGAGGACCACATTCAGATTCCAAGTGACTGTAAGGGGCCTAACTGGAGGCTTTGAAAGAAGCAAGCCCTGCATTAATTGGCCTACCAGAGGGTGAGCAGACACAGGCTTCCCCCAGCAGCCATAGTGGAATGCTCCTATCATGGTGAGGTGAACATGCACCGAATTGGAAAGGTGCAAGAGGTACTCCAACAGCTGGTCCACGGGGACAGATAAAGAGGTCAAGCGCCCGATCAGTGCACCAGATGGCAAACCTCTGCCACTTGAACACGTAGGCCTTACGCATCAAATCTTTGCGGGACACCAGCAGGATCTCTGACACCCTCAGGGAGGGCGAGCTCCCCAAGGGCTACCTGCTCAGCATCCACACCATGGAGCTGGAGAGTGGAAGTTAAGATGCAACAAGGAGCTGCTTTCCTGTAAGATGAGGTCTGCGTGGGCGTCCAGGTGGAGAGGCTCCTTCTGCGAGTTGCAGCAGTAGCGGGGAACCATGGTTGTTGAGGCCAGTAGGGAGAGATGAGAATCATGGATCCCCTCCTCAGCCTGGAGATTCAGGAGTGTCTTCGCAGGGAGCATTACTGGAGGGTAGGCATAGAGCTGGCCGGTATCTGGGGCCAGACTATCATTGGCCGGCCTCCAAGAGCAGAAGAGAGCTACCGGGGCATTCTGTGCCATAGCAAAGAGGTCCATCTCGGGGAGTGCCCCATTACCAGAAGATCTGGTCTATCACCTCCCTCTTGAGGGTCCACTCATGTGGCTGAAGCACCTAGCTGAGGCAATCAGCCAGGCTATTGAGCTCGCCAGGTAAATATGTAGCCCTGAGGTTCATGCCGTGGAGCAGGATGAACTTCCAGAGGTGAACAGCCTCCAGACAAAGAAGATACAAACCCATGTCTCCCTGGCTTGTTCACATAGAACACAGCCACCCGGTTGTCCGAATGGATTGGGACCACCTGATCTGCCAGGTGCACCCGAAATGCACAAAGAGCATTTGCAATGGCCCGGACTTGAGGAAGTTGATCTGATGGAGGCTCTTGCTCTCATACCCTGGGTGTGGAAACCATCCAGGTGTGAGCCTCAGCCAAGTTTGGAGGCATTGGTCATAAGCAGCCTGTGGGGTGCTGTTGCTGGTTGTACGGGAGACCCCAACGCAGGTTTCCAGGCACAAACCAGCATTCCAGGGACTGTGCGAGTGACACAGTGAAAAAAACCCTGTCGAGCAGGCAGCCTGAGGCTTGCTGCCATTGCATTCGCAAGGTCCATTGGGCCTACCGCATGCATAGGCGGGCCAGAGGGGTGACATGCACCATGGCAGCTATGTGTCATGGTGTGGTGCTGGTACACCAATATGCCCACCACCACAATGAGACGCTGCATATGTCTGCCAGCAGAAACGCTCTCGTTTGAGTGATATTGAAGAGGGCCCTGATGAGCTCCAGTTGCTGCATGGGCTAGAGGGGAACTTTGGATAGTCTATCATGAAGCCGGGCCCCTTGAGCACCCGAATGGTGAGCTTGGAAGAGTGTCATATGCTAGCCAGCTTGGTGCCATTTATGAGCCAGTCATCCAGGTATGGGACGACAAAGATCCAGAGGAAGACAGCCACGACTGCTAGGCACTTTGTGAAGACCCTGGGGGCTGCAGCTAACCCGAAAAGTAGCACCCAGTATTAATAGTGCTGGCTGTCCAGCACAAACCTAAGGTACTGTGATGTGGGTGGATTGGAATATGCGTTGTGATGTAGCAGACTCTTATGAGGCAATGGAAACTGATAGTGATCCGGTGGAGAGAGCCGGTACTGCAGGGGAATGCTGGATTTTCTCTGATGAAAGGAAAAAAGAATGCAGAGCTAATCAGGAACCACTCCTCACTTCAAGGCAGGTGAAAAGCCAAGTCCCTGATTGGGCACGCCCAAGCAGGAGGCGGGCAGTGCAGCACTCAGCCAGCTTGTTAAAAACCCAGCAACAGTTAGAGCAAAGAGAGGACCACCAGGAGGGGGAAGAAGGACACAAGCACCTGGACGAGGATAGGTCAGATGACCAGGAACAGGAACCGTGGGAGAGAGAACCACTAAGCAGCTGTGATCCAAGAAGGAGCAGACAGGAACTGGGAGACTAAGGGGCAGAGAAAGATTTCTGGAAGCAGAAGAATTCTAAGGCACTGAGAGACCCAAGGCTGCAGCTCAGGAGTTTAAAGAACCCAGAAGAACCTTGGAATAGGAGGCAAAGGGATAAGGAATTACCCTGGAAGAAGCCCAAGCACAAGGTATCTGGTGGGTGTGGCACGGCTAGCAAGCTTAACAGTGGAAAGCCAGAAAGAGTGAATTTTAATTGTGAAAGACAGGATAAAGGCAGAAAGTTTGATAATAACTGGTTAAGCCCAGAAAAGCCTGACTGTTTTCCTTTTAACACTCTGAGAGAATCTCTAAACACAGCTGAAGCGTTTTACCCTGCACTGCCATGTGGAGATAGGTGGGGGAAGGGAAATGCTTACACGCTGAAATGTTGTCCAAGTAAAAGCACTGATAATTGCCTAGAGATAAGAAATATAAACAAGCATTTACCTGAAGGAGGATTTGCTCAGCCTAGCTCAGAAAATACACAGGCTGAATTACTTCTCACTGAATTCAGAGAGTTCCTTAAAAGCAGAGCAGTTTCTACTCAGAACGTAGCAAAGCCATTGATCAGCTGGCAAGAAGAAATGCCTTTAATTTCTTTGCCATCTACAGAACAGGAAGTCCCGATGGATTGCTCTACTTGTATGATTCCAAAGGACATTTAGGGGATTTGCTTGCCAGTGTTGTATGTAAGAAAATAGCAAAGTTACCTCACTGTTTGCTGTGATAAAAGAGCTTATTTGAAGTGAATAAGTGGAAGCATATTCTGTGCAATTCAGGAGCAGTGCTGTGATCAGAGTTTTCTGTTACCTTAATGAAAAGGAGATCACATGACAGGGGAATGTGATCAGTAATGGACATTCAGTCAAGCAGTGAAAAAAGCCTTGTTTAAGTTCAGTTTCTCAATCTTGTTTTTTACCACATTATTTCATTTACGTCTGCTGCATTTGAACTGCGAAAGCGGGAAATAAACCTCACAAAAAAAGAAATATTCTTTGCCTTGCCTTATCACTTGAGCACCAACACAACTACAACATTAACCCTCAAGGGCATTCAAGGCCAGCCCCTCCCTTAACCCTCAAAGTCCAGGGAGTGGGTGGGTGGCAGCGTGTACCCATCCTTCAGATCCAAGCAGCATAGCCAGTCATCTTATAGGAGGAACAAGAGCAGTATCCCCAATGAGACTATCTTGAACTTTTTGTGCACCAGGAACTGGTTGAGGTTTCGCAGATCCAGAATGGGACGGAATCCTCTGGTCTTTTTGGGGAAGTACCTGGAGTAGAATCCCTACCTGATCTGGGTGGGGGGGGGGGGGGGAACCAGCTTGATGGCAAGGTCAGCCAGTAGGGCCATGACCTCAGTCTAGCAGGCTCCGGTGCGTGGGGTCCATGGGCTACTTCCCTGAATTATAAAGGGGCGGCAGCTACGCGAAATGCAGCTGACAGCCACTTTGGAAAATCTGCAGCACCCAGGCATCAAAGGTGACAAAAGGCCACCAGTAGGCAAAGTGGACAAGCCAGCCCAGGGAGCCTGGGCCTTAAGCTACATTTGTGGCTGGGAGAGAAAGTACCATCACAGACATGGAAAGGAAGTTTTCTTGGCCTGTTTCTTCCACATGGTTTCCAGTGTCTTCCTGCCGAGCCTGGCGAGGGTCACCTGTTCCTTGCTCCAGCTTCTTGGCCTTATCCATGGTTTTCCTGAAGAGGTTCTCACCCCGAAAGAAAACACTGGCTATCTTGTCCTCCTGGACACACTGCTCCAGATTAGAAGACTGCAACTAGGCCACCATCTGCTGTGCGGTGATACCCATGACAAGCAGATTCGAACGCAGAGGCGCCCCAGACCATAAATTTCAAGCAGTCCTTGCCATGAGCCATAAAGTCTCAAAGACTCGTGACGGTCTTCGGGAATGAGGGTAGTGAAGTCCTCTATGTCTAACTTGACATCCTTGAGGAACATGGCCATGTAAGTCTGGTAGGCCAGAATCCGGGCTATCAGCATGGAGTCCTGGAAGCACTTTCTCCCAAAGGAGTCCAGGGTCCTCGCTAATGCGTGAGCATCACCATGAAGTGAGTTTTAGCACTCTTTGCACACTTTAAGGCAGACTTGACCACAATGGAATCGTGGGGCAATTGAGGCTTCTCAAACCCCGGGGCCTTCTGGACTGGTACAGGGAGTCAAGCCGGCAGCTGTATGCATAAGCAGTGCCTCCCACAGTAACAGCAGCAGCCTCTGCAGGACATAGTGGACGGGAACTGTCACTGCCTCACAGGAGACCAAGGTGTACTAGAGTTCCAGTTCTTCCGCCTTCTGTTCCTCCTCAGATTCCAGAGGAAAGGGGATAGGCTTGGTCAGGTTCCAAACAAAATCCTGGAAGGACAAGTCCTTCGGGGGGCGAAAGGTCAGACTGGAGGTCTGGGGACAAAAGGTCCGACAGTCTATTTCGCCTTGGTTTCCGATTCCTGCTTGGTGATCCAATTGCGAAAAAACGCTTGAGAAACTAAGATCTTGAATCTGGGCGGACAAAAAACTAATTTAAATAATCGTGAGACCTATAGATGTTTAAGATGTTGAATATTTATTATTACCTTATCTTATCGTTATCCCCATTGTCACGGTTTCATTCCCTGTTATCTGTAAACTTGACATATGTTTTATGCTTAAGTACAAGGTTGTTAAAGTGTAAACCGCGCTGATGATGAATAGCGCGGTATATAAAAACTGTAAAATAAATAAATAAAGTATCAATCCTACCGATGCACTGCAAGCCCAGATTCAGATCTTAGTTTCTCAAGCGTTTTTTCGCAATTGGATCACCAAGCAGGAATCGGAATTTTTAATCAAGAAATATCCTAGGGTTCCTATATTTTATCTAGTCCCTAAGATTCACAAGTCTTTATCTGATCCACCGGGCAGACCGATCATATCTTGCCGTGCCTCCTTGCTTGAGCCATTATCCAAATTCTGCAACGTTTTTTTACAGCCTGCAGCAGCGAAAGTGGCTTCCTATATTAGAGACACTGGGGATCATTTGGCTCAATTTTGTTGACATGCACTGATGTTTCTTCGTATACGTATTTAGTAACTCTTGACGTACAGTCATTATATACCAACATCAATCAAGATGAAGTTATGCACTATCTTACAGATTACCCCCTTGATCTTCCGGATCGAATCCCCAGATCTTTTTTACTAGACCTTTTAGATCTAGTTTTAAATAACAATTTTTTTCTTTACCGACAGCAATTTTATTTGCAGATAATGGGGATAGTGATGGGTGCCACGGTGGCCCCATCAATTGCAACCATCTACATGTCTGTCTTTGAATCAATGTTTGTTTACTCTGATCCGGCATTCTGCTTTATATCATTTTGGAGACGCTTCATTGATGATGTTTTTTTCTTGTGGACAGGTAATAAATCAGATTTGGAGCTTTTTATTCAGCGTCTTAATGCTCATAAATCTAATATTCAATTTTCAGCACAGATGGAGGTTTCTAGCATACAATTTCTGGATGTTACAGTGTCTTTAACATCATCAGGTTTGGTGACAACGCTATATAGGAAGCCGGTACAACGTAACACTCTACTTCGATACGATAGTTTTCATCCGCGAGCTCTGAAACGTGGATTGCCCTTTGGGCAATTCCTGCGGCTTCGCCGTAATTGTTCTACAATAGCTGAATTCTGTTCACATGCTGCTGATTTAAAGAATAGACTTCTCCCTTAGAGGTTACCCTCTTGATGTAATTATGAAGGCTTATAAACATGCTAAGCATTTTCACCAGGAGTGGCTTTTGCTACCGGCTAATATTTCATCGGAGGAAGATGTGGTTACAGGTATTTTACCTTATACTAATATGTCACAGGTAGCACAGTTGCTGCATCAGTTTTGGCCTATCCTAGGTCTTCATTCCTGTTTTTGCAATAAAACTCTTCGTATTGCCTATTCGAGAAAGGCGAATTTAAGAGATCTTATTATGAAGATCACACACACAATGGATCGTCCTTTATACAGTTATGACATAAAGGGGCATAATCCCTGCAATCATTGTAAATATTGCAGTTCCACAATACCGGGTGAAACCTGGACGGATCTACATACCTCTCGCACCTATTCTTTACAAGGCTATACGAACTGTTTTTCTACTTTTGTAGTTTACTTGATAATTTGCCCTTGTGAGAAATATTATGTGGGACGCACTGTTCGTCCTGTTAAACTTCGGCTCTCGGAACATGCTTCCTGTCTGCGGACAAAAAAACTTTCTGCTCCTATGGTAGAGCACTGTTTATAACACCTACATGATTTTGACTCATTACGCTGGAGAGTTTTGGATTTTGAACCAATTGACCCTAGGGGAGGTAATCGTGAACAGCGATTACAACTACGGGAACAGAAGTGGATTTTTTGCTTGAACACAGTTGCCCCTATGGGTCTTAATATCCAAATTGACTGGTACACCATCATTTAATTTATCTAATTTTAACAAGGGACTCTCTTGACTGTGAGATCTCCCTTGTTGCTGCAATTGCTTTTGCATTTTGAGTACTATTGAGCACCTGTGGAAAGTGATGTCAGACGCCGAAGTATAAGAGGAACACCCCTAGTTCTGATTCATTTTGAAAGCGGCTCACGACGTTAGAGCAGAATCTGGATTGTGTTGCCAGTAAGAGATGGCCTGAAGCAGGGTTTTAAACTTTGTTTGTTTAACCCGAAATGTGTGGCACGTCGTCAACCTTTAGAAATCTGGCATTTTCATCTGCTTTTGGAGAAGTTCTTATGAGCTAAGTACAATATTCTCATTTAAAAATAAAAACAGGAGCAGTCACGGTGGTGTGCAGCAGTTTCCCCGCTCACTTTGCTGACTATCTCCGACAAAAAAAGTAATTTAGATTAAGGGGTCTTTGTCAGGATCTCAGTTTTTTGCAGCTTCCACTACAGCCAAGTGAACTTTGAAGGATAGCAGGTTTTCCTCCAGAACCACCACCGATGAAGACATCGATGCTGCTGCTACAGACATCACCAGTGACCCTTCAGGTGGAGGCTCCATGACGACTGGAGCATCGGGAGAAATCTGGCTGCCCTCCTGGGCACTGGGAGTGGACTCTGCCATCTGGGTCGCGTCCTCCCACCAGTGAAGCTTGGGCAGCCATTCCCAGCTCTCGGTATCTGTCTTGCGCCAAGAGGGGCTGCGGTGGTGCTGCACATGGATCTTTTCCTTGTGCTCCCCCTTCGATGCTGGGGCCTTTGCAGAGGGTCTCCCCTTGCCGCTCAAACCCTTCTGCTCTAACTGAGCCCTCTATTCCTTTCCCTTGATCACCTCAGACATGGATGAGGGAGTTGGAACGGAGGATGCTGAATCAAAAGAGCCGAATAGGGACTATTCCTGCTTTGCACCAATTATGGCGGTCCACAGTAGAGATGGTCTTGTCACATTTGGTGCATTTCTTAAAGCTGCTAACAGACTTAGACATGCTGAAAAATACAACTTCAGCAAAATCAAACTGAAAAACGGCCGTGGCCAGGAAAGCCCCCGAAGGAGAAAAAACCGCCAAAAAGCACAAAAAAAGCAGTACAGAAAAAACACACAAAAGGTAAAAAAAAAAAAAAAAAGACTGATGACAGACGGGTGAAAAAAAACAAGAAGAGACTCAGCCACAAGGCAATTTTCCAGAATGCAGGAGCATGTCCTAGGGGCTATGTGGAAAAAAGAAGACTGCAGAATATGGCACCAGGGCAAACGGGAAGGCAAGCCCACATGAGCGGTGTATCTCCCAAAAGCTTCCTTTGGAAGCTGGGGAGCATTCCATGTGGGGCACTGTCGGTGATGTCACCCGTAAGTGAGGACTTATTTTCTTGCCTGTTTGTAGAGAACACATTTTATCTTACAACGCTTCTCTGAGTTAAGAGAGATCCAGGCAACTCTGCTCAGTCGCAGCTTCATCTTAAGGTGTGCCTGTATCCCCCTGCTTGTCTCCAGAGAAAGTGTAGGTATTCACTTGTAACAGGTGTTCTCCAGGAACAGCAGGAATCAGTCCTCACATATGGGTGACGTCTGTGCCGACGGAGCCCAAGTGGAGCATTTCCCCAGCTTTCAAAGAAAGCCTCTGGGATATGCTAACACGCACACATGATCCCCTTCCCACCTAAGGGTGCCATCTTGTTCAGTCAGATGACACAGCTAGGACGGCAGTAAAAAAAAAAAAAAAACAAGGTAGGGAGGCAACTCCCAGGAGAAGAGGGAGGGTTGTGAGGACCGTTTCTGCTATTCCCGGAGAACACCTGTTACAGGTGAGTAACTATGCTTTCTTCAGGAACAACCAAGCAAGTCAGTCCTCACATATAGGACTCCCTAGCTCCAAGTTGCTGAGGACTGAATCAGGACAGCACCAATGGTGATTAATTTAGTAGCCGTGAGTTGCAGAAGGTGAGTCCCCACTGAGAGAGACTAAGACCTAGCACCAGCGACACAGTCACTCCAGTAGCCTGAACACAGAAGGGGGTTGGAGGGCAGGAGTTGTCTACACCCCTGTGGGCCTCGTTCTCCAGACAGTAGTGAGCTGCGAACGTATGAATTGAAGATCATGTGGCGACCTTGCAGATCTCCGTCACTGGCACTGAGCGGAGGTTGGCCACCGACGTGGGCATCGCCCTCACGTGATGTGCTGTGATCCAGTGCTCAAGGGAGAGGCCAGCTTGCTCACAGATGAGGGCCATACAATCGCCATCCAAGTGGACAGAGTTCGCTTGGTCACAGGGAGCCCGTTTGCTGGGGTCATGCGACATGAAAAGCTGCGGAGTTTCCCAATGGGCCTGAGTCCGTTGCAAGTAGAAGGACAGGGCCCGCTTGCAATCAAACTGTGTGAAGTATGAGTTCCTCCCTGCTGGCATGAGGCTGCGGGAAGAAGGTGGGGAGGACCACCTCCTGGTTGAGGTGGAAAGGAGAGACCACCTTTGGGAGGAATTTGGGGTGTGTGCAGAGCACCATCCTGTTCTTAAAGAACCTCATATATAGTGGATCCGCCACCAGGGCCTGGAGTTCGCTCACTCTTCGAGTGAACGTGAGGGCCAGCAGGAAGATCACTTTCCAATACAGGTGTGGCAAGTGGCCAGGAGCTTGAATGGTGTTTTAGTGAGCTGGGGAGAGCATCACATTGAGGTCCCAGCCTGCCACCGGAGGGGGGGGGGGGTTTGGACAACAGGAAACCCCAAAGGAACCTAGAGACCAGGGTCTGGTGAAAGGGGGATTTACCCTCAATAGAGTGGTGACGCGTGGCTATAGCACTAAGATGCACCCTCCCAGAGTTGGATTTCAGTTACATGTGTGACAGGTGTAATATGTAATGGAGAACCAGCTGCACTGGGTAGGAAAAGGGATTCTCTGCACACCAGATGAAGAACCGTTTCCACTTAAAGGTGTAGCCCTGCCTGGTGGAGGGTTTTCAAGAGGCCAGTAGGACTCTGACTTCCCCTGGCAGGGTGAAGGGGACCAGTGCTACCCTTTCAGCAGCCACGCTATTAGTGATAGTGACCCCAGGTTGGGGTACAGAAGAGAGCCCTCCACCTGGGATAAGAGGTCTGGGGCTCAGCCCAGTGGGACTGTGAATGCTACCGACAGGGATAGCAGCAGGGGGGAACCAGGGTTGCCTGGGCCACCTGGGTGCAATCAGTATGACTGATGCCTCCTCACTCTGAATCTTGAAGAGGGTCTTGGCGACCGGGGGGGGAGGGGGGGTTTGGTGGAAATGCATATAGCAGACCCTCTGACCACGAGATTAGGCAGGAGGTCCATCGCCACTCTCCATGGGTGCAGATGGCACGAGCAGAAGCACGGTAGTTGTGCGTTGTCTGGGGAGGCAAACAGATCCAGTAATGGCCTGTCCCAGCGATGGAAGAGTTGCTTCGCTACCCTGGGGTTCACGAGCCACTTATATGGGCGAAGGACTCTACTCAGTCAGTCTGCTAAGCAGTTGTCCTGACCTGGTAGTATACCGCTCGCAGGAGCATGCCATTGCACACTGCGAAGGAGAGGAGAGACACTACTTCCTGACAGAGGGAGTTTGAACCTGTACTCCCTGCTTGTTGATATAAACCATGGCCACCTGTTTATGAGTCTGGATCAAGACAGACTGGTGCCGTAGGCGGTCGCAGAACACCCACAGGGATGGAAAGATGGTCCCGAGTTCGAGGAAATTGATCTGCAAGAGCGACTCCTCCTGGGACCAGCTGCCTTGAGTGCAGCAGCTCCCGCAATATGCTCCCCAATCCAGGAGGGAGGTATCCTTCATCAGGGTCCACTGTGATCAGGATGCTTGGAAGGGCAGTATCGCCTGGAGGTGGCACAAGTTCTGCCACCAAGTAAGGGAGTTTGTCAGCTGGTGGGTGACACTGACCCTGCCTCAAAGCTTGCCCATGGCCTGTGTCCACTGAGAGCGGAGGCACCATTGGGCAGTCCGCATGTGCAGGCGGGCTAGTGGTGTGACATGGACCATAAAGGCCATATGGCCCAACAGGCAGAGGCGGCGAGCCGATACTGACCGGCGGCGTTGTACCTCCCTTGCCATTTGCATGAGGTTGTCTGCCCTTTCTCTTGGCAGGATAGCCTTGACCTGTAGCATGTCCAAGCTGTGCCCCTAGGAACTCCAGATGTTGGGTTGGAGCGAGATGGGACTTTGGGTAGTTGATGACAAACTCCAGGTGCTGCAGCAGTAGGGATGTACGCTTTGTGGCCTGTCTGACCTCAGAGGCCATACTGCCTCTAATTAGGCAATCGTCCAGGTAAGAGAAGATGAAGGCCCCTTGAAGATGCAAGTGAGCGGCTACCACCTCTAAGCACTTGATAAAGACCCTTGGGGATGAGGCCAGGCTGAAGGGCAGCACCCTGTACCGGTAGTGTCCTCCTCCAACCATGAACCGTAGGTACAGCCTGTGGGAGGGCTGTATCGGGATGTGGGTATTGTGATGAAGCTGAAGCCATTGAAGCTATAGACTTAGAAAAAAACACTGTTTATTATAAAGCAAATGACTCACAGAAGGTGCAGTTACCTAAAAGTGCAGCTAGAGCGAACAGGCACGAGGCTGCAGAAGCTAAGCTGACACACCCAGGTTTTGAGAATGCAGGAGCTAATCAGGTACACCTGAGTAGAGAGCCAGGAAGCTCAGTAGAGAAACGGCTTTATAAACAGTGCTCAGAAGGAAGAAAGCAGAGAGGACCTCGAGCTGAGAGAGGACCTCGAGCTGAGAGAGGACTACGAGCTGAGAGGGGAGCTGAGAGAGGACTTCAAGCTCAGAGAGGACCACAAGTTTGGAGAGGAACACAAGTTCAGAGAGGAACTGAGAGGGGACCTGAGAGAGGAACCTCACATACTGAAAGGCAGAGAAACTTGGAGTACTTACAACGAAGAGCTAAGTTCCAGGGAGGACAAGCCCGTTCCAGAAAGCTCCAGGAGCCAGTCTTCAGGGAAGATGGTGATAGAAGGAGACTGCCGGGTAGAGCAAATACCAGCAGAGCACGTCTCAAAGATCCAAGGTACAGTTATATTTCCTTTCCAAGATGTGAGCCAGCTCCTAGAAAAGCTTATAACCCAGAGAACCGTACTGATAGGAAACAAAGCTGGGAAAGGCTTGTGAAACCTTTACAGAGAGGCATAGTAAAAAGCCATAACAGTTATTTGCCAGAACTACAACCTGCCTTATCCAGGGAAAGCTCAGGACTAGCTGACAACACGGCTGAACAGGAACCTATGCAAATAGAGGTGATAGAACCAGAGCTGTTGCAGTTAGAGCACCCAATGGACTGCTCACTCTGTGTTTCCAAGAGTCTAGAGTCTCTCACAGAATTGTAACTGGCAGGACATGCTTTAACATATCTTTTTGCTTTTGCTAAGCTGAAAGAAGAAGTTTAGTATTTGTTTTTCCTCTTGGTGTTGAAAACCTGTTTGAATGCAAAGAACTGTGAAGCGCCTGTAAGAATTACTGACTTTGTAAATATTTTGGCATAAACCCTGAAGTAAGGTACATTCTGTTTTTGTCTTCCTGGAGAACCTTTGCGCAACAAAGGGAATAAAAACCATTTAAGTTTAACCCTGCACAAGGCTCACAACTATTTTCTTTATGAAGTGGGACTACAAAGACCATGATGCACCTGGTCTAGAAAAGTTTTTCCTTCTTCAACCAATAATAAGTGTCCGCCCTCTCCTTTCTGCACGCTGCCACTAGGAGGGGCTGTGACAGTATATGCATCCTTTAGGTCTAAGGAGCACAGCCAATCTCCCTGGTGGAGAGCAGGGTTCTAAGGGAAAGCATCTTGAACTTCTCCCTCACCAGAAACTTGTTCAGGATTCGCAGATTTAGTATGGGCCTGAGGCCTCCAGTTCTTTTGGGTACAAGGCAATACCTGGAGTAGAAACCTTTTCCCCACAAATGCCTGGGTACAGGTTCTACCAGCCTGTCCGTGAGCAACCCTGAGAGCTCTGAGAGCAGCAAGGTCTGTTGAAGGAGAGTCTGCACCGGCTCTCCTGGGAAGAACCCCGGGGTGTTTCCTGGAACCTGAGGAAATAGGGAGGAGTGGCCTAGTGGTTGGGGCAAATTACCTCAGACCGGAAGGTCGGGGGTTCAAATCCCATTAGAGGACAGCAACCTTGGGCCGGAAGGACTGGGGTTTCTAGTCCCACAGGTGCTCCTTGTGGTCTTGGGCAAGCCACTTAACCCTCCATTGCCCATGTTCCCTGTAAAATAGTTATTTGCAAGTTATAAAGCCATGTTCAATGTAATTTCAGTTTGTTAAATGTAAACCGCCTTGATATCATGAAAGGCGGTATATAAGAAATGTTAAATAAAATAAATAAAAATAAGTAAGGAGATAACCCTCCTTTATCACCTGAAGGACACACTGGTCCGTGGTGACCCTGGCCCACATGTGGGCGAAGAGCACCAGGCAGCCTCTTGTGGGCTGGGGAGAGTGTCCTGGGGGGAGGCAGCGGCAGCCCCACCCAGGGAGTCAAAAGCTCCCCCAGACTGCATGGGAACTGGTGGTTGAGGTTTCCGAGTCTTCCGCTGCCTCTGCCCATGACCTTGGTTCTTGGGCTAGGGGCCCTGTTGTTGCTGCCCCGAGTAGGGTTGGTAATGGCCCTGGTGAAAAGACCCCTTTTTCCTCAGGAAATGAGCTCTTTTCCCCAAAGGTTTCTTACAGGAAAGGGTTGAGGTTTTCCTCAAGAGCCTCTGTCTGGTCACGACCTCGGCCTCTATCTCGGCTTGTCAGTGATAGGCTTGCCAAACAAGTCTTCCCCAATGCAGGGGACATCAAGCAACTTCTCTTGCACCCATTGTTCAAGGTTGGAGGTCTGCAACCTGGTCTGGTGCCAGGCCCCGATACCCGCTGTTGCTACCCGAGCTGCAGATTCAAAGCAGTCATAGGCAGCATGGGATAGGAACTTCAAGCAGTCCCGGATCCCAGCTGTCAGGGTTTGGAACCTCTAGAGGGATTGTGAGGCCTGCAGAGTAGCCCGTCAGTTCTTGGATGAGACCCTTGAGGTACATGCCTATATGTACAAGTCATAGGCCTATATCAGACAGCCCAGCATGGATCCCTGGAAGCACTTGCACCTGAGGGCTTTGAGGGCTCAGGCCTCTCTGGCTGGGGGAACAGAAGAGTAATTCTTCTGACTTTTCAGCTTTTGCATAGTGGACTCCACAACCATGGAGTTATGCAGGAGTTGGGATTTTTGTAAAACTGGGCCCTTCTTGATGCAGTAGATGGCATCTGCTGACCACCAGCACTGAGGTCAGGATCTCTGACATCTGCAGCAGCCGCCTCTTGAGGATGGGCTGAACCGGCACTGTGAAAGTCTCTTTTGGTAGGGACTCATACTGGAGGATCTCCAGTTCTTCGGTGCGTGGATCCTCCTCTGGCTCAGTGAGGACCAAAAGGGCCTAGGCCATGTCCCGGACAAAGTCATGGAAGGCCACATCCGAGGGGGGGAGGGGAGGAGGAGAATTGTGCCGGGGCTCCGGGGGAGATGGCTCTGAAGGGACGTCTCGTTGTCAAGAGGTCTCTGGAGAGGCCTCGATGTCTGTATCCTGATTAGAGCCAGAGGGCATCGAGGATTCTGAGGCTCAGGACTCCCATGCTTCAAGGCCAGCCCTGAGGAACCAGGGTCCTCTGGTGGACCTCAGTCAGACTCCCAGAAACTGGCCAGGGAGGAACGGACATCCAAGGATTGGGGCCTGGATTTCAATCGGTGCTGAGGGCTCGGGGCCTGGCTCGATGCCCAGGGACTCCCCCGCAGTCAGGGGCCCAGTTGTTGGAGCAGATGATGTGGATGAACCTGACATTATCATCTACTGCAAGGCCAGGATAGCAGACGTATTATGCTCCAGGGCGGCCATTCTGGATTTAATGCCAGAAGGCTCCGCAGCTGTCTGCGTGGGCACCGAGTGCCTCAGGCTCGATGCCAGCACTCTCGTGAGTGTGTCCCTGATGAGGACCATGGCCTCAAGGAGCCTTGCATGGTTACCGCCGGCTGAGGACTCCTCCTTAGAGGCCTTGGGGGGGGGGGGCGCTGCTCGGAGTCACCCGAGTCCCACTGCGGGACTTTATCAGGTTTCACCGGTGGAACCTCGACTGGTCTCAAGGATTTTTTCTTTTTCTTTCAGGAGTTGGGTTTTTTTTTTTTAACACAGAGGAGCCACTGCCACGGGACTCCAAAGACGCCTGGTGTCACAGGAGGTGCTCGGCTTGAGGCTCAGTGTTGGGGAAGCTGGAGCTGAGTCAGACTGCGGTAATATCCTCTCATGCAACTATGAACTTTTCTTGTTGGTTTTCGGAGTCATGGCCTGGCACAGGTTGAAACATAGAAACATGATGACAGAAAAAGACCACATGGCCTATCTAGTCTGTCCTTCCATATCAACAACAACAACAGTCCACTTTTTACCTTTAGAGATCCTCTGTGTTGGTCCCATGCTTTTTTGAATTCAGTTACTGTCCTCATCTCTACCACCTCCACTGGGAGACTATTCCATGGATCCACTACTCTTTCTGTAAAGAAATATTTCCGCATATCACTCCCGAATCTATCTCCCTTCACTCTCATCCCATGTCCCCTCGTAGCAGAACTTGCTTTCAATTGAAAGAGGCTCTCTCCCTGAACATTTATGCCACAGAGGTATTTAAACATCTCAAACATATCACCTCTATCCCGCCTTTCCTCTAAGGTGTACATATTAAGATCCTTAAGTCTGTCCTCATATGCTTTATAATGAAGCCCACTAATCATTTTAGTAGCCACCCTCTGCACCGACTCCATCCTGTTCACCATCCTTTTGAAGGTGCGGTCTCCAGAATTGCACACTATACTCCAAATGAGGTCGCACCAAAGACTTATACAGAGGCATTATCACCTCCTTTTTTCTGCTAGCCATTCCTCTCCGTATGCACCCAAGCATCCTTCTAGCTTTTGCCGTCGCCTTTTCTACCTGTTTAGCTACTTTAAGATCATCAGACACAAGCACGCCTAGGTCCCGCTCTTCTTTAGTGGACAAAAGTACTTCACCTCCTATACTGTATTGCTCCCTTGGATTGCTGCAACCCAAATGCATGACCTTACATTTTTTAACATTAAATCCCAGCTGCCAAATTCTAGACCATTCTTCAAGCTTAGCTAGATCCCTCCTCATGTTACCTGCACATTCCTGGGTGTCTACTCTATTGCAGATTTTGGTATCATCTGCAAAGAGGCAAACCTTACCCGACAGCCCTTCCGCTATATCACTAACAAAGATGTTAAAAAGAATCGGACCAAGGACAGATCCCTGGGGCACACCACTGGTAACATCCTTCTCCTCAGAGTGAGCTCCATTTACTTTTACTCTTTGTCGCCTCCCACCCAACCAATTTCTAACCCAAGCAGTAACTTTAGGGTCCATCCCTAGGGTGCTCAGTTTGTTTATAAGTCGCCTGTGAGGAACAGTGTCAAAGGCTTTACTGAAATCTAAATACACCACATCTAGAGCTCTCCCTCGGTCCAACTCCCTGGTCTCCCAGTCAAAGAAATCAATCAGATTTGTCTGACAAGACCTGCCTCTGGTGAATCCATGTTGCCTCGGATCCTGTAATCCGCTGGACTCCAGAAACCTCACTATTTTCTCTTTCAGCAGCGTTTCCAATAATTTACTCACCACTGAAGCTAAACTAACCGGCCTGTAGTTTTCAACCACATCCTTACTTCCGCTTTTGTGTAAAGGCACCACATGAGCCTCTCTCCACCACTCCCGACTCCAACGAGGCATTGAAAAGGTCAGTCAGTGGAATTGCTAGAACGTCCCCAAGTTCCCTCAGTATTCTAGAGTGTATCCCATCCGGTCCCATCGCTTTGTCTACTTTAAGTTGAGCTAGTTTCTCACGAACACAGTCTTCTGAAAATTGTTCAAGATGTCCCTCACTTCTGTTCTTATTTGTGGGTGTTTTCTGAGGTCCTGCTCCTGGTTCTTCATCTGTGAACACAGAACAAAAATATTTGTTAAGCAATTCCGCTTTATCCTTATCAGCTTCTACATATTCCCCCCCTGCATCCTTGAGTCTGGCAATACCACTTTTGCCCTTCCTCTTCTCACTAATATATCTGAAAAATGTCTTATCCCCCCATTTTATTACATTGGCTATTTCCTCCTCCTTTTGAATCTTTGCCTTCTTGACTACTTTGCTAGCTTCTCTAAGTTTTTCCAAATACAGATGCCTGTCTTCCTCTCTCTGTGATCTCTTGTATTTCATGAAGGCCTCCCTCTTTTTCTTCACTTTTTCAGCTACTTCCTTCGAAAACCATAGCGGTCTCCTTTTCCTTTTGCCTTTATTTACCATTTTAACAAAAAGGTTGGTTGCCCTTAAAATACCCCCTTTCAGTTTTGCCCACTGTTTTTCTACATCCCCCAGCTGTTCCCATCCCACTAACGACTCCCTGAGGTATTGGCTCATCTTCGCAAAGTTAGCCTTCCTAAAGTCTAAGATCCTCACCTTGGAATGGATTCTAACAGCCCTAGCCCTAATACTGAACCACACCATCTGGTGATCACTGGATGCAAAATGATCTCCCACTACAACATCAGAAACACTTTCACCATTGGTAAGCACCAAGTCCAGTATGGCCCCTTCACGTGTGGGGTCTGTTACCAATTGCCTGAAGAGTTCTCCCTGTAGAGAATCCAGGATCTCCTTACTTCTAGATGATACTGCAGCAGGAATGTGCCAATCAACAGTATTATGGATTAGAGTTCTCGAGATTATATTGGAGCAATAGTTTTCATTTATAGCCCAATCAACATCTGGCATATTGAAATCTCCTATCAGTAGCACTTCCCCTTTCCTAGCAATGCTGCGTATGTCTTCAATTAACTCTCTGTCCACCTCTTCCTCTTGTGAGGGAGGTCTGTATATCACACCAATGCAAATAGATTTCTCTTTCCCTCTTGCAGATGGTTCTGTCATGGTTCAGCCCGAGGTAGCATAAGCAGCAGTCGTGGGTGTCTGTAACAGACATGGTTTGACTGCAGTGATCACACTTTTTGAACCCACCGGGGGACATGATGGGGGACACCTGGCCAGGGTTGAAGACCCCAGAGCGAAAAAAGAAAGCGAATGCCAGCTGATGCCAAGCCTTGTAAAAAAGAAGGGGGAGTTGAGAACGGTGCCAGGGACAGCACCGGCTTGAGGTAGGAAGAGGAGGTGGTAAAAGGAACCGGAATGCAGACCGGGAGAAAACAAGTTATGGAAAGTTTTTAATAGGATTTTTCTGAGAAAAACAGGACAAACATCTGTTGGGCTCCACGGAAAAAAGGAGACTGACCAAGATGGCAAGGGGATCACGCATGTGTGGTAGCTTTCCCAAAGGCTTTCTGTGAAAGCTGGGGAAATGCTCCACGCAGGCTCTGTCAGCGTCTACGTCACCCATATGTGAGGACTGACTTCCTGCTTATTAGTGAAGAACTCGAATATTCATGCCAAGAGACTTATAATCTTTTTGATGAGATCTGAGACTTTGAGACACATTCCAACAACTCCCTGGCTGCAGTCTATTTTCTTGGTCGGGGACAGGCGTTTCGGCACAAATTTTGCAAACACATGTCTCATCCCCAAATCTGCAGTAAGAATGGGCTGTACTGACCTGAAACTGATGTCCATGTCCTCAGCAAGCTCCCCGATAGCCAATCGACAATTTGAGCGTATTGCAACATGCACTGCTTCATCTTTGTCTTCATTTGTGCTCGTGGATGGCCTTCCAGAACATTCATCACTGTCAACACTTTGGCGGTCCTCTTGGACACATTTATAACAGTCAGACTAGAGCATGACTCATGCATTCATTGTCATACACTTGCAGTAACTTGTCATTACTGGTAATGAATCGTGGTTTTACGGTTATGACCCAGAAACTAAGGCTCAATCCTTACAATGGAAGACACCAAACTTTCCCAGACCCAATGAAGTCTATCAGGCGAGGAGGAATATCAAGGTCATGCTCACAATTTTCTTTGATTACCAGGGTATTGTTTATCATGAGTATGCGCCAAAAGGCCAAACCATCAATAAGGAGTACTACGTCCAAGTTCTGACTCGTTTGAGAGATGCAGTTCATCGTAAGAGGCCAGAGTTACACAGGAATGGTGAATAGTTGGTTAATTATGATAGCACCCCAGTTCACGCATCACATCTTGTCCAGCAGTTTTTGGCCAAACACAAAATCGAGCAAGTCCATCAGCCTCCATATTCACCTAATCTCGCACTCTGTGAGACTTTGTTTCCAAAACTGAAATTACTACTGAAAGGAAGGCAATTCGATGACTTGGAAACCATTAAGCAAAATATGACACAGCAGCTTCACAGCACAACAAGAGACATTTCAAAATGGTTTCCAGCAGTGGCAAGAACGCTAGAGTAAGTGTGTTTTATTGGAAGGGGATTACTTTGAAGGAGACTGAGTGCAACAACTGTCAGCATTATACTTCTTGTGTTACTGTACAAGTCTCGATACATTTTGATCACACCTTGTACCGTAGACAGATGTTAGGAAAAAAAATGTGGGCACCACAAACAGAAGACTGAGGAGTTAAGATGTGGCGGCAGAAGGTTGGATTGATCTAAAAGGAGTCTAGAGACGTTCCCGCATGGGATTCCATCACTCCCATAAGAGCACTTATCCTGCTTGCCCATGGAGAATAAATAAAAGCCTGAATTGTATCCAGAGAGCAAAATCACACAGTATCATTACTGGAGCAGCTGCTTCAAATATTTGTTGAGATTTAGTTCCATTAACACTTCATAAGTAAAAATATTTAGGACTGAAAGTCTGTTTATGTTTATGTTTATGTTTATTTAAAATGCTTTCTATACCGCCCCATACCAGTGGCGTCTGGGCGGTTTACAAACAAAATTAAAAACAGTTACAACATAGGCTGTCAGAAAAGTTAAAAAGAACGCCAGTTAAAATCTTAAAAGGGACAGCAGAGAGACAGATAATAGAAACAGCAAAGTATAAGAGGAAACATCAACAGGAGGAGGGGGAGGGAGACACGGACGAGGGAGGGAGGTCAATCAAGGGGTGTGTTTACTAAAATGTGCCACACATCTTCACTCATAGCAGTAGGATTGCAAGATTACTGCTAGGGTCAGAGCCACCATTTTTAACCCAGAGGCAATGAGGCAGGAGCATCTGGGGATCAACCATGCCCCTCCACTATAGCACCACAGAATCCCCTATTCAAACGTCGAGGGTGGCTGGGGGAAGGGTTGGTTGCCTCTTTTGGGAAGGGAGCAAAGAGGGTTATGTTTGTACTGATTAGAGGTGGGGGGGGGGGGGTGGTTAGAGATGTTGGCACTGCTGGTGAGTGGGGGGAAAACTGGAGGCTAAGGGGATATGCTAGTACTGAGTGGGTGAGAATCAAAGGGTAGATCCCAACTTTTTTTTTTTTTTTAATTTGGGAACCAGCCTCAAAATTTAGGAGCCAGAAGCTTAAACGTCCCTTCACCCTATTATCTGCAAAGCTGAAGACCAGGGTGGTAGGGGTTGTAAAAGGAAGGAGAGGACAGAGATCCCCTCCTTTAGAGCCTTAGGGAAAAGAAAGATTAGTAAATCAGGGCAGTAGCAGAAATACACAGCCAGCAGTCCCCTTCCATCCCAGTCTCTCTTCTTCCACCCCCTTCACTCTCTCATTACCCCCTCTCTCTCACTCACCCTAGAGCCTTCACTCAATGTCTCTCTCTCAGAATCCCTCAAG
This sequence comes from Ichthyophis bannanicus, assembly GCA_033557465.1. Classification (NCBI taxonomy): domain Eukaryota; kingdom Metazoa; phylum Chordata; class Amphibia; order Gymnophiona; family Ichthyophiidae; genus Ichthyophis; species Ichthyophis bannanicus. The sequence continues at coordinate 189,596,634 of CM066031.1, read as the reverse complement.
CCTTCACCCAGTCTCTCTCACCCATTCCAGTCCACTTGTTGTTTAGATTTGTATTAAAAATATTGCTCTTCTATCTTCCCCACCATGAGCAACTTTCCACAAACAACTTGAGCTGCATAGTGAGGGAAGTTCAAGTTGATCTCGGGGTTTCAAGTCTCCAGAGACAAACTGCGAGATTAGCCCAAACTTCCTCCACCATGTGACTTAAGCTGTTTACAGAGAGTTAATTGCGGTGGAGAGGTTTGCAGCACAGCATTTTCACTCCAGTAACGCCACAGATCATAACCTTCAGGGACATGAAATCCTGGGTGCCAGGTGCAATTTCTAGATGCCATATCTACCTGGCACCTGGGATTTGTTGAGCTCTGTCAGAGGGTATAGGAATGCTGGTATTGCTGGGGGAGGTGAGAAATCAGGGAGAATGGGACCTTTCATGCTATTCAGGTCGGGGGGTGGCAAGGCTCCTCGAGAGGGGTGGAATTGGTGTTGAGAGCAATGTTTATTGGTAGGCTTCAAAAAGTGGTGGTGGTGGTGGGGGGTGTAATACTTGTGATCACAATCAGTTAATGTATGGGGCCGTGGTAAATGTTTTGGCAGATACTGCACAAGGCAGATTCTGAACACGCCCCCAACAACTACCTCACAGGCTTTGAACTTAAGTGGTAAGTGAAAATTTCTGTGCTTTAGAAAACAGGCCCCCAAGTGTTGCAGAAACTTGTAGGGTTATATTTATAATACTCAAGCAGGTGAGCTGGCCTCTAGTATCTTAGAGAAACTTATATGTTGCTGTACAAGGGCCTAGGTTCAATTCCTGAATCTAGTTGGCACTAGACACATTAGATGAAGCATTTACTAGGCTAATTCAAGAAGAAACTATGGTCTGTGCATTTTAGTTCAATGACCGATTCTGAATGAATGAGCCAAATGGAAGATAGATAAAAAGGATAAAACACCTCAGACAACTTAGAATGACAGTTCTTCATGTCATAACAATTGCTAAAGTGGATTCTAATTGGGCTGGAAAAACAAAAAGATCAGGAGAAATCCCATAAAACCACACATGAAAAATCCATGTAAGCAAATTAATTCTTATCTAGGAATCACAAGACAAACTGATCGGCCTTCAGTTTATTTTAAATTCTGTAGATATAGGATACATTAGAATCTCTCTATTTGATCACTCAAAACATTCATGCCAAAATCACAACCACCACCGACACTGTGCTTTTTTATGTTTTGTAAGTGTAAAATGTTACTCGTTGCCTAGTAGATTAAACACAATGGACTAAGGCACAATCTTGTAGCAAACCTTATCATGCCGTACTGCTTATGTGCTTTAAGTCCAGCTTCTCTGCTGTTTAAGATATATTAATGAAAAGCAAAAAACCTGTGTAATAAAACACCTCCTTTAGTTAGTGGTTATTGTAATTCAGCAATAGAAAATTCACATGGAAGATAATGGTTTATATTTTTAAAAGGCCTACAGCAATACAGCCAAGTTCAAAGTTCTGAGTAATACTGGATGCGCAAAAAGAGAAGTGGATTTTAAAACACCACTAAATAGCCAATCTAGGTGCTAAAAGCTGACAAACCCTCTCAATTAAGATGCAAAACATTTAGACTTTTAAAAAGCAGTTAATGCTCAAAATGTTACTTAGATGCAAACCCCTTGAATAAACGTAGGCATCTATGCCCTATAATTAGTGTATTTTGTGCATATACAGAGTTTGTTTTTTAAAATATCCTCATAGAAGCAATCCACACACAAATGTAAGTAAGAATGTTTTACAGAGGATTTTGGATTCCACAAGACTTCTAGACCACCATTGTTCAAAGCCTGTGAGGTGGTTATTGGGGCAAGTTCAGCATCTGCCTTGCAGAGATTTGACGATTTGGAAAGAATTAAGCAAAATTTGACACAGCAGCTTCACAGAATTACAAAAGAGGCATTTCAAAATAGTTTCCAGCAGTGGCAGAAATGCTGGAGGAAGTGTGTTTTATCAGAAGGAGTCTACTTTGAAGGAGAAAGTGCAATAACTGTCAGTGTTATACTTGTGTTATTGTATGAGGTGCCATCAAAAAGTTTTCTTGTATAACTCTGGGCTACAATGTAACAGAATTTGAAGACTGAGGCTGCTCATTAGAAAGTAAACTAAAAAGTTTGGCTCAGGTGCTCAAAGAGTTAACAGAAGAGTAGATTAAACTGCTCAATCGCCATCTCCTCTAGTGGGAATCATATTCTGTTGAACAGCACTCTCTATAGTATCATCCTGGCAATGTTTAGCCAAATAGCCTCTGGATATTCTTCCCCTACGCTATGAATAAGAGGCTAAAAATGGGGAAATATGCCATATTAAACCAGATAGGCCCTCTTACAACATGTAGGAATATACACTTAACATTCTTCAAATTTTACATCCAGCCACTAAGCTGGGAGCATTTAATTCAGAAACAAATCTAAACAATCCTTTGTATATAACCAGCAAAGGTTAACCCTTGTCTGTGCCAAGAAGCAACCTGTAATCATCTTATCATTTCCCTTGGGGCAGGCAAGCAAATCAGCTAAGAAAGACCCCCTGGAAATATCAGGGTTATCTGTATTTTCCCCCCTTGTCTTACAAAAATTACAATGCCTACCGCTCCCATATAATCCCTGAAACTATTCATGGGACATCCATTAATATGGTACGCCACCATGGGGAAAGACCAAACTACCACCTCCCCCTCTTAACCTAATATAAGGGAAGGTGAAATTAGATCTTACCTGCTAACTTGCTTTCCTTGAGTCCCTCCAGTCCAGTCCAGTCCAGACATGTGGATTATCTCGACTCACCAGCAGCGGGAGGCTGAGCTTGCCAGGACTTGATGATGTCACGCTAGACAGGCAGCTGGCACCGCTCACCAAGACCAGTATTCTAATGACAAAGCAGACTCAAAGAACAAAACACATTTATTCAAAAAAAATGTTGTCGGGGATAACATAACCCAGCCTCATCTACCTACCCCTTAATATATCATCAGATGTAAGCAACCTTCTAACAGTATATAGTCACTACTAGTTGTAAGCAACTCTCTAATTGTATGTAGTTACTGTTTTATGTTATAAATGGTGCATGCATCAAACATATTATATAACTGTTTACTGCTCCATGTAAATCTGTTTCATGTAATGTTTAGTTATGTTCCCTGTAAACCATACTGATCTTCAGAAATGCGGTATATAAACAAAAAAATCACTGAACAAAATGTTAAAAGCTTCAACTGTGTGCAGCAGCAAGCAAAAAAGCAAATAGATTATGAATTACTTGGGAAAAAATGGAGACTATCATAATGCTTCTAAGGATTCATGGCATGACTCCATTTTGAGTACTGTGTGCAGCTCTCAAAAAAGAGACAGGAACTAAAGAGACACAAAAGGGGAATCAAAATGACAAAAGAAAAGGAATGGCTCCCCTAGAAAGAAAGCAATAGATCAGGCACCCTCTGTTGGAGAAGAGACTGCAGAGAAGGAATATGATAAAGAGTCTGTAAAATCATGAACAAGAAGGAACAGATACATAGGGCACAGTTGTTTATCCTTTCAAATAGTACTAAGACAAAGGGAGACATTAAGAAAAGCGTAAATGAGAGGAAGTGATGTCACCGATCGGGATGGCTGCCTAAATATTGGGCTCCCATTGGGACAGTGAAAAATTGGAAAAAAGCCGGCGTACTTAGTCAACGAGCAGCGGGTGCCAGTGCAGGACAAGGAAGGGCAATTCCCGATCATGTCGGCACAGAAGAATCCCCGTACACGACCAAAATACAAACAATGCCAGGGCAGGCTGAGCAGACTGAAATAGAAACAGAGGACGAACCCGAGGATGTGGAGCAGCAATGTACCCGAGAGGATTTGTGGCGATACTGCAGAGAGATCAAACGAGAGATGATTGCAATAAAAAAAAATGTGAAGGAAGTGATGGCGGAGTTGAAAATCTGGGGCGTGGCACAGCTCGAAGAGCAGATGGAGGGAACAGATGAAACTAGCAAACAGATACAAGAGAAGGTGCAGCAGTGGCAGTGGGAACAGGATTTAGTATTTAATCTTTTTATTGTAAGCAGTTAACATATTGTAGACAACATACATTTTGAAACAATATAAGTAGCATATATATCGAAACAATTTAAACAACATACATATTAAACAATGTTAAACAACCATATTCATTCCCACAACGGGGACTTTATATATATATTTTACTTTTTAAATTCCCCACTCCCTCCCCCCCATTATCCATCACCACCATCCCATACTCCCTCCCAGTCCATACCTTTATCCCCCTCCCCCACTCAGTAATAATCCACAAAAGGATATAATTAATACATTTTAATTTTCCCTTTCACCTTCACCCTTTTGTACTTTCCCCTTTCAATCCACATCCTCCCCACTAATCTATTTTCATTTCTCACCCCTCCCCTTATTTTATCCTAACTAAGCCAATTTAAATTGTTAAAATATCATTCCTAGCCCTTGCTGAAACCCCATCAAGATAAGGAGACCAAACTTTTAAAAAATAAGCTCTTCTACGCACATGTTTCCTAGTAGATAATCCTTCCCATAATATCAATTGGTGCAATACGTTTCTCCACTCCCAATATTCTGGACCTTTAGGATCTCTCCAATTCCGAAGTATACAGTGTTTAGCAAGCAGACAACATTTTCTTACCAAGAGTCTATTCCCTGATAAGGAAAGTCCCATAGAATCAGGAACATCAAGTATAGCAAACCCTGGAGTCAAAATTAAAGCTTGCCTCAATATACCACTTAAATAATTTTGAATTTTATTCCAAAATTTCTTCACACATATACAAGTCCAGAACATATGCCCCAAATGTGCCTTTTCCATTCTACACCTTGGGCATTCACTACATTGTGCAAAGCCCCCCCTCCATGCTCTATATGGTGATATGTAAGCACGTACTATTATTTTAAATTGCATTTCACGTAATTTTGCCCCCACTATTTGTCTAGGGATACGCCCAATAGCCTTTTCCCAGGCAAACCTTTCAAGATTAATTCCTAATTCTTCCCCCCATTGCAAACTCAAATGATCAAAATTCTTAACATGAACTAAATTAAATAAAGCCTTATTATATTCTGCTACAGTTATCCTCTCTTTGTCCTTAAACGCAAACCACTCTTCTAATTTCTTAAAATTTTCTGATCTCAAACAAGTTCTCCTATCTGCTATTGAAATCAAATAATATTTTAAATGTAAATATGCATAAAAATGCCCCTGAGACAATCCATAACATCTTTTTAAATCAATAAATGATTTAAGTACACCTTCTTCGTTAATTACTTGATACAGCAACTGAAGACCTTTTTTCTCCCATCCTTTAAATAAAATTGACTTTATACTTTGTTGAAAGTCTATATTTCCCTGTAGAGGCAAATAACCTGAAATTTCACTTGGAACACCCAATTTTTCACAAAGCTTCTGCCAACTCCATCGAACCCCCTGAAATAATATATTATTTTTAAATACTTTAGGCAACTTCGCTCTTGATACATGTAACACTGACCGAAGGGAATAAGGAGCAACTAATGCTGATTCAAGATCATAAGGAGTGTAAACTGAAGTACCACCTATCCAATCACGTACATGACGAAGTAAACAACCCATATTATATATTTCTAAACAAGGCAACCCCATACCACCTTGTTGCCATGAACCATATAAACGATCAATTCTAAATCTGGGATGTTTCCCTCTCCAAAAAAATCCCTGCAGTAATCTCTCTAATTTCTGCACATCTTGCTTTAATAGTCGCAATGGAATTATTTGTAAAATATACAAAATTTTTGGAAAAATCATCATTTTATATGCAGCTATCCTACCACCTAATGAAAGAGGCAAAGGAGTCCAAACCTGCAATTTATTTTGTATATCTCGCATCAACGGCCTAACATTCTGCCTATACAAATGGTTTGGATTTTTAGGCAACCAAATTCCTAAATATTTAAATTTATTATTAGCCCATCTTAATGGAAACTCATCACCCCATTTTTCCTGTAACCCCCCATTAACATCCAATGCTTCTGATTTAGTCATATTCAATCTGAAACCAGCAATTTCTCCAAATCGTCTAATCATATCTAGAAGTCTTGTTAAAGATTCACAAGGATTTAACAACATGACTAATAAATCATCCGCAAAAGCAGAAACCTTGAATATACATGACCCAACTTTCACTCCTTGTATACCATCACAAGCATAAATCATTCTCAGCAAAGGATCCAATGAGAGCACAAACAACAATGGTGATAAAGGACAACCTTGTCTGGTTCCACGTGTAATATAAAAATTATTAGTGATATGTCCATTAACTCCTACTACTGCCTTTGGTTTATGATATAAAGCTCTAATACCTTGTATAAATCCTTCACCAAAGCCATAGACATTTAAAATTTCAAATAAATATTTCCATTCTACTCTATCAAAAGCTTTTTCTGCATCAAAACTTACCAATAAAGAAGGGATATCCATTTTTCTAACCCAGCTCAATACTCCTAAAATAAGAAAAATTTTGGGAACAGGATTTAATGCGGGACAAGATAGAGGACTTGGAAAATCTATCCCACTGCTGCAACATACGGGTCCAGGGGTACCTGATGAGGAGTGCTTTCAGCAGGCCGACCATGTGGTGAGAGAAATCTGCATCCAACTATTGCAAAGTGGAGAAGAGGGAGCTGAGCTGAGCAGGGAAAGCACACAATCTTTGGAGCGAGCTCATAGGGCCTTGGGGACCTCTCCGGGTTCAAAACCAAGGGACATAGTGGCGTGCTTTGCTAGCATCCAGCAGAAAGACAATTATGTAGCTAGCTGCCAAGAAGGGAAAGTTCAAATGGCAGAATTATCAGCTGGAGATCTATCAGGATCTTGCCCCCCACCACTTTACAACGCCACCGCCGCACGATGTGTCCACTCACCTTCTATTTGCACCAAGAGCAGATTCAGTATAAATGGCTCTTTCCCTTTGGGATTCAATTTGAAATAAAGGGACAGGTCAAGCGAATACGAACTGCTGCAAAGGCCTGGGCACAGCTCCGAAAGGAGGGGGATTTAAACCTCCCTAGCTGCTCGCAAGAGAAGGCAGGAGGGAAGGACCAACATCTCGAACAACCAAAATGGCAGCGGATCCCAGAGAAAGAGTACTCACTCACCTGTAACACGCAGGAATCAGTCCTCACTTATGGGTGACATCGGCACCGATGGAGCCCCTGTGCGGAGCATTTCCCCAGCTTTCTATGAAAGCCTTTGGGAATACTACACGCATGCGCGGTCCCCTTCCTGCCTGAAGGTTCCATCTTGCTCAGTCAAATGACATAGCTAAAAAACAGCACACAAAATGTAAAAATGAACTATGTACAACTGCAACTCCCAGGGGAGGAGGGAGGGTTGTGAGGACTGATTCCTGCTGCTCCTGGAGAACACCTGTTACAGGTGAGTAACTACTCTTTCTCCAGGACCAAGCAGGAAGTCAGTCCTCACTTATGGGACTCCCCAGCTTCAGGCTACCGGGGACCCAGAGCTGAAAAATGAGCTCCCTCTAGCCTCAGCATCAGAGAAAGGATTTCACTGAAAACATACCTCCACCGGTAGCCCAACCAGAGGGCTGGAGAGTAGAAGTTGTCTAAACCTCAAAGAGATTCCGGAGCACTGCCTGACCGAAAGCACTGTCCCTGCGGGACTCCCTCTCCAGGCAGTAATGGGCCGCAAAAGTCTAGCTTGAGGACCAAGTTGCAGCCCTGCAGATGTCTGCCAACGGTACAGAGCGGAGATGAGCTACTGAGGCAGCCATTGCCCTGACACGGTGGGCCGTGACCCGACCCTGCAAAGGAAGGTCAGCTGCCCTGTAAGCCCAGGTGATACAGTCAGCCACCCAGATGCACAAGGTGGAGTGGAGGAGTGGCCTAGTGGTTGGGGCAAGGTACTTCAGGCCGGAAGGTCGGGAGTTCAAATCCCACTAGAGGACAGCAACCTTGGGCCGGAAGGACTGGAGTTTCTAGTCCCACAGGTGCTCCTTGTGGTCTTGGGCAAGCCACTTAACCTTACATAGCCCATGTTGCCTGTAAATAGTTATCTCCAAGTTATAATGCCCTGTTCAATGTAATTTCAGTTTGTTCAATGTAAACCGCACTGATGCAGAATAGCGCGGTATATAAGAGAATGTAAATAAATAAAATAAAAGGTATGCTTGGACACAGGCACCCCCAAGTTATTGGGGTCAAAAGATACGAAGAGCTGAGTAGCCCTCCTATGCCCCTGCGTACGCTCAAGGTAGAAGGATAAGGCCCTCCTACAGTCCAGGGTATGCAGGACTGTCTCAGACCGGCTGGCATGGGGCCTAGGGAAAAATGTTGGAAGAACCGCCTCCTGGTTGAGATGGAAAGAGGAGACAACCTTGGGGAGGAACTTAGGATGAGTCCTCAGGACTACATTGTTCCTATAGAAACGAGTGTATGGCCTGTCACAGACTAGGGCTTGAAGTTCACTCACTCGCCTGGCCAAGGTCAAGGCCACTAAGAATAGAGTCTTCCAGGATAGGAAGCGTAGAGGACATGTAGCCATTGGTTCAAAAGATGGGCGAGTAAGCTGCTGCAAGACCACATTAAACTCCCACTCAGGGGACGGTGGACGGAGAGGAGGCTTGAGCAATAGTAAGCCTCTGAGAAATCTGGACACCAAGGAGTGAACTGACAAAGAGTGTCCCTCCACCAGAGAGTGGTGAGCTGCCAGAGCAGAGAGGTGGACCCGAACAGAATTGGACCTAAGGCCCTGATTGGACAAGTGCAGTAGGTACTGGAGCACTACTGGCACAGTGCAGGTGAAAGGATCTTCTTTGCGTTGCTGACACCACAAGGAAAACCTTCTCCACTTTAGGGCATATGTTTTCCTGGTGGAGTGTTTTCTAGAGGCCAAGACCACCTCTTCCACTTCCTGAGATAGGCCCCAGGGAGCCAAGACTACCCTTTCAGCCTCCATGCCATGAGATGGAGAGATTTGAGATTGGGATGCAGAAGAGAACCCTGATCCTGAGAGAGAAGGTCGGGTTGGAATCCCAGAGGCATGGGTGTCTCCACTGCCAGTTGGAGTAGCAGGGGGAACCAGGGCTGCCTCGGCCACCTGGGAGCAACCAGAAGTACTGAGGCCTTGTCCTTGAGAATCTTGAACAAGGTTCGGGCCACCAGAGGCGTCGGAGGAAACGCATAGAGCAGGCCCTGGGACCAAGAAATCAGAAAGGCATCCGCCGCCACCCTTAGGGGATGCGGTTGCCTGGAACAAAACCTGGGCAGTTGGTGATTCAGAGGACTGGCAAAGAGATCCATGGATGGAAGTCCCCATTTCAGGAAAATCTGTTGAACCACCAAAGGGTGCAGCTCCCATTCATGGGGCTGCAGAATTCTGCTTAAGCGGTCTGCCAGAAAGTTCTCCTGGCCAGGAAGATAAACAGCCCTCAGCAATATCTGGTGCCTGAGGGCAAAAGAGCAAAGGGCCTGTGCTTCCAAGCATAGAGGCCTTGACCCAGTGCCGCCCTGTTTGTTCACATAGAACATGGCCACTTGGTTGTCGGTCTGAACTAGAACAGACTGGTGGGCCAAGGTGTGAGAAAAAGCCTTGAGGGCTAAGTGAATAGCCCGCAGTTCAAGTAGGTTGATCTGTTGCGTGGCTTCCCAGGGGGACCAGAGGCCTTGGGTGCAGCTCTCTTGACAGTGTGTACCCCAGCCTTGTAAAAAGGCATCGGTTGTCAACACCACCGTGGGGGCAGGCACCTGAAAAGGCACCCCCTGCAGCAAGTTGGGGGGGGGGGTGTAGCCACCACTGAAGAGACTTCAGGAGAGGTTTTGATACCCTTACTTTGTCTGCTAGGCTTCCTGTGGTCTGCTTCCATTGAGTTCTGAGGCACCACTGGGCAGGCCTCACGTGGAGGTGGGCATTGGGGGTCACATGCACAGTCGATGCCATGTGTCCCAGGAGCTGCAGACAGAGCCTGGCAGGAACCGATGGCAGACTGAGAAATCAGGATGCCAACTCCATTAGCCTCTGAGCTCGGTCCTCTGGCAAGTGAGCCCTTGCTTGCAGAGAGTCCAGCCGTGCTCCCATGAACTCGAGGTTCTGGGAGGGGAGCAAAGTGGACTTTGCGAAGTTTATGACAAAGCCCAGGTCCTGAAGGAGTGTGACAGTCCTGAAGGTGGCCTGCCTGGCCTCCTGGTAGGTTTGGCCCCGGATCAGCCAGTCGTCCAGATAGGGAAAGACAAATATCCCCCGAGTCCTCAAGTAAGCTGCCACCACAGCTAGGCACTTTGTAAAGACCCGTGGGGCGGAAGTTAGGTCAAAAGGCAGTACCCTGTAATGGTAATGGTTTCCTCCCACCACGAACCTGAGGTACTTTCTGTGGTCTGGATGAATGAGGATGTGAATGTACGCATCCTTTAGATCTAAGGAGCATAGCCAATCTCCCTGCTGGAGGTAGGGCAGAAGTGTTCCAAGAGTAAGCATTTTGAACTTCTCTTTCTCCAAGAACTTGTTGAGGTTTCTGAGGTCTAGGATAGGCCTTAGGCCTCCTGTCCTCTTTGGCACCAGAAAATACCTGGAGTAGAACCCGTGCCCCTGTAGGCGAGGAGGTACCGGCTCCACCGCCTTGTCCAGAAGCAGACCCTAAAGTTCTTGGAGGAGGAGGGTGGTGTGCAGGAGAGGCCTCAGAGGTTTCTCCTGGAAAATAGACAGGAGGTAGTTGTTGGAAATGAAGCATATAGCCTCGGTGAATGATGCTTAAAACCCAAGCATCCCCTGTAATGGGTGGCCACCGGTGGGCAAACAGGGCTAAGCGACCTCCTGTGCAGGGATGGGACAGTAGGGACGGAGAGGCTATGCCTTGGGAGTCAAAAATCCCCTCCCTGCTGGGTAGGAGCAGGAGCCGGAGGCTTGGGGGTCTTCTGCTTACGGGGCCCATGTCCCTGCTTCTTGGCCTGCTGCCCCTGAGGGGGAGCTGGGGAGGCCTGGTATTGAGGGAAAGGTTTGTAGGCAGACACCTTTCTCGGGTAGAAGGACTTTTTACCCGAGCCCTTCTTTTTGTGAGAAGGGGCAGAAGTCTTTCTGGACAGCCTAGTCCTGGTCAGGTGCTTGGTCTCGAGCTCAGCGGCCTTCTCGGCCATGGGTTTGCCAAAAAGGTTCTCACCTCGGCAAGGGACATCGACCAACCTGTCCTGAACCCAAGGCTCGAGGTCCGATGACTGCAGCCATGCCTGGCGTCAGGCCGCGATGACGGCGGCCGCCACACAAGCCGAAGCCTTGAAGCCATCGTAGGCTGCTTGAATTTGGAACAGTCCCGGATCCCTGAAGACAAAGACTAGACACTCTGCAAAGGTTCCCTGGAGAGACCAGCAGAGAACCCGGCAAGCTCCTTTGCCAGGTCTCGGAGAAACATGCCCATGTACAGCTGGTATGACTGGGCATGGCAAGCAAGCATCGAGCCCTGGAAGCACTTTCTTCTGAAAGCATTCAGGTTCCGGGCCTCCCTACCGGGGGGGGGGGGGGCACCGCAGAGTACATCTTCTGGCTCCTCAGTTGATGCATGGCCGATTCCACCACCATGGAATGGTGCAGCAGCTGCGCCTTTTGGAAGCCAGGGCTCTTACGGAGTCGATAAATGGAATCGACTCGCTTGCTCAAGACCGGCGCTGGGGCCGGTGCCTCCCACCGTTCAAGCATCGGAGGAACTGGCACAGTAAAGGCCTCCTTCGGAGGAGAGTCATACTGGAGGGCCACGAGCTCCTCGGCTCGAGGCTCCTCCTTGGGGTCGGCGGGAATCGCCAAGGCCTTGGCCATGTACCGCACGAACTCCGAGAACCGGGTGTCTATAAATTAATGAATGGAGGTCTATAAATTAATGAATGGAGTGGAATGGATAAACGTGGATCAATTGTTTATGCTATCAGAATATAGAAAGACTAGGGGACATGTAATGAAGCTACAGGGTAAACTATTTAAGACAAATAAGAGAAAATATTTTTTCACTCAACGTGTAATCAAACTCTGGAATCTGTTACCGGAGGATGTAGTAAGGGCTGTTAGTATAGCTGGGTTTAAAAAAGGTTTGGACAAGTTCCTGGAGGAAAGGTCCATAAACCACTATTAAAAAGGGACCCAGGATATCAATGCTTGACCCAGTACAAGCATTGAGGAACCTGTGTCTTTTGGGGATATTGCTAGGTACGTATGACCTAGATTGGCCACTGTTGGAAACAGGATACTGGGCTTGATGGACCTCGGTCTGACCCAGTATGGCATGTCTTATGTCCTCCGGAGGGGACCTACTCCGGGGCTCGGACTGCGGTGAGTCCAACGGGACGCACCGAGTCCGGAAGGTATCGGGGGACTCCTCATCCTCCATCTCCCAGGCTGACTCATCGGAAGAGGAGTCAAGGGGCTCCGACCGCATGGGTCGAGGTGGCACCGGCGTCGATGCCCTCGGTTCCGAACGGGAGGTCGAGGGAGACCTTGACCGAGGACGACCTCGCGCCTTCATGGTCTCGAGTATCGGCTCGGTCTCCGGGGTTGACTTCGACGTCGATGTCCCGGTAGTCGGGGCAGATGCACCAGCGAGGCTGGCCATCAGTACCCGCTGCTGATCCATGAAGGCAGACAATCTGCACTCCAAGGCTGTCAGCCTGAGTCCAAGCTCAGGAGACTCAGCAGCTACCGGACTTGGGCCCCGGTGGTGCCGGGCCTGACGTTGGCTCCCTCGGAGGAGAGTCCACGAGGACTATAGGACTTACGTGTCCGACGGTCTCCGGCTCTTCATGAGGTACTTTGGACGGCTTTTCCTGCTCCAAAGGCCTGGGATGGCGTTCAGGGGTCTTAGACCTGGCCCTCGAGGAACCAGGAACCTCTTCTGATGCCGCCCTCGCGAGCTGTTTCTTCCTCTTGCATTCCTGGTCAGGGGACCCCCTGTACGAGGAACCCCAGCGATGCTCGGGACCAGATTCCCGAGACTTCGAGGCCTCAAACGAAGTCCGGGCCCGGCCGGAGGCAGAATCCGAAAAAATCCTTTCCTTCTGGTGCTGACGGCTTCAAAGTGTCTTGGTGGACATTTTACCACACGGGCCACAGATCATGGGGTCATTTATATTTATTTAACTGTATTTATATCCCGCTTTTCACCGGGTCAAAGCGGCGTTACATAAATGGGTGGGGAAATTAAGTATAGGGTGGGGCCATCACCAGGGAGGCAACATTGATGATTTTGACATGAGACAGACATTGGACATGGACAGATTAGTGGTCATGATCCGGGCCGAGGCACTGAAGGCAGCAGTCGTGTGTGTCGGTGAGACACATTAGTTTCTTGCACCGATCACACTTCCTGAAACCACTGGAAGCTATCAGGGAAAAAAGGGTCCCCGCGAGGTCAAAAGACCGGCCTTCCAGGGAAAAACAGGAAAAAGGGCGCGAACGCTAGCCACGAAGGGCAAAAACAAAAAAAATAGAGAACAGGCTCGATACCGGTGTACCGAACCCGGCGGGAAGGGGAACCGGCGTCAGAAAAAGCGAAGAAATCTTCAGAAAAAAGTCAACTTTTCCCGGGTGACTAGGATGAACGTCCGAAGGGCTCCACGGAAAAAGAGAGACTGAGCAAGATGGCACCTTTAGGCGGGAAGGGGAACGCGCATGCTTGTAGTATTCCCAAAGGCTTTCATAGAAAGCTGGGGAAATGCTCCGCACGGGGGCTCCATCAGCGCCGATGTCACCCATAAGTGAGGACTGACTTCCTGCTTGGCCTGGAGAAGGGGCAGTGATTAAAACGCCTGTCAAAGGGTTTTAAAGGAAGAGGAGAAGATCGCAGCTAAGAATCATTAGAACCAGCAACCTGAAGGCATTTGGGGGATAGCACCTCAATACAGAACGAACTGGCGCATGGGCTGAAAAGCTTGTGGACTGTTATGGGAGAATGGATTAGACGAGGTGAATCCCCCCCCCCCCTCACATCTGACTTCCCCTTTGTTGTTCTCTTTGTTTGTTCTTGTCATGGTTATAGGTGAAGGGGGAGATATGGAACTTAGGGAGATCTGGGTTGATAAAGAAGGCGGGGGGGGGGGGGAGGATGGGAAAAGAGGGCCTGTGTGTAAGAAAGGGAGAGGCCCAGAGAGGTGGGAAGAATGAAGACTGGGATATGGCTACCTGGGGGTGAAGGGAGTGTGCTAACTGGGTGGACAGAGCAGAGGGACGGGTGGTCAGGAGAACTAAACATATGTGTCATCGATTGAATGCAGAGGATGAAAAGGAATGAGTAAAGAGAGGATCCCGGAAGGTGAGATACTTCCTTGTGACAAAAAGAGGCAGAAGGGAGTTCTGCGAGTACATGAACATAATAGGGGAGGGGGGGACTAGGATAGTGCGAAAGGTTCAAAAGGAAAGTCTTGAAGGTTGGAAGAAGGGGGGTAGGAGGGATGGCAGCTATTAGAGTAGCAGCATTAAATGTCCGGGTTCTCAATACACCACAGAAGCGCAAATCTTTATTTCAGGATGTGCAGTGCTGGTGGTTTTCCTGCAGGAAACGCACCTGCTCTCAAAGAATGAGCAACTGCTAAGCCATGGAGCTTACATACCCACTATTATTTTATCACTGAAGGGTCCTACAAGATGACAGGGTGGCGACCCTAATTAGAAGGGATGTCCTATTCCAGTTAGGAGGAGTAGATAAAAGGATGGCAGGAAGGGTGTTATTGGTGTGTGGAGAAATACAGGGCCAACTGGTTACTTTCCTGGACATATATGGGCCCAGTGAGACATCTAAGATGTTTTGGGATCAGATGATGGCTTGGTTGGGAGGCTGGGTTCATGGGTCTCTGTGGGTGGGGGAGGGTGGGATTTCAACGAGGTTCTTAATCCTTTTTGGATCAGACTAGCAGAGTAGATAGGGTAGACAGGGGCTGGCAAGGGATATGAGGGATGATGGCACAGTATGGGCTTTAGGACCTGTAGCGTCAGAAACACCCACATGAGAGGGCTTATACATACTACTCCGCCGTGCATAGGAGCTATAGCCATATAGATCCCCTGCTAGGGAACTGGGGGGGGGGGGGGGAGACTTGGTCGATAATGTGGGGGGGTGATTGAATCCATCACTTGGACCAATCACGACCCATTGTGGGTGAAGTTCGAGGGAACCACGGATAGGGAAGGGCGCACATTTTGGCACCTTAATAAAAGTCTGCTTCGAGACAAGGAAGTGGTGCGCAGTCTGGAGGCGGCCATTGCAGAATATTTAAGATTCACTGATATGGGCATACTATAGGATGGGCTAAAGGCGGTTCTCAGGGGGAAATTACTTCAATGAGCGGCTTGGAAGAAACAGGACAAGCAAGCGAAAAAACGGAGAGCAGTGGAGCTGGAGCACTTACATAAACGGACAGGAGAAAGGAAGAGCCGGGCCCAAATGAAGTGGACCTGCACAGAACTAGCCGAGACCCAGTTGGAGATGATTCAGTATCAGCTGCAGCAGGTGAATCAGTATTATTATGAATTTAATAATAGGGCAAGCACATTACTGGCCCGTAAACAGAGGGAGCAGGAAAGGCACTCCACTGTTGTGAAGATTAAGGTAAAGGGGGATCAGCTTCTAGTCTGAGGAACGGAGATAAGGGAAAATTTTGCAATATTATCAAGACCTACATGATCGGGAAGGGGAGATCTCTGAGGGGGAGGTGGATGAATATTTAAGGGGTGACAGGGGACCAGGCCCCACAAGAGAAGACGACTAGAAGGTATTAGATAAACCGATTAGTGCAGAGGAGATTGGCAGAGTTATTAAAGGTCTGGCCCCACATAAGGCACCTGGGTTGGATGGCCTGTCGATGAGCTTCTATAAGATTATGGCATCTTCGTTTATCCCACTGCTGAAGCAGCTGTTTAATGGGGCGCTAAAGGGGAGTCAGCTGGCACACTCGATGTGACAGGTGGCTATCTCGGTTATAGCTAAGCCTCGATGAGACCCTACTGTGTGTGGATCGTACTGCCCTATCTCACTTTTGAACACAGATGGGAAGATTTTGGCAAAAATCTTGGCTAACGCCTGGGAGCAGTACTGCCTACTCTGATACAGCCATACCAGACTGGGTCTGTTCAAGGTCATAGGGAATATCATCAGGAGAGCGCTCCAGATGGTCTGGGCATGCGGAAGGAGAGGCAAGATATAATGCTTCTTGCAAATGATGCTGAGAAAGCACAGTTACTTACCTGTAACAGGTGATCTCTGGGAACAGCAGGAATTAGTCCTCACATATGGGTACGTCGGAACCGACGGAGCCTGCGCGGGAAAGCTCCCCAGCTTCCCAGAAAGGAAGCTTTTGGGGCCTCCCACTGCACATGCGCGCTGCCTTCCCGCCTTCCTGACCAGCTCTCCTCAGTTCGAGTTAATAGCTGAGACAATAGAGAGAGGAAAGGAAGATAGATAGAAGATACAACTCCTAGGGGAGGTGGGTGGGTTGTGAGGACTAATTCCTGCTGTTCCCAGAGATCACCTGTTACAGGTAAGTAACTGTGCTATCTCCAGGAACAAGCAGGAATAAGTCCTCACATATGGGGACTCCCTAGCTAAGATGCCTGGGAGATCCCCTTCCAAGGGTTCGCCATCTTCGTATGGATCTCAGGCATCCATCCTGGGAAGGTGGGCAGGAGTTGTTCAAGTATGGAACAGGTGTTTGAGGACAGCCTGACCAAACAAGGCATCCCGGCGGGAGTCCTTGTCCAAACAGTAATGGGTTGTGAAGGTATGAACCGAGGCCCAGGTGGCGGCTCGACAGATCTGATCTATGGATACAGAGTGAAGATGAGCCATAGAAGTGGCCATGGCTCTCACATTGTGAGCTGTGACATGGCCTTCCAGAGAAATGTTTTTACTCTGGTAAGCAAAGGAAATACACTGAGCAATCCAATTGGAAAGTGTACGTTTGGAGACTGGAAGTCCCAAATGAGAAGGATCAAAAGCCACAAAAAGCTGGGAAGACTTTCGATGTGGCTGAGTCCTGTTGAGGTAAAAGGCAAGAGCTCTTTTACAATCCAGAGTATGAAGGTTCCTCTCTGCACTGGATGCATGAGGAGCCGGGAAAAAGACAGGTAGATATACCTCTTGATTAAGATGAAAAGGCGAGACCACTTTGGGCATAAAGTGGGGATTCGTCCTAAGGACCACCTTATCATGATGGAACCTAGTATAAGGTGGATGAGCCACTAAGGCCTGTAGTTCACTGATGCGGCGAGCCGAAGTGACTGCAATAAGGAAAAGGACCTTCCAGGAAAGAAATTTCAAGGAGGTAGAAACCAACGGTTCAAAAGGTGGCTTCATAAGCTGACCTAGAACTAGGTTCAAATCCCATGCTACCGGAGGAGGCCGGATGGGAGGCTTAGTTAGAGTCCTCATGAACCTTGCAATAAGAGGATGAGAGGAGACAGGTTGTCCATTTATAGGTTTTAAGGATGCTGCAATAGCACTCAAATGGACTCTTACTGAATTCGTCTTAAGGCCTGCATTAGAAAGATGCAGGAGATAGTCTAGTAGAGAATTTAAAGGAAGTGCTAGAGGGTCAAGACCCTGTTGAGCACACCAAATGGAAAAGCGTTTCCATTTGAAAGCATAGGAACGCCTCGTGGAGGGTTTCCTAGAGGCATGAAGGATATCTTTCACTGGTTGAGAAAGATTGAAGTCATGAAGGCTTAGGCCTTCAGCAACCAAGCTCTGAGGTGTAGGGACTTGGGGTTTGGGTGCCACAAAGTCCCCTCCTCCTGAGACAGAAGGTCTGGCGCAGCTCCCAGGTCCAGGGATGGTCCCTGGGAGAGATGCAAAAGTAGAGGGAACCACACTTGGCGTGGCCAGCGTGGAGCTATGAGGATCATCGATCCGTGATCCCTCTGGAGTTTGAACAGAGTCTTGGGAATCAAAGGAATGGGTGGAAAGGCATATAGGAATTCCTGACCCCAATGCAGGAGAAAGGCGTCGTTGGCCTGAGCTCCCTGACACGGAGTCCTGGAACAGAACCGGGGAAGTTTGGCATTCCACGGACTTGCAAAGAGGTCTATGTCCGGGGTTCCCCATTCCTGAAAGATTCTGCCTATCTGGTCCATATGTAGGGACCATTCGTGTGGAAGCAGAACTCGACTGAGTCTGTCTGCCTGAGAGTTTTGAACCCCTGGAAGATATACTGCCAGAAGATGAATTTGATGCTCTCTGGCGAAGGCCCATAATCTGAGAGCTTCGTTGCAAAGCGACAGCCTGTCCCTCCTTGTTTGTTTACGTAGAACATGGCCACCTGATTGTCTGTCTGAACTAGGACAGTCAGGTTGACAAGGAGGGTATGGAGACTGAGGGCAAAGAAGATTGCTCGCAGTTCCAGGAGGTTGGTGTGAAGGGTGGTCTCCTGTGGAGACCAAGTACCCTGAGTGGAGAGGGATTGTAGATGGGCTCCCCACCCTGTTTGGGAGGCATCTGTTGTGAGGGTTGCTTGGGGCAACAAAGGTTGGAAGGGGGCCCCCAACAACAGATTCGTGGTGGATATCCACCATTGGAGGGACCAAAACAGACGCTTTGAGGTGAGGATTTGGTTGGAGAGCGCTCCTGATGCTTGAGTCCACTGGGTGGCCAAGGTCCATTGAGCTGCTCTCATATGAAGACGAGCGTAGGGCACCACGTGAACCGTGGAGGCCATGTGGCCCAGAAGTCGCAGCATTTCTCTGGCTGTCAAGTGACTGCTGGACTGAGCTTGGGAGGCCAAGCACACCAGACGTTGGCCCCGGACTTGAGGTAGGTAGGCCCTTGCAGTGGTGGTGTCCAACTGGGCCCCTATGAATTCCAGAGACTGAGTAGGGATAAGTTGAGACTTGGGAAGGTTTACCACCAGTCCCAGATACTGCAGAATGTGCCTTGTGCGGTCCAGGGAAATCTGGGCCTCTGACTGAGATGGAGCTCGGATGAGCCAGTCGTCCAGATATGGGAATACAAAAATTCCCAGACCTCTTAGAAATGCGGCAACAACTGCCATGCATTTGGTGAACACTCTTGGAGCAGAGGCTAGACCGAAGGGAAGTACTCTGTACTGGAAATGTTTTCCCTGAAACAGAAATCTTAGATATTTTCTGTGGGATGGGTGGATGAGTATATGTGTGTACGCATCCTTGAGATCTAGAGAACAAAGCCAATCCTGACTCTGAAGGTATGGAAGGAGAATGCCTAGAGAAAGCATTTGGAATTTCTCCTTGTACAGAAATTTGTTCAATTCTCTCAGATCTAGGATAGGTCTGAATCCCCCTGTCTTCTTTGGTATGAGAAAATAAGGGGAGTAGAATCCTGTCCCTTGTTGAAGAAGAGGAACCTCTTCTATTGCCCCTTGGGCAAGGAGAGAAGAGACTTCCTGACCCAACAGGCTCAGGAGAGATGGGGGAGAATTGAAGTGCCTCACCATGGTATATGGAGGAAGGTTGGAAAAATGAAGTTTGTAGCCCTCTCTGATGATAGAGAAGGTCCATTGCTCTGATGTAATTTGCCCCCATCTGGGAGCAAAGTGAGCTAACCTTCCGGGAATGGTGAGGGGCTCTGGTTGTTCTAGAGCCAAGAAAGGTTAAGTTCTCTAGGGGCAAGTCAAAACCCCTGAGGGGGTTGAGCCTGCAGAGGAATGGCAGACACTGCAGGCTTTGACCTTGCCTGTTTAGGCTGCTGACGTTTAGCAGCAAAGCGAGGCTGAGAAGACTGTTGGCCAGTATTTGTGGAAAATCTGGCCTTCTTGTAGTAAGGCCTCTTGAAAGACTTTTTCTTGGCAGGAGTAGAGGTAGACTTAGAAAGTCTATCTAAGGTAGCATTTTCTGCGTCCATTTGAGTGGCTTTAATTTGCCAGTCTTTACCAAATAAGTTCTCACCTGTACAGGGCAGATTCCGTAAGCCATCCAGGACCCAGGGTTCTAGGTCAGAGGCCTGGAGCCAAGCAAGTCGTCGGGCTGCAATGGCAATGCCCGAAGCTCTACCGGCACCTTCAAAGGAATCAAAGGCTGCTCTGTTGGAGAACTTAGAAACATCTAGAAGCTGTTTCACTATAGAAATGAACTCCTCCTTTTTATCCTCAGGGATAAAGGGGGCAAAATGCCGTACCTTTAGGGCAAGTTCCCTGAGAAACATGCCCATATACAGACTGTATGAATTAATCCTGGCTATAAGCATACTAGCCTGGAAGATTTTCCTACCAAAAGAGTCTAGGGTCTTACATTCTCGCCCTGGAGGGGTAGAAGAGTGCCTTTTGGTACTCTTAATCTTTTTCAGCGCAGACTTCACCACAATGGAATGGTGAGGCAGCTGAGTCTTTTGAAAACCAGGAGAAGGAGGGACCCGGTACATGGTGTCCAACCTACGAGAATAAGGAGACAACGTTAGAGGAGCCTCCCATAAGTCCATCAAGTGTTCTTGAAGGATTTCATGGATAGGCAGGGTGACTGCCTCTTTAGGAACCTTAGGGTATCCTAAAATATCCAGTTTCTTTGATCTAGGTTCTTTTTCAGAGGATGTGGTAATAGAAAGTCCTTTAGCTAGTTCTATAATGAAGTCTTGAAAGGACAAATCCTCTGGTGGAGACATTCTCCTCTTTGGGGAAGAAGGGTCTTCAGGAAGAACTAGAGACATCTCATCAGAGTCCTCAGAAGAGTCAAAATCCTCAGAAGAATCAGAGTATCCTCTATTTGCTTCCAACGCACGATACGCATACCGTTCGGTATCGACATCGGGCGTACCGGGTATGGGATCGGTATCGGGTGAAAACCCGGATCCGGCATGCGGAACCGATCTGCGTTTGGAAGACGATGGTCTCGGTTCCGATATGGGAAACGATACCGGAACCGGACGCGGAACCGCTGGATGCGGTACCGAGGGCGTCGCAGCTTTAATGAAAGCCAGCATGGCCTGCTGCATGGTCTGAACAGTATTGCTCATAGACGCCACTGCTGCCTGGATGTCGGTACCGGTATGGGCCGGTACCCCAGAGCAGTCTAACAGGTGATCAGTCGAGGCCGTGCCATCGATGTCAACCTGTAACCCCATAGATGGAGCTTTGGAAGCCAGAGCTTCCCGCCGGGGTTGTTTGGCTGGGGCAGGATCCTCAGATTCAAAAGTGAGAGCCTCTCGATGCTTTGAAGGAGATTTGCTCTTTGAGGACCTGCCCGAAGAAGGTTTGGTTACCTGAGATCCATCCGGAGAGGAAGACCTGGATGACTGTGATGCTGGATTATCTGAAGCAAACAGCACATGGAATTTGTTGGCCCGGTTCTGCAAACCACGTTTAGACATCTGGGAGCAGGATGGGCAGTCCGGAATGGAGTGGTCAGGTCCCAAACATTTAAGACACCAGTCATGGGTGTCTGTGACAGAAATAACAGCACTACACTTGGTACACTTCTTGAAACCAGGGGCTGGTTTCTCCATGAGGAGAATTTGTGTAGGCCTGAGGCCTAACCGAAGTCACCAAGTTGTGCAAAAATAAAGATTTTTTTCTTTTTTTTTTGAAAGAAAGAGAGAGACCGGCGGTACCGGTTTCGGTATGGGGAAGGCAGGTACGCGGTCTAAAGAAACAAACTAAAACAAGAATTTCTTCAGCGGTGACAGGAACACGACCTGCTGGCTCCGCGGAAAAAAGAGAAACTGAGGAGAGCTGGTCAGGAAGGCGGGAAGGCAGCGCGCATGTGCAGTGGGAGGCCCCAAAAGCTTCCTTTCTGGGAAGCTGGGGAGCTTTCCCACGCAGGCTCCGTCGGTTCCGACGTACCCATATGTGAGGACTTATTCCTGCTTGTTCCTGGAGATAACATTCAATAGGGTCGAGTGGGGTTTCATGCTTGCAGTACTGAGGAAAGTAGGGGTAGGCCCTGGTCTGCTGGCATGTATCCAGGGGTTATATATGGATCCTGAAGCTACAGTGAAGATCAACGGTCGTTATTGAGAGTTCTTCCCTCTGAGTCAGGCGAAACGATAAGGGTGCCCCCTTTTCTCCACTCCTCTTCACACTTGTTATGGAACCCCTGGTGGAGAAACTGCATGGTAATGGGGATGTAGCAGGGGTGA
Organism: Ichthyophis bannanicus; assembly: GCA_033557465.1. Taxonomy (NCBI): domain Eukaryota; kingdom Metazoa; phylum Chordata; class Amphibia; order Gymnophiona; family Ichthyophiidae; genus Ichthyophis; species Ichthyophis bannanicus. Next base: position 189,574,500 of record CM066031.1, on the reverse strand, counting down.
AAATAGGACAAGAGGAACATAAAATTGCTTTATTCACAGACGATATTCTTCTTTTCTGACCCGTCCACTGTTGACTCTGCCGGTGCTCCTCCAAGAGCTCGAGCATTTTGGGGTCCTTTCACGATTCAAAATTAATTTGTCAAAAATGGAGGTGCTGAGCATCAATCTGCCGGAAACTTTGGTTCGGCAGTTGCAGGAACATTAATTTTTTTCAGTAGGACACTAATTTGTTTAAGTATTTAGGGATACGCATTACCAAGAATCCTGAGGGAACTTATGCAGCTAATTATCCTACCTTGTTAGCACAAATTGGGAGGGAGTTAGAGAAATGGAATAAGGTGGTTTCGTGGCTAGGTCGGATTGCAGCTATAAAAACAATGATTCTCTCCCGGATTGCTCTACTTTTTTCAGGTTCTCCAGGTCCGGATCTCTTAGCTGGAGTTGTGATGCCTTCACTGTAAGCTGATTATGCATTGGTATTCTACTCCAGTGAGTTTGAAGATGTTCCTGACAGCCTCAGACTGCTGTTGGCGGGGCTGTGGGGGGTTGGGTACCCTATTTCATATATGGTGGTAATGTCCCAGGATAAGGAACTATTGGGCAGATACAAGCTATCTTTAATGTTGAAGTGGGCATGGATCCCACCTTTTATCTGCTGGGTGTCTGGCCCAAGGACCTGCGCTGAGATAGTGCCACCCAATGCATTAGTGTATCATTGTGGCCCGGTGCGAGGCAGCCTGGAACTGGAAACAACCACCACCTCCAGAGATAGAGTCATGGATATGAAGACTCTGAAAGGTGATCATTATGAAGCGGTTAACAGCTCTCCATAGAGGCAAAGCAGACACCTTCTATAAGTGTTGGAAACCTCTATTGGACTATTTAAGGACTCATTTCACCTTTTTAGGGAGAGGGGAGGGGGGCGACGAAGAGATCGTTTGACACTGCTAACGGTTCTGTTGCTCCTCAAGAAACGAGGAAAAGTTAAGAGTGGAGTGGAGGAGTGGCCTGGAGTGGAGGAGTGGCCTAGTGGTTGGGGCAAGGTACTTCAGGACGGAAGGTCGGGGGTTCAAATCCCACTAGAGGACAGCAACCTTGGGCCGGAAGGACTGGGGTTTCTAGTCCCACAGGTGCTCCTTGTGGTCTTGGGCAAGCCACTTAACTATTTTACAGGGAACATGGGCTATGGAGGGTTATCTCCAAGTTATAATGCCCTGTTCAATGTAATTTCAGTTTGTTCAATGTAAACCGCACTGATGCAGAATAGCGCGGTATATAAGAGAATATAAATAAATCAATAAGATGTGCTCTGGATACATTGTTAAAAATTGGTTATAAAAATAAAGATATAAAAGAAAAAAGAAAAAAGAAAAGTGTAGTTACTCACCTGTAACAGATATTCTCTGGGGACAGCAGGAATCAGCCCTTACATATGGGTGACACTGGCACCAACTGAGCCCGCATGGATCCACTCTCTAACTTTCAAAGAAAGTCTTTGGGAGTTACACCGTGAATGTGCGGTCACCTGGCCCAAGGGTGCCATCTTACCTCAGTATGATGTCATATCTTAATCATGCAATATAAGAAAAAAAAATAAAACAACTCCACGGGGAGGAGGGAGAGTTGTGAGGACTGATTCCTGCTGTCCCAGCGAACATCTTTTACAGGTGAGTAACTATGCTTTCTCCAGGACAAGCAAGACGTCAGTCCTCACATATGGGACTTCCAAGCTAGAGGCTACTGAAAAATCCTGTAGAAGCCACAGGCAACTCAAAAAGCGGACCGTAAAGGACAACAGGGAGCGCTAGTTGGCTGGAAGTCCGGCACTGCAGCAGCAACAGTGGAAATGCAGTCCCCTCTCCGGTAGCCTGAACATAATGGGCTGGAGGGAAGGAGTTGCACTATTCCCCAAAGAGGTGACTAAGTACTACCTGGCTGAAGGCAATCATGCCGTGAGCTCGCTAACAAGCAGTAATGTGCTGTGAAGATGTGCACAGAGGACCAGGTGGCAGCCTGGCAGATGTCCAATAAGAGCACAGAGCACAGATTGACCACAGAGGCCGCCATGACGTGCACACTGTGGGCTGTGACATGATGGTCCAGAGAAAGTCTTGCCTGCTGGTAGGTGAAGGAAATACAGTTGGCCACCCATCATGAGAGGGTGCACTTGGAGACTACAACCCCAAGACAACTGCGGTCAAAGGAGAGTGGGGTTGCATCCTCTGGATGTAAAAGGACAAGGCCCTCTTGTAGTCAAGTGTGTGCAAGTAGGCCTCCGCCCTGGAGGAGTGAGGTGTGGGAAAGAAGCTGAGGAGCACCACCTCCTGATTCAAGTGGAATGCAGAGACCACCTTTGGCAGGAACTTGGGGTGAGTCCGAAGGACAAGACTGTTTCTGTGAAATCTAGTGTAGAGCGCAAGGGCCACCAGCGCCTGCTGTTCTCTCACGTGCCTGACAGAGGTAAGCGCCACTAGGAAAATGACCTTCCAAGACAGGTACTTAAGATGGCAGGTAGCCAAGGGCTCAAAGAGGGGCACCACAAGCTTCCCCCACCACCACATTGTTCCCACGCCAATGGTGGCGGATGGATAGGGGGTTGGGACAGGAGTCGTGCTCTCATAAACCGGCCCATCAGAGAATGCACACCAAGATAGCCAGGCCATCCATCAGATGGTGCTGAGCCAAAATGGTACAAAGGTGCACTCTGACCGTTATGGACTGAGGTCAGTCCCAGAAAGATGCATGAGGTATCTCAAGATGTCTTGCACCATGCAGGAGAAGGGATTAAGACCCCCGTCTGTGCACCACTGCAAGAACCTGCGCCATTTAAATGCATATGTCTGATGCATGGAATCCATATGCAAAGCCAGCAGGACATCATCTATCTCCCTCGAGAGGCGATGGTGCGCTATGACTAACCTCTCAGCATCCAGGCCATCAGGGCAAGGGACGGGATATTGGGATGAAGAAGTGTCCCATTTTCCTGTGACAGCAGGTCCAGAAAGCTCCCCAGTGAAAGTGGGTCCCTCCGGGATAGCTGCAGAAGCAGGGGGAACCATGGTTGTGTGGGCCACCTGGGAGCAATGAACATGACCGAGGCCGCCTCTGCCTGTATCTTGAGGAGCGCCCGGGGGACCAGGGGTGTAGACGGGAACATATACAGGAAGCCCCTGGACCAGGGGAGGAGGAAGTCTTTCGCCGCCTCCCATCCCTGGGCTGGCCTCCGGGAACAGAAGTTTGGCAGTTGTGAATTCTCTGGACTCACAAAGAGGTCTATCTCTGGGGTCCCCCCCCGTCAAATGTGGGGGCTGGAGGACCCAGCTCAAGTGGTCGGCCAGTACATTGTCCTGGCCCAGCAGGTAAACTGCCCTGAGGGAGATGTGCTTCCCTGCTCCAAAGTTCCAGAGGTGAACAGCCTCCCAGCAGAGGTGGTATGAGCCCGTGCTGCCCTGCTTGTTGAGGTAGAACATCGCCACCTGATTGTCTATCTGTACTTGAACCACCTGTCCCATCAGATGGACCTGGAAACACCACAGATTTATGGTATACCACTCTGAGTTCCAGCAGGTTGATCTGCAAGGCACTCTTCCTGGGAGACTATGGACTCTATCACTGCAAGTGATCGCAGTGGGCTCCTCAGTCCAACTTGGATGCATACGTCGTGAGGATGCACTGCACTGGGGAAGCCTGGAAAGGCAGGCCAGCTCTGAGGTTGAGCGGTCCTACCACTAGGCAAGGGATGCCACAAGGGCCAGCGTGACCTGAATCCTGTCCTCCAGTCAGATAGAAGCCTCTGTCCACTGGATGCTGAGCATCCACTGGGCCTGCTGCATGTGGAAGCGAGTGTAGGGCATGATGTGGACCATAGATGCCATGTGCTCCAACAGGCAGAGATATCTGTCTGGCTGTCACTGCTGAGCAGCCTTGCACTTTCTCTGCCAGGGCTGAGAGATGCAGCATGCGGTCTTTTGTGAGGAAGTTCCATGCCTGGGTGGAATCCAGCAGGGGGCAGATAAACTCCACATGTTGGGTTGGCAACAGGTGAGACAATGGGAAGTTGACCACAAACCCTAGGAGCTGGAGGAGGCCTATAGTGCAGTGAGCTGCGTTGCATACCTCCTCCGGTAAGCTGGCTCTGATGAGCCGGTTGTCCAGGTAGGGGAAGACTAAAACCCCCAGGAGACTTAGGAGGAAAGTCAAGACCTCCAAGCATTTGGTGAACAATCTAAGGAACCGAGGCCAGTCCGAAGGGGAGCACCCTGTATTACTAGTATCAGCCCCCAACCACGAACCAGAGGTACTGATGGTGCCTTGGATGTATCAGAATGTGGGTGTATGCATCCGAAATCCAAGAAGCATAGCCAATCTCCCTGCAAATGGTAAGGCAGCAAGGTTCCAAGGGATACAGTTTTGAAATTTTCCTTGATCAGGAAGCGGTTGAGGTCCCTCAGGTCCAGAATGGGGCTAAAGCTCCCTGTTTTCTTGGGGACAAAAGTAGTGGGAGTAGTACCCTTGGCCCTGGAATGGCTGGGCAACGGGCTCTACCGTATGATCCTCGAGCAGGGCCTCAAGTTCCCTCTTCAGGAGCTCCCTGTGCAAGGGATCCATGGGTATTTCGCCAGGGAAGTAGGGAGGAGGTAAATGGAAGAAATTGAGGAGGTACCCCTTCATGACCACCTGAAGCACCCAGGAGTCTGTGGTAATATATGACCATAGGGGTATGAAATGGACCAACCGTCTTCCCGTGAACCTTATGTCCTGGGGGAAGGAGGCAGGCTATCCCAAGGAGTCAAAAGGCCCCCCCCCCCAGACTGCACCTGCAGTGCTGTTTGGGGCTTGGGGGCTTTTGGCTTACAGGGACTGTACCCATGTGCCTTGGCCTGCTGCCCCTGAGGGAGAGCTATGAATGTCACTATTACTCTTATCTTACAAAAATGATTTAATTTGGTCTTTAACTTCCCATCATACTGGTACATATGCTTTATGCATTATTAGCCGTTTTCAGTTTGGTTTTACTTTTGAATGGGTCTCAGACTTGTAAGGCGCTATGGTATTGATTGTTTTTCACCGAATGCTCCGGATTGCATCAACGACACTTCACGTTCAGTAAAACTTCATAACTTTTTGTAACTTGCACATAAACAACGTGATCATAAAACTGAAAAATGAAAAAAAAGTCAGGCTTATCTCATTTTGGATTTTGTAAGATAAGAGTAATAGTGACATTCATAGCTCAACTGTATTTTTACTCTGAAAAATAAAGACCAGTTTTGATTGTCTAGCCCCTGAGGGAGAGCCTGGTAGGCCGGAAATTTGGGGTAACTCCGGTAAGCCTTCTTGGTCTTCGGGTGGGAGGGCTTTTTCACAGCAGTCTTCCTGGACAGCCGCATTCTAGTCAGGAATTCTTTCTCCAGCTCGTCGGCCTTCTCTGTCACAGGCTTGCCAAAAGGGTTCTCTCCCCGGCAAGGGATGTCAGTCAACTTATACTGAACCCATTGCTCAAGTTAGGACGACTGTAGCTAGGCATGGTGTTGGGCACTAATGCCCACCACGGTTAACCAAGCCACCGTCTCGAAGCCATCGAAGGCAACTGAGTTTGAAACTTGGAGCACTCCTTGACTGAGGAAACTAGAGTCATGAAGCGCTCAAGAGATTCACCAGACAGTCCAGCCGAGAACATGGTGAGCTTCTTCATCAGGTCCCTCAGATACATGCCCATGCACAACTGGTACACCTCGATCTGGGCTGTGAGCATGGAGCCCTGGAAACACTTCCTGCCAAATACATCCATGGTGCGGGCCTTCCTGCCAGGGGAGGTACCAAGCAGTGCGTCTTCTGGCTTTTTATGCAACGCATGGCCAACAGCACCACCATAGAGTTGTGAGGCAGTTGTGCTTTTTGGAAGCCCCGACTCAGGCCAACTCGATACTGAGAATCAAGTTCACTGTTCACAATTGGCACAGTCACCCTGGTCTCACACATCCGGAACAGCAACCATTCCAGGATGAGGGTATGGGCACCGTCAGTATCTCCCTCGGGAGAGGATCTTGAGATCCTCGGTCTGAAGCTTGTCCTCTGGCACCACCACAAAGTCAAGGAACTGGGACATCTCCCTCATGAACTCCAGGGAGGCGACATCCTCTGGGGAAGACCGCTTATGATGCTGTGGCAGGGACGGGTCAGAGGGGATGTCCCGGTGAAGGATGGTGTCAGGGGAACTCCTCATGTGTCTCCCAAGCCGACTATTTTTATTCAACGATTTATGTATATACACACACACATATACACATATATATATATATACACATACACACACACACATATATATATATATACACATACACACACACACATATATATATGTGTGTATATATCTATCTCTATATATATATATATATATATATACACACACACACACATATACGAGTTTCAGTGTATATAGTGTGTATATACAGTGTATATATATAAAACTGGCAATTCCAAACTTTTAAATACAGCTTTACAGCAGATTGATTCACTATTAGTTGAACATTGTGAGAGTTTTCAACATACATTTAATGGCCTATGTTGTATTGCAATTGATCATGTTCCATTATCACTGCGTAGTGGTGACCACGATGGATTTTTGCATTACATGCAATGGAACCAGGAGGACTCAATAATAAGATTGAGTAGAATATTTTTTGATATTTCTTTTGTCAGCGTGCGCTGTCTTTGCTCTTAGCGGCAAGAGCTGCTTTTAGTCTGTATGTGCTGAGTGCCAAAGTGGCTCCGCTTGCCTTCTCCTTGATTGGCTTAAAGGTGGTGGTGGCAATAGGTCTTTTGCTGCTAGAATGATTTTGACAGGTTCCTTCTAAGCCACACCCCTGATGAAGCCAGTTCCTGGTGAAACAAAGATCTTTATTGGGTGGCTGTTTCATCTGAAGAGCTGGTGTTTTTTGAGATAGGTTTTGGAGCACTGTTTGTGCCATTGCTTGATTATGTTGGGAAGGTAAAATATATTGCCCGAAGAGAGGGATACTATTGGGAGTTACTGAGGCCTTTTTCTCCCATTAGTAATTTGTATTGACATTTATACTAAGTACGTTTTTCCTCTTTAGATGGGATTGTAGCTATTGTAAGAAAGTGGTTTGTCAATCTTCTTTGTAGATATACAAATTGTTTTTTTTTATTTAAGAATATGGTTGGAAATTTTGGGCTTTTTTTTTGTTTAGTTCAGTGATAGGTTCCCCTAGTGTGAGTGTTTGGTTATTGATGTATAAAACTAGCCCATTTGGAGACATTAACCAAGAGAGACCAGTTCTTCAGAATATGGCAGATGGATAAAAAAAAACAAAAAACACCACACACCACAGAACACATCCACATGTGTTGTTCACTGTTGATGTATCTTCTGGAGATATCAACCCCAACCCTGGCCCCTCCTAGACTTTTGTCACATTCCCAGAATAGATCCTCATTCAACAGGTCAAATCTTATTCATCTCCCTCTCTTCTCCCCCCTCCTCTCTTCCTTTCTCATGTGCCTTGTGAAATGCACCCTCCATCTCAAATAAACTTGCCTTTACTTGTGATCTCTAATGCTCTCCATCCCCCTGCTCTGAGACCTAGCTCCTCTCTGAGGACTCAACTTTAGTCGTTGCTTTCTCTCCTGGCAGCTATCAGTTCTCCCACATACCATGTCCCACTGGCCATGGTGGAGGTGTTGAGCTTCTACTCTCTCCTTGCTGTTAATTTCAACTACCTCTTTCTGCCTCAGTCTTACTCTTTTCCTTCCTTTGAAGTCCATTCCATCCGGCTTTTTACTCCATTACCTCTCCGATCAGCTGTTATTTATCGACCCCCTAACAAGTCCACCTCTACCTTTCTTTCTAACTGACTCATGGCTTTCCTTCTTTCTGGATTCATCTTCCCTCTCCCTTATTCTCAAGGATTTTAGCATTAATATTAATAACTCCTCTGACCCATATGCTTTAAAGCTCCTCTCCCTTACCTCATCATTCGAACTCCAGCTTTGCTCTACTGCCCCTACTCACCAGCAAGGCCACTGCCTTGGTCTTGTATTCTTCTCTAATTGCTTACCCTCAAACTTCTGTACCTCATTTCTTCCCTTCACCTGCTAAGCTTCACTCTTCATCACTCACCGCCTCAACTTCGCCCTGTCTCCTCTAACCCCTTTAGAAATCTTCATGACCCATTGGCTCGCTCCTCTACTGTCTCATCACCTCTTTCCTCCACTATGTCATCTGAGACCATTAATGAGGTAGTAGCTTCCTATAACACTGCACTCTCCTCTGCTCTGGACGCTCTTGCTCTGTCCATTTTTTATTTATTTATTACAGTTGCTTATATACCGCACTATTCGGCATCAGCGCGGTTCACAGTATAACAAAATGACCAAAACACACGTTCTGTTTGGTTTTACATCGAACAAGGGTATGAACTTGGATAACAGGGGGGGTCCATGCCATGTCCTGTGAGGCAAACTGTACCTCAACCGCGGCTGAATTTCACTATCCACTAACTACGCTCCTGCGCCTGCTCATCTGAGCGTGCTTGGCTCAAATTCCACACCGCTGCAGACCTTCTACGCTTCAAACTCATGCTTGTCGCTTTCCAGCCATAGCACTCAAACAAGATTATGTCCTTTTAACTAACTCTCTTGCCTCTCTGACCCTTGCCATCCTTTTACAATTCAACTCTCTCCTCAAGGTGTCTCCACTTCCAACCTCTCCCCCCCTCTTTCTGCCCAAACTCTGGCTGACTACTTCGATAACAAAATCCACAAGACAACACACCAATTCCCCATGAGGTCAGCTACTCCCCTTCCTCATTCTCAACTCCACCCCCACCTCTGCTACCTTTTCTTCCATTTCTATGATCACTGAGGAGGAAACCACTCACCTTCTTTCCTCATCCAAACTCACTACCTGCTCCTCTGATTCTATTCCTACCCGTCTCCTTAACTCCATCTCCTCCACCGTAGTCCCATCTCTCATTTTCTCAACCTATCACTCTCCACTGCAACTTTCCCTGCAGCCTTCAAGCATGCTGTGGTCACTCATCTCCTTAAGAAACCCTTACTAGACCCTACCTGTCCTTTTTAGTATTGATTCATCTCCCTCCTCCCCTTTTCTAAATTACTTGAACCTGAGGTTCACCGCAGTCATCTTTAAAATTCTCCCCGCTCAAGCCCTTCTGGATCCTCTACAATCTGGCTTTTGTCCTTTACATTTTATCAAAGTGGCTCTTGCCAAAGTCTCCAGTGACCTGTTCCTGGCAATATCCGAAGGCCTTTACTCAATCTTCATCCTTCTTGACCTTTCTGCTGCTTTTGATACTGTTGACCACAACCTTCCCCTTGATACCTTGTCCTCACTTGGTTTTAAAGACTCTGTGCTATCCTGGTTCTCTTAATCTCTCTCTCATCACTCTTTCAGTTTTTTTTTCTGGTGGACCCTTCTTTACTGCTATCTCATTGTCAGTTGGTGTACCCTAAGTATCTGCCTTGGGTCTGCTCCTTTTCTCTCTATATTCCCAGTCCCTTCGTGCACTCATATCTTCCCATGCCTTTCAGTAAGCGTAGTTACTCACCTGTAACAGGTGTTCTCCAGGAGCAGCAGGAATCAGTCCTCACTTATGGGTGACGTCGGCGCCGACGGAGCCCTCGCGGAGCAATTTTCCCCAGCTTTCAAAGAAAGCCTTTGGGAATTGCAGAGCGCATGCGCGGTCCTCTTCCCGCCCAAGGGTGCCATCTTAGCCAGTCAGATGACATAGCTAAAAAAGACAGCATAAAAATTTGCAAAAAAACTAAAGCAGATGATTGCAACTCCAAGGGGAGGAGGGAGGGTTGTGAGGACTGATTCCTGCTGCTCCTGGAGAACACCTGTTACAGGTGAGTAACTACGCTTTCTCCAGGACCAAGCAGGAAGTCAATCCTCACTTATGGGACACCCAAGCTTAAGGCTACCGGAGACCCTAAGCACAAAAATGAGCTCCCTCTAGCTCAGCAGCACAGAAGGAAGGAATCTTCGCTGAATCATTACCCACCGGTAGCCCACATCCGGGATGGAGGGTAGGAGTTGCTCAAACCTCAAAGAGATTATGGAGGACTGCCTGTCCGAAAGCACTGTCCCTGCGGGACTCCCTCTCGAGACAGTAATGGACCGCAAAAGTCTGGCTCGAAGACCAAGTAGCGGCCCGGCAGATGTCCGCCAGCGGAACAGAGCGGAGGTAAGCCACTGACGTAGCCTTTGCCCGAACGCAATGAGCCGTGACTCGACCTTCCAAGGAGAGTCCGGCTGCCCCATAAGCCCAAGTGATACAGTCCGCAACCCAGATGGACAGAGTACGCTTGGAGACCGGGAGCCCCAATTTATTGGGGTCAAAAGACACAAAAAGCTGAGCAGCTTTACGGTGCTCCCGCGTACGGTCAAGGTAGAAGTTCAATGCCCTTCTACAGTCCAGGGTATGGAGGACCGTTTCAGCTCGGCTGGAGTGTGGTCTGGGAAAGAAGGTCGGAAGTACCACCTCCTGATTGATGTGAAAAGGGGAGACCACTTTTGGAAGAAATTTTGGGTGAGTCCGTAGGACTACCCTATTTTTGTAGAACCGAGTGTAAGGGGGATCAGACACGAGGGCCTGCAATTCACTTACGCGTCTAGCGGAAGTGAGGGCTATCAAGAACAATGTTTTCCAAGAAAGAAAACGGAGAGAACAGGTAGCCATAGGTTAAAAAGGCGGACAGGTGATCCGCTGCAAAACCACATTCAGATCCCAGTCAGGCGCTGGCGGGCGCAGAGGTGGTTTAAGTAGAAGGAGACCTCGGAGAAACCTCGCTACGAGAGGGTCGCTGGAAAGAGGTCTGCCGTCCACCGGTACATGATGTGCTGAAAGAGCACTGAGGTGAACTTTGACGGAGTTGGACTTAAGTCCCAGATTAGAGAGGTAGAGCAAGTACTGCAAGATCACCGACACCGAGCAGGAGAAGGGATCCTGAGACTGCTGGGTACACCAAACGGAAAAGCGACGCCATTTAAGGGCGTAGCATTTGCGGGTAGAAGGTCGCCGAGAAGCTAAGACGACCTCTTCCACCTCTGCCGGCAGGAGAAGGGGAGCAAGGACTACCCTCTCAGCAGCCAGGCCATTAGATTGAGAGATCTGAGGTTGGGGTGTAGCAGAGACCCCTGATCTTGAGTGAGGAGATCCGGTTGAAACCCCAGAGGGAATGGATCCTCCACCGCTAATTGCAGCAGGAGTGGAAACCACGGCTGTCTGGGCCAGCGAGGAGCGATCAGGATCATGGAAGCTTTGTCTCGGAGAACCTTGAAAAGAGTTTGAGAGACTAGCGGGATGGGAGGAAAAGCATACAGAAGGCTCTCCGCCCATGAGAGTAGAAAAGCGTCTGCCGCAACTCGAAGGGGATGCGGCTGACGAGAGCAGAAGCGAGGAAGCTGCCGGTTGAGAGGGCTGGCAAAGAGATCCATCGTGGGGAGGCCCCACTTTAGAAAGAGCTTCTGAACTACCAAGGGATCCAGGCGCCACTCGTGCGGCTGGAGGATCCTGCTGAGTTTGTCCGCCAGGCAATTTTCTTGGCCTGGGAGATAAACTGCCTTGAGAAGAACGCCGTGACTGACGGCCCAAGAGCAGAGCTTCTGTGCTTCCCGACAGAGAAGGAAGGAGCCCGTGCCCCCCTGCTTGTTCACGTAGAACATGGCAACTTGATTGTCCGTCTGGACAAGGACGGACTGGTGAGAGGTCAGGTGGGAGAAGGCCTTGAGAGCCAGGCGGATCGCTCTGAGCTCCAGGAAGTTGATCTGCTGAGCAGACTCCCACGTGGTCCAGAGGCCCTGAGTACGTGCCCCTTGGCAATGTGCTCCCCAGCCCAGGAGGGATGCATCTGTCGTCAGCACCCGGGCCGGCTGAGGTGACTGAAAAGGCATGCCGAGTACCAGGTTCGGCCGATGAAGCCACCACTGGAGAGACGAGGTCAGCGGCTCGGAGACGCGCACTAGGTCTGCTAGGCCGCCTGTGGCTTGTTGCCACTGCTTGCGGAGACACCATTGAGCAGGCCGCATATTCAGGCGGGCATTGGGGGTCACATGGACGGTGGAAGCCATATGGCCGAGTAGTCTCAGGAAGCGCCTGGCGGAGACCAGGGGCTGGCTGCGAAAACGGTCGGCTAGGTCCATGAGCCGTTGAGCCCTGTCGAGCGGTAGGAACGCTCGTGCGTGAGGAGTGCGCAGCCTTGCGCCGATGAACTCGAGATCCTGTGAGGGGAGCAAAGTGGACTTTGCGAAGTTTATAACAAAGCCCAAGTACTGCAGAAGAGTCACCGTGCGGCGTGTGGCGTTGGTGACCTCCGGAGCGGACGCTGCTCTGATGAGCCAGTCGTCGAGGTACGGAAAGACATAGAGGTCGTGAAGCCGGAGATGGGCCGCCACCACCGCGAGACATTTTGTGAAGACTCGCGGTGCGGAGGACAGGCCAAAGGGTAGTACTCTGTACTGGTAATGATTTCCTGCCACCACAAACCTTAGGTATTGGCGGTGGCTGGGGTGGATGAGGATGTGCGTGTAGGCATCCTTTAGATCCAAGGAGCATAGCCAATCTCCCTGCTGGAGGTAGGGCAGAAGGATTCCAAGGGTAAGCATTTTGAACTTTTCCCGCACGAGGAACCTGTTGAGGTTGCGCAAGTCCAGGATGGGTCGGAGGCCTCCTGTCCTTTTTGGTACTAGAAAGTACCTGGAATAAAAGCCTTGACCTCACAGGTGGTGGGGCACCGGTTCCACCACCTGTTCCTGTAGAAGACCTGCTAACTCCTGAAGGAGTAAGTCCCTGTGCAGAGGGAGTCGTGGAGGTTCTCCCGGGAAATAGGAGGGAGGGACCTGGTGGAAGTGGAGAAGATAGCCTTCTCTTACGACTTGAAGCACCCAGGCATCTGAAGTGATGCTGGACCACCTGTGGGCGAAGTGAACCAGCCGGCCTCCGGTGCTGGGAGGAGCCAGCGGAGGGGGAGAGGCTATGCTTAAGGAGTCAAAAGCCCCCACCCTGCTGAGCAGGGGCTGGTGGTGCAGGCTTGGGGGCTTGCTGCCTACGGGACCCGTTACCCCGTCCCTTGGCCTGCTGGCCCTGTTGGGGAGCTGCAGGGGCCTGATATTGGGGGTAGTGTTTGTAGGCAGCCGCCTTTCTCGGGTAAAAGGACTTCTTTCCCGAGCCCTTCTTTTTCTGGGAAGGGGCGGAGGTCTTCCTAGAAAGCCTAGTCCTGGTGAGAGTCTCCGTCTCGATTTGTGCAGCCTTTTCAGCCATGGGCTTGCCAAAGAGGTTGTCGCCTCGGCAGGGGACATCGACCAACTTGTCCTGCACCCAGGGCTCAAGGTCAGACGACTGAAGCCAAGCCTGTCGGCGGGCACCGATGCCGGCTGCGGCCACTCGAGCCGATGCTTCAAAGCCATCATAGGCTGCTCGGGACATGAATTTTGAGCATTCCCGAATGCCAGAGGACAAGGCCAGGAACCTTCGCAAGGGTTCCTCGGACAAACCAGCGGAGAATCCGGCTAGCTCTTTAGCCAGGTCTCGGAGATACATGCCCATGTATAGCTGGTAGGTCTGGACACGACACGCAAGCATAGAGCCCTGGAAACACTTCTTACCAAGGCCATCCAGGTTACGGGCCTCCCTGCCAGGAGGCACCGAGGAGTGCATCTTCTGGCTCTTAAGACGATGCATGGCCGATTCCACTACCATGGAATGGTGTGGTAGCTGTGCTTTTTGGAAGCCAGGGCTCTTGCGGACTCGATAGATAGAATCGACCCGCTTGCTCAGGACCGGCGAGGAGGCCGGACTCTCCCACATGCGGAAGAGTAGTCGTTCCAGCATGGGAGGAACCAGTACAGTAAAGTGTTCCCTGGCGGGAGAGTCATACTGGAGGGCGTCGAGCTCTTCGGCTCGAGGCTCCTCCTCGGGATCCGCAGGGAAGGCCAAAGCCTTGGCCATATCCCTGACGAAGTCCGAGAACCGGGCATCCTCCGGGGGGGACTGCTTCCGAGGTTCGGACTCAGGTGAGTCCGAGGGGACACACCGAGTCCGAAAAGAATCAGGCGACTCTTCCTCTTCAGACTCCCAGACCGACTCCGACGAGGACTCGGTGGGGTCGGCCCGGGCAGGGCGCGGCGCCTGCCGCCCCGACGCCGAGGGAGTCGGCGTCGGCGACCTCGGTCCCGAACGGGAGGCCGAGGGTGACCTCGACCGAGGATCGACTCGAGTTCGCATGGACTCGAGGATCGGCTCGGTCTCCGGGGTCGACTTAGACGTCGACGTCCCGGCGGTCGGGGCAGCGGCGCCAGCGAAGCCAGCGAGCAGTGCCCGCTGCTGGTCCATGAAGGCAGAGAGTCTGCTCTCCAAGGCCGTCAACCTGAGTCCGAGCTCAGGTGACCCAGCAGCCCCCGACTAGGGCCCCGACAGCGTCGGGCCCGACGTCGGCGGTCTCGGAGGCGAGTCCAGGAGGACCACAGGACTTACCCGAGCAGGCAGCTCCGACTCCAGGCGAGGTCGCTTCGAGAGGTGCTCCTTCTCCAAGGACCCGGGACGGCTATCGGGGCTATGCGACCTGGCCCTCGCGGAGCCAGGAGCGTCCACCGACGCCGCCCTCGCGGGTTTCACCTTTCGTCGATGGTCCCCGGAGGGAGAACCCTTGTCGGAGGAACTCCGGCGACGGTCCGAGCTGGAACCTCTGGACGCGGAGGCCTCCGACGAGGTCCGGGTACGGCTGGGGTCAGCGAAGATCCTATCCCGCTGATGCCGCCGACTTCTCAACGCTTTGGAGGACATTTTGCCGCAGGGCCCACAGATCATTTCTTCATGATCCGGGCCCAGGCAGCGGAGGCAATTGTCGTGTGTGTCAGTTAGTGACATATTTCGGTCACACCGCTTGAAACCACTGGCAGCCATCGGGGGAAAAAGGGCCCCGGCGAGGTCAAAGGACCGGGCTGCCAGGGAAAAACCGAAAACGAAACTGACTAAGTCAGAAAAACCGAAAAAGAAGAAGAGGACTCGTGACCGGCGTCGCAAGTCCGGGCGGGAAAAAGACCGGCGTCGAACCGAAGGAAAAAAGAGAAATTATGAGTAAAAATCAACTTTTTCGCGGGGACACGACGAGTACGTCTGTAGGGCTCCGCGGAAAAAAGAAGACTGGCTAAGATGGCACCCTTGGGCGGGAAGAGGACCGCGCATGCGCGCTGCAATTCCCAAAGGCTTTCTTTGAAAGCTGGGGAAAATTGCTCCGCGAGGGCTCCGTCGGCGCCGACGTCACCCATAAGTGAGGACTGACTTCCTGCTTGGTCCTGGAGAACCATCTTTATGCTGATGACGGCCAGATGTACCTCTCTACACCTGAAATCTCTCCAGCAGTCTAGGACAGGATCTCCTGCCTGCCTTTCTAATATTGCTACTTAAGAACATAAGAACATAAGATATGCCATACTGGGTCAGATCAAGGTCCATCAAGCCCAGTATCCTGTTTCCAACAGTGGCCAATCTAGGTCATACGTACCTAGCAATTTCCCCAAAAGTCACAGGTTCCGCAATGCTTGTACTGGGTCAAGCATTGATATCCTGGGTCCCTTCTTAATAATGGTTTATGGACCTTTCCTCCAGGAACTTGTCCAAACCTTTTTAAACCCAGCTACACTAACAGTCTTTACTACATCCTCCGGTAACAAATTCCAGAGTTTGATTACATGTTGAGTGAAAAAATATTTTATTTTATTAGTCTTAAATAGTTTACCCTGTAGCTTCATTGCATGTCCCCTAGTCTTTCTATATTCTGATAACGTAAACAATCGATCTACGTTTACCCGTTCCACTCCATTCATTAATTTATAGACTTCTATCATAACTCCCCTCAGCCGTCTCTTTTCCAGGTTAAAGAGCCCTAACCTTTTTAGCCTTTCTTCATAGGAGTATCCTTCCATCCCCTTTACCATTTTGGTGGCTCTTCTCTGAACCTTTTCTAATAACGCTATATCCTTTTTAAGATACGGCGACCAGAATTGCACACAATATTCAAGGTGCGGTCTCACCATGGAACGATATAGAGGCATTATAATATCTTTTGTTTTATTTTCCATTCCTTTCCTTATGATACCTAGCATTCTATTTGCTCTCTTGGCTGCCGCTGCACATTGGGCCGAGGGTTTTAACATGTTATCCACAATGATGCCTAAATCTTTTTCCTACGTGGTGGTTCCTAATGTGGAACCTTGCATTGTGTAACCATAGTTTGGGTTGTTCTTCCCTAGGTGCATAACTTTGCACATGTCCACATTAAATGTCATCTGCCATTTTGATGCCCAGTCTTCCAATTTATCAAGATCCTCTTGCAATTTTCCACAATCCTCTTGGGTTTTAACAACTTTAAATAGTTTTGTGTCATCTGCAAATTTGATAACCTCACTCGTTATTCCACTTTCCAGGTCATTTATGAATATGTTAAAAAGCAGCGGACCCAGCACAGATCCCTGGGGTACACCACTATTCACCTTTTTCCTTTGTGAAAATTGGCCATTTAGCCCAACCCTCTGCTTTCTGTCTTTTAACCAGTTCCTGATCCACATTAGTACACTGCCTCCTATCCCATGACTCTTTAGTTTTGACAAAAGTCTCTGATGAGGGACCTTGTCAAAGGCTTTCTGAAAGTCCAGATACACTATATCAACCGACTCACCTTTGTCCACCTGTTTATTCACACTTTCAAAAAAACATAACAGATTAGTAAGACAAGATCTTCCTTGTCTAAAGCCATGTTGGCTGTCTCCCATTAGGCCATGACTATCTACATGCTGAGTAATTTTATTCTTTATGATGGTTTCTACCATTTTTCCCGGTACTGACGTCAGGCTCACCGGTCTGTAGTTTCCCGATCACCCCTGGAACCTTTTTTAAAAATTGGTGTTACAGTGGCGATCCTCCAATCTTCAGGTATTAGAGATGATTTTAATGATAGTTCACAGATTACTAATAGCAGATCTGCAATCTCATACTTCAGTTCAACATCCTTGGATGTATACCATCCGACTCAGGTGATTTGCTACTCTTCAGTTTATCTAATAGTTGTAATACATCTTCCCGATGTATCGATAATTCCTTCAATTGTTCCGCACCTTTAAATACCACTCCAGTCATGGGTAACATCCCTACATCTTCCTCAGTAAAGACCGCAGCAAAGAATTCATTCAGTCTCTCCGCTATCGCCTTGTCGCCTCTTAGTGCCCCTTTAACTCCTCTATCATCTAATGGACCAACTGGCTCTCTCACAGGTTTTTTGCTACGAATGCCTCACTGCCGCTTGATGCCTTGGATGCCTCACTGCCGCTTGAAATGGAACATGGCCAAAACTGAGCTTATTTTTCCCCTCTAAACCCTTCTCTCCCCTTCCTCCTTTCTTAGTCTGTGAATAACTCTCTACTTCTCCCCAGTCTCCTCAGTTCCCAACTTTGGGGTAGTTTAACTCCTCTCTCTCCTTCTCCATGCACATCCAACTGATTGCTAAATCCTGCCATTTCTTTCACTACAACTAACAAAATTGCCCATTCCTTTCTGCCCACACTACTAAGACACTTATCCACTCCTTAGTCATCTCCCATCTAGATTATTGTAACCTAATCCTTGCTGGTCTCCCTCTGAATAATTTCTCTCCCCTTCAATCTGTTGAACACACTGCTGTGCGGCTAATCTTCCGCCAGCCTAGTCATGCTCATATTACCCCTCTTTTCAAGTCACTTCATTGGTTCCCTGTTTCCGCATCCAGTTCAAACTTCTCTTGCTGACTTATAAGTGCATTCGCTCTGTAGCTCCTCACTACCTTTCCTCTCTTCTCTCTCCCTAAACGCCTCCTTGGGAACTCCGCCTCTTCTGGGGAATTGCTTCTATCTGTGCCCTTCTCTTCTACTGCTAACTCCAGACTTCGCTCCTTTACTTGGCTCCTTTCACCTTGCTGCTCCTTATGCCTGGAACAAACTACCTGAACCTGTACACATCAGGGCACCTTCTCTGACCCTTTTAAAACACAGGCTGAAAACTCACCTCTTCGTTGCTGCTTTTGGATCTTGACTCACCTGATCTCCTTTGTGTTTCCTTACCATTCTCCCTAGCTGCATCCCATATCTACAGCTACTATGTACTCTGTTTTGACTAGATTGTAAGCTCTGATGAGCAGGGACAGTCTTTTACATGTGCCTGTGCAGCGCTGCATACATCTTGTAGCATTATACAAATGTTCAGTAGTAGTATTAAAAAATGGATTAAGGAAAAGTAAAAAAACACATTTCGGACACTCACCAGTTTCAGTCCTCTTAGTTACGAGGTGCCATCAAAAAGTATTGAGACTTGTACAATAAGACAAGAAGTATAACACTAACAGTTATTGAACTCAGCCTCCTTCAAAGTAGCCCCCCTTCTGATAAAACACACTTCCTCCAATGTTCCTGCCACTGCTGGAAACTTTTGAAATGCCTCTTATTATGCTGTGAAGCTGCTGGGTTGAATTTTTCTTAATGGTGTCCAAGTCTTAGTAACACAGTAAATGACGGCAGATAAAGACCAGCATGGTCCATCCAGTCTGCCCAGCAATACGGCAAGGGTAGGTGCACCTGTCGCTCTGTGCAGGCCACCCCTCTCCATGTCTTTGTTTAGGGGTGGACCCACCACTCCATGTAGGACACTCCTATTTATTGAGAAGTTAGTTGGTTCAGTTTATTTTGTTTTTATCCTGTTGTTGTAAAGGGATCTGCTGTGCTTGTCCCATGCTGTTTTGAATTCCGTCACCGTGTTTGTCCCCACCACTTCCATCGGGAGAGCATTCCAAGCATCCACCACCCTTTCAGTGAAAAAATATTTCCTGACATTGCCTTTCAATTTTCCACCTTGCAGCTTCATGTTATGCCCTCTAGTTTTGCAGCTTCCCCGTCTTTGGAAGAGGTTTGTTTGTTCATCTTTCCTCTTTAAGTATTTAACGGTCTGAATCATATCTCCCCTATCCCTCCTCTCCTCCAAAGTGTACATATTTAATTCTTCAAGTCTCTTCTCATAAGGTTTCTTATGCAGGCTCCAAATCATTTTGGTCGCCTTCCTCTGAACAGTTTCCAGTCTTTTTACATCTTTTGCAAGATATGGTCTCCAAAACTGAACGCAGTATTCCAGGTAAGGCCGCACCAGCGACCTGTACAGTGGCAATTTCTGTTTTGGAAACAAGAAAAAGTCACATGGTACGAGGTCAGAGGAGTACGGAGGCCGACAGACTTGCTTGAACACAGTATTCCAGGTGAGGCCGCACCAGCGACCTGTACAGTGGCAATTTCTGTTTTGGAAACAAGAAAAAGTCACAGGGTACGAGGTCAGAAGAGTACGGAGGCTGATGGACTTGCTTGGCTTGGTGTTTGGCCAAGGACTGCTGGACAAGATGTGATGCGTGAGCTGGGGCATTATTGTGATGAAGCAACCATTCACCATTCTTGTGCAACTCTGGACTTTTATGACGAACTGCATCTCTCAAACGAGTCAGAACTTGGACATAGTACTCCTTATTGATGGTTTGGCCTTTTGGAGCATTCTGGTATTGAACAATACGCTGGTAATCAAAGAAAACTGTGAACATGACCTTGACATTGCTCCTTGCTCCTCACCTGATGGACTTTGAGTCTGGGAGAGTTTGGAGCCTTACATTTTGAGGATTGAGCCTTAGTTTCTGGGTCATAAACATACATCCATGATTCACAACTAATAATCTTTTTGATGAAGTCAGAGTCATTTTCAACACATTCCAACTCCTCAACTCCTCCCTGGCTGCAGACAGTATATTTTTTTGGTCAGGGGACAGGAGTTTCAGAACTAATTTTGCAGACACATGTTTCATCCCCAAATCAACAGTAACTGACCCAAAACTGATGTCCATGTCCTCAGCAAGGTCCCTGATAGTCAATCGACGATTTGAGTGTATTACGGCATGCACTGCTTCAACTCTGTCTTCAATCCTGCTCATGGATGGCCTTCCAGATCATTTGTCACTATCAACACTTTAGCAGCCCTCTTGGAAATGTTTGTACCAGTCAAACTCGAGCACGAGTCATGAATTCATTGCCATACATTTGCTGTAGCTTGTCATAAGTCTCTTTGCACGAATCGCCAAGATTCTGGTAGAATTTAATGCAAATTCACTGTTCAATTTTTTCACTCATCGTATAACTGACAAACTGCTTTTACACATTACCAAAGTACAGGTGTGCTGCAGCCACGCTACACTCTGCACATGCAGAGCACAAACTAGGTCACTACATGCTTAATAGCATCATGGTACAATGTAGTGCTATATAGCTACACAACAAGTCTTTATACTTTCTAATCATGCCTCATATTCTTGTGATAAGATGAATGTGTCTTTCACAACCAAGCAAGATTACCTCCAATAGTAGAAGTGTCTCCTGCTCCATCCATTCCCTTCCTGCATTGGCTCCTTTACTCTACAAGAGAAATACATTTCAACAATTGAGAATGCTTTAAATATCCATTTTCAAACAATGATGAAACAGATTCAGAATCCTTTCATACTACATCATGCAATGGGCCTTTTTTCTATGATGCAGCAGAACACACTGAAAACCCAATTGCATATCTCCTTCCAAAAAAATCCTGACTTATCATGGGCAAATATGTATGCAAGCCTTTGAGAAGTAAAAGTGGGGACAAATAAATGCAGTGGAACCTAGATACCAACAGTTACAAATAGAGCATTTTTGAAATACAGCTTCAGAGAAGTTTTCCGTTCTAATTCCATAAACATGATGACTTGCTACTGTATATACTTCCTTAGATAAACTGAAGAAATTCAAAACCTATACTTTGAGGAGATGTAATTCATTAACATTAGTGTTCAACCTTGCAATACTTTCTAGCTAACAAAAAAAATGCTCACCTTTGCTAATGTTTTCTTTGAGTAAATGTCTGTACGCAAACCAAAGTTTTGCAAATCTGTCGGCTTCTCCTTGTTTTTCTCAGGGAAAGTC
Organism: Ichthyophis bannanicus; assembly: GCA_033557465.1. NCBI lineage: Eukaryota > Metazoa > Chordata > Amphibia > Gymnophiona > Ichthyophiidae > Ichthyophis > Ichthyophis bannanicus. The sequence continues at coordinate 189,553,445 of CM066031.1, read as the reverse complement.
AGCATTTGCTGTGCAGCAGGAATCTGAGAAGGTAAATATGCATCTGGTCTTTGTAAAATCAAAAGTTAAAGATTAAGACATCCCCCTCCATCCATATAATGATCCTGTAGTAGGAAAAGGTATGGTTCTAAACAAGTCTCCAAAAATTAAGGTTGTGCAGTCATGAGCATGCATTTGTTTTGCTTGGGTAACTAAAAATTTTAAAGAGTGCACAAATCACTTGTATGCATGTATAGCTTAGTTACTGACCTGTAACAGGGTGTTCTCCAGGGACAGCAGGAATCAGTCCTCACTTATGGAGTGATGCCGGCACCGACGGAGCCCGTGTGGAGCAATTTCCCAGCTTTCAAAGAAAGCCTTTGGGATTGCTGCCACGCATCCATGGTCTTCTTCCTGCCCAAGAGTGCCTTCTTGCTCAGTCAGGTCCCATAGCTAGAGCCCTACTAAGCAGATGGCAAGGGAAGGACAAAGATAGCAACTCTTCAGGGGAGGTGGGAGGGTAGCGAGGACTGATTCCTGCTGTCCCTGGAGAACACCTGTTACAGGTGAGTAACTATGCTTTCTCCAGGAACAAACAGGAAGTCAGTCCTCACTTATGGAACTCCCCAGCTACAGGCTATCGAGCCTGTAATCCAAACAACTCCACGAGGCCGTTAGCAGAAGTTGATGCACGAAGGAGCCCGGGTCCCAGCTCTCGGTAGCCGTCGAAGAAGGGTCGCAGGGCAGGAGTTGCTTATAACCCGAACAGATTACAAAGTACAGCCTGGCTGAAAGGTGGTGTCCCGGAGGGACTCCCTCTCCAGGCAGTAGTGCGAAGTGAAAGTGTTCTCTGAAAACCAGGTCGCAGTCTGGCAGATGTCAGAGGCACTGAACGCAGCAAGGCCACCGAAGCGGCCTTAGCCCGGACGCCGTGTGCAGTGACCCGTCGATCCAGTGGGGCATCCGCCTTTGCTTGGATGAAGGCGATGCAGTCCACCACTCAGATGGAGATGGTGCGCTTGGTGACTGCCTGCCCCAGGCAATTGGGATCATAGGCGACAAACCTGGGTATGCTGCAGGAAGGCAGGCAAGAGCCCTCTTGTAGTCGAGTGTATGTTACATCGCCGATGCCCGGTTGGCATGCGGTCTCGGGAAGAAGGTCGGCAAGACTATCTCCTGATCCAGATGACAGTCCGAGACCAACTTCAGTAGGAACTTGGGGTGGGTACAGAGGACCACCCTGTTCTCATAGAACTTGGTATAGGGAACCTCAGCCATGAGGGCCTGGAGTTCGCTGACTGGCCGAGCCAAGGTCAGAGCCACCAGGAAGACTACCTTCCAAGAGAGGTGCCGAAGCAAGCACGTTGCCATCGGCTTGAAGGGTGATCGCATAAGCTGCATCAGCACGATGTTCAGGTCCCACTCTGCAGGTGGTGGCTGGATGGGGGGGGGGGGGCTTGGAAAGTAAGAGGCCCCGCATGAAGCGAGAGACCAGGGGCTGCCCCGAGATGGCACTCAGGTGGACCCTGACCAAGTTGGACTTCAGCCCCTCTTTCGAGGGGCAGAGAAGGTACTGGAGAGCCCACCTGGTAGAACAAGAAAATGGGTCGATCTGGAGCTCAAAGCACCAGACCGAGAAGTGCCGCCGCTTAAAGGAATAGGCCCGTCTCGAGTCCTTCCTTGAAGTGAGGAGGACCTCTTTGAACTCCACCAGGAGGTGCTGTGTAGCTAAGATGACCCGTTCAGCCGCCAGGCCGTAAGGGACAGCGAGGCTAGGTTCAGGTGAACACCTGTCCCTCTTCCTGCATTAGCAGGTCCGGGCGCAGCCCAGGGGGACTGAAGGCTCTGACAAGAGACTGAGCGGGAGTGGGAACCAAGGCTGTCAAGGCCACGAGGGGACTATGAGAATCACTGAAGCACGTTCCCGCTGAACCTTGTGGAGGGTCCTCACAATGAGAGGAGTGGGAGTTGTCAGACGGCTGCCTAGGGTGAGAACTTACACAATCTTGACGATGCATATATTCATATGATTCTTGCAAGGTATTGTGGGTATTGTAGTTCATTCACTCCCAAACACAGCTGATGACAATAATTTGAGTTGTGAAACCAAGTGGTAAGATCAATAAAATACTTCTTTTATTGATGGGGTTTAATTCACCCAGCACATGTATGCTTGATAGCACTATAAATGAGGTTACTTGCTTGCAGTGTTTAAAATGGATAACAAAAAAAGTCACAAAGTAAACCAGAAACAACCTTCAGCTTGTCAGGCAATTAGCTAATGTTTTCTTAGCAAATAATTACCAAATACAAAGGCATAAAGAAAAGAATAAACTTTGCTGGTTAGGTTAACTTCTGCTTATTTTCCATGCAGATCTCAGCAGTGATTCTCCCTTGCTCACACACACAATCAGGTGCAGCCCTAATTACTATCAATGGACCAGCTGAAAGCCTTTAGCTGGCTGGCTGCTACTGTGTGAGCCCAAATCCTGCTTTAAGAGCTGTTTGCAGTGGAAATAAAGAACAAAGTTAGGTTTCTTTGTGATGGCTGATGTGTTTGCTCATGGAAATCTAGCATTTAGATAGAGAACAGTCCATATAAATAGTTTCTTCTGCTGTATTTCCCCCTGCATCAACAATCATAGGGTCAATATCATACATCGGCACAGATGAGTCTTTCATTAAGGCACTATCATGAGAATGCTCATTCCCTTGCTGCCATTCTCTATTATAGATAGGGTCTGGATCAGTGTTCATACCTGAGCCTCTCCTGCTATCATTATTTCTCTCTGTATAGCCTGGCCAATATGTAATCCAATTCTGATGTCCAGCCTTCCAATCTTGATCCCTGGACGCTGGATCTTCTCTCACATACCTTCTGGCCTTGGTCTGAAAGTCCCTTCCACATGCAGTCTTCTCTCTTCCAGGTAGCCACTGGTGATTCCTATCTCTGCCACTCCATTCCTCTGGCTGAATCCAGTCCAATGGACTCTGCTGGCTTTTGGAATACCTCCCAGTATGAGTACTGCCTTGGAATCTCCCAGACCTTCCAATGGCCTTTCTTCTCTTCCTTCCAGAGAGTTTCCTTCTCTCTCTATCTGCTTGGCTTGGCTTCTGTTTCTCCAGGTGATACTGGTGCTTGTAGCCGTTGCTGTCTCTGTATCTCTTCCTCCCTCTGTAGCTGTTATCTGAAGAATAAGCTCTATTCTTATCCTGTTCTAATGTGTGCTGCTCCCTAACACAGCGCAGCTGTGTTGAATCAGGCCCTGCCCTTTGAGATGAGTGCTTAGGGATTACCTCATAGCTCTCTTGATTGCACACACATTCTCTCACTTCAGCCCCTCTCATGGCTGCTGGAAAGCTGGTGCATTCTGGGACTGGTAGTCTTTTATGTGAAAACTCTGTTTTCTCACTTCTACCAGAACTGACAGGTTGCTTGTTCAGAGTCACATCATCTTTTCTATAGCTCCTACCTGAGCTATGATAAGCTTCCTTATCACAGAGTATAAGCCTAAAGAAGCCCGGAGGTCCAGTTCAAGAGGAACGCATCCGGGGACACCCTGCTCAGGTGTGGAACCAGACCACAGAAGCGGGGAAGCTGCGTGTTTACCGGGCTGGCGAACAGGTCCATGGACAGTGTCCCCCACCGATAGAAGAGGCTGACGACTTCTGGATCCAGGCACTACTCGTGTGGGCAGAGGATTCTGCTGAGTTTGTCTGCGAGGACATTCTCTTGGCCCAGGAGATAAACCGCTCGGAGGGACATCCCCTGACAAAAGGCAAATGAGCAAAGGAGGATCGCCTCCTGGCAGAGGAGGCGAAAGCCTGTTCCCCCCTCCTTATTTATGTAGAACATGGCTACCCTGTTGTCTGTCTGCACAAGCAGACTTCCCTCGAAGGCAGCCCTCGAAGGCCCTCAATGCCCACCCAGAGCTCGAGTAGGTTGATCTGCTGCTGAGATTCCTTGGGTGACCACTGCTCCTGGGTGCACAAATCGCCGCAGTGGGCTCCCCAATCCAGCAGGGAAGCATCTGTCGTCAGGACGAGCTTGTGCTGCGGGACGTGGAAGGGCATTCCCTGGCGGAGGCTTCGGGGATTCCGCCATCAATCCAAGGAGCTGTGGAGGCTTCGGGAGACCCAAATAGGGTCCCTGAGGCGACCAGAGGCCTGGCTCCACTGCGTCCTGAGGCACCACTGAGCCATTCGCATGTGCATTCGGGCATGGGGGACAACATGGACGGTGGAGGCCTTGTATCCCAGGAGGTGCAGCATGACCCGTGCCGAGACTCAAGCTCTGCTCTGGATCTGGGCTGCGAGGGCGCGTAGACGGTCTGCAGGGTCCGCAGATAGGAAGGCGGTTGCTCGCTCTGTGTTGAGGAGTGCGTAGATGAACTCCAAGGTCTGCACCAGTTCGAGGTTGGACTTGGAGTAGTTGACCAAGAAGTCAAGGCGTTCGAGGAGGAGGATCGTGCGCGCCACCGCCAGGCGGGCTTCTTCAGCCGAAGTCCCCGTGATGAGCCAGTCATCTAGAGAAGGGAAGACGGATATGCACAGTCATCGGAGGAAGCTGGTGGCTGCAGAGAGACTTTGTAAAGAACCGCGGAGTGGACGCGAGCCCAAAAGGGAGCACCCTGAACTGATAATACTCTCCCTGCACCCTGAACCGCAGATGCTGGGGGTGGACTAGAATGTGGGCGTAAGCGTCCCTTAGGTCTAAAGAGCATAGCCAATCACCCTGCTGGAGGAAGGGCAGCAAGACGCCAAGCGATAACAATTTGAACTTCTCCCGCACCAGAAATTTGTTTAGGTTCCTGAGATCAAGAATAGGCACAGGCCCCCTCGTCTTCTTCGGAACGAGGAAGTAACGGGAGTAGAACCCGCAACATCGGAGGTGCAGTGGTACTTTCTCGAGCGCCTGCTGGGCAAGGAGGTTGGTCATCTCTTGTTGCAAGCAAGTCTGGTGCAAGGGGAGCCGCTGTGGAGAAGGGAGGAGGAAGCCTGTCCTGGTGAAGACGATACCAGTCCATGGCCACCAGGAGGACCCAGGTGTTCGACATGAACACCCCCTGTTGGGGGCAAAAAAGTACAGATGTCCCCTCCCCACCGGTGGAAGTACTGCTGGGGGGCAAGAGGCAATGCAGTCAGTGTCAAAAACCTTGAGCAGGTTGGGGTGGTGCCGGAGGTTGGGCCTTGGGCCCTTTAGGCTTGCGGTTGCCATGGGCTCCACCATTCCCCTGCGTGTCAGAGGCTGGCACGGGGATGGGCGGGTATCCCCAGTAGGGGAGCCCCTTCCTCTGGAAGAATGGTTTCTTAGTTTGCTGTTTTTCCGAGGGAGAGAAGAGGTCTTACGCAAGAGGCAGGTACGAGTCACAAACTCTGTCTCTATTTCGGTGCCTCCATGGGCTTGCCGAACAGTTGTTCGCCAAGGCAGGGGACGTCCAGGAGCTTCTCCTGGACCCACTGCTCCAGGTCAGAGGACTGGAGCCACGCCTGGCCCCGATGCCAGCTGCCTCCACTCGGGCAGAGGACTCAAATCTATCATATGCGGGACGGAAGAGTTACTTCGAGTACTCTGTGACAGACCGCAGGAGGGTTTGGAACCAGAGGAGGGGCTCACCTCCAAAACCTGTGGAGAAACCGCCGAGATCCTTGGCGAGGTCACGCAGGAACATGCCCATATACAATTGGTAAGCCTGGATACGGCATGCGAGCATGGACCCTTGATAGGCTTTGCGCCCAAGGGTGTCAAGGGCTCTGGACTCCCTGCCCGGCGGGACCGAAGAGTGTGACTTCGGGCTCTTTTGCTTCCACATCACCAATTCCACAACCATGGAAGTTTGCGGAAACTGGGTCTTTTGGAACCCCAGGCCGCACTGGACCCTATACATGGTGTCTAGGCATTTGCTCATAATGGGAACCGAAGCAGGTGCCTCCCACGTGTGGAGGAGCAGCCTGGACAGGATGGGAGGAACCAGGACAGTAAGAGACTCCCCAGGCGGGGACTTGTACTGTAAGATGTCGAGCTCCTCAGCCCGCGGCTCCTCCTCAACCTGCGTTGCAAGGTTGAAGGCTTCCACCACGTCCCATACGAACACCAGAAAGGATGTGTCCTCAGGCGGTGAACACCTCCAAGAGGTGGATGGAAATGGGTCTAAGGGAGGTCCCAGTGAGCACTGGTTTCCGGGGAGGTGTCGCCATCCGACTACCAGCCCGAGAGGTCCAAGGAGTCCGATTTGGGCTGGTCACCCTGACTGGAGGCAGAGGCCCACTTGGAACCAGAGGCCTTGGAGGATCTTGCTCCACAGGAACGGGAAGGTGAGCAAGACAGACGCCTAGGACCCTCAAGAGGCCCATGGCTCTCGTGGGTTTCCAGAGTGGGTTTAGGTACCCCTCTCGAGGGAACCAAGGTCTTGAGGTGTGGGCCAGCTGTGCTGGGCACGAGCGCCTGCTGGACAGCTAAGGCAGAAACGCTGCGTTCTAGTGCCAGCATGAGGGACTCCCACGTGGGCATGGGTCCCGGCGTCGCCAACATTAGGGTTACCAGGTTGGGCGTAGACGAGGAGAGGGGGTCCTTACCGGGAGAACCCTCAGTAGACTGGGCACCATCACCGGAGGCCTCCATGTCTGTACGAAGTACCTTTCGAGGCCGCTCCTTGTCTGACTCTCAGGAATACCGGGAAAGGCTGAGCAACCGAGCGTGGGAGCGCTCACACTTGTCTGGAGCCCCCGACAGCGACTTTGAGGTAGTCTTCTTCTTGCACCTCTCCACCTCAGGAGACCTCTGATCGGAGTGCCGCCTTGAACGCAGGATCGAAGAAGGGGATCCCACCAGTGGAGGATTCCAGGGCCACTTTATGGAAAATGTCATTAGACTTCTACTTACGACTCATCAGGGCCTTGGAGGACATTTTCTTGCAAAGAAAGCAGAGCTCTGGGTTATGGTCGGTCCCCAGACACCAAAGACAGCAGTCATGGGTGTCCGTGAGCGACTTATTTTAAGAGCATCTGTCGCATTTTTTAAAACCTGTGGCCATTGGAGCAAAAAGGGTCTCCGCTAGGTTGAAGACTAATGAGGCCAGCGGTTAAGGAAAAGGGTGGGAAGCCCGCAATAGAAAAAATTTAGTGAAAGGACATCCCCTCGCTCAAAAGTAAGGGAGAGCAGGGGAAAGATGGGAGAGGACCAATGCTACCGGAAAAAAAACAGGCCGAAGCCGAAAAACCAACACTTTTTCTGAGGGATGAAGATGTGCATCCAAAGGGCTCCGCAGAAAAAGAGAGACTGAGCAAGATGGCACCCGGGGGGGAGGGGGAAGTATAGTTACTCACCTGTAGCAGGTGATCTCCGGGAACAGCAGGAATTTAGTCCTCACACATGGGTATCGTCGGTACCGACAGAGCCTGCGCGGGAACGCTCCTCAGCGTCCAATCAGAAAGCTTTTGGGAGCATCCCACAGCGCCTGCGTGCTGCCTTCCCGCCTTTCCCAACTGCCTCTCTACAGTTGAGTTTTAAAGCTGAGATAAAGAGAGAGAGAGGGAAAGGAAAGAGATAAAGAGATACAACTCCTAGGGGAGGTGGGTGGCTTGTGAGGACTAAATTCCTGCTGTTCCCGGAGATCACCTGTTACAGGCGGGTAACTATGCTATCTCCAGGAACAAGTAGGAATCTAGTCATCACATATGGGGACTCCCTAGCTTTGGGTGCCAGGGAGAGACCCCAGAAGTTGTGTGTCCCTGAGAAGGGCTCCACTTCCCCCCATGGATCTCTGGCATCCTATCAGGAATGGTGGGTAGGAGTTGATTAAGTATGGAACAGGTGTTTGAGAACAGCCTGACCAAACAAGGCACCCCGGCAGGAGTCCTTGTCCAAGCAGTAATGGGCTGTGAAAGTATGAACAGAGGCCCAAGTGGCTGCTTGACAGATGTTGTCAATAGACAGAGTTCAGATGAGCCATTGAGGCTGCCATGGCTCTCACATTGTGAGCTGTGACATGGCCCTCCAGAGAAAGGTTCTTACTCTGATAGGCGAAAGAAATACACTGAGCAATCCAGTTAGATAGTGTTCTCTTGGAGACTGGCAGTCCCAAATGAGAAGGGTCAAAAGCAACAAAGAGTTGAGAGGACTTTCTATGTTGCTGTGTCCTTCGTAAGTAAAAAGCCAGAGCTCTTTTATAGTCCAGGGTATGAAGATTCCTCTCTGCACTTGATGCATGAGGTCCTGGAAAAAAGACAGGTAGGTAGACCTCCTGGTTGAGGTGAAAAGGCGAGACCACCTTAGGCATAAAGTGTGGATGAGTCCTAAGGACTACCTTGTCATGATGAAACCTTGTATAAGGTGGATTAGCTACTAGTGCTTGCAATTCACTAAGGCGGCATGCTGATGTGATTGCAATGAGAAAGATAACCTTCCAAGAAAGAAATTTGAAGGAGGTGGTAGCTAAGGGTTCGAAAGGTGGCTTCATGAGTTGCCCAAGAACCAAATTCAAGTCCCATGCCACCGGAGGTGGTCTAATGGGAGGCTTAGTTAGGAGGCCTCTCATGAATCTTGCTATAAGAGGATGAGAGGAAATAGGTTGTCCATTTAGAGGTTTAAGAGAAGCTGCAATAGCACTCAAATGGACTCTTACCGAATTTGTCTTAACGCCTGCATTAGACAAATGGAGGAAATACTTCAGTAAAGATTCTAGAGGTATGGCAAGGGGGTTAAGACCTTTTCTGAACACCAAACAGTGAACCTTTTCCACTTGAAAGCATAAGAACGTCTAGTGGAAGGTTTTCTAGAAGCATAAAGAACATCTTTCACTTGCTAAGAAAGATGAAGATCTTGGAGATCTAGGGCCTCAGCAACCAAGCCCTGAGATGCAGGGACTGGGGATTGGGATGCCATAACATCCTGTCCTCCTGAGATAGGAGATCTGGAGCAGACCCTAACTCCAGGGAGGGAGCTTGAGAGAGATGTAGAAGCAGAGGGTACCACACTTGCCGTGGCCAACGTGGTGCTATGAGAATCATGTGGCCTCTGTCTCTCTGAAGCTTGAAAAGGGTTTTGGGAATTAGGGGAATGGGTGGAAAGGCATACAGAAAGTCTTGACCCCAGTGAAGGAGGAAATCATCCTTTGCCTGAGATCCCCTGAGCCGGAGTTCTGGAACAGAACCGGGGAAGTTTGGCATTCCACGGACTTGCAAAGAGGTCTATGTCCAGGGTTCCCCAAAGTTGAAAAATTTTGGCCACCTGGTCTGCATGCAGAGACCACTCGTGTGGAAGGAGAACTCGACTGAGTCTGTCTGCCCAAGAGTTTTGAACGCCTGGAAGATACACTGCCAGAAGATGAATGTGATGCTCTCTGGCTAGGGCCCACAGTTGCAGAGCTTCGTTGCAAAGCGACAGAGAGCCTATTCCCCCCTGCTTGTTCACATAGAACATGGCTACTTGATTGTCCGTATGAATAAGGACTGTTTTGTAGCTGAGCAGGGTGTGGAACACTTGCAGAGCAAGGAAGATTGCTCTGAGCTCCAAGAGATTGATATGTAGACAACTCTCTTGTGGAGTCCAGGTGCCCTGGGTGGAGAGGTCTTGCAGATGAGCTCCCCAACCCATTGGAGAAGCATCTGTTGTAAGAGTTGCTTGGGGCAGGGGTTGCTGAAAGGGAGACCCCAGCAACAGGTTTTGAGTGGACTTCCACCACTGGAGAGACAAAACGAGACGACTAATTTATTTATTTATTTAACAGCTTTTATATACTGCACTATTCATCATCAGCGCGGTTTACATTTTAACAACTTTGTACTTAAGCATAAAACATATGTCAGGTTTACAAGTAACTTGTGCTTGCTATTCTGTCTGACAGGCTACCTGATGCCTGGGTCCATTGGGTGGATAAAGTCCACTGAGCTGCCCTCATGTGAAGGCGAGCATATGGTACCACATGCACGGTGGATGCCATGTGGTCTAGTAACTGCAACATTTCTTGAGCAGGTAAAAAAGGCTTTAGGACTGCTTGAGAAGCTAATTGCACCAAGCGAAGGCAATGGGCTTGGGGAAGGTAGGCCCTTGCCTTTGTGGTATCCAGCAGGGCTCCTATGAACTCTAGAGACTGAGTAGGAGTTAGACTGGATTTTGGGATGTTTATGACCAGCCCTAAATACTGAAGGATACGCATTGTGCAGGATAGAGAAGTCCTGGCCTCTGACTGTGTTGGAGCTCGAATGAGCCAGTCGTCCAAGTAAGGGAAGACGAATATTCCCAGAGTGCGTAGAAATGCTGCTACCACAGCCATGCATTTTGTGAACACCCTTGGTGCAGAGGCCAGACCAAAAGGAAGCACCCTGTATTGGTAGTGCTTTCTTTGAAACAGGAAGCGAAGAAACCTTCTGTGAGTTGGATGGATGAGAACATGGGTGTACGCATCCTTGAGATCTAGAGAACAAAGTCAATCCTGACTCTGAAGGTATGGAAAAAGAGCTCCGAGAGAGATCATTTTGAATTACTCCTTGACAAGGAATTTGTTCAATTCTCTGAGATCTAAAATAGGTCTCTATCCCCCTGTTTTCTTTGGGATAAGAAAATAACAGGAATAGAACCCTGTGCCCTGTTGATGAAGAGGCACTTCTTCTATTGCCCCTTGGGCAAGGAGGATGGTAACCTCCTGACTTAACAGGTCGATGAGAGAGGTTGGAGAATTGAATTGCTTCACTATTGTGGGAGGGGGCATGCTTGAAAAATGAAGCTTGTACCCCTCTCTTATGATGGAGAGTGTCCAATGCTCTGCTGTTATTTGCCCCCATCTGGGAGCAAAATGGCATAACCTTCCTGGAATGGTGGACGGTTCTGGTCCCTCCAGAGCCAGAAAGGCTAAGTTCTCTAGCTGAAAGTCAAAGGCCCTGAGGAGGCTGAGGCTGCTGGGCCGGTTGAGGCCTAACAGCCTTTGCTTTCTTCTGTTTGGGTGGTTGCTGACGTTTGGTTGAAAACGGACCTGCAGAAGATGCCTGCTGACCATAAGCAGGATAAAATCTTTTCTTTCTAGAAAAAGGTGTTTTCTTGAACAACTTTTTCCTAACAGGATCAGCAGTAGACTTGGATAGTCTATTTTCAGCATCCATTTCATTGGCTTTTTCTTGCCAATCTTTACCAAACAGGTTCTCACCAGTACAAGGGATATTTCCCAATTTATCTTGTACCCAGAGCTCTAAATCAGATGCTTGGAGCCAAGCAATTCTACATGCACCTATGGCAATAGCCGAGGTCCTGCTTATACAATTCAAAGCAGTCGAAGGCTGCACGGTTGGAGAATTTAGAGACATCTTGGGTATGTTTGAGCCAAGTGAGAAACTCCTGCCTTTTATTGTCAGAGATGAAAAGACTTAAAGTCTGTATATGATCAGTAATTTCCTTTAGGAACATTCCCATGTACAGACTATAGGAACTGATTCTTGCAAGCAAGCATGGAAGCTTGAAAGACTCTACGTCCAAAAGCATCCAGAGTTCTGCATTCACGTCCTGGAGGATTAGAGGCATGTCTTTTTGCACTTCTAATCCTCCTCATAGAAGATTCCACCACAATAGAGTGGCGAGGAAGCTGAGTTTTATGGAAACCAGGACAAGGAGGGACACGATACATAGTGTCTAACCTACGAGAATGAGGAGAGGTGGTAAGAGGTGTTTCCCACATCCTCAACATGAGATCATATAGAATCCTATAGGAGTTGTAGGATGTTTTAAAATATCCAACTCCTTGGCCCTTGGCTCTGTCTCAGGGGCCACAGTGATGGAGAGGCCCCGAGCCACCTCTCGGATGAAGTCTTGGAAAGTCATGTCCTCTGGAGGAGACACCCTGCGTTTAGGGGAGGATGACTCCTGTGGAAGCATCATCGCTGCATCGACAGAACTTTCAGAATCCTCAGATTCTTCTGAGGAATCAAAGTATCGCCTGTCTGGATGATCCTGCAGAGCCCGATACCCGTACCGAGCAAAATCGGTATCGGGAATAACCGGTACCGGGGAATCGGTACCGGCGGGCATCGAAGGACAGGGTACCGGCATAGCAGGCATCGATGCCGATGTCGATGCTATTGATACTGGTTGCGATACCGATACCGATGCCAGTGCCGGTACCGGTGGAGTTGTCTGTCGCAGTACCAAAGGCGTCGATGCCACAAGGAAAGCTGCTAGACTGCGTTCTATGGACAGAATTCTCTGGTCCATAGACGCTGCCAATGCCTGGAAATCGGTACCGGTGGAAACTGCCGGTACCCCAGAGCATGGCACCAGGAGATCTGTCGAGGCCGAGCCATCGAGAACATCCTGGAACCCCGATAATGCTTTGGAAGCCGAAGGCTCCCGCCGGGGTAATTTTGCCAGTGCAGAATCCTTGAGGGCAACGCTTGAGGCATCTCGATGCTTAGAAGGAGATCTACCCTTTGAGGACCGGCTAGACTTATGTTTAGTTACCCGAGATCCACAGGAAGAAGCAGCAGCCCTGGAAGACATCGATGCCACCGAAGCCGCATCAGAGGGAAACAGGGTACTGAGCTTAGCAGTTCGGTTCTGTCGACCCCTTTTAGACATCATAGCACAGGACACACAATCTGTGATGGAGTGGTCAGGACCTAAACATTTTAAATACCATTCATGGGTGTCGGTGACGGAAATGGTACAGCCACATTTTGTGCACTTTTTAAAACCTGAAGCAGGTTTTTCCATGTTAAGGAAATTTTGGGGCCTAAGGCCCAAAAAAGAGAGGTGCACCTGAAGAAAGGAAAAGAACGGATAAATTAATTTTTCTTTTTTAAAAGAAAAGAAATACCGGCGGTACCGGTAGAGCGTCGGGGAAGGCAGACGCGACCACAAAAAGAAATAAAGAAATAAGAAATAAGGAAATTCTTCTGCGGTGACAGCAACACGACCTGCTGGCTCCGCAGAAAAAGAAGAACTGGAGAGAGGCAGTTGGGAAAGGTGGGAAGGCAGCACGCAGGCGCTGTGGGACGCTCCCAAAAGCTTTCTGATTGGACGCTGGGGAGCGTTTCCGCGCAGGCTCCGTCGGTACCGACGATACCCATATGTGATGACTAGATTCCTGCTTGTTCCTGGAGATAGAGGACCATGCATGTGTGGCAGCAATCCCAAAGGCTTTCTCTGAAAGCTGGGGAATTGCTCCGCACAGGCTCCGTCGGTGCCGACGTCACCCCATAATTGAGGACAGACCTCTTGCTTGTTCCTGGAGAAACATACAAATTAACATGCACACAACAGATCTGCATACTTGAACTTATGGTATGCATACAATGTGTGCCTCAAGAACAAATAAGTGGAAAACCAACAAGGGAAAAAATGCCCAAAAATCATGAAACTTTTAGGAGACTGTTTAAAAACAAAAAAACAAAACAAGACGGCAACTGATCTACAGGAGCTATCATGCCAAAGCTCTCCTCCTATATGAAATGACAGAGATCATCCATTAACTCTATTAACCCCCCCTCCTCTCTAACTAGGATAATTTATGCATGATAGTTACCCAACTTTAAGATATGTGTCAAAAGAACAGACTGTTAACGTTTATTCTGTTCTGCACAAAATTATATTGGATCATCATTTTATGTAACTAAAGGCACAGTGAAGTCTCTCAATGTATTATAGTTATTGGAAACATAGGACAGCTAGCTGTGAAAATGGAATGACCAAGTGAATTACAAAGTGATAGTAATCAAAGAACGGTAATTACAGAAAATGAAATATCCTAGGAGTCTTCATTTAAAGAGAAAGCAAAGCTGCTTACTTCACTGCAGACCACAGAATAAATCAGCCATACAAATAGTTGATGTCATATGATGACCCCAGCACACATTCACTTGTTGAGCAAGTACTTGGCTATGTATTTCAGGGAAAAGAATGCACTAATGGTTAATTTGCACTAATGGTTAATTTGCTTAAGGTCTGTGGAAGTGTTAGGAGATGTGTATGTGTTGTAATGTGAAGGAAAGAATGCATCTGTGCCAAATAGGGGTATGCATCATGTAAATAATCTGGCAAATGAGGGGGTCTTACCAAACAAATATAAACCAGATAATGCAGAAGTTATTTCTGCTATGCTAGCTTCTTTAATCAATTTTTGCGTCAGTAGGACCACATTTTCCCATTGTGTCCACGCATCATCTATGGCTTCTTCAGGTTGTTCCATTAATGATTCTTGTGGTAACAGTTTATCTAAGGTGTCATCTCCAAAGCTAAGAACACCCTTCCATGGAGAAAACATACTTGCGGTAGGAACGCAAAAATTGATTAAAGAAGATATGCATGCAGCTTATCTCCAAGAATGCTGTACATCAAAGATCATCCCCTAGGGGATTAAGAATGAACAAGGCTCCAGGACTGTACCTTAATGAAGATGGATTTATTAAATGCTGGAATGCCATTTTAAACAAATGTTCCTTAGATTTGATATTATTAATCATGACTGCTAATAAGAAATCTGAAATATTAAGAGCAGAGATAGAAAAAAAACTTTCTACATTGAAAGGGTGTGATAATTTTAACAAAACACATATAGATTACGAGAAGAACATTCAGGAGTTTAAGAAATAAATTAAGAACAAGAAGGTTGATAAATTTAAGAGGGATGAGGATGACTACAGGATAGGATACGTATATCATTGGTGCAAGAAGGTAGAGAATGATAGGATTTGGATTAAAAAAAAGGACCTCAGTATTTGATCGTAAAGAAAGTACGACAGATGAACTAAGTAGGGAAGAGCCCCTGGAACAAAAGAAGAAACGAAGCAGGAGTGAGTCAGTAGAAAATGTGGATGCATCTGCATCCTTATTTTCTACTCAACAAGAGAGACCTAAACCTCAAAGGAAGAGGGAGCAAGATAAGAATCAATATAAAGAGAGATTTTTTTCAACATGGATCAACTTTGGAAAGGGGGAGGTCGGGATGGGTCCCGCACCTGCCCTCCACCGATAGATCAAGACAGATATCGCGATTCATCATGAGAACATATATACAACCAATACAGGGATCGAGGGAGAGGACGGGGGCGAGGAAATTGGAACATGGACAGATCTTGCAAGAGGAGGAAGTGGAGGAGTTAGCACAGTAATGTTATCAACATTTCTGGATATGAATTAATAATAGTTGAAGAGTCTGTCCTTAATAAGGGATTATCCTTCGTACCAGTTAGAAGACCTGACCCCTTTGAAATACATATCGATTTGTATAAAGTTTTTCGGAAGATTTGTATTAAGCAGTTTTTTGCATGTCAAGAAGCTAAAACTAATGATGGTTCCATTATGAGTAAGAAATCTTCATGGGTTCCACCTTCACAAACAGACCCAATTATTGAAACGTTTGAAAAATAGTTTTGAAACAAGTAGAGAAAGTCTGTATAAAGTCACATCCTACTTATTAGAATCTTACAAAAGGTGAAAATGAGGTGATTAAATCTCTACAACGAAATGACAAAATCATTATCAAGCCTGCAGATAAAGGAGGGGCTACAGTAGTACTTGATAAAACTATGTATATAAATGAAATCAATAGGCAACTTAACGATCATACATTTTACCTTCGTTTGGATGCGGATCCTATTTCTAGACTGAAAGCAAGTATTGATAATATAATACGCACAGCTTTTGAGATTGGTTATCTTACCAAAAAGGAGAAAGATTTTTTGATTGTCCCTATACCAGTGATTCCTACCCTATATATTAATCCCAAAATACACAAATCTATGACCAATCCTCCGGGTCGCCCTATAGTTTCGGCAATAGGATCATTAATGGAACCCATTTCACAATTCTTAGATGTAATATTGCGACCTTTTATAAATAAGATGTGGTCTTATGTGAAGGATTCAGCACATGTCATTGAGATACTGTCTACCTTTAATGATCTTAAACCAGATATTATATTGGTCACCTTGGACGTGGAGTCTCCATATACCAATGTCCCACAAATGGAGGCTTTGGAAATTATAGAACAATGTTTACTTAAAAGAGAGGGCCCTAAGCGTATTCCTACAGCATTCCTCCTTACTATAGTCAAGTTAAACTGAAGGGGAGGGGACATAAACAAGCCAATACTAAGATTGTAACAGAGATATATTTTTAGGTTGAATTCCCTGACTCCTAATGGTTTGAACTTAGAGAAAGATTTATCAGTGTTCCTTTAATTGTTGTTCAGAGGGAGCCACTATCCAAACAGTGTAAGGAAGAGATTAATTCAGATACCTTTTACGCTTGTCCTTGTGGGTGAGATCAGTTAGATATAGTACATTATATGGAAGAATTGTGCACATGAGGGTAGGTTACATCCCCTATTTTTATACTCTCATCTTCATATTTTTTATTATATGACATAGGTTGAAGAGTAAATAATGATGTGTAAGCATTCACCTCAATAACAGTACCCCTGGTGGTTTAAATCTATATAATGTAAGACAAGTTCAGGAAAGAGTAGTTACTCACCTGTAACAGGTGTTCTCCAGGAGCAGCAGGAATCAGTCTTCACTTATGGGTGACATCGGCGCCGATGGAGCCCCCGTGCGGAGCATTTCCCCAGCTTTCTATGAAAGCTTTTGGGAATACTACACGCATGCGCGGTACCCTTCCCGCCTAAAGGTGCCATCTTGCTCAGTCAAATGACATAGCTAAAAAACAGCACACAAAAAAGTAAAAATGAACTATGTACAACTGCAACTCCCAGGGGAGGAGGGAGGGTTGTGAGGACTGATTCCTGCTGCTCCTGGAGAACACCTGTTACAGGTGAGTAACTACTCTTTCTCCAGGACCAAGCAGGAAGTCAGACCTCACTTATGGGACTCCCCAGCTTCAGGCTACCGGGGACCCAGAGCTGAAAAATGAGCTCCCTCTAGCCTCAGCATCAGAGAAAGGATTTCACTGAAAACAAACCTCCACCGGTGGCCCAACCAGAGGGTTGGAGGGTAGGAGTTGCCTAAACCTCAAAGAGATTCCGGAGCACTGCCTGACCGAAAGCACTGTCCCAACAGGACTCCCTCTCCAGGCAGTAATGGGCCGCAAAAGTCTGGCTTGAGGATCAAGTTGTAGCCCTACAGATGTCTGCCAATGGTACAGAGCGGAGATGAGCTACTGAGGCAGCCATTGCCCTGACATGGTGGGCCGTGACCCGACCCTGCAAAGGAAGGTCAGCTGCCCTGTAAGCCCAGGTGATACAGTCAGCCACCCAGATGGACAAGGTACGCTTGGACACAGGCACACCCAAGTTATTGGGGTCAAAAGATACGAAGAGCTGAGTAGCCCTCCTATGCCCCTGCGTACGCTCAAGGTAGAAGGATAAGGCCCTCCTACAGTCCAGGGTATGCAGGACTGTCTCAGCCCGGCTGGCATGGGGCCTAGGGAAAAATGTTGGAAGAACCACCTACTGGTTGAGATGGAAAGAGGAGACAACCTTGGGGAGGAACTTAGGATGAGTCTTCAGGGCTACCCTGTTCCTATAGAAGCGAGTGTATGGCCTGTCACAGACCAGGGCTTGAAGTTCACTCACTCGCCTGACCGAGGTCAAGGCCACTAGAAATAGAGTCTTCCAGGAAAGGAAGCGTAGAGGGCATGAGGCCATGGGCTCAAAAGGTGGGTGAGTAGGTTGCTGCAAGACCACATTCAACTCCCACTCAGGGGCCGGTGGACGGAGAGGAGGCTTGAGCAATAGCAAGCCTCTGAGAAATCTGGACACCAAGGAGTGAACTGACAAAGACTGTCCCTCCACCAGAGAGTGGTGAGCTGCCAGAGCAGAGAGGTGGACCCGAACAGAATTGAACTTAAGGCCCTGATTGGACAAGTGCAGTAGGTACTGGAGCACTACTGGCACAGTGCAGGTGAAAGGATCTTCCTTGCGTTGCTGACACCACAAGGAGAACCTCCTCCACTTTAGGGCATGTGTTTTCCTGGTGGATTGTTTTCTAGAGGCCAAGACCACCTCTTCCACTTCCTAAGGTAGGCCCCAGGGAGCCAAGACTACCCTTGCAGCCTCCTTGCCATCAGATGGAGAGATTTGAGATTGGGATGCAGAAGGGAACCCTGATCCTGAGAGAGAAGGTCGGGTTGGAATCCCAGAGGCATGGGTGTCTCCACTGCCAGTTGAAGTAGCAGGGGGAACCAGGGTTGCTTCAGCCACCTGGAAGCAGCTAGAAGTACTGAGGCCTTGTCCTTGAGAATCTAGAACAAGGTTCGGGCCACCAGAGGCGTGGGAGGAAACGCATAGAGCAGGCCCTGGGACCAAGAAATCAGGAAGGCATCCGCCGCCACCCTTAGGGGATGCGGTTGCCTGGAACAAAACCTGGGCAGTTGGTGATTCAGGGGACTGGCAAAGAGATCCATGGATGGAAGTCCCCATTTCAGGAAAATCTGTTGAACCACCAAAGGGTGCAGCTGCCATTCATGGGGCTGCAGAATTCTGCTTAAGCGGTCTGCCAGAAAGTTCTCCTGGCCAGGAAGATAAATAGCCCTCAGCAACATCTGGTGCCTGAGGGCAAAAGAGCAAAGGGCCTGTGCTTCCAGGCATAGAGGCCTGGACCCAGTGCCGTCCTGTTTGTTCACATAGAACATGGCCACTTGGTTGTCTGTCTGAACTAGAACAGACTGGTGGGCCAAGGTGTGAGAAAAAGCCTTGAGGGCTAAGCAAATAGTCCGCAGTTCCAGTAGGTTGATCTGTTGCGTGGCTTCCCATGGGGACCAGAGGCCTTGGGTGCAGCTCTCCTGACAGTGTGCACCCCAGCCCTGTAAGGAGGCATTGGTTGTCAACACCACCGTTGTGGCAGGCACCTGAAAAGGCACCCCCTGCAGCAAGTTGGGGGGGGGGGGGGGGTTGTAGCCACCACTGAAGAGACTTCAGGAGAGGTTTTGATACCCTGACTTTGTCTGCTAGGCTTCCTGTGGCCTGCTTCCACTGAGTTCTGAGGCACCACTGTGCAGGCCTCATGTGGAGGCGGGCATTGGGGGTTACATGCACAGTCGATGCCATGTGTCCCAGGAGCTGTAGACAGAGCCTGGCAGGAACCCATGGCAAAATGAGAAACCGGGATGCCAACTCCATGAGCCTCTGAGCTCGGTCCTCTGGCAAGTAAGCCCTTGCTTGCAGAGAGTCGAGCCGTGCTCCTATGAACTCGAGGTTCTGGGAGGGGAGCAAAGTGGACTTTGCGAAGTTTATGACAAAGCCTAGGTCTTGAAGGAGTGTGACAGTCCTGAAGGTGGACTGCCTGGCCTCCTGGTAAGTTTGATTTCGGATGAGCCAGTCGTCCAGATAGAGTAAGACAAAGACCCCTTGAGCCCTCAAGTAGGCCGCCACCACAGCTAGGCACTTTGTAAAGACCTATGGGGCGGATGTTAGGCCAAAAGGCAGCACCCTGTACTGGTAATGATTTCTTCCCACCATGAACCTGAGGTACTTTCTGTGGAATGGATGAATGAGGATGTGAGTGTACGCATCCTTTAGATCTAAGGAGCATAGCCAATCTCCCTGCTGGAGTTAGGGCAGAAGTGTTCCAAGAGTAAGCATCTTGAACTTCTCTTTCTCCAAGAACTTGTTGAGGTTCCTGAGGTCTAGGATAGGCCTTAGGCCTCCTGTTCTCTTTGGCACCAGAAAATACCTGGAGTAGAACCCGTGCCCTTGAAGGCGAGGAGGTACCGGCTCCACCGACTTGTCCAGAAGCAGA
Organism: Ichthyophis bannanicus; assembly: GCA_033557465.1. Taxonomy (NCBI): domain Eukaryota; kingdom Metazoa; phylum Chordata; class Amphibia; order Gymnophiona; family Ichthyophiidae; genus Ichthyophis; species Ichthyophis bannanicus. Next base: position 189,533,786 of record CM066031.1, on the reverse strand, counting down.
CCTTGAAGTTCTTGGAGGAGGAGGTTGGAATACAGGAGAGGCCTCAGAGGTTCTCCTGGAAAGTAGACAGGAGGTAGCTGTTGAAAATGAAGCATATAGCCCTGGTGAATGATGCTTAAGACCTAAGCATCTCCTGTAATGGGTGGTCACCTGTGGGCAAACAGGGCTAAGCGACCTCCTGTGCAGGGATGGGACAGCAGGGGCAGAGAGGCTATGCCTTGGGAGCCAAAAACCCCCTCCCTGCTGGGTAGGAGCAGGAGCCGGAGGCTTGGGGGTCTTCTGCCTATGGGGCCCATGTCCCTGCCCCTGAGGGGGAGCTGGGGAAGCCTGGTACTGAGGGAAAGGTTTGTAGGCAGACACCTTTCTCGGGTAGAAGGACTTTTTACCCGAGCCCTTCTTTTTGTGAGAAGGGGCAGAAGTCTTTCTGGACAGCCTTGTCCTGGTCAGGTGCTCGGTTTCGAGCTCAGCCGCCTTCTCGGCCATGGGTTTGCCAAAAAGGTTCTCACCTCGGCAAGGGACATCGACCAACTTGTTCTGTACCCAAGGCTTGAGGTCCGAGGACTGCAGCCATGCCTGGCATCGGGCCGTGATGCCAGCTGCCGCCACACGAGCCAAAGCCTCGAAGCCATCGTAGGCCGCTCGGGACATGAATTTGGAACAGTCCCGGATTCCAGAAGACAAAGACTGGAACCTCTGCAAAGGTTCCCCGGAGAGGCCAGTAGAGAACCCGGCAAGCTCCTTTGCCAGGTCTCGGAGGAACATGCCCAAGTACAGCTGGTATGACTGGACAAGGCAAGCAACCATTGAGCCGTGGAAGCACTTTCTACCGAAAGCATCCAGGTTCCGGGCCACCCTGCCGGGGGGCACCGCAGAGTGCATCTTCTGGCTCTTCAGACGATGCATGGCTGATTCCACCACCATGGAATGGTGCGGCAGCTGTGCCATTTGGAAGCCAGGGCTCTTATGGAGCCGATAAATGGAACTGACTCGCTTGCTCAAGACCGGCACCGAGGCCGGTGCCTTCAACATCCGGAAGAGGAGCCGTTCCAGCATCGGAGGAACTGGCACAGTAAAGGCCTCCTTCGGAGGAGAGTCATACTGGAGGGCCTCAAGCTCCTCAGCCCGAGGCTCCTCCTCGGGGTCGGCGGGAATCGCCAAGGCCGTGGCCATGTCCCGCACGTACTCCGAGAACCGGGAGTCCTCCGGAGGGGACCTACTCCGGGGCTCGGACTGCGGTGAGTCTAACGGGACGCACCGAGTCCAGAAGGTATCGGGGGACTCCTCATCCTCCTTCTCCCAGGCTGACTCATCTGAAGAGGATTCGAGGGGCTCCAACCGCGCGGGTTGAGGTGGCACCCGCCCCAACGCCGAAGGCACCGGCGTCGACGCCCTCAGTTTCGAGCGGGAGATCGAAGGAGACCTTGACCAAGGGAGACCTTGACCGAGGACGACTTCGAGCCTTCACGGTCTCAAGTATCGGCTCTGTCTCCGGGGTCGACCTCTATGTCGATGTCCCGGTGGTCAGGGCCGATGCACCAGCGAGGCTGGCCATCAGTACCCGCTGCTGCTCCATGAAGGCAGACAATCTGCACTCCAAGGCCTGAGTCCAAGCTCAGGAGACTCAGCAGCCACCGACTCGGGCCCGACGTCGGCTCCCTCGGAGGAGAGTCCACAAGGACTACAGGACTTACGTGTCCGACGGTCTCCGGCTCTACACGAGGTACTTTGGACAGCTTCTCCTGCTCCAAAGGCCCGGAATGGCGGTCCGGGGTCTTAGACCTGGCCCTTGAGGAACAAGGGACCTCTTCCGACGCCACCCTTGCGAGCCGTTTCTTCCTCTTGCGTTCCCGGTCGGGGGACCCCCTGTCCGAGGAACCCCGGCGATGCTCGGGATCAGACTCCCGAGACGTCGAGGCCTCAGACGAGGTCCGGGCCCAGCCAGAGGCAGAATCCGAAAAAATCCTTTCCTTCTGGTGCTGACGGCTTCGAAGTGCCTTGGTGGACATTTTGCCACACGGGCCACAGATCATGGGATCATGATCTGGGCTGAGGCACCGAAGGCAGCAGTCGTGTGCGTCAGTGAGAGACATTAGTTTCTTGCACCGATCACACTTCTTGAAACCACTGGAAACCATCGGGGAAAAAAGAGTCCCCGCGATGTCAAAAGACCGGCCATCCAGGGAAAAACAGAAAAAAGGGCGCGAACGCCAGCAACGAAGGGCAAAAACCGGAAAATAGAGAATAGGCTCGATACCGGTGTACCGAACCCGGCGGGAAGGGGAACCGGAGTTGAACTCGGAGAAAAAGGCGAAGAAATTGTCGAAAAAACGCATAGAGCAGGCCCTGGGACCAAGAAATCAGGAAGGCATCCGCCGCCACCCTTAGGGGATGCGGTTGCCTGGAACAAAACCTGGGCAGTTGGTGATTCAGGGGACTGGCAAAGAGATCCATGGATGGAAGACCCCATTTCAGAAAAATCTGTTGAACCACCAAAGGGTGCAGCTGCCATTTGTGGGGCTGCAGAATCCTGCTTAAGCGGTCTGCCAGAAAGTTCTCCTGGCCAGGAAGATAAACAGCCCTCAGCAACATCTGGTGTCTGAGGGCTAAAGAGCAAAGGGCCTGTGCTTCCAAGCATAGAGGCTTGGACCCAGTGCCGCCCTGTTTGTTCACATAGAACCAGGCCACTTGGTTGTCTGTCTGAACTAGAACAGACTGGTGGGACAAGGTGTGAGAAAACGCCTTGAGGGCTAAGCGGATAGCCCGCAGTTCCAGTAGGTTGATCTGTTGCGTGGCTTCCCATGGGGACCAGAGGCCTTGGGTGCAGCTCTCTTGACAACGTGCACCCCAGCCCTGTAAAGAGGCATCGGATGTCAACACCATCGTGGGGGCAGGCACCTGAAAAGGCATCCCCTGCAGCAAGTTGGGGGGGGGGTGTAGCCAGCACTGAAGAGACTTCAGGAGATACCCTTAATTTGTCTGCTAGGCTTCCTGTGGCCTGCTTCAATTGAGTTCGGAGGCACCACACTGAGCAGGCCTCATGTGGAGGCGGGCATTGGGGGTTACATGCACAGTCGATGCCATGTGTCCCAGGAGCTGCAGAGAGAGACTGGCAGGAACCGACAGCAGACTGAGAAACCGGGATGCCAACTCCATGAGCCTCTGAGCTCGGTCCTCTGGCAAGTAAGCCCTTGCTTGCAGAGAGTCCAGCCGTGCTCCTATGAACTTGAGGTTCTGGGAGGAGAGCAAAGTGTACTTTACGAAGTTTATGACAAAGCCCAGGTCTTGAAGGAGTGTGACAGTCCTGAAGGTGGCCTGCCTGGCCTCCTGGTAGGTCTGGCCCCGGATGAGCCAGTTGTCCAGATAGGGGAAGACAAATATCCCTTGAGTCCTCAAGTAAGCTGCCACCGCAGCTAGGCACTTTGTAAAGACCCGTGGGGCGGAAGTTAGGTCAAAAGGCAGTACCCTGTACTGGTAATGGTTTCCACCCACCATGAACCTGAGGTACTTTCTGTGGTATGGATGAATGAGGATGTGAGTGTACGCATCCTTTAGATCTAAGGAGCATAGCCAATCTCCCTGCTGGAGGTAGGGCAGAAGTGTTCCAAGAGTAAGCATCAAACTTCTCTTTCTCCAAGAACCTGTTGAGGTTTCTGAGGTCTAGGATAGGCCTTAGGCCCCCTGTCCTCTTTGGCCCCAGAAAATACCTGGAGTATAACCCGTGCCCCTGTAGGCGAGGAGGTACCAGCTCCACCGCCTTGTCCAGAAGCAGACCCTAAAGTTCTTGGAGGAGGAGGGTGGTGTGCAGGAGAGGCCTCAGAGATTCTCCTGGAAAATAGACAGGAGGTAGTTGCTGGAAATGAAGCAGATAGCCTCGGTGAATGATGCTTAAAACCCAAGCATCCCCCGTAATGGGTGGCCACCGGTGGGCAAACAGGGCTAACCGACCTCCTATGCAGGGATGGGACAGCAGGGACGGAGACGCTATGCCTTGGGAGTCAAAAACCCCCTCCCTGCTGGGTAGGAGCAGGAGCCGGAGGCTTGGGGGTCTTCTGCCTACGGGGTCCATGTCCCTGTCCCTTGGCCTGCTGCCCCTGAGGGGGAGCTGGGGAGGCCTGGTATTGAGGGAAAGGTTTGTAGGCATACACCTTTCTAGGGTAGAAGGACCTTTTACCCAAGCCCTTCTTTTTGTGAGAAGGGGCAGAGGTCTTTCTGGACAGCCTAGTCCTGGTCAGGTGCTTGGACTCGAGCTCAGCGGCCTTCTCGGCCATGGGTTTGCCAAAAAGGTTCTCACCTCGGCAAGAGACATCGACCAACATTTCCTGAACCCAAGGCTCGAGGTCCGATGACTGCAGCCATGCCAGGCGTCGGACCGCGATGCCGGCGGCCACCACACGAGCCGAAGCCTCAAAGCCATCGTAGGCCGCTCGGGACATGAATTTGGAACAGTCCTGGATCTCTGAAGACAAAGACTGGAACCTCTGCAAAGGTTCCCCGGAGAGACCAGCAGAGAACCAGGCAAGCTCCTTTGCCAGGTCTCGGAGAAACATGCCCATGTACAGCTGGTATGACTGGACACGGCAAGCAAGCATCGAGCCCTAGAAGCTCTTTCTGCCGAAAGCATCCAGGTTCCGGGCCTCCCTACCGGGGGGCACCGCAGAGTGCATCTTCTGGCTCTTCAGTCGATGCATGGCCTATTCTACCACCATGGAATGGTGCAGCAGCTGCGCCTTTTGGATGCCAGGGCTCTTACGGAGTCAATAAATGGAATCGACTTGCTTGCTCAAGACCGGCGCCGAGGCTGGTGCCTCCCACATCCGGAAGAGGAGCCGTTCCAGCATCGGAGGAACCGGCACAGTAAAGGCCTCCTTCGGAGGAGAGTCATACTGGAGGGCCTCGAGCTCCTTGGCTCGTGGCTCCTCCTCAGGGTTGGCAGGAATCGCCAAGGCCTTGGCCATGTCCCGCATGAACTCCGAGAACCGGGTGTCCTCCGGAGGGGACCTACTCCGGGGCTCGGACTGCGGTGAGTCCGAAGGGATGCACCGAGTCCGGAACGTATCGGGGGGACTCCTCATCCTCCATCCCCTATGCTGACTCATCGGAAGAGTCGTCGAGGGGCTCCGACCACGCGGGTTGAGGTGGAACCCGCCCCGACGCCTAAGGCACCGGCGTCGATGCCCTCAGTTCCGAGCGGGAGGTCGAGAGAGACCTTGACCGAGGACGACCTCAAGCCTTCATGGTCTCAAGTATCGGCTCGGTCTCCGGGGTCGACTTCGACATCGATGTCGCGGTGGTCAGGGCAGATGCACCAACAAGGCCGGCCATCAGTACCAGTTGCTGCTCCATGAAGGCAGACAATCTGCACTCCAAGGCTGTCAGCCTGAGTCCAAGCTCAGGAGACTCAGCAGCTACCGATTCGGGCCCCGGCGCCGCCGGGCCCGACGTCGGCTCCCTCGGAGGACAGTCCATGAGGACTAAAGGACTTAGGTGCCCGATGGTCTCCGGCTCTACACGAGGTACTTTGGACGGCTTCTCCTGCTCCAAAGGCTGAAGACGGCGGTCGGGGGTCTTAGACCTGGCCCTCCAGGAACCAGGGACCTCTTCCGACGCTGCCCTCATGAACTGTTTCTTCCTCTTGCGTTCCAGGTCGGGAGACCCCCTGTCCGAGGAACCCCGGCGATGTTCGGGATCCGATTCCCGAGACGTCGAGGCCTCAGATGAGGTCCAGGCCCGGCCAGAGGCAGAATCCGAAAAAATCCTTTCCTTCTGGTGCTGACGGCTTTGAAGTGCCTTGGTGGACATTTTACCACACGGGCCACAGATCTTGGGGTCATGATCTGGGCCGAGGCACCAAAGGCAGCAGTCGTGTGTGTCGGTGAGACACATTAGTTTCTTGCACCGTTCACACTTCTTGAAACCACTGGAAGCTATCGGGGAAAAAAGGGCCCCCGCAAGGTCAAAAGACCGGCCTTCCAGGGAAAAACAGAAAAAAGGGCGCGAACGCCAGCCACAAGGGCAAAAACCAAAAAATAGAGAACAGGCTCGATACCGGTGTACCGAACCCGGCGGGAAGGGGAACCGGCGTCTAACTCGAAGAAAAAGCAAAGAAATCTTCAGAAAAAAAGTCTACTTTTCCCGGGTGACTAGGACAAACGCCCGAAGGGCTCCACGGAAAAAGAGAGACTGAGCAAGATGGCACCTTTAGGCGGGAAGGGGACCACGCATGCGTGTAGTCTTCCCAAAGGCTTTCATAGAAAGCTGGGGAAATGCTCCGCATAGGGGCTCCATCGGCGCCGATGTCACCAATAAGTGAGGACTGACTTCCTGCTTGGTCCTGGAGAAATGCTGCTACAAGAGCCATGCATTTCGTGAACACCCTTGGTGTTGAGGCCAGGCCAAAAGGAAGCACCGTGTATTGGTAGTGCTTTCCATGAAAAAGGGACCGAAGGAACCTTCTGTGAGTTGGATGGATGAGAACATGGGTGTACGCATCCTTGAGATCTAGAGAACAAAGCCAATCCTGACTCTGAAGGTATGGCAGCAGAGATCCGAGAGAAATCATTTTGAATTTCTCCTCGACAAGGAATTTGTTCAATTCTCTGAGGTCTAAGATAGGTCTGTAACCCCCTGTTTCCTTTGGAATAAGAAAATAAGGGGAATAGAACCCTGTACCCTGTTGATGAAGGGGTACTTCTTCTATTGCTCCTTGGGCAAGAAGGATGGCGACCTCCTGACCTAACAGGTTGATGAGAGAGGTCAGAGAACTGAACTGCCTTACTATTGCATGAGGGGGCATGCTTGAAAAATGAAGCTTGTACCCCCTCCTTTATGATGGAGAGTGTCCAATGCTCTGCTGTTATTTGCCCCCATCTGGGGGCAAAATGACATTACCTTCCTGGAATGGTGGAAGGTTCTGGTCCCCCGAGAACCAGGAAGGTTAAGTTCTCTAGATGAGAGTCAAAGGCCCTATGGAGGCTGAGACTGCTGGGCCGGTTGAGGCCTAGCAGCCTTTGCTTTCTTCTGTTTGAGTGGTTGCTGACTTTTCTTGGCAAGCTGACCTGCTGAACATAAGCAGGGTAAAATCTTTTCTTTTTAGAAAAGAATGGTTTCTTGAACAATTTCTTTCTAGCAGGATCAGCAGTGGACTTGGACAATCTGTCCAAGGTGGAATTTTCAGCATCCATTTCATTGGCTTTTTTCTGCCAATCTTTACCAAATAGGTTCTCACCAGTACAAGGGATATTTCCCAATTTGTCTTGTACCCAGAGCTCTAGATCAGATGCCTGGAGCCAAGCAATTCTACGTGCACCTATAGCAATAGCCGAGGTTCTGCTTATGCACTCAAAGCAGTCAAAGGCTGCACGGTTCGAAAATTTAGAGACATCTTGGGCATGTTTGACCCAAGTGAGAAAATCCTGTCTTTTATCTTCAGAAAGGAAAGGACTGAAAGCCTCTAAATGATCTGTGACCTCCTTCAGGAACATTCCCATGTAGAGACAATAGGAAGTGATCCTGGCAGAAAGCATGGAAGCTTGGAAGACTCGACGTCCAAAAGCATCCAGGGTTCTGCACTCACGTCCTGGAGGATTAGAGGCATGCCTTTTTGCACTCTTAATCCTTCTCATAGCTGACTCCACTACAATAGAGTGGTGAGAAAGCTGAGTTTTATGGAAACCAGGACAAGGAGGGATTCGATACATAGTATCCAGTTTGCGAGAATGAGGAGAAGTGGTAAGAGGCGTTTCCCACATCCTCAACATGAGATCATATAAAATCTCATGAATGGGAAAGGTAGCTACCTCCTTAGGAGTTTTTGGATATTGTAGAATTTCCAACTCCTTTGCCCTTGGCTCTGTTTCAGGGGCCACAGTAAGGGACAGGCCCCGAGCCACCTCCCTGATAAAATCTTGGAAGGAAATATCCTCTGGAGGAGACATCCTGCGTTTAGGGGAGGGGGGCTCCTCTGGGAGAAGCATCGCTGCATCGACAGAACTGTCAGAATCCTCAGATTCTTCTGAGAACTTTTCTAACCAGGGTTCCACACATCAAACAGTAAGTAAGGATTTGAGGGTTTCTTTGTTTGGTTTTTCTTTTGTTACATTGCTAGCTCTCTGACTGGAAGCTCTTAAAAGGGTTTTGTGTATATTTTTTAAAGCAAGGTTAATTTCATTTTTGCTGTTCTAGGGGAACATTACTTGAGCACAGTAGGTTGCTGAACTCTGTAACCTCCTCAGGTTCAGGAACGGCTAACACCTAATCAGGAGTTAGTGGGCCTGTTTCCTGAGTGCAGTTGAAGCCTGCATAAAAAGACTCCTTGGCCCTGCTGCCTTTTTGAGGCTTTTCTAACCAGGGCTCCATACATCAAACAGTAAGTAAGGATTTGAGGGTTTCTTTGTTTGTTTTTTCTTTTGTTACATTGCTAGCTCTCTGACTGGGAGCTCTTAAAAGGGTTTTGTGTATATTTTTTAAAGCAAGGTTAATTTCATTTTTGCTGTTCTAGGGGAACATTACTTGAGCACAGTAGGTTGCTGAACTCTGTAACCTCCTCAGGTTCAGGAACTGCTAACACCTAATCAGGTGTTAGTTCCCTCCCTACCCACCCCGACTCCCACCCACCCCTAGTGAGCAGTCTTGCTTTATAGGGCACCTCCCCCTTTAACAAATCACAGTGAATTGGACCAGCACATTTTGAATATAATTAAAGAGATTTAACTGCTTTTTCTCTGAAAGGACAGCTGCGAAACCAGCTGGTACTTGGTAGATCTCTCTCTTTTGCTTTAACAGATACCTAAGCTCCACAAACAGAACAATGGCTGGGAAAAATCGTATTGCTAAAGCTGTTGCCCCCGTTACAGCTTCTGCCTTGGTCCAGACAGAGGTCCTATTGCCAGTTGAAGAACCGGTTCCATGTGCAGGGTGCCTGCATGCTGAAGCTCTGAGGAAACAAGTGGAGGAACTCAGAGAGGAGGTGGCGAGGCTGAGGAGCATTCAAGACAGTGAGAAGTACATTGATGAGATGCTTCTTGCAGCAACCAGGCTCTCCAGCACAGGAGAAGATGGGTGCCAACAGAATGTCGATGGTTGGACAAAAGTCACCAGAGCCTGCAAAATCACCAATCCAACTTCTCCAGCCCTTGAATTGAAGAACCATTATGCAGCCCTGGAAGTGGAGGAGGTGAAAGCATCCCTGGAAAGGGAAGAACCAGAGTTCAAGTACCCCATAGTTGCGGAATCAGTGACCAGAAGGAAACGAAGGGTAGTGGTGGTTGGAGACTCTCTTCTGAGGGGTACTGAGGCATCCATCTGCCGACCAGACTTGATGTCCAGAGAGGTATGCTGTCTGCCTGGTGCCAAGATCCAAAATGTTACGGAGAGTTTGCCGAGACTCATCAAGCCCACTGACTATTACCCAATGTTGCTAATCCATGTTGGAACAAATGATACTGCCAGGTATACCTCGGAACGTATCAAAAGTGACTTCATGGCTCTGGAACAGAGGGTGAAGCAGGTAGGTGCACAGGTGGTGTTCTCTTCAATCCTCCCTGTTGAGGGTAAAGGCCAAGGCAGAGAGGCTCGCATCCTGGAGATTAATGCGTGGATGGTGTCTTCGAGAGCGTTTTGGTTTCCTAGACCATGGGATGCTGTTCCAAGGGTTGCAGAGCAGAGATGGCATCCATCTGTCCAAGAAAGGTCAACGCATCTTTAGTAGTAGACTGGCTAATCTACTGAAGAGGGCTGTAAACTAGATTCGTTGGGGATGGGTGAAGAAAGCCCCCAGGTAAGTGAAAGCTCCCAGGTAAGTGATACATTAAATACCTTTATGGAAATGGGTAACAGGGGTAACATATGGAAAGCAGTGTGTATTAATGCCCGTAGCATGGGAAATAAGATCTCTGAAGTTGAAGCTTTGGTGGGAGTGGCTGACTTGGATTTAGTGGCAGTTACAGAAACATGGTTCACAGAAAACCATGACTGGGGTGTAACTATACCTGGCTATACTTTATTCAGAAAGGACAGGGGAGGAAGAAGGGGAGGAGGAGTGGCACTATATGTAAAAACTACTATTAAAGCTTTGGAATTACAGAGCTTAAAAGGGAGAGAGGAGGCATTGTGGGTTAAACTAGAAAGAGGGAAAGAGAAATCTATTTACATTGGTGTGCTATACAGACCTCCCTCACAAGAGGAAGAGGTGGACAGAGAGTTAATTGAAGACATACGCAGCATTGCTAGGAAAGGGGAAGTGCTACTGCTAGGAGATTTCAATATGCCAGATGTTGATTGGCACATTCCTGCTGCAGTATCATCTAGGAGTAAGGAGATCCTGGATTCTCTACAGGGAGAACTATTCAGGCAATTGGTAACAGACCCCACACGTGAAGGGGCCATACTGGACTTGGTGCTTACCAATGGTGAAAGTGTTTCTGATGTTGTAGTGGGAGATCATTTTGCATCCAGTGATCACCAGATGGTGTGGTTCAGTATTAGGACTAGGGCTGTTAAAATCCATTCCAAGGTGAAGATCTTAGACTTTAGGAAGACTAACTTTGCAAAGATGGGCCAATACCTCAGGGAGTTGTTAGTGGGATGGGAACAACTGGGGGATGTAGAAAAACAGTGGGCAAAACTGAAAGGGGGTATTTTAAAGGCAACCAACCTTTTTGTTAAAAAGGTAAATAAAGGCAAAAGGAACAGGAGACTGCTATGGTTTTCAAAGGAAGTAGCTGAAAAAGTGAAGAAAAAGAGGGAGGCCTTCATGAAATACAAGAGATCACAGAGAGAGGAAGACAGGCATCTGTATTTGGAAAAACTTAGAGAAGCTAGCAAAGTAGTCAAGAAGGCAAAGATTCAAAAGGAGGAGGAAATAGCCAATGCAATAAAATGGGGGGATAAGACATTTTTCAGATATATTAGTGAGAAGAGGAAGGGCAAAAGTGGTATTGTCAGACTCAAGGGTGCAGGGGGGGGGGGAATATGTAGAAGCTGATAAGGATAAAGCGGAATTGCTTAACACAGATGAAGAACCAGGAGCAGGACCTCAGAAAACACCCACAAATAAGAACAGAAGCGAGGGACATCTTGAACAATTTTCAGAAGACTGTGTTCGTGAGAAACGAGCTCAACTTAAAGTAGACAAAGCGATGGGACCGGATGGGATACACCCTAGAATACTGAGGGAACTTGGGGACGTTCTAGAAACTCCACTGACTGACCTTTTCAATGCCTCATTGGAGTCGGGAGTGGTGCCAAAGGACTGGAGAGAGGCTCATGTGGTGCCTTTACACAAAAGCGGTAGTAAGGATGTGGTTGAAAACTACAGGCCGGTTAGTTTAACTTCAGTGGTAAGTAAATTAATGGAAACGCTGTTGAAAGAGAAAATAGTGAGGTTTCTGGAGTCCAGTGGATTACAGGATCCGAGGCAGCATGGATTCACCAGAGGCAGGTCTTGTCAGACAAATCTGATTGATTTCTTTGACTGGGTGACTAGGGAGTTGGACCACGGGAGAGCTCTAGATGTGGTGTATTTAGATTTCAGTAAAGCCTTTGACACTGTTTCTCACAGGCGACTTATAAACAAACTGAGCACCCTAGGGATGGACCCTAAAGTTACTGCTTGGGTTAGAAATTGGTTGGGTGGGAGGCGAGAAAGAGTACAAGTAAATGGAGCTCACTCTGAGGAGAAGGATGTTACCAGTGGTGTGCCCCAGGGATCTGTCCTTGGTCCGATTCTTTTTAACATCTTTGTTAGTGATATAGCGGAAGGGCTGTCGGGTAAGGTTTGCCTCTTTGCGGATGATACCAAAATCTGCAATAGAGTAGACACCCAGGAAGGTGTAGATAACATGAGGAGGGATCTAGCTAAGCTTGAAGAATGGTCTAGAATTTGGCAACTGGGATTTAATGTTAAAAAATGTAAGGTCATGCATTTGGGCTGCAGCAATCCAAGGGAGCAATACAGCAATACAGGGTTCTGTTCTCGCCCCTCTTCTCTTCAATGTATTCTTGGCCCCTCTTGCCCTCCTTGTCCAACAGCACGGTGTTTCTGCCTATTACTACACGGATGACATCTTTCTGCTTTATCACACTGATTCTATTGCACCCGATATCACAGCCTTTAACTCCTGTCTCTCTTCTGTAGCCTCCTGGCTTTCATCTAATTATCTTCACATTAATCTTTCAAAAACCTCAGCTATATGGTTCACCTTCGGCAATCCCACTCCTATCCTCACTCCTTTATTTTCTTCTTCACCCATCCCCACCTTCCCTTCCTTGTGGTATTTGGGTGTGATTCTTGATTCTTCCCTTTCCTTTAAGGAGCATATCTCCTCAATTGTCCAACGTTCCTTCTTCTCCCTAAAACAACTCCGTGCCATACGTCCTTTTCTTACTGTTTCTTCTATGACTACTCTTATTATTTCTCTTGTTGTGTCTCGTCTTGACTATTGTAATGTTTGTCTTGCTGGTCTCCCCCAATCCCAAATCTATCGTCTTCAACGGGTTCAAAATGCTGCTGTTCGTGTCCTTTCTCATGCTTCACGGTTCGATCATGTTACCCCTCCGTTAATACACTTTCACTGGCTCCCCGTTGTCTTTCGAGTTCAGTTTAAAATTCTTATCTTTGTCCACAGGGTGATCCACTCAGGTACCCCCCTGTATCTTGTCAGCCAGGTTCACCTTCACACCCCTCACCGTTCTCTCCGCTCTATTCATGCCAACCGTATGTTCCTACCCCCCCCCCCCCTCCCAAGCACACCTAGAATCCACTCGGTCTTCTGCTTTCTTTTTTCTTGGTCCAAGGCTCTGGAACTCCCTTCCCCCCTTTCTACGTCTCGAAACCTCCTACCCATCCTTCAAAGCCACACTCAAAACCCATCTTTTCTGTTCTGCCTTTAACCTTCCTTTCCCGACCCCATCCTCCTCCCCTCACTAGGCCTTTGACAGCAAACCCCTGCCCCTGTCTTACATTTTTCTCTCTGTTGTTGTTGTCTACCCTTTGTTACCCGTCTTTACTCCTATTCTGTATCTCTGTTTCTATCCCTTTTCTTTGATTTTATGGCGTTCTTTTTCCGGCTCTTTTTCGCAGCTCTCTCTCTTTTTAGCAATTTTAATTGTTTTTATGTACTGTGAACCGCCCAGATGCTAATTGTATTGGGCGGTATATAAAGTTTTAATAAACAAACATATAGGAGGTGAAGTACTTTTGTCCACTAAAGAAGGGCGGGACCTAGGCGTAGTTGTGGCCGATGATCTTAAAAGTAGCTAAACAGGTAGAAAAGGCGACAGCAAAAGCTAGAAGGATGCTCGGGTGCATACGGAGAGGAATGGCTAGCAGAAAAAAGGAGGTGATAATGCCTCTGTATGGTGCGACCTCATTTGGAGTATGGTGTGCAATTCTGGAGACCGCACCTTCAAAAGGATGTGAACAGGATGGAGTCGGTGCAGAGGGTTGCTACTAAGATGATTAGTGGTCTTCATTATAAAGCATATGAGGACAGACTTAAGGATCTTAATATGTACACCTTAGAAAAAAGGCGGGATAGAGGTGATATGATTGAGATGTTTAAATACCTCCGTGGCATAAATGTTCAGGGAGAGAGCCTCTTTCAATTGAAAGCAAGTTCTGCGACGAGGGGACATGGGATGAGGGTGAAGGGAGATAGATTCAGGAGTGATATGCGGAAATATTTCTTTATGGAAAGAGTAGTGGATCCGTGGAATAGTCTCCCAGTGGAGGTGGTAGAGATGAGGACAGTAACTGAATTCAAAAAAGCATGGGACCAACACAGAGGATCTCTAAAGGTAAAAAGTGGACTGTTGTAGTTGTTGTTATGGAAGGACAGACTAGATGGGCCTTGTGGTCTTTTTCTGTCATCATGTTTCTATGTTTATTGTGTGTCTGGATGCTCTTGAAGAGCCCGATACCCGTACTGACCAAAGTTGGTACCAGGAGTAACTGGTATCGGGGTATCGGTACCGAAAGTCATCGGATGACTGGGTACTGGCAAAGCAGACACTGATGCCGATATCGATGCTATCGGTACCGGTACCGATACCAATACCGAAGGCGGCGTTGGTATCGGTGGGACTGTCTGTCGCGGTTCCAAGGGCTTCAATGCCGCAAGAAAAGACGCCAGACTGGGTTCCATAGCCAGAACTCTCTGGTCTATTGACGCTGCCAATGCCTGGATGTCGGTACCGGAGGAGACCGCCGGTACCCCAGAGCATGGCACCAGTAGTTCTGCCGAGGTCGAGGCCTCGAGAACATCCTGGAACCCCGATAATGCTTTGGAAACTGAAGCCTCCCGCCGGGGTAATTTTGCCGGTGCAGAATCCTCGAGGGCAACGCCAGAAGCATCTCGATGCTTAGAAGGAGATCTACCCTTCGAGGACCGGCTGGATTTATGTTTAGTTACCTGAGATCCACGGGAGGAATAAGCAGCCCTTCAAGACGTCAATGCCACCGAAACTGCATCAGAGGGAAACAGGGTACTGAGCTTAGCAGCTTGGTTCTGTCGACCTCTTTTAGACATCATGGCGCAGGACAAACAATCCGTGATGGAGTGGTCAGGACCTAAACATTTTAGAAACCACTCATGGGTGTCGGTGACGGAAATGGTACCGCCACACTTGGTGCACTTTTTGAAACCTGAAGCAGGTTTTTCCATGGTAAGGAAAGCTTTACGGGCCTAATGCCCAAAAGGGCGCGTGCACCTGAAGAAAAAGAAAAAGAGAATATATATAAATATAATTTTTTTTTTTTTTTTTACAGGAATAAAAAAGAAAAGACCGGCGGTACCGGTAGAGCGTCGAGGAAGGCAGACGCGACCACAAAAAAGAAAAAAAACAAGAAAGAACGTCGAGAAAGGCAGACGCGACCACAAAAAAGAAAAAAAACAAGAAAAAATTCTTCTGCGGTGACAGGAACACGACCTGCTGGCTCCACGGAAAAAGAACTGGAGAGAGGCAGTTGGGAAAGGCGGGAAGGCAGCACGCAGGCACTGTGGGATGCTCCCAAAAGCTTTCTGATTGGATGCTGGGGAGCGTTCCCACGCAGGCTCCATTGGTATCGACGATACCCATATGTGATGACTACATTCCTGCTTGTTCCTGGAGATTGTAGAATTTCCAACTCCTTGGCCCTTGGCTCTGTTTCAGGGGCCACAGTAATGGACAGACCCTGAGCCACCTCCTAATAAAATCCTGGAAGGAAATATCCTCTGGAGGAGACATCCTACGCTTAGGGGAGGAGGGCTCCTCTGGGAGAAGCATTCCTGCATCGACAGAACTGTCAGAATCCTCAGATTCTTCTGAGGACTCGAAGTACCATCTGTCCGGATGCTCTTGAAGAGCCCGATACCCGTACTGACAGATGCCGGCCGAATTGTCTGTCGCGGTTCCGAGGGCGTCGATGCCGCAGGGAGAGCCACCAGACTGCGCTCAATAGCCAGGACTCTCTGGTCTATTGACGCTGCTAATGCCTGGGTGTCGGTACCGGAGAAGACCGCCGGTACCCCAGAGCATGGCACCAGTAGTTCTGCCGAGGTCGAGGCCTCGAGAACATCCTGGAGCCCCGATAATGCTTTGGAAGCCGAAGCCTCCCGCCGGGGCAATTTTGCCAGTGCAGAATCCTCAAGGGCAAGGCCAGAGGCATCTCGATGCATAGAAAGAGAAATACCCTTTGAGGACCAGCTGGACTTATCTTTAGTTACCCGAGATCCACGGGAGGAAGGGGAAGCCCTGGAAGACGTCGATGCCACCGAAGCTGCATCAGAGGGAAACAGGGTACTGAGCTTAGCAGCTCGGTTCTGCCGACCCCTTTTAGACATCATGGCGCAGGACATACAATCCGTGATGGAGTGGTCAGGACCTAAACATTTTAGACACCATTCATGGGTGTCTGTGACGGAAATGGTACTGCCACACTTGGTGCACTTTTTGACACCTGAGGCAAGTTTCTCAATTGTAAGAAAAAGCTTTTTGGGCCTAAGGCGCGTGCACCTGAAGAAAATAGGAAAAAAGTAAAATATATATATATATATTTTTTTTAAGACAGAAAATAAGAAGGAAAAAACGGTGGTACCGGTAAAGCGTCGAGGAAGGCAGACGCGACCACAAAAAAGAAAGAAATAAAGAAGTATTCTTCTGCGGTGACAGGAACGACGACCTGCTGGCTCCGCGGAAAAAGAAGAACTGGAGAGAGGCAGTTGGGAAAGGCGGGAAAGCAGCACGCAGGCGCTGTGGGATGCTCCCAAAAGCTTTCTAATTGGACACTGGGGAGCGATCCCGTGCAGGCTCAGTCGGTACCGACGATACCCATATGTGATGACTACATTCCTGCTTGTTCCTGGAGATTATGTGAGATTAAGGTCAAGTTCATCTAACATTGATCAACCATGAAGGTTTTTAAATATATATTTTTTAGGTTTTGAATTTGTAGGGATAACGTATCTCCATGTCGATAGGGTTTTTTGTTGCGGTTCAAATAGAAGGCCATTTACTTTTGGGTAATTCATCAAAAGGGTACAATACCCTATTTGCAAGGCTCATGAGCATTAAAACGTTTTTCACCTTCCAGTGATGTATGAATGTGGATGAATGCCCATGGAGAAAGGCCTCCTCCATTTGCAACGTGCTAGTATTGATAATGCACATGAAGGATTCAGGTATATTTTTAGCATTGCTGAGAAACCCAGGAGCTTCTGAGTCGCCAGGAGTCAGGACTGACTCGAAGGCACACATTGCATTTTTGAGATATGATATGATCCTTTTTGGGTGTTGTAACCAAGACACATTAGTTGTTTTGCACACTAGTACTCTCTTTTTTAATGTTGTTTATATGGGTAGCCTAATTTATAAATGGATTATAAATTTCATACCACACAACTCATTATTTATTTATTTATTTATTATTTTTAAGTCAGGTCTTAGTATGGGCATAATGATTTTAGTTTAATCCTAGTGTCTGGTTGGCACTAGTTGAAATAACAATCAAGATGTTCATTTGATGACTGCCTTTTGTTACAATGTTTCCCTAGCAGACACAATTTATAATAAGGGAACTAAAAGAGTAGCTACTCACCTGTAACAGGTGTTCTCCAGGAGCAGCAGGAATCAGTCCTCACATATGAGTGTCATCGGCACCGATGAAGCTCCAGTGGAGCATTTCCTCAGCTTTCTATGAAAGCCTTTGGGAATGCAGGCACGCATGCGCGGTTCCCTTCCCGCCTAAAGGTGCCATCTTACCTCAATCAAATGACATAGCTAAGAACAGCACACAAAAATGAAAAGTAAACTATGTACAACTGCAACTCCAAGGGGAGGAGGGAGGGCTGTGAGGACTGATTCCTGCTGCTCCTGGAGAACACCTGTTACAGGTGAGTAACTACTCTTCCTCCAGGACCAAGCAGGAAGTCAGTCCTCACATATGGGTGACTCCCAAGCTCTGGGCTACCGTGGAACCCAGGCTGAACAAGAGAACTCCCTCTAGTCTCAGCAGCAAAGAAAGGCTTTTCAAGGACACAACCTCCACCGGTAGCCCAACAGAGGGCAGGAGTTGCTTAAACATCAAAGAGATTCCGGAGTACTGCCTGGCCAAAAGTACTGTCCCTACGGGACTCCCTCTCCAGGCAGTAATGGGCCGCAAAAGTCTGGCTTGAAGACCAAGTTGCAGCCCTGCAGATGTCTACCAAGGGCACAGAGCGGAGATGAGCCACTGAGGCAGCCATTGCCCTGACACGATGGGCCGTGACCCTACCCTGCAAAGGAAGGTCAGCTGCCTTGTAAGCCCAGGTGATACAGTCAGCCACCCAGATGGACAAGGTACGCTTGGACACAGCCAACCCCAACTTATTGGGGTCAAAGGATACGAAGAGCTGAGTAGCCCTTCTATGCCCTTGCGTACGGTCAAAGTAGAAGGATAAGGCCCTCCTACAGTCCAGGGTATGCAGAACTGCTTCAGCCTGGCTTGCATGAGGCCTAGGGAAGAATGTTGGAAGGACCACCTCCTGATTGAGGTGGAAAGAGGAGACAACCTTTGGGAGGAACTTTGGATGAGTCCTGAGAACTACCCTGTTCCTATAAATCCTGGTGTAAGGCCTATCACAGACCAGGGCCTGAAGCTCACTTACTCGCCTAGCCGAGGTAAGGGTTATCAGGAAGAGTGTCTTCCAGGAGAGGAAGCGTAGTGGAAAAGAAGCCATCGGCTCAAAAGGTGGGCGAGTCAGCTGATACAAGACCACATTCAGCTCCCACTCAGGGGCAGGAGGATGGATGGGAGGCTTGAGCAAAAGCAAGCCCCAGAGAAAGCGGGACACCAAGGGGTGACCAGACAGAGAATGTCCCTCCACCAGAGAGTGGTGAGCTGCTAGAGCTGAGAGGTGGACCCGAACAGAATTGGACTTAAGTCCCTGATTTGATAAGTGCAGTAGGTACTGAAGCACTACTGGCACAGTAAAAGAGAAAGGGTCCTCTGTATGTAGCTGACACCACGCAGAAAACCTTTTCCATTTGAGAGCATAGGTTTTCCTAGTGGACTGTTTCCTAGAGGCTAGGACAACCTCCTCAACTTCCTGAGGTAGGCCCCAGGGAGCCAAAACTACCCTTGCAGCCTCCAGGCCATCAAATTGAGAGCTTTGAGATTATGGTGCAAAAGGGAACCCTGCTCCTGTGAGAAAAGGTCGGGTTGCAACCCCAGGGGCAGTGGAAGATCCACCGCCAGTTGAAGCAGAAGAGGAAACCAAGGCTGTCTCGGCCATCTGGGAGCCACCAGCAGGACCGAGGCCCTGTCCTGAAGAATCTTGAAGAGAGTTCGGGCCACCAAGGGCGTGTGAGGAAACGCATACAGGAGGCCCTGAGACCAGGATATCAGAAAAGCATCCGCTGCTATCCGTAGAGGATGCGGTTGCCTGGAACAGAACTTTGGCAGTTGCTTGTTCATTGGGCTGGCAAAGAGGTCTATCAAAGGGAGACACCATTTTAGGAAGATTTTCTGAACTACTGAAGGATGCAGCTGCTACTTGTAGGGCTGCAGTATTCTGCTTAATCTGTCTGCCAGGTAGTTGTCCTGGCCTGGAAGGTACACAGCCTTTAGGAGCATGTTGTGCTTGAGGTCAAAAGAACAAAGGTCCTGGGCCTCCCGACAAAGGATCCTGGACCCGGTTCCGCCCTGTTTGTTCACATAAAACATGGCAACTTGGTTGTCTGTCTGAACCAGGACAGACTGGTGAGTCAGGGTAGGAGTGAAAGCTTTGAGTGCTAATCAAATAGCTCTGAGTTTGAGGAGATTGATCTGCTGTGCAGCTTCCCAGGGAGACCAGAGGCCCTGGGTGCACTTGCCCAGACAATGAGCTCCCCAGCCTTGCAGGGAGGCATCTGCTGTTAGCACTACTGTGTACCCTGGAATCTGAAAAGGCACCCCTTTCAGCAGATTGGGTGGGTGTAGCCACCAGTTGAGGGAGTGCAGAAATGGTCTGGACACCCTTATTCTGTCGCTGAGGCTGCCTGTGGCCTGTGACCACTGAGCCCGAAGACACCACTGTGCAGGCCTCATATGGAGCCTGGCATTGGGGGTCACATGCACTGTCGAAGTCATGTGGCCTAGAAGCCTCAGGCAGAGTCTGGCGGAGACCAGGGACCTGCAGAGAAACTGATTTGCCAAGGCCATCAACCTTTGGGCTCTCTCTTCTGGCAAGAATGCCTTTGCCAGGAGAGAGTCCAACCTTGTCCCTATGAACTCCAAGTTCTGGGAGGGGAGCAAAGTGAACTTTGCGAAGTTTATGACAACCCCCAGGCGTTGTAGAAAAGCAATAGTCCTGAGGGTGGCTTGATTGGCCTCCTGACATGTCTGACCCCTGATGAGCCAGTCGTCTAGATAGGGGAAGACAAAGATTCCCTGATTTCTCAGGTAGGCCGCCACCACGCCTAAGCACTTTGTAAAGACTCTTTGGGCAGAGGTGAGGCCGAAAGGCAGCACTCTGTACTAATAATGGTTTCCTCCCACAATGAACCTGAGGTACTTTCTGTGGTCTGGATGAATGAGGATGTGAGTGTACGCATCCTTTAGATCTAAGGAGCATAGCCAATCTCCCTGCTGGAGGTAGGGCAGAAGGGTTCCAAGAGTAAGCATCTTGAACATTTCTTTCACTAGGAACTTGTTGAGGTTCCTGAGGTCCAGAATGGGTCGAAGGCCACCGGTTCCTTTGGGCACCAGTTAATACCTGGAGTAGAATCCGTGACCTTGCAAGTGGGGAGGCACAGACTCCACCGCCCTGTCCACCAACAGACCCTGAAGCTCCTGAAGGAGAAGGTCTGTGTGCAGGGGAGGCCTGGGAGGCTCCCTTGGAAAGTATGGAGGAGGCAGATGGTGAAAATGGAGGGCATAGCCCTTGTGGACTATCTCCAGCACCCAACTGTCCCCGGTAATAAGGGGCCACTGGTGGGCAAAGAGGGCGAGATGACCTCCTGTGCAGGGTTGGGAGAGCAGTGGAGGAGAGGCTACGCTCAAGGAGTCAAAAGCCCCCGCCCTGCTGAGTGGTAGCAGGGGCCTGAGGCTTGGGGGTCCTCTGCCTACGGGGCCCATTACCCTGGCCCTTGGCTTGCTGACCCTGGAGGGCAGCCTGATATTGCGGGTACTGTTTGTAGGCAGTGCCCTTCCTCGGGTAAAAGGGATTTTTACCCGAGCCCTTCTTTTTATGAGAAGGGGCAGAGGTCTTCCTCGACAGTCTTGTCCGTGTGAGGTGCTCGGTCTCGAGCTGAGCGGCCTTCTCGGTCATGGGCTTGCCAAAAAGGTTTTCACCTCGGCAAGGGACATCGACCAACTTGTTCTGAACCCATGGCTTGAGGTCCGATGACTGCAGCCATGCCTGGTGTCGAGCCATGATGCTGGCTGCCGCAACTCAGGCCGAAGCCTCGAAGCCATTGTAGGCGGCGCAGGACATGAACTTCGAGCAGTCCCGAAACCCCGAGGACAAGGACTTAAATCTCTGCAAGGGTTCCCCGGAGAGAACAGCAGAGAACCCGGCCAACTCCTTGGCCAGATCCCGCAAGTACATGCCCATGTACAGCTGGTAGGACTGGACACGGCAAGCATCGAGCCCTGGAAGCACTTTCTACCGACGCCATCGAGGTTTCAGGCCTCCCTGCCAGGAGGCACCGCGGAGTGCATCTTCTGGCTCTTCAGACGATGCATGGCTGATTCCACAACCATGGAATGGTGTGTTAGCTGCGCCTTCTGAAAACAAGGGCTCTTCCGGAGTCGATAGATCGAATCGACTCGCTTGCTAAGAACTGGCGCCGAGGCCGGTGCCTCCCACATACGGAAGAGGAGCCGTTCCAGCATCGGAGGAACCGGGACAGTAAAGGCCTCCTTCGGAGGAGAGTCATACTGTAGCGCCTCGAGCTCTTCAGCTCGAGGCTCTTCCTCGGGGTCCGCCGGAATAGCCAAGGCAGTGGCCATATCCCAGACGAACTCCGAGAACCGGGTGTCCTCTGGGGGGGACAGGACCTACTCCGGGGCTCAGACTGCGGTGAGTCCGAAGGGACGCACCGAGTCTTGAAGGTATCAGGAGACTCCTCGTCATCTGTCTCCCAAGCCGACTCGTCCGAGGAAGAGTCGGGGTCCGACCCCGCGGGGCCCTGGAGCACCCGCCCCAATGCCAGAAGCACCGGCGTCGACGCCCTCGGTCCCAAACGGGAGGTCGAGGGAGACCGCAACCGAGGTCGACTCCGAGCCACGATGGACTCGAGTATCGGCTCGGTCTCCAGGGTCGACTTCGACGTCGACGTCCTGGTGGTCGGGGCAGATGCGCCAGACAGGCTGGCCATCAGTGCCCGTGGGCTTCACGGAAAAAAAGAGACTGGGGTAAGATGGCACCTTTAGGCGGGAAGGGAACCGCGCATGCGTGCCTGCATTCCCAAAGGCTTTCATAGAAAGCTGGGGAAATGCTCCGCTGGGGCTTCATCGGCGCCGATGACACCCATATGTGAGGACTGACTTCCTGCTTGGTCCTGGAGAACTTAACTATAGTGATGACAGCGCATGCCTTAGGAACTCACTCCTGTTTCCTGTTTTTATTAATTTTGAGAAACAGAAAAGATGGAATAAGTAACGCCCTTTTTTCCTGTAGTATGAGAGTAATATAGTTGCATTCATTCATTAAAAATTACTCACCCTTTCAATTATATGAATAATGAAGTTTTTAATGTGTTTTTTATGCCTTTTCAGTAATGATAACCAATGTTCTTTATAAGGTGCATGTTTGTTTTAATGGCTTTTAGGTGTTTTGGATTTATTTATTATAGCTTTTATTTGTTAATTGGTAAGAGTATGTCTGATTTTAGTTATGTTTTAATTTAATTGTTGATCATATTTTATAACATTAATTATTTATTTGATTGTATAATATGTCCACATGGTTTGTGCTTGTTCATACAATTGCTTTTATAATATTTTTATTACTATTTATTTGTTATATATGTAGTACACCAGAGTTTCACCTGAAGAAGTTTATTTTGAAACACGGCCTGTGTCGGGCAGCATGGTGTTTTAAGGTTTAATAAAAGCTATCCTTCCCTTATACCACGTTCTGTGACTGGGTTTGTATCTTCACGTGGCCACTTGTTTTTTCTTGGTGGTTCCAACCAGGACTCTCTCCAGGCAGTAGTGGGCTGCAAAAGTCTGGCTTGTAGACCAAGTTGTGGCCCGGCAGATGTCTGCCAATGGAACAGAGCGGTGGTTAGCCACTGATGCGGCCTTAGCCCTGACAGAGTGAGCCGTGATTAGGCCCTGCAGCTGGAGGTCAGCTGCCCTGTACGCCCAGGCGATACAGTCTGCCACCCAGGTGGCTAACGTGCGCTTGGAGACAGGTAGACCCAGTTTACTAGGGTCATAAGAGACGAAGAGCTTGTAAGCTCTCCGATGCTCCAGGTAGAAGGCGAGCACCCTCTTACAGTCCAGGGTATGCAGAACCGCTTCTGGCCTGCTGGTATGTGGCCTGGGGAAGAAGGTTGGAAGAACCACTTCTTGGTTAAGGTGAAACAAAGAAACCACCTTTGGGAGGAACATGTGGTGAGTACATAGGACCACTCTGTTTTTGTAAAACCGTGTATATGGTCTATCCGATACTAAAGCTTGCAGCTCGCTCACATGTCGAGCAGACTGAGTGCCACCAGAAAGAGTGCTTTTCCAGGAAAGGAAGTGGAGAAGACAGGTGAACACTGGTTCAAAAGGTGGGCAATTAAGCCACTGCAAGACTACATTTAAGTCGCACTCTGTAGCCGGTGGGCGAATTGGAGGCTTCAAGAGTAGGAGGCCTCTGAGGAATCGGGATACCAAAAGGTGAGCTGAAAGAGGTTGCCCGTCCACTGGAGAGCGATTAGCTGATGGTGCACTCAGGTGAACCCTGACAGAGTTAGACATGAGGCCTAACTCCAAGAGGTGGAGCAAGTACTGCAATACCTGAGGTACTGGACAAGTGAAGGGGCTTTCCTTATTCTGGGCACACCACCCTTCAAATCTACACCACTTGAGCGCATATGATTTTCTAGTAGATTGCCTCCTAGAGGCCAGCAACATCTCCTCAACTCCTTGGGAAAGAGTAAAGGAGCAAGTACTACCCTCTCAGCAGCCATGCCATTAAGTTGAGGGATCTGAGATTGGGGTGTAGCAAGGAACATTATTCCTGGGTCAAGAGGTCGGGCTGCACCCCAGTGGGAGTGGAGTGTCGACCGCCAGTTGAAGGAGAAGAGGGAACCATGGCTGTCTGGGCCACCTGGGGGCTATCAGGATGACAGAGGCCTTGTCCCGAAGAATCTTGAACAGAGTGCGTGCCACCAGGGGCGTGGGTGGGAACGCATAGAGAGGGCCCTGTGCCCATGAGATCAGGAAAGCATCCGCCGCTACGCTCAGCGTATGCCTCGAGAAGAACCAGGGCAACTGATGGTTTTGCGGGCTGGCAAAGAGATCCATGGATGGGAGACCCCAACTGTTAAAGATCCACTGGGCTACATCCCGGTTCAGTTGCCATTCGTGAGGCTGAAAAATCCTGCTCAAATTGTCAGCCAGGAGGTTTCTCCTGACCTGGCAGATAGACTACCTTTAGGGACATGTGATGTGCCGCAGCAAAAGAGCAGAGGGTCCAGAGTTTCCTGGCACAGGATGCGAGATCCTGTGCCCCCCTGTTTGTTGATGTAGAACATTGCTACCTGATTGTCTGTCTGTCTATATCAGCACCAATTGATGTGCAATATGATGACAGAAGGCTTGAACAACTAGGCGGATGGCTCGAAGCTCTAGAAGATTGATCTGAAGTGCAGCCTCTCGTGAGGACCACAGACCCTGAGTGCATGAACCCTGGCAAAGGGCACCCCAGCCCAGCAAGGAGGCATCTGTTGTCAGTACTCTGGTGTGAGAGGGAGGTTGGAATGGTACTCCCTGAAGTAAGTTGGGGGGTGAAGCCACCATTGCAAGGCTGTCACCAGTAGCTTGGAAATCACTACTCTGTCTCTGAGGCGGCCAGTGGCTTGCGTCCACTGGTCCCTGAGGCTCCTTTGTGCTGTGCCATGTGGATTTGAGCATATGGAGTCACATGCACGTGGAGGCCATGTGGCCCTGGAGGCATAGGAAGACCCTTGCGGAGACTTGAAGTTTGTGCTGGACCTGCTGTACCAAGTTCAGCAACCTCCTTGCCCTGTCCAGCGGTAGGTAAGCCCTTGCCTGAAGGGTGTCCAGTCTTGCCCCTATGAATTCCAAGTTCTGAGTGGGGAGTAAAGTGGACTTTTTGTGATTTATAACAAACCCGAAGTGCTGGAGCAGGGTGACTGTGCGAGTAGTGGCCTGCTGAGCCTCCTGTGCTGATTGGCCCCTGATGAACCAGTCGTCCAGGTATGGAAAGACGAAGACTCCCTGGCTTCTGAGGAAGGCCATCACCACTGCTAAGCATTTGGTAAATACTCCGGGAGTGGAAGCTAGGCCAAAGGGAAGCACCTTGTACTGGAAGTGGTTTCCTCCAACCACTTACCTGAGGTATTGTCTGTGGTCTGGGTGTATGAGGATGTGAGTATAAGCATCCTTTAAATCTAAGGAGCATAGGCAGTCTCCATGGTGGAGGTAAGGCAGTAGGATCCCAAGGGAAAGCATCTTGAACTGTTCCCTTACCCGGAACTTGTTCAGATTTCGCAAGTCCAGGATGGGGTGTAGGCCTCCTTTTTTTTTTGGTATGAAGAAATACCTGGAGTAGAAGCCTTGCCCCTGCAGGTGGTAGGGCACCGGTTCCACCGCCTGATCTTTTAGTAGACCTGCCAACTCCTGCAGGAGGAGGTTCCTGTGAAGAGGGGGCCTGAGAGGCTCTCCTGGGAAAAAGGAGGTGGGCACCTGGTCGAAATTAAGTAAATAGCCCTGGCTTGTCTACTTTCAAAACCCAGGCGTCGATAGTAATGGCTGGCCACCTGTGAGCGTACAGGGCCAGCCTTCCTCCTGTGCAGGGCCAAACCACTGTTGGGAGAGGAGCTATGCACTGGGAGTCAAAAACCACCTCCCGGCTGGGTAGGAGCTGGAGGCTTGGGGTCTTCGGCTTACGTGGGCCATGCCCCTGTCCCCTGGCCTGCTGCCCCTGTTGGGGAGCTGGGGTGGCCTGGTAAGTGGGGTAGTTTCTGTAAACCGTACCCCTTCCTCGTTAAAAAGGGATTTTTCCCCGAGGCCTTCTTCTTGTGGGATGGTGCAGATGTCTTCTTCGACAACCTTGTCCGGGTCAAGTACTCGGACTTGATTTCTGCAGCTTTCTCAGTCATAGGTTTGCCGAAGAGGTTGTCTCCTTAGCACGGGACATCGACCAACGTGTCCTGAACCCATGGCTCCAGGTCCGACGACATGAGCCAGGCCTGATGGCTTGCACCGATGCCGGCTGCAGCTACTCAGGCCGAAGCCTCGAAGCCCTCCTAAGCTGCTCGAGACATGAACTTCAAACACTCTCGGATCCCAGTGGACAAGGCTTTGAAGCACTGCAGGGTTCCTCGGATAGGCCAGCTGAGAACCCGGCAATCTTCTTTGCCAGGTCCCGCAAGTACATGCCCATGTACAGCTGGTAAGTTTGGACACGGCATGATAGCATCAAGCCCTGGTAGCACTTTCTGCCTAGGGCTTCCAGGTTCCTGGCCTCCCGGCCGGGAGGCACCGAAGAGTGCGTCTTTTGGCTTTTTTAGCTGTTGCATGGCCGATTCCACAACCATGGAGTTGTGCGGCAGCTGCGCTTTCTGGAACCCAGGACTCTTGCGGACTCGATAGTTGGAATCGACCCGCTTGCTGAGCGCCGGCATCGAGGCCGGGGACTCCCACATGCAGAGCATCAGCTGTTCTAACATATGAGGCACCAGTACAGTAAGGGCCTCCTTCGGGGGAGAGTCATACTGGAGGGCATCGAGCTCCTCGACTCAAGGCTCCTCCTCGGCATCCGCAGAGAATGCCAAAGCCTTGGCCATAAGTCCGAGAACCGAGTGTCCTCCGGAAGGGATCTATTCTGAGGCTCCGAAACAGGAGAGTCCAATGGGATACACCTGGTTTGGTAGATGTTTGGGGAGTCTTCCTCCTCCATCTCCCAGGGGAGTCTTCCTCCTCCATCTCCCACGCCAAATCCTCCGAGGAGAACTCTATGGGCTCCGGCCTCGAACCAGACCACCCTGATGCCAAGGGCACTGACGTCAACGACCTCGGTCCTGAACGGGAGGTCAAGGGGGACCTTGGCCGAGGATCGGCTTGAGACCTGATCGACTCAAGGATCGGCTCGGCGTCCAGTGTCGACTTCAATGTCGACGTCCCAGTGGTCGGGGCGGATGAACCGGCGAGACCGGCCATCAGCGCCTGCTGCTGCTCCATGAAGGCAGCCATACTGCTCTCCAGGGCTTCCAACCTGAGACCGAGCTCAGAAGGCTCCGTAGCTCCTGGAACGGGTCCTGACGTCATCGGGCCAGAAGCCGGCTCTCCCAGAGGAGAGTCCCCGAGGATAAGAGAAGTTACCTTGTCCGACGTCTCCGGCTCCTTGCAAGGTAGTTTAGCCAGCCGCTCTGACTCCGAGAACCTGGGGCGGCAGTCCGGTCTCTGTGGCCTGGAACCCGAGGGCCCAAGCCGATCAGAAGCATCCAGCAACGCCGCCCTCACGAGTTTCTTGAGATCCCTGCTCAGAAGGCCCATGATGGAGCTCGGGCTTCGATTCCCGAGATGTCGAGACTTATGACGAGGTCCGAGCCTGGGCGGATGTGGACTCAGGAAAAATCCTGTCACGCTGATGCTGCCTGCTCTTCAAAGATTTCAAAGACATCTTACCACACGGCCCACAGACCACCGGGTCATGGTCAGGGCCGAGGCATCGGAGGGCAGTAGTCATGGGTGTCGGTGAGAGAGATCAACTTCTTAATCAGATAACACTTTTTAAACCTGCTGGCAGCCATCGGGGGAAAAAGGGCCCCTGCGAGGTCAAACGACCGGGCTGCCAGTGAAAAATAAAGAGTGTGAACGCTAGTCATGGATGACAAAAACGAAAAATATGACCCGTCTCGACACTGGTGTAGCGAGCCGAAGGCGGGAAGGGGAACTGGTGTCGAACCAGGAAGCTGAAAAAAATTAATCAACTTTTCGACTTTTTCCACGGTGAAAACAGGACCACGTCCGTTGGGCTCCATGGAAAAAAGATGACTGAGCAAGATGACACCCTTGGGCGGGAAGGGGACTGCACATACGTGATGCAATCCAAAAGGCTTTCTTTGAAAGCTGAGGAATTGCTCCGCACGAGGGCTCTGTCGGCGCCGACATCACCCATATGTGAGGATTGACTTCCTGCTTGTTCCTGGAGAAAGACCAGCATGGTCCATCTAGTCTGCCCAGTAAGGTGCCGGAATTCTAGAGTTGTCAATCTCTTCTTGAGATATAGCTGGCTGAACTAAACATCCTCTAGGAGGGATGCCTTTCCCAACGTGATATTTAGCAGCACAGCACTAAATTAAAAATGAAGTTTCAGATGAAGGCTCAACTTCAGATCTTTGATAACGAAGTCCAGGAATTCTGAACTTAGTGATATGTATGGCTTCCTTGACCAGGCAGCAGATTGCCTTGCGCCGCCCCTGTGCAGGGTCATGAAGTGGTCCTTGATGATTCACTATCTCCTTGACTTTCTCCCCAAATAATTTCTCTCCTGAGCATGGTGCATCTGAGTTTTACATGAAGATCTTCATGAATACGTGAAGGTGGATATTTCACTTTGGAGAAGATTGGGTTTCCTCCCTTGATTAACAAGATCCCCTGAAGGAGGGCAGGCCCAGCCCAGACATTTTCACTTCACAACTGATACTGGATTTTCTACAGCTTCAATGGCAATGTGACATTTTAAATTTTCAGTACCAAATTGCTCTAGGGACATTCTTGCCCACACTATGCAATTAGTAATAGAGGGGGTAATTTTATAAGTTTTCTGTAGGTAAAGCCTGCTGTATATGTATGGAAATAAAATTACCCCAGAGGTTACATATGTAAAAAACAGGTTCTGAAAAGGTTCATGCCTTTTTATGCAATCTGAGCAGAGGCATTTCTGGGAGAAGAGTTGGAACAAAGCACAGGTGGAGTCAATGTCTGCATGCCTTTTTTTTTAAATAATTGCTCATAAATTCACATCTACTGCACCTGAATGTAACTTGCCTTGAACTACTACCGGAAAGGCGTGAGCTAAATATAAATACAAAGTACAAATACACAAAGCACAAATACATAAATTCTAGAGCAGGTATAAATCTAAGATTGCTTTTACTCACTATTCCTGCTGATTTTATGTAGTTATTTTATATAGAAACATAGGCACCTATGTTGTCTTTAGAAAATAGCTCCAAGATAGACGCCTACTTAGCCTTCATACATAGGAAAGTAGTTATAAAATTATGTCCCACAATGTCTAGGCCCCAGGCTCAGATAGCTGTTCCAAGGCTGTACTTTCAGACATCATTCTTGTGTGGCTGATTCATCCTGCTTCATAAGCTATATACGAATGTAGAAGCTTGACAAATATGTAGAATTCTACCTGAGGGGTTCGGAGGTGGAGGGGCGCAAGTCCTGATGGGGTATCTGCAAGCACATTGAAATGAGGAGTAGGTGGAGGGCCCATGGCCATGGGCCGAGACTCAGCATCCACTTGGTAATTAACAAGACCCCATTGCTCCAAGAAAGCATGCACCCTAAGGAACATTACAATATTACAATGCTTCAATATTGCAGGAAAGTACATGAAATATAAAATACACCAAAACATCTCAGGACTACTGTCATAAATTACTTTCTACCAAATACATGTACTATAACGATTTTCTAACTTTTCCAATCAACACTGCCTCAATGCTGTGATTTAAACAACACCCCCCCCCCCACAAAAACAAAAGAGCTGGTATCAGTACGTACTTGAACATTCAGTACCACTACATCTAGTGAAAGGAAACCAGATACGAATTACAGATAACACTGGACAACAAATTTGTTCAAAAGTTTTGATTCCTGAAAATCTTTGGTGATTATGATAGACAGCTTCAAGCTGAACAGAAATATAAATTCAGATTGACAATCATGTAGTTTGGAGAAAGATGAAATTAAATTTTGACTGAATTTAGCATGTGCAATCGCACAATGATATTGACATATTGTACTAGCTCACCTAAGCTAGACACGTTTTGCTCCCTATTTTCCTTTGTACTCAGCATCTGATGCTTCTCATCTGTGTCCAACAATAGTCAGCCAGCATTGATGGGTTCCAGTTGCTTTGACAGCGCTTTTCCCTCGCTGCAATGTTCTGGTGAAACCTATCATATTTGTCGCTGATTTCACCAATACTAAGATACCTTGTTGGCCGTGCTTAGTGAATGATTATTACTATAAACATAAATCAGCTTGCTCATTCAACTTATTCACCGTTATACTACAATTAGTATTAAATCTATTTGTCTTATATTGAGCCTCAGACAACACCCTTATTGCTTCGTTACACTAGGAGAGTATTGAATCATCTCCTAAAACGTGTATAGGGTTTAGTACATCAATGGCTCAAAAATGAGAAGATTCTCTGACGAAAAGAAAAAAACAGATGAAGAAGAAGTCGACCAGTCTTTTCATTAGAAGCTAAGTAAACTCTTAAGAAAATTTAAATCAGTAAAAACTGTTTGAAATCAAGTATACTGGTCAGAGAATCTTCTCATTTTTGAGCCATTGATGTACTAAACCCTATACACGTTTTAGGAGATGATTCAATACTCTCCTAGTGTAACGAAGCAATAAGGGTGTTGTCTGAGGCTCAATATAAGACTAATAGATTTAATACTAATTGTAGTATAACGGTGAATAAGTTGAATGAGCAAGCTGATTTCACCAAGACCAGCAGGGACCAAATCCATACATGAATGCAGAAAATGACTCTTCAGCAACATGTCGCACTTCATGATTTTGTATGCTTGAAGCATGTTGTCAACCAGTTGGATGTAGTTTGGTGCCCTATAATTACCAAGAAAATTCTCAACATCTCTAAATGCCTTCCATGCGATTTTCTCAGGCCCCACTAGCAGATATTTAAATCACTTGTCATTGACATATCTGACTTGTGGACCCACAAAAATGTCTTCCTTAATCTTGTAATCAGTTATTCTTGGAAACATCTGTCTCAAATAGCGAAATCCTTCACCTTCCTTGTTCATCACTTTCATTTATTTATTTATTTTATTTTATTTATTTTATACACATTTATATACCGCATCTTCCAAGGTTCAGTTGCGGTTTACAATGAACAAATAATTAACAAATCAAGTTTGTTTTACAGTGAACGTCATATTATAACAGAACATATTTACAGGGAACATCATAGTATAAACTAGAATATACAGTTTAAACAGTGAGAAATAATACAGAACAGAGTAAACTATATACAATTTTATATATGTATATATATACATGGAAGTAAAAGGATATAAGTTGTGAAGTCATCATGAGTGTATGTTGTCAGTGTGGGTTAAGGGTTTTTGCTTGGTGCATGAAGTTTTTCATCAGTTTCAGTTTTATATGATGAGGAAGCAAAAATATCTTACTCATGTCAACAAATAGTTCATGTGCCACATTTTTCCGTCCTGGTACCAAACGCTTATGGAGCAGCCAGTTCTTTTTAATGTAATGAGACTCTAGCACTGGCGTCCCATTCACAAATGAAACTGTACTTAGAATATACGAACTACACTCCTAATAGCAGTGCCACTACTTTTAGATCACCACAGGATGTTCCAGTTGTAGTTGTTGTACAGTATGTCTTTCAACAACAGTTCCATGTTTTTGTAGGTTTCTTTCAGGTACACTGCATAGCCAATAGGTATTGAAGAGTGGGCACTGCCAATGTGTAACAAGACAGCTTTCTGGCTTGATGAATCGATAAAAAGGCACCATTTTGTTGGTCATGCTCACAATCCAAAGCTGTGATCAACCCATCAATGTCAGTTCAGAAACAGAGGCTGTCAACCTGCGCAAAGAAATTTTTATATCTTCTTGGTGGGTCTGAAAGACAGACATTTTCGTATCTGGTAACAGCAAGCCATCCTTGCAATCTTGAACCAAGTAATTTAGCTTTTGTTCTTGATAAACTGAAGTCCCTAACCAGGTCGTTCAATTCTGACCGTGTTATCGGATGAGGCACATGGGACAAACTGTTCAAAATCCGGATCCATGTCGTGTTCCACATCTGGCCCATATATTGTGGCATCTTCGTCTGCCTCATCTAGGCTCCATGTCTCTGGTGGCTTCGGTACTGGCATACTGTCGCATGCAGCACTGGTCTCATGGCTGAAGGCAGACTAGGGTATTCAATAGATTTTTTATTTTTAGCAGAGAAGCCAGATACATTGGTCAGACAAAAGTAATAGTCTGTCACGTGATCCTTCTGTTCTCGCCATATCATCGGGACTGCAAACAGCATTGACATAAGAGTACCTCTGAGCCAAGCTCTGAGATGGACAGCACATGTTGCACAGCAAATGTGAGGAGCCCAGGATGTGTCCTGATGGCAATTTTACAACCAAAGTAGAGCTCATACACTTTCTTAATAAGTGTAGTCATGCTATGTGTAAGCATATACTCACCACAAAAGTAACAAAATGTATCGTGGCTGTTGCATCATTGACAAGACATTTCTGCTGTAATAAATCATCTTTTAGACAAGCAGTTTACATGTAAATACTACTGTTAAGTACACAAACTGATATCATCATCATGCATAGCATCTGTATGACAACTGCTTTTACAGTCTGTACTGTCAGCATCCATCCTAAGCATACCCACACATTCCTGAGTAGTAGCATTTCCAATGCACATTCTGAGCCTGTACCAAATGCATGCCCAGGCATGCCTGGATTAAACAGCTTACTTTCTAGGCAACATATGAGTAGACTTAAAATATACAAGGAAATCACAAAAATAGGCAATTGCAAAAAAAAAAAAAAAAAGTGCGCGATAGGAAAATTTCAAGGTGATTTTCATGATCAGCAACCCAAAATCCATAAGATAAACCCAAAAGCGTTCAGGAAGCAAAATCTTCGTTGTCCAGTGTAATTGAAAATCATTGCATCCAATTTGAAAAACAGATGTAAAGATGAGTTTCACAGAGGACAGATCTTGCCATAAATCACTAAATGCCATGTTGGAATCTAAAGAGACTTTAAATAGACAAAAAAAAGAGAAAACTTCCTTAAAATGGGTGGAAGATGAAAACCTAGAACGAAATAAAATCTGGAATGTAGATTTAAAACTATTTGTAGCTTGTCAGAAACGTGAAACCAAAAGTGGAAGGGGAAGGGTGAAAGGCATGTTAAGCTACAGTTGTGGTCTTTATTGGCACCCTTGCAGTTCAACCCATTAATGTCCAAAAAAAAGTGGCCAGTGAAATGGCTTTGGACTATAGATGCACACATTTGACACAAAAAAGAATCAAATAAAATACGACCAATTAAGAAAGGAAACAGTAGGAAATAGTATAAAGACTGGGGCATTGCTTGGACGTGATTACGGGCACTCTTTTGAACAATTCAAATCAGTTTGAACAAAACCACCGCACAGGTCTGGCCTATCCATTGTGCAAGAATGTTGTCCGCACAGAGCCCTGTGCTTCAGAGGGCCCCGTGCCAACAACATCCCGCAGGGAGTACCAACAGGCAGGATGGGTTTAGAGGGAGCTGGAGAAGCCCCGGCTCACCTCTAACAGCTGCCGAAGTGAAGAGCATTTTTTTCTTCACTTCAGCAGCTGTACTGTGGTTTAGGAAGCTGCCACACTGAGTACTGGAAAACAGGAAGTCCCCTTTGACCTCAGCACGTCAACATCGTAAACTACAGTACAGCTGCCGAAGTGAAGAAAAAAGGCGCTCTTCACTTTGGCAGCTGTTAGAGGTGAACCGGGAC
Organism: Ichthyophis bannanicus; assembly: GCA_033557465.1. NCBI lineage: Eukaryota > Metazoa > Chordata > Amphibia > Gymnophiona > Ichthyophiidae > Ichthyophis > Ichthyophis bannanicus. Next base: position 189,500,347 of record CM066031.1, on the reverse strand, counting down.
CTTTCCGGCTCCCTCTAAAGCTTTTTAGACAGCCGTGGGGCTTTTCGAGAGGGAGGGGGGCTTGGACTGGAAATGGGTTAGAAACATAGAAATATGACGGCAGAAAGACCACATGGCCTATCTAGTCTGTCCTTCCATATCAAAAACTACAACAGTCCCCTTTTTTCTTTTAGAGATCCTCTGTGTTTGTCCCATGCTTTTTTGAATTCAGTTACTGTCCTCATCAACACCACCTCCACTGCGAGACTATTCCACGGATCCACCACTCTTTCCGTAAAGAAATATTTCCGCATATCACTCCTGAATCTATCCCCCTTCACCCTCATCCCATGTCCCCTCGTAGCAGAACTTGCTTTCAATTGAAAGAGGCTCTCCCACTGAACATTTATGCCACGGAGGTATTTAAACATCTCAATCATATCACCTCTATCCTGCCTTTCCTCTAAGGTGTACATATTAAGATCCTTAAGTATGTCCTCATATGCTTTATAATGAAGACCACTAACCATTTTAGTTGAGTGTGGGGGGGGGGGGTGCTTGAACTGGAAATGGGCTGAGTTGGGGAGGCTTGGACTGGAAATAGGTGATGGGGAGGGGAGCTAGGACTGGAAATGGGTTGGGTGGAGGGGGGCTTGGACTGGAAATGGGCTGATGGAGGAGCTAGGATAGGACTGGAAATGGGCTGATGGGGGCTTGGATTGGAAATGGGCTGAGCGGGGGAAGGGGGGTCCAGGACTGGAAATGGGCTCATGAGGGGGACTAGAAAGGAGTGGATGCTGGGTGGGGCTGGAATTAGAAGGGAGCTGATGTTGGGGGAGGCCTAGAATGGGATGGGGTTGGGAAAGTGAAATGGAGAGGGTAAAAATATTTTGTGTGGGAGGAAAGAAAAATCTATGATTGGCCGGGTATTGGAAGAGTAAGTAGGGATTGAGGATGGAGAGGCAAAATTTGAGTGGATGAAAAAGGAATAAAGAAAGAGATGGATGAAAGAGCAAAAGTAGAAAGATCAGCATGTTAAAGCAGATGTAGAGAGAGCATGGAAAAAAACTAGAAGAGAGAAGAAAGGACAAATGGACAGCAGCCAATGGAGAGTTAGCAAAAGACAAGAAAAAAACAGAAGAAAGTGACTGGAGTAATTGCAACTGAAAAATAAAATGCACAAACAAAAGGTAGAAAAATACTTTATTTTTAATTTATTAATCTGAATATGTTAGCTCTGGGAAATGTGCGTCTTTAACGTCTGCATTTTGTTTAGTACAAGAGGAAATTAATTTATAGCTTTATTTCTGCAGTGTTGTTGTATATTCCAAGTTTGGCTTTTAGGGTCGCCAGTTTAATTATTGTCTTCCTATTTCTAAATTGTGATCCCTTGTTCTTTATTTGGTGATGGTCTATGTTCTGCATGTGTAACCGAGCTGAGGTATTCTGTTTATGTAGGTTCTATTTGACAGTGCCACTTGTTCTCTTTCACCAGTAGGAGATGTATTCGTATTCTCTGAAATGTATTGGTTTAATATTTGCAATGTTGCCTTTTGATAGGTAGGGTATGGTGCTTTGTGAGTCCTGGTAGTACTGTTATGATATGGTGGGTTTGCTATGGGTTCTAAATAGGCAGTGTTTGTAGTTCTTCCTAATGTGTAAAAACCTGGTAGTCTTTCTTTATCCATACACTCATTAAGAGGCATGTTTACTAAAAGTTAGTGCATGTTATTATGTAAATATTTATGCAAATGAGGCCCCGCACCGAGTCTCCGCACATGGCCCCGCACCCGCCTTGGGCCACACCTGCCACCGCATTCCCACTGTAGTAAAATTAGACATTCCCACTGTAGTAAAATTCAGTACTCGCATAACCTGAATCAATCAGAATGATGGCTCTAATGTTTAAAATGGCCACATTCACTCCCTGTTGCATTTTCACAATGGTGAAGACAAGAGAGCTGCCTGAGACCATCAGAAAGCCATTATCACGAACATCACATTTCAAAGGGGTAACAAGGCCATCTCCAAAGACTTTGTGATTCCTATGTCTACAGTTCGTAATGTTAAGAGGTTTTCTGCTCATGGAACAAAGGCCATCTCCAAAGACTTTGTGATTCCTATGTCTACAGTTCGTAATGTTAAGAGGTTTTCTGCTCATGGAACGGTCAAGAACCTCCCAGGATGTGGTGGGAAGAGGAAAGTTAAAACAAGAATTCTTTGAAAGGTTAGTGCAAACTGTTGGAAAAATACCACGTACAACATCCAAAGAGCTTAAGGCTTTTGAGAACTCAAGATGGCGGTATGTTGAGCTAGTTGCTTCGGCGTTTTCCTTTGATGGATGAAGTGTAGTTACTCATCTGTAAAAGGTGATCTCCAGGAACAGCAGGAATTGAGTCTTCACATATGGGTGACATCGGTACCGACAGTGCCCGCGCGGGAACGCTCCCCAGCATCCTATAGGAAAACGTTTGGGAGCATCCCACTGCGCCTGCGTAGCTGCCTTGCTGCCATTCCAGCTCTCCCCTCCTCAGTTGAGTTTGTAGCTGAAATAAAAGGAGAGAGAGAGAGAGAGAGAGAGAGAGAGAGAGAGAGAGAAATACAATTCCTAGGGGAGATGGGTGGGTTGTGAAGACTTAATTCCTGCTGTTCCCGGAGAACACCTGTTACAGGTGAGTAACTACGCTATCTCCAGGAACAAGCAGGAATGTAGTCTTCACGTACTGGACTCCTTAGCTTGGAGATGCCAGGGAGATGAACACAGAGTGAGCTGCGAAATACAGGCATAAGTAGGTCATGTATCCTCCAAGGATATCTTGTATCGAAACTCGGGACAGGGGGTAGGAGTTGATCTAAGTCTGAAAATGATGCTGGAGAACAGCTTGGCCAAACGAGGCATCCCGGCGGGAGTCCTTGCTAAGCAATAATGAACTGAAAAGGTATGGACAGAGGACCAGGTTGCTGCTTTGCATATCTCATCAATCGCTACTGAGCGTAGATTTTCCATGGAGGCAGCCATTGCTCGTATGTTGCGTGCTGTAACGTGACCTTCAAGGGAAAGTCCTGCACCTTCATTTGCAGAAGATATACAGTCTGCAATCCATTTGGAGAGTGTTCTTAGAAACTGGCAGAACTAGGTGACTTGAGTCAAAAGCAATGAAAAGCTGGGAAGCTTTCCTGTGCTGCCTAGTTCTCTGGAGATAAAAGGCCAAAGCACGTTTGCAATCCAGAGTGTGAAGGCTTTTCTCTGCACTAGAGGAATGAGGCCTAGGGAAGAAAACAGGGAGGTACACAGACTGGTTTAAATGAAAAGGTGAAACCAAATATGGTATAAAGTGAGGATAAGTCTTATGGACTACCTTATCATGGTGGAACAGTGTATAAGGAGGATCAGCCACTAAATCCTGGAGTTCACTGATGCGTCTTGAAGAAGTGAGGGCAATAAGGAAGGTGACCTTCCAAGAAAGAAACTTCAGAGAAGTAGTGGCTAAGGGTTCGAAGGGTAGCTTCATAAGCTGTCCGAGGACAACACTGAGGTCCCATGCCACTGGTGGTGGCATAATGGGAGGCTTAGTTAAGAGAAGACCCCTCACGGAGTGCGCCATAAGCAGCTGAGAGGGCATGTGAGATGCCGCAATGGCACTTAGGTGGACCTGTACCAAATTGGTTTTGAGTCCGGAGGACGAGAGGTGGAGGAGATATTCAAGACACACTTCCACCGGAAATGAAAAAGGATTAAGATCCCTTTTCAAACACCAGAGTGAAAATCTTCACCACTTGAAGGTGTGAGTACGCCTTGTGGAAGGTTTTCTTGAAGCTAATAGGACATCTCTAACCTTGAGAGAGGTTAATGTTCTGGAGTGCTATGCCTTCAGCAGCCATGCTGTCAGATGTAGGGTTTGGATGCAGCAGCATGCCGTTCTCCTGTGATAGGAGATCTGGAGCACACCCAAATCTAGTGGTTAGGCTTGAAAGAGATGTAGAAGCAGAGGATACCACGGTTGTTGTGCCCAATGTGGGGCTAGGAGGATCATGTAGCCCGTCTGGAGTTTGAAAAGAGTCTTGGGAATGAGGGAAATAGGAGGGGTAGGCATATAGGAAGTCCTGACCCCAATGGAGGTGAAAAGCATCCACCGCTTGGACTGATGTGATCAGGTGTTCTGGAACAGAAGCAGGGAAGTTTGGCATTCTGAGGACTTGTGAAAAGTTCTATATCTGAGGTTCTCCAGATCTGAAAAATGCAAGCGATGTGGTCCGCATGGAGAGACCACACGCAGGGCAGTAGTACTCGACTGAGTGTCTGCCAGGAGACTCTGTTTGTTTGCCAGGGAGATACACTGCTAGAAGGTGAAGCTGATGCTGTTATGGCAAAAGACCATAGGTGTAGGGCTTCGCTGCAGAGTGCCCGAGAACCCGTTCCACCTTGTTTGTTCATGTAGACCATAGTTACTTGATTGTCCGTCTAGACTAGAACTGAGTGGAAGCGAAGGTGGTCGTGGAACACCCTGAGAGCATTGTGGATGGCTCTGAGTTCCAATAGACTTATGCGAAGTTCTGCCTCTTGTTGAGTCCAAACACCCTGAGTGGAAAGATTGTCCAGATGAGCTCCCCAGCCCAATCTGGACGCATCCATCATCAGGGTAGATTAGTGTGGTGGCATCTGAAAAGGTGACCCTATGAGAAGGTTTTCTGGCGATTGCCACCATTGGAGAGATGAGATAAGACGTGCAGAGATCATGATTTTGTCTCCCAGATGACCGGATGCTTGAGCCCACATGAAGCTAGGGTCCACTGAGCTGCATTCATATGCAGACGAGCATAAGGAACCACATGTACAGTGGATGCCATATGGCCCAGCAGTTGAAGCATTTCTCGAGCGGCGAGGAAAGATTTCAGACATGCTTGAGATGCTAGTTGAGTGATTTGAGCACAGCGGGCTTGGGGTAGAAAAGCCCTTGACTGTTGAGTGTCTAGGAGAGCCCCTATGAACTCTGAAAAGGGTCTGAAAAGGGGCGAATTGGGATTTTGTAAAATTTATTACAAATCCCAAGTGTTGAAGCACCTGTATGGTGCACGAGAGAGAAAAACTAGCCTCTAGAGCTGCTGTTGCTTGAATGAGCCAGTCGTCTAAGTAGGGGGGAACAAATATCCCCAGAGTCCTTAGGAATGCAGCCACCACTGCCATGCATTGACTCTTGGGGCAGAAGCCAAGCCGAAGGGTAGGACCCTGTATTGATAATGTTTTCCCTGGAAGAGGAATCGCAGGAACCTCCTGTGTTCTGCGTGAATAAGGATATGGATATATGCGACCTTTAGATCTAGAGAACAGAGCCAGTCCTGACTCTGGAGATAAGGGAGAAGAGTGCCCAGGGAGATCATCTTGAATTTCTCCCGAAGCAGATACTTTTCAGTTCTCTTGAGGTCCAGGATGGGCCTGTATCCTCCTGTTTTCTTCGGGATAAGGAAGTAAGGAGAGTAGAAGCCCAGGCCCCGCAGAGAAAGTGGCACTTCCTCTATCGTAGCCTGTGCAAGAAGAGAGATAACCTCCTGTAACAACAGAGTGGTGAGAGGAGGTCGAGAACTGAACTCTGAGTAGATTGATTGGAAGGGGGGGGGACATACTTTGGAAGTGAAGTTTGCACCCTTATCTTACTATAGAGAGAGTCCAATGCTCTAATGTTATCTGGAGCCACCTGTGGGCGAAGTGACAGTCTGCCTGGAATGCTGATGGGATCTGGGATCTCCAGAGGCAGGACGGCTAAGTTCCCTAGAAAGAAGTCAAAGACCCTGAGGCGGTTGGGTCTGTTGAGTTGGTTGAGATCTGGGGATCTGAGCCTTTCTCTGTTGCTTTGGTTGCTGCTGCCCCTTTTGGGGAGCATGGACCAGACAGTACACAGTATGAGTATAAAGAAGGGTAGTACATCTTTTTCTTGTTGAAAAAAGGCTTCTTCATAGTCTCTCTTAGCTGGGTTGGCAGTGGTTCTAGAAAGCCTATTGAGAGTGGTATTCTCGGATTCCAGCTGAGCAGCTTTGTCCTGCCAGTACTTGCCAAAAAGGCTTTCTCCTGTGCAAGGAATATTCCCTAGCTTATCTTGAACCCACTGTTCAAGATCAGATGCTTGTAACCAAGCAATCCTATGTGCACCAATGCATATAGCAGAAGTTCTGCTAATAATACATTCAAAGCAATCAAAGGTTGCCCTGTTCACAAATTTGGAAACATTTTGGGCATGCTTTACAAGGGTGAGGTAATCAGCCCTCTTGTCATCGGGGAGAAGAGGAGCCATTAATTCTAAATCCTTAGCTACCTCCCTAAGGAACATACCCATGTAGAGTATGTAAGAACTGATTCTGGCCGATAACATGGAGGCCTGAAAGCATCAACGACCGAAAGCATCGAGGGTTCTTGATTCCCTGCCCAGAGGGTTTGATGAATGTGTTTTGGTACTTTTGATTTGACGCATTGCCGATTCCACCACCATGGAATGGTGTGATAATTGCGTCTTTTGAAAACCAGGGTACTTGGGTACCCGGTACATAGTATCAAGCCTCAGAGAATGTGGAGAGATAGTTAAAGGTGTCTCCCACATTCTGAGCATATGGTCATGAAGAATTTGGTGAAAGTAGCAGCTTCCTTTGGGGTTGCAGGATATTGAAGAATTTGAAGCTCCTCAGCTCTGTGATAAGGAAGCTTATCATAGCTCAGGAAGGAGCTATAGAAAAGGTGAAGTGACTCTGAACAAGCAACCTGTCAGTTCTGGTAGAAATAAGAAAACAGAATTTTCCCATAAAAGACTACCAGTCCCAGAATGCACCAGATTTCCAACAGCCATTAGAGGAGCTGAAGTGGGGAAACGTGTGTTCAATCAGGAGGGCTATGAGGTAATCCCTAAGCACTCATCTCAAAGGGCAGGGCCTGATTCAGCACAGCTGCGCTGTGTTAGGGAGAAGCATTCATCTAAGCAGAATAAGAGTAGAGTTTATTCTACAGATGACCATCTTCATGATCACCTTGGATATCCAGAGAATTATCCTCAGTTTCATCTGAAGGATCATCAGAAGCAGAAGCCAAACCGGACGGACAGAGAGGGAAAGAGACCCTTTGGAAGAAGGAAGAGAAAAGCCTTTGAGAGGTCTAGAAGAGTCCAAAGCAGTACGTATACTGGGAGGTATTCCAAGGGCCAGCATACACCATTGGACTGGGGAAAGCCAGAGGAATGGTGCTGCAGAGCTAGGAATCACCAGAAGCTACCTGTGAGGGAGACGGCTGCACGTGGAAGGGACCCTAAGACCTGTGCCAGAAGGTATGTGAAGAGAGATCCAGTGTCCAGGGATCTGGATTGGAAGGCTGGACATAAGAACTGGACTACATACTGGCCAGGCTATATAGAGAGGACCTCTAGCAGCAATGGAAGCTCAGGTATGAACACTGATCTATGCCCTAGCTATAACCTTGAAAGACAGCAGGGAAACAAGTATTCTCCTGAAAATGCTCCATTGAGAGATTCATCTGTGCCAATCCATGATATTGAACCCATGCTTGTTGAACAAGGGGGAATAATAGCAGATGAGGATCCTGTTTATATGGACTGTTCTCTATCTAAACTCCGTTGGTAACTTTCTGTTATAAAGTACAGCAACCATCACAAAGAAATACAAATTTGTTCTTTAATCTACCCAGAAAAGCTCCTGAAGCAGGATTTGACCCACACAGTAGAAAGCAAGCCAGCTAAGGGGTTTCAGCTGGATAACTGCTAGCAATTAAGCCTTACCTAATTGCTTGTGAGCTAGGAGAGAATCACTTCTGTATCTATGTGGGAAGTAATCAGAAGTTAACCTGAAAAGAACAGTTTGTTTCTTGCTTTGTGGCTTTTCATTTGTTGTTTTCCTGATTTTAACTTTGTTTTTCCAAGTTAACACTGAAAGCAAGTAACCTAATTTATGTGCTACCAAGCATATCTGTGTTGGGAGAAATAACCCCATAAATAAATATCTTATTGGCTTTACCCAAGAGCACAACTAAATTATTGTCAGCAGCTGTGTCTGGTGTGAATGAACTACATTGCCCACAATACCTTGCAAATCATATAGAAATATGCACTTGCCAAGAGTGTGAAGATTCTCACCCAGGCAGCCGTCTGACAGCTCTCGGTTCCTTCTCCAAGGTGACCATAATAGAGAGACCTCGAGCAACATTGCAGATAAAGTCTTGAAAAGACATATCCTCCGGAAGGGACATATGACGTTGTGGAGAAGGAGAAGGATCCTCCGGGAGAGTCCTCATCTGTTGGGTACCGGCTGATTCATCATCTGACGAGTCTGACTCAGAGGATTCGAAGTACAAATGGGCAGGGTGCTTGCGCTCAGCCCGTCTGTGATACCGGTCGAAGTCGGCATCGGAATGTCTCAGTACCGGACATCGATTCTAGGGCTGGCATGAGTGGTAGCGTGGAGAGCGGCAAAAAGGTCGATACAGACACATTCAGTACGATGTTGGTACCGATGGCTGCGGAACCGACTGCAGAGGCCTTAGTGGTACCGAAGCTTCTAGTAAGGCCGCTAAGCTCTACTCAATGACTAGAATACGTTGATCCATGGAGCCAGCCGATGCTTGGGTATCAGTACCCGAACTGCAGGCCACGATCCCTGACCATGTCACCAAGAGCTCTCCAGAGGTGAAGGCCTCGGAAGCATCTTGGAACCCCGTTAGAGCTCTGGAGGCAAGGACCTCCCGCTGGGGTTGTTTGGTCACTGTGTTCCCCCCCTCCAGGGCAACACCTAAGGCATCTCTATGCTTAGGAGATCTACCCTTGGAAGACCGGCCAGCTTTCGAGGAGGACCTGGGTTTCAATACCTGAGATCCGTGGGAGGAAGATGAAGCTCTCAATGACATTGATGCAACAGACAATGCATTGGTAGTAAAAAGGGTGCCAGGTTTCACAGCTCTCTTATGCAGGCCCCTCTTTGTCATCTTCCTACAGACAGTGCATTCCAACGGTTCATGATTTGGTCCCAAACATTTTAGACACCAGTCATGGGTATCAGTGGCCGAAATACTACTGCCACATTTGGAAAACTTCTTAAAACAACTAGCTAGTTTATCCATTTTAGAAGAAGGAAAAAAGGGGCCTAAGTCCAAAATGGCGCCGAAGCACCTCTAAAAAAAATAAACCTTTTGTTTTTTCTCTAAAGAAAGAAATTAGAAAAACACCAACGATGTCTGTACTAGCGTCAACGGGAAGGCAGACGTGATCACAAAAAAAGAACTACTAAATTTTCTGTGGTGACAGGACTTGCTCCCTGTCAGCTCCGTGGAAAATGAAGAACTGAGGATGGAGATCTGGAAAGGTGGGAAGGCAGCTAGGCAGGCACAGTGAGATGCTCCCAAAAGCTTTCCTGTAGGACGCTGGGGAGCGTTCCCGCGCAGGCTCCGTCAGTACCGACATCACCCATATGTGAATACTACATTCCTGCTTGTTCCTGGAGATAAAGAGAAAGGCGAAGTTGGGCAAACTGCCTCAAGCTACCTTGCCTACTCCTCTCAGGGTAGTTTCTCCACATGGTTCAGTTTTGTGCATACAATACCAACACCACTTCCTTTTACCACCGTTATTTAACTCAATCTAATCAAAGTATAGACATTACAATTCAAAAATATTTCTTGGGGTAAATATATACAGGCCTCAGTAGATGCTCACACCATTCATTTGGCGAACGGTGTCACCATAGGTGTGAGCATCTACTGAGGCCTGTATATATTTACCCCAAGAAATATTTTTGAATTGTAATGTCTATACTTTGATTAGATTGAGTTAAATAACGGTGGTGAAAAGAAGTGGTGCTGGTATTGTGTAGATATTATTCCTTTCGGCAGTGATCTTTAGTCAGTTTTGTGCATACCATGGCAGTTATGAACCTCACTTCTAAGCCAGGGTATGTGGAGTATGATCTTAGTCTCTCAAATTTACTGCTAATGCTCGGCGTAATACTTGCATCGCGCCAAAGAGAGCCTCCTCCTGGAGTTCTATTTCTTCTTTCTTCCAGCTTTTGCTGGACTCTTTGTATACTCTCTTGATTTAAATATAGGGTTTGTAGCATAAAAAAAAATGGAGTGGAGGAGCAGCCTAGTGGTTAGAGCAACTGCCTAGTACCCAGAAGATCAAGGGTTTGATTCCCACTGGCACTCCTTGTGACTTTGGGCAAGTCACTTTACCTTCCATTGCCTCGGAAGAAAAGGCTGGCAATCTACGTCCGGTGATATATTGCCAAGAAAACCCAGAGGTAGCTGGGTCGCTATGAGTCAACACTCACTTGATGGCACTAAAAAAAAAAAAAAGCATAAAAATAGCAGTACATTATCTCTTCTTTATCTGCAGAATTCCACTTAACCATAGTTAGTCCTCTTAACTTTTTCATTAATTTCTGTGGCTTATCGCCTGCCACAGTGGGCCCATAAACAGGCTCACCATGGCTTTTATCTGTGGTAGGGGGATGTTACCTGCATCTGCAGCACTTGTACTATCACAACCATCATTGCTAGCATTAGTGCGTAAGCTATGGGTGGGCACCTTTTTATCCTGGGTGATGTGTGGCCAGTATGTAATTTTCTTCTTCATTCCTAACATACTTTAATTGTAGTGTCACCTTGCTTAGATTTGGTATAGTTGTTATACAATGGGGTCACCACATGAAGATACTCAGCAAGACTTGGAGGGAACTTTATTCTCTCACCCTAAGAACAGCTACTGCGCACCCCTTTGACCACTCGAAGCAGGGAAAGCTGCCTCAGGCTACCTTGCCTACTCCTCTCCTCTCCTCTGCAGTTGTTCTGGTTCTTTGGACGCTTTTTTTTGTCCACTGGGAGCAGCTGTGAAACTGCTGGAGTTGAGTGGCTTTCAGTCTCCTTCGGACAGTGATCTCATGCCCCCAGAGGCATGGAGACCTCTGAAATAAGGTTGGTCTGGTGCAAGCCCAGTTAGGTTGTTTGACCTTGATTCTCCCGACGGTAATGCCCTTGCTTCTCCGCAGGGGACGCCTGCCAGAAATGATGCAGATGTTTGCTCTACCCTGCGAGGTCAGCTGGAAAGAGCACCACCTGAGAGAAGGAGTTCACCTGCAACAGCATGAGCCGCCGTCTGGTTGCATTCCATGGATTCCATGATCTCTCCTGGGGCAACAGACACTGAACAGCGTATTTAAACATTTTGCTTTGTTCTCCAACGACCAGTCCAGTTTACCTTGGAAAAAATATGGACTGCTAGCAAACACCTCAGAGAAGTCAATATCCCTTGTGCAGCTATTGCAAGTCAAGGTACAACAAAATTCTGAGGTTTGCGCTAAGAAAACTGAACAGATTGAAAATCTTAAGACTTCTGTTGATGATTTATCGCAGTGTACTGATCATTTCGAACTTTGCTTTGATGCTTTCATGAAGGATGCTAGCAATCTAAAGGCTCTGTTGGAACACTTGGCTAATTACAGTAAACAGGCAAATCTTTGATTAATTAATTTTTCCAGGTCCCCCAATGTATCAGCTAAAGAGATGTTTAAATTGTATTGATCTGAAGTCTTAGGGACTTCCCTCCCCTTGATGAATACATATCTTCCTACTGGCCAGAAAGTCTCAGCTGCTGCTGGGATCTCTGGACCTCAACCAGATGTCTTGAATGTTTCTGAATTGTTAAAAACCTCAGATACAGAAAAAATTAATCCTGCTACTTGTATGATCACACTAGGTCTTATTTCAGATAGGAAGTGGCTTCTCAAGACATTTTTTTAGAAAGAGAAGTGTTTCTTTCGAGAGCTGCCCGGTCTGGATCTTTCATGATTTGGCTGAAGAAACCCAACACCAGAGAAAGCATAGTTACTCACCTATAACAGGTGATCTCCGGGAACAGCAGGAATTTAGTCCTCACATATGGGTATCGTCGGTACAGACGGAGCCTGCGCGGGAACGCTCCCCAGCGTCCAATTAGAACGCTTTTGGGAGCATCCCACAGCGCCTGCGTGCTGCCTTCCTGCCTTTCCCAACTGCCTTTCTCCAGTTGAGTTTTAGAGCTGAGACAAAGAGAGAGCGTGAGGGAAAGGAAAAGAGATAGATAGAGAGATACAACTCCTAGGGGAGGTGGGTGGGTTGTGAGGACTAAATTCCTGCTGTTCCTGGAGATCACCTGTTACAGGTGAGTAACAATGCTATCTCCAGGAACAAGCAGGAATGTAGTCATCACATATGGGGACTCCCTAGCTTTAGGTGCCAGGGAGAGACCCCAGAGAAGGGCAACATTTCCCCCCATGGATCTCTGGCATCCTACCAGGGATGGTGGGTAGGAGTTGATTAGGTATGGAACAGGTGTTTGATAACAGCCTGACCAAACAAGGCATCACGGCGGGAGTCCTTGTCCAAGCAGTAATGGGCTGTGAAGGTATGAACCGAGGCCCAAGTGGCTGCTCGACAGATGTCGTCAATAGAGACAGAGTTCAGATGAACCATTAAGGCTGCCATGGCTCTCACATTGTGAGCTGTGACATGGCCCTCCAGAGAAAGGTTCTTACTCTGATAGGCAAAAGAAATACACTGAGCAATCCAGTTAGATAGCGTTCTCTTGGAGACTGGAAGTCTCAAATGAGAAGGATCAAAAGCAACAAAGAGTTGAGAGGACTTTCTATGTTGCTGTGCTCTTTGTAAGTAAAAAGCTAGAGCTCTTTTACAGTCCAAGGTATGAAGATTCCTCTCTGCATTTGATGCATGAGGTCCTGGAAAAAAGACAGGTAGGTAGACCTCTTGGTTGAGATGAAAAGGCGAGACCACCTTAGGCATAAAGTGTGGATGAGTCCTAAGGACTACCTTGTCATGATGGAACCTTGTATAAGGTGGATTAGCTACTAGCGCTTGCAATTCACTAATGCGGCGTGCTGATGTGATTGCAATGAGAAAGATAACCTTCCAGGAAAGAAATTTCAAGGAGGTGGTAGCTAAAGGTTCGAAAGGTGGCTTCATAAGCTGCCCAAGAACCAGGTTCAAGTCCCATGCCACCGGAGGTGGTCTAATGGGAGGCTTAGTTAGAAGGAGGCCTCTCATAAATCTTGCTATAAGAGGATGAGGGGAAATAGGTTGTCCATTTAGAGGTTTAAGAGAAGCTGTAATAGCACTCAAATGGACTCTTACTGAATTTGTCTTAAGGCCTGCATTAGACAAATGGAGGAGATACTCCAGCAAAGATTCCAGAGGTATCACAAGGGGGTTAAGACCCTTTTCCGAACACCAAATAAACCTTTTCCACTTGAAAACATAAGAACGTCTAGTGGAAGGTTTTCTGGAAGCATAAAGAACATCTTTCACTTGTTGAGAAAGATGAAGATCTTGGAGATCTAGGCCTTCAGCAACCAAGCCCTGAGATGCAGAGACTGGGGATTGGGATGCCATAACATTCCGTTCTCCTGAGATAGGAGATCTGGAGCAGACCCTAACTCCAGGGAGGGAGCTTGAGAGAGATGTAGAAGCAGAGGGTACCACACTTGCTGTGGCCAATGTGGTGCTATGAGAATCATGTGGCTTCTGTCTCTCTGAAGCTTGAAGAGGGTTTTGGGAATTAGGGGAATGGGTGGAAAGGCATACAGGAAGTCTTGACCCCAGTAAAGGAGGAAAGCATCCCTGGCCTGAGCCCCCTGAACCGGAATTCTGGAACAGAACCGGGGAAGTTTGGCATTCCACGGACTTGCAAAGAGGTCTATGTCCGGGGTCCCCCAAAGTTGAAATACCCTGGTTACCTGGTCTACATGCAGAGACCACTCGTGTGGAAGGAGAACTCGACCGAGTCTGTCCGCCAAAGAGTTTTGAATGCCTGGAAGATATACTGCCAGCAGAAGAATCTGATGCTCTATGGCGAGGGCCCATTGTCGCAAAGCTTCGTTGTAAAGCAACTGAGAGCCCGTTCCCCACTGCTTGTTCACATAGAACATGGCTATCTGATTGTCCGTATGAATGAGGACTGTCTTGTAGCTGAGCAGGGAGTGGAACACTCGCAGAGTCAGGAAAATTGCTCTGAGTTCCAAGAGATTGATATGCAGACAACTCTCTTGCGGAGACCAGGTGCCCTTGGTGGAGATGTCTTGCAGATGAGCTCCCAACCCTTTGGAGAAGCATCTGTTGTGAGAGTTGCTTGGAGTAAGGGTTGTTGAAAAGGGCACCCCAGCAACAGATTTTGAGTGGACCTCCACCATTGGAGGGAGAAAACGAGGCGACTTGTGTTTGCTATTTTGTCTGACAGGCACCCTGATGCCTGGGTCCATTGGGTGTATAAAGTCCACTCAGCTGCCCTCATGTGGAGGCAAGCATATGGAACCACATGCACGGTGGATGCCATGTGGCCCAGCAATTGCAACATTTCTCGAGCAGTTAGATGAGGCTTTAGCACTGCTTGAGAAGCTAGCTGCACCAAGCGAAGGCAACGGGCCTGGGGAAGATAGGCCCTTGCCTTTGTGGTATCCAGGAAAGCTCCTATGAACTCTAGAGACTGAGTGGCAGTCAGACTGGATTTTGGGATGTTTATTACCAGCCCTAAATACTGAAGGATACGCATTGTGCAGGATAGAGAAGTCTTGGCCTCTGACTGTGTTGGAGCTCGAATGAGCCAGTCGTCCAAGTAAGGGAAGACGAATATTCCCAGAGTGCGGAGAAATGCTGCTACCACAGCCATGCATTTCGTGAATACCCTTGGTGCTGAGGCCAGACCAAAAGGAAGCACCCTGTATTGGTAGTGCTTTCCTTGAAAAAGGAACCGAAGGAACCTTCTGTGAGTTGGATGGATGGATGGATGATCCTTGAGATCTAGAGAACAAAGCCAATCCTGACTCTGAAGGTATGGAAGCAGAGCTCTGAGAGAAATCATCTTGAATTTATCCTTGACAAGGAATTTGTTCAATTCTCTGAGATCTAAGATAGGTCTGTATCCCCCTGTTTTCTTTGGGATAAGAAAATAAGGGGAATAGAACTGTGTCCTGTTGAAGAAGAGGCACTTCTTCTATTGCCCCTTGGGCAAGAAGGATGGTAACCTCCTGACCTAACAGGTCGATGAGAGAGGTTGGAGAATTGAACTGCTTCACTATTGTGGGAGGGGGCATTCTTGAAAAATGAAGTTTGTACCCCTCCTTTATGATGGAGAGTGTCCAATGCTCTGCTGTTATTTGCCCCCATCTGGGGGCAAAATGACATAACCTTCCTGAAATGGTGGATGGTTCTGGTCCTTCGAGAACCAGAAAGGCTAAGTTCTCTAGCTGAAAGTCAAAAGACCTGAGGAGGCTGAGTCTGCTGGGCCAGTGGAGGCCTAGCAGCCTTTGCTTTCTTCTGTTTGGGTGGTTGCTGACGTTTGCTTGAAAACTGACCTGCAAAAGATGCCTGCTGACCATAAGCAGGATAAAATCTTTTCTTTTTAGAAAGAGGTGTTTTCTTGAACAACTTCTTTCTAACAGGATCAGCAGTGGACTTGGATAGTCTATCCAAGGTGGAATTTTCAGCATCCATTTCATTGGCTTTTTCCTGCCAATCTTTACCAAACAGGTTCTCACCAGTACAAGGGATATTTCCCAATTTATCTTGTACCCAGAGCTCTAAATCAGATGCCTGGAGCCAAGCAATTCTACGTGCACCTATGGCAATAGCCGAGGTTCTGCTTATACACTTAAAGCAGTCAAAGGCTGCACGGTTGGAGAATTTAGAGACATCTTGGGCATGTTTGACCCAAGTGAGAAAGTCCTGTCTTTTATCCTCAGAAATGAAAGGACTTAAAGTCTGTAAACTATCTGTGACCTCCTTTAGGAACATTCCCATGTAGAGACTATAGGAACTGATTCTTGCAGCAAGCATGAAAGCTTGAAAGACACTACGTCCAAAAGCATCCAGGGTTCTGCATTCACGTCCTGGAGGATTAGAGGCATGTCTTTTTGCACTTCTGATCCTTCTCATAGCTGACTCCACCACAATAGAGTGGTGAGGAAGCTGAGTCTTATGGAACCCAGGACAAGGAGGGACACGATACATAGTATCCAACCTACGAGAATGAGGAGAGGTGGTAAGAGGTGTTTCCCACATCCTCAACATGAGATCATATAGAATCTCATGAATGGGTAGGGTAGTTGCCTCCTTAGGAGTTTTGGGATATTGTAAAACTTCCAACTCCTTGGCCCTTGGCTCTGTTTCAGGGGCCACAGTAATGGACAGGCCCCGAGCCACCTCTCAGATGAAGTCTTGGAAAGACATGTCCTCTAGAGGAGACATCCTGCGTTTAGGGGAGGAGGACTCCTCTGGAGGAAGTATCGCTGCATCGACAGAACTTTCAGAATACTCAGAATTCTTCTGAGGACTCGAAGTATCGTCTGTCCGGATGCTCCTGTAGAGCCCGATACCCGTACCGACCAAGGTCGGTACCGGGTGTAACCGGTACTGGAGAGTCGGTACCGGCGGGCATCAAAGGACAGGATACCGGCAGCGCAGACACCGATGCCGATGCTATCGGTATCGGTACCGGTACCGATACCGGTGCCGGTGGAGTTGTCTGTCGTGGTACCAAGGGCGTCGATGCCGCAAGGAAAGCCGCCAGACTGCGTTCCATGGTCAGAATTCTCTGGTCCATAGACGCCGCCAATGCCTGGAAGTCGGTACCGGTGGAGACCACTAGTACCCCAGAGCATGGCACCAGGAGATCTGTCGAGGCCAAGCCATCGAGAACATCCTGGAACCCCGATAATGCTTTGGAAGCTGAAGCCTCCCGTCGGGGTAATTTTGCCAGTGCAAAATCCTCGAGGGCAACGCCAGAGGCATCTTGATGCTTAGAAGGAGATCTACCCTTTGAGGACCGGCTGGATTTATGTTTAGTTACCTGAGATCCACGGGAGGAAGAAGCAGCCCTGGAAGACGTCAATGCCACCGAAGCAACATCAGAGGGAAACAGGGTACTGAGCTTGGCAGCTCGGTTCTGCCGACCTCTTTTAGACATAATGGCACAGGACACACAATCCGTGATGGAGTGGTCAGGACCTAAACATTTTAAACACCATTCATGCGTGTCGGTGACGGAAATGGTACCGCCATACTTGGTGCACTTTTTAAAACCTGAGGCAGGTTTTTCTATGTTAAGGAAAGTTTTTGGGCCTGAAGAAAATGGAAAAACAGATTTTTTTTTTTCCCCAGAAATAAGAAAAGACAGACCGGCGGTACCGGTAGAGCGTCGAAGGTGGCAGATGCGACCACAAAAAGAAATAAAGAAAAAAGAAATTCTTCTGCGGTGACAGGAGCACGACCTGCTGGCTCCACGGAAAAAGAAGAACTGGAGAGAGGCAGTTGGGAAAGGCGGGAAGGCAGCACGCAGGCGCTGTGGGATGCTCCCAAAAGCATTCTAATTGGACGCTGGGGAGCGTTCCCGCACAGGCTCCGTCGGTACCGACGATACCCATATGTGATGACTACATTCCTGCTTGTTCCTGGAGATAGGAGTTTCTTGTTCTGCAGCCTCGAGTTTTGCTGTTTGGGGGCGGGGGAAGTATTTTTTCTTAAATACCCCTGCGAGTGTCATGTGAAGCTCCAAGGTAAATCCTATGTATTTTTATTTTCTTCCCAATTGATTTCTTTCTTAAATGCCGATAGGTCAATAGGTCTGGAAATGGGCGGTCCTCCTGCTCCTTAACTGTGGATGGCTGGTTGTTTAGTTTCAGCTTTTCCTATAAGTGTTGTGCTTGCTATTTCCTCTCATCACGGATCACTATCTTGTGTGCTTGAAGTAGGATTGCTTGGTTTATTGTTTCTTCTTGGGCTGTATCATCTTTTGATATAAGATTCTTGTTTTCTTTGGCAAACCTCATTTCTATATGCAAGTTTGTAATGCTTGTATGATTTGTAAAAATGCATAAATAAAAAATTGGGAGGGGGGGGGAGACGAGCTTAAGGCTGACCTGGAGCTTGCACCATACGCCTTGTACTAAACAAAGAAGTAATTCATTGGTGAAGGCCAAGGAGGACCCCACTGCTCAAAAACAAAGGCACGTCTGATCTTTGTCCAAACCTACATTGAGATACCACAATCCTTCTGGGAAAATGTTCTGTGGACAGATTAAACCAAACTTGAGCTCTTTGGCATTGCAGACCAGTGATACATTTACAGGCGAAGAAATGAAACTTATAAGGAAAAAAATCACCCTTTCTACAATTAAATATAGTGGCGGTTACATAATGTTGTGGGGTTGTTTTGCTGCCTCAGGAACTGGAGGTCTGGAATGATCAAAGGAATGATGAAGTCTACTAAGGTATTTTGGAGCAAAATGTGCTGCCTAGTGTCAGAAAGAGTAGTTACCTATAACAAGTGTTCTCGAGGAGCAGCAGGAATCAATCCTCACATATGGGTGACATCGGCGCCGACGGAGCCCCCGCGCGGAGCATTTCCCCAGCTTTCAAGGAAAGCCTTCGGGAATGCAGCGCGCATGCGCGGTCCCCTTCCCGCCCAAGGCTGCCATCTTGCTCAGTCTGACATAGCTGAAAGACAGCAAAAAAACAAAATGAAATATATGACTGCAACTCCAGGGGAGGAGGGAGGGTCGTGAGGACTGATTCCTGCTGCTCCTGGAGAACACCTGTTAAAGGTGAGTAACTACTCTTTCTAGAGGACCAAGCAGGAAGTCAGTCCTCACATATGGGACTCCCCAGCTCTAGGCTACCGGGAACCCAAAGCTGAAAAAATGGCTCCCTCTGAAGAGCCTCAGCATCTGTGATAAGAATATCCTCTGAGAATGCCCCCGTACGGTAGCTCAACACAAGGCCCGGAGGGTAGGAGTTGCCTAAACCTCGGAGAGATTCCGGAGTACCGCCTGTCCGAAAGCACTGTCCCTTTGGGACTCTCTCTCGAGGCAATAGTGGGCTGCAAAAGTCTGGCTTGAAGACCAAGCAGCAGCCCGGCAGATGTCTGCCAACGGAACAGAGCGGAGATGAGCTACTGATGCGGCTTTCGCCCTGACACAGTGGGCCGTGACTCGACCCTGCAAGGGGAGGTCGGCTGCCTTATACGCCCAGGCAATACAATCTGCTACCCAAGTGGATAATGTACTCATGGAGACATGTAACCCCAGCTTATTAGGGTCAAAGGAGACGAAGAGCTGAATGGCCCTTCGATGCCCCCGCGTATGTTCTATGTAAAAGGACAACGCCTTCTTACAGTCCAGGGTATGCAAGACTGTTTCAGCCCGGCTGGTTTGCGGCCTGGGAAAGAATGTCCGAAGAACCACCTCCTGATTGAGGTGGAAAGAGGAGACAACTTTTGGAAGGAACTTTGGATGGGTCCGTAGGACCACCCTGTTCCTAAAGAACCGTGTGTACGTTCTATCAGAAACCAGAGCTTGCAGTTCACTCACACGTCTGGCCGAGGTAAGAGCTACCAGGAAGATCGCCTTCCAAGAAAGGAAGCATAAATGGCAAGTAGCCATCGGCTCAAATGGTGGGCAAGTACGTTGCTGCAAAACCACGTTCAAATCCCACTCAGTGGCCGATGGACAAACCGGAGGCTTGAGCAGAAGCAGACCTCTAAGGAAGCGGGACACCAAGGGGTGAAGCGACAGAGACTGTCCCTCCACCAGTAAGTGGTGTGCTGACAGAGCACTGAGGTGGACCCGAACAGAGTTGAACTTAAGGCCTAGATCTGACAGGTGAAGTAGATACTGCAGTACTACTGGCACAAGGCAGGAGAAAGGATCTTCATTGCGCTGAGCACACCATATTGTGAACCTATGCCACTTGAGGGCATAGGACTTTCTGGTGGACTGCCTACTAGAGGCCAAGACCACCTTCTCAACTTCCCTAGGTAGAAGTAAGGGAGCTAGCACTATCCTTTCAGCAGCCAGGCCATCAGATTGAGGGATCTGAGATTGGGGGTGCAGAAGGGAACCCTGATCCTGAGACAGGAGATTGGGTTGCAACCCCAGAGGGAACAGAGTTTCCACCGCCAACTGCAGCAGAAGTGGAAACCACGGTTGCCTCGGCCATCTGGGGGCTACCAGAATCACCGAGGCCTTGTCCCAAAGAATCTGCTACGAGGTGACATGGGATGAGGGTGAAGGGAGATAGATTCAGGAGCTATATGCGAAATATTTCTTTAAGAGTAGTGGATCCGTGGAATAGTCTCCCAGTGGAGGTGGTAGAGATGAGGACAGTAACTGAATTCAAAAAAGCATGGGACAAACACAGAGGATCTCTAAAGGTAAAAAGGGGACTGTTGTAGTTGTTATGGAAGGACAGACTAGATAGGCCATGTGGTCTTTTCTGTCATCATATTTCTATGTTTCTATGTAATCTTGAACAGAGTTCGGGCCACCAGGGGTGTGGGAGGAAACACATACAGGAGGCACGTAGACCAAGAGATCAGAAAAGCATCTACTGCCATTCTCAGGGAATGTGGCTGTCTGGAGCAAAACCTGGGCAGCTGACGGTTCAGCGGACTTGCAAAGAGATCGATGGATGGAAGTCCCCATCGTGGAAAAATCTGCTGGACCACCAGTGGATTCAACTGCCATTCATGAGGCTGGAGAATCCTGCTCAGTTTGTCTGCCAAGAAGTTCTCCTGACCAGGTAGATAAACTGCTTTTGAGAAACATGCCTTGTTTGATTGCAAAGGAGCAAAGGGCCTGCACCTCCTGACATAGGAGTCTGGACCCTGAGCCCCCTTGCTTGTTCACATAGAACATTGCTACCTGATTGTCTGTCTGAACTAAGACAGACTGGTGACAGAGGGCATGAGAAAAAGTCTGTAGAACCAAGCGGATTGCTCGCAGCTCCAAACGATTGATCTGATGTGTGGCCTCCCAAGGAGACCGGAGGCCTTGAGTGCACGTGCCCTGGCAATGTGCATCCCAGCCCTTTAAGGAAGCATCGGTCGTCAGCAGCCTTGTGTGTGCTGGGGCCTGAAAAGGCACCCCCCTGAGGTGGCTTGGGAGATGTAGCCACCACTGCAAGGAGTCAAAAAGTGGTTTGGACTCCTTTACTCTGTCTCGGAGGTCGCCTGTGGCCTATGCCCACTGAGCTCTGAGGCACCACTGAGGACCCCACATGTGCAGACGGGCATTCGGAGTCACATGTACCATGGATGCCATATGGCCCAGGAGCCCCAGCAAGTGCCTGGCGGAGACCTGAGAATTGCTTTGGAATTGGTTGGACAAGTCCATCAGTCTGTGGGCCCTGTCTTTGGGCAAGTAAGCTCTTGCCTGCAGGGTGTCTAATCTTGCCCCTATAAACTCTAGGTTCTGTGAGGGGAGCAAAGTGGACTTTGCGTAGTTTATGACAAAGCCCAGATGCTGAAGAAGAGAGACAGTGTGAAGAGTGGCTTGTCTGGCCTCTTGGAGAGACTGGCCCCTGATGAGCCAGTCGTCCAGGTATGAAAAGACAAAAATTCCCTGATTCCTGAGATAGGCCGCCACCACTTCCAAGCATTTGGTGAAGACCTTGGGGGCGGAAGTTAAGCCAAAGGGAAGTACTCTGTACTGGAAATGGTTTCCTCCCACCACAAATCTGAGATATTGTCTGTGGTCTGAATGGATAAGGATGCGAGTATAAGCATCCTTTAGGTCTAAGGAGCATAGCCAAACTCCCTGCTGGAGGTAGGGCAGCAGTATCCCAAGGGTAAGCATCTTGAAATTTTCCCTCTCCAGGAACTTGTTTAAGTTTTGCAAGTCTAGGATAGGCCGGAGGCCTCCTGTCCTTTTTGGTATCAGAAAGTACCTGGCGTAGAAGCCTTGCCCTTTCAGGTGGTGAGGCACCGGTTCCACCGCCTGTTCCTTTAGAAGACTTGCCAACTCCTGAAGGAGGTGGTTTCTGTGCAGAGGGAGTCTTGGAGGCTCCCTTGGAAAGTAGGAGGGGGGTAGCTGGTAGAAGTTAAGCATGTAGCCCTTCTGGACTATGCTGAGCACCCAGGTATTCCCTGTGATGGCTGGCCACCTGTAAGCATACAGGGTCAGCCGACCTCCTGTGCTGAGTGGAGCCAGCTGTGGAGAAGAAGCTATGCTGTGGGAGTCAAAACCCCGCTCCCTGCTGTGCAGGAGCCAGAGCTGGCAGCTTGGGGGTCTTCTGCCTACGGGGCCCGTGCCCCTGCCCCTTGGCCTGCTGGCCCTGTGGGGGAGCTGAAGAGGCCTGATATTGAGGGTAGGATTTGTAGGCAGCACCCTTCCTTGGGAAAAAGGGCTTCTTTCCTGAGCCCTTTTTCTGAGAAGGGGCAGAAGTCTTCTTGGACAGCCTTGTCCTGGTGAGAATCTCAGGCTCGATTTCTGCAACCTTTTCAGTCATGGGCTTACCGAAAAAGTTTTCACCTCGGCAAGGGACATCGACCAGCATGTCCTGCACCCATGACTCCAGGTCTGTTGACTGTAGCCAGACCTGATGGTGTGCACCGATGCTGGCCGCGGCTACCCGGGCCGAAGCCTCAAAGCCATCATAGGCTGCTCGAGAGAAACTTCGAGCACTCTCAAATCCCTGTTGACAAAGCCTTGAACCTCTGCAAAGGTTCCTCGGAGAGGCCAGCTGAGAACCCAGCAATCTCCTTTGCCAGGTCTCATAGGTACATGCCCAAGTACAGCTGGTAGGTCTGGACACGGCAAGATAGCATAGAGCCCTGGAAGCACTTTCTACCGAGGGCATGCAGGTTCCGGGCTTCCAGGCCAGGGGCCCCAAGCAGTGCATCTTTTGACTTTTCAGCCTGTGCATAGCCGATTCCACAACCATGGAGTTGTGCGGTAGCTGCACCTTCTGGAACCCAGGGCTCTTACGGACTCAATAAATGGAATTGACCCACTTGCTAAGAATCGGTGCCGAGGCCGGTGCCTCCCACATACAGAAGAGCAGCTGTTCCAGCATCGGAGGAACCAGTACAGTAAAGGCTTCCTTCGGAGGAAGATCATACTGGAGGGCATTGAGCTCCTCGGCCCAAGGCTCCTCCTCGGCGTTCAAAGGGAATGCCAAAGCCTTGGCCATATCCCTGACAAAATCCGAGAACCGGGTATCCTCCAGGGGGGGGGGGGGGCCACCATCTCTGAGGCTCGGACTCCAGGGAGTCTGATAGGACACACTGGGTCCGGAAGGTGTCAGGAGACTCCTCGTCCTCTGTCTCCCAGGCCGACCCCTCCGAGGAGTCGTCAAGCGGCTCCGGCCGTGTGGGGCTCAATGCCACCCACCCCGACGCAGAGAGCACCAGCATCAATGACCTCGGCCCCGCACTGGAGGTCGAGGGAGACCTTGGCTGAGGATTGACTCGAGACGTGATGGACTCGAGGATCGGCTCAGCCTCCAGGGTCGACTTGGATGTCGAGGTCCCGGTGGTCGGGGCAGATGCACCAGTCAAACCGGAGATCAGTACCCGCTGCTGCTCCATGAAGGCAACCAGGCTGGTCTCCAGGGCCGTTAGCCTGAGTCCAAGCTCAGGAGACTCAGCAGCCCCCGACTCGGGGACGTCGGTTCTCCCGGAGAGTCAAAGAAGACAACAGAACTTACATGACTTGGGGACTCCAGCTACAGGCGAGGTAGTTTGGACGGCATCTCCGACTCCGAAAGCCCCAGGACGGTGGTCAGGGCTATGCGATCTGGCCCTCGAGGACCCAGGTGCTTCCATGATGCTGCACTCACGAGCTGCTTCTTCCTTTTGTGCTCCTGGGCGGGAGACCCCTCTCAGAGGACCCACGACGGTGCTCGGGGTCGGACTCCCGAGATGTCAAGGCCTCTGATGAAGTCCGGGCCCGGCCGGACGCGGACTCAGAAAAAATTGTTTCACGTTGATGCTGATGGCTCCGAAGCGCCTTCGAGGACATCTTGCCGCATGGGCCACAGACCAGCGGATCATGGTCGGGCCCGAGGCATCCGAGGCAGCAATCATGTGTATCGGTGAGAGACATAAGTTTCTTACACCAATCACGTTTTTTGAACCTGCTGGCAGCCATCGGGGGAAAAAGGGCCCCTACAAGGTCAAAAGACCGGGCTGCCAGTGAAAATAACAGAAAAAGCGTGAACGCAAGTCACAAGGGACAAAAACAGAAAAAGAAGTTCCACACTCGATACCGGTGTACCGAACCGAGGCGGGATGGGAAACCAGCGTTGAACAGGATAAAGAGTCACGAAAAATCACAGAAAAAAAAATCAACTTTTACCAGGTGACACGAACTACATCCGTTGGGCTCCGCGGAAAAAGAAAGACTGAGCAAGATTGCACCCTTGGGTGGGAAGGGGACCGCGCATGCTTGCTGCATTCCCAAAGGCTTTCTTTGAAAGCTGGGGAAATGCTCCGCACGAGGGCTCCATCGGCACTGACGTCACCCATATGTGAGGACTGACTTCCTGCTTGGTCCTGGAGAAAGCCCTTTGACTGCCGTGTGTCTAGACGAGCCCCTATGAATTTGAGAGATTGAGAGGGGGTGAGATGAGATTTTGGGAGGTTTATGACCAGTCCCAAGTATTGAAGAATTCTCATTGCTCAAGAAAGAGCGAAGCTGGCCTCTGGAGCTGTCGATGCTCGAATGAGCCAATCGTCCAAGTAAGGGAAGACAAATATTCCCAGAGTCCTCATAAATGCTGCTACCACTGCCATGCATTTTGTGAAGAATCTTGGAGCAGAGGCCAGTCTGAAAGGAAGAACTGTGTACTGGAAGTGTCTTCCTTGGACCAGGAATCGAAGGAACTTACTATGATCTGAATGGATGAGAATATACATGTACGCATATCTTAGATCTAGAGAACATAGCCAGTCCTAACTTTGAAGGTATGGAAGGAGTGTCCCGAGGGAGATCATTTTGAACTTTTCTCGGAACAAATATTTGTTTAATTCTCTGAGGTCTAGAATAGGCCTGTGTCCCCCTGTCTTCTTTGGAATAAGAAAATAGGGGGGGAGGGTAAAACCCCAAACCCTGTTGGGATATGGGTACTTCTTAGATTGCTCCTTGAGCGAGAAGTGATGTGACCTCTTGCCACAAGAGGATGGCGGCAGGGGTTTGAGAATTGAACTGCTTTATTATTGTAGGTGGGGGCAAGTTGAGAAAATGCAGCTTGTAACCCAGTCGTACAATGGACAGAGTCCAATTTTCTGATGTTATTTGTTGCCATCTTTTGGCAAAATAGCATAGTGTCTTCCTGGCATGGTTAAAGGTTCTGGACCTTTCAGGGGCAGAATGACTAAGTTCTCTAGGTAGAAAAAGACCCTGAGGGGGCTGGGTCTGTTGGGTCTGCTGAGCTCTTTGAACTTGCGTCTTTCTTTGCTGTCTGTTCTGTGGTTGCCCCTTCTGGGGAACATGAAGCAGACAGTGGCTTTGATGGGTCTAAGATGGGTAAAGCTTCTTTTTCTTACTGAAAAATGTTTTTTTAAATGTTTTCTTCTTTGCTGGGTTGACTGTAGACTTTGATAGTATGTTCAAGGTAGTAATTTCAGATTTAACCTGATTAGCCTTGTCCTGCCAGAGCTTGCCAAAGAGATTTTCTCCTGTACAAGGAATGTTTCCCAGATTTTCTTGCACCCACTGTTCTAAGCCTGATGCTTGAAGCCAAGCAATACGACGTGCTCCTATGGATATAGCAGAGGTTCTGCTAATACATTCAAAGCAATCAAAGGTAGCACGGTTCATGAATTCAGAGACATTCTGGGCGTGCTTGACCAAATTAAGGTCGTCTGCTCTTTTTTCCTCAGAGACACAAGCGCTAATGAGCTCTAAGTCTTTTGTGACTTCTTCCAGGAACATTCCCATATAAAGAATGTATGAACTGATCCTGGCTGATAGCATGGAGGATTGAAAGCATTGAGTGTCCTGGATTCCCGGCCTGGAGGATTAGAAGAATGTGTTTTAGCACTCTTGATTCTTCACATGGCCGATTCCACTACCACTGAATGATGTGGTTACTGAGTTTTTTGAAAACCAGGACAACTTGGCACTCAATACATAGTGTCAAGGCGTCGGTAATGTGAAGATATCGTTAAAGGAGTTTTCCCACATTCTCAACATCAGATCATGTAAGATCTTGTGAATGGAAAGCATAGCTGCCTCCTTGGGAGCCATTGGGTATTGTAGAATTCTTAATTCTTCTGCCCTAGGTTCCTTTCCTGGAATCACAGTGATAGCAAGACCCTTTGCTAAATCACATATGAAATCCTGGAAGGACATATCTTCTGGAGGAGACATCCTGCGTTGAGGAGAAGTTGTTGAATCCACTAAGTAGGTTCGCTCTGGTACTGATAGAATCGTCAAGAGTCATTGGAATCGGAAGACTCAAAGGCACTCTGTACCAGATGCTTCTGCAACACATGGTATTGGTACCGCTTGAAGTCGGTACCGAAATGTCTCGGTTCCTGATCCCCAATATCCGATATAGACTCAAGGCTCGGTATGGGGGGGAAGCAGTCCTGTTGAAGCAGGTACTGTCGGTACCGGTATCGATACCTGTTGAACCGTCTGTAGCGGTCTTAGCAGTACCGAAGCTAAGAGGTATGCTAGACTGCGTTCAATAGCAAGAATTCTTTTATCCATCGCTCCTGCCAGTGCCTGGGTGTCGGTACCGGTGGAAGCGGCTATGGCCCCAGAACATGGCACCAGTAGTTCTTCAGAGGTGGAAGCCTCTGGAACATCTTGGAGCCCCGTTAATGCTTTGGAGCCCGAAGACTCCCGCCAGGGCTGTTTTGCCAGTGAACTATCCTTGAGGGCAATGCCAGTAGCATCTCAATACTTTGAAGGAGATTTACCCTTCGAGGACCGGCCAGTCTTAGAAGACTTAAGTTTAGTTACCTGAGATCCATGGGAGGAAGACGAATCCCTGGAAGACGCCGATGCAAGTGACATCGTATCCGCGGCAAAAAGGGTACTGAGTTTGCAGCTCTATTCTGCAAGCCCCTTTGGTCATCTTCGTGCAGGAGAGACACTCCATTGGACAATATTCAGGACCTAAATATTTTAGACACCAATCATGGGTGTCGGTCACAGAAATGGTACCGACACACTTTGAGCATTTTTTGAAACCACTAGCTGGTATCTCCATGCATGAAGAAAAGTGGGCCCAGTGCCCAAAATGACGCCTAGCACCAGAAACAGGGGAAAGACCCCTGAAGAAAATGTTTTGTTTTGTTTTTTTAAAAGAAAGAAGAACCGGCGGTACCAGTAGGCATCAAATGAAGGCAAATGCGACCACAAAAGAACAAAGAATAAAAGGAAATTTTCTGCGGTGACAGGGTACACGTCCTGTCTGCTCCGCGGAAAACGAAGAACTGAAGTGAGAGAGGTACAGAGGTGGGAAGGCAGCACGCATGTGCTGTGGGATGCTCCTAAAAGCGTTCCTATTGGACGCTGGGGAGCGTTCCCGCGCGGGCTCCTTCGGTACCGACGATATCCATATGTGAAGACTACATTCCTGCTTGTTCCTAGAGATCACCAATGGCAAGGACAAGTCCAACATCTGCTGAGATAAAAAAAATACTGAAACTCCCCTTGGAGGATGTTTTTTTATACCAAGGGTGATGTCACAAAGCTTCGGGAATTTTCTGTCTCACCATCTACTGCAGGGGGACACAACCCACTAGTCTGTACTGGTCTAGCAAGATGCATTTGGAATGTATATTAAAAAAATACATAGAGTACACACATCAGGTACCATTTTAGAAGCCATATTTGTTCTTTGTGGAGTAGCCACCTAGCAGTTAGAACCACCACCTAGTACCCAAGAGATCAGGGTTTGATTCACACTTGCACGCTTTGTGGCCTTAGGCAAGTCAATTTACCCTCCATTGCATCAGAAGAAAAGACCTGGCAATCTACTTATAGTCATATTTCCAAGAAAATCCAGGAGCTGCAGGGTTGCCAGGCATCAGCACTGACTGGACAGCACTTAAAAGAAAAAATAATTTGTGCTTGGACATCCAGAAACTGGCACAGAGACATCTAAAGCACAGAGAATGTCTCCAGAGCCATTTTAGAAACTGGCACACGGGACATTTCCAGTGTGAAGACATCTAAATCTGAATGGGTGTATGGAGGGGACTGGCTGGAGCGTTCCCAGGATCCTGGATGTTCCTACCTAAAAACAGAAACGTCATGGACATCTTTTATTTATTTTATTTAACAGGTTTTATATACTGCTTTATTATTTCAATCAAAGCGGTTTACATTGAAACAAACTTGGTAATGTATATTAAACAGGGACATTGATAACTTGGATTTTTCTGAAGCAATGGAGGGTTAAGTGACTTGCCCAAGGCCACAAGGAGTGGCTAGTGGGAATCAAACCCTGGTCTCTGAATTCCCCCTGGTGTTACGTCCAACTTTAGATCTGCTCCGAGGCATGAATGGCGACGAAGAAGTATCTGAAAAAGTGCTCGTTTTAGCTGAAAAACATCCAGAGGGTGTAAAGAAGTACTATTGTCTCCAGTACTCAGCACAATTTCAACTATAGCAGCAGCTGGATTTGAACTCTGGCTGTCTTGTTCCTAACCCACTACTCTAACCATTATGTTATCCTAGAATTCTGGTTTCTGAAACATGGTTCTGGGGATATCTACGTAGATGCCCTAACAGACATCTCTATCAGGCATATCCAGATAGCACAGTTACTTACCTGTAATAGGTGATCTCTGGGAACAGCAGGGATAAGTCTTCACATACGGGTATCGCCGGTACCGACGGAGCCTGCGCGGCAACGCTCCCCAGCGTCCAAAAGGAAAGCTTTTGGGAGCATCCCACAGCGCCTGCGCGCTGCCTTCCCGCCTTTCCCAACCGTCTCTCTCCAGTTTGAGTTTTAATGCTGAGACAAAGAGAGAGTGAGGAAGGGAAAGATAGAAAGAGAGAGATACAACTCTTAGGGGAGGTGGGTGGGTTGTGAAGACTTATTCCTGCTGTTCCCAGAGATCACCTGTTACAGGTAAGTAACTGCGCTATCTCCAGGAACAAGCAGGAATGAGTCTTCACATATGGGGACTCCCCAGCTAGAGATGCCTGGGAGATCCCCCAGGTTGTGAGTCCCTGAGAAGGGCTCTACCTCCCCCTATGGATCTCAGGCATCCAGTCAGGGATGGAGGGTAGGAGTTGATTAGGTATGGAACGGGTGCTTGAGAACAGCCTGACCAAACAAGGCATCCTGGTGGGAGTCCTTGTCCAAGCAGTAATGGGCTGTGAAGGTATGAACCGAGGCCCAGGTGGCCGCTCGACAGATTTGGTCGATGGACACAGAGTTTAGATGAGCCATAGAGTCTGCCATGGCCCTCACATTGTGAGCTGTGACATGGCCCTCCAGAAACAGTTTATTACTCTGGTAGGCGAAAGAAATACACTGAGCAATCCAATTAGACAGAGTTCTCTTAGAGACTGGAAGTCCTAAATGAGAGGGATCAAAAGCAACAAAGAGTTGAGAAGACTTTCTATGTCGCTGTGTCCTTTGTAAGTAAAAAGCAAGAGCTCTCTTACAATCCAGGGTATGAAGATTCCTCTCTGCACTTGATGCATGAGGTCCTCGAAAAAAGACAGGTAAATAAACCTTCTGGTTCAGATGAAAAGGTGAAACTACTTTAGGCATAAAGTGTGGATTGGTCCCGAGGACTACCTTGTCATGATGGAACCTTGTATAAGGAGGATTAGCCACCAAGGCTTGCAGTTCACTGATGCGGCGAGCTGAGGTGACTGCAATTAGAAAAATAACCTTCCAGGAAAGGAATTTCAAGGAGGTAGTGGCTAAGGGTTCAAAGGGTGGCTTCATAAGCTGGCCAAGAACCAAGTTCAAGTCCCATGCCACTGGAGGTAGTCTAATGGGAGGTTTAGTTAAGAGAAGGCCTCTCATAAATCTTGCAATGAGAGGATGAGAGGAGATAGGCTGTCCATTGAGAGGCTTAAGGGATGCTGCAATAGCACTCAAATGGACTCTTACTGAATTTGTTTTAAGGCCTGCATGTGATAAATGCAGGAGATACTCTAATAAAGAATTCAGAGGTATTGCAGAAGGGTTAAGACCCTTCTCTGCACACCAAATGGTAAACCTTTTCCATTTAAAAGCATAGGAACGTCTAGTGGAAGGCTTTCTGGAAGCATGAAGGATATCCTTCACCTGCTGAGAAAGATGCAAATCTTGAATGTCTAGGCCTTCAGCAACCAGGCCCTGAGATGAAGGGACTGGGGATTTGGGTGCCACAACATTCCTCCCTCCTGGGACAGGAGGTCTGGAGCAGATCCCACGTCCAGGGAGGGAGCTTGAGAGAGATGTAGAAGTAGAGAGTACCACACTTGGCGTGGCCAACGTGGTGCTATGAGGATCATAGACCCGTTGTCTCTCTGAAGCTTGAACAGTGTCTTGGGAATTAGGGGAATGGGTGGAAAGGCATAGAGGAAGTCTTGCCCCCAGTGAAGGAGGAAGGCATCCCTGGCCTGTACTCCCTGACATGGAATCCTGGAACAGAACCGGGGAAGTTTGGCATTCCACGGACTTGCAAACAGGTCTATGTCTGGGGTTCCCCAAATTTGAAAAATCCTGGTTATCTGGTCCCCATGGAGGGACCATTCGTGTGGAAGCAGAACTCGACTGAGTCTGTCTGCCCAAGAGTTTTGAACCCCTGGAAGATACACTGCCATGAGATGAATTTGATGCTCTCTGGCGAAGGCCCACAATCTCAGAGCTTCATTGCAAAGCGACAGAGAGCCAGTCCCCCCCTGCTTGTTCACGTAGAACATGGCTACTTGGTTGTCCGTGTGGATGAGGACTGTCTTGTAGCTGAGCAGGGTGTGGAAAACTCTGAGGGCCAGAAAGATTGCTCTAAGCTCTAAGAGGTTGATATGTAAAGATGTCTCCTGTGGAGACCAGATGCCCTGGGTGGAGAGATCTTGTAGATGTGCTCCCCAACCCCTTGGAGAGGCATCTGTTGTAAGGGTTGCTTGGGGTAGCAACTGTTGAAAAGGGGACCGCAGCAACAGATTTTGAGTGGATTTCCACCACTGGAGGGACCAAAAAAGGCGACTGGAGGTTGCTATTTTGTCTGACAGGCACCCTGATGCCTGGGTCCATTGGGTGGACAGAGTCATGCGAAGGCGAGCATAGGGGACCACATGCACGGTGGATGCCATGTGGCCTAACAGTTGCAGCATCTCTCGAGCAGTTAAATGGGACTTTAACTGAATCTGAGAGGCTAACTGCACCAAGTGTAGGCAACGGGCCTGGGGAAGATAGGCCCTTGCAGTGGTGGTATCCAGCAAGGCCCCTATGAACTCTAGAGATTGAGTAGGGGTGAGATGGGATTTTGGGATGTTTATTACAAGTCCCAGATACTGAAGGATATGCCTTGTGCAGAACAGGGAAGCCTGGGCCTCTGCCTGGGATGGAGCTCGGATGAGCCAATCGTCCAGATATGGGAAAGCACAGTTACTTACCTGTAACAGGTGATCTCTGGGAACAGCAGGAATAAGTCTTCACATATGGGTACGTCGGTACCGACGGAGCCTGTGCGGAAACGCTCCCCAGCGTCCAATCAGAAAGCCTTTGGGAGCATCCCACAGCGCCTGCGTGCTGCCTTCCCGCCTTTCCAACTGTCTCTCCTCAGTTGAGTTTCATAGCTGAGACAAAGAGAGAGAGATAAGGTCTTAGATAGTGCTGGGGAGGAGTCTGCTGTCTTGGTACATGTTGGTACCAATGACATAGGAAAATGTGGTAGGGAGGTTCTGGAAGCTAAATTTAGGCTTTTAGGTAGGAAGTTGAAATCCAGAACTTCCAGGGTAGCGTTCTCCGAAATGCTTCCCGTTCCACGCGCAGGACCCAATAGGCAGGCAGAGCTCCGGAGTCTCAATGCGTGGATGAGACAATGGTGCAGAGATGAGGGGTTCGGATTTGTTAGGAACTGGGGAACATTCTGGGGAAAGGAGGGGCTCTTCCGAAGGGATGGGCTTCACCTTAACCGGGATGGAACCAGGCTGCTGGCAATAACCTTTAAAAAGGAGATAGAGCAGCTTTTAAACTAGATAATAGGGGAAAGCCGACAGTCGCCCAAGAGCGCATGGTTCGGAAGAATGTATCCTTGAAGGATACTACAAAAAGCAGAGAGGTTCCAAAAAAGAGTAAAGTAGCCCAAATGCCCTCGAGTATGGAGCAGACAGAACTTAAAGATCCCAAATTACCCATGTCTACCAATAGCCAAATTAATATGAATAAAATACAGTCTCTAAAATGCTTGTATGCAAATGCTAGAAGTCTACAAAACAAGATGGGAGAGTTAGAATATATAGCACTAAACGAGAGGTTAGATATGATTGGAATATCAGAGACATGGTGGAAGGAGGACAACCAGTGGGACACTGTGATACCTGGGTACAAACTATATCGAAATGATAGAGCTGATCAAATTGGTGGAGGGGTTGCGCTCTATGTTAGAGAGGGCATTGAATCAGAAAGGATTAAAGTTTTGCAAGAAACAAAATTTGCTGTAGAATCTCTATGGATTGAAATTCCATGTAAAAAGGGGAAGGCGATGGCAGTGGGGGTGTACTATCGTCCGCCTGGCCAGAATGAACAAATGGATGATGAAATGCTCAAAGAAATCAAGGAAGCTAGCAAAAGTTACAGTGCAGTAATAATAATGGGTGATTTCAATTACCCCGGCATCGACTGGGTCAGTGTCACAACAGGACATGCTAGGGAGATAAAGTTCCTAGATGAAATAAATGACTGCTTCTTGGAGCAGCTGGTTCATGAACCGACCAGAGGGGAAGCAATATTAGACCTAGTCCTTAGTGGAACACCAGATGTAGTGCAAGAGATAAGGGTGTTGGGGCCACTTGGCAATAGTGATCATAGCATGATCGCCTTTGATTTAATTAGTGGAGGAGGGATAGTAAGGAAATCCACAGTACTACCCTTTAACTTTCGAAAGGGAGACTATGATAGAATGAGGAAAACAGTTAAGAAAAAACTAAAAGGAGCAGTTGCAAAGGTTAAAGACGTACATCAAGCTTGGGTGTTGTTGAAAAATACTATCTTGGAAGCCCAGACCAGCTGTATTCCACGCTTTAAGAAAAGTGGAAGGAAGTCTAAAAAATTGCCAGCATGGTTTAAAGCTGAGGTCAGAGAGGCTGTTGTTGCCAAAAAAGCATCTTTCAAGAAATGGAAAAAAGAGCCAAATGATGAAACCTGGAAACAGCACAAGCACTGGCAAGTCAAATGCAAGGCATTGATAAGGCAGGCAAAGAGAGAATTTGAGAAGAAGCTTGCTGCGGAAGCAAAAACGCGAAATAAAGACCTTTTCAAGTACATTCGTAGCAAAAAACCCGTGAGAGAGTCAGTTGGTCCATTAGATGATAAAGGGGTTAAAGGAGCACTAAGAGGCGACAAGGCGATAGCGGAGAGACTGAATGAATTCTTTGCTTCGGTCTTTACTGAGGAAGATGTAGGGATGTTACCCACGACTGAAGTGGTATTTAAAGGTGTGGAAGAATTGAAGGAAATATCGATACATCGGGAAGATGTCTTACAACTATTAGATAAACTGAAGAGTAGCAAATCACCTGGGCCGGATGGTATACATCCAAGGGTGTTGAAAGAACTGAAATTTGAGATTGCAGACCTGCTATCAGTAATCTGTGAACTATCATTAAAATCATCTCTAATACCTGAGGATTGGAGGATCGCCAATGTAACACCAATTTTTAAAAAGGGTTCGAGGGGTGATCCGGGAAACTACAGACCGGTGAGCCTGACATCAGTACCGGGAAAAATGGTAGAAACCATCATAAAGAATAAAATTACTCAGCATGTAGATAGTCATGACCTAATGGGAGACAGCCAACATGGCTTTAGACAAGGAAGATCTTGTCTTACTAATCTGTTATGTTTTTTTGAAGGAGTGAATAAACAGGTGGACAAAGGTGAGTCGGTTGATACTGTGTATCTGGACTTTCAGAAAGCCTTTGACAAGGTCCCTCATGAGAGACTTTTGGCAAAACTAAAGAGTCATGGGATAGGAGGCAGTGTACTACTGTGGATCAGGAACTGGTTAAAAGATAGAAAGCAGAGGGTAGGGCTAAATGGCCAATTTTCCCAATGGAGAAAGGTGAATAGTGGTGTACCCCAGGGATCTGTGCTGGGTCCGCTGCTTTTTGACATATTCATAAATGACCTGGAAAGTGGAATAACGAGTGAGGTTATCAAATTTGCTGATGACACAAAACTATTTAAAGTTGTTAAAACCCAGGAGGATTGTGGAAAATTGCAAGAGGATCTTGATAAATTGGAAGACTGGGCATCAAAATGGTAGATGAAATTTAATGTGGAGAAGTGCAAGGTTATGCACCTAGGGAAGAACAACCCAAACTATGGTTACACGATGCAAGGTTCCACATTAGGAACCACCACCCAAGAAAAAGATTTAGGCGTCCTTGTGGATACCATGTTAAAACCCTCGGCCCAGTGTGCAGCGGCGGCCAAGAGAGCAAATAGAATGCTAGGTATGATAAGGAAAGGAATGGAAAATAAAACAAAAGATATTATAATGCCTCTATATCGTTCCATGGTGAGACCGCACCTTGAATATTGTGTGCAATTCTGGTCGCCGTATCTTAAAAAGGATATAGCGATTTTAGAAAAGGTTCAGAGAAGAGCCACCAAAATGGTAAAGGGGATGGAAGGCTACTCCTATGAAGAAAGGCTAAAAAGGTTGGGGCTCTTTAACCTGGAAAAGAGACGGCTGAGGGGAGATATGATAGAAGTCTATAAATTAATGAACGGAGTGGAACGGGTAAACGTAGATCGATTGTTTACCTTATCAGAATATAGAAAGACTAGGGGACATGCAATGAAGCTACAGGGTAAACTATTTAAGACTAATAAAAGAAAATATTTTTTCACTCAACGTGTAATCAAACTCTGGAATTTGTTACCGGAGGATGTAGTAAAGGCTGTTAGTGTAGCTGGGTTTAAAAAAGGTTTGGACAAGTTCCTGGAGGAAAGGTCCATAAACCATTATTAAGAAGGGACCCAGGATATCAATGCTTGAACCAATACAAGCATTGTGGAACCTGTGTCCCTTGGGGAAACTGCTAGGTACGTATGACCTAGATTGGCCACTGTTGGAAACAGAATACTGGGCTTGATGGACCTTGGTCTGACCCAGTATGGCATATCTTATGTTCTTATGTTCTTAGGAAGATAGATAGAGAGATACAACTCCTAGGGGAGGTGGGTGGGTTGTGAAGACTTATTCCTGCTGTTCCCAGAGATCACCTGTTACAGGTAAGTAACTGTGCTATCTCCAGGAACAAGCAGGAATGAGTCTTCACATATGGGGACTCCCTAGCTATAGATGCCAGGGGGAGATCCCATAAAATGCGTGTCCGTGGAACAGGACTGCACTTCCCACACATGGACCTCTGGCATCCCATGAGGGATGGTGGGTAGGAGTTGAAAAGAGAGGAGCTGTAGGAGAAACAGCTAACCTAAGGACTTCAGGAAAGAGTCCTTGGTATGTATGATAGTTACCATTAAAAATATTGAATCATCAGAATATGGACCTTACCTACTGGATTGTAGGAAGTAGAGAGGGTGATGGAGTCTACTGGAGATTCAGTAGAGGAATCCTCAAGGTGACCTCACGGCGGTGAAGGTGAAGGTCCAAATCTGGAATTGGCAGGTGACCCAGGTGTCAACTGGGGTAGTATGAAAACGGCAGGTCTTCAGTGGAAAGCTTTGTGGGAAAAAGCTGAAACTCTTTTAGCTACAGAGTCATTAACATGTAGGAGCAAAAGAGGAAGACTGACCGATTTGGACAACTAGCCCAGTCCTGGAGGGAAGAAAGGGTATGTAAAAAAGCCCGTATTCCCAAGGAGGACAGATGTGTGAAGTGCTGAACCTCAGAACTACTGAAGATCTACACTGTCTTTCCTAGCTGGTGAGAGATAGGAAAGATATTGAAGCATGATGCTTCAGGAATAGCGAGACCTAGAGTAAAGTGGAAGCTGTCAGTACCACAGTAGTGGTTGTGTGCATAACATCTCCAACATACTGAGGGACAGTATGAACATATGCAAGTCCACTGTCTGGAACCTCTAAGAAGGTAAAAACCTTTATAGCATAGACAGTTAGGGAGATAGTATGTAAATACATATCTACTTATATATATATATATATGAGGGAATAACCCATGCACACACAGCTTAAAGACATCTGTATCTATAGAAATATATGGAGATATATACCTACATGAATATGTATGTCTGAAGATACATGTCCGCAACTAAGCCCCATAAGAACATTCACATGAGAGATGTGAAGGAGAAAGATTCATCTAATAACAAGAAAGTAGAACCTACTTGAGAAGATATATAGAGAATCTATTCCTCCGGGCTAAGAAGGTGCAGGAATGCTATCCAGTGGAATAACCCGGATGGTTGCGTGAAAAACAGAGAATAATATCAGTCTGTAAACCGCAAGTCCGGGGTTTTGTAGGACTCTGACATGGTAAATGGACATAAAACGCATAGGGGAAGATACCAGGATGACCTACTAGAGGGACACAGGGGTATCATGCGTTACTAGTAGAAAATGTGCTGTCCATAAAAGAGTAGGATAGCATGAGGACAAGCTGTAAGGAAAAAAGAGCATATTCCTGCAGGATTGGAAAACTCTTTGGACATTCACGCAGAAAAGGCTTATATCCTGTATTAAAACAGGAGACAACAGGGTGTGGAGAACCCTCACAAGTCATGGGAATGACTGATAAGCCTTTTCCACCATATAGAATAGCCATCAGAGATACAGTCCAATGCTCTCTAGCAAGGGCCCATAGTAGAAAGCTTCTCTGAAGATTGCAGAGAGCATTGAGAATTAGGAGATAAAACTGACTGTGGGTCAGCTGTGCTGCCAAATCCAAGAAAAAAGGAGATGGCACGAAAGAAGATAATGTGAGAAGCCTGAAGTGATTAGGATTATCCAAGATAGATGAAGCACTATCTTGGAATCACTACCAAGGCTAGACAGAAGTAGTGGAAGACATACTGGAAACTTGAGGAAAAGTACCAGTAGTTCAATCACTGGAACTCCTGCAAGAACAGCAGCTGAGAGAGACAGGAGAAAGAATCTTCCTGTGTAAAACAGAGAAAACAGACAAAGGAAGAGGAAAAATTCCTGTCCCTGTCTGATAAGTGTCCAGAGAATTTATTCAAGGAAAAAACTCTACACTGGAAGGAAAGGCAGAGAAGCTCTGCAGTATGGTACCACTCATTCAGGGGAAACCCTGGATGAGAGGGTAGAGAAACAGGAGCTGAATGGTGACTTACCATATGGTAAGTCTGCTGAAGGAAAAAATGTTCATGTTGGGACAGAAAACTATCATGGGATAGTTGTTAACTTCTCTTCTTGGTAGAAAGAAGAGGAGAAATCTGTAACCCATAGACATGAATATCCTGACAGCTCAGCATAGCTAGGAGGGAAAAAGATGTCCTGAAGAAAGGAAACCATGTGTAGAGCTTTAAGAAAAAACAGTGAACAAACTGCTGGTAAGAAGACGTTAACTGTAGGTTGCAACCCTCAGGAACCTATGGTTGCTGA
The DNA here is from genome assembly GCA_033557465.1 of Ichthyophis bannanicus. Classification (NCBI taxonomy): domain Eukaryota; kingdom Metazoa; phylum Chordata; class Amphibia; order Gymnophiona; family Ichthyophiidae; genus Ichthyophis; species Ichthyophis bannanicus. Next base: position 189,462,822 of record CM066031.1, on the reverse strand, counting down.
GTTTGCTGAGTCTGGCTAGAGTTTGGATTCTTCAGAGCAGGAGGTGGTGTCCCCTGCTTGGGTATATCTGGATGATGGGCAGGAGAAGAGTGAAACCTTCTTTTCTTAGGGAAAGAAGGTTTGGTAGGACATTTCCTACCTCCTGGGGAAGAAGGCGGCTTAGGGTGATCCGCAGAACCAGGGAAGTCAGTGGAGCAATGAGCAACCTGACGTAAAGCCTCCCTATTGAAGAGATTTTCTCCAGTACAAGGAGAATTACCCAGTGTGTGTTGTGCCCATCTGCTCAAGTCTGAAGCCTGGAGCCAGGCTCTATGTCGTGCTCCTATGGCTATAGCAGAGGTTCTGCTAACAGACTCAAAAGAGTCTAGAGAAGCACGAGAAAGAAACCAAGAGAGATTGTGGCTATGACTAAGAAGTAAGGAATAGTCTGCAGCCTTGGACTCAGATAGAAAAGGAGTCAAAAGAGATAATTTCCTTGTGATCTCCTGGAGAGATAGACTCATATAGAAAATATAAGAGATAATCCTTGTTGCCAGCAGATGTTTGGAAGGTTTGACGTCCAAAGGCATCAAGTGCTCTAGATGCACGACCTGGCGGATAAGAAAAATGCTTTTTCTTGCTTTTCACCTTCCTCATTGCTGATTCCACTACAATGGAATGATGGGGAAGTTGAGTCCTTTGAAACCCTGGAGAGGGGGGCACCTGATACAGAACATCAGTTGCTGTAGAAGGTGAGGAAACCCTTAAAGGTGTTTCCCATATTCTCAGAAGAAGATTCTGCAAAGAATGATGTAAAGGAAGCATTATATTTTCCTTTTCTGCAGGAGAGCCTCGAGTAGGATCATAGCCAGGGATAGGAATAGCAAGGAATGTTGCCATGTCAAGGAGAAATTTCTGAAAAGAAGGATCTCCAATGGGAACTATCCCTGGATAGGCTAAAGTTGAAGCAGCAGCCTGGGCACCAGAGGATGTACTTGTCTGATGCAGAAAGAGAGCCCTACTAGATGGATACTGGTACTGGGGCAGTCAGTACTGCATCGTCCATGCCAGGTATCAAAGCCAAACTAGGCATAGAAAGGAGCGATGGAGAAAAAAGCATGGAAGTGGCTGGTCCCGATGTAACTGCAGGAACCGACATCGATACCGATACCGGTAGCTGTGTCGGAATCGGAGGCGATAACGCCATCGAAGCAGTCATCGGAGGCTGCTCAAGCGGTACCGAAGCAACCAGAACCCCTTGGTGAATATCCTTGGTACTGCATATCTGGAATCGACAAGGGTCGGTTCCGAGACGCGTTGGTATCCAGTCTTCTAGACTAGATATCGATTCCAACTCAGCATCGAAGGGAGCGAGTCTATTGATGCATGTCTAGAGGGTACCAACGTAGGTGGTGGTATCGGCGATGCTGTCGATACTGGAAAGGCAATCTGGGACGTACTGATTGGTCCCGAAGGTACCGAGGATGCCAGATGCCGATCCCTGGCGAAGAGTGAATCACTCAACACCGGTGCCAATGCCGGGGTATCGGTACCGCTCGAAGTGGATGCCACCACCAAGCATGGCTCAGGTATGTTCTGTGAGGGGTGAGCCCCAGGAACAACCTGAAACCCCTGAAATGCTTTGGAGACCGAAGACTCCCGCCGGGGTTTTGAAGCCAATAGGGTCTTGAGGGCAAGGCCGGAGCCGTCATCATGCTTGGCATGAGACTTACCACTCAAGGATTGGCTAGTCTTAACAGACTGTTTGTGGGTTACCTGATCCTGTAGAGAAGAAATGGTCGGTGCCCTGATACTGGAAGGGAACTCGGTATCGAGGGAAACTCGAAATGGAAAATCTCTTCTCATAAAATTGTAGCCTAATGGCTCCGGAAGGAAAGGGTCAGGACCCAAACAGGTTAGACACCAGTTATTGGAGTCTAAAAAGAAAACTGTATTTCCACAGTTAAGGCACTTCTTAGAAGAAGGCTCCATGATGGAGAGGCCTTACAGCATAGGTGTCAAACTCTGGCCCGCGGGCCAAATTTGGCCCGTAGTGTAATTATATTTGGCCCGCGAGGCTATACCAAATGACTACTAGAGCTAGCCCGCCGGTATTATACAGCACATTCATTCATCGCTAATACTACAAATCCCATAATGCCTTGCTGTTGTTTTGGCGCGTCAATCAGGACAGGTCCCAGAAACGCCCTCTCCTGTGTGACAGAAGTCATAGCGATCTCAAGCTACAAATGTCACTGTGGAACCCCTTCCCAAAAATGGCAAAAAGAAAGGCAGACAACAGGAACTTTCTGGACAGGTGGGAGACAGAATATTTGTTTACATATGTAAAAGACAGACCTGTTTGTCTGATTTGTGGAGTCAACGTGGCTATAACTAAGGAGTATAACATTTGACGACACTATGAAACAAAACACCATGACAAGTACAAGGACCTGGACATGACTCAAAGGAGCCAGAAAGTGGAGGAGATGAAAAGAAGTTTGGTTTCACAACAGAATATGTTCAAAAAAGCCACATCACAAAGTGAGGCTGCTGTAAAGGCTAGTTATATTGTGGCAGCAGAGATCGCAAAATCAGCCCGGCCCTTTAATGAGGGAGAGTTTGTGAAAAAGTGCATGTTGAAAGTTTGTGACATCGTGTGCCCAGAGAAAAAGCAAGCCTTTTCAAACATGAGCCTGAGCAGAAACACAGTAGCTGATCGCACATGTGATCTTGCCACCAATCTGTATGACCAGCTTTTGGAAAAGGGAAAAGATTTCGTTGCATTCTCCCTTGCTGTGGATGAGAGCAGCGACGCATCTGATACTGCTCAGCTGTCAGTCTTGATCCGTGGAGTGGACTCAAATATGTGTGTTACGGAGGAGCTATTGGGATTCAAATCAATGCATGGCACAACCACAGGAAAGGAAATTTTTGAGGAGGTTTCCAAATGCGTAACTGAAATAAAGCTGCCGTGGGATAAACTCGTGGGATTAACGACAGATGGTGCGCCAGCGATGTGCGGCAAAACAAGTGGACTGGTGGGCAGGGTCCGGGAGAAGATGCAGGAAGAGAACTGTGCAGGTGAACTAACTGTTTATCACTGCATCATACATCAGGAATCATTGTGTGGCAAAGCCCTAAAGATGGAACATGTTATGACCACAGTAACACAAGTAGTTAACTTTATAAGAGCCAAAGGTCTGAATCACCACCAGTTTAAGTCTTTTCTGGAGGAGTGTGGTTCGGAATACGCAGACGTGCCGTATCACACAGAGGTGAGATGGTTAAGCCGAGGAAAAGTACTGAATAGATGTTTTGAGCTGCATGAGGAAATATGTCAGTTTCTGGAAAGCAAAGGGAAGGACACAGCAGAGCTTCGGGAGAAAAGGTTTCTGTGTGAGCTGGCCTTTCTGTGTGACATCTCGAGCCATCTCGATGCGCTGAACCTGCAGCTTCAGGGGCGGGGGCGCATCATCACAGACATGTACGCTGCAGTGAGGGCTTTTAAAACTAAACTGTGCCTGTGGGAGAATCAGATGCTGCAAGGAAACCTTGGCCATTTTCCCTGCTGCCAAACCATGAAAACGCAGTTCTTTACCAACTTGTTCCCATGCGCACAGTTTGCTGAAAAACTCAGTGTACTCGGCGCTGAGTTTAGCCGGCGATTTGCCGACTTTGATGTCCAGAAATGTAGGTTTGAACTGCTTAGTAATCCCTTTGCAGTTAATGTGGAAAACGCACCAACCAACCTCCAAATGGAGCTAATTGAACTCCAGTGTAATGACACGCTGAAGTCAAAGTATGATGCTGTGGGCGCCGCCCAGTTTCCACACTTCATTCCTGACACAATGCTTCAGCTCCGCACCCAAGCTGCTCAGATGCTCTCCATGTTCGGCAGCACTTATCTATGTGAGCAACTTTTCTCCTCGATGAAGATGACCAAAACATCTCACAGGAGACGTCTGACTGATGAACACCTTCGCTCGATACTGAGGATTTCCTCAGCTCAAAGCCTGAGCCCAGACATTGATGAACTATCATCCAAGAAGAGATGCCAGGTATCTGGCTTGGGCACATCAGATTAGATCAGTGTGCAGCAAACTGAGCAATAATTAACGTTTTCTTTATGCACTTTTTCCTGCTACTCCAAGACATGGGCTTGAATGGCTGATTAATTTTATTATTGTTATTTTATTTTAAAAATTATTATTTATTATTATTTAAATCTTATTTAATAAATGAATGTCATTGATGTTTTTTTTTATTTGAAATTGGTTTTTGCATATCTGAACTATTAAGTTATAAATTGTATAGTAATAAGTGTTGCTTCATATTCAATGTTAAAGCAAATCTTGTTTGGGTCCATATTAAAAGGTTCATTTGTTCAATGCTGGCCCGCGACTTTGTTCAAGTTTTACATTTTGGCCCACTGTGTATTTGAGTTTGACACCCCTGCCTTACAGGCCCAAAACTTTAACAGAGAAACTGAGGGAAAACAGTCCCCGAGTTTAAGAAAAAGAAAAGTTTAATACCCAAGTTTAATTTTCCTGTTTAATGTATACCCAAGTTATTATACCTGTTTCACTGTAAGCACAAATCACGAAATTGAGATGTGCAACTCTTATGTTCATTGTAAACCGCACTGATGTCGAATAGCGCGGTATAAAAGAGACTGCAAATAAATAAAAGAAAAGAAAAAGAAAAAACCCACCGGCGGTACCGGTGGAGGCGGGAAAAGCAGCCGCGACCACAAGAAAACAAAAAAATTAAAGGATTAAAAAAGAAATTTTCTGCGGTGACAGGAGTACGTCCTGCCGGCTCCGTGGAAAAATGAAAACTGAGGAGAGACAGTTGGAAAGGCGGGAAGGCAGCACGCAGGCGCTGTGGGATGCTCCCAAAGGCTTTCTGATTGGATGCTGGGGAGCGTTCCCGCGCAGGCTCCGTCGGTACCGACGTACCCATATGTGAAGACTCATTCCTGCTTGTTCCTGGAGATTACAAATATTCCTAGCGTGCGTAGAAATGCAGCTACTACTGCCATGCATTTTGTGAACACCCTTGGTGCAGAGGCCAGACCGAAAGGAAGCACCCTGTATTGATAGTGCTTTCCTTGGAAAAGGAACCAAAGGAACCTTCTGTGTGTTGGATGGATGAGGACATGGGTGTACGCATCCTTGAGATCTAGAGAACAAAGCCAATCCTGACTCTGGAGGTATAGAAGGAGAGTACCGAGAGAAGTCATCTTGAATTTCTCCTTGCATAGAAACTTGTTCAATTCTCTGAGATCTAATATGGGTCTGTAGCCCCCTGTTTTCTTTGGGATGAGAAAGTAGGGGGAGTAGAACCCTGAGCCCTGATGAAGAAGTGGTACTTCTTCTATTGCCCCCTGGGCAAGAAGGTTAGCAATCTCCTGACCCAGAAGGTCAAGGAGAGATGTTGGTGAATTGAACTGTCTCACCATGGTGTGAGGGGGAAGGTTTAAGAAATGAAGCTTGTACCCTTCCCTTATGATGGAGAGGGTCCATTGCTCTGCTGTGATTTGTTCCCATCTGGGAGCAAAGTGAGCTAACCTTCCTGGAATGGTGAGAGGCTCTGGATGTTCTAGAGCCAGAAAGGCTAAGTTCTCTAGCTGCAAGTCAAAGGCCCTGAGGAGGCTGAGGCTGTTGGGCCGTAGCAGTCCTAGCACCCTTAGGCTTGGTCTGTTTCGGTTGTTGCTGTCTCTTTGTAGCAAAACGACCTGCAGAAGATGCCTGCTGACCATAAGCAGAATATCATCTCCCTTTTTTGGGAAAAAAATCCCTTTTTGAACAACCTTTCCTTAAAAGGAGCAGACGTAGACTTTGAGAGTCTACCCAAAGCAGAATTTTCAGCATCCATCTGGGTGGCCTTTGCTTGCCAATCTTTGCCAAAAAGGTTTTCACCTGTATAAGGAAGGTTTCCTAGTCCATCCTGAACCCAGGGTTCCAAATCAGAAGCTTGTAACCAAGCAACTCTGCGTGCACCTATGGCAATAGCCGAGGCTCTGCTGGCACCTTCAAAAGAGTCAAAGGCTGCACGGTTGGAAAATTTGGAAACATCCTGGGCATGTTTGAGCCAGGTGAGGAACTCCTCCCTTTTATCTTCTGAAATAAAAGGAGATAAAGTTTGCAGATGATCTGTAACTTCTTTTAGAAACATCCCCATATAGAGACTATAGGAGTTGATTCTGGCAACAAGCATACTGGCCTGGAAAATTCTCCTGCCAAAGGCATCTAAAGTTCTGCATTCTCTTCCTGCAGGAGCAGAAGAGTGCCTTTTTGTACTCTTTATCTTCTTCATAGCAGACTCCACCACAATGGAGTGGTGAGGAAGCTGAGTCTTATGGAAGCCAGGACAAGGAAGGACACGATATATGGTGTCCAACCTGCGAGAATGAGGAGAAGTGGTGAGAGGAGTCTCCCATATGCCCAACATGTGATCATACAGAATCTCATGTATTGGTAAAGTGGCTGCCTCTTTAGGAGCCTTAGGATATTGTAAAATATCTAACTTTTAGGCTCTAGGCTCTGTCTCAGGGGCCACTGAGATGGAAAGGCCCCTGGCCACTTCCCTAATGAAGTCTTGAAAGGACAAGTCTTCTGGAGGAGATATTCTCCTTTTTGGAGAAGAGGGCTCCTGAGGATGGATCACCGATGCTTCGACAGAGACCTCTGATTCATCAGAGTCTTCAGAGGAATCGAAGTATCACCTGTCTGGATGCCCCTGCAGAGCCCGATACGCGTACCGGGAGGTATCGACATCGGGAGTGATCGGTACCGATTCGGTACCGATGGGCATCACAGAACAGTGTATTGCTGCAGTCGACACCGAAGCGGATGTCGATGCAATCGGTACCGGCACTGGAACCAATATCGGTATCGGTGCTAGAGTCGGTAACGGCAACAGAGTTTGTTGCGGTACCAAAGGCGTCGCAGCTTGTATGAATGCCGTGATGGCACGCTGCATGGTCAGGATATTCTGATCCATCGACGCAACCATTGTCTGGATGTCGGTACCAGTGGAGACCACCGGTACCCCAGAACATGCCAACAGGTGATCGGTCGAGGCCGAGCCATCGATGTCAACCTGTGACCCCATAGATAAAGCTTTGGAAGCCGGAGCCTCCCGCCGGGGTAATTTTGCTGGTGCGGATTCCTCGAGGGTAAGCCCGGAGGCATCTCGATACTTTGAGGGAGATTTACCCTTCGAGGACCGGCTGGACTTAAGTTTGGTTACCTGAGATCCATGTGAGGAAGAAGCAGCCCTGGAAGACGTCGATGTAACCGAAGCTGCATCAGAGGGAAACAGGGTACTGAGCTTGGCTGCTCGATTCTGTAGACCTCTTTTAGACATCACAGAACAGGACTCACAATCCATGATGGAGTGGTCAGGACCTAAACATTTTAGACACCATTCATGGGTGTCGGTGACAGAAATAGTGCCGCTGCACTTCGTGCATTTTTTAAACCCAGAGGCGGGCTTTTCCATGAGGAAAAATTTCATAGGCCTAAGGCCAAAGAAGAAAATGCACTGAAGTGAGAAAAACAGTAGTTTTTGGTTTTTTTAGAATAAAAAAAGAAAAGACCGGCAGTACCGGTCTAGCGTCGAGAAGGCAGACGCGCGACTAAAGAAATAAAATAAAATAAGAAATTCTTCAGCGGTGACAGGAACACGACCTGCTGGCTCCGCGGAAAAGAAGAACTGGAGAGAGGCGGTTGGGAAAGGTGGGAAGGCAACGCGCAGGTGCTGTGGGATGCTCCCAAAAGCTTTCCTTTTGGATGCTGGGGAGCGTTCCCGCGCAGGCTCCGTCGGTACCGACGATACCCGTATGTGAAGACTCATTCCTGCTTGTTCCTGGAGATTTGTGAAATCACATCTGCAACTGGTCATGTCTGCATTTTTTTTTAAGATGTTATGGCTTTGACATCCCAGATAGCGTAGTTACTCACCTGTAACAGGTGTTCTCCAGGGACAGCAGAAATCAGTCCTCACTTATGAGTGACATCGGCACCGACGGACCCCGTGTGGAGTAGTAATGCCCCAGCTTTCAAAGAAAGCCTTTGGGATTGCTGCCATGCATGCGTGGTCCTCTTCCCGCCCAAGGATGCCATGTTGCTCAGTCAGGTCCCTTAGCTCGAGCCCTACCAAGCAGATGGCAAGGGAAGGACAAAAATATGGCAACTCATCAGGGGAGGTGGGAGGGTAGTGAGGACTGATTCCTGCTGTCCCTGGAGAACACCTGTTACAGGTGAGTAACACGCTTTCTCCAGGAACAAGCAGGAAGTCAGTCCTCACTTATGGGATTCCCCAGCTACAGGCTACCGACCTGTAACCAAAAATGCCTCCGGGTGGTCGTGAGCAGAAGCCGATGCACGAAGGAGCCAGAGTCCTCGGGGCGAAGCCCTCGGTAGCCGTGAAGAAGGGTCGGAGGGCAAGAGTTGCTTATACCCCGAACTGGTTAAGGAGTACAGACTGGCCGAAGGCACTGTCCTGGCAGAACTCCCTCTCCAGGCAGTAGTGAGCAGCGAAGATATTTGTGGAAGACCAGGTAGCCACCCGGCAGATGTCCATGAGGGGCACTGAGCGCAGCGAGGGTCCGAGGCTGCCTTGGCCCCAACTCCGTGTGCAGTGAATCGACGATCTAGCGGGGCACCCACCTTTGTATGAGCAAAAGCGATGCAGTCTGCGACCCAAACCGAGAGGGTGCGTTTGGTAACTGCCTGTTCCAGTCTATTGGGATCGTAGGTCACAAAGAGTTAGCCAGACTTGTGATGAGTCTGCGTGCGCTGCAAGTAGAAGGCAAGAGCCCTTCTGTAGTCGAAGATGTGGAGAGCAGCCAACACCTGATCAGTGTGAGGCCTCAGGAAGAAAGTCAGCAGGACTATCTCCTGATTAAGATGGAAATCCGAGATGACTTTAGGCAGGAATTTAGGGTGGGTACAGAGGACCTCCCTATTCGATAGAACCTGGTGTAAGGGACGTCCGACATGACAGCCTGGAGCTCACCCACTCGGCGGGCCGAGGTCAGCACCACCAGGAAGGCCACCTTCCAGGACAGGTGCCGGAGCGAGCACATCGCCATTGGCTCGAAGGGTGGACAGGTGAGCTATATGAGCACCACATTCAAATCCCATTCTGCCAGAGGATGACGGACAGGCAGCTTGGAAAGCAGACGACCCCGCATAAAGCAGGAGAATAACGGTTGCCCCAAGAGGGGCTTTCCCTCGATGGGGAGGTGGCTCGCTGAGATGGTGCTCAAGTGTACTCTGACAGAGTTTGACTACAGTCCTTCCTCCGAGAGATGGAGGTGGTACTGGAGGATCCATCGAATGGGGCACGAGAACGGGTCGATCTGGAGCCCCGAGCACCAGACCGAGAAGCGCCTCCACTTGAGAGTGTAGGCTCATCTAGTGGAGTCCTTTCTCGAGGCGAGGAGGATTTCCTAGACCTCCTCCGGAAGAGACACTGAGTCTAGGGAAACCCGTTCAGCCGCCAGGTTGTGAGGTATAAGGAGGCTAGGTTTGGGTGCTGCACCCGCTTCTCCTTCTGTGTTAGCAGACCCGGGGCAGAGCCCAGGGTGACAGGAGGCTCTGTCGACAGCCAGAGCAGAAGAGGGAACAAGGCTGCCGAGGCCATGAGGGGGCTATGAGGATCAACGATGCCCGATCCTGCTGAGCCTTGAAAAGGGCTCTTGCAATGAGAGGGAAGGGAGGGAATGCATAGAGCAGGCTGGATGACCACTCCAGAAGGAATGCATCAAGAATCTCCCTGCTTGGGTGTGGTACCAGGCAGCAAAAGCGGGGAAACTGCACGTACTGGGGACTGGTGAAGAGGTCTATCACTGGCGTCCCCCAGCGAAGAAATAGCCAGCCCGCTATCTCTGGATCCAGCCGCCATTTGAGAGGGGGCATAGGATTCTGCTGAGCCTGTCCGCCAGGACATTCTCCAGACCCGGAAGGTAGGTCGCCTTGAGGGACATCTTCTGGACAGCGAAGGAGCAGATGAGGACCTTTTTCCGGCAGACGAAGCACGATCCCGTGCCTCCCTCCTTGTTAACTTAGAATATCGCCAAGCGGTTGTCGGTCTGCACGAGAACCAACCTCCCATTGAGGTGGCCCTCAAAGCCCACCGAATCACCCGGAGTTCAAGCAAGTTTATCTGCTGCTGAGACTCATCAGGCGACCACTTCCCCTGCGTGTACAGTGGCCCACAGTGGGCTTCCCACCCTAATAGGGAAGCGTTTGTCGTCAGCAGCACGTCGTGCTGAGAGGCACGGAAGGGCAATCCCCGGAGTTGGTTGTGGGGGTTTGGCTACCAGCTCAGGGACAAGCGGAGGTCGGGGAGGACCCTGACAGGGTCCCTGAGGTGACCAATGGATGGGCTCCATTGGGCGCTGAGGCTCCATTGAGCATGTGCAGGCGGGCATGGGGGACAACATGCACAGTAGAGGCCATGTGGCCCAGGAGGTGTAGCATGGTCCGAGCTGTGACCCGGGGAGTGCTTTGGACCCAGGCCGCCAGGACTCGGAGACGGTTGATGCAATCCGCTGGTAAGAATGCGGTCGTCCGCCGAGTATCGAGGTGCGCCCCAATGAACTCGAGTGAGACTTTGGGTAGTTGACCAAGAACCCGAAGCCCTCCAACAGAAGGATTGTGCGTGACTTTCTCGCCGGGTTTCCTCAACCAAGGATCCCATGACGAGCCAGTCATCGAGCTAGGGAAAGACTGACACGACCTGATGCCTGAGACGGGCGGTGACCACAATGAGGCATTTCGTGAAGACTCGTGGGGCGGACGCAAGGCCAAAGCGGAGCACCCTGTATTGAAAGTGCTCTCCCTGCACCCTGAGGCACAGATAGTGCCTGTGCTGGGGGTGGATTAAGATATGGGCATAAGCATCCTTTAGATCCAAGGAGCATAGCCAGTCGCCCTGCCAGAGGACAGGCAGCAGAACGCCAAGGGATAACATCTTGAACTTCTCCTGCACCAAGAACTTGTTCAACTTTCAGAGGTCAAGGATGGGCCGCAGACCCCCCCCCCTGTCTTTTTTGGGATGAGGAAGTACTGGGAATAGAAGCCCCGACCTCGAAGGTGCAGAGGGACCTTCTCGACTGTCCACTGGGCAAGGAGAGAGAGTAGTTCCCACTGCAGTAAAAACTGCTGCGCGGGGAGTTGAGGAGGCTCTGCCGCGGAGAAGAGAGGTAGAAACCTGTCGAAGCGAAGGCGATAGCAGTCTTGGACGACCTGGAGAACCAAGGTGTCTGAGGTGATGGAAACTCACAAAGGGCCGAAATAAGAAGGGCATCCCTCCACTGGCTGCTGCGTCAGCGCGAGGGGCTATACCAGTGGCGTCAAAACCCCTATGCGGGTTGTGGAGGAGCCTGATTATGGGCTTTTGGCCCTTTCGGCTTGCGATGCCCTTGGTCGGACTTACCCTGTGCCAGGGTAGTCAGTGTGGGGGTAGGTGGGCATAGCGGGTAGCCATGGTACTGGAGGCCCTTCCTCGGAAAGAAAGGCTTTTTGGCTTGTTGCTTTTTCCTGGGCAGAGTGAAGGTCTTGCGTGAGAGACGGGTTATGGTGACTAACTCTGTCTCTATCTTTGCGGCTTTATCCTCCATCGGCTTGCTGAAGAGCTGCTCGCTGAGGCAGGGGACGTCCAGGAGCCATGCCTGATGATTGGAGCCATGCCTGGCGGCAGGCCCTGATGCCCGCAGCCGCCACCCAAGCCAATGACTCGAATCAATCGTAGGCGGCTCGGGAGTGGTATTTTGAGCAGTCTGCGATGGACTTCAACAGAATACCGAACCTATTGAGGGGCTCACCCTCGAGGTCCACGGAGAATCTTCAGAGCTCTTTGGCTAAATCGCTCAAGAACATACCCATGTATAGTTGGTATGCTTGAATGCGACAAGAGAGCATGGAGCCTTGGTAGACCTTGCGGCCCAGGGCATCAAGGGCTCTCGACTCTTGGCTGGGCGGTACTGACGAGTGTGAATTTGGGCTCTTGTGTTTCCTCATGGCCGACTCCACCACCATAGAGATGTGGGGGAAGATGGGTCTTCCTGAACCCTGGCCTACATTGTACCTTGTACATAGTATCAAGGCACTTACTCACTATGGGGACAAAGGAGGGTGCCTCCCACATACTGAGCAGCAGCCGAGACAGACTAAGAGGAACCGGCACAGTGAGAGATTCCCTAGGAAGAGAGTCGTACTGAAGAATATCAAGTTCTTTAGCAAGAGGGTCCTCCTCGGCCTGGGTGGCCAGATTAAGAGCGCGTGCCATATCCCTGATGAATACCAGGAAGGAGGTGTCCTCAGGTGGTGGGTGCTGCTAAAACATGGGCAGGGAGGGGATCCAACAGAAGATCCCAATGAGTATGGGTCTCCAGGGAGGTGTTCCCATTGGACTCCCACTCCGAGAATTCGGTCGAGGAGTCTGAGCCGGGCAGATCGCCCTGTCCAGCGGCCGGTGCCCGTTTGGAGCCTGAGGCCCTGAAGGATCTCACCTCTGAGGAATGGGAGGGTGAACGAGACAGACGTCGAGGACCCTCATGAGGCCCACAACTCTCGGGGGTTTCCTGGATGGATTTCGGTGTCCCACGCGAGGGACCCATGGTCTCTTGGCGTGAGTCAGCGAAGCTAGCTGTGAGCGCCTGCTGGGAAGCGAGGAACGCAGAAATGCTGCGTTCTAGCGCCAGTATGCTGAACTTCCAAGTGGATGTGGGGCCCTGCGACGCCGACCCCAGGGTCACCAGGTTGGGCGTCGAGGAGGAGAGGGGGTCCTCACCGGGACGACCCTCAGGAGACCGGCGCCTTCGCCAGAGGCCTCCGTATCCATACAGGGTACCTTGCAGGGCAGCTCCTTATCCGACTCTCGGGAATGCCGATGCGGCTGAGCGACCAAGAGTGGGAGCGCTCGTGCTTATCGGGAGCCCCCGACAGTGAATTTGAGGCCGCCTTTTGCGCCGCTCCACCTCAGGGGATACGTGGTCGGAGTGCCGCCGAGAGCGCAGGGCCGAAGAGGGGGACCCCACCAGAGAAGAGACGACCGAGGGCGCCACCAGTGATTCCAAGGTAGCCTTTCGAAAAATGCCTTCGGACTTCTGATTACAACTGAGCAGGGCCTTAGAGGACATTTTCTTGCAGAGCGAACAGAGCTCCAGATCATGGTCAGCTCTGAGGCACCGCAGACAACAGATGTGAGTGTCCCTAAGCGACATGTTCCTAGAGCATCTATCGCATTTTTTGAAGACGGTGGCCCCAGCGAGGTCGAAGATCCACGCAGCCAGCAGTTACGGAAAGAAAAAGGGCACAAAGCACGTTAACAAAAAATGAAGAAAAACTATCCCCAACAGCTCTAAGAAGGTAGAGCAGGGGAAGGACGGGTAGAGGCCTTGTGCAACCGGAAAATAGAAGGCCAGTAGGCCAAAAAATGAAGACTTTTTCAGAGGGACAAGGACGTGCGTCCGAAGGGCTCCGCAGAAAAAGGGATACCGAGCAAGATGGCACCCTTGGGCGTGAAGAGGACCACGCAGCAATCCCAAAGGCTTTTTTGAAAGCTTGGGAATTGCTCCGCATGGGCTCTATCGGTGACGATGTCACCCATAAGTGAGGGCTGACTTCCTGCTTGTTCCTGGAGAATGCACTTGGATGGATCTTCTAAAAAGCACAGTTACTTACCTGTAACAGGTGATCTCTGGGAACAGCAGGAATAAGTCTTCACATATGGGTATCGTCGGTACCGACGGAGCCTGCGCGGGAACGAACCCCAGCGTCCAGTAAGAAAGCTTTTGGGAGCATCCCACAGCGCCTGCGTGCTGCCTTCCCGCCTTTCCCAACCGCCTCTCTCCAGTTCGAGTTTTAAAGCTGAGGCAAAGAGAGGGAGAGGAAAGGAAAGATAGATAGATAGATAGATACAACTCCTAGGGGAGGTGGGTGGGTTGTGAAGACTTATTCCTGCTGTTCCCAGAGATCACCTGTTACAGGTAAGTAACTGTGCTACCTCCAGGAACAAGCAGGAATGAGTCTTCACATATGGGGACTCCCTAGCTGCAGATGCCAGGGAGAAACCCCAGGTTGTGTGTCCTTGAAAAGGACTCTACCCCCTCCCATGGATCTCTGGCATCCAACCAGGGTAGGTGGGTAGGAGTTGATTAGGAATGGAACAGGTGTTTGAGAACAGCCTGACCAAACGAGGCATCCCGGCGGGAGTCCTTGTCCAAACAGTAATGGGCTATGAAGGTATGAACCGAGGCCCAGGTGGCCGCTCGACAGATTTGGTCGATGGACACAGAGTTTAGATGAGCCATTGAGGCTGCCATGGCTCTCACATTGTGAGCTGTGACATGGCCCTCCAGAGAAAGGTTCCTACACTGGTAGGCGAAAGAAATACACTGAGCAATCCAGTTGGACAGTGTTCTCTTAGAAACTGGAAGTCCTAAATGGGAAGGATCAAAAGCAACAAAAAGTTGAGAAGACTTTCTATGTTGCTGTGTTCTTTGTAAGTAAAAGGCGAGAGCTCTTTTACAATCCAAAGTATGTAGATTCCTCTCTGCACTTGATGCATGAGGTCCTGGAAAAAAGACAGGCAAGTATACCTCTTGGTTCAGATGAAAAGGCGAGACCACTTTGGGCATAAAGTGTGGATTGGTCCTGAGGACTACCTTATCATGATGGAACCTTGTATAAGGAGGATTAGCCACCAAGGCTTGCAACTCACTGATGCGACATGCTGAGGTGACTGCAATGAGAAAGATAACCTTCCAAGAAAGAAATTTCAAGGAGGTGGTGGCTAAAGGTTCAAAGGGTGGCTTCATAAGCTGGCCAAGAACCAGGTTTAAGTCCCATGCCACTGGAGGTGGTCTAATGGGAGGTTTAGTTAGAAGAAGGCCTCTCATGAATCTTGCTATAAGAGGGTGAGAGAAAATAGGCTGTCCATTGAGAGGCTTGAGGGACGCTGCAATAGCACTCAAATGGAGTCTTACCGAATTTGTTTTCAGACCTGCATGGGATAGATGCAGGAGATACTCTAGTAAAGAATTCAAAGGTATGGCAAGATGGTTAAGACCCTTCCCTGAACACCAAATGGTAAATCTTTTCCATTTGAAAGCATAGGAACGTCTAGTAGAAGGCTTTCTAGAGGCATGAATAACATCTCTGACTTGCTGAGAGAGATGAAAATCTTGAAGGTCTAGGCCCTCAGCAACCAAGCCCTGAGATGGAGAGACTGGGGGTTTGGGTGCCACAACATTCCTTCTTCCTGGGATAGAAGGTCTGGAGCAGAGCCCAACTCCAGGGATGGAGCTTGACAGAGATGCAGAAGTAGAGGGTACCACACTTGGCGTGGCCAATGTGGTGCTATGAGGATCATAGAACCCCGGTCTCTCTGAAGCTTGAACAGTGTTTTGGGAATTAGGGGAATGGATGGAAAGGCATAAAGGAAGTCTTGACCCCAGTGAAGGAGGAAGGCATCCTTGGCCTGAACTCCCTGACACGGAATCCTGGAATAGAACCGGGGAAGTTTGGCATTCCACGGACTTGCAAATAGGTCTATGTCCGGGGTTCCCCAAATTCGAAAAATCCTAGCTACCTGGTCCCTGTGGAGGGACCATTTGTGTGGAAGCAGAACTCGACTGAGTCTGTCTGCCCAAGAGTTTTGAACGCCTGGAAGATATACAGCCATAAGATGAATCTGATGCTCTCTGGCGAAGGCCCACAGTCGCAAAGCTTCGTTGCAAAGCAACAGAGAGCCAGCCCCTCCCTGCTTGTTTACATAGAACATGGCTACTTGATTGTCCGTGTGGATGAGGACTGTCCTGTAGCTGAGCAGGGAGTGGAACACTCTGAGAGCTAAGAATATTGCTCTGAGTTCCAAGAGATTTATGTGTAGTGAAGTCTCCGGTGGAGACCAGATGCCCTGGGTGGAGAGATCTTGCAGATGAGCTCCGCAGCCCCTTGGAGAGGCATCTGTTGTAAGGGTTGCTTGGGGAAGTGACTGTTGAAAAGGGGACCCCAGCAACAGGTTTTGAGAGGACTTCCACCACTGGAGAGACCAAAAGAGGCGACTGGAGTTTGCTATTTTGTCTGACAGGCAACCTGATGCCTGAGTCCATTGGGTGGACAAAGTCCATTGAGCTGCCCTCATGTGAAGGCGAGCATATGGAACCACATGCACGGTGGATGCCATGTGGCCTAATAGTTGTAACATCTCTCGAGCAGTTAAATGGGACTTTAATTGTAACTGGGAGGCTAACTGCACCAAGCGTAGGCAACGGGCCTGAGGAAGATAGGCCCTTGCAGTTGTGGTATCTAGCAAGGCTCCTATAAACTCCAGAGACTGAGTAGGGGTGAGATTGGATTTTGGAATGTTTATTATCAGTCCCAAATACTGAAGGACACGCATTGTGCAGGTCAGACAAGTCTGGGCCTCTGACTGGGATGGAGCTCGAATGAGCCAGTCGTCCAGATATGGGAATACGAATATTCCTAGAGTGCGTAGAAATGCAGTTACTACTGCCATGCATTTCGTGAACACCCTTGGTGCAGAGGCCAGACAGAAAGGAAGCACCCTGTACTGGTAGTGCTTTCTTTGAAAAAGGAACCGAAAGAACCTTCTGTGTGTTGGATGGATGAGGACATGGGTGTACGCATCCTTGAGATCTAGAGAACAAAGCCAGTCCTGACTCTGAAGGTATGGAAGCAGAGCACCTAGAGAAATCATCTTGAATTTCTCCTTGAATAGAAACTTGTTCAATTCTCTGAGATCTAATATGGGTCTGTAGCCCCCTGTTTTCTTTGGAATAAGAAAATAAGGGGAGTAGAACCCTGAGCCCTGTTGAAGAAGAGGTACTTCTTCTATCGCCCCATTGGGCAAGAAGGGTAGCAATCTCCTGACCCAGAAGGTTGAGGAGAGATGTTGGAGAATTGAACTGTCTCACCATGGTATGAGGAGGAAGGCTTAAGAAATGGAGCTTGTACCCTTCCCTTATGATGGAGAGGGTCCATTGCTCTGCTGTGATTTGCTCCCATCTGGGAGCAAAGTAAGCCAACCTTCCTGGAATGGTGAGGGGCTCTGGTTCTTCCAGAGCTAGAAAGGCTAAGTTCTCTAGTTGCAAGTCAAAGGCCCTGAGGAGGCTGAGGCTGCTGGGCCGAGGGAGGGCTGGCAGCCTTTGACTTGGCCTGTTTAGGTGGTTGCTGACGCTTTGTAGCAAAACGACCTGCAGAAGATGCCTGCTGACCATAAGCAGGATAATATCTTCCCTTTTTAGAAAAAGATCTCTTTTTGAACAATCTTTTCTTGACAGGAGCAGAGGTAGACTTTGAAAGACGATCCAAAGCAGAGTTCTCAGCATCCATCTGAGTGGCCTTTGCTTGCCAATCCTTGCCAAAAAGGATTTCACCTGTACAAGGAAGATAGCGTAGTTACTCACCTGTAACAGGTGTTCTCCAGGAGCAGCAGGAATCAGTCCTCACATATGGGTGACGTCGGCGCCGACGGAGCCCTCGCGGAGCAATTTTCCCCAGCTTTCAAAGAAAGCCTTTGGGAATTGCAGCGCGCATGCGCGGTCTCCTTCCCGCCCAAGGGTGCCATCTTAGTCAGTCTGATGACATAGCTAAAAGACAGCATAAAAATTTGCAAAAAAACTTAAGCAGATGATTGCAACTCCAAGGGGAGGAGGGAGGGTCGTGAGGACTGATTCCTGCTGCTCCTGGAGAACACCTGTTACAGGTGAGTAACTACGCTTTCTCCAGGACCAAGCAGGAAGTCAGTCCTCACATATGGGACTCCCAAGCTTAAGGCTACCGGAGACCCTAAGCACAAAAATGAGCTCCCTCTAGCTCAGCGGCACAGAAGGAAGGAATCTTCACTGAATTATTACCCACCGGTAGCCCCCATCCGGGATGGAGGGTAGGAGTTGCTCAAACCTCGAAGAGATTTCGGAGAACTGCCTGTCCGAAAGCACTGTCCCTGCGGGACTCCCTCTCGAGGCAGTAATGGACAGCAAAAGTCTGGCTCGAAGACCAAGTAGCGGCCCGGCAGATGTCTGCCAACGGAACAGAGCGGAGGTAAGCCACTGACGTAGCCTTCGCCCGAACACAATGAGCCGTGACTCGACTTTCTAACGAGAGTCCGGCTGCCCCATAAGCCCAAGCGATACAGTCAGCAACCCAGATGGACAGAGTACGCTTGGAGACCGGGAGCCCCAATTTATTGGGGTCAAAAGACACAAAAAGCTGGGCAGCTTTACGGTGCTTCCGCGTACGGTCAAGG
The DNA here is from genome assembly GCA_033557465.1 of Ichthyophis bannanicus. Taxonomy (NCBI): domain Eukaryota; kingdom Metazoa; phylum Chordata; class Amphibia; order Gymnophiona; family Ichthyophiidae; genus Ichthyophis; species Ichthyophis bannanicus. Next base: position 189,444,549 of record CM066031.1, on the reverse strand, counting down.
TAGAAGTTCAATGCCCTTCTACAGTCCAGGGTATGCAGGACCATTTCAGCTCGGCTGGAGTGTGGCCTGGGAAAGAAGGTCGGAAGTACCACCTCCTGATTGATGTGAAAAGGGGAGACCACTTTGGGAAGAAATTTAGGGTGAGTCCGTAGGACTACCCTATTTTTGTAGAACCGAGTGTAAGGGGGATCAGACACGAGGGCCTGCAATTCACTTACACGTCTAGCGGAAGTGAGGGCTATCAGGAATAAAGTTTTCCAAGAAAGAAAACGGAGAGAACAGGTAGCCATAGGTTCAAAAGGCGGACAGGTGATCCGCTGTAAAACCACATTCAGATCCCAGTCAGGCGCTGGCGGGCGCAGAGGTGGTTTAAGTAGAAGGAGACCTCGGAGAAACCTCGCTACGAGAGGGTCGCTGGAAAGAGGTCTGCCGTCCACCGGCACATGATGTGCTGAAAGAGCACTGAGGTGAACTTTGACGGAGTTGGACTTAAGTCCCAGATTAGAGAGGTAGAGCAAGTACTGCAAGATCACCGACACCGAGCAGGAGAAGGGATCCTGAGACTGCTGGGCACACCAAGTGGAAAAACGACGCCATTTAAGGGCGTAGCATTTGCGGGTAGAAGGTCGCCGGGAAGCTAGGACGACCTCTTCCACCTCTGCCGGCAATAGAAGGGGAGCAAGGACTACCCTTTCAGCAGCCAGGCCATCAGATGTAGAGATCTGAGGTTGGGGTGTAGCAGGGACCCCTGATCCTGTGTTAGGAGATCTGGTTGAAACCCCAGAGGGAACGGATCCTCCACCGCTAGTTGCAGCAGGAGTGGAAACCACAGCTGTCTGGGCCAGCGAGGAGCTATCAGGATCATGAAAGCTTTGTCTCGGAGAACCTTGAAAAGAGTTCGGGAGACTAGCGGTATGGGAGGAAAGGCATACAGAAGGCTTTCCGACCATGAGAGCAGAAAAGCACCCGCCGCTACTCGAAGGGGATGCGGCTGCCGAGAGCAGAAGCGAGGAAGTTGCCGGTTGAGAGGACTGGCAAAGAGATCCATCGTGGGGAGGCCCCACTTCAGAAAAAATTTCTGAACTACCAAGGGATCCAGGCGCCACTCGTGCGGCTGGAGGATCCTGCTGAGTTTGTCCGCCAGGCAATTTTCTTGGCCTGGGAGATAAACTGCCTTGAGAAGAATGCCGTGGCTGACGGCCCAAGAGCAGAGCTTCTGTGCTTCTCGACAGAGAAGGAAGGAGCCCGTGCCTCCCTGTTTGTTCACGTAGAACATGGCAACTTGATTGTCCGTCTGGACAAGGACGGACTGGTGAGAAGTCAGGTGGGAGAACGCCTTGAGAGCCAGACGGATTGCTCTGAGCTCCAGGAAGTTGATCTGCTGAGCAGACTCCCACGTGGTCCAGAGACCTTGAGTACATGCCCCTTGGCAATGCGCTCCCCATCCTAGGAGAGAAGCATCGGTCATCAGCACTTGAGACGGCTGAGGTGACTGAAAAGGCATTCCGAGCACCAGGTTCGGCCGATGAAGCCACCACTGTAGAGAAGAGGCCAGCGGCCCGGAGACGCGCACTAAGTCGGCTAGGCCGCCCGTGGCTTGTTGCCACTGCTTGCGAAGGCACCATTGAGCAGGCCGCATATTCAGGCGGGCATTGGGGGTCACGTGGACGGTGGAAGCCATATGGCCGAGTAGTCTCAGGAAGCGCCTGGCTGAGACCAGGGACTGGCTGCGAAAACGGCCGGCTAGGTCCATGAGCCGTTGAGCCCTGTCGAGAGGCAGGAAAGCTCGTGCCTGAGGAGTGTGCAGTCTTGCGCCGATGAACTCGAGATCCTGCGAGGGGAGCAAAGTGGACTTTGCGAAGTTTATGACAAAGCCCAAGTACTGCAGAAGAGTCACGGTGCGGTGTGTGGCATTGGTGACTTCCGGAGAGGACGATGTCCTGATGAGCCAGTCGTTGAGGTACGGAAAGACAAAGAGGCCGTGAAGCCGGAGATAAGCCGCCACCACCGCGAGACATTTTGTGAAGACTCGCGGTGCGGAGGATAGGCCAAAGGGCAGTACTCTGTACTGGTAATGATTTCCTGCCACCACAAACCTTAGGTATTGGCGGTGGCTTGGGTGGATGAGGATGTGCGTGTAGGCATCCTTTAGATCCAAGGAGCATAGCCAATCTCCCTGCTGGAGGTAGGGCAGAAGGATTCCAAGGGTAAGCATCTTGAACTTCTCCCTCACGAGGAACTTGTTGAGGTTGCGCAAGTCCAGGATGGGTCTGAGGCCTCCTGTTCTTTTTGGTATTAGGAAATACCTGGAATAAAAGCCTTGACCTCTCAGGTGGTGGGGCACCGGTTCCACAGCCTGTTCCTGAAGAAGACTTGCTAACTCCTGAAGGAGTAAGTCCCTGTGCAGAGGGAGTCGTGGAGGTTCTCCCGGGAAATAGGAGGGAGGGACCTGGTGGAAGTGGAGAAGATAGCCTTCTCTTATGACTTGGAGCACCCAGGCATCTGAAGTGATGTTGGACCACCTGTGGGCGAAGTGAACCAGCCGGCCTCCGGTGCTGGGAGGAACCAGCTGAGGGGGAGAGGCTATGCTGATGAAGTCAAAAACCCCCACCCTGCTGAGCAGGGGCCGGTGGTGCAGGCTTGGGGGCTTGCTGCCTACGGGACCCATTACCCCGTCCCTTGGCCTGCTGGCCCTGTTGGGGAGCTGCGGAGGCCTGATATTGAGGGTAGTGTTTATAGGCAGCCGCCTTTCTCGGGTAAAAGGACTTCTTTCCCGAGCCCTTCTTTTTCTGGGAAGGGGCGGAGGTCTTCCTAGAAAGCCTAGTCCTGGTGAGAGTCTCCGTCTCGATTTGTGCAGCCTTTTCAGCCATGGGCTTGCCAAAGAGGTTCTGACCTCGGCAGGGGACATCGACCAACTTGTCCTGCACCCAGGGTTCAAGGTCAGACGACTGAAGCCAAGCCTGTCGGCGGGCACCGATGCCGGCTGCGGCCACTCGAGCCGAGGCTTCAAAGCCATCATAGGCTGCTCAGGACATGAATTTGCAGCATTCCCGAATACCAGTAGTCAAGGCTAGGAACCTCTGCAAAGGTTCCTCGGACAGACCAGCGGAGAATCCGGCTATCTCTTTAGCCAGGTCTCTGAGATACATGCCCATGTAGAGCTGGTAGGTCTGGACCCGACAAGCAAGCATAGAGCCCTGGAAACACTTCTTACCGAGGCCATCCAGGTTACGGGCCTCCCTGCCAGGAGGCACCGAGGAGTGCATTTTCTGGCTCTTAAGCCTATGCATGGCCGATTCCACTACCATGGAATGGTGCGGTAGCTGTGCTTTTTGGAAGCCAGGGCTCTTGCGGACTCGATAGATGGAATCGACCCGCTTGCTTAATACCGGCGACGATGCCGGACTCTCCCACATGCGGAAGAGTAGTCGTTCCAGCATGGGAGGAACCGGTACAGTAAAGTGCTCCCTGGCGGGAGAGTCGTACTGGAGGGCATTGAGTTCTTCGGCTCGAGGCTCCTCCTCGGGATCCGCAGGGAAGGCCAAGGCCTTGGCCATATCCCTGACGAAGTCCGAGAACCGGGCATCCTCCGGAGGGGACTGTTTCCGAGGTTCGGACTCAGGTGAGTCCGAGGGGACACACCGAGTCCGAAACGAATCAGGTGACTCTTCCTCTTCAGACTCCCAGGCCGACTCCGAGGAGGAATCGGTGGGGTCGGCTCGGGCAGGCTGAGGCATCGGCCGCCCCGACACCGAGGGAGTCGGCGTCGACGACCTCGGTCCCGAACGGGAGGCCGAGGGTGACCTCGACCGAGGATCGACTCGAGCCCGCATGGACTCGAGGATCGGCTCGGTCTCCGGGGTCGACTTAGACGTCGACGTCCCGGCGGTCAGGGCAGAGGCGCCAGCGAGGCTAGCGATCAGTGCCCGCTGCTGGTCCATGAAGGCAGATAGTCTGCTCTCCAAGGCCGTCAACCTGAGTCCGACCTCAGGTGACCCAGCAGCCCCCGACTCGGGCTCCGACGGCATCGGGCCCGACGTTGGATCCCTCGGAGGCGAGTCCAGGAGGAGTACAGGACTTACCCGAACAGGCAACTCCGACTCCAGGCGAGGTCGCTTCGGGAGATGCTCCTTCTCCAAGGACCCGGGACGGCTATCGGGGCTATGCGACCTGGCCCGCGCGGAGCCAGGAGCGTCCACCGACGCCGCCCTCGCGGGTTTCACCTTCCGTCGATGGTCCCCGGAGGGAGAACCTCTGTCGGAGGAACTCCGGCGATGGTCAGAGCTGGAACCTCTGGACGCCGAGGCCTCCGACGAGGTCCGGGTACGGGCGGGATCAGCGAAGATTCGGTCCCACTGGTGCCGCCGACTCCTTAACGCTTTGGAGGACATTTTGCCACAGGCCCCACAGATCAGTTCTTCGTGATCCGGGCCGAGGCAGCGGAGGCAATTATCATGTGTGTCAGTGAGTGACATATTTCTGTCACACTGAACACACCACTTGAAACCACTGGCAGCCATCGGGGGAAAAAGGGCCCCTGCAAGGTCAAAGGACCGGGCTGCCAGCGAAAAACCGAAAACGAAACTGACAGAAAATCAGAAAAACCGAAAAATAACAGAAGGACTCGCAACGGCGTCGCGAGTCCGGGCAGGAAAAAGACCGGCGTCGAACCGAAGAAAATAATAGAAATAATCACTAAAATCAACTTTTTCAGCGGGGACACGACGGGTACGTCTGTAGGGCTCCGCGGAAAAAAGAAGACTGGCTAAGATGGCACCCTTGGGCGGGAAGGAGACCGCGCATGCGCGCTGCAATTCCCAAAGGCTTTCTTTGAAAGCTGGGGAAAATTGCTCCGCGAGGGCTCCGTCGGCGCCGACGTCACCCATATGTGAGGACTGACTTCCTGCTTGGTCCTGGAGAATTCCCAATTCATCTTGGACCCAGAGTTCCAAATCAGAAGCTTGTAACCAAGCAATTCTGCATGCACCTATGGCAATAGCCGAGGCTCTGCTTACACACTCAAAAGAGTCAAAGGCTGCACGGTAGGAAAATTTGGAAACATCCTGGGCATGTTTGAGCCAAGTGAGAAATTCCTGCCTTTTATCTTCTGAAATAAAAGGAGCTAAAGTCTGCAGATGATCTGTGACTTCTTTTAGAAACATCCCTATAGTCTCTATATGGGGATGTTTCTAAAAGAAGTTGATTCTGGCAGCAAGCATATTAGCTTGGAAAACCCTTCGGCCAAAAGCATTCACGTCCTGGAGGATTAGATGAGTGTCTCTTTGCACTCTTTATTTTCCTCATGGCAGACTCTACCACACCAGAGTGGTGAGGAAGCTGAGACTTATGAAAGCCAGGACAAGGAGGGACACGGTACATGGTGTCCAACCTACGAGAATGAGGAGAGGTGGTAAGAGGAGTCTCCCACATGCTCAACATGAGATCATAGAGAATCTCATGAATAGGTAAGGTAGCTGCCTCTTTAGGAGCCTTAGGATATTGCAAAATATCTAATTGCTTGGCTCTAGGCTCTGACTCAGGGGCCACTGTAATGGAGAGGCCCCTAGCCACTTCCCTAATGAAGTCTTGAAAAGACAAGTCTTCTGGAGGAGACATTCTTCGTTTTGGAGAAGCAGACTCCTGAGGAAGAAGTACCGATGCCTCGACAGAAGCCTCCGACTCATCAGAGTCTTCGGAGGAATCGAAGTATCGCCTGTCTGGATGCTCCTGTAAAGCCCGATATGCGTACCGAGTGGTATTGACATCGGGAGTAAGCGGTACCGGTTCGGTACTGACGGGCATCATAGGACAGGGTACCGTTGCAGTCGACACCGAAGCCGATGATGCAATCGGTACCGGCACCAGGAATGATGCCGGTGCCGGAGCCGGTACCGGCAACGGAGATTGTTGCGGTACCGGAGGCGTCGCAGCCTGCATAAACGCCGTTAGGGTGTGCTGCATGAACAGAATCTTCTGATCCATCGACGCCACCAGAGTCTGGATGTCGGTACCAGTGGAGGCCACCGGTACCCCAGAACACGGCAACAGGTGATCGGTCGAGGCCGAGCCATCGATGTCAACCTGTGACCCCATAGACAATGCTTTGGAAGCCGGAGCTTCCCGCTGGGGTAATTTTGCCGGTGCGGGATTCTCGAGGACAAGCCTGCAGGCATCTCGATGCTTAGAGGGAGATTTGCCCTTCGAGGCCCAGCTAGATTTATGTTTGGTTACCTGAGATCCATGGGAGAAAGAAGAAGCCCTGGAAGACGTCAATGCCACCGAGGCTGCATCAGAGGAAAACAGGGTAATGAGCTTGGCTGCTCGGTTCTGCCGACATCTTTTAGACATCATGGTACAGGACACACAATCCGTGATGGAATGGTCAGGACCCAAACATTTTAGACACCAATCATGGGTGTCGGTGACAGAAATAGTACCGCCACATTTTGTGCACTTTTTGAACCCGGAAGCGGGCTTCTCCATGAGGAGAAAAAAATTCAGGCCTAAAGCCCAAACTGAAAATGCACAGTTGAAGTAAAGAATACTTTTTTGTTGTTGTTTTTTTTTAAAGAAAGAAAAGACCGGCGGTACCGGTCTGACGTCGAAGAAGGCAGATGCAACACAGAAAAATAAAGAAAAAAATAAAGAACTTCTGCGGTGACAGGAACATGACCTGCTGGCTCCGTGGAAAAGAAGAACTGGAGAGAGGCGGTTGGGAAAGGCGGGAAGGCAGCGCACAGGCGCAGTGGGATGCTCCCAAAAGCTTTCTTACTGGACGCTGGGGAGCGTTCCCGCGCAGGCTCCGTCGGTACCGACGATACCCATATGTGAAGACTCATTCCTGCTTGTTCCTGGAGATTTTCCCTAATTATGAGCATCCCTAGCTCAGAGAAAGTGTAAATTTGTACAAGACTAGTTGTGCACTACTGGGAATAGCTCTGTGTGCCTATTTTATAAAGGTACATAAGCAGCTAGTTGCCTTTATAAAGTAGGCATATTTTTTAACCTTTTTCAGAGGTATCCTGTTACAAAATTAGCCCTAAAGTAGTAAAACTGATGTCAGAATTTCTGGTTCTTAATTTGCCATTTTCTACCACCACCATTATAATTGCTACCTAATTTTTTAATGTATTATACAAAGCATGTCACTCTTTTCTCCTACCTCATTACAGCACAAACATCTCCAGTTAGATTTCTTCTGCAAGCTGTGCTCGTTAAGTATTCCTGAGGATTCAGCCGGTATGTATCAATAATGAAGTTTCGGTAGGCCAGGTATCTATAAGAAAATAAAACACATTCTTCCAGAAATTTAAAAAAAAAAAGTGTTAAAATATGGAACGACATTTTTCAATACAAGATGATCTACATTTAACTAGATATATAAATGTTTACAATATCCTTCAGTTAGGAGTTAGGGGTTGTTTTATTTTTACACAGAAAGAAAATTATGCTGGGAAGCTCTGGTTACTACAGCATCTGCTTCTATATCTATAAAAATCTGAGATTTGGATTTTGGATTTACTTGCTCACATTTTCCAAACCTGAGCTCAAGGAATGTTACAATCAGGTACACAAGTTATTTTCCTGACCAAGAGGGCTCACAATTTAAATTGTATCTAAGGTCATGGAGGGTTAAGCAATGTACATAAGGTCACAAGGAGCATCAGCGACTTCCATTCTAGCAAGGCATATGAAAAACTACACTGCAGAGGAGCTCCCCAGCCCTCATATTTACAGCCAGAATTCTAAGCACTAGAGCATGAGAGAGTGAAACTCTACTACATTTGTATAGTGCTACAAGATGTATGCAGGGCTGCAGAGACATGTAAGAGACAGTCCCTGCTCATCAGAGCTTACAATCTAGTCAAGACAGACCACACAGGTGTAGACAGGGATAAAACAAGAGGGAATGGTAAAGAAACTAGGAGATCAGGTGTGTCAAGATCCAAAAGCAGCAGTAAAGAGGTGAGTTTTCAAACTGGATTTGAAAAGGTGCCTGGCATACCGACACAGTGGAGTAGTGTTCTACAACAGAAGAGTTTTTCAGTTGAAATAGAGGCCAATACAAGCAAGACTTCAGGAGATGACAAAGGATTGCAATCCATAGACAGCCTGCCTCTTGCAGAGGGGGAAACAGATGACAGTTACTGAGAAGTTATTGAATTGTGTTTATCATAGGAGACTTCAACAGAGTAGCAAGTACAAGAACTGTTGAGATTGTCTTGCCAGCATGAGCATTCAAGTGACAGTTATAATGGCTTCTTGTAAGGTCCTAAGCATCATAATGGATTTAAAGGAAGAGGTATACTAACTAGTAGCAGGTGTTCTCAATGGATATAAAGAAAAAGTCTTCATGTATGGGTGATGCCCCCAACAAAGCCCCGCATGGGAACGTTCCCCAGCCTCTAGTGCAGTGGTTCTCAACCTTTTTTGTACCGTGACCCCTTTTACCATTGGTCAACTTGTGGTGACCCCCAATGATAAAATCAAATGCGTCTCTCTTCCGTTAACGCATTGTCACTGTAATCATTTGTTAAATTAATATATTATAGGCCTTTGCAATATGTTTTTATTTATAAAATGTACTTATTTAAACCACAATAAATCACAACAAGAAGTAACAATATTTGATTTCAAAATTATGATGATTTTGTAGTCAAATCACTAATATGAAAAAAAATTATTTTTTCTACCTTTGTCTGACCAATTTATTCTCTGATCATGCTGGTCCCGATCCGAGGCTTCTGCTTTCCCGTCTTCTCTTAGTTCTCTTTCTGTGGTCTATGGTCCATCTGCCATTTCTTATCTCTTCTTTCGTTTTCTTCACTTCTTTCCATCAGCCTATTTCCAGTCCCAGTAACCCTCTCTAGTATCAGCCCCTTTCCAGTCCTCACTCTCAGTACCTTCCAAAGTCAACTTGCATTCCCATGACTGCCACTGGTGTCCATTCCCTTCCAGTCCCCCTCCTTCCCCACTGACCAGTCCCTTCTAGTACAAATACCATGGCATCCCCTCAGATCCACTCCCTTCCAGTTCCATTCTCCCATCCCCTCGTATCAGCCCATTTGTAGCCTTAGCCCCCAGTTTTCTTCCAGGGCCAGAAGCTCTATCTTCCCCTCCCCACAATCAGTCCATTCCCAGTCGAAGCCCCCAATCAGCTCGCTTCCAGTGCTAGCCTCCCCTAATCAGCCCAATACCAGTCCTATCCCGCCCCATCAGCTCATTACCAGTCCTAGCCTCCCCTAATCAGCTCATTTCCAGTGCTAGTCCCTCCTCAACCCCATTACCAGTGCTAGGCTCCCCTAATCAGTCCATTACCAGTCCTAGCCTCCCCGATCAGCTCATTTCCAATGCTAGCCCCCCATCAGTCCATTACCAGTCCCAACCCCCCCTTGATCAGTCCATTCCCATTCCTAGCCTTCCCTAATCAACCCATTACCAGTCCTAGCCCCCCATCTTCCCATTATAATCCTAACCCACACTGTCTCTCCCCTCTGTCCAGCATTTATCCCGTCTGTCCAGTATGTCCCCCTGTCTCTTCCCTTTGTCCATTTCAGCCTCCCCTCACTCCCTCCCTCCCTCCACCCTCCATGTCAGTCCCCCCTCCCTCCCTCCATCCATCCATATCAGCCCCCCTCCATCCATGTCAGCGCCCCCTCTGTCCATGTCAGCCCCGTTGCAGGTTCCCTGCTCCCCTCTCCCCATGTCTGCTTCCTTCTACAGCTGCGGCTCCCTGTCTTTTAGGGAACCAGGGCTATGCCTGTAAAACCATTGCGGAGCCTTTCTGTCTTTAAACGGGCTCTGTGCAGCATTGTCCCACCTCCAAAGGAAGTGGTAAACAACTTCCTTTGGAGACGGGACAATGCTGCACGGAGCCCGTCGATAGGCAGGAAGGCTCCGCAACGGTTTTACAGGCATAGCCGCGGTTCCCTAAGAGGCAGGGAGCCGCGGCTGCAATAGAAGGGAAGCGGTGAGTTTGCCGCTGACGTGAAGTGGACTCGGCAGCGGCAGCAACTTGTGCGCTTTTTTTTTTTTAAACGGCAGAGTGAGGCGACCCCCGCTAAATCCTGTGGCGACCCCCATGTTGAGAACCGCTGCTCTAGTGGAACCTTTTGGGAGGCTTCAGCATGCCCGCGTACCACCTTCCCTCCTACTGCTGCAGCACCATCTTGATCCAGTCTGATAAAATAGCTGTTAAGTGCCATCGAGTCGGTGTTGACTCATGGCGGCCCTCTGGATAGTTGTCCTAAATTGTGTTCGATCTTCAGTCAGGCGGTTCATTGATGACAGAGTGGTACCCGTAGCTGCTGTTATTCTATCGATCCATCTCATTGCAGGCCTTCCTCTTTTGCGTTGACCTATCTTGCCAAGCATGATGTCATTCTCTAATGATCTCTTCTCTCTTCGCATGATGTGTCCACAGTATGAAAGTCGAAGTCTTGTCATCTGAGTTTCTAAAGAAAGCTTAGGTTTGATGTCCTCTAGTAGTGACTGGTTTGCTCTTCGGGCAGTCCATGGTATACGCAGTATTCGCCGCCAGCACCATAATTCAAAGGCATCAATTTTCTTCCTGTCTCTCTTTTTCACTGTCCAGCTTTCACATCCATAAGATGTTATTGAAAATAACATAGCTTGAACAAGTTGAATATTTGTATGGAGAGAGACATCTCTGCTCTTGAGAATCTTGTCTAGGTCTTTCATAGCCATTCTGCCAAGAGCAATGCGTCGTCTGATTTCTTGACTGCTTGTTGCTTCTTTATTGATAGTTGGTTAAAGTTGACCATGATTTCAATTTCTTCTCCTTCAACGATGAAATTGTTGATTTTGCCAGTTGTCAAGATCTTTGTCTTCTTTACATTAAGGTGTAGTAGTGTATCTGGACTTTCAGAAAGCCTTTGACAAGGTCCCTCATCAGAGACTTTTGGCAAAACTAAAGAGTCATGGGATAGGTGGTGATATACAACTGTGGATGAGGAATTGGTTACAAGATAGAAAGTGGAGGGTAGGGATAAATGGCCAATTTTCCCAATGGAGAAAGGTGAATAGTGGAGAACCCCAGGGATCTGTGCTGGGTCCGCTCTTTTTAACATATTCATAAATGACCTGGAAAAGGGAATAACGAGTGAGGTTATCAAATTTGTAGATGACACAAAACTATTTAAAGTTGTTAAAACCCAAAAAGATTGTGGAAAATTGCAAGACGATCTTGATAAATTAGAAGACTGGGCATCCAAATGGCAGATGAAATGTAATGTGGAGAAGTGTAAAGTTATGCACCTAGGAAAGAACAACCCAAACTATGGTTACATGATGCAAGGTTCCACATTGGGAACCACTACCCAGGAAAAAGATTTAGGCATCATCGTGGATAGCATGGTTACTCACCTGTAACAGGTGATCTCCGGGAACAGCAGGAATTTAATCTTCACATATAGGCATCGTCAGTATCGACGGAACCCATGTGGGAACGCTCCCCAGTGTCCAATAGGAATGCCTTTGGAAGCACCCCAAAGCGCATGCGTGCTTCCTTCCTGCCTCAGTAGCTCGTTCACTTCAGTTGAGTTTATAGCTGAGACCAAAGGAATGAAGTACAGAAAAAGATAGAGACAACTCCTAGGGTGGGTGGGTTGTGAAGTGGGTGGGTTGTGAAGACTAAATTCCTGCTGTTCCTGCAGATCACCTGTTATAGGTGAGTAACTATGCTATCTCCAGGAACAAGCAGGAATGTAGTCTTCACATATGGGGACTCCCCAGCTGAAAGATGAAAGGGGTGACTCCAGCAAGCTGCGAAACCAGGTGAGATGGATCATGCTTCCTCCCATGGACCTCTGGCATCCAAACCGTGGACGGTGGGTAGGAGTTGTATTAAGTATGGAAGAGATGCTGGAGAACAGCCTGGCCAAACAAGGCATCCCAACGGGAGACCTTGTCTAAGCAGTAGTGGGCTGTGAAGGTGTGCACCACAGACCAAGTGGCTGCTCTGCAGATATCATCAATAGACAAAGAACGAAGGTTAGCCGTTGAGGCTGCCATTGCTCTCACATTGTGAGCGGTGACATGGCCCTCGAGAGAAAGTCCTTTACTCTGATAAGTTTAGGATATGCAATCTGCAATCCAATTTGAGAGTTCTTTTGGAAACTGGAAGTCCCAAATGACTAGAGTTAAAAGCCACAAAAAGCTAAGAAGATTTTCTATGTGGCTTAGTTCTTTAGAGATAAAAGGCTAAAGCTCTTTTACAATCCAATGTGTGAAGATTTCTTTCCGCACTAGAAGCATGAGGCCTAGGGAAGAATATAGGAAGATAAACCGAATGGCTTAAATAAAAAGGCGAAACCACCTTTGGCATAAAGTGAGGATGAGTCCTGAGGACTACTTTTTCATGGTGGAACCCTGTATAAAGAGGGTCAGCTACTAACGCCTGTAGTTCACTAATGCGTCTTGCAGAAGTGATGGCAATTAGGAAAATGACTTTCCATGAAAGAAACTTTAGGTCTGAAGTGGCTAAAGGTTCAAACGGCGGTTTCATAAAATGACCAAGAACAAGATTCAGATCCCATGCCACCGGTGGTGGTTTAATGGGAGGTTCTGTTAACAGTAGGCCTCTCATAAATCTTGATACAAGTGGATGAGAGGAAATAGGTTGTCCATCGAAAGGTTTATGAAAAGCAGCAATAGCACTAAGATGGACTCTCACTGTTAAGAAAAAACTAAAAGGAGCAGTTGCAAAGGTTAAAGACTTACATCAAGCTTGGGTGTTGTTTAAAAATACTATCTTGGAAGCCCAAGCCAGCTTTATTCCACGCTTTAAGAAAAGTGGAAGGAAGTCAAAAAAACTGCCAGCATGGTTTAAAGGTGAGGTCAGAGAGGCTGTTGTTGCCAAAAAAGCATCTTTCAGGAAATGGAAAAAAGAGCCAAACGACAAAACCTGGAAACAGCACAAGCACTGGCAAGTCAAATGCAAGGCATTAATAAAACAGGCAAAGGGAGAATTTGAGAAGAAGCTTGCTGCGGAAGCAAAAACGCGAAATAAAGCACAGTTACTTACCTGTAACAGGTGATCTCTGGGAACAGCAGGAATTAGTCATCACATATGGGTACGTCGGTACCGACGGAGCCTGCGCGGGAAAGCTCCCCAGCTTTTCAAATGAAAAGCTTTTGGGGCCTCCCACTGCACATGCGCGCTGCCTTCCCGCCTTCCTGACCAGCTCTCCTCAGTTCGAGTTTAAAGCTGAGACAATAGAGAGAGAGGACAGGAAGATAGAGGAATAGAGAGACAACTCCTAGGGGAGGTGGGTGGGTTGTGATGACTAATTCCTGCTGTTCCCAGAGATCACCTGTTACAGGTAAGTAACTGTGCTATCTCTAGGAACAAGCAGGAATAAGTCATCACATATGGGGACTCCCTAGCTGAGATGCCTGGGAGATCCCCCTCCAAGGGTAACCATCTTCGGATGGATCTCAGGCATCCATTCTGGGAAGGTGGGCAGGAGTTGTTTAAGTATGGAACAGGTGTTTGAGGACAGCCTGACCAAACAAGGCATCCCGGCGGGAGTCCTTGTCCAAGCAGTAATGGGCTGTGAAGGTATGCACCGAGGCCCAAGTGGCTGCTCGACAGATCTGATCTATGGATACAGAGTGAAGATGAGCCATAGAAGTGGCCATGGCTCTCACATTGTGAGCTGTGACATGGCCTTCCAGAGAAATGTTCTTACTCTGGTAAGCAAAGGAAATACACTGAGCAATCCAGTTGGAAAGTGTGTGTTTGGCGACTGGAAGTCCCAAATGAGAAGGATGAAAAGCCACGAAAAGCTGAGAAGACTTTCGATGTGGCTGAGTTCTATTGAGGTAAAAGGCGAGAGCTCTTTTACAGTCAAGAGTATGAAGGTTCCTCTCTGCACTGGATGCATGAGGAGCCGGAAAAAAGACAGGTAGATATACCTCTTGATTAAGATGAAAAGGCGAGACCACTTTAGGCATAAAGTGGGGATTCGTCCTAAGGACCACCTTATCATGATGAAATCTGGTATAAGGGGGATTTGCCACCAAAGCCTGCAGTTCACTGATGCGGCGAGCCGAAGTGACTGCAATAAGGAAAAGGACCTTCCAAGAAAGAAATTTCAGGGAGGTAGATACCAACGGTTCAAAAGGTGGCTTCATAAGTTGACCCAGAACTAAATTCAAGTCCCATGCTACCGGAGGAGGCCGGATGGGAGGCTTAGTGAGGGTTAGGCCTCTCATGAATCTTGCAATAAGAGGATGAGAGGAAACAGATTGTCCATTTATAGGTTTTAAGGATGCTGTAATAGCACTTAAATGGACTCGTACTGAATTCGTCTTGAGGCCTGCATTGGAAAGATGCAGGAGATAGTCTAGTAGAGAATTCAAAGGAAGTGCCAGAGGGTCAAGACCCTGTTGAGCACACCAAATGGAAAAACGTTTCCATTTGAAAGCATAGGAACGCCTGGTAGAGGGTTTCCTAGAGGCATAAAGGATATCTTTCACTGGTTGAGAAAGATTAAACTCTTGAAGGCTTAAGCCTTCAGTAACCAAGCTCGGAGATGTAGGGACTTGGGGTTTGGATGCCACAAAGTCCCCTGCTCCTGAGACAGAAGGTCTGGTGCAGCTCCCAGGTCCAGGGAGGAGCCCTGGGAGAGCTGTAGAAGGAGAGGGAACCACACTTGGCGTGGCCAGCGTGGAGCAATGAGGATCATGGATCCGTGATCCCTCTGAAGTTTGAACAGAGTCTTGGGAATCAAAGGAATGGGTGGAAAAGCGTACAGGAATTCCTGACCCCAATGCAGGAGAAAGGCATCGTTGGCCTGAGCTCCCTGACACGGAGTCCTGGAACAGAACCGGGGAAGTTTGGCATTCCATGGACTTGCAAAGAGGTCTATGTCCGGGGTCCCCCATTCCTGAAAGATTCTGCGTATCTGGTCCATATGTAGGGACCATTCGTGTGGGAGCAGAACTCGACTGAGTCTGTCTGCCCGAGAGTTTTGAACTCCTGGAAGATATACTGCCAGAAGATGAATTTGGTGCTCTCTGGCGAAGGCCCATAATCTGAGAGCTTCGTTGCAAAGCGACAGAGAGCCCGTCCCTCCTTGTTTGTTGATATAAAACATGGCCACCTGATTGTCTGTCTGAACTAGGACAGTCAGGTTGGCAAGGAGGGTATGGAAGACTGTGAGGGCAAGGAAGATTGCTCGCAGTTCCAGAAGGTTGATATGAAGGGTGGTCTCTTGGGGAGACCAGGTTCCCTGAGTGGAGAGATGTTGAAGATGAGCTCCCCACCCTGTTTGGGAGGCATCTGTTGTGAGGGTTGCTTGGGGCAACGAAGGTTGGAAGGGGGTCCCCAACAACAGATTTTTGGAGGATGTCCACCACTGGAGAGACCAAAACAGACGTTTTGAGGTGAGTACCTGGTCTGACAGCAGTCCCGATGCTTGAGACCACTGGGTGGCCAATGTCCATTGAGCTGCTCTCATATGGAGACGAGCATAGGGCACCACATGAACCGTGGAGGCCATGTGGCCCAGAAGTTGCAGCATTTCTCTGGCTGACAAGTGACTTCTGGACTGAGCCTGGGAGGCCAAGCTTATTAGCCTTTGGCCTCGGACCAGAGGGAGGTAGGCCCTTGCAGTGGTGGAGTCCAATTGGGCCCCTATGAATTCCAGGGACTGAGTAGGGATGAGTTGGGACTTGGGAACGTTTAGCACAAGTCCCAGATATTGAAGGATACGCCTTGTGCGGTCCAGAGAAATCTGGGCTTCTGATTGAGATGGAGCTCGGATGAGCCAGTCGTCCAGATATGGGAAGACAAAGATTCCCATGCCTCTGAGAAATGCGGCAACGACTGCCATGCATTTTGTGAATACTCTTGGAGCAGAGGCCAGACCGAAGGGTAGTACTCTGTACTGGAAATGTTTTCCCTGGAACAGAAATCTTAGATATTTTCTGTGGGATGGATGGATGAGTATATGAGTGTACGCATCCTTGAGATCTAGAGAACAAAGCCAATCCTGACTCTGAAGGTATGGAAGGAGAAGGCCCAGAGAGAGCATTTTGAATTTCTCCTTGAATAGAAACCTGTTCAATTCTCTCAGATCTAGGATAGGTCTGAAGCCCCCTGTCTTCTTTGTTATGAGAAAGTAAGGGGAGTAGAAACCTAACCCCTGTTGTGGAGGAGGAACCTCCTCTATTGCCCCTTGGGCAAGAAGAGAAGAGACTTCCTGACCCAACAGGGTCAGAAGAGATGGGGGAGAACTGAATTGCCTCACCATGGTATGGGGAGGAAGGCTGGAGAAATGAAGTTTGTAGCCTTCTCGGATAATAGAGAGGGTCCATTGCTCTGATGTTATTTGCTCCCATCTGGGAGCAAAGTGAGCTAGCCTTCCAGGAATGGTGAGGGGCTCTGGTTGTGCTAGAGGAGGAGGAGTGGCCTAGTGGTTGGGGCAAGGTACTACAGGCCGGAAGGTCGGTGGTTCAAATCCCACTAGAGGACAGCAACCTTGGGCCGGAAGGACTGGGGTTTCTAGTCCCACAGGTGCTCCTTGTGGTCTTGGGCAAGCCACTTAACCCTCCATTGCCCATGTTCCCTGTAAGTATTAGTGTATGTGTCTCATATCCCCTCGTGTTAAATGTATCCCCCAACCGCTTTGACCCGGTGAAAAGCGGGATATAAATGCAGATAAATAAATAAATAAATAAATAGAGCCAGAAACGGCAAGTTCTCTAGAGGGAAGTCAAAACCCTGAGGGGGTTGAGCCTGCTGGGATGTAGCAGACACTGCAGGCTTTGACTTTACCTGCTTAGATTGTTGACGCTTAGCCGCAAGGCGAGGCTGAGCAGATTGCTGGCCAGTATTTGTGGGAAATCTGGTCTTTTTATAGTAAGGCCTTTTAAAAGGCTTCTTTTTGGTAGGGGTAGAAGTAGACTTGGAAAGTCTATCTAGAGTGGCATTTTCTGCATCCATTTGAGCAGCTTTAATCTGCCAGTCTTCCCCAAATAAGTTCTCACCGGTACAGGGCAGATTCCTGAGGCCTTCTACAACCCAGGGTTCTAGGTTAGAAGCCTGGAGCCAAGCGAGACGTCGGGCTGCAATAGCAATTCCCGAAGCTCTGCCTGCAACTTCAAAGGAATCAAAGGCTGCCCTGTTGGAGAACTTGGAGACCTCGGAAAGTTGTGTCACCATAGAAAAGAAGTCCGCCCTTTGATCATCAGGGATAAAGGGGGCAAAATTCTGTATTTTTAGGGCAAGTTGCCCAAGATACATGCCCATATAAAGGCTATAAGAGTTCATCCTGGCTATAAGAATACTAGCCTGGAACATCTTTCTTCCAAAAGAGTCTAGGTTCTTACATTCTCGCCCTGGAGGGGTAGAAGAATGCCTCTTAGGACTCTTTATTTTCTTCATGGCAGACTTCACCACAATGGAGTGGTGAGGCAGCTGAGTTTTCTGGAACCCAGGCGAAGGAGGGACCCGATACATGGTGTCCAACTTGCGGGAATGGGGAGACAGTGTTAAAGGAGTCTCCCACAAATCCATCAAGTGTTCTTGAAGGATTTCATGGACAGGCAGAGTGACTGCCTCTTTAGGAGCTTTTGAGTATCCTAAAATGTCCAATTTTTTTGATCTGGGTTCTCTTTCAGAAGATGTAGTAATAGAAAGTGCTTTAGCTACATCAACAATGAAATCCTGAAAGGATAAATCCTCTGGAGGAGACATCCTCCTCTTGGGAGAAGAGGGCTCCTCAGGAAGAGTAAGCTCAGCAGAGTCATCAGAGGAATTGAATTCATCAGAAGAATCTGAGTACTCCTTCTGTGCTTCCAATGTACGATACGCATATCGATCGGTATCGACATCGGGCGTATCGGGCATGGGATCGGTACCCGGGCGAAAGCCGGAATCCGGCATGCGGAACCGATCGACGTTTAGAAGTCGATGGTCTCGGTTCCGGTGTAGATACCGGAACCGGGGTCGGTACCGATGAAATCGGTACCGAGGGCGTCGCAGCCTTAATGAAGGCCAGTACGGCTTGCTGCATGGTCTGGACAGTACTGCCCATAGACGCCACTACTGCCTGGATGTCGGTACCGGTATGGGCCGGTACCCCAGAGCAGTCCAACAGGTGATCTGTCGAGGCCGTGCCATCGATGTCAACCTGTGACCCCATGATTGCTTTGGAGGCCGGAACCTCCCGCCGGGGTTTTTTGGCCTGGGCAGAATCCTCGAACTCAGAACTGAGAGCCTCTCGATCTTTAGAAAGAGATTTGCTTTTAGAGGATTTGCCCACAGAAGTTTTGGTTACCTGAGATCCATCCGGAGAGGAAGACCTGGATGACTGTGATGCTTCTGAAGGAAACAGCACATGGAGCTTGTTAGCCCGGTTCTGCAAACCGCGTTTAGACATCTGGGTGCAGGATGGGCAGTCCGGAATGGAGTGCTCAGGTCCCAAACATTTGAGACACCATTCACGGGTGTCTGTGACAGAAATGACAGCACTGCATTTGGTACATTTTTTGAAACCAGGGACTGGCTTCTCCATGAGGAGAAATTGTGTAGGCCTTAAGGCCTAACACCGGGTACCAAGCTGTGCTGAAGAAAAATAAAAAAGTCTTTTTTTTTTATATAGAAAGAAAGAAAGACCGGCGATACCGGTTTCGGTATGGGGAAGGCAGGTACGCGGTCTAAAGAAACAAACAAAAGTAACAAATTCTTCAGCGGTGACAGGAACACGACCTGCTGGCTCCGCGGAAAAAGAAGAACTGAGGAGAGCTGGTCAGGAAGGCGGGAAGGCAGCGCGCATGTGCAGTGGGAGGCCCCAAAAGCTTTTCATTTGAAAAGCTGGGGAGCTTTCCCGCGCAGGCTCCGTCGGTACCGACGTACCCATATGTGATGACTTATTCCTGCTTGTTCCTAGAGATAGATTTTTTCAAGTACATTCGCAGCAAAAAACCTGTGAGGGAGTCAGTTGGTCCATTAGATGATAGAGGCGTTAAAGGGGCACTAAGAGATGACAAGGCGATAGCAGAGAGACTGAATGAATTCTTTGCTTCGGTCTTTACTGAGGAAGACATAGGGATGTTACCCATGACTGAAGTGGTATTTAAAGGTGCAGAAGAGTTGAAGGAAATATCGATACATCGGGAAGATGTATTACAACTATTAGATAAACTGAAGAGTAGCAAATCACCTGGGCCGGATGGTATACATCCAAGGGTGTTGAAAGAACTGAAATATGAGATTGCAGACCTGCTATTAGTAATCTCTGAACTATCATTAAAATCATCTCTAATTCCTGAAGATTGGAGGATAGCCAATGTAACACCAATTTTTAAAAAGGGTTCCAGGGGTGATCCGGGAAACTACAGACCAGTGAGCTTGACGTCAGTACCGGGAAAAATGGTAGAAACCATCAAGAATAAAATGATTCAGCATTTAGATAGTCATGGCCTAATGGGAGACAGCCAACATGGCTTTCGACAAGGAAGATCTTGCCTTACTAATCTGTTATGTTTTTTTGAAGGTGTGAATAAACAGGTGGACAAAGGTGAGTCGGTTGATATAGTGTAACTGGACTTTCAGAAAGCCTTTGACAAGGTCCCTCATCAGAGACTTTTGGCAAAACTAAAGAGTCATGGGATAGGAGGCAGTGTACTACTGTGGATCAGGAACTGGTTAAAAGATAGAAAGCAGAGGATAGGGCTAAATGGCCAATTTTCCCAATGGAGAAAGGTGAATAGTGGTGTACCCCAGGGATCTGTGCTGGGTCCTCTGCTTTTTGACATATTCATAAATGACCTGGAAAGTGGAATAACGAGTGAGGTTATCAAATTTGCAGATGACACAAAACTATTTAAAGTTGTTAAAACCCAAGAGGATTGTGGAAAATTGCAAGAGGATCTTGATAAATTGGAAGACTGGGCATTAAAATGGCAGATGAAATTTAATGTGGACAAGTGCAAAGTTATGCACCTAGGGAAGAACAACCCAAACTATGGTTACACGATGCAAGGTTCTACTTTAGGAACCACCACACAGGAAAAAGATTTAGGCGTCATTGTGGATAACATGTTAAAACCCTCGGCCCAGTGTGCAGCGGCAGCCAAGAGAGCAAATAGAATGCTAGGTATGATAAGGAAAGGAATGGAAAATAAAACAAAAGATATTATAATGCCTCTATATCGTTCCATGGTGAGACCGCACCTTGAATATTGTGTGCAATTCTGGTCGCCGTATCTTAAAAAGGATATAGCGTTATTAGAAAAGGTTCAGAGAAGAGCCACCAAAATGGTAAAGGGGATGGAAGGATACTCCTATGAAGAAAGGCTAAAAAGGTTAGGGCTCTTTAACCTGGAAAAGAGACGGCTGAGGGGAGATATGATAGAAGTCTATAAATTAATGAACGGAGTGGAACGGGTAAACGTAGATCGATTGTTTACGTTATCAGAATATAGACAGACTAGGGGACATGCAATGAAGCTACAGGGTAAACTATTTAAGACTAATAAAAAAATATTTTTTCACTCAACGTGTAATCAAACTCTGGAATTTGTTACCGGAGGATGTAGTAAAGGCTGTTAGTGTAGCTGAGTTTAAAAAAGGTTTGGACAAGTTCCTGGAGGAAAAGTCCATAAACCATTATTAAGAAGGGACCCAGGATATCAATGCTTGACCCAGTACAAGCATTGTGGAACCTGTGTCTTTTGGGGAAACTGCTAGGTACGTATGACCTAGATTGGCCACTGTTGGAAACAGGATACTGGGCTTGATGGACCTTGGTCTGACCCAGTATGGCATATCTTATGTTCTTATGTTCTCACTGAATTGGTCTTCAGACCAGAAGTTGATAATTGGAGGAGATAATCTAGTAGCGACTCTACAGGCACCAAAAGGGGGTTAAGTCCCTTTTGTGAACACAAGACAGAGAACCTTTTCCATTTAAAAGCATAGGAATGTCTTGTAGGTGGTTTTCTGGAAGCCAGAAGGATATCCTTTACTTGTTGATAAAGGTCAATATTCTGGAATTCTAGGCTTTCAGTAACCCGGCCCTCTGATGTAGGGACTGGGGATAGGGATGCAGTAAGCATCCGTCCCCCTGAGTCAGAAGATCTGGAGCATTCTCCGATTCCAGGGGAGTAGTTTGAGAGAGACGCAGAAGAGGATACCACGTTTGTCGTGGCCAACATGGAGCTATGAGTATCATACGTCCTGACCCCAGTGGAGTAGGAAAGCATCTCTTGCCTGACAGTTGTGAACCAGGATTTTGGAACAGAATCGAGGAAGTTTGGCATTCTGTGGACTTGCAAAGAAGTCTATATCTGGTGTTCCCCAGATTTGAAAGACTCGAGCAAGCTGGTATGAGTGGAGGGACCAAATGTGTGGCAGCAGTATTCAACTGAGTCTGTCTGCCCATAAGTTTTGAATGCCTGGAAGGTATACCGCAAACAGGTGAACTTGCAACTTTCTGGCGAGGGCCCATAGTCGCAAAGCTTCGTTCATAGCGACAGAGAGCCTGTTCCGCCTTGCTTGCTCACACAGAACATAGCTACCTGATGGTCAGTTTGGACCAGAACTGTCTTTTTGCTGAGATGGGCCTGAAAGACTTGAATAGCATTGAAGATGGCTCTTAGCTCTAGGAGGTTTATGTGAAGGGAAACCTCCTGTGGGGTCCAGAGACCCTGAGTGGACAGATCGTGCAAGTGGGCCACCCAAACCATCTTGGACGCATCTGTTGTTAGGGTGGCCTGGTATAGAGGCTGCTGGAAAGGAGAGCCTACAAGGACATTTTCCAGAGATTGCCACCATTGCAGGGACGAAATCAGATGTGTGGTGTTTCTGATCTTGTCCATTAGCTGACCCGAGGCCTGTGACCATTGAGAGGATAGGGTCCACTGGGCTGCTCGCATGTGGAGGCGAGCACAGGGAACCACATTGACAGTGGATGCCATATGTCCAAGAAGTTGAAGCATCTCTCGAGCAGTAAGGAACACCTTCATAGATGCTTGAGATGCTAGTTATTTACATTCTCTTATATACCGCGCTATTCTGCATCAGTGCGGTTTACATTGAACAAACTGAAATTACATTGAACAGGGCATTATAACTTGGAGATAACTATTTTACAGGGAAAAATAATAGTTGTATTATTTTTAGACAGCGTGGCTGTGGCAGAAAAGCCCTTGACTGCCATGTGTCTAGATGAGTCCCAATAAATTTGAGAGATTGAGAGGGAGGGCGAGATGAGATTTTGGGAGGTTTATGACCAGTCCCAAGTATTGAAGAATGCTCATTGCTCGAGAAAGAGCGAAGCTGGCCTCTGAAGCTGTCGATGCTCGAATGAGCCAATCGTCCAAGTAAGGGAAGACGAATATCCTCAGAGTCCTCATAAATGCTGCTACCACTGCCATGCAGAGGCCAGTCCGAAAGAAAGAACTGTGTACTGAAGTGTCTTCCTTGGACCAGGAATTGAAGGAACTCCCTGTGATGTGAGTGGATGAGAATATGCGTGTATGCATCTCTTAGACCTAGACAACGTAGCCAATCCTGAATTTGAAGGTATGGAAGGAGTGTCCCAAGGGAGATCATTTTGAACTTTTCTTGGAACAAATATTTGTTTAATTCTCTGAGGTCTAGGATAGGCCTGTGTCCCCCTGTCTTCTTTGGAATAAGAAAATAGGGGGGGGGGGGGGTAAAACCCCAAACCCTGTTGGGATATGTGTACTTCTTTGATTGCTCCTTGAGCGAGAAGTGATGTGACCTCCTGCCACAAGAGGTTGGTGGCAGGGGCTTGAGAATTGAACTGCTTTATTATTGTAGGTGGGGGCAAGTTGAAAAAATGAAGCTTGTACCCCAATCGTACAATGGACAGAGTCCAGTTTTCTGATGTTATTTGTTGCCATCTTTTGGCAAAATAGCATAGTGTCTTCCTGGCATGGTTAAAGGTTCTGGACCTTTCAGGGACAGAATGACTAAGATCTCTAGGTAGAAGTCAAAGACCCTGAGGGTGCTGGGTCTGTTGGGCCGGTTGAGCTCTTTGAGCTTGCGGCTTTCTTTGCTGTCTGTTCTGTTGTTGCCCATTCTGGGGAACATGAAGCGGACAGTGGCTTTGATGGGTTTAAGATGGGTAAGGCTTCTTTTTCTTGCTGAAAAAGTGTTTTTGAATGTTTTCTTCTTTGCTGGTTTGGCTGTAGATTTTGATAGTCTGTTCAAGGTAGTATTTTCAGATTCAAGCTGATTAGCCTTGTCCTGCCAGTCCTTGCCAAAGAGATTCTCCCCTGTACAAGGAATGTTTCCCAGCTTTTCTTGCACCCACTGTTCTAATTCTGATGCTTGAAGCCAAGCAATATGACGTACTCCTATGGATATAGCAGAGGTTCTGCTAATACACATTCAAAGCAATCAAAGGTAGCACGGTTCATGAATTTAGAGACATTCTGGGCGTGCTTGACCAAATTAAGGTTGTCTGCTCTTTTTTCCTCAGACACACAAGGGCTAATGAGCTCTAAGTCTTTTGTGACTTCTTCCAGGAACATTTCCATATAAAGAATATAGGAACTGATCCTGGCTGATAGCATGGAGGATTGAAAGCATCGACACCCAAAGGCATCGAGTGTCCTGGATTTCCGGCATGGAGGATTAGAAGAATGTGTTTTAGCACTCTTGATTCTTCGCATGCCCGATTCCACTACCACTGAATGGTGTGGTTACTGAGTTTTTTGAAAACCAGGACAACTTGGCACTCGGTACATAGTGTCAAGGCGTCGGGAATGTGAAGATATTGTTAAAGAAGTTTCCCACATTCTCAACATCAGATCACGTAAGATCTTGTGAATGGGAAGCATAGCTGCCTCCTTGGGAGCCACAGGGTATTGTATAATTTTTTGATTCTTCTGCCCTAGGTTCCTTTTCTGGAATCACAGTGATTGCAAGGCCCTCTGCTAAATCACGTATGAAATCCTGGAAGGACATATCTTCTGGAGGAGACATCCTGCGCTGAGGAGGAGGAGTTGAATCCTCTAGTAGGTTCGCTCTGGTACCGGTAGAATCGTCAGAATTATCAGAATTGGAAGACTCAAAGGCACTCTGTACCGTGTTATCGGTACTGCTCGAAGTCGGTACCAAAATGTCTCGGTTCCTCATCCCCGATACCCGAGATCGACTCAAGGCTTGGCATGGGGGAAACAGTCTTGTCGAAGCAGGTACTATCAGTACCGATACCTGTTGAACCATCTGTAGCGGTCTTAGCAGTTCCGAAGCTACTAAGAGGGACGCTAGACTGCGTTCAATAGCGAGGATTCTTTTATCCATCGCTCCTGCCAATGCCTGGGTGTCTGTACTGGTGGAAGCGGCTACGATCCCAGAACATGGCACCAGTAGTTCTGCAGTGGTGGAAGCCTCTAGAACATCCTGGAGCCCCGTTAATGCTTTGGAGCCCGAAGACTCCCGCCGGGGCTGTTTTGCAGGTGAACTATCCTCGAGGGCAAAGCCAGTGGCATCTCGATACTTTGAAGGAGAGTTACCCTTCGAGGACTAGCCAGTCTTAGAAGACTTAAGTTTAGTTACCTGAGATCCATGGGAGGAAGATAAAGCCCTGGAGGACGTCGATGCAAATGACATTGTATCCGTGGCAAAAAGGGTACCGAGTTTTGCAGCTCCATTCTGCAGGTCCATTTTGTTCATCCTTGTGCAGAAGAGACACTCCATTGGACAATGTTCAGGACCTAAACATTTTAGACACCAATCATGGGTGTCGGTGATGGAAATGATACTGCCACACCTTGAGCATTTTTTGAAAGCACTAGCTGGTTTCTCCATACTTAAACAAAAGTGGGCCTAGTGCCCAAAATGGCGCCTAGCACCAGAAACAGGGGAAAGACCCCTGAAGAAAAGGGGTTTTTTTTGTTTTTTTTTTAAAGAAAGAACCACCACCACCGGTGGTAACAGTAGCTGTCGAATGAAGGCAGACACGACCACAAAAACACAAAGAATAAAAGGAAATTTTCTGCAGTGACAGGGTACATGTCCTGTCGTCTCCGTAGAAAACAAAGAACTGAAGTGAGAGAGGTACAGAGGCGGGAAGGCAGCACGCATGCACTGTGAGGTGCTCCCAAAAGCGTTCCTATTGGATGCTGGGGAGCGTTCCCATGAGGGCTCCGTCGGTACCGACGATACCCATATGTGAAGACAACATTCCTACTTGTTCCTGGAGATAACATGTTAAAACCCTCCGCTCAGTGTGCAGCGGTGGCCAAGAGAGCAAACAGAATGCTAGGTACCATAAGGAAAGGAATGGAAAATAAAACAAAGGATATTATAATGCCTCTTTATCATTCCATGGTGTGACCGCACCTTGATTATTGTGTGCAATTCTGGTCACCATATCTTAAAAAAGATATAGCGTTATTAGAAAAAGGTACAGAAAAGAGCCACTAAAATGGTAAAGGGGATGGAAGGATACTCTTATGAAGAGAGGCTAAAAAGGTTAGGGCTCTTCAACCTGGAAAAGAGATGGCTGAGGGGAGATATGATAGAGGTCTATAAATTAATGAACGGAGTGGAACAGGTAAACGTAGATTGATTGTTTACGTCATCAGAATATAAAAAGACTAGGGGACATGCAATGAAGATACAGGGTAACCTATTTAAGACTAATAAGAAAAAATATTTTTTCACTCAACGTGTAATCAAACTCTAGAATTTGTTACTGGAGGATGTAGTAAAAACAGGATACTGGGCTTGATGGACCTTGGTCTGACCCAGTATGGCATATCTTATGTTCTTAGGCTGTAGTAAAGGCTGTTAGTGTAGCTGGGTTTAAAAACGGTTTGGACAAGTTCCTGGAGGAAAGATCCATAAACCATTATTAAAAGGGATACGGGAAATCACTGCTTGACCCAATACAAGCATTGAGGAACCTGTGTTTTTGGGGAAACTGCTAGGTACTTATGACCTAGATTGGCCCCTGATGGAAACAGGATATTGGGCTTGATGCTCCTTGGTCTGACCCAGTACGGCATACCTTATGTTCTTATGAACTGTTGCTTTTTGATGAATGTACATACTGTGCAAGAGAACGATCAGGTGTTCTGGTATACCCGTGCTTCCTAACGTGGCCCAGAGTTTCTCATGGTTTATACAGTCAAAAGCCTTGCTATAGTCGATATAAAGCACAAATAGATATCCTTTTGGTATTCTTTAGTCTTTTCAAGGATCCATCTCACATCCGTGATGATGCCTCTCGTTTCTCACCCTTTCCTGAACCCTGCTTGCACTTCAGGTAGTTCTTGTTCCAGGTATGGTTGTAGTCTCTGTTGAATAATCTTCAGTAGAAACATCCTAGCATGTGGGATCAGAGCAATTGTGCGATAATTTCCAGTCAGTTGGATCACCTTTCTTTAGTATTGTTATAAACACAGATCTTTTCCAGTCAGTTGGCCATGTTGTCTTCCAAATTCTTAGCAGAGCCTTGTAAGTACGTTAACAGCTGCATCAGATTGCTGTAATACTTCTATGGGAATGCTATCAATGCCTGGTGCTTGATAAGGCTTTCAATGCTGCTTCAACTTCTTTCAGCACCAATGGTTCCGAATCATAAGGTTCAAGTTGAAATGGCTCTTGATTCACTTGATCTTTATCATATAAAAACTCTGTATATTCTTTCCACCTTTTCCTGATCTTCTCAGCATCATTCAACACAGAACCTTGAGCATCTTGTAACATTCCAATTCGAGGCTGGAATTTTTTCTTTAACTCTCGTCGCTTTAGGAAAGCCTATCTTGTTTTTCCTCTAATAGTTTCTGCTTCTATTTCCTTACATGTGTCATTGTAGTACTTTTCCTTGTCCTGTCTTGCTGCACTTTGGAAATCTCGGTTGAGTTCTGCAATTGCCTTTCTTTCTCCTCTGGCTTTAGCCTCTCTGCATTTCTGGGCAATTTTCAGAGTTTCTTCAGTCATCCATTTTGGCTGTTTTTGCTTTTTCACCTTTTGTAGAGATTTCTCGCTTTTTTCCAACACAGCCTTCTTGATGTCATTCCATAGCTCTTCTGGAGCTCTGTCATTTGTATCCTAAAGCAGCAAATTGATTTTGTAGGCAGTCTTTAAATTCCAGTGGTATATTCTCAAGGTTATATTTTGTTGCATTTATGAGTGGCTTGCTCTTTTTCAACTTTAGCTTGAGTTTGCATACTAGCAGTTGATGATCTGTACCACAGTCAGCTCCAGGTTTTGTCTTTGTTGATGTTATAGAGCATTTCCATCATTGACTTCCACAGATGTAGTCAATTTGATTTTTGTACAACCCATTGGGTGAAGTCCATGTGTACAGTCGCCGCTTGTGTTGCTGGAAGAAGGTGTTTGAGATGAATAGATTGTTGGTCTTGCAGAATTCTATCAGTCTTTTCTCCAGCTTCATTTCTGTTGCCAAGTCCATATTTTCCAGCCATTTCGCCTCCTTCTTTGTTGCCAACATTTGCGTTCCAGTCACCCATGACTAGCAGGATATCCTGTTTGCATGTTCTGTCAATTTCAGTTTGTACTTGTTCATAGAACTCTTCAATTTCATCCTCTTCTGCAGCTGATGTTGGGGCATATACTTGAATTGTAGTTGTGTTGATAGGCATTCCTCAAAAGAATAGAGATTAACCATTCACTGACTGCATTGTATTTCATTACAGTTCTTGCAAGTTTCTTCTTTATTATAAATAAAGAAGAAACTTGCAAGCCACTTAACCCTCCATAGCCCATGTTCCCTGTAAAATAGTTATCTCCAAGTTATAATGCCCTGTTCATAGTAATTTCAGTTTGTTCAATGTAAACCGCACTGATGCAGAATAGCGCGGTATATAAGAGAATGTAAATAAATAAATAAATGCAACACCATTTCTTCTTTGGCTTTCATTTCCAGAATAGTAGACCATGTGATCATCTGATGCAAAGTGCCAGATGCCAGTCCATTTCAGTCCGCTGACACCCAACAGATCAAGTTGTACACGTTCCATTTAATTCTTGACCACCTCCAACTTCCTTCCCTTGGTTCATGCTTCGTACGTTCCATGTTCTAATATGCAAGATATCTTTACAGCTTCTGACTCTCATTTCATTCGCAGCTACATCAGCAGTCAGACGTTCTGAGGGCTATGATCCAACCACATCATAAATGCTGGCTTTACTCTGAAAAGTATTCATCTCTTCCCCAGTACCTAGTTGAGTGCCTTCCGACCTGGGGGTCTCATCTTCCAGCACTATAGTGCAATTTGTTCTGTTGTGACTATCCATTGGGTTTTCATGGAAAGAAACAGAAGTAGATTGCTGGGACTTTCCTCCGCGGTTTAATTTTAGTATTGTTGCCGTTGTCACAGAAATGTGATTCTCCACCGTCAACACTGTCCCATTCTGCTGCTGCCCAGATGGGTGGCTTGTCTTGGTCTGGCACCTCAGCTGAGACCTGTCCATCTTGGGAGACCCTGCCAGTAGTTAAACTACCGATCGCTTAGCCCTCAGCTTCACTGATGCACACAAGCCCTCACAGCACGACAAGCTGCAAACCAAGTGAGGGATAAAATAGCTGTAGCTGAAAACAATTCCTCGGGGAGTTGGAAAGGTTGCGAGGACTTATTCCTGCTGTCCATGAAGAACACTTGCTACATCTAACTACCTTTTCTCTGTGGACAATCAGGAATGAGCCCTCATGTATGGGACGCCCAAGCTACAGGCTACCAAGAGGCCTAACAGGGCAAAAGTCAACTGCAGCAAGGCAACAGGTTGGATGGCCAACTATATACACCTTTTTGTTTTGGTAGCCCGGACAGAACAGAATGTGTCTAGGGGGATGGAGTTGCATTTTAATCCCCAAATAGATTCCAGAGTACAGACTGACCGAAGTTGCTGCATATCGGAAATCCCCGTCTAGGCATTAGTAAGATTTGATTATGTGTACTGAAGGCCATGTTGCATCCTTGCAGACAGAGCGCAATTTGGACACCGACGCAGCCATAGCTCTGACATGAGCAGCAACATGACCATCAAGGCTCAGGCATGAATGGGCATAAGCGAAAGAGTAGCAGTCTGCTAGCCAAATTGAATTAGTGTTTGGAAACTGCAGCCCCTTGCTTGCAGGGGTCAAAACAAAAAGTTGGAATCAGATGGCCTTTCTATGGCTTGTGTCCACTCCAAGTAGAAAGCTAAGGCTCGCTTGCAGTTCAACATGTGCAACTTAGCTTCCCCTTTGTGTGCATGAGATCTCAGAAAAAATGTTGGAACTGCTGCTGACTAAGGTGGAAATCTGATACCATCTTTGGAGGGAATGTAGGATAAATACAAAGGACCACTCTATTATGGTGTAATTTGGTGTAAGGTGGATGTGAACTACTAGAGCCTGAAGTTCGCTCATTCTGTGCGCTGAAGTGACCGCCACCAGAAATAACACCTTCCAAGTCAAGAACTTCAGAGGACAGGAATAGAGCAGCTCAAAGGGAGCTTTCAGGAGCTGTGCAAAAACCACATTGAGGTCCGAAGGCTTGTAGGGAGGCTTCAAGAGAAGCAAGCCCTGCATAAAACAAGCTAAAGGATTATACAGAGATGAACTTTACTTCCACACCTCAATGATACGCACCGAGATAGACCCTAACGGAATTGGGCTTAAGTCCAGCCTCTGAGAAGTGTAGAAAATATTCAAGCAGTTTTTGTGTGGAACAGATAAAAGGATCTAGGACCTGGTCCTCACAGACAGCAAATCTCTTCCACTTGCAAGAGTAGGGCTTTCCTGTAGAGGCCCTCCTGGAGGCCAAAAGGATGTCTGCTACACTGTTTGGCAGGCTGAGCTCTGACAACATTAGCATCTCAACATCCTCACCATGAGGGCCAAGAACTGGACGCTGTGGTGCTGCATCATCCCGTCTTCTTAAATTATGAGAATGGACACGTGGCTGAGCTGTGGCGGCTCCTGACTAGAGAGCTGTAGCAAGAAAGGAAATCATGGCTGTCTGAGCCAATAGGGAGCAATGAGAATCATTGTGACGCTGATTCGGGCTTCAGGAGAATCTTTGCAATGAGAGATGTTAGAGGATAAGCATACAGAAGACACTCCCCGCAGTGGAAGAAAGCATCTGATGCTAGTCAGCTGTGTGATGTTAGTCTGGAGCAGAAGTGATGCATCTGGGAATTATGCAGGGTGGAGAATAGATTTATCGAGGAGGTTCCCCACTCTTGAAAGATGCGAGTTGCAACCTCCCTGTCTAGTGCCCATGCATGCAGCTGACGGACTCTACTCATCCTGTCTGCCAGTGTTTTGCTTGTGTGGCAGATACATGGCTCTCAAGTCCATTCCATGCGTAATGGTGAACTTCCACAACCTGATCATTTCCCAACACCGGAGGTACAAACCCATTCCTCCCTGCTTATTGATATAGAACATGGTGAGCTGATTATTTGAATGAAAACAATTTGGTTGGCTAGTCAACTTGGAAAGCTCTTTGAGCATTCGCCAGTGCTCTTAGTTTCAAGAAGTAGATCTGATGGAGACTCTTTCTTTTTTGGATGGACCAAATCACCCTAGGTGTGCAACCCATCAAGATGAACTCCCCACCCCAGCTTGGATGGATCTGTCATCAGAACTTTTTGGGATGGACCAATTTGGCATGGAAAACCCTTGGGCAAATTGTGGTGGACAGTCTACCATTTGTAATGACTGAACTGAGGGGGCAACAACAGATAAACAATCCCTGAATTAACCCATGGCCATTGTCCATTGAGGGGCCAGAGTCTAATGAGCTTGCCTCATCTGGAGGCGACACCACTCACTTACATTAATAGTCGTTCATTATTAACTTCGTATAGTGTAGAGTAAATTTACAACTCAAAAACTTTCTTAAAATCTCTTAACGAAAGTACTTGTTTGCAATTATCAGAAGGTCTCAGACTTAATTTGGCACACACACACAGACTCTCGTCCTGATGTAGTTTCATGCCATAAATAGCATCAACGACCTTCCACTGTAGCACCCAAAAAGCTCAAAAGTAT
The DNA here is from genome assembly GCA_033557465.1 of Ichthyophis bannanicus. Lineage (NCBI taxonomy): Eukaryota > Metazoa > Chordata > Amphibia > Gymnophiona > Ichthyophiidae > Ichthyophis > Ichthyophis bannanicus. The sequence goes on along the minus strand of CM066031.1, from coordinate 189,413,530 downwards.
AATGTAACTCTTCAATAAAAAACTATTTACTCAACTTCTGGCTCCCACTCTTGTTTCTCGTGCTCTAAATGCTGTTCCCTATGTGCCAAAGGTGTGACAAGCACTGTAGAGGCCATGTGGCCTAGTATAGTCAACCTCTTGCGAGCTGTTACTTGCTGACTTGCTTGAGTTTCCCATACCAGTGCTGTCAATTTGTGAAGTTGGTAGTGTGGCAGAAAGGCTCTCGCCTGAGTGGTGTCAAGCAGGGTGCCAATGAATTCCAAATGTGTGTGTGTGGGGGAGGGGGGGGGTTTGAAGGTGAAATTTTGGGTAATTTACCAAGAACCCCCCCTAGTAGTTCCAACACCCAAATGGTCAATCATGTTGATTCTTGGACTCCTTCCAGTGGCAATCTTGATCAGCCAATCGTCCAGATAGAGGAAGACAAACACTCCCCGTGTCTATAGGTAAGCCGCTATTACCATAGTAACATAGTATACGATGGCAGATAAAGACCAGTATGGTCCATCTAGTCTGCCCAGCAAAGCGGCAAGAATAGGTGCACCTGCTGCTCCAGGTCACCCTTCCCCATGCCGTTGTTTAGGGGTGTACCCACCGCTCCGTTTAGGTTACCCCTATTTACTGAGATGTAAGAGATAGTTATGTTTATTTTGATTTTATCCTATTGCTATAAAAGGGGTCCACTGTGTCTGTCCCATGCCATTTTGAATTCTATCATTGTATTTGCCACCTCTACCACCACTTCCATGGGGAGGGCATTCCAAGCATCCACCACCCTTTCAGTGAAAATGTATATCTCCGACATTGCCTTTCAGTTTACCTCCTTGCAGTTTCATGTTATGCCCTCTAGTTTTACAGCTTCCCCATCTTTGGAAGAGGTTTGTTTGTTCACTAATACTCTAAGTATTTAAAGGTCTGAATCATATCTCCTGTCCCTCCTCTCCTCCAGAGTGTACATATTTAGGTCTTAAGTCTCTTCTCATAAGTCTGATGCAGACTCCAGGCATTTTGTGAAGATGCTAAGAGCTGAGGCAACATTCTGTACTGGAAGTGTTGTTCCCCCAGGATGAATCCGAGATACGTCCTGTTGAGCGGCATGCATCTGTATGTGAGTGTAGGCATCATTGAGATCCAGGAAGCATAGCCCATCTTCTTTTTGGAGGTAAGGAAGAACGATGCTCAGAGAAATCATTCTGAACTTTTCTTTTACCAAGTACAGGTTCAGATATCTTAGGTCTAGGATGGGATGGTCTTCCCCAGTTTTCTTGAGGATCAGGAAGTATCTGGAATAAAATCCCTGACCTATTTGCTCTGGTGGCATAAGCTTGATCGCTAGATCCGACAAGAGGGTTGTGACTTCTCTGAAGCAGTTCCTGATACAGAGGGTCAAGACGATGTTTCATGTTTTATTATACTTGATATACTGCCTTTCAAACAGCAGCAAGGCGGTTTACAAAATTCAAATAATATCGAAATGGGTCATAGGCACCGAAAGGAAGTTACATCAATTAGACAGGAAAGTAGGAGTCAGACAAGCACACAAACAAGCACAGAGAACATGACAGAGAGAAAATGCACAGGACTAGATCTGGGCAGTGTGTAAATTAAATGCTTTATTAAAAAGATAGGTTTTTAGCTGAGTCTTAAAGGAGCGGTAGTTTTGTTCCAGGCATAGTGAGGAGGGGAGGGAGTTCTACAGAGCAGGGCCAGTAAAGAAAAATGCAGAAGTGCGGGTAGACTGGAGGTGCATATGTGAGGGGGAGGGTAGGTGAAGCCGGTTGATATGTATGGATCGGAGGGAACGAGTAGGAGCATGAAACTGTAGTAAATCAGAGAGGTACTGTGGGGTGTGAGTGTATATAGCCTGATGGACCAGCGTGAGAAGTTTGTAGTGGATACGCTGAGCCAAAGGGAGCCAGTGGAGATTAATAAGAAGGGGAGTGATGTGTTCCCAGGGCGAGGAGTGAGAGATAAGACGAGCAGCATTGTACTGTATGCATTGTAATCGAAGCAGCTGGGATCTACGGACACCAGAAAGGACAGAGTTACAAAAATCTAAATGAAAAATAACCAGAGACAAGATGAGAGTAGTGAGAGCCTGAGATGTGAGGAAGGGACGGATGGCTCAAATTTGCTGAAGGAAGAAGAAAGAGGTCCTAGTAATGTGGGATATGTGATCTCGGTAAGAGGTCTGAATCAAGAAGAACACCCAGATACCGAAATTGTGAGACCAGTGGGATACGGGAACCAGAAAAGGATGGAGCCAGTGAAGGAGGGGGACTGCCATGGGCGAACCAAATAGCCAGAGTTTTTGAGATGTTTAGGTGGAGACAATTCAAGATCAGCCAGGGAGCAACAGAAGACACAAGAATTAAGGGGTGTTAGGTCAGGGTGCAGAGAGGAGGTATGATGTAAGAGAATAATATCGTCGGCATAACAGAAAGCGGAAAGGCCAAATTGTTGTATAAGTAGTGCAAGGGGTGCCATAAAAATATTAAAAAGCAGGGGTGCTAATACAGAACCCTGAGGAACACCACAGTGTAAAGGAAAAGTTTCGGAAGGGGCATCAGACAAGGAACAAGGGAGGACAGAGCAAGAACGGTCAAAGAGATATGAGTGAAACCATCTGTAGACAGTCCCTCTAAAGCAGTGGTTCTCAACCTTTTTTGTACCGTGACCCCCTTTTACCATTGGTCAACTTGTGATGACCCCCAATGATAAAATCAAATGCGTCTCTCTTCATCGTTAACGCATTGTCGCTGTAATCATTTGTTGAATTATTAATATATTATAGGCCTTTCCAATATGTTTTTATTTGCTCAGTGTATTTCTTTCGCCTACCAGAGTGAGAACCTTTCTCTGGAAGGCCATGTCACAGCTCACAATGTGAGGGCCATGGCAGCCTCTATGGCTCATCTGAACTCTGTGTCCATTGACCAAATCTGTCGAGCGGCCACCTGGGCCTCGGTTCATAACTTTACAGCCCATTACTGCTTGGACAAGGACTCCCGCCGGGATGCCTTGTTTGGTCAGGCTGTTCTCAAACACCTGTTCCATACCTAATCAACTCCTACCCCCCATCCCTGGTTGGATGCCCGAAATCCATGGGGGCAGGTAGAGCCCTTCTCAGGGACTCACAACCTTGGAGATCTCCCTGGCATCTCTATCTGGGGAGTTTCCATATGTGAAGACTCATTCCCGCTTGTTCCTGGAGATAGCACAGTTACTTACCTGTAACAGGTGATCTCTGAGAACAGCAGGAATAAGTCTTCACAACCCACCCACCTCCCCTAGGAGTTGTATCTCTCTATCTATCTTTCCTTTCCTCTCTCTCTCTTTGTCTCAGCTTAAAACTCGAACTGGAGAGAGGCGGTTGGGAAAGGCGGGAAGGCAGCGCGCAGGCGCTGTGGGATGCTCCCAAAAGCTTTCTTTCTGGACGCTGGGGAGCGTTCCCGCGCAGGCTCCGTCGATACCGACGATACCCATATGTGAAGACTTATTCCTGCTGTTCCCAGAGATCACCTGTTACAGGTAAGTAACTGTGCTTTCCTGCTGTTCCCGGAGATCACCTGTTACAGGTGAGTAACTATGCTTTATCCTCGCAGGCAGATGTACAGACTTCCCAACCCAAGCAGGCCCCTTGCCAACAGCAGTATCGAGAGAAGCCTCACAAGTCCCAGCTGGCTCCTCAACCAAAACCAGGGGCGGAGTTTGACTGTTACCTTGTCATGATGGAACCTTGTATAAGGTGGATCAGCTACTAGTGCTTGCAACTCACTAATACGGCGTGCTGATGTGATTGCAATGAGAAAGATAACCTTCCAAGAAAGGAATTTCAAGGAGGTAGTAGCTAAAGATTCAAAAGGTGGCTTCATGAGCTGCCCAAGAACCAGGTTTAAGTCCCATGGCACCGGTGGTGGCCTAATGGGAGGCTTAGTTAGAAGAAGGCCTCTTATAAATCTTGCTATAAGAGGATGAGAGGAGATAGGTTGTCCATTTAGAGGCTTAAAGGAAGCTGCAATAGCACTCAAATGGACTCTTACTGAGTTAGTCTTAAGTCCTGCATTGGATAAATGAAGGTGATACTCCAGCAATGATTCCAGATGTATCGCAAGGGGGTTAAGACCCTTCTGCGAACACCATATGGTAAACCTTTTCCACTTAAAAGCATAAGAGCGTCTTGTGGAAGGCTTCCTGGAAGCAAAAAATATCCTTTACTTGCTGAGGAAGATTAAGATCTTGGAGATCTAGGCCTTCAGCAACCAAGCCTTGAGATGCAGAGACTGGGGATTGGGATGCCATAACATTTCGTCCTCCTGAGATAGGAGATCTGGAGCAGACCCTAACTCCAGGGAGAGAGCTTGAGAGAGCTGCAGAAGCAGAGGGTACCACACTTGCCGTGGCCAATGTGGAGCAATGAGAATCATATGGCCTCTGTCTCTCTGAAGCTTGAACAGGGTTTTGGGAATTAAGGGAATGGGTGGAAAGGTATACAGGAAGTCTTGACCCCAATGAAGGAGGAAAGCATCCTTTGCCTGAGCTCCCTGAACCGGAGTTCTGGAACAGAACTGGGGAGGTTTGGCATTCCACAGACTTGCAAAGAGGTCTATGTCCAGGGTTCCCCAAATTTGAAAAATCTTGGTTACCTGGTCTGCATGGAGAGACCATTCGTGTGGAAGCAGAACTCTGCTGAGTCTGTCTGCCCAAGAGTTTTGTATGCCTGGAAAATACACTGCCAGGAGATGAATCTGATGCTCTCTGGCAAGGGCCCATAGTCGCAAAGCTTCGTTGCAAAGCGACAGAGAGCCTGTTCTCCCCTGCTTGTTCACATAGAACATGGCTACTTGATTGTCCGTATGAATGAGGACTGTCTTGCAGCTGAGCAGGGTGTGGAACACTTGCAGAGCAAGGAAGATTGCTCTGAGCTACAAGAGATTGATATGTGGAGACCAGGTGCCTTGGGTGGAGAGGTCTTGGAGATGAGCTCCCCAACCCATCGGAGAAGCATCTGTTGTGAAAGTTGCTTGGGGTAAGGGTTGTTGAAAAGGGGACCCCAGCAACAGGTTTTGAGTGGACTTCCACCACTGGAGGGACAAAATAAGGCGACCTGTGTTTGCTATTTTGTCTGACAGGCATCCTGATGCCTGGGTGCATTGGGTGGATAAAGTCCACTGAGCTGCCCTGAAATGGAGGCGAGCATAGGGAACCACATGCACAGTAGATGCCATGTGGCCTAGTAGCTGTAACATTTCTCGAGCAGTTAGATGAGGCTTTAGGACTGCTATAGAGAAGCTAACTGCACCATGCGAAGGCAACGGGCCTGGGGGAGATAGGCCCTTGCCTTTCTGGTATCCTGCAAAGCCCCTATGAACTCTAAAGACTGAGTGGGAGTCAGACTGGATTTTGGGATGTTTAGTAGCAGCCCTAAATATTGAAGGATACGCATTGCGCAGGATAGAGAAGTCCTGGCCTCTGACTCTGTTGGGGCTCGAATGAGCCAGTCGTCTAAGTAGGGGAAGACGAATATCCCTAGAGTGCGGAGAAATGCTGCTACTACAGCCATGCGTTTCGTGAACACCCTTGGTGCTGAGGCCAGGCCAAAAGGAAGCACCCTGTATTGGTAGTGCTTTCCTTGAAAGAGGAACCGAAAGAACCTTCTGTGGGTTGGATGGATGAGAACATGAGTGTACGCATCCTTGAGATCTAGAGAACAAAACCTGACTCCGAAGGTATGGCAGCAGAGATCTAAGATAAATCATCTTGATTTTCTTCTTGACAAGGAATTTGTTCAATTCTCTGAGGTCTAAGATAGGTCTGTAACCCCCTGTTTTCTTTGGGATAAGGAAATAAGGGGAATAGAACCCTCTACCCTGCTGATGGAAGGGTACTTCTTCTATTGCCCCTTGGGCAAGAAGGATAGCAACCTCCTGACCTAGCAGTTTGATGAGAGAGGTCGGAGAATTGAACTGCTTTACTATTGTGTGAGGAGGCATGCTTGAAAAATGAAGCTGGTACCCCTCCTCTATGATGGAGAGTGTCCAATGCTCTGCTGTTATCTGCCCCCATCTGGGGGCAAAATGACAAACTTCCTGGAATGGTGGAAGGCTCTGGTCCCCCGAGAGCCAGGAAGGCTAAGTCCTCTAGTTGAGAGTCAAAGGCCCTGTGGAGGCTGAGCCTGCTGAGGCCTAGCAGTCTTTGCTCTCTTCTGTTTGGGTGGTTGCTGACCTTTCTTGGCAAGCTGACCTGCAGAACGTCCCTGCTGAACATATGCAGGATAAAATCTTTTCTTCTTAGAAAAGAATGGTTTCTTGAACAATTTCTTTATAGCAGGATCAGCAGTGGACTTGGATATAATCTATCCAAAGTGGAATTTTCAGCATCCATCTCATTGGCCTTTTTCTGCCAATCTCTACCAAACAGGTTCTCACCAGTACAAGGGATATTTCCCAATTTGTCTTGTACCCAGAGATCTAGATCAGATGTCTGGAGCCAAGCAATTCTACGTGCACCTATGGTAATAGCCGAGGATCTGCTTATGCACTCAAAGCAGTCAAAGGCTGCAAGGTTGGCAAATTTAGAAACATCTTGGGCATGTTTGACCAAAGTGAGAAAATCCTGTCTTCTATCCTCAGGAAGAATAGGACTTAAAGCCACTAAATCATCTGTGACCTCCTTCAGGAACATTCCCATGTAGAGACTATAGGAACTGATCCTGGCAGGAGCATGGAAGCTTGGAAGACCCGACGTCCAAAAGCATCCAGAGTTCTGCACTCACGTCCTGGAGGATTAGAGGCATGCCTCTTTGCACTCTTGATCCTTCTCAATGCTGATTCCACTAGAGTGGTGAGGAAGCTGAGTCTTATGGAAACCAGGACAAGGAGGAACTCGATATATAGTATCGAGTCTGCGAGAATGAGGAGAGGTGGTAAGAGGTGTCTCCCACACCCTTAACATGAGATCATATAAAATTTCATGAATGGGCAAGGTAGCTGCCTCCTTAGGCGTTTTGGGATATTGTAGAAATTCCAACTGCTTGGCCCTTGGCTCTGTTTCAGGGGCCACAGTAATGGACAGGCCCCGAGCCACCTCCCTGATAAAATCCTGGAAGGAAATATTCTCTGGAGGAGACATTCTGCATTTAGGAGAGGAGGGCTCCTCTGGGAGAAGCATTGCTGCATCGACAGAACTGACAGAATCCTCAGATTCTTCTGAGGACTCGAAGTACCATCTGTCCGGATGCTCTTGAAGAGCCCGATACCCGTACTGACCGAAGTCGGTACCGGGAGTAACCGGTACTGGGGTATCGGTACTGGAGGTCATCGGATGACTAGATACCGACAAAGCAGACACCGATGCCGATGCTATCGGTACCGATACCGATGCCGGGGCCACTGCCGGTACCGGTGGAATTGTCTGTCGCGGTTCCAAGGGTGTCGATGCTGCAAAGAGAGCCGCCAGACTGCGCTCAATAGCCAGGACTCTCTGGTCTATCGACATCAATGCGTGCATGTCGGTAGCAGAGGAGACCGCCGGTACCCCAGAGCATGGCACCAGTAGTTCTGCCGAGGTCGAGGCCTCGAGAACATCCTGGAACCCCGATAATGCTTTGGAAGCCGAAGCCTCCCTCCGGGGCAATTTTGCCGGTGCAGAATCCTCAAGGGCAACGCCAGAGGCATCTCGATGCTTAGGAGATCTACCCTTGAGGACCGGCTGGACTTATGTTTAGTTACCCGAGATCCACGGGAGGAAGACAAAGCCCTGGAAGACATTGATGCCACCGAAGCTGCATCAGAGGGAAACAGGGTACTGAGCTTAGCAGCTCGGTTCTGCCGACCCCTTTTAGACATCATGGCGCAGGACATACAATCCGTGATGGAGTGGTCAGGACCTAAACATTTTAGACACCATTCATGGGTGTCGGTGACAGAAATGATACCGCCACACTTGGTGCACTTTTTGAAACCTGAGGCAGGTTTCTCCATGGTAAGGAAATGTTTTTGGGCCTAAGGCCCAAAAAGGGGCGTGCACCTGAAGAAAAAGAAGAGAGAGAATATATATATATATATTTTTTTTTTAAAAGACAGAAATAATAAGAAAAAAAATGGCGGTACCGGTAAAGCGTTGAGGAAGGTAGACGCGACCACAAAAAAAGAAAGAAAGAAAGAAAAAAGAATTCTTCTGCGGTAACAGGAACAATGACCTGCTGGCTCCGCGGAAAAAGAAGAACTGGAGAGAGGCAGCTGGGAAAGGCGGGAAGGCAGCACGCAGGCGCTGTGGGATGCTCCCAAAAGCTTTCTAATTGGACGCTGGGGAGCGTCCCCACGCAGGCTCCGTCGGTACTGACGATACCCATATGTGATGACTACATTCCTGCTTGTTCCTGGAGATTAGGTCTTTTTCTGGTTTCCACCTCGGTACCTACTACAATAGGAGGCGTGCTCAGGTGTGCGCTTGGAAAGCCTAGAAAAAGGGTAACATGTTGCTTGTCGATATGGCCAGCTTTCTGGCTTTATTAGGAGTTAAAAAACAAGTAAGAGAAATTACTCTAGATAAACTATGGCAAAATCCAAGAGGGTTTTATGGTTCAACGTTTTCTGACGAGGCACGGAAATGTCTCAGTATATTCGACTAGTAACTGCTGGATAGAAAGATTGCTCATTCACCAGCCTAGCCTATTAACATCAATGACGTGTTCCGGCCTATTTTAACACTTTTAAACACCCTCTTCCCGTTGTATTGCTTAATCATTAACAGTCTTTAGTGAAATAGCACTTAACTTCACAAATCTTATCGTATCATATCGTTGTCTTAGAGCGATATGATACGATAAGATTTGTGAAGTTAAGTGCTATTTCACTAAAGACTGTTAATGATTAAGCAATACAACGGGAAGAGGGTGTTTAAAAGTGTTAAAATAGGCCGGAACACGTCATTGATGTTAATAGGCTAGGCTGGTGAATGAGCAATCTTTCTATCCAGCAGTTACTAGCCGAATATACTGAGACATTTCCGTGCCTCGTCAGAAAACGTTGAACCATAAAACCCTCTTGGATTTTGCCATAGTTTATCTAGAGTAATTTCTCTTACTTGTTTTGCATCTGCATTACTCTGAGAGCTAGACCTGTTTTATTTATTAGGAGTTAGGCAACATTCTGGGGAATAGAGGGGCTTTTCCAAAGGGATGGGCTCCACCTTAACCAGAATGGAAACAGGCTGCTGGCATTAACCTTTAAAAAGGAAATAGAGCAGGCTTTTAAACTAGATAATAGGGGAATGACGGCAGTTGCCCAAGAGCGCATGGTTCAGAAGGATGTATCCTTGAAGGATACTAGCAAAAGAGGGAAGTTAGGGAATCCAGACAGAGGTTCCAATAAAGGTATATGGGTTACTTTTATCTTTAAGTACAGAGATGAAAGATTCCAAATTACCCTATCAAGTGATACCCATATTAATATGAATAAAATACAACCTCTAAAAAATTCTAGAAGTCTACAAAAAAGATAGGGAGAGCGAGAATATATAGCACTAAATGAAAGGTTAGATATGATTGGCATTTCAGAAACATGGTGGAAGGAGGACAACCAATGAGACATTGTGATACCTGGGTACAAGTTATATATCAAAATGATAGGGTAGATCAAATTGGTGGAGGGGTTACGCTCTGTTAGAGAGGGCATTGAGTCACACAGGATTAAAGTGTTGCATGAAACAAAATACACTATAGAATCTATATAGATAGAAATCTCATGTAAAAAGGGGAAGGCGATGGCAGCAAGAGTGTACTATTGACTGCCTGACCAGAATGAACAGAAGGATGATAAAATGCTAAGAGAAATCAGAGAAGCTAACAAAAGTTACAACAGTAATAATGCATGATCTCAATTATCTCATTATCAACTGGGACACAGTGTCATTGCAGGACATATTAGGGAGGGAAAGTTCCTAGATGAAATAAATGACTTTCTTGGAACAACTGGTTCATGAACAGACACGTGGAAAAGCTATTTTGGACCTAGTCTTTAGTGGAACACAGGATCTGGTGCAAGAGAAGGGTGTTGCGTCCTTTTGGCAATAGGGATCATAGCATGACCGCATTTGATTTAATAAATGGAAGCAGGATGACAAGGAAATCCACGGTACTACCTTTTAACTTTCAAAAAGGGAGATTATGATAAACTGAGGAAGATCGATCGCCGTGGTGGTGTGGTTTCAAGATGGCCACATACAGCGAGAGCGCAGACTACCTCAATTATTTCCATGCCTAAAAAGGGGAAGGCTAAGAAGCAGCCCTCAGAGCCTATGCCTTCTGTTACCGGTCCAATGGATCGAACTGTTGGGGTTTCTGGGGCAGCAATGGCTGGGATTAGGTCGGGTTATGCAGTGACAGGTTTAGCAGGTTCATCACCACTTTCCGATGTGCATTCTTCGCTCTCTCTCGAGACACGGATGTCGCTGCCACACCCTGGTGGACCCTTCTCCTAGCACCCTCTAGCCCAGAGCCAAGAGCATCGGAAGTCTATATGTATGTTGCCTCTATCACAAGGGAGCTAGTTGATGACCCGCAGAGGGGTGATCCTGGCATTTCTGGGAACACATTGGGAGACCAGACAGCAGTGGTATTAACTCTACACAGTGGCCCTGTCTTCAGTGAGCAGATGACTAGAGTCCAACTGGTAGATGAATCTATGTCAGTTTCCTTTTCTCTTTCCAGACCTAAGTAGTTTATCTTAGAAGCAATATGGGATGCCACTGTGCTTTCTGATACTGCTTGCAAACAAGCCAATGACCTCTTTGCCAAGGTTCGGCAAAATTACGAGAAGATAGTCTCAACAACACTTACATTTGCAGATAATTACTAACATTCAGGATCATACACAGATCCTATCTGCTTTATCAGATCTTAATTCAGCTCTTATAAAAGACAATACTGTTATGAAATTTAAACTTGAGTGATTGGAAAATGCTAGTTGAGCTGTTAGCGCGTTTCGAATTTTCCATGTGCCGTTGGCGTTTCACCACTGATATGTTTACATAGTACTTGGCAGAGGTCCTTTTGGTGCCTAAGGAATTACTCCTGCCTTTTACTAAAGTGTATTTGTCATCTCTGTTCAGGCTTCTGAGCAGGGTATGGATGTTTTAAATGTTACTTAATTTTTGGCTGTAGAGACTATGTTCTAGCTACACTGTCTCCTGTGCTCTGGTGGCAGACCTGGATTGGATACTTAAGTTATATTTCAAAAAGAAGACAATGCCCTTTTGCGGCTTCTCAGTTTCTGGAAAAAAGACTTAGAGAAGCTAGCAAAGTAGTCAGGAAAGAAAAGACTCAAAAAGAAGAGGAAATAGCCAATGTAATAAAATGGGGGGATAAAGCATAGTTACTCACCTGTAACAGGTGATCTCCGGGAACAGCAGGAATTTAGTCCTCACATATGGGTATCGTCGGTACCGACGGAGCCTGCGCGGGAACGCTCCCTAGCGTCCAATCAGAAAGCTTTTGGGAGCATCCCACAGCGCCTGCGTGCTGCCTTCCCGCCTTTCCCAACTGCCTCTCTCCAGTTGAGTTTTAAAGCTGAGACAAAGAGAGAGAGAGAGAGAGAGAGAGAGAGAGGGAAAGGAAAGAGATAGAGAGATACAACTCCTAGGGGAGGTGGGTGGGTTGTGAGGACTAAATTCCTGCTGTTCCCGGAGATCACCTGTTACAGGTGAGTAACTATGCTATCTCCAGGAACAAGCAGGAATCTAGTCATCACAAATGGGGACTCCCTAGCTTTAGATGCCAGGGAGAGACCCCAGAAGTTGTGTGTCCCTGAAAAGGGCTCCACTTCCCCCATGGATCTCTGGCATCCTACCAGGGATGGTGGGTAGGAGTTGATTAGGTATGGAACAGGTGTTTGAGAACAGCCTGACCAAACAAGGCATCCCGGCGGGAGTCCTTAACCAAGCAGTAATGGGCTGTGAAGGTATGAACCGAGGCCCAAGTGGCTGCTCGACAGATGTCGTCAATAGACACAGAGTTTAGATGAGCCATTGAAGCTGCCATGGCTCTCACATTGTGAGCTGTGACATGGCCATCCAGAGAAAGGTTCTTCCTCTGATAGGCGAAAGAAATACACTGAGAAATCCAGTTAGTGTTCTCTTGGAGACTGGAAGTCCCAAATGAGAAGGATAAAAAGCAACAAAGAGTTGAGAGGACTTTCTAAGCTGCTGTGTTCTTTGCAAGTAAAAAGCTAGAGCTCTTTTACAATCCAAGGTATGAAGATTCCTCTCTGCATTTGATGCATGAGGTCCTGGAAAAAAGACAGGTAGGTAGACCTCTTGATTGAGGTGAAAAGGCGAAACCACTTTAGGCATAAAGTGTGGATGAGTCCTAAGGACTACCTTGTCATGATGGAACCTTGTATAAGGTGGATTAGCTGCCAGTGCTTGCAATTCACTAATGAGGCGTGCTGATGTGATTGCAATGAGAAAGATAACCTTCCAAGAAAGGAATTTCAAGGAGGTAGTAGCCAGGGGTTCAAAGGGTGGCTTCATGAGCTGCCCAAGAACCAGGTTCAAATCCCATGCCACAGGATGTGGTCTAATGGGAGGCTTAGTTAGAAGGAGGCCTCATGAATCTGGCTATAAGAGGATGAGAGGAAACAGGTTGTCCATTTAGAGGCTTAAGGGAAGCTGCAATAGCACTCAAATGGACTCTTACTGAATTTGTTTTGAGGCCTGCATTAGACAAATGGAGGAGATACTCCAACAAAGATTCCAGAGGTGTGGCAAGGGGGTTAAGACCCTTTTCAGAACACCAAATAGTAAACCTCTTCCACTTGAAAGCATAAGAACATCTAGTGGAAGGTTTTCTGGAAGCATAAAGAAAATCTTTCACTTGCTGAAAAAGATGAAGATCTTGGAGATCTAGGCCTTCAGCAACCAAGCCCTGAGATGCAGAGACTGGGGATTGGGATGCCATAACATTCCGTTCTCCTGAGATAGGAGATCTGGAGCAGATCCTAACTCCAGAGAGGGAGCATGAGAGAGATGTAGAAGCAGAGGGTACCACACTTGCCGTGGCCAATGTGGTGCTATGAGAATCATGTGGCCTCTGTCTCTCTGAAGCTTGAAAAGGGTTTTGGGAATTAGGGGAATGGGTGGAAAGGCATACAGGAAGTCTTGACCCCAGTGAAGGAGGAAAGCATCCTTTGCCTGAGCTCCCTGAGCCGGAGTTCTGGAACAGAACCGGGGAGGTTTGGCATTCCACGGACTTGCAAAGAGGTCTATGTAAGGGGTTCCCCAAAGTTGAAAACTCTTGGCCACCTGGTCTTCATGCAGAGACCACTCGTGTGGAAGGAGAACTCAACTAAGTCTGTCTGTCCAAGAGTTTTGAACGCCTGGAAGATATACTGTCAGAAGATGAATCTGATGCTCTCTGGCGAGGGCCCACAGTCGCAAAGCTTCGTTGCAAAGCGACAGAGAGCCACCTGTTCCCCCCTGCTTGTTCACGTAGAACATGGCCACTTGATTGTCCGTATGAATAAGGACTGTCTTGTGGCTGAGCAGGGTGTGGAACACTAGCAGAGCAAGGAAGATTGCTCTGATCTCCAAGAGAGTGATATGTAGACAACTCTCTTGTGGAGTCCAGGTGCCTTGGGTGGAGAGGTCTTGCAGATGAGCTCCCCAAACCATCGGAGAAGCATCTGTTGTAAGAGTTGCTTGGGGCAGGAGATGCTGAAAGCGGGACCACAGCAACAGGTTTTGAGTGGACTTCCACCACTGGAAAGACAAAATGAGGCCACTTGTGTTTGCTATTTTGTCTGACAGGCAACCTGATGCCTGGGTCCATTGGGTGGATAAAGTCCACTGAGCTGCCCTCATGTGAAGGCGAGCATATGGTACCACATGCACGGTGGATGCCATGTGGCCTAGTAACTGTAACATATCTCGAGCAGTTAGAAAGGGTTTTAGCACTACTTGAGAAACTAATTGCACCAAGAGAAGGCAACGGGCCTGGGGAAGATAGGCCCTTGCCTTTGTGATATCCAGCAAGGCTCCTATGAATTCTAGAGGCTGAGTAGGAGTTAGACTGGATTTTGGGATGTTTATTACCAGCCCTAAATACTGAAGTATACGCATTGTGCAGGATAGAGAGGTCTTGGCCTCTGACTGTGTTGGAGCTCGAATGAGCCAGTCGTCCAAGTAAGGGAAGACGAATATTCCCAGAGTGCGTAGAAATGCTGCTACCACAGCCATGCATTTCGTGAACACCCTTGGTGCAGAGGCCAGACCAAAAGGAAGCACCCTGTATTGGTAGTGCTTTCCTTGAAAGAGGAACCGAAGGAACCTTCTGTGGGTTGGATGGATGAGAACATGAGTGTACGCATCCTTGAGATCTAGAGAACAAAGCCAATCCTGACTCTGAAGGTAAGGAAGCAGAGCTCCGAGAGAAATCATTTTGAACTTCTCTTTGACAAGGAATTTGTTCAATTCTCTGAGATCTAGGATAGGTCTGTATCCCCCTGTTTTCTTTGGTTTAAGAAAATAAGGGGAATAGAACCCTGTGCCCTGTTGATGAGGAGGCACTTTTTCTATTGCCCCTTGGGCAAGAAGGATGGTAACCTGACGTAACAGGTCGATGAGAGAGGTCGGAGAATTGAACTGCTTCACTATCGTGGGAGGGGGCATGCTTGAAAAATGAAGTCTGTACCCCTCTTTTATGATGGAGTGTGTCCAACGCTCTGCTGTTATTTGCCCCCATCTGGGAGCAAAATGACAACCTTCTTGGAATGGTGGATGGTTCTGGTCCTTCCAGAGTCAGAAAGGCTAAGTTCTCTAGCTGAAAGTCAAAGGCCCAGAGGAGACTGAGGCTACTGGGCCGGTTGAGGCCTAGCAGCCTTTGCTTTCTTCTGTTTGGGTGGTTGCTGACGTTTGGTTGAAAACTGACCTGTAGAAGAAGCCTGCTGACCATAGGCAGGATAAAATCTTTTCTTTTTAGAAAAAGGTGTTTTCTTGAACAACTTTTTCCTAACAGGATCAGCAGTAGACTGGGATAGTCTATCCAAAGTGGAATTTTCAGCATCCATTTCATTGGCTTTTTCCTGCCAATCTTTACCAAACAGGTTCTCACCAGTACAAGGAATATTTCCCAATTTATCTTGTACCCAGAGCTCTAAATCAGATGCTTGGATATGGCAATAGCCGAGGTTCTGCTTATACATTCAAAGCAGTCGAAGGCTGCACGGTTGGAGAATTTAGAGACATCTTGGGCATGTTTGAGCCAAGTGAGAAATTCCTGCCTTTTATCCTCAGAGATGAAAGGACTTAAAGACTGTAGATGATCAGTAACTTCCTTTAGGAACATCCCCATGTAGAGACTATAGGAACTGATTCTTGCAGCAAGCATGGAAGCTTGAAAGACTCTACGTCCAAAAGCATCCAGAGTTCTACATTCACATCCTGGAGAATTAGAGGCATGTCTTTTTGCACTTCTAATCCTTCTCATAGCAGATTCCATCACAATAGAGTGGTAAGGAAGCTGTGTTTTATGGAAGCCAGGACAAGGAGGTACATGATACATAGTAGCTAACCTACGAGAATGAGGAGAGGTGGTAAGAGGTGTTTCCCACATCCTCAACATGAGATCATATAGAATCTCATGAATGGGTAGGGTAGCTGCCTCCTTAGGAGCTTTGGGATATTGTAAAATATCCAACTCCTTGGCCCTTGGCTCTGTCTCAGGGGCCACAGTGATGGAGAGGCCCCGAGCCACCTCTCGAATGAAGTCTTGGAAAGACATGTCCTCTGGAGGAGACATCCTACATTTAGGGGAGGACGACTCCTGTGGAAGAAGCATCGCTGCATTGACAGAACTTTCAGAATCCTCAGATTCTTCTGAGGAATCAAAGTATCGTCTGTCCGGATGCTCCTGCAGAGCCCGATACCTGTACCGAACGAAATTGGTATCGGGAATAATCGGTACCGGCGGGCATCGGAGGACAGGGTACCGGCATAGTAGACAACGATGCCGATGTTATCGGTACCAGTGCCGATACCGAAACCGATGCTGGTGGCAATGCTGGTACCGGTGCAGTTGTCTGTCACGGACCAAGGGCGTCCATAGACGCTGCCAATGCCTGGAAGTCGATACCGGTAGAAACCGCTGGTACCCCAGAGCATGGCACCAGGAGATCTGTCGAGGCCGAGCCATCGAGAACATCCTGGAACCCCGATGATGGTGCTTTGGAAGCCGAAGCCTCCCGCTGGGGTAATTCTGCCGGTGCAGAATCCTCGAGGGCAACGCCAGAGGCATCTCGATGCTTAGGAGATCTACCTTTCGAGGACCGGCTGGATTTATGTTTAGTTACCTGAGATCCACGGGAAGAAGAGGAAGCCCTGGAAGACGTCGATGCCACCGAAGCCGCATCAGAGGGAAACAGGGTACTGAGCTTGGCAGCTCGGTTCTGTCGACCTCTTTTAGACATCATAGCACAGGACACACAATCTGTGGTGGAGTGGTCAGGACCTAAACATTTCAAACACCATTTATGGGTGTCGGTGACGGAAATGGTACCGCCACATTTTGTGCACTTTTTAAAACCTGAGGCAAGTTTTTCCGTGTTAGAATAGAATAGAAAAGAAAGACCGGCGGTACCATTAGAGCGTCGGGGAAGGCGACCACAAAAAGAAATAAAGAAATAAGGAAATTCTTCTGCGGTGACAGGAACACGACCTGCTGGCTCCGCGGAAAAAGAAGAACTGGAGAGAAGCAGTTGGGGAAGGCGGGAAGGCAGCATGCAGGCACTGTGGGATGCTCCCAAAAGCTTTCTGGTTGGACGCTGGGGAGCGTTCCCGCGCAGGCTCCGTCGGTACCGACGATACCCATATGTGATGACTAAATTCCTGCTTGTTCCTGGAGATGACATTTTTCAGATATGTTAGTGAGAAGAGGAAGGGCAAAAGTGGTATTGTCAGACTCAAGGGTGAAGGGGAGGAATATGTAGAATCTGATGAGGATAAAGCGGAGTTGCTTAACAAATATTTCTGCTCTGTGTTCACAGATGAAGAACCAGGAACAGGATCATCACAAAACACCCACAAACAGGAACAGAAGAGAGGAGCATCTTGAACAATTTTCACAAGACTGTGTTCGTGAGAAACTAGCTAAACTTAAAGTAAACAAAGCGATGGGACCAGGTGGGATATACCCTAGAATACTGAGGGAACTTGGGGACATTCTAGCAGCTCCATTGACTGACCTTTTCAATGTCTCACTGAAGTCGAGAGTGATGCCAAAGGACAGGAGAGAGGCTCATGTAGGCTCTTTACACAAAAGTGGAAGTAAGGATGTGGTTGAAAACTACAGGCCAGTTAGTTTAACTTCGGTGGTGAGTAAATTATTGGAAACCCTGCTGAAAGAGAAAATAGTGAGGTTTCTGGAGTCCAGTGGATTACAGGATCCGAGGCAGCATGGATTCACCAGAGGCAGGTCTTGTCAGACAAATCTGATTGATTTCTTTACTGGTGACAAGGGAGTTGGACCGAGGGAGAGCCCTAGATGTGGTGTATTTAGATTTCAGTAAAACCTTTGACACCGTTCCTCACAGGCGACTTATAAACAAACTTTGCACCCTAGGAATGGACCCTAAAGTTATTGCTTGGGTTAGAAATTCGTTACATGGGAGGCAACAAAGGGTACAGGTAAATGGAGCTCACTCTGAGAAGGTAGTGCCCCTGGTGTGCCCCCAGGGCTCTGTCCTTGGTCCAATACTTTTTAACATCTTTGTTAGTGATATAGCGGAAGGGCTGTCGGGTAAGGTTTGCCTCTGCGGATGATACCAAAATCTGCAATATAGAGTAGACACCCAGGAAGGTGTAGATAACATGAGGAAGGATCTAGCTAAGCTTGAAGAATAGTCTAGAATTTGGCAGCTGGGATTTAATGTTAAAAAATGCAAGGTCATGCATTTGGGTTGCAGCAATCCAAGGGAATAATACAGTATAGGGGGTGAAGTACCTTTGTCCACTAAAGAAGAGTGGGACCTCGGCGTGGTTGTGTCTGATGATCTTAAAGTAGCTAAACAGGTAGAAAAGGTGTCAGCAAAAGCTAGGAGGATGTTTGGGTTCATAGGGAGAGGAATCGCTAGCAGGAAGGAGGTGATAGTGCCTCTGTATAAGTCTTTGGTGCGACCTCATTTGGAGTATTGTGTGCAATTCTGGAGACCGCACCTTCAAAAGGATATAAAAAGGATGGAGTCAGTACAGAGTGGCTACTAAAATGGTTAGTGGTCTTCATTATAAAGCATATGAGGACAGACTTAAGGATCTTAATATGTACAACTTAGAGGAGAGGCGGGATAGAGGTGATATGATTGAGACATTTAAATACCTCCGTGGCATAAACGCACTGGGGGAGAGCCTCTTTCGATTGAAAGCAAGTTCTACTATGAGGGGACAGGGGATAGATTCAGGAGTGATATGCAGAAATATTTTTTTTTAAGGAAAGAGTGGTGGGCCTGTGGAATAGTCTCCCAGTGGAGGTGGTAGATATGAGGACAGTATCTGAATTCAAAAAAGCATGGGAGAAACACATCTCTAAAGGAAAAAAGGGGACTGTTGTAGCTGTTGATATGGAAGAACAGACTAGATAGGCCATGTGGTCTTTTTCTGTCGTCATTTTTCTATGTTTCTATTTTACCCGACCCAGCAAATAAGCGGCGTAAACTGTTTTGTTTATTTAAGCATACTACAGTTATGTTTTTTCTATTTAAAGTTTCCCTATAAAATATTTGATTTTGTATAAGTCAGTACACAATGTCTTATTAGGCAGACCTAGCTTCCTTGATCAATGCCAGGTTCCTTGAATCACCTGTAGCCACATATTCTGTAAATGTCACTTAACCATGCTATATAGTTTTTTGCCCTGGGCTGCTCCAGCTGACTTTTCCTTAAATTCTCTTTCTTGCTAGTTAAAGGTGGTTTACCTCCTGATTTTTTGTACACCCCCCAGCCTATATTGTGAACTAGTAGGTAACCCTCTTGATTTCCAACTGTATTTCATTATCTGTTTAGTACAATGTACTTTCAAAGAGTTTTTCCTTTTGAAGATCATCATCTTGATTATATAAGAATTTTTTTTTAAAAATCTGAGGAAAATAGTTAAGAAAAAAACGAAAGGAGCCGTTGCAAAACTAAAGATTTACATCAAGCATGGGCATTGTTTAAAAATACTATCTTGGAAGCCCAGACCAGATGAATTCTTTATTATTATTCCCTGCTTTAATTAAAGTGGAAGGAAGGAAAACAAACTGTCAGTATAGTTAAAGACAAGATCAAAGAGGCATTTGTAGCCTACAAAGCATCTCTCAGGAAATGGAAAAAAGAGCCAAATGAAGAAAATAGGAAATGTCATAAGCACTGGCAAATTAGATGCAAGGCATGGATAAGGCAAAGAGAAATTAAAAAGAAGTTTGCTGTGAAAGCAAAAATGCACAATAAAAACTCTTTCAAGTGCATTCATAGCAAAAACCCTGAGAGAGTCAGTTGGACCATGGGATGATAGAGGGGTAAAAGGGGCACAAAAGGAGAATAAGGCCATAGCAGAAAGCCTGAATGAATCCTTTGCTTCGGTCTTTACTGAAGATGATGTAGGAAAGTTACCCATGCTGAAATGGTATTCAAAGGTGATGTATTGGAAGAATTGAAAGAAAAATAGATAAACTGGGAAGACATATTATAAGCATTTGATAAGAGAAGTAAATCACCTGGACCAAATGGTGTACATCTGAGGATGTTAAAAGAACTGAAATATGAGATTGCAGACCTACTATTAGTAATCTGTGAGTTATCAAAAAAATCACCGCAGATCTGAAGATTGGAGAATGGCCAATGTAATGCCAATTTTTTAAAAGGGTTCCAGTGGTGATCCGGATTGAAGGCACTATCCTGTCAGGACTTCCTCTGCAGGCAGTAGTGAGCTGTAAAGGCATGGACTCAAGACCAGGTAGCGGTCTGTCAGATTTCCCTAACAGGTACAGAATGCAGATTTGCTACAGGAAGTAGCCATGGCTCTGACACAGTGCGCCGTGACCCGGTAGTCTAGTGAGATCTCAGCATGCTCATAGGTGAGGGAATTGCAGTCTGCCACCCAAGTGGACAGAGTTCGCTTAGTTACTGGAAGCCCCAGTTGACGGGGTCATAGAAGAAAAAGAGCTGAGGTGCTTTGGGGGTGACCTTGAGTCCGTTGCAGATAGGACAGGGGCCCTTTCTCTTGCTTGGTGCAGTTGGTGCTGCAGTATCTACACTCTGCCTGTCACAGGTGGGACTGACACCAGTCTGAAGGGTAGCACCCTGTATTGATAGTGACCTCCTCCCACTACGAATTGGAGATACTGTTGGTGGGTGGGATGGATCGGGATATGTGCATAAACATCCTTCAGGTCTAAGGAAAATAGTCCACCTCCCTGCTGGAGGTAAGGAAGCAGTGTTCCAAGGAAAAGCATCTTGAACTTCTCCCTTACCAGAAACCTATTCAAGTCACATAGGTCCAGGAAGGGCCTAAGGCCCCCTTTCTGCTTGGGAATGAGGAATATCTGGAGTAGAAGCATTTGCCCCAGAGATGTTTGGGCACTGGTTCCACCATCTTATCCAAAAGGAGGCCTGCAAGCTTGGTGAGGAGCAGAGTCTGGTGAAGGAGAGGCCTTACAGGTTCTCCTGGTAAGAACGATGGTGCCTTCTGTTGTAGATGGAGGAGATATTCCTCCTTGACTACTTGCGGCACCCAAAAGTCTGTGGTGATGGAGGACCGCCTGTGGGCAAACAGGGCAAGATGCCCCCTGTGGGCTGCTCAGGGCCTCATGGGGGAGAGGAAGCCACACCCAAGTAGTCAAAAGCTCCCTCCGGGCTGGGCCGGGGCCGATGCCTGGGTCTTAGGCTTGTGGGGACTGTGCCCTTGCCCTTTGGACTATTGCTCCTGCTGTGGGAGAGAGAAGACCTGGTACTGTAGAGTATTACCAAACACCCCCTTCTTCCTCAGGAAGAAAGGCTTCTTGCCCAGGGCCTTTTTATGGGGGTGCACAGGGGTCTTCTTCGAGAGTCTAGTCCTGGTCAAGAACAATCTCTATCTCAGCAGCCTTGCTCGACATGGATTTTCCAAAAAGGTTCTCTCCGGTGCAAGGGATGTCGATGAGCTTGTTCTGAACCCACAGCTCGAGGTCAGATGACTGCAGCCACGCCTGGTGTCGGGCGCCAATGACGCCAGCCACTCTGGCTGAGGATTCAAAGCCATCATATGCTGCTTGGGACAGGAACTTTGAGCACTCCTTGACTGCCAAGGCCAGTGACAAACTGCTGAAAGGGTTCCCCATCTATGCATGCAGAGAAACCGGTGAGCTCCCTCGCCAGTTCTTTTAGGTACATGCCAATGTATAACTTATAGAACTGCATTTTGTTAACCAGTATCGAGTCCTGGTATCATTTTCGGCAGAGGGCATCCAAGATCTGAGCCTTCCTATCCAGAGGCACCAATGAATGAGTCTTTTGGTTCTTGAGTCTCCGCATGGCCAACTGGACGACCATGGGAGCTGGGTTTTCTAGACCCATGGGCTTCAGCGGACTTGGTACATGGTGTCGAGTCATCTACTCACAATGGGGACACCAGTGTTTCCCACATGCGGAGAAGGAGGTGCTCGAGAATTGAAGAGACGGGCTCCGTGAGGGCCTCGTACTGAAACATCTCACATTCCTCCGTAAAGTGGGTGGTCCTCCGCCTTGGTCATAAACGTTAGCGCCTTTGCCATGTCATGCACAAAGTCTAGGAAGACAATGTGTTCGGGCAGGGAACGGTGCCAGGACACCAGTGGAGATAGGTCTGAAGGCATGTCGCTGTGTCACCAGGTGACCAGGGACACCTCATCCTCCGAGTCTGACTCAAAGTTAAAGGAAGACTCCAAGGCTCTGAAGCTCCTGTGGTCGGGCCCCAAGCCCGAAGGCCTGTGACCTCTGGGGGACCTGTAGTCCAAGCCATGTGCACTCACCAGGGAGGACTGGTGTCCCGAGGAACAGGACCAGGATCTTATCCAATGTCGATGGGTCTCTCGAGGTAGGTGGCACTCAACGACCAGGGAAGCCCTCTAGGTCGAGGGACCTGTCGTCAGTGTGGATGAGCCGGAGGAACTGGACATCAGCGCCTGCTGCTCTGCCAGGAGGGCATTGATACTACGCTCCAAAGCCGCCATTCTGGTTTCCATGCCAGACAGTTCTGCAGCCTTTGACATGGGCACTGATGACTTTGGGCTCGGGATCTGTTCCATCAAGGGGGAGTCCTCAACCAGGATGGCCTCAACGCCTTCTGGGGCAGCTTGTGAGGCTTTTTCCACTCCGACCCCTCAGAATAATGCCAGAGACTGCAGGGCCTTGTATGAGATTTACTCACTTTTCCAGACCCATCATCCAAGGCGGTCTTTGAAGGCTTCGAGCTCTTCATGCGCTAATCCTCCGGGAAGTTTCCCCAGAGAAACTGCGGCCGCGAGACTACAAGGCAGCCCAGGCATCACTAAACCTTCTAACTATCCCAACTACTAACAGAAAATGCAATCAAACTACCTGTAATTGTGCATTCTCCCTTTAAGCCCCCTCTTTATGGAATGCCCTACCAGGTGAACTACGGAACTGCTCCGATCATACCGAGATCTGGAAGAAGCCAAATACTCATTTCTTCCAAGAACATTTTTCCCTACCACCATCGCCCTCCCTCTATACCCTTTCCCTCCCGCTCAACCCTCCCTCTAATACCTTACCCAATTCATTTTCCTATGACCTCTCCCTAACCTCTCCTGTAAATAAGCATGTAAATAGTTCTTGTCCATGAAGACTCCTCATGTACAAAAGCTACTTATATTAACCATATATACTCTTGTTATGTAGTTCAGTTCTATGTAATCAGTTGAAATATACTGTCATGTTATGTTCTCTGTAAACTATCTTGAATTGAAGAAAGACGGTATATAAAAACTGTTAAATAAAAATAAATAAATCACAGGGCACAGAGGTACTGGAGAGTGCCCTGGAGCATGGTATCACTGGGGACTCTGGCGCAGAGTCGGATCTATGGAAGAACTTTCCCTGCTGCAGCTGGTGGCTCATGTTAGCCTTTGCGGACATGGACCTGCAGAGGTCACAGCCCAAGTTGTCATGGTCCAGCCCGAGGCAACGGAGGCAGCAGTCATGTGGATCAGTGAGGGACTGATCACATTTCTTGAGGCCACTGGAGATTATGGGGAAAAACGGGTCCTTGAACCCCGATGAGGATCTGAGGCTTACTGGCCAAAAAGGGTGCAAAGCACCGGTCAAGGGATAACAGAGAAAAAGGGGGAGAAAAACGAACCAGAGGCTGGGTCGGGGGCGAGGAGAGGACACTGTACTTGTACCGGAAAAGGAAAAATTTTAAAACAAACACTTTTTCCGTGGAAATGGGGCAGTCGTCCAATGGTTTCTGTAAAAAACAAAGGAGACTGAGGCAAAATGGAATCCTTGGGCCAGAAGGGGACCATGAATGCGTGGTGCAGTTCCCAAAGGCTTTTTTGAAAGCTGGGGAGATGCTTCCGCTTGGGCTCCGCCGGCACCGATGTCACCCATATGTGAGCACAGACTTCCTGCTTGTTCCTGGAAAATATAGAAGTTTACCAATGAAGGTGTCTGGAACATGTACATGGGACTCTGCAGAAAACAAAAGACTGAATCAAGATGGCACTGTGGCAGCAGGCGAGAAAGCAGCGCACAAGCACAATAGAGCCTCCCCAAAGCTTCCAATAGAAGCAGAGCAGCATTCCCACAAGAGGCTCTGTTGGGATTTGAGGGCTCATTCCTGCTAGTCCACAGAAAAACACAGAAATCCAAACTACTATACCTTTTAGGCAAAGGAAGATCATAGATAAGACTTGACATTTTTCGCTAATGCAGCTTCCTGAGATAGAGCACGTAACTGATGTTAGTATCTGCCCAATTATGACTTCTGATTACACCATGACTACTATATTAATAGATCTCTGGGGGGCCAAAGAAAACAGTTACTCACATGTAGAAAGTGTTCTCCATGGACAGCAGGACAAATCCTCATATTTGAGTGAGGTCACTGTTGAAACTGCAAGAAATTCTTCAGCTTCTTTTCAGAGGTTTTTTAGAAAGTTCTCTGTGCGAGTGTATCCGTTACTCTCTGCCGCCGCGTCAAAGGAGCTCAGTTATATAGCTTAACCAGCCAAATCCAAGGGGAAGAGAGAGAGTAGGGAGGACTTAACATGCTGTACATGGAGATAACCTGCTGCAGATGAGTAAGAGTAGTTACTCACCTGTAACAGGTGTTCTCCAGGAGCAGCAGGAATCAGTCCTCACATATGGGTGACATCGACAGAGATGAAGCCCTTGCGGAGCATTTCCCCAGCTTTCCATGAAAGCCTTTGGGAATGCAGGCACGCATGCGCGGTTCCCTTCCCGCCTAAAGGTGCCATCTTGCTCAGTCAAATGACATAGCTAAAAACAGCACACAAAAATGTAAAAATAAGCTATGTACAACTGCAACTCCCAGGGGAGGAGGGAGGGTTGTGAGGACTGATTCCTGCTGCTCCTGGAGAACTCCTGTTACAGGTGAATAACTACTCTTTCTCCAGGACCAAGCAGGAAGTAAGTCCTCACATATGAGTGACTCCCTAGCTCTGGGCTACCAAGGAACCCAGGCTGAACAAGAGAAATCCCTCTAGTCCCAGCATCAAAGAAAGGCTTTTCACTGACAGAACCTTCACCGGTAGCCAAACAGAGGGCAGGAGTTTCCTAAACCTCAAAGAGATTCTGAAGTACTGCCTGGCCAAAAGCACTGTCCCTATGGGACTCCCTCTCCAGACAGTGATGGGCCGCAAAAGTCTGGCTTGAGGACCAAGTTGCAGCCCTGCAGATGTCCACCAACGGTACAGAGCGGAGGTAAGCCACTGAGGCAGCCATTGCCCTGACACGATGGGCCGTGACCCGACCTTGCAAAGGAAGGTCAGCCGCCCTGTAAGCCCAGGTGATACAGCACAGTTACTTACCTGTAACAGGTGATCTCTGGGAACAGCAGGAATTAGTCTTCACATATGGGTACGTCGGTACCGACGGAGCCTGCACGGGAATGCTCCCCAGCATCCTATCAGAAAGCTTTTGGGAGCATCCCTCGCGCCTGCGCGCTGACTTCCCGCCTTTCCCACTGCCTCTCCTCAGTTGAGTTTCATAGCTGACACAGAAGGAGAGAAAGAGGAAAGGAGATAGATAGATACAACTCCTAGGGGAGGTGGGTGGGTTGTGAAGACTAATTTCTGCTGTTCCCAGAGATCACCTGTTACAGGTAAGTAACTGTGCTATTTCCAGGAACAAGCAGGAATGAGCTGTGGGTGCCAGGGGAGATCCCATAAAATGCGTATCCCTGGAACAGGATGGCATTTCCCAAACCTGGATCCCCGGCATCCCCTGAGGGATGGGGGTAGTAATAGAGAAGAGCTGTAGAGGAACAGCAAATCTAAAGACTACAGAGAAAAAGAGTCTTTAGAATGTATGTCAAGTATCATTAAAATATTTAATGAACTAGTACAATATAGAGCTTACCTACTGGAATGTAGGAAGTAGAAGTGTGATGGAGTGTACTGTAGATGCAGTAGCGGAATCCTCAAGGTAACTTCACAGCAGTGAGGATGAAATTCCAAATCTGGAATGGGCAGGTGACCCAGGTGTCAACTGGGGAAGGAGAAGAACGGCAGGTCTTCAATGGAAAGCTTTATGGGAAAAGCTGAAAACTCTTTTAGGTACAGAGTTATTAACATTGAGGACTAAAAGAAGAAGACTGACCGATCTGGAGAATTAGCCCAGTCCTGAAGGGAAGAGGGGGTATGGAAAAAAGTCCCTATTCCCAAGGAGAACAGAAATGTACTCAGAAATACTGAAGATGTACACTGTCGTTCCTAGCTGGTAAGAGATAGGAAGACATTGAAGTTTGATACTTCATAGACAGGGAGATCTATAACAAAAATAGAAGCTGTTGACATCACAGCAATAATTGTGTGTTTAACCGCTCCCAGTTACTGAGCCGTATGGGAATAGGCGAGTGGACTGTCTGGACCCTTTAAGAAGGGAAAAGCCTTATAGCACAGACAGTTAGGAAGATAGCAGGTAATACTTAGCGTCCTATGGACATCTCCCAATGGGTATATATATATATATATATATATATATATATATATATATATATATATATATATATATACACACACATATGTATGGAGAGACATACATAGCTATATATATGTGCATGATGTCTAGATATGTGTGATATATATAGATATATAGATATATATATAGATGGGCATGACTTATGCCCACACAGACTACAGAAATATGTATGTATAGGACATATACATACATGAATATAAGTCTGAGGATACATGCCTGCAACTGAGCCCCACAAAAACATTCACATGGGGAATGTGATGGAAAAAGATTCATCTAATAATGAGGGGGTAAAAAACCACCTGAAGATATATAGAGAATCTATTTCTGCGGTGCAGGAATGTAGTTCAGTGGAATAACCAGTATGGTTGCGTGAAAAAACAGAGGATAATAACAGTCTGGCAAGAGCACTTCAGGAGTACTTTAGGACTCTGACATGTCCAAAGGACAAAAAAACGCATAGACTAAGACACCAGGATGACCCAGCCAAGGGACACAGGGGTATCATGTACAGTGAAAGAGTATGCGTTGTCCAAGTGGAGCAGAAAAGATAATGCCAAGCTGTAAGGAAGAAAGGGATAGATTCCTGCAAGATTGGGAACTCCTTGGATATTCACGCCATGGAATGATTATATAAACTTTTTCTACTATATGGGAAAAAACCCCTCAGACACAAAGTTCAATGCTCTGTAGCAAGGGCCCATAGTAGAAAGCTTCTCTGAAGATTGCAGAGAGCATTGTGCAGGAGAATCATAAGAGAATACTGACAGAAGTCAGGTGTGTTGCCACATCCTAGGAAAGGATATGGCTAGAAGAAGATAACCTGCAGTGAGTAGTATTATGCAAGATAGCTGAAAGTAGCTTGCAATGAGTATTAAAGTAATCACTGGAACTCCTGCATACACAGCAACTGAACAAAAAAGCAGAGGGGATTCTCCTGTATAAAAACAGAGAGAAAACAGACAAAGGGAGCGGAGATAAACCCGTCCCTGTCTGATGAGTTGTTCAGAGCATGCATTGAAGGATAACAAAAGGTCTACACTGGAAGAAAGAGAAGTGTTTCAGTATAGTACCAACCCAAGCAGGGGAAACCCTGGAAGAGAGGGGGTTGGGAAAGTGACTTACCATATGGTAAGTCAGCTGAAGGAAAGGATGTCCATGTGGGGACAGAAACTATCATGAGATAGTTGTAAGCTCCCTTCGTAGTAGTAAGAAGGGGAGAATTCTGTAACCCATGGACAAAAGCATCCTAACAGCTTAGCATACTGAAAAAGAAAAAAACAGTGTAGGGTTTGAGAATAAACTTCTGCTAAAAAGAAGGTAACTGTAGATTGCAACATACAGGAACCTATGGTTGCTGGTTATGATTAGACTGGCTAGAGTCTGGAGACTTCAGACTAGGATGAGATGTCCCTTGCTTGGATACATCTGGAGGATGGGCAGGAGAAGGGTGAAACCTTCTTCTCTTAGGGAAAGAAGGTTTGGCAGGACATTTTCTACGTCCTGGGTTAAAAGAAGGCTTAGGATGGTTTCGAGAACCAGGGAAGTCAGTGGAGCAATGAGCAACCTGACGTAGAGCCTCTTTATTGAAGAGATTTTCTCCAGTACAGGGAGAATTACCCAGTGTATGTTGTGCCCATCTGCTCAAGTCTGAAGCTTGCAGCCAGGCTGTACGACGTGCTCCAATGGCAATAGCAGAGGATCTGCTAACAGACTCAAAAGAGTCTAGAGAAGCACGAGAAAGAAACCAAGAGATATTCCTGCTATGATTAAGAAGCAAGGAATAGTCAGTGGCCTTAGGCTCTGACAAAAAAGGGAACAAAAGAGATAATTGCTCTGTGACTTCCTGAAGTGTCAGGCTCATATAAAAATATATGAGATAATCCTTGAAGCCAGCATAGAAGTTTGGAAGGTTTGACGTCCAAAGACATCAAGTGCTTTAGATGCACGACCTGGCAGATAAGAAGAGTGCTTCTTCTTGCTTCTTACCTTCCTCATAGCTGATTCCACTACAAGGGAATGATGAGGAAGTTGGTTTTTCTGAAAGCCTGGAGAGGGAGGCACCTGATACAGAACATCCATGGCTGTAGAAGGCGCAGGAACCCTTAAAGGTGATTCCCAAATTCTCAAAAGAAGGTCCTGCAAAGAATGAGGCAAAGGAAGCATTATATTTTCCTTTTCTGCAGGATCTTGGTTAAGAGTAGAACCAGGAATAGGGATGGCAAAAAAGGTTGCCATGTCAAGGAGAAATTTCTGAAAAGAAGGATCCCCAATAGGAACTATTCCTGGGTAGGCTGAGGTTGAAGAAGCAGCTTGAGCACCAGAAGACATACTGGACTGGTGCAGAAAAAGAATCCTGCTAGATGGAGAACGATACTGAGAGTTCTGATTCGAGGCAGTTAGTATTGCATCATCGGTTCCTGGTATCGATTCCAAGCTAGGCATAGAAAGGATCGATGGCACCGATGGAACTACAGGAATCGACATCGATACCGATACCGGTATCGGACACGGTGATACCATCGAAGCAGGTATCGGAGGCTGCGGAAGCGGTACCGAGGTAACCAGAGAGGCTTGGTAAACATTCCCGGTAACGCGCAATCGGGAACGATATGGGTCGGTTCCCAAACGTTCCGGTACCAAGTCATCTAGACTGGATATCGATTCCAGACTTGGCATCGAGGGGAGCGGGTCTATCGATGCATGCCTAGAAGGTACCGACATCGGTGGTGGTATCGGCGATGCCGATACAGGAAAGTCAATCAGAGTGGTATCGAGCGGTACCGAAGGTACCGAGGCTGTCTGATGACGATCCCAGGTGAAGAGTGGAACACTTGACACCGATGCCGATGCCGGAGTATCGGTACCGCTCGAAGCCGGTACCAACCCCGAGCATGGCGGGAATACAGGAAAGCCAATCTGGGTTGCATCGATCGGCCCCGAAGGTACCGAGGACACCAGATGACGATCCCTGGTGAAGAGTGCAGCACTCGACAACGATGCCGGTGCCGGGTTATCGGTACCACTCGAAGCGGATACCAACCCCTGGCACGGCTCAGGTATGTTCTGTGAGGGGTGAGTCCCAGGAACAACCTGAAACCCCGTGTATGCTTTGGAGCCCGAAGACTCCCGCCGGGGTTTTATTGCCAATGGAATCTTGAGGGCAAGGCCGGAGCCGTCAGCATGCTGTGCATGAGACTTACCCTTCAAGAATTGGCTAGTCTTAGCAGACTGTTTGTGGGTTACCTGATCCTGGAGAGAAGAAAAAACCGGTGTCCTCACCTCAGGAGGAAAAAAGGCATCGAGGGAAACTCGAAAAAGGGAAGGTCTTCTCCCAACAGAACAGCCTGATGGTTCAGGGGAAAAAGGGTCAGGACCCAAACAGGTTAGACACCAAGGCTTGGAGTCTAAAAAGAAAACTATATTTCCACAATGAAGGCACTTCTTAGAAGAAGGCGGCTCCATGTTGGAGAGGCCTGGTAGGCCCAAAAAGTTAAGACAAAAAACTGAGGAGAAAAAATGTTTCTAATTTTAGAAAAGAAAAGAATACAGCACCGGCGGTACCGGTATCGGCGGAAAGAACAGCCGCGACCGCAAGAAAACAAGAAATAAGAATTTTAAAGAGAAAAGTTTCTGCGGTGACAGGAGGACGTCCTGTCGGCTCCGCGGAAAAACGAAAACTGAGGAGAGGCAGTGGGAAAGGCGGGAAGTCAGTGCGCAGGCGCGAGGGATGCTCCCAAAAGCTTTCTGATTGGATGCTGGGGAGCATTCCCGTGCAGGCTCCGTCGGTACCGACGTACCCATATGTGAAGACTCATTCCTGCTTGTTCCTGGAGATAGTCAGCTACCCAGGTGGACAAGGTACGCTTGGACACAGCCAACCCCAAATTATTAGGGTCAAAAGATATGAAGAGCTGAGTAGCTCTTCTATGTCCCTGCGTACGGTCAAGGTAGAAGGATAAGGCCCTCCTACAGTCCAGGGTATGCAGAACTGCTTCAGCCTGGCTTGCATGGGGCCTACGGAAGAATTTTGGAAGAACCACCTCTTGGTTAAGGTGGAAGGAGGAGACAACTTTTGGGAGGAACTTTGGATGAGTCCTAAGGACTACCCTGTTCCTATAGAAGCAGGTGTAAGGCCTGTCACAGAACAGGGCCTGAAGCTCACTCACTCGCCTGGCCGAGGTTAGGGCTATCAAGAAGAGTGTCTTCCAGGACAGGAAGCGTAGAGGGCAAGTAGCCATCGGCTCAAAAGGTGGGCGAGTCAGTTGATGCAAGACCACATTCAACTCCCACTCAGGAGGACGACGACGGATTGGAGGCTTGAGCAAAAGCAAGCCTCTGAGAAACCGGGACACCAAGGGGTGAACCGACAGAGAATGTCCTTCCACCAGTGAGTGGTGAGCTGCTAGAGCTGAGAGGTGGACCCAAACAGAAGTGGACTTAAGTACCTGATTTGATAAGTGCAATAAATACTGAAGCACTACTGGTAAAGTACAGGAGAAAGGATACTCTGTACGTAGCTGACACCACACAGAAAACCTTTTCCATTTGAGAGCACAGGTTTTCCTAGTGGACTGTTTCCTAGAGGCTAGGACAACCTCCTCAACTTCAGGAGGTAGGCCCCAGGGAGCGAAAACTACCCTTGCAGCCTCCAGGCCATCAAATTGAGAGCTTTGAGAATGGGGTGAGGAAGGGAACCCTGATCCTGAGAGAGAAGGTCGGGTTGCAACCCCAGAGGCAGTGGGGGATCTACTGCCAGCTGAAGCAGAAGTGGAAACCAAGGCTGTCTCGGCCACCTGGGAGCCACCAGCAGGACCGAGGCCTTGTCCTGAAGAATCTTGAACAGGGTTTGGGCCACCAAGGGCGTGGGAGGAAACGCATACAGGAGGCCCTGAGACCAGGGAAAGCACAGTTACTTACCTGTAACAGGTGATCTCTGGGAACAGCAGAAATAAGTCTTCACATATGGGTATCGTCGGTACCGACGAAGCCTGCGCGGGAACGCTCCCCAGCGTCCAAGAGGAAAGCTTTAGGGAGCATCCCACAGCGCCTGCATGCTTCCTTCCCGCCTTTCCCAACCGCCTCTCTCCAGTTCGAGTTTTAAGAACATAAGAACATAAGATATGCCATACTGGGTCAGACCAAGGTCCATCAAGCCAAGTATTCTGTTTCCAACAGTGGCCAATCTAGGTCATACGTACCTAGCAGTTTCCCCAAGGGACACAGGTTCCACAATGCTTGTATTGGTTCAAGCATTGATATCCTGGGTCCCTTCTTAATAATGGTTTATGGACCTTTCCTCCAGGAACTTGTCCAAACCTTTTTTAAACCCAGCTACACTAACAGCCTTTACTACATCCTCCGGTAACAAATTCCAGAGTTTGATTACACGTTGAGTGAAAAAATATTTTCTTTTATTAGTCTTAAATAGTTTACCCTGTAGCTTCATTGCATGTCCCCTAGTCTTTCTATATTCTGATAAGGTAAACAATCGATCTACGTTTACCCGTTCCACTCCGTTCATTAATTTATAGACTTCTATCATATCTCCCCTCAGCCGTCTCTTTTCCAGGTTAAAGAGCCCCAACCTTTTTAGCCTTTCTTCATAGGAGTAGCCTTCCATCCCCTTTACCATTTTGGTGGCTCTTCTCTGAACCTTTTCTAAAATTGCTATATCCTTTTTAAGATATGGCGACCAGAATTGCACACAATATTCAAGGTGCGGTCTCACCATGGAACGATATAGAGGCATTATAATATCTTTTGTTTTATTTTCCATTCCTTTCCTTATCATACCTAGCATTCTATTTGCTCTCTTGGCCGCCGCTGCACACTGGGCCGAGGGTTTTAACATGGTATCCACAAGGACGCCTAAATCTTTTTCTTGGGTGGTGGTTCCTAATGTGGAACCTTGCATCGTGTAACCATAGTTTGGGTTGTTCTTCCCTAGGTGCATAACCTTGCACTTCTCCACATTAAATTTCATCTGCCATTTTGATGCCCAGTCTTCCAATTTATCAAGATCCTCTTGCAATTTTCCACAATCCTCCTGGGTTTTAACAACTTTAAATAGTTTTGTGTCATCAGCAAATTTGATAACCTCACTCGTTATTCCACTTTCCAGGTCATTTATGAATATGTCAAAAAGCAGCGGACCCAGCACAGATCCCTGGGGTACACCACTATTCACCTTTCTCCATTGGGAAAATTGGCCATTTAGCCCTACCCTCTGCTTTCTATCTTTTAACCAGTTCCTGATCCACAGTAGTACACTGCCTCCTATCCCATGACTCTTTAGTTTTGCCAAAAGTCTCTCATGAGGGACCTTGTCAAAGGCTTTCTGAAAGTCCAGATACACAATATCAACCGACTCACCTTTGTCCACCTGTTTATTCACTCCTTCAAAAAAACATAACAGATTAGTAAGACAAGATCTTCCTTGTCTAAAGCCATGTTGGCTGTCTCCCATTAGGTCATGACTATCTATATCAGGGGTCTCAAACACGCGGCCCGCGGGCCGCATGCGGCCCGCGAGAGAGGTTTCTGCGGCCCGCGATGGAGAGGAAACAAAAAACCCCCCCAAAGCCCTGGCTTCTGCCGCTGCCGCCGTGGCAGCGCCAGAATCAGCTGTCCCGCGGCCCCTTACCGTGTGTCCGGCAGAGCCCTCAGCTTCAGCAACATCAGCGGCAGCTTTCAGGGCCGCGAAGAGAGTAGTATTTCCCTCTCGCGGCTCTGTTAAGCCTGCCGGGGCTGATGGGAATTCCCATCAGCCCCGGCGGGCTTAACAGGCCGCGAGAGGGAAATTACTCTTCTCTTCGCAGCTTGAAAAGCCCGCCGCTGATGTTGCTGAAGCTGAGGGCTCTGCCGGGCACACGGTAAGGGGCCGCGGGACAGCTGATTCTGCCGCTGCCACGGCGGTTTGGGGGGGCTGTGTCGGATATGCCATGCTTTCTCTTGCACCGAGCGGGCGGGGGCGGGGGGCTAGGACTGGAAATGGGCAGATGGGGGTTAGGACTGGAGGTGGTCTGATTGGGGGGGGGGGGGGGCGAATACTGAAAATGGGGTTATGGGGGGGGGGCTAAAAATGAAAATGGGGTGATGGAAGGATTAGGACTGGAAGTGGGCTGTTGGGGGGCTTAGGACTGGTAATGGGCTATGGGGGGGCTAGAACTGGTAATGGACTGGGGGGGGTTGCTAGGACTGGAAATGGGCTGAGTAGAGGGGGGGCTTGAACTTCAAATAACTGATGGGGACGGGGTTTTGGAATGGAAATGGGCTGAGTGGAAGGGGGCTTGGAATAGAAATGGGCTGATGGGGAGGGGGGCTTGGAATGGAAATGGGCTGATGGGGAGGGGGCTTGGAAAGGAAATGGGCTGTGAGGGGAGGGAGCTAGGACGGGAAATGGGCGTAGTGTGGGGGAGCAAGGACAGGAAATGGGCTGATGGTGGGGCTAGGATAGGACTGGAATGGGCTGATGATGCGGGGACTAGAAGGGAGCGGATGCTGGGTGGGGCTGAAACTACAAGGGAGCTGATGTTGGGGGAGGATTAGAATGGGATAGGGCTGGGAGAGTAAAATGGAGAGGGGAAAAATATTTTGTGTGGGAGGGAAGAAAAATCTACAATTGGCCAGGTATTGGGTGAGTAAGTGTGGATTGAGGATGGAGGGGTAAAATTTGAGTGGATGAAATAGGAATGAGGAAAGAGCAAAAGGAAAAAGATTAGTATGTTAAAACAGATGTAGAGAGAGAAAGGAAAAAAAACTAGAAGAGAGAAGAAAGGACAAATGGACAGCAGACCATGGAGAGTTAGCAGAAGACACCAAGAAACCAGAAGAAAGTGGCTGGCACAATTGCAACTGAAAAAAAATGCACAAAAGGTAGAAAAATATCTCTTTATTTTGAATTTATTAACTGGAATATGTCAGCTCTGAGAAATGTGCATCATTAACGTCTGTGCTTTATTTAATACAAGAGGAAATTAATTTATAGTTTTATTTCTACAGTGTTGTTGTACATTCCAAGTTTGGCTTTTGGGGTTCCCAGTTTAATTATTGTCTTCCTGTTTCTAAATTGTGATTCCTTGTTTGGTGATGGTGTATGTTCTGCATGTGTAACTGAGCTGAGGTATTCTGTTTATGTAATTCCTATTTGACATTGCCACTTGTTCTCTTTCCCCAGTAGGTCATGTATTGTTATTCTCTGAAATGTATTGGTTTAATATTTGCAGTGTTGCCTTTTGATAGGGTATGGTGCTTTGTGAGTCCTGGTAGTGCTGTTACGATACGGTGGGTTTGCTATGGGTTCTAAATGGGTAGTGTTTGTAGTAGTTCCTAATGTGTCTGGCGGTTGGCACTGGATTATAGTAATGTAGAAATCTTTTAGTCTTTCTTTATCCATACACTCATTAAGAGGCATGTTTACTAAAAGTTAGTTTATGGTAACATTATGCAAATATTTATGCAAATGAGGTCCCTTATGCAAATTAGGCCCGCCTCTTGTGCGGCCCCCGGGTTACTTTACAAGTCCTCATTTGGCCCTCAAAGCAATTTGAGTTTGAGACCCCTGATCTATATGCTGAGTAATTTTATTCTTTATGATGGTTTCTACCATTTTTCCCGGTACTGATGTCAGGCTCACCGGTCTGTAGTTTCCCGGATCACCCCTCGAACCCTTTTTAAAAATTGGTGTTACATTGGCGATCCTCCAATCCTCAGGTATTAGAGATGATTTTAATGATAGTTCACAGATTACTGATAGCAGGTCTGCAATCTCAAATTTCAGTTCTTTCAACACCCTTGGATGTATACCATCCGGCCCAGGTGATTTGCTACTCTTCAGTTTATCTAATAGTTGTAGGACATCTTCCCGATGTATCGATATTTCCTTCAATTCTTCCACACCTTTAAATACCACTTCAGTCGTGGGTAACATCCCTACATCTTCCTCAGTAAAGACCGAAGCAAAGAATTCATTCAGTCTCTCCGCTATCGCCTTGTCGCCTCTTAGTGCTCCTTTAACCCCTTTATCATCTAATGGACCAACTGACTCTCTCACGGGTTTTTTGCTACGAATGTACTTGAAAAGGTCTTTATTTCGCGTTTTTGCTTCCGCAGCAAGCTTCTTCTCAAATTCTCTCTTTGCCTGCCTTATCAATGCCTTGCATTTGACTTGCCAGTGCTTGTGCTGTTTCCAGGTTTCATCATTTGGCTCTTTTTTCCATTTCTTGAAAGATGCTTTTTTGGCAACAGCCGCCTCTCTGACCTCAGCTTTAAACCATGCTGGCAATTTTTTGGACTTCCTTCCACTTTTCTTAAAGCGTGGAATACAGCTGGTCTGGGCTTCCAAGATAGTATTTTTCAACAACACCCAAGCTTGATGTACGTCTTTAACCTTTGCAACTGCTCCTTTTAGTTTTTTCTTAACTGTTTTCCTCATTCTATCATAGTCTCCCTTTCGAAAGTTAAAGGGTAGTACTGTGGATTTCCTTACTATCCCTCCTCCACTAATTAAATCAAAGGCGATCATGCTATGATCACTATTGCCAAGTGGCCCCAACACCCTTATCTCTTGCACTACATCTGGTGTTCCACTAAGGACTAGGTCTAATATTGCTTCCCCTCTGGTCGGTTCATGAACCAGCTGCTCCAAGAAGCAGTCATTTATTTCATCTAGGAACTTTATCTCCCTAGCATGTCCTGTTGTGACACTGACCCAGTCGATGCCGGGGTAATTGAAATCACCCATTATTATTACTGCACTGTAACTTTTGCTAGCTTCCTTGATTTCTTTGAGCATTTCATCATCCATTTGTTCATTCTGGCCAGGCGGACGATAGTACACCCCCACTGCCATCGCCTTCCCCTTTTTACATGGAATTTCAATCCATAGAGATTCTACAGCAAATTTTGTTTCTTGCAAAACTTTAATCCTTTCTGACTCAATGCCCTCTCTAACATAGAGCGCAACCCCTCCACCAATTTGATCAGCTCTATCATTTCGATATAGTTTGTACCCAGGTATCACAGTGTCCCACTGGTTGTCCTCCTTCCACCATGTCTCTGATATTCCAATCATATCTAACCTCTCGTTTAGTGCTATATATTCTAACTCTCCCATCTTGTTTTGTAGACTTCTGAGACAAAGAGAGAGAGAGAGAAAGGAAAGATAGATAGAGAGATACAACTCCTAGGGGAGGTGGGTGGGTTGTGAAGACTTATTCCTGCTGTTCCCAGAGATCACCTGTTACAGGTAAGTAACTGTGCTATCTCCAGGAACAAGCAGGAATGAGTCTTCACATATGGGGACTCCCCAGCTAGAGATGCCAGGAAGATCCCCAAGGTTGTGAGTCCCTGAGAAGGGCTCTACCTCCTTCCATGGATCTCGGGCATCCAACCAGGGATGGTGGGTAGGAGTTGTTTAAGTATGGATCAGGTGTTTGAGAACAGCCTGACCAAACAAGGCATCCCGGCGGGAGTCCTTGTCCAAGCAGTAATGGGCTGTAAAGGTATGAACCGAGGCCCAGGTGGCCGCTCGACAGATTTGGTCGATGGACACAGAGTTCAGATGAGCCATAGAGGCTGCCATGGCCCTCACATTGTGAGCTGTGACATGGCCCTCCAGAGAAAGGTTTTTACTCTGGTAGGCGAAAGAAATACACTGAGCAATCCAAATGGACAGAGTTCTCTTAGAGACTGGAAGTCCTAAATGAGAGGGATCAAAAGCATCAAAGAGTTGAGAGGACTTTCTATGTTGCTGTGTCCTTTGTAAGTAAAAAGCGAGCGCTCTCTTACAATCCAGGGTATGGAGATTCCTCTCTGCACTTGATGCATGAGGTCCTGGAAAAAAGACAGGTAAATACACCTCCTGGTTCAGATGAAAAGGTGAGACCACTTTAGGCATAAAGTGTGGATGAGTCCTGAGGACTACCTTGTCATGATGGAACCTTGTATAAGGAGGATTAGCCACCAAGGCTTGCAGCTCACTGATGCGGCAAGCTGAGGTGACTGCAATAAGAAAAGTAACCTTCCAGGAAAGGAATTTCAAGGAGGTAGTGACTAAGGGTTCAAAGGGTGGCTTCATAAGCTGGTCAAGAACCAGATTCAAGTCCCATGCCACTGGAGGTGGTCCAATGGGAGGTTTAGTCAAAAGAAGGCCTCTCATGAATCTTGCTATAAGAGGATGAGAGGAAATAGGCTGTCCATTGAGAGGCTTAAGGGATGCTGCAATAGCACTCAAATGGACTCTTACTGAATTCGTTTTAAGGCCTGCATGGGATAAATGCAGTAAATACTCTAGTAAAGAATTCAGAGGTATAGCAAGAGGGTTAAGATCCTTCTCTGCACACCAAATGGTAAACCTTTTCCATTTAAAAGCATAGGAACGTCTAGTGGAAGGCTTTCTGGAAGCATGAAGGATATCCTTCACTTGCTGAGAAAGATGTAAATCCTGAAGGTCTAGGCCTTCAGCAACCAGGCCCTGAGATGAAGAGACTGGGGATTTGGGTGCCACAACGTTCCCTCCTCATGGGACAGGAGGTCTGGAGCAGATCCCAAGTCCAGGGAGGGAGCTTGAGAGAGATGCAGAAAGAGTAGTTACTCACCTGTAACAGGTGTTCTCCAGGAGCAGCAGGAATCAGTCCTCACTTATGGGTGACGTCGCCGACGGAGCCCTCGCGGAGCAATTTCCCCAGCTTTCGAAGAAAGCCTTTGGGATTACAGCGCGCATGCGCGGTCCCCTTCCCGCCCGAGGGTGCCATCTTGCTCAGTCAGATGACATAGCGAAGACAGCAAAACATAACAGAATGACTGCAACTCCAAGGGGAGTGGGGAGGGTAGTGAGGACTGATTCCTGCTGCTCCTGGAGAACACCTGTTACAGGTGAGTAACTACTCTTTCTCCAGGACCAAGCAGGAAGTCAGTCCTCACTTATGGGACTCCCAAGCTCAAGGCTACCGGAGGCCTCAAACCGAAAATGAGCTCCCCCAAGCTCAACAGCACAGAAGGAAGGAATCTTCTCTGAATACGCATCTGGCCGGTAGCCAAACACTGGGGCCGGAGGGTAGGAGTTGCCTAAACCTCAAAGAGATTGTGGAGGACTGCCTGTCCGAAAGCACTGTCCCTGCGGGACTCCCTCTCCAGGCAGTAATGAGCCGCAAATGTCTGGCTTGAAGACCAAGTAGCGGCCCGGCAGATGTCTGCCAATGGAACAGAGCGGAGATGAGCCACTGACGCAGCCTTCGCCCTGACACGGTGGGCCGTGACTCGACTCTCTAAGGAGAGGCCGGCTGCCCCATAAGCCCAGGCGATACAGTCAGCTACCCAGATGGACAAAGTACGCTTGGAGACAGGAACCCCCAACCGATTGGGGTCAAAAGATACGAAAAGCTGAGCAGCTTTTCTATGCTCACGCGTACGATCAAGGAAGAAAGACAAGGCTCTTCGACAGTCCAGGGTATGCAGAACAATCTCAGCTCGGCTGGAATGCGGCCTGGGAAAAAGGTCGGAAGAACCACCTCTTGATTGATGTGGAAAGAGGAAACCACCTTCGGAAGAAACTTACGGTGCGTCCGTAAGACAACCCTATTCTTGTAGAACTTAGTATAAGGGGGCTCCTACACTAGGGCCTGTAGTTCACTAACGCGCCTAGCGGAGGTAAGGGCCACCAAGAAGAGAGTTTTCCATGAGAGGAAACGAAGGGAGCAGGTAGCCATGGGTTCAAAAGGCGGGCAAGTAAGCCTTTGTAAAACCACATTGAGATCCCAGTCGGGAGCTGGAGGGCGCAACGGGGGCTTAAGCAGGAGCAGGCCCCTGAGGAAATGCGCCACCAAGGGGTGCGAGGAAAGAGGTTGGCCCTCCACCGGCAAGTGATGTGCAGAGAAAGCATTGAGGTGGACTCTGACAGAATTGGATTTGAGGCCTAGATCGGAGAGGTGAAGCAAATATTGCAGTACCACCGATACTAAGCAGGCGAAGGGGTCCTCAGAGCGCTGAGAACACCAGACTGAGAAGCGGCGCCATTTAAGGGCGTAAGATTTCCGGGTGGAAGGTCGCCGAGACGCCAGGACGACAGCCTCCACCTCCGGAGGAAGTAAGAGCGGAGCTAGGACTACCCTTTCAGCAGCCAGGCCATCAGATGAAGGGCCCGGAGGTTGGGGTGTAGAAGAGTGCCCTGATCCTGGGTCAGGAGATCGGGCTGAAACCCCAGAGGAAGAGGGGTGTCCACCGCTAGCTGCAGGAGCAGAGGGAACCAGGGTTGCTTGGCCACCTGGGCGCTACCAGGATCACGGAGGCCCTGTCCTGGACAACTTTGAACAGCGTCCGGGACACAAGTGGCGTAGGAGGAAAGGCATACAGTAGGCTCGTGGACCACGAGATGAGGAAAGCATCCGGCGCTACTCTTGAGAGGATGCGGGTGCTGAGAGCAGAACCTGGGAAGTTGCTGGTTCAGAGGACTGGCAAAGAGATCCACGGTGGGGAGGCCCCACCGGTGGAAGATCTGCCGGACAACTAAGGGGTTCAACCGCCATTCGTGTGGCTGCAGAATCCGGCTCAGTTTGTCGGCCACGCAATTGTCCTGTCCGGGCAGGTAAACAGCCTTGAGGAGGATGTCGTGGTTGACTGCCCACGAGCACAGTCTCCGGGCCTCCTGACAGAGAAGGAGGGAGCCTGTGCCCCCCTGTTTGTTCACGTAGAACATGGCAACCTGATTGTCCGTCTGCACCAGTACAGACTGACGAGAAGTGAGGTAAGAGAAGGTCCGCAGAGCTAGGCGGATCGTCCGCAGCTCCAGGAAGTTTATCTGCTGAGCCGCCTCCCAAGGGGTCCAAAGACCTTGGGTGCGTGCTCCCTGGCAATGAGCTCCCCATCCCAGGAGAGAGGCATCTGTCGTGAGCACCTGGGAGGGTGTGGGAGGCTGAAAAGGCATGCCGAGCATTAGGATGGGCAGGTGAAGTCACCATTGCAGAGAGGAGACCAGACGGTCGGAGATCTGTAGCAGGTCCGTCAGACTCCCTGTGGCCTGATGCCATTGAGTACGAAGGCTCCACTGAACAGGCCGCATATGCAGGCGGGCATTCGAGGTGACATGGACCGTGGAGGCCATATGACCGAGCAGCTGCAGGAATCGCCGGGCCGGTGCCGGAGACGTGCTGTGGAACCTGCCGGCCAGCGCTATGAGCCTGTCGGCTCGCTCCCGAGGCAAGAAGGCACGAGCCCGCAGAGTGTCCAGCCGTGCCCCTATGAACTCGAGATCCTGAGAGGGGCGCAGCGTGGACTTTCCGAAGTTTATGACGAAGCCCAAGTGCTGAAGCAAAGCCACTGTGCGTTGAGTGGCCTCAGTGACCTCTACGGAGGACTGCGCCCGTATGAGCCAGTCGTCCAGGTAGGGGAAGACGAAGAGGCCTTGAAGTCTCAGGAAGGACGCCACCACTGCCAGGCATTTTGTGAACACCCTGGGAGTGGAGGACAGGCCGAAGGGCAGCACGCGGTACTGATAATGTCTTCCTGCCACCACAAATCTCAGATATTGCCGGTGGTCCGGATGGATAAGGATGTGGGTATAGGCATCCTTTAGGTCCAAGGAGCATAGCCAATCTCCCTGCTGGAGGTAGGGCAGTAGGATTCCAAGGGTAAGCATCCTGAACTTTTCCCGCTGCAGGAACTTGTTGAGGTCGCGTAGGTCCAGGATGGGTCTGAGGCCTCCTGTTCGCTTTGGCATCAGGAAGTACCTCGAGTAGAACCCTTGACCCCAGAGGTGTTGGGGTACTGGCTCCACAGCCTGCTCCCCCAGTAGACCCTGCAGCTCCTGAAGGAGTAAGTCCCTGTGCAGAGGGGGCCTTGGAGGCTCCCCTGGGAAGTAGGGGGGAGGCACCTGGTGAAAATGTAGGAGGTAGCCCTTTTGAACCACCTGCAGCACCCAGGAATCGGCGGTTATGGCTGACCACCTGTGGGCAAAGTGGAACAGCCTGCCCCCCGTGCAGGGTAAAGGGGCTATGCTGGCATAGTCAAAAACCCCCACCCTGCTGAGCAGGGCGCTGTGTAGTGGGCTTAGGGGCCCTCGGCCTACGGGGCCCATTACCCTGACTCTTAGCCTGCGGACCCTGATTGGGAGCTGCAGACGCTTGGTATTGAAGGTGCTGATGCTTATAGGCGGGCACCTTCCTCGGGTAAAAAGGTTTTTTCCCCGAGCCCTTCCTCTTTTGTGAAGGAGTAGAGGTCTTTCTGGATAAGCGAGTCCTAGTGAGAGTCTCGGACTCGAGTTCCGCCGCCTTATCAGCCATGGGCTTACCAAAGAGGTTTTCACCTCTGCACGGGACATCGACCAACTTGTCCTGTATCCAGGGCTCGAGGTCGGATGACTGAAGCCAGGCCTGTCGGCGGGCACCGATGCCAGCTCCCGCAACTCGGGCCGAAGCCTAGAAGCCATCATATGCCGCCCGAGAAATAAACTTCGCGCACTCTCGAATACTAATCGGACAAGGTCTGGAACCTCTGCAAGGGTTCCTCAGAGAGACCAGCCGAGAACCCGGCGATTTCTTTTGCCAGGTCTCGGAGGAACATGCCCATATATAGCTGGTACGTCTGGACTCGGCAAGCCAGCATGGAGCCCTGGAAGCACTTCCTACCGAGGTCATCCAGGTTACGGGCCTCCTTACCCGGCGGCACCGAGGAGTGCATCTTTTGACTCTTAAGTCGATGCATGGCCGATTCCACAACCATAGAGTGGTGCGGTAATTGCGCCTTTTGGAACCCGGGACTCTTGCGGACTCGATACATCGAATCGACCCGCTTGCTCAACACCGGCGTCGAGGTCGGGCATTCCCACATGCGAAAGAGCAGCCGCTCCAGCATAGGGGGAACCGGTACAGTAAAGGCCTCCTTCGGGGGAGAGTCATACTGGAGGGCCTCGAGCTCTTCGGCGCGGGGCTCCTCCTCGGGATCCGCGGGGAAGGCCAACACCTTGGCCATATCCCTCACAAAATCGGAGAAGCGGGTATCCTCCGGAGGGGACGCACCGGGTCTGAAAAGAACCGGGTGATTCGTCCCCTTCCGTGTCCCAGCCCGACGCCTCCGTGGAGGAGTCGAGAGGGTCCATGCGGGCGAGGGTTCGCCCCGACGCCGAAGCCGGCGTCGTCGACCTCGGTCCCGAATGGGAGGCCGAGGGAGACCTAGACCGAGGATCGACTCGAGCACATGTGGACTCGAGGATCAACTCGGCCGCCGGTGTCGACTTGGGCATCGACGTTACGGTGGTCGGGGCAGATGCACTGGCGAGGCCGGTCATCAATGCCCGCTGCTGGTCCATGAAGGCAGCGATACTGCGCTCCAAGGTTGTCAACCTGAGACCAAACTCAGAAGACCCGGCAGACTCCGACTCGGGCCCCAACGGCGTCGGGCCCGACATCGGTTCCGGAGGGGAGTCCAGGAGGACTATAGCACTCATGTGTCCAGGCGGCTCCACCTCTAGGCGAGGAAGTTTGGAAGGCCTCTCTGCCTCCGAGGGCTCAGGGTGGCTGACGGGGCAAAGCGACCCGGCCGTCGAGGGACCAGGTGCGTCCTCCGACGCCGCCCGAGCGAGTTTCTTCTTCCGACGATGTTCCCGGTCGGGGGACCCCCGCTCAGAGGAACTCCGATGATACTTGTGGCCGGAGCCACGAGACGTCGAAGCCTCCGACGAGGTCCGGGCCTGACCGGACTCGGGGTCAGAGAAGATTCGTTCCTTTTGTGACTGTCGACTCCTCAGTGACTTTGAGGACAGTCTGCTGCACGGACCACAACCCGTCGAGTCATGGTTGGGTCCGAGGCAACGGAGGCAGCAGTCATGCGTGTCAGTAAGAGACATCAGTTTGGAACAACGATCACATTTTTTAAACCCGCTGGCAGCCATCGGGGGAAAGAGGGCCCCGGCGAGGTCGAAAGACCGTGCAGCCAGGGGTGAAGAAGAAAGTGGCAGGAACGCCAGTTAGAAGGACAAAACTGAGAAAAGGAAAATGTGAACGGACTCGATAAGGATATCGAGGCTGGGCGGGGAGGACACACGAACCGAGAAAAAACAAACTACAGAAATTAATCAACTTCTTCAGCGGCAATAACAAACTACGTCTGTAGGGCTCCGCGGAAAAAAGAAGACTGAGCAAGATGGCAACCTCGGGCGGGAAGGGGACCGCGCATGCGCGCTGCAATCCCAAAGGCTTTCTTCGAAAGCTGGGGAAATTGTTCCGCGAGGGCTCCGTCGGCGACGTCACCCATAAGTGAGGACTGACTTCCTGCTTGGTCCTGGAGAAGTAGAGGGTACTACACTTGGCGTGGCCAATGTGG
This sequence comes from Ichthyophis bannanicus, assembly GCA_033557465.1. NCBI lineage: Eukaryota > Metazoa > Chordata > Amphibia > Gymnophiona > Ichthyophiidae > Ichthyophis > Ichthyophis bannanicus. The sequence continues at coordinate 189,369,991 of CM066031.1, read as the reverse complement.
TGCTATGAGGATCATAGACCCCTTGTCTCTCTGAAGTTTGAACAGTGTCTTTGGAATTAGGGGAATGGGTGGAAAGGCATAGAGGAAGTCTTGCCCCCAATGAAGGAGGAAGGCATCCCTGGCCTGAACTCCCTGACACGGAATCCTGGAACAGAACCGGGGAAGTTTGGCATTCCACGGACTTGCAAACAGGTCTATGTCCGGGGTTCCCCAAATTCGGAAGATCCTGGCTATTTGGTCCCCATGGAGGGACCATTCGTGTGGAAGCAGAACTCGACTGAGTCTGTCTGCCCAAGAGTTTTGAACCCCTGGAAGATACACGGCCATGAGATGAATTTGATGCTCTCTGGCGAAAGGCCCACAATCTCAGAGCTTCGTTGCAAAGCGACAGAGAGCCAGTCCCCCCCTGCTTGTTCAAGTAGAACATGGCTACTTGGTTGTCCGTGTGGATGAGGACTGTCTTGTAGCTGAGCAGGGTGTGGAAGACTCAGAGCCAGAAAGATTTCTTTGAACTCTAAGAGGTTGATATGCAGAGATGTCTCCTGTGGAGACCAGATGCCTTGAGTGGAGAGATCTTGTAGATGAGCTCCCCAACCCCTTGGGGAGGCATCTGTTGTAAGGGTTGCTTGGGGTAAAACCTGTTGGAAGGGGGACCCCAGCAACAGATTTTGAGTGGACTTCCACCACTGGAGAGACCAAAAAAGATGACTGGAGGTTGCTATTTCGTCTGACAGGCATCCTGATGCCTGGGTCCATTGGGTGGACAGAGTCCACTGAGCTGCCCTCATGTGAAGGCGAGCATAAGGATCCACATGCACGGTGGATGCCATGTGTCCTAACAGTTGTAACATCTCTCGAGCAGTTAAATAGGACTTTAACTGAATCTGGGAGGCTAACTGCACCAAGAGTAGGCAACGGGCCTGAGGAAGATAGGCCCTTGCAGTGGTGTTATCCAGCAAGGTCCCTATGAACTCTAGAGATTGAGTAGGGGTGAGATGGGATTTTGGGATGTTTATGACAAGTCCCAGATATTGAAGGATACGCCTTGTGCAGGCTAGGAAAGCCTAGGCTTCTGACTGGGATGGAGCTCGAATGAGCCAGTCGTCCAGATATGGGAATACAAATATTCCTAGAGTGCGTAGAAATGCAGCTACTACTGCCATGCATTTTGTGAACACCCTTGGTGCAGAGGTCAGACCAAAGGGAAGCACTCTGTATTGATAGTGCTTTCCTTGGAAAAGGAACCGAAGGAACCTTCTGTGTGTTGGATGGATGAGGACATGGGTGTACGCATCCTTGAGATCTAGAGAACAAAGCCAGTCCTGACTCTGGAGGTATGGAAGGAGAGTACCGAGAGAAATCATCTTGAACTTTTCCTTGCATAGAAACTTGTTCAATTCTCTGAGATCTAATATAGGTCTGTAGCCCCCTGTTTTCTTTGGGATGAGAAAGTAGGGGGGAGTAGAACCCTGAGCCCTGTTGAAGAAGGGGTACTTCTTCTATTGCCCCTTGGGCAAGAAGGGTAGCAATCTCCTGACCCAGAAGGCCGAGGAGAGATGTTGGAGAATTGAACTGTCTCACCATGGTGTGAGGGGGAAGGTTCAAGAAATGAAGCTTGTACCCCTCCCTTATGATGGAGAGGGTCCAGTGCTCTGCTGTGATTTGTTCCCATCTGGGAGCAAAGTGAGCTAACCTTCCTGGAATGGTGAGAGGCTCTGGATGTTCTAGAGCCAGAAAGGCTAAGTTCTCTAGCTGCAAGTCAAAGGCCCTGAGGAGGCTGAGGCTGTTGGGCCGTAGCAGTTCTAGCAGCCTTAGGCTTGGCCTGTTTTGGTTGTTGCTGTCTCTTTGTAGCAAAACGACCTGCAGAAGATGTCTGCTGACCATAAGCAGAATAATATCTCCCTTTTTTGGGAAAAAAGCCCTTTTTGAACAACCTTTTCTTAAAAGAAGCAGAAGTAGACTTTGAGAGTCTATCTAAAGCAGAATTTTCAGCATCCATCTGGGTGGCCTTTGCTTGCCAATCTTTGCCAAAGAGGTTTTCACCTGTACAAGGAAGGTTTCCTAGTCCATCCTGAACCCAGGGTTCCAAATCAGAAGCTTGCAACCAAGCAACTCTGCGTGCACCTATGGCAATAGCCGAGGCAGTGCTGGCACACTCAAAAGAGTCAAAGGCTGCACGGTTGGAAAATTTGGAAACATCCTGGGAATGTTTGAGCCAGGTGAGAAACTCTTCCCTTTTATCTTCTGAAATAAAAGGAGATAAAGTTAGCAGATGATCTGTAACTTCTTTTAGAAACATCCCCATATAGAGACTATAGGAATTGATTCTGGCAACAAGCATATTGGCCTGGAAAATCCTCCTGCCAAAGGCATCTAAGGTTCTGCATTCTCTTCCTGGAGGATTAGAAGAGTGCCTTTTGGTACTCTTTATCTTCTTCATAGCAGACTCCACCACAATGGAGTGGTGAGGAAGCTAAGTCTTATGAAAGCCAGGACAAGGAGGAACACGATACATGGTATCCAACCTACGAGAATGAGGGGAGGTGGTGAGAGGAGTCTCCCATATGCCCAACATGTGATCATAAAGAATCTCATGAATTGGTAAAGTGGCTGCCTCTTTAGGAGCCTTAGAATATTGTAAAATATCTAATTTTTTGGCTCTAAGCTCTGCCTCAGGGGCCACTGAAATGGAGAGGCCCCTGGCCACTTCCCTAATGAAGTCTTGAAAACACAAGTCTTCTGGAGGAGACATTCTTCTTTTTGGAGAAGAGGGCTCCTGAGGAAGGATCACCAATGCTTCGACAGAGGCCTCTGATTCATCAGAGTCTTCAGAGGAATCGAAGTATCTCCTGTCTGGATGCTCCTGTAGAGCCTGATACGCGTACCGGGAGGTATCGACATCGGGAGTGATCGGTACCGATAGGCATCACAGAACAGTGTACTGCTGCAGTCGACACCGAAGCCGATGTTGATGCAATCGGTACCGGCACCGGAACCGATATCGGTACTGGTGCCGGAGTCGGTACCGGCAACGGAGTTTGTTGCGGTACCGACGGCGTCGAAGCTTGTATGAATGCCGTGATGGCACACTGCATGGTCAAGATATTCTGATCCATCGACGCCACTAATGTCTGCATGTCGGTACCGGTGGGAGCCACCGGTACCCCAGAACATGGCAACAGGTGATCAGTCGAGGCCGAGCCATCGATGTCAACCTGTGAACCCATAGGTAAAGCTTTGGAAGCCGGAGCCTCCCGCCAGGGTAATTTTGCCGGTGCAGATTCCTCGAGAGCAAGCCCGGAGGCATCTCGATACTTAGAGGGAGATCTACCCTTCGAAGACCGGCTGGACTTAAGTTTGGTTACCTGAGATCCATGGGAGGAAGCAGCAGCCCTGGAAGACATCGATGCTACCGAAGCTGCATCAGAGGGAAACAGGGTACTGAGCTTGGCTGCTCGATTCTGTAGACCTCTTTTAGACATCATGGAACAGGACTCTCAATCTGTGACGGAGTGGTCAGTACCCAAACATTTTAGACACCATTCATGGGTGTCGGTGACAGAAATAGCGCCACTGCACTTCGTGCACTTTTTAAACCCGGAAGTGGGCTTTTCCATGAGAAAAATTTTCCTAGGCCTAAGGCCGAAGAAAGAAAAAATGCACTGAAGTGAGAAAAAACAGTAGGATTTTTTTTTTTTTTTATAACAAAGAAAGAAAGACCGGCGTTACCGGTCCGTCGTCGAAGGAGGCAGACGCACGACCAAAGAAATAAAAGAAAATAAAGAAATTCTTCAGCGGTGACAGGAACACGACCTGCTGGCTCCGCGGAAAAGAAGAACTGGAGAGAGGCGGTTGGGAAAGGCGGGAAGGCAGCGCGCAGGCGCTGTGGGATGCTCCCAAAAGCTTTCCTCTTGGGACGCTGGGGAGCATTCCCGCGCAGGCTCCGTCGGTACTGACGATACCCATATGTGAAGACTCATTCCTGCTTGTTCCTGGAGATTAAGAAAAGCATCTGCTGCTATCCGCAGAGGATGCGGTTGCCTGGAGCAGAACTTTGGCAGCTGTTTGTTCAGAGGACTGGCAAACAGATCTATGGATGGAAGTCCCCATTGCAGGAAAATCTTCTGAACCACCAAAGGATGGAGCTGCCACTCGTGGGGCTGCAGAATCCTGCTCAACTTGTCAGCCAGGTAGTTTTCCTGGCCAGGTAGATACACAGCCTTGAGGAGCATGTTGTGCCTGAGAGCAAACAAGCAAAGGTCCTGTGCTTCTTGACAAAGGAGGCTGGACCCAGTTCCGTCCTGCTTGTTCACATAAAACATGGCTACCTGGGTTGTCTGTCTGAACTAGGACAGACTGATGAGCCAGGGTTGGAGAGAAAGTCTTGAGGGATAACCGAATAGCCCTGAGTTCCAGTAGATTGATTTGCTGTGCGGCTTCCCAGGGAGACCACAGGCCCTGGGTGCACTTGCCCAGACAATGAGCTCCCCCAGCCCTTCAGGGAGGCATCTGTGGTCAACACCACTGTGAACCCAGGCAGCTGAAAGGGTACCCCTTGCAGCAGACTGGGTGGGTGCCGCCACCAGCTGAGGGAGTTCAGAAATTGTCTGGACACCCTTAACCTGTCTCGGAGGCTGCCTGTGGCCTGTGACCACTGAGTAGGCCTAGAAGCCTCAGGTAGAGTCTGGTGGAGACTAGTGACCTGCTGAGAAACTGGTTTGCTAAGTTTATCAGTCTTTGGGCTCTGTCTTCTGGCAAGAATGCGTTTGCCAGCAGAGAGTCCAACCTTGCCCCGATGAACTCCAAGTTCTGGGAGGGGAGCAAAGTGGACTTTGCGAAGTTTATTACAAACCCCAATCTTTGATGAAGAGCAATAGTTCTGAGGGTGGCCTGTCGGGCCTCCTGGCACGTCTGACCTCTGATGAGCCAGTCGTCCAGATAGGGGAAGACAAAGCCTCCCTGATTTCTTAGGTAGGCCGCCACCACTGCCAGGCATTTGGAAGACATTTTTCCACATGGTCCACACATCTTAGGATCATGGTCAGGACCCGAGGCACCGAAGGCAGCAGTCGTGTGTGTCTGTGAGAGACATCAGCTTCTTGCACTGATCATACTTTTTAAACCCACTGGAAGCCATTTGGGCAAAAAAAAAAAAAAAAAAAGAGAGTCCCCGCGAGGTCAAAGGACCGTCCTTCCAGGGAAAAAGAAAAAAGGGCGCGAACGCCAGCCACGAAGGGCAAAAATCAAAAAAAGAAGATAGCGCTCGATACCGGTGTACCGAATCCGGCGGGAGGGGAACCGGCGTCGAACCGGAGAAAAAAATAGTGAAGGATCGCCAAAAAATCTAATTATTTTCCGGGAGGACTAGGACACACGTCCGGTGGGCTTCACGGAAAAAGAGAGACTGAGCAAGATGGCACCTTTAGGTGGGAAGGGAACCGCGCATGCGTGCCTGCATTCCCAAAGGCTTTCATGGAAAGTTGGGGAAATGCTCCGCAAGGGCTCCATCTACGTCGATGTCACCCATATGTGAGGATTGACTTCCTGCTTGGTCCTGGAGAAACTTCATTTTATCTGTGGACATACAGGATAAAACTTCATATATGAGAATCCCTAGCTACATGCTGCCTCAAAACAAAAAAGGGACCTAACAATATCTCAACAAGCAAACTGTTTTTGCTGCCAACAGAGCTTTTCTTGAATCTCTCTTTTTCAACTAGAGGCATCCTGACTGAAACAGAAGGGACTAGTATGGAACAGAGTTGAATTCTAACCCTCAAAAAAGATTTTGAAGGAGCGACTGACCAAAATTGCTGTCATGTCAGGAATCTCTTGTCAAACAGTAATGAGATGTGAATATATGGACCAAGATCCAGGTTGCAGCCTTGCAAATCTCTTCCATGGAAATTGACTTCAAGCGAACCACTAAGGCAGCAATGGCTCAGACAATGTGAGCTGTGACATGGCTCTGATGCATTAAATCTGCCCAGCCATAAGCACAAGATGCAATCTGTTAGTCAATTTCAAAGCATACATTTGCTCATGGCAGACTCCGCTCTGCTAGAGTCAAAAGAAAAAGTTGGGTGGACTTTCAAAGGGCTTTCATCCACTCCAAATAGAAGGTCCAGGTTCTCTTGAAGTCCAATGTGTGCAGTGCTTTTTGCTTTATTTTGGGAAAAAGGATGGAAGTCTATTGACTGGTTAAGGTAGAATTCTGAAACCACCTTCGGAAACAATTTAGGATGCATATGCACCACCACCCCATTGTAGAAACCCCCCCCACAACAACAACAGTGTAGTGTGGATTCATACTAGAGTCTGAAGCTCAATAACTCTGCAGGCAGAAGTAACTGGTAACATGCCTGCCTGGTGCGACCTAGACAAGGCGATAAGATAGTGCTGGGTAGGAGTCTGCTGACTTGGTACATGTTGGTAGCAATGAAATTGGGAAGTGTGGGAGGGAGAGTTCTGGAGGTCAAATTTAGGCTTTTAGATAAGATGTTGGAATCCAGAACTTCCAGGGTAGCATTCTCAGAAATTTTTCCTGTTCCACTTGCAGGACCCAAAAGACAGGCAGAGCTCTAGAGTTTCAATGTGTGGATGAGACAATGGTGCAAAGAAGAGGGGTTTGAATTTGTTAGGAACTAGGGAACATTCTGTGGAGAGGAGGGGCTTTTCCAAAGGGATGGGCTCCACTTTAAATGGGATGGAACAAGGCTGCTGGCATTAACCTTTAAAAAGGAGATAGAGCAGCTTTTAAACTAGATAATAGGGGAAAGCTGACAGTCACTCAAGAGCACATGGTTCGGACCGATGTATTCTTGAAGGATATTAGCAAAAGATATTAGGGCATATCAACAGAGGTTCCAATAAAAACAAAAGTAACCCAAATGCTACTATGTAGGAAATAAAAGACAAAGAAGCAATGGTGTTGCATTTATAATTAAGAACAAACTTGCAAAAACTGTAATGAAATACAATGCAGTCAATGAATGCTTAATTTTTATTTGACTACAAGTAATGCCTATCTACACAACTATAATTCAAGTATATGCCCCAACAGCTGCAGAAGAGGATGAAATTGATGAGTTTCATGAACAAGTACAAGCTGAAATTGACAGAACATGCAAACACGATATCCTGATAGTTATAGATGACTGGATCGTAAAAACTGACAACAAAGGTGGCGGCAAAGTGGTTGGAAAATATGGACTTGGCAACAGAAATGAAGCCGGAGAAAGACTGATAGAATTCTGCAAGAACAACGATCTATTCATCTCAAACACCTTCTTCCAGCAACAGAAGTGGCGACTGTACACATGGACTTCACCCAATGGATTGTACAAAAATCAAATTGACTACATCTGTGGAAGTCAACAATGCAAAAGCTTTAACATCAACAAGAAAAACCTGGAGCCAACTGTTGTAAGATAACCAACTACTAGTATGCAAAATCAAGCTAAAGTTGAAAAAGAGCAAGCCACTCATGAATGTAGCAAAATATGACCTTGAGAACATACCACTGGAATTTAAAGACTGCCTGCAAAATCGATTTGCTGCTTTAGATACAAATGACAGAGCTCCTAAAGAGTTATGGGTTGACATCAAGAAGGTTGTGTTGAAAGAAGTGAGAAATCTCTACAGAAGTTGGAAAAGCAAAAACGGTCAAAATGGATGATGGAAGAAACTCTGAAAATTGCCCAGAAATGCAAAGAAGCTAAAGCCAGAAAAGAAAGAGGCAATCCCAGAACTCAGATTTCCAATGTGCAGCAAGACAAGACAAGGAGAAGTACGATAACGATGCATGGAAGGAAATAGTAGCAAAAAGCTATTAGAGGAAGAACAAGATCAGCTTTCCTAAAGTTGCGAGAGTTAAAGAAAAAATTCCAGCCTCGAATTGGAATGTTACAAGATGCTCAAGGATCCATGTTGAATGATGCCGAGAAGATCAAGACAAGGAGGAAAGAATATACAGAACTTTTATAAGATAAAGATCAAGTAGACCAAAGCCATTTCAACCTGTACCTTATGACCTGGAACCATTGGTGATGAAAGAAGTTGTTGAAGCAGCATTGAAAGCCTTATCAAAGAACACAGCACCAGGCATTGATTGCTTTCCCATTGAAGTATTACAGCAATCTGGTGCAGCTGTTACCATACTTAGAAGGCTCTGCCATGAAAATCGGAAGATAAAATTATGACCAATTGACTGGAAAAGATTTGTATTTATAACAATACTAAAAAAAGGTGATCTAACTTATTGTGGAAATTATTGCACAATTGCTCTGATCCCACATGCCAGCAAGCTTCTACTCAAGATTATTCAGCAGAGACTACCATAACACCTGGAATGAGTACTACATGAAGTGCAAGCAGGGTTTTGAAAGATGGAGCCTTGAAAAAGCATAGTTACTCACCTGTAACAGGTGATCTCCGGGAACAGCAGGAATTTAGTCCTCACATATGGGTATCGTCGGTACCGACACAGCGTGCGCGGGAACGCTCCCCAGTGTCCAATTAGAAAGCTTTTGGGGGGCCTGTTTAAGATGGCGATAGTGGAAGACTGCTCAACTGACTATGCCTAAGAGGAAAGGTAAAGCTAAGGCTAATGCTCCTCCCGCGGAGCGATTACCTTCTGGTGAGGGGCCTATGGATCGCTATGTTCAGTTGACCAAGGAGCAAGTTCAGAGGATTCGAGCGGGCTTGGCAGCACCGATGTATTCTGAGTCGGCGTCTATCGCCCTTGACATCACGCTCTCCCCTGATGGACGTTCTCCCCCGGTGCCTCCTGGGTCTTCGGATGCTCGGTTGATGAGTGACGACGCAGTTTCGTCCAAAGAAGTGGTAACTGCGTCTTCTGAGCGGGACTCGCCTCCGGAGCTAGTCTGAGGACAGAAGGGAGAATTACATGCTGCTGCTTCGACTTTTTCATCTCAGCTTGTCACCGAGGCTTCTACGCTCGTAGAGGTGGGTGTTTCCTCGCTTTTGCAAGCTTCAGATAGATCTTCGTCATCCCCCCCTGGGTTTTCATTTACGCTGACTCGTCCTGTGCCTGTGACTTTAGATAATATTTGGGACGCTATATCACATCTTGGAAATATGGTGGTTACCCAATTCTCTGTCCTTTCTGATCGGACCTCTGCCCTTGAACTGACTATTCCTTCAGTGCAATCATCGGTTGAAAGAATTAGTGAGAAGCAAGCTGATATGGATCAACAGTTAGTGAGAATCTCAGATCTAACTGATGTTTTGGTTAAGGACAATATTGCTCTTCGGCTTAAGACTGAAACTTTGGATAATGCAGTTTGTGCATCTAACGTTCGCCTTCTGAATTTCCCTATTATACCTGGGGTGGCACCTTTGGAATTATTTAAGAGTTATCTTCGAGAGGTTCTCTTGGTGCCTGTGGAGCTGATGCCTCCTGTATCCAAAGTTTATTACCTGCCCCTGGGAAAGAGAGGTGGAAAAGTTTCCATTGGTCCGTTGGAGATGGATTCCTTAATGTTACAGATTTGCTCAATACTCCTAAGGCTGAGGACATTGATGTATCTACATTGTTGGTCACATTGGCTCTATCTTCGGATAGGGAATGGCTGTTAAAATTGTTCTATAAAAAGCGTGATAGTTTGTTCCATGGGAAAAGGATTTTTCTTTTTCCCAATGTAGCACGAGAAACACAGAAACGTAGAAGATCTTTTCTTTTATTGAAACCCGGGGTGTTGCGTATAGGTGCCACGTTTATGCTAAGATTTCCTTGCAAATGTTTGATTATCTTTAAAGTATAGAAATATGTTTTTTTTTTCTCCTGAGGATCTTTCTGCTTTTCTAAGTTTGCATTTGCCGGTCACTTCCTCTCCAGGTGTATTGACTCCATCTGTTAATTAAGGTCTTCTTGGGCCACTGTATCCTCTTATTTTCTTATTAATGTTAAGTGGAGTATTTCTCTTTTTCTTGACTTACTCCCCCCATTATTTTGGGGACTACTGTATAATTCTTGCACTTTTTCCTTTGTTTAATATATTTCTGGATAATTTTGTTTGCAAGTATTATGTTCTGTACAGGCTATTTGCTTGATTTATTTTTTAAAATCTCATAAATAATTTTAAAAAAAAGAAAAAAAAGAAAGCTTTTGGGAGCATCCCACAGCGGCTGCATGCTGCCTTCCCGCCTTTCCCAACTGCCTCTCTCCAGCTGAGTTTTAAAGCTGAGACAAAGAGAGAGAGAGAGGGAAAGGGAAAGGGAAAGAGACAGATAGAGAGATACAACTCCTAGGGGAGGTGGGTGGGTTGTGAGGACTAAATTCCTGCTGTTCCCGGAGATCACCTGTTACAGGTGAGAAACTATGCTATCTCCAGGAACAAGCAGGAATGTAGTCATCACATATGGGGACTCCCTAGCTTTAGATGCCAGGGAGAGACCCCGGAAGTGTGTCCCTGAGAAGGGCTCCATTTCCCCCCATGGATCTCTGGCATCCTACCAGGGATGGTGGGTAGGAGTTGATTAGGTATGGAACAGGTGTTGGAGAATAGCCTGACCAAACAAGGCATCCCGGCGGGAGTCCTTGTCCAAGCAGTAATGGACTGTGAAGGTATGAACCAAGGCCCAAGTGGCTGCCCGACAGATGTCATCGACAGATAGAGTGCAGATGAGTCATTGAAGCTGCCATGGCTTTCACGTTGTGAGCTGTGACATGGCCCTCCAGAGGAAGATTCTTACTCTGATAGACAAAGGAAATACACTGTGCAATCCAGTTGGACAGTGCTCTCTTGGAGACTGGAAGTCCCAAATGAGAAGGATCAAAAGCAACAAAGAGTTGAGAGAACTTTCTATGTTGCTGTGTTCTTTGCAAGTAAAGAGTAGTTACTCACCTGTAACAGGTGTTCTCCAGGAGCAGCAGGAATCAGTCCTCACATATGGGTGACGTCGGCGCCAACGGAGCCCTCGCGGAGCAATTTCCCCAGCTTTCAAAGAAAGCCTTTGGGAATTGCAGCGCACATGCGCGGTCCCCTTCCCGCCCAAGGGTGCCATCTTGCTCAGTCTGATGACATAGCTAAAAGACAGCAAAGAATTTAGCAAAAACGAAATGATAGGACTGCAACTCCAAGGGGAGGAGGGAGGGTTGTGAGGACTGATTCCTGCTGCTCCTGGAGAACACCTGTTACAGGTGAGTAACTACTCTTTCTCCAGGACCAAGCAGGAAGTCAGTCCTCACATATGGGACTCCCTAGCTTAAGGCTACCGGAGACCTCAAGCGGAAAAATGAGCTCCCTTTAGCTCAGTAGCACAGAAGGAAGGAATCTTCCCTGAAAACGCCCCCGACCAGTAGCCCAACATCTGGGTCAGAGGGTAGGAGTTGCTTAAACCTCAAAGAGATTATGGAGAACTGCCTGACCGAAAGCACTGTCCCTGCGGGACTCCCTCTCCAGGCAGTAATGGGCCGCAAAAGTCTAGCTTGAAGACCAAGTAGCGGCCCAGCAGATGTCTGCCAACGGAACAGAGCGGAGATGAGCCACTGACGCAGCCTTCGCCCTAACACGACTCGACCCTCCAACGAGAGGCCGGCCGCCCCATAAGCCCAAGCGACACAGTCAGCAACCCATATGGACTAAGTACGCTTGGAGACAGGGAGCCCCAACTTATTGGGGTAAAAAAAAACAAAGAGCTGAACAGCCCTCCTATGCTCCCGCGTACAGTCAAGGTAGAAGGACAAGGCCCTCCTACAGTCCAGGGTGTGCAGGACCATTTCAGCCCGGCTGGCGTGCGGCCTGGGAAAGAAGGTCAGAAGAACCACCTCTTGGTTGAGATGAAAAGTAGAAACCACTTTTGGAAGAAACTTAGGGTGAGTCCGTAAGACTACCCTATTTCTGTAGAACCTAGTGTAAGGGGGATCAGACACTAGGGCCTGCAGTTCACTAACGCGCCTAGCAGAAGTAAGGGCTACCAAAAACAAGGTTTTCCAGGAAAGAAAACAAAGAGGGCAGGTAGCCATAGGTTCAAAGGGCGGACAGGTAATCCGCTGCAAGACCACATTCAGATCTCAGTCAGGGGCTGGGGGCCGCAAAGGAGGCTTAAGGAGAAGGAGGCCTCGGAGAAAACGAGCCACCAAAGGGTGGTTGGAAAGAGGCCACCTGTGCGTGATGCGCAGAGAGTGCACTGAGGTGGACCCTGACAGAGTTTGACTTAAGGCCCAGATTGGAGAGGTAAAGCAAATATTGCAAGACCACTGCCAGCAAGCAGGAGAAGGGATTCTCAGACTGCTGAGCACACCACACGGAGAACCGACGCCACTTAAGAGCGTAGGACTTCCGGGTGGAAGGCCACCTCGAGGCCAAGACGACCTCTTCCACCTCCCGAGGCAGCAGGAGGGGAGCAAGGACTACCCTTTCAGCAGCCAGGCCATCAGATGAAGGGACCAGAGGTTGGGGTGTAGGAGAGACCCCTGATCCTGTGTCAGGAGATCGGGTTGAAACACCATAGGAAGAGGAGTGTCCACCGCCAGCTGCATTAGAAGCGGGAACCAAGGTTGTCTCGGCCAACAGGGAGCCACTAGGATCATCGAGGCTTTGTCTTTGAGAACTTTGAAGAGTGTCCGAGACACCAGTGGCATGGGAGGAAAGGCATAGAAAAGGCCTGTGGACCATGGAATCAGAAAAGCATCCGCCGCTACTCTGAGAGGATGCGGTTGTCGAGAGCAGAACTTGGGAAGCTGCCTGTTCAGGGGGCTGGCAAAGAGATCCATGGTGGGCAGGCCCCACTTGAGAAAGATCTGCTGAACCACCAGTGGATCCAACCTCCACTCGTGAGGGTGGAGGATCCTGTTCAGTTTGTCTGCCATGCAATTTTCTGGACCTGGGAGACAGCCTTGAGGAGAATACCGTGAAGGACGGCCCAAGAGCAGAGTCTTCGCGCCTCCTGACAAAGAAGGAAGGAGCCTGTGCTTCCCTGTTTCTTCACGTAGAACATCTCAACCTGATTGTCCGTCTGGACCAGCACAGACTGGTGAGAAGTGAGGTGGGAGAAGGCTCTCAGAGCGAGGCGGATGGCTCTAAGCTCTAGGAAGTTTATTTGCTGAGCAGACTCCCAGGGAGTCCAGAGGCCTTGAGTACAGGTCTCTTGGCAATGTGCTCCCCAACCCAGGAGAGAAGCATCGGTCGTTAGCACCTGAGAAGGCGGAGGAGATTGAAAATCCACACCCAGCACCAGGTTTGGCAGATGAAGCCACCACTGAAGAGAAGAAACCAACAGGTTGGAGACCTGTACAGAGTCCGCCAGGTTCCCCGTGGCTTGATGCCATTGAGTGCGAAGGCACCATTGAGCAGGACGCATGTTCAGGCGGGCATTGGGGGTTACATGGACCGTGGAAGCCATATGGCCGAGTAGTCTCAGAAATTGCCTGGCAGAGACCAGGGAATTGCTGCGAAAGTGGCTGGCTAGATTCATGAGCTTGTGTGCCCTGTCCAGAGGAGGGAGGGCCCTCGCCTGAAGTGTGTTTAACCTTGTGCCGATGAACTCGAGATCTTGAGAGGGGAGCAAAGTGGACTTTGCGAAGTTTATGACAAATCCCAAGTGCTGGAGCAGAGATACAGTGTGAAGAGTGGCCTGAGTGGCCTCCTGGGAAGAATGGCCCCTTATGAGCCAGTCGTCCAGGTATGGAAATACAAAGAGGCCTTGAAGCCTTAGGTAGGCCGCCACCACTGCTAGGCATTTGGTGAACACCCTGGGGGCGGAAGACAGGCCAAAGGGCAGGACTCTGTACTGGTAATGATTTCCTCCCACAGCAAACCTGAGATATTGTCTGTGGTCTGGATGAATAAGGATGTGAGTATAGGCATCCTTTAGATCTAAGGAGCATAGCCAGTCTCCCTGCTGGAGGTAGGACAGCAGGATTCCAAGGGTGAGCATCTTGAACGTTTCCCTTGTCAGGAACTTGTTGAGGTTTCGGAAGTCCAGGATGGGTCTGAGGCCTCCTGTTCGCTTTGGTATCAGAAAATACCTGGAATAAAAGCCTTGACCTCTCAGGTGGTGTGGCACCGGTTCCACAGCCTGTTTCTGAAGAAGACTTGCTAACTCCTGAAGGAGTATGTCCCTGTGCAGAGGGAGTCTGGGAGGCTCCCCTGGAAAGTAGGAGGGAGGTACCTGGTGAAAGTGAAGAAGATAGCCTTTTTGAACTATATGAAGCACCCAGGTATCTGATGTGATTGCTGACCATCTTTGGGCAAAGTGGACCAGCCGGCCTCCTGTGCTGAGAGAAACCAGCGGAGGGGAAGAGGCTATGCTGATGGAGTCAAAAAGCCCCACCCTGCTGAGCAGGGGCCGGTGTTGTGGGCTTGGGGGCTTGCTGCCTACGGGACCCATTACCCCGTCCCTTGGCCTGCTGACCCTGTGGGGGAGCTACTGGGGCCTGATAGTGAGGGTAGTGTTTATAGGCAGCTGCCTTCCTCGGGTAAAAGGGTTTTTTCCCCGAGCCCTTCTTTTTATGAGAAGGGGCAGAGGTTTTTCTGGACAGCCTAGTCCTGGTCAGAGTCTCGGTCTCGAGTTCTGCAGCCTTTTCAGCCATGGGCTTGCCAAAGAGGTTTTCAACTTTGCAGGGGACATCGACCAACTTGTCCTGTACCCATGGCTCGAGGTCTGATGACTGAAGCCAAGCCTGTCAGCGGACACCGATGCTGGCTCCGGCTACCCGAGCCGATGCTTCGAAGAAATCGTAGGCTGCTCGAGAGATAAACTTCGAGCACTCACGAATACCAATGGAAAAGGCCTGGAACCTCTGCAAAGGTTCCTCGGAGAGACCAGCAGAGAACCCGGCAATTTCCTTTGCCAGGTCTCGGAGATACATGCCCATATAGAGCTGGTAAGTCTGGACTCGACAAGCAAGCATAGAGACCTGGAAGCACTTCCTACCGAGGGCATCCAGGTTCTGGGCCTCCCAGCCGGGAGGCACCAAGGAGTGCATCTTCTGACTCCTGAGTCGATGCATGGCCGATTCCACCACCATGGAATGGTGTGGTAGTTGTGCCTTTTGGAAACCGGAGCTCTTGCGGACTCGATAAATGGAATCGACCCGCTTGCTTAACACCAGCACCGATGCCGGGCTCTCCCACATGCGGAAGAGAAGTCGCTCCAGCATCGGAAGAACCGGTACAGTAAAGGCCTCCTTCGGGGGAGAGTCATACTGGAGGGCATCGAGCTCTTCGGCTTGAGGCTCCTCCTCGGGATCCGCGGGGAATGCCAAGGCTTTGGCCATATTCCGCACGAAGTCCGAGAACCGGGTGTCCTCCGGGGGGGGGAACGTCTCCGAGGTTCGGACTCGGGCGAGTGCGATGGGACACACAGAGTCCGAAAAGTACCAGGGGACTCTTCGTCCTCCGTTTCCCAGGCCGATTCCTCGGAGGAGGAATCGAGCGGCTCCGGTCGGGCGGGCATCAATGCCTTCCGCCCCGACGACCTTGGTCCCGAACGGGAGGCCGAGGGAGACTGCGACCGAGGATCGACTCGAGCCCACATGGACTCGAGGATTGGCTCGGTCTCCGGGGTCGACTTGGACGTCGACGTCCTGGCGGTCGGGGCAGAAGCACCGGCTAGGCCAGCGATCAATGCCCGCTGCTGGTCCATGAAGGCAGCCAAACTGCTCTCCAAGGCCGTCAACCTGAGTCCGGGCTCAGGAGACCCAGCAGCCCCCGACTCGGGCCCCGACGGCGTCGGGCCCGACGTCGGCTCCTTCGGAGGTGAGTCCAGAAGGACTACAGTACTCACGTGTCCAGGAGACTCCAACTCGAGACGAGGATGTTTTGAAGGCCTCTCCAACTCCGAAGACCCGGGACGGCTATCAATGCTATGCGACCTGGCCCTTGAGGAACCAGGAGCGTCCACCGACGCGGCCCTCGCGGGTTTCTTCTTCCGATGATGCTCCCAGGCAGGAGACCCCCGCTCAGGGGAACTCCGACGATGCTCAGGACCGGAGTCCCGGGACGTCAAAGCCTCTGACGAGGTCCGGGCCCGGCCAGACGCGGAGTCAGAGAAGATTTTTTCCCTCTGTTGCTTCCGACTCCTCAACACTTTAGAGGACATCTTGCTACAGGGACCACAGATCATCGGGTCGTGATCGCGTCCAAGGTAGCGGAGGCAGCAGTCGTGTGTGTCGGAAAGAGACATAAGCTTCTTACACCGATCACACTTTTTAAACCCGCTGGCAGCCATCGGGGGAAAAAGGGCCCCTGCGAGGTCAAAAGACAGGGCTGCCAGGAAAAAGGAAAAAATGGCGCAAACGCCAGTCAAGAAGGACAAAAACCGAAAAAAATCACGAAAGGACTCGATACCGGTGTATCGAGTCCAGGCGGGAAAAGGATCCGGCGTCGAATCGAGAAAAGAAAAATAATAAAAATCAACTTTTTCAGCGGCGATCACAAACAGCGTCTGTAGGGCTCCACGGAAAAAAGAAAACTGAGCAAGATGGCACCCTTGGGCGGGAATGGGACCGCGCATGCACGCTGCAATTCCCAAAGGCTTTCTTTGAAAGCTGGGGAAATTGCTCCGTGAGGGCTCCGTCGGCGCCGACGTCACCCATATGTGAGGACTGACTTCCCGCTTGGTCCTGGAGAAAAGGCTAAAGCTCTTTTACAGTCCAAAGTATGAAGATTCCTTTCTGCATTAGATGCATGAGGCCTTGGAAAAAACACAGGCAGGTAGACCGCTTGGTTTAAATGAAAAGGCGAGACCACCTTTGGCATAAAGTGTGGATGAGTCCTAAGGACTACCTTGTCATGATGGAACCTTGTATAAGGTGGATCAGCTACTAATGCCTACAACTCACTAATGCGGCATGCTGATGTGATTGCAATGAGAAAGATAACCTTCCAAAAAAGGAATTTCAATGAGGTAGTAGCTAAGGGTTCGAAAGGTGGCTTCATGAGCTGACCAAGAACCAGGTTTAAGTCCCATGCCACCGGTGGTGGCCTAATGGGAGGCTTAGTTAGAAGGCGGCCTCTCATAAATCTTGCTATAAGAGGATGGGAGGAAATAGGTTGTCCATTTACAGGCTTGAAAGAAGCTGCAATAACACTCAAATGGACTCTTACTGAGTTAGTTTTCAGTCCAGCACTGGATAAATGAAGGAGATATTCCAATAATGATTCCAGAGGTATCGCAAGGGGGTAAAGACCCTTCTGCGAAAACCATATGGTAAACCTTTTCCACTTGAAAACATAAGAGCGTCTTGTGGAAGGCTTCCTGGAAGCATAAAGAATATCCTTTACTTGCTGAGGGAGGTTAAGATCATGAAGATCTAGGCCTTCAGCAACCAAGCCCTGAGATGCAGAGACTGGGGATTGGTATGCCATAACATTCTGTCCTCCTGAGACAGGAGATCTGGAGCAGATCCTAACTCCAGGGAGGGAGCTTGAGAGAGATGTAGAAGCAGAGGGTACCACACTTGCCGTGGACAATGTGGAGCTATGAGAATCATAAGACCTCTGTCTCTCTGAAGCTTGAATAGGATTTTGGGAATTAGGGGAATGGGTGGAAAGGCATAAAGCAAGTCTTGACCCCAGTGAAGGAGGAAAGAATCCCTGGCCTGAGAGCCCTGAGCCAGAATTCTGGAACAGAACCGGGGAAGTATGGCATTCAACAGACTTGCAAAGAGGTCTATGTCCGGGGTTCCCCAAATTTGAAAAATCTTGGCCACCTGGTCCGCATGTAAAGACCATTCGTGTGGAAACAGAACTCGACTGAGTCGGTCTGCCCAAGAGTTTTGTATGCCTGGAAGAAACACTGCCAGGAGATGAATCTGATGCTCTCTGGCGAGGGCCCATAGACGCAAAGCTTCGTTGCAAAGTGACAGAAAGCCTGTTCCCCCCTGTTTGTTCATGTAGAACATGGCTACTTGATTGTCTGTATGAATGAGGACTGTTTTGTAGCTGAGCAGGGTGTGGAACACTTGAAGAGCAAGGAAGATTGCTCTGAGCTCTAAGAGATTGATATGTAGATGAGTCTCCTGTGGAGTCCAAGTGCCTTGGGTGGAGAGGTCTTGCAGATGAGCTCCCCAACCCATTGGTGAAGCATCTGTTTTGAGAGTTGCCTGGGGTAAGGGTTGCTGAAATGGGGACCCCCGCAACAGGTTCTGAGTGGACTGCCACCACTGGAGACAAAATAAGGCGATTTGTGTTTTCTATTTTGTCTGACAGGCACCCTGATGCCTGGGTCCACTGAGTGGATAAAGTCCACTGAGTTGCTCTCATATGGAGGCGAGCATAAGGAACCACATGCAAGGTAGATGCCATGTGGCCTAGTAGTTGTAGCATTTCTCGGGCAGTGAGATGAGGTTTTAGCACTGCCTGAGAAGCTAACTGCACCATGCAAAGGCAACGGGAATGGGGAAGATAGGCCCTTGCTTTTCTGGTATCCAGCAAAGCTCCTATGAACTCTAGAGATTGAGTGGGAGTTAGACTGGATTTTGGGATGTTTATGACCAGACCCAAATACTGAAGGATACGCATTGTGCAAGATAGAGAAGTCCTGGCCTCTGACTCTGATGGGGCTCGACTGAGCCAGTCGTCTAAGTAGGGGAAGACAAATATCCCTAGAGTGCGCAGAAATGCTGCTACCACAGTCATGCATTTTGTGAACACTCTTGGTGCTGAGGCCAGGCCAAAAGGAAGCACCCTGTATTGGTAGTGCTTTCCTTGAAAAAGGAACCGAAGGAACCTTCTGTGAGTTGGATGGATGAGAACATGAGTGTACGCATCCTTGAGATCTAGAGAACAAAGCCAATCCTGACTCTGAAGGTATGGACAGCAGAGTTCCGAGAGAAATCATCTTGAATTTCTCTTTCAGCAGGAATTTGTTCAATTCTCTGAGGTCCAAAATAGGTCTGTATCCCCTGTTTTCTTTGGGATAAGGAAATAGGGGGAGTAAAACCCTGTACCCTGTTGATGAATGGGTACTTCTTCTACTGACCCTTGGGCAAGAAGCATAGTGACCTCTTGACCTAACAGGTTGATGAGAGAGGTCTGACAATTGAACGGTCTTACCATTGTGGGAGGGGGCATGCACAGAAAGTGCAGCTTGTACCCCTCTCTTATAATGGAGAGTGTCCAATGCTCTGCTGTTATCTGCTCCCACCTGGGGGCAAAGTGACATAACCTTCCTGGAATGGTGGAAGACTCTGGTCCATTGAGGGCCAGGAAAGCTAAGTTCTCTAGATGAAAGTCAAAGGCCTTGTGGAGGCTGAGACTGCTGAGACGGTTGAGGCTTAGCAGTCTTTGCTTTCCTTTGTTTAGGAGGCTACTGACCCTTCTGGGTAGGCTGACCTGCAGAACGCAGAACGTCCCTGCTGGGAATAAGAGGGATAAAACCTCTTCTTTTTTGAGAAGAAAGGCTTCTTGAAATATTTCTCTCTCGCAGGATCAGCTGTGGCTTTGGATAGCGTATCCAAAGTGGAGTTGTCAGCATCTAATTCATTGGCTTTTTCTTGCCAATTTTTGCCAAACAGATTCTCACCTGTACAAGGGATATTGCCCAGTTTGTCCTGCACCCAGAGCTCCAAATCAGATGCCTGGAGCCAGGCAATTCTACGTGCACCTATGGCAATGGCAGAGTTTCTGCTTATGCACCCAAAACAGTCAAAAGCTGCATGGTTGACAAATTTAGAAACATCCTGGGCATGTTCGACCAATGTGAGAAAATCCTGCCTTCTATGCTCAGGAAGAAAAGGGCTCAAAACTTCTAAATCACCTGTGATTTCTTTAAGGAACATTCCCATATATAAAAAATATAGGAACTGACCCTGGCAGAAAGCATGGAAGCCTGGAAAGTACGACGTCCAAAGGCATCCAAAGTTCTACACTCACATCCTGGAGGATTAGAGGCATGCCTCTTTGCACTCGTGATCCTTCTCATAGCTGATTCCACTACAATAGACTGGTGAGGAAGCTGAGTTTTCTGGAATCCAGGACAAGGAGGGACTTGATACATGGTATCCAGTCTGCAAGAGTGAAGAGAGGTGGTTAGAGGTGTCTTCCACATTCTCAACATGAGATCATGCAAAATCTCATGGATAGGCAAGGTAGCTGCCTCCGTAGGAGCTTTGGGATATTGTAAAATCTCCAACTTCTTAGCTCTGGGCTCTGTTTCAGGAGTCACAGTAATGGACAAACCACGAGCCACCTTCCTGATAAAGTCCTGAAAGGAGATATCTTCTGGAGAAGACATCCTACGTTTAGGAGAGGAAGGCTCCTCTGGGAGAAGTATTCCGGTACTGACTGAGCTGTCAGAATCCTCAGAGTCCTCTGAGGATTCGAAGTACCTTCTGTCTGGATGCTCTTGAAAAGCCCCAATACCCATACCGATCAAAGTCGGTATCGGGGTATCAGTTCCCCGAAGGCATCGCATGACTGGGTGCCAGGCAAAGCCGACACCGATGCCGATGTTGATGCTATCGGTATCAGTACCGGTTGAACTGTCTGACGTGGTTCCGAGGGCGTCGATGCCGCAAGTAGAGCCGCCAGACTGCGTTCAATAGCCAGGAACCTCTGGTCTATCGACGCTGCCGAAGCCTGGGTATCGGTACCGGAGGCAGCCGGTATCCCAGAGCATGGTACCAGTAGTTCTGCCGAGGTCGAGGCCTCGAGAACGTCCTGGAGCCCCGATAATGCTTTGGAAGCAGAGGCCTCCCGCCGGGGCAATTTTGCCTGTACAGAACCCTCAAGGGCAATGCCAGAGTCATCTCGATGCTTAGAAGGAGATCTACCCTTTGAGGACCCGCTGGACTTATGTTTAGTTATCTGAGATCCATGGGAGGAAGACGAAGCCCTGGAAGACGTTGATGCCACCGAAGCTGCATCGGAGGGAAAAAGGGCGCTGAGCTTGGCAGCTCGGTTTTGTCGACCCCTCTTGGACATCATGGCACAAGCCATACACTCGGGAGATGGAGTGGTCAGGACCTAAACATTTAAGACACCATTCGTGGGTGTCGGTGACGGAGATGGTACCGCCACACTTGGTGCACTTTTTAAAACCCGAGGCGGGTTTCTCCATGATGGAGGAAATTTTGGGCCTAAGGCCCAAAATGGTGCGTGCACGTGGAAAAGAAAAATTTGGAAAAAAAGATTCTTTTTTTTTTTTTAAAGAAAGAATGAACCACCGGCGGTACCGGTAAAGCGTCAAGGAAGGCCATTCGTGGGTGTCGGTGATGGAGATGGTACCGCCACACTTGGTGCACTTTTTAAAACCCGAGGCAGGTTTCTCCATGATGGAGGAAATTTTGGGCCTAAGGCCCAAAATGGTGCGTGCACATGGAAAGGAAAAGTTTGGAAAAAAAGATTTTTTTTTTTTTTTTAAAGAAAGAACCACCAGCGATACTGGTAAAGCGTCGAGGAAGGCAGACATGACCACAAAAAGAATAAGGAAAAAAATTTTCTGCGGTGACAGGAACACGACCTGCTGGCTCTGCAGAAAATGAAGAACTGGAGAGAGGCAGTAGGGAAAAGTGGGAAGCAGTACGCAGGTGCTGTAGGATGCTCCCAAAAGCTTCCTAACTGGACGCTGGGGAGCGTTCCCGCGCAGGCTCCGTCGGTACCGACGATATCATATGTGAAGACTACATTCCTGCTTGTTCCTGGAGAAAGATTTAGAAAAACTCTGGAGAGTGTTCATCAGGGGGAACTAGAGAAAAACAAAATAGTCCATATCCTGATTCAATCCATAAAGATGTAGTGTGTTTATCTGAAAGATCAGCTTCTGTTCCAAATGAAATAATGTGGTCTCTATCTAGACCTACACCACGCCAGTGCTGATGAACTTCCTTCAGAACAAGGAATTTCAGATCAGCCAAGGTATGTGCCTGGTCTCGCCAATGCGTCACTAGAGGTTTTTGCTTAAGTCCACATTTCAAACAACTAAGATGTTCCACAGTGTGGATCCGTACACTTCGCTTGACCTTGCCAATATAAATGAGCTGGCAAGGACAAATAATGGCATAGCCAATATGCTCTGTATCAAATTAATGAAACTGGTGAGAAAGAATCAAGCTTGTGTCTGTGGGTTAATGAAACAATCCTTGGTGGCAATGGCATGCGTATAGACTGAGCATTGTCCTCATTTGAAATGGTCAACTATCTTGAGCTTATGATGTGGTACAGGTAAGGTTAAGGGGATAAGAAACTGGCTGGACAAGCTTGGATTCTTCTTATATGCAATAGTAACTTTTTGTGAAGAAAAAGTGGGAACAGTCTGTAAAATATGCCATGCCTCCCTAATAATCCTAGAAATCTGTTTAGAGTGAGTAAAAAAAAGGAGTGGACAAATCTTCTTGCTATTGGGTAGTCAGTCAGCCTTAGAAAGTAAAGATATCCAGTCAGTATCAACTGCCCTCTTATGTGCGCTCTTTTCACATGCCTTCGTGGATAGCCTCTTTCACTAAATCTGTCACACAGGTCTCTAGTATTCCTCTCAAAATCGCGTTGATCAGAGAAAATGAGCTTAACCTGTAAAAACTGTCTAATCAGCAGATTGTTCTTAAGGGAATGGTTGTGGAAGCTCTCAATATAAAAGATGGTTTCCGTCGGCTGGTTTTCAATACAAATCCGTAATGAAACCCTCCTTGCACTTCTTGATATTAATATCCAGGTAAGGAATCTCTTCTTTACTTGATTGGGCCTGAAATTGTAAATTACCCAGAGTATTGAGCCAATTTAAAAACTGCTCCAACCAGTTTTGATCTCCATCTCAAATTAAGAGATCATCAATATAATGCTTCCAGAGTTTTACACATCCCTTGAAGGGATGATTGGTCAAAAAAATGGACTCAAAATGTACCACATATAAATTGGCCATGTCTGCTGCCATGGAGACACCATAGCCTCCCCTTTTGTCAGTTTATAAAAGCAGACCATGAAACCAAAAGAAATTCTTCCTCAGGGCCAAACTGGCCAGCTGCATAGGGCAACATGTAGAAATCCTATGTTGTGTGTGGTCTAAAAGTGTCTACTCAAAAATCAAAATGGCTTCTCTCTGTGCAATGTTAGTATAAAGAGAAGTAGTATCTAAGGCAAATAAAATCAAATCCCCATGGTGCCCATCAAAACCCTGCAATATGAGCAGGGACTCTCTCTTACATGTCTCTTTACAGCGCTGCGTACACCCTGTAACACTATACAAATAAGCAGTAGCAGTAGTAGAACATTAGTTTTGTGTGTGAAAACATTCTTGTGATTAATTCACACGATTCCTTAAAATCGCAGCCACAAAGTAATAGTACATATGTGATATTCCTAGTCTGTTGAGCAGAGGTGCGGTGACTCCATCGCAATTCATGTTAAAGCTTTTGCTGAATTTTTCACTATTTATCCGTTCTATCATATCGCCAATTTATTGTATTTTTTTAGGTTTGTGTAATTATAGCTGCCTGACAAAGATTTAATATGGGTGAAACTCAACTGAAGTTGGAGATTTTGATGAGTTTTTTGGAACTGCAGTAGCGTTTTACATGAAAGCTAATGGTGATAGTTCATCCAAAAAAACTCAAATGGCTATGAAGATTTTTTTTTTAAAGTGACAGACTCTAAGTACAGCTACAATTACTTTTTAAGGAATTGAAAATTATTGAAAAAAAAATTGTATATGGAAATGCTAGACAGGAGCAATGATGAAATGAAATGGCTTGCGGGAAAAGTGTAGTTACTCACCTGTAACAGGTGATCTCCAGGAACAACAGGAATTGAGTCTTCACATACGGGTATCGTCGGCATTGACGGAATCCGCTCGGGAACGCTCCCCAGCATCCTATAGGAAAGCTTCTGGGAGCATCCCAATGCATCTGTGCTGCTGCCTTCCCTTCTTTCCAACTCTCCCTCTTCAGCTGGGTTTTCAGCTGAGACAAAAGGAGAGAAGGAAAGGAGAGAGAGAGATAGAGATACAACTCTTAGGGGAGGGTGGGTGGGTTGTGAAGACAATTCCTGCTGTTCGCGGAGATCACCTGTTACAGGTGAGTAACTACGATATCTCCAGGAAGAAGCAGGAATGTAGTCTTCACATATGGGAACTCCCAAGCTTAGAGATGCAGGGAGATGACCCCATAGAACAGCTAAAGCCAGGCTGAGGTGGGTCATGATTCCTCTCAAGGATCTCTGGTATCGAAACCCGGGACGGGAGGTAGGAGTTGTTCTAAGTCTGAAAAAGATGCTGGAGAACAGCCTGGCCAAACAAGGCATCCTGGTGGGAGTCCATGTCTAAACAGTAATGGGCCACAAACGTGTGAACCGAGGACCAAGTGGCTGCTTTGCAAATGTCATCGATGGACACTGAACGAAGGTTGGCCATAGAGGCAGCCATTGCTCTAACATTCGAGCGAAAGTCCCTTACTCTCATAGGTAAAGGATATACAGTCTGCAATCCACCTGGAGAGTGTTCTCTTGGAGACTGGTAACCCCAGGTGGCTGAAATCAAAGGCAACAAAATGCTGAGAAAGCACAGTTACTTACCTGTAACAGGTGATCTCTGGGAACAGCAGGAATTAGTCTTCACATATGGGTACGTCGGTACCGACGGAGCCTGCACGGGAATGCTGCCCAGCTTCCAATCAGAAAGCTTTTGGCAGCATCCCTCGCGCCTGCGCACTGACTTCCCGCCTTCTCCAGAGCCTCTCTTCAGTTGAGTTTCAAAGCTGAGACAAAGGCGAGGAGAGAAAGGAAGAAGATAAAGAGATGCAACTCCCAGGGGAGGTGGGAGGGTTGTGAAGACTAATTCCTGCTGTTCCCAGAGATCACCTGTTACAGGTAAGTAACTGTGCTATCTCCAGGAACAAGCAGGAATGAGTCTTCACATATGGGGACTCCCTAGCTAGGGATGCCAGGGGGAGATCCCATAAAAATGCAGAGGCCTCGGCCAGGGATGCATTTTGTCTCCAGGAATTCCCGGCATCCTTCGTGGGATGGAGGGCAGGAGTTGACAATAAAGGAGCTGTGAGGAAAGAAACAGCATAGCCAAGGACTATAGGGGAGAAGTCCTTGGTATATATGATAAGTAACATTAAGTACATTTAATGTACACTTAAAATATGCAGCTTACCTACTGAATCGTAGGAAGTCGAGAGCATGATGGAGTCTACTGGATAAGCAGTGGCGGAATCTTCAAAGTGACCTCACAGCAGTGAGGATGAAGGTCCAGATCTGGAGGTAGCAGACGATCCAGGTGTGAACTGGGTAGGATTAGACGTCAGGTCTTCAATGGAAAGCTTTATGGGAAAAAGCTGAAAACTCCCTTAGGCATAAAGTCATTAACAATGAAGGCTAAAGGAAGAAGACTGACGGAGGTAGAGAACTAGCCCAGTCCTGGCAGGAAGAAGGGGAGTGGAAAAACCCCTATTCCCAAGGAGAACAATTGTCTACTCAAGATAAAGATGTACACTATTTTTCCTAGCTGGCGAGAGATAGGAAAAAATATTGAAGCTTGATGCTTCAAGGACTTAAAGAAAAAATGGAAGATGTTAGCACCACAGTAGTTACTGGTGTCTAACAGTTCCTGCATCATAATATGGTATGCAAGTAGGGCGATAGACTGTCTAAACCCTCTAGAAGGTAAAACATTTAGTATAGACAGTAAGGGTTATAGTGTGTAAGACATATCAACCCTAGAGAAGCTCTCCAACAGACACATATATATACATATATATATATATATATATATATATATATATATATATATATATATGTGGATGGAATATATATATATATATATATATGTAGAGATATAGCACAGTTACTTACCTGTAACAGGTGATCTCTGGGAACAGCAGGAATTAGTCCTCACATATGGGTACGTCGGTACCGACGGAGCCCGTGCGGGAAAGCTCCCCAGCTTCTTAGAATAGAAGCTTTTGGGACCTCCCACTGCACATGCGCACTGCCTTCCCGCCTTCCTGAACAGCTCTCCTCAGTTTCGAGTTTATAGCTGAGTCAACAGAGAGAGGACAGGAAGATAGATAGATAAAAGATACAACTCCTAGGGGAGGTGGGTGGGTTGTGAGGACTAATTCCTGCTGTTCCCAGAGATCACCTGTTACAGGTAAGTAACTGTGCTATCTCCAGGAACAAGCAGGAATAAGTCCTCACATATGGGGACTCCCTAGCTTAGATGCATGGGATCCCCTGTAAAGGTTCGCCATCTTCGTATGGATCTCAGGCATCCATTCTGGGAAGGTGGGCAGGAGTTGTTTAGGAATGGAACAGGTGCTTGAGGACAGCCTGGCCAAACAAGGCATCCCGGCGGGAGTCCTTGTCCAAACAGTAATGGGCTGTGAAGGTATGAACCGAGGCCCAGGTAGCGGCTCGACAGATCTGATCTATGGAAACAGAGTGCAGATGAGCCATAGAAGTTGCCATGGCCCTCACATTGTGAGCAGTGACATGGCCTTCCAGAGAAATGTTTTTGCTCTGGTAAGCAAAAGAAATACACTGAGCAATCCAATTGGAAAGTGTACGCTTGGAGACTGGAAGTCCCAAATGGGAAGGATCAAAGGCCACAAAAAGTTGAGAAGACTTTCGATGTGGCTGAGTCCTATTAAGGTAAAAAGCGAGAGCTCTTTTACAATCCAGAGTATGAAGGTTCCTCTCTGCATTGGATGCATGAGGAGCTGGAAAAAAGACAGGTAGATATACCTCTTGATTAAGATGAAAAGGCGAGACCACTTTAGGCATAAAGTGGGGATTCGTCCTAAGGACCACCTTATCATGATGAAATCTTGTGTAAGGTGGATTAGCCACTAAAGCCTGCAGCTCACTGATGCGGCGAGCCGAAGTGACTGCAATGAGGAAGATGACCTTCCAGGAAAGAAATTTCAAGGAGGTGGAAAACATTGGCTCAAAAGGTGGCTTCATAAGTTGACCGAGCACTAGATTCAAATCCCATGCGACCGGGGGTGGTCTGATGGGAGGTTTAGTGAGAGTCAGGCCTCTCATGAATCTTGCAACAAGAGGATGAGAGGAGATAGGTTGTCCATTTATATGTTTCAAGGATGCTGCAATAGCACTTAAATGGACTCTTACCGAATTCGTCTTGAGGCCTGCATTGGATAGATGCAGGAGATAATCAAGAAGAGAATTCAAAGGAAGTGCCAGAGGGTCAAGACCCTGCTGAGCACACCAAATGGAAAAACGTTTCCATTTGAAAGCATAGGAACGCCTGGTAGAGGGTTTCCTAGAGGCAGAAAGGATATCTTTCACTGGTTGGGAAAGATGAAAGTCTTGAAGGCTTAAGCCTTCAGTAACCAAGCACTGAGGTGAAGGGATTTGGGGTTTGGGTGCCACAAAGTCCCCTCCTCCTGAGACAGGAGGTCTGGCGCAGCTCCCAGATCCAAGTAGGATCCCTGGGAGAGCTGTAGAAGTAGAGGGAACCACACTTGGCGTGGCCAGCGTGGAGCTATGAGGATCATAGTTCCATGATCCCTCTGGAGTTTGAACAGAGTCTTGGGAATCAAAGGAATGGGTGGAAAGGCATATAGGAATGCCTGATTCCAATTCAGGAGAAAGGCGTCCGTAGCCTGAGCTCCCTGACACGGAGTTCTGGAACAGAACCGGGGAAGTTTGGCATTCCACGGACTTGCAAAGAGGTCTATGTCCGGGGTCCCCCATTCCTGAAAGATTCGGTTTATTTGGTCCAAATGTAGGGACCATTCGTGTGGCAGCAGAACTCGACTGAGCCTGTCTGCCCGAGAGTTTTGAACTCCTGGGAGATACACTGCTAGCAGGTGAATCTGATGCTCTCTGGCGAAGGCCCATAGTCTTAGAGCTTCGTTGCAAAGCGACAGAGAGCCCGTCCCTCCTTGTTTGTTTATGTAAAACATGGCCACCTGATTGTCCGTCTGAACTAGGACAGTGAGGTTGGCTAGGAGGGAGTGGAAGACCTTGAGGGCAAGGTAAATTGCTCGCAGTTCCAGAAGATTGATATGAAGGGTGGTCTCCTGTAGAGACCAAGTGCCCTGAGTGGAGAGAGTTTGCAGATGGGCTCCCCACCCTGTTTGGGAGGCATCTGTTGTGAGGGTTGCTTGGGGTAGCAATGGTTGAAATGGAGCCCCCAACAACAGATTCTTGGTGGAAGTCCACCAGTGGAGGGACCAAAACAGACGATCGGAGGTTTGTATTTGGTCTGAGAGCGCTCCTGACGCCTGAGTCCACTGAGTGGCCAGGGTCCATTGAGCTGCTCTCATATGAAGACGAGCATAGGGCACCACATGCACTGTGGAGGCCATATGACCCAGTAGGCGTAGCATTTCCCTGGCTGTCAAGTGAGTGCTGGACTGAGCTTGGGAGGCCAAACTCAGGAGGCGCTGGCCTCGAACATGTGGAAGGTAGGCCCTTGCAGTGATGGTGTCCAACTGGGCCCCTATGAATTCTAGAGATTGAGTAGGGATGAGTTGGGACTTGGGAAGGTTTACTACCAGTCCCAGATACTGCAAAAGGCTCCTTGTGTGGTCCAGGGAAATCTGGGCCTGTGACTGAGTTGGAGCTCGGATGAGCCAGTCGTCCAGATATGGGAAGACAAAGATTCCCATGCCTCTTAGAAATGCGGCTACGACTGCCATGCATTTTGTGAATACTCTTGGAGCAGAGGCTAGACCGAAGGGGAGTACTCTGTATTGGAAATGTTTTCCCTGAAACAGAAAGCGAAGATACTTTCTGTGGGATGGATGGATGAGTATATGTGTATACGCATCCTGTAGGTCTAGAGAACAAAGCCAGTCCTGACCCTGGAGGTAAGGAAGGAGAATGCCGAGAGACAGCATTTTGAATTTCTCCTTGAAGAGAAATTTGTTCAATTCTCTCAGATCTAGGATTGGTCTGAATCCCCCTGTCTTCTTTGGAATGAGAAAATAAGGGGAGTAGAAACCGGACCCTTGTTGAGGAAGAGGAACCTCTTCTATGGCCCCTTGGGCAAGAAGAGAGGAAACCTCTTGACCCAACAGGGTTAGGAGAGATGGGGGAGAATTGAATGGTCTCACCATATGATGGGGAGGAAGGCTGGAGAAATGAAGTTTGTAACCCTCTCGAATGATAGAGAGGGTCCATTGTTCTGTTGTGATTTGTTCCCATCTGGGAGCAAAGTGAACCAACCTTCCGGGTATGGTGAGAGGTTCTGGTTGTGTTAGAACCAGAAGTGGCAAGTTCCCTAGGAGCAAGTCAAAACCCCTGAGGGGTTGGAGCCTGCTGAGCTACAGTAGCTGCTGCAGGCTTAGCTCGTGCTTGTTTGGATTGCTGACGCTTAGCAGTATAGCGAGGTTGAGAAGACTGCTGGCCAGTATTTGAAGCAACTCTGGCCTTCTTATAGTAAGGCCTTTTAAAAGACTTTTTCTTAGTAGGAATTGAAGTGGACTTTGAAAGTCTTTCCAAGGTGGCATTTTCAGCATCCATCTGGGTGGCTTTGATTTGCCACTCTTCCCCAAATAAGTTCTCACCTGTACAGGGCAGATTCCGTAAGCCATCTAGAACCCAAGGTTCCAGATCAGAGGCCTGGAGCCAAGCAAGACGTCGGGCTGCAATAGCAATGCCCGAAGCCCTACTGGCTCCCTCAAAGGAATCATATGCTGCCCTATTAGAGAACTTAGAAACCTCTAAGAGTTGTTTCACTAGGGAAAGGAATCCCTGCTTTTTATCCTCAGGGATAAAGGGGGCAAAATGCCGCACCTTTTTGGCAAGTTCCTCCAGGAACATGCCCATATAGAGACTGTAGGAATTAATCCTGGCTATAAGCATACTAGCCTGGAAAATTTTCCTACCAAAAGAGTCCAAAGTCTTACATTCCCGTCCTGGAGGGGTGGAAGAGTGCCTTTTGGTACTCCTAATCTTCTTCATTGCAGACTTCACCACAATAGAGTGGTGGGGCAATTGAGTCTTTTGGAAACCAGGAGAAGGAGGGACCCTATACATGGTGTCCAACCTACGGGAATAAGGAGACAAAGTCAAAGGATGTTCCCAGAAATCCATCAGTTGTTCTTGAAGGATTTCATGGATAGGCAGGGTAACTGCCTCCTTAGGGGCCTTTGAGTATCCCAAAATATCCAGTTTTTTGGATCTGGGTTCCTTTTCAGAGGATGTGGTAATAGAAAGGGCTATAGCCATATCTAAAACAAAGTCCTGGAAGGACAAATCCTCTGGAGGGGACATTCTCCTTTTAGGAGAAGAGGGCTGCTCAGGTAAGTTGAGTGAAAACTCAGCAGAATCATCAGAGGAGTGAAAATCCTCAGAGGAATCGGTGCTTTCCTCTAACGCACGATACGCGTACCGATCGGTATCGATATCGGGCGTATCGGGTATGGAACCGGTATGGAGCGAAAGCCCATACGGTACCGACTTGCGTTTAGAGGTGGACGGCCTCGATACCGGCATGGCGGACGATACCGGTATCGGGCCCGGAACCGCTGAAAGCGGAACCGATGGCGTTGCAGCTTTAATGAAAGCCATGACGGCCTGCTGCATGGACTGTACAGTATCGCCCATGGACGCCATAGCTGCCTGGATGTCGGTACCGGAGTGACCCGGTACCCCAGAGCAGGCTAACAGGTGATCTGTCGAGGCCGTAGCATCGATATCAACCTGAGACCCCTGAATTGGCGTTTTTGGAAGTTGGACTTCCCGCCGGGGTTGTTTGGCTGGGGCAGGGTCCTCAAGTTCTAAGCTAAGAGCCTCTCGATGCTTTGAAGGAGATTTGCTCTTTGAGGACTTGCCCACAGAAGGTTTGGTTACCTGAGATCCATCCGGAGAAGAAGACCTGGATGACTGTGATGCTGTATTCTCTGAAGCAAACAGCACATGGAATTTGTTGGCCCGGTTCTGCAGCCCACGTTTAGACATGTGGGAGCAAGATGGGCAGTCCGGTATGGAATGGTCAGGCCCCAAACATTTCAGACACCAGTCATGGGTGTCTGTGACTGAAATAACAGCATTACATTTGGTACACTTCTTAAATCCAGGGGCTGGCTTCTCCATGAGGAGAAATTGAGTAGGCCGAGAGGCCTCTCTGAAGTGACCAAAAAGCTAAAAAATAAGAAAAAAGAATTATAATTTTTTAAAGAAAGAAAGAAAAGACCGGCGATACCGGTATCGGTATGGGAAAGGCAGGTACGCGGTCTAAAGAAACAAATAAAATAACAATTTCTTCAGCGGTGACAGGAACACGACCTGCTGGCTCCGCGGAAAAAGAGAAACTGAGGAGAGCTGTTCAGGAAGGCGGGAAGGCAGTGCGCATGTGCAGTGGGAGGTCCCAAAAGCTTCTATTCTAAGAAGCTGGGGAGCTTTCCCGCACGGGCTCCGTCGGTACCGACGTACCCATATGTGAGGACTTATTCCTGCTTGTTCCTGGAGATATACATATGTCCATATGTGTATATTAGGATATGGGTGGAGAAATGTATCAAAGGATATATACATTGGTGGGGCATAGAATTGCACCACCAGGGTAATGAGATAGGTATGTAGACATATATGGAGATGCTACATACAAGATAGAGATTGAAGATACATATCTACCACCCAGCCCCATAGTTGTATATGGGGAATATAAAAGAAAAGATTCTCTGCTCCACAAGAGGGTGAACCCACTTGGGATATGTGTAAAGAATCTATTTCCGTGGATTGAGGGAATCCAGTAAGATAATATGATGTTTGCGTGAGAACAGATGATGATATCAGTCTGTAAAGAACAAGGCGGGAGTTGCAAAGAACACTGACATGGCAGATGTTCAGCAACGCAAGAAGATGTCAGAGGGACCTGCTGGAGGGACCCAGAGGGAGCATGCGTAAACATCAGCCTTGGATCTTCACGCAGAAGAACTTATATATCATACCAACAGCCCAGACCAGAGGGTTTGGAGAACCCTCATAGGCATGGGAAGGAATTAAGCTTTTCCCTACTGATAGCTTCAGAGATAAGGTCAATGCTCTAAAATAAGGCCCTCATAGTAGAAAGCTTCTTTGAGAGTGCAGAGAGCATTGTGCAGGAGAAAGAGGAGATAAACTGACTGAAGTCAGTGGTATTGCCATATCCTAAGAGAGGAGATGGAGGAAGATTGGGAAAAAGCCAAAAAGTAGGAGGATCCAAGATAGCTGAGGAGCAGCCTGGAATCACTACTGAGGCTAGATAAACCTTGGAACAAGGGACTGGAACTAAAAAGTACCAGTAACACAATCATTGTAACTCCTGCAGGCACAGCTGGTGATAGAAACCAGCAGAGAGATTGTACTGTGCCCATTTAAGAATAAGAGACAAGGAAGGAGAGGAGGCATCTCCTGTCTCTTTCTGAGGAATAAGCGTGCTAAGAAGCTTCTCAGTATGGTACCTCTCAACCAGGAAGAAGTCCTGTAGAGAGGGTAGGCAAGTAAGTGGAGGGTGACGTACCCTCAGGGTAAGTGCAACTTGAAGGAAAAAATGTTCAAAGTGGGACAGAACTATCAGGGGATAGTAGTAACTGCTCCTCTAGAGAGTAAAGGAGGAGAAGTGCGTAGTCCCTGAACAAGAATGTTCCGACATCTTAGTACACTGAGAAAGAAAAGCACAGTGAAGCAACTTCTAATAGGTAGAAGTGAACTGCAGACTATAATTCTCAGCCCCTATGGTTGTTGGGAATGCTGAGAGTGGCCAGAGCTGGAGGACTTCAGACTAGGCTGAGGTGTCCCTTGCTTAGGTACCTCTGAATGATGGGCAGGAGAGGAATGAAACTTTCTTTTCTTAGGGAAAGAAGGTTTGGTAGGACATTTCCTACCCCTCGAAGAATGGGATGGCTTAGAATGGTCTGTAGTGGAAGGAGAGTCAGTGGAGCATTGAGCAACCTGACAAAGTCTCCTTACCAAAAAGACCGTCTCCTGTACAAGGAGAATGAGCCAGTATAGTTTGTGCCCGTCTATTCAAGTCTGAAGCTTCGAGCCAGGCTCTGCGACATGCTGCAATGGCAATAGCAGAGGATCTGCTAACAGACTCAAAAGAGTCTATAGAAGCACGAGACAGAAACCAGGATATATTCCGGCTATGATTGATGAGGAAGGAATAATCAGTAGCCTTCGGCTCTGGCAAAAAAGGGGTCAAGAAAGAGAATTTCTCTGTGACCTCCTGGAGTGTTAGACTCATGTGGAAAATATATGAAAGAATTCTGGAGGCCAGCATAGATGTTTGGAAGGCTTGACGACCAAAAGCATCAAGTGTTCTTGAAGAACGACCTGGCGGATAAGAAGAATGCATCTTCTTGCTCTTAGCCTTCCTCAGTGTTGATTCTACTACCAGGGAACAATGAGAAAGTTGCGGCTTCTGAAATCCTGGAGAGGGAGGCACCCGGTACCGAACCTCAGTAGCTGTGGAAGCTAGAGGAAGCGGTAAGGGTGATTTCCAAACCCTCAGAAGGAGATCCTGCAGAGCAGGATGTAAAGGAAGCATGATATTTTCCATTTGTGCCGGTGGGCTATGAGTATCAGCACAACCAGGGATAGAGATATTAAGAAAGGTTGCCATGTCTCGGAGAAAAGTCTGAAAAGACTGATCCCCTATGGGAACCATCCCTGGTAAGGCCAAAGAAAGAGGCTGAGCACCAGAGGACGTACCATGGTGTGAAGCAAGAGACGTAGTAGATGGACCGGGATACTGGCGTGTTAACTCAGAGGCAGTAGGTACTGCATCAGCAATGCCAGGTATCGGTTCCAACGGAGGCATCGACATCAATTGTGATACAGGACCAGCGGTCAAAGTTGTCATCGGGGACTGCTGCAGTGGTACCGAGATCATGAGTTTAGAGTTATAGCTAGGATCTGCGGAACTGCTTATCTGGAAGCGAGCGGAGTCGGTTCCAGGACGCGTCGGTACCCAGTCCTCGAGACTAGAATTCGATTCAAGACTCGGCATCGATGGAAGCGAGTCTATCGATGCACGCCTCGAGGGTACCGACGTCAGTGGCAGTATCGGCGATGCCGATACCTATAAAGCAGTCTGGGTTACATCGATCGGTCCCGAAGGTACCGAGGATACCCGATGATACCCACCTGCGAGAAACAGGTTACTGCATCCCGATGTCGTAACCAGGGCATCGGAACCGCTCGACGGCGGTACCGTCTCCGAGCATGGCTGGGATATAGAAATGACCATGCGTAGCGTATCGATCGGCCCCAAAGGTACCGAGGACGCTTGAGGACGATCCCTGGTGGCGAGTGGAACACTCGACACCGGTGCCGGGGTATCGGTACTGCTCGAAGCGGATACCACCACCGGACACGGTGGGGATCGAGGGAAGTCAATCTGAAGCGTATTGATCGGCCCCGAAGGTACCGAGGACGCCAGATGACGATCCCTGGTGAAGAGTGGAACACTCGACACCGGTGCCGATGCCGGGGGATCGGTACCGCTCGAAGCGGATACCACTCAGGTATGTTCTGTGAGGGGTGAGCCCCAGGAACAACCTGAAACCCCTTTAACTCTTTGGAGCCCATAGACTCCCGCAGGGGTAATGCCAATGGATTCTTGAGGGTAAGGCCGGAGCCGTCACCATGCTGGGCATGGGACATACCACTCAAGCACTGACTAGTCTTAACAGACTGTTTGTGGGTTACCTAATCCTGTGAAATGGAGAAACCGGGTACCCTCACTGCCGAGGAAAAAACGGCATCGAGGGAAACTTTAAAAACTGAAGGTTTCCTCACAAAAATATCTCCTGACATGTCAGGGGAAAAAGGGTCAGGACCCACACAGTTGAGACACCAGTTATTGGAGTCTAAAAGGAAACAAGTGTTTCCACATCGAATGCACTTCTTAGGAAAAGAAGGCTCCCTGAGGCCTGGTAGGCCTAACAAGTTAAGGCAGAAAAAACTGAAGAAAAAGTTTCTCAGAATTTAGGCAAAAATCCACCGGCGGTACCGGTGGCGGCGGGAAATACAGCCGCGACCACAAGAAAACAAAAAACTAAAGAAATTAAGTAAGTAAAAAGAAAAGTTTCTGCGGTGACAGGAAGGACGTCCTGCCGGCTCCGCGGAAAAACGAAAACTGAAGAGAGGCTCTGGAGAAGGCGGGAAGTCAGCGCGCAGGCGCGAGGGATGCTGCCAAAAGCTTTCTGATTGGAAGCTGGGCAGCATTCCCGTGCAGGCTCCGTCGGTTCCGACGTACCCATATGTGAAGACTCATTCCTGCTTGTTCCTGGAGATACCTTTCTATGCTGCTTAGTTCTCTGAAGGTAAAAGGTCAAAGCTCTTTTACAATCCAGAGTGTGAAGATTCCTTTCTGCATTCAAGGCATGAGGCCTAGGGAAGAAGACAGGAAGATAAACCAATTGGTTTAAATGAAAAGGCGAAACCACCTTTGGCATAAAGTGAGGATGAGTCCTAAGGACTACTTTATCATGGTGGAACCTTGTGTAAGGAGGATCAGCCACTAAAGCTTCTAGCTCACTGATGCGTTTTGCAGAAATGAGGGCAATTAGGAAGATTACCTTCCAGGATAGAAGCTTTAGGGATGTAGTGTCTAAGGGCTCAAATGGCGGCTTCATGATGTCGACAGCGGAGGTTGTGAGTGGGAGCTTAAACACCTGGTGGTATGATATCTACCTCTTCAGATGCTATGTGGAGCATTTCTTCTTGTCTCCTCTATTCCTTTAACTATCACTGTATCTCTTATTCTGTCCTATCTATTAATGGCGTTCTTTTCATATTTTCTGTAACTTTTATGTAATATTGTAAACCGCTCTGATGCTTTGGCTTGAGCGGTATATCAAATGTAATAAACAAACATGAGCTGTCCAAGGATGAGATTCAAGTCCCATGCCACGGGTGATGGCTTAATGGGAGGCTTAGTTAAGAGCAGACCTCTCATAAACCGTGTCACAAGCAGCTGAGAGGAGACAGGTTGTCCATCAAAGGGCTTGTGGAAAGTTGCAATGACACCAAGGTGGACTCTTACTGAATTGGTCTTGAGACCAGAGGATCACAGGTGGAGGAGATACTCCAGTAAAGTCTCTACGGGAACTGAAAAGGGAATAAGTTCCTTCTGTGAACACCAGATAGAGAACCTTTTCCACTTAAAGGCATAAGCCCACCTTGTGGAAGGTTTCCTTGAGGCTAAAATAATATCATCCTTAACCTGTTGAGAGAGGTTGACTTCCTGGAATTCTAAGCTCTCAGCAACCATGCCATCAGGTTTTAGGACTGAAGATTCGGGTGCAGCAGCGTCCCGTCCTCCTGGGATAGAAGATCTGGAGCACTTCCGAAGTCCAGAGGCCTGGCTTTGAGAGAGACGTAGAAGCAGTGGATATCACGTCTGTCGTGGCCAGCGTGGGGCTATGAGGATCATATGGCCCCTGTCTCTCTGGAGTTTGAACAGAGTCTTGGGAATGAGGGGAATGGGTGGGTAGGCATACAGAAGTCCTGACCCCAGTGGAGGTAGAAAGCATCCCTTGGTCTGACTGTTCCGAGCCAGAATTCTGGAACAGAATCAGGGAAGTTTGGCATTCTGAGGACTTGCAAATAGGTCTATATCTGGGATTCCCCAGATTCAAAATATTTGAGCAATCTGTTCTGAATGAAGAGGCCACCCGTGTGGCAGCATCACTCGAATGAGTTTGTCTGCCAGGAGATTCTATGTGCCTGGAAGATACACTGCCAGTAGGTGAATCTGTAGGCCTCTTGCGAAGGACCAGAGGTGTAGAGCTTCATTGCACAATGCCTGAGAGCCTCTTCTACCCTGTTTGTTTACGTAGAACATGGCTAACTGATTGTCAGTCTGGACAAGGACTGTCTTGTAGCGCAGATGGTCTGGAAAAACTCAAAGAGCATACAAAATGTCTCAGAGTTCTAGTAGATTTATGTGAAGACAAGTCTCCTGTTTGGTCCAGAGACCTTGAATGGAGAGATTGCCCATATGAGCCCCCCACCCTCACTTGGACGCATCCGTCATCAAGGTAGCTTGGTGCAGTGGCTGCTGAAAAGGTGACTCTAAGAGAAGGTTTTCCAATGTTTGCCACCACTGAAGGGACGAGATTAGGCATGCATAGTTTCTGATTTTATCCCCCAGACGACCTGTTGCCTGTGTCCACTGAGAGGATATGGTCCACTGTGCTGCTCGCATAGGGGACCACACGTACAGTGGATGCCATATGCCCCAGCAACTGAAGCATTTCTCGAGCAGTCAAGGTGGTTTTCATAGCTGCTTGAGACGCCAGTTGAACTATTAGAGCGCAGCGGGGTTGTGGCAAGAAAGCCTTTGACTACCTTGTGTCTAGAAGAGCCCCAAATGAACTCTAGAGACTGAGAAGGGATGAGATGGGATTTTGGGACATTTATGACCAATCCCAAATATTGTAGGATTTGCATCATTCAGGAAAGAGCTGAGCTGGCTTCTGGAGCAGTTGGTGCTCGGATTAGCCAGTCGTCTAAATAGGGGAAGACGAATATCCTTAGAGTCCTTAAAAATGCTGCTACCACTGCCATGCATTTCGTGAAGACTCCTGGGGCTGAAGCCAGGCCAAAGGGTAGAACTCTGTACTGGTAATGTCTTCCCTGAAAGAGTAATCAAAGAAACCTCCTGTGCTCTGCATGAGTAAGGATATGTGTATAGGTGTCCTTTAGATCTAGAGACATAGCCAATCCTGACTCTGAATGTAAGGAAGGAGTGTTGCGAGAGACATCTTGAATTTTTCTCAGAAGAGGTACTTGTTTAACTCCCTGAGGTCTAGTATGGGCCTGTACCCTCCTGTTTTCTTTGGAATAAGGAAGTAGGGGGGAGTAGAAGCCCAGACCCTGTTGAGAAAGAGGTACCTCCTCTATTGCTTCCTGAGCAAGGAGTGAGGTGACCTCATGACACAAGAGAGTGGTGGTGGGGGGGGGGGGGGGCGCGAGAACTGAACTCTCTTGGAGTAGAGAGAGGGGGCATATGTGGAAGTAGAATTTGTACCTCTGTGTCACTATGGTGAGAGAGTCCACTGCTCTGATGTTATCTGCTGCTACCTCTTGGCAAAAAACACAGTCTGCCTGGAATGTTGAGAGGCTCTGGTATTTCTAGAGGAAGGATGACTAGGGTTCTCTAGGAAGGAGTCAAAGACCTTGTGGAGACTGTGACTGCTGGGCTGGTTGAGCTCTTGGGAATAGAGCCTTCCTTTGTTGTTTCAGCTGCTGCTGTCCCTTCTGGGGAGCATGACAGTGGCCAGCTTGGGTGTAAGACAGATAGAACTTCTTTTTCTTGTTGAAAAAGGGTTTCTTAACTGTCTTTTTTTCTTAGCTGGGTTGGCAGTGGTCCTGGATAATCTATTTAAAGTAGTGTTCTTGGACTCAAGCTGAGAAGCTTTATCCCGCCAATCCTTGCCAAACAGGTTTTCTCCTGTGCAAGGAATGTTTCCCAGCTTATCTTGCACCCACTGCTCTAAATCGGATGCTTGCAGCCAAGCAATCCAACGTGCACTAATAGAAAAAGCAGAGGTTCTGCTAATGCATTGAAAACAATCAAAGGCTGCCCTGTTCATGAACTTAGAGACATTTTGGGCATGTTTAATAAGAGTAAGAAAATCAGCCCTCTTGTCAACGGGGAGAAGAGGGGCCATGAGTTCCAAATCCTTAGTAACCTCTCGAAGAAACATACCAATGTAGAGTATGTAAGAACTTATTCTGGCCGACAGCATCGAGGCCTGAAAACATCAACGACCAAAGGCATCAAGAGTCCTTGCCTCACGGCCCGGAGGATTAGAAGAATGTGTCTTAGCACTTTTGATCCGGCGCATCACTGACTCCACGACCATAGAATGGTGTGGTAACTGCGTCTTTTGGAAAACGGGACGCTGTGGTACCCGGTATATTGTATCGAGTCTTAGGGAATGTGGAGACACTTAAGGGTGTTTCCCACATTCGGAGCATGAGATCATGCAAAATCCAGTGTATGGGCAGGGTTGCGGCCTCTTTAGGGGCTGCCGGATACTGAAGAATTTCAAGTTCTTCAGCTCTCAGTTCTTTCTCGGGGGTCACGATGATAGAGAGGTCCCGAGCCACATCCCGTATAAAGTCTTGAAAAGACATGTCCTCTGGAGGAGACATCCGCTGCTGCAGCGAAGAGAGGGATCCTCCAGGAGAACTGCTCCGGTATCGATGGGTTCATCAGAATCATCGGATTTGGAAGACTCGAAGTATCGATGGGCTGGGTGCTCCTTTACTGCCTGGCATCGGTACCGATCAAAGTCAGCATCGGAATGCCTTGATATCGGACCCTCTATGCCAGACACCAATTCCAGGGCTGGCATGGGCGGTAGCACGGAGAGTGGCGGAACTGTAGCTGCAGATACCTCCTGTACCAGTATCGGTACCGATGACTGTGGAACCAACTGTAGGGGCTTTAGCGGTACGGAGGCTGCTAACAAGGCCGCTAGGCTACGCTCAATGGCTAGATGTGTTGATCCACAGAGCCTGCCGCTGTCTGGGTGTCGGTACCAGCAGAGCGGGCCACGACCCCAGAACATGGCACCAACAGCTCTCCAGAGGTGGATGCCTCAGGAACATCTTGGGACCCCGTTAATGCTTTGGAGCCAAGGACCTCCCACCGGGGTTGTTTGGATGGTGTATTTTCCTCAAGGGCAATGCTGGAAGCATCTCGATGCTTAGAAGGAGATCTACCCTTTGAGGACCGATTGGTCTTTGAAGACCACCTGGGTTTGGTTACCTGAGATCCATGGGAGGAAGATGAAGCCCTGGACGATGTCAATGCAACGGACATTGCATCTGAGGCAAAAAGGGTGCTGAGTTTTGCAGCTCTATTTTGCAGGCCCCTCTTAATCATCTTTCTGCAAAGGAGACACTCCGATGGAGAATGGTCTGGGCCCAAACATTTAAGACACCAGTCATGGGTGTCGGTAGCGGAAATGGTACTGCCACATTTTGAACATTTTTTGAAACCACTAGATGGTTTCTTCATTTTGAGAAAAAAACAGGGCCTAGTGCCCAAAATGGCGCCGAAGCACCAAGAGGGGACAGACCCTCAAGAAAAGGTGTTTTTTTTTTTTTAAGAAGAAAAAGACGACGACACCGGTGGAACCAGTATGGGTGTCGACGGGAAGGCAGATGCGACCACAAAAAAGAAATGTTTCTGCGGTGACAGGAATTGCTGCCTGTCGGCTCCGCGGAAAACAAAAAACTGAAGAGGGAGAGTTGGAAATGCAGGAAGGCAGCAGCGCAGGCGCAGTGGGATGCTCCCAAAAGCTTTCCTATAGGACGCTGGAGAGCGTTCCTGTGCGGGCTCTGTCTGTGCCGATGACACCCATATGTGAAGACTACATGCCTGCTTGTTCCTGGAGATAGCGTAGTTACTTACCTTGTAACAGGTGTTCTCCAGGGACAGCAGAAATCAGTCCTCACATATGGGTGACATCGGCACCGATGGAGCCCTCGGGGAAGCATCCACTCAGCTTTCAAAGAAAGCCTTTGGGAGATGCCACCACGCATGTGTGGTCCCCTTCCCACCCAAGATGAGACAGCTAAAAGACAGCAAAAATAAAAGATGTTAAAGAAGCAACTCCAAGGAGAGGAGGGAGGGTTGCGAGGACTGATTCCTGCTGTCCTCGGAGGACACCTGTTACAGGTGAGTAACTACACTTTCTCCAGGTACAAGGAGGAAGTCAGTCCTCACATATGGGACTCCCCAGCTACAGGCTACCGAAAACCCATAGCAAAAATAGGGGCTCTCTCATGGGGAGCCATAAGAAGCAGCAATTTAGTCCGTGTACACAGACCACAGTAGGACCCCTGAGTCCGATGAAACCCGCACTCCGGTAGCCTGAACAAAGAAGGATCGGAGGGCAGGAGTTGCCTATACCCTGAAAAGGTTATGAAGTACAGCTTGGCCGAAGGAACTGTCTCGTCTGGACTCTCTTTTCAGGCAGTAACGGGCTGCAAAGATATGGACTGAAGACCAGGTGGTGACCTGGCAGATATCCACCATCAGGACAGAGCACAAGTTTGCCACCGAGGCTGTGACATGGTGCGCCATGATGCAGCCTTCCACTGGGAGCCTCAGCTGCTCATAAGAGAAGGCAATACAATCTGCCACCCATGTGGACAGCGTACGCTTTGTCACCGTCTCCCCCAGTCTACTGGGGTAGTAGGAGACGAAAAGCTGAGCAGCTTTACAATGGCCCTGAGTGTGTTGGATACAGAAGGACAAGGCTCTTTTACAGTCCAAGGTGTGAAGGATTGTCTCCACCTGACTGGAATGCGGTCTTGGAAAGAAGGCACGAAGCACCACTTCCTGGTTGAGATGGAAGGGCGACACTACCTCCAATAGGAATTTCGGGTGTGTGCGAAGCACCACTCTGTTCTTATAGAATCTAGTATAAGGCGTCTCTGCCACAAGGGCCTGGAGAGCTCACTAACTCTGCGAGCAGAGGTGAGCGCAACCAAGAAATCCACCTTCCAATAGAGGTAGCGAAAGTGGCAGGTAGCCAGAGAATCGAAGGGTGGGCGAGTGAGCTGCCCCACCACTATGTTGAAGTCCCATTGGGATGCCAGAGGGCAAACCGGGGGCTTCGATAAGAGCAAGCCCCAAAGGAAATGGGTCACCAACGGCTGGAATGAGAGGGGCTTACCATCCACCGGATGGTGGTGTGCCACAAGGGTACTCAGGTGCACTCGGACAGAGTTAGACTTGAGCCCGGACTGAGAGAGATGGAGAAGGTACTGTAACACCAGAGCCACTGGGCAGGAGAAAGGATCAGCTCCGAGTTTGGCACACCAAGCCGAGAACCTATGCCATTTGAGGGCATAAGCCTT
Source organism: Ichthyophis bannanicus (assembly GCA_033557465.1). Classification (NCBI taxonomy): domain Eukaryota; kingdom Metazoa; phylum Chordata; class Amphibia; order Gymnophiona; family Ichthyophiidae; genus Ichthyophis; species Ichthyophis bannanicus. The sequence goes on along the minus strand of CM066031.1, from coordinate 189,328,241 downwards.
CCTAGTAGAGACCTTGCAAGAGGCTAGCAGAAAGTCCTCCACCTCAACTGGAAGGTTGAAAAGGGCCAAAGTCACCCTTCTCAGCAGCGACACTGTCAGCAACAGGAATCCCAGGTTGGGGTGCAGGAGAGAGCCCCCCTCCTGAGATAAAAGTCTCGGGAGCGTCTCCAAGGGTATGGGGGCCTCCACTGTCAACTGTAGAAGCAGCGGGAACCACGGATGCCTGGTCCATCGAGGAGCTATCAGGATGAGCGAGGCCCTGTTGTGGAGGGTCCTGAACAAGGTCTTGGTGATCAGCAGCGTCTAAGGGAAGGCGTACATGAGGCCTCCCGACCATGAGACTAGGAACGCATTCGCTGCCACCCTGGAGGAGTGGGGCTTGCCAGGAGCAGAAGCGTGGCAACTGAAAGTTGTCCAGACTGGCAAACAGGTCCATCACAGGCTCCCCCCCCCAGAGCCGGAAAAGCCATCTGGTTCCCTGGGGTCCAGCTGCCAATCATGTGGCTGGAGAACTCTGCTGAGTGTCAGCCAGCAGGTTGTCGTGGCCTGGCAGGTACACTGCTCGCAGGAGGATACCCTGCCAGACTGCGTATGAGCAGAGAGCTAGAGCTTCCAGACAAAGGGTCTGAGACCCTATGCCCCCTTGTTTGCTCATGTAGAACACTGCCACATGATGTCTGTCTGGACCAGAACTGGCTGGTGACTCAGGTAGTGATGGAAGACCCTCAGGGCTAGGTATATGGCTCGGAGCTCCAGGAGGTTGATCTGCTGGATGCTCTCATCTGGTGACCAGTTGCCCTGGGTGCGGAGATTTCCGCAGTGGGCCCCCCAGCCGAGCAGGGAGGCATCCGTGGTGAGGAACCTCAAGGAGCTTGGAGTCTGAAAAAGCATGCCTGTCTTGAGACGCTGGGGTGACTGCCACCAGACCAGGGAGTCTGCCAACTGGTGAGTCACAGAAACTGTCTCGGAGGCGGCCTGTGGCCTGGGACCACTGGTCCCAGAAACACCATTGCACCACCTTTATGTGGAGGCGAGCTTCTGGGGTGACGTGGACTGTGAAGGCCATGTGCCCGAGGAGGCACAGGAGAAGCCAGGAGGGCACTGAGGGATGGTACTGTACATCCCGAGCTAGAGACCTGAGACGATTGGCTCGATCCCTAGGCAGGAAAGCCTTTGACGTCAGTGTCGATCTTTGCCCCAATGAAATCCAGACAGTGTGTCAAGAGGTGGTGAGACTTGGGGCAGTTTATGACAAAGCTCAAGTGTTGCAGAATCTGGATGGTGCATGCGGTGGCCTGCTGTGCTTCCCTTTATGAGACAGCTATCCAGGTAGGGAAAGACGAAAAACCCCTGGAGCCGGAGGAAGGTGGCCACAACAGCCAGGCATTTTGTGAAGACTCGTTGAGCAGAGGCTAGGCCAAAGAGGAGCATCCTGTACTGAAAGTGCCTGTCCCCCACTACAAACAGAAGGTACTGCCTGTGGTTGGGGTGGAGGAGGATGTGGGTATAAGCGTCCTTGAGGTCTAAGAACTATAGCCAGTCTCCCTGCTGGAGGTATGGCAGCAATGTTCCAAGGGAGTGCATCTTGAACTTCTCCTTCATCAGGAATTTGTTGAGGTTGCGCAGGTCAGGGATGGGCCTTATGGCCCCTGTCCTCTTTGGCATGAGGAAATACTTAGAGTAGAACCCATTGCCCTTGAGATGGTGGGGCATCGGTTCCACCGCTTAGTCTTCAAGAAGACCTGCCAACCCCAGAAGGTGGTCCCGGAAGAGGGGAGACCTGAGGGGCTCTCCCAGGAAATAAGGGGGAGGTGTCTGAGTCAGGTGGAGGAGGTAACCCTTCCTGACTACCCGACGTGCCCAGGAATCGGTGTGGATGGTCACCTTGGGGTAGAGAGGTTATGCTCAAGGAGTCAAAAGCTCCCCCCTGGCTGGGCCGGAGCCGGTGCCTGGGGTTTTGGAGCCTTCTACTTACGTGAGCCATGCCCATGTCCCTTGGCCTGCTGACCCTGTTGGGGAACTGGGGAGGCCTGATATGGTGGGTAGTTTCTGTAAAGCAGCTCCCTTCCTCTGGTAGAAAGGGTTTTTACCAGAGCCCTTCCATCGGGGAGGGGCTGCGGTCTTTTTAGAGAGCCTGGTCCTTGTCATGAACTCAAGTCTCCAGCTCGGCAGCCTTGTTGGTCATGGCTTTGCAAAAGAGGTTCTCTTCTTGGCAGGGGACATCGACCAATTTGTACTGAACAGACTGCTTGAGATCGGACTGTAACCAAGCTTGGCGGCATGCACCAATGCCAACCGCCGACTCAAACCAGTCATAGGCTGCCCGAGACATGAATTTGGAGCATTCATGGACAGCTTTGGCCAGGTTCTTGAACCGCTGCAAAGGTCCCTCGGAGAGACCAGCCAAGAACCCGGCGGGTTCCTTCACCAGGTCTCTCAGGTACATGCCCATGTATAGCTGGGTGGGCCTGGATGCGGCTGATGAGAATTGAGCCCTGGTAGCACTTCCTGCCGAGGGCGTCCAGGTGTGAGCCTCCCTGCAAGGGGGCACCGAGGAGTGAGTCTTCTGCCTTTTCAGCCGATGCATGGCCGACTCCACCACCATGGAGTCATTTAGCAGTTGTGACTTCTGGAAGCCCGGGCTCTGGCAGACTCAATTCATCGAGTCGAGCCGTTTGCTCACAATTGCCACCGAAGCCGGTGTCTCCCACATTCGGAGCATCAGCCATTCCAGGATGGAAGGAATGGGCACCCTCAGCGATTTTCACGGAGGGGCATCGTACTGGAGCATTTCCAATTCATCCGCCTGAGGATCCTTCTCTGACTCTGTCGGGAATGCCAGGGCCTTGGACATGTCCTTGACAAAATCAAGGAAATCCTCGTGTGGAGACCTTCGTTGATCCTCCATAATGGGAGAGTCGGATGGGATGTTGCGGTGGCGACAGGTGTCGGGCGACTCCTCATCCTCAGTTTCCCACTCGGAGAAGTCTGTCGAGGACTTGTAGAAGGGCTTCTCTGCAGGCTTTGGGGCTCCCAATGTGCTGCAGTTGGTGCCCAGCAGACTTGCAGGGGAGGAATACAGTCCCGTTGAGCGGGACTCTGATCGTGACCTCAGCTGAGGATTGGATCGGCTTGGCTCGGCCTCCGGGGAGGTCTTGGACATCGAGGGCCCAGTAGTCGAGGTGGATGAACCGGTCGTGCCAGAGAACAGTGCCCGCTGCTGGTCCATTAAGGCAGTCAAACTGTGCTCTAGGGCCACCATTCTGGACTCCAGGCCAGAAGGCTCTGCAGCCTTTGGCACGGGCACAGAGGGACTTGGGCCAGATGCCGGCTCCACCGAAGGGGAATCCTTGACGAGGATAGTGTCGGGGGACTGAGGCCGGTCCGCAGTCAAATCCTTCCGGGGGACCTTTGCAGGCCGTTCCTTCTCATACGCCTCGGACGAACATCTTGGACTGCGAGACCATGCCCAGGGAGCCCCCGGCCAGTCAAACCATCCAAGGATGCCGCCTTCAAAGGTTGTTTATTCTTCCTGGGTTCCCTCGAGGGAGACCCCCCCCTTTCTGAGGACCCATGATGAGGCTCGGGTTTGGAGAGTTCCGCCAAGATATTGGGGCCTCAGATGAGGCCCTAGCCATCGGAAGCACAGGGGACTCGGGAAAAACACTTATTGTGCTGCTGCTGGAGGCTCTTGAGGGCAGAAAAGGCGCAAAGATGATGGGCAAAGAAAAGAATGCAAAGAAAAACTACAAAACTGGACCGAACTCAACGCCGAGGCAAAGAGGAAAACAGACAGGAAGAGTACCGGTGCAATACCAGAGTTGAGTATGAAACTCAGAGAAAAAAAAACAACTTTTTCTGGGGACAAGCCAGACAAACATCTGAAAGGCTCCGCGAAAAAAACAAAAAAAGCAAAATGGCACCCTTGGGTGGGAAGGGGACCACGGATGTGTGGTGGCATCTCCCAAAGGCTTTCTTTGAAAGCTAGGGGGATGCTTCCGCAAGAGCTCCGTCAGTGCCAACGTCACCCATATGTGAAGAATGGCTTCCTGGTTGCTCCTGGAGAAAACCTTTGAGTTTCCCTGTGTGATAAAGAATAGTTACTCACCTGTAACAGGTGATCTCAGGGAACAGCAGGAATTTAGTCTTCACTAAATTTTCATTAAAATCATCTGTAATACCTGAAGATTGGAGGATCGCCAATGTAACGCCAATTTTTAAAAAGGGTTCCAGGGGTGATCCGGGAAATTACAGACCGGTGAGCCTCACGTCAGTACCAGGAAAAATGGTAGAAACCATCATAAAGAATAAAATTACTCAGCATGTAGATAGTCATGCCCTAATGGGAGACAGCCAACATGGTTTTAGACAAGGAAGATCTTGTCTTACTAATCTATTATGATTTTTTGAAAGTGTGAATAAACAGGTGGACAAAGGTGAGTCATTTGATATAGTGTATCTGGACTTTCAGAAAGCCTTTGACAAGGTCCCTCTCATCAGAGACTTTTGGCAAAACCAAAGGGTCATGGGATAGGAGGCAGTGTACTACTGTGGATCAAGAACTGGTTAAAAGATAGAAAGCAGAGGGTTGGGCTAAATGGCCAATTTTCCCAATGGAGAAAAGCGAATAGTGGTGTACCCCAGGGATCTGTGCTGGTTCCGCTGCTTTTTGACATATTCATAAATGACCTGGATAGTGGAATAACGAGTGAGGTTATCAAATTTGTAGATGACACAAAACTAAAGTTGTTAAAACCCAAGAGGATTGTGGAAAATTGCAAGAGGATCTTGATAAATTGGAAGACTGGGCATCAAAATGGCAGATGAAATTTAATGTGGACAAGTGCAAAGTTATGCATCTAGGGAAGAACAACCCAAACTATGGTTACACGATGCAAGGTTCCACATTAGGAATCACCACCCAGGAAAAAGATTTGGGCGTCATTGTGGATACCATGTTAAAACCCTCGGCCCAATGTGCAGCGGCAGCCAAGAGAGCAAATAGAATGCTAGGTATCATAAGGAAAGGAATGGAAAATAAAACAAAAGATATTATAATGTCTTTTTATTGTTCCATGGTGAGACCGCACTTTGAATATTGTGTGCAATTCTGGTCGCTGTATCTTAAAAAGGATATAGCGATTTTAGAAAAGGTTCAGAGAAGAGCCACCAAAATGGTAAAGGGGATGAAAGGATACTCCTATGAAAAAAGGCTTAAAAGGTTAGGGTTCTTTAACCTGGAAAAGAGATGGCTGAGGGGAGATATGATAGAAGTCTATAAATTAATGAACGGAGTGGAATGGGTAAACGTAGATCGATTGTTTACGTTATCAGAATATAGAAAGACTAGGGGACATGCAATGACGCTACAGGGTAAACTATTTAAAACTAATAAAAGAAAATATTTCTTCACTCAACGTATAATCAAACTCTGGAATTTGTTACCGGAGGATGTAGTAAATGCTGTTAGTGCAGCTGGGTTTAAAAAAAGGTTTGGACAAGTTCCTGGAGGAAAGGTCCATAAACCATTATTAAGAAGGGACCCAGGATATCAATGCTTGACCCAGTACAAGCATTGCGGAACCTGTATTTTTTGGGGATACGTATGACCTAGATTGGCCACTGTTGGAAACAGGATACTGGGCTTGATGGACCTTGGTCTGACCCAGTATGGCATATCTTATGTTCTTATGTACATATGGATATCGTCGGTACCGACGGAGCCTGCGCGGGAACGCTCCCCAGCATCCAATTAGAAAGCTTTTGGGAGCATCCCACAGCACCTGCGTGCTGCCTTCCTGCCTTTCCCAACTGCCTCTCTCCAGTTGAGTTTTAAAGCTGAGAGAGGGAAAGAAAAGAAAGATACAACTCCTAGGGGAGGTGGGTTGGTTGTGAAGACACAATTCCTGCTGTTCCCGGAGATCACCTGTTACAGGTGAGTAACTATGCTATCTCCAGGAACAAGCAGGAATGTAGTCTTCACATATGGGGACTCCCTAGCTACAGATGCCAGGGAGAGACCCCAGAAGTTGTGTGCCCCTGTGAAAGGGCTCCACTTCCCCCCCCATGGATCTCTGGCATTCTACTGGGAATGGTGGGTAGGAGTTGATTAAGTATGGAACAGGTGTCGTAGAACAGCCTGACCAAACAAGGCATCCCGGCGGGAGTCCTTGTCTAAGCAGTAATGGGCTGTGAAGGTATGAACCGAGGCCCAAGTAGCTACTCGACAGATGTCGTCAATAGAGACAGAGCGTAGATGAGCCATTGAGGCTGCCATGGCTCTCACATTGTGAGCCATGACATGGCCTTCCAGAGAAAGCACAGTTACTTACCTGTAACAGGTGATCTCTGGGAACAGCAGGAATTCGTCTTCACATATGGGTACGTCGGTACCGACGGAGCCTGCGCGGGAACGCTTCCCAGCTTCCAATCAGAAGCTTTTGGAAGCATCCCACCACGCCTGCGTGCTGCCTTCCCGCCTTTCCCAACTGCCTCTCCTCAGTTAAGTTTGAAAGCTGAGACAAAGAGAGAGAGAAAGGAAAGGAAAGACAGATAGAGATACAACTCCTAGGGGAGGTGGGAGGGTTGTGAAGACTAATTCCTGCTGTTCCCAGAGATCACCTGTTACAGGTAAGTAACTGTGCTATCTCCAGGAACAAGCAGGAATGAGTCTTCACATATGGGACTCCCAAGCTGAGATGCCTGGAGTCCGAGCATGTCATAGGTTGGAACATGCTATTCTCCACAACACCAGGCATCCTGGGGATGGAGGGTAGGAGTTGAAGGAAAAAGATGCTGAGGAACAGCTAACCTAGCACAGGACTGCAGTAGGGGAGTCCATGTGTGGATAATGATTGTTATCAAGGATACTGCAAAAATACTGCAATATGGACCTCCACTGACAGGATTACACAGGAATATGGAGGTTCATGGATCTACTGGGAACCCAGTAGAGGAACCGTGAAGAGGACCTCACTGCAAAGTGGAGGTAATAAACCTGTAGAAAAACAGAGGAGGTCAAAATCCTGAAAGGCAACAGGCACCCCCTGATAGGTGAAACTGGGGTAGTATAAAAACAGTGGGCCTTCAGCGAAGCTATATGGTAAAAACCCAACTCTTTTGGCGGCAGAGTAGTCACTCTTGGGAGCAAAAAGAGAAAGGCTAACCGATTTGGACAAACAGGTACAGTCCTTGTGGGGAGAAAGGGTATAGGAACCCCTTGTATCCCAGAAAGGGAGGGCAAATGCCTGAGACATTAAGCCTGTGATTAACTGAAGATCTACAATATCTCTCCTAAATGGGGTAAGCTAGGAGAGATATTAGGTATGGAGAGCTTCAGGGGTACCTAACCCGTTAGGTTATGGTATAAAAATTGTTGAGTACCACAGGAGTGGTTGTGTGTGTAGAAACCCCAACCTGCTGAATAGCAGGGGTATGGGAAAACACCCTTCTGTCAGAAACAGAGGCTATATGAACATAGACCGTGAGATAGATAAGTATGTGGAGACATATCTATCTATAATGGAATATCTCGACAGATACACACACACATATATATACATATATATAAATATATATATATATATATATATATATATATATATATATATATATATATATATATATATACACACACATATATATACACACGTGGAGGAGTAGCCTAGTGGTTAGAACACTGGCTTGGTAACCAAACAACCAGGGTTCAATTCCCACTAGCACTCCTTGTGGAACCCTCCATTGCCTCGGAAGAAAGGCCTGGCAATCTACTTCCGGTGACACTGCCAAGAAAACCCAGGAGCTTCTGGGTCGCTAGGAGTCAGGACTGACTCGAAGGCACACATTGCATTTTTTTTTTTGCATATATATACACATATACATATATATAGATATATGAATAGACATATAAGAATATATCTATAGTGAGATATGGAAGGGCATAAAATACACACAAAGATAAATCTGAATATGTAGGCCTAATATGGGTGTCTGTAGTTAAACAGACATATGCCTACAGCATGGTATTCACATAGGACATGTGGAGAGGAAAGATTCATCTAAAACAACAAGGTGCAACCTACTTGAGAAGATATATAGAGAATCTATTCCCCCTGGTTAAGATCCGCAAGGATGCTAGCTAGTGAAAATAACCAGGATGGTTACAAGAGAAATAGAGGATAATATCCATCTATAATCAGCAAGTCCGGAGTCATTCAAGACTCTAGCATGGTAAGTAGACAGAAAAGGATGAGGTACCATGTTGACCTGCTAAAGGGCAAAAAGGTATCATGTATTCTTACCATGAAGACGAGCTGCAAGGAGAAAGCACAGTTACTTACCTGTAACAGGTGATCTCTGGGAACAGCAGGAATTAGTCCTCACATATGGGTACGTCGGTACCGACGGAGCCCGTGCGGGAAAGCTCCCCAGCTTCTTAGAATAGAAGCTTTTGGGACCTCCCACTGCACATGCGCACTGCCTTCCCGCCTTCCTGAACAGCTCTCCTCAGTTTCGAGTTTATAGCTGAGTCAACAGAGAGAGGACAGGAAGATAGATAGATAAAAGATACAACTCCTAGGGGAGGTGGGTGGGTTGTGAGGACTAATTCCTGCTGTTCCCAGAGATCACCTGTTACAGGTAAGTAACTGTGCTATCTCCAGGAACAAGCAGGAATAAGTCCTCACATATGGGGACTCCCTAGCTTAGATGCATGGGATCCCCTGTAAAGGTTCGCCATCTTCGTATGGATCTCAGGCATCCATTCTGGGAAGGTGGGCAGGAGTTGTTTAGGAATGGAACAGGTGCTTGAGGACAGCCTGGCCAAACAAGGCATCCCGGCGGGAGTCCTTGTCCAAACAGTAATGGGCTGTGAAGGTATGAACCGAGGCCCAGGTAGCGGCTCGACAGATCTGATCTATGGAAACAGAGTGCAGATGAGCCATAGAAGTTGCCATGGCCCTCACATTGTGAGCAGTGACATGGCCTTCCAGAGAAATGTTTTTGCTCTGGTAAGCAAAAGAAATACACTGAGCAATCCAATTGGAAAGTGTACGCTTGGAGACTGGAAGTCCCAAATGGGAAGGATCAAAGGCCACAAAAAGTTGAGAAGACTTTCGATGTGGCTGAGTCCTATTAAGGTAAAAAGCGAGAGCTCTTTTACAATCCAGAGTATGAAGGTTCCTCTCTGCATTGGATGCATGAGGAGCTGGAAAAAAGACAGGTAGATATACCTCTTGATTAAGATGAAAAGGCGAGACCACTTTAGGCATAAAGTGGGGATTCGTCCTAAGGACCACCTTATCATGATGAAATCTTGTGTAAGGTGGATTAGCCACTAAAGCCTGCAGCTCACTGATGCGGCGAGCCGAAGTGACTGCAATGAGGAAGATGACCTTCCAGGAAAGAAATTTCAAGGAGGTGGAAAACATTGGCTCAAAAGGTGGCTTTATAAGTTGACCGAGCACTAGATTCAAATCCCATGCGACCGGGGGTGGTCTGATGGGAGGTTTAGTGAGAGTCAGGCCTCTCATGAATCTTGAAACAAGAGGATGAGAGGAGATAGGTTGTCCATTTATATGTTTCAAGGATGCTGCAATAGCACTTAAATGGACTCTTACCGAATTCGTCTTGAGGCCTGCATTGGATAGATGCAGGAGATAATCAAGAAGAGAATTCAAAGGAAGTGCCAGAGGGTCAAGACCCTGCTGAGCACACCAAATGGAAAAAACGTTTCCATTTGAAAGCATAGGAACGCCTGGTAGAGGGTTTCCTAGAGGCAGAAAGGATATCTTTCACTGGTTGGGAAAGATGAAAGTCTTGAAGGCTTAAGCCTTCAGTAACCAAGCACTGAGGTGAAGGGATTTGGGGTTTGGGTGCCACAAAGTCCCCTCCTCCTGAGACAGGAGGTCTGGCGCAGCTCCCAGATCCAAGTAGGATCCCTGGGAGAGCTGTAGAAGTAGAGGGAACCACACTTGGCGTGGCCAGCGTGGAGCTATGAGGATCATAGTTCCATGATCCCTCTGGAGTTTGAACAGAGTCTTGGGAATCAAAGGAATGGGTGGAAAGGCATATAGGAATGCCTGATTCCAATTCAGGAGAAAGGCGTCCGTAGCCTGAGCTCCCTGACACGGAGTTCTGGAACAGAACCGGGGAAGTTTGGCATTCCACGGACTTGCAAAGAGGTCTATGTCCGGGGTCCCCCATTCCTGAAAGATTCGGTGTATTTGGTCCAAATGTAGGGACCATTCGTGTGGCAGCAGAACTCGACTGAGCCTGTCTGCCCGAGAGTTTTGAACTCCTGGGAGATACACTGCTAGCAGGTGAATCTGATGCTCTCTGGCGAAGGCCCATAGTCTTAGAGCTTCGTTGCAAAGCGACAGAGAGCCCGTCCCTCCTTGTTTGTTTATGTAAAACATGGCCACCTGATTGTCCGTCTGAACTAGGACAGTGAGGTTGGCTAGGAGGGAGTGGAAGACCTTGAGGGCAAGGTAAATTGCTCGCAGTTCCAGAAGATTGATATGAAGGGTGGTCTCCTGTAGAGACCAAGTGCCCTGAGTGGAGAGAGTTTGCAGATGGGCTCCCCACCCTGTTTGGGAGGCATCTGTTGTGAGGGTTGCTTGGGGTAGCAATGGTTGAAATGGAGCCCCCAACAACAGATTCTTGGTGGAAGTCCACCAGTGGAGGGACCAAAACAGACGATCGGAGGTTTGTATTTGGTCTGAGAGCGCTCCTGACGCCTGAGTCCACTGAGTGGCCAGGGTCCATTGAGCTGCTCTCATATGAAGACGAGCATAGGGCACCACATGCACTGTGGAGGCCATATGACCCAGTAGGCGTAGCATTTCCCTGGCTGTCAAGTGAGTGCTGGACTGAGCTTGGGAGGCCAAACTCAGGAGGCGCTGGCCTCGAACATGTGGAAGGTAGGCCCTTGCAGTGATGGTGTCCAACTGGGCCCCTATGAATTCTAGAGATTGAGTAGGGATGAGTTGGGACTTGGGAAGGTTTACTACCAGTCCCAGATACTGCAAAAGGCTCCTTGTGTGGTCCAGGGAAATCTGGGCCTGTGACTGAGTTGGAGCTCGGATGAGCCAGTCGTCCAGATATGGGAAGACAAAGATTCCCATGCCTCTTAGAAATGCGGCTACGACTGCCATGCATTTTGTGAATACTCTTGGAGCAGAGGCTAGACCGAAGGGGAGTACTCTGTATTGGAAATGTTTTCCCTGAAACAGAAAGCGAAGATACTTTCTGTGGGATGGATGGATGAGTATATGTGTATACGCATCCTGTAGGTCTAGAGAACAAAGCCAGTCCTGACCCTGGAGGTAAGGAAGGAGAATGCCGAGAGACAGCATTTTGAATTTCTCCTTGAAGAGAAATTTGTTCAATTCTCTCAGATCTAGGATTGGTCTGAATCCCCCTGTCTTCTTTGGAATGAGAAAATAAGGGGAGTAGAAACCGGACCCTTGTTGAGGAAGAGGAACCTCTTCTATGGCCCCTTGGGCAAGAAGAGAGGAAACCTCTTGACCCAACAGGGTTAGGAGAGATGGGGGAGAATTGAATGGTCTCACCATATGATGGGGAGGAAGGCTGGAGAAATGAAGTTTGTAACCCTCTCGAATGATAGAGAGGGTCCATTGTTCTGTTGTGATTTGTTCCCATCTGGGAGCAAAGTGAACCAACCTTCCGGGTATGGTGAGAGGTTCTGGTTGTGTTAGAACCAGAAGTGGCAAGTTCCCTAGGAGCAAGTCAAAACCCCTGAGGGGTTGGAGCCTGCTGAGCTACAGTAGCTGCTGCAGGCTTAGCTCGTGCTTGTTTGGATTGCTGACGCTTAGCAGTATAGCGAGGTTGAGAAGACTGCTGGCCAGTATTTGAAGCAACTCTGGCCTTCTTATAGTAAGGCCTTTTAAAAGACTTTTTCTTAGTAGGAATTGAAGTGGACTTTGAAAGTCTTTCCAAGGTGGCATTTTCAGCATCCATCTGGGTGGCTTTGATTTGCCACTCTTCCCCAAATAAGTTCTCACCTGTACAGGGCAGATTCCGTAAGCCATCTAGAACCCAAGGTTCCAGATCAGAGGCCTGGAGCCAAGCAAGACGTCGGGCTGCAATAGCAATGCCCGAAGCCCTACTGGCTCCCTCAAAGGAATCATATGCTGCCCTATTAGAGAACTTAGAAACCTCTAAGAGTTGTTTCACTAGGGAAAGGAATCCCTGCTTTTTATCCTCAGGGATAAAGGGGGCAAAATGCCGCACCTTTTTGGCAAGTTCCTCCAGGAACATGCCCATATAGAGACTGTAGGAATTAATCCTGGCTATAAGCATACTAGCCTGGAAAATTTTCCTACCAAAAGAGTCCAAAGTCTTACATTCCCGTCCTGGAGGGGTGGAAGAGTGCCTTTTGGTACTCCTAATCTTCTTCATTGCAGACTTCACCACAATAGAGTGGTGGGGCAATTGAGTCTTTTGGAAACCAGGAGAAGGAGGGACCCTATACATGGTGTCCAACCTACGGGAATAAGGAGACAAAGTCAAAGGATTTTCCCAGAAATCCATCAGTTGTTCTTGAAGGATTTCATGGATAGGCAGGGTAACTGCCTCCTTAGGGGCCTTTGAGTATCCCAAAATATCCAGTTTTTTGGATCTGGGTTCCTTTTCAGAGGATGTGGTAATAGAAAGGGCTGTAGCCATATCTAAAACAAAGTCCTGGAAGGACAAATCCTCTGGAGGGGACATTCTCCTTTTAGGAGAAGAGGGCTCCTCAGGTAAGTTGAGTGAAAACTCAGCAGAATCATCAGAGGAGTGAAAATCCTCAGAGGAATCGGTGCTTTCCTCTAACGCACGATACGCGTACCGATCGGTATCGATATCGGGCGTATCGGGTATGGAACCGGTATGGAGCGAAAGCCCATACGGTACCGACTTGCGTTTAGAGGTGGACGGCCTCGATACCGGCATGGCGGACGATACCGGTATCGGGCCCGGAACCGCTGAAAGCGGAACCGATGGCGTTGCAGCTTTAATGAAAGCCATGACGGCCTGCTGCATGGACTGTACAGTATCGCCCATGGACGCCATAGCTGCCTGGATGTCGGTACCGGAGTGACCCGGTACCCCAGAGCAGGCTAACAGGTGATCTGTCGAGGCCGTAGCATCGATATCAACCTGAGACCCCTGAATTGGCGTTTTTGGAAGTTGGACTTCCCGCCGGGGTTGTTTGGCTGGGGCAGGGTCCTCAAGTTCTAAGCTAAGAGCCTCTCGATGCTTTGAAGGAGATTTGCTCTTTGAGGACTTGCCCACAGAAGGTTTGGTTACCTGAGATCCATCCGGAGAAGAAGACCTGGATGACTGTGATGCTGTATTCTCTGAAGCAAACAGCACATGGAATTTGTTGGCCCGGTTCTGCAGCCCACGTTTAGACATGTGGGAGCAAGATGGGCAGTCCGGTATGGAATGGTCAGGCCCCAAACATTTCAGACACCAGTCATGGGTGTCTGTGACTGAAATAACAGCATTACATTTGGTACACTTCTTAAATCCAGGGGCTGGCTTCTCCATGAGGAGAAATTGAGTAGGCCGAGAGGCCTCTCTGAAGTGACCAAAAAGCTAAAAAATAAGAAAAAAGAATTATAATTTTTTAAAGAAAGAAAGAAAAGACCGGCGATACCGGTATCGGTATGGGGAAGGCAGGTACGCGGTCTAAAGAAACAAATAAAATAACAATTTCTTCAGCGGTGACAGGAACACGACCTGCTGGCTCCGCGGAAAAAGAGAAACTGAGGAGAGCTGTTCAGGAAGGCGGGAAGGCAGTGCGCATGTGCAGTGGGAGGTCCCAAAAGCTTCTATTCTAAGAAGCTGGGGAGCTTTCCCGCACGGGCTCCGTCGGTACCGACGTACCCATATGTGAGGACTTATTCCTGCTTGTTCCTGGAGATAGAGCATATCTGTGATTCGGAATGCCATGGACCAAAGCAGGGAATTAGCAACTCCTTAAGCTCTTAGGTAAGAGAAGGCTTATGTCCTTTATAGCAAAAGGAGATAGCAAAAGAAGGGAGATCCTTCTAGTCATGGGAGACATGACTGAAAAGCCTTTTCCAACCATCTAAAATAGCTGTTGGAGAAAAAATCCCCATGCTCTCTAGCAAGGGCCCATAGTGGAAAGCTTCTCTGTAGGATTGCAGAGAGCATGATGCAGGAGAATGAGGAGATAGGACTGGCTGCTAGAGCCAGTATCGCAGCCCACTATGCTGCCAAATCCAGGGGATGGAGATGGCAGAATAGAAGAGCAATCCAGAGTTTGTAGTGAGATATCTCCAAGATAGATGGAAAAACACTGACTTGGAGCTACTACTAAGACCAGATAGAATGTTAAAGGAAAACAAATCTGGTTGCTTGTGGGCAAGAATCAGTGGACCAAATATTAAGGCTCCTGCATAGGCAGCTGCTGGCCAGACAGCAGAAAGAATATTACTGATTAAAAAAACAGAAAGAACAGACAGAACAGGATTAGAAAACTCTGTACATGTCTGACAAACTGCGTTAAAGTAAAATCAAGACAGGGGAGGAAACTCAGGAAAGAGAACTCCGCACTGGAAAGTGACACACTTAGAGGGGTTGAAGAAGAAAAACCCTCCAGTAGTAAGAGGGTGAAGAGAATAGAGCTGAAGAAGATGACTTACCAAGTAGTAAGTCTATAGAAAGGAAAAAATACATGCTAGCACAGGAACTACCATTTGATAGTGGTCAGACCTCTTTCTCTGGTAAGAGAAGAGGAGAAACCTGTGACTGATAGGCATGAACATTCTGACAGCTCATATAAAAAATGGATGTCTTTTGGAAAGAGATCCAGGCGTAGGGGTTAGAATGAAGTAATAGGTTGCCTCTGTTGAGAAGAAGCAACTGTAGATTCTAACCCCAAGGGTCACAAGCATGTGATGATGGTTGATCAGAAACCCTGCAGAGGCCGGGTTTGCTAAGCCTGGTGAGAGTTTGGATTCTTCAGACCAGAACGATGCCTCCCCTGTAGGGGAACATCTGTATGATGGGCAAATGAGGAATAAAACCTTCTTCTCCTGTGGGAAGAAAGTTTAGTAGGACATTTCCTACCTACTGGGACAGAAGGTGGTGTAAAACAACCCTTAACAACAGGTAAATCAGTGGACAACTGAGTAACCTAACGTAAAGACTCCTTATTGAAAAGATTGTCTCCAGTGCAAGGACTATGTCCCAGTCGTTGTTGTGCCCACTTGGCCAAATCTGAAGCTTGGAGCCAGGCTGTACATCGTGCCCCTATAGCTATAGCAGAAGTCCTGCTAACAGACTCAAAAGAGTCTAGGGAAGTACAAGAAAGAAACCAAGAGATATTCTGGATATGCTTAAGCAGCGAGGAATAGTCTGTACTCCTGGAAACTGAAAGGAAAGGAGTCAAGAGATGTAATTGCTTTGTGACCTCTTCAAGAGAAAGACTCATATAGAAAATATATGAGAGAATTCTTGCAGAAAGCATAGATGTTTGGAAGGTTTGACATCCAAAGGCATCTAGTGTCTTAGACTCACGACCTGGCGGATAAGAAGAGTGCTTTTTCTTACTCTTGATCCGCCTCATTGCTGATTCCACAACTATGGAATGATGAGGAAGTTGAGTCTTTTGAAACGCTGGAGAGGGGGGCATCTGATACAAGAGATCAGTTGCCCTGGGGGGTGGGGGTACCCTTAAAGGTGTTTCCCACATTCCTAGAAGGATATCCTGCAAGGAAGGATGCAAAGGAAGCATTATGTGGTCCTTTGCATTGGTAGAAACAGAGCCTTGTGCAGGATCATGTCCTGGAATAGGAATGGCAAGGGATCTTGCTATATCCAGGAGGAAACTCTGAAGATGAAATTAGTCTTACCTGCTAATTGTCTTTCCTTGAGCTCTCTCCGGGCCAGTCCAGGGAAAGGTAGGGTTGTCAATCCCCCATAGTAACTGAGGACTGAAGGCTCCAAGCTTTTACTGTGAGGTGAAGCCACTCCCCCTTCAGGCAATCTGTCAGTCTCCTTCTGGCAAAGCAACTAAAGAGAAAGAAAATCTACAAACACAGATTAACCCTTGAAAAACTGATAACATTCCATAGTCTTTAAACAGTAACAACAAGACAAAGATGTCTCTATTTTTTTTTTTTTTTTTTTTTTAACATTAGTTAACTAGCAAGGTTACTAAGCAGGTTGAAAATGTGAACTAAAAGCCCCAGATATCTCCTGCGAGCTTATATGATGGAATACTGTGGACGTTCACCAAGATCAAGCCAAGGAACAGAACGGATAGGGAGGGTCCCTGGACTGGCCCGGAGAGAGCTCAAGGAAAGACAATTAGCAGGTAAGACTAATTTCATCTTCCTTTTCGCTTCTCCGGGCCAGTCCAGGGAAAGGTAGGGCAGTACCAAAGCAGTACCTAAGAATGGGAGGGACCCGCCAAACCCGCGATAAGAGCCGAAGCTCCCACTCTGGCATCATCCCTGGCTTGAACATCTAAACGATAATGCTTAGTGAAAGAATGCAAGGAAGACCACGTCGCCGCCCTGCATATATCTACTGGAGGAACAAAGGCTAATTCCGCCCAAGAAGTCGCCATGGATCGTGTGGAATGAGCTTTAAGACCTGTAGGTGGTGAAAGCCCCCGGGCAGAGTAAGCTACTGTAATAGCGGAGCGCACCCAACGAGCAATCGTCGCTTTAGATGCCGCTTGGCCCTTACGTGGACCGGCCCACTGAATAAACAATCTGTCAGTCTTACGAATCGGTTGAGAGAGTTTAAGGTACGTCTTCAACACCCAACCAAGATCTAAGTGCTTTAGCGCCTTGTCCATAGGGGAATCGTCGCGTTGAGAAAAGACTGGTAACACCACTGACTGGTTAACATGAAAGACAGACACTACTTTGGGTAAAAAAGAAGGAACCGTGCGTAGCAAGACTCTTTCGGGCAGAAATTGCAGATAAGGTTCTCTGCAAGACAACGCCTGCAAATCCGCAATTCGTCTTGCCGAACAAATGGCTACGAGAAAAGCTGTTTTCCAAGAACACTCTCGAATCTGTTTAGCACAGAGAGCCGATAAGGGCGATCGCGACAACGCCTCCAAAACCACATTCAAATCCCAAGGAGGTACAAGCGGGCGACGTGGAGGATGAATAAGTTTGGTTGCCCGTAGAAAACGCTGCACATCCGGATGTGCCGCCAAACGGCGTCGGCCAATTAACCCTCTAAAACAGGATAACGCCGCAACATGCACTTTAAGGGTATTTAGAGCTAAACCTTTATCTAAACCCTGTTGTAGAAAATTGAGCAGATGAGGAATAGTAGCAGACATTGGAGACACCTGTCTCCGAGAACACCAAGATTCAAAGAGCCTCCAGACTCTAACATATATCAAAGAAGTTCCTGGCCTCTTAGACCGCAGCAAAGTGTCCACTACGGAATCTGCATAACCCTTGCTTATCAAGCGAGACCTTTCAAGAGCCATGCCGTAAGCAAGAAGCGATCCACTCGTGGCATGAGAACTGGACCCTGATGTAGTTGATTCACTCTGAGGGGAAGAGGCCATGGCGGAGCCACTAGAAGACGGACGAGATCGGCATACCAAGGACGACGAGGCCAATCGGGAGCAATGAGAATCACCTGGTCGCGGTGTTGTGCAATGCGCTGTATAACTCGACTTAACATCGGCCAAGGGGGAAAGACATAAAGCAGACTGTCGAGGGGCCATGGTTGTACCAGAGCATCGAGGCCCTCTGACATGTGTTCTCTGCGCCTGCTGAAGAAGCGGCGGCTTTGGTATTGCTGAAGGT
Source organism: Ichthyophis bannanicus (assembly GCA_033557465.1). Classification (NCBI taxonomy): domain Eukaryota; kingdom Metazoa; phylum Chordata; class Amphibia; order Gymnophiona; family Ichthyophiidae; genus Ichthyophis; species Ichthyophis bannanicus. Next base: position 189,310,425 of record CM066031.1, on the reverse strand, counting down.
GGCCAAGAGATCCATCACTGGCTGACCCCAACGCAATGTCAACTGGTGAAAGAAGGCCGCATTCAATTCCCATTCCCCGGGATCGAGAAGATGTCTGCTGAGATAATCGGCTTGAACATTGTCCTTGCCTGCTACATGCGCCGCCGATAGAGCCAAGAGATTGCGTTCCGCCCATTCCATCAACTGCTGACATTCGGAAAGAAGAGAAGGAATCCTCGTTCCGCCCTGCCGATTGATATACGAGACTGTCACAGCATTGTCGGAGAAAATCTTGACCGCTGTTCCTTTGAGTAATGAAGCGAAGTGAAGCAGAGCCAAACGAGCCGCTCGAAGTTCGAGTCTGTTGATCGACCAAGAGCGTTCTGTCTGGGACCAAGTTCCCTGAGTAATCCGAGACAGACAATGAGCTCCCCAGCCTGAGAGACTTGCATCCGTGGTGACTAAAACCCACGGCGGATCTTGCAAGGGAATCCCCGCGGTGAGATGATCGCGACTCAACCACCATTGTAGACTGAGATGTATCCCCTCTGGGTAGGACAGTCTCTGAGAAAGTGGATGAAGTTGCGGAGACCAGCGGGAGAGCAACGCCTGTTGTAAGGGACGCATGTGAGCCTTGGCCCACGGGACTAGATCCAGCGCCGCCGCCATGGAACCCAAGAGCTGTAAATATGTCCACGCCGACGGCGCCGTTAAATTCAGAAAGGCCTGGACTTGAAGCATTAGCTTTTCTACGCGAACTTCGGTCAAAAAGACCTTTCCTTGTGCGGTGTCGAACAGCGCTCCGAGATAGGTTAACTGCTGCATCGGTCGTAAGTGACTCTTGTCCTGATTTAGCACCCAACCCAGTTGTTCCAGAAGCTGAACAACTCGAGCTGTCGCTTGAACCGATTCCTCTTTCGAATCGGCCCTGATCAACCAATCGTCGAGATAAGGATGAACTCTGATACCCTCCTTCCGAAGCGCAGCCGCCACCACTACCATTAGCTTTGTGAACGTACGCGGAGCTGTAGCAAGGCCGAATGGCATCGCCCGAAATTGGAAATGACCGACAGGAAGGGCAAAACGTAAAAAACACTGATGCGCGGGACGGATAGGAATATGTAGATAAGCTTCCGTTAGATCGATGGAAGTGAGAAACTCTCCCGGATGAACCGCCCGAATAACCGTTCGCAAAGTTTCCATTCGAAAGTGGGGAACCCGCAGAGTACGGTTGACACCTTTGAGATCCAAAACGGGACGAAAAGAATCGTCCTTTTTGGGAACCACAAAATAAATCGAGTTATCGACCGCAACCGTATTGGTCTAGAGGTACTGGTACTATAGCTCTCAGCTGCAAGAGACGATGGAGAGTTACCAAAATAGCCTGCTGCTTTCTCCCGGGAGCACAGGGAGACATCATAAAAGCGGGTAACAACGGACTGGCGAAATCCAGCGCGTACCCTTCCCGAATGATTTCTAATACCCATTTGTCGGAAGTAATGTTGGTCCAGGCCGCTAGAAATTGCTGAAGGCGACCTCCCACAGGCAGAAGCGACTGGACCGGCAAACCTTCATTGTGGCTTTTTCCCTGCGGGCTGAGAGGTTGCGAAATAAGATCTATTAAAACCTCTGGCTCCCCGAAAGGAATGATTTCGAAAGGTGGCACGTCCTCTGGAATAAGGAGCAAAACGTGCCCCACGAAACCTACGTGAGTCCCGGCCAGAACCACGAAAACTGGGAGTCGAACGAGTAGGCATGGGTTTATCCTCAGGCAAACGACCGCCTTTAGAATCTCCCAAATCCTTCACAATCTTTTCCAAGGCCTCGCCGAACAGCAAAGTTCCTTGATACGGCAACTTGCTGAGACGTAACTTCGAGGAAACATCCGCTGACCAATTCCGTAACCACAAAAATCGTCTAGCCGCTATTAGTGAAGCCATGATTTTAGCTGCCATGCGCAGCAAGTCATAAAAAGCATCTGCCGTATAAGCCGCGGCAGATTCTAATTTGGCGACATCTGGTACCGCAGATGAAGTCTCTGAGGAAGTATCTCCCTGTAACCAACGAATGGAAGCGCGAGATACATAAGCTCCACAAATAGCCGACTGCAGCGCTAAAGCACTAGAATCAAAGGCTTGCTTTAGCAGTATCTCCAATTTCCTATCCTGTAAATCTTTAAGGGCTGCTGCACCTTCTACAGGGATGGTAGTCTTTTTGGTTACCGCGGAGATAAGCGCATCCACTTTTGGCATGCGAAATAAATCCTTTGCTTCTTGAGGTAGGGGGTATAAGCGAGATAAAGCTCTGCTGCCACGCAGTGAAGCCTCCGGACACTGCCACTCCGAATCAATCATTTGTTTGATCACTCGGTGCAAAGGAAAACACCTCTGCTCTGACTTAAAACCCTGCAGCAAGGGATCCTCCAAAGGCTCCTGAGAGGGTGTTGGCAGAGGCAAGTGCAGCGCTGACAAAGAATGGGAAATGAGAGCAGAGAGTTCCTCTTTGCGGAAAACTCTAAAAATATTAGGATCCTGACCAGAGGCTATCTCCCCATCCTCTAAATCAGCGGTTCTCAACCTGTGGGTCGCGACCCCCACGGGGGTCGCCACAGGATTTGGCGGGGGTCGCTTAGCCTCCACCAAGTTTTAAAAAAACGCGCACAAGTTGCTGCCGCTGCCGAGTCCGCTTCTCGGCAGCGGCAAACTCCTTCAAACTCACTGCCTTCTTCTGCAGCCTCGGCTCCCTGCCTCATAGGGAACCGCGGCTGTACCTGTAAAATCGTTGCGGAGCCCTTCCTGTCTCGACGGGCTCCGTGCAGCATTGTCCCGCCTCCAAAGGAAGTGGCAAACAACTTCCTTTGGAGGCGGGACAATGCTGCACGGAGCCCGTCGAGACAGGAAGGGCTCCGCAACGATTTTACAGGTACAGCCGCGGTTCCCTAAGAGGCAGGGAGCCGCGGCTGCATTAAAAGAGAGGCAGACATGAGGAGAGGGGATGAGGGGGCAGGGAACCTGCAAAACGGCTGACATCGGCAGAGGGGGGCTGACATGGAGGGATGGGGGGGGGCTGACATGGACATGGAAAGATGGGGGCTGACATGGAGGGATGGAGGGAGGAGGGCTGACATGGACAGATGGAAGGATGGGGGCTGACATGGATGGAGGGAGGGAGGAAGGGTGCTGATAAGGATGGAGGGAGGGGGCTGACATGGACAGATGGAAGGATGGGGGCTGACATGGAGGGATGGAGGGGGGCTGACATGGACAGATGGAAGGATGGGGGCTGACATTGAGGGATGGAGGGGGGCTGACATGGAAAGATGCAAGGATGATGGATGACATGGATGGAGGGAGGGTGGAAGGAGGCTGATATGGATGGATGGATGGAGGGAGGAGGGCTGACATGGACAGATGGAAGGATGGGGGCTGACATGGATGGAGGGAGGGTGGAAGGCGGCTGATATGGATGGATGGATGGAGGGAGGAGGGCTGACATGGACAGATGGAAGGATGGGGGCTGACATGGATGGAGGGCGGGGGGCTGACATGGACAGATGGAAGGAGGGGGCTGACATGGAGGGAGGGGGCTGGAATGGACAAAGGGGAGAGACAGGGGGACATACTGGACAGACGGGATAAATGCTGGACAGAGGCGAGAGACAGTGCAGGTTAGGATTATAATGGGCTGATGAGGGAGCTAGCACTGGTAATGGGCAGATGGGGGGGGGGCTAGGACTGGTAATGGGTTGATTAGGGAAGGCTAGGACTGGGAATGGACTTATCAAGGGGGGGGGGGGTAGGACTGGTAATGGACTGATGGGGGCCTAGCATTGGAAATGAACTGATCGGTGAGGTTAGGACTGGAAATGGGCTGATTATGGGAGCCTGGCACTGGTAATGGGGTTGAGGGGGGACCAGCACTGGAAATGAGCTGATTAGGGGAGGCTAGGACTGGTAATGAGCTGATGGGGGGGTAGGATTGGTATTGGGCTGATTAGGGGAGGCTAGCACTGGTAATGGGGTTGAGGGGGGATTAGCACTAGAAGTGAGCTGATTGGGGGGGCTTTGACTGGGAATGGGCTGATTGTGGGGAAGGGAGGATAGAGCGGCTGGCCCTGGAAGAACCCGGGGCGCCAAGGCTACAAGTGGGCTGATACAAGGGGATGGGAGAATGGAACTGGAAGGGAGTGGATCTGAGAGGGGCTGCCATGGTATTTGTACTAGAAGGGACTGGTCAGTGGGGAAGGAGGGGGACTGGAAGGGAATGGACACCAGTGGCAGTCATGGGAATGCAAGTTGACATTGGAAGGTACTGGGAGTGAGGACTGGAAAGGGCTGATACTGGGGAGGGTTACTGGGACTGGAAATAGGCTGATGGAAAGAAGTGAAGAAAACGAAAGAAGAGATAAGAAATGGCAGATGGACCATAGACCACAGAAAGAGAGCTAAGAGAAGACAGGAAAGCAGAAGCCTCAGATCGGGACCAGCATGATCAGAGAATAATTGGTCAGACAACAAAGGTAGAAAAAATAATTTTATTTCATATTAGTGATTTGACTACAAAATCATCATAATTTTGAAATCAAATATTGTTACTTGTGATTAATTATTGTGGTTTAAATAAGTGTTTTATAAATAAAAACATATTGCAAAGGCCTATAATATATTAATAATTCAACAAATGATTACAGCGACAATGCGTTAACAGTAAAGGAAGAGAGACGCATTTGATTTTATCATTGGGGGTCATCACAAGTTGACCAACGGTAAAAGGGGTCACGGTACAAAAAAGGTTGAGAACCACTGCTCTAAATCTTCAGCTTCAAAATCCATAGCTGAGTCTGACAGAAATTCAGGATCTCCCTGCTGCACTGCCTGTGATAACAAAGGATCAGTAGCTAAACCCTGAGAATGAGAAGTGCCTTCTCCTGGATCTTCAACACTTGGAGAAGTGAGAGAAACTGGGACTGAAACAGGAACAGCAGGTAACTCTGAAGGCTGAGTAGAATGCACAAGAAAAGCCTTATGCATTGCCAGAATAAATTCAGGTGAAAAAAATGAAAGCATCTGTTCCTGAGGCACAGTGGAAGAAATAGAAGGCTTATCTGAAGTAATTGTGTCTTTAGAAGACTTTGTTTTCCGTTTGTGAGGCTTCTGATGCTCTGCTAGAGCACTGCCCGGTGCAGCCAAGATGGCCGCCGTTCCCGCCTTTTCGGCGATTAAACTAGCCTCAGGTAAATTAATATGAGCCTTCTCAGACATTATAACAGCAAATTTTAACGTCTAAAATCCAGCCCAGTCACCTGAAACAACTTTGAAGAACCCAGAAACAATAGAAAAAATCGCCAAAATCGCCAGGGAACCCGCGGTTTTACAGGAGAGTAAAAAAGATAAATTAGCCTGGAAACACTCACCCGAGACTGAAAAAAGGCACCGGAGCACTGGTAGAACTGAATAACAGATCTCCGAAGGAGGTAAGAGCTGTAGAGCTAGAGGAGAAAGCTGGGGCCCCCAGTATCACTCTGCCATTTGAATCGGGACAGTGAGAGAGGCAGGCTCTACCTCACACTGTTGAAGGAATGCCCGTTCAATATTCAGTCTGCTCTTAAAGGCATAGTAGCCTGTTCAAGTAAGTAAAAAACAAGACTATGGAAAGGATCAGCCCTGCTAGAGCCAATCAATAAAATAAAAGAACAATACAAGTAATGATGAGGGAGAAGATAAAATCGATCCTCTATAGTTACTGAGGACTGAAAGACTGACAGATTGCCTGAAGGGGGAGTGGCTTCACCTCACAGTAAAAGCTTGGAGCCTTCAGTCCTCAGTTACTATGGGGGATTGACAACCCTACCTTTCCCTGGACTGGCCCGGAGAAGCGAAAAGGAAAAGAGGGATTCCTGACAGGAATCTCCCTTGAACAGGTTAGATCTAAAGAACTAGCCTGAGCAGTCATAGAGTTATCCAAATATATAAAAATAGATGATCCTGCAGGGTGCAGTGTGGAATGCTTAAGGGATGGTTGCTGGTACCGGTTATCAGGAGCAGCAACCACCCTTACCATAGTATCCATTTTATTTATTTATTTATTTGCATTCTCTTATATACCGCGCTATTCTGCATCAGTGCGGTTTACATTGAACAAACTGAAATTACATTGAACAGGGCATTATAACTTGGAGATAACTATTTTACAGGGAACATGGGCTATGGAGGGTTAAGTGGCTTGCCCAAGACCACAAGGAGCACCTGTGGGACTAGAAACCCCAGTCCTTCCGGCCCAAGGTTGCTGTCCTCTAGTGGGATTTGAACCCCCGACCTTCCGGCCTGAAGTACCTTGCCCCAACCACTAGGCCACTCCTCCATGCCAGGTATCGACTCCAAGCTTGGTATAGAATGGAGCGATGCTGTTGAAAAAAGCATGGTAGGAGTTTGCCACGATGCTACTGTGGATACCGGTACTGAAGTCAAGACCGGTACCGATGTCGGAGTCGGACTTGACAAAGACATCGGAGTAGTCATCGGTGACACTTCAATGCAAGAAAACCTTTGTCCCTGGTTATGATTGAGAGAGTCAGTGTTTCCCACATTCTTAACATGAGATCATGCAAGATCTCATGAATAGGCAAAGTAGCCGCTTCCTTGGGAGCTTTAGGATATTATAAAATCTCCAACTCCTTTGCTCTGGCTCTGTTTCAGGAGCCACTGTGATGGAAAGACCCCTAGCCACCTCCCTGATAAAATCCTGAAAGGATATATCCTCTGGAGGAGACATCCTACGTTTAGGAGAAGGCGGCTCCTCAGAAAGAAGTACGCCGGCATTGACAGAGCTGACAGAGTCCTCAGAGTCATCAGAGGACTCAAAATATCTTCTGCCCGGGTACTACCTTTTAACTTTAGAAAGGGAGACTATGATAAAATGAGGAAAACAGTTAAGAAAAAACTAAAAGGAGCAGTTGTAAAGGTTAAAGACGTACATCAAGCTTGGGTGGTGTTGAAAAATACTATCTTGGAAGCACAGACCAGCTGTATTCCACGCTTAAAGAAAAGTGGAAGGAAGTCCAAAAAACTGCCAGCATGGTTTAAAGGTGAGGTCAGAGAGGCTGTTGTTGCCAAAAAAGCATCTTTCAGGAAATGGAAAAAAGAGCCAAACGACGAAACCTGGAAACAGCACAAGCACTGGCAAGTCAAATGCAAGGCATTGATAAGGCAGGCAAAGAGAGAATTTGAGAAGAAGCTTGCTGTGGAAGCAAAAACGCGAAATAAAGACCTTTTCAAGTACATTCGTAGCAAAAAACCTGTGAGAGAGTCAGTTGGTCCATTAGATGATAAAGGGGTTAAAGGAGCACTAAGAAGCAACAAGGCGATAGAGGAGAGACTGAATGAATTCTTTGCTTCGGTCTTTACTGAGGAAGATGTAGGGATGTTACCCATGACTGAAGTGGTATTTAAAGGTGCGGAAGAATTGAAGGAAATATCGATACATCGGGAAGATGTCTTGCAACTATTAGATAAACTGAAGAGTAGCAAATCACCTTGGCCGGATGGTATACATCCAAGGGTGTTGAAAGAACTGAAATTTGAGATTGCAGAACTGCTATCAGTAATCTGTGAACTATCATTAAAATCATCTCTAATACCTGAAGATTGGAGGATCGCCAATGTAACACCAATTTTTAAAAAGGGTTCCAGGGGTGATCCGGGAAACTACAGACCGGTGAGCCTGATGTCAGTACTGGGAAAAATGGTAGAAACCATCATAAACAATAAAATTACTCAGCATGTAGATAGTCACAACCTAATGGGAGACAGCCAACATGGCTTTAGACAAGGAAGATCTTGTCTTACTAATCTGTTATGTTTTTTTGAAGGAGTGAATAAACAGGTGGACAAAGGTGAGTCGGTTGATATTGTGTATCTGGACTTTCAGAAAGCCTTTGACAAGGTGCCTAATCAGAGACTTTTGGCAAAACTAAAGAGTCATGGGATAGGAGGCAGTGTACTATTGTGGATCAGGAACTGGTTAAAAGACAGAAAGCAGAGGGTAGGGCTAAATGGCCAATTTTCCCAATGGAGAAAGGTGAATAGTGGTGTACCCCAGGGATCTGTGCTGGGTCCACTGCTCTTTGACATATTCATAAATGACCTGGAAAAGAATGAACAGACATAAGCAGGAGTGGCAAGACTCCCTTACTGACTGATAAGCTGCCCCAAGTAAGATTGAAAAAGGGGGGGGGGGGAGAACTCTGAAAATGAAACCCCTTACTGGAAAAGGTAGAAACCTACAGGGATTTTAGAAAAACCCCTCCAGATAAATGGTACCACTCTTACAGACAAAATGTTTCAGTAAGAGGGTAGGTAAAGGCAGAGTTGAAGGAGACTTACGATATGGTAAGTCCCTGAAAAGGTATGATGATACCTGCTGGAACAGGAAACCCTCTTATTGATAGTTATTACACCTCTTTTCCCTTTCAGGAGGAAGAGAAAAACCCGTGTTACTTATAAGCATGATCATCCTGAGAGCTCATAGAACAAAAAGAATGGATGTCTATTGAGAAGAGATCCATGTCTAGAGTTTAGGATGGAAACAGTGTAGATGCTTCTATTAAGAAGAAGCAGACTACAGGTTCTAAACCCCAAAATAGGAAAGAAAGATGTAATGATAATATATCAGAAGCCCTGCGGATGCTGGGTTTGCTGAACCTGTTGAGGTTGTGGTTTCCTTAGCCTGCTTGGATGTTTCCCCTGTCTGGGAACATCTGTATGATGGGTAGAAGATGAATAAAACTTTCTCCCCTTAAGGGAACAAAGTTTGTTAGGAGATCTCCTACAAACTGGGATAGAGGAAGGCATAGACAAGCCTCTGAAAGCAATAGTGTCAGTAGTTAACTGAGCAGCTTGGAGTAAAGCCTCCTTGTTAAAGAGATTCTGTCCAGTACAAGGAGTATTTCCCAGTCTATCTTGTACCCATTTGTCCAAGTCTGAAGCTTGGAGCCAGGCTCTACGTCGTGCCCCTATGGCTATAGCAGAAGTTCTGCTAACAGACTCAAAAGAGTCCAGGGAAGCACGAGTAAGGAACCTAGAAATATTTTGAGCATGATTGACTAGTATAGAAAAATCTGCTCTTTTAGGCTCTTGAAGAAAAGGGGTCAAAAGTAGTAAATTCTTTGTGACCTCCTCAAGAGATAATCCCATATAGAAAATATATGAGAGAATTCTTGCTGAAAACATGGATGCCTGGAAGGTTTGGCGTCCAAAGGCATCTAAAGTCTTAGCCTCACGACCTGGCAGATAAGAAGAGTGCTTCTTAGTACTCTTAACACGCCTCATTGCTGATTCTACAACAATAGAATGATGAGGGAGCTGAGGCTTTTGAAAACATGGAGAAGGGGGCACCATGTATAGAAGATCAGTTGCCCTAGAAGGTGGGGATACTGTTAAAGGAGCTTCCCACATTCTAAATAGGAGATCCTGCAAGGTCTGATGCAAAGGAAACATAATGACTTCCTTTGGCTTGCAGGGGATCTGCAGAGGTTCTGGATCCCCTGGTGCAGGATATTGACCAGGTATAGAAATGGCAATTAACTTTGCCATATCAAGCAGGAATGCTTGAAAAGAAATCTCCCCAGAGGGGAGTCCTCTAGAAAGAGGAGTAAGAACTAGATCTGTTGAAGAACTAGCTCTAGCACCGACCGGTTCATTCAGATTCTCTAGAATAGAAGATCTGAAGGGGTGGAGCATCGGATTGTCCTTGAAGGATATTTGTCGGTACTGCTGGAAGCCGGTACTGCAACCCGTCGGTAGCAAATCGTCCATGCTAGGGATCGATTCCAAACTTGGTATGGAAGGAAGCGAGCCAGTTGAAACGAGCATGGGAGGTACCGACACCGATGCTGATGTCGATACCGGTACCGAGACCAGTACAGTCATTGATACCGATACATGAAGATCAGTCTGTGATAGTTCTATTGGTACTGAAGTAACCGAATGTGGCAGACCTTGATCATCGGTAGAATGTATTCGGTACCGTTTGAAGTCGGTACCGAGACGAGTCGGTACCCAGTCATCCAGACTAGAGATCGACTCCAGACTCGGCATCGAAGGAAGCGAGTCTATCGATGCATATCTGGAGGGTACCGACATGGATACCAGTACCGGTACCGGTACCGGGATCGATACCGATACTGGAATATCGTCAGCAGCGGCTCAGTCGGCCCCGAAGGAACCGAAAGCGCTAGACTGCGATCTTTGGTGAGGAATGTTTCATCCAACACCATTGCCGATGCCGGGGTATCGGTACCGCCCCAAGCAGATGCCACCACCGAGCATGGCTCAGGTATGTTTGTAGAGGTGAGAACCCCAGAAACAACCTGAAACCCCATAAATGGCTTGGAGGCCAAAGACTCCCACCAGGGTTTTAATGCCAAGGTGTTCTCGAGGTCAACGCCGGAGGCATCTCTATGCTGAGCATGAGATCTACCACTCGAGGCCTGGCTAGTCTTAACAAACTGTTTTTGGGTTACCTGATCCTGTGAAGAAGCAGCGTTGGCTGGTACCGTGAAGTTTAATGGGGACCGCGTATCGAGACATGCTCGATGCTGAAGACTTCTGGATATACCGCTACAGAAGGAACACTCCAGCGGATGGTGGTCAGGACCCAAAACAGGGTAGACACCAATTATGAGTGTCTACAATTAATTTGGTACTGCCACAGTTTAAACATTTCTTAGGGTTAGTGGCTGGTATTTCCATGAAGGAGAGTGAATAGGCCTAGCAGGCCAAAAAACCGTCAGGCACTAACAGCGAAAAAATATTCCTCAGAAAGGAAATTTTGTAAGAAAAAAGAAGAAAGAAACACCGGTGGTACCAGTGGCGTTGGGGAAGGCAGACGCAACCACAAGAAAACAAAAAAATAAAAGAAGAATTTTCTGCGGCTCCGCGGAAAAATGAAAACTGAGGAGAGGCAGTTGGGAAAGGCGGGAAGGCAGCACGCAGGCGTGGTGGGATGCTGGGGAGCGTTCCCGCGCGGACTCCGTCGGTACCGACGTACCCATATGTGAAGACTCATTCCTGCTTGTTCCTGGAGATCCTATTTATCTTTGTTTTCCCACCCATAGAACTACAGTTTTTCTAGGATTAACACAATTATCAACCAGTCAGTCAGAAATCACACCAAAACAGTGCTCATCTATAGAAAAAGTAGCCACTATAGTTCCTTTCTGCAGAAAAAAAGGATTTTATCATCATCATTTGCATAATGAAATTGACCAAACTTAAGCTGTTTGTACTTACAGGCTATGAAACTGATTCTCAAACTGTTAACATAGACAGATTACAAAAAAAAAAATATTTTCTGTAGTAATGATTTACTAATGTGTCTGAAATGTCTACCTGAATTTTTTTAATTTAAAATATTTACCGACTACCTAGCTAGTCAGGGAACAAAACTATAAAGCACAGTTACTTACCTGTAACAGGTGATCTCTGGGAACAGCAGGAATAAGTCTTCACATATGGGTACGTCGGTACCGACGGAGCCTGCGCGGGAACGCTCCCCAGCGTCCCAAAAAAGGAAAGCTTTCGGGAGCATCCCACAGCGCCTGCGCGCTGCCTTCCCACCTTTCCTAACCGCCTCTCTCCAGTTCGAGTTTTAAAGCTGAGACAAAGAAAGAGAGAGAGGAAAGGAAAGATAGATAGAAAGATACAACTCCTAGGGGAGGTGGGTGGGTTGTGAAGACTTATTCCTGCTGTTCCCAGAGATCACCTGTTACAGGTAAGTAACTGTGCTATCTCCAGGAACAAGCAGGAATGAGTCTTCACATATGGGAACTCCCCAGCTAGAGATGCCTGGGAGATCCCCAAGGTTGTGAGACCCTGAGAAGGGCTCTACCTCCTCCCATGGATCTCAGGCATCCAACCAGGGATGGAGGGCAGGAGTTGATTAAGCATGGAACAGGTGTTTGAGAACAGTCTGGCCAAACAAGGCATCCTGGCGGGAGTCCTTGTCCAAGCAGTAATGGGCTGTGAAGGTATGAACTGAGGCCCAGGTGGCCGCTCGACAGATCTGGTCGATGGACACAGAATTTAGATGAGCCATAGAGGTTGCCATGGCCCTCACATTGTGAGCCGTGACATGGCCCTCCAGAGAAAGGTTCTTGCTCTGGTAGGCGAAAGAAATACACTGAGCAATCCAATTGGACAGTGTTCTCTTAGAGACTGGAAGTCCCAAAGGAGAGGGATCAAAAGCAACAAAGAGTTGAGAAGACTTTCTATGTTGCTGTGTCCTTTGTAAGTAAAAGGCAAGAGCCCTCTTACAATCCAGGGTATGAAGATTCCTCTCTGCACTTGATGCATGAGGGCCTGGAAAGAAGACAGGTAAGTACACCTCTTGGTTAAGATGAAAAGGTGAGACCACTTTAGGCATAAAGTGTGGAATGGTCCTAAGGACTACCTTATCATGATGGAACCTTGTATAAGGTGGATTAGCCACTAACGCCTGCAGCTCACTGATGCGGCGAGCCGAGGTGACTGCAATAAGATAACTTTCCAGGAAAGAAATATCAAGGAGGTAGTGGCTAAGGGTTCAAAGGGAGGCTTCATGAGCTGACCAAGAACCAGATTCAAGTCCCATGCCACTGGAGGTGGTCTAATGGGAGGTTTAGTTAAAAGAAGGCCTCTCATGAATCTTGCAATAAGAGGATGAGAGGAAATAGGTTGTCCATTAAGAGGCTTGAGAGATGCTTTAATAGCACTCAAATGGACCCTTACTGAATTCGTTTTGAGGCCTGCATGGGAAAGATGCAGGAGATACTCTAGTAAAGAATTCAAAGGTATTGCTAGAGGGTTAAAATCCTTCTCAGCACACCAAATGGTAAACCTTTTCCATTTAAAAGCATAGGAACGCCTAGTAGAAGGCTTTCTGGAAGCATGAAGGATATCCCTCACTTGCTGAGACAGATGCCAATCTTGAAGGTCAAAGCCTTCAGCAACCAAGCCCTGAGATGGAGAGATTGGGGGTTTGGGTGCCACAACGTTTCCCCCTCCTGAGACAGGAGATCTGGAGCAGACCCCAAGTCCAGGGAGGGAGCTTGAGAGAGATGCAGACGTAGAGGGTACCACATTTGGCGTGGCCATCGTGGAGCTATGAGGATCATAGTCCCTCGATCTCTCTGAAGCTTGAACAGGGTCTTGGGAATTAGGGGAATGGGTGGAAAGGCGTATAGGAAGTCTTGACCCCAATGAAGGAGGAAGGCATCCTTGGCCTGAACTCCCTGACACGGAATTCTGGAACAGAATCGGGGACATTTGGCATTCCACGGACTTGCAAAGAGGTCTATGTCCGGGGTTCCCCAATTTGAAAGATTCTGACTATCTGGTCCATATGAAGGGACCATTCGTGTGGAAGCAGAACTCGACTGAGTCTGTCTGCCCCAGAGTTTTGAACCCCTGGAAGGTATACTGCCAGAAGATGAATTTGATACTCTCTGGCGAAGGCCCACAATCTCAGAGCTTCGTTGCAAAGCGACAGAGAGCCAGTCCCTCCCTGCTTGTTCACAGAGAACATGGCTACTTGGTTGTCCGTGTGAATGAGGACTGTCTTGTAGCTGAGCAGGGTATGGAAGACTGAGAGCCTGGAAGATTGCTCTGAGCTCTAAGATGTTGATATGTAGAGAGGTCTTCTTTGGGGACCAAATGCCCTGGGTGGAGAGGTCGTGAAGATGAGCTCCCCAACCCTTTGGAGAGGCATCTGTTGTAAGGGTTGCTTGGGGTAACAACTGTTGGAAGGGGGACCCCTGCAACAGATTTTGAGTGGACTTCCACCACTGGAGAGACCAAAAGAGGCGCCTGGAGGTTGCTATTTTGTCTGACAGACCCCCTGATGCCTGGGTCCATTGGGTGGACAAAGTCCACTGAGCTGCCCTCATGTGAAGGCGAGCATAAGGGACCACATGCACAGTGGATGCCATGTGGCCTAGCAGTTGTAACATCTCTCGAGCAGTTAAATGGATTTTTAACTGAATCAGGGAGGCTAACTGCACTAAGCGTAGGCAACGGGCCTGGGGAAGATAGGCCCTTGCAGTTGTGGTATCCAGCAAGGCCCCTATGAACTCTAGAGATTGAGTAGGGGTGAGTTGGGACTTTGGAATGTTTATCACCAGTCCCAGACACTGCAGAACACACATTGTGCAAGTTAGGGAAGTCTGGGCCTCTGACTGGGATGGAGCTCGGATGAGCCAGTCGTCCAGATATGGGAATACGAATATTCCTAGAGTGCGTAGGAATGCGGCTACTACTGCCAGGCATTTTGTGAACACTCTTGGAGCAGAGGCCAGACCAAAATGAAGTACCCTGTATTGGTAGTGCTTCCCTTGATAAAGGAACCGAAGAAACGTTCTGTGTGTTGGATGGATGAGTATATGGGTGTACGCATCCTTGAGATCTAGAGAACAAAGCTAATCCTGACTCTGAAGGTATGGAAGGAGAGCACCTAGAGAAATCATCTTGAATTTCTCCTTGCATAGAAACTTGTTCAATTCTCTGAGATCTAATATGGGTCTGTAGCCCCCTGTTTTCTTTTGGATAAGAAAGTAGGGGGAGTAGAACTTTGAGCCCTGTTGAAGAAGGGGTACTTCTTCTATTGCCCCTTGGGCAAGAAAGGTAGTAATCTCTTGACCCAGAAGGTCGAGGAGAGATGTCTGAGAATTGAACTGTCTCACCATGGTGTGAGGAGGAAGGTTTGAGAAATGAAGTTTGTACCCTTCCCTTATGATGGAGAGGGTCCATTGCTCTGCTGTGATTTGTTCCCATCTGGGAGCAAAGTAAGCTAACCTTCCTGGAATGATGAGAGGTTCTGGTTCTGCTAGAGCCAGAAAGGCTAAGTTCTCTAGATGCAAGTCAAAGGCCCTGAGGAGGCTGAGGCTGTTGGGCTACAGGAGTCCTTGCAGCCTTAGGCTTGGCCTGTTTAGGTTGTTGATGCTTTGCAGCAAAACGACCTGCAGAAGATGTCTGTTGACCATAAACAGGATTATATCTTCCCTTCTTGGGAAAATATGGCTTTTTGAACAACCTCTTCTTGACAGGATTAGACGTAGACTTTGAAAGCCTATCCAAAGCAGAATTTTCTGCATCCATCTGTGTGGCCTTTGCCAGCCAATCCTTGCCAAAAAGGTTTTCACCTGTACAGGTTCCAGATCAGAAGCTTGTAACCAAGCAATTCTGCGTGCACCTATGGCAATAGCCAAAGCTCTGCTGGCACCCTCAAAAGAGTCAAAGGCTGCACGGTTGGAAAATTTGGAAACATCTTGGGCATGCTTAAGCCAAGTGAGAAACTCTTCCCTCTTATCTTCTGGAAGAAAAGGGAGGAAAGTTTGCAGATGATCTGTAACTTCTTTTAGAAACATCCCCATATATAGGAGTTGATTCTGGCAACAAGCATACTGGCTTGAAAGATTTTTCTGCCAAAAGCATCTAAGGTTCTACATTCTCTCCCTGGAGGAGTAGAGGAGTGCCTTTTTGCACTCTAACTTTTTCATGGCAGACTCCACCACAATAGAGTGGTGAGGAAGCCGAGTCTTATGAAACCCAGGACAAGGCGGGACACGGTACATGGTGTCTAGCCTACGAGAGTGGGAAGAGATAGTGAGAGGGGTCTCCCATATGCCCAACATGTGATCATAAAGGATCTCATGAACTGGCAAAGTGGCTGCCTCTTTAGGAGCCTTGGGATATTGCAAAATATCCAACTTTTTGGCTCTAGGATCTGACTCAGGGGCCACTGAGATAGAGAGCCCCTTGCCACTTCTCTTATAAAGTCCTGAAAAGACAAGTCCTCTGGAGGAGACATTCTTCTTTTCGGAGAAGGCGGCTCTTGAGGAAGGAGTACCGATGCTTCGACAGAAGCCTCCGATGCATCAGAGTCTTCGGAGGAATCGAAGTATCGCCTGTCTGGATGCTCCTGTAGAGCCCGATACGCGTACCGAGTGGTATCGACATCGGGAGTGATTGGTACCGGTTCGGTACCGATGGGCATCATCGGACAGGGTACCGGTGCAGTCGACACCGAAGCCGATGTTGATGGAATTGGTACCGGCACCGGAACCGAAATCGGTGCCGTGCCGGAACCAGTACCGGCAACAGGGCCTGTTGCGGTACCAGCGGCGTCGCAGCTCGAATGAATGCTGTGATGGCCTGCTGCATGGTCAGAATATTCTGATCCATCGACACCATCAATGTCTGGAAGTCGGTACCGGCAGATTCCACCGGTACCCCAGAACATTGTAACAGGTGATCGGTCGAGGCCGTGCCATCGATGTCAACCTGTGACCCCCATAGGAGGAGCTTTGGAAGCCGGAGCTTCACGCCGGGGTACTTTTGCCGGTGCAGGATCCTCGAGGGCAAGCCCGGAGGCATCTCGATGCTTGGAGGGAGATCTACCCTTCGAGGACCGGCTGGATTTATGTTTGGTTACCTGAGATCCATAGGAGGAAGAAGCAGCTCTGGACGACGTCGATGCCACCGAAGCCGCATCAGAGGGAAACAGAGTATTGAGCTTAGCTGCTCGGTTCTGTAAACCTCTCTTAGACATCATGGAGCAGGACGCACAATCCGTGATGGAATGGTCAGGACCCAAACATTTAAGACACCAGTCATGGGTGTCGGTAACAGAAATCGTACCGCTGCACTTAGTGCATTTTTTAAACCCGGAGGCGGGCTTTTCCATGAGGAAATTTCTCTTAGGCCTAAGGCCCAAAGAGACAAAAACATACACTACAGTGGAACGGAAGAATTATTATTTTTTTTTTTAAGAAAAGAAAGAAAAGACCGGCGGTACCGGTCTGACGTCGAAGAAGGCAGACGCGCAACCAAAGAAATAAAATGAAATAAAGAACTTCTTCAGCGGTGACAGGAACATGACCTGCTGGCTCCGCAGAATAGACCTGGAGAGAGGCGATTAGGAAAGGCGGGAAGGCAGCGCGCAGGCACTGTGGGATGCTCCCAAAAGCTTTCCTTTTTTGGGACGCTGGGGAGCGTTCCCGCGCAGGCTCCGTCGGTACCGACGTACCCATATGTGAAGACTCATTCCTGCTTGTTCCTGGAGATAATATAATAAAATTGAATACTAAATTTACTACATATAATAAACACAAGATTCCAAGCAAACATACACAAGACGACACATAGCTCAACAACTCTGACTATACTACTACAGAAGGCCTGAGGAAAAAAAATAAGTTGTCTAGCTAAATGTCAACAAACCACCCTCAGCTTGAAATTAAACGGTTCAGGAACTCCAAAAAAACAACAAAAAAGTGGTCTATCAATCAAGCCTCACTTGCCTAGTGTGGCCAAGTTTGCTGTTGGAAATTGCAATGAATGCTTAGAATGGTAATCAAATACAAAAGAAAGGTAACCAGGTGCCACAGAGTTGCAATTTTAAAAACACAAGGTTTCCTAACTGAATACCAGGAAATTTTAAAATAAATTGAGCTAACATGTTTGTGGCACCTGATACGTGAAGGCTTTTACAATCTCAAGGGCCTTCTTAGATACAATGGGCAACCATGCCAACTTTTATAGTTCATGGGATTAAGACATACAACCAAGTAAGCCCCTAGTATCTAATGAGTACCCAGATTAGGGGCTATTGTACATATACAGATATACCATATGCATATTTCATTATGTAAATTCTGAAAAACTGAGTTGCAGTCTCAAGGACTGGATCTGGATATCCCTATTTTAATCTATACATTTTACTTACATTTCTGGGGTCTTAGACTTATTTTTTCCATTGAAGAATTCTGGAACAGCACGGCGTTCAATTATATGAATGCTGAAATAAAACAAAAATATATGCATATTAATAAGGTCTCTCACTGGTGAAAAATGTACTCACCACCATTCAGGCTATACAAAAAGTGCCTATTTATTTTTATAGAATTCATTATAAACATTTCAAAAAGAGTAGTTACTCACCTGTAACAGGTGTTCTCCAGGAGCAGCAGGAATCAGTCCTCACATATGGGTGACGTCGGCGCCGACGGAGCCCTCGCGGAGCAATTTCCCCAGCTTTCAAAGAAAGCCTTTGAGAATTGCAGCGCGCATGTGCAGTCCCCTTCCCGCCCAAGGGTGCCATTTTGCTCAGTCTGATGGCATAGCTAAAAGACAGCAAAAAATTTAGCAAAAACGAAATGATAGGACTGCAACTCCAATGGGAGGAGGGAGGGTTGTGAGGACTGATTCTTGCTGCTCCTGGAGAACACCTGTTACAGGTGAGTAACTACTCTTTCTCCAGGACCAAGCAGGAAGTCAGTCCTCACATATGGGAATCCCTAGCTTAAGGCTACCGGAGGCCTCAAGCGGAAAAAATGAGCTCCCTCTAGCTCAGTAGCACAGAAGGAAGGAATCTTCTCTGAAAACGCCCCCGACCGGTAGCCCAACATCAGGGCCGGAGGGTAGGAGTTGCCTAAACCTCAAAGAGATTATGGAGAACTGCCTGACCGAAAGCACTGTCCCTGCGGGACTCCCTCTCCAGGCAGTAATGGGCCGCAAAAGTCTGGCTTGAAGACCAAGTAGTGGCCCGGCAGATGTCTGCCAATGGAACAGAGCGGAGGTGAGCTACTGACGCAGCCTTCACCCTAACATGATGAGCCGTGACACGACCCTCCAACGAGAGGCCTGCTGCCCCATAAGCCCAAGCGATACAGTCAGCAATCCATATGGACAAAGTACACTTGGAGACAGGTAGCCCCAACATTTTGGGGTTAAAAGAAACGAAGAGCTGAACAGCCCTCCTATGCTCCCGCGTACGGTCAAGGGTATGCAGGACCATCTCAGCCCGGCTGGAGTGCGGCCTGGGAAAGAAGGTTGGAAGAACCACCTCCTGGTTGAGATGAAAAGGAGAAACCACTTTAGGAAGAAACTTAGGGTGAGTCCGTAAGACTACCCTTTTCCTGTAGAACCTAGTGTAAGGAGGATCAGACACTAGGGCCTGCAGTTCACTAACGCGCCTAGCAGAGGTAAGGGCTACCAAAAACAAGGTTTTCCAGGAAAGAAAACGAAGAGGACAGGTAGCCATAGGTTCAAAGGGCGGACAGGTAATCCGCTGCAAGACCACATTCAGATCCCATTCAGGGGCTGGTGGGCGCAAAGGAGGCTTAAGGAGAAGGAGGCCTCGGAGAAAACGAGAGACCAAAGGGTGGTTGGAAAGAGGCCTGCCATCCACCGGTGCGTGATGCGCAGAGAGAGCACTGAGGTGTACTCTGACAGAGTTGGACTTAAGGCCCAGATTGGAGAGGTAAAGCAAATATTGCAAGACCACTGCCACTAAGCAGGAGAAGGGATTTTCAGACTGCTGAGCACACCACACGAAGAACGTACGCCACTTAAGAGCGTAGGACTTCCGGTTGGAGGGCCGCCTGGAGGCCAAGACGACCTCTTCCACCTCACGAGGCAGCAGGAGGGGAGCAAGGACTACCCTTTCAGCAGCCAGGCCATCAGATGAAGGGACCGGAGGTTGGGGTGTAGGAGAGTCCCCTGATCTTGTGGCAGGAGATTGGGTTGAAACCCCAGAGGAAGAGGAGTGTCCACCGCCAGCTGCATGAGAAGCGGGAACCAGGGTTGTCTCGGCCACCGGGGAGCTACCAGGATCATCGAGGCTCTGTCTCTGAGAACTTTGAAGAGTGTCTGAGACACCAGTGGCATGGGAGGAAAGGCATACAAGAGGCCTGTGGACCATGGAATCAGGAAAGCATCTGCCGCCACTCTGAGAGGATGCGGTTGACGAGAGCAGAATCTGGGAAGCTGCCGGTTCAGGGGACTGGCAAATAGATCCATGGTGGGGAGTCCCCACTTGAGAAAGATCTGTTGAACCACCAACGGATCCAATCTCCACTTGTGAGGTTGGAGGATCCTGCTCAGCCTGTCTGCCAGGTAATTTTCTTGACCTGGGAGATAGACAGCTTTGAGCAGGATGCCGTGAAGGATGGCCCAAGAGCACAGTCTCCGTGCCTCCTGACAGAGAAGGAAGGAGCCTGCACCTCCTTGTTTGTTCACGTAGAACATTGCAACTTGATTGTCCGTCTGGACCAGCACAGACTGGTGAGAAGTGAGGTGGGAGAAGGCTTTCAGAGCTAAGCGGATGGCTCTGAGCTCTAGGAAGTTTATCTGCTGAGCAGATTTCCAGGGAGTCCAGAGGCCTTGAGTACATGTCCCTTGGCAATGTGCTCCCCAACCTAGGAGAGAAGCATCGGTTGTCAGCACCTGAGAAGGCGGAGGAGATTGAAAATCCACTCCCAGCACCAGGTTTAGTAGATGAAGCCACCACCGCAGAGAAGAGACCAGCAGGTTGTATACCTGTACTGAGTCCGCCAGGCTCCCCGTGGCCTGATGCCATTGAGTGCGAAGGCACCATTGAGCAGGCCGCATGTTCAGGCGGGCATTGGGGGTAACATGGACCGTGGAAGCCATATGGCCGAGCAGTCTCAGAAATTGCCTGGTGGAGACCAGGGAATTGCTGCGAAAGTGGCTGGCTAGATCCATGAACCTGTGTGCCCTGTCTAGAGGCAGGAAGGCCCGCGCTTGAAGTGTGTTCAACCTTGCGCAGATGAATTCGAGATTTTGAGAGGGGAGCAAAGTGGACTTTGCGAAGTTTATGACAAATCCCAAGTGCTGGAGCAGAGTCACAGTGCGATGAGTGGCCTCTTGGGAAGACTGGGCCCTGATGAGCCAGTCGTCCAGGTATGGAAATACAAAGAGGCCTTGAAGTCTTAGATAGGCCGCCACCACTGCTAGGCATTTGGTGAATACCCTGGGGGCGGAGGATAGGCCAAAGGGCAGGACTCTGTACTGGTAATGATTTCCTCCCACAAAAAACCTGAGATATTGTCGGTGGTCTGGATGAATAAGGACGTGAGTATAGGCATCCTTTAGATCTAAGGAGCATAGCCAGTCTCCCTGCTGGAGGTAGGGCAGCAGGATTCCAAGGGTAAGCATCTTGAACTTTTCCCTGGCCAGGAACTTGTTGAGGTTTCGCAAGTCCAGGATGGGTCTGAGACCTCCTGTTTGTTTTGGTATCAGAAAGTACCTGGAATAAAAGCCTTGACCTCTCAGGTGGTGGGGCACCAGTTCCACAGCCTGTTCCTGAAGAAGACTTGCCAACTCCTGAAGGAGTAAGTCCCCGTGCAGAGGGAGTCTTGGAGGCTCCCCTGGAAAGTAGGAGGGAGGTACCTGGTTAAAGTGAAGAAAACAGCCTTTTTGAACTATATGAAGCACCCAGGTATCTGACGTGATGGCTGACCACCTGTGGGCAAAGTGGACCAGCCGGCCTCCTGTGCTGAGAGAAACCAGCGGAGGGGAAGAGGCTATGCTGATGGAGTCAAAAACCCCCACCCTGCTGAGCAGGGGCCGGTGTTGTGGGCTTGCTGCCTACGGGACCCATTACCCCGTCCCTTGGCCTGCTGACCCTGTTGGGGAGCTGTTGGGGCCTGATAATGAGGGTATTGTTTATAGGCAGCTGCCTTCCTCGGGTAAAGGGGCTTTTTCCCTGAGCCCTTCTTCTTATGAGAAGGGGCAGAGGTTTTCCTGGACAGCCGAGTCCTGGTCAGAGTCTCGGTCTCGATCTGTGCAGCCTTTTCAGCCATGGGCTTGCCAAAGAGGTTTTCACCTTTGCAGGGGACATCGACCAACTTGTCCTGTACCCATGGCTCGAGGTCTGATGACTGAACCCAAGCCTATCGGCGGGCACCGATGCCGGCTCAGGCTTCTTGAGCCGATGCTTCGAAGCCATTGTAGGCTGCTCGAGAGATAAACTTCGAGCACTCTCGAATATCAGTGGACAAGGCTTGGAACCTCTGCAAAGGTTCCTCGGAGAGACCAGCAGAGAACCCGGCAATTTCTTTTGCCAGGTCCCGGAGATACATGCCCATATAGAGCTGCTAGGTCTGGACCCGACAAGCAAGCATAGAGCCCTGGAAGCACTTCCTACCGAGGGCATCCAGGTTCCGGGCCTCCCGGCCGGGAGGCACCAAGGAGTGCATCTTCTGACTCTTGAGTCGATGCATGGCCGATTCCACCACCATGGAATGGTGCGGTAGTTGTGCCTTTTGGAACCCGGGGCTCTTGCGGACTCGATAAATGGAATCGACCCGCTTGCTTAACACCGGCGCCAACGCCGGGCTCTCCCACATGCGGAAGAGAAGTCGCTCCAGCATCGGAGGAACCGGTACAGTAAAGGCCTCCTTCGGGGGAGAGTCATACTGGAAGGCATCGAGCTCTTCGGCTTGAGGCTCCTCCTCGGGATCAGCGGGGAATGCCAAGGCCTTGGCCATATCCAGCACATAGTCCGAGAACCGGGTGTCCTCTGGGGGGGGGACCGTCTCCGAGGTTCGGACTCGGGCGAGTCCGATGGGACACACCGAGTCCGAAAAGTACCAGGGGACTCTTCGTCCTCCGTATCCCAGGCCGATTCCTCGGAGGAGGAATCGAGTGGCTCCGGTAGGGCGGGCACCGATGCCTCCCGCCCCGACTCCGAGTGAGTCGGCGTCGACGACCTCGGTCCCAAACGGGAGGCCGAGGGAGACTGCATCCGAGGATCGACTCGAGTTCGCATGGACTCGAGGATCGGCTCGGTCTCCGGGGTCAACTTGGACGTCGACGTCCCGGTGGTCGGGGTAGAAGCACCAGCGAGGTCAGCGATCAATGCCCGCTGCTGGTCCATGAAGGCAGCGAAACTGCTCTCCAAGGCCATCAACCTGAGTCCGAGCTCAGGAGACCAAGGAGCCCCCGACTCGGGCCCTGATGGCGTCGGACCCGACGTCGGCTCCTTTGGAGATGAGTCCACGAGGACTACAGTACTCACGTGTCCAGGAGACTCCAACTCGAGACGAGGATGTTTCGGAGGCCTCTCCGACTCCGAGGACCCGGGACGGCTATCGGGGCTATGCGACCTGGCCCTCAAGGGACCAGGAGCGTCCACCGACGCCGCCCTCGCGGGTTTCTTTTTCCGATGATGTTCCCGGGCAGGAGACACCCGCTCAGAGGAACTCCGACAATGCTCAGGACTGGAGTCCCGGGACGTCGAAGCCTCTGACGAGGTCCGGGCCCAGCCGGACGCGGAGTCAGAGAAGATTCTTTCTTTCTGTTGCTGGCAACTCCTCAACGCTTTAGAGGACATCTTGCCACATGGACCACAGATCATCTGGTCATGAGTGGGTCCGAGGCAACGGAGGCAGCAGTCGTGTGTGTCGGTAAAAGACATAAGTTTCTTACACCGATCACACTTTTTAAACCTGCTGGCAGCCATCGGGGGAAAAAGGGTCCCTGCGAGGTCAAAAGAAAGGGCTGCCAGTGAAAAGGAAAAATTGGCGCGAACGCTAGTCACGAAGGACAAAAACCGAAAAAATTACTAAAGGACTCGATACCGGTGTACCGCGGAGCCCTACAGATGCTGTTTATGATCGCCGCTGAAAAAGTTGATTTTTATTATTTTTCTTTTCTCGATACCGAGTCCGGGCGGGAAAAGGATCCGGCGTCGAACCGAGAAAAGAAAAATAATAAAAATCAACTTTTTCAGCGGCGATCACAAACAGCATCTGTAGGGCTCTGCGGAAAAAAAGAAGACGGAGCAAGATGGCACCCTTGGGCGGGAAGGGGACCGCGCATGTGCGCTGCAATTCCCAAAGGCTTTCTTTGAAAGCTGGGGAAATTGCTCCGCGAGGGCTCCGTCGGCGCCGATGTCACCCATATGTGAGGACTGACTTCCTGCTTGGTCCTGGAGAACACAGCTTACCAACTTCAGTCAATTCAGCAAGATGACATAACCATGATGGTTTTAAAGCAGACTTCACAAGCAGAAGTGGGAGAGATTTAATTGAAAATATCTTCAGTATTGCTATGAAAGGAGAAGTGCTATTGATGGATGCTGATTGGGACATTCCTGTTGCAGTGTCATCTAGAAGTAAGGATATCCTAGAGTCTCTACAGGGAGAATTATTCCAGCAGCTGGCAACGGAATACACACAGGAGGGATCATATTGGACCTGGTGCTTACAAATGAGTGCTTCTGATGTTATAGTGGGTGACCAACTCCCATACAATGGTCACCAGATGTTTGGTTCAGTATTAGGATAAGGGCTGAGAGAATTCATTCAAAAATGCGACTTTAGGAACATAGAAACATCACAGCAGAAAAAGAAGTCTGTCCTTCCATATAGCGTAGTTACTCACCTGTAACAGGTGATCTCCGGGAACAGCAGGAATAAGTATTCACATATGGGTATCGTTGGTAGCAATGGAGCCTGCGCGGGAACGCTCCCCAGCGTCCAATAGGAAAGCTTTTGCGAGCATCCCACAGCACCTGCGTGCTGCCTTCCTGCCTTTCCAACTCTCCCTCTTCAGTTGAGTTTATAGCCGAGACCAAAGGAGAGAGAGAGAGAGATACATCTCCTAGGGGAGGTGGGTGGGTTGTGAAGACTTATTCCTGCTGTTCCCGGAGATCCCGTTACAGGTGAGTAACTACGCTATCTCTAGGAACAAGCACGAATGTAGTCTTCACATATGGGGACTCCCCAGCTGAAAGATGCCAGGGGGATCACCCCAGCAAGCTGCGAACCCAAGGTGAGATGGGTCATGCTTCCTCCCATGGATCTCTGGCATCGAAACCCGAGACGGTGAGTATGAGTTGTACTAAGTCTGAAAGAGATGCTGGAGCACAGCCTGGCCAAACGAGGCATCCCGACGGGAGTCCTTGTCTAAGCAATAGTGGGCTGTAAAGGTGTGAACCGAAGCCCAAGTGGCAGCTCTACAGATGTCATCAATGGGCACAGAACAAAGATTAGCCATTAAGGCTGCCATTGCTCTCACATTGTGAGCTGTGACATGGCCTTCGAGAGAAAGTCCCTTACTCAGGGGCCTCCTCAGGGGCAATATGCAATTTGCAATCCACCTAGAGAGAGTTCTTTTGGAAACTGGAAGTCCCAAATGACTAGAATCAAAAGTAACAAAAAGCTGAGAAGATTTTCTATGTTGCTTAGTTCTTTGAAGGTAAAAAGCTAAAGCTCTTTTACAATCTAAAGTATGAAGATTCCTTTCTACATTAGAGGCATGAGGCCTAGGGAAAAATACCGCTTGGTTTACATGAAAAGGCGAAACCACCTTTGGCATAAAGCGAGGATGAGTCCTAAAAACTACCTTATCATGGTGAAATCTTGTATAAGGAGGATCAGCCACTAAAGCCTGTAACTCACTGATGCATCTTGCAGAAGTGAGGGCAACTAGAAAGATGACCTTCCAAGAAAGGAACTTTAGAGCTATAGTGGCTAAAGGCTCAAAGGGCGGTTTCATGAGCTGCCCGAGAACAAGATTCAGATCCCATGCCACCGGCGGTGGTTTAATGGGGGGTTTTGTTAAAAGTAAACCTCTCATAAATCTCACTACGAGTGGATGAGAGGAAATAGGTTATCCATCCAGAGGTTTGCGAGAAGCAGCAATGGCACTAAGATGGACCCTTACTAAATTGGTCTTAAGACCAGAATCTGATAGATGGAGTAGATACTCCAGAAGCGATTCAACAGGCACTGTATGGGGTTAAGTCCCCTTTGAGAATACCATACAGAGAAACTCTTCCACTTAAAGGCGTAGGATCGCCTTGTGGAAGGGTTCCTGGAAGCCACAAGGATATCCTTTACCTGTTGAGACAGGTTGATATCCGGGAATCCTAGGCTTTCAGTAACCAGGCCCTGAGGTGCAGGGACTGGGGATTCGGGTGCAATAGCATCCCGTTTTCCTGGGAAAGAAGATCTGGAGCACATCCCAACTCCAGAGGTGTGGCTTGAGAGAGACACAGAAGCAGAGGATACCACATCTGCTGTGGTCAACGTGGAGCTATGAGTATCATATGACCTCTTTCTCTCTGAAGCTTGAAGAAAGTTTTGTAAATGAGGGGAATGTGTGGGAAGGCATAGAGGAAGTCCCGACCCCAATGGAGGAGGAAAGCATCCCTTGCCTGACAGTTCTGAGCCAGAATTCTGGAACAGAATCGGGGAAGTTTGGCATTCTGTGGACTTGCAAAGGGGTCTATATCTAGCATTCCCCAGATTCGAAACATTCGAGCAGAGACCATTCGAAACACTGAGTGCAGAGACCATTCGTGGGGCAGCAGTATTCGACCGAGTTTGTCTACCCAAAGATTTTGAATGCCCGGAAGATATACCACTAGAAAGTGGATTTGAAGCTCTCTGGCGAGGGCCCATAGTTGCAAAGCTTCATTAAATAATGACAGAGAGCCTGTTCCACCCTGCTTGTTCACATAGAACATGGCTACTTGATTGTCGGTCTGGACCAGAACTGTCTTGTAGCTGAGATGGGTCTGAAAAACTCGGACAGCGTGGAAAATGGCTCTCAGCTCTAGGAGGTTTATGTGAAGACAAGCCTCCTGTGGGGTCCAGAGACCCTGAGTTGATAGATCGTGCAAGTGAGCCCCCCCCCCCAACCCAACTTGGATGCATCTGTTAGGGTGATTTGGCATAGAGGCTGATGGAAAGGAGAACCCACGAGAAGGTTTTCCAGTGACTGCCACCATTGCAGGGACAAAAAGACGTGTGGAGTTTCGGATTTTGTTCATTAGCCGACTCGAGGCCTGTGTCCACAGAAAGGATAGGGTCCACTGGGCTGCGAGCATATGAAGGCGAGCATAGGGAAGCACATGGACCATGGATGCCATATGCCGCAGAAGCTGAAGCATCTCCCGAGACGTCAGGGAGACCTTCATAGCTGCTTGGGAGGCCAGCTGTACTATACGAAGACACCGTGGCTGTGGTAGGAAAGCCCTTGACTGCCTTGTGTCTAGACGAGCCCCTATGAATTCTAGAGACTGAGAAGGGGTGAGATGAGATTTTGGGAGGTTTATGACCAGTCCCAAGTGTCAGCATACATGACATAGGAGTCATGGCTTTTTCCCCAGACCCTGGATTCCATGCAGCTGTGGACTCTGGTGATTTCAGTCTCCAAAGGTAATAGGACAGTTTACAAGATGAAATTAATTCTGACCCCCTGGTGATTTCAGTCTCCAAGGCCTGTCTGAAGCCCCTCCTTGCTAAATCAAGAATAGAAGAAAGGGAGTGGCTAAAGACAATACCAGACCTCAAGGGGAAGTGCTGGAGAGGATTCAATTCACTATAAAGGACAGAAACACTTCCTCTCTCTCTCTTCCACCATTCATCGGACATGAGGACAGGAGGCTCTGATAATCAATTCCCTTCACCCCTCCCCCGCTCTCTCTCTCTCTTCCACTACACCTTGCCATGAGGCTCTGACCCACATGTTCTTACCTCTCTCTCTTCCACCATTCATCGGACATGAAGGACAGGAGGCTCTGATAATCAATTCCCTTCACCCCTCCCCCGCTCTCTCTCCTGCCATGAGGCTCTGACCCACATGTTCTGGCCTCTCTCACACTTCACACATGCACACACAGATTCATTGATGCACACTGAAACAGCTCTGTAACAATCACTATATACCTCTGTTCAATACCTATGTAATAAGCCTATTTCTACATAAAAAAACCTCTCTCCAAGCCACACCTGTTTGGTTGTTTTATTACAAACCCTACTGCCTCTGTGAAGTGAAATGAACCCAGGACCTACAGGAGAGTAAAGCTGACTACATCTTACATCTTTATGGGGGCTCGTCTCTCGGATTTCACAGCAGACCTCCAGTTGGGTAAGTAATAATTTTGTATAATACATTAAGTAGATTTCAGACAGAATCAAAAGTCCTTGTGACCATTTACAATTGACAGACTGGATGACACTTAGACACTATTTAGTGAACAGTTCCAGTGATAAATTTGTTTTGTGGGTTAGACAAGGTGAGATTTTTATTGTCAAAAGGCTCTGTAAGCACCTAGAATTTTAAAGACATCACACAGAGTGGCTTGCAATTGTCTTATTTTGATGTATAGGCTTGCTACATTATTTGAGCTGCTAAGACAGCGAGATAGTCCAGATTTAGTTTGGAAGTGGTACACAGGTAAATAGTCCCTCACTGAATACAATATACATCTTTCCTGATAAAGCTATTACCTCCTGTCCCTTTTAACTTTTATTTCTCTGTCTCCTGTCAGTAAGTATCTTAGTGAGAGCAGGCTTAAAGCTGGCTGCAATTGATACAACAATTCTGTTAATCTCCTAAAACCCTTCTTACTATAACTTCACCCTAAACTTCCACCCTGTTAAAAAGGTGATAAGCACTTTTTATTCAGGTATAATTTTAAGGTGTGGTCTTTATGCCAGTACTCTTTACTGAACACCCATAAAATTTATACCATTCCAACTATAATTCTAAGTCTCATTTCTTCATAAAAGTGAGCATTCCTCCTTCTAAGGTTACACATTTGAGATAGTCCAACTACAGCCTTTCTGCAGTATCAAATATGGAAGCCTTTGATTTTAAAGAACTTAAAGAAATTGTAATTTCATACTGTAAGAGGAAAGGGGGTCCCTTTGAAGGTGAATTCCCTGAGTCATCATGGTATAATATTCAAAGACAAATGTTAAACCATGATCAAGAATTCAAAAAGAAAATAAATAAAAGAAAATGCCTTTTTATCCAAGGCATGTGCAGGGGGCTCATTAGCATGAAAAAGGACAATACTGAACTGACTTCTCAGTGTACCCAATTGACCAAAGACCTTGAGGAGGCACAAATTTGCATCTCTATACAAAGAACTCAAGTGATAGAAGTCACAAATTCTTTTATAACTGTTAGTGAGCAATTAGAAGCACTTAAACTTGAATTGAGTCACGTTAAGGATCAATTGGCATCTGAAAGACAAAACATTAAGTATACGCCTACTCCTCCCTCAGCCCCTTATGCATATGACATACCCTATCAGCCAGGCATACAAGCTATTGACAAACAAAAGAATACTAAAGTAAGCATAGCTGGACTTAGGACTGACAGTTTATCTCAGTCAGAACAGAGCAATAATCAGGATCTCTGTCAGGAGGATAATTCAGATGACTTAGACATGGCACCCAGTACTGAACTCAGAGCACCAGTTAAAGTAATGCTGCAGGACAATTTAAAAGAAAGAGATATAGAAAAAATAGTTGAGAAAATTGGCACTATGCCTCTTAATATAAATCATTAGTGTAAATGGGCGATTGATATTCTGATTCACTGGGGTCTAGGGAAATACAGAAGAAAACAATCAGACTTTGATAGACTTATGCGTCTGGCTCTGGGGCCACACTATTATAGAGTTGGCTCTCTCACTCACCCATACCAGTTGGTTAAAAGGGATACTGAGAAACTATTTCACTGTTCCCCAATGCAAGTATTTAAAATTATTTCACCTCTACCAAATGATACACTGGAACAGTTTGCATATAAAGCCTGGATTTTAAAAGCAGTTCTTAATGAGCAGGAGTCCTGGCCCAAGGCAGAAGATTATGGGGAGAGCACGCATAAGGAATTTTTATTAGAATTGCTATCCCCTGAGATTACAAAACACCTTCTGTTATTTTCTGAAGACCCTGAAGCAACCCCTTTTGATACTTTAATGCTCAGAATTGGGTCTGTTTGGAAGACCCAGCCCTCACAGGTAATAACAGTATCAGAAGCACGGAAGTGGCAAGCCAAGGAATCCTCTCAGTACATAAGAGAAACAGACAGAGGACACACACCTAAGTGGCAAGCCGAGGGATCCTCTCAGTACACAAGAAACACAGACAGAGGACACACACCTTGGAGAGCACATGGCAGAGGTACTTTTAGAAACTCCTCAGGTTACATTCCTTTTCAGGAGCTCAAAGCACAGAGAGATGGGCTAGAAAAGGAGAAAACTAAATGGGAACAAGACAAGCATACACTGCAGATAGAAATAGATAAATTAAAACAGGATTTACAAGCAGCTCAGGACAAACACAAGGCTAGTGCATAGGGGTGTCCTGACCTTCTGGGTTCAGATATCAAAATGTCTCAAGCCTTCATAGCCCAGCCTGCCTCCTTTATCTCAGCAGAGGACTCAATTCCAGAGCCTCTGGATGATGAAATGGATACAGGCCGAGGACACAATTTAAGGCTTGTAACACCCTTGATACTGGACTCTTGTGCACGCCCCAATGTTATCAGCAGAATAGGGGGTCAGGATAAACTAGCTTTGATTGACACAGGGGCTGGAATTAGTTTTACTAACAGAGCTTCTCCCACTGCAGATCAGAAAAATATGGAAATTTATGAAATTCAAGGAATTAATGACACAGCTTCCAAATGTGTGGCTATCCCAGTTAAATGGGGTATCCCTGTGCACAGTGAACAAAATAAGGAAATGTTGGAAACCACTGCCTCCACTATAGTGAACACACCAAAAGAAATAATTGGAATTGATGTTCTCAACCAGTTAAATTTGGTGGTGGATATGGCTAATCTTAAATTGTGGCAGTATTCAGGAACTTCAAGTGCTTCTAAAACTTTAGTGCATGAAGTCATTCCCATGCAGTTAGCAACTCAGTGCACCAAGGCAGCTCAGCAGTATGATCTGTGTGTAATTCCCTCAGAAGTGGCTGATATTCCAGTCTGGGCTCAAGACAAGTTAGATTGTGGGAAAATGCACACAGAAATACTGTTGGAAGGTGAGGATCCTCCACCACAGAAGCAATACCCAGTACCTCATCAGGCTATAGAACCAGTGACTAAAATTGTGAAGATACTGGAGGAGAGGGGTCTGATTAGATCTATTTCTTCCACATGTAATTCACCAGCCTGGCCGATAGTTAAACCGGGGGGTTCCTTCAGGCTCACTATGGACTTCCGTGCCCTGAATCAAGTTTCAAAATCTGTAGTGCCTGTGGTAGCCTCATACCCTGAAATGATCTCTAAACTGAATCCCAAATGTAAATTTTTCTCTGTTTTAGACATATCCAATGGGTTTTGGAGGCTGCCCCTGGCCCTTGAGTGCCAGTACAAAACAGCCTTTCAGTGGCTGAATAAACAATATGCATGGACTGTGCTCCCACAGGGATATAAGGATTCCCCATCAATATTTCATAAATACATGCAGGAAGCCCTATCACTATTGTCTTGCAGAGATAATATAATTCAGTATGTAGATGACATTCTGATTCAGTCTGAGAATGAAGCCGTACACTGGAATCATGTAAGAGAAGTTTTAAAAGCCCTCTTTCAAGCTGGTCTTAAAGTTAATCATGCCAAGGCTCAACTGTGCAAATCACAGGTTTCCTTTTTAGGGGTTACTATTGGCCAGGACGGTAAATCTGTAGATTCTCAGAGGAGAGAGCTGATACAGAAACTTCCACTTCCTACAGATCAGAAATCACTCCAGTCATTTTTCTAGGGCTCACTGGTTTCTGTCGTGACTTCATGCACAATTATGCTGAAGTGGCAGCTCCACTTTACTCCCTGCTAAAAAGTAAAAGTTATGTTTGGTAGGAAGGACATACAGACGCTGTAACTAAATTAAAACACATTCTGACTTCTGCTCCTGTTCTTGCACACCCAGATCACACACACGTTTTCCTGTACCCTGTAGTTGGAGAGAACAGTATAGGTGCAGCTCTAACACAACGCTTAGGAGGAGTAGATCGCCCTATCGCTTTCTGTTCCAGAGTTCTCACTTCTCCTGAACTCAAAATGGGAAACTGTGAAAAACATGTACTGCAGGGGTGTCAAACTCAAATACACAGTGGGCCAAAATGTAAAACTTGAACAAATGAACCTTTTAATATGGACCCAAACAAGATTTGCTTTAACATTGAATATGAAGCAACACTTATTACTATACAATTTATAACTTAATAGTTCAGATATGCAAAAACCAATTTCAAATAAAAAAAAACATCAATGACATTCATTTATTAAATAAGATTTAAATAATAATAAATAATAATTTTTAAAATAAAATAACAATAATAAAATTAATCAACCATTCAAGCCCATGTCTTGGAGTAGCAAGACAAAGTACATAAAGAAAACGTTAATTATTGCTCAGTTTGCTGCACACTGATCTAATCTGATGTGCCCAAGCCAGATACCTGGCATCTCTTCTTGGATGATAGTTCATCAATGTCTGGGCTCAGGCTTTGAGCTGAGGAAATCCTCAGTATCGAGCGAAGGTGTTCATCAGTCAGACGTCTCCTGTGAGATGTTTTGGTCATCTTCATCGAGGAGAAAAGTTGCTCACATAGATAAGTGCTGCCGAACATGGAGAGCATCTGAGCAGCTTGGGTGCGGAGCTGAGGCATTGTGTCAGGGATGAACTGTGGAAACTGGGCGGCGCCCACAGCATCATACTTTGACTTCAGCGTGTCATTACACTGGAGTTCAATTAGCTCCATTTGGAGGTTGGTTGGTGCGTTTTCCACATTAACTGCAAAGGGATTACTGAGCAGTTCAAACCTACATTTCTGGACATCAAAGTCGGCAAATCGCCGGCTAAACTCAGCGCCGAGTACACTGAGCTTTTCAGCAAACTGTGCGCATGGGAACAAGTTGGTAAAGAACTGCGTTTTCATGGTTTGGCAGCAGGGAAAATGGCCAAGGTTTCCTTGCAGCATCTGATTCTCCCACAGGCACAGTTTAGTTTTAAAAGCCCTCACTGCAGCGTACATGTCTGTGATGATGCGCCCCCGCCCCTGAAGCTGCAGGTTCAGCGCATCGAGATGGCTCGAGATGTCACACAGAAAGGCCAGCTCACACAGAAACTTTTTCTCCCGAAGCTCTGCTGTGTCCTTCCCTTTGCTTTCCAGAAACTGACATATTTCCTCATGCAGCTCAAAACATCTATTCAGTACTTTTCCTCGGCTTAACCATCTCACCTCTGTGTGATACGGCACGTCTGCGCATTCCGAACCACACTCCTCCAGAAAAGACTTAAACTGGCGGTGATTCAGACCTTTGGCTCTTATAAAGTTAACTACTTGTGTTACTGTGGTCATAACATGTTCCATCTTTAGGGCTTTGCCACACAATGATTCCTGATGTATGATGCAGTGATAAACAGTTAGTTCACCTGCACAGTTCTCTTCCTGCATCTTCTCCCGGACCCTGCCCACCAGTCCACTTGTTTTAACCGCACATCGCTGGCGCATCATCTGTCGTTAATCCCACGAGTTTATCCCACGGCAGCTTTATTTCAGTTACGCATTTGGAAACCTCCTCAAAAATTTCCTTTCCTGTGGTTGTGCCATGCATTGATTTGAATCCCAATAGCTCCCCCGTAACACACATATTTGAGTCCACTCCACGGATGAAGACTGACAGCTGAGCAGTATCAGATGCGTCGCTGCTCTCATCCACAGCAAGGGAGAATGCAACGAAATCTTTTCCCTTTTCCAAAAGCTGGTCATACAGATTGGTGGCAAGATCACATGTGCGATCAGCTACTGTGTTTCTGCTCAGGCTCACGTTTGAAAAGGCTTGCTTTTTCTCTGGGCACACGATGTCACAAACTTTCAACATGCACTTTTTCACAAACTCTCCCTCATTAAAGGGCCGGGCTGATTTTGCGATCTCTGCTGCCACAATATAACTAGCCTTTACAGCAGCCTCACTTTGTGATGTGTCTTTTTTGAACATATTCTGTTGTGAAACCAAACTTCTTTTCATCTCCTCCACTTTCTGGCTCCTTTGAGTCATGTCCAGGTCCTTGTACTTGTCATGGTGTTTTGTTTCATAGTGTCGTCGAATGTTATACTCCTTAGTTATAGCCACGTTGACTCCACAAATCAGACAAACAGGTCTGTCTTTTACATATGTAAACAAATATTCTGTCTCCCACCTGTCCAGAAAGTTCCTGTTGTCTGCCTTTCTTTTTGCCATTTTTGGGAAGGGGTTCCACAGTGACAGTTGTAGCTTGAGATCGCTATGACTTCTGTCACACAGGAGAGGGCGTTTCTGGGACCTGTCCTGATTGACGCGCCAAAACAACAGCAAGGCATTATGGGATTTGTAGTATTAGCGATGAATGAATGCGCTGTATAATACCGGCGGGCTAGCTCTAGTAGTCATTTGGTATAGCCTCGCGGGCCAAATATAATTACACTACGGGCCAAATTTGGCCCGCGGGCCAGAGTTTGACACCTATGATGTACTGGCTTCCTATGCTGCTATGCAGAAATTTACATACATCATTGGTGCTCAAACCACATACATATGCAGCCATCACACCCCCCTCAAATTCATTGTAGAAGGAAAGTTAGCATGTAGCAAGATTAGGACGGAGAGAATAGTCCAGTGGACTCTCATGTTGCAAGCACAGAATGTAAAGTTTGAATTGTTGAGAGAACCTAACGTGCAAGTGGCTGGAATCTTGCTGGAGGGGCAACCTCATGACTGTCAGTCCTCACACAGTGCCCCTAATCACATAATCTTTAGGGAACTAGGACTAGACAAAATTTCACCTTTTCTTCCTACAGTATATACTGATGGTAGTAGCCAATGCGAAGGAGGCAGGCGACTAGCAGGTTTTGCAATTGTACAATTGGACCCAAATAACCAAGTGGTACTACAAAGACAGTATTCCTGTGGGTCAGCGTCAGCACAGTACTGTGAGCTGGCTGCTTTTGTAGCTTGTATGCAACAATATCAGGATTCACACCCAGAGATACAAATCATTTTAGATTCTGATTATGTCTTTAAAAGTGCCATTGCCCTATTACCCTGGTGGCTGGTAAATAAATTTAAATCTACAGATGGGTCCACAGTGAAAAATTCATCACTGTGGACTATGGCACAAGAACTGAGTGAGAAGTTTCAGAGAGTACATTTAGTTAAAGTAAAGGCACATAGGAAGAAAGGCCCTTTAGTGAAAGGGCCTTTACCTCCCCCCAGAGAGATTGGCTGTGCTCCTTAGATTTAAAGGATGCCTATACTCACATCCTGATCCACCCCTCCCACCACCAGTACCTAGGGTCTTTACAAAGTACCTAACAATTGTAGCTGTCAACATGCACCTACAAGGGGCCTTCGTCTTCCCCTATCTGGATGACTGGCTCATCAGAGGCTGCACGACCTTCGAGGTGAGCCAAGACCATAGGGCGGACAGTCCACCTCCTGCAGCACCTGGGGTTCATCAACTACCCCAAATCTCATCTCTCCCTGACCAAAACCCTGGAGTTCATAAGTGCCCAGCTGGGCATGCTACAGGTTAGGGCCCATCACCTTGTGCAACTGGCGGGAGAGGTGCAGGCTCACCAGTTTGTACTGGTCCGCTGCCTCTTCTGCCTACTGGGCCACATGGCCTCCACAGTCCACGTCATGCCCCTAGCATATATGGGCAGCTCAGTGGTGCCTCCACTCCCAGTAGACTCAGGCCACAGGCAGGTTGTGCGACAGGGACAGGGTCACCCAACCTCTGGCGGACTCCCTCAACTGGTGGCAGTTCTTATGCCACCTGCAGACAGGAATGCCCTTCCAGGCACCTGCACCGCAGAGGGTCCTGACACTTCCATCCTGGGTTGGGGGGCACACTACACAGACCTCTGCACTCAAGGCAGCTGCTTGCATGCAGAGTCACTCCTACAGATCAACCTCTTGGAGCAGAGAGCCCCCTGGCCTTGCAGGCATTCTGTCACCACCTGTGCAACCACCCGGTGCTGATCCAGACATTCAGCCAGGTTACCATGTTCTATGTGAAGAACATGGCACCAAGAGAAGAGCCACCAAAATGGTAAAGGGGATGGAAGGATACTCCTATGAAGAAAGGCTAAAAAAGTTAGGGCTCTTTAACCTGGAAAAGAGACGGCTGAGGGGAGATATGATAGTCTATAAATTAATGAACAGAGTGGAATGGGTAAACATAGATAGATTGTTTACCTTATCAGAATATAGAAAGACTAGGGGACATGCAATGAAGCTACAGGGTAAACTATTTAAGACTAATAAAAGAAAATATTTTTTCACTCAACGTGTAATCAAACTCTGGAATTTGTTACCGGAGGATGTAGTAAAGGCTGTTAGTGTAGCTGGGTTTAAAAAAGGTTTGGACAAGTTCCTGGAGGAAAGGTCCATAAACCATTATTAAGAAGGGACCCAGGATATTAATGCTTGAACCAATACAAGCATTGTGGAACCTGTGTCCCTTGGGGAAACTGCTAGGTACATATGACCTAGATTGGCCACTGTTGGAAACAGAATACTGGGCTTGATGGACCTTGGTCTGACCCAGTATGGCATATCTTATGTTCTTATGTTCTTATGAAACACATTAGCAGACTCACTAGCCAAGGAAGCATGCCATGTAGGCCTCATATGGCCCTGGTATGAGCAGACACGCATGGTTGCTATTGCTACACGTTCCACAGATTACGATCAGATAATACCACCAGATTACTTTGTAGCACTGCAGACAAAGGACCCTGAGCTTTCCAATTTAAGGAAGCTTGTGCAGGACGCCCCAGATAACCTATATCAGCACACACCCTTTCTCACACTCGCTATAGAGAAAGACATTCTATGTGCAAAAAGAGAGGAAGGCTTGGTTATAGCTATCCCTAGAGCTCGAGGTAAAGAATGGATGCATTGGGTTCATGGTGCAGGTCCTATGGGACACCCTAAAGCAGAAGAAATGCAGACTATCCTCAATAGGTTGGTATGGTGGCCAGAAATGAAACATGATATACAGGATCATATTTCCTCCTGTGTAATCTGTGCTTCATTTGGGAGGCAACCTAAAAAGAGAAGGGGATAGTTAATGAGAGCACCTCCTCGTGGCCCATTTGAGAGATTGCAAATAGATCATGTGGGCCCTCTCCCATTGACTGCTAGGAAAAATAGATTTTTACTGACTGTTGTTGATTCCTTTTCTCATGGGGTAGAAGCATTCCCTGTCCCAGATCAAACTGCTCGAACCACTGCAGAAATCCTAACTATGCAATTTTTTACACGCTGGGGCATTCCCAAGACTATTGATTCTGACAATGGTCCTGCATTTGTTTCTCAGCTCATCAAGGAATTGTTTGATTTTCTAGGCATAGAACAACATCTCCACATTCCGTACCATCCACAGGCAGCAGGGCAGGTAGAAAGAATGAATCAAACAATTAAGGTCCACCTCAGCCCTATGCTTAATCTGACCGGGAAAAATTGGGATCTGGTGCTCCCTTTAGTCCTTATGCGTATCAGAGCTAATGTCTGTAAATCCACAGGTTTTGCACCTTATGAAGCCTTAATGGGAAGGCCAATGCAACGGTGGGAAAATATGCTGAGTCCTTTTCTTCCAGAGGACCAGACCGTAATTCTCACCAATGAGTGGATGAAATCCCTGCAAGAACATCTAAAAGAAATTCAGACCTCTGTGATAGCTAACACAGAAAAAGCTAGAGATTATTTGCAGGAGGTACATGCAAAAGGTTCTGATTTAAGACCCCTCAAGGTTGGGAGTAAAGTGATGATTCTGAGACCTAGACCAAACCTCCACTTTGGAACTGCAAAGTGGGAAAGACCATACTTAGTTACTGATACCTTAGGCCCAAGCCTATACCAGATCATAATGCCTGACAACCAGCAGTACTGGAAACACATCACCCAGTTAAAACCATATGGGTAAAACGTGTTTTATCAGTCTTTGTTTTCAGACACCACCACCTGAAGACAGCACGGACAGCTGCTTTCTGAAGACAGCACGGACAGCTGCTTTCTGAAGACAGCACGGACAGCTGCTTTCTGAGCAAAAGTCGCTTGAGGACGGTAACTATTTACTCCTGCTGTATAGTTGACATGTGTTTAATAGTTATGTAAAAATTATTAATTTTTTTTGTTTTGTTGTTACATAGTATAAGTGGGGAGCATTAGTTTACTCCCTAGTAGAGTGAAACAAGTTTGCTTTTATTATGTCTCGGTTTCCTGTTGTTCTTGTATCTGCTCTCTTCTACTCAAGTCTCATTACAGGAACTATCATCCGAATATGCACGATTGGCTGGGCTAACTCCACAGGTGGAGTGTATCGCTACCAAGAAATACCCCCACCTTTCCCGGAAGGAAAGGATCTGGTCATCTTGAGTTTCTGTTTCGTACAGGACAAGCCAGTGTTCTATTCATTAAACATCACTCAAGTACAGTGGGAGCCACCAGTTTCCACTTCTCTAGAAAGGACACAAGAATTGAGGGCACGCCCAGAACGTTACTTTCTAGGTCCTCCTGCTTTGATTTTGTACAATATTTCCCGTCAGGACAGAGGTACCTGGAAAATAACTTATACATGGGTTGTGAGTGATCAACAGCACATCACTGAGACTTCATTCCTTTTGGATGTATCTTGTTTACCTACCACCCCTCATCCCACATCTCCCACCACTTCTGCTCCTTCTGTACTCTACCTTTCTGATATCCACCCATTTCAGGAAGGACATCCCTTTCAGATTAAATATGATGCACCAGACAATGTTTTATATGATGTGGAATACCATTTTCTTACTTGGCATCTATTTCCCAAATTGTTTCTAGTTACTCACAAATATCCAAATTGCTCTCAGTTTGTTGCCAACCACATACAAATGCTCAATACTTGGTTTGATATGCAGTCAGCAACACCCCGAGCCAAGCAATTTCGACACAAGCGTGAATTAATTGATACAATTTTAGGTGGCACAGGGACTGCACTGGGTGCCCTTAATATAATTGATATAGAGGTGCTCCGTAATAAAATGGGATCCACTGCTCAGCATGCTGCTGATGGTTTTACCTCACAACATATTATTAATGAAGCTTCCTCTAAACTGTCCAATGTAGTTGTAGATACCTTTGCTCTTATATCTCCCATTATAGAACAGAAAATTGTTACCTTAGCACATGCAGAATATAGATTGGGAAAGAATATTTCCTGGGCTCTTGCCTGTGATCAAGTACAGATCGAGCTTATTACTATACTAAAGGAAATTCTGATCACTGCTAAGTTAGGACACTGGCCACCATCTCTCATCCATATGGCTAGTACCAAAATACCTGAATTTGCTATAGCTCACCTTGATTGGTGGACAGTTAGTGTTCCCATTTGTTCACCACAAGGCTCCTCTATTTGTACTTTGATCCCATGGTCAGGACAACACACAGTTATTTATCCTATTGTTAATATTGGGGTGCAGTTTGATAATATGCTTATGTTTCCTGTGGACCATCTCACATGGGTGCAGCCACTGGACGACACCTGGACTTAATTCAAGCCGATGGACCCCAGTTTGTGTGAGCAGACTACATTTCAGTTCAAGTGTCAACCTCACCAGTTTAAAGAGGCTGACACCTCCTGCTGGAATTCCTCCTCTTGCTCCCTGAATGTTAAGCTCTCATATTCCCTGACTACCTCACACAGTTTGTATTACCTTGGAGCTGGACACTTGTTTTCGCCTGTTCTTTCCCCAGAATGTTTCTTTTTTGATTGCTCCCAGAATGCATGACATTCGCCTTCCCAAGAACACTTTGTTGTACAGTTCAAACTATTTACCAAACAATACCTGGTGCAGTCATACACCACTGGTCTCCCTTACCATTAATGGGACAACTTATTCCACACCACTGGTTACCAATGACTCTATGGACATTCCAGACTTTATCTCATATGCTGTGCATCCCTTACCACTTGGCATGGGAGAAGAGACACTACATAAACTGCTCAACTTTACAGAACTCCATGCCTATATTGATCACCTTAAAACAACATCCACTGAAGTGAATCACACCATCGCTTATGAGAATGGACACATTCAACAAATTGTTGGACACTTGCTACAAGATGCTCATGTGTCTGTG
This sequence comes from Ichthyophis bannanicus, assembly GCA_033557465.1. Taxonomy (NCBI): domain Eukaryota; kingdom Metazoa; phylum Chordata; class Amphibia; order Gymnophiona; family Ichthyophiidae; genus Ichthyophis; species Ichthyophis bannanicus. The sequence continues at coordinate 189,270,688 of CM066031.1, read as the reverse complement.
TGGGAATTGTTATTTGGTTACTCACCTACTGCTGATCATGTCTTTAATGTTTTTATTCACCCTATTATTATTTTAACTGCTGTACAAATATTGCTATGCATTATCGTAATTTTCCTGTGCTGTAAGATGAAACAAATGTACATTTCCTTGCAGCGCATGTCCTATAGAACAACAACAACATTTTAAGGTAGTTACACTGAACTTCTCCAGCATCCACCCCTAACATCCAGGCTAATTTGGCCTGCTAATTTGGCATTTCCTATTACACTGAATACCAGAGTCAGCTGCAGTCTAGTATTGCTTCCTATCCTCACTCATAGCATCCTGGTACCTTTTAGCTTTAGCCTCCTCAAAAATTCCTGCAGACCTTATGCACTGTTCACTCTCTCTAAGACAGGCACGGAGGTAGCATATTGGGTTCCCCCCCAGTAGTGGCTGCTCTACCTAAGACACGAGGTTTGGACTCATAAGGAGACTTGTTTATCTCTAGAACACTAGAGACAGTACTAGAGACAGTACTGTGCAGGACAGGGGACGTGCAGGACATAGCAAGGTATTTAATACAGGAGGCATTAGACAAGCTGCCTACTATCATATAATGGCAGCTGGGAGAGGTACCACAGGCTTGCTTCCACCATTTCCAGGCACAAATAATAAAGAAAAATAAAAAAGGTGTGGGAGATGTCAGCATACATGACATAGGAGTCATGGCTTTTTCCCCAGACCCTGGATTCCATGCAGCTGTGGACTCTGGTGATTTCAGTCTCCAAAGGTAATAGGACAGTTTACAAGATGAGATTAACTCTGACCCCCTGGTGATTTCAGTCTCCAAGGCCTGTCTGAAGCCCCTCTTTGCTAAATCAACAATAGCAGACCTCAAAGGGAGTGGCTAAAAACAATAGCAGACCTCAAGGGGAAGTGCTGGAGAGGATTCAATTCACTATAAAGGACAGAAACACTTCCTCTCTCTCTCTCTCTTTCACCATTCATCGGACATGAGGACAGGAGGCTCTGATAATCAATTCCCTTCACCCCTCCCCCGCGCTCTCTCTCTCTTCCACTACACCTTGCCATGAGGCTCTGACCCACATGTTCTTACCTCTCTCTCTTCCACCATTCATCGGACATGAAGGACAGGAGGCTCTGATAATCAATTCCCTTCACCCCTCCCCCGCTCTCTCTCTCCTGCCATGAGGCTCTGACCCACATGTTCTGGCCTCTCTCTCTCTCACACTTCACACATGCACATGCACACACAGATTCATTGATGCATACTGAAACAGCTCTCTAACAATCACTATATACCTCTGTTCAATACCTATGTAATAAGCCTATTTCTACATAAAAAACCTTTCTCCAAGCCACACCTGTTTGGTTGTTTTATTACAAACCCTACAGCCTCTGTGAAGTGAAATGAACCCAGGACCTACAGGAGAGTAAAGCTGACTACATCTTACACCAAGTATCGAAGGATTCGCATGGTGCGAGAAAGAGCGAAGCTGGCTTTTGGAGCTGTTGATACTCGAATGAGCCAACCGTCTAAATAAGGGAAGACGAATATTCCTAGAGTTCTCAGGAATGCTGCTATTACTGCCATGCATTTTGTGAAGACTCTTGGGGCAGAAGCCAGACCGAAGAGAAGAACCCTGTATTGGAAGTGTCTTCCCTGGAAAAGGAATCAAAGAGATTTCCTGTGATCTGCATGGATGAGAATATGCATATATGCATCCTTTAGATCTAGAGAACATAGCCAGTCCTGACTCTGAAGGTATGGCAGGAGTGTTCCGAGGGAGATCATCTTTAATTTTTCCTGGAACAAATACTTGTTTAATTCTCTGAGGTCCAGAATAGGCCTATGTCCCCCCCCCCGTTTTCTTTGGAATGAGAAAGTAGGGGGAGAAGAATCCCGTCCCCTGTTGGGATATGGGTACCTCTTCTATTGCTCCTTGAGCAAGAAGTAATGCGACCTCCTGACCCAAGAGATTGGTGGCAGGGACCTGAGAATCTAACTGTCTTATGATTGTAGGAGGGGGCATGCTGTGAAAATGAAGTCTGTACACCTCTCATACAATGGACAGGGTCCAGTTTTCTGATGTTATTTGTTGCCATCTTCTGACAAAATGGCATAATCTGCCTGGGATGGTAGGGGGTTCTGGACCTTTCAGGGGCAGAAAAGCTAAGTTCTCTAGGAAGGAGTCAAAGCCCCTGAGGCGGCTGAGTCTGCTGAGCTGGTTGAACTCTAGGAACTTGAGGCTTCCTCTGCTGTCTGTTCTGTTGTTGCCCCCTCTGGGAAACATGAACTGGGCAGTGTCCCTGATGGGTGTAAGATGGGCAAAATTTATTTTTCTTGTTGAAAAAGGGTTTCTTGACTGACTTTTTTCTTTGCTGGGTTGGCTGTAGACGTTGATAGTCTGCTCAAGGTAGTATTTTCAGATTCAATCTGATTGGCCTTGTCTTGCCAATCCTTGCCAAAGAGATTTTCTCCTGTGCAAGGAATATTTCCCAGTTTATCTTGCACCCATTGTTCTAAGACTGATGCCTAAAGCCAGGCAATACGACGTGCACCGATGGAAATAGAGGTTCTGCTAATGCACTCAAAGCAATCAAAGGTTGCATGGTTTACAAACTTAGAGACATCCTGGGCATGTTTGACCAGAGTAAGGAATTCCCCCTTTTTTTCCTCAGGGAGAAGAGGGTTCATAAGCTCCAAGTCGCCTGCAACTTCTTTGAGGAACATTCCCATATAGAGAATGTAGGAGCTAATCCTGGCTGCCAACATGGAGGATTGGAAACATCGATGCCCAAAGGCATCGAGAGTCCTCGATTCATGGCCCGGGGGATTGGAAGAATGTGTTTTAGCACTCTTAATCCTATGCATCGCTGATTCCACTACCATTGAATGGTGCGGTAACAGTCTTTTGGAAGCCAGGACAGCTTGGAACTCGGTACATGGTATCGAGTCGTCGAGAATGTGGAGACACCATTAAGGAGTTCCCCACATTCTTAGGATAAGATCATGCAAGATTCTGTGAATGGGCAAGGTAGCTGCCTCTTTAGGAGCCTTAGGGTACTGAAGAATTTCTAATTCTTCTGCTCTGGGTTCCTTCTCTGGAGTTACCGTGATTGCAAGACCACGAGCTAAATCACGTATAAAATCCTGGAAGGACATGTCTTCTGGAGGAGACATTCTGCATTGAGGAGAAGGAGATGGATCCTCCGAAAGGATAGCTCTGGTACTGGCAGAGTCAGAGTCATCGGAATAGGATGATTCGAAGTATCTCTGCGCCGGGTGTTCCTGCAACGGACGGTACCAGTACAGCTCGAAGTCGGTATCGGGGTGTCTCGGTACTGATCCGTCGATAACTGAGATAGACTCCAGACTCAGCATGGGGGGGGAAGGATACCCGCCAAGGCACTCTGTACCGGTACCGATACCTGTGGAACCATCTGTAGCTGTCTTTGCGGTACCGAAGCTGCTAAGAGGGCTGCTAGACTGCGTTCGATAGCGAGGATTCTGTGATCCATCGCTCCTGCCGATGCCTGGGTGTCGGTACCGGTGGAAGCGGCCATGACCCCAGAACATGGCACCAGTAGTTCTGCAGAGGTGGAAGCCTCTGGAACATTCTGGAGCCCCGTTAATGCTTTGGAGACCAAGACAAGACCAAGAAAAGAGATGAGGGCAGTATCTCTACCATACAGAGGATCTCTAAAGGAAAAGATGGGACTATTGTAGTAGTGGATCTCCAGGAACAAGCAGGAATGAGTCTTCACATATGGGTATCGTCGGTACCGACGGAGCCTGCGCGGGAATGCTCCCCAGCATCCAAAAGGAAAGCTTTTGGGAGCATCCCACAGCGCCTGCGTGCTGCCTTCCCGCCTTTCCCAACCGCCTCTCTCCAGTTCTTCTTTTCCGCGGAGCCAGCAGGTCGTGTTCCTGTCACCGATGAAGAATTTCTTTATTTTATTTTATTTCTTTGGTCGCGCGTCTGCCTTCTCGACGCTAGACCGGTACCGCTGGTCTTTTCTTTCTTTTTTCTAAAAAAACCCCAAAAAAACCCCTACTGTTTTTCTCACTTCAGTGCATTTTCTTCTTTGGCCTTAGGCCTAGGAGATTTTTCCTCATGGAAAAGCCCGCCTCTGGGTTTAAAAAGTGCACAAAGTGCAGCGGCACTATTTCAGTCACTGACACCCATGAATGGCGTCTGAAATGTTTAGGTCTGACCACTCCATTACGGATTGTGAGTCCTGTTCCATGATGTCTAAAAGAGGTCTACAGAATCGAGCAGCCAAGCTCAGTACCCTGTTTCCCTCTGATGCAGCTTCGGTTGCATCGACGTCTTCCAGGGCTGCTTCTTCCTCACATGGATCTCAGGTAACCAAACTTAAGTCCAGCCGGTCCTCGAAGGGTAAATCTCCCTCCAAGAATCGAGATGCCTCCGGGCTTGCCCTCGAGGAATCCGCACTGGCAAAAATACCCCGGCGGGAGGCTCCAGCTTCCAAAGCTTTATCTATGGGGTCACAGGATGACATCGATGGCTCGACCTCGACCGATTACCTGTTGCCATGTTCTGGGGTACCGGTGGTTGCCACTGGTACCGACATCCAGACATTGGTTGCGTCGATGGATCAGAATATCCTGACCCTGCAGCGTGCCATCACGGCATTCATACAAGCTGTGACGCCTTCGGTACCGCAACAAACTCCGTTGCCAGTACAGACTCCAGCACCGGTACCGATATCGGTTCCGGTGCCGGTACAAATTGCATCGACATCTGCTTCGGTGTCGATTGCAGTGGTACTCTGTTCTGTGATGCCCCTCGGTACTGAATCGGCACTGATCACTCCCGATGTCGATACTACCTGGTACGCATATCGGGCTTTGCAGGAGCATCCAGACAGGCGATACTTCGATTCCTCTGAAGACTCTGATGAATCAGAGGTCTCTGTCGAAGCATCAGTGATACATCCTCAGGAGCCCTCTAATCCAAAAAGGAGAATGTCTCCTCCAGAGGACTTATCTTTCCAGGACTTCATTAGGGAAGTGGCCAGGGGCCTTTCCATCTCAGTGGCCCCTGAGACAGAGCATAGAGCCAAAAAATTAGATATTTTACAATATCCTAAGGCTCCTAAAGAGGCAGCCACTACCAATACATGAGATTCTTTATGATCACATGTTGGGCATATGGGAGACTCCTCTCACCACTTCCCCTCATTCTCGCAGGTTGGACACCATGTATCGTGTTCCTCCTTGTCCTGGCTTCCATAAGACTCGGCTTCCTCACCACTCCATTGTGGTAGAGTCTGCTATGAAGAAGATGAGGAGTACTAAAAGGCACTCTTCTGCTCCTCCAGGAAGAGAATGCAGAACTTTAGATGCTTTTGGCAGGAGAATTTTCCAGGCCAGTATGCTTGTTGCCAGAATCAACTCCTATAGTCTCTATATGGGGATGTTTCTAAAAGAAGTTACAGATCATCTGCTAACTTTATCTCCTTTTATTTCAGAAGATAAAAGGGAAGAGTTCCTCACCTGGCTCAAACATGCCCAGGATATTTCAAAGTTTTCCAACCGTGCAGCCTTTCACTCTTTTGAAGGTGCCAGCAGAGCCTCGGCTATTGCCATAGGTGCACGCAGAGTTGCTTGGTTACAAGCTTCTGATTTGGAACCCTGGGTTCAAGATGGATTAGGAAACCTTCCTTGTACAGGTGAAAATCTTTTTGGCAAAGATTGGCAAGCAAAGGCCACCCAAATGGATGCTGAAAATTCTGCTTTAGATAGACTTTCAAAGTCTACTTCCGCTTTTTTTAAGAAAAGGTTGTTCAAAAAGGGTTTTTTTTCCCAAAAAAGGGAAATAATATTCTGCTTATGGTCAGTAGTCATCTTCTGCAGGTCGTTTTGCTACAAAGAGACAGCAACAACCAAAACAGACCAAGCCTAAGGCTGCTAGGACTGCTACGGCCCAACAGCCTCAGCCTCCTCAGGGCCTTTGACTTGCAGCTAGAGAACTTAGCCTTTCTGGCTCTAGAACATCCAGAGCCTCTCACCATTCCAGGAAGGATAGCTCACTTTGCTCCCAGATGGGAACAAATCACAGCAGAGCAATGGACCCTCTCCATCATAAAGGAGGGGTACAAGCTTCATTTCCTAAACCTTCCTCCTCACACCATGATGAGACAGTTCAATTCTCCAACATCTCTCCTCGACCTCCTGGGTCAAGAGATTGCTACCCTTCTTGTCCAAGGGGCAATAGAAGAAGTACCCCTTCTTCAACAGGGTTCAGGGTTCTACTCCCCTTACTTTCTCATCCCAAAGAAAACAGGGGGCTAGAGACCCATATTAGATCTCAGAGAATTGGACAAGTTTCTATGCAAGGAGAAATTCAAGATGATTTCTCTCGGTACTCTCCTTCCATACCTCCAGAGTCAGGACTGGCTTTGTTCTCTAGATCTCATGGATGCGTACACACATGTCCTCATCCATCCAACACACAGAAGGTTCCTTTCCTTCCTTTTCAAGGAAAGCACTATCAATACAGAGTGCTTCCCTTCGGTCTGGCCTCTGCACCAAGGGTGTTCACAAAATGCATGGCAGTAGTAGCTGCATTTCTATGCACTCTAGGAATATTTGTATTCCCATATCTGGACTGGCTCATCCGAGCTCCATCCCAGTCAGAGGCCCAGGCTTCCCTAGCCTGCACAAGGCGTATCCTTCAGTATCTGGGACTTGTAATAAACATCCCAAAATCCCATCTCACCCCTACTCAATCTCTAGAGTTCATAGGGGCCTTGCTGGATACCACCACTGCAAGGGCCTATCTTCCTCAGGCCCATTTCCTATGCTTGGTGCAGTTAGCCTCCCAGATTCAGTTAAAGTCCCATTTAACTGCTCGAGAGATGTTGCAACTGTTAGGCCACATGGCATCCACAGTGCATGTGGTCCCCTATGCTCGCCTTCACATGAGGGCAGCTCAGTGGACTCTGTCCACCCAATGGACCCAGGAATCAGGATGCCTGTCAGACAAAATAGCAACCTCCAGTCGCCTTTTTTGGTCTCTCCAGTGGTGGAAATCCACTCAAAATCTGTTGCTGGGGTCCCCCTTCCAATAGGTGTTACCCCAGGCAACCCTTACAACAGATGCCTCACCAAAGGGTTGGGGAGCTCATCTACAAGATCTCTCCACCCAGGGGATCTGGTCTCCACAGGAGACATCTCTACATATCAACCTCTTAGAGCTCAGAGCAATCTTTCTGGCTCTCAGAGTCTTCCACACCCTGCTCAGCTACAAGACAGTCCTCATCCACACGGACAACCAAGTAGCCATGTTCTATGTCAACAAGCAGGGGGGGACTGGCTCTCTGTCGCTTTGCAACGAAGCTCTGAGATTGTGGGCCTTCTCCAGAGAGCATCAAATTCATCTCATGGCCGTGTATCTTCCAGGAGTTCAAAACTCTTGGGCAGACAGACTCAGTCGAGTTCTGCTTCCACACGAATGGTCCCTCCATGGGGACCAGATAGCCAGAATCTTCCGAATTTGGGGAACCCCGGACACAGACCTGTTTGCAAGTCCGTGGAATGCCAAACTTCCCCGGTTCTGTTCCAGAATTCCGTGTCAAGGAGTTCAGGCCAGGGATGCCTTTCACCTTCACTGGGGGCAAGACTTCCTCTATGCCTTCCCAGCCATTCCCCTAATTCCCAAGACACTGTTCAAACCTCAGAGAGACAAGGGGTCTATGATCCTCATAGCACCACATTGGCCACGCCAAGTGTGGTACCCTCAACTTCTGCATCTCTCTCAAGCTCCCTCCCTGGACTTGGGATCTGCTCCAGACCTCCTATCCCAGGAGGGAAGAACGTTGTGGCACCCAAATCCCCAGTCCCTTCATCTCAGGGCCTGGTTGCTGAAGGCCTAGACCTTCAAAGATTTGCATCTTTCTCAGCAGGTGAAGGATATCCTTCATGCTTCCAGAAAGCCTTCCACTAGACCTTCCTATGCTTTCAAATGGAAAAGGTTTACCATTTGGTGTGCAGAGAAGGGTCTTAACCCTTCTGCAATACCTCTGAATTCTTTATTAGAGTATCTGCTGCATTTATCACATGCAGGCCTTAAAACGAATTCAGTAAGAGTCCATTTGAGTGCTATTGCAGCATCCCTTAAGCCTCTCAATGGACAGCCTATCTCCTCTCATCCTCTTATTGCAAGATTCATGAGAGGCCTCCTCTTAACTAAACCTCCCATTAGACCACCTCCAGTGGCATGGGACTTGAACTTGGTTCTTGGCCAACTTATGAAGCCACCCTTTGAACCCTTAGCCACTACCTCCTTGAAATTCCTTTCCTGGAAGGTTATTCTTCTAATTGCAGTTACCTCAGCTCGCCGCATCAGTGAACTGCAAGCCTTGGTGGCTAATCCTCCTTATACAAGGTTCCATCATGACAAGGTAGTCCTCAGGACTAATCCACACTTTATGCCTAAAGTGGTTTCACCTTTTCATCTGAACCAGGAGGTTTATTTACCTGTCTTTTTTCCAGGACCTCATGCATCACGTGCAGAGAGGAATCTTCATACCCTGGATTGTAAAGAGAGCTCTTGCTTTCTACTTACAAAGGACACAACAACATAGAAAGTCTTCTCAACTCTTTGTTGCTTTTGATCCCTCTCATTTAGGACTTCCAGTCTCTAAGAGAACTCTGTCTAATTGGATTGTTCAGTTTATTTCTTTCGCCTACCAGAGTAAGAACCTTTCTCTGGAGGGCCATGTCACAGCTCACAATGTGAGGGCCATGGCAGCCTCTATGGCTCATCTAAACTCTGTGTCCATTGACCAAATCTGTCGAGCGGCCACCTGGGCCTCAGTTCATACCTTCACAGCCCATTATTGCTTGGACAAGGACTCCCGCCGGGATGCCTTGTTTGGTCAGGCTGTTCTCAAGCACCTGTTCCATACCTAATCAACTCCTACCCTCCATCCCTGACTGGATGCCTGAGATCCATAGTGGGAGGTAGAGCCCTTCTCAGGGACTCACAACCTGAGGGATCTCCCAGGCATCTCTAGCTGGGGAGTCCCCATATGTGAAGACTCATTCCTGCTTGTTCCTGGAGATAGCACAGTTAGTGTAAAGAAATATTTCTACATATTACTCCCGAGTCTATCCCCTTTCACCCTCATCCTATATCCCTCGAAGAAGAGCTTGCTGTCAATTAAAGGAGGCTCTCCTCCCGTGCATTTATGCCACGGAGATATTTAAACATCTCTATCATATCTCCTCTATCCTGCCTTCCCTCTAAAGTATACATATTAAAATCTTAAGTCTGTCCTCATATGCTTTATAATGAAGACCACTAACCATTTTAGTAGCCACATATCCTTTTGAAGGAGTGGTCTCCGGAACTGCACATAAAGCGTAGTTACTCACCTATAACAGGTCTTCTCCAGAGACAGCAGGAATCAGTCCTCACTTATGAGTGACATCGACACCGACGGAGCCCACGCAGAGCAATTGCCCAGCTTTCAAAGAAAGTCTTTGGGATTGCTGCCACGCATGCATGGTCCTCTTCCTGCCCAAAGGTGACAGCTTGCTCAGTCAGGTCCCCTAGCTAGAGCCCTACTAAGCAGATGGCAAGGGAAGGACAAAACTAGCAACTCTTCAGGAGAGGTGGGAGGGTAGTGAGGACTGATTCCTGCTGTCCCTGGAGAACACCTGCTAAAGGTGAGTAACTACGCTTTCTCCAGGAACAAGCAGGAAGTCTGTCCTCACTTATGGTACTCCCCAGCTACAGCCTGTAACCCAAAAACGCCTCCGCGAGGCCGTGAGCAGAAGTCAATGCCCGAAGGAGCCCTTCGGGGCGAAGCTCTCGCTAGCCGAAGAAAGGTTGGAGGGCAGGAGTTGCTTATACTCCGAACAGATTACGGAGTATAGCATGGCCGAGGGCACCAAAGCGAAAGTGTTCACTGAAGACCAGGGCGCAGCCCAGCAGGTGTCTGTTAGAGGCACTGAGCGCACGAAGCCACCTTGGTCGGACACCGTGGGCGGTGACCCATCGATCCAGTGGAGCGCCCGCCTTTGTTTGGGCGAAGGCGATGCAGTCCGCTGTCCAGACGGAGATGGTGCGTTTGGTGACTGCCTGCACCACGCAAATGGGATCATAGGCGACAAACAACCAGTCAGACTTGCGATGAACTTTGGTACGCTGCAGGTAGAAGGCAAGAGCCTTCTTGTAGTCATAAGAACATAAGATATGCCATACTGGGTCAGGCCAAGGTTCATCAAGCCCAGTATTCTGTTTCCAACAGTGGCCAATCTAGGTCATATGTACCTAGCAGTTTCCCCAAGGGACACAGGTTCCACAATGCTTGTATTGGTTCAAGCATTGATATCCTGGGTCCCTTCTTTAATAATAGCTTATGGACCTTTCCTCCAGGAACTTGTCCAAACCTTTTTTAAACCCAGCTACACTAACAGCCTTTACTACATCCTCCGCTAACAAATTCCAGAGTTTGATTACACGTTGAGTGAAAAAATATTTTCTTTTATTAGTCTTAAATAGTTTACCCTGTAGCTTCATTGCATGTCCCCTAGTCTTTCTATATTCTGATAAGGTAAACAATCGATCTACGTTTACCCGTTCCACTCCGCTCATTAATTTATAGACTTCTAGTCGAGTGTATGTAATATCGCCAATACCTGGTCGGCATGCGGCCTCGGGAAGAAGGTCAGTAGGACTATCTCCTGATTGAGATGAAAGTCCGAGACCACCTTCGGTAGGAACTTGGGATGGGTGTGCAGGACCACCCTGTTCCCGTAGAACCTGGTTTATGGAGCCTCATCCATGAGGGCCTAAAGTTTGCTGACTCAGCGAGCCGAAGTCAAAGCCACCAGGAAGACCACCTTCCAGGAGAGATGCCAAAGCGAGCATGTCACCATCAGCTCAAAGAGTGATCATGTAAGCTGCATAAGCACCACATTGAGTTTCCACTCCACCGGAGGAGGCTCGATGGGAGGCTTGGAAAGCAAGAGACCTCGCATGAAGAGGGAGACCAAGGGCTGCCCCTAGAGGGTTTCCCTTCAACGGGGAGGTGGTTTGCCGAAATGGTGCTCAGGTGCACCCTGACCAAATTGGATTTCAGCCCTGCCTTCAAGAGGTGGAGGAGATACTGAAGAACCCACTGGGTAGAGCAAGAGAACGGGTCGATCAGGAGCTCGGAGCAACAGACCGAGAAGCGTCGCCACTTAGAGGCGTACGCCCGTCTCAAGTCTTTCCTCGAAGCGAGAACCTCCTCAACCTCCTCTGGGGGGTGCAGTGGAGCTAAGGCAACCCGTTCAGCCACCAGGCTGTAAGGGACAACGAAGCCAGGTTTGGTTGGAGCACCCGACCCTCCTTCTGCCTTAGCAGGCCCGGGGCACAGTCCAGGAATACTGGAGGCTTGGACGAGAGCCGGAGCAGAAGCGGGAACCAAGGCTGTTGAGGCCACCAGGGAGTCACAAGGATCACTGAAGCTGAACCTTGTGGAGTATCCTCGCAATGAGAGGAGTGGGAGGGAACGCGTAAAGAAGGCCAGAGGTCCAGCTCAAGAGGAACGCATCCGAGGCCACCCTGCTCGGGTGCAGAAATGGGCTGCAGATGTGGGGAAGCTGTGCGTTCACCAGGCTGGCGAACAGATCCATGGATGGGGTCCCCAACCGACTAAACAAGAGGTCGGCGACCTCCGGATCCAAGCGCCACTCGTGTGGGCAGAGGATCCTGCTGAGTTTGTCCATGAGGACATTCTCCTGGCCTGGGAGGTAGACCGCTCGTAGGGTCATCCCTCGGCGAAACACAAAGGAGCAAAGGAGAATCACTTTCCAGCAGAGGAGACAGGATCCTGTTCTCCCCTCCTTGTTTATATAAAAATGGCTACCCTGTTGTTGGTCTGCACGAGCACTGACTTTCCCCCACAGATAGCCCTCAAAGGCCCCTCAGGGCCCATCGGACCGCCCGAAGCTCGAGCAGGTTGATCTGCTGCTGAGACTCCTTGGGCAACCACTGCCCCTGGGTGCACAATGTGCCGCAGTGGGCTCCCCACCACAACAGGGAAGCATCCGTCATTAGGATGAGCTTGTGCTGTGGGATCTGGAAGGGCATTCCCCGAAGGAGACTGGGGGTCCCGCCACCAACTCAGGGAGTTGTGGAGATTGCGGAAGACCTGGATAGGGTCTCTGAGGTGGCCGAAGGCCTGGCTCCTTTGTGCCCTGAGGCACCACTGGGCTGTCTGTATGTGCATGTGGGCGTGGGGGACCATATGGATGGTGGAGGCCATGTGTTCTAGGAAGCGCAGCATGGCCCATGCCATAACCCAAGCTCTGTTCTGGACATGGGTCGCCATGGCCTGGAGGCAGTCTGCACGATCTGTGGGCAGGTAAGCGGTCTCTCGCACCGTGTCAAGGTGTGTGCCGATGAACTCCAGGGTCTGCACTGGCTCGAGGTGGGACTTGGAGTAGTTGACCAAGAAGCAGAGGTGTTCGAGGAGAAGGATCATGTGCAATGCCGCCAGGCAGGCTTTGCCGATCGAGGTCCCTGTGATGAGCCAGTCGTCGAGGTAGGGGAAGACGGGTATGCCCTGCCACCTGAGGGAGGCAGCGGCTGTGGAGAGACATTTTGTGAAAACGTGTGGTGCAGACACGAACCCGAAGGGGAGCACTCTGTAATGGTAGTGTTCCCCCTGCACCCTGAAGCGCAGGTATTGCATGAGATCCAAGGAGCATAGTCAATCGCTCTGCTGAAGGAAGGGAAGCAGGACGCCAAGCGATAATATTTTGAACTTCTCCCGCACCAGGAACTTGTGTAGGTTACAGAGATCGAGGATGGGGCGTAGGCCTCCCATCTTTTGCAACGAGAAAGTAGCGGGAGTAGAACCCATGACCTCAAAGGTACAGCGGTACCTTCTCGACCGCACTTTGGGCAAGGAGGTTGAACAGCTCCTGCTGCAAGAAGATCTGCTGCGAAAGTAGCCGAGTAGGCTCCGCTGGAGAAAAGGGAGAAGGGCACCTGTCCAGGTAACCATCTTGGACCACCTGGAAAACCCATGTGTCCGTCGTGATAGATGCCCACTGCGGGCGAAAAGGGACAGGCGTTCCCCCACTGGCGGAAGTCCTGCCGGGGGGTGAGAGGCTATGCCGTCAGGGTTAAAAATACCGTGCAAGCTGGAGTTGCGCCGGTGACTCAGCCTTAGGCCCTTTACGTTTGCAGTCCTCCCTTTCCCTGCATGCCGGAAGCAGGAGTGAGCAGGAAGGGTGGGTAACCCTGGTAGGGGAGCCCCTTTCTTTGGAAGAACGGCTTATTTGTCTGCTGCTTCTTCCGAGGGAAGGAGGAGGGTCTTACATGAGAGACGAGTTTGAGTCATGAATTCCATTTCTATCTCAGCGGCCTTTCCTCCATAGGTTTACCAAACAGTTGCTCGCCAAGGCGGGGATGTCCAGGAGCTTCTCCTGGACCCACTGCTCCAGGTCAGAGGACTAGAGCCATGCCTGGCGTCAGGCCCCAATGCTGGCTGCTGCCACTTGGGCGGAGGACTCAAACCCATCATATGCAGCGTGGAAGAGGTACTTAGAGCACTCCGTGATAGATCTCAGGAGGGCTTGGAACCTGAGAAGGGGTTCGCCCCCCCAAGGCCCGTGAAGAATCCACCAAGCTCCTTGGCAATGTCAAGCAGGAACATGCCCATATACAATTGGTATGCCTGGATGCGACATGTGATCATGGACCCCTGATAGGCTCTGCACCCAAGGGCGTCGAGGGCTCGACTCCCTGCCTGGGGGAACCGAAGAGTGTGACTTCGGGCTTTTTTGCTTCTGCATCGCCGACTCCACTACCATGGAGGTATGTGGAAGATGGGTTTTCCAGAACCCCAGGCCATGATGGACCCTGTACATGGCGTCGAGGTGCTTGCTCACAATGGGACCAAAGCAAGTGTCTCCCACATGCGGAGGAGCAGCCTTAACAAAATGGGAGGAACTGGAACAGTAAGAGACTCCCAAGGCAGGACTCATACTGTAGAATATCGAGCTCTTCAGCTCGCGGCTCCTCTTCAGCCTGCGTAGCAAGCTGAGGGCCCAAGCCATGTCCTGCATGAACATCAGGAATGTGTCGTCCTCGGGTGGTGAACGCCTCTCAGAGGCAGGAGGGGACAGGTCCGAAGGGAGGTCCCCTGTGGGCACAGGTCTCCGGGGAAGTATCTCCGTCTGACTCCCAGCCCAAGAGGTCCGAGGAGGAGTCCGACTCGGGCTGGTCAGCCCGTCCAGAGGCCGAGGCCCACTTGGAGCCAGAGGCCTTGAAGGATCTCACTTCCAAGGAACGAGAAGGCAAGTGAGACCGACGCCGAGGACCCTCGTGAGGCCAAAAGCTCTCGGGGGTTTCCAGGGCAGGAGTCAATGTCCCTCTCCAGGGAACCTGTCTCTCGAGGCGCGGGCCAGCCATGCTGGGCATGAGTGCCAGCTGGGCAGCTAAGGCGGCAGAAAGGCTGCACTCTAATGCCAGCATAAGGGACTCTCACGTGAACGTGGGTCCCTGCAGAGCAGACATCGGGGTTACCGGGTCTCGCGTGGAGGAGGAAAGGGGGTCCTCGCCGGGACTACTCTCAGGAGACCGGGCGCCATCGCCGGAGGCCTCCGTATCTGCACAAGGAACCTTTCGAGGCTGCTCCTTGTCCGACTCTCAACGCCGGAGGGGGGGGCTGAGCGACCAAGTGCAGGAGTGCTCGCGCTTGTCTGGAGCCCCCGACAGCTACTTTGAGGTCTTCTTCTCACACCTCTCCACTTCAAGGGACCCCTGGTCAGAGTGCCGCCGAGAGCACAGGGCCGAAGTGGGAGATCCCACCAACGGAGGGACGACCGAGGGTGCCACCAGGGATTCCGGGGCCCCCTTCCGGAAAATGTCATCGGACTTCTGCTTACAACCTTAGCAGGGCTTTGGAGGACATTTTCTTGCAAAGAGAGCAAAGCTCTGGGTCATGTTCAGCCCCAAGACACCGAAGACAGCAGTCATGGGTGTCTGTGAGCGACATGCTTTTGCAGCATTTGTCACATTTCTTAAAACCGGTGGCCACTCGGGCAAAAAGGACCCCGCGCTAGGTCGAAGACCTTTGTGGCCAATGGTTGAGGGGAAAATAGGGTGCGAAGCCTGCAAAAGGAAAAAGCGTAGTTACTCACCTGTAACAGGTGTTCTCCAGGAGCAGCAGGAATCAGTCCTCACTTATGGGTGACGTCGGCGCCGACGGAGCCCTCGCGGAGCAATTTTCCCCAGCTTTCAAAGAAAGCCTTTGGGAATTGCAGCGCGCATGCGCGGTCCTCTTCCCGCCCAAGGGTGCCATCTTAGCCAGTCAGATGACATAGCTAAAAAAGACAGCATAAAAAAATTTGCAAAAAGAACATAAGCAGACGATTGCAACTCCAAGGGGAGGAGGGAGGGTAGTGAGGACTGATTCCTGCTGCTCCTGGAGAACACCTGTTACAGGTGAGTAACTACGCTTTCTCCAGGACCAAGCAGGAAGTCAGTCCTCACTTATGGGACTCCCAAGCTCAAGGCTACCGGAGACCCTAAGCACAAAAATGAGCTCCCTCTAGCTCAGCAGCACAGAAGGAAAGAATCTTCGCTGAATTATCACCCACCGGTAGCCCACATCCGGGATGGAGGGTAGGAGTTGCTCAGACCTCAAAGAGATTACGGAGGACTGCCTGTCCGAAAGCACTGTCCCTGCGGGACTCCCTCTCGAGACAGTAATGGACCGCAAAAGTCTGGCTCGAAGACCAAGTAGCGGCCCGGCAGATGTCTGCCAGCGGAACAGAGCGGAGGTAAGCCACTGACGTAGCCTTTGCCCGAACGCAATGAGCCATGACTCGACTTTCTAAGGAGAGTCCGGCTGCCCCATAAGCCCAAGAGATACAGTCCGCAACCCAGATGGACAGAGTACGCTTGGAGACCGGGAGCCCCAATTTATTGGGGTCAAAAGACACAAAAAGCTGAGCAGCTTTACGGTGCTCCCGCGTACGGTCAAGGTAGAAGTTCAATGCCCTTCTACAGTCCAGGGTATGGAGGACCGTTTCAGCTCGGCTGGAGTGTGGTCTGGGAAAGAAGGTTGGAAGTACCACCTCCTGATTGATGTGAAAAGGGGAGACCACTTTTGGAAGAAATTTTGGGTGAGTCCGTAGGACTACCCTATTTTTGTAGAACCGAGTGTAAGGGGGATCAGACACGAGGGCCTGCAATTCACTTACGCGTCTAGTGGAAGTGAGGGCTATCAAGAACAGTGTTTTCCAAGACAGAAAACGGAGAGAACAGGTAGCCATAGGTTCAAAAGGCGGACAGGTGATCCGCTGCAAAACCACATTCAGGTCCCAGTCAGGCGCTGGCGGGCGCAGAGGTGGTTTAAGTAGAAGGAGACCTCGGAGAAACCTCGCTACGAGAGGGTCGCTGGAGAGAGGTCTACCGTCCACCGGCACATGATGTGCCGAAAGAGCACTGAGGTGAACTTTGACGGAGTTGGACTTAAGTCCCAGATTAGAGAGGTGTAGCAAGTACTGCAAGATCACCGACACCGGGCAGGAGAAGGGATCCTGAGACTGTTGGGTACACCAGACGGCAAAGCGACGCCATTTAAGGGCGTAGCATTTGCGGGTAGAAGGCCGTCGCGAAGCCAAGACGACCTCCTCCACCTCTGCCGGCAGGAGAAGGGGAGCAAGGACTACCCTCTCAGCAGCCAGGCCATGAGGTTGAGAGACCTGAGGTTGGGGTGTAGTAGAGACCCCTGATCCTGAGTGAGGAGATCCGGTTGTACCCCCAGAGGGAATGGATCCTCCACCGCTAATTGCAGTAGGAGCGGAAACCACGGCTGTCTGGGCCAGCGAGGGGCCACCAGGATCATGAAGGCTTTGTCTCGGAGAACCTTGAAAAGAGTCCGAGAGACTAGCGGGACGGGAGGGAAAGCGTACAGAAGGCTCCCCGACCATGAAATTAGAAAAGCGTCCGCCGCAACCCGAAGGGGGTGTGGCTGACGAGAGCAGAAGCGAGGAAGCTGCCGGTTGTGAGGACTGGCAAAGAGATCCACCGTGGGGAGACCCCACTTTAGGAAGAGCTTCTGAACTACCAAGGGATCCAGACGCCACTCGTGCGGCTGGAGGATCCTGCTGAGTTTGTCCGCCAGGCAATTCTCTTGGCCCGGGAGATAAACTGCCTTGAGGAGAATGCCGTGACTGACGGCCCAAGAGCAGAGCTTCTGTGCCTCCCGACAGAGAAGGAAGGAGCCCGTGCCCCCCTGCTTGTTCACGTAGAACATGGCAACTTGATTGTCCGTCTGGACAAGGACGGACTGGTGGGAAGTCAGGTGGGAGAAAGCCTTGAGAGCCAGGCGGATCGCCCTGAGCTCCAGGAAGTTGATCTGCTGAGTAGACTCCCACGTGGTCCAGAGGCCCTGAGTACGTGCCCCTTGGCAATGTGCTCCCCAGCCCAGAGGGATGCATCCGTGGTCAGCACCCGGGTCGGCTGAGGTGACTGGAAAGGCATTCCGAATATCAGGTTCGGCTGCCGAAGCCACCACCGGAGAGACGAGATCAGCGGCTCGGAGACGCGCACTAGGTCTGCTAGGCCGCCTGTGGCTTGTCGCCACTGCTGGCGGAGACACCATTGAGCAGGCCGCATATTCAGGCGGGCATTGGGGGTCACATGGACGGTGGAAGCCATATGGCCGAGCAGTCTCAGGAAGCGCCTGGCGGAGACCAGGGGCTGGCTGCGAAACGGTCGGCTAGGTCCATGAGCCGTTGAGCCCTGTCGAGCGGTAGGTACGCTCGTGCCTGAGGAGTGTGGAGCCTTGCGCCGATGAACTCGAGATCCTGTGAGGGGAGCAAAGTGGACTTTGCGAAATTTATAACAAAGCCCAAGTACTGCAGAAGAGTCACCGTGCGGCGTGTGGCGCTGGTGACCTCCGGAGCGGACGCCGCTCTGATGAGCCAGTCGTCGAGGTACGGAAAGACATATAGGCCGTGAAGCCGGAGATGGGCCGCCACCACCGCGAGACATTTTGTGAAGACTCGCGGTGCGGAGGACAGGCCAAAGGGCAGTACTCTGTACTGGTAATGATTTCCTGCCACCACAAACCTTAGGTATTGGCGGTGGCTTGGGTGGATGAGGATGTGCGTGTAGGCATCCTTTAGATCCAAGGAGCATAGCCAATCTCCCTGCTGGAGGTAGGGCAGAAGGATTCCAAGGGTAAGCATTTTGAACTTCTCCCGCACAAGGAACTTGCGCAAGTCCAGGATGGGTCTGAGGCCCCCTGTTCTCTTTGGTATTAGAAAATACCTGGAATAAAAGCCTTGACCTCTCAGGTGGTGTGGCACCGGTTCCACCGCCTGTTCCTGCAGAAGACCTGCTAACTCCTGAAGGAGTAATTCCCTGTGCAGAGGGGGTCGTGGAGGTTCTCCCGGAAAATAGGAGGGAGGGACCTGGTGGAAGTGGAGAAGATAGCCTTCTCGCACGACTTGAAGCACCCAGGCATCTGCGGTGATGCTGGACCACCTGTGGGCGAAGTGAACCAGCCGGCCTCCGGTGCTGGGAGGAACCAGCGGGGGGGGAGAGGCTATGCTTAGTGAGTCAAAAACCCCCACCCTGCTGAGCAGGGGCTGGTGGTGCAGGCTTGGGGGCTTGCTGCCTACGGGACCCGTTACCCCGTCCCTTGGCCTGCTGGCCCTGTTGGGGAGCTGCAGGGGCCTGATAATGGGGGTATTGTTTGTAGGCAGCCGCCTTCCTCGGGTAAAAGGACTTTTTCCCCGAGCCCTTCTTTTTCTGGGAAGGGGCAGAGGTCTTCCTAGAAAGCCTGGTCCTGGTGAGAGTCTCAGTCTCAATTTGTGCAGCCTTTTCAGCCATGGGCTTGCCAAAGAGGTTTTCGCCTCGGCAGGGGACATCGACCAACTTGTCCTGCACCCAGGGCTCAAGGTCTGACGACTGAAGCCAAGCCTGTCGGCGGGCACCGATGCCGGCTGCGGCCACTCGAGCCGATGCTTCAAAGCCATCATAGGCTGCTCGGGACATGAACTTTGAGCATTCCCGAATGCCAGTGGACAAGGCCAGGAACCTCCGCAAGGGTTCCTCGGACAAACCAGCGGAGAATCCGGCTAGCTCTTTAGCCAGATCTCGGAGATACATGCCCATGTATAGCTGGTAAGTCTGGACACGACATGCGAGCATAGAGCCCTGGAAACACTTCTTACCAAGGCCATCCAGGTTACGGGCCTCCCTGCCAGGAGGCACCGAGGAGTGCATCTTCTGGCTCTTAAGACGATGCATGGCCGATTCCACTACCATGGAATGGTGTGGTAGCTGTGCCTTTTGAAAGCCAGGGCTCTTGCGGACCCGATAGATAGAATCGACCCGCTTGCTCAGGACCGGCGAGGAGGCCGGACTCTCCCACATGCGGAAGAGTAGTCGTTCCAGCATAGGAGGAACCGGTACAGTAAAGTGTTCCCTTGCGGGAGAGTCATACTGGAGGGCGTCGAGCTCTTCGGCTCGAGGCTCCTCCTCGGGGTCCGCAGGGAAGGCCAAAGCCTTGGCCATATCCCTGACGAAGTCCGAGAACCGGGCATCCTCCGGGGGGGACTGCTTCCGAGGCTCGGACTCCGGTGAGTCCGAGGGGACACACCGAGTCCGGAAAGAATCAGGCGACTCTTCCTCTTCAGACTCCCAGACCGACTCCGACGAGGACTCGGTGGGGTCGGCCCGGGCAGGGCGCGGCGCCTGCCGCCCCGACGCCGAGGGAGTCGGCGTCGGCGACCTCGGTCCCGAACGGGAGGCCGAGGGTGACCTCGACCGAGGATCGACTCGAGTTCGCATCAAATCGAGGATCGGCTCGGTCTCCGGGGTCGACTTGGACGTCGACGTCCCGGCGGTCGGGGCAGCGGCGCCAGCGAGGCCAGCGAGCAGTGCCCGCTGCTGGTCCATGAAGGCAGACATTCTGCTCTCCAAGGCCGTCAACCTGAGTCTGAGCTCAGGTGACCCAGCAGCCCCTGACTCGGGCCCCGACGGCGTCGGGCCCGACGTCGGCTGTCGCGGAGGCGAGTCCAGAAGGACCACAGGACTTACCCGAGCAGGCATCTCCGACTCCAGGCGAGGTCGCTTCGTGAGGTGCTCCTTCTCCAAGGACCCGGGGCGGCTGTCGGGGCTATGCGACCTGGCCCTCGCGGAACCAGGAGCGTCCACCGACGCCGCCCTCGCGGGTTTCACCTGCCGACGATGGTCCCCGGAGGGAGAACCCCTGTCGGAGGAACTCCGGCGACGGTCCGAGCTGGAGCCTTTGGACGCGGAGGCCTCCGACGAGGTCCGGGTACGGCTGGGGTCAGCGAAGATCCTATCACGCTGATGCCGTCGACTTCTCAACGCTTTGGAGGACATTTTGCCGCAGGGCCCACAGATCAGTTCCTCATGATCTGGGCCCAGGCAGCGGAGGCAAAAGTCGTGTGTGTCAGTTAGTGACATATTTCGGTCACACTGACCACACCGTTTAAAACCACTGGCAGCCATCGGGGGAAAAAGGGCCCCTGCGAGGTCAAAGGACCGGGCTGCCAGGGAAAAATCGAAAACGAAAGCTGACTAAGTCAGAAAAACCGAAAAAAAGGAAGAGGACTCGTGACCGGCGTCGCGAGTCCGGGCGGGAAAAAGACCGGCGTCGAACCGAAGGAAAAAGAATAAAATAATGAAGAAATATCGACTTTTTCGCGGGGACAAGACGGGGACGTCTGTAGGGCTCCGCGGAAAAAAGAAGACTGGCTAAGATGGCACCCTTGGGCGGGAAGAGGACCGCGCATGCGCGCTGCAATTCCCAAAGGCTTTCTTTGAAAGCTGGGGAAAATTGCTCCGCGAGGGCTCCGTCGGCGCCGACGTCACCCATAAGTGAGGACTGACTTCCTGCTTGGTCCTGGAGAACCCTTATATCAAAGGATGTCCCCTCGCTCAAGGAATAAAGAAGAGTAGGGGAGGAAGTTAGGGGAGGAAGGTAGAGGGACCGGTGCTACCGGAAAAAACACAGGACAGAGGCCGAAAACAAAACACTTTTTTCCCGAGGGATGAGGATGTGCATCCGAAGGGCTCCGTGGAAAAAGGGAGGCTGAGCAAGATGGCACCTTTGGGCGGAAAGAGGACCACGCATGCGTGGCAGCAATCCCAAAGGCTTTCTTTGAAAGCTGGGGAATTGCTCCACGCAGGCTCCGTCAGTGCCGTCACCCATAAGTGAGAATTGACTTCCTGCTTATTCCTGGAGAATACTCCAAATGAGGTCGCAACAAAGACTTATACAGGGGCATTATCACCTCCTTTTTTCTGCTGGCCATTCCTCTCCCTATGCATCCAAGCATCCTTCTAGCTTTTACAGTCACCTTTCCTACCTGTTTAGCTACTTTAAGACTGTCAGACACGAGAGGAAGTGATGTCACCGTCCTGAATGGCTGGGTAGATCGCAGGCTCAAGTCTAAGCCCCATTAAAAGCACAAAATAAAGCCTCCCGGAGTAACGAGAGGAGAGGTGAGCAAGTGAATAGGGGAAACAGGCTGGCTGGAGACATAGGGGGATGATGAGGAAGAAAGCAGCGGATTTAAGGGAGTTCGCTTATCAAAGAGCAACAGGGGTGAAGTGCGGTGGAAAGAAAATGGCGGTGGCAGGAGCGGATAGCGTGGAGTGCACGATGAAAGATAAGAAAAGCCAGAAGACAGGGGCGGAGGAGGGAAGCGATCTCCAAATTCAGCAGATCTCAAAGAGTGAGTTGAAGAGCTGGTTTGCAGAACTAAAGTCGGAGATACTGACAGTTAAAAATGAAGTGGAGAGTATGCTGGGCGAGATAGAGGAGGAGCTCAGTGATTTGGTGCAGCGAGTGGAGGAACAAGAGCAGAATGTATTGCAGATACAAGGCAAACAAGGGAAGATGGAGAGTCAGCTCAAAGATTTGAAGAAATGGAAAGAGCAAGATGAATATAAGACAGTGGATCTGGAAAACAGGTCAAGGAGGCACAATCTCAGAATAAGAGACATACTGGAGGATTCTGAGTTTAAAGACAGTAAGAAAGTAGCTGAAGCAGTGTGCATTGAAGCGCTGCAGCAGGGGGAGACCCCAACATACAAAGAATATTTCTCTAGAAAGGGCTCATCAAGCATTAGGCCCTGAAGAACAGGCAATAGGACATCATCATCTGTATAACCGACTATAGGATTAAAACCAGAATTGCGGAGCAAATGCGAAGTTTGGGATTGTTTGAATGGCAGGGCTACAAGATCGCAATCTTTGTAAATTTGGTGGCTGGAACTCTGCAGAGGAGGAGAGAAATGCAGCCCATAACTAAAATGCTGCGGGACAGTGGAATACAGTATAGATGGTTGTTTCCATTTGGGCTGTTTTTTCAGAAAAATGCTAAAACGTGGCGAGTAAGGACACTGGAAGAAGCGAAGGAAGCACTTTTGGCGATAGGTCTGACACAGCGGATGAGGATGGAGACGGCTGAACATGGACAGAGCGTGGGTGGCAATCCCAGAAAAGGCAAGGACTCTGGAAGAATTGGAGCACAGACAAATGTGGACAGTTGCGATTGAAGGGGTGCATAAGCCTGTATATGTGGGAGACAGGACTTTGGCTCAGAGAGCCGATGTAAAAAGAGCAGAGGGAAATTGGGGGTGCTCTAAGGGGTGTTATCACGTTTAGAAGATGATAGTAATATATAAGTTATGTTAACAGTATATAAGTTTGATGTGATTATTATGAGGAATGGGTATGTCCTGAGGAGGGGGGGTGGTTGGGAAGGAAGGGGGAAGGAGAAAGGGGGAGGGTAAAAGGCCATAGAGACTTAATGGTTGGGAAGGGGGGGGAGAGGAAAGAAAGGAATGGGGTGGACCTACGGTATATTTTGGTTCGGGAGGGGGGAAGTGGGGGGTGGGGGGGAGGGAAGTGGGGGGTGGGGGGGAGGAGGGGGGAGGGGAGGCAGCGAGGGATGAGAGTACAACAGTTGAAACAAGAACAAACCCTCAAACTTACTTCCATAAATGTGAAAGGCCTCCGCACGTGGCAAAAGAGGAGGCTATTGAAGAAAGAAGGTATGAGGCAGCAGGCTGACATTTTATGCATATAGGAGACACACTTGAGAGTGGAGCAAGAAAAGTTACTGCAAACAAAGTACCTATATGTAGTATTGGCAGGAAACAGAACAGAGCCACGGAGGGGAGGAGTAGGCATGATGTTGGGAGAGAAGGTTAAAGTTCAGGTGGTGGGAATAAGTAGAAGTAAAAAAGGGAGATGGGTAGGGGTGTGCAGGCAGGTGGCGAAGGAAGAGATATGGGTAGTAAGTGTGTATGAACCCAATGAAGAGCAAAAAGAATTTTATGAAACACTGATGTCTGAGTTGGAAAAGTCGGGTAACGCCCCAATACTATGGGGGGAGGGGGGGGGACTATAATCTCACAGTAAATCCATGCTTAGATTCCACTGGAGGGGGAGATGGGGGGCGGCAATAAGCAAGTAAAAGCCTTTAGAGTATGAAGGAAAGGGTTGAATTCATTGATGTCTGGAGGTGTAGGAACCCAGGGCGGCAGGGATACACCTTTTTTTTCTAAACCACATGGGACATACAGTAGGATAGATATGGTATGGGTGAGTAGTGGATGGATAGTGAAGGTGAAAGAAGTGGAGCACGGGTCCATAACGTGGACAGATCATGCTCCGGTGTCTTCACACACTGAATTAGTTGAGAGTCCCATAACAAGGCTATCAAGCCTCTGGAGCCAGCCTGTGGAAGGAAGCTTTCGCCTGAGTCATATCGAGCAGGACCCCTATGAATTCTAGCTTCTAGGCAGGCTGAAGGTGGAACCTGGGGTAATTGATCATGAACCTTAACTCCTCCAACACTTACTCCCCTCTGGGGTGATACCCTTTATTAGCCAATCATCTAGGTAAGGGAAGACAAAAACCCCAGTGTTCTGAGGTAGGGTGCCACTTCAGCAAGACATTTTGTGAAAACCCAAGGCGCCAAAGCCAGGCTGAAAGGCAACACTTGAAACTTAGAGCATTGTCCTCCCAGGACAAATCTCAGATACTTACTGTGAGTGGGATGAATTGGTATGTGGATATACAAATCCTTGAGACCCAGGCAGCATAGCCATTTTCCTTTTTGAAGGTACGGGAACAGGGTGCCCAGATAAATAATTTTGAACCCCTCAGTTTTCTTGGGGATCAGACAGTACCTGGAGTAAACCTCCACCCCATTTGCTCTTGGGGTATAATCTCAATGGTGAGATCTGTCAGGTGGTCACAGATTTCTCTCTGAAGCAGTTTCTAATGCAGAGGGTTCAGGCAATGTGCCTCAGGGGCCAATTTGAAGGCAGGTCAAAGAAACGCAATCTGTAGCCACTTTGGATTATCTGTAGCCACTTTGGATTATCTGTAGCACCCCGAGTCCAAGGTTATGAGGGATCACTCAGAGCAAAATACATGAGTCTTCCCCCGAACTGGAAAGTTTCTCATGGGTATCACTAGTAGATTGGCTACGCTCCGAATGAACCAGCCAAAACCCCACTCCAGGCTTTGGCTGCGGTGCTGGCTGGGCCTTTTGAGGCTTCTCTCTATGCTGTTGCGGGTGAGGAGTCTGTTGCTTCTATTGGGAGGTCTGGGACCCAGGAAAGTATCTATGCTTACAAAGGTAGTAGGACTTTCTCTGGCCTGCACCTTAGTACCTTCTACGATTGGCCAGTTCCAATGTGCGCCCTGGGAGCCTGGTAAGAGCGACATGCTGCTTTTCTATGATGCCAGCCTTCTCCTCTACCTGTTCACCGAACAGATTCTTTCCATGGCCTGACACATCTGCCAGCTTATTCTGAACAGATTGTTCCAGGTCAAAGGAGAGGAGCCAGGCAAGCCTCCGGGGCCCCCCAATACCTACGGTAACAGTTCTCAATGCCATTTCAAAGATCATCATAGGTCACCCGAACAATGAACTTCAAGCAGTCTTTGCCATGGCTCATAGGGATATGATACTGTTCAAACTTCTCAGGAGGAAGAAATGGGGACAGGTCCACAAAGTCACACATGATGTCCTTCAAGAATATGCTCGAGCTGATAAGACGCAACGTGTGCTACCAGCATGGAGCTCTGAAAACACCATCTCATTAAAGAGTCCAAAGTCTACGTTTCCCTTCCTAGGGGTGCCAAGGAATGAGTCTTGGTACTTTTAATCCTCTTAAGGGTAGACTCAAACTACAAAGAGTAGCGTGAGAGCTGAGGTTTCTCATAACTCTGAACCTTTTGGATCCTGTACATCGAGTCCAGTCTCCTACTGACTGGTGGCACCCATGAGGGGCGTTTCCCACATCCTCATCTGCACCCTCTGCAGTATGCTGTGCATGGGCATGGTCACCACCACTTTAGTGCTGAGGAGTACTGCAGGGTCTCCAACTCCTCTGCCATGGGTTCATCCACAGTTTCTAATGAGGAAGGTATGTCTTTGGTCCTATCCCTCATGAAGTCCTGGGAAGTCCAATCCTCAGGAGGGGACTTTCGCCATTTGTGAGGGGGAGAAGGGTCAGAGAGCTCTGGAGACCTGCCCCCCCCCCCCCCCGAAAAGTCCTCAGATTCAATATCAGCCACTCAACCATTGGAATATGATAATGAGAGAAAGTCAAAATACCTTTGAGTAGCTGCCTGGATAACCCTCCTGCTTTGAGGAGAATGGAAGCTCCTCCAAGAGTGCCAATGCCCATGTGGATTTCAAGGGTGCATCTGATCCCAAGAAAATGGAGCAGGAAACCGGCTGAGCAGGAACCAGCATTGGGACCCTGATGTCAAAGCCTCTGCTGAAGGCAGGGCATGTGTTTCCAGGACAAGCTGCACAATGGCTGATGACTTCGATGCTGCATCGTGAGGATTGGCAAAGCGATGCTCGAGAGCCTGTAGAAGCGGTTTCTCCAAGGCTGCCGATTCTGAAGGTGGAGGAGCCTAAGAAACTTCAACGGATCTACCAAGCATCTGTATGGGAGGTATTGGCAGCTTGAAAGCAGCTGTCGGCGCCCCTGCGATAACAGGGGACTGTACAATCCTCCCTCTGGAGCACCTTCAATGGGCCCTCATACTGACCCCCATTGCTCTCGACGGGCTCCAGTGTTGATGCAAACGCGCCTTCACTTAGTGGTTGGCACAATCACTCCTCAATGTTGATGGAGACGAGGCCAGATCCCTCCTTGCTGGGAGGCTGACAGACAGCTGATGCTCTGGGGCATGACTGGTGCTCAGCTCCAACTAAAAACTCAAGAGCTCCTCAATGTCTATGCACTGCCTTCCTGTGTAGCCTTGGAAGTCATGGAAACAGATACAGATGTGCCAAAGGTGCTTGATTGGACATCAGAGCGCCAAATGAGACTCATTTCTCCCGACCATTGAGTTCTCTCATTGTCTGCAAATCACATGAACAGATCTGGTGATTCGGTCCCAGGCATTGGAGGCAGCAACTGTGCTTGTCAGTGACCGAAATGGTGTGAGCACAGTTAGTACTTTTTTTTTTTTTTTTTTTAAAGACAGTTGGCTGGTTTTTGGGACATGCAGGGAAAAATGCCCATGGCAAAATCAAACGGCTCGATGGTGCAGGTAGTCCCATCCAGGGCACTACTGGGTCACGAAAACTGTTTGTTCAAACGAAGAAAAGAAACAAACAAAAAGGAACTGGGATGGCAGGGTAGAAAGCGGAGTTACTCACCTATAACAGGTGATCTCCACAAACAGCAAGAATTTAGTCTTCACATATGGGTGACACCTGTACCGATCGAGCCACCTGGGAAAGCTCATCAGCATCCAATTGGAAAGCTTTTGGGCGCACTCCACTGTGCCTGCGCAACTTCCTTCCCACCTTCCCAACTCTCTCTCTTCAGTTCAGTCTGTAGCTCAGAAAAGGCGGGTTGTGAAAGCGTAGTTACTCACCTGTAACAGGTGATCTCTTGGAACAGCAGCAATTAAGTCTTCACATCTGGGTATTGTCGGTACCGACGGAGCCTGCGCGGGAACGCTCCCCAGCGTCCAATAGGAAAGCTTTTGGGAGCATCCCACAGCGCCTGCATGCTGCCTTCCCGCCTTTCCAACTCTCCCTCTTCAGTTGAGTTTGTAGCTGAGAAGAAAGGAGAGGAAGAGATAGAGAGACAACTCCTAGGGGAGGTGGGTGGGTTGTGAAGACTTAATTCTTGCTGTTCCCGGAGATCACCTGTTACAGGTGAGTAACTACGCTATCTCTAGGAACAAGCAGGAATGTAGTCTTCACATATGGGGGACTCCCCAGCTGAAATATGCCAGGGGGATGGCCGCAGGAAGCTGCAAACCCATGGAGAGATAGGTCATGCTTCGTCCCATGGAACTCTGGCATCGAAACCCAGGACGGTGGGTATGAGTTGTACTAAGTCTGAAAGAGATGCTGGAGCACAGCCTGGCCAAACGAGGCTTCCCAACGGGAGTGCTTGTCTAAGCAATAGTGGGCTGTAAAAGTGTGTACCGAAGCCCAAGTGGCCGCTCTACAGATGTCGTCAATAGACACAGAATGAAGATTAGCCATAGAGGCTGCCATTGCTCTCACATTGTGAGCTGTGACATGGCCCTCGAGAGGAAGTCCCTTACTCTCATATGCAAAGGATATGCACTCTGCAATCCACCTAGAGAGAGTTCTTTTGGAAACGAAGTCCCAAATGACTAGAATCAAAAGCAACAAAAAGTTGAGATGATTTCCTGTGTTGCTTGGTTCTTTGTAGGTAAAAAGCTAAAGCTCTTTTACAAACTAAGGTATGCAGGTTTCTTTATGCATTAGAGGCATGAGGCCTCGGAAAGAATACAAGAAGGTAAACAACTTAGTTTAAATAAAAAGGCAAAACCACCTTTGGCATAAAGTGAGGATGAGTCCTAAAAACGACCTTATCATGGTGAAATCTTGTATAAGGAGGATCAGCCACTAAGGCCTGTAACTCACTAATGCGTCTTGCAGAAGTGATTGCAACTAGGAAGATGACCTTCCAAGAAAGAAACTTGGGAGTTGTAGTGGCTAAAGGCTCAAAGGGCAGTTTCATGAGCTGTCCGAGAACAAGATTCAAATCCCATGCCACCGGCGGTGGCCTACTGGGAGGCTTTGCTAAGAGTAGACCTCTCATAAATCTTGCTACGAGTGGATGAGAGGAAATAGGTTGTCCATCCAGAGGCTTGCAAAAAGCTACAATAGCACTAAGATGGACTCTTACCAAATTGGTCTTAAGACCAGAATTTGATAAATGGAGGAGATACTCCAGTAGCGATTCCATAGGTATCGAAAGAGGGTTAAGTCCCTTTTGAGAACATCATGTAGAGAATCGTTTCCACTGGAAGGCGAAGACCGCTTTGTGGAAGGTTTTCTGGAAGCCTGAAGGATATCCTTTACCTGTTGAGAAAGCACAGTTACTTACCTGTAACAGGTGATCTCTGGGAACAGCAGTAATAAGTCTTCACATATGGATACGTCGGTACCGACGGAGCCTGCGCAGGAATGCTCCCCAGCTTCCCAAAAAGGAAAGCTTTTGGGAGCATCCCACAGCGCCTGCGTGCTGCCTTCCCGCCTTTCCTAACCGCCTCTCTCCAGTTCGAGTTTTAAAGCTGAGACAAAGAGAGAGAGGAAAGGGAAGATAGATAGAGAGATACAACTCCTAGGGGAGGTGGGTGGGTTGTGAAGACTTATTCCTGCTGTTCCCAGAGATCACCTGTTACAGGTAAGTAACTGTGCTATCTCCAGGAACAAGCAGGAATGAGTCTTCACATATGGGGACTCCCCAGCTAGAGATGCCTAGGAGATCCCCAAGGTTGTGAGACCCTGAGAAGGGCTCTACCTCCTCCCATGGATCTCAGGCATCCAACCAGGGATGAAGGGTAGGAGTTGATTATTTTATTTATTTATTTATTTAACAGTATTTTTAAACCGCCTTATCTTATTAATCAAGGTGGTATCACAGCAAACAATCGGGTAAAGTGAGTGTGTTAATCATGCAGTGAGGGTGCAATTTAGTTGAGTGTGTGTTGTATCGTGTGCTAGATTGGGGTGAGCTATGTACAAGGTGTGGTGTGTTGCGTGCTAGAATGGTTTGAGCTATGTACAGTGTGGGCTATATACAGTGGTGCTGTAAAACATTATCTGTACAGACAGCAATATGTGCTGTTATACATTCTCTTAGGTTATGTGATGTGTCCATAGTGTTCTATGAACAGCATGGTTTTTAGCTGTTTTCTAAAGTCTTTGAGGTCTGTAGTTGTCCTCAAGTCGTCTGGTAGTTTGTTCCATATAGTTGGAGCAGCCATGGAGAGAGCTCTGTCTGGAACAGGTGTTTGAGAACAGCCTGACCAAACAAGGCATCCCGGCGGGAGTCCTTGTCCAAACAATAATGGGCTGTGAAGGTATTTATTTATTTATTTAAATTCTCTTATATACCGCACTATTCAGCATCAGCGCGGTTCACATAGAACAAAAAATCTCAGTACAGTCAAGATGCATGAGTTTACAGATAACAAGGGAAGGAACTTGGATAACAAGGGTAACTATCTACAATCTATTTACAAGGAAAACATTACTGTATAGGTATCAGTTACAAGGAGCAGTTACTATGAACATAATCTTTACTTATAGAGAATCAGACTTGGCATGTTAGTTGAGACACCAAGGAACTGTATTAATGGGTGGAATCGCTGAGGTCTATGGGTGCCGTTGACTCTATAAGGTACTTGTTAAAGAGATGGAATTTAAGAGCTTTCTTAAATTGTGTTAAGCTGTTGATAGCCCGGATGCCAGGAGCAAAGTGAGCTAACCTTCCTGGAATGGTGAGAGGCTCTGGTTCTTTTAGAGCCAGAAAGGCTAAGTTCTCTAGGTGCAAGTCAAAGGCCCTGAGGAGGCTGAGGCTGTTGGGCCACAGTAGACCTTGCAGCCCTAGACTTGGCCTATTTAGGTTATTGATGCTTTGCAGCAGAACGACCTGCAGAAGATGTCTGCTGACCATAAACAGGATAATATCTTCCCTTCTTGGGAAAATATGTCTTTTTGAACAACCTCTTCTGGACAGGATTAGAGGTAGACTTTGAAAGCCTATCCAAAGCAGAATTTTCTGCATCCATCTGAGTGGCCTTTGCTTGCCAATCTTTGCCAAACAGGTTTTCACCTGTACAAGGAAGATTTCCTAATCCATCTTGGACCCAGAGTTCCAAATCAGAAGCTTGTAACCAAGCAATTCTGCGTGCACCTATGGCAAAGGCTGAGGCTCTGCTGGTCCCCTCAAAAGAGTCAAAGGCTGCACAGTTAGAAAATTTGGAAACATCCTGGGCATGCTTAAGCCAGGTAAGAAAGTCTTCCCTTTTATCTTCTGGAAGAAAAGGGAGGAAAGTTTGCAGATGATCTGTAACTTCCTTCAGAAACATCCCCATATAGAGACTATAGGAGTTGATTCTGGCAACAAGCATACTGACTTGAAAAATTTTCCTGCCAAAAACATCTAAGGTTCTACATTCTCTTCCTGGAGGAGCAGATGAGTGCCTCTTTGCACTCTAACCTTTTCATAGCAGACTCCACCACAATAGAATGGTGAGGAAGCTGAGTTTTATGAAATCCAGGACAAGGAGGGACACGATACATGGTATCCAACCTACGAGAATGAGAAGAGATGGTGAGAGGAGTCTCCCATATGCCTATCATGTGGTCATAAAGGATCTCATGAACTGGCAAAGTGGCTGCTTCTTTAGGAGCCTTGGGATATTGCAAAATATCCAATTTTTTGGCTCTAGACTCTGTCTCAGGGGCTACTGAGATAGAAAGCCCCTTGGCCACTTCCCTTATGAAGTCTTGAAAAGACAAGTCTTCTGGAGGGGACATTCTTCTTTTTGGAGAAGAAGGCTCCTGAGGAAGAAGTACCGATGCTTCGACAGAGGCCTCCGATGCATCAGAGTCTTCGGAGGAATCGAAGTATCGCCTGTCTGGATGCTCTTGTAAAGCCCGATACGCATAACGGGTGGTATCGACATCGGGAGTCATCGGTACCGAATCGGTACCGATAGGCATCATCGGACAGGGTACCGCTGCAGTCGACACCGAAGCCGATGTTGATGCAACCGGTACCGGAACCGATATCGGAGCCGGTACCGACAATGAAGCTTGATGCGGTACCAGCGGTGTCGCAGCTTGTATGAATGCCGTAATGGCACGCTGCATGGTCAGAACATTCTGATCCATCGACGCCATGAATGTCTGGAGGTCGGTACCGGCGGATTCCACCGGTACCCCAGAACATTGCAACAGGTGATCGGTCGAGGCCATGCCATCTATGTCAACCTGTGACCCCATAGGAGGAGCTTTGGAAGCCGGAGCTTCCCGCCGGGGTACTTTTGCCGGTGCAGGATCCTCGAGGGCAAGCCCAGAGGCATCTCGATGCTTAGAGGGAGATCTACCCTTCGAGGACCGGCTGGACTTATGTTTGGTTACCTGAGATCCATAGGAGGAAGAAGCAGCCCTGGAAGACGTCGATGCCACCGAAGCTGCAACAGAGGGAAACAGTGTACTGAGCTTGGCTGCTCGGTTCTGTAAACCTCTTTTAGACATCATGGAGCAGGATGGACAATCCATGATGGAATGGTCAGGACCCAAACACTTAAGACACCAGTCATGGGTGTCGGTAACAGAGATGGTACCGCTGCACTTAGTGCATTTTTTAAACCCGGAGGCGGGCTTTTCCATGAGGAATTTTCTGTTAGGCCTAAGGCCCAACGAAGAAAAATACACTGAAGTGGAACGGAAAGTATTCTTTTTTTTTTTTTTTTTTTTGAAGAAAAAGAAAGAAAAGACCGGCGGTACCGGTCCGACGTTGAAGAAGGCAGACGCGCGACCAAAGAAATAAAATAAAATAAAGAACTTTTCCACGGAGCCAGCAGGTCGTGTTCCTGTCACCGCCGAAGAAGAAGAACTGGAGAGAGGCGGTTAGGAAAGGCAGGAAGGCAGCGCGCAGGCGCTGTGGGATGCTCCCAAAAGCTTTCCTTTTTGGGAAGCTGGGGAGCATTCCCGCGCAGGCTCCGTCAGTACCGACGTACCCATATGTGAAGACTCTTTCCTGCTTGTTCCTGGAGATAGGCTGATATCCTAAAGTTCTAGGCTTTCAGCAACCAGGCCCTGAGATGCATGGAATGGGGATTCGGGTGCCATAGTGACCAATTTTCCTGGGAGAGAAGAGCTGGAGCATATCCCAACTCCAGAGGTGTGGCTTGAGAGAGATGGAGAAGCAGAGGATACCACGTTTACCATGATCAATGTGGAGCTATGAGTATCATACGACGTCTGTCTCTCTGAAGCCTGAATAGTGTTTTGGGAATGAGGGGAATGGGTGGGAAGGCATAGAGGAAGTCCTGACCCCAGTGGAGGATGAAAGCATCCCTTGCCTGACAGTTTTGAACCGGAATTCTGGAACAGAATCGGGGAAGTTTGGCATTCTGTGGACTTGCAAAGAGGTCTATGTCTGGGGTTCCCCAGATTTGAAATACTCGGGCAAGCTGGTCCGAGTGAAGAGACCATTTGTGTGACAGCAGTACTCGGCTGAGTTTGTCTGCCCAAAGGTTTTGAATGCCCGGAAAATATACCACTAGGAGGTGGATTTGGTGCTCTCTGGCGAGGGCCCATAGTCACAAAGCTTTGTTGCATAACGACAGAGAACCTGTTCCGCCCTGCTTGTTCACACAGAACATGGCTACTTGATTGTCAGTGTGGACCAGGACTGTCTTTGTAGCTGAGCTGGGCTTGGAATACTTGAAGAGCATGGAAAATTGCTCCAAGATCTAGGAGGTTTATTTGAAGGCAAGCCTCCTGTGGGGTCCAGAGACCCTGGGTGGAGAGATCATGCAAGTGGGCCCCCCAACCCAACTTGGACGCATCTGTTAGGGTAGCCTGGAATAGAGCTTGCTGGAAAGGAGAGCCTATGAGACGGCTTTCCAGTGATTGCCACCATTGGAGGGACGAAATGAGACATGTGGAGTATCTGATTTTGTCCGACAGGCGACCCGAGGCCTCTGTCCACAGAGGATAGGGTCCACTGGGCTGCTCGCATGTGAAGGTGAGCATAGGGAACCACATGGACAGTGGATGCCATATGCCCTAGAAGCTGAAGCATTTCCCGAGCAGTTAGGAAGGTTTTTACCACTGCTTGGGAAGCCAGCTGCACTATACGAAGACAGCGGTGCTGTGGAAGGAAAGCCCTTGACTGTCTGGTATCTAGGCGAGCTCCTATGAATTCTAGGGACTGAGAATGGGCGAGATGAGATTTTGGGAGGTTTATGACAAATCCCAAGTAGCGAAGGATTCACATCGCACGCAGAAAGAGCGAAGCTGGCTTCTGGAGCTGTGGATGCTTGAATGAGCCAGTCGTCCAAGTAAGGAAAGACGAATATCCAGAGTTCGCAGGAATGCAACTACTACTGCCATGCATTTCGTGAAGACTCTTGGGGCAGAAGCCAGACCGAAGGGAAGAACCCTGTATTGGAAGTGTCTTCCCTGGAAAAGGAATCAAAGGAATTTCCTGTGATCTGGATGGATGAGAATATGTGTATATGCATCCTTTAGATCTAGAGAGGGAGCCGCTTTAGGCCAGCCCGCCCCCAGCAACACTCCTGCCCAATCGGGGCAGTGGGAGACCCGAACCGGGCAGCTCCAGCCACCTTAAAAGCGGCGTCCCTGCTCCGAGGGAGTCGCTTTAGGCCAGCCCGCCCCCAGCAACACTCCTGCCCAATCGGGGCAGTGGGAGACCCGAACCGGGCAGCTCCAGCCACCTTAAAAGGGGCGTCCCTGCAGGGTGGGCCCGCGCCTGAGGGCCTCGCCAGAGGGCCCTTTGGCGTGGCCCTTAGGCGCAGCACAGAGGCGCAAACAACTCCACTAAATCAACAGGAACGCCGGAGCAAAAACAGTGAAAAGAACAACAGGAAACACCACGATCCACTACAGCAGCATTCCACTACAACAGCGATCCACTACAGCACCGAAGACACAACAACGGCAACCAAAGACCTCAACACTCCGTGCAATCAACACCGAAGTCCAGCCTGGTCCCCAAACACCAGGTACCCTCATCGATTATGCCACCTTTCTTAGCCCCCCATCTACCTCCTCAGCCCCCTCTTAACCCTCTACCACCCCCCCCCCCCCCAATGCACTCAACAACCTACTCTGGCCCACTCAATTCACTCAACCCACACTCACTCACAAACCGAAACTAACTCACTCACAGGCTCAGCAAACACCCACTCACATCACCAACCCCCCACCCCATCTCCACATCACCATCTCTCTAGTCAATGCACGCTCTGTCAGAAATAAATACCACATGCTCCGTGACCTAATCACAACTGAGCAGGTAGACATCCTATGCATAACAGAAACCTGGCTGACCCACACTGACACAGTACTAATGAACCAACTAGCCCCAGAAGGATACACCCTCCATCACTGCTCCCGGGAGCACGCCAAAGGAGGGGGTGTCGTCATCATAGCAAGAACCGACCTTCACCTCAGGACCCATTCCTCGGAAACCACCACTGAAGCTGATCTCCTCACCCTCACCAACAAACACCTCTCAATATGTCTAATCTACCACGCACCCACTGCAACCACTGACCTACCAAGATTACTACAACACATAATCAGAAAGCACCAGCTCGACTAAGGAACAAATCATCCTAGGAGACTTCAAAATCCCATCACTTCAAGAAGAACATGCAACAACCTTCCACACCACCATGACTGCAATGGATCTGGTACAGATCATACAGGAACCCACCTACGAAAAAGGCAACACACTAGACCTCGTCTTCCTCAACTCCACAACCACCGCCTCAGCAAAGAACCCAAGGATCTCGCCAGTACCTTGGTCTGACCACCACTTCATCACCTTATCCTACACATACCAACATAAGACCAACAAGGATGATAGACACCACGTAAGACGATGTAAACCATTTAACAAAATGGACTTCTTAGAACAAATTCTACCCAAATTACAAACGAACTCCAATGACATCAATGACCTCAGACAACTGGAATACTACGATCTCCACAGTGTCTGAAGCTTCAACAAACACAACCATCACCAGACCCACTTCCACAAGGGCCAGATGGTATACTCCCAGTCTCCGAAAGCTAAAAACAAAACTCAGGAGAACTGAAAGAAAATGGAGAAAAACCAACGACGAAAATGACAAAATAAAATACCTATACGAACTCAACGCGTATCACTATGAGACTGACAAAGCAAAGAAAATCTACCACATGAAAATCATCAATACCTCCATAAACAAACCTCGAGAGCTCTTTCAGATAATCAAAAAGCTGACAAAAACACCACACAATTCTGACCAATTGCCGCAGATTCCACCAGAACTACTGGCCCGTCAATACAACAACTACAACGACCACAAAACCCGCAGCTAAACTCAGACAACTACAGAGAACCTCCACCCCAACTTGCACAGTGACTGGACCACCTTCAAAGAAACATTAACAGACGAAATTTCAACCACGATCTCCTGCCTCCACACCACCACCTCCCCGCTGGACCCATGCCCCACTGACTGGATAAAGAAATAAAAAAACAAACTGAGCACACCATTAATCCGTATCGTCAACGAATCCTTCTCCAGAGGACACATGCCAGACGCCCTCAAAACCACGATCATCCGACCTTCCTTGAAAAAGCAAAACCTGGATCCTCTAGACCCTGCATCCTACAGACCCATAGCAAGTCTACCTTTCACAGCCAAAATAATCGAAAAGATCGTCCACAGCAGCAGCTTCAGGAACACCTGGATGTTAACAACATACTGGACCCTCAACAACACGGCTTCCGCCCGCTACATGGAGTCGAGACCCTCATGACCACGCTGATGAACACCCTCCTCACAGGAATTCAAGGAAGACACTCTGGATACACCTTGATCTTCCTCGATATATCTGCAGCCTTTGACACCATCTCCCACAACATCCTCATACACAGACTACAGACTATTTGGATCAAGGACACCGTGCTGAAATGGTTTCAATCCTACCTAACTGACAACAACTAATCCACACCAGCACCTCAACCCCATTCCAGCAACACCAGGGAGTACCCCAAGGATCCACACTGTCAGCCATGCTCTTCAATATTTACCTCCAGCCACTCTGCACAGTCATACGCACCCACAACGTCAGCTTCCACATCTATGCTGACGATATCATGCTCTACGCCCCCATTACAACCACAAACCCAACAAACACCCACCTATCAGCATGCTTCATCGCAGTGTCTGACTGGTTACAAACAACCAACCTATCCATCAACATAAAGAAAACTGAAGCCCTCATAGTGACAAAGGACCCAGACTTCACACCACCCACACACCTCAACATCGGAACTACAAGCATCCAAATACAACCCCAGATAAGATACCTGGGCATTATTATTGACCAAGCCCTCACCTTAAAGCAACAGATCACTAAAACCTCCGGAACTATATTTCATAAGGCAAGAACAGTGCAACGTCTCAGACCCCTCCTGGAACATCAAGATTTCCGAACAGTGATGCAAGCCATGACACTCCCACATCTGGACTACTGCAACATAATCTACCATGGCCTTCCAGCCACACAGACCAACCCCCTC
The DNA here is from genome assembly GCA_033557465.1 of Ichthyophis bannanicus. Taxonomy (NCBI): domain Eukaryota; kingdom Metazoa; phylum Chordata; class Amphibia; order Gymnophiona; family Ichthyophiidae; genus Ichthyophis; species Ichthyophis bannanicus. The sequence goes on along the minus strand of CM066031.1, from coordinate 189,233,999 downwards.
CGAACTGCATTGAACACCACTGCGAGAATCATTCAAAGCGCAAAGAAAACCGACCATATCACCCCAATTCTGAAAGAACTACACATTCTCCCCCTCGAAGCACTGACAAAATACAAAGCCATCCTACTCACCCACAAAGCTATCCATCAATCACAGGACACCCAGCTTCGCACACTACTGGCTCGTCCAGCTCACGGCAGATCTACTAGACAAGCCTCCAGCGTCTCCCTCACCATCCCTCATAAAAGAACCAAATGCTCGCAATGGACCTGCAATCGAGCCTTTGAACTTTATGCTCCATCCTTATGGAACTCTCTACCGAGCTATCTCAGAAACAATGCTGACCTACTATCTTTCAGAAAACAGCTAAAAACCATCCTTTTCCAGGAATACTTCAACTCGAATCCCACCGAAAAACCCACAAAACCCCTGATCTCACCCACAAATGAACCTCTACCTCAAAGCTACCCTAACCTGTCTGTGTCCTTTGTCTGTCCCATGTCCAGAGTCTGTCCTATGTCAAAATCATTAATGTTGTCCCCCCAGTGATGGCCCTACCCTTGGACTTAATTCCCCCACCCCCTATGTAACACCGCTTTGACCCGGTGAAAAGTGGTATATAAATACAGCTAACTAAATAAATAAATAAATAGATAACACAACCAATCCTGACTCTGAAAGTATGGCAGAAGTGTGCCGAGTGAGATCATCTTGATTTTTTCTCAGAACAGATATCTGTTCAATTCTCTGAGGTCCAGAATGGGTCTGTGTCCTCCTGTTTTCTTTGGAATGAGAAAATAGGGGGAGTAGAACCCCGTACCCTGTTGGGGTATGGGCACTTCCTTTATTGCTCCTTGAGCAAGAAGTGATGCGACCTCTTGGCCCAAGAGATCAGTGGCAGGAACTTGGGAATTGAACTGTCTCATGATTGTAAGAGGGGGGCCATGCTATGAAAATGAAGTCTGTACCCCTCTCATACAATGGACAGAGTCCAATTTTCTGATGTTATTTGGTGCCATCTTTTGGCAAAATAGCATAACCTGCCAGGGATGGTGGAGGGTTCTGGACCCTGCAGGGGCAGGAAGACTAAGTTCTGTAGGAAAGAGTCAAAGCCCCTGAGGAGGCTGAGTCTGCTGAGCTCTTGGAACTTGTGGTTTCTTTTGCTGTCTAGTTTGTTGTTGTCCCTTTTGGGGAATATCAACTGGACAGTGACCCTGATGGGCGTAAGAGGGGTAAAACTTATTTTTCTTGTTGAAAAAGGGTTTTTTATTTGATTTTTTTCTTTACTGGGTTGGCTGTAGACCTTGATAATCTGTTCAAGGTGATATTGTCGGAATCAATCTCATTAGCCTTTTCTTGCCAAAGAGATTTTCTGCTGTGCAAGGAATGTTTCCCTGTTTATCTTGCACCCATATTTCCAAGTCTGATGTCTGAAGTCAGGCAATACAATGTGCACCGATGGAGATAGCAGAAGTTCTGCTGAAGCATTCAAAGCAATCAAAGGTTGTACGGTTCACAAACTTGGACACATCCTGAGCATGTCTGATCAGAGTAAGAAAATCCTCTCTTTTTTCCTCAGGAAGAAGAGGGCTCATAAGTTCCAAGTCTCCTGCAACCTCCTGAGGAACATCCCCATATAGAGGATGTAAGAGCTGATCCTGGCTGACAACATGGAGGATTGGAAGCATCGACGACCAAAGGCATTGAGTGTCCTCGATTGACGGCCAGGAGGATTGCAAGAATGTATTTTTGCACTCTTAATCCTACGCATCGCCGATTCCACTACCATTGAATGGTGTGGTAACTGAGTCTTCCAAAAACCAGGACAGGGTGGAACTCGATACATGGTATTGAATCGTCGAGAGTGAGGTGATGTGGTCAAAGGAGTTTCCCACATTCTCAGCATAAGATCATGCAGGATCTTATGAATGGGCAGAGTAGCTGCCTCTTTAGGAGCCTTAGGGTATTGAAAAATTTCTAATTCTTCTGCTCTAGGTTCCTTTTCAGGAGCCACCGTGAGTGCAAGGCCTCGAGCCACATCACGTATGAAATCCTGGAAGGACATGTCTTCTGGAAGAGACATTCTACGCTGAAAAGGAGATGGATCCTCTGGAAGGACTGCTCTAATACAGGCAGAGCACAAAACAATAAAGAACACTCCACTTCAACTATTGACTCTTAGACAGTACTGGCAAATTATTTATGATATTAATCGTACGTAGTCTCGTACGTAGGTTTTCTTGTACTAATACAGGCAGAGACATCGGAATCAGAGGATTCAAAGTATCTCTGTTCCCGATGTTCGTGTAATGCACGGTACTGGTACCATTCAAACTTGGTATCGGGGTGTCTTGGTACCGATCTTTCGATACCTGAGATGGAATCCAGGCTCAGCATGGGGGGAAGCATACCTGCCGAAGCCGGTGCAGTTTGTACCAGCACCGATGTTGGTACCGATACTTGCAGAACGATCTGAAGTGGTTTTAGCAGTACCAAAGCTACTAAAAGAGCCGCTAGACTGCGTTCAATAGCGAGGATTCTCTGATCCATCGCTCCTGCCGATGCTTGGGAGTTGGTAATGGTGGAAACGGCCGGAACCCCATAGAATGGCACCAGTAGTTCTGCAGAGGTGGAAGCCTCTCCAGAACATCCTGGAGCCTCGTTAGTACTTTGGAAGCCGAAGCCTCCAGCCGGGGCTGTTTTGCCAGTGAACTTTCCTCGAGGGCAACGCCAATGGCATCTCGATACCTGGAAGGAGATCTACCCTTAGAGGACCGGCCAGTATTAGAAGACTTAGGTTTAGTTACCCGAGATCAATGGGAGGAAGATGAAGCCCTGGAAGACGTTGATGCAACGGACATCGTATCTGCGGCAAAATGGGTATCGAGTTTTGCAGTTCTATTCTGCAGGCCCCTCTTGGTCTTCTTTCTACAGGAGACACACTCCGATGGAGAATGGTCAGGTCCTAAACATTTAAGACACTACTCATGGGTGTCGATGACGGATATGGTAACGCCACACTTAGAACATTTTTTGAAACCACTAGCGGTTTTTACCATGTTTGAAGAGAAATGGGCCTAATGTCCAAAATGGCACCTAGCACCGAGAGGGGAAAGGCCCCTGAAGAGAAAGCACAGTTAGTTACCTGTAACAGGTGATCTCTGGGAACAGCAGAAATAAGTCTTCACATATGGGGTACGTCGGTACCGACGGAGCCTGCGCGGGAAAGCTCCCCAGCTTCCCAAAAAGGAAAGCTTTTGGGACCATCCCACAGCGCCTGTGCGCTGCCTTCCCGCCTTTCCTGACCAGCTCTCCTCAGTTCGCGTTTAAAGCTGAGACAATAGAGAGAGGAAAAGAAAGATAGAAAAGAGGTACAACTCCTAGGGGAGGTGGGAGGGTTGTGAAGACTTATTCCTGCTGTTCCCAGAGATCACCTGTTACAGGTAAGTAACTGTGCTATCTCCAGGAACAAGCAGGAATGATGAGTCTTCACATATGGGGACTCCCTAGCTAAGATGCCTGGGAGATCCCCAAGGATATGAGACCCTGGAAAGGGGTCTACTTCCTCCTATGGATCTCAGGCATCCATCCAGGGAAGGAGAGTAGGAGTTGTTTAAGAGTGGAACAGGTGTTTGAGAACAGCCTGACCAAACAAGGCATCCCGGCGGGAGTCCTTGTCCAAGCAATAATGGGCTGTGAAGGTATGAACTGAGGCCCAGGTGGCTGCTCGACAGATTTGGTCGATGGACACAGAATTTAGATGAGCCATAGAGGTGGCCATGGCCCTCACATTATGAGCTGTGACAGGGCTCTCCAGAGAAAGGTTCTTACTCTGGTAGGCAAAAGAAATACACTGAGCAATCCAATTGGACAGTGTCCTTTTAGAGAATGGAAGTCCCAAATGAGAGGGATCAAAAGCAACAAAGAGCTGGGAAGACTTTCTATGTTGCTGTGTCCTTTGTAAGTAAAAGGCAAGAGCACTTTTACAATCCAGAGTATGAAGACTCTTCTCTGCATTGGATGAATGAGGAGATGGAAAAAAGACAAGTAGATATACCTCCTGATTAAGATGAAAAGGTGAGACCACTTTATGCATAAAGTGTGGATTTGTCCTAAGGACTACCTTATCATGATGGAACCTTGTATAAGGTGGATTAGCCACTAAGGCCTGCAGTTCACTGATGCGGTGAGCTGAAGTGACTGCAATGAGGAAAATAACCTTCCAGGAAAGAAATTTCAAGGAGGTAGTGGCTAAGGGTTCAAAAGGAGGCTTCATAAGTTGACCAAGAACCAAATTTAAGTCCCATCCCACCGGAGGAGGCCTAATGGGAGGTTTAGTTAAAGTTAGGCCTCTCATGAATCTTGCAATGAGAGGATGAGAGGCTGAGAAAGATTCAACCCCTGAAGGTCTAGGCCTTCAGTAACCAAGCTCTGAGGTGAAGGGACTTGGGGTTTGGGTGCCACAAAGTCCCTTCCTCCTGGGACAGAAGGTCTGGAGCAGCTCTCAAGTCCAGGGAGGGGGCTTGGGAGAGATGTAGAAGTAGAGGGTACCACACTTGGCGTGGCCAGCGTGGAGCTATGAGGATCATAAATCCTTGATCCCTCTGGAGTTTGAACAGAGTCTTGGGAATCAAGGGAATGGGTGGAAAGGCATACAGGAAGCCCTGACCCCAATGAAGGAGGAAGGCATCCTTGGCCTGAACTCCCTGACACGGAATTCTGGAACAGAACCGGGGAAGTTTGGCATTCCACGGACTTGCAAAGAGGTCTATGTCCGGGGTTCCCCATTCTTGGAAGATTCTGAGTACCTGATCCATGTGCAGGGACCATTCGTGTGAAAGCAGAACTCGACTGAGTCTGTCTGCCCAAGAGTTTTGGACTCCTGGAAGGTATACTGCAAGGAGATGGATTTGATGCTCTCTGGCGAAGGCCCACAATCTTAAAACTTCGTTGCAAAGTGACAGAGAGCCAGTTCCTCCTTGTTTGATTATGTAAAACATGGCTACTTGATTGTCCGTATGAATGAGGACTGTCTTGTAGCTGAGGAGGGTATGAAAAACCTTGAGAGCTAGAAAAACTGCTCGAAGCTCCAAGTGGTTGATATGAAGAGAGGTCTCCTGTGGGGACCAGGTGCCTTGAGTGGAGAGGTCCTGTAGATGGGCTCCCCAACCTGTTTGGGAGGCATCTGTTGTGAGGGTTGCTTGGGGCAACAACTGTTGGAAGGGGGACCCCAGCAACAAATTTTGGGTGGACATCCACCATTGGAGAGACCAAAAGAGACGTTTGGAGGTTGCTATATGGTCTGAGAGAGCTCCTGAAGCTTGAGTCCACTGGGTGGACAATGTCCATTGAGCTGCTCTCATGTGTAGGCGAGCATAGGGTAACACATGCACTGTGGAAGCCATGTGACCTAGCAGCTGTAGCATCTCCCGGGAAGTTAAGTGGCTCTTTGACTGAATCTGGGAGGCTAACTGCACTAGACGCTGGCAACGGGCCTGAGGAAGGTAGGCCCTTGCAGTAGTGGTATCCAACCAGGCCCCTATGAATTCTAGGGACTGAGTAGGGGTGAGCTGAGACTTTGGGAGGTTTACCACAAGTTCCAGATACTGCAGAATGCACCTTTTGCGGTCCAAGGAAATCTGGGCCTCTGACTGAGATGGGGCTCAAATGAGCCAGTCATCCAGGTATGGGAAGACAAATATTCCCAGAGTGCGTAGAAATGCAGCAACTATTGCCATGCATTTGGTGAACACTCTTGGAGCAGAGGCCAGACCGAAAGGAAGCACTCTGTATTGGTAATGTTTTCCTTGGAAAAGAAAACGTAGGAATCTTCTGTGAGATGGATGGATGAGGACATGTGTGTACGCATCCTTGAGATCTAGAGAACAAAGCCAATCTTGACTTTGAAGGTATGGAAGGAGAGTGCCCAGAGAAAGCATTTTGAACTAATCCTTGCATAGAAATTTGTTCAATTCCCTGAGATCTAAGATGGGTCTGTATCCCCCTGTTTTCTTTGGAATGAGAAAATAGGGGGAGTAGAACCCTGACCCTTGTTGAAGGAGAGGTACTTCTTCTATTGCCCCTTGGGCATGAAGGGTAGTCACCTCCTGACCTAGAAGGTCGAGAAGAGATGTGGGAGAATTGAAATGTCTCACCATGGTGTGGGGAAGAAGGTCTGAGAAATTAAGTTTGTAGCCCTCTCTTATGATGGAGAGGGTCCACTGCTCTGATGTGATTTGCTCCCATCTGGTGAGCTAACCTTCCTGGAATGGTGAGAGGTTCTGGCTGTTTTAAAGCCAGAAAGGCTAAGTTCTCTAGCATCAAGTCAAAAACCCTGAGGGGGTTGAGACTGCTGAGTTGCAGCAGCCCCTGTATACTTAGGCCTGGCCTGCTTAGGTTGCTGACGCTTAGTGGTAAAGCGACCTGTAGAAGATTGTTGGCCAGAAGTGGAAGGAAACCTGCCCTTTTTGAAAAAAGACTTTTTAAAAGTCTTTTTCTTGGCAGGAATGGAGGTGGACTTTGAAAGTCTATCCAGAGCAGAATTCTCTGCATCCATTTGAGTGGCTTTTATTTGCCACTCTTTGCCAAATAGATTTTCACCTGTACAGGGCAGATTTCCTAAGCCATCTTGAACTCAGCGCTCTAATCAGAAGCCTGGAGCCAAGCAATTCTGCGAGCAGCTATGGCAATGCCTGAGGCTCTGCTGGCACCTTCAAAGGAGTCAAAGGCTGCCCTGTTGGAAAACTTTGAGATGTCTTGAGTATGCTTAAGCCAAATGTGGAATTCTTCCCTTTTATCCTCTGGAATAAAAGGGAGGAAAAGTGTGCAGCTTTTCTGCAACTTCTTTTAGAAACATACCCATGTAAGGGCTATATGAGTTGATTCTGGCAATAAACATACTGGCCTGGAAGATTTTCCTACCAAAAGCATCCAAGGTTCTGCATTCTCTTCCTGGAGGAGCAGAAGAGTGTCTCTTTGTACTCTTTATCCTCTTCATAGCTGACTGCACCACAATGGAATGGTGAGGAAGCTGAGTTTTTTGAAATCCAGGACAGGGAGGGACACGATACATAGTGTCCAAACTGCGAGAATGAGGAGAGAGAGTGAGAGGAGTCTCCCATAAATCAATCATGTGTTCATAAAGAATCTCATGAATTGGTAAGGTGACTGCCTCTCTAGGAGCCTTAGGGTATCCTAAAATATCTAATTTTTTTGCTCTAGGCTCTGATTCAGAGGTTACTGAGATAGAAAGTCCTTTAGCTACTTCTCTTATGAAGTCTTGAAAGGACAAGTCCTCTGGAGACGACATTCTTCTTTTTGGAGAAGAGGGCTCTTCAGGAAGGGCTATGGATACTTCAGGAGATTCATCTGATGAATCAGAATCACCAGAGGAATCAAAGTACCGCCTGTCAGGGTGCTCTTCTAACGCTCGATACGCATATCGAGCGGTATCGACATCGGGCATCCTCGGAACCGGATCGGTACCGAGAAAAAGCCCTGGACAAGGAACCGCTGCAGCCGGTATCCTGGTCGATGTCGATGCAGACGGTACCGGTATTGGCGCTGGCGCTGGTACCGGAGCAGATACCGACAACGGAGCTTGCTGCGGTACCGTCGGCGTCGCAGCTTGAATGAAGGCTGTAATAGCCTGCTGCATGGACAGAACATTCTGATCCATCGACACCATAAATGCCTGGAGTTCGGTACCGGGAGATTGTGCCGGTACCCCAGAGCATTCTAACAGGTGATCGGTCGAGGCCGTGCCATCGATGTCAACCTGTAACCCCATAGGAGCAGCTTTGGAAGCCGGAGCTTCCCGCCGGAGTTGTTTTGCTGGTGCAGGATCCTCAAGGGCAAGCCCGGAGGCATCTCGATGCTTAGAGGGAGATCTACCCTTCGAGGACCTGCTAGATTTATGTTTGGTTACCTGAGATCCATCAGGAGAAGACCACCTGGAAGACGTCGATGCTACCGACGCTGCATCAGCGGGAAACAGCACATGGAGCTTAGCTGCTTGGTTCTGTATCCCCCGTTTAGACATTAGAGAGCAGGACGGACAATCCGGAATGGAGTGTTCAGGACCCAAACATTTAAGACACCATTCATGGGTATCTGTAACAGAAATAGTACCGTTACACTTAGTGCATTTTTTGAAGCCGGAGGCTGGTTTTTCCATGAGGGAAATTTTCTTTTGGGCCCTGAGGCCTAGAAGAGAAATACAGTAAGTGAGGAAAGTATAGATTTTTTTTTTTTTTTTAAAAGAAGAAAGAAAAGACCGGCTGTACCGGTCCGGAGTCGGGGAAGGCAGACACGCGACCAAAGAAATAAAATAAAATAAACAACTTCTTCAGCGGTGACAGGGCTCGACCTGCTGGCTCCGCGGCAAAGAAGAACTGAGGAGAGCTGGTCAGGAAAGGCGGGAAGGCAGCGCGCAGGCGCTGTGGGATGCTCCCAAAAGCTTTCCTTTTTGGGAAGCTGAGAAGCGTTCCCGCGCAGGCTCCGTCGGTACCGACGTACCCCATATGTGAAGACTCATTCCTGTTTGTTCCTGGAGATAACACTTCAGAAGATTTTTTTTTTTTTTGAAAAAGAAGAAAAGAGAACCGGCGGTACCGGTAGGCGTCGAGTGAAAGCAGACGCGACCAGAAGAAAACAAAAAAATAAGAATAATTTTCTGCAGTGATGAGGTATGCGACCTGTCGGCTCCGCGGAAAACGAAAAACTGAAGAGGGAGAGTTGGAAAGGCGGGAAGGCAGCACGCAGGCGCTGTGGGATGCTCCCAAAAGCTTTCCTACTGGATGCTGGGGAGCTTTCCTGCGCAGGCTCCATCAGTACCGATGATACCCATATGTGAAGACTACATTCCTGCTTGTTCCTGGAGATGCTGCCTCTTCTGTGGGGCCTGACCCTGATACTGAGAACTGGGAGGATAGCAAGAGAAGAATTTCCTCTTCTTACTGCAGAAAGACTTTTTTGCAGGAGTCTTTTTCCTAGAAGGATCAGCTGTAACTCTGAGCAGTCTCTTTAGAGTAGCATTTTCTGACTGATTGAGAGGCTTTGCCAGTCTTTGCCAAAGCAGTTTTCTCCTTTGCAAGGAATGTTGCCTAGCTAATCTTAAACCCACTGTTCAAGATCTGAGGCCTGAAGCCACGCAAGGCATGTGCACCGATGCAAATTGCCGAGACCCTGCTCATGCACTCAAAAAGCATTGAAGGTAGCTCTACTGACAAACTTCAATATATTTTGGCTATGCTTAACTAGGGCGAGATAATCTGCCCGTTCGTCATTTGGAAGGAGAGGGGCAAAGGCCTCGAGATTCCTGGAGACCTCCTTCAGAAACATTACCATATAGAAGACATAGGAATTAATCCTAGCTGAGAGCATGGATACTTGGAAACATCGACGCCCAAAGGCGCCAAGGATTCTGTATTCCCTACCCAGAGGATTGGAGAAGTGAGTCTTCAAGATTTTGATTCGGCGCACTGCTGAGTCCACCACCATGGAGTGGTAGGGAAGCAGCAGCTTTTGGAAGCCAGGACACTCCAGTACACGATACATGGTATAAAGACATCTACTTTGGGATGAGACCATGAGAGGCATCTCCCACATACAGAGCATAAAGCCATGAAGGATGCGGTGCACCAGAAAGGTGGCTGCTTCCTTAGGTGCTGTAAAGTATTGAAAGTTCTCTAATTCCTCTGCTCTTGGCACCTTCTCCGATATTACCATGATAGAGAGACCCTTGACAACATCTCAAATGAATTCCTGCAAGGACATATCCTCTTATGGCGATATGCGCCGCTGTTGAGGTGGGGAAGGGTCCGAAGGAAGGTCTCGGGGCCCCCCGTGAATTGAGCTACTTCACATCCGAATCAGGGGAATCTGAATCGGAGGACTCGAAGTATCGACTGGCACAGTGCTCGCTGGAAGCTAGATGTCAGTACCAATGTATTGGCCTCACTGATGTTTGGCCCTGGCACCAGTAAGAGCTTCCCATGAATGGGAACGATGTGAATGACATCTGCAGCAGCACTGATGTTGCACCGTGAACCGGTATCTATGCTGGCACCGGAACAAATACTGACAAGGTGGTAACTGTACTCAAGGGTTTTATGGGTACTGAGGCTGCAAGTAAGGCTGCCAAGCCTCGCTCGATGGCCAGTATGTGCTTGTCTATGGATGTTGCTGATACTTGGGTATCAGTGATGGGTATTGGTGCTACCATTCCAGAGCATGGCACCAGTAGTTCTCCAGAGGTCAAGGCCTCGGGAGCATCCTCGAGCTCCACAATTGCTTTGGAGGACAGGGCCTTCCGCCAAGGCTGTTTAGCAGGACGATCCGCCTCAGAGGCAATCCCTGAGGAATCTCGGTGCTTTGAGCAAGAAAGATCTTTCCCTGGAGGTGCGCGCAGACTTAGATGTGGCCTTTTGCTTGGCCTTCGAGAATACTTGAGATCCATGAGAGGATGAGGAGGGACCTTGATGAGGTGGACGCCAATGACACCGCATCTGACGCGAAGAGTACTCCTAATTTAGGAGCCTGGTTCTGTAGGCCTCTCTGTCATTTTTTGGAAAAGGGAACAATCATTTGGCCAGTGGTGTGGGCCGAGACATTTTAGACACCATTCATGTGTGTCAGTCACCAAGATGGTGCTGGCACACTTAGAGCATTTTTAGAAACCACTAGTTTGTTTCTCCATACCTTTTATGAATGAAGAATATTGTAGGCTTAAGGCCTATAAGGACGCTGACGCCCAAGTAGCTTTTTTTTTTTTTGATAGAGAAAATAAAGATCATAAAGAAAAGATAAGCGAAACAGTGATCTTCTAGATGGTGCAGCTGTCTATGGAAAAACAGAGGAGCTATCCACAATTAAGCTTTTCTGCGGTGACAGGATTTGCTTCCTGCTCGCTCCATGGAAAACCCAAGAACTGAAGAGAAGGAGATGGGACGGCAGGTGTGCAGGCACATTGGAGTGCTCCCAAAAGCTTTCCAACTGGATATTGGAACAGACATCACCCATATGTGAAGACATTCCTGCTTAAGAACATAAGATATGCCATACTGGGTCAGACCAAGGTCCATCAAGCCCAGTATCCTGTTTCCAACAGTGGCGAATCTAGGACACACGTACCTAGCAGTTTCCCACAAAAGACACAGGTTCCACAATGCTTGTACTGGAGCAAGAATTGATATCCTGGGTCCCTATTTAATAATGGTTTATGGACCTTTCCTCCAGGAACTTGTCCAAACCTTTTTTAAACCCAGCTACACTAACAGCCTTTACTACATCATAAGAACATAAGATATGCCATACTGGGTCAGACCAAGGTCCATCAAGCCCAGTATCCTGTTTCCAACAGTGGCCAATCTAAATCATACATACCTAGAAGTATCCCCAAAAGAGACAGGTTCCACAATGCTTGCATTGGGTCAAACATTGATATCCTGGGTCCCTTTTTAATAATGGTTTACGGACCTTTCCTCCAGGAACTTGTCCAAACCTTTTTTAAACCCAGCTACACTAACAGCTCTTACTACATCCTCTGGTAACAAATTCCAGAGTTTGATTACACGTTGAGTGAAAAAATATTTTCTCTTATTTGTCTTAGTTTACCCTGTAGCTTCATTACATGTCCCCTAGTCTTTCTATATTCTGATAGTGTAAACAATCGATTTACGTTTACCCGTTCCACTCCATTCATTAATTTATAGAACTCTATCATCTCACCTCAGCCGTCTCTTTTCCAGGTGGAAGAGCCCTAACCTTTGTAGCCTCTCTTCATAGGAGTAGCCTTCGATCCCCTTTACCATTTTGGTGGCTCTTCTCTGTAGCTTTTCTAATACGCTATATCCTTTTTAAGATACGGCGACCAGAATTGCACACAATATTCAAGGTGCAGTCGTACCATGGAATGATACAGAGGCATTATAATATCCTTTGTTTTATTTTCCATTCCTTTCCTTATGATACCTAGTATTCTATTTGCTTTCTTGGCAGCCGCTGCAAACTAGGCGGAGGGTTTTAACATGTTATCCACGATGACTCCTAAATCTTTTTCCTGGGTGGTGGTTCCCAATGTGGAACCTTGCATCGTGTAACCATAGTGTGGGTTGTTCTTTCCTAGGTGCATAACTTTGCACTTGTCCACATTAAATATCATCTGCCATTTGGATGCCCGGTCTTCCAATTTATCCAGATCCTCCTGCAGTTTTCCCACAGTCCTCTTGGGTTTTAACAACTTTAAACAGTTTTGTGTCGTTTGCAAATTTGATAACCTCACTAGTTATTCCCTTTTCGAGGTAATTTATGAATATGTCAAAAAGTAGAGGACCCAGTACAGATCCCTGGGGTACACCACTATTCATCTTTTTCCATTGGGAAAATTGGCCATTTAGCCCTACCCTCTGCTTTCTATCTTTTAACCAGTTCCCGATCCACAATAGTACACTGCCTTCTAACCCATGACTTTTTAGTTTTGCAAAGGTATCTGATGAGGGACCTTGTCAAAGGCTTTCTGAAAGTCCAGATACACTATATCAACCGACTCACCTTTTTCTACCTGTTTATTCACACCTTCAAAAAAACATATCAGATTAGTAAGACAAGATCTTCCTTGTCTTAAACCATGTTGGCTGTCTCCCATTAGGCCATGACTATCTACATGCTGTGTAATTTTGTTCTGTATGATGGTTTCTGCCATTTTCCCCGGTACTGACGTCAGGCTCACCAGTCTGTAATTTCCCGGATCACCCCTGGAACCCTTTTTAAAAATTGGCGTTACATTGGCGACCCTCCAATCTTCAGGTATTAGAGATGATTTTAAAGAAAGTTCACAGATTACTAATAGCAGGTCTGCAATCTCATATTTCAGTTCTTTCAACACTCTTGGATGTATACCATCCGGTCCAGGTGATTTGCTACTATTCAGTTTATCAAATAGTTGTAATACATCTTTACAGTGTAGCGATATTTCTCTCAATTCCTCTGCAGTATCACCTTTAAATACCACTTCAGTCTTGGGTAACATCCCTACATCTTCCTCAGTAAAGACCGAAGTAAAGAATTCATTCAGTCTCTCCGCTATAGCCTTGTCTCCACTTACTATCCCTTTTACCCCTCTATCATCTAATGGTCCAATTGACTCTCTCAAAGGCCTTTTCCTACGAATGTACTTGAAAAAAATCTTTATTTCGTGTTTTTGCTTCCGTAGCCAGTTCCTTCTCAAATTCTCGCTTTGCCTGCCTTATCAATGCTTTGCATTTAACTTGCCAGTGCTTGTGCTGTTTCCAGTTTTCGCCGTTTGGCTCTTTTTTCCATTTCCTGAAAGATGCTTTTTTGGCAACAACAGCCTCTCTGACCTCACCTTTAAACCATGCTGGCAGTTTTTTGGACTTTCTTCCACTTTTCTTAATGCATGGAATACAGCTGGTCTGGGCTTCCAGGATAGTATTTTTAAACACCCAAGCTTGATGCAAGTCTTTAACCTTTGCAACCGCTCCTTTCAGTTTTTTCTTAACTATTTTCCTCATTTATCATAGTCTCCCTTTCGAAAGTTAAAAGGTAGTACTGTGGATTTCTTTACTATTTCTCCTCCACTAATTAAATCAAAGACTATCATGCTATGATCACTATTACCAAGGGGTCCCAACACCCTTATTTCTTGCACCAGATCTGGTGTTCCACTAAGGACTAGGTCCAGTATGGCTTCCCCTCTGGTCGATTCATGAACCAGCTGCTCCAAGCAGCAGTCATTTATTTCATCTAGAAACTTTACCTATGGTAACAAATTCCAGAGTTTGATTACACACTGAGTGAAAAAATATTTTCTTTTATTAGTTTTAAATAGTTTAACCTGTAGCTTATTTTCTGATAATGTAAACAATCGATCTACGTTTAACCGTTCCACTCTGTTCATTAATTTATAGACTTCTATCATATCCCCCCTCAGCCATCTCTTTTCCAGGTTGAAGAACCCTAACATTTTTAGCCTTTCTTCATAGGGGTATCCTTCCATCCCCTTTACCATTTTGGTGGCTCTTCTCTGAACCTTTTCTAATAACGCAATATCCTTTTTAAGATACGGCGACCAGAATTGCACACAATATTCAAGGTGCAGTCTCACAATGGAACGATATAGAGACAATATAATATCCTTTGTTTTATTTTCCATTCCTTTCCTTATGATAACCAAGCATTCTATTTGCTCTCTTGGCTGCCGCTGCACACTGGGCCGAAGGTTTTAACATGTTATCCACAATGACGCCTAAATCTTTTTCCTGGGTGGTGGTTCCTAATGTGGAACCTTGCATCGTGTAATCATAGTTTGGGTGGTTCTTCCCTAGATTCATAAGTATGTACTTGTCCACATTAAATTTCATCTGCCATTTTGATGCCCACTCTTCCAATTTATCAAGATCCTCTTGCAATTTTCCACAATCCTCTTGGGTTTTAACAACTTTAAATAGTTTTGTGTCACCTGTAAATTTGATAACCTCACTTGTTATTTCCTTTTCAGATCATTTATGAATATGTCAAAAAGCAGCGGACCCAGCACAGATCCCTGGGGTATACCACTATTCACCTTTCTCCATTGGGAAAACTGGCCATTTAGCCCTACCCTCTGCTTTCTATCGTTTAACCAGTTCCTGATCCACAATAGTACACTGCCTCCTATCCCATGACTCTTTAGTTTTGCCAAAAGTCTCTGAGGGACCTTGTCAGAGGCTTTCTGAAAGTCCAAATACACTGTATCAACCGACTCACCTTTGTCTACCTGTTTATTCACATCTTCAAAAAAACAATAACAGATTAGTAAGACAAGATCTTCCTTGTCTAAAGCCATGTTGGCTGTCTCCCATTAAGCCATGACTATCTACATGTTAAGCAATTTTGTTCTTGAAGATGGTTTCTACCATTTTTCTGGATACTGACGTCAGGCTCACCGGTCTGTAGTTTCCTGGATCACCCCTGGAACCCTTATTAAAAATTGCTGTTACGTTCGCCATCTTCCAATGTTCAGGTATTACAGATGATTTTAATGATAGTTCACCGATTGCTAATAGCAGGTCTGCAATCTCACATTTCAGTTCTTTCAACACGCTTGGATGTATATCATCTAGCCCAGGTGATTTGCTACTCTTCAGTTTATCTAATAGTTGTAATACATCTTCCCGATGTATCGATATTTCCTTCAATTCTTCTGCACCTTTAAATACCACTTCAGTCATTGGTAACATCCCTACATCTTCCTCAGTAAAGACCGAAGCAAAGAATTCATTCAGTCTCTCCGCTATCGCCTTGTCGCCTTTTGTTGTTGTTGTTAAATGCCATCGAGTCTGAGTCGACTCATGGCGAACCTCTGGATAGCTATCCTAAATTGTGTTCGGTCTTCAGTCAGGCGGCTCATTGTTGACAGACTGGTACCCGTAGCTGCTGTTATTGTATCGATCCATCTCATTGCTGGCCTTCCTCTTTTGCGTTGACCTTCTATCTTGCCAAGCATAATGTCTTTCTCTAATGATCTCTCTCTTCGCATGATGTGTCCAAAGTATGAAAGTCGAAGTCTTGTCATCTGAGCTTCTAAAGAAAGCTTAGGTTTGATCTCCTCCAGTACCGACTGGTTTGTTCTTCGGGCAGTCCATGGTATACACAGTATTCGCCGCTGGCACCATAATTCAAAGGCATCAATTTTCTTCCTGTCTATCTTTTTCACTGTCCAGCTTTCACATCCATATGATGTTATTGAAAATACCATGGCTTGAACAAGTCGAATCTTTGTATGGAGAGAGACATCTCTGCTCTTGAGAATCTTATCTAGGTCTTTCATAGCCATTCTGCCAAGAGCAATGCGTCGTCTGATTTCTTGACTGCTTGTTGCTTCTTTATTGATAGTTGATCCAAGTAGGTTAAAGTTGTTCACAATTTCAATTTCTTCTCCTTCAACGATGAACCTGTTAATTATGCCAGTTGTCATGATCTTTGTCTTCTTTACATTAAGGTGCAGGCCCATTTTGAGACTATGTTCTTTGATTGTGAGAAGCAAATGTTTCATATCATCTTCACTTTCAGCCAGTAATGTGGTATCATCAGCATAGCGAAGGTTGTTGATGAGTCTTCCACCAATCTTCACACCTCTGTTGTCTTCATACAATCCTGCTTCTCTGATGATTTGTTCTGCATATAAATTAAACAGGTAGGGGGAAAGTATGCAGCCTTGTCTTACACCATTGCTTATTTTAAACCATTCTGTTTCTCCTTGTTCCGTTCGAACTGTTGCTTCTTGATCAATGTACAGATTGCGCAAGAGAACAATCATGTGTTCCTGTATACCCATGCTTCTTAATGTGGCCCAGAGTTTCTCATGATTTACACAGTCAAAAGCCTTGCTATAGTCGATAAAACACAAATAGATATCCTTTTGGTATTCTTTAGTCTTTTCAAGGATCCATCTCAGATCCGCAATGATGTCTCTCGTTCCTCGCCCTTTCCTGAACCCTGCTTGCACTTCAGGTAGTTCTTGTTCCAGGTATGGTTGTAGTCTCTTTTGAATAATCTTCAGTAGAATCTTGCTGGCATGTGGGATCAGAGAGATTGTGCGATAATTTCCACAGTCAGTTGGATCACCTTTCTTTAGTATTGGTATAAACACAGATCTTTTCCAGTCAGTTGGCCATGATGTTGTCTTCCATATTTCTTGGCAGAGCCTTGTGAGTACGGTAACAGCTGCATCAGATTGCTGCAATACTTCTATGGGAATGCTATCAATGCCTGATGCTTTGTTCTTTGATAAGGCTTTCAATGCTGCTTCAACTTCTTCTTTCATCACCAATGGTTCCCGATCATAAGATACAGGTTGAAACGGCTGTTGGTCCACTTGATCTTTATCATATAAAAACTCTGTATATTCCTTCCACCTTTTCTTGATCTTCTCAGCATCATTCAACATACAACCTTGAGCATCTTGTAACATTCCAATTCGAGGCTGGAACTTTTTCTTTAACTCTCGTAGCTTTAGGAAAGCCGATCTTGTTCTTCCCCTAATAGTTTCTGCTTCTATTTCCTTGCAAGTGTCATTGTAGTACTTTTCCTTGTCCTGTCTTGCTGCACATTGGAAATCTCTGTTGAGTTCTGCGATTGTCTTTCTTTCTCCTCTGGCTTTAGCTTCTCTGCGATTCTGGGCAATTTTCAGAGATTCTTCTGTCATCCATTTTGGCCGTTTTTGCTTTTTCACCTTTTGTAGAGACTTCTCGCTTTCTTCCAACATAACCTTCTTGATGTCATTCCATAACTCTTCCGGAGCTCTGTCATTTGTATCTAAAGCAGCAAATCGATTTTGCAGGCAGTCTTTAAATTCCAATGGTATATTCTCAAGGTCATATTTTGCTGCATTCATGAGTGGTTTGCTCTTTTTCAACTTTAGCTTGAGTTTGCATACTAGTAGTTGATGATCTGTACCACAGTCAGCTCCAGGTTTTGTCTTTGTTGATGTTACAGAGCTTTTCCATCGTTGACTTCCACATATGTAGTCAATTTGATTTTTATATAATCCATTCGGTGAAGTCCATGTGTACAGACGCCGCTTGTGTTGCTGGAAGAAGGTGTTTGAGATGAATAGATCATTGGTCTTGCAGAAATCTATCAGTCTTTCTCCAGCTTCATTTCTGTTGCCAAGTCCATATTTTCCAACTACTTTGCCTTCTTCTTTGTTGCCAACTTTTGCGTTCCAGTCACCCATGACTATCAGGATATCCTGTTTGCATGTTCTGTCAATTTCAGCTTGTACTTGTTCATAGAACTCTTCAATTTCATTCTCTTCTGCAGCTGTTGGGGCATATACTTGAATTATAGTTGTGTTGATAGGCAATCCTTGTAGACGAATAGAGATTAAGCGTTCGCTGACTGCATTGTATTTCATTACAGTTTTTGCAAGTTTCTTCTTTATTATAAATGCAACACCATTTCTTCTTTGTCTTTCATTTCCAGCATAGTAGACCATGTGATCATCTGATGCAAAGTGCCCCATGCCAGTCCATTTCAGTTCGCTGACACCCAACAG
The DNA here is from genome assembly GCA_033557465.1 of Ichthyophis bannanicus. Lineage (NCBI taxonomy): Eukaryota > Metazoa > Chordata > Amphibia > Gymnophiona > Ichthyophiidae > Ichthyophis > Ichthyophis bannanicus. The sequence continues at coordinate 189,215,941 of CM066031.1, read as the reverse complement.
ATCAAGTTGTACACGTTCCATTTCATTTCGCCTTTTAGTGCCCCTTTAACTCCTCTATCATCTAACGGACCAATTGACTCTCTCACAGGTTTTTTGCTATGAATGTACTTGAAAAAGTCTTTATTACGCGTTTTTGCTTCCACAGCAAGCTTCTTCTTAAATTCTCCTTTTGCTTGTCTTATCAATGCCTTGCATTTAACTTGCCAGTGCTTGTGCTGTTTCCAGGTTTTGTCGTTTGGCTCTTTTTTCCATTTCCTGAAAGATGCTTTTTTGGCAACACCAGCCTCTCTGACCTCACCTTTAAACCATGCTGGCAGTTTTTTGGACTTCCTTCCACTTTTCTTAAAGCGTGGAATACAGCTGGTCTGTGCTTCCAAGATAGTATTTTTCAACAACTCCCAAGCTTGATGTAAGTCTTTAACCTTTGCAACTGCTCCTTTTAGTTTTTTCTTAACTATTTTCCTCATTTTATCATAGGGATTTCCTTACTATCCCTCCTCCACTAATTAAATCAAACATGATCATGCTATGATCACTACTGCCAAGTGGCCCCAACACCCTTATCTCTTGCACCAGATCTGGTGTTCCACTAAGGACAAGGTCCAATATGGCTTCCCCTCTGGTCGGTTCATGATCCAGCTGCTCCAAGAAGCAGTCATTTATTTCATCTAGGAACTTTATCTCCCTAGGATGTTCCGCCCTGACACTGACCCAGTCGATACCAGGGTAATTGAAATCAACCATTATTATTATTACTGTGCTTTAACTTTTGTTAGCTTCCTTGATTTCTTTGAGCATTTCATCATCCATCTGTTCATTCTGGCCAGGCGGTCAATAGTATACCCCCACTGCCATCGCCTTCCCATTTTTACATGGAATTTCAATCCATAGAGATTCTACAGCAAATGTTGTTTCCTGCAAAACTTTAATTCTTTCTGACTCAATGCCCTCTCTAACAGAGCACAATCCCTCCACCCATTTGATCAGCTCTATCATTACGATATAGTTTGTACCCAGGTATCAGTGTCCCACTGGTTGTCCTCCTTCCACCATGTCTCTGAGATTCCAATCATATCTAACCTCTCATTTAGTGCTATATATTCTAACTCTCCCATCTTATTTTTTAGACTGCTAGCATTTGCATACAAACATTTTAGAGACTATTTTATTCATATTAATTTGGCTATTGGTAGGCATGGCTAATTTGGGATCATTAAGCTCTGTCTGCTCCATACTTGAGGGCATTTGGGCTACTTTACTCTTTTGTGGAACCTCTCTGCTTTTGGTAGTATCCTTCAAGGATACATTCTTCTGAACCACGCGCTCTTGGGCGACAGTCGGCTTTCCCCTATTATCTAGTTTAAAAGCTGCTCTATCTCCTTTTTAAAGGTTAATGCCAGCAGCCTGGTTCCATCCCAGTTAAGGTGAAGCCCATCCCTTCGGAAGAGCCCCTCCTTCCCCTAGAATGTTCCCCAGTTCCTAACAAATTCAAAACCCTCATCCTTGCACCACTGTCTCATTCACGCATTGAGACTCCGGAGTTCTGCCTGCCTTCTGGGTTCTGCGCGTGAAACGGGAAGCATTTCGGAGAACGCTTCCCTGGAGATTCTGGATTTCAACTTCCTACCTAAAAGCCTAAATTTAGCCTCCAGAACCTCCCTACCACATTTTCCTATGTCATTGGTACTGACATGTACGAAGACAACAGACTCCTCCCCAGCACTATCTAAGACCTTATCTAGGTTGCGCATGAGGTCCGCTACCTTCGCACCAGGCAGGCATCTTACCAGGAGATCCTCACGTCCACCAGCCACCCAGCTATCTACATGCCTAATGATCGAATCACCAATTATAACGGCTGTCCTAACCCTTCCCTCATGGGCACATGGCCCTGGAGAAACTTCCTCGATGCGAGAGGGTTTTACATCACCTGGAGGACAGGTGGCGCTGGGGCAGAAGGCAGGAAGGAGGCATAGTGGACTTGACATACATCAAGCTTGGATGTTGTTTAAAAATACTATCTTGGAAGCCCAGACCAGCTGTATTCCATGCTTTAAGAAAAGTGGAAGGAAGTCCAAAAAACTGCCAGCATCATTTAAAGGTGAGGTCAGAGAGGCTGTTGCCAAAAAAGTATCTTTCAGGAAATGGAAAAACGAGCCAAAAGACGAAAACTGGAAACAGCACAAGCACTGGCAAGTTAAATGCAAGGCATTGATAAGGCAGGCAAAGAGAATTTGAGAAGAAGCTTGCTGTGGAAGCAAAAACATGTAAAAGACTTTTTCAAGTACATTTGTTGCTAAAAACCTGTGAAAGTCAGTTGGACCATTAAATGAAAGAGAGGCAAAAGGGGCACTAAGAGGGGACAAGGCCATAGCGGAGAGACTGAATGAATTCTGCATTTCGGTCTTTACTGAGGAAGATAGAGGAATGTTACCCATGACTGAGGTTAAATTAGACTTACCTGCTAATTGTAGTTCCTGGAGGAACTCCAGTCTAGTCCCGGAATCTCTGGGTTCTCAACCTCATCTAGCAGCTTTGAAGACTGAGAAACGTCAGTGCTGTGATGTCACCAGTATATAAGGGCTGGCACCGCCTTCTCTCCTCAGTTTACCTATTGACAAAGCAGACTCACCAGAGAAACCAGTAAGTAATACATTGCAGAACTAAAATCACTGCCTAAATAAATTACACCGGTCCACCAGCCCCTCATTCATTACGTGAACCACACTGTTGGAGTGCCGTGAGATCCCCCATTTAACACCCCAAAATCCGATAACCAGGCGTGTGTATGTTTCTTTGTTATCTGGTTGTTTTTTTTTTTTTTTTAATGAACTACTATTCCGAATAGAACCAAAAGGTTTGCTTACCAGTAAGAACGCCCACGCTTCAGGCCCGAGCACCAATGATCCAGGGTGGGATACGGGACTAGACTGGAGTTCCTCCAGGAACTACAATTAGCAGGTAAGTCTAATTTAACCTTCCTGATCGTCCCTCCAGTCTAGTCCCGGAATCTCTGGGGATGTACCAGAGCAGTACAGTAATATCAACGGGAGGGTCCTGCTACACCGGCCTGAAGCACCACCGATCCTAAACAGATGTCTGTGTCTGCCTGCACATCCAGACGATAATGCTTCACAAAGGTATTCGACGACCACCATGTAGCCACTCTACAGATGTCCACTGCCGGCACCAAACTACACTCCGCCCAAGACGCCGCTTGCGCTCTAGTGGAATGAGCCTTCAGCCCCTCTGGTACCGCACGACCCCGCAGTATGTACGCCGAAGCGATAGCGTCCTTCACCCAACGAGCAATCGAGGCCTTCGACGCCGCCTCCCCTTTCCTGGGTCCAGCAAACAGCACGAAAAGCCTGTACGACTTCCTAAAAGGCACAGTTCTATGTATATACTTCAACGCCCGCCGATTATCTAAACTGTGAAGCCGTGCCGCCACGTGACCTGTTCCTTTCTCACGAAACACAGGTAATGCCACCACCTGGTTCACATGAAAAGCCGAAACCACCTTAGGCAAGAATGACGGCACCGGTCTCAAGACTACCTTAGAATCGAAGAATGATAAAAATGGCTTCCTACAGGACAGAGCTTGCAATTCCGAAACTCGCCTAGCCGAGGAAATGGCCACCAAAAACACCACCTTCAGAGTAAGATCCTTCAAGGAAGCCTCCCTCAAAGGCTCAAAGGGCGCCTTTCCTAAGGCCTCCAAAACTAAGGGCAGATCCCAAGCTGGAACTGAACGCGTACGGAGCGGTCGGAGCAGGGTTACTGCCTTCAAGAAACGCTTAATATCTGCATGACTCCCCAGCGTGCCCCCCTGCACCTTACCCCTATAGCAGGACAAGGCCACCAGCTGCACTTTTAGAGAAGCTGCTGCTAAGCCCTTCTGAAACCCATCCTGCAAAAAAGATAGAACCTGCGGAACCGACGCCCGTAAGGGAATAAAGTCCCTATCCGCACACCAAGCCTCAAAGATACGCCACACCCTGACGTAAGACAAGGAAGTCGACTTCCGCCTTGCTTTCAACAAGGTAGTTATCACCGCCGCCGAATAGCCCCTCGCCTTCAACCTCGCCCGTTCAATAGCCAGGCTGTAAGCGAGAATCGATCCACCTGCGGCATGCAGAGAGGTCCCTGGCTGAGAAGATCCTTGCAAATGGGAAGCTTCCAGGGCCTCTCCCCTAACAGTCTGACTAAGTCCGCGTACCAAGGTCTTCGCGGCCAATCTGGAGCAATGAGAAGCACCTGACCTTTGTGTTGTTCTATGCGCTGTACCACCCGTCCGATTAACACCCACAGTGGAAACACATACAGCAGCTACCCCTCTGGCCACCTTTGGATGAGAGCATCTAGCCCTTCCGACATCCTCTCTCTCCTTCTGCTGAAGAAGCGACCGACTTTCGTGGACTGAAATGTCGCCATGAGATCCATTATGGGTGTGTGTTCCCCAGCGTTGCACTAGCTTCGCAAACACTTCCGGATGCAGAACCCACTCCCCTGGATCCACCTTCACTTGACTCAGAAAATCGGCCTCCACATTGTGCACCCCTGTGACATGCGCGGCCAACAAGGCCTCCAGATTGCTTTCGGCCCACTCGAACATACTGTCCGCGTCGTTCTCCAGCGCTACGATGCTTGTGCCCCCTTGGCGATTTATGTACGCCACCGCCGTGGCGTTGTCTGAAAACACTCGAACGGCCTTGTTCCGAAGACTGGGGCCCAACTCCTGAAGTGCTAACGCCACCGCTCTCAACTCCAATCTGTTGATCGCCCACGACTTTTCCAGGTCGGACTACTGACCTTGCACCCAGCGACCTTGACAATGGGCTCCCCAGACGTACAAGCTGGCATCCGTCATCAGAGAAATCCAATCCGGAGTTTCCAACGACATCCCTGTCTCTAGACTCCCTGGTCTCAACCACCACCGCAGCGCCAGACGGATATGCGGAGGACAAGGCAAACCACGGGAGAGCAAATCCTCTTGATGCAACCACCTTCTCAGCAGGGCCCGTTGCAGGGGTCTCATGTGGGCCCGAGCCCATGGAACCAACTCCAGCGTCGCCGCCATGGTCCCTAGCACCTGCAGATATTCCCAGGCCGTGGGACAGCGCCGACTTAGAAAACGCCTTAACAAAAGCCTGAGACTCAACACCCGCTGCTGAGGCAGAAACACTCGCCCTACCTTTGTATCGAAATGGGCCCCGAGATACTCCAGGTTTTGAGACGGAACTAACTTGCTCTTTGCCATGTTGACTACCCAACTGAGACTCTGCAACAACGCTATCACTCTGTCTGTGGCGGCAACACTCTCTTCCCTGGACTTCACTCTGATCAACCAATCGTCCAGATATGGGTGTACTAAGACTCCCTCCTTCCGCAAGGCCGCCGCCACCACCACCATAACCTTGGGGAATGTTCACGGTGCCATTGCCAGGCCAAACGGGAGCGCCTGAAACTGAAAATGCCCCATGGGCACCGCGAATCTTAGGAACTTCTGATGTTCCTGGCATATCAGAATGTGCAAATACGCCTCCGAGAGATCCAGGGACGCCAGAAATTCCCCCTTTCTCACCGCTACAATGACGGATGGGAGCGTCTCCATCCGAAAATGAGACACGTGCAGACAACGATTCACTCGTTTTAGATCTAAAATGGGAAACCAGGTGCCTTCTTTCTTTGGCACTATGAAGTAAATCGAGTATCGACCGCAACCTAACTGGTCGGCAGGAACCGGGACAATCGCTTTGAGCCAGAGAAGTCTTTGCACCGTCTCCTGCACGGCCTCGCATTTTGCTCGAGAGCTGCATGGCGACCGAACGAAAGACTCGGAGACCGGCCGCAGCAGCTCCAGAGCATAACCTTCGCGAACCACTTTGAGCACCCACTGATCGGACGTGAGTTGGGCCCAGGCAGGGTAAAAATCCCGCAGCCGCCCCCCTATGGGAACTAACTCCCCCTGGACCCCCCTCACTTCATTGTGTCTTCTTGAAGGAGGAGGATGAGGATTCAGACGCGAACCCCTTGTTTGCTCCTCGAAACCCCTGGGATCTAATAGGGAAGCGCCCTCGCTGGGATTGACCTCCCCTTGGGGGATTAAAGCGGCGAAAGTCACGCTGCTGCCCTCGAAAGGCAGGCACAGAGCGGCTCGGTTTTTGTTTGTCCTCCGGCAACCTACCTCCTTTTGATTCACCTAAGTCCTTCACCAACTTTTCCAAATCCTCTCCAAAGAGTTGCTTCCCCCAGAACGGAAGTCTACTCAACCTCGCCTTGGAAGAACCATCAGCTGCCCAATTACGTTGCCACAGACAGCGTCGCCCTGCGACCACAGAAGCCATGCTCTTGGCCAAACTTTGGATCAAGTCATAATGAAGGTTGGCGAGATACGCCGCACCGGACTCTAACCTGGTCGCCTCCTCCGCTACTTTGCCCAGGCGGTCGCCCTGGACCCGCTGCGCCCACCGCAAACAGGCCCGTGCTACCCAGGCCCCGCAAATAGATGCCTGTAAGGACAATGCATTAGCCTCAAAAATCTGCTTCAACAACGTTTCCAACTTGCAGTCCTGCGCATCCTTAAGCGCTGCTGCACCCTCTACAGGGATGGTAGTCTTCTTAGTCACTGCTGATACGGCCGCATCCACCCTCGGGGCCTTAAACAGCTCCCGATCCTGATCCAAAAGGGGATATAGCCTTGTCATCACTCTCGCTCCCTTAAGCGTGGCTTCCAGCATATCCCACTCCTCCTGAATCATCTCCTTAAATACCCTATGCACAGGAAAAGCCCTCTGATTCATTCGAAAGGCCTGCAGCAAGGGATCCTCCAGGGTAGAGTCCTCCGACGGCCCTGCGTCGGGCATATTCAGGGCCTTGAGAGACTCTGTGATAAGGGCCGGCAGCTCTTCTCTGCGAAACACCCGCACCACTCAAGCCTGAGCTTCCTGGTCGCGTATCTCACCTTCCTCTAAATCATCCAAGTCCCTGTCCATATCCGCCTCCTCCAAATGCACGTCCTCCGACACCACGGAGTGAGCCAAATGATCTTTATCTGACCTGGCCCTCTTGGCACTGATGCCAGACGCTACCGCCAAGGGCGAACCTGGTCTTTTCTGACCAATTTCCACTCCTGAAGTACTTGGAATGGGTCCCTCTTGTGAACCTGACAAAGTCCTTTGAAGCAGAGCCATAAAATCAGGCGAAAATATTGCAGCCAAACTGCCTGCTACAGGCTGCTGTGATAATTGAGGCGATGGAGACAACTGTGTACTAAGCGTAGGCTCCGGAGCCGGCAGGGAAGAAAAACTGGGTTCCATGAGGCCCTTCTTGGTATGCGCCCCCTCCTGTGCGCCACCTGTCTCAGGCACTACTTCTCTGGCCTCTAACCCTGGAGCGCAGCCTCTACAGACCCCTTCTTGAGAGACTGAGCTCCTCTTTGCCCCACATAAAAGGCAAAGATGTTTTGAAGGCATACTGCATCCACAGCCACCAAACCCCCCTTCAACAAAAAAAAAAAAAATTAAGAGTAGTTACTCACCTGTAACAGGTGTTCTCCAGGAGCAGCAGGAATCAGTCCTCACTTATGGGTGATGTCGGCACCGACGGAGCCCTCGCGGAGCAATTTCCCCAGCTTTCGAAGAAAGCCTTTGGGAATTGCAGCGCGCATGTGCGGTCCCCTTCCCGCCCAAGGGTGCCATCTTGCTCAGTCTGATGACATAGCGAAAAGACAGCAAAAACGTTAGCCAAAAAAATGGATAAGAATGACTGCAACTCCGAGGGGAGGAGGGAGGGTTGTGAGGACTGATTCCTGCTGCTCCTGGAGAACACCTGTTACAGGTGAGTAACTACTCTTTCTCCAGGACCAAGCAGGAAGTCAGTCCTCACTTATGGGACTCCCAAGCTTAAGGCTACCGGAGACCTCAAGCTGAAAAAATGAGCTCCCTCTAGCTCAGCAGTACAGAAGGAAGGAATCTTCTCTGAATACACTCCCGGCCGGTAGCCCAACACCAGGGCCGGAGGGTAGGAGTTGCCTAAACCTCAAAGAGATTGTGGAGGACTGCCTGTCCGAAAGCACTGTCCCTGCGGGACTCCCTCTCCAGGCAGTAATGAGCCGCAAAAGTCTGGCTTGAAGACCAAGTAGCGGCCCGGCAGATGTCTGCCAACGGAACAGAGCGGAGATGAGCCACTGACGCGGCCTTCGCCCTGACACGGTGAGCCGTGACTCGACTCTCTAAGGAGAGGCCGGCTGCCCCATAAGCCCAGGCGATAGTCAGCTACCCAGATGGACAAAGTATGCTTGGAGACAGGCACCCCCAACCTATTGGGGTCAAAAGAAACGAAAAGCTGAAGAGCCTTTCTATGCTCCTGCGTACAGTCAAGGTAGAAGGATAAGGCCCTTCTACAGTCCGGCTGGTATGCGGCCTGGGAAAGAAGGTTGGAAGAACCACCTCTTGGTTTAGATGAAAAGGGGAAACCACATTTGGAAGAAACTTAGGGTGAGTCCTTAAGACCACCCTATTCGGGTAGAACCTAGTGTAAGGAGGCTCAGACACTAGGGCTTGAAGTTCACTAACGCGCCTAGCGGAGGTAAGGGCTACCAAGAAGAGAGTTTTCCAGGAAAGGAAACGAAGAGGGCAGGTAGCCATAGGTTCAAAAGGCGGACAGGTAATCCGCTGCAAGACCACATTGAGATCCCAGTCAGGGGCTGGTGGGCACAAGGGAGGCTTAAGCAGAAGGAGGCCTCTGAGAAAACGCGCCACCAAGGGGTGTGCGGAAAGAGGTCTGCCGTCCACCAGTGAGTGATGTGCAGAGAGAGCACTGAGGTGGACCCTTACAGAGTTGGACTTGAGGCCGAGATTGGAAAGGTGAAGCAAGTATTGCAGTACCACCGATACCAAGCAGGAGAAGGGGTTCTCAGACTGCTGAGAACACCACACGGAGAAGCGATGCCATTTAAGGGCGTAAGACGTCCGGGTGGATGGTCGCCTAGATGCTAGGACGACATCCTCCACCTCCGGAGGTAGGCATAGCGGAGCTAGGAATACCCTTTCAGCAGCCAGGCCATCAGGTGAAGGGCTCGGAGGTTGGGGTGCAGGAGAGTGCCTTGATCCTGAGTCAGGAGATCGGGCTGAAACCCCAGAGGAAGAGGAGTGTCCACTGCCAGTTGTAGCAGGAGCAGGAACCAGGGCTGTCTCGGCCACCTGGGCGCTACCAGGATTACCGAGGCCCTGTCCCGGAGAACTTTGAAAAGCATCCGGGACACAAGTGGCGTGGGAGGGAAGGCATACAGTAAGCCCGTGGACCAGGGGATGAGGAAAGCATCCGCCGCTACTCTGAGCGGGTGCGGGTACCTGGAGCAGAACCTGGGAAGTTGCCGGTTCAGAGGACTGGCAAAAAGATCCATGGTGGGGAGGCCCCATCGGAGGAAGATCCACTGAACCACCAACGGGTCTAACCTCCACTCGTGTGGCTGCAGAATCCTGCTCAGTTTGTCGGCCAGGTAATTTTCCTGTCCTGGCAGGTAAACCGCTTTGAGGAGGATGCCATGGTCGACTGCCCCGGAGCAGAGTCTCCGAGCCTCCTGACATAGGAGGGAGCCTGTGCCCCCCTGTTTGTTGACATAGAACATGGCAAACTGATTGTCCGTCTGGACCAGTACAGACTGATGAGAGGTGAGGTGAGAGAAGGTCCGTAGAGCTAGGCGGATCGCCCTGAGCTCCAGGAAGTTTATCTGTTGAGCAGCCTCCCAAGGGGTCCAAAGGCCTTGAGTACATGTCCCCTGGCAATGTGCTCCCCCATCCCAGGAGAGAGGCATCTGACGTCAGCACTTGGGAAGGCGGAGGAGACTGAAAAGTCATGCCGAGGACCAGATTGGGCAGATGAAGCCACCATTGCAGAGAGGAGACCAGGCGGTTGGAGATCTCTACTAAGTCCGCAAGGCTCCCTGTGGCTTGATGCCATTGAGTGCGAAGGCTCCACTGAGCAGGCCTCATATGTAGACGGGCATTCGGAGTGACATGGACCGTGGAAGCCATATGGCCGAGCAGCTGCAGGAATTGCCTGGCCGAGACCAGGGAAGTGCTGTGAAACCTGCTGGCCAGAGCTCTGAGCCGGTTGGCCCGTTCCAGAGGCAAAAAGGCACGAGCTTGCAGAGTGTCCAACTGTGCTCCTATGAATTTGAGATTCTGAGAGGGGAGCAAAGTGGACTTTGCAAAGTTTATGACAAACCCCAAGTGCTGAAGCAGAGCCACAGTGCAATGAGTGGCCTGAGTGACCTCCATGGAAGACTGTGCCCGGATGAGCCAGTCGTCCAGGTAGGGAAAGACAAAGAGGCCTTGAAGCCTCAGGAAGGCTGCCACTACTGCCAGGCATTTGGTGAATACCCTGGGAGCAGAGGACAGGCCAAAGGGCAGTACCCTGTACTTATAATGATTGCCTGCCACAACAAATCGTAGATATTGTCTGTGGTCCGGATGGATAAGGATGTGAGTATAAGCATCCTTTAGATCCAAGGAGCATAAGCCAATCTCCCTGCTGGAGGTAGGGCAGAGGGATTCCAAGGGTAAGCATCTTGAACCTTTCCCTTTGCAGAAACTTGTTGAGGTTGCGCAAGTCCAGGATGGGTCTGAGGCCTCCTGTTCTTTTTGGTAATAAAAGCCGTGACCTCTCAGGTGGTGGGGCACCGGTTCCACAGCCTGTTCCTGAAGAAGACTTGCCAACTCCTGAAGGAGTAAGTCCCTGTGCAGAGGGGGTCTTGGAGGCTCCCCTGGAAAGTAGGAGGGAGGTACTTGGTGAAAATGCAAAAGGTAGCCCTCTTGAACTACCTGAAGCACCCAGGTATCTGATGTTATGGCTGACCACTTGTGGGCAAATTGGGCCAGCCAGCCTCCCGTGCTGAGAGAAGCCAGCGGGGGGAAAGAGGCTATGCTTACGGAGTCAAAAAACCCCACCCTGCTGAGCAGGGGCTGGTGTAGTGGGCTTGGGGGCCTTCTGCCTACGGGACCCATTACCCTGTCCCTTAGCCTGCTGACCCTGATGGGGAGCTGCTGAGGCTTGATATTGTGGGTGGTGTTGTTTATAGGCAGACACCTTCCTTGGGTAAAAAGGCTTTTTCCCCGAGCCCTTCCTCTTCTGTGAAGGGGCAGAGGTCTTTCTGGACAGGAGAGTCATGGTTAGAGTCTCGGTCTCGAGTTGTGCAGCCTTTTCAGCCATGGGCTTGCCAAAGAGGTTTTCACCTCTGCAGGGGACATCAACCAACTTGTCCTGCACCCATGGCTTGAGGTCGGATGACTGAAGCCAAGCCTGTCGGCGGGCACCGATGCCGGCCCCGGCTACTCGAGCCGATGCTTCGAAGCCATCGTAGGCTGCTCGAGAAATAAACTTCGAGCACTCTCGAATACCAGTGGACAAGGCCTGGAACCTCTGCAAAGGTTCCTCGGAGAGACCAGCAGAGAACCCGGCAATTTCCTTTGCCAGGTCTCGGAGATACATGCCCATGTAGAACTGGTATGTCTGGACTCGACAAGCAAGCATAGAGCCCTGGAAGCACTTCCTACCGAGGGCAGCCAGGTTCCGGGCCTCCTTGCCGGGAGGCACTGAGGAGTGCATCTTTTGACTCTTGAGTCGATGCATGGCCGATTCCACCACCATGGAGTGGTGCGGTAGTTGTGCCTTCTGGAACCCGGTGCTCTTGCGGACTCGATACATGGAATCGACCCGCTTGCTTAACACCAGCGTCGATGCCGGGCTCTTCCACATGCGGAAGAGAAGTCTTTCCAGCATGGGAGGAACCGGTACAGTAAAGGCCTCCTTCGGGGGAGAGTCATACTGGAGGGCCTCGAGCTCTTCGGCTCGAGGCTCCTCCTTGGGATCCGCGGGGAAGGCCAAAGCCTTGGCCATATCCCTCACGACGTCCGAGAACCGGGTATCCTCCGGGGGGGACCGTCTCCGAGGCTCAGACTCGGGCGAGTCGAAGGGGACGCACCGAGTCTGAAAAGAACCGGGTGATTCGTCCTCCTCCGTGTCCCAGCCCGACTCCTCCGTGGAGGAATCGAGCGGCTCCGTGCGGGCGGCTGCCGAGGCCCTCCACCCCGACGCCGAGGCCGGCATCGACGACCTCGGTCCCGAACGGGAGGCCGAGGGAGACCGTGGCCGAGGATCGACTCGAGCCCGCATGGACTCGAGGATCGGCTCGGCCTCCGGGGTCGACTTGGACGTCGACGTCCCGGTGGTTGGGGCAGATGCACCGGCGAGGCCAGCGATCAATGCCCATTGCTGGTCCATGAAGGCAGCGAAACTGCTCTCCAAGGCCGTTAACCTGAGTCCAAGCTCAGGAGACCCAGCAGCCCCCGACTCGGGCCCCGACGGCGTCGGGCCCGACGTCGGCTCCTTCGGAGGCGAGTCCACGAGGACCACAGTACTCACGTGTCCAGGAGACTCCACTTCGAGACGAAGATGCTTCGAAGGCCTCTCCGACTCCGAGGACCCGGGGCGGCTATCGGGGCTATGCGACCTGGCCCTCGAGGGACCAGGAGCGTCCTCCGACGCCGCCCTCGTGGGTTTCTTTTTCCGATGTTCCCGGGTGGGAGACCCCCGCTCAGAGGAGCTCCGACGACGCTCGGGGCCGGAGTCACGAGACGTCGAAGCCTCTGACGAGGTCCGGGCCCGGCCGGACACGGAGTCAGAGAAGATTCGCTCCTTTTGAGACTGCCGACTCCTCAACGTCTTCGAGGACATTTTGGTACATAGACCACAAATCATCGGGTCATGATTGGGTCCGAGGCAGCGGAGGCAGCAGTCGTGTGTGTCGGTAGGAGACATAAGCCTCGTACACCGATCACACTTTTTAAACCCGCTGGCAGCCATCGGGGGAAAAAGGGCCCCTGCGAGGTCAAAAGACCGTGCTGCTAGAGAAAAAGAAAAAAGTGGCGGGAACGCCAGTCACGAAGGACAAAAACCGAAAAATAGTGAACGGACTCGACACCGGAGTATCAAGGCCGGGAGGGAAAAGGACACGGTCGAGAAAAACAGAACGAAAAAATCAACTTTTTCAGCGGTGATCACAAACTACGTCTGTAGGGCTCCGCGGAAAAAAGAAGACTGAGCAAGATGGCACCCTTGGGCGGGAAGGGGACCACGCATGCGCGCTGCAATTCCCAAAGGCTTTCTTCGAAAGCTGGGGAAATTGCTCCGCGAGGGCTCCGTCTGCGCCGACGTCACCCATAAGTGAGGACTGACTTCCTGCTTGGTCCTGGAGAATACAACAATACCTTCAGCAGAAGACCCCCTGCTAAACCCTGAAGGAAGAAACTAAAAACGAAACTCCCGGGCTGAAAAAGGCAGCGCCAAAGCCCCAAAGCTAGAAACGGCAATCTTCCCGCCTTCCACAACGCTGCTTCCCGCCGAAACTGCTGATGAAATGGCAGGCCCGGAGCGGCAACACTCACAAGTGCCTTTTTAACAATCTCCCCGGCTCTTACCTCTGTGCGGCAGATTCGGACTCTTATCTTTGCTGGTGCACCGCCCCCGGCAGCCCCGACCAGTTGCGAGTGTCTCCCAGAGCAGACAGCTATGGCAGGCAAATCCCTCTGCACTGGCTGCGCTCCGAACCAAACCGGATCCTGTCCAGGTAACCGGTGGCTGATCCTCTCCCTTGGAGTCCTCGAGGCCTGACCGACTCACTAATCCAAAAACAAAAAAGGGGGAGCAGAGGAACTCAGGGCAACACCAAAAGACGCTCACCCAGCCACTGCCAGTAGAGAAAATAAAAAACCCTTCAGATTGAGCACCCTATCTAATTCCTCTTCAATCTTTACTTAATCGTTCCTCAAGTGAGCCCCCCAGATCTCTGGGCTCACAACCCATATAGCTGCTTTGGAGACTGATAAACTGAGGAGAGAAGGCGGTGCCAGTCCTTATATACTGGTGACATCACAGCACTGAAGTTTCTCAGTCTCCAAAGCTGCTAGATGAGGTTGAGAACCCAGAGATTCCAGGACTAGACTGGAGGGACGATCAGGAAAATGGCATTTAAAGGAGATGCTGCGGAAGAATTGAAAGGAATATTAATACACCAGTAAGATGTATTAAAACTATTTGATAAACTGTAGAGTAGCAAATCAAATGGACTGGATGGTATACATCCAAGGGTGTTGAAAGAACTGCAATCAGATTGCAGACCTGCTATTAGTAAGCTGTGAACTATCATTAAAACCATCTGCAATACCTGAAGATTAGAGGACTTGCAATGTAACGCCAATTTTTACAAAAGGGTTCCAGGGATGATCTGGGAAACTACAGACCAGTGAACCTGACGTCACTTCCGGGAAAAATGGTGGAAACCATCATAAAGAACAAAATTACTGAACATGCAGATAGTCATGGCTTAATGGGAGACAGCCAACATGGCTTTAGACAAGGAAGATCTTGTCTTACTAATCTGTTATGTTTTTTTGAAGGTGTGAATAAACAGGTAGACAAAGGTAAGTCGGTTGATATAGTGTATCTGGACTTTCAGAAAGCCTTTGATAAGGTCCCTCTAAGACTTTTGGCAAAACTAAAAAGCCATGGGATAGGAGGCAGTGTACTATAGCAGATCAGGATTGGTTAAAAGATAGAAAGCAGAGGATCGAGGGCTAAATGGCCAATTTTCCCAATGGAGAAAGGTGAATAGTGGAGTACCCCAGGGATCTGTGCTGGGTCCGCTGCTTTTTGACATATTCATAAATGACCTGCAAAAGTGAAGAATGAGGTTATCAAATTTGCAGTTGACACAAAACTATTTAAAGTTGTTAAAACTCATGAGGATTGTGGGAAATTGCAAGAGGATTGTAATAAATTGGAAGACTGGGCATCCAAATGGCAGATGAAATTTAATATGGACAATTACAAAGTTATGCACCTAGGGAAGAACAACCCAAGCTATGGTTACACGATGCAAGATTCCACATTAGAAACCACCACTCAGGAAAAAGATTTAGGCATCATCATGGATAACATGTTAAAACCCTACGCTCAGTGTGCAGCGGTGGCCAAGAGAGCAAATAGAATGCTAGGTATCATAAGGAAAGGAATGAAAAATAAAACAAAAGATATTATAATGCTTCTGTATCGTTCTATGGTGCAACCACAGTTTGAATAGTGTGTCAATTCTGGTCACCGTATCTTAAAAAGGATACAGCGCTATTAAAAAAGGTACAGAGAAGAGCCATCAAAAAGACAAAGGGGATGAAAGGATACCCCTATGAAGAGAGGCTAAAAAAAGTTAGGGCTCTTCAACCTGGAAAAGAGGTGTCTGAGGGGAGATATGATAGAGGTCTATAAATTAATGAATGGAGTGGAATGGGTAAATGTAGATCATTTGTTTATGTCATCAGAATATAGAAAGACTAGAGGACATGCAATGAATCTCCAGGGTAACCCTATTTAAGACTAATGAGAGAAAACGTTTTTCACTCAATGTGTAATCAAACTCTGGAATTTGTTACTGGTGGATGTAGTAAAAGCTGTTAGTGTAGCTAGGTTTAAAAAAGGTTTGGACAGATTCCTGGAGGAAAGGTCCATAAACCATTATTAAAAGGGACCCAGGATATCACTGCTTGACCCAATATAAGCATTGTGGAACCTGTGTCTTTTCAGGAAACTGCTGGGTACTTATGACCTAGATTGGCCACTGTTGGAAACAGGATACTGGGCTTGATGGACCTTGGTCTGATCCAGTATGGCATATCTTACGTTCTTATGAAACGCAGGCATAGTGGAACCTCTCAAAGGTTTCCAATAGAAACTGGGGAGTGTTCCCATGCAGTGCTCCTTTGGGTGACATCACCCATATGTGAGGACTTACCCTCCTGTTTGTCCATGGAGAAAGCATAGTTACTTACCTATAACAGGTGTTCTCCAGTGACAGAAGGAATCAGTCCTCATATGGGTGACGTCTATGCCTTAGGAGCCCATGAGGAAGCATCTCCCCAGCTTTCAAAGAAAGCCTTTTGGAGATGCACCACGCATGCGTGGTCCACTTCCCACCCAAAGGTACCATCTTGCCCTAGTCTAATGACATAGCTAAGATTTCAAAAAGAAAATACTGTAAAGAAGCAACTCCAAGGGGAGAAAGGAGTGTTGTGAGAACCGGGCGTGTTGTGAGGACCGATTCCTGCTGTCCCCGGAAAACACCTGTTACAGGTGAGTAACAATGCTTTCTCCAGGAACAAGCGGGAAGTCAATCCTCACACATGGGAATCCGCAGTTACAGGCTACCGAGAACCTGTAAAAATGTCATGGCGACCTCCAAAGGGTGAGTTGTGATCAACAGCAGTTGAATGCCTACTGAGAGATTATCGCAAGACATAAGAATATAAGATATGACGTACCGGGCCAGACCAAGGTCCATCAAGCCCAGTATCCTGTTTCCAACAGTGGTCAATCTAGGTCACAAGTACCTAGCAGTTTCCCCAAAAGACAGGTTCCACAATGCTTGTACTGGGAAAAGCAGTGGATTTTCTGAATCCCCTTTAATAATGGTTTACAGCCCTTTCCTCCAGGAACTTGTCCAAACCTTTTTTTAAACCCAGCTACACTAACCGCTTTTACTATATCCTCTGGTAACAAATTCCAGAGTTTGATTACACGTTGGTGAAAAAATATTTTCTCTTATTAGTCTTAAAAAGGTTACACTGTAGCTTCATTGCATATCCCCTAGTCTTTCTTTATTTTGATGGGGTAAACAACTGTTCTATGTTTACCCATTCCACGCCATTCATTAATTTATAAACCTCTATCTCCTTAGCCATCTCTTTTCAAGGTTGAAGAGCCCTAACATTTTTAACCTCTCTTAATAAGGGTATCCCTTCCATTTTGGTGGCTCTTCTCTGTACCTTTTCTATCACTATATCCTTTTTAAGATACGGCAACCCAAGTATCCGGCAGAGAACCAGCACTCTGGTAGCCTGACACAGAAGGGTCAGAGGGCAGGAGTTGCCTACACCCTGAAGAGATTACGGAGTATGGCCTAGCTGAAAGTGTGCCCATTGGGTCACCCTCTTCAGGCAGTAGTGAGCTGCGAAGGTATGGACCAAAGACCAGGTGGCAGCTCTGCAGATTTCCATCATGGGGACGGAACGCAGATTTCCCATGGAAGTAGCCATGGCCCTGATGAAGTACGCCATGAATAGTGAGATCCCTGCTTGCTCATAGGCAAGAGTAATGCAGTCCGCTACCCAAGTGGATGGAGTTTGCTTAGTTACAGGGAGTGCCCAGGTGGCTGGGGTCATAGAATACGAAAAGCTGTCATGCTTTACCTGCAAAGGACTCAGGGCCATCGCAAAAAGAAAGGGTCCTCTTACAATCCAGATTATGGAGAGCTGTCTCGTCCCTTCCAGCATGAGGCCTCGGAAAGATGGTAGGGAGCACCACCTCTTGATTGAGGTGAGGTGACACCATCTTTGGAAGAAATTTGGGATGTGCGCGGAGCACCACCCTGTTCTCATAGAACCTGACAGTGGTAAAAGGAAAATAATACCAGAACGGCATTGATAATAGAAGTGTCAGTACACAGTGATTATTCTGTGACTTGCGTGGAGAGGCAGAAGATCCTGAGGTACCAAGAAATGCAGTCAGAGACCAAGAAAATGTGGCAGAAAGATACAGAAATATTTCCCATTGTACTGGGAGCCACAGGCTTGATAAAGAAGAACGTCCAAGAACATCTTGACAAACTACCCATACATGTTACATCTTACGAGTTCTAGCAGGAGGCTCTCTCTTTAGCCTGATTCAAGTATTATGCCGTGCAGCAGCAGTAAATTTGAGAGATTAAGATCATACTCACATACCCTGGCTTAGAAGTGAGGTTCACGACTGCCATAGTGTGCACAAAACTAACCCATTTGGAGAAACTACCCCGAGTAATACCTCATGTAGGGTGGTGGTTCTGCCACTGAGCCTGAAGCTTGCTGACTCTGTGTGCTGATATGAGTGCTACCAGGAAGGCGACCTTCCAGGACAGATACCAGAGGTGGTAGGTAGCCAGAGGCTCAATCTGAGGCTTAGCGAGCTGCAAGAGCACCACACTCAGATCCTACTCCGCTGCTGGAGGGCGGACGGGGGATTTGAATATTGTGTGCAATTCTGGTTGCTGTATCTTAAAAAGGATATAGCATTATTAGAAAAAGATGCAGAGAAGAGCCACCAAAATGGTAAAGGGGATGGAAGGATACCCCTATGAAGAGAGGCTACAAAGGTTAGGGCTCTTCAACCTGGAAAAGAGACGGCTGATGGGAGATATGATAGAGATCTATAAATTAATGAATGAAGTGGAACGGGTAAACGTAGATCAATTGTTTCCATCATCAGAATATGGAAAGACTAGGGGACATGTAATGAAGCTACAGGGTAACCTATTTAAGACTAAGAGAAAATATTTTTTTCACTCAACGTGTAATCAAACTCTGGAATTTGTTACCAGAGGATGTAGAAAAAGCTGTTAGTGTAGCTGGGTTTAAAAAAGGTTTGGACACGTTCCTGGAGGAAAGGTCCATAAACCATTAATAAAAGGGACCCAATACAAGCATTGTGGAACCTGTGTCTTTTGGGGAAACTGCTAGGTACTTATGACCTAGATTGGCCACTGTTGGAAACAGGATACTGGGCTTGATAGGCCATACTGGGTCAGACCAAGGTCTATCTTATGCTCTTATAACATGAGGCCCTGCAAGAATCGGGACACAAAGGGGCTTGTTTACAAAGCTGCGGTAGCGGTTCGCGATCGTTATCGGAGCCGTGACCCCATTGATTTCAATGGGGCCGCGGCTCCGATAACGACCGCGAACTGCTACCGCGGCTTTGTAAACAAGCCCCAAAGTGTTGAGCCAAGAGAGGTTTCCCCTTAATGGAATAGTGATGTGCTGTGACTTGTGTGGTATTCTGACCAAATTGGACTTCAATCCCATCTGCAATAGGTGAACCAGGTACTGGAGTACTACTTGTGGTGCGCAGAAAGGCGGGCAAACCCATTCTTCTGCTCAGTACATTGAGAAACCACGCCACTTGAAGATGTACACCCTTCTTCTGGAGGCCTTACAATAGGCGAGAAGAAACTCTTCCACATCCCATGGGTTGAAGGGGGCTAATGCTACCCTTTCAGCAGTCAAGCTGTGAATGCGAGGGACCTCAGGATGGGGTGTAGGAGAGAGCCCTGCTCCTGTGAGAGTATCCGTGAGGCTCAGCCCAGGGGAAAATTGGCGACACTACCCTAGTTCCCACTGCTCCTCTTCCTATCAGCAGTGTCGCCAACTTCCCCTGGGCCAAGCCTCAGGGATACTCTCACAGGAGCAGGGCTCTCTCCTACACCCGATCCTGAGGCCCCTCTCACTCACATGCTCTGTCACGCTGGACCTTGAATAATGCCTTGGTTACCAGCAGTGTCAGCGGGAAGGTGTATAGGAAACATTTCATCCACAGGATGAGGAATGCATCCGCCGTCACCTAGGACGGGTGCGGCTGGAGGAAGCAGAATTGGGGTAACTGCGCGTTGTCTGGACTGGTGAACAGGTCCATCGAGGGGACACCCCAGAGATGAAACAGCCGTGAGGCTACCACTGGATCCAGATGCCAATCGTGCGGCTAGAGGACCCTGCTCAGTTTGTCCACCAGGGCACTGTCCTGACCCAAGAGGTACACCACCCTTAGGAGCATCCCTCTGCATGCAGCTTAGGAGCAGAGGGCTACTGCCTTCTGGGAAAGGGGTTATAACACTGTTCCCCCCTGTTTGTTTACGGAGAACTTTGCGACCTGATCGTCAGCCCGGATAAGCATAGAGTAGTGCTGGAGGTAGTGGCAGAAGGTTCGGAGAACTAGGTATATTGCCCAGAGCTCTAGCGAGTTGATTTGTATCCGGGATTCCCTCTAGAACCAGCAATCTTGCATCTGAAGGCTTCTGCAATCCGCTCCCCAGCCCATTAAAGAGGTTTCCGTGGTAAATCTTCTGGGGGTTGGATGCCTGGAAAGGCATCCCTGCCTTTAGGTGAAGTGGAATCCACCACCATCCAAGGAAGTCCGCCAGCTGACGGGTCACTTTCACTCTGTCCCTGAGCCTGCCTGTGGCTTGTATCCACTGAGAGCAGAAGCACAACTGGGCTGGCCTCATGTGCTGGTGGGCATATAGGGTCACGTGGACCATGGAGGCCATGTGTCTCAACAGGCGGAGTAGGAGCCAGGCAGGTAGGGCCCGGCATCAATGCAACTCTGCAGCTAACTCCTTGAGGTGTTCTGACCGTTCCTGAGGGAGGAAGGCTCTTGCCTGAAGGGTATCTAGTTGTGCCCCTATGAACTCTAGGCGCTGGGTCAGAGCAAGGTGGGACTTGGGATAGTTTATGATGAAACACAGTCACCCCCAAATATCAATAACTACATTCCAACCACGTAAACTTTCCTGTCTCAACAGCACATTACACTACTTCACCAGATTAACAGTTCGCTTTTCAGACACTATGACACTGCTATGTATATAGTTGTTTTGTAAATAGTTGCTCCTGTTATCCAAGTTGATCTTCCTGTTAACTGTAATGACCAGATAAATGTAACTTGTCTGAGGTTTCTTGTTCCATGTAAACCACGCTGATAACGAATAGTGCGGTATATAAAAAATGTTAATAAATAAATAAATAAATAACCTCAGATGACGCGAGTCCCATTGTCGGGACGGATGAACCAGGCAAATTGGACATGAATGCCCACTGCATGGCCACTAGGGAAAATATACTGCTCTCTAGGGCCGCCATTCTTGTTTCCATACCAGCTGGCTCTGCAGCCTTCGACGCAGGCACCGAAGACTTCGGGCCCGACAACGGTACTGTTGAGGGGAGTCCTCAATCAGGATGACCTTAGAGATCTGAGGCCGGTCGGCAGGTACCGACAACTCCTAACAGAACAGCTTGGAAGGCTGCTTCTGCCCCGACTCCTTGGGCTCATGCCTGGGACTACGGGTCCTGGGGTGGGATTTCCTTTTCTTCCCGGATCCATCCTCTGAGGTGATTTTCAAGGGTTCCTTCTTCTTGTGCTCCACCTCTGGGAATTTCTGCTCAGAGGAACTAAGGCTGCGGGACTCTGAAGAGGCTCTGGCTTCACAAGGCACCAAGGTATCAGAGGGGGCCCTGGAGCGTGGTGTCATTGGAGACAACGGCGCGGAGTCAGACTTCTGAAAAAGGTTTTCCTGCTGCCGATGGTGACTAAGACCTTTGATGTCATGGTTTTGCAGAGTTTGCAGTTGGAGTCGTTATGCTCTGGGCCAAGACATTGGAGGCAGCAATCGTGTGGGTCAGTGAGCGACATTTTGCCACACCGATCACACTTTTAGAAGCCACTGGAGGCCATTGGAAAAAGGGGGTCCCCACCAACCGGCAGGGGTCCAAGGCCTTCAGCTGAAAAAGGGCACAAATGTCAGTCAAGGAACACCTCGATGAAAAGGTGAAAAAACAAATGAATAAACCTGAGAAGAGATGCTGAGGCGAGCTGGCCCGGGGGCGGGAAGGAATCGGTACGCAAACCGGACAAAACTTAACAAAAATTAGACTTTTTCCAGGGAAAGCTGGACGTCTGATGGGCTCCGCAGAAAAAAAAAAAAAAAAAAGATTGAGGCAAGATGGAAGCCGTGGGCAGGAAGTGGACCATGCAAGCGTGGTGCATCTCCCAAAGGCATTCTTTGAAAGCTAGGGAGATGCTTCTGTTCAGGCTCCGTAAGTGCCGATGTCACCCATATGTGAGGGCTGACTTCCTGCTTGCGAATACTCATGCTAGCTTTATTTAAAAATTTCTGAATGATTACCAAATGCTAAGAGGCATAATGATGGATGAAGATATCTATATCTATATCTATATATATATTTATTTATTTTTTTATGCGTGGTTTCTTATGACCTGAGGCATAAAATGTGAACGTCCCCGTCTGCATAAATGGGTATTAATAGTGAGATTGGAGTTGAACCCACTTATGAATCTCTTACATAATATGATGATCCATTTGGAAATGTGGATCCTATAATTAAACTAAATGGATTGACTATGGGGAAAGTGGGTTGTATTGGATTGTTTACGCAGCTTTAATAAAAAAGCACAGATTTCACTGAAAACTACCTGGACTGTCTTTTCTTTTCTCCCTGCAGGTCATACCCTATAAAAGATTACTATGAAAACCCAGGTAACTCAGGATAAAATCCTTTTTTCACCAAGTATTCTCTGAATGCTTCAATTTCTTCACATACCAATTGTAGTCAAACCAGGATGCATAACTTGGGATGATGATGTGGTTTGTCTGCTCTGTGACATTGTCTTCACTTGAGTCAACTGATCGGCTCTGATCACCTTTGCCAGGATCATCATCCTCCTGACAAATAGAAAGCAACAAACAAACCCTAAATGTCAACTTCTAGGATTTGCTACATAGACTTACAGCATAACTTAAACCCTCCCAACTGTGGAAGTTTGAAAATTTCTGGACCAGCAATCAATTAACATTTGGCTGGACAATTCAATCTTGGGCCAAAAGTTAACTGGTTAAGCATGGGATTGGAGGCATGGTGAGAACACGGTGGGGGCTACCCATTTAACTAACTGGGTAAGTCAGAATGTATAAGTAGCAGATCTAAGCAAGACAGATAAGAACCTGCTATATAAAAAGTGCACCAAATTAGTTTTCTCTAAATATCAGATTAACCTTTAACAAATGAGGTACCACTGAAAACTGATCTAAAACAACTAGAATGGCAACCTGAGTCAAGATCTACATAGATCAGAAATGAAATGTGAAAATCCTGCTATCCTTGTACTCACCACGAACTAAGCAGCAAATTAGTTCTCTCCATTTTCCTCAGTTTTGATCTTAATGTTACCATCTCTCCAGAGGGTTAGAATTTCTCTGAAGCAGTATCAGCCGTTAAAGACTTACAGTTGTGACCAACATTATTGGCACCCTTTATTTAGGTATGTTACAATATCTTGAGAAATAATTGGGAATAATTCAACTCTATGCCATCATATTATTTTAGTAGTATGTTCAAAGGTATACAAAAAAAAGATGTCTGTGCAATGTAGACGTAGTAATTTCTAAGAAAAAAAAAATATGACCTAGACAGGATTAATGGTACCCTAAGCATAGTTATTCACCTGTAACAGGTGATCTCCGGGAACAGCAGGAATTGAGTCTTTGCATATGGGTGACATCGGCACCGACTGAGCCCGCGCGGGAACGCTCCCCAATGTTCTATAGGAAAGCTTTTGGAAGCTTCCCACTGCACCTGCGCTGCTGCTTTCCCGCCTTTGGAACCCTCTCTCCTCAGTTGGGTTTGTAGAGGAGACAAAAGGAGAGGAGAGAGAAAGAGAGAGAGAGATACAACTCCTAGGGGAGGTGGGTGGGTTGTGAAGACTCAATTCCTGCTGTTCTTGGAGATCACCTGTTACAGGTGAGTAAAGCGAAGTTACTCACCTGTAACAGGTGTTCTCCAGGGACAGCAGGAATCAGTCCTCACATATGGTTGATGTTGGCGCCGACGGTGCCCTTGTGCAGAGCAAGTCCCCAGCTTTCAAAGAAAGCCTTTGGGCTTGCATGGCGCATGCACGGTCCTCTTCCCACCCAAGGGTGCCATCTTGCTCAGTCAAATGATATAGCTAAAAAGACGGCAAGAATAGGAAAAATTAATAACAGGACTGCAACTCCAGGGGAGGAGGGAGGGTCATGAGGACTGATTCCTGCTGTCCCTGGAGAACACCTATTACAGGTGAGTAACTACACTTTCTCAAGGAACAAGCAGGAAGTCAGTCCTCACATATGGGACTCCCTAGCTATAGGCTACCGAGAACCCATAGCTGAAAAATGGCTCCCTCTAGAAGAGCCACAGCAGCTGCAATAGGAATTCAGCTGAGAACGCAACACCCCCCGGTAGCTTGACACCAAAGGGTCGGAGTTGCCTAAATCTCAAATAGGTTATGGAGTACTGCCTGGCCGAAAGCACTGTCCCGTCGGGACTCCCTATCCAGGCAGTAATGGGCTGCAAAGTCTGGCTTGAAGACCAAGTTGAGGCCTGGCAGATGTCTGCCAGTGGAACAGAGCGGAAGTGAGCCACTGATGCGGCCTTAGCCCTGACATGGTGGGCCGTGACTCGACCCTGCAATGGGAGGTCGGCCGCCCTGTACGCCCAGGCAATGCAGTATGCCACCCAGGTAGACAGAGTTTATTTATTTATTTATTTATTGTTTTTCTATACCACACTATTCATCATCAGCGTGGTTCACAAGTAACAAGAGTTGTGCAATGTAGAACAGTCTAACATTGAACTTACAATGAACAGGGAAATTAACATGGTTAACATGGTGAACAGGTGAACTATGAACATTATGTACAAGTTAGTGTAGGGGTGGATATGATATTTGGCAATATTTACAAAATGTACAGGGAGGCTATATATACCTACATATTTGTATTGTTAGTCCGGGGTTGCTGAGGGGCAAGGTTGTTGGAGGGATAGTTTAAGTGCACTGATTGTAGTGCGGGAGAAGTTACTCTATGAGCGCTGCTATGGGTAGGGGTGAGGAAGGCTAGGTGATGTTGTCAGAGTTGGAGAAGTGTGCAGGAAGAGGTGATGTTTGAGTGCCTTCCTGAACTGGGGGAGGCTGCTTATGGCGCGGAGGTCTGGTGGGAGGGCGTTGCAGCAAGAGGGTGCATATAGTGCAAAGGCACGCTTTCTTGTAGTCTTGGAGCATTTGATGATGGCTTTTGGGAGAAGTATGGTGTTACAGGCTATTGATCTTCTTGATCTGTTGAGGGGGGTGGGGTGTATAAGGTCTGATAGGGAGGTAGATGTGCTTCTGTGGATTGCCTTGAATGTCATTGTTAGGGTCTTGAAGGTGATCCTGCAGTGGACAGGGAGCCAGTGCAGACATTTCAGGATGGGGTGATATGGTCTTTTCTTGATGCTCCGTAGAGAGTTCTGGCTGCAGCGTTCATCGCGAGTTGCAAGGGGTTTAGTGAGCGCTTTGGGAGGCCGAGCAGGATGGAGTTGGCGTAATCAAAATAAGGCATTATTAGGGCTTGAAAGACTGTTCGGAAGTCAGTTAGTTCTAGAATCTGTTTCATGTGGCGTAGTATCCGAACTTTGTGGTAAATTGCCCTCACGGTATTACTTATCTGGGCGTGCATGTCAAGGCGCTGGTCAAGTGTTACGCCCAGGTATCGAATCGTCGTCTTGGAGATGAGTTCTGCGTTGCGTACCTTGAGTGATGAGGGTGGGTTAAATGTCTGGTCTCTGCTGATGAAGAGAACCTCTGTCTTTTTGAAGTTTGAGTTTTTGAGATTGTAGCCAGTCTGTGACAGCGTCGAAGCATGTTGAAAGCTGGGATAGGTCCAGTTGATCTGTGGATATTGGGGTGAACATTAGGACATCATCAGCATATACTAGGCAGTTAACGTTGAATGACCGGATGAGGTTGCAGATGGGTTGCATATAGATGTTCAATAATAGGGCCGAGAGTGACGATCCCTGTGGAACCCCTTTCTCTTGTGGGAATGGAACAGATATGGAGGGACCAGAGCGTACATGTTGCCATCTGTCGGAGTGGCCTAGTGGTTAGGACAAGGTACTTCAGGCCGGGGGTTCAAGTCCCACTAGAGGACAGCAACCTTGGGCCGGAAGGACTGGGGTTTCTAGTCACACAGGTGCTCCTTGTGGTCTTGGGCAAGCCACTTAACCCTCCATAGCCCATGTTCCCTGTAAGTATTAGTGTATGCGTCTCATATCCCCTCGTGTTAAAATGTATCCCCCAATTGACCGCTTTGACCCGGTGAAAAGCGGGATATAAATACAGCTAAATATATAAATAAATGTTCCCTGTAAAATAGTTATCTCCAAGTTATAATGCCCTGTTCAATGTAATTTCAGTTTGTTCAATGTAAACCGCACTGATGCAGAATAGCGCGATCTATAAGAGAATGTAAATAAATAAAAATAAAAAATAAGATATGAAGCGCACCAGGCGAGTGCACTTCCGTTAATGCCCTTCTCTGCAAGGCGGGAAAGGAGTAGCTTGTGGCTGACTGAGTCAAAGGCTGCTGCGATGTCGAGGAAGATGAGAACAAAGCCTTGTCTGATGTTGTCAAGCCCAATGGTTAGGGTGTTAAATAAGTTTGTCAGCAAGGTTTCCACTCCATGTGACTCCCTGAATCCGTGCTGGCAAGGGTCAAAGGGTGCGTTTGTTTTGATATGATGAGTCAGCTACTGTTGAACTATTTTTTCCATAATCTTAGCTAGGAGAGGGATGCTGGATATTGGCCTGTAGGAGTCCATCTTTGCGGGGTCAAGCTTACTGTTTTTCAGCAACGGGTGTTTGCTTTAGATTCCGGGGGAAAGTTCCAGAAAGGAATGAGGAATGAGGTGCCTAACAGTTTGGACCATAAAAGGACTGAGTTTGGTCCGTAGGGCTTTTATCCAGTGTGCAGGGCATGGGTCGTTTGGTGCTGTGGTGGTATTTATAGTCGCGATGATGTCTTGTATAGCCTTTACAGTTGGGGGGGAGGAGGAGGTAATAATATGTTGGTTATCTATTGGGATTGGTGGGGAGGAGTATGAAGGGGGTAGTAAAGAAATTGGTCAGGGGGATGAGAGCTTGATGGAGTGGTAGATTGGTTTGCTTTGGCTTGTAGATAATCTGCATATTCTTGTGGGTCTGGGAGGTTAGATTGGCCGGGGGAAGGTTCCTTTGCCAAGGTTTTGACAAGATTGAAGAGCTCGTGTGGTTTGTTTATGGATCATTGTAAGATCTCTGCGTAGTACTGCTTCATTCTTGTGGATACAGCCGTTCTATGGACATCTAAATGGGCGGTGTAGGCGTCGTAGTTTTCGGTTGTTCTTGATCGGCGCCATCGTCTTTCAAGTTAAGGCGACGGAGGGATGCCGTTAGATCGGGTGAATACCAGGGTGCCTTCTTCCTTTTGCCAGACATTTTATTGCTGGAGGGAGCGTCGATTACCGCATTGAGACTCTTGTTCCATAAGGATAGCATGTCTTCCAGGTTTTGTTCTGGTGGTTCCAGGAGAGGCTGTGCTATCTCAAGGATCTCTTCTTTGTTAAATGGACGGTAGCGTTTGGACGTTGAAGTGGGAGGTTCATTTGCAGTAGGTGGGCTATTGGGCATGGAGTGAGAGGGCATTGAGAATCTGATTAGACTGTGGTCAGACCATGGCACTGAGCTTAGTAAGAGATTGAACATGTGTGTGGGGCGGGTGGCTACCTGTGGTGAGAATATAAGATTAAGCACATTTCCCTTGATGTGAGTGGGGGAGTCGGCCAGTTGGGTATAGCCTAGCGCTTTAAGGGCATCGAGGAAGGCCTCGGATTGGGTGTCTTGAAGGGCAGGGAGGTTAAAATCGCCCAATACCCAGTTTGCAGTACGTGGTTTGCTGGGGTTGCAAGCAAGATCAATGATTAAGGAGAGGTCATCTGGTGCTGGGGACGGTGCTCTGTATAGCAAATTGATGGTGCAGTGTTTGTTTGCTATGGAGATGTAGTCGAGGTGAGGGGTACTATTAGAGGTAATTAGCTGAAATTGTAGGTTGTCTTTGGTTAGGATAAGTGTTCCTACACCTTTTCGGTCGGTTCTATGACATGAGTGGATAGAGTAATTAGGGGGCACATACTGATGGAGGAGAACAGAATCAGAGGCTGACATCCATGTCTCCGTAACGCATAGGATGTCAAGCTTGTGGGTGGCTAAGCATGTCAGTTATGGCCGGCCAATTTCTTATGGATGGAACGGGCGTTTATGAGAGCACATCTAAGGTCGCAGGGTGGGGTGTACTTCTCCTGCTGGGGGGAGTCGGACTGTTGGAGGGCGATATAAATGAGGTGGGGGTATGGCGTATGTCCAGGTCTCTCTGTCTGGTGATGTGGGGGTGCATGGTACCTTCTCCATGAACCATGTAGAATTGGGATGGGGTTATGAGAGGGGGTAAGGGCTTGAGAGCCGTGCATCAATGCAAGTATCATGCAGCAGCAGGCAAGGGTATAAGAGAGTGTGGTTGTGGTGGGTGGGAGAATTGTGGCTGAAAGGTGACAAGGCTCTGTATCTGTTGGGAGGGCTGGGTTGTTTAGCCTAACGCTATGAATTGAGATAGCTTAGCTGCTACACCCTACAAGCTATCTTAAGTTTTAAGCTAACAGTTGTCAATAGCACAGCACCGCACAGCACAGCACAGCACAGCACCGATCACAGCAGAAAATGGTTAGCCTTCCGGAAAGTGGACAACCAACAGATAAAAGCCATCATCACCAACCTAAAAACCACCACCTCCCCTCTTGACCCCTGTCCAGCCTCCTGGATCAAGGCAACCAAAGAGGAAATAGCACAGCACATCTCCCATATAGTGAACCTATCACTGCTGCAAGGTCTCATGCCATCACTCCTCAAAAAGTCACTTATACGCCCCATCTTGAAAAACAAAACACTCAGCAAAGATGACCCTACCTCATACCGCCCAATCTCAAGCATAACCTTCCTCGCCAAAATCATTGAAAAGGCAGTACAGCAGCAACTGCAGGACCACATTGATGATACAAATGCCTTGGATGTGCATCAATACGGGTTTCGACAACATCATGGTGTGGAAACCCTCCTGCTAGCCTTGCTGGACAATCTACTTAAGGGGCTGGAGAACAAGAACACGATGTTTATGCTTATCTTCATTGATATCTCAGCTGCCTTTGACTCAGTGCACCACCCAACGCTACTGGAACGTCTTGAGTCCATAGGCATTGCAGGGACCCCACTAAAGTGGTTCTCCTCCTATATAACAAACCGAATGCAGCAGGTCAATTTCAACAACGACAAAGCAACTCCCTTCCCGCAAACCCAGGGCATTCCGCAAGGTTCCGCCCTCTCCTCTCTCCTATTCAATCTATACCTGCAACCAGTGTGCAAAATATTCCAGGCCCATGAGATCAACTATCATATCTACGCTGATGACCTAATGCTCTACACACAACTGGATGCAAACAACCCGAACATCAGCAAGCTTGAAAATTGCCTACTCGAGCTTCAAATCTGGCTCCAACGAAATAACATGCTCATTAACCACAAGAAGACAGAAGCAATGTGCATCTCCAGGAAACCAGGTTTTGAGCCCCCTAAAACTGTCACCATGAACAACAATATTTACAACATAAAATCAGAGATAAAATACTTAGGTGTGATGCTTGACAACAACCTAAATATGGACAGGCACCTGCGAAACACCAATCGAGCCATATTCCACAAATTAAGAATACTGCAGCCTTTACATAACATCCTTGATCATGATGACTTCAGATCTGTCGCTCAGGCCCTCATCATTCCACACCTAGATTACTGCAATGCCATGTTGCAGCCAGAATCATCATGCAAAAGAGACTCTCTGACCACATTACACCCACCCTAATTGAGCTGCATTGGCTCCCCATCACGGCCCGCATTCAGTACAAATTACTAGTCACTACTTTCAAACTTATCCATAATATAGCACCCTCTCACCTCAACAGCTTGATTTCCAATCCACCCAACAACAGAAGTAGGAGAGCAACGAACCTCAACACCATCTGCCTCCCGAGATCATTCACAAAGGCTAATGCCTGTACCACTAACAGAGCTTTCTCGTTTACAGCTCCTACACTCTGGAATCGGTTGCCAAGTGATCTGCGTGAAATCTGTGATCTAAAGGACTTTAGAAAAGAGCTTAAGACACACCTTTTCAAGTCCCATTACAACCTAACATCATGAGCTACACGCAACCGCGTGTAAATATACAGATGCAGATCACTTATAAAGTTTTAACAGTTTAGTCAATTGTAAATATGTATAAAACAATCATTTGTAAATATGTATATAGCAATCAACTGTAAGCCTGTAACCTGTATTCTGCTGTGCCCCCCCCCCCCCCCCTCTCTAATCAGAGTGTTTTTAATCTAATTCCTGGCCAGTACAGCCAACATCACCATGTGCAACAACCGCTGCTGATCACTGGAAGCAGCGGGATATAAATGTACGCTAAATAAATAAATAGGCAATGGGGTTGAGTAACAGTGTTAGAGTTTAGTACCAATTTAGCAAAGAGCATGTGACAACAGTGTGAATTAAATGGTAAACAATATCAAAGTTTTGTAACAGCTTAGCAATGGAATAGTGTGCGTTTGAAGACAGGTAACCCCAGTTTACTGGGGTCATAAGAGACGAAGAGCTCAGTAGTGCTTCAATGTCCCCTTGTACGCTCCAGGTAGAAGGACAATGCCCCTTACAATCCAGGGTATACAGAACTTCCTCTGCCCGGCTGGAATGCGGCCCGGGAAAGAAGGTTGGAAGAATCACCTCTTGGTTGAGGTGGAAAGAAGAGACCACTTTTGGAAGGAACTTAGGATGAATGCGGAGGACCACCCTATTCCTATAAAACCGTGTGTATGGTTTATCAGTTACAAGAGCTTGCAGCTCACTCACACATCTGGCTGATGTGAGTGCCACCAGGAAGAGCACCTTCCAGGAGAAGAAGCGCAGATGGCAAGAGGACATCGGCTCAAAAGGTGGGCGAGTAAGCTGTTGCAAGACCACATTTAAATCTCACTCAGTTGCTGGAGGACGAACTGAGGATTTCAGCAGAAACAGACCTCTGAGGAATATGGACTCCAGGGGGTGAGCCGAAAGAGGTTGTCCCTCCACTGGCGAGTGGTTTGCTGACAAAGCACTCAGGTGGACCCTGAAGAGTTAGACATGAGACCTAATTCTGAGAGGTGAAGCGGGTACTGAAGCACCACTGGTACGAGGCAAGAGAAAGGGTTTTCATTTTGCTGGTTACACCACACCTCAAACCTACGCCACTTGAAAGCATAGGATTTCCTAGTGGACTGCCTTCCTTGAGGCCAGAAACACTTCTTCTACATTCCGAGGTAGGAGGAAAGGAGCCAGCACTACCCTTTCAGCAGCCATGCCATCAGGTTGAGGGACCTGAGGTTGGGGTGCAAGAGAGCCCTGCTCCTGGGACAGGAGGTCGGGTTGCGTCCTCAGTGGGAGTGGAGTTTCCACTGCCAGCTGGAGGAAAAGCAGAAATCAAGGCTGTCTTGGCCATCTGGGGGCTACCAGAATGACAGAGGCCTTGTCCCAAAGGATTCTGAACAGAGTCCAGGCCACCAGAGGCGTGGGAGGAAACACATACATGAGGCTCCCTGACCAGGAAATCAGGAAAGCATCTGCAGCCACCCTCAGAGGATGTGGCTGTCTGGAGCAAAATCTGGGCAGCTGGTGATTTTGTGGACTGGCAAATAGAACTATGGACGGATGTCCCCAGCGGTGGAAAATCCGCTGGGCCACCACTGGATCCAGTTGCCATTCGTGAGGTTGGAGAATCCTGCTTAGTTTGTCTGCTAGGCAGTTCTCTTGACCAGGCAGGAATACTGCTTTGAGAGACATACCCTGCCTGATGGCAAAGGAGCAGAGCTCCAGTATCTCCTAACATAAGATACAAGAACCCCGTACCTCCCTGCTTGTTCACGTAGAACATTGCTACCTAGTTGTCCGTCTGTATCAATACCAACTGAGGTAAGAGGACATGACAAAAGGCTTGAAGGGCTAGACAAATCGCCCGCAGCTCTAAGAGGTTGATTTGGTGTGCAGACTCCTGAGGAGACCATAACCCTTGAGTGCATGATCCTTGGCAATGGGCTCCCCAGTCCAGCAAGGAGGCATCTGCCGTTAGCACTCTTGTGTGCGAGGGAGTCTGAAAAGACACTCCCTCGAGCAGAATGGGTGGCTGACGCCACCACTGCAATGATTTCACCAGTCGCCTGGATACTGTTATCCTGTCTCTGAGGCTGCCAGTGGCTTGTGTCCACTGATCTCTGAGGCACCACTGAGCTGCTCTCATGTGAAGACGGCATTTGGGGTCACATGCACCGTGGAGGCCATGTAGCCCAAGAGGCATAAGAAGTGTCTCGCTGAGACCTGAGACCTGCGCCTGAACTGTTGTGCCAGTGCTAGCAGCCTCTGTGCCCTGTCCTCTGGCAGGTAAGCCTTCGCCTGAAGGGTATCCAGTCTTGCTCCTATGAACTCTAAGTTTTGAGCGGGGAGCAAAGTAGACTTTGCATGGTTTATGACAAAGCCTAGACATTGCAACAGGTTGATAGTAAGAGAAGTGGCCTGTTGGGCCTCCTAAGGCGACTGGCACCTGATGAGCCAGTCATCCAGGTAAGGGAAGACAAAAATGCCTTGACTTCTGAGGAAGGCCGCCACTACAGCCAGGCATTTTGTAAACACTCTGGGAGCAGAGGCTAGGCCAAAAGGTAGAACTCTGTAATGGAAATGTTTTCCTCCCACTACTAATCTCAGATATTGTCTATGGTCTGGAAGTATGAGGATGTGTGTATAGGCATCCTTCAGGTCTAAGGAGCATAGCCAATCTCCTTGGTGGAGGTAGGGCAGCAACATTCCAAGGGAAAGCATCTTGAACTTTTCCCTCACCAGGAACTTGTTTAAATTTCTTAGATTGAGGATGGGTGTGAGGCCTCCTGTTCTCTTTGGTATGAGAAAATACCTGGAGTAGAAGCCCTTGCCCTGCAGGTGGTGGGGCACCGGTTCCACTGCCTGATCCTCTAGAAGACCTGCCAACTCCTGCAAGAGGAAGTCCCTGTGAAGAGGGTGTCTGAGAGGCTCTCCTGGAAAGGAGGAGGGTGGTATCTGGCTGAAGTGAAGCAAATAGCCCCTTTGGACTATTTGCAGGACCCAGATATCCGAGGTGATGGTTGGCAACCTGTGAGCGTACAGGGTTAGCCTGCCTCCTGTGCATGGCCTTACCACTGGCGGAAGAGAGACTATGCTTTGGGAGTTAAAACCCCCCTCCCGGCTGGGTAGGAGCCGGGGCCTGGGGGGGTCTTCTGCTTACGAGGGCCATGCCCCTGTCCCTTGGCCTGCTGCCCCTGTTGGGGAGCTGGGGTGGCCTGGTAAGTGGGGTAGTTGCGGTAAGCAGTACCCTTCCTCAGGAAAAAGGGCTTTTTACCTGAACCCTTCTTCTTAGAACGGGCAGAAGTCTTCTTTGAGAGTCTCGTCCAGGTCAAGTACTCTGACTCGAGCTCAGCAGCCTTCTGTCATGGGTTTGCCAAAGAGGTTGTCACCTCGGCAAGGGACATCGACCAACTTCTCCTGAACCCATGGCTCCAGATCCGACAACATTAGCCAGGCCTGGCAGCGTGCACCGATGCCGGCTGCGGCTACTCGGGCCGAAGCCTCAAAACCATCATAGGCCGTTCAAGATATGAACTTCGAGCACTCCCGAATCCCGGTGGACAAGGCATTGATGAGCTGCAAGGGTGCCTTGGAGAGGCCAGCTAAGAACCCGGCAATCTCTTTTGCCAGGTCTCAAGTACATGCCCATGTACAGCAGGTAGGTTTGGACACGGCATGACAGCATCGAGCCCTGGAAGCATTTTCTGCCGAGGGCGTCCAGGTTCCGTGCCTTCGAACCAGGAGGCACCGAGGAATGCGTTTTTTGGCTCTTGAGCCTGTGCATGGCCGATTCCACAACCATGGAGTTGTGCAGCAGCTGTGTCTCTTGGAACCCAGGGCTCTTGTAGACTCGATAGATGGAATCGACCCGCTTGCTGAGCACTGGCATCGAGGCCGGCGACTCCCACATGTGGTGCATCAGCCATTCCAGCATCGGAGGAACCGGCACAGTAAGGGCTTCCCTCGGGGGAAAGTCATACTGGAGGGCCTTGAGCTCTTCAGCTCGAGGCTCCTCCTCAGTATCTGCCGGGAATGCCAAAGCCTTGGCCATGTCCCTGATGAAGTTCGGGAACTGGGTATCCTCCGGAGGGGACCTTCTCCGAGGCTCTGAACCCAGTGAGTCCGATGGGACATACCGGGTTCGATGGGTGTCTGGGGACTCTTCATCTTCCATGCCGATCCCTCCGAGGAGGAATCGAGTGGCTCTGGCCCCGACACCGAGAGCACCTGCGTCGACAACCTCAGCCTCGAGTCCAAAGAGTCTTGAGGATTGGCTCGGCCTCCGGGGTCGACTTGGACATTGAGGTCCCGGTGGTCGGGGTGGATGGACCGGTGAGACCGGCTATCAGTGCCCGCTGCTGCTCCATGAAGGAAGACATGCTGCACTCCAGGGTTGTCATCCTGAGACCGAGCTCAGAAGACTCCGCAGCCTCCGGCTCAGGCCCTGACATTGTCAGGCCCAACACCGGCTCTCCTGGAGGGGAATCCACGAGGAAAACAGCGCTTATTCTCATCGGTGTCTCCGGCCAGTGCGAGGTATCTTAGCAGGCCGCTCCAGCTCCGAGGACCCGGGGCAGCGGTCAGGACTCCACGACCTGGCCTTCAAGGGCCCAGGGCGATCAGAGGCATCCAACGATGCCGCCCTCGCAGGTTTCTTCTTCCTCCGGTGTTCCTGGGAGGGAGACACCCGCTGAGAAGACCACCGATGGTGCTCAGGTTCAGACAGCTCCCGAGACGTCGAGGCTTCTGATGAGGTCCGGATCTGGGGGAATGCGGACTCCAAGAAAATCCTTTCACACTGCTTCCGCCTACTTCGAAGTGCCTTAGAGGACATCTTCCCACACGGGCCACAGACCTTCGGTTCATGGTCGGGCCTGAGGCATCGGAGACAGCAGTCATGTGTGTTGGTGAGGGACATTAACTTTTTACACCGTTCACACTTTTTAAACCCGCTGGCAGCCATTGGGGGAAAAAGGGCTCCTGGCAAGGTCCAAGGACAGGGCTGCCAGTGAAAAGAAAAAAAAAAAAAGAGCGCAAAAGCTAGTCACTAAGGACAAAAGCGCAAAAAACTGACAGGACTCGATACTGGTGTACCGAGTTGTAGGCGGAAAGGGGAACCGGCGTCGAACCGGTCGAAGAGAGAAATTCTTCTGAAGTTTTGATGCACTTTTTCCGCGAGGAATTAGGGACAACGTCCATTGGGATCCGTGGAAAAAGGGAGACTGAGCAAGATGGCACCCTTGGGCGGGAAGGGGTCTGCGTATGCATGATGCAATCTCAAAGGCTTTCTTTGAAGCTGGGGAATTGCTCCGCACGAGGGCTCCGTCAGCGCCGACGTCACCCATATGTGAGGACCGACTTCCTGCTTGTTCCTGGAGAACTACACTATCTCCAAGAACAAGCAGGAATGTAGTCTTCACATATGGGACTCCCTAGCTTGGAGATGCCAAGGAAATGACCCCAGAAGAGCAGTGAAACACAGGCTGAAGTGGGCCATGTATCCGCCCAAGGATCTCTGGTATCGAAACCTGGGATGGGGGGTAGGAGTTGTTCTAAGTCTGAAAGTGATGCTGGAGAACAGCCTGGACAAAGAAGGCATCCTGGTGGGAGTCCTTGTCCAAGCAGTAGTGGGTCGCAAAAGTGTGGACAGAGGACCAGGTTGCAGCTTTGCAAATTTCATCGATCAACACCGAGTGAAGGTTGGCCATAAAGGTAGCCATTGCTCACACATTGTGTGCTGTGATATGACCTTCGAGAGAAAGACCCTTACTCTCATAGGCAAAAGATACACAGTCTGCAATCCAGTTGGAGAGTGTTCTCTTGGAAACTGGTGAACCCAGGTGACTTGAATCGAAGGCAACAAAAAGCTGTGAAGCTTTTCTGTGCTGCCTAGTTCTCTGAAGGTAAAAGGCCAAAGCCCGTTTGTAATCCAGAGTATGTAGATTCCTTTCTGCACTAGAGGCATGGGGTCTAGGGAAGACGACAGGAAAGTAAACAGACTGATTCAAATGAAAAGGTGAAACCACCTTTGGCATAAAGTGAGGATCAGTCCTGAGGACTACCTTATCATGGTGGAAATGTGTATAAGGCGGGTCAGCCACTAAAGCCCAGAGCTCACTGATGCGTCTTGCAGAAGTTAGGGCAATTAGGAAAATCACTTTCCAAGAAAGAAACGTCAGGCATGCAGTGGCTAGGGGTTCAAAGGGTGGCTTCATCAGCTGTCCAAGAACAAGACTGAGGACCCATACCACCGGTGGTGGCTAAATGGGAGGCTTAGTTAAAAGTAGACCTCTCAAAGCATGCTACAAGCGGTTGAGAAGAGGCAGGTTGTCCAGCAAAGGGCATGTGGAAAGCCACAATGGCACTGAGGTGGACTCTCACCGAATTAGTTTTAAGTACAGAGGATGAAAGGTGGAGGAGGTACTCAAGTAACGCCTCCACCGGAACAGAAAAAGGATTAAGGTTCCTTCTTTGAACACCAGATTGCGAACCTTGTCCACTTAAAAATGTAAGCACGTCTTGTGGAAGGTTTTCTGGAGGCTAAAAGGATATCTTTAACCTGTTGAGAAAGATTAATATCCTGGAGTTCTAAGCTTTTAGCAGTCACGCTATCAGATGTAAAGACTGAGGATTCAGGTGCAGAAGTGTTCCGTTCTCCTGGGATAGGAGATCTGGAGCACATCCCAACTCCAGAGGTTTGGCTTGAGAGAGACGAAGAAGCAGTGGATATCACATCTTTCGCGGCCAGCGTGGGGCTATGAGAATCATGTAGCCCCTGTCTCTCTGAAGCTTGGAGAGTCTTGGGAATGAGGGGAATGGGTGGGAAGACATACAGGAAGTCTTGATCCCAGTGGAGATGGAAAGCATCCATCGCCTGAGTGTTTTGAGCTGGTATTCTGGAGCAGAATCAGGGAAGTTTGGCATTGTGAGGACTTGCAAACAGATCTATATCTGGGGTTTCCCAGATTTGAAAGATCCGAGTGACTTGCTCTGAATGGAGACACCATTCGTGTGGCAGTAGTACTCAACTGAGTTTGTCTGCTAGAAGATTCTGTTTGCCAGGGAGATACACCGCTAGTAGGTGGATGTGAAGGCGTATGGAAAAGGACCATAGGTGTAGAGCTTCGTTGCACAACGCCTAAGAACCTGTTCCACCCTGCTTGTTCATATAGAACATGGCTACCTGATTGTCCGTCTGGACAAGAACTGTCTTGTAGCACAGATGGTCTTGAAATACCCGGAGAGCACTGAAGGTGGCTCCGAGTTCCAGCAGGTTTATGTGAAGACGAGCTTCCTGCTGAGTCCAAAGACCTTGAGTGGAGAGATCATCCAGGTGAGCTCCCTAACCCAATTTGGACGCATCCATCGTCAGGGTAGACTGGTGTGGTGGTCACTAAAAAGGTGACCCTATGAGAAGGTTTTCTGTTGATTGCCACCATTGGAGGGAAGGAATGAGACATGCAAAGCTCCTGATTTTGACCTCCAGAAAACCCAATGCCTGAGTCCACTGGGAAGTCAGGGTCCACTGAGCTGCACACATGTACAGTGGAAGCCATATGACCGAGCAACTGAAGCATTTGTCGAGCATTCAGGAAAGTTTTCATAGCTGCTTGGGAAGCTGGTTTAACTATTTCAGCATAGCGGGCCTTCAGAAGAAAAGCCCTTGACTGCCTTGTGTCTAGAAGAGCCCCTATGAACTCCGAGCTTTGAGAAGGGACAAGTTGGGACATTGGAAGGTTTATTACCAATCCCAGATATTGAAGAACCTGCATTGTGCAGGAAAGAGCAGAGCTGGCCTCTGGAGCAGATGATGCTCGGATGAGCCAGTCGTCTAATTAGGGGAAGACAAATATCCCTTGAGTCCTTAGAAATGCTGCTGCTACTGCCATGCATTTTGTGAAGACTCTTGGGGCTGAAGGCAGGCCGAAGGGTAAAACCCTGTACTAGTAATGACTTCCTTGAAAGAGGAATCGAAGAAACCTCCTGTGTTCTGTGTGAATAAGGATATGCGTATATGCGTCCTTTAGGTCTAGAGAACATAGCCAATCCTGGCTCTGGATGTAAGGGAGAAGTATGCCGAGAGATCATTTTGAATTTCTCTAGGACAGATGCTTGTTTAACACTAGAAGCCCCAAAGTGCGTCAAATGACGCAAATGCATCTTTCGTGGCTGTATACCAGCGCCACTGCTAGAACTATGTCAGTCATGCTCCACGATTTTGTTAGCAAGGTCAAGATGTTCAAATATGGGCATCGAAAATTAATGACAGATACCCCACCTAGCGGGAAAAAGAATTTATACCTAGAAGCCCCAAAGTATGTCAACTGACGCACTCAATTGTCTTGGATGCGTCAATTGACGTACTTTGCGGCTTCTAGGTATAAATTCATGTTCCCAGTAAGTGGTGCATCTCAATCACTGTTTACAGTTTTACTCCGACATTACAAACAATAAACACACGATGACGTCATGTAATGAAATCACATACTGCACGTATTTAACAAATAAGTAACTTCACATTAATTCACATCTGCATTTCATGCTAAACGCAGTCGTCGTGATAATGCGTCAATTAACGCACTTTGGGGTTTCTAAGTAAAATTCCTTTTGGTGCTTCTAGTGTTAATTCCCTGAGGTCCAGAATGGGCCTGTACCCCTATTTTCTTCTCCGGGTACAGCAGGAATTTAGTTTTAACATATGGGTATCGTCGGTACCGACGGAGCCTGCGCGGGAACGCTCCCCAGCGTCCAATTAGAAAGCTTTTGGGAGCATCCCACAGCGCCTGCGTACTGCCTTCCCGCCTTTCCCAACTGCCACTCTCCAGTTGAGTTTTAAAGCTGAGACAAAGAGAGAGAGAGAGGGAAAGAGAAAGAGATAGAGATACAACTCCTAGGGGAGGTGGGTGGGTTGTGAAGACTAAATTCCTGCTGTTCCTGGAGATCACCTGTTACAGGTGAGTAACTATGCTATCTCCAGGAACAAGCAGGGATGTAGTCTTCACATATGGGGAATTCCTAGCTTTAGATGTCAGGGAGAGACCCCAGAAGTTGTGTGTCCCTGAGAAGGGCTCCACTTCCCCCCATGGATCTCTGGCATCCAACCAGAGATGGTGGGTAGGAGTTGATTAGGTATGGAACAGGTGTTGGAGAACAGCCTGACCAAACAAGGCAACCCGGCGGGAGTCCTTGTCCAAGCAGTAATGGGCCGTGAAGGTATAAACCGAGGCCCAGGTGGCTGCTCGACAGATGTCGTCGATAAACACAGAGTGCAGATGAGCCATTGAAGCTGCCATGGCTCTCACATTGTGAGCTGTGACATGGCCCTCCAGAGGAAAGTTCTTATTCTGATAGGCAAAGGAGATACACTGAGCAATCCAGTTAGACACTGTTCTCTTGGAGACTGGAAGTCTCAAATGAGAAGGATTAAAAGCAATAAAGAGTTGAGAGAACTTTTTTCTATGTTGCTGTGTTCTTTGTAAGTAAAAGGCTAAAGCTCTTTTACAGTCCAAAGTATGAAGATTCCTTTCTGCATTTGATGCATGAGGCCTTGGAAAGAACACAGGTAGGTAGACCGCTTGGTTTAGATGAAAAGGCGAGACCACCTTTGGCATAAAGTGTGGATGAGTTCTAAGGACTACCTTGTCATGATGGAACCTTGTATAAGGTGGATCAGCCACTAGTGCTTGCAACTCACTGATGTGACGTGCTGATGTGATTGCAATGAGAAAGATAACCTTCCAAGAAAGGAATTTCAAGGAAGTAGTAGCTAAGGGTTCGAAAGGTGGCTTCATGAGCTGACCAAGAACCAAGTTTAAATCCCATGCCACAGGTGGTGGCCTAATGGGAGGCTTAGTTAGCAGAAGGCCTCTCATAAATATTGCTATAAGAGGATGGGAGGAAGAGAGTAGTTACTCACCTGTAACAGATGTTCTCCAGGAGCAGCAGGAATCAGTCCTCACATATGGGGGGTGACATCGACGTCGATGGAGCCCCAGCGGAGCATTTCCCCAGCTTTCTATGAAAGCCTTTGGGAATACTGCACGCATGCGCGGTCCCCTTCCCGCCTAAAGGTGCCATCTTGCTCAGTCAAATGACATAGCAAAAAAACAGCACACAAAAATGTAAAATAAACTATGTACAACTGCAACTCCCAGGGGAGGAGGGAGGGTTGTGAGGACTGATTCCTGCTGTAACAGGAGAACACCTGTTACAGGTGAGTAACTACTCTTTCTCCAGGACCA
The DNA here is from genome assembly GCA_033557465.1 of Ichthyophis bannanicus. Lineage (NCBI taxonomy): Eukaryota > Metazoa > Chordata > Amphibia > Gymnophiona > Ichthyophiidae > Ichthyophis > Ichthyophis bannanicus. The sequence continues at coordinate 189,175,919 of CM066031.1, read as the reverse complement.
AGCAGGAAGTCAGTCCTCACATATGGGTGACTCCCAAGCTCTGGGCTACCAAGGAACCCAGGCTGAACAAGAAAACTCCCTCTAGTCCTAGCATCAAAGAAAGGCTTTTCACTGAAATAACCTCCACCGGTAGCCCAACGGAGGGCTGGAGGGCAGGAGTTGCCTAAACCTCAAAGAGATTCCGGAGCACTGCCTGGCCAAAAGCACTGTCCCTACGGGACTCCCTCTCCAGGCAGTAATGAGCTGCAAAAGTCTGGCTTGAGGACCAAGTTGCAGCCTGCAGATGTCTGCCAACGGTACAGAGCAGAGATGAGCTACTGAGGCAGCCATTGCCCTGACACGATGGGCCGTGACCCAACCCTGCAAGGTAAGGTCAGCCGCCCTGTAAGCCCAGGTGATACAGTCAGCCACCCATATGGACAAGGTACGCTTGGACACAGGTAACCCCAAATTATTAGGGTCAAAAGAGATGAAGAGCTGAGTAGCCCTTCTATGTCCTTGCGTACGGTCAAGGTAGAAGGATAAGGCCCTCCTACAGTCCAGGGTATGCAGGACTGCTTTAGCCTGGCTTGCATGAGGCCTAGGGAAGAATGTTGGAAGAACCACCTCCTGGTTGAGGTGGAACGAGGAGACAACTTTGGGGAGGTACTTTGGATGAGTCCTAAGGACTACCCTGTTCCTATAGAAACGGGTGTAAGGCCGGTCACAGACTAGGGCCTGAAGTTCACTCACCCGTCTGGCCGAGGTTAAGGCTACTAGGAAGAGTGTCTTCCAGGAAAGGAAGCGGAGAGGACAAGTAGCCATCGGCTCAAAAGGTGGGCGAGTCAGTTGCTGCAAGACCACATTCAGCTCCCACTCAGGGGCTGGAGGACGGACAGGAGGCTTGAGCAAGAGCAAACCTCTGAGAAACTGAGAAACCGGGACACCAAGGGGTGAACCGATATAGAGTTTCTCTCCACCAGTGAGTGGTGAGCTGCTAGAGCTGAGAGGTGCACCCGAACAGAATTGGACTCAAGGCCCTGATTGGATAAATGTAGCAGGAACTGAAGCACCACTGGTACAGTACAGGAGAAAGGATCTTCTGTACGCAGCTGACACCACACAGAAAACCTCTTCCACTTGAGGGCTTAGGTTTTTCTAGTGGAGTGCTTCCTAGAGGCCAGAACGACCTCTTCAACTTCAGGAGGTAGGCCCCAAGGAGCCAAAACTACCCTTGCAGCTTCCAGGCCATCAAATTGAGAGATTTGAGATTGGGGTGCAGAAGAGACCCTTGGTCTTGAGACAGAAGGTCAGGCTGCAACCCTAGAGGTAGTGGAGTGTCCACTGCTAGCTGAAGCAGAAGTGGGAACCAAGGTTGTCTCGGCCACCTGGGGGCTACCAGAAGGACCGAGGCCTGGTCCCTCAGAACTTTGAACAGGATTCGGGCCACCAGAGGCGTGGGAGGAAACACATATAGGAGGGCCTTGGGACCAGGATATCAGAAAAGCATTTGCTGCTAGTCTCAGAGAATGTGGTTGCCTGTAGCAGAACTGGGTGTGATGATGCAGAGGGCTTAAACACCAGAAAAAGGGGTTTAAAACAACTTCTGTCCCCAAATGCAAACAGCAATGCAGGCAGGGAAGGGGTTAAAGCACCAGCCCAGAGAAACTCTCTGCATAGAAAGTCAGTGAGAGAGCCACACCCCAGCTCCATGACAATCCGGGGAGCTGACGCAAGAGGCAAGGGGGCGGAGTCAAACTGGATAGGGCAGCCCCACGCTCTTAACCAGGAAGGAACAGATAGAGAGTTAGAAGAAGAGGTAGGAGGAGGAGAAGGAGAAGGGGAGTCGGTTTCAGATTCACTTCCAGGTGGTAATCAAGATTCAGTTGGAGAGTCAGGTCGTGACTCTGACTGGGATTCAGAAGGAGGCAAAGGAAGGAGCAACCACTACCAGGATAGCACACGGTGCTTGGGAAGTTGCCAGCAGGACTGCTCAGAGGAAGAAAGGTCTCTGGAAAAGCAGCTGAGAAAGCTTCCTCTGAGGGAGAGAAATTACCACGGGCCAAACAGCAAGGTGAAGCAGGTTAGAAGCTACTTTAAATCTCATGGGGAGAGGCTGGAAACCTTACCCAGAAGAGACAGAAGTTCTTCCCTGGAATCTTCCCTAGAAGCTGTGGTTAAAGGTGGGAGATTGAGCAAAAGTAAAGTTCTGTTTGATAAGCTGCATAAACGTTCCCAGGGCAGGCAGCGTGTTACTAGCATAAGCTCTGAGAATAGCCCAGCTGCTCTTAAGCAAACAGCTGATTATGTGCTACGGAGATGAAGGCTAGAGCCAGACCCTGCTAAGCAAGTTGCTACACGGGAGATAGTGAAGCAGTACATAGACAGAGACTTGCCTTTTTACCAACCTGTGAAAGCCAGACATACTAGAAGAAAGCTAAGCCAGTTTGATTACCTTAACCCTGTTTTAAAGGAAGCTGGTAATTCTAGTTCCTCTCAGATACCACGAAGTGGAAAGAGTTATAAATGGAAACAGCTTAGAAACCAATTAGAACAGCGGAAGCCTGTTGCTCTGCAGTACCCTGATACTAACCAGAATATATCTGACTCTGAAGTTGAACCAATGCAAATTGAATCAGCTATAACAGATAGCAGTTGTTCTGAGATGGAGGCGGAGTGTGCTTACTGTTGTCATGACTAAAAGCTGTATATCGTTATGCTTGTGATAAGTGCTGGAGAAGTTACTTCATGTCACTGAGTTTTTACATGTGGAGAAGCAGCGTTCTGCTTGAGTGAAAAACTCAACCTCATTAAGCAGCTGTGAACTGTGAATGCTATACGATTGAATTAGCTGCAAAGTAAAGCTGTTCAGAACTGAAGAGAAGTTTGGACAACCTGTATATATTTGAACTGACAACCCTGAGAAGGATCAGGTTGGACTTTGTCACATCTTGGACTTTATTTGGCATTAGAAAGTATCCACATTTTATTTCTGTTCATGGGATGGTAGATAAATTCCTGTGCGACAAAGTTATTGTTACCACTCAACCTTGGCTGTCTTAGTTTGGCCCACAACTACACGGAACCCAGACATCAGCACTTACAAGGATTTATAAATAATATAGTCACGTTCCCCCTCTTCCAGGCAACTGCCTATACGGAGGGGTAATGGGGGCGTGACATGGGGCAACTGTCTGTTCAGGGGACTTGCAAAGAGATCTATGGATGGAAGTCCCCATCTCAGGAAGATCTTCTGCACTACCAAGGGATGGAGCTGCCACTTGTGTGGCTGCAACCAGTCTGCTAGGCAATTGTCCTGGCCAGGGAGATAAACAGCCTTGAGCAACATGTTGTGCCGGAGAGCAAACAAGCAAAGGTTCTGCGCCTCCTGACAAAGGAGCCTGGACCCAGTGCCTCCCTGTTTGTTCACATAAAACATGGCTACATGATTGTCTGTCTGCACTAAAACAGACTGGTGAGCCAGGGTTTGGAGAGAAAGTCTTGAGGGCCAAGCGAATAGCCCAAAGCTCTAGTAGATTGATCTGCTGCTGAGCCTCCCAGGGAGACCACAGGCCCTGAGTGCACGTGTCCAGACAGTGTGCTCCCCAGCCCTGTAGAGAGGCATCGGTGGTCAATACCACTGTGAACCCAGGAGGCTGAAAAGGCATCCCTTCCAGTAAGTTGGAGGATGCAGCCACCAACGTAGGGAGTGCAGGAATGGTCGGGACACCCGTACTCTGTCTCTGAGGCTCCCTGTGGCCTGCGACCACTGAGTTCTGAGGCACCATTGCGCAGGCTTCATATGAAGCCTAGCATGCGGTGTGACATGCACTGTTGAAGCCATGTGGCCCGGAAGCCTCAGGCAGAGCCTGGCGGAGACCAGTGACCTGCTGAGAAACTGGTTTGCCAGGGTCATCAGTCTTTGGGCTCTGTCTACTGGCAAGAAAGCTTTTGCCTGCAGAGAGTCTAGCCTTGCCCCTATGAACTCAAAGTTTTGGGAGAGGAGCAAAGTGGACTTTGCAAAGTTTATGACAAACCCCAGATGCTGTAGCAGAGAAATCGTTCGGAGGGTGGCTTGCCTGGCCTCCTGGCAAGTCTGACCCCTGATGAGCCAGTCGTCCAGATAGGGGAAGACAAAGATACCCTGATTTCTCAAGTAGGCCGCCACCACTGCTAGGCATTTGGTAAAGACTCTGGGGGCGGAGGTGAGGCCAAATGGCAACACCCTGTACTGATAATGGTTTCCTCCCACAATGAACCTGAGGTACCTTCTGTGGTCTGGATGAATGAGGATGTGAGTGTACGCATCTTTAGATCTAAAGAGCATAGCCAATCTCCCTGCTGGAGGTAGGGCATAAGTGTTCCAAGAGTAAGCATCTTGAACTTTTCCTTCTGTAAGAACTTGTTGAGATTTCTGAGGTTGAGAATAGGCCTGAGATCCCCTGTTCTCTTTAGTACTAGGAAGTACCTGGAGTAAAACCCGTGACCTTGTAGGTGAGGAGGCACAGGCTCCACCGCCTGGTCTCGTAACAGACCCTGGAGCTCCTGCAGGAGGAGGGCTGTATGGAGAGGAGGCCTTGGAGGCTCTCTTGGAAAATAGGGAGGAGGCAACTGATGAAAATGAAGCAGGTAGCCCTTGTGAAGTATGCTTAAGACCCAGTTGTCCCCTGTAATGGGTGGCCACCGGTGGGCAAACAGGGCTAGGCGACCTCCTGTGCAGGGATGGGACAGCAGAGATGGAGAGGCTATGCCTTGGGAGTCAAAACCCCCCACCCTGCTGAGTAGAAGCAGGAGCCGGAGGCATGGGGGCCTTCTGCCTACGGGGCCCATGTCCCTGCCCCTTGGCCTGCTAACCCTGAGGAGGAGCGGGGGAGGCCTGGTAAGTTGGGAACTGTTTGTAGGCAGTTGCCTTCCTCGGGTAAAAGGGCTTTTTACCCGAGCCCTTCTTCTTGGGTGAAGGGGCAGAAGTCTTTCGAGATAGCCTTGTCCTCGTGAGGTGCTCGTTCTCGAGCTCAGCAGCCTTTTCGGCCATGGGCTTGCCAAAAAGGTTTTCACCTCAGCAAGGGACATTGACCAACTTGTCTTGAACCAATGGCTCGAGGTCCGATGACTGCAGCCATGCCTGGCGTCGAGCCGTGATTCCGGCAGCCGCAACCCGGGCCGAGGCCTCGAAGCCATCGTAGGCCGCTCGGGACATGAACTTGGAGCATTCCCGGATCCCCGAAGACAAGGACTTGAACCTCTGCAAAGGTTCCCTGGAGAGACCTGGAGAGACCAGCAGAGAACCCGGCAAGCTCCTTTGCCAGGTCCCTTAAGTACATGCCCATGTACAGCTGGTAAGCAAGCAAGCAAGCATCGAGCCCTGGAAGTACTTTCTACCAAATGCATCCAGGTTCCGGGCCTCCCTGCCAGAGGGCACCACGGAGTGCATCTTCTGACTTTTCAGACAATGCATGGCCGATTCCACCACCATGGAATGGTGCGATAGCTGCGCCTTTTGAAAACCAGGGCTCTTACGGAGTCGATAAATGGAATCGACCCGCTTGCTTAGAACCGGCGCCGAGGCCGGTGCCTCCCACATTTGGAAGAGGAGCCATTCCAGCATCGGAGGAACCGGCACAGTAAAGGCCTCCTTTGGAGGAGAGTCATACTGGAGGGGCCTCGAGCTCTTCGGCTCGAGGCTCCTCCTCGGGATCCGCCGGGATCACCAAAGCAGTGGCCATATCCCGCACGAACTCCGAGAACCAGGTATCCTCCGGAGTGGACCTATTCCGGGGCTCAGACTGCAGTGAGTCCGACAGGATGCACCGAGTCTTGAAGGTATCGGGGGACTCCTCATCCTCCGTCTCCCAGGCAGACTCGTCCAAGGAGGAGTCGGGCTCCGACCGCGCGGGGCCCGGAAGCACCTGCCCTGAGGCCGAAGGCACCAGCGTCGACACCCTCGGTCCCGATCGGGAGGTCGAGGGTGACCGCGACAGAGGACGACCTCGAGCCTTCATGGTCTCGAGTATCGGCTCGGTTTCCGGGGTCGACTTCGACGTCAATGTCCCGGTGGTCAGGGCAGATGCGCCAGCGAGGCTGGCCATCAGCACCCGCTGCTGATCTATGAAGGCAGACAGTCTGCACTCCAAGGCTGTCAGCCTGAGACCCAGCTCAGGCGACTCAGCAGCTACCGACTCAGGCCCCGGCGGCGCCGGGCCAGACGTCGGCTCCATGGGAGGAGAGTCCTCGAGGACAACAGGACTTACGTGTCCAGCAAACTCCGGCTCCACCCAAGGTACTTTTGACGGCTTCTTCTATTCCAGGGGCCTGGGACGGCTGTCGGGGGTCCGAGACCTAGCCCTCGAGGAGCCAGGGACCTCCTCCTACGCCGCCCTCGCGAGCCACTTCTTCCTCTTTCGCTCCCACTCGGGGGACCCCTTTCCGAGGAACCCCGACGATGCTCGGGGTCAGACTCCCGAGACGTCGAGGCCTCAGACAAGGTTCGGGCCCGGCCGGAGGCCGAGTCGGAGAAAAGCCTTTCCTTCTGGTGCTGAAGACTTCGCAGTGCCTTTGTGGACATTTTCCCACACGGTCCACAGATTTTAGGATCATGATCAGGACCGAGGCACTGAAGGCAGCAGTCGTGTGTGTCGGTGAGAGACATTAGTTTCTTGCACTGATCACACTTTTTAAAACCACTGGAAGCCATCGGGGAAAAAAGAGTCCCCGCGAGGTCAAAGGAACGGCCTTCCAGGGAAAAGGAAAAAAAGGGTGCGAACGCCAGCCACGAAGGGCAAAAAACGAAAAAATAAGATCGGGCTCAATACCGGTGTACCGAACCCGGCGAGAAGGGGAACCGGCGTCGAACCAGACAAAAACCGCAAAGAAATCGCAAGGAATAGACGAAAAAATCTAACTATTTTCCGGGTGAACTAGGACACACGTCCAAAGGGCTCCACGGAAAAAAAGAGACTGAGCAAGATGGCATATTTATTTATTTTATTTATTTATTTTTATTTCTTATATACCGCGCTATTAAAATCAGCACGGTTTACATTAGAAATGAACATCGCAACAATGCATTAACATCACAATGTGCTTACATAGAACAGGGGGACAATCTTGAGGGACAGAACTGGGGAAACTATTTACATGATATATACGTAAAATTTACAGAGAGCTATATACACTAATACTTATGATCTTCGGGGTGAGCATAACTAGGTCAAGTGGGAACCCAGGATACAACTGTAGGGAGAGGGGCGACTAACCATTCTCATGTTGGGTTAGGGCGTTGGGATAGTTAACGTGGGGGGTGAGTGCGTGCGGCTTGTGTTTTTTGGGACTGGTTTCAGGATAGTGAATTTGAAACAGATGGTGTTTTATTGCTTTTCTGAATGTGGTGAGGCTCGATATGGATCGAATATCGGTGGGAAGATCATCACCTTTAGGCGGGAAGGGGACCGCGCATGCGTGCAGTATTCCCAAAGGCTTTCATAGAAAGCTGGGGAAATGCTCTGCAGGGGCTCCATCGACGTCGATGTCACCCATATGTGAGGACTGACTTCCTGCTTGGTCCTGGAGAATAGTTTGTCCATTTAGAGGCGTAAAGGAAGCTGCAAAAGCACTCAAATGGACTTTCACTGAGTTAGTCTTAAGTCCTGCATTGGATAAATGGAGATACTCCAGTAATTAATCCACAGGTACAGCAAGGGGGTTAAGACCCTTCTGCGAACACCATATGGTAAAGCTTTTCCACTTGAAAGCATAAGAGTGGCTTGTGGATGGATTCCTGGAAGCATAAAGGATATCCTTTACTTGCTGAGGGAGGTTAAGATCATGGAGATCTAGGCCTTCAGCAACCAAGCCCTGAGTTGCAGAGACTGGGGATTGGGATGCCATAACATTCTGTTCTCCTGAGATAGGAGACCTGGAGCAGACCCTAACTCCAGGGAGGGAGCTTGAGAGAGATGTAGAAGCAGAGGGTACCACACCTGCCGAGGCCAATGTGGAGCTATGAGAATCATATGTACTCTGTCTCTCTGAAGCCTGAATAGGGTCTTGGGAATTAGGGGAATGGGTGGAAAGGCATAAAGGAAGACGTGGCCCCAGTGAAGGAGGAAAGCATCCTTGGCCTGAGAGCCCTGAGCCGGGATTCTGGAACAGAACCGAGGAAGTTTGGCATTCAACGGACTTGCAAAGAGGTCTATGTCCGGGGTTCCTCAAATTTGAAAAATCTTGGTCACCTGGTCTACATGTAGAGACCATTCGTGTGGAAGCAGAACTCGACTGAGTCTGTCTGCCCAAGAGTTTTGTATGCCTGGAAAATATACTGCCAGGAGATGAATCTGATGCTTTCTGGCGAGGGCCCATAGTCGCAAAGCTTCGTTGCAAAGAGACAGAGAGCCTGTTCTCCCCCTGTTTGTTCACGTAAAACATGGCTACTTGATTGTCTGTATGAATGAGGACTGTCTTGTAGCTGAGCAGGGTGTGGAACTCTCGAAGAGCAAGGAAGATTGCTCTGAGCTCCAAGAGATTGATATGTAGATGAGTCTCATGTGGTGTCCAAGTGCCTTGGGTGGAGAGGTCTTGCAAATGAGCTCTCCAACCCATTGGAGAAGCATCTGTTGTGAGAGTTGCCTGGGGTAAGGGTTGTTGAAATGGGGACCCCAGCAACAGGTTGTAAGTGGACTGCCACCATTGGAGGGACAAAATAAGGCGACTTGTGTTTGGTATTTTGTCTGACAGGCACCCTGATGCCTGGGTCCACTGAGTGGATAAAGTCCACTGGGCTGCTCTCATATGGATGCGAGCATAAGGGACCACATGCACGGTAGATGCCATGTGGCCTAGTAGTTGTAGCATTTCTCAGGCAGTGAGAAGAGGTTTTAGCACTGCTTGAGAAGCTAATTGCACCATGCGAAGGCAACGGGCCTGGGGAAGATAGGCCCTTGCCTTTTTGGTATCCAGCAAAGCTCCTATGAATTCTAGAGACTGAGTGGGAGTTAGACTGGATTTTGGGACGTTTATGACAAGACCCAAATATTGAAGGACACGCATTGTGCAAGATAGGGAGGTCCTGGCCTCAGCTTCTGATGGGGCTCGAATGAGCCAGTCGTCTAAGTAGGGGAAGACGAATATCCCTAGAGTGCAGAGAAATGCTGCTACCACAGCCATACATTTTGTGAACACTCTTGGTGCTGAGGCCAGGCCAAAAGGAAGCACCCTGTATTGGTAGTGCTTTCCTTTGGAAAAGGAACCGAAGGAACTTCCTGTGAGTAGGATGGATGAGAACATGAGTGTACCCATCCTTGAGATCTAGAGAACAAAGCCAATCCTGACTCTGAAGGTATGGCAGCAGAGTTCCTAAAGAAATCATCTTGAATTTCTCTTTGAACAGGAATTTGTTCAATTCTCTGAGGTCCAAAATAGGTCTGTATCCCCGTTTTCTTTGGAATAAGGAAATAGGGGGAGTAAAATCCTGTACCCTGTTGCTGAATGGGTACTTTTTCTATTGCCCCTTGGGCAAGAAGCATAGTGACCTCTTGATCTAACAGGTTGATGAGAGAGGTCTGAGAATTGAACTGTCTTACCAAGGTGGAAGGGGGCATGCACAGGAAGTGCAGCTTGTACCCCTCTCTTATAATGGAGAGTGTCCACTGCTCTGCTGTTATCTGCTCCCACCTGGGGATAAAGTGACATAACCTTCCTGGAATGGTGGAAGGCTCTGGTCCATTCAGGGCCAGGAAGGCTAAGTTCTCTAGATGAAAGTCAAAGGCCTTGTGGAGGCTGAGACTGCTGAGACGGTTGAGGCTTAGCAGTCTTTGCTTTCTTTTGTTTGGGTGGTTGCTGACCCTTCCGGGTAGGCTGACCTGTAGAACATCCCTGCTGGGAATAAGAGGGATAAAACCTCCTCTTCTTTGAGAAGAAAGAAATCTTTCAAGAAGCCTTTCTCGAAGGATCAGCTGTGGCTTTGGATAGCCTATCCAAAGTGGAGTTGTCAGCATCCAACTCATTGGCCTTTTCTTGCCAATCGTTACCAAACAGGTTCTCACCAGTACAAGGATTGTTGCCCAGTTTGTCTTGTACCCAGAGCTCCAAATCAGATGCCTGGAGCCAGGCAATTCTACGTGCACCTATGGAAATGGCAGAGGTTCTGCTTATGCACTCAAAACAGTCAAAAGCTGCACGGTTGACAAATTTAGAAACATCCTGGGCATGTTTGACCAATGTGAGAAAATCCTGTCTTTTATCCTCAGGAAGAAGAGGGCTCAAAACCTCTAAATCTCCTTTGACTTCCTTCAGGAACATTCCCATATATAAAATATAAGAACTGATCCTGGCAGAAAGCATGGAAGCTTGGAAAGTACGACGTCCAAAAGCATCCAAAGTTCTGCAAGCGCGTCCTGGAGGATTAGAGGCATGTCTCTTTTCACTCCTGATCCTTCTCATAGCTGATTCCACTACAGTAGAGTGGTGAGGAAGCTGATTCTTCTGGAAACCAGGACAAGGAGGGACTCGGTACATAGTATCCAGTCTACGAGAGTGAGGAGAGGTGGTAAGAGGCGTCTCTCACATTCTTAGCATGAGATCATGCATGATCTCATGGATGGCTAGAGTAGCTGCCTCTTTAGGAGCTTTGGGATACTGTAAAATTTCCAACTCCTTTGCTCTGGGCTCTGATTCAGGAGCCATAGTAATGGACAGACCTCGAGCCACCTCCCTGATGAAGTCCTGAAAGGAAATATTCTCTGGGAGGAGACATCCTGCGCTTAGGGGAGGAAGGCTCCTCTGGGAGAAGCATTCCTGCATCGACAGAACTGTCAGAATCCTCAGATTCTTCTGAGGACTCGAAGTACTGTCTATCCGGATGCACTTGAAGAGCCCGATACCCGTACCAATCGAAGTTGGTACCAGGAGTAATCGGTCCTGGAGTATCGGTACCGGAGGGCATCGCATGGCTGGGTGCTGACAATGCGGACACCGATGTCGATGCTATCGGTGCCAGTACCGGTACCGGTTGAACTGTCTGATGCGGTTCCGAGGGTGTCGATGCCGCAAGGAGAGCCTGCCAGACTGCGTGCAATAGCCAGGAATCTCGGGTCTATTGACGCTGCCGATGCCTGGATGTCAGTATCGGAGAAGTCAGCCGTTATCCCAGAGCATGGCACCAGTAGTTCTGCCGAGGTTGAGGCCTCAAGAACGTCCTGGAGCCCCAATAATGCTTTGGAAGTGGAAGCCTCCTGCCAGGGAAATTTTGCCAGTGCAGAATCCTCAAGGGCAACGCCAGAGGCATCTCGATGCTTAGAAGGAGATCTACCCGACAGGGGGCGGAGCTAGCCACTGAACAGAATGGACGCCTGAATTTTTGCTCCCGTTGCTGCCCAAGAATCCTGAACATATCCCGGTATTAAATTGAAGTTTGTACCCCCTGCCTACATCAATAACACCGAAATATAGCTGGATGGCATCCCTGAAGCCTGCCCGGCTGGAATTTCCGCAGGGATCCGGCTCAGCAGCGAAACGATCCAAACCCGAAGTGGGTTCCCCGCAGAAAATGGCCGCGGGAGAGAAGGAGGGAGTGACTGCCGGTGGCCTACGTGAAGTGCTACAGGAATTGAAATGCGTTAAAGAAATGATCGCAGCCAATTCTAGTTCACTGCACATGATTCAAGAAGACTTACTGGAGGTAAAAGAGAAACTCCTCACCATCACTACTCGACTTAGTGCAGTTGAATTACAAACCCAGAAGCATGGCATTGCAATAGAACAGCTGGGCCCTTTGGTCAAACGAGTCCGGCACATAGAAAGTCAGATTGAAGATCAAAACAACCATGCCCGTAGAAATAATATCCGCCTTGTTGGAGTCCCTGAAGGCGCTGAAGGTACCGATCCGATTGGATTTCTGGAAAAAACCATACCGGAGATGCTGCAGCTTGTCTTTGCAAGGCCTTTTGAACTAGAACGGGCCCATCGAATCCCAACACACCAAGCTGAAAACACACGATACCCACGCCCGCTCATAATGAAGGTACTGAGATACCCACAGGTCCTGCAGATCTTTCAAGCTGCACGGAAAGCCGGACCACTGCAAATCCAGGGACACAAAGTGGCACTCTATCCAGATTTGAGCAAGCAAACGGTAGATCGGAGAAAAGCGTTGCTGGCCTGTAGACCCATGCTACAAAGGGCACAGGCAAGATACGGGCTATACTACCCAGGAACCATGCGGGTCACGCTGCATAATGAAACGAGGAATTTTGTTGAAGCTGAAAGACTGAAAACTTTCCTACAAGAAAAATGCGGTATGGAAACCTGAGGTCAATATTCTGATCTCTCACACAGTATAGGGAACTCAGCATATACTCAGGGGGTGCGGCCGTGCGTTCTCACAAATTTTAGAACGTCTCAAGCCTTGTTAAACACCTCATTGACTGTATTTCTGTTGTTCTAAATAGTTATAATTAACCAGATATTTCTGCTTGAAATGTAGGGGTGGCAACGGGAGGTCGGGGTTGGTTACTGTTTCAGTGGATTGTGTTCACCTTCGCGATACAATGTTTGCCAGTTATGCAGTTATTTGTGTCAGTCTAGTCCAGTGCAAAACCCTCCACATACACGCAAAATGCAAATACGCGGCAGACCTATCCATAGGACAGCTTTCTCCTATAAGATAGCTTATTCCAACATTGATGTCTAGTGATCTCCTAATACTTTCGTTAAATGTAAAAGGTATTACTGGCCCTGTCAAGCGGAAGAAGATTTTAGCGTACTGCCAACAAAAAAAAGCAGATATTGCCCTCTTACAAGAGACACATTTAACAGATATTGAATCGCAGAAAGTAACCTCTAAATATTTCCAGGTGGTGGCCTCGGCCTCTGCAACTCAACGCAAAGGGGGGGTAATAATATTAGCGCGCAAATTCCTGCAATCCGCCATTACCGGCGCACAGATTGATCCGCTGGGTCGATGGGCCAGAGTGACGATGAAAATAAATCAACAGCTTTACACATTCTTCAATATCTACGCACCCAACCTCGATGACCCTAGCTTTTTCAAACTGATAGCTAAAGAAGTTACAGCCGCAGCTCACACCAATATCATCTTAGGGGGCGATTTCAATGTCATTTTGGATCCACTGTTAGATCGCACGCCCTATCGGGCTGTAGACAAAGTCAAATCACAGGCGATTCTTAAAGGAATCATAACAGAGCTCCACTTGGTAGACCCATGGCGCCTACTTCATCCCCAAGAAAGAGACTACACATTTTATTCCATCCCACATAACACCCAAACAAGGATCGATTTCTTCCTGCTGTCTACAGAGCTGATGCCCCAAGTGTTGTCCGCAGAGATATATGCTACAACGGTATCGGATCACGCCGCTGTCTCCCTAGTGCTGGATACCAACGTTACACAACATGTTCCGCCAAGATGGACATTTGATAAATCCCTACTAGCAGATGACTCCTTTGTACAGCTACTGACTGGGGAAATTGAGACCTATTTTAAATATAATACACCTACTGATACCTCCATCTGGAGCTGGTGGGAAGGTTTTAAAGCGACAATACGAGCTCATATTACCACCTACACCATTAGACGGCGTAAAGCCAGGAAAAAAGAAAAAGATGAGCTGGAACTCCAAATAAAAGCTGGGGAAAGGTTACTAGCCAAAAGAGCTGACTCAATGATATTGATTAGACTCCAAAAATTGCGATACCAATATAATGCTCTCCTCAACAAAGAAGCACTGAGTAGTATCCAGCTACAACGTAGTACATACTACTACGAAAGCAACCGCTCTGGATCCCTCTTAGCTCGGCAGCTCAAACCAAAGACCAGCAAGACCGCTATAGCGGCGTTGCAAGACAATTCCGGGGGCCTTCTACTGAGATCTGACAAAATACTAGACCGCTGCAAAGAATTCTATGAGGAACTATATCGCTCGGATACTCAATGTAGTGACAAAGCCTTTGAAGATTTTGTCTCCAATATAGTAGGACCCACATTAACCAGTCATCAAAGTCGAACGCTGGAACAAGAGATCTCTGTAACTGAAATACAAGATGCGATCAAACAGATGGCTCGTGGCAAAGCCGCCGGTCCAGATGGTATCCCACTAGAATTCTACAATAAATATTGCATTCAATTGGCTCCCATGCTACAGATCTACTACAGTGGCCTACAAGATGAATCTCCAGAGATTGGAGCCCTGGCAGAGGCTGTGGTGGTAATTCACCCGAAACCGGGCAGGGATACACAAAAGATAGAGAGCTACAGACCCATCTCTCTCCTAAACTCTGATTACAAAATCTATGCTAAAGTGCTTGCTAACCGATTAGGACGGATCTTAAAAGATTTGATACATGAGGATCAATGTGGATTTGTACAAAACAGATCCACTACAGATAATGGAAGATTATTGGCACATGTACTGGCATCTGCCAAGACTACGGCCGAGCCCCTGATAGGGCTAGCATTGGATGCCGAAAAAGCCTTCGATCGACTGGAATGGTCCTTTTTATTTCGATCCCTACGGTGGTTCGGGATAGGAGAAAAATTCCTAAAACGCGTTGAATTGTTATATACCAAACCCACAGCTCGAATAGCGGTCAACTCACACCTCTCAGCCCCTTTTCAGTTGCAAAGAGGGACCAGACAGGGTTGCCCCCTATCACCGATGCTTTTTAATTTAGCCCTGGAACCCTTATTAATAGCGATCCGACAGAAGGAAAACATAAAAGGAATTGAGTTAGCTGATGGTCCCTGTAAATTGTCAGCATATGCAGATGACCTGCTCATTTTTCTACAACCATCAGACCTTCCTGAAACACTGCAACTCATAGATGCATATTCAGCGATATCCGGATACAAAGTAAATCTGAATAAAACAACAATTATTCCTCTGAATGAACAGGTCAGCGAAGACATGACGCGTGGATACCCCTTTCAATATGAGAAGTCATCCTTTAGATACCTGGGCGTGACCTATGGCACCACCTTGGAAGAGACTGTCACAATCAACATTAAGATGTGTCAAGAAATTGTACATGATAACGTCTGCAGGTGGACCCCCCTTCATTTGAGTTGGTGGGGCAGGCTAGAAACGATAAAAATGATGTTGGTACCAAAACTTAGCTATATATTAAGTATGATTCCCTTACGCTTCCCGTCAGCCTTCTATAAGAAAATCAATAGTCAACTGATAGCCTTTTTATGGAACAACCGAGTACCTAGAATAGCTGCCTGGAAACTGAAGTTACCTAATGCACAAGGAGGTGTCCATTTCCCAGATCTCGGCTGGCTGCACACTGCCTCTCTTTTAAAGCAGGGTGCTCAATGGGTCGACTCTGACGACACGGATAAAGGACCCAGATGGTTGAGTGTGGAGCGGGCCATACATTCCCCCCTGCCTACATGGCTAATGGTTGGCACAGTAGTAGACCAGACTGTACCACATAATGCTATTATACGAGAAACACAGCATGCCTGTCGATTATTGGCATCCTGTATCGATGGAGGGGAAGA
This sequence comes from Ichthyophis bannanicus, assembly GCA_033557465.1. Classification (NCBI taxonomy): domain Eukaryota; kingdom Metazoa; phylum Chordata; class Amphibia; order Gymnophiona; family Ichthyophiidae; genus Ichthyophis; species Ichthyophis bannanicus. The sequence goes on along the minus strand of CM066031.1, from coordinate 189,160,426 downwards.
CTTCGCCGCAGATATGCCCTTATGGCTGAACCCGCGCCTTATCATCGGAGGGAAGCCTGTCTTCTGGAAAAAATGGGTGGAACATGATCTTATAACCATTGGACAACTGATCAATGGAAGTGCATTTAAAACCTTTGACAGATTAAGAACGGAATTCCGATTGCCTAATACATGCTATTTTCAATGGTGTCAGCTCCGACACTGCATGAGCAAAGCGGGTGTGTCACCTGTCTTGATACGTACTGGATGGCCACTGCGACAGAAACTTCAAGAATTACAAACAGATGCCAAAGCTGTTTCGAGATGTGTTGCGATTCTCCGATCCAAAAGTGACAAGACATGTATTAAGATACAGTCGATGTGGGCTACTGAAACCGGTCAAGATATAACTCCGGAAAATTGGGACACTTTTTGGGGAACTCAAATACGTGCCACAAGAGCAGCGTCTCTTACACAATCTATGCACTTTGTAGCACATCGAGCGCATATTACACCGGCTAAGAAAATGAAATGGACACTACAGGAGGGAAATCGATGTTGGTCCTGTAACATGGAAATTGGGACACTGGCACATATGTTGTTCCATTGTAAATCCCTGGAAATATATTGGAACAGAGTATGGGAACGCATATCACAAATCCTCAACTTACAAACTCCTATTACTTATCGGATAGTAATATATAAATCCATAGCTCTGGAACCTACTCTGATGAAATGGGATAGTAAACTGCTGGACTTAATGCTCGGGATAGCGCTTAAAATAGTTCTAATACACTGGAAGAATCTCGACAAAGCTTGTTTCGAGCATTGGTGGAGTCTCTTAATCCTACACAAGACCTACGAAGAGCTCTATATCGCCAAAAACCCATGGTCTGGTAAACTAAGTAAGAAATGGTCAGCTTTACAAAATTATGTTTGATGAAAGTGATTGATGGAGGCTGCCTTGTGGAATGGTCTCTGCTGTAACCACATTGAACGGAGAGAGGGAGGGTGGCGTGCTGGCATGGACTGATACTAGTTCTTGTTAAAGTTATTGTACTGTCTTGTTCAAGTTATTATATTCTTTTGCTATTTTGATCAATATCATCTGTTTGTATCCTTTTATATCATGATCGTTTGTACTGTTATTTTATATGTTTAAACTGAATAAAAACTATCATTAAAAAAAAAAAAAAGAAGGAGATCTACCTTTGAGGACCGGCTAGACTTGTGTTTAGTTACCTGAGATCCACGGGAGGAAGAGGAAGCCCTGGAAGACGTCAATGCCACCGAGGCTGCATCAGAGGGAAACAGGGTACTGAGCTTAGCAGATCGGTTCTGCCGACCTCTTTTAGACATCATGGCACAGGACATACATTCCGTGATGGAGTGGTCAGGACCTAAATATTTGAGACACTATTCATGGGTGTCGGTGACGGAGATGGTACCGCCACACTTGGTGCACTTTTTGAAACCCGAAGAGGGCTTTTCCATTGTGGAGGAATTTTTGGGCCTAAGGCCCAAAAAGGCACGTGCACGTGGAAAAAAGTACTAAGTATTTTTTTTATTTTTTTTTAAAGAAAAGAAAGAAGAAAAACCGGCAGTATCGGTAGAGCGTCGAGGAAGGCAGACGCAACCACAAAAAAGAAAGGTATTAAGGAAATTTTCTGCTGTGACAGGAACGACGACCTGCTAGCTCCGTGGAAAATGAAGAACTGTAGAGAGGCAGTTGGGAAAGGCGGGAAGGCAGCATGCAGGCGCTGTGGGATGCTCCCAAAAGCTTTCTAATTGGACGCTGGGGAGCGTTCCCGCGCAGGCACCGTCGGTACCGATGATACCCTTATGTGAAGACTACATTCCTGCTTGTTCCTGGAGATAGAGGTACCTATTCCATCACACCCTGAGCAAAGAGTGTGGTAACCTCCTGACACAAGAGAGTAGTGAGAGGGGGCCGAGAACTGAACTCTCGGAGTGGAGGGAGGGGGCATACTTTGGAAATAAAGTTTGTACCCCTCTGTCACTATGGAGTCCAATGCTCTGATGTTATCTGATGCCACCTTTTGGCAAAGTAACAGTCTGCCTGGAACTCTGAGTGGTTCTGGAATTTCCAGAGGTAGGATGACTAGGTTCTCTAGCAAGGAGTCAAAGACCTTGTGGAGGCTGGGTCTGCTGAGCTGGTTGAGCTCTGGGGACTTGAGCCTTCCTTTGTTGTTTTGGTTGTTGTCCCTTCTGGGAAGTATGAACCGGACAGTGAACAGCACGGGTGCAAGGAGGATAAAGCACAGTTACTTACCTGTAACATGTGATCTCTGGGAACAGCAGGAATTAGTCTTCACATATGAGTACGTCGGTACCGACGGAGCCTGCACGAGAATGCTCCCCAGCATCCAATCAGAAAGCTTTTGGGAGCATCCCTCGCGCCTGCGCGCTGACTTCCCGCCTTTCCCACTGCCTCTCCTCAGTTGAGTTTCATAGCTGAGACAGAAGGAGAGAAAGAGGAAAGGAAATAGATGGATACAACTCCTAGGGGAGGTGGGTGGGTTGTGAGGACTAATTCCTGCTGTTCCCAGAGATCACCTGTTACAGGTAAGTAACTGTGCTATCTCCAGGAACAAGCAGGAATGAGTCTTCACATATGGGGACTCCCTAGCTGTGGGTGCCAGGGGAGATCCCATAAAATGCGTATCCCTGGAACAGGAGGGCATTTCCCAAACCTGGATCCCCGGCATCCCCTGAGGGATGGGGGGTAGGAGTTGAATAGAGAATAGCTGTAGAGGAACAGCCAATCTAAAGACTACAGAAAAAATGAGTCTTTAGAATGTATGTCAAGTGTCATTAAAAGTTTAATGAACTAGTACAATATAGCGCTTACCTACTGGATTGTAGGAAGTGGAACTGTGATGGAGTGTACTGTAGATGCAGTAGCGGAATCCTCAAGGTAACTTCACAGCAATGAGGATGAAGATCCAAACCTGGAATGGGCAGGTGACCCAGGTGTCAAATGGGGCAGGAGAAGAACGGCAGGTCTTCAATGGAAAGCTTTATGGGAAAAAGCTGAAAACTCTTTTAGGTACAGAGTTATTAACATTGAGGACTAAAAAAAAAAAAGAAGACTGACCGATCTGGAGAATTAGCCCAGTCCTGAAGGGAAGAGGGGGTAAGGAAAAAAGCCCCTATTCCCAAGGAGAACAGAAGTGTACTCAGAAATACTGAAGATGTACACTGTATTTCCTAGCTGGTAAGAGATAGAAAGACATTGAAGTTTGATACTTCATAGACCGGGAGATGTATAACAAAAATAGAAGCTGTTGACATCACAGCAGTAATTGTGTGTATAACCGCTCCCACTTACTGAGCCGTATAAGAATAGGCAAGTTGACTGTCTGGACCCCTTAAGAAGGGAAAGCTTTATAGCACAGACAGTTAGGGAGATAGGTAATACTTAGCGTCCCATAGACATCTCCCAATGGGCATATATACATATACACATACATATATACACATATACACATACACACATACATATATACACATATACACATACATATATATACACATATACATATACACATACACATATACACATACACATACACATATACACATACATATATATACACATATACATATATACATATACACATACATATATATACACATATACATATATACATATACACATATACATATATACATATACATATGGAGATACATACATATCTATATATATGTGCATATATGTCTAGATATGTGATATATATATATATATATATATATATATATATCTAGAGGGGCATGACTTATGCCCAAACAGATTACAAAAATATGTATGTATAGGACATATACATACATGAATATAAGTCTGAGGATACATGCCTGCAACTGAGCCCCACAAAAACATTCACATGGGGAATGTGATCGGAAAAGATTCATCTAATAAGGGGGTGAAAAACACCTGAAGATATATAGAGAAATCTATTTCTGCGGCGCAGGAATGTAGTTCAGTGGAATAACCAGTATGGTTGCGTGAAAAAACAGAGGATAATAGGAGTCTGGCAAGAGCACGTCAGGAGTACTTTAGGACTCTGACATGTCCAAAGGACAAAAAAACGCATAGACTAAGACACCATGATGACCCAGCAAGGGACACAGGGGTATCATGTACACTAAAAGAGTATGCGATGTCCAAGTGGAGCAGAAAAGCATAATGCCAAGCTGTAAGGAAAAAAAGGGGTAGATTCCTGCAAGATTGGGAGCTCCTTGGACATTCACGCAGAAAAAGCTTGTCTTCTGTATCACAACAGGAGACAAGAGGGTGTAAAGAACCTATATATCCATGGAATGATTATATAAGCTTTTTCTACTATATGGAAAAACCCTCAGAGACAAAGTTCAATGCTCTGTAGCAAGGGCCCATAGTAGAAAGCTTCTCTGAAGACTGCAGAGAGCATTGTGCAGGAGAATTATAAGATAAAACTGACAGAAGTCAGGTGTGTTGCCACATCCTAGAAAAGGATATGGCTAGAAGAAGATAACCTGCAGTGAGTAGTATTATGCAAAATAGTTGAAAGTAGCTTGCAATGAGCATTAAAGTAATCACTGGAACTCCTGCATGCACAGCAACTGAACAAAACAGCAGAGGGGATTCTCCTGTATAAAAACAGAGAGAAAACAGACAAAGGGAGCGGAGATATTCCTGTCCCTGTCTGATGAGTTGTTCAGAGCATGCATTGAAGGATAACAAAAAGTCTACACTGGAAGAAAGAGGAGTGTTTCAGTATGGTACCAACTCAAGCAGGGGAAACCCTGGAAGAGAGGGGGTTGGAAAGTGACTTACCATATGGTAAGTCAGCTGAAGGAAAAGATGTCCATGTGAGGACAGAAACTATCATGGGATAGTTGTAACCTCCCTTCGTAGTAGTAAGGGGGGGAGAATTCTGTAACCCATGGACAAAAGTATCCTAACAGCTTAGCATACTGAAAAAGAAAAAACCAGTGTAGAGTTTGAAGAATAAACTTCTGCTACGAAGAAGTTAACTGTAGAATGCAACATACAGGAACCTATGGTTGCTGGTTATGATTAGACTGGTTAGAGTCTGGAGACTTCAGACTAGGATGAGATGTCCCTTGCTTGGGTACATCTGGAGGATGGGCAGGAGAAGGGTGAAACCTTCTTTTCTTAGGGAAAGAAGGTTTGGTAGGACAATTCCTACGTCCTGGGGAAAAAGAAGGCTTAGGATGGTTTCCAGAACCAGGGAAGTCAGTGGAGCAATGAGCAACCTGACGTAAAGCCTCTTTATTGAAGAGAATTACCCAGTGTATGTTGTGCCCATCTGCTCAAGTCTGAAGCTTGCAGCCAGGCTTTACGACGTGCTCCAATGGCAATAGCAGAGGATCTGCTAATAACAAAAGAGTCTATAGAAGCACGAGAAAGAAACCAAGAGATATTCCTGCTATGATTAAGAAGCAAGGAATAGTCAGTGGCCTTAGGCTCTGACAAAAAAGGGGACAAGAGAGATAATTTCTCTGTGACCTCCTGAAGTGTCAGACTCATATAAAAAATATATGAAATAATTCTTGAAGCCAGCATAGAAGTTTGGAAGGTTTGACGTCCAAAGGCATCAAGTGCTTTAGATGCACGACCTGGCGGATAAGAAGAATGCTTCTTCTTGCTTCTTACCTTCCTCATTGCTGATTCCACTACAATGGAATGATGTGGAAGTTGGTTCTTTTGAAACCCCGGAGAGGGAGGTACCTGATACAGAACATTAGTGGCTGTAGAAGGCGAAGGAATCTTTAAAGGTGATTCCCACATCCTCAGAAGAAGATCCTGCAAAGAATGATGTAAAGGAAGCATTATATTTTCCTTTTCTGCAGGATCTTGGTTAAGAGTAGAGCCAGGAATAGGAATGGCAAGAAAGGTTGCCATGTCAAGGAGAAATTTCTGAAAAGAAGGATCCCCAATGGGAACTATTCCTGGGTAAGCTGAGGTGGAAGGAGCAGCTTGAGCACCAGAACACATACTGGACTGGTGCCGAAAAAGAATCCTGCTAGATGGACAGTGATACTGACAGTTCTGATTCGAGGCAGTTAGTACTGCATCGTCAGTGCCCGGTATCAATTCAAAGTTAGGCATAGAAAGGATCGATGGCACCAATGGAACTGCAGGAATCGACATCGATACCGATACCGGTATCGGAGACGATGATGTCATCGAAGCAGTAATCGGGGGCTGCTGAAGCGGTACCGAGGTAGCCAGAGAACCTTGGTGAATATCCTCGGTACTGCGTAGTCGGAAACGACATGGATCGGTTCCGAAACGCGTCGGTACCAAGTCATCTAGACTAGATATCGATTCTAGACTCGGCATCGAAGGGAACGAGTCTAACGAGTCTATCGAGGCAGGTCTAGACGGTGGTATCGGCGATGCCGATACAGGAGTCTATCATAGTCGTATCGATCGGTTCCGAAGGTACCGAGGACGTCTGAAGACGATGCCTGGTAAAGAGAGGAACACTCGACACCGGCGCCGATGTCGGGGTATCGGTACCGCTCGAAGCCGATACCAACCCCGAACATGGCGAAGATACAGGAAAGTCAATCTGGGTCGTATCGATCGGCCCCGAAGGTACCGAGGACACCAGATGACGATCCCTGGTGAAGAGTAGAATACTCGACACCGGTGCCGATGCCGGGGTATCGGTACCGCTCGAAGCGGATACCACCCCCGAGCATGGCTCAGGTATGTTCTGTGAGGGGTGAGCCCTAGGAACAACCTGAAGCCCCGTAAATGCTTTGGAGCCCAAAGACTCCCACCGGGGTTTTATTGCCAATGGAGTCTTGCGGGCATGGCCGGAGACGTCATCATGCTGGGCATGAGACTTACCCTTCAAGAATTGGCTAGTCTTAACAGACTGTTTGTGGGTTACCTGATCCTGGAGAGAAGAATAAACCGGTGTCCTCACCTCAGGAGGAAAAACGGCATCGAGGGAAACTCGAAAAAGGGAAGGTCTTCTTCCAATAATACAGCCTGATGGATCAGGGAAAAAAGGGTCAGGACCCAAACAGGTTAGACACTAAGCATTGGAGTCTAAAAAGAAAACTATGTTTCCACAGTGAAGGCACTTTTTAGGGGAAGAAGGCTCCATGTTGGAGAGGCCTGAAAAGTGAAGACAAAAACTGAGGAGAAAAAATTTCTCTAAGTTTAGAAAAGAAAAGAATAAAGCACCGGCGGTACCGGTATCGGCGGGAAAGACAGCCGCGACCACAAGAAAAATAAGAATTTTAAAAAGAAAAGTTTCTGCGGTGACAGGAGGACGTCCTATCGGCTCTGCGGAAAATCGAAAACTGAGGAGAGGCAGTGGGAAAGGCGGGAAGTCAGCGCGCAGGCGCGAGGGATGCTCCCAAAAGCTTTCTGATTGGATGCTGGGGAGCATTCCCGTGCAGGCTCCGTCGGTACCGACGTACCCATATGTGAAGACTCATTCCTGCTTGTTCCTGGAGATAACAACTTTTTCTTGCTGAAAAAGGGTTTCTTAACAGTCTTTTTCTTAGCTGGGTTGGCAGTGGTCCTGGAGAGCCTGTTTAAAGTAGTGTTCTCAGACTCCAGTTGAGAAGCCTCGTCTTGCCAATCCTTGCCAAAGAGGTTTTCTCCTATGCAAGGAATATTCCCCAGCTTATCTTGCGCCCACTGCTCTAAATCAGAAGCCTGTAACCAGGCAATTTGACGTGCACCGATGGCAAAAGCAAGTGTCCTGCTAATACATTCAAAACAATCAAAGGTTGCCCTGTTCATGAACTTAGAAACATTCTGGGCAAGCTTAACAAGCATCAGGTAATTGGCCCTCTTATCAGGGAGAAGAGGAGCCATTAGTTCCAAATCTTTAGTCACCTCCTGAAGAAACATACCCATGTAGAGTATGTATGAATTATTCTGGCTGATAACATGGAGGCCTGAAAACATCGACGGCCAAAGGCATCGAGAGTTCTTGCCTCACGGCCCAGAGGATTAGATGAATGTGTCTTAGCACTTTTGATTCGACGCACTACCAATTCCACAACCATGGAATGGTGTGGTAACTGTCTTTTGGAACCCGGGACACTACAGTACTTGGTACATGGTATTGCGTCTTCCAGAATGTGGAGACACCGTTAAAGGTTTTTCCCACATTCTAAGCATGAGATCATGCAAAATCCGATGAATAGATAAGGTAGCGGCCTCCTTAGGGGCTGCTGGATAATGAAGAATTTCGAGTTCTTCAGCTCTCGGTTCCTTCTCGGGGGTCACTGTGATGGAGAGGCCCCGAGCCACATCCCGTATAAAGTCTTGAAAAGACATGTCCTCCGGAGGACACATCTGGTGTTGTGGGGAAGGAGAGGGATCCTCCGGAAGAACCTCTGTGGTACCGAGAGATTCATCAGAAGAATCAGAATCGAAAGATTCGAACTATCACTGGGCTGGGTGCTCCTGCCTGGCCCGACGACGGTATTAATCAAACTCGGCATCGGAATGCCTCGATACCGGACCGTCGATGCAGCTACCTCCGATACTGGTATCGGTACCGAAGACTGCGGAACAAATTGCAAGGGCTTTAGCGGTACCGAAGCCACCAGCAAGGCCGCAAGACTCCACTCAATGGCTAGGATACGTTGATTCATGGAGCCAGCCGATGTCTGGGTGTCTGTACCGGAAGAGCGGGCCATGACCCCAGAATATGGCACCAAGAGCTCTCCAGAGGTGAACACCTCAGGAACATCTTTGGAACCCGATAATGCTTTAGAGACAAGGACCTCCCACCAGGGTTGTTCGACCAGTATATTATCCTCAAGGGCAATGCTTGGAGCATCTCGATACTTAGGAGATCTACCCTTTGAGGACCAACCAGTCTTTGAGGAAGACTTGGGTTTGGTTACCTGAGATCCATGGGAGGAAGATGAAGCCTTGGACCATGTCGATGCAACGGACATTGCATCCGAGGCAAAGAGGGTGCTGAGTTTCGCAGCTATTCTGCAGGCCCCTCTTAGTCATCTTTCTGCAGAGAAGACACTCCAATGGTGAACGGTCTGATCCCAAACATTTAAGACACCAGTCATGGGTGTCAGTAGCAGAAATAGTACTGCCACATTTAGTACATTTTTTGAAACCACTAGTTGGTTTCTCCATTTTGAAAGAAAAATGGAGCCTTAGGCCCAAAATGGCACCGAGGCACCAAGAGGGGAAAGATCCTCAAGAAAATAGTTTTTTGTTTTTTTTTAAATAGAAGGAAGAAAGAAAGAAAGAAAAAGAAAGAAAAGGACACCAACAGTACCGGTGTTAGCGTCGATGGGAAGGCAGACATGACCACAAAAAAGAAGATTTTCTGCGGTGACAGGAACTGCTGCCTGTCGGCTCCACAGAAAACAAAAAAACTGAGGAGAGAGGGTTCCAAAGGCAAGAAGGCAGCAGCGCAGGCACAGTGGGATGCTCACAAAAGCTTTCCTATAGGAAGCTGGGGAGTGTTCCCGTGCGGGCTCCAACAGTGCCGACATCACCCATATGTGAAGACTACATGCCTGCTTGTTCCTGGAGATGCTAATATTTGGTTGCATAACCCTTGGCAGTGATGACAGCCTCCAAATGTTTCTTGTAGCCATCTTTAAGTTCTGTACATTGTCTGCTGATAGTTTCTCCCCCTTTAACTGGAATTTGGTCCAGTTCATGTTTCCAGGATTCCTTTTACCAACAGCAGATTTCAGTTCTATCTAAAGGTTCTTGATTGGATTGAGGTCAGGACTCATTGCTAGTCAGTTTAAAACAGTCCATTCGTTCCTTTTTAACTTTTTTTTTGTACTTTTGGATGTATGTTTTGGGTCATTGTCTTGCTGGAGGTCCCATGATCTTCGACCCAGACCTAGCTTTCTGACACTAGGAAGCGTATTTCACTCCAAAATACCTTGGTAGTCCTAGAGACTTCATGACTCCTTTAATATGATTCAGGCCTCCAGTTCCTGAGGCAGCAAAACAGCCCCAGAACATTATGGAACCTCCACCGTATTTAACTGTAGGAAGGGTGTTTTTTCTTTATAAGCTTTGTTTCTTCACCTGTAAATGTATTGCCGGTCTGCATTACCTAAGAGCTCAAGTTTGGTTTCATCTGTCCACAGAACATTTTCCCAGAAGGATTGTGGTATCTCAATGTGGGTTTGGGCAAAAGATCAGGAGTGTCTTTTTATGTCTGTCCTTGAGCTGTGGGGTCCTCCTTGGCCTTCACCCATGAAGTCATTCTTTGTTTAGTGCCTGGCATATGGTGTGGGCTGAACCACTACTCCAGATTGCTCCAGATCAGCCTTAAGCTCTTTGGATGCTGTACATGGTGTTTTTCCAACAGTTTATACTAACCTTCGAAGACTTCCTGAATTAATTTTCCTTTCCCCCACCACATACTGGGAGGTTTTTGACAATTCGAAGAGCAGAAAACATTACATTGTAAAATGTAGACACAGGAATCACAAGGTTTTTGAATATGGCCTTGCACGCCAGTTTGATGATAATGGCTTTTCTGACAGTCTTGGGAAGCTCCCTTGTATTCACCATTATGAAAATGGAACAGGGAGTGAATGTGATTCAAGTCATGCGAGTACTGTCAATTGATGACTGATGCATCTATTTTTACTGCAATGGGAATGTGGTTCTTCTGTTCAAACTGATTTGAATGGTTTATAAGGGTGCCAATAATCATGTCCTGGTAACGTCCCAATTTTAAACTATTTCCTACTATTTCCATTTTTAATTGTTCCTGTTTTATTGTATTCCTTTTTGTCTCAAATGTGTGACTATATAGTCTAAAGCCATTTCACTGGCCACTTATTTTTTTAAGGAGATAATGGATATTAAGTGGTTGAACTGTAAGGGTGCCAATAATGTTGACCACAACTGTAGATTTGATTCCCTGTTTAGGTCTGCTGGAGCTAGGGATGCAACATTCACAATGCCATGAATGGGGAAAGTGTCATAGTAATTATGTGATCCTCATACTGATCTGGGGTGCATATTTGCAAGTTTCCAAAGGAACACTTGGCACATGACCTCTGGCCAAGATCTCTCACTGCAGTGACTGAACTTAAATTGAAAGGAAATATGAGGGAAAAGCCCCAGGTAGCTAATAAAAAAAAAAAAGCAGCTCATATCAGATCCCAAGCCTGATTCTAACCTGTAAGCCCAAAAAGAGGACAATATAGCGTAGTTACTCACCTGTAACAGGTGTTCTCCAGTGATAGCAGGAATCAGTCCTCACTTATGGGTGGCATCGGCACCAACAGAGCCCGTGCGAACCAATTCCCCAGCTTTCAAAGAAAGCCTTTGGGATTGCTGTCATGCATGCGTGGTCCTCTTCCCGCCCTAAAGGTGCTATCTTGCTCAGTCAGATCCCAGAGCTAGAGCCCTACTAAGCAAATGGCAAGGGAAGGACAAAAAATTTCAACTCTTCAGGAGAGGTGGGAGGGTAGTGAGGACTGATTCCTGCCATCCCCGGAGAACACCTGTTACAGGTGAGCAACTGCGCTTTCTCCAGGAACAAGCAGTAAGTCAGTCCTTACTTATGGGACTCCCCAGCTACCAAACCTGTAAGCCAAAAAGCACATCCGCGAGGCCTTGAGCAGAAGCTGATGTCCAAAGGAAGCCTGAGTCCTCGGGCCTTTGGGGCAAGCTCTTGGTAGCCACAGAAGGGTCAGAGAACAGGAGCTGCTTATACCCCAAACAGACTACGGAGTACAGCCTGGCTGAAGGCGCTCTCCCAGAGGGACTCCCTCTCCAGGCAGTAGTGCGAAGCGAAGGTATTCACTGAAGACCAGGTCGCAGCCAGGCAGACGTCCATCAGAGGCACGGAGCCCAGCAAAGCCACCAACACCACCTTGTCAGCAAGACCAGCTCCTGATTGAGGTGGAAATCTGATACAACCTTCGGTGGGATGGGTGCGAAGGACCACCCTGTTCCTGTAAAACTTGTGTAGGGGGCCTTAGCCATAAGGGCTTGAGGTTTGCTGACTCACCACACAGAGGTCAGTGCCACCAAGAAAATCACCTTCCAGGAGAGGTGCCGGAGTGAGCACGTCGCCATCGGCTCGAAAGATGGCTGCGTCAGCTGCCTGAGCACGATGTTCAGGTTCCATTCTGCCAGTGGAGGCCGGATGGACGGTGTGGAAAGCATGAGGCACCGCATGAAGCGGGAGACCAGAGGATGACCCGAGAAGAGTTTGCCCTTGACGGGCAAGTGGTTGGCCAAGATGGCGCTCAGGTGGACCCTGACCAAGCTGGACTGCAGTCCCACCTGTGAAAGGTGGAGAAAGTACAGGAGAACACAATGGGTGGAGCAGAACGGGTCAATCTGGAGCTCTGAGCACCAGATCGAAAACCGATGCCACTTCAGAGTGTAGGTTCGCCTCGTCAAGTCCTTCCTCAACACAAAGAGGACATCCTCGATCTCCACTGGGAAGTACAGCGAGGCTAAAGAGACCCGTTCAGCTGTCAGACTGTCAGGGATAGCGAGACCAAGTTCAGATGAAGCACCTACCCCTCCCTCTTGCGTCAGCAGACTGGGCGCACTGCCCAGGGGAACCGGAGGCTCCGACAAGAGCCAGAGTAGAAGTGGGAATCAAAGTTGTCGAGGCCACGAAGGAGCCACGAAAATCACAGAGGTCCAGTTGCGCTGGAACTTGTGGAGGGTCCTCACCAGGAGAGGAGTGGGAGGGAATGCATACAGAAGCCCGGAGGTCGAGTTCAGGAGGAAGGCATCCAGGGCCAACCTGATCGGATGTGGTGTTGGCATGCAGAAGTGGGGGAGCTGCGAGTTCGCCGAGCTGGCGAACAGGTCCAAGGACAGAGTCCCCCAGCGGCGGAACAGGTGGATAACCACCTGTGGACTCAGGCGCCACTCGAGCGGGTGGAGAAGCCTGCTGAGTCTGTCTATGAGGACATTGTCTTGGCCCAGGAGGTAGAAAGCTGTTAGGGTCATGCCCCGGCGCACTGCGGAGGCGGCCAGGAGGACTGCCTCCTGACAGAGGAGGCGGGAGCCTGTGCCTCACTCCTTGTTTATGTAGAACATCACAACTCTGTTGTCGGTCTGGACGAACACTGACCTGCCCCTCAGGAGGCACTCTAAGACCTTCAAGGCCAACCGGACCACCTGAAGCTCGAGAGGTTGATATGCAGTAGAGATTCCTCAGGTGACCACCGCCCCTGGGTACAGAGGTGGCCGCAGTGGGCTTCCAAGCCCAACAGTGAGGCGTCCGTTGTCAAGTTGAGTTCGTGCGGATGAGTCTGAAAGGGCATGCCCCGAAGGAGGCTCTGGGGGTCCTGCCGCCAGACTAGGGACTCGACTAGGATGTGAGACACCCGGACGTGATCCCGGAGGCGGCCGAGGCCTGGACCCATTGTGCCTTGAGGCACCATTGTGCCGCTAGCATGTGCATGCGAACATGGGGCATGATGTGCACACTCGAGGCCATTTGTCCCAGGAGGCACAGCAGGGCCCATGCCAAGACTCTGGGCCGGCCCTGGACCTCGGCAGCCAGAGCACGGAGCTGATCAGTGTGTGCTTGAGGGAGAAAAGTGGTCGCACGTTCTGTGTCGAGAAGAGCGCCAATGAACTCCAGGGTCCGCACTGGTGTAAGGTGGGATTTGGAGTAGTTGATCAGGAAACTGAGGCGCTAGAGGAAGAGAACTGTGCGCGATGCCGAGAGATGAGCCTGCTCTGCCGAGGTGCCTGAGACGAGCCAATCATCTAGGTAAGGGTAGACTGATATGCCTTGCAGCCGGAGGTGGGCCGTGGCCGCTGCCAGGCACTTGGTGAAGACACAGAGAAGCCGCGAGCCTGAAGGGGAGCACTCTGTACTGGAAGTGCTCTTCCTGCACCCTGAAACGCAGGTACTTCCTGTGTTTGGGGTGGACAGGAATGTGGGCGTAAGAGTCTCTGAGATCAATCGACCTGCTGGAGGAAGGGCAGCAGGATGCCAAGGGATAGCATTTTGAACTTCTCCCACACCAGAAACTTGTGTTCAAGTTCCTGAGGTCGAGGCTCGGAATGAGAAAGTACCAGGCATAAAATCCCAGAATCTAGAGGTGCAACTGAAACCTTTCGACCACCTGTTGACCGAAGAGATTGTTCAGCTCTTGATGCAAGCAAGTCTGGTGCGAAGGAAGTCGGGTAGGCTCCACAGGAGAGAAGGAAGGAGGGGGTCTGTCTAGACAAAGACGATACCTGTCCTAGATCACCTGTAAGACTCAGGTGTTCGAAGTGTTAGCTGCCCATTTGGGGATGAAAAGAGACAGCCACCCTCCCATGGGCAGAAGTGACCTCGGGGGGGGGGGGGGGCAAGTGGCTATGCTCTCAGCGTCAAAACCCCAAGGCTGGCTGGGGTGGTGCTGGTGGCTGGGTCTTGGGCCCCCTTGGGTTTCCAGTGACTCTGAGCACCCCCCTTTGCCCTGAGCACTGGTTGTCGAAGCGGGGGCAGGTGGGTATCCCAATAGGAGAGCCCTTTCTTCTGGAAGAAGGGCTTTTTGGTGTGCTGCTGCTTCTTCTATGGAAATGAGGAGGTTTTGCGAGAGAGATGGGTGCGAGTCACAAATTCAGTCTCGATCTCGGCTGCCTTGTCCTCCATGGGCTTGCTGAACAGCTTTTCGCCAAGGTATGGGACATCTAGGAGTTTCTCCTGGACCCACTGCTCTAGGTCCAAAGACTAGAGCCACGCCAGGCGTCAGGCTCCGATGCCAGCTGCCGCTACATGGGTGGAAGACTCAAACCCATCATATGCGGCATGGGAAAGGTATTTCGAGCAGTCTGAGATGGACCTCAGAAGAGTCTGGAACCTGAGGAGGTGCTCCCCAACAAGACCTGTGGAAAAAATGCTGAGCTCCTTGGCGAGGTCCCAAAGTAACATACCCATAATACAATTGGTATGCCTGGATGTGGCATGCCAGCATAGATCTCTGGTAAGCCTTGCGCCCGAGGGCATCAAGAGCACGGGATTCCCTATCAGGCAGTACTGAAGAGTGTGACTTCGGACTCTTCTGTTTCCGCATTGCAGAGTCAACTCCCATGGAGGTGTGAGAAAGTTGGGCTCTTCCAAAACCCCGGGCCGCGCTGGACCACATATATGGCATTGAGTCTCCTACTGACAACAGGGACAGAAGCGGGTGCTTCCTACATGCCAAGATAGAATGGACAGTATAGGAACTGTAAGAGACTTCCTGGGCAGAGACTTGTACTGCAAGTTGTCGAGTTCCTCTGCCCTCGGCTCCTCCTCGGTCTGTGTCAGCAGATTGAGGGCCTGAGCCATATTCCGCACAAAGGCCAAAAAAGAGGTGTCCTCTGCGAGGTGGGTGGGGATAGGTCAGAGGGGAGATTCCTATGGGTGCGGGTCTCCAGGGAAGTGTCCCCGTCCGATTCCCAGCCCGAAAGGTCCGAGAAGGATTCGGAGTCAGGCTGATCCCCGTGCCCTGTGGCTGAGGCCTACTTGGAGCCGGAGGCACTGGCTCTGGAAGACTTCGCCCACGAGGAACGGGACAGCGAGTGATACCAGTGCCAAGGACCCTCACGAGGCCCGTGGCTCTCAGGGGTTTCTAAGGCAGCTTTCGGGACCCCAGTCGGGTGACCCTCGGTCTCAGGGCGTGAGCCAGTCGTGTCGGGCAAAAGCGCCTGCTGGGCAGTGAGGAAGGCAGAAACGTTGTGCTCCAGTGCCAGCATATGGAACTCCCACTCGGGAGTGTGTCCCTGGAACGCCGACGTTACTGGGTCTGGCATGGAGGAGGAGAGGGAGTCCTCACTGGGGCAACTCTCAGAAGACCGGGCGCCGCCACCACTAGAGGCCTCCATGACCGTACGAGGCACCTTTTGAGGCGCTCCTTGTCCGACCCTCAGGAACGCAGGGGAGGGCTAAGGGAACAAGCGCAAGACCACTCGCGCTTATCCGGAGCCCCCGACAGCGACTTCGAGGTCTTTTTCTTTCGCTGTTCCACTTCGGGCAAATCCTGATCGGAGTGATGCCTGGGGCGCGGGGTCACTGCGGGGGACCCCGCCAGCAGTGGATCAGTACGGCGAGGTGCCACCAGGGATCCCGGGGCTGCCTTGTGGAAAATGTTGTCGGACTTCTGCTTGTGGCTTAGCAAGGCCTTAGCGGACATTTTCTTACAAAGTGAGCAGAGCTCCGGGTTGTGGTCGCCCCCAGACACTGTAGACAGCAGTCGTGGGTGTCTGAGAATGACATATTTTTGGAGCATGTCACATTTCTTAAAACCGGTGGCCATGGGTGCAAAAAGGGCCCCTGTGAGTTCGAAAACCCTTGAGGAAAAAAGGGCCCGAAAGAAAAAAAACACCAAAGAGAGTCAAAAAGGGATCCCCCTAGCCCACTGCCAGAGCAGGGGTGAAGGGAAGGACGAGAGAGGACCGGAGCTACTGAAAAAAAGGTCAAAAGGTCTAAGTCAAGAAAACTTTTTCAGAGGGATGAGGACGTGCGTCCGAAGGGCTCTGCAGAAAAAGGGAGACTAAGCAAGATGGCACCTTTGGGTGGGAAGAGGACCATGCATGCGTGGCAGCAATCCCAAAGGCTTTCTTTGAAAGATGGGCAATTGCTCTGCGTGTGCTCCATCAGTGCCGACATCACCCATAAGTGAGGACAGACTTCCTGTTTGTTCCTGGAGAATCTGCTTTATATGCTGTTTGACATTTCTGCAGGTTTTGCTTCATTACCTCTTTTTGAATATATGCTCATTGCAGCTTTGTGGTTTTCTCAATATGGGTTGCAGATTAATTACAGAAAGAAGGGAGCGTTATTCTTATCTCATGATAAGTCCTTTGTTATACCTGCAAAGATACTTTTAAATGGTCAACCAGTAGCTGTTCATAGTGAGGTGGTATACCTGGGTGTGATTCTGAATCGTCGTCTGAATATGGTGACATTTTGATTGGCTGACCATATAACCATGTGTGGGCAGTTAGGTCTGGGTCATTTGGCTGGTTTCTGCGGATGCCGGTACAATGGGTATGTGTGGGATTGATGCTTAATTTCAGCTATGGACTTGCTGAGTAAGTAGGAATACATTTGTTGACATTGAGATGAATTATATAAATGGGATGTGTGAGGTGAGTCTGATTGGTTGTCGGAAGGGTTTGCTAATTGGTTGTGATTGGGATTTAAGTGTGCATGTCGTGATGATAAATGGCTTCTTGTTTGACAGCAGACGAGGTGTCTTATGTGGGGCTCAGACTGATGTAACATTTATACAAAATATTGATATAGGAGTATGTTATGTTAAGGCTTTGTAGTGTATGCCTGTATATGTCCTGTGGAATTTGGGGGAGAATGTTTAAGGTAACGGTTGGTGTGTTTGTTGTGGTGTAGTTATGTTAAGTGTTAGTGGTATGCTATTTTATGTTTTTCATCATGCAGGTGAGCATGGTTGGAGAATTTGATGAGCACAATTAAGAGCTCGAAACTGTTGTATTGGCTGTGTGTTCCCCTTTTGAAGCTATTAAGAGCTCGAAGCTGTTGTATTGGCTGTGTGTTCCCCTTTTGAAGCTATTATGAAACGCATAGGGCATCCTCCGTTGTGTCAGAACAAGGTTCAGCATTAAGACAAGTGCTCCACCTCTGTGCAAAGCGATATAGGGATAATTGGAAAAAGATTCAGCATTAAGGTTGGCAACGTTTGTGCTGCAGCTAATGTATTTGAGTGTTAACCTGTATTAATAAGTGCATAATACAAATAACATACTAAGAAGGATCAATATGATGATAATTTGTGGGAGTTTTTTGGATCACTGATGTTATGGTGTCAATCCAAAGCCGAGATGTATAAGCCAGGATCAAAAGACCAAGAGGTACTGAGATTCTTTTTCTCCCTTTAGTAATAACGTGTAGTAATAATGTTTCTGACAGTTTAATTAGGTAGGATGAAGCATAGTTTGTTATGGCTCATATAAAAAAGCTTGTCCATCTTTCTTTTTATCAGATTACACATTATGTCTTCAGCCATAGCTCTCTGCTTCAGATTTTTGGCTCTGTTTTTCAGGCCATTTTATCACTTACTTTTGATTATGCTAATGTTTTGGTAGATCTCCCCTCTTCAACTGTGTCTGCCCTGCAGATGGTGCAAAATGCTGGGCAAAGGTTCTTTTGGATAGATTACACAGGTACACTACCAAAAAACTGCCTCCAGTTTTGCAACTGATTCCTATAGATTTTGGGGTGCTGAATCCAGGAAAAATTGCCAAAATGTTCCATCACGTCACGTTTTCTTGCAAAATTAGATTTCTTACCCATATAAGGAATGTTCACATAATTTCTTTTTAGCCGACTGCAGTTTATTTTCTTGGCCCAAAATAGAGGTTGTAATGGTTAACTAACTAGAAACACTCCCTCATGATATTTTAGAGTGTTTTGTATTCATTTTATACATTAACAGGACAATTGGGAGGCGGGGGGCTAAATCCAGTACTCGCGCTGGCGCATGTTCTTTCCTGTTCACCTCGCCTCGTTCGCTCGCTCGCTCAAACACGGTGGTTGCGACATGAACGTTCCTGTCAAATTTCAGTTTCTTGCAAGTTCATTATTACCTTTTGTTTGCTCAGTCGTAATCCAGCTTTATTACGAAGTGGTTCACAACAGTTGTAGTTTGCAGTGCTGTGTATTTGTGATGGCTCACAGAGCCAGAGGTTGCGTCAACTCTCCGGACAGTTTTTGTTTTATTTGTGGGGAATATACCGTGAAAAAGCGGCAGAGGAACATTTCTGCATTTATTAAAAAAGTATATTTTGCCTATTTCGGTTTGAAGTTAGGCGATCAAGACAAACCGTGGGCTCCTCACAAAGTGTGCAAGACATGTGAGGAAGATCTACGCTTATGGATGAAAGGTAAAAAACAAGCATTTCGTTTCGGAATACCTATGATGTGGCGTGAACAAAGAGACCACAGCAGTGACTGCTATTTTTGCTCTTGCATTGTGAAGGGATACAACTTAAAAAATAAGAACGTAATAAGTTACCCCAACCTTCCCTCAGCAATTAGGCCTATGCCTCATAGCAACGAAGTACCTGTGCCTGAACCACCAAAATCTTTGGATCATATTTGTGTGGACGGTTCTGATCATGATGTGACTCATCAGATGGCTTTTCCCGATGAGTCCAGTACTTCCGAGTTTGAAACTGAACCAGATCCGAAACCTGAACTTTTCTCTCAAGCTGAATTGAATGATTTAGTCCGGGATTTAGGACTCCCAAAAGATGCTGCCCAACTGCTAGGTTCTCGGCTTAAACAGAAAAATCTATTGTCACCAGGAACAACTTTTTATTGGTACCGCAACCGCGAGACACAATTTTTGAAGTATTTCAGCAAAGAGGAAGATTTGGTATTTTGCAACGATATATACGGAGTGATGGAAAAGTTTAAACTCAAGTATGATCCTGCTGAATGGCGGCTGTTCATTGATTCGTCAAAAGACAGCATAAAAGGTGTTCTTCTTCATAATGGCAACACATTCGCTTCAGTTCCTATTGCTCACTCTGTTATTCTCCAAGAAAAATACGAGAATTTGGCCCTGATTCTTCAGAAGATTCGTTATGATGAGCATAAGTGGATGATTTGTGGAGACTTTAAAATTCTATCCATGCTATTAGGGCAGCAATCCGGTTTCACCAAATATCCCTGCTTCCTTTGCTTGTGGGATAGCCGGGCCCCCGACCTACACTGGGGGAAAAAAGACTGGCCAATTCGGGAGTATTTGAGACCCGGTGAGAAAAATGTTCTTCATGAGAGCTTGGTACCTCGTGATAAAATTCTATTACCACCTCTCCACATTAAGTTGGGTCTCATTAAACAATTCATCAAGTCCCTTCCAAAAGATGGTGAGTGCTTTCTGTACCTTTGCTCAAAGTTCCCCCGACTTTCTGAAGCAAAGCTAAAGGAAGGAGTGTTTGTTGGCCCTGATATAAGGAAACTCATTTCAGATGGAGCATTCGCTGAAACGATGTCTGAGAAGGAAAAAGAAGCCTGGGATTCCTTCAAGGATGTTGTTCTCAAATTCTTGGGGAACAGGCGGGATGAGAACTATAAGGATATTGTTGCCAGGATGCTCAATGCCTTCAAAGAACAAGGCTGTAACATGAGCCTGAAAGTCCATTTCTTGCAGTCCCATGTGAACTACTTTCCCGAAAACGTGGGGGCGTACAGTGAAGAACAAGGTGAAAGGTTTCACCAGGACATCAAGGACGCAGAGAGAAGGTATCAAGGAAGATGGAACACCACTATGATGGCTGATTTCTGCTGGTTGCTGCTGCGGGAAACCCCAGATGAAAAATACGCCAAGCAGTGCACCAAGAGAAGCATTCGGGGGAAGAAGAAACGGGCCCACCAGGAGATTGATTGACCCAAGAATGACTTTAAAATCTAAACTGTGTTGACAAATATCGTGTTTTTACTAAACTTTGAAATAAAAATTTGCTAGTTATTACCACAGTGTCGGATCTCATTTATTAGAATTTTATTTTCACACCATCGGGTGTTTGTCTTCATGTATTGCAATGGTGCGGTTTGCGTTTTCTATTCTTACATACATACCTGTACAACATTTTTTGCACATTTCTTTGCTTTGTGTCTAACCTCGCTCTTATATGCTCAATGTTTGTGCACATGTATGTGGCTGTTTTAAGTGCAGACAATTTTGCTACCATCACAGTGTGTTTTGTTGACATTACTCTATTCTTATGTGCTGCCTTGTTACAATTTTCTTTATTCTTATTTGAATAACTACTAAACAATTAGTATAAAGAATTCATCCAAGAAACTTTTATCTCGATCGCACTCAATCTGAAACGTTCACCTCAAACTGCTAACCCAATGTAGCAAAAAATCTGTACATGATGGAGCAAATTGGTTACCAGATTTGGATTCAGCGCACCAAAAAACATAAAAATCAATCGAAACATTAGAGGCAGTTTAAAAAAAAATTTTTTTAGTGTACCTGTGTTATGATCATATTAAGGTTTTTGCACTGGTTGCTGATTCAACAAAGTTTTGTTTACAATTCTTTTGTTTTGTTTCAAAGATTAAAATGGTATCATTGGCTTCTTGTCTTGCTAATTTGCTGCAGTGGTGTTTCTCCTCACGAGCAGTTTGAATGTGTCTTCAGAATTCTCAAATACTGTCACCTTTGCTTGCTAATAGTTTGCATGTTACACAATCTTGTGCATTTTCTTTTTATGATCCATGTATGCAGAAACATGGCCAGATAATTTACAGGTTCCACCAATGTGATGGACTTCCATAAAAAGTTAAAGGCTTTTTTGTATTTATAAACTTATGAGGCTGTGATATCTTGATCTGGATTGCTGTGTATACAAAGTTTGACATCCCTCTCCCGTTGCCACACCAGATACTTTGTTAAGTGTCCTGATATGCTTGAATGGGAAAGGAATTTGTGGGAGCAATTACTGGTAAATGTTGGTAGAAGATTTTTAAGTGGGCTAACTACACTTCTATTTCTGCAATGATAAAGGAAAGCGTAGTTACTCACTGTAACAGGTGTTCTCCGCGGACAGCAGGAATCAGTCTTCATATATGGGTGACGTCGGCACCAACTGAGCCCACGCGGAGCAAATCCCCAACTTTCAAAGAAAGCCTTTGGAACTGCTAGCACGCATGTGTGGTCCCCTTCCCGCCCATCTTGTTCAGTCAGATGACATAGCTAAAAGACGTCAAAACAAGTAAAACATGGTACAGCTGCAACTCCAAGGGGAGGAGGGAAAGTTGTGAGGACTGATTCCTGCTGTCCCCGGAGAACACCTGTTACAGGTGAGCAACTACGCTTTCTCCAGGAACAAGCAGGAAGTCAGTCCTCACATATGGGACTCCCCAACTACAGGCTACCAAGAACCTATAGCAAAAATAGAGCTCCCTTAGGGAAAGCCACAAGCAGCAGCAATTGTCTCTGTATAGACAGGCCAACAGGATCCCTGAGTCCGATGAAACCAGCACTCCGGTAGCCTGAACACAGAAGGATCGGAGGGTAGGAGTGGCCTAGACCCCAAAAAGGTTACGGAGTACAGCTTGGCCGAAAGCACTGTCCCGTCGGAACTCTGTCCAGGCAGTAATGAGCTGTGAAAGTATGGACTGAAGACCAGGTGGCAGCTCGGCAAATGTCTACCAGCAGGACCGAGCACAGGTTAACTACTGAGGTCGCCATAGCCCTGACCTGGTGCACCCTGACCCGGCCTTCCAAAGGAAGCCTCGCCTCCTCATAGGCAAGGGCAATACAGTCCACCACCCATGTGGACAGTACACGCTTACTCACCGCTTCTCTCAGCTTACTGGGGTCGTAGGAAACGAAAAGCCGAGAGACTTTCTGGTGGCCCTGAGTTCGCTGTATGTAGAAGGACAAGGTCCTCTTGCTGTCCAAGGTATAGAAGACAGTCTCTGCCCAAATGGCGTGCGGTCTGGGAAAGAAGGCAGGAAGGACCAACTCCTGGTTGAGGAGGAAGGAGGACACCACCTTTGGAAGGAATTTAGGGTCCATGCGGAGCACCACCCTATTCTTGTAAAACCTGGTGTAGGGCGTATCTGCTACCAGAGCCTGGAGCTCGCTCACCCTTCGTGCAGAAGTGAGCACGACCAGGAAAACCACCTTCCAGGAGAGGTAACGAAGGTGGCAAGTAGCCAATGGCTTGAATAGTGGGCGAGTGAGCTACCCCAACACCACACTGAGATCCCATTCGGTCGCCGGAGGGCGAACCAGGGGCTTAGACAGAAGCAGGCCCTGCAAGAAGCGGGACACCACCAGATGGGCCGAGGGGGCCTTCCCATACACCTGGTAGAGGTTCACTGCTAGGGCACCAAGATGTACCCTAACAAAATTAGATGAGCCCCGAATGAGAGAGGTGGAGCAGGTACTCCAGTACCGTGACCACCGGGCAAGAGAAGGGGTCAGCCCCCCGCTTAGTGCACCAAAGTGAGAATCTGTGCCATTTAAAGGCGTAGGCCCATCTGGTAGACACCTTGCGTGAGGACAGCAAAACATCCTCTACCTCTATGAGGAGGTGGAGCGGGGCTAGAGTTACCCTCTAAACAGCCAAGCTGTCAGCGAAAGAGATCCCAGGTTGGGATGCAGGAGAGAACACCCCTCCTGAAAAAGGAGTCGGGGAGCGTACCCCAGGGGTATGGGATCTGCCACCACCAACTAAAGCAGCAGCGGAAACCATGGCTGCCTGGGCCACCATGAAGCGACCAAGGCCCTGTCATGAAGGGTCTTGAACAGAATCCTGGCAATCAGTGGTGTCGGAGGGAAGGCGTACAGAAGTCCCTCCAACCATGAGACCAGGAAGGCATCGGAGGACACCTTGGATGGGTGGGGCTGCTGGGAACAGAAGTGGGGCAAATGGTGATTGTCCAGGCTTGCAAACAGGTCCATCACTGGTTCCCCCCAGGTTTGGAAAATTGGAAGAGTCTGGGTCCAGCTGCCATTCGTGCGGCTGGAGAATCCTGCTGAGTCTGTTGGCCAGTCAGTTGTCCTGGCCCAGCAGGTACACTGTCCTGAGGAGGATGCCCTGCTGGATCGCAAAAGAGCACAGGGCTAGCGCCTCTTGACAGAGGGCACAGGATCCTGTGCCTCCCTGTTTGTTAACACAGAACATGGCCACCTGGTTGTCCGTCTGTACCATAACTCACCGGTGGTCTAGGTGATGGAGAAAGGCCTTCAGGGTGAGGTGAATGGCCCGCAGTTCCAGAATATTGATCTGTTGGGCACTCTCGGCTAGGAACCAAGCATCCTCTGTGCGCAAGCCCTCACAATGTGCTCCCCAGCCCAGCAGGGAAACGTCCATGGTGAAGACCCTCGAGTTTGGAAGGGCATGCCTGCCTCCAGGTGAAGGGTCAACTGCCACCAAACCAGAGAT
Organism: Ichthyophis bannanicus; assembly: GCA_033557465.1. Taxonomy (NCBI): domain Eukaryota; kingdom Metazoa; phylum Chordata; class Amphibia; order Gymnophiona; family Ichthyophiidae; genus Ichthyophis; species Ichthyophis bannanicus. The sequence goes on along the minus strand of CM066031.1, from coordinate 189,136,533 downwards.
TGCCAGCTGGCAGCTCACACAGACACTGTTCTGGAGATGCCCTGTGACCTGGGACCACTGGTCGCGGAGGCACCACTGGGCTGTCCGCATGTGGAGACGGGTATCCGGAGTGACATGGACTGTGGAGGCCATGTGCCCGTGAAGACACAGCAGATGCCTGGCAGACATCAAGGTAAGGTGCTGCATGTCCCGGGGCCAGAGACATGAGTCGGGCTGCCTGGTCCATGGGCAAATCAGACCAATTCTTAAGAACGGCACACTTGACAAAACTTCACCAAAATCATACAGACCCATCTCAAGTATACCATTCTTAGCAAAAGTAATAGAAAAAACGGTACAAATACAGACACAGGAGTACCTAGATTCATCTTACCCTCTTGATGAACAGCAATATGGATTTCGTCCCAAACATGGAGTGGAAACACTTCTCAGTTTTAACGGATGCTCTATTAAGAGGAATTGACAACCACAAACAAGCATTCATCCTCTTATTTATTGATATTTCAGCTGCTTTTGATAGTGTTCACCATACCATAATGCTTAACAACCTGAGACAAATAGGAATAAATGCCACAGTTCATAAATGGTTCTCCTCTTATCTAAATAATAGAACCCAAAATGTAAGAATAGGCAATCAAACTTCTGCTTCATACAAACTTGAAATGGGTTTACCACAAGGATCAGCGCTATCAGCACTTCTATTTAACATATACATAAAACCAGTTTGCAATATCTTTAAAAAATTTGGTGTACTCTATCATCTATATGCAGATGATATCATGATGTACATCCCGTTCACGATCCCTAACTTACCGATGCAACTCCTGTCAGATTGCTTCAATGAAATCACATCCTGGCTAAATGCCCATAATCTCCAAATAAACCACTCAAAAACTGAAGTGCTAATTGTTACTAAAAATCAATCTTATACTCCCCCAATACACATAACGCTTCAAAACCAAGAAATTAAAATAAAAAACGAAGTAAGATATTTAGGAGTTATTCTAGATAAACATCTTACAATGGATACCCATATTAGAAATACCACAAAGAAAATCTATTTCAAGCTTAAATCCTTAAACAACTAAGACCCCGTGTATACATACAAGATTTTATCAGTATAATTCAAGCCACCATAACCCCCCACTTTGACTTCGCTAATCTAATTTTATTAGGTACAACAAAACAAAACATTAAAAGAATTCAACTTGCACAGAATGCAGCAGCTAGGATAATAACTAACGTACACTCACATCAACATATAACACCAATACTAGCATCCCTTCACTGGCTGCCAATACAAAGCAGGATAGTATACAAAACATTAATAACTGCATTTAAAACTCTAAATGATATGGCCCCAGTCACTCTAAGTAACTTAATCAGTAAAGAACATTCAAAATCTACTCAAAGAGAAGGACAATTAAATAAACTAAAAACTCCCAAAGACTTAATAAAAGCAAATAAACTAACAGAGCTTTTTCACATGCAGCTCCAACAATCTGGAATTCCCTCCCAGATGATCTAAGAATGTTAACCGAGATCATTGAATTTCGTAAAAAATTGAAAACCTATCTATTTACTACGCATTACAACAATACAACAAGTCATTTCAACCTGTACTAAATTCGCATGAGGGGCAACTCCCCCACAGCTCCCCAGAAACCTGTAATGTATAATGTACATATGTAAATTATTATCCCCTTAGCTTAGAAGTAGATAATTTTCTGCGTGACGTGCTAACCTTTCGAATCTTTATGTACAAATCAAAATTATTCTGTCTTGATTCGACAGCTTTATCCATGTAATCTTCCCCGCTTCTGATCGCTGGAAGGAGCGGTATACAAATGCTTGCTAAATAAATAAATAAAATAAATAAAAATACAGATCATCCCTCAATAGATTTAGATAAAGGCTAACCAGTTTTTGTCTGAGATGTCCCAATGACCTAAACAAACAATTCTACATAGCTGAAACTGTACTTTGCACAATGCTTAACCCCTACATAATGTGTATCTGTATATAATGTATATAGTTTGCACTGTTCTGTGCCGTTCAGTTTTAACATTTGCTGTTTACTTATTTTATTTTTGTTATATGATGTTACATGTAAAACAAACTCTGCTTTGTTGATTGTTGTTTATTGTGAACCGCAACTGATCTATGGAAGATGCGGTATATAAATGATTGTTAAATAAATAAACAAATAAGGCGGCTCCTAACCGAAGGGTGTCAAGCCTTGCCCCGATGAATTCTAGTTCCTTTGTCGGATGAAGGTTCAACTTGGGGTAGTTTATAATGAAACCCAAGAGTTGCAGAACTTGGGTGGTGCGTGCTGTTGCTTGCTGAACCTCGAGGGCCATGAAGCCCTTGAGCTAGCTGTCGAGATAGGGGAAGACAAGGACCCCCCTGAAGCCTGAGAAAGGCAGTGATAACTGCCAGACACTTTGTGAAGACCCTGGGGGCTGAGGCTAGGCCGAAGGATAGCACCCTGTATTGGAAATGATTGCCTCCTACCACAAAGCATAGGTATTGCCTGTGGCTTGGGTGGATTAGGATAGGTGTTATAGGCATCCTTTAGGCTTAAGGAGCATAGCCAGTCTCCCTGCTGGAGGTAGGGCAGCAATGTTCCAAGGGAGAGCACCTTGAACTTCTCCAGCAGCAAGAATTTGTTGAGGTTGAGCAGGTCGAAGAGGATAGCCTTAGGCCCCCTATCCTCTTTGGCACAAGGAAGTACCTTGAGTAGAACCCCTTGCCCTTGAGGTGGTGTGGCACCGGTTCCATCGCTCTGTCCTCAAGAAGCCCTGCCAACTCCTTCAGAAGGTGGTCCCGGTGGAGGGGAGACCTGAGGGGCTCTCCCAAGAAGAAGGTGGGGAGGTGTTTGACTCAGATGGAGGAGGAAACCCTCCCTGACCACTTTTGGTGCACAGGAGTCGGTGGTTATGGCCTCCCAACTGTGGGCATAAAGGGTGAGGCGACCCCCTGTAGACTGCTGAACACCGTGAGGAAGAGAAGCTATGCTGTAGGAATCAAAAGCTCCCTCCTGGCTAGGCCGGAGCCTGGGTCTTGGGAGCCTTCTGCTTATGTGGGCCGTGCCCTTGTCTCTTGGCCTACTGCCCTTGCTGGAGAGGGACAGGCCTGGTAAGGTGGGTAGTTTAGGTAAGCAGTAGATTTCCTCGGGTAAAAGGGCATTTTACCCGAGCCCTTCCATCAGGGAGGGGCAGTGGTCTTCTTGGAGAGCCTAGTCCTTACCATGAACTCGGTCTCCAGCTCTGCGGCCTTGTCGGTCAAGGGTTTGCTGAAGAGGTTTTCCACCTGGAAAGGGACATCGACCAATTTGTCCTGTACCCATTGCTCGAGGTCAGACAACTGGAGCCAAGCCTGGCAGCGTGCACCGATGCCTACCACGGCTACCTGGGCCGCCGACTTGAAACCATCATAGGCCACCCGAGACAAATTTGGAGCACTCACGGACGGCTTTGGACAGGCTCTTGAAGTGCTGCAAAGGCTCCTCGGAGAGGCCAGCTGAATACCTGGCGAGTTCTTTCGCCAGGTCCCTCAGGTACATGCCCATATACAGCTGGTAGGCCTGGATCCGGCAATTCAGCAACGAGCCCTGGTAGCACTTTCTGCCGAGGGCATCCAAAGTGCGGGCCTCCCTGCCGGGGGGCACCGAGGAGTGCGTCTTCTGACTCTGCAGCCAACACATGGCTGACTCCACCACCATGGAGTTGTGCGGCAGTTGTGACTTCTGAAAGCCAGGGCTCCGGCAGACTTGATACATCGAGTCGAGCCACTTGCTGACCACTGGCACAGACACATGAGGAACATGAGCCGCTCCAGGATGGGAGGAATGGGCACTGTGAGCGATTCCAGAGAGGGAGCCTCATATTGTAGGATCACGAGCTCGTAGGCCCGAGGATCCTCCTCAGACTCCGTGCGGAACGCCAAGGCCTTGGACATGTCCTTGATGAAGTCCAAGAAGCCCATGTCCTCCGGTGGGGACCTTCTCTGAGGTTCAGAGATTGGGGAATCTGAGGGGACATCTCGGTGCCAACGGGTGTCCGGAGACTTCTCGTCCTCAGTCTCCCAGTCGGAACACTCAGAGGAAGTCTCGAGGGGGTGGTGTTCCTCGGGCCTCGAGGTACCGAGGTCAGGGAAGAAAAGCTACCGGCGCAAGACTGGAGACAAGCTAAAAGCAGCTGGAAAAATCAACTTTTTCCGGGACGGAAACAGATGAGGTTTGGTGGGCTCCATGGAAAATAGGAGACTGAGCAAGATGGCACCCTTGGGTGGGAAGGGGACCACGCATATGTGGTAGCAATCCCAAAGGCATTCTTTGAAAGCTGGGTATTTGCTCCACTCGGGCTCCATTGGCGCTGATCTCAACCATATGTGAGGACTGACGTCCTGCTTGTTCCCGGAGAAAGCACAGTTACTTACCTGTAACAGGTGATCTCTGGGAACAGCAGGAATAAGTCTTCACATATGGGTACGTCGGTACCGACGGAGCCTGCGCGGGAACGCTCCCCAGCTTCCCAAAAAGGAAAGCTTTTGGGAGCATCCCACAGTGCCTGCGCGCTGCCTTCCCACCTTTCCTAACCGCCTCTCCTCAGTTCGAGTTTTAAAGCTGAGATAAAAGAGAGAGAGAGGAAAGGAAAGACAGATAGAGAGAAACAACTCCTAGGGGAGGTGGGTGGGTTGTGAAGACTTATTCCTGCTGTTCCCAGAGATCACCTGTTACAGGTAAGTAACTGTGCTATCTCCAGGAACAAGCAGGAATGAGTCTTCACATATGGGGACTCCCTAGCTAAAGATGCCTGGGAGATCCCCAAGGATATGAGACCCTGGGAAGGGTTCCACCTCCTCCTATGGATCTCAGGCATCCATCCAGGGAAGGAGGGTAGGAGTTCATTAAGAATGGAAGAGGTGTTTGAGAACAGCCTGACCAAACAAGGCATCCCGGCGGGAGTCCTTGTCCAAGCAGTAATGGGCTGTGAAGGTATGAACAGAGGCCCAGGTGGCTGCTCGACAGATCTGGTGGATGGACACAGAATTTAGATGAGCCAGAGAGGTGGCCATGGCCCTCACATTATGAGCTGTGACATGGCTCTCCAGAGAAAGGTTCTTACTCTGGTAGGCAAAAGAAATACACTGAGCAATCCAATTGGACAGTGTCCTTTTAGAGACTGGAAGTCCCAAATGAGAGGGATCAAAAGCAACAAAAAGCTGGGAAGACTTTCTATGTTGCTGTGTACTTTGTAAGTAAAAGGCAAGAGCTCTTTTACAATCCAGAGTATGAAGATTCCTCTCTGCACTTGATGCATGAGGAGCTGGAAAAAAGACAGGTAAATATACCTCTTGATTAAGATGAAAAGGTGAGACCACTTTAGGCATAAAGTGTGGATTGGTCCTAAGGACTACCTTATCATGATAGAACCTTGTATAAGGTGGATTAGCCACTAAGGCCTGCAGCTCACTGATGTGGCGAGCTGAGGTGACTGCAATGAGGAAAATAACCTTCCAGGAAAGGAATTTCAAGGAGGTGGTGGCTAAGGGTTCAAAAGGAGGCTTCATAAGCTGACCAAGAACCAGATTTAAATCCCATGCCACTGGAGGAGGCCTAATGGGAGGTTTAGTTAAAGTTAGGCCTCTCATGAATCTTGCAATAAGAGGATGAGAGGAAATAGGTTGTTCATTGATAGGCTTAAGGGATGCTGCAATAGCACTCAAATGGACCCTTACTGAATTCGTCTTAAGGCCTGCATTGGAAAGATGCAGGAGATATTCCAATAGAGAATGCAAAGGTAGTGCTAGAGGGTCAAGACCCTTTTCAGTACACCAAATGGAAAATGTTTTCCATTTAAAAGCATAGGAACGCCTAGTGAAAGGTTTTCTGGAAGCATGGAGGATATCCTTCACTTGTTGAGAAAGATTCCAGCCTTGAAGGTCTAGGCCTTCAGTAACCAAGCTCTGAGGTGAAGGGACTTGGGGTTTGGGTGCCACAAAGTCCCCTCCTCCTGGGACAGAAGGTCTGGAGCAGCTTCCAATTTCAGGGAGGGGGCTTGGGAGAAATGCAGAAGTAGAGGGTACCACACTTGGCGTGGCCAGTGTGGAGCTATGAGGATCATAGATCCTTGATCCCTCTGGAGTTTGAACAGAGTCTTGGGAATCAAGGGAATGGGTGGAAAGGCATACAGGAAGCCTTGACCCCAGTGAAGGAGGAAGGCATCCTTGGTCTGAATTCCCTGACACGGAATTCTGGAACAGAACCGGGGAAGTTTGGCATTCCACGGACTTGCAAAGAGGTCTATGTCCGGGGTTCCCCATTCTTGGAAGATTCTGAGTACCTGATCCGTGTGCAGGGACCATTCGTGTGGAAGCAGAACTCGACTGAGTCTGTCTGCCCAAGAGTTTTGAATTCCTGGGAGGTATACGGCCAGGAGATGGATTTGATGCTCTCTGGCGAAGGCCCACAATCTTAAAGCTTTGTTGCAAAGCGACAGAGAGCCAGTTCCTCCTTGCTTGTTTATGTAAAACATGGCTACTTGATTGTCCGTATGAATGAGGACTGTCTTGTAGCTGAGCAGGGTATGGAAGACCTTGAGAGCTAGAAAAACTGCTCGAAGCTCCAGGAGGTTGATATGAAGAGAGGTCTCCAGTGGAGACCAAGTACCCTGAGTGGAGAGGTCTTGTAGATGAGCTCCCCAACCTGTCTGGGAAGCATCTGTTGTGAGGGTTGCCTGGGGCAACAACTGTTGGAAGGGGGACCCTAGCAACAGATTTTGGGTGGACATCCACCATTGGAGAGACCAAAAGAGACGTTTGGAGGTTGCTATTTGGTCTGAAAGAGCTCCTGATGCTTGAGTCCACTGGGTGGACAAAGTACATTGAGCTGTTCTCATATGTAGGCGAGCATAGGGTACCACATGCACTGTGGATGCCATGTGGTCTAACAGTTGCAGCATCTCCCTGGCAGTTAAGTGGTTTTTTGACTGAATCTGGGAGGCTAACTGCACTAGACGTTGGCAACGGGCCTGAGGCAGGTAGGCCCTTGCAGTGGTAGTATCCAACCAGGCCCCTATGAACTCTAGGGACTGAGTAGGGGTGAGCTGAGACTTTGGAAGGTTTACCACAAGTCCCAGATACTGCAGAATGCGTCTCGTGCGGTCCAGGGAAATCTGGGCCTCTGACTGAGATGGAGCTCGGATGAGCCAGTCGTCCAGGTATGGGAATACAAAGATTCCCACAGTGCGAAGAAATGCAGCTACTGTTGCCATGCATTTGGTGAACACTCTTGGAGCAGAGGCCAGACCAAAAGGAAGCACCCTGTATTGGTAATGTTTTCCTTGGAAAAGAAAACGGAGGAACCTTCTGTGAGATGGATGGATGAGGACATGTGTGTACGCATCCTTGAAATCTAGAGAACAAAGCCAATCCTGACTTTGAAGGTATGGAAGGAGAGTGCCCAGAGAAAGCATCTTGAACTTCTCCTTGCATAGAAATTTGTTCAATTCCCTGAGATCTAAAATGGGTCTGTATCCCCCTGTTTTCTTTGGAATCAGAAAATAGGGGGAGTAAAACCCTGACCCTTGTTGAAGAAGAGGTACTTCTTCTATTGCCCCTTGGGCAAGAAGGGTAACCACCTCTTGACCTAGAAGGTCGAGAAGAGATGTTGGAGAATTGAAATGTCTCACCATGGTGTGAGGAGGAAGGTTTGAGAAATGAAGTTTGTAGCCCTCCCTTATGATGGAGAGGGTCCACTGCTCTTATGTAATTTGCTCCCATCTGGGAACAAAATGAGCTAACCTTCCTGGAATGGTGAGAGGCTCTGGCTGTTTTAAAGCCAGAAAGGCTAAGTTCTCTAGCATCAAGTCAAAAACCCTGAGGAGGTTGGGGGTCTGCTGAGTTGCAGCAGCCCCTGTAGACTTAGACCTGGCCTGTTTAAGTTGCTGACGCTTAGTGGCAAAGCGACCTGTAGATGATTGTTGACCAGAAGCAGAAGGGAATCTGCCCTTTTTGAAAAAAGACTTCTTGAAAGGTTTTTTCTTGGCAAGAATGGAGGTTGACTTTGAAAGTCTATCCAGAGCAGAATTTTCTGCATCCATTTGAGTGGCTTTTATTTGTCATTCTTTGCCAAACAGGTTTTCACCTGTACAGGGAAGATTTCCTAAGCCATCTTGGACCCAGGGTTCTAAATCAGAAGCTTGGAGCCAAGCAATTCTGCGAGCAGCTATGGCAATGCCCAAAGCTCTGCTGGCACCTTCAAAGGAGTCAAAGGCTGCCCGGTTGAAAAACTTTGAAATGTCTTGAGTATGCTTAAGCCAAATGAGGATTTCTTCCCTTTTATCTTCTGGAAGAAAAGGGAGGAAAGTGTGCAGCTTATCTGCAACTTTTTTTAGACACATACCCATGTAAAGACTATAGGAGTTGATTCTGGCAATGAGCATACTGGCTTGGAAGATTTTCCTACCAAAAGCATCCAAGGTCCTGCATTCTCTTCCTGGAGGAGCAGAAGAGTGTCTCTTTGTACTCTTTATCCTCTTCATAGCTGACTGCACCACAATGGAATTGTGAGGAAGCTGTGTTTTATGAAAACCAGGACAACGAGGGACACGATACATAGTGTCCAATCTGCGAGAATGAGGAGAGATAGTGAGAGGAGTCTCCCATAATTCAATCATGTGTTCATAAAGAATCTCATGAATTGGTAAGGTGACTGCCTCTTTAGGAGCCTTAGAATAACCCAAAATATCTAATTTTTTTTCTCTAGGCTCTGATTCAGAGGTTACTGAAATAGAAAGTTCTTTAGCTACTTCTCTTATGAAGTCTTGAAAGGACAAGTCCTCTGGGGGACACATTCTTCTTTTTGGAGAAGAAGGCTCTTCAGGAAGGGCTATGGATACTTCAGCAGATTCCTCTGATGTATCAGAATCATCAGAGGAATCAAAGTACCGTCTGTCAGGGTGCTCTTCTAAAGCTTGGTACGCGTTATCGAGCAGTATCGACATCGGGCGTCATCAGTACCGGTTCGGTATCGATGAGCAGCCCTGGACAGGGAACCGCTGCAGTCGGTATCCTGGTCGATGCCGATGCAGTCGGTACCGGTACCGGCGCCGATACCGACAACGGAGTTTGTTGTGGCATCAGCGGCGTCGCAGCTTGAATAATGGCCTTGATAGCCTGCTGCATGGATAGAACATTCTGATCCATCGACGCCATGAATGCCTGGAATTCAGTACAGGAAGGTTGCGCCGCTACCCCAGAGCATTCTAACAGGTGATTGGTCGAGGCCGTGCCATCGATGTCAACCTGTAACCCCATAGGTGGAGCTTTGGAAGCCGGAGCTTCCCGCCGGGGTTGTTTTGCCGGTGCAGGATCCTCGAGGGCAAGCCCGGAGGCATCTCAATGCTTAGAGGGAGATCTACCCTTCGAGGACCGGCTGGATTTATGTTTGGTTACCTGAGATCCATGGGAGGAAGAAGCAGCCCTGGAAGACGTCGATGCTACTGAAGCTGCATCAGAGGGAAACAGCACATGGAGGTTGGCTGCTCGGTTCTGTAAACCCCGTTTAGACATCAAAGAGCAGGACAGACAATCCGAAATGGAGTGTTCAGGACCCAAACATTTAAGACACCATTCATGGGTGTCAGTAACAGAAATAGTAACGCTGCACTTAGTGCATTTCTTAAACCCGGAGACTGGTTTTTCCATGAGGAAAAATTCTTGTGAGGCCTAAGGCCCAAAGAAGAAAAATACACTAAGTGAGGGAAAATATATATAGTTTTTTTTTTTTTTAAGAAAAGACCGGCGGTACCGGTCTGGAGTCGGGGGAGGCAGACACGCGACCAAAGAAATAAAATAAAACAAAGAACTTCTTCAGCGGTGACAGGACTCGACCTGCTGGCTCCGCGGCAAAGTAGAACTGAGGAGAGGCGGTTAGGAAAGGCGGGAAGGCAGCTTTCCTTTTTGGGAAGCTGGGGAGCGTTCCCGCGCAGGCTCCGTCGGTACCGACGTACCCATATGTGAAGACTCATTCCTGCTTGTTCCTGGAGATAACAGCTATACCACTAATGCACTGGCACTCTACTCCTGAGTGGTTAAATAAAATATTTGGGGGGTGGGAAGGGGCAAGTGTGAGTTGTTAGTACGAGTGTGATAAATGGGGAACATTTTTTCACATATGGTAAATTTTCCCAAAGGTGAAACAGTTTTGGGCTCAAGTCTAACAATGATTAAGACATTTTTCATGCTATTTTAAAGTTGGATTCTGTTAGCTTTGTTAGGACTATGGCCTGAAGGTGTGGTTAAGCAACAGCAAAAGGCAATTATCGTCTGCTCAGATGCTGAACTTTACAAATTGGCTTACCAATGGAAAAGATTTGAACCACCCAGATAAGAGGCTTGGTTATCACAAATGTGGGGAACACCAATGATAGAAAAGCTGACTAACAAGTAACATAATGCAAATATTAAATTTGATGAGGTCTGGGACATTACTGCAGTTTCTACAGCTGCATCATGTTTGTGCTTCTCTTTATTTGATATACCGCATATCTGCAACAACCTATGCGGTTTACAATAAAGGCAATACAATATTTATTTATTTATTTATTTACATTCTCTTATAGACCGCGCTATTCTGCATCAGTGCGATTTACATTGAACAGGGTATTATAACTTGGAGATAACTATTTTACAGGGAACATGGGCTATGGAGTGTTAAGTGGCTTGCCCAAGACCACAAGGAACACCTGTGGGACTAGAAACCCCAGTCCTTCCGACCCAAGGTTGCTGTCCTCTAGTGGGATTTGAACCACCGACCTTCCGGCCTGAAGTACCTTGCCCCAACCACTAGGCTACTCCTCCACTCCATATGTGAAAGAAACGCAATTCTGGAGACAGAAAAGATATACATACAGAAGAAAGGACACACAACCAAAAGACTAAGTGGTATGTTTACGAAGCTGCGATAGCGGCTACCGTACCGAATATGTGCCGTGGCCCCATTGAATAAAATGGAGCTGTGGCACACATTCCGCATGGTAACCACTACTGCCGCTTCATAAACATACCCTTAAGTATCATAAAGGGGCAGGATGAGACAGCAGGGAGAACAGTAATATATGATGAACCAAAGCCAACTCACGCGGACACAAAGGTCATCCCGAAAGCTGATTCAACAGGTGGGTCTTCAGAGCTGCCTTCTTTTTAATTTGTTTTTTTTTAAAGCTCTTCAAATTAGGTACTAGGAAAGCAGGTAAGCTATTTCACAAAGTTGGAACTGCAGCAAAAGAGGTGATTCTACGAGTGGACTCCAAATTGATGGCGGAAGGGGTTGGTATGTGTAAGTGAAACCCATGAGGGAACCGAGAGCTCTAGGGGCATAAAGTGTAACCAAAGTAGAAAGGTATTGCGGAACCAGGTCGTTGGTGGCTTTGAAGGTAAAGCGTATACTCACCTATAACAGGTGATCTCTGGGAACAGCAGGAATTTAGTCTTCACATATGGGTATCATCGGTACTGACAGAGCCTGTGCAGGAACGCTCACCAGCATCCAATAGGAACACTTTTGGGAACATCCCACAGCTCCTACGTGCTGCTTTCCCGCCATTCCAACTCTCCCTCTTCAGTTGAGTTTATAGCTGAGATAAAGGAGAGAAGGAGAGAGAGAAAGAGAGAGATAGGTGGGTGGGTTGTGTAGACAAAATTACTGCTGTTCCTGGAGACCACCTGTTACTGGTGAGTAACTATGCTATCTCTAGGAACAAACAGGAATGTAGTCTTCACATATGGGGACTCCCCAGCTGAAAGATGCCAGGGAGATGGCCCCAGGAAGCTGTGAACCTATGGTGAGATGGGTCATTCTTCCTCCCATGGATTTCTGGCATCTAAACCCAGACAGCGGGTAGGAGCTGCATTAAGCCTGAAAGAGATGCTGAAGAACAGCTTGGCCAAACGAGACATCCCGACGGGAGTCCTTGTCTAAACAGTAGTGTGCTGAAAAAGTGTGCATTGAAGCACAAGTAGCTGCTCTGCAGATATTGTCTATAGACACAGAATGAAGGTTAGCCATAGAGGCTGCCATGGCTCTCACACTGTGAGCTGTGACGTGGCCCTTGAAAGGAAGTCCCTTACTCTCATAAGCGAAGGATATGCACTGTGCAACCCAGTTAAAGAGAGTTCTTTTGGAAATTGGAAGTCCCAAATGACTTGAATCAAAAGCAACAAAAAGTTGAGAAGATTTTCTATGTTGCTGCGTTCTTTGCTGGTAAAAGGCTAAGGCTCTTTTGCAGTCTAAGGTACAAAGGTTCCTTTCTGCATTGGAGGCATGAGGCCTTGGAAAGAATACAGGAAGGCAAACCGCTTGGTTTAAGTGGAAAGCCGAGACCACCTTTGGCATAAAGCGAGGATGAGTCCTAAGAGCCACCTTATCATGGTGAAATATTGTATAAGGAGGATCAGCCACTAAAGCTTGTAACTCACTATTGTGTCGTGCAGATGTGATTGCAATTAGGAAGATGACCTTCCATGAAAAGCATTTTAGAGTTGTAGTGGCTAAAGGTTCAAAGGGCAGTTTCATGAGCTGCCCGAGAACAAGGTTTAAATCCCATGCCACCGGTGGTGGTCTAATGGGAGGTTTTGTTTGCAGAAGACCTCTCATAAATCTTGCTATGAGTGGATGAGAGGAAATAGGTTGTCCATTTAGAGGCTTGTAAGAAGCTGCAAGAGCACTAAGATGGACTCTTAGTGAATTGGTCTTAAGACCAGAATTTGATAAATGAAGGAGATACTCCAGTAATGATTCCAAAGGTATCACAAGAGGGTTAAGTCCCTTTTGAGAACACCATATAGTAAACCGTTTCCACTTGAAGGCGTATGATCAACTTGTGGAGGGTTTTCTGGAAGCCTGTTGAGAAAGGTTGAAATCCTGAAGTTCTAGGCTTTCAGCAACCAGGCCCTGAGATGCAGGGTCTGGGGATTCGGGTGCCATAGCGTCACGTTCTCCTGGGAGAGAAGATCTGGAGCCCATCCCTACTCCAGAGGTGTAGCCCCAGACAGATGCAATAGCAGAGGATACCACGTTTCCCATGGCCAACGTGGAGCTATGAGTATCATATGACCTCTGTCTCTCTGAACAGTGTTTTGGGGATGAGGGGAATAGGTGGGAAGGCACAGAGGAAGTCTTGACCCCAAAGAAGGAGGAAAGCATCCCTTGCCTGACAATTTTGAGCCGGAATTCTGGAACAGAACCGGGGAAGTTTGGCATTCTGTGGACTTGCAAAGAGGTCTATGTCTGGGATTCCCCAGATTTAGAATACTCGGGCAATCTGGTCCAAGTGGAGAGACCATTAGTGTGGCAGCAGTACTTGGCTGAGATTGTCTGCCCAAAGGTTTTGAATGCCTGGAAGATATACCACGAGGAGGTGAATTTGATACTCTCTGGCGAGGGCCCATAGTTGTAATGCTTTGTTGCATAACTACAGAGAGCCTGTTCCGCCCTGCTTGTTCACATAGAACATGGCTACTTGATTGTCGGTCTGGACTAGGACTGTCTTGTAACTGAGCTGGGCTTGGAATACTCGAAGAGCAAGGAAGATTGCTCTGAGCTCTAGGAGGTTTATGTGAAGACAAGCCTCCTCTGGGGTCCAAAGACCCTGGGTGGAGAGATCGTGCAGGTGGGCCCCCCATCCCAACTGGGACGCATCTGTTGTTAGAGTGGCCTGGAATAGGGGCTGCTGGAAAGGAAAGCCTATGAGTAGGTTTTCCAGCAATTGCCATCATTGGAGGGACGAAATAAGATGTTCTGAGTTTCTTATTTTGTCCGACAGGTGACCTGAGGCCTGTGTCCACTGAGAGGATAGGGTCCACTGGGCTGCTCGCGTGTGAAAACGAGCATAGGGAACCACATGTACAATGGATGCCATATGTCCCAGTAGCTGAAGCATTTCTCGAGCAGTTAGGGAGGTTTTTACCGCTGCTTGGGAAGCTAGCTGCACTATACGAAAACAGCGGGGCTGTGGAAGGAAAGCCTTTGATTGTCTGGTATCTAGGCGAGCTCCTATGAATTCTAGGGACTGAGAAGGAGCGAGATGGGATTTTGGAAGTTTTATGACAAATCCCAAGTAATGCAGAACTCGCATTGTGCGAGAAAGAGCAGAGTTGGCTTCTGAAGCTGTAGGTGCTCGAATGAGCCAGTCGTCCAAGTAAGGGAAGATGAATATCCCCCAGAGTCTGTAGGAATGCAGCTACTACTGCCATGCATTTTGTGAAAATTCTTGGGGAAGAAGCCAGACCGAAGGGAAGAACCCTGTATTGGAAGTGTCTTCCCTGGAAAAGGAATCTAAGGAATTTCTTGTGATCTGAATGGATGAGTATATGCATCCTTTAGATCAGTAGTTCTCAACCTTTTTTGTACCGTGACCCCTTTTACCATTGGTCAACTTGTGATGACCCCCAATGATAAAATCAAATGCGTCTCTTCCTTTACTGTTAACGCATTGACGCTGTAATCATTTGTTGGAATAATAATATATTATAGGCCTTTGCAATATGTTTTTATTTATAAAATTTACTTATTTAAACCACAATAATTAATCACAACAACAAGTAACAATATTTGATTTCAAAATTATGATTTTGTAGTCAAATCACTAATATGAAATAAAATTATTTTTTTCTACCTTTGTCGTCTGACCAATTTATTCTCTGATCATGCTGGTCCCGATCTGAGGCTTCTGCTTTCCTGTCTTTTCTTAGCTCTCTTTCTGTGGTCTATGGTCCATCTGCCATTTCTTCTCTCTTCTTTCATTTTCTTCACTTCTTTCCATCAGCCTATTTCCAGTCCCAGTAACCCTCCCCAGTATCGGCCCCTTTCCAGTCCTCACTCCCAGTACCTTCCAATGTTAACTTGCATTCCCATGACTGCCACTGGTATCCATTCCCTTCCAGTCCCCCTCCTTCCCCACTGACCAGTCCCTTCTACTACAAATACCATGGCAGCCCCTCTCAGATCCACTCCCTTCCAGTTCCATTCTCCCATCCCCTTCTATCAGCCCATTTGTAGCCTTAGCCCCCAGTTTTCTTCCAGGGCCAGCAGCTCTATCCTCCCCTCACCACCATCAGCCCATTCCCAGTCAAAGCCCCCCAATCAGCTCACTTCCAGTGCTAGTCCCCCCTCAGCCCCATTACCAGTGCTAGCCTCCCCTAATCAGCCCAATGCCAGTCCTATCCCCATCAGCTCATTACCAGTCCTAGCCTCCGCTAATCAGCCCATTTCCAGTCATAGCCCCCCCGATCAGTTCATTTCCAATGCTAGCCTCCCATCAGTCCATTACCAGTCCTACCCCATCCCATCAGCCCATTCCCAGTCCTAGACTCCACTAATCAGCTCATTTCCAGTGCTAGTCCCCCCTCAACACCATTACCAGTGCTAGGCTCCCCTAATCGGCCCATTACCAGTCCTTCCCCCCCCCCATCAGCCCATTACCAGTCCTAGCCCCCCCGATCAGCTCATTTCCAATGCTAGCCCCCATTATCAGTCCTAACCCCCCTATCAGCCCATTACCAGTCCCAAACCCCCCTTGATCAGTCTATTCCGTCCTAGCCTTCCCTAATCAACCCATGACCAGTCCTAGCCCCCCCCGATCTGTCCATTACCAGTGCTAGCCCCCCATCAGCCCATTATAATCCTAATCCACACTGTCTCTCACCTCTGTCCAGCATTTATCCCATCTGTCCAGTATGTCCCCCCTGTCTCTACCCTTTGTCCATGTCAGCCCCCATCCATTCATGTCAGCCCCCCCTCTGTCCATGTGAGCCCCTTCCCTCCCTCTCTCCCTCCCTCTCTCCCTCCATCGAAGTCAGTCCTCTATCCACCCCTTCATGTCAGCTGCCTCCCTCCCCCATGTCAGCCCCGTTGCAGGTTCCCTACCCTCTCTTCCCCTCTCCCTATGTCTGCCTGCTACTGTCCTGTTCTTCTGCAGCCGTGGTTCCCTGTCTCTTAGGGAGCCGCGACTGTGCCTGTGAAGCCATTGCGGAGCCTTCCCGTCTCTCGATGGGCTCCGTGCAGCATTGTCCCACCTCCAAAGGAAGTTGTTTACCACTTCCTTTGGAGGCGGGACAATGCTTTACGGAACCCGTCAAGAGACGGGAAGGCTCCACAATGGCTTCACAGGCACAGCCGTGGTTCCCTAAGAGACAGGGAGCCGCAGCTGCAGAGCAAGGAAGGCGGTGAGTTTGCCGCTGCCGAGAAGCAGACTCGGTAGCGGCAGCAACTTGTGCGATTTTTTTTTTTTTTTTTTAACTTGGCAGAGTGAGGCGACCCCTGCTAAATCCTGTGGCGACCCCCATGGGGGGTCGCAACCCACAGGTTCAGAACTGCTGCTGTTGGTCTAGAGAACAGACAATCCTGACTCTGAAAGTATGGCAGAAGTGTTCCGAGAGAGATCATTTTGAATTTTTCTTGGAACAGATATTTGTTCAATTCTCTGAGGTCCAAAATTGGGTCTGTGTCACCCTGTTTTCTTTGGGATGAGAAAATAGGGGGGAGTAGAACCCTGTAGTGGTATGGGTACCTCTTCTATTGCTCCTTGAGCAAGAAGTATTGTGACTCCTGGACTCAGAAGACTGGCGACAGGGGGTTGAGAATTGAACTGTCTTATGATTGTAGGAGGGGGCATGCTGTGAAAATGAAGTCTGTATCCCTCTCGTACAATTGACAGAGTCCAATTTTCTGATTTTATTTGGTGCCATCTGGTGGCAAAGTGACAATCTGCCAGGGATGGTAGAGGGTTCTGGACCCTGCAGGGGCAGGAAGGCTAAGTTCTCTAGAAGAGAGTCAAAGCCCCTGAGGAGGCTGAGCCTGCTGAGCTCTTGGGACTTTTGGTTTCTTCTGTTGTCTAGTTTGTTGCTGTTGCCCCTTTAGGGCAGCATGGACTGGACAGTGACCCTGCTGGGTATAAGAAGGATAAAACATCTTTTTCTTGTTGAAAAAGGTTTTTTTTATGAGATCTTTTCCTTGCTGGGTTGGCTGTAGACTTTGACAACCTGTCCAAGGTAATATTGTCAGAGTCAATCTCATTAGCTTTTTCTTGAAAATTCCTGCCAAAGAGATTTTCTCCTGTGCAAGGAATGTTGCCCAGTTTATCTTGTACCCAAATTTCCAAGCCAGGCAATATGATGTGCACCAATGGAGATAACAGAGGTTCTGCTGATACCTTCAAAGCAATCAAAGGTTGCACGGTTGACAAACTTGGAAACATCTTGGGCATGTCTGACCAGAGCAAGAAAATCCTGTCTTATCATCAGGAAGACGGGGGCTCATAAGCTCCAAGTCTCCTGTAACCTCTTTGAGGAACATCCCCATGTATAGGATGTATGAGCTGATTCTAGCCAAAAGCATGGAAGCTTGGAAGCAGACACGCCCAAAAGCATCGAGAGTCCTGGACTCGTGGCCTGGGTGATTAGAAGAATGTCTTTTTGCATTCTTTATCCTACGCATGGCCGATTCCACTACCACTGAATGGTGTGGCAACTGAGTCTTCTGAAAGCCAGGACAAGGTGGAACTCAGTACATGGTATTGTCTGCGAGAGTGTGGAGATGTGGTTAAAGGAGTCTCCCACATTCTCAGCATGAGATCATGAAGGATCTTATGAATGGGCAGAGTAGCGGCCCTCTTAGGAGCTTTAGGGTATTGAAGAATCTCTAACTCTTCTGCCCTAGGCTCCTTTTAGGAGGTCACTGATTGCAAGGCCTCGGGCCACATCACGAATGAAATCCTGGAAGGACAAGTCCTCTGGAGGAGACATTCTACGCTGAGGAGAAAGAGATGGATCCTCCGGAAGAATTGCTCTGGTATCGGCAGAGTCATCGGAATCGGAAGATTCAAAATATCTCTGATCCCGATGTTTGTGCAAGGCACGGTACTGGTATCGATTGAAGTCGGTATCGAGGTGTCTCGGTACCGATCTTTCGATATCAGAGATGGACTCTAGACTCGGCATGGGGGGTATACCTGCCGAAGCCGGTGCCATTGGTACCGGTACCGGTGTCTGTTGAACGGTCTGAAGCGGTTTCAGCGATACCGAAGCCATTAGAAGAGCTGCTAGACTGCATTCGATAGCGAGAAATCTTTGATCTATTGCTCCTGCTGATGCTTGGGTGTTGGAACCGGTAGAAGCGGCCGGGACTCCAGAGCATGGCACCAGTAGTTCTGCAGAGGTGGAAGCCTCTAGAACATCCTGGAGCCCTGTTAGTGCTTTGGAAGCCGAAACCTCCCGCCGGGGCTGTTTTGCAGATGAACTTTCCTCAAGGGCAAGCCGATGGTATCTCAATACTTTGAAGGAGATCTAACATTGAGGACCAGCTAGTCTTTGAAGACTTATGTTTAGTTACCTGAGATCCATGGAAGGAAGATGAAGCCCTGGAAGACGTCGATGCAACAGACATCGCATCTGCGGCAAAAAGGGTACCGAGTTTTGCAGCTCTATTCGGCAGGCCCCTCTTGATCATCTTTCTACAGGAGAGACAATCCAATGGAGAGTGGTCAGGTCCTAAACAATTGAGACACCAGTCAAGGGTGTCTGTGACGGATATGGTACCGCCACACTTAGAACATTTTTTAAAACCAGCAGCTGGTTTTTCCATTGTAAAAGAAAAATGGGCCTAGTGCCCAAAATGGCGCCTAGCACTGAGAGGCAAATGGCTTCTGAAGAAGTTACTTCAGAAAAGATTTTTATTTTTTTTACAAAAGAAGAAGAGAGAACTGGTGGTACCGGTAGGCATCGAATGAAGGCAGACACGACCACAAAGAACAAAGAAGTAACAAAGAATTTTCTGCGGTGACAGGGTATGCAACCTGTCAGCTCCGCGGAAAACGAAGAACTGAAGAGGGAGAGTTGGAATGGCGGGAAGGCAGCACGCAGGTGCTGTGGGATGCTCCCAAAAGCTTTCCTATTGGACGCTGGGGAGCGTTCCCGCGCAGGCTCCGTCGGTACCGATACCCATATGCGAAGACTACATTCCTGCTTATTCCTGGAGATAGGTCAAAGCCTTGAACTGGACTGAAATAGGAAGCAAATGGTATTGTATGAGCAAAGGTGTAACATGGTCAAACTGACGTGCACAGGCCAGAGTACACACGGCCTAATTCTGCACGGTTCGTAGCCACTTGACTTGGTATAAAGCAGGGGTCTTAAACTCCAGTCCTGAAGGGCCGCAAAGCAGTCAGGTTTTCAGTTATCCCTAATGAATATGCATGAGATATATTTGCATACAATGGGGGCAGTGCATGCAAATATCTCTCATGCATATTCATTAGGGATACCCTGAAAACCTGACTGATTTGTGGCCCTCCAGGACTGGAGTTTGACACACCTGGTAGAAAGGGAGACCTAAGTAGGCGATATTACAATAATCCAACAATGACATGACAGTGTGGAGTACCACCATTCTTTGGGCTACCGTATCAAAGAAAGGTTGCACAGCCCAGAAACATCAGAGAGCAAAAAAGGAAGATTTAACAATTCTGAACCATTGTGGTGAGGACGACAGTTGGAGGTCCATTACCAAGACAAGATATTTGAGGGTAGCTTGCAGAGTTACTGGATCATCATTACTGGAGTGAAGGAGTAGCCTAACAGAGCACTGGCATTGATAACTAAGAGACCAGGGTTCAATTCCCATTCCTTGTGGACTTGGGCAAGTCACTTAACTTGGATTTTTTCTGAGGCAGTGGAAGGTTATCAATGTCCCTGTTTAATGTACATTACCAAGTGTAAGTTACAATATAAACCGCTTTGACTGAAATGATAAAGCGGTATAAAAAACACCTGTTAAATAAAGTAGGAGGAAGGGTAACAGGTGGCAGGGGAAGGGAGCAGGGGATATCATCTTTGTATAGATGACTTGGGAAATTTTCGGCTGGAAGAATTCAGTATCTTTTCTTCAATGTATTTGTAATGGAAATAGTTGTCTTAATAAAAATTTGATGGCAAAAAAAAAAAAAGATAGGGGATGGCAGATTCCAAATGCAACATGCCAGTGAAGTCTTCTTGATTCTAATGCAAACCCAGCACCTGATGCAGCTGTTGGGTCCATCGAGTCTGATGCAGATACTTCTGGACCAGACTCACTTGGAATGAAGAGCCTCTCCTTTTGCTTTTCTAGGCCAAAAAGACCTCTAGTGTTATAAGTTGGTAATAAGAATGTTTTGCGGTATTACTGATCCAGACCTTGGCACTATGAACACCAATTATGGGTATCAGCATCTATCTAATATGATCGTGCCACACTGCACACATTTTTTAAGCCAGTAAAGGCTTTAAGGACATTTTGAAAAATTGGGCTGAGTTGCTGAAATTGCAAAAACGTAAAGTTCGTATGGAACTGCATCGTTTGTCGTTAATCGAGTATATACGCAGACAACACATACCCAGGGGCCTCCGTATGTACAAAGAGCCCAAGTTATTTACAACTAATTCAGAGTTCATGACGCGATGGAACGGTATCCTGAACAAGTGTTCCCTGGACCTGATGATCCTAATAGTTGACACTACCACAAGTGCGGTAGATAGTTTGAAGCAGGAAATAGATGACATGCTGACCAGCCTAAAAGAACAAGAAGCATCTGCACAATATGATATCCAGGTCACCGAAATGACTAAACATATTCAGACACTACATGGAGAAGTAACACAAATTAAAACCAAAAAATTAAGACGTGACTACAATGATTACACGGAAGGATATGTGTATCCATGGCTGAACCCAAAGCAGAAATTGAAAACACACAAACACACAAACAGGTTGATTTTGATATCTCAACGGATGATACCAGTTTTTCAGAATCTACAGGGAAATCTCACCGGGATTTTTCCGAAGAGGAGTGTGACAAAACAAAGAAGAAAACTGGGGGCCGCGGGAAACAAAGAAGCAAAAATTTAAATCAACATCATTAACATTATTAGGCAGACAGAATCAAGATATATCTACCACTTCGGTGACAACGGGGAATGTGGTTATCAATGTTTCTAAAACATTTTTATCGGAGGATCATTTGAGAATTCTAAATAAAGGCATGTCCTTTGTCCCTGAGATCAAGTTTGATGGGTTTCAATTTAGGGTCGATGTAGAACATCTACTCCGGAAACTCCATTTAAAAGTGTTCTTTGCAACATCTGAGGCGACTCCGGCTGAGACAGTGATGGATTCCCCCTTCGAATTGCGGCGCCTTCCATTACCTATTAAATCCAAATGGGAGCCCCCGGGACCAATACCTCCAGCACTAATTCTTTTTAGGGATCTGTTCCTGCAAGACATAGCTAAATTAGAACGGGAGCGGAGACTGAGCTCCTGTACTTTCACGATGGCTGAGAGAACTGCCCTTAGAGATTTACAATCTAACTCGACCATAGTCATACATCGAGCGGACAAGGGGGGAGCCGTGGTGGTCATGGATAGGACCCAGTATCTAAAGGAAGCGGAACATCAGCTGTCCTGTGTTGAAACATACAAGGTATTATCTCAAGACCCCACCTTACATTTACAACGGGAAATTAAGGGCATTACGTCTCGTGCTCTAGAACAACGTTTGATCACCAAAAAAGAATGGAATTTTTTGAATGAATCCTCCCCGTCTATGGCACGTTTCTATCTGGTGCCAAAGATACATAAAAATATCACTAATCCACCTGGTAGACCGATCGTCTCTACCAGGGGGTCATTGTTGGAACCGCTCTCTATGTATATTGATTCTTTTCTGAGACCCTTAATGGCAACTATCCCCTCGTACATTCGGGATACATCTCATTTTTTAAATACGTTAATTGAATACACGGAATGGGCCTCCCGTGAGAATACACTACTGGTCACTCTGGACGTCACGTCATTATACACTAACATCCCTCAGCAAGCGGTGTATGATGTGGTATTATCATCTTTGCAGGCCTATGCGGATATGTCTCCGGAACATCTCGAGTTTCTATCTCATTTAAAAAAGCTCGTCATTTTTCAGAATCGTTTTGAATTTGAGGGTACCATCTACCAGCAAATGACTGGGGTGGCCATGGGGGCAAAGTTCACTCAGTCAGTGGCGAACTTGTTTATGAAAGCTTATGAACAACGATGGCTTACCCAATCATTGTTTCAACATCACCTCATATTATGGAAGAGATTCATTGATGACGTGTTTGATCTGGGATGGAACTGTTTCTGACTTACAAGATTTTCTTAACTGGTTGAATAGTGTAGACCCTCAAGTACAGTTTACTTCCACTTTTCACGAGCAGCAAACTGTTTTTCTGGACACGATAATACAGAAGAGTCAACACGGGTGGGTTACTTTAGTACATAAGAAACCACAGATAGAAATACTATCCTACACTACCGTAGCAAACACCCCACACAGCTGCGGGATAGTTTACCGCTGTCCCAGTTCATCTGGTACCGCAGAAATTGCTCCCGAATTGAAGATTACAAGGCACAAGCAAAAAATCTACAACATGATTTCCAAAATAGAGGCTATCCACGGCAGGTGGTCAAAACCGCCTACCAACACGCACTCTATAATCATCGGGAACTATTGCTATGGACTCGCGCAACGAAAACTAACTTTGATGACTCCACTATTAATTTCATTACAAAGTTTTCTCCACTTAGTGGAGATATTCAACGCATTATTAAGCGCCATCAGAATGTTTTGATGACTCTTCCTGGTTTACAACATCGTGTGATCCAGTGTGTGGACGAGACACCAAAATCTGAAGGAAAAACTTAGCCCGGCACACTTGAAACCTGTTCCAACAGATAGGTCACGAGACCAGACTGGCCACAAGAGATGTGGACACTGCAACATTTGTCCAATCTCTGATGAAATTGTGAGTTTCCAATACCATGATCGGCTATGTATCTTAAAGAATTCCACCTCTTGTAGTTCAGATCACGTTGTATATGGGATTCGTTGCCCATGTGGTCTGTTATATGTTGGCCAAACTACACGCCAATTGAGAGTTCGTATAAATGAACATAGAAGTAGACTCAAATGTAAAGTGATGGAGGCTCCATTAGTATCACACTGTATTCAGCAACACCACGCTTTTGATGAGTTACGGTGTTTTGGGATTGCTTCTGTAGCAAGCGGGAGACAGGGCCAGTCTAGAGCACAGACACTGTTAGTTCAGGAACAGCGCTGGATTTACCGGCTGAACACGGTCGCCCCGGAGGGTCTTAATGTCATGGTGGAATGGGGTGCTTGCGTTTAGGTTTTAGCTCATATTAGCTTATATGGAGGAGAGAATGAACGTCCTCCACCATTTTTAGTTACCCCCGTTTTGGCTATTTAAACCCAGCAACTTCAGCTGTTTCCTTACTTCGCATGTGCGGGGTCTCTATGACAAAGGATTCAGTTTGGAAGACTTTAACCGTTGAGCTGCATGCTGGTGGTAAAGTTTACACATTTTTATGATAAATGTGGCACTATTTGCGGTATATCCTTGCACATGTTGGCAGTTAGTTAATTCCGTTACATCCTTAGAGAGTGTCCTCTTTTTTCAGAGATTGTGAACGCATGATTCAATACACCCCCTGAAGAAGAGCTGAAACGCAGATCTAGTACCTGTGTGATGGTGTTGGGGAAGTTTCTTTAACAAGTTATCAGATAAGCTCAATCTCTGTAAAATTATATTTTTGTCTGAGAAGTATGAAAAGTGACCTTGAAAAGTAAAAAACTGCATGAGAAAAATCTGCTGAATTAAGAACCAGTTTTGGCCATTGATGCAAAAGGGCACATTACCTCTACAGAAAGACTACAGAGGAGAAGTGCCATAATTAGTCTGAGACCAATGGTTCTTTTCTCTATAGACCACATTGCAGTTGGTTTTCTGTAGGTTCATTTTTTTCTACGGTGTGACGGTTCCTTTTCCCTTATTGCGCATTTTGAAAAATATGGCAAAGGCAAAATCAAGAGAGACAATGTCAGAAAAAAAAAGCATAGTTACTCACCTGTAACAGGTGATTTCCTGGAACAGCAGGAATTTAGTCTTCACATATGGGTATCGTCGGTACCGACGGAGCCTGCGTGGGAACGCTCCCCAGCGTCCAATTAGTGGAGTGGAGGAGTAGCCTAGTGGATGGGGCAAGGTACTTCAGGCTGGAAGGTCGGGGGTTCAAATCCCACTAGAGGACAGCAACCTTGGGCCGGAAGGACTGGGGTTTCTAGTCCCACAGGTGCTCCTTGTGGTCTTGAGCAAGCCACTTAACCCTCCATAGCTCATGTTCCCTGTAAAATAGTTATCTCCAAGTTATAATGCCCTATTCAATGTAATTTCAGTTTGTTCAATGTAAACCGCACTGATGCAGAATAGTGCGGTATATAAGAGAATGTAAATAAATAAATAAATAAATAAATAAATAAATTAGAAAGCTTTTGGGAGCATCCCACAGCGCCTGCGTGCTGCCTTCCCGCCTTTCCCAACTGCCTCTCTCCAGTTGAGTTTTAAAGCTGAGACAAAGAGAGAGAGAGAGGGAAAGAGAGAGAGAGAGCGATACAACTCCTAGGGGAGGTGGGTGGGTTGTGAAGATTAAATTCCTGCTGTTCCCGGAGATCACCTGTTACAGGTGAGTAACTATGCTATCTCCAAGAACAAGCAGGAATGCAGTCATCACATATGGGGACGCCCTAGCTTTAGATGCCAGGGAGAGACCCCAGAAGTTGTGTGTCCCTGAGAAGGGCTCTACTTCCCCCCATGGATCTCTGGCATCCACCCATTTTTTAAACATCTTGATGGATTATGCGGAATGGGCCAGCAAAGGTGGTACACTTCTAGCGACGTTGGATGTGTCCGTCCTGTACACAAGTATTACTCAGTGTGCAGCACACCAAGTAATCGGTACTGCTTTGCGAAAATGTGATGGTTTTTCCGAAGAATTGATTTCTTTTATTTCCCAGCTGGCGGAACGCACCATTTTTGAGAATTATTTTCAATTTGAAGATACATTGTATAAGCAGATATCAGGAGTAGCCATGGGTGCCACGTTGCCCCATTTGTGGAGAACTTATACATGCAGGAATATGAACATCATTGGTTGGCCCTTTCCCCTTACCGTCAGCAGTTGATCCTGTGGAAACGATTCATTGATGATGTCTTTGTTCTATGGGATGGCACCGTCGAGGATCTGCAAAAATTTGTGCACTGGCTAAACGGGGCTAACCCCCATATTCAATTTACCAGTGCCTACCATCCACAACACATTGTTTTCCTAGATGTGGAAGTCCGAAAGAGCCCTTGTGGTTGGGAGACTCGGGTATATAAGAAGCCCACAGACCGCAATACGCTACTACATTACAACAGCAAACATCCCCGACAACTACGTGATAGTTTACCTCTATCGCAATTTATTAGGTACAGGAGAAATTGTTCCAGTATACAGGAATACAAAACTCAAGCTAAGATACTGATGCATGATTTCTATGCCCGGGGTTACCCAGAAAGGGTAGTTAAAGTAGCATACAAACGGGCCCTATATAACAACAGGGCGTTACTATTGCAAACCCGCGAGAGTTTTTCCACAGGAATTGAAGATGAGGGACGTATAAATTTAGTGACTCAGTACTCCCCGTTCAGTAGAAAGATTACCCAGATCATCCACCGCCACCAAAATGTATTAAGCACTGTCCCAGGTCTATCTGATAAGCGTATTCGCTGTGTATGGACTCATCAACAAAATTTGAAAGAGATTTTGAGTCCAGCCAAGCTACGGAAAGAAGTGACGGGCCCAGAGGGGGAGGTCCTAGGACACAGAAAATGTGGTCATTGCAATGTATGTGCGGTAATGGATGAGGTGGTGGACTTTGATTATCATGGCCAGCATTACAATTTGAGGCAGTCCACTACTTGTGCTTCTGACCATGTGATATATGGGATTAAATGCCCATGTGGCCTTTTATAAGTGGGCCAGACTGCACGATCCCTGCGAGTTCGTATCGCTGAACACCGTAGCAGGATTCGATGTAAGGTCCAGGAGGCCCCTATGGTACCTCATTGTGTACAGAATCAACATTCTTTTGAAGAGTTGCGAGTGTTTGCAATCGAGACCGTCCTAACTGTTAGAAGAGGAAGATCACCAGCACAAATGCTACTATTGTTAGAACAAAGATGGATTTACCGACTTAACATAGTCATTTCGGGAGGATTAAATAATATGATTGAGTGGCGGGCATGTATGTGATCTCATTGCCACGTCATTATTTGGAGCCTCCCATATAAAAAAGAGCTGTTGCTTTCCGCATGCGCAGCGTTTTTTGGGAAAGCCGGAGAGCTTCATTGTAACACGCTTCCTGTTTCATGTTTGATACAATTGTTTGCTACAACGAAGATGAGATCTATCTTGTTTTATGAGGTTTTCCCGCCTCGATAGACTGTTCGTAGAGTGTCAATAGATGGCATGAAGATTCAGACTAATATGTTCTCTACTGTTGCTATTTTTTGCAGACAGTGCTAGTTTCATCCAATACATACCCCCTGAAGGAGAATTGAAACGTGTGGTACCTTAGAGGTGGCGTTGGGGACGGTATTTAATCATTGGGAGACTACAGCACGTTCAATGTTTGCGATTTGAAAAAGAAAAGAAGATTTCAAGATTCAGATAAGTTCTGATTTAGATTTACAACTTCAAAATGTTTGGCCAATAATGTTTTGAACCTAGTTTATGGTCGCTGATGTTATCGGAGTTTGCAGCTGCGGGGCAAGTTACCCTGTGTTGCATAATTTTAAACTGAGGACCATTGGTTCATGTTAACCTAGTATTCCAACAAATTGATAGTTTTAGTAAATTGGCTGTGCATATGGTGCAAAATTGGAACTTTTTCTCAATAAATAGAGGGCCTACCATAGTCCAGTAGTAAGGAGATACACTGAGCAATCCAGTTAGACACTGTTCTCTTGGAGACTGGAAGTCCCAAATGAGAAGGATCAAAAGCAACAAAGAGTTGAGAGGACTTTCTATGTTGCTGTGTTCTTTGTAAGTAAAAGGCTAAAGCTCTTTTACAGTCCAAAGTATAAAGATTCCTTTCTGCATTTGATGCATGAGGCCTTGGAAAGAACACAGGTAGGTAGACTGCTTGGTTTAGATGAAAAGGCAAGACCACCTTTGGCATAAAGTGTGGATGAGTTCTAAGGACTACCTTGTCATGATAGAACCTTGTATAAGGTGGATCAGACACTAATGCTTGCAACTCACTGATGTGATGTGCTGATTTGATTGCACTGAGAAAGATAACCTTCCAAGAAAGGAATTTCAAGGAGGTAGTAGCTAAGGGTTCGAAAGGTGGCTTCATGAGCTGACCAAGAACCAAGTTTAAATGCCATGCCACAGGTGGTGGCCCAATGGGAGGCTTAGTTAGCAGAAGGCCTCTCATAAATCTTGCTATAAGAGGATGGGAGGAAATAGGTTGCCCAGTTAGAGGCTTGAAGGAAGCTGCAATAGCACTCAAATGGACTCTCACTGAATTAGTCTTAAATCCTGCATTGGATAAATGAAGGAGATACTCCAGTAATGATTCCAGAGGTACAGCAAGGGGGTTAAGACCCTTCTGCGAACACCATATGGTAAACCTTTTCCACTTGAAAGCATAAGAGCGTCTTGTGGAAGGCTTCCTGGAAGCAAAAATAATATCTTTTACTTGCTGAGGGAGGTTAAGATCGTGGAGATCTAGGCCTTCAGCAACTAAGCCCTGAGATGCAGAGACTGGGGATTGGGATGCCATAACATTCTGTTCTCCTGAGATCTGGAGCAGACCCTAACACCAGGGAGGGAGCTTGAGAGAGATGTAGAAGCAGAGGGTACCACACTTGCCGAGGCCAACGTGGAGCTATGAGGATCATACGTCCTCTGTCTCTCTGAAGCTTGAATAGGGTCTTGGGAATTAGGGGAATGGGTAGAAAGGCATAAAGGAAGTCTTGGCCCCAGTGAAGGAAGAAAGCATCATTGGCCTGAGAGCCGGGATTCTGGAACAGAACCAGGGAAGTTTGGCATTCAACGGACTTGCAAAGAGGTCTATGTCCGGGGTTCCCCAAATTTGAAAAATCTTGGTCACCTGGTCTAAATGTAGAGACCATTCGTGTGGAAGCAGAACTCGACTGAGTCTGTCTGCCCAAGAGTTTTGTATGCCTGGAAGATACACTGCCAGGAGATTCATTTGATGCTCTCTGGCGAGGGCCCATAGTCGCAAAGCTTTGTTGCAAAGTGACAGAGAGCCACTTCCCCCCTGTTTGTTCACGTAGAACATGGCTAATTGCCCGTATGAATGAGGACTGTCTTGTAGCTGAGCAGGGTGTGGAACACTCAAAGAGCAAGGAAGATTGCTCTGAGCTCCAAGAGATTGATATGTAGATGAGTCTCCTGTGGAGTCCAAGTGCCTTGGGTGGAGAGGTCTTGCAAATGAGCTCCCTAACCCATTGGTGAAGCATCTGTCGTGAGAGTTGCCTGGGGTAAGGGTTGTTGAATGGGGACCCCATCAACAGGTTGTGAGTGGACTGCCACCATTGGAGGGACAAAATAAGGCGACTTGTGTTTGCTATTTTGTCTGACAGGCACCCTGATCCCTGGGTCCAATGAGTGGATAAAGTCCACTGGGCTGCTCTCATATGGAGGCGAGCATAAGGAACCACATGCATGGTAGATGCCATGTGGCTTAGTAGTTGTAGCATTTCTCGGGCAGTGAGATAAGGTTTTAGCACTGCTTGAGAAGCTAACTGCACCATGCCAAGGCAACGGGCCTGGGGAAGATAGGCCCTTGCCTTTTTGGTATCCAGCAAAGCTCTTATGAATTCTAGAGACTGAGTGGGAGTTACGTTTATGACAAGACCCAAATACTGAAGGACACGCATTTATTTATTTATTTATTTATTTAGCATACATTTGTATACTGCTACTTCCAGCGATCAGTAGCAGATTAGATTACATATTGGAAACTGTCAGATCAGGACAAGAATTTGAAGTATATACACGGTGATTTGAAAGGTAAGCACAACACACAGTAGATAGGTAATTGGGGGGAGGGAGTGGTAGTTTACATATGAACATTTTTACATATATACATCTTTGATTCTCTTGGTGGCACAGTTTGGGCCACGTGGACTAAATCAACTTGTAATGAATCTGAAATAGGTGAGATTGTGCAAGATAGGGAGGTCCTGGCCTCTGCTTCTGATGGGGCTCGAATGAGCCAGTCATCTAAGTAGGGGAAGACGAATATCCCTAGAGTGCAGAGAAATGCTGCTACCACAGCCATACATTTCGTGAAGACTCTTGGTGCTGAGGTCAGGCCAAAAGGAAGCACCCTGTATTGGTAGTGCTTTCCTTTGGAAAAGGAACTGAAGGAACTTCCTGTGAGTTGGGTGGATGAGAACATGAGTGTACGCATCCCTGAGATCTAGAGAACAAAGCCAATCCTGACTCTGAAGGTATAGCAGCAGAGTTCCTAAAGAAATCATCTTGAATTTCTCTTTGAACAGGAATTTGTTCAATTCTCTGAGGTCCAAAATAGCTCTGTATCCCCCTGTTTTCTTTGGAATAAGGAAATAGGGGGAGTAAAAACCTGTACCCTGTTGATGAATGGGTACTTCTTCTATTGCCCCTTGGGCAAGAGGTATAGTGACATCTTGATCTAACAGGTTGATGAGAGAGGTCTGAGAATTGAACTGTTTTACCATGGTGGAAGGGGACATGCACAGGAAGTGCAGCTTGTACCCCTCTCTTATAATGGAGTGTGTCCACTGCTCTGCTGTTATCTGCTCCCACCTGGGGGCAAAGTGACATAACCTTCCTGGAATGGTGGAAGGCTCTGGTCCATTCAGGGCCAGGAAGGCTAAGTTCTCTAGATGAAAGTCAAAGGCCTTGTGGAGGCTGAGACTGCTGAGACGGTTGAGGCTTAGCAGTCTTTGCTTTCCTTTGTTTGGTTGGTTGCTGACCCT
Source organism: Ichthyophis bannanicus (assembly GCA_033557465.1). Classification (NCBI taxonomy): domain Eukaryota; kingdom Metazoa; phylum Chordata; class Amphibia; order Gymnophiona; family Ichthyophiidae; genus Ichthyophis; species Ichthyophis bannanicus. Next base: position 189,106,560 of record CM066031.1, on the reverse strand, counting down.
TCCGGGTAGGCTGACCTATAGAACGTCCCTGCTGGGAATAAGAGGGATAAAACCTCTTCTTTTTTGAGAAGAAAGGCTTCTTGAAAGACTTCTTTCTCGCAGCATCAGCTGTGGCTTTGGACAGCCTATCCAAAGTGGAGTTGTCAGTATCCAACTCATTGGCCTTTTCTTGCCAATCTTTACCAAACAGGTTCTCACCAGTACAAGGAATATTGCCCAGTTTGTCTTGTACCCAGTGCTCCAAATCAGATGCCTGGAGCCAGGCAATTCTACGTGCACCTACGGCAATGGCAGAGGTTCTGCTTATGCACTCAAAACAGACAAAAGCTGCACGGTTGACAAATTTAGAAACATCTTGGGCATATTTGACCAATATGAGAAAATCCTGTCTTTTATCCTCAGGAAGACGAGGGCTCAAAACCTCTAAATCCCCTGTAATTTCCCTTCAGGAACATTCCCATACATAAAATATAGGAAATGATCCTGGCAGAAAGCATGGAAGCTTGGAAAGTACGACGTCCAAAAGCATCCAAAGTTCTGCACTTGCGTCCTGGAGGATTAGAGGCATGTCTCTTTGCACGCCTGATCCTTCTCATAGCTGATTCCACTACAATAGAGTGGTGAGGAAGCCGAGTCTTCTGGAAACCAGGACAAGGAGGGACTTGGTAGATAGTATCCAGTCTACGAGAGTGAGGAGAGGTGGTAAGAGGCGTCTCCCACATTCTTTTTTTTTTTATTTATAACTTTTATTTATAATATTTTCTTGAATACAACGCAATCATTAAGAAAATAAAAAATACATCAAAATGATCCATAGAATAATTTAAATCACATAATAAGAAACACATCAAGAGAGAGAAGCCAGCCTATATAAACTAAGAAAAAAGAAAAAAAAAAGGTAATCAGGAGTTAATACTCCACAATAGGGAGCTAAATATTACTAATCCATTCCCTCCCACTATTTCCCAACTATTTCCCTTTCACTCAGAAAAGTTAATAATGATGATACATCAGTAAATGCATAAGTCTGCCCCTCGAAAGTTATAATACAACGGCAGGGAAATTTTAAAAAGAAATTAGCTCCCAATGCCACTACTCTGGTTTTTAATCCCAAAAACTGCTTACGACGAAGTTGGGTATGACGGCCGACATCCGGAAAAACCTGGACTTTAAAACCACAAAAAAGGGCCTCCCTACATTTGAAATAGGCCCTTAGAACACGCAATTTAATAGATTCAGAACCAAACTGCACCACAAGGGTGCAACGCTTGGAAATGTCGTCTTTGGAATCCTCAAGGAAAGCTGTGAGGTCCTGGCCAACAGAACTGGGGGAAGGTGCTGAGCCTCCAACTCCCAGCGGTGTTGAACCTGGGCCTCCCATCAAATAAGACATATGGCAAGTATCCACACTATCTTGCAGATGTAGAACCTCAGAAAAATATTTCTGAAGCAAAATTTTTGGAGACAGCAAATGGGTCATAGGGAAATTAAGAAAACAAAGGTTGCACACTCTATACTGATTCTCCAGCGCTTCCACACGATAAGATAATAAAGAGGAATCTCGAATTAAAGCAATACCAGTATCTCGGGAGTTTTTGATCTGGGAATCAGACTGCGCAACCGAATTTGTTAAAGAACCCAACTGCTGATCTACACTTTTCAATTTGCAAACAACATCTTGTGAAAATTTACATAATGATGACACAGTAGAAGTTAATCGACAAACAATATTTTGGATAGCAGCCCATATGTCTTTTAATGTCACTTCCTCAGACGGGGGAGCAACAGTTAATGCGTCAGCAGACACCAAATAGACCGGAAGTGGCAATGGAGGAGAAACTTCGGAAGGGCCTTCTAATATAGTGGATAAAAAGGGAGGTTGCGGGAGAGGAGGAGGAGACCGGAACTCAGGACTTAACGAAGCCCCTTCCGGTGACTGGATAGCAGGCAGCGAGGGAGTCAAGTGTTTGTCCATTGGGCCCATCACCTTACCTCCTTTTTCACTCTCATTCGGCTTGGAACCAAGCTTCCCCTTTCTCTTACCCATAGCGTCGGAACAAACACTCAAACTTCCAGCTCCGCTCGACTCTCCTCACGTGCACCGAAGGGGCGCAAAAGGGGCGTGACCTGCCCCTTGGTTCACGCCCCTTAGACCACGCCACGCAGGCAGCGACACGCGGCCGCGTGTAGGAACCTCTGGGCTTTATACAGCAGGTAGGGGGGGTCCTCCAGCCCTGGGATCGTCCTCCAAAATGCCTGCCAGGTATTCCACAGCACCAGACCTCACGCTGCACAGCTCCGCAAGAATGTCACAAGCGGCAGCTCCCTCGAGCAGCGGGCTCACTCTCCACCCGGATACAGGTACCTCTGGGCTTTATACAGCAGGTAGGGGGGGTCCTCCAGCCCTGGGATCGTCCTCCAAAATGCCTGCCAGGTATTCCACAGCACCAGACCTCACGCTGCACAGCGCCGCAAGAATGTCACAAGCGGCAGCTCCATCGAGCAGCGGGCTCACTCTCCCGCGTCTCCCACATTCTTAGCAAGAGATCATGCAAGATCTCATGGATGGGTAGAGTAGCTGCCTCTAGGAGCTTTGGGATATTGTAAAATTTCCAACTCCTTTGCTCTGGGCTCTGATTCAGGAGCCACAGTAAAGCACAGTTACTTACCTGTAACAGGTGATCTCTGGGAACAGCAGGAATAAGTCTTCACATATGGGTACGTCGGTACCGACGAAGTCTGCGCGGGAACGCTTCCCAGCGTCCAATCAAAGAGCTTTTGGAAGCATCCCACCACACCTGCGTGCTGCCTTCCCGCCTTTCCCAACTGCCTCTCCTCAGTTAAGTTTTAAAGCTGAGACAAAGAGAGAGAGAGGAAAGGAAAGATAGAGATACAACTCCTGGGGAGGTGGGTGGGTTGTGAAGACTTATTCCTGCTGTTCCCAGAGATCACCTGTTACAGGTAAGTAACTGTGCTATCTCCAGGAACAAGCAGGAATGAATCTTCACATATGGGGACTCCCAAGCTGAGATGCCTGGAGTCCTAGCATGTCATAGGTTAGAACATGCTATACCCCACAACACCAGGCATCCTGAGGATGGAGGGTAGGAGTTGAAGAAAGAAAGATACTGTAGAACAGGTAACTCAGCATAGGACTGCAGAAAAGGAGTCCATGTGTGGATGATAATTGTCATCAATGATATTGCAAAGGATATGGCAATATGGACCTCTCCTGACAGGATTTCATAGAAGTAGAGAGGTTCATGGGGTCTACTGGGAAACCCAGTAGAAAAACCTCCAAGAGAACCTCACTGTAAGTGGAGGTAATAAACCTGTAGGAAAAATAGTGGAGGTCAGAATCCTGAAAGATAACAGGTAACCCCAGTAGGAAAAACTGGGGTAGTACAAAAACGGTGGGTCTTCAGCAGAAGGCTGTATGACAAAAACTCAACTCTTTTGGAAGAAGAGTGGCACACTCTTAGAACAAAAGAGAAAGGCTAACCGATTTGGACAAACAGGCACAGCCCCAGGGGGAGAAAGGGTATGGGAACCCCTTGTATCCCAAAGAAAGGACAAACGCAGGAGGCGTTAGAGCCTGTGATTAACTGAAGATCCGCAATGTCTGTCCTAACTGGAGTCAGCTAGGAGAGATATTGGGACATGGTGTCTAAACCGTAAGGTTATGGTGGAGTTGATAACTACCACAGAGTGGTTGTGGAACACCAAAACATGCTGGATAGCATAAGAATGGGAAAAAAACATCTGTCAGAATCATATAGCTATATGAGCCTGGACAGTCAGGTAAATAAATAGAAAAAAAGATATCTACCTATAGTAGAAAATCTCAAGATATATTCTCTGTATCTATATTATATATATATATATATATATTGAGATATGAAGGGCATAAATACATGCAAATGATAGGCATAGACATCTGTAAGATGTATGCCATAGGTATGAAGATATATAATCCTGTATATGGAAGTCTGCAATGCAGCAGACAGAGATATGCCTACAGAAATGGTATTCACATAAGAAAATGTGGAAAGGAAAGATTCATCTAACAACAAGAACGTGGCACCTACTTGAGGGATATATAGAGAATCAATTTCCACTGGTTATGAGCTACAGAGATGCTAGGTAGTGGAATAACCAAGATGGTTACGTGAAAAGCAGAGGATGATATCAGTCTGCAGCCAGCAAGTCCTGAGTATTCTAGAACTCTAGCATGGTAAGTGGATAGAAGACGCATAAAAATGAGATACCCAGCTGACCTGCTTAAGGGCAAAAAGGTATCATGTGTTCTTACCATGAGGACGAGCTGGAAGGAGAAAACATATTCCCAACTGGAAATACTATGGACCAAAGCAGGGAATTAGCAACTCCTTAAGTTTGCACGAAAGAGAAGGCCTATGTCCTTTATATCAAAAAGGAGATAGTAAAAGAATGAAAAACCTTTTTAGTCATGGGAGACATGACTGAAAAGCCTTTTGCAACCATCTAGGATAGCTGTTGGAGAAAAAAAAAAACATGCTCTCTAGCAAGGGCCCATAGTGGAAAGCTTCTCTGTAGGATTGCAGAGAGCATGATGCAGGAGAATGAGGAGATAGAACTGGCTGCTGGAGAGCCAGTATCTCTGCCAACTATGCTGCCAAGCCCAGGAGAATGGAGATGGCAGAGATAGAGGACAATCTAGAGAGCTTGTAGTGGGATAATCTCCAAGATAGATGAAGCACTGACTTGGAGCCACTACTAAGACTAGACAGAATGGTAGTGGAGGACAAATCTGGTTGCTGATGGACAAGAACCAGTGGTCGAAAGATTAAGGCTCCTGTAGAGGTAGCTGCTGGCCAGACAGCAGAAAGAATGGTACTGTTTAAAACAGAAAGGACAGAACAAGAGTAGAAAACTCTGGACATGTCTGATGAACTGCTGCAAGGCAAGATTGAAAAAGAGGAGTCAACTCAGGAAAGAGAACTCCGCACTAGAAAAGTAGCAAAACTAGAAAGGCTGAAGAAAAAAGCCCTCCAGTGAAGGAATACCGCTCTTACAGAGGAAAAAGCTTGGTAAGAGGGGAAAAAGAAAGGAGCTGAGGGAGACTTACAAAAAAGTAAGTCTATAAACAGGAAGAAAAACATGCTGGCACAGAAATAGTGGTTAGACCTCTTTCCCTAGCAGGAAGAAGAGGAGAACCCTGTAATCCAGAAGCATGAACATCCTGACAGCTCAGAGAACATAGAGAGAATGGATGTCTTTGGGAAGAGATCCATAGTTAGGATTTAGAATGACAGCAGTGGATTGCTTCTATCGAGAAGAAGTAACTGTAGATTCTAACCTCAAGAGTCACAAGCATCAAAGATGATTGATCAGAAACCCTGCGGTTGCTGGGTTTGTTGAGCCTGGTGAGAGGTTGGATTCTTCAGACCAGGATGATGCTTTCCCTGTTTGGGAACATCTGTATGATGGGCAAGTGATGAATAAAACCTTCTTCTCCTGTGGGAAGAAAGTTTGGTAGAACATTTCCTTCCTACTGGGACAGAAGAAGGTGTAGAACAACTCTTAGGAACAGGTAAATCAGAGGACAACTGAGTAACCTGACGTAAAGACTCCTTGTTGAAAAGGTTCTCTCCAGTGCAAGGAGTATGTCCCAGCCTTTGTTGTGCCCATTTGTCCAAGTCTGAAGCTTGGAGCCAGGCTCTACGTCGTGCCCCTATAGCTATAGCAGAAGTCCTGCTAACAGACTCAAAAGAGTCTAGGGAAGCACGAGAAAGAAACCAAGAGATATTCTGGAGATGCTTAAGCAATGAGGAATAGTGTGTACTCTTGGAATCTGGAAGGAAAGGAATCAAAAAGTGTAAGTGCTTTGTGACCTCCTCAAGAGATAGACTCATATAAAAAATATATGAGAGAATTCTTGCAGAAAGCATAGATGTCTGGAAGGTTTGACGTCCAAAGGCATCAAGTGTCTGAGATTCACGACCTGGCGGATAAGAAGAGTGCTTTTTCTTACTCTTTACCCACCTCATAGCTGATTCCACTACTATGGAATGATGAGGAAGTTGAGGCTTTTGAAACCCTGGAGAGGTGGGCACTTGATATAAGAGATCAGTTGCCTTGGGAGGAGGGGGTACCCTAAAAGGTGTTTCCCACATTCCTAAAAGGAGATCCTGCAAGGAATGATGCAAAGGAATCATTATGTTCTCCTCTGCTTTGGGAGAAAGAGCCTTGTGCAGGATCATGTCCTGGGATAGGGATGGCAAGAGATCTTCCTATATCCAGGAGGAAACTTAGAAAAGAGGGATCCCTAACAGGAATCTCCCTAGGACAGGTTAGACCTGAAGAACTAGGCTGAGCACCGACAGAGGTATTAAAATATATAGGAATAGAAGATCCTGCACAGTGCAGTGTGGAATGCTTAAGGGATGGTCGCTGGTACTGGATGTCAGGAGCAGCTGCCATCATTAGCACATTGTCCATGCCAGGTATTGACTCCAAACTTAGTATAGAAGGGAGCGATCCTGTTGAAAAAAGTATGGCAGGAGTTTGCCACGATGCTACTGTGGATACCGGGACCGATATCGGAGTTGAGCCCGACAGCGACATCAGAGTAGTCATCGGAGACAGTTCAATTGGCAACGAGGTCACCGAAAACGTCCAGTTACTATCCTCGGTACCGAGGCCCCGGTATCGATCGGTGTCGGTACCAAGAGGTATTGATACCGAGTCCTCTAGACTAGAGATGGATTCCAAACTCGGCATCGAGGGCAGAGAGCCTGATAAGCGAAGCATGGAAGGCACCGACCGTAAAGGTAACGAGGACGTCGGTACCGATTTCGGTACCGTGTCTGATACCGGTGAAGGAAGGTCAACCAGTGGCAACTCAAACGGCCTCGAGGGAACGGAGAGTTGAGGATCTGAATCATCGGAACCGAGCCTTCAGTACCGCCGAGAGCTGGTACCGAGGCAAGTTGGTACCCAATCCTCCAGACTGGAGATCGATTCCAGACTCGGCATCGAGGGAAGCGAGGCTATTGATGCACGTCTGGAGGGTACCGACGTCGGTGGTGGTATCGGTGCTGGTACCGATAATGGAAAGTCAATATGGAGTGTATCCACCGGTCCCGAAGGCACCGAGAACTCCAGATGACAATCCCTGGTGAGGAGTGTTTCATCCAACACCAGTGCCGATGCTGGGGTACCGGTACCGCTTGAAGCGGATGCCACCACCGGGCACGGCTGAGGTATGTTCTGTGAGGGGTGAGCCCCAGGAACAACCTGAAACCCCTTATCTGCTTTGGAGACCGAAGACTCCCGCCGGGGTTTTGAAGCCAGTGGGGCCTCGAGGGCAAGGCCGAAGCCATCTTCATGCTGTGCATGAGACCTACCACTCGAGGACTGGCTAGTCTTAACAGACTGTTTGTGGGTTACCTGATCCTGTGTGGAAGAAGGGGAAGGTGCCCCGAAGTTGGAGGGCAACCGTGTATCGAGGGAACCTCTATGTTGAAGACCTCTTCTCACCAAACTGTTGTCAGGATCCAAGCAAGTTAGACACTGACCTCGAGGGTCTAAAAATAAAGTTGTACCGCCACAGTCTAAACCAGGGGTCTCAAACTCAAATTGCTTTGAGGGCCAAATGAGGACTTGTAGAGTAACCCGGGGGCCGCACAAGACGCAGGCCTCATTTGCATAAGGGCATCATTTGCATAAGGGCATCATTTGCATAAATATTTGCATAATGTTACCATACACTAACTTTTAGTAAACATGCCTCTTAATGAGTGTATGGATAAAGAAAGACTAAAAGATTTCTACATTACTATAAACCAGTGCCAACCGCCAGGCACATTAGGAACTACTAGAAACACTGCCCATTTAGAATCCATAGCAAACCTGCCGTGTCCTAACAGCACTACCAGGACTCACAAAGCACCATACCCTAACTATCAAAAGGCAACACTGCAAATATTAAATCAACACATTTCAGAGAACAATACATGACCTACTCGGGAAAGAGAACAAGTGGCAATGTCAAATAGGAATTACATAAACAGAATACCTCAGCTCAGTTACACATGCAGAACATACACCATCACCAAACAAGGAATCACAATTTAGAAACAGGAAGACAATTAAACTGGGAACCCCAAAAGCCAAACTTAGAATGTACAACACTGTAGAAATAAAACTATACATTGATTTCCTCTTGTATTAAATAAAGTGCAGACGTTAAAGATGCACATTTCCAAGAGCTGACATATTTCAGTTAATAAATTCAAAATAAAGAGATATTTTTCTACCTTTTGTGCATTTTTTTTTCAGTTGCAATTGTTCCAGTCACTTTCTTCTGGTTTCTTTGTGTCTTCTGCTAACTCTCCATCGTCTGCTGTCCATTTCTCCTTTCTTTTTTCCTAGTTTTTTTCCATTCTCTCTACATCTGCTTTAACATACTAATCATTCTCCTTTTGCTCTTTCCTCATTCCTATTTCATCCACTCAAATTTTACCCCTCCATCCTCAATCCCCACTTACTCTCCCAATACCCGGCCAATTGTAGATTTTTCTTCCCTCCCACACAAAATATATTTCCCCTCTCCATTTCACTCTCCCAGCCCCATCCCATTCTAATCGTCCCCCAACATCAACTCCCTTCTAGCTCCTGCCCAACCCAGCATCCGCTCCCTTCTAGTCCCCGCATCATCAGCCCATTTCCAGTCCTAGCTCCCTCCCCTCACAGCCCATTTCCTTTCCAAGCCCCCCTCCCCATCAGCCCATTTCCATTCCAAGCCCCCTTCCACTCAGCCCATTACCATTCCAAGACCCTGTCCCCATCAGCTATTTGCAGTTCAAGCTCCCCCTTCTACTCGGCCCATTTCCAGTCATAGCACCCCCCCCAGTCCATTACCAGTTCTAGCCCCCCCCCCCTAGCCCATTATCGGTCCTAAGCCCCCCAACAGCCCACTTCCAGGCCTAACCCTTCCATCGCCCCATCTTCATTCTTAGCCCCCCCATAACCCCATTTTCAGTCTTAGGCCCCCAGTCAGACCACCTCCAGTCCTAACCCCCATCTGTCCATTACCAGTCCTAACCCCCATCACCCCATTTTCAGTACTACCCCCCCCAGCCCGCATCAAGTCCTGCTCCCCCCCTACATCAAGTCCTGCTCCCCCCCCACATCAAGTCCTGCTCCCCCACATCAAGTCCTGCTCCCCCCCCCACATCAAGTCCTGCGCCCCCCCCCCCCAGCCACACATCAAGTCCTGCTCCCCCCCCCATCAAGTCCTGCTCCCTCCCCCCCCCCCCCGGGAAAATCAAACTTTAAAAAAAACCCGGCTTCTGCTGCTGCTGCCGCCGCTGCCGTGGCCGGCAATAGCAGCAATATCGCAAGTCCCGCGGGCTCCCCCCCACCCGGCAGATCCCTTCCTGCTTGCCTGCCAGTTCTCCGCTTCGGCTTTCAGAGCCGCGAAGGGAGAGCTTCTCCCTCGTGACTCTGTTAAGCCCGCTGGGGCAGATGGGAAATTTCCCATCTGCCCCGGCGAGCTTAACAGAGTCGCGAGGGAGAAGTTCTCCCTTCGCGGCTCTGAAAGCCGAAGCGGAGAACTGGCAGCATTGGCAGGCAAGCAGGAAGGGATCTGCCGGGTGGGGGGGAGCCCGCGGGACTTGCGATATTGCTGCTATTGCCGGCCACGGCAGCGGCGGCAGCAGCAGCAGAAGCCGGGGTTTTTTTTCCCCCCTATGCATCGCGGGCCGCACAAGGGTCTCTCGCGGGCCGCATGCGGCCCGCGGGCCGCGTGTTTGAGACCCCTGGTCTAAACATTTCTTGGAGAAAGTGTCTGGCGGTTCCATGAAGGAAAAAGAAGAGGCCTAAAAGGCCTAAGAGACCGTGGGACATGATGAAGAAAAAATATCCCGTGGAAGAGGAGAATTTACAAGAAAAGAAATAAAAACAAGAATTTTCTGCGGTGACAGGAGAATGTCCTGCCGGCTCCGCGGAAAAATAAAAACTGAGGATAGGCAGTTGGGAAAGGCGGGAAGGCAGCACACAGGCATGGTGGGATGCTTCCAAAAGCTCTTTGATTGGACGCTGGGAAGCGTTCCCGCGCAGACTCCGTCGGTACCGACATACCCATATGTGAAGACTCATTCCTGCTTGTTCCTGGAGATTGGACAGACCTCGAGCCACCTCCCTGATGAAGTCCTGAAAGGAAACATCCTCAGGAGGAGACATACTGCGCTTAGGGGAGGAAGGCTCCTCTGGGAGTAGTATTCCTGCATCAACAGAACTGTCAGAATCCTCTGATTCTTCTGAGGACTCGAAGTACCGTCTGTCCAGATGCTCTTGAAGAGCCCGAAACCCGTACCGACGGAAGTCGGTACCGGGAATAATCGGTACCGGTGTATTGGTGCCGGCAATGTGGACACCGATGTCGATGCTGTCGGTACCGGTACCAATACCGGTGGAGTTGGTGCCGGTACCGGTTGAACTGTCTGACACGGTTCCGAGGGTGTCGATGCCGCAAGGAGAGCCGCCAGACTGCATTCAATAGCCAGGAATCTCTGGTCTGTCAACGCTGCCGATGCCTGGATGTCAGTACCGGAGAAGACAGCCGGTACCCCAGAGCATGGCACCTGTAGTTCTGCCGAGGTTGAGGCCATCGAGAATGTCCTGGAGCCCCAATAATGCTTTGGAAGCTGAAGCCTCCTGCCGGGGCAATTTTGCCGGTGCAGAATCCTCAAGGGCAACGCCAGAGGCATCTCGATGCTTAGAAGGAGATCTACCCTTTGAGGACCGGCTAGGTTTGTGTTTAGTTACCTGAGATCCACGGGAGGAAGAGGAAGCCCTGGAAGACGTCAATGCCACCGAGGCTGCATCAAAGGGAAACAGGGTACTAAGCTTAGCAGCTCGGTTCTGCCGACCTCTTTTAGACATCATGGCACAGGACATATATTCCATGATGGAGTGGTCAGGACCTAAACATTTGAGACACCAGTCATGGGTGTCGGTGACGGAGATGGTACCGCCACACTTGGTGCACTTCTTGAAACCCGAAGAGGGTTTTTCCGTTGTGGAGGAATTTTTGGGCCTAAGACCCAAAAAGGCCCGTGTACATGGAAAAAGTTTTTTTTTTTTGTTGTTTTTTTAAAGAAAAGAAAGAAAGAAAGAAAAACCAGCGGTACTGGTAGAGCGTCGAGGAAGGCAGACGCGACCACAAAAAAGAAGGGTAATGAGGAAAATTTTCTGCGGTGACAGGAATGAGGACCTGCTGGTTCCGCGGAAAACGAAGAACTGGAGGAGGCAGTTGGGAAAGGCGGGAAGGCAGTACGCAGGCGCTGTGGGATGCTCCCCAAAGCTTTCCAATTGGATGCTGTGGAGCATTCCCGCGCAGGCTCCGTCGGTACCGACGATACCCATATGTGAAGACTACATTCCTGCTTGTTCCTGGAGATAACAAGGTTACCTACATACATTCTGTGAAAAGGTTCTTAGTGACGGCAACTACAACAAGAAGAGGGGAACTGGGTCTTTGGGGTTCCATGGAAAAATGAGAACTGAAGCGGGAGCAAGTGTTGCCATGGGCAGTCAATCTAAGCCTCTTCAAATTTATAAACCTAGTGGAAGCTTTCCAGTGCTGGGTTCTGTCAGATGCCACCACCCATTATCCCGTATGCCTTGGAGAAAGCACTGAACGTCTAATACTGTTCTCAGAACTACTCAAATTCACAAAACTCAAAATCTCTCTCTAATAATTAGAAAAACCCCACATGCATTTGTTTAATCTGCTTTTCTAAAACTCTATTTTGTTTAAAAAACCGATATGCAGAATGACAGAAATCCTTATGAAGCTCTGTGCTTATTGAACTCTGTAATGAAAAAACTTAACACAGGGCTTGAAAAATGCTAGTCACCAGGTTGCCATGGAAAACAAAAATTTCCCTCTGGCTCCTGGGATTTTCATGCCCCATTTTTACTTTTTTTTTTTTTTTTTTGCAGCCATTGTTGGAGCAAGAACATCCTCCTCCTTAAGGTGCGTATAGACTGGATGCAAGGTAACATGCAATGCAACCTAGCCAGTAACATTTTTGTCTAGTTGGAACGGGTTTGCGCATGGCAAGCATGCATGCAGCATGCACACTACATGCACTCATTTCTTGTTCGGCTTGATCTGAACATTGTCGGTTTTTGCCATGACACAAAGGTGCACTTAGTGTCAGTTAGGATGTTGTTCGGAGCACTTCTCCAATTAGTATGTGCTTGCAAACTAAGTGGATCACACTATGTGCAGCTTGTTGCAGAGTGCACACTTTGTGTGTGCTCTGCATCCCAGTTGGCTAGAATTTTGTTGCACGTTGCATTTCATGTTTGGATTGCCAGTGTATACACACTTTTACACAACGCTGCTCTGAAAGAGTGAGCAAAGCAGCACAGGAACTCACACTAGTTTCTCAAGACTTGAAATTTACACAGCATTGCAAGATGCAAAGAGGATAATTTTCTTGTTCTGGACAGCAGGGCAAGTATGGAATTTTGTGTTGTCCCCCCTAAGCTTTTCATAGTTGTACAGTGTGAAGAAATCACTGCTTGCTGATCCTAGAAGTTCTCTATCTGCAAAAGGTGAAAGTGTCTGGTTCAGACCTCTTAAGTAGCTGCCTGAGGCAAGGCAGGGGCTGAATTGGAGTAGGTTGCAAGCTACCTCAGAAAAACCTAAACCAAACACTGCACCTATTCTTAACAAAACTGAAAACACAGCCAAATCAAACCCAGCAAGAGACTGCAACCCCTGCCTACTACTGATCTGAAATGCTATGAAGAATTAAGGTAAACAAAATGTATACAATCACATATTTAATAAAAGAAACAAGAGCAGGATCATCTCTACTGGACTCCAATGTCATCACTTGTAACTATTTGCGAGCACGCTGGGGTGGGGGGGGGGGATGGCCAGTATAAGAAAAGAAGATAGCGGGATAAAAAATAAAGACTAGTGGGTAGGAATGAGCTAAAAGAGAAAGATTGGATGACAAGCTGGGTGGAAAGAGAAAGCAAGGCTGAATGACAGAGTAGGAAGAGGGCAGGACTAGGTGATGGGAGGGCAAGAGTGGGTGGGTAATTAATTGGGTGAGACTTGGAAACAACTAGGTAGGAAGGGGGAATACTGGCTGGGTATTTCTGCCAATGGCCTGCAGGGGTGCATTAAGGGCCTAATTTACTAAGCTTTCTTTTTTTCACCTTCAACATGTAATGGGAAATCAGGACCTAGAAGAGCTGCAATAGACCTCAGAAGAGATTTCTCCATCCAACTCCCCCACCCCCACAAATTTCCAAATTTGGGTCCTCTACTTCAGTGGGAACCATGGGTAGGGGGGAGGTGGGGGTTGTTTCAGCTGCTGACTACTAAATCCAAACTTAGTCAGGGCCTGGGGTTTGACATACACATTAAAAGCATCACAGCTGCACTGCTAATATGGAAAAGTTTCTGCAAATTGCACTAGTTTCAATTTCTCTTTCAAAATATGCTTACAACATTTAAGAGAATTCACAAACATTGAAAGTTTTCAAAATTTAGATCTCTTCAAGTATGCCAAGACTAGGTGTACTGCTACAATTACCTTTCCACTTGCAGGCACCAACTCATCATCTTGTTCATCTGAAAGAAGAGCAATGCGTACAATAAAACTCATGTAATACCATATAAATTTGCTTCTGTATATTATGATAAAAGGAGGGATAGAAAATATCCTTGATATACCAAACTAATGCTTATGCATATTTTTCTGAAGTTACCTTTCAAAAACCAATCACACAGGAAGAAAAAAACACACTCATAGTAAAAAACCCCAATGTGACTTAACAGAAAAGTGCACATTGAAAAAAAAAATCAACCTAGCATAGAAGGGACAGCTCCTTCAATTCAGATGCTGCAGTGTTTGAACAAATGACTCGAAGGAGAATTACAATGGATCCCCAAATGATTTAATGTCACAAATATGCTATAGGAAATTGTGAACATGAAAGAAAGCACAGTTACTTACCTGTAACAGGTGATCTCTGGGAACAGCAGGAATTAGTCCTCACATATGGGTACGTCGGTACCGACGGAGCCCGTGCGGGAAAGCTCCCCAGCTTCTTAGAATAGAAGCTTTTGGGACCTCCCACTGCACATGCGCACTGCCTTCCCGCCTTCCTGAACAGCTCTCCTCAGTTTCGAGTTTATAGCTGAGTCAACAGAGAGAGGACAGGAAGATAGATAGATAAAAGATACAACTCCTAGGGGAGGTGGGTGGGTTGTGAGGACTAATTCCTGCTGTTCCCAGAGATCACCTGTTACAGGTAAGTAACTGTGCTATCTCCAGGAACAAGCAGGAATAAGTCCTCACATATGGGGACTCCCTAGCTTAGATGCATGGGATCCCCTGTAAAGGTTCGCCATCTTCGTATGGATCTCAGGCATCCATTCTGGGAAGGTGGGCAGGAGTTGTTTAGGAATGGAACAGGTGCTTGAGGACAGCCTGGCCAAACAAGGCATCCCGGCGGGAGTCCTTGTCCAAACAGTAATGGGCTGTGAAGGTATGAACCGAGGCCCAGGTAGCGGCTCGACAGATCTGATCTATGGAAACAGAGTGCAGATGAGCCATAGAAGTTGCCATGGCCCTCACATTGTGAGCAGTGACATGGCCTTCCAGAGAAATGTTTTTGCTCTGGTAAGCAAAAGAAATACACTGAGCAATCCAATTGGAAAGTGTACGCTTGGAGACTGGAAGTCCCAAATGGGAAGGATCAAAGGCCACAAAAAGTTGAGAAGACTTTCGATGTGGCTGAGTCCTATTAAGGTAAAAAGCGAGAGCTCTTTTACAATCCAGAGTATGAAGGTTCCTCTCTGCATTGGATGCATGAGGAGCTGGAAAAAAGACAGGTAGATATACCTCTTGATTAAGATGAAAAGGCGAGACCACTTTAGGCATAAAGTGGGGATTCGTCCTAAGGACCACCTTATCATGATGAAATCTTGTGTAAGGTGGATTAGCCACTAAAGCCTGCAGCTCACTGATGCGGCGAGCCGAAGTGACTGCAATGAGGAAGATGACCTTCCAGGAAAGAAATTTCAAGGAGGTGGAAAACATTGGCTCAAAAGGTGGCTTCATAAGTTGACCGAGCACTAGATTCAAATCCCATGCGACCGGGGGTGGTCTGATGGGAGGTTTAGTGAGAGTCAGGCCTCTCATGAATCTTGCAACAAGAGGATGAGAGGAGATAGGTTGTCCATTTATATGTTTCAAGGATGCTGCAATAGCACTTAAATGGACTCTTACCGAATTCGTCTTGAGGCCTGCATTGGATAGATGCAGGAGATAATCAAGAAGAGAATTCAAAGGAAGTGCCAGAGGGTCAAGACCCTGCTGAGCACACCAAATGGAAAAACGTTTCCATTTGAAAGCATAGGAACGCCTGGTAGAGGGTTTCCTAGAGGCAGAAAGGATATCTTTCACTGGTTGGGAAAGATGAAAGTCTTGAAGGCTTAAGCCTTCAGTAACCAAGCACTGAGGTGAAGGGATTTGGGGTTTGGGTGCCACAAAGTCCCCTCCTCCTGAGACAGGAGGTCTGGCGCAGCTCCCAGATCCAAGTAGGATCCCTGGGAGAGCTGTAGAAGTAGAGGGAACCACACTTGGCGTGGCCAGCGTGGAGCTATGAGGATCATAGTTCCATGATCCCTCTGGAGTTTGAACAGAGTCTTGGGAATCAAAGGAATGGGTGGAAAGGCATATAGGAATGCCTGATTCCAATTCAGGAGAAAGGCGTCCGTAGCCTGAGCTCCCTGACACGGAGTTCTGGAACAGAACCGGGGAAGTTTGGCATTCCACGGACTTGCAAAGAGGTCTATGTCCGGGGTCCCCCATTCCTGAAAGATTCGGTTTATTTGGTCCAAATGTAGGGACCATTCGTGTGGCAGCAGAACTCGACTGAGCCTGTCTGCCCGAGAGTTTTGAACTCCTGGGAGATACACTGCTAGCAGGTGAATCTGATGCTCTCTGGCGAAGGCCCATAGTCTTAGAGCTTCGTTGCAAAGCGACAGAGAGCCCGTCCCTCCTTGTTTGTTTATGTAAAACATGGCCACCTGATTGTCCGTCTGAACTAGGACAGTGAGGTTGGCTAGGAGGGAGTGGAAGACCTTGAGGGCAAGGTAAATTGCTCGCAGTTCCAGAAGATTGATATGAAGGGTGGTCTCCTGTAGAGACCAAGTGCCCTGAGTGGAGAGAGTTTGCAGATGGGCTCCCCACCCTGTTTGGGAGGCATCTGTTGTGAGGGTTGCTTGGGGTAGCAATGGTTGAAATGGAGCCCCCAACAACAGATTCTTGGTGGAAGTCCACCAGTGGAGGGACCAAAACAGACGATCGGAGGTTTGTATTTGGTCTGAGAGCGCTCCTGACGCCTGAGTCCACTGAGTGGCCAGGGTCCATTGAGCTGCTCTCATATGAAGACGAGCATAGGGCACCACATGCACTGTGGAGGCCATATGACCCAGTAGGCGTAGCATTTCCCTGGCTGTCAAGTGAGTGCTGGACTGAGCTTGGGAGGCCAAACTCAGGAGGCGCTGGCCTCGAACATGTGGAAGGTAGGCCCTTGCAGTGATGGTGTCCAACTGGGCCCCTATGAATTCTAGAGATTGAGTAGGGATGAGTTGGGACTTGGGAAGGTTTACTACCAGTCCCAGATACTGCAAAAGGCTCCTTGTGTGGTCCAGGGAAATCTGGGCCTGTGACTGAGTTGGAGCTCGGATGAGCCAGTCGTCCAGATATGGGAAGACAAAGATTCCCATGCCTCTTAGAAATGCGGCTACGACTGCCATGCATTTTGTAAATACTCTTGGAGCAGAGGCTAGACCGAAGGGGAGTACTCTGTATTGGAAATGTTTTCCCTGAAACAGAAAGCGAAGATACTTTCTGTGGGATGGATGGATGAGTATATGTGTATACGCATCCTGTAGGTCTAGAGAACAAAGCCAGTCCTGACCCTGGAGGTAAGGAAGGAGAATGCCGAGAGACAGCATTTTGAATTTCTCCTTGAAGAGAAATTTGTTCAATTCTCTCAGATCTAGGATTGGTCTGAATCCCCCTGTCTTCTTTGGAATGAGAAAATAAGGGGAGTAGAAACCGGACCCTTGTTGAGGAAGAGGAACCTCTTCTATGGCCCCTTGGGCAAGAAGAGAGGAAACCTCTTGACCCAACAGGGTTAGGAGAGATGGGGGAGAATTGAATGGTCTCACCATATGATGGGGAGGAAGGCTGGAGAAATGAAGTTTGTAACCCTCTCGAATGATAGAGAGGGTCCATTGTTCTGTTGTGATTTGTTCCCATCTGGGAGCAAAGTGAACCAACCTTCCGGGTATGGTGAGAGGTTCTGGTTGTGTTAGAACCAGAAGTGGCAAGTTCCCTAGGAGCAAGTCAAAACCCCTGAGGGGTTGGAGCCTGCTGAGCTACAGTAGCTGCTGCAGGCTTAGCTCGTGCTTGTTTGGATTGCTGACGCTTAGCAGTATAGCGAGGTTGAGAAGACTGCTGGCCAGTATTTGAAGCAACTCTGGCCTTCTTATAGTAAGGCCTTTTAAAAGACTTTTTCTTAGTAGGAATTGAAGTGGACTTTGAAAGTCTTTCCAAGGTGGCATTTTCAGCATCCATCTGGGTGGCTTTGATTTGCCACTCTTCCCCAAATAAGTTCTCACCTGTACAGGGCAGATTCCGTAAGCCATCTAGAACCCAAGGTTCCAGATCAGAGGCCTGGAGCCAAGCAAGACGTCGGGCTGCAATAGCAATGCCCGAAGCCCTACTGGCTCCCTCAAAGGAATCATATGCTGCCCTATTAGAGAACTTAGAAACCTCTAAGAGTTGTTTCACTAGGGAAAGGAATCCCTGCTTTTTATCCTCAGGGATAAAGGGGGCAAAATGCCGCACCTTTTTTTGCAAGTTCCTCCAGGAACATGCCCATATAGAGACTGTAGGAATTAATCCTGGCTATAAGCATACTAGCCTGGAAAATTTTCCTACCAAAAGAGTCCAAAGTCTTACATTCCCGTCCTGGAGGGGTGGAAGAGTGCCTTTTGGTACTCCTAATCTTCTTCATTGCAGACTTCACCACAATAGAGTGGTGGGGCAATTGAGTCTTTTGGAAACCAGGAGAAGGAGGGACCCTATACATGGTGTCCAACCTACGGGAATAAGGAGACAAAGTCAAAGGATTTTCCCAGAAATCCATCAGTTGTTCTTGAAGGATTTCATGGATAGGCAGGGTAACTGCCTCCTTAGGGGCCTTTGAGTATCCCAAAATATCCAGTTTTTTGGATCTGGGTTCCTTTTCAGAGGATGTGGTAATAGAAAGGGCTGTAGCCATATCTAAAACAAAGTCCTGGAAGGACAAATCCTCTGGAGGGGACATTCTCCTTTTAGGAGAAGAGGGCTCCTCAGGTAAGTTGAGTGAAAACTCAGCAGAATCATCAGAGGAGTGAAAATCCTCAGAGGAATCGGTGCTTTCCTCTAACGCACGATACGCGTACCGATCGGTATCGATATCGGGCGTATCGGGTATGGAACCGGTATGGAGCGAAAGCCCATACGGTACCGACTTGCGTTTAGAGGTGGACGGCCTCGATACCGGCATGGCGGACGATACCGGTATCGGGCCCGGAACCGCTGAAAGCGGAACCGATGGCGTTGCAGCTTTAATGAAAGCCATGACGGCTTGCTGCATGGACTGTACAGTATCGCCCATGGACGCCATAGCTGCCTGGATGTCGGTACCGGAGTGACCCGGTACCCCAGAGCAGGCTAACAGGTGATCTGTCGAGGCCGTAGCATCGATATCAACCTGAGACCCCTGAATTGGCGTTTTTGGAAGTTGGACTTCCCGCCGGGGTTGTTTGGCTGGGGCAGGGTCCTCAAGTTCTAAGCTAAGAGCCTCTCGATGCTTTGAAGGAGATTTGCTCTTTGAGGACTTGCCCACAGAAGGTTTGGTTACCTGAGATCCATCCGGAGAAGAAGACCTGGATGACTGTGATGCTGTATTCTCTGAAGCAAACAGCACATGGAATTTGTTGGCCCGGTTCTGCAGCCCACGTTTAGACATGTGGGAGCAAGATGGGCAGTCCGGTATGGAATGGTCAGGCCCCAAACATTTCAGACACCAGTCATGGGTGTCTGTGACTGAAATAACAGCATTACATTTGGTACACTTCTTAAATCCAGGGGCTGGCTTCTCCATGAGGAGAAATTGAGTAGGCCGAGAGGCCTCTCTGAAGTGACCAAAAAGCTAAAAAATAAGAAAAAAGAATTATAATTTTTTAAAGAAAGAAAGAAAAGACCGGCGATACCGGATCGGTATGGGGAAGGCAGGTACGCGGTCTAAAGAAACAAATAAAATAACAATTTCTTCAGCGGTGACAGGAACACGACCTGCTGGCTCCGCGGAAAAAGAGAAACTGAGGAGAGCTGTTCAGGAAGGCGGGAAGGCAGTGCGCATGTGCAGTGGGAGGTCCCAAAAGCTTCTATTCTAAGAAGCTGGGGAGCTTTCCCGCACGGGCTCCGTCGGTACCGACGTACCCATATGTGAGGACTTATTCCTGCTTGTTCCTGGAGATAGTCAGGAAACAATAAGACAACAAAATTACCAAGTAGAGAACTGTTACCCAAAATGTCCAGCCCTATGACTCAAGCCATATTTTCGCAGAATAGATGACCAGTGTTCAGATCCCCCATCCATATGGGCTACAGAGGAGAACATTTCTGCTGCTATTACGTCTACTACTATGACACCACTGCCAACCAACAAGCAATGCTGGGACTATTTTAGAGGTGGCAGTCCTCCAAGCCTCAGGCTGAGAATGCTGCCCAGGGAATGGAGAAGAGGAAGATGGCTTAGCTGTTGCTTTGATTGAACCATACTATTATCATACAAATCTTCCAATCATTCTTTGCATAAAACTTTCATTTTATATTTTTTTATGATTTATCACATTTATATCTGAATAAGAATAGTCAATAGACACTACTGCATTGTTGTCTCAAAATTCCCAAGAAAAATGTTATAGTTTCCCTTCATCACCCTAAGCCAGTAGTTCCCAAACTATGGGGTTACATCAATGGATGGGATCAGAAACTTGGCCATTTCCCCTCCTCTCTGGACTTTCACTGGGACCTATGCCAAGCAGTGGCAGTCACCAGTCAGCGAGCCAGTGAACAATCATAGGCCCTTGTACCCACTTGGATAAGCTTGCTGCTAGACTGAAAACCCATGCTGGGTACTGAAGCCTGCAAGCACACGCTGATTGCCGCTGCTTTCTTCTTTAGATACGTGGAGAGAGGGGAAGGAAGCTGGAGAACTGCTATTATGATTTCATCATTTGGGGACATAGGAATTTTCAGTTGCTAAATATGGGATGAAAGTTTGGAAAGCACTACCCTAAGCTTTCCAAAATACTTTGAGAGAAATGCTATTGACAGACTTCAAAATCAAATGGCTCTCCAATGGCATAATCTGGATGATGGGTATGTTTTCCATAAATATTTCCTTACCATTCCCTTACATATATCCTAGTCCCCACTTGTATTGTCTGTCTTGATTAGACTGCAAGCTCTTATGAGCAGGGATAGCGTAGTTACTCACCTGTAACAGGTGATCTCCGGTAACAGCAGGAATTTAGTCTTCACATATGGGTATCTTCTGTACCGACGGAGCCTATGCGTGAACGCTCCCCAGCATCCAATAGGAACGCTTTTGGGAGCATACCTCAGCACATGCGCACTGCCTTCCCGCCTTTCCAACTGTCCCTCTTCAGTTAAGTTTGTAGCTGAGTGAAAGGATAGAGGGAGAGAGGAGAGAGACAGAGAAATAGAGAGACAACTCCTAGGGGAGGTGGGTGAGTTGTGAAGACTAAATTCCTGCTGTTCCCAGAGATCACCTGTTATAGGTTGTGATAAGGAAGCTTATCATAGCTCAGGAAGGAGCTATAGAAAAAGTGAAGTGACTCTGAACAAGCAACCTGTCAGTTCTGGTAGAAATAAGAAAACAGAATTTTCCCATAAAAGACTACCAGTCCCAGAATGCACCAGGTTTCCAACAGCCATTAGAGGAGCTGAAGTGGGGAAACGTGTGTTCAATCAGGAGGGCTATGAGGTAATCCCCAAGCACTCATCTCAAAGGGCAGGGCCTGATTCAGCACAGCTGCGCTGTGCTAGGGTGGAGCACTCATCTAGGCAGAATAAAGGTAGAGTTTATTCTACAGAGAATCATCTTCATTATCCTCAGTTTCATCTGGGAGATCCTCATCCTCAGGATCAGCTTGGAGATCCTCATCTTGGACAGCTTCATCATCTGGAGGATCATCAGAAACAGAAGCCAGAGCGGACGGACAGAGAGGGCAAGAGACCCTTTGGAAGAAAGAAGAGAAAAGCATTTGGGAGGTCTAAAGGAGTCCAGAGCAGTACGTATACTGGGAGACATTCAAAAGGCAAGCTTACACCATTGGACTGGGGAAAGCCAGAGAAATGGTGCTGCAGGGCTAGGAATCTCCAGACGGTACCTGTGAGGGAGACGGCTGCACGTGGAAGGGACCCTAGGACCCGTGCCAGAAGGTATGTGAAGAGAGATCCAGTGTCCAGGGATCTGGATTGGAAGGCTGGACATAAGAACTGGACTACATACTGGCCAGGCTATTTAGAGAGGAACTCTTACAGCAATGGAAGCTCAGGTATGAACACTGATCTATGCCCTAGCTATAACCTTGAAAGACAGCAGGGAAACAAGCATTCTCCTGAAAGTGCTCCATTGAGAAATTCCTCTGTGCCAATCCCTGATATTGAACCCATGATTGTTGAAGAAGGGGAAGGAGCGGTCTTAGATACAGGCTGTGAATATATGGATTGCTCTCTGTCTAAACTCCTTTGGTAATTTTCTGTTACAAAGTACAGCAACCATCACAAAGAAATACAAACGTGTTCTTTAATCTACTCAGAAAAGCTCCTGAAGTAGGATTTGAGCCACGCAGTAGAAAGCAAGCCAGCTAAGGCGTTTCAGCTGGGTAACTGCTAGCAATTGAGCCTTACCTAATTGCTTGTGAGCTCTGAGGGAATCACTTCCGAGTCTATGTGGGAAGATATAAGAAGTTAACCTGAAAAGTACAGTTTTTTCCCTTCTTTGTGGATTTTGTTTGTTGTTTGATACAATGCTAAGAAAATATTAGCTAAAGCCTACAGAAAAGACCAGTTTGTTACCAACCAGGTCTTTATTCTTTTGCTTTGATTGCCTGACAAGTTCAACTGTTGTTTTCCTGATTTTGTTTTTCTAAGTTTAACACTGAAAGCAAGTATCCTGTTTTATGTGCTACCAAGCATATCTGTGTTGGGAGAAATAACCCCATAAATAAATATCTTATTGGCTTTACACTCAAGCACAACTAATTATTTTGAGTGGCTGTGTCTGGTGTGAATGGACTGCTTTTCCCACAATCCCTTGCAAATCATATTGATATATGCACTTGCCAAGACTGTGAACATTCTCACCCAGGCAGCCGTCTGACAAGGTGAGTAACTACGCTATCTCCAGGAACAAGCAGGAATGTAGTCTTCACATATGGGGACTCCCTAGCTGAAGATGCCAGGGAGATGGCACCAGAAAGCTGCTACCTATAGTGGAGGGCCATGCTTCCTCCCATGGATCTCTAGCATCCTACCAAGGTTGGTGGGTAGGAGTTGAATTAAGTCTAAAAGAGATGTTGAAGAACAGCCTGGCCAAAGAAGGCTTCCCGACGGGAGGCTTTATCTAGGCAGTAGTGGGCTGTGAAGGTGTGCACCAAAGCCCAGGTGGCTGCTCGACAGATGTCATCGATAGACACAGAGTGAAGGTTAGCCATAGAGGCTGCCATGGCTCTCACATTATGTGCTGTGACATGGCCTTGAAGAGGAAGATTCTTACTCTCATAAAGTAAAGGATATGCATTGTGCAATCCATTTAGATGGAGTTCTTTTGGAGACTGGAAGTCGCAAATGACTAAAATCAAAAGCAACAAAAAGTTGAGAAGACTTTCTATAATGCTGTGTTCTTTGTAGGTAAAAAGCCAAGGCGCTTTTACAGTCCAAAAGTATGAAGGTTCCTTTCTGCATTAGAGGCATGAAGCCTTGGAAAGAATACAGGAAGGTAAATCGATTGATTTAAATGAAAAGGCGAAACCACCTTTGGCATAAAATGTGGATAAGTTCTGAGAACAAGAAGCCTGTGCCATAACGTCAAACAACAAACCAGCACTACTAATCGGAGACTTCAACCTTAAGTCCGCCAATACAAAAGATGCAGAGGCCTTCCTTCAGGCAATGTCATCACTTCAATTCACACAGATAGTCAATGCACCAACACACAGACTAGGATCATCCCCAGACCTCATCTTCGCATCAAACTACCTAACTTCAAGAGACCTAATCTCTACACCCACCATCACCCCAGTACCATGGTCTGACCATTACTTAATCGAGACAAATCTGCAATCACAAGAAGACTGGACAAGCGAAAGAGCGAACTTCCCACACACACAAAGACGATTCAAGTCCTTTGACAAGGACGAATTCATCCAGGACACAATACAACACTTGAACATTGACTCAGAGGACCTGGAGGAACAAGTTTCCAACTGGAACAATGTCCTAGCTAACGCCGCCAAACCATCCGTTGACAGGACCAAGAAACAACACCACAACAAGAGACAAAACAAACCATGGTACTCAGCAAAAATACGACAGGAAAAGAGGGAGCTCAGGAAAATTGAACGGAGATGGAGAAAAAACAAAACTACTTCCGACCAACATCTTTACCTAACAAAGCAAAAACAATACAATGAACACATCAACCAATCAAAGAGAGAATTCCACACAAACCTGATAAATTCTTCCATCAACAAACCCAGAGAACTTTTCGAAATAGTAAAAACCCTAACAAAAGAGCAAGCAGCAGAAAGAGAAATACAAGTGGATCCACAGATATTCGCCGACCACATCAAAGACAAATTTCACTCCACAGAGCGCTCAACACCCAGTAGAACCAACAGAACGAACGTCCACCCCAAAACCTGGGGCACATTCCACTCACCCTCAAAAGAGCAGATATCAGACATCATCTCCACAATCAACACAAGCACTGCTCCTACAGACCCTTGCCCAGTGTCATGGGTCAAAGCCACCAAAGCAAGCCTCATACCAAACATTCATAAAATGGTACACAACTCACTCACTCAAGGACTCATGCCACAGCAATTAAAGCTTGCCTCAGTAAGACCAATCACAAAGAAAACTTCTCTCGACAAAAAGGACCCAGCAGCATACCGACCAATCTCCAGCATACCCTTCCTCGCAAAAATAATCGAAAAGACGGTTCAACTACAACTTCAGGAACACATTGACGAACACGGAACTCTCGACGACAACCAACACGGATTTCGTCCCAACCATGGAGTCGAAACTCTCCTGATCTACCTCTTCGACAGCATCATAAGAATAATTGACGACATCAGGAATGGAATTATAATGATCTTCATCGACATCTCCTCAGCGTTCGACACAGTTGATCACAATATACTCCTGGAGAGACTGAAGAACACTGGTATACACGGTACCACTCTAAAATGGTTCCACTCGTACCTAACAGAAAGACAGCTACAGGTCAAGGTGGGACAGGACACCTCCCGGCCCATAAACGTCCAACAAGGAGTACCACAAGGATCCGCACTCTCAGCACTCCTTTTTAACATCTACATCCAACCAATATGCAACATTATGAAAGAGAACAACATCCAATACACAATATACGCAGACGATATAATGGTATACTCCCCGATATCAATCGAAAACCCGGACTTCTCTAAGATAGCAGATTGCCTTACCCAAATGGCGAAGTGGTGCCAAAACAACAATCTAGCTATAAACTACAACAAGACTGAAGCTTTAATCATCACTCGAAACCAAAGCTTCACACACCCACCAAACATAAAGATACAAAGCACCACGATACCGATAAGATCAGAGGTGAGATACCTTGGGGTTACTCTGGACAGTAAACTCAACCTCAAACCACACATAGACAAAACAATCCAAAAAGCATATTACAGGATGCGAATCATCAGGAGACTGAAACCACTCCTCGCTCCAGAACACTTCCGTACAGTCTGTCAAGCACTGATAACCCCAATACTGGACTTCTGCAATCCGATATACCTCGGACTACCAAAACAAGCTCTCAAACCACTACAGCTGGCACAAAACACTGCAGCTCGAATCATATCCGGAGCCGCAAGGCAGGAGCACATCACACCTACACTAAAGGACTTACACTGGCTCCCAATCATTGCTCGCATCAGATACAAGACTATCATAAACCTATTTAAGATAAAAGAACACACATCAGCCAACAGCCTCCACCTGCTCATACAACCGGAAACCAGCGCACGTCCCAGAAGAAGTCAAACACGCAACCGAGTCAGCACCCCAAATGAGTACAAGCACACACGCAAGGACACAACAGACAGAGCTCTCTCCATGGCTGCTCCAACAATATGGAACAATCTACCGGACGATCTAAGGGCAACTCCAGACCTCAAAGACTTCAGAAAACAACTGAAAACCATGCTGTTCATAGAGCACTATGGTCACATCACATAACCTAAGAGAATGGATAACAGCACTCCAATCCTCCCAAACAACTGAATATATATAAAATATGATTCTAGCACCACTGTAAATAGCCCACCCTGTATATAGCTCAAACAAATCAAGCACCCAACACATCCCTCACACAACTAAGTTTTATCCTCACTGCATGTACAACACACACACTTTACCTGATTGCTTGCTGTGATACCACCTTGATTATTAAGATAAGGCGGTTTAGAAATACTGTTAAATAAATAAATAAATAAATAAACCTTAACATGGTGAAACCTTGTATAAGGGGGATCGGCCACTAAAGCTTGCAATTCACTAATGCGACGTGTGGAGGTGATTGCAATTAGGAAGATGACCTTCCAGGATAAAAACTTTAGGGTTGTAGTGGCTTAAGGTTCAAAGGGCGGTTTCATGAGCTATCCGAGAACTAGATTTAAATCCCATGCCACTGGTGGTGGCCTGATGGGAAGCTTTGTTAATAGAAGACCTCTCATAAATCTTGCTATGAGTGGATGAGAGGGAATTGGCTGTCCATTTAGAGGCTTATAGGAAAGCTGCAATTGCACTAAGATGGACTCTTACTGAATTTGTCGTTAGACCAGAATTTCATAAATGAAGTAGGTACTCTAGCACCAATTCCAAAGGTATCACAAGGGGGTTTAAGCCCTTTTGAGAACACCATATAGTAAAACGTTTCCACTTGAAGGCGTAAGAATGTCTTGTGGAAGGTTTTCTGGAAGCCTGAAGGACATCCTTTACCTGTTGGGAAAGGTTAAGATCCTGCAGGTCTAGGCTTTCAGCAATCAGGCCCTAAGATGCAGGGACTGGGGATTCGGATGTCATAGAATCCCATTCTCTTGGGAGAGAGGTTTTGGAGCACACCCTAACTCCAGAGGTGAACCTGAGAGAGATGTAGAAGCAGGGGATACCACGTTTATTGTGGCCACCGTGGTGCTATGTGGATCATACAACCTCTGTCTCTCTGAAGCTTGTTTTGGGGATGAGGGGAATGGGTGGGAAGGCATAGAGGAAGTCCTGACCGCAGTAAAGGAGGAAGGCGTCCCTTGCCTGGCAATTGTGAGCCGGAATTCTGGAACAGAACCGTGGAAGTTTGGCATTCAGTGGACTTGCAAAGAGGTCTATGTCTGGGGGTCCCCAGATGTGAAATATCTTTATCACCTGGTCTAGGTGGAGAGACCATTCGTGAGGCAGCAGTACACGGCTGGGTTTGTCTGCCCAAAGGTTTTGAATGCCTGGAGGATATACCACGAGAAGGTGAATTTGATGTTCTCTGGCGAGGGCCCATAGTCGTAAAGCTTTGTTGCATAACGACAAAGAGCCTTTTCCGCCCTGCTTGTTCACGTAGAACATGGCTACTTGATTGTCCGTTTGGACTAGGACTGTCTTGTAGCTGAGCTGGGCATGGAATACTCAAAGAGCTAGATAGATTGCTCTGAGTTCTAGGAGGTTTATGTGAAGACAAGCCTCCTGTGGAGTCCAGGTACCCTGGATGGAGAGAGGGTGCAGTTGTGCTCCCCATCCCACCTGTGATGCATCTGTTAGGGTGGCCTGAAATGGGGGTTGTTGGAAAGGAGACCCCACTAAAAGATTCTCCAGTGATTGCCACCATTGTAGGGACAAGATCAGTCGTCGTGAATTTGATATCTTGTCCGACAGACGTCCTGTGGCCTGTGTCCACTGTGTGTATAGTGTCCACTGGGCTGCTCGCATGTGGAGGCGAGTGTAGGGAACTACATGAACTGTAATTGCAGCAGTTCGAGCAGTTAGGGAGGACTTTCCTGCTGCTTGAGAAGGATGTTTCCTAATTTGTCCTGTACAGAAGGCTCCAAGTCTGATGCTGAAGCCAGGAAATCCGACGTGCACCAATGGCAATAGCAGAAGTTCTGCTGATGCATTCAAAGCAGTCAAAGGCTGCACGATTTACAAACTTGGAAACGTCTTGAGCATGCTTGACAATAGTAAGGAAGTCTTGTCGTTTGTCATCAGGGAGAAGGGGGCTCATAAGCTCCAAGTCTCCTGTGACTTCTTTGAGGAACATTCCCATATATAAAATATATGAGCTGATCCTAGCTGAAAGCATGGAAGCCTGAAATGTTCAATGCCCAAAGGTGTCAAGAATCCTGCATTCACGACCTGGAGGATTGGATGCATGTCTTTTTGCACTTTTCATCCTACGCATGGCTGATTTCATTACCATTAAATGGTGTGGCAGCTGAGTCTTTTGAAAACCAGGACATGGTGGAACTCGATACATGGTATTGAGTCTCCTAGAATGAGGAGATGTGGTCAGAGGTGTTTCCCACATACTGAGCATCAAATCATGAAGTATTTCATGAATGGGCAGGGTAGCTGCCTCTTTGGGAGCCTTAGGGTATTGGAGTATTTCCAATTCCTTTGCTCTAGGTTCTTTTTCAGGAGCTACCATGATTGATAGGCCTCGGGCCACATCACAAATAAAATCCTAAAAAGACATGTCCTCCGGAGGAGACATTCTGCATTGAAGAGAAGAGTCGTCTTCCGGAAGAAGTACTCTGGTACCGACCGAGTTATCCGAGTCATCGGAATCGGAAGATTCGAAGCATCTCTGACCCCAATGTTCATGCAAAGCACGGTATCGGTATCGGTATCGATCGAAGTTGGCACAGAGTTGGATCAGTACCGATCTGTCAATGCTCGAAAAAGTCGGCATGGGCAGAATTCCCACCGGGGCCAGTACCGTCGATGCTGGTACCGGTATCGGTACCTGTGCCCGTTGAACCATGGGTAGCGGTGTCAATGGTACCGCAGCTGTAAGGAGAGCTGCAAGACTGTGTTCGATAGCGAGGAATCTCTGGTCTATTGACGCTGCCGATGCCTGGGTGTCGGTACCGGTAGAAGCGGCCGGAACCCCTGAGCATGGCACCAGTAGTTCTGCCGAGGTCGAGACCTCGAGAACATCCTGGAGCCCTGCTAGTGCTTTGGAAGCCAAAGCCTCCCGCTGGGGCTATTTTGCCAGTATAGTTTCCTCAAGGGCAATGCCAATGGCTTCTCGATGCTTGGAAGGAGATCTACCCTTTGAGGACCGGCTCTTATGTTTAGTTACCTGAGGATCCATGGGAGGAAGACGAGGCTTTGGAAGACGTCGATGCAATGGACATCACATCTGAAGAAAAGAGGGTACCAAGCTTTGCAGCCCGGTTCTGTCTTCCTCTTTTAGTCATCCCCATACAAGAAGAACACTCTGATGGAGAATGGTCAGGGCCTAAACATTTTGAGACACCAGTCATGGGTGTCGGTGACGGAAATGGTACCGCCACACTTGGTACATTTTTTAAAACCACTAGCTGGTTTTTCCATTTTTCAGGAAAATAGGGCCTATTGCCCAAAATTGCGCCTAACACCAAAAAGAAAATGTTTCTAAAGAGAAACACCTCAGAAGTATATATATATTTTTTTTTTTGAAAAGAAGAAAAGAGAACCAGTGGTACCGGTAGGTATCGAGCGGAGGCAGGTGCGACCACAAGAAAACAAGTTTAAAGGAGAAATTTTCTGCGGTGACAGGGTATATGACCTGTCGGCTCCGCGGAAAACGAAGAACTGAAGGAGGACAGTTGGAAAGGCAGGAAGGCAGCGTGCATGTGCTGAGGGATGCTCCCAAAAACGTTCCTATTAGACGCTGGAGAGCGTTCCCGCACAGGTTTCCTCAGTACCGACGATACCCATTTGTGAAGACTACATTCCTGCTTGTTGCTGGAGATTGTCTCTTACCTGCCAGAAAGACCAGAATACACAGTTTTCAACTGTATCTTTGAGCCAAGAAATGACAGTGCTCAAACCTAAACCCTATATTCCTCAGAAGGAAACTTCTTTACCTACTTTCCACAGTGCTCTTTTTCAGCTCCCTTCTGAATTTGTGCCGGATACTACAACTATCCTCTTGCCCTGCCGGGTCTGCCTCCCCCATCACAACCTACCCCAGTGCTTCAGTCACCAAGACCTCACCATTCTCAACAGCCAGAATATTCTTCCAAACAGTCTATCCAGTCCCATAAGATTGGTGTCTGGAAATCCACCATATACCAAACTTTAATAAGAGCTATCACTTACCCCAGAGCATCAATTGCTTCCATGACTGGGAACCTGATTTCAAAACATCAATCTCGGCAAACAGAGGAAACTACTTCTCAGGAACCTAATGAGGAATACTCCTACCCTAAGTTTCTACATAGGGTTACCAAGGTACTATCTCTTGTGTCAACTCAAACAGCTGCTATTAAAAAGGACTTCTGATCAGTCTACAGTTCTGTGGTTTAAGCATTTCCAGTTCACCAAGTGCTACAAAATCTATAACTGGCCATCTGGAAAACCCAGTCTTCCATCCTACCAACATACAGAAGCCTAGAGCTTAAAGTACCCTTGATACTAAGCCATGCCTTTTCACAGCTGCCTCACTAGTCCATGGTATCAGAAGCAGCCCTCAAGCACAACAAATCCTCCAAGCTCCAAGCCCATATACCCCGGGCAAGAATCAGTGTCCTGGACATGATGGTGAAAAAAAGGTTTTCAAGAGTGCCATGCTTTCTCTAAAGATAGTGGCTCATCAACAGCAGATTCCTTATCGTCCCTCCAGTTTAGTCCAGTCCTGCACCTCTGGGTAGTGTTCCTCTTTCAGCAGCTTGGAGACTGAGCATGTCATCTTTTTTGATGACACCAGGGAAGGTGTAAAAATAGGGGGCATAACGTGAAGTTGCAAGGGGATAAATTGAAAGGCAATGTCAGGAAATACTTTTTCACTGAAAGGGCGGTGGATGCTTGGAATGCCCTCCCAATGGAAGTGGCGAGAGCAAATACAGTGACAGAATTCAAGATGGCATGGGACAGACAGAGTGGATCCCTTTACAGCAACAGGATAACATCAAAATAAACTTAACCATCTAATTTCCCAACAAATAGGGGTGTCCTACACGGAGCGGTGGGTTTACCCCTAAATAAAGACATGGGGATGGGTGGCCTGCACAGAGTGGCAGGTGCACCTACTCTTGCCATCTTACTGGGCAGACTAAATGGACCATACTGGTCTTTATCTGCCATCATTTACTATGTTACATGTCTCTGTACAGCTCTGCGTATGCTCTTTAACACTAAACAAGTAGTAGTAGTGAGGGACTACGCATTTTTCTTTTAAGACCATGCCAAATACTGGCTTCAATTATATGGAAAGGTTGTTTAGAATACTTCAAGTTAAATGTCTGAAACTGAAACAGGCATATTGGCTATAAAGTCAAAATACTGACTGCTTATTTCATAGCTCAACTGATTTCTTTTTTGGTCTTACTTCAAAGTGCTCCTTTTTATCATCATACTCTGGGAGTTATTTATTAAACACTAATGCTGTTAACATATATTAACTACCACAAGGCCCACAGCATAAAATGTTATGCAGCATGCAAAAGCGTTAGCACATGCTATTATCAAATGATCCTCTGCAATGCAATGTGTGCCTTCGAGTCAGTCCTGACTCCTGGCGACCCAGAAGCTCCTGGGTTTTCTTGGCAGTGTCACCGGAAGTAGATTGCCAGGCCTTTCTTCCGAGGCAATGGAGGGTTAAGTGGCTTGCCCAAAGCCACAAGGAGTGCTAGTGGGAATCGAACCCTGGTTGTTTGGTTACCAAACCAGTGCTCTAACCACTAGGCTAAACATGTATTTTTTTTCTTAACCTTTCATGAACTAGACCTTTTGTTAAACCTCTATGTCAACCCTTCAAGCTCAAGCTCTATTAATACTTTTAGAGGCAAAGAGCAGCTTACTCAAAGAGCCTGATTTGGTTCAGCGCTGTAGCACTCTTATTTAGATTCATAATGTTGGGCTTGGCTTTAAAAAAAAAAGTTACAGTAAGACCACTTAAGAAACCATTCAAATGACAAAGGGGCCTTTAGATTTTGCTAATTTTTACTAGCATTACTGCTTTCATCTTTTTAACATTATATTTATTAGGTGTATTTTTTTAATATATATTTTATATACATCTCACACACAAACCTATTTTAGATTGACATCTCAACTCTGATCTTCACATGCTATGTTCCAGTGTACACAATTTTGTCAGTATTTTAGAAGAAAAAAGAGACGGCTAAACATGGAGCCTTTGCTAAAATAATGCAGGAGTGTACATTTACAAATCTAAACATGAGAAAAATCAACTGGGGAACTTGACAACTTCCACCTGTAAGTGCCAGCACTTACACATGCATGTCTGCTATTTTGTGAACCTATATCAATAAATGCCACTAACTACAGCTGCTTCTGCCTTTATCAAGACAATATTTTTACTCACCAGATAATGTCCTTTCCTTGAAACCCGCTAGACCAGTCCAGACAAGTAGATTGTGTTCCCTTACCAGCAGATTTGAGACAAAGAACTAATGAAAAGACCAGGTTTCAATGGCATCACTCTAATGCCTCTATCCGCCTCAGCCACCAGAGTATTCATTCCAAGGCAACAAGGGCAACAATGATTAATCAAACAGCAGAGAAACTATGCACAGGAGAGACTAAACAGAAGGCTGTCAGTAGGATGTGAGCCTGCAGAGCCAAGCATATAAAAGCCAACCAAAAGATATTACTGCAATATAACAGACCAAACAGTTTGAGGAGCAGGTCCTACACTTGTCTAGCAGGACTCAAGGAAAGAACATCCTATGCTAAGTAAAATGTCACCTTCCACAACATCCTGCTAGAACAGTCCAGACAAGTGGGATGTACCAAAGCTATGCCTCCACTGGGTGGGAAACCCACAGCAGCTCGCAAAACCTTATAGCCAAAGACCATGTCCTCCCAAGCAGTAATGCTTGACAAAAGCAGAAGGTGACACCCATGTTGCTGCCTGACAAATGCCTGAAAGGGCTACCAAGCTACACTCCGCCCACAAGGAAGCTTGAGCTCAAGCAGAATGTGGGTGCAAACCCTCTGAAACAGGCCAGTTCAGTAAAATATATGCTGAAGCAAATGCCTCTTTGATCCAGAGCCCCAATATAAACATGACGGCCATGTCATCCCTACGCAGGCCAGCAAAACGCACAAAAAAAAAAAAGATTGACTTACAAAGGAAGTTGCAACCTCCAAGTACCGGAGAAGCACCTTCCAGACACACACAAGACAAAGATAGTCATCTTTCCTCGACACTGTTTCTTAGAAAAGAAGGGCAGACAAACCATTTGATACGCATGAAAGGGAGATATCACTTTGGATGAAAAGAAGAGTACAGGCCGAATGAGGATGGCCTCATCCAAAAACACAGATATGGATCTCAGGAAGACAGAGCCTGCAACTTGGAGTTCCGCCTTGCAGAACAAATTGCGACCACACTCAAAGAGGTACCAGACTCGCACATATGTCAGGCTGGTAGAACCCCCTCCATGCTTTGAGCAGAGGAGAAACTATCGCATAAGAATAGCACTTGTGAGTAGCTGACTCCTTTCAAGCACCAAGCTAAAAGCGAGAAGGGAGCTGGGTTATTCAGGAAAAGCAGCCCCTTATGCAACCGGCCCCAAAATGGGGCAGATGAAGAGGAGGTTCCTGTAGGAACCACATCAAGTCCCTGAACCATACTTTTCTCAGCCAATTCAGCACCAACGGAACAATTCAGCTTGGCTGGCATGTTATGCGCCAAAGCACATGACCCAACAGCAGTCATGGAGGAAGTACATACAGTAGCTAGAGCCATGGCCAGGACTGAATCAGGGCAAACATCCTTGGACCCAGTTTCCATGTGGTGACCTAAAATATGTCCCACTGTCATTGGAGTGGGATGCCATCAATTCCATCACGGGGTGACCATAAGAACATAACATAAGAACATAAGATATGCCATACTGGGTCAGACCAAGGTCCATCAAGCCCAGTATTCTGTTTCCAACAGTGGCCAATCTAGGTCATACGTACCTAGCAGTTTCCCCAAGGGACCAACAGCGAATTTTGTAAGAAAGATCTGGAAAAGGTGACTCAGCTCATCGTGGGCTGTGAAGTTCTGATAATGGAAAATTTCTATACAGTAAAGCACAACAAAGCAGCACGCCTCATCCATTGGAAACTCTGTAAATACTACAACATCACTGTCCCTGAAAAGCAATGGGGGACATGAACCTAAGAGAATTACAGAGAATGAAGAGGTTATGATTACCTGGAATATTCCCATTCCAACAGACAAGAAAGCACAGTTACTTACCTGTAACAGGTGATCTCTGGGAACAGCAGGAATAAGTCTTCACATATGGGTACATCGGTACCGATGGAGCCTGCGCGGGAACGCTTCCCAGCTTCCAATCAGAAAGCTTTTGGAAGCATCCCACCACGCCTGCGTGCTGCCTTCCCGCCTTTCCCAACTGCCTCTACTCAGTTAAGTTGAAAGCTGAGACAAAGAAAGGGAGAAAGGAAAGGAAAGATAGATAGAGATACAACTCCTGGGGAGGTGGGTGGGTTGTGAAGACT
Organism: Ichthyophis bannanicus; assembly: GCA_033557465.1. NCBI lineage: Eukaryota > Metazoa > Chordata > Amphibia > Gymnophiona > Ichthyophiidae > Ichthyophis > Ichthyophis bannanicus. The sequence continues at coordinate 189,072,388 of CM066031.1, read as the reverse complement.
TATTCCTGCTGTTCCCAGAGATCACCTGTTACAGGTAAGTAACTGTGCTATCTCCAGGAACAAGCAGGAATGAGTCTTCACATATGGGGACTCCCAAGCTGAGATGCCTGGAGTCCGAGCATGGCATAGGTTAGAACATGCTATGCCCTATAACACCAGGCATCCTGAAGGTAGGAGTTGAAGAAGAAGATGCTGTGGAACAGCTAACCTAGCACAGGACTGCAGGAAAGGAGTCCATGTGTGGATAATGATTGTCATCAAGGAAATTGCAAAGGATATTGCAATATGGACCTCCGCTAACAGGATTTCATAGAAGTATGGAGGTTCATGAATCTACTGGGGACCCGGTAGAAGAACCGTGAAGAGGACCTCACTGTAAAGTGGAGGAAATAAACCTGTAGGAAAACAGAGGAGGTCAGAATCCTGAAAGGTAACAGGCACCCCTGGTAGGAAAAACTGGGGTAGTACCAAAACGGTGGGCCTTCAGTGAAAGCTGTATGGTAAAAACCAAACTCTTTTGGCGCAGAGTGGTGACTCTTAGGAGCAAAAAGAGAAAGGCTAACCGATTTGGACAAACAGGCACAGTCCTTGTGGGGAGAAAGGGTATAGGAACCCCTTGTATCCCAGAAGAGAGGACAAATGCCTGAGGCGTAAAGCCTCTGATTAACTGAATATCCACCATATCTCTCCTAACTGAGGCAAGCTAGGAGAGATATTAGGTATGGAGAGCTTCAGAGGTACCTAAACCCTTAGGTTATGGTATAAAAATTGTTGACTACCACAGGAGTGGTTGTGTGCAGGGCCGGATTTACCTATACGCCAACTACACCGTGGCGTAGGGCCCACAGCTGGCAAGGGCCCACAAAAATTGAACAAATTGTTAGCTTTTTTTAAATTAAATTTAAAAAAAAAAAACCGCTGGCTGCTGCCGCGGCGGCAGCATGGACTGTCCCGCGGGGCCCCCTCTGCCCGGCTGAGCCCCTCCGTGCCGGCTTTGAGAGACGCGAGGGAGACACTCTCCCTTCACGCCTCTCAAAGCCGGCACGGAGGGGCTCAGCCGGGCAGAGGGGGCCCCGCGGGACAGTCCATGCTGCCGCCGCGGCAGCGGCCGGCGTTTTATTATTTTTTTTATTAAAGTTTACTTGAGCCGATGGGGGGGGCTGGGACTGGAAATGGGCTGGGGGGGGGGTTAAGACTGGAGTTGGGCTGACATGAAGAAACCAAAAGAAAGTGGCTGGAGCAATTGCAGCTGAAAAAAATGCACAAAAGGTAGAAAAATATCTCTTTATTTTGAATTTATTAATTGGAATATGTCAGCTCTGGTAAATGTGCATCATTAATGTCTGCACTTTGTTTAGTACAAGAGCAAATTAATGTATAGTTTTATTTCTACAGTGTTGTACATTCCAAGTTTGGCTTTTGGGGATTCTCAGTTTAATTATGACGTCAGGGCCAACAGCGCGCAGCTGATCCAGCGTGCTCGTTTTTATCTTTTCTGGGGGCCCACAATTTTTGTTGGCGTAGGGCCTCACTCAAGGTAAATCCGGCCCTGGTTGTGTGTGTAGAATCCCAAACCTGCTGAATAGCAGAGGTATGGGTGAAAATCCCTCTGTCAGAACAGATAGCTATATGAACATAGACAGTGAGATAGATAAGTATGTGGAGACATATCTATCTATGATGAAATATCTCGACAGATACATATATATATATATATATATATAGATAGATATATGAATAGACATATAAGAATATATCTATAGTGAGATATGGAAGGGCATAAAATATACATAAGATTAATATGAATATGTAGGCCTAAATATGGGTGTCTGTAATTAAACAGACAGATATATGCCTACAGCATGGTATTCACATAGGACATGTGGAGAGGAAAGATTCATCTAACAACAAGGAGGTGCAACCTACTTGAGAGAATATATAGAGAATCTACTCCCTCTGGTTATGATTCGTAAGGATGCTAGTTAGCGAGAGAACCAGTTACATGAAAAACAGAGGATAATATCAATCTGTGACAGCAAGTCCTGAGTCGCTGAAGACTCTAGCATGGTAAGTGGACAGAAGACAGATAGGGATGAGATAGCATTTTGACCTGCTGAAGGGCAAAAAGTATCAAGCATTCTTACCATGAGGACGAGCTGCAAGGAGAAAGAGCATATCCCCAATCGGGAATGCCATGGACCAAAGCAGGGAATTGGCAACTCCTTAAGCCCTTAGATAAGAAAAGGCCTATGTCCTTTATGACAAAAGGAGATAGTAAAAGAAGGGAGAACCTTCTAGTCATGGGAGACATGACTAAAAAGCCTTTTTCAACCATCTAAGATAGCTGTTGGAGAAAAAAAACCCATGCTCTCTAGCAAGGGCCCATAGTGGAAAGCTTCTCTGTAGAATTGCAGAGAGCATAATGCATGAGAATGAGGAAATAGAACTGGCTGCTAGGGAGCCAGTATCTCAGCCCACTAAGCTGCCAAATCCAGGGAATGGAGATGGCAGAAATAGAGATCAACCTAGAAGGTTGTAGTGGGATAAACTCCAAGATAGATGAAAAAACACTGACGTGGAGCCACTATTAAGACCAGATAGAATGTTAAAGGAGGACCATCTGGTTGTTCGTGGGCAAGAACCAGTGGACGAAATAGGAAGGCTCCTGCCTAGGCAGCTGCTGCAGAACAGCAGAAGAATGTAACTGTTTAAAAAAACAGAAAGAACAGACAGAACAGGAGTAGAAAACTCTGGACATGTCTGATAACTGCCTTAAAGTAAAAATTGAGACAGGGGCTGCACTGGAAAGTGACAAACCTAGAGGGGCTGAAGAAGAAACCCTCCAGTAGTAAGTCCGCTCTTAGTGGTAAGAGGGTGAAGAGAATAGAGCTGAAGAAGACTTACCAAGTAGTAAGTCTATAGAAAGGAAAAATACATGCTGGCACAGGAACTATCATTTGATAGTGGTCAAACCTCTTTCTCTGGTAGGAGAAGAGGAGAACCCTGTGACTTACCGGCATGAACATTCTGACAGCTCATAGGAAAAATGGATGTCTCTTGGAAAGAGATCCAGGTGTAGGGGTTAGAGTGAAGTAAAGGATTGCCTCTGTTGAGAAGAAGCAACTGTAGATTCTAACCCCAAGGGTCACAAGCATCTGATGATTGATCAGAAACCCTGCAGAGGCCGGGTTTGCTGAGCCTGGTGAGAGGTTGGAGTCTTCAGACCAGGACGATGCTTCCCCTGTAGGGGGAACATCTATATGATGGACAAGTGAGGAATAAAACCTTTTTCTCCTGTGGGAAGAAAGTTTGGTAGGACATTTCCTACCTACTGGGACAAAAGAGGGAGTAGAAGAACCCTTAGGAACAAGTAAATCAGTGGACAACTGAGTAACTTGACGTAAAGACTCCTTGTTAAAAAGATTTTCTCCACTACAAGGAGTATGTCCCAGGCGTTGTTGTGCCCACTTGGCCAAATCTGAAGCTTGGAGCCAGGCTCTACGTCGTGCCCCTATAGCTATAGCAGAAGTCCTGCTAACAGACTCAAAAGAGTCTAGGGAAGCATGAGAAAGAAACCAAGAGATATTATCCACATGCTTAATGAGTGAGGAATAGTCTGAACTCCTGGACAATGGAAGGAAAGGAGTCAAAAGATGTAATTGCTTTGTGACCTGCTCAAGAGAAAGACTCATATAAAATATATAGGAGAGAATTCTTGCAGAAAGCATAGATGTCTGGAAAGTTTGACGTTCAAAGGCATCTAGTGTCTTAGACTCACGACCTGGCGGATACGAAGAGTGCTTTTTCTTACTCTTTACCCGCCTCATTGCTGATTCCACTACTATGGAATGATGAGGAAGTTGAGTCTTTTGAAACCCTGGAGAGGGGGGCACCTGATATAAGAGATCAGTTGCCCTGGGAGGTGGGGGTACCCTTAAAGGTGTTTCCCACATTCCTAGAAGGAGATCTTGCAAGGAATGATGCAAAGGAAGCATTATGTTGTCCTTTGCTGTGATAGAAACAGAGCTTTGTGCAGGATCATGTCCTGGAATAGGAATGGCAAGGGATCTTGCTATATCCAGGAGGAAACTCTGAAAAGAGGGATCCCCGACAGGAATCTCCCTTGGACAGGTTAGACTTAAAGAACTAGCCTGAGCACCCACAGAGTTATCCAAACATATAGGAATAGAAGATCCTGCAGGGTGCAATGTGGGATGCCTAAGGGATGTTTGCTGGTTCTGGTTGTCAGAAGCAGCAACCGTCCTTACCCCATTGTCTATGTTAGGTATCGACTCCAAGCTTGGTATAGAATGGAGCGATGGTGTTGAAAAAAGCATGGTAGGAGTTTGCCACGATGCTACTGTGGATACCGGTACTGAAGTCAAGACCGGTACCGATGTCGGAGCCGGGCTCGACAACGACATCGGAGTAGTCATCGGTGACACTTTAAACAATACCGAGGGAACCGAACACCTGCGGCTGCTATCTTCGGTACCGAAGCACCGGTATCGATCGGTGTCGGTACCAAAAACTATTGGTACCCCATCTTCCAGACTAGAGATGGATTCCAAACTCGGCATCGAGGGCAAGGAGCCTGAAAAGCGACGCATGGAAGGCACCGACTGTAAGGTTAATGAAGACATCGGTGCCGGCTTCGGTACCATGTCCGATACCGGTAAATAAAGGTCTACCAGTGGCAACTCAATCGGCCTTAGGGGAACCAAGAGTTGCGGATCCGAGCCATCAGAACCGAGCCTTCGGTACCGCCCCGAGACGGTACCAAGGCGAGTCGGTACCCAGTCCTCCAAACTGGAGATCGATTCCAGACTCGGCATCGAAGTAAGCGAGACTGTCGATGCACATCTGGAGGGTACCGACGTCGGTGGAGTATCAGTGTTGGAACCGATGATGGAAAGTCAATCTGGGGCGTATCCAACGGTCCCGAAGGCACCGAGGAGGCCAGATGACGATCCCTGGTGAGGAGTATTTCATCCAACACCAGTGCCGATTGCAGGGGTATCGGTACCGCTCGAAGCGGATGCCACCACCGTGCATGGCTCAGGTATGTTCTGTGGGGGGTGAACCCCAGGAACAACCCGAAACCCCTTATACGCTTTGGAGACCGAAGACTTCCGCCAGGGTTTTGGAGCCAGGAAGCCATCGAGGGTAAAGCCGGAGCTGTCTACATGCTGTGCATGAGACCTACCGCTCGAGGACTGGCTAGTCTTGACAGACTGTTTCTGGGTTACCTGATTCAACGTGGAAGAAGGGGATGGTGCCCCGAAGTTGGAGGGGCACCGTGTATCGAGGAATTCTCGATGTTGAAGATGTCTTCTTACTAGACTGTTGTCAGGACCCAAACAGGTTAGACACCGATTTCTGATTGGAAGCTGGGAAGCGTTCCCGCGCAGGCTCCATCGGTACCGACGTACCCATATGTGAAGACTCATTCCTGCTTGTTCCTGGAGATAATGGATTACCCCTCTCACATTACATCTATTTCCGTCCGTAGATATGCTATTTCCCTTTGACTTCACCACTCAGTCACCCGACTCCCAGGTCCACACTTGGAACACTGTATTCACTGCAACATTAGACCAACTGGTAACTCTCCGCCTGACCTCATTATGATCTAAATGTAAAAACACTCTCCCTAGTACCATTTCGGTCTTCGCTTGCTTCGTTTTCATCTTTGTCATGCTGAGCGATAGTGGCTAATAAGGGTGGGGGGGCAGGGGGACGTAGCTGCCATCGCCACTGCACAGGAATAGCAGTCATGGTACAGACTAAGAGATAGACCTACAGGACAAAACCGTACTTGGGATGGAACGCAACTTATCCACTACTGCAAATGATGACAGAGATGAAGAGCTTGCTATTGTATCAGGTGTTAGAGCATGAGAGGAGCCTAGCAGTGAACCCGATCTCCCAGAGCTTGCCAAAGGAGCACGTACTGCTCTTTGAGCATGCCATTTTGGCGCAGGATTGCTGACGTCTTCTTTATATGTGATGGAAAAATACCTGGAGGGGGTCGCCAGACCCACCCACAAGTTATCAAGTGGCATTCTCCTCTTCAGATAACATGGACATAGCCACCACCTCAAGCTGGCTCTCACTCCCAGGTGCAGCAGAAGCCTGAGCGCAAACTCTGATCAGGAAGGACCACTGAAGCGGCCTCATATGAGCCATGGCACCATCTTGATAGTCGCTGCCATCAAGCCAAGGAGCTGCAGATAATCCCTAACCCTGGGAGCCTGTTGAGAACAGATCACCAAGTCGTTCCAACAGTGTCTGCATTCGGACGCTTTCCTGATTGACAACCAGTCAAGGCCTTCCAGGAAGACACCATTCAGACTGAAACCTTAGATGCCTCCATTTTGAGAACAGGCTCAGATAAGCCAGTTGTCCAGAAATGGGTGTACACATAGTCCTTAACACTGTAGCACAGCAGCCACCATCACCATGACCATGGAGAATGTTTCTGGGGCAGTGAAAGGCTGAAAGAATGGGAATGAACAGGAGGTGCTAGACAAACATTGCAAAACACAGACATCCCTGCTAATCCTCTCAGACTGGGCTATAAAAATAAGCTTCAGTCAAAGCCAGAGATACTACAAACTCCATCATCAAAAATCACAAACCACAGAGATTCTATTCAGAAGCGCAAGATGCACAAATGAGCACTGAACCCCCTGAGACAGAGCATTGGTCGAAGGAGCCATCATGAGAACAGTGAGAAGAGGAAGGGCAAAAGTGGTATTGTCAGACTCAAGGGTGCAGTGGGGGAATATGTAGAAGCTGATAAGGATAAAGCGGAATTGCTTAACAAATATTTTTGTTCTGTGTTCACAGATGAAGAACCAGGAGCAGGACCTCAGAAAACACCCACAAATAAGAACAGAAGCGAGGGACATCTTGAACAATTTTCAGAAGACTGTGTTCGTGAGAAACTAGCTCAACTTAAAGTAGACAAAGAGATGGGACCGGATGGGATACACCCGAGAATACTGAGGGAACTTGGGGACGTTCTAGCAACTCCACTGACTGACCTTTTCAATGCCTCGTTGGAGTCGGGAGTGGTGCCAAAGGACTGGAGAGAGGCTCATGTGGTGCCTTTACACAAAAGCAGAAGTAAGGATGTGGTTGAAAGCTACAGGCCGGTTAGTTTAACTTCGGTGGTGAGTAAATTATTGGAAATGCTGCTGAAAAAGAAAACAGTGAGGTTTCTGGAGTCCAGCGGATTACAGGATCCGAGGCAGCATGGATTCACCAGAGGCAGGTCTTGTCAGACAAATCTGATTGATTTCTTTGACTGGGTGACCAGGGAGTTGGACCGAGGGAGAGCTCTAGATGTGGTGTATTTAGATTTCAGTAAAGCCTTTGACACTGTTCCTCACAGGCGACTTATAAACAAACTGAGCACCCTAGGGATGGACCCTAAAGTTACTGCTTGGGTTAGAAATTGGTTGGGTGGGAGGCGACAAAGAGTACAAGTAAATGGAGCTCACTCTGAGGAGAAGGATGTTACCAGTGGTGTGCCCCAGAGATCTGTCCTTGGTCCGATTCTTTTTAACATCTTTGTTAGTGATATAGCAGAAGGGCTGTCGGGTAAGGTTTACCTCTTTGCAGATGATACCAAAATCTGCAATAGAGTAGACACCCAGGAAGGTGTAGATAACATGAGGAGGGATCTAGCTAAGCTTGAAGAATGGTCTAGAATTTGGCAGCCTGGATTTAATGTTAAAAAATGTAAGGTCATGCATTTGGGCTGCAGCAATCCAAGGGAGCAATACAGTATAGGAGGTGAAGTACTTTTGTCCACTAAAGAAGAGCGGGACCTAGGCGTGGTTGTGTCTGATGATCTTAAAGTAGCTAAACAGGTAGAAAAGGCGACGGCAAAAGCTAGAAGGATGCTTGGGTGCATACGGAGAGGAATGGCTAGCAGAAAAAAGGAAGTGATAATGGCTCTGTATAAGTCTTTGGTGCGACCTCATTTGGAGTATGGTGTGCAATTCTGGAGACCGCACCTTCAAAAGGATGTGAATAGGATGGAGTCGGTGCAGAGGGTTGCTACTAAAATGATTAATGGGCTTCATTATAAAGCATATGAGGACAGACTTAAGGATCTTAATATGTACACCTTAGAGGAAAGGCGGGATAGAGGTGATATGATTGAGATGTTTAAATACCTCCGTGGCATAAGTGTTCAGGGAGAGAGCCTCTTTCAATTGAAAGCAAGTTCTGCTATGAGGGGACATGGGATGAGGGTGAAGGGAGATAGATTCAGGAGTGATATGCGGAAATATTTCTTTACAGAAAGAGTAGTGGATCCGTGGAATAGTTTCCCAGTGGAGGTGGTAGAGATGAGGACAGTAACTGAATTGAAAAAAGCATGGGACCAACACAGAGGATCTCTAAAGATAAAAAGTGGACTGTTATAGTTGTTGTTATGGAAGGACAGACTAGATAGGCCATGTGGTCTTTTTCTGTCATCATGTTTCTATGTTTCTATGTTTCATTCTTTAGCATCCTGAGGCATTCCTAACAGGGGCTATACATTTGGTAAGCATTTGTGTTTTGTTTTGTTTTTAAGTTGCAAGCTCTCTGACTGGGAGCTCTTAAAAGGGGTTTGGTACATTTTTAAAACAAAGTTACATTCTTTGTGGTGCTTTAGTTTAAACAAAGGGAGGAATATTTTCTTTATTGGGGTAGGTTTAAAACCCTGCTTTAGTAACTTTCTCAGCTCTTTGAAGCTACTGATAACTAATCAGGAGTTAGTGGGTCTGATTAGCCTGTGAAAGAACTGAGAGCAGCTGAGGCCTGCATAAAAGGCTTCAGAGCACTGCACTGTTGAGGCATTACTAACAGGGGCTATACATTTCAAACAAAGGTAAGCATTTGTGGCTTGTTTGTTTTTGTTTTGTTTTTTTAATTGCTAGCTCTCTGACTAGGAGCCCTTAAAAGGGGTTTGGTACAAGTTACATTCTTTGTGGTGTTTTAGTTTAAAGGGAGGAATATGTTCTTTAGTGGGGTAGGTTTAAAACACTGCTTTAGTAACTTTCTCAGCTCTGAAGCCACTGACGCCTAATCAAGTGTTAGTACCCTCCCTACCTTCCCCCAACACCCACCCACCCCTAGTGAGTGGTCTTGCTTTATAGGGCACCTCCCTAATTAACACAACACAGGGACTTGGAACAGCAATTAAAGAGATTCAATGGCTTTTTCCCTGAAAGGACAGCTGGGAAACCAGCTGGAACTTTGGTAGATCTCTCTCTTTTGCTTTAACAGATACCTAAGTTCCACAAACAAAACAATGCCTGGGAAAAATCGTATCGCTAAAGCTGTTGCCCGCGTTACAGCTTCGGCCTCTGTCCAGACAGAGGTCCCAATGTTAGTTGAAGGACCAGTTCCATGTGCAGGGTGCCTGCATGCTGAAGCTTTCAGGAAACAAGTGGAGGAACTCAGAGAGGAGGTGGCGAGGCTTGAGGAGCATTCAAGACAGTGAGAAGTACATTGATGAGATGCTGCTTGCAACCACCAAGCCCTCCAGCAGAAGAAAAGATGGGTGCCTACAGAATGACGAAGATTGGACACAAGTAACCAGGGCCTGCAGAATCACCAATCCAACTTCTCCAGCCCTTGAATTGAAGAACCATTATGTAGCCCTGGAAGTGAAGGTTGTGAAAGCATCCCTGGAAAGGGAAGAACCACAGCTCAAGTGCCCCAAAGTTGCAGAATCAGTGACCACAAGGAAGCGAAGGGTGGTTGGTGACTCTCTTCTGAGAGGTACTGAGGCATCCATTTGCCGACCAGACTTATGTCCAGAGAGGTATGCTGTCTGCCAGGTGCCAAAATCCAAGACGTTACGGAGAGTTTACCGAGACTCATCAAGCCCACTGACTATTACCCAATGTTGCTAATCCATGTCGGAACAAATGATACTGCCAGGTATCCCTCTGAGCATATCAAAAGTGACTTTATGGCTCTAGGACAGAGGGTGAAGCAGATAGGTGCACAGGTGGTGTTCTCTTCAATTCTCCCTTTTGAGGGTAAAGGCCAAGGCAGAGAGAGGCTCGCATCCTGGAGATGAATGCATGGCTGTGTGGATGGTGTCATCGAGAGTGTTTTGATTTCCTGGACCACGGGATGCTGTTCCAAGTGTTGCAGAGCACAGATGGCGTCCATCTGTCCAAGAAAGGTTGACATCTTCAGTAGTAGACTGGCTAATCTACTGAAGAGGGCTTTAAACTAGATTTGTTGGGGATGGGTTAAGACAGCCCCCAGATAAGTGAAAGCCCTCAGGTAAGTGAAACATTAACTACCTTTATGGAAATGGATAAAGGGGGTAACATATGGAAAGCAGTGTGTATAAATGCCCGTAGCATGGGAAACAAGATCCCTGATGTTGAAGCATTGATCTGAGTGACTGACTTGGATTTAGTGGCGGTTACAGAAACATAGTTCACAGAAAACCATGACTGGGATGTAACTATACCAGGCTATACTTTATTCAGAAAGGACAGGGTAGGAAGAAGGTTGGGGAGGAGTGGCACTATATGTAAAAAATAATATTAAAGCTTTGGAATTACAGAGCTTAAAAGGGAGAGAGAGGAGGCACTGTGGGTTAAACTAGAAAGAGGGAAAGAGAAATCTATTTGCATTGGCGTGATATACAGACCTCCATCATAAGAGGAAGAAGTGGACAGAGAATTAATTGAAGACATATGCAGTATTGCTAGGAAAGGGGAAGTGAGCACTTTATGTTTACTGTAAACCGCGCTGATGAGAAAGAGTGCGGTATATAAGAACGTTAAATAAATAAATAAGTGCTACTGATAGGGGATTTCAATATGCCAGATGTTGATTGGCACATTCCTGTTGCAGTATCATCTAGAAGTAAGGAGATCCTGGATTCTCTACATGGAGAACTTTTCAGGAAATTGATAACAGACCCCACATGTGAAGGGGCCATATTGGACTTGGTGCTTACCAATGGTGAAAGTGTTTCTGATGTTATAGTGGGAGATCATTTTGCATCCAGTGACCACCAGATGGTGTGGTTCAGTATTAGCACTAGGGCTGTTAGAATCCATTCAAAAGCAAGGGTCTTAGACTTTAGGAAAACTAACTTTGCCAAGATTTGCCAATACCTCAGGGAGTTGTTAGCGGGATGGGAACAGCTGGGGGATCACTGGGCAAAACTGAAAGGGGATATTTTAAGGGCAACCAACCTTTTTGTTAAAATGGTAAATAAAGGGAAAAGGAAAAGGAGACGGCTATGGCTTTCGAAAGAAGTAGCTGAAAAGGTGAAGAAAAAGAGGGAGGCCTTCATGAATTACAAAAGATCACAGAGAGAGGAAGACAGGCAACTATATTTAGAAAAACTTAGAGAAGTTAGCAAAGCAGTCAGGAAAACAAAGATTCAAAAAGAGGAGGAAACAGCCAATGCAATAAAATGGGGGGATAAGGAGAAATTTCACTTACCGTTAATTTCCTTTCCTGGAATACTGCTAGACCAGTCCAGACAAACGGGTTGTGTCCCTCTGCCAGCAGATCTTGGAGACAGAGAATTCTACCAGAGCTCTGATAGGCTGGACTCTGGTGATATGGTCCTACCCCTAGGAGTCTCCCTCAGTATTGTCTGTAAAGCGAACCCTAACATGTAACGCAACTTAACCATAAGACCACACATAGTGGACATTTAATTCAACTATGTACAAGGGAGCTGAAAGTATCCCCAGAACTGAAGGCTGCTCAGACCGATAACACAGCCATCGGCTACCCATGGTGAGGCATACTGACAAGGAAGGAACAGAGGCCGGCGGCTTCACCGCACTAGCAGTACCGTAACCGACAGCAGGATGGGTCCTGGACTGGTCTAGCAGTCTACTGGTCTACTGACAACCTCGAAGGCGTTGACAAAGTGCAACATGACAACCTCAAACAGAGCCTTCAGTTTCTATGTACCCAAATGCTGGAACGCTCTACCCTCTGACATAAGGGCCATTACTGACCTACTCCAGTTCAGGAAGGCACTCAAATACCACCTCTTCCTTCAATACTACCCTACCAGCAATTGAACCAGAGGAAGTGACCCACTCATGAACACACCATGCCGTTCTTGATATTATTAAGACTCTATTCTGTTCTATGTAATTATCTCTTGTATATAGTTTACCCCGGTTCTCCAAGTTTGTACTCCTGTTCGATGTAAACCAAACAGCTTGTTGTTATGGTCTTTATGTTATAATGTAAACCGCGCTGATGCCGAATAGTGCGGTATATAAGAACTTGTAATAAATAAATAAATAAATAAATAATAAATAAATTCCAGGAAAGGAAATTAACGGTAAGTGAAATTTCTCCTTCCAAGTCATACTGCTTGACCAGTCCAGACAAACGGGCAGTACCCAAGCTACCTGCTTTCAAGGGGGGGGTCAATGCCGACGACAACACTGCAGCTCCAAACTGGCCCTCCTGCTGAGCGTGAACGTCCAATCTATAGTGATGGACAAACGTGGACAACGACGACCAAGTCGTCGCCTGGCAAATGTCGAGAGGGGCTACTTGAGACCGCTCGGCCCAAGATGAAGCCTGAGCCCGAGTGGAGTGAGCTCTGAGCCCTGCTGGAACCTGCTTGCCTTGCAGTATATAAGCTGCCTCAATAGCTCCACGCAACCATCTAGAAATGGTGGATTTGGAGGCTGTGGATCCCCGTCGAGGGCCCACAAACAGGACAAAAAGATGATCGGTCTTACGGAAGGCGTTCGTGATCTTAAGCTACCGATAAAGCACTCTCTTCAGGTCCACAGCACGCAACTGACGAAGGCGACCGGAACACTGCTCTTTTTCAAAGGTAGGGAAGAAAAGAGGTTGACATGGAATGGGGTAAGCACCTTAGGTAAAAAAGGATGGAACAGTTCGAAGAGAAACTCCCGCCGAAGAAAACGAGAGATAGGGGTCTCTACAAGAAAGAGCTTGAAGTTCGGAAATCCGACGTGCCGAGGTTATGACCACTAGGAAAACTATCTTTAGTGTTAAATCCTTAAGGGAACATGCCTTCAGGGGCTCAAAGGGAGGAGCAACAAGGGCACGGAAAATGAGAGCGAGATCCCAAGAAGGAAAGCGTAGTTACTCACCTGTAACAGGTGTTCTCCAGGAGCAGCAGGAATCAGTCCTCACTTATGGGTGACGTCGGCGCCAACGGAGCCCTCGCGGAGCAATTTTCCCCAGCTTTCAAAGAAAGCCTTTGGGAATTGCAGCGCGCATGCGCGGTCGTCAGCTTAGCCAGTCAGATGACATAGCTAAAAAAGACAGCATAAAAATTTGCAAAAAGAACATAAGCAGACGATTGCAACTCCAAGGGGAGGAGGGAGGGTAGTGAGGACTGATTCCTGCTGCTCCTGGAGAACACCTGTTACAGGTGAGTAACTACGCTTTCTCCAGGACCAAGCAGGAAGTCAGTCCTCACTTATGGGACTCCCAAGCTCAAGGCTACCGGAGACCCTAAGCACAAAAATGAGCTCCCTCTAGCTCAGCAGCACAGAAGGAAAGAATCTTCGCTGAATTATCACCCACCGGTAGCCCACATCCGGGATGGAGGGTAGGAGTTGCTCAGACCTCAAAGAGATTACGGAGGACTGCCTGTCCGAAAGCACTGTCCCTACGGGACTCCCTCTCGAGACAGTAATGGACCGCAAAAGTCTGGCTCGAAGACCAAGTAGCGGCCCGGCAGATGTCTGCCAGCGGAACAGAGCGGAGGTAAGCCACTGACGTGGCCTTTGCCCGAACACAATGAGCCGTGACTCGACTTTCTAAGGCGAGTCCGGCTGCCCCATAAGCCCAAGAGATACAGTCCGCAACCCAGATGGACAGAGTACGCTTGGAGACCGGGAGTCCCAATTTATTGGGGTCAAAAGACACAAAAAGCTGAGCAGCTTTACGGTGCTCCCGCGTACGGTCAAGGTAGAAGTTCAATGCCCTTCTACAGTCCAGGGTATGGAGGACCGTCTCAGCTCGGCTGGAGTGTGGTCTGGGAAAGAAGGTTGGAAGTACCACCTCCTGACTGATGTGAAAAGGGGAGACCACTTTAGGCAGAAACTTAGGGTGAGTCCGTAGGACTACCCTATTCTTGTAGAACCTAGTGTAGGGGGGATCAGACACGAGGGCCTGCAACTCACTTACGCGCCTAGCGGAAGTGAGGGCTACCAAGAACAGTGTTTTCCAAGACAGAAAACGGAGAGAACATGTAGCCATGGGCTCAAAAGGCGGACAGGTGATCCGCTGCAAAACCACATTCAGGTCCCAGTTCGGCGCTGGCGGGCGCAGAGGTGGTTTAAGTAGAAGGAGACCTCGGAGAAACCTCGCTACGAGAGGGTCGCTGGAGAGAGGTCTACCGTCCACCGGCACATGATGTGCCGAAAGAGCACTGAGGTGAACTTTGACGGAGTTGGACTTAAGTCCTAGATTAGAGAGGTGTAGCAAGTACTGCAAGATCACCGACACCGGGCAGGAGAAGGGATCCTGAGACTGTTCGGTACACCAGACTGCAAAGCGACGCCATTTAAGGGCGTAGCATTTGCGGGTAGAAGGCCGTCGCGAAGCCAAGACGACCTCCTCCACCTCCGCCGGCAGGAGAAGGGGAGCAAGGACTACCCTCTCAGCAGCCAGGCCATGAGGTTGAGAGACCTGAGGTTGGGGTGCAGTAGGGACCCCTGATCCTGGGTGAGGAGATCCGGTTGCGCCCCCAGAGGGATTGGATCCTCCACCGCCAGTTGCAGCAGGAGCGGAAACCACGGCTGCCTGGGCCAGCGAGGGGCCACCAGGATCATGAAGGCTTTGTCTCGGAGAACCTTGAAAAGAGTCCGAGAGACTAACGGAATGGGAGGGAAAGCGTACAGAAGGCTCCCCGACCATGAGATCAGAAAGGCGTCCGCCGCAACCCGAAGGGGGTGAGGCTGACGAGAGCAGAAGCGAGGAAGTTGCCGGTTGCGAGGACTGGCAAAGAGATCCACCGTGGGGAGGCCCCACCTGAGGAAGAGCTTCTGAACGATCAAGGGATCCAGACGCCACTCGTGCGGCTGGAGGACCCTGCTGAGTTTGTCCGCCAGGCAGTTTTCTGGGCCCGGGAGATAAACTGCCTTGAGGAGGATGCCGTGACTGACGGCCCAAGAGCAGAGCTTCTGTGCCTCCCGGCAGAGGAGGAAGGAGCCCGTGCCCCCCTGCTTGTTCACGTAGAACATGGCAACTTGATTGTCCGTCTGGACAAGGACGGACTGTTGGGAGGTCAGGTGGGAGAAGGCCTTGAGAGCTAGGCGGATCGCCCTGAGCTCCAGGAAGTTGATCTGCTGAGCAGACTCCCACTTGGTCCAGAGGCCCTGAGTACGTGCCTCTTGGCAATGGGCTCCCCAGCCCAGGAGGGATGCATCGGTGGTCAGCACCCGGGTCGGCTGAGGTGACTGGAAAGGCATTCCTAATACCAGGTTCGGCTGCCGGAGCCACCACCGGATAGACGAGACCAGCGGCTCGGAGACGCGCACCAGGTCTGCTAGGCCGCCTGTGGCTTGTCGCCACTGCCTGCGGAGACACCATTGAGCAGACCGCATATTCAGGCGGGCATTGGGGGTCACATGGACGGTGGAAGCCATATGGCCGAGCAGTCTCAGGAAGCGCCTGGCGGAGACCAGGGGCTGGCTGCGAAAGCGGTCGGCTAGGTCCATGAGCCGCTGAGCCCTGTCGAGCGGTAGGTACGCTCGCGCCTGAGGGGTGTGCAGCCTTGCGCCGATGAACTCGAGATCCTGTGAGGGGAGCAAAGTGGACTTTGCGAAGTTTATGACAAAGCCCAAGTGCTGCAGCAGAGTCACCGTGCGGCACGTGGCGTGGGTGACCTCCTGAGCGGACGCTGCTCTGATGAGCCAGTCGTCGAGGTACGGAAAGACAAAGAGGCCGCGAAGCCGGAGATGGGCCGCCACGACCGCGAGGCATTTTGTGAAGACTCGCGGTGCGGAGGACAGGCCAAAGGGCAGTACTCTGTACTGGTAATGATTTCCTGCCACCACAAACCTTAGGTATTGGCGGTGGCTTGGGTGGATGAGGATGTGCGTGTAGGCATCCTTTAGATCCAAGGAGCATAGCCAATCTCCCTGCTGGAGGTAGGGCAGAAGGATTCCAAGGGTAAGCATTTTGAACTTCTCCCGCACAAGGAACTTGTTGAGGTTGCGCAAGTCCAGGATGGGTCTGAGGCCTCCTGTTCTCTTTGGTATCAGAAAATACCTTGAATAGAAGCCTTGACCTCTCAGGTGGTGTGGCACCGGTTCCACCGCCTGTTCCTGCAGAAGACCTGCTAACTCCTGAAGGAGCAACTCCCTGTGCAGAGGGGGGCGCGGAGGCTCTCCCGGAAAATAGGAGGGAGGGACCTGGTGGAAGTGGAGAAGGTAGCCCTCTCGCACGACCTGAAGCACCCAGGCATCTGCGGTGATGCTGGACCACCTGTGGGCGAAGTGAACCAGCCGGCCTCCGGTGCTGGGGGGAACCAGCGGGGGGGGAGAGGCTATGCTGAGCGAGTCAAAAACCCCCACCCTGCTGAGCAGGGGCTGGTGGTGCAGGCTTGGGGGCTTGCTGCCTATGGTACCCGTTACCCCGTCCCTTGGCCTGCTGGCCCTGTTGGGGAGCTGCAGGGGCCTGATAATGGGGGTATTGTTTGTAGGCAGCTGCCTTCCTCGGGTAAAAGGACTTTTTTCCCGAGCCCTTCTTTTTCTGGGAAGGGGCGGAGGTCTTCCTAGAAAGCCTGGTCCTGGTGAGAGTCTCAGTCTCAATTTCTGCAGCCTTTTCCGCCATGGGCTTGCCAAAGAGGTTTTCGCCTCGGCAGGGGACATCGACCAACTTGTCCTGTACCCAGGGCTCAAGGTCGGACGACTGAAGCCAAGCCTGTCGGCGGGCACCGATGCCGGCTGCGGCCACTCGAGCCGAGGCTTCAAAGCCATCATAGGCTGCTCGGGACATGAACTTTGAGCATTCCCGAATACCCGTGGACAAGGCTAGGAACCTCCGCAAGGGCTCCTCGGAGAGACCAGCGGAGAATCCGGCTAGCTCTTTAGCCAGATCCCGGAGATACATGCCCATGTATAGCTGGTAAGTCTGGACACGACAGGCGAGCATAGAGCCCTGGAAGCACTTCTTGCCAAGGCCATCCAGGTTACGGGCCTCCCTTCCAGGAGGCACCGAGGAGTGCATCTTCTGGCTCTTAAGACGATGCATGGCCGATTCCACTACCATGGAATGGTGTGGCAGCTGTGCCTTTTGAAAGCCAGGGCTCTTGCGGACTCAATAGATAGAATCGACCCGCTTGCTCAGGACCGGCGAGGAGGCCGGACTCTCCCACATGCGGAAGAGTAGTCGTTCCAGCATAGGAGGAACCGGCACAGTAAAGTGTTCCCTCGCGGGAGAGTCATACTGGAGGGCGTCGAGCTCTTCGGCTCGAGGCTCCTCCTCGGGATCCGCAGGGAAGGCCAAAGCCTTGGCCATATCCCTAACGAAGTCCGAGAACCGGGCATCCTCCGGGGGGGACTGCTTCCGAGGCTCGGACTCCGGAGAGTCCGATGGGACACACCGAGTCCGGAAAGAATCAGGTGACTCTTCCTCCTCAGACTCCCAGACCGACTCCGACGAGGACTCGGTGGGGTCGGCCCGGGCAGGGTGCGGCGCCAGCCGCCCCGACGCCGAGGAAGTCGGCGTCGGCGACCTCGGTCCCGAACGGGAGGCCGAGGGCGACCTCGACCGAGGATCGACTCGAGTTCTCATCGACTCGAGGATCGGCTCGGTCTCCGGGGTCGACTTGGACGTCGACGTCCCGGCGGTCGGGGCAGCGACGCCAGCGAAGCCAGCGAGCAGTGCCCGCTGCTGGTCCATGAAGGCAGACAGTCTGCTCTCCAAGGCCGTCAACCTGAGTCCGAGCTCAGGTGACCCAGCAGCCCCCGACTCGGGCCCCGACGGCGTCGGGCCCGACGTCGGCTGTCGCGGAGGCGAGTCCAGAAGGACTACAGGACTTACCCGGGCAGGCATCTCCGACTCCAGGCAAGGTCGCTTCGGGAGGTGCTCCTTCTCCAAGGACCCGGGGCGGCTGTCGGGGCTATGCGACCTGGCCCTCGCGGAGCCAGGAGCGTCCACCGACGCCGCCCTCGCGGGTTTTTCCCTCCGACGATGGTCCCCGGAGGGAGAACCCCGGTCGGAGGAGCTCCGGCGACGGTCCGAGCTGGAGCCTTTCGACACGGAGGCCTCCGACGAGGTCCGGGTACGGCTGGGGTCAGCGAAGATTCTCTCGCGCTGATGCCGCCGACTTCTCAACGCCTTCGAGGACAGTTTGCTGCAGGGCCCACAGATCAGTTCCTCATGATCCGGGCCCAGGCAGCGGAGGCAAAAGTCGTGTGTGTCGGTTAGTGACATATTTCGGTCACACCGACCACACCGCTTAAAGCCACTGGCAGCCATCGGGGGAAAAAGGACCCCTGCGAGGTCAAAGGACCGGGCTGCCAGGGAAAACGAAAACGAAAGCTGACTAAGTCAGAAAAACCGAAAAAACGGAAGAGGACTCGAGACCGGCGTCGCGAGTCCGGGCGGGAAAACGATCGGCGTCGAACCGAAAGAAAAAAGTATAAAATAAAGAGGAAAATCAACTTTTTCGCGGGGACAAGACGGGGACGTCTGTAGGGCTCCGCGGAAAAAAGAAGACTGGCTAAGCTGGCACCTTCGGGCGGGAAGACGACCGCGCATGCGCGCTGCAATTCCCAAAGGCTTTCTTTGAAAGCTGGGGAAAATTGCTCCGCGAGGGCTCCGTCGGCGCCGACGTCACCCATAAGTGAGGACTGACTTCCTGCTTGGTCCTGGAGAACTATAGGACGTATCGGGGGCCGTAATGTCTGAACCCCTTTAAGAAACGTCCACATGCGAGGCGAGAGAACGCCCCGCTATCGTCCCTCGAAAACAAGTTAGCGCGGCAACCTGCATGCGCAAGGTCCCGAGCGTCAGACCCTTATCTAGACCGGCTTGCAGAAAGGAAAGAATATCCGGGATGTTGCAACGCCAGGGCGAGATGTGACATAGTGAACACCAAGTGTCAAAGAGATGCCACACACGAGCAAAAGCCAGCGACGTCGAAGACCGCTGTGCCTTAAGCACTGTCACCACCACACTCGACAAATATCCCTTCTGAACTAACCTGCGGCGTACAAGAGCCAGGCCGTAAGCGAGTAAGGAGCCGGGTTTTCAATTTCCACCGGCCCTTGGAGCAGGAGCCCTGGGAACGCCCCCAGGCACAGAGAAGATGCCCAAGACAGCCGGACAAGATCCGCATACCACGGTCTGCGAGGCCAATCCGGTGCCACCAGGATCACCAGGCCGCGATGCTCCCTGACTCTTTGGAGAATCTTGCCGATCATGGACCAGGGAGGAAAGACATACAGAAGGAGATGGGTTGGCCACGCTTGAGACAGTGCATCTATCCTGTGCGATCCGTTGTCTCTCTAACGGCTGAAGTAGATCGGTGCCTTGGTATTCTGCGCCGTAGCCATGAGACCCATTGCCGATAGACCCCATAATCGAACAATGGACTGAAAGGACTCTGGCGCCAGAGCCCACTCCCCCGGATCCAGAGCATGTCGGCTAAGGAAATCGGCTTTTACATTGTCTACCCCCGCGATGTTTTGCGCCGAGATTGCCTGCTAATGCCTCTCCGCCCACGGAAGGAGAAGACTCATTTCCTTCGATACACCTGGACATCTCGTGCCCCCTTGGCGGCTGAGGTATGCCACTGTCGTAGTGTTGTCGGACAGAATTCGAACCGCCTGACGCTGCAGAAGAGGCTGAAACGTTTGCAAGGCTAAGTGCACCGCTCGCGTCTCAAGGCGAATGATGGACCACCGGGCCTCCCAAGGAGACCAAATCCCCTGCGCTGAGTGCTAGCCGCAATGCACTCCCCAACCGGAGAGACTGGCTTCTGTCATTACCAACACACAGCGCGGAGTCTCCAAGGGAACCCCTCGAAGGAGATTGCGTGGCCGGAGCCACCAACGGAGGCAAAGTCTCACCGCCGGTAGTAGAGGCAACTGAACTTGATAATCCTCTGACACCATGCTCGAGGCGAGACCTGTGCTAGGAGACTGAGAACTTGAGAAGTTAACTTGAGGAATTGAGGCATTGACAAAAAGACCCGACCTAAGGCTGTATCGAATCGAGCCCCCAAAAATTCGATCTCCTGGGACGGCTGAAGACAACTCTTATCACGGTTGATTACCCAGCCGAGGCTTTCGAGAAAAGCAACAACCACCGAGACTGTGCTGCAAGCCTCGGAGAGAGAGTCTGCGCGAATGAGCCAGTCGTCCAGATAAGGATGAACTCTGATGCCACGGCTGCGTAAAGCCGCAGCTACTACCACCATTACCTTGGAGAAGGTTTGAGGCGCCGAAGCTAGACCGAAGGGCATCGCACGAAATTGGAAATGTTGACCGAGTACCGCGAATCGAATGAGTCGCTGATGCCCCTCTCGAATGGGAATGTGAAAGAATGCTTCTGCGAGATTGAAGGAAGCTAGAATTTCCCCTGGCGTACCGCTTGAATAACGGATCGCAGAGTCTCCATTCGAAAGTGTGGTACCCGCAGACTGCGATTGATGCCTTTGAGATCCAAGATAGGACGAAAGGAGCCGCCTTTTTTTTTTTTTTTTGGCACCATGAAATAGACAGAGTAACGGCCTCGTCCTCTTTCCAATGGTGGAACTGGACAAATGGCATCTAAACGCTGGAGTCTTTGAATGAATCAACATTTGCTGCCCATTGACGCAGCCAGAGCCATCTCCGAGCTACTGTCACCAGTGCTATGGAGCGAGCTGACAGCCGCAAGAGATCAGAGAAGGCCTCTGCCAGGAATGCAACGATGGATTCTAAACGAGCCAACTCGGGATCACCTGGAAGCTGCTGAATCCATCGAAGGGAGGCCCGTGCTGCAAGACCTCCGCACACCCCTGCTTGAAGGGAAAGAGCAGACGACGAAAACCCATCTTTAGCAGACTCAACTTTTTAGGTCTTGCTAGTCAAGGAGTGCTGCTCCGCCCTCAACCGGAATTGTGGTATGCTTGGTGACACCGGTCACTAGCGCATCCACTTTTGGGTATGTCAGCCAACGGTCCAAGTCAGAGGGAGACCAAAGGTATAACTGACCAATACCGCGTGCCGTACGTACAGAGGACTCTGGAGAGTGCCACTCTCGAGATACCATATGCTGTAACTCGGCTCGAAAGGAAAAAGCTTTGGAAGACTTACGAATGCCCTGTAAAATGGGATTCGGCTGCAACAGGATTTGAGAACTCTGAGGATCAGGCGTATCAGCTGGGCATAGCAACTCCATCACCTGTGTGATTAGGGCCGGCAACTCCTCTTTCCAAAAAAGTCTGATATCTTGAGAGCCCTCGTGAACTGTCAGCGAAGAATCAGACGGAAAATATTCCCCATCTTCTTTCTCCGAGTCAGGGCTCACCTCCGACGATTTAAAGTCTTCTTGAATATCCGCAGTGTCACGCAACTCACATGCAATGTTCCTGTAAGGATGTACTGCCTTAAGATCTGAGGACTTTCTGGACCGCTTGCGAGACCCCACCATATCCTTGTCAGCTACCAGGAGGGTGCTGGAGGTATACCAAAAGACTCAGAACGCCATAGGTGCCATGCCTGACGGAAGAGCGTCAGGAACTCCCTGTCAGCCAAGGCTGCTGTGGCTTCCAGCGGCTGTGGAAGCAAAATGGGAGCTGACTGAGTCCTTTCTGCAGGAAGATCCTGCTGCAGGGGCGCTAAGGAGGGAGGAGTTAAGGTGCTGATGTCCCCAGCTGGCAGCGCAGTGGGAATGGAGGAAGAAGATTCTCCTGGATGCAGCATGCAGGTGGAAAGCACAGTTACTTACCTGTAACAGGTGAACTCTGGGAACAGCAGGAATAAGTCTTCACATATGGGTACGTCGGTACCGACGGATCCTGCGCGGAAACGCTCCCCAGCTTCCCAAAAAGGAAAGCTTTTGGGAGCATCCCACAGCGCCTGCGCGCTGCCTTCCCGCCTTTCCTAACCGCCTCTCCTCAGTTCGAGTTTTAAAGCTGCGACAAAAGAGAGAGAGAGGAAAGAAAAGACAGACAGAGAGATACAACTCCTAGGGGAGGTGGGTGGGTTGTGAAGACTTATTCCTGCTGTTCCCAGAGATCACCTGTTACAGGTGAGTAACTGTGCTATCTCCAGGAACAAGCAGGAATGAGTCTTCACATATGGGGACTCCCTAGCTAAAGATGCCTGGGAGATCCCCAAGGATATGAGACCCTGGGAAGGGTTCTACCTCCTACTATGGATCTCAGGCATCCATCCAGGGAAGGAGGGTAGGAGTTGATTAAGAATGGAACAGGTGTTTGAGAACAGCCTGACCAAACAAGGCATCCCGGCGGGAGTCCTTGTCCAAGCAGTAATGGGCTGTGAAGGTATGAACCGAGGCCCAGGTGGCCGCTCGACAGATCTGGTCGATGGACACAGAATTTAGATGAGCCATAGAGGTGGCCATGGCCCTCACATTATGAGCTGTGACATGGCTCTCCAGAGAAAGGTTCTTACTCTGGTAGGCGAAAGAAATACACTGAGCAATCCAATTGGACAGTGTCCTTTTAGAGACTGGAAGTCCCAAATGAGAGGGATCAAAAGCAACAAAGAGCTGGGAAGACTTTCTATGTTGCTGTGTCCTTTGTAAGTAAAAGGCAAGAGCACTTTTACAATCCAGAGTATGAAGATTCCTCTCTGCACTTGATGCATGAGGAGCTGGAAAAAAGACAGATAAATATACCTCTTGATTAAGATGAAAAGGTGAGACCACTTTAGGCATAAAGTGTGGATTGTTCCTAAGGACTACCTTATCATGATGGAACCTTGTATAAGGTGGATTAGCCACTAAGGCCTGCAGTTCACTGATGCGGCGAGCTGAGGTGACTACAATGAGGAAAATAACTTTCCAGGAAAGAAATTTCAAGGAGGTGGTGGCTAAGGGTTCAAAAGGAGGCTTCATAAGCTGACCAAGATTCAGATTTAAATCCCATGCCACGGGAGGAGGCCTAATGGGAGGTTTAGTTAGGCCTCTCATGAATCTTGCAATGAGAGGATGTCCATTGATAGGCTTAAGGGATGCTGCAATAGCACTCAAATGGACCCTTACTGAATTTGTCTTAAGGCCTGCATTGGAAAGATGCAGGAGATATTCCAATAGAGAATTCAAAGGTAGTGCTAGAGGGTCAAGACCCTTTGCAGTACACCAAATGGAAAACCTTTTCCATTTAAAAGCATAGGAACGCCTAGTGGAAGGTTTTCTGGAAGCATGGAAGATATCCTTCACTTGTTGAGAAAGATTCCAGCCTTGATGGTCTAGGCCTTCAGTAACCAAGCTCTGAGGTGAAGGGACTGGGGGTTTGGGTGCCACAAAGTCCCCTCCTCCTGAGACAGAAGGTCTGGAGCAGCTCCCAAGTCCAGGGAGGGGGCTTGGGAGAGATGCAGAAGTAGAGGGTACCACACTTGGCGTGGCCAGCGTGGAGCTATGAGGATCATAGATCCTTGATCCCTTTGGAGTTTGAACAGAGTCTTGGGAATCAAGGGAATGGGTGGAAAGGCATACAGGAAGCCTTGACCCCAGTGAAGGAGGAAGGCATCTTTGGCCTGAATTCCCTGACATGGAATTCTGGAACAGAACCGGGGAAGTTTGGCATTCCACAGACTTGCAAAGAGGTCTATGTCCGGGGTTCCCCATTCTTGGAAGATTCTGAGTACCTGATCCGTGTGCAGGGACCATTCGTGTGGAAGCAGAACTCGACTGAGTCTGTCTGCCCAAGAGTTTTGAATTCCTGGGAGGTATAAGGCCAGGAGATGGATTTGATGCTCTCTGGCGAAGGCCCACAATCTTAAAGCTTTGTTGCAAAGCGACAGAGAGCCAGTTCCTCCTTGCTTGTTTATGTAAAACATGGCTACTTGATTGTCCGTATGAATGAGGACTGTCTTGTAACTGAGCAGGGTATGGAAGACCTTGAGAACTAGAAAAACTGCTCGAAGCTCCAGGAGGTTGATATGAAAAGAGGTCTCCTGTGGAGGCCAAGTACCCTGAGTGGAGAGGTCTTGTAGATGAGCTCCCCAACCTGTCTGGGAGGCATCTGTGGTGAGGGTTGCCTGAGGCAACATCTGTTGGAAGGGGGACCCCAGTAACAGATTTTTGGTGGACATTCACCATTGGAGAGACCAAAAGAGACATTTGGAGGTTGCTATTTTGTCTGAGAGAGCTCCTGATGCTTGAGTCCACTGGGTGGACAAAGTCCATTGAGCTGTTCTCATGTGTAGGCGAGCATAGGGTACCACATGCACTGTGGATGCGATGTGGCCTAACAGCTGCAGCATCTCCCGGGCAGTTAAGTGGTTTTTTGACTGAATCTGGGAGGCTAACTGCACTAGACGTTGGCAACGGGCCTGAGGAAGATAGGTCCTTGCAGTGGTAGTATCCAACCAGGCCCCTATGAACTCTAGGGACTGAGTAGGGGTGAGCTGAGACTTTGGGAGGTTTACCACAAGTCCCAGATACTGCAGAATGCGTCTTGTGCGGTCTAGGGAAATCTGGGCCTCTGACTGAGATGGAGCTCGGATGAGCCAGTCGTCCAGGTATGGGAATACAAAGATTCCCAGAGTGCATAGAAATGCAGCTACTGTTGCCATGCATTTGGTAAACACTCTTGGAGCAGAGGCCAGACCAAAAGGAAGCACCCTGTATTGGTAATGTTTTCCTTGGAAAAGAAAACGGAGGAACCTTCTGTGAGATGGATGGATGAGGACATGTGTGTACGCATCCTTGAGATCTAGAGAACAAAGCCAATCCTGACTTTGAAGGTATGGAAGGAGAGTGCCCAGAGAAAGCATCTTGAACTTCTCCTTGCATAGAAATTTGTTCAATTCCCTGAGATCTAATATGGGTCTGTATCCCCCTGTTTTCTTTGGAATCAGAAAATAGGGGGAGTAAAACCCTGACCCTTGTTGAAGAAGAGGTACTTCTTCTATTGCCCCTTGGGCAAGAAGGGTAACCACCTCTTGACCTAGAAGGTCGAGAAGAGATGTTGGAGAATTGAAATGTCTCACCATGGTGTGAGGAGGAAGGTTTGAGAAATGAAGTTTGTAGCCCTCCCTTATGATGGAGAGGGTCCACTGCTCTGATGTAATTTGCTCCCATCTGGGAACAAAATGAGCTAACCTTCCTGGAATGGTGAGAGGCTCTGGCTGTTTTAAAGTCAGAAAGGCTAAGTCCTCTAGCATCAAGTCAAAAACCCTGAGGAGGTTGCGGTCTGCTGAGTTGCAGCAGCCCCTGTAGACTTAGGCCTGGCCTGTTTAGGTTGCTGACGCTTAGTGGCAAAGCGACCTGTGGATGATTGTTGTCCAGAAGCAGAAGGGAATCTGCCCTTTTTGAAAAAAGACTTCATGAAGGGTTTTTTCTTGGCAGGAATGGAGGTTGACTTTGAAAGTCTATCCAGAGCAGAATTTTCTGCATCCATTTGAGTGGCTTTTATTTGCCATTCTTTGCCAAACAGCTTTTCACCTGTACAGGGAAGATTTCCTAAGCCATCTTGGACCCAGGGTTCTAAATCAGAAGCTTGGAGCCAAGCAATTCTGCGAGCAGCTATGGCAATGCCCGAAGCTCTGCTGGCACCTTCAAAGGAGTCAAAGGCTGCCCGATTGAAAAACTTTGAAATGTCTTGAGTATGCTTAAGCCAAATGAGGAATTCTTCCCTTTTATCCTGTGGAAGAAAAGGGAGGAAAGTTTGCAGCTTATCTGCAGCTTCTTTTAGAAACATACCCATGTAAAGACTATAGGAGTTCATTCTGGCAATGAGCATACTGGCTTGGAAGATTTTCCTACCAAAAGCATCCAAGGTCCTGCATTCTCTTCCTGGAGGAGCAGAAGAGTGTCTCTTTGTACTCTTTATCCTCTTCATAGCTGACTGCACCACAATGGAATGGTGAGGAAGCTGTGTTTTATGAAAACCAGGACAAGGAGGGACACGATACATAGTGTCCAATCTGCGAGAATGAGGAGAGATAGTGAGAGGAGTCTCCCATAAGTCAATCATGTGTTCATAAAGAATCTCATGAATTGGTAAGGTGACTGCCTCTTTAGGAGCCTTAGAATAACCTAAAATATCTAATGTTTTTGCTCTAGGCTCTGATTCAGAGGTTACTGAAATAGAAAGTCCTTTAGCTACTTCTCTTATGAAGTCTTGAAAGGACAAGTCCTCTGGAGGAGACATTCTTCTTTTTGGAGAAGGCGGCTCTTCAGGAAGGGCTATGAATACTTCAGCAGACTCCTCTGATGTATCAGAATCATCAGAGGAATCAAAGTACCGTCTGTCAGGGTGCTCTTCTAAAGCTCGGTACGCATATCGAGCGGTATCGACATCGAGCGTCATCGGTACCGGTTCGGTACCGATGAGCAGCCCTGGACAGGGAACCGCTGCAGTCGGTATCCTGGTCGATGCCAATGCAGTCGGTACCGGAGCCAATACCGACAACGGAGTTTGTTGTGGTATCAGCGGCGTCGCAGCTTGAATAAAGGCCTTGATAGCCTGCTGCATGGATAGAACATTCTGATCCATCGACGCCATGAATGCCTGGAATTCGGTACCAGAAGGTTGCGCCGGTACCCCAGAGCATTCTAACAGGTGATCGGTCGAGGTCGTGCCATCGATGTCAACCTGTAACCCCATAGGTGGAGCTTTGGAAGCCGGAGCTTCCCGCCGGGGTTGTTTTGCCGGTGCAGGATCCTCGAGGGCAAGCCCGGAGGCATCTCGATGCTTAGAGGGAGATCTACCCTTCGAGGACCGGCTGGATTTATGTTTGGTTACCTGAGATCCATGGGAGGAAGAAGCAGCCCTGGAAGACGTCGATGCTACTGAAGCTGCATCAGAGGGAAACAGCACATGGAGCTTGGCTGCTCGGTTCTGTAAACCCCGTTTAGACATCAAAGAGCAGGACGGACAATCCGAAATGGAGTGTTCAGGATCCAAACATTTAAGACACCATTCATGGGTGTCAGTAACAGAAATAGTACCGCTGCACTTAGTGCATTTCTTAAACTCGGAGGCTGGTTTTTCCATGAGAAAAAATTTCTTGTGAGGCCTAAGGCCCAAAGAAGAAAAATACACTAAGTGAGGGAAAAAATATATATAGTTTTTTTGTTTTTTTTTAAGAAAAGACCGGCGGTACCGGTCCGGAGTCGGGGGAGGCAGACACGCGACCAAAGAAATAAAATAAAACAAAGAACTTCTTCAGCGGTAACAGGACTCGACCTGCTGGCTCCGCGGCAAAGAAGAACTGAGGAGAGGAGGTTAGGAAAGGCGGGAAGGCAGCGCGCAGGTGCTGTGGGATGCTCCCAAAAGCTTTCCTTTTTGGGAAGCTGGGGAGCGTTCCCGCACAGGCTCCGTCGGTACCGACGTACCCATATGTGAAGACTCATTCCTGCTTGTTCCTGGAGATCACAAGTGATCTATTAACTCCTTTTTCTTATTATTACATATAATACAGCTGTGCAGAGAAACAGGCATTGCAGAGGCTTAAACCCTTTTTCTTTTGTAAACAAAAATCAAGATAGGCTTAGGGAAACAGAAGACTCTTCAAAGAAAAGGGATTTTTAAACTCCCTGTGCCTTCACAGCATGTTTAAATGTTTTGAAATGGCTGCCCAGAGCTGCTTCCTCCAAAAAAAAAACACCGAAGAGAAATCCCTCCTAATTTTCAAAATGGCCGCCGGCACAGAAAAACTGCAAAATAAAAGTTTCCTAAGCTCTAAAAACCTTAAAAATGCAGCGAAATCGCTGGGGAAGAGGCAAGGAGTGCTGCTAGCAACTTAAAAATTCAAATCCTGACGAACCCTGAATAACCAGAAACGGAGGGGAGAAGGAAACTGTCAGTTATTCACTGTGCTGGTACAGAGGAGCTGAGTTCCCATGGAAGGGAAGAGAAACTTTCAAAGTCAGTGTAAGGTAATTACAGCGACTGATAGGTAGGGAAATTAGAGTTTGATCCCTCTGCAGCCACTTAGACCCTCATGGCAGGGGCTGGAAGGTGTTTTGGAGAGAAGGGGAGCTGCACAGACAGTGAAATCAGGAGCTCAAACCCTGCTGTATTGCTGATTACAGAAAATACAGCTATTAAGGAGGGAAGCCTGGGAAACCCAGAGAAACACCTCGTGTGTGCTCTGGGTGCATCCAGGAAATAAAAATGAAGAAAAGAAAATAGGAACTTCAAACCCCAGTTTAACAGACCCTGATGAAACCAGAAGTGAAGGAATCAGGTCAGAGACAGCCGGTCCCGATGCAGTTGAAATAAACCCAGGGCAGCTGAGGCAAGTAAGAAAACAGTTTACTTACAGTTTCTCTCAGAAATTGATACCTGATCCTCCTGCTGATGTCTAAGCCCTCATGGCAAAGACTCAGCGCTGCTTAAAGAAAATCGGGAGCTCTACTGAAGCCAGGCTCAGGAGCTCCACAAGTTTATCTGGGGAATCAAGTTACTGGGAAACCCAGAGTAACACCTCTTGTGTACTCTGGGTGCATCCAGGAGCCTCAAGATACAGAGAAACCTGATTTTAGGGGAGTCCTTTGTCCAGCTAACAAGTCCTCATGTCCAGATGCTGGGGATTCTACCTGTCAGCGAGCTCTACTTGATTGAATGTTAAGGCGGTATATAATTACATTAAATAAATAAAATAAATAAATAAATACTGTGTCAGAAACAGGAGCTCAGCTGCAAACACCCTGGTGCACAGTGAAACTATACTGGCAGCAAAAGGCAAGTGGAAATATCAGTCCCCAAAGGGATTCTAAATAATTTTAAAGATTTTGAGGGAAAAACAACAAAAGCAACCAGATCTGCTGGAGAAAGAGAAATACTGAGGGAGACCCCTAGGGGTAGGACCATATCACTAGAATCCAGCCTATCAGAGCTCTGGTAGAATTCTCTGTCTCCAAGATCTGCTGGCAGGGGGACACAACCCGTTTGTCTGGACTGGTCTAGCAGTATGACTTGGAAGACATTTTTCAGATATGTTAGTGAGAAGAGGAAGGGCAAAAGTGGTATTGTCAGACTCAAGGGTGAAGGGGAGGAATATGTAGAAGCGAACGACGATAAAGCGGAATTGCTTAATATTTCTGTTCTGTGTTCACAGATGAAGAACCAAGAACAGGACCTCAGAAAACACCCACAAACAGGAAGAGAAGTGAGGGGCGTCTTGAACAATTTTCAGAAGACTGTGTTCGTGAGAAACTAGGTAAACTTAAAGTAGAAAAAGCAATGGGACTGGATGGGATACACCCTAGAATACTGAGGGAACTTGGGGATGTTCTAGCAGCTCCACTGACTGACCTTTTCAATGCCTCATTGGGGTCGGGAGTGGTACCAAAGAACTGGAGAGAGGCTCATGTGGTGCCTTTGCACAAAAGCGGAAGGAAGGATGTGGTTGAAAACTACAGGCCAGTTAGTTTAACTTTGGTGGTGAGTAAATTATTGGAAACACTGCTGAAAGAGAAAATAGTGAAGTTTCTGGAGTCCAGCGGATTACAGGATCTGAGGCAGCATGGATTCACCAGAGGAAGGTCTTGTCAAACAAATATGATTGATTTCTTTGAATGGGTGACCAGGGAGTTAGACAGAGGGAGAGTCCTAGATGTGGTGTATTTAGATTTCAGTAAAGTCTTTGACACCATTCGCCACAGGTGACTTATAAACAAGCTGAGCACCCTACGGATGGACCCTAAAGTTACTCCTTGAGTTAGAAATTGGTTGAGTGGGAGGCGACAAAGGGTACAGGTAAATGGAGCTCACTCTGAGGAGAAGGAAGTTACCAGTGGTGTGCCCCAGGGATCTGTCCTTGGTCCGATTCTTTTTAACATCTTTGTTAGTGATATAGCGGAAGGGCTGTCGGGTAAGGTTTGCCTCTTTGCGGATGATACCAAAAGATGCCATAGAGTAGACACCCAAGAAAGTGTAGATAACATGAGGAGGGATCTAGCTAAGCTTGAAGAATGGTCTAGAATTTGGCAGCTGGGATTTAATGTTAAAAAATGCAAGGTCATGCACTGGACTGCAGCAATCCAAGAGAGCAACATAGTATAAACAGTCAGAAGGTCAGTCACTGCCAAGACTGAGTATCCCTAGCAAGATCACAAAATGTTCTCAAGCAACAAGAACAGAGCCTTCGTGTATTACGCACCCACATGTTGGAACGCCCTCCCGCCCGGCCTCAGGGCCATTACTGACCTTACCCAGTTCAGGAAGGCGCTGAAACACCACCTTTTTCTCCAGCACTATTCTCACAACAGGGACACACAACACCCAACCATTCGCAACCACCAAAACAGCCACCCCAAAACACTTACAATACACAGTCTCAGCCCTGCACATTAGCACTGCCAGACACCCTTCCATGCACATGTATATAGTCACCTAATCTTGTAAATAGTGGCCAGGCAGCCCGGTCGCCATTTCACTACTGCTGACCCGACTGTTTGCCTGTATAATAGTTACTTAAACGAGTAGCCAAGCTACTGCGTAGCCTGTACATAGTTACCCCAGTTAGCCAAAGTTACAAAACCCTGTTCTTTGTAAGTTTAGTATGTGTGCCGCCTGCACTGTACAAATTTGCTGTTGACTGTAAACCAAGCTGATTTTAAAGAGCGCGGTATAAAAAAGACTAAATAAAGTATAGGGGGTGAAGTACTTTTGTCCACTAAAGAAGAGCAGGACCTAGGCGTGGTTGTGTCTGATGATCTTAAAGTAGCTAAACAGGTAGAAAAGGCGACGGCAAAAGCTAGAAGGATGCTTGGGTGCATACGGAGAGGAATGGCTAGCAGAAAAACGGAGGTGATAGTACCTCTACATAAGTCTTTGGTGCAGCCTCATTTGGACTATTGTGTGCAATTCTGGAGATCGCACCTTCAAAAGAATATAAAGAGGATGGAGTCAGTACAGAAGGTAGCTACTAAAATGGTTAGTGGCCTTCATTATAAAGCTTATGTGGGCAGACAAGGATCTTAATATGTACACATCAGAGGAAAGATGGGATAGAGATGATATGATTGAGACGTTTAAATACCTCTGTGGCATAAATGCACAGGGGGAGAGCCTCTTTCGATTAAAAGCAAGTACTGCTATGAGGGGACATGGGATGAGGGTGAAAGGGGATAGATTCAAGAGTGATATACAGAAATATTTCTTTACGGAAAGAGTGGTGGATCCGTGGAATAGTCTCCCAGTGGAGGAGATGAGGACAGTATCTGAATTAAAAAAAAAACATGGGACAAACACAGAGGATCTCTAAAGGAAAAAAAGGGACTGTTGTAGTTGTTGTTATGGAAAGACAGACTAGATAGAAAAATGATGACAGAAAAAGACCACATGGCCTATGTTTCTATGAAATAAATGGAATATCTGCCCTTGCCTCGCTGGGCCAGGGGTACTGGCATCACCATCTTCAGGATGGCATCACCATCTAACTTGTCCAACATGACCTTTGTGGCGACTCTCACGTCCACCGAAACACATAAAAAGACAACTACCTCCGGGATCGGCTACTTGTAATCCAGGAAATAGCCACTTTAAATGGTGTCTAGCAACCAGTGATCTTTTGCGACATCCAAGAATGGGTCCCCAAACCTTCATTGTGATTGAGGGGAACCTCCTCTGGAGGGGATAGTCTCTGGGCCCAAAAGCCCCTCAAAATGACTATTTATGGGTCCAGAATCCAGAAACAAGAGAATAAAAGGCTATCCAGGATAACACTGCGAGTCCCAAGACCCCCAGAGGTCAGTCCAGTTCACCTGCAATAGATGGGCAGAGGCCAAAAAGGGAACCAATGCTTGTTTCCCAGGCCCTTTCGGTCTATGCTCCGGAAAGTGATAAGACTTGGCCTTGGCCAAGTTCAACTTTTCTAATCAGCTCTACATGGGAGCTTTCCCATAAGGCCAGTTGAGTTAGCTGGGCTTCGGAGGACGTATCTGCTACCCAGTGGCAAGGCCATATCCAACACCACGTCACTGCTGATAGGACAATATCTCTAGCTGCCCAGCAGACTACAACATACATGGCTTCAGTAACAGACTCCAAAGGGAGAGTAGCATCATCCAAGGACTGAATACACAGGAGAAGGGATTGAGGCATCCAGTCCGCACATACCATCAACTGGAGAACAGCGTTGCATCCTGGCTCTTCAACAGTGTCCTTTTCTCTATT
Source organism: Ichthyophis bannanicus (assembly GCA_033557465.1). Classification (NCBI taxonomy): domain Eukaryota; kingdom Metazoa; phylum Chordata; class Amphibia; order Gymnophiona; family Ichthyophiidae; genus Ichthyophis; species Ichthyophis bannanicus. Next base: position 189,040,071 of record CM066031.1, on the reverse strand, counting down.
CATAAAGTCCTTTAAGGCCAAACTGCCTTCACTCGGGAAGGGAGGCCTGCTTTGTGACCTGCGTATCCACCTTGGGTGGGCCAGATCAGGAGACATACTCCTCCAGGAGAGCGCACATCCTTTCATGCCCCTTTAAGCTTTAGACAGGAAATCGGGAAGGATCCATTCCAACTGGAACATATGCATGATAATCTCTGGACACAGGAAGAATAAGAACATAATTACAAAAGATATGCCATACTGAGTCAGACCAAGGTCCATCAAGCCCAGTATCCTGTTTCCAACAGTGGCCAATCTAGGTCATAAGTACCTAGTAGTTTCCCCAAAAGACATAGGTTCCACAATGCTGTGAATATCTGCACCACCTGTAGAAGCAGGTGAACCTGTGGCTTCTGCTCCATCAGTGAAGTGTCAAAGACCAGGTGGATGAAACTTGAGCAAGCAATGCCATCACCTCTCCCTTCTGAGGCAGGTGGAAAATGTCAGCCTTCACCTGATCCTCTGAAGGTGAAAACACTACTTCCTCCACATCAAACTCCTCAGCTGAGACGTCAGAACCAGCACTCAAGTCCAACTCTCAGATAGACCCCAGCACCCTCCGTCTGGGTCGCTTACGAGGGACTCAAGGTGGGTTTCTGAACTCTGTCCATCCATCCCGTGATATGAGCTTGAGGGAATCCAAAGGCTGCAGGGATCTGAGTTCCAACACCAAAAGACTATGCCTGCTGCAGAAAGAAAATATTTCTAGGGAGGACAACCCAGATTCCAGGAGCTCCCCTCCCTGAAAATGATCCCTGATTGTACGGGACACAGTTGTACTCGAACCCTCTGAAGGGGAGCAGCCAGAAGTGCAGTCACCGAAACTCAAAGTCAGTCCATTATTCTTACCCAAAGCACCAGTAGTCACTTCCTACCATGAGGTGAAAAATGCTAGGCCATCAGACTCTCCTCAGTGGAAGAGGGGTGACAAGCCCACCAGTGATAAGTCAGAAGCTGCCATGCAAGATAAATCCAGTGACAGAGATCTTCGCTTGCCACAGGTCAAACACTTCCTGGAAAACAACAGAACGAGTTAAGAGAAGGCAAACATGTGCGCATGCTAAGACTGCATAGGCAGGAGGAGGAAGTGACGTCACCATTGCCGATGGCGGTGTGAGACAGCCGCTCCGGCACCGACCCAGTTGAAGAAGCAGAATAAAACCCCCCGAAGGGGACTCGATCGCTGAGATGAGTGGCAGAAAGGTCGGAGACCCGACAGAGAAGGGGAGAGAAGGAGCAGCGCAGGTATCGAAGGAGGAGAGCCTGAACGGCGGGAGCAGAGTGAGAGCAGCGTGGAGGAGATAAAATGGCGATCGGGGGTGAGAGACTGGATCGATGAGGAAGACGGCAGCAGAGGGAGCAATGCAAAGGAGCAAAGGTGATCGGTAGCAGCAGGGATAACAAGAAGAAATAAACTGAATCCGGACAGAAAAATACACCTGAGGAGGGCAGCGGAAACTGCAGTGGTAGGGACTAAGGAGAAGGACTGCAAACTATATAAAATGGAGTAAGGCAGGAAGAAATGCCTGTACTGAGAAGCAGATGGCTGAGTATGTGTAGAGTTGCAGATGTTAGAGATTACTGAGCTGCTTTAACTAACGGAAGCCGAGACAAGACTTCTGATAGAGGAATAACATTCTCTGTATACAGCATATTAAATTGCCAAAAGAGCATCTATTTTACAAATCTAATTCCTCCACGGAGGGGGAGGGGGGGGTCTGCTCCAGTCATAATGACCACAAGGAGGAAGACAGATGATCTCTGGGACTATGTGTATCCTGGGCCACATGCAGGGAGCACTGAAAGGGTTTCCACTGACTGCACTAATAAGCCGGGGGGAGAGTGCTGAACTGGTGGAGGAACCAGTATCTGTGAGTGTAGTGGAACACGGAAAAGATTTTAAGCAAGGAGTGACCAGGGCAGAGCTCAGGGACTGTTTTTCAGAAATAAAAATTGAAGTGAAATTGGTGAAAACCGAACTAAGCAAGCTCATTGGCACCTTGAAGAAGGAAATAGGGGAGCTGACGTGCAGGATGGGAGACCATGAAAATCACTTGCAAGAGACAGAGCAGCAACAGGAAGAAGGAGTGCAATGCTTTTCGAAAATACAGACCTTGCAGGACACTATGCTATACAAGCTAGAAGATTTGTAGGACCGCTCTCAAAGAAACAATTTGAGAATTAGGGGAATACCTGAGGAGGAGTTGTTTCAGGATAGTGAGAAAGTAGCAGTGTCAGTGTTTGTGGAAATACTTAAAAAAGGGGGAGAGGAGGTGACCCCAGCGGACATACAAATAGAGAGGGCGCACGGGGCATTGGGCCTGCCAATAGCGAACAGGCCTAGAGATATCATAATATGTCTGTCGAGATACAAAATGAGAGGATTATGACCAAAATGAGGGGTTTTGGAACCTTTGAATGGCAGGGGTACCCAGTATACATCTATGAGGACTTGTCTACAAGAACCCTGCAATGCAGAAGGGCAATGCAACCAGTTACACAAATTTTGAGGCGGGCGGAGGTAAAGTATAGACGGTTGCATCCCTTTGGACTCTCTTACTCAGAAGGGGAGGACATGGAGGATACAAACCAAAGAGGACGCAGAGGAGGCACTTCGGGAAGCAGGGCTCGGTCAATAGGGATCCTCCAGTGTGTCGGGTGCAGAGGATAAGAGGCAGAAGCGACAAGGAGACTTGAACTATGAGATGCATAAAACCCGTGGACTTCGTCAAGATCAGAGAGACGGCAGAAAACCAGATGGCAAAGATGGACTAAAGAGATGAGGGGTAGACAGAGATTCAGAGACTGATGATAATAACAGAGATGTATGGTTTGGGGGAGAATGGTGGGGTGGAATTGGGAGGGATGGTAAATGTTGGGGAAAGTGTTTGTAGGCAACCGTATGACTAAGTGTGTAAATTTGCTGTCATTAGTGGGGATAAGTGGGAGGGTACTTGGGGGGCTTCAAAGGAGGATGGGAGAGGGAGTATTGAAGGGAGGGGGTATTGAGAGGAAGGGTAGAAAGTGGGTGGTTGAATGTAAAGGGGAGGCTAAAGATCTGAGTAAAGGGGATATCGAGGGGAGGATTGGTGGGGGGAGAGGGAGGGAGGTGAGCTAGAAGGAAGAAGCTGGGGGAGGTAGGGGATGCACTACTCTGTCTAATTCCTCTGGATAAAGAGGATGTTGGGGATCAGGGGGGTGGGGGGGAGAGAATGGGAAGGGAAGGAAAGGAGGGTTTACAGAAAGGGCAGGGGGTTCTAAGGGGAGGCAAGTTGGTAGAGGGGGAAGGGGTTGAGGGTATGAGGGGGGAGTGTGCAGTAGGGAGGGCGCAAATGAGGGCTAGCAGAAAGAGGGAGGCCTATTCTGCACACTCGTAGAGATAGGAGAACATTAACGATAGCTACCTTAAACATTAAAGGTCTTCGCACTTGGAGGAAATGACAACTATTGGAAAAAGAAGGTGGAAGGTTGAGAACGGAGATTTTGTGTGTACAGGAAACACATCTTTGGGATGGGCAGGAATATATGTTAACTTCTAAGCAATACCCTATGGTGGTTCTAGCAGGGCAGAGGGCTAATCCTTGTAAAGGAAGGGTCAGGATTCTGGTGGGGGAAGCTATCGACATCTGGTGAAAGGAACGTGTAGAGGCAAAGGGGGTAGATGGGTGGATGTGAAACTGCAAATTGATAAGGAAGAAGGTGGGTGGTCAGTATTTATGGTCCCAGTGCACGTCAAGGGGAGGAGTATGAGCGAATCTTAAAGGAGTTGGAGGATTTGGGAAGTACTCCTATAATACTGGGAGAGGATTTTAATTTAACATGCAATCCAAGATTGGATAACAGTGGGGGTCAGGCTAGTGGTAGTAGAGGGGATTGGTGAAGTTTGAAGAAATTGAAAGAGGCTGGGGTTGGTAGACATTTGGCAAAGCTGGCATCCAGGGCAATGCAAATATACCTTCTATTCACCGGTGCATGGAACCTACAGTAGGTTAGATATGATCTGGGGTGGGGGAAGTGGGTGTCTCGAGTACAGGAGGTGGAGCACAGAGTAAACCTGGATGGATCATGCTCTGGTCAGTATACAATTTGAACGAGGTAGGGAAGAGGAGGATTTAAAACTTTTGGAAGCTCAATGATTCATAGTAAGATATAGTAACATAGTAAATGACGGCAGATAAAGACCAGTATGGTCCATCTAGTCTGCCCAGTAAGTTGGCAAGAGTAGGTGCACCTGCCGCTCCGTGCAGGCCACCCCTCCCCATGTCTTTGTTTTAGGGGTGAACCCACCGCTCCGTGTAGGACACCCCTGTATGTTGAGAAATCACTATTAGATGAGGACAATCAGGTGGGAAGAATACGAAAAAGTATAAGAGAATACTTAAGTTTTAATATAACAGAAGATGTGACCCTCAGTACAGTGCGGGATGGGCTCAAGGCAGTTATTAGGGGCAGTTGATCAGTCTAGCTGCGAAGGTAAAGCGGGAGAAAGGGGCTGCGGAAGGTGAATTGCTAAGGTTAATAGGGAAACTTGAAAGAGAAGATCAGGAAGTGCAAGATCCTGGTACAATTGCAGAATTAAGGCAAGGGCCAAATTAAGTAGGTTGAGAGCCCAAGAACTGGCATATAAGCTTGCAGTGCTGAAACAGGCACAGTTCGAAGGGGGGGAATAGGGCGGGGAAAATTTTGACCTATCATATAAAAGCCCGCAGACAGGTGACCTATATTGATGGGATTAGGAATAGTAAAGGCTAAGGCGATTAGAAAGGTGTTTCAAGAATTTTATAGGAAATTGTATACACGTGAAATTAAAAATGGGCGGGAGGAGACATAAGTATTTTTGAGTGAGTGTAAATTAACACAAGTGGATCCCGCAGATAGGGAACGTATGAGCAAGCAATACCAAATTTAAAAACTGGTAAGGCACCAGGATTAGATGGGTACACAGCAAAGGTTTACAAGGTAATGTCAGATCAAGTCACGCCGATTCTTACTCAAGTGTTCAATGGGGTTCTGCAGGGTGAGGATATCCCAAAGTCCATGGCGGAGGCAGGGATTATGGTACTGCCAAAGCCAGGCAAAGTTAAGGGTGCGTGTGGTTCATATAGACCAATATCACTAATAAAACTGGACGCTAAGATCTTGGCAAAGCATTTGGCGAAATGTATTCAGGATGTTGTACCCAAGATGATACACAGGGATCAGAAAGGATTTGTAAAGGGGAGACATGGGAACGATAATGTGCGAAAGATTCTGAATATAGCTTGGCACCTCAAGAGATCTAAAGAGCCAGCAATTACGGTCACGGTGGACGCGGAAAAAGCGTTCGAACGGATGGAATAGTCATACATGTTTCAGGTATTGGAGAGGATGGGTTTTGGTGATAACTATATAAGCTGGATAAGAGCATTATACAGAAGTCCATGAGCTAGGGTTAGGGTCAATGGAGGATATTCTGAGAGTTTTGAGATCACCAGGGGTACCAGACAGGGCTGTCCGCTATCCCCATTGCTTTTCACATTAACAATAGAACCGTTGGCAGAATATATCACGCAGGCAGTAGATATAAAGGAGGGTTCAAATTAGGGGACAGGTGGAAAAAATTGGGTTGTTTGCTGATGACATTATCTTTACTCTGATGCAGCCTATAACTACGCTGCAGGTTTTGTTAGCAGTCATACAGAGGTATAGTAGGGTAGCAGGATACAAAATGAATCAAAGTAAAATGGAGGTTTTGGGGTTTAATTTATTAACCAAAGTAGAAGACACTCTGAAACAGCATTTTAGGTTTAAATGGGTGGAGCGTAATTTCCGATATTTGGAGATTCAGTTAGGGAAACCTATACTAAACATCAAGCAATGGGATTAGCAGGTATTGGTGGATAATATTAGACGTGATCTTTCCAGGTGGGGGGGAATGTACTTGTCTTGGTTGGGGCGTATAGCCGTAGTGAAGATGAATATATTACCGAGGGTGGTGTTTATGTTCATGTTCTTACCATATAAGGTGACAAAAAAGGAAATGGACAAGATGGAAAATCTAATTATGCAGTTTATTTGGGGAGGGAAAAGTCCGAAAGTGGCAAAGGCTATATTGTACAAGCCTAGGGAGGAGGGTGGGATGGGAGTTCCATGTCTGCTCAGGTACTATTAGGCGGCGGTGCAACTTCGAGCATTGTTCGTGTGGTGAGAAGGGATAGAAACTCCGGGTTGGGTGCACATTGGAGGAGGAGAAGTAGCAAATGTAGAAACCTGGATGTGGGACCCCGGACAAAGGAGGAAAGGGGAGGTAGAGGAGAACCCATTTTGGGAGCTCACTCTCCAAGTGTGGAGAAAATGGAAAGGGTATCTGCTTGGGGGGAAAAATATTCAAGGGAAACTTATATACAAACAGTAGCAGAGTGTGGGTTGGGGGAAGGGATGGGGATATATAGGCGATGGGAGAATTAGGGGTTGTGTAGGATAGGTCAAGTGCATGGAGAAGGGGGGGGTCAATTAAAAGATTTGAAGAATTATAGCAACAATATCAATTGGAGCAGACAGATCAACATGCATATGTGCGAATGTGGTATTTCTTGCAGCAGAGGGAAGTGAAACTAAACTGGTTAGCCAAGCCTACACCATTTGAGGAAATGATGGAACAGAGGGAGGCACAAAATAGGATAATATTGAGATTGTATAAACTCTTAAGTAAAAAAGAGAAGGGAATAGCACTCAGTCAAAAGAAGTGGGAAGATGAATTATCAGGGCAGTGGGATGCTACTAGGTGGGATGGAATTTATGATAGAGCTTATCGGTTAGCGCCTGGGGCTGCCATGTTGGAGGATAGTTACAAAGTTTGTTTGAGAATGTATTGGACCCCGGTTAAGTTGAAAGCTTTATACCCAGACAGCTCAGATGAATGTTGGAAAGGGTGTGGGGCAAAGGGAGACTTGCTCCATATGCTCTGGAGCTGTCTGAAAGTGCAGAGTTACTGGAGACAGGCGAAAGGCTTAAATGAAGATATCATTATGGTGCGGGTAACATTCACACCAGCTATGGTTATCTTGAATGAGGATATGGAAGGAGGAGGAGGGGAATTAGGTATACTTATGGGGTATTGCATAATAGCAGCCCGAATGAGTCTTTTTAGATGGTGGAAAAATATTGACATACCCACGATCAGAGACATGGTGGGGAAAATGGAGCAATTATTGAGCTTTTGTGGGATAGAAGCACATAGAAAGCATACTGTTAAAAAGTACAAAAAAGTGTGGCAGAGGTATGAAGGAATGGAGGGCAACTGGAGTTGAGAATTGGTGGGAGCAGGGAGAGGGGGTGGGGTTGTTGTTTAATGTTTAAAGTTGTGGGGTTTGTGAGGGTGAAGCTTTGGGAAGGGTAGGAGTGTACGATATGGATGACTTGTGGGAGGAGGGGGGGAAACTATCTGTGTATGGGTATAACAGTATATTTGGATTTGGAACTGATAGACCACATTGTTAACGAATCCCTCAGACAAGGACGCATGCCAGACATCCTTAAAACATCAATCATCCGCCCAACCCTAAAAAAAACACAACCTGGATCCCCTTGACCCAGCCTCCTTCAGGCCTATTGCAAGTCTCCCGTTCACCACCAAAATCATTGAGAAGATAGTTCAGCAAAAACTTCAAGACCACTTAGATACCAACAACATACTGGACCCGCAACAACATGGCTTCCATCCATTCCACGGAGTCGAGACCCTCATGACATCACTAATGAACACCCTCATCAAGGGCACACAGACCAAGCACTCTGGATATGCTATGATCTTCCTGGACATATCTGCAGCCTTCGAAGGAAACAAAACAAGGAGCGCTGCTCTTGCAGCTGACCAAGGTTGCACAAAGAGCAAGAGTCAAAAGACCGTCAGGATACAATCAAAGTTCTTCGACACCATCTCCCACAACATCCTCCTACACAGACTCCAAGAAATTGGCATAAAAATGTCGTACTTCAATGGTTCCACTCCTACCTAATCAATAGACAACTGATCCGCACAAACATAGCAACCTCCCCCGCCTTACAGCAACACCAAGGAGTACCCCAAGGATCCACACTATCTGCCATGCTCTTCAACATCTACCTGCAACCACTCTGCTCAATCATATGCGCCCACAACATCAACTACCACATCTATGCGGATGACATAATGCTCTATGGTCCAATCACAACCACTAACCCAATGAACAAACACCTATCAGACTGCTTCATAGAAGTCTCCAGCTGGCTACAAAAGAACAACCTATCCATCAACATAAAAAAACAGAAGCCCTCATAGTAACCAAAGACCCAGACGTCACACCACCTACACACCTCAACATAGGAGCCACACAAATACAAATTCAACCACACATAAAATACCTAGGAATCATCATAGACCAAGGGCTCACACTCAAGCAACAAATCAAAAAAACTACCGGAATAATATTCCACAAGGCAAAAACAGTACAACGCCTCAGACCTCTCATTGAACTGCAGGACATAAGGACAGTCATGCAAGCCATGACACTCCCCCACCTGGACTACTGCAATGACACTCTACCACCTACGCAAATTTGAGAGGCGATGGCGCCGAACCCACTCCCCCGAGACACATGCTTCATACAACTCATATTTAATTACGCACCGTGAGAAGATAATGCAGAGAAGGAAACTTTACCACACAGATATATTAAAACGTTCCATCAATAAACCACATGCCCTGTTCAATATTGTAAAGTCTATAACAGGGGAACCGGTGTCAGCTCAACCGTCAATGCCTCAACCACAGGACTACTCAAACTATTTACAAGCAAAGATGATTAAGACCAACACAAACATAGGGGTCAGCGACCTCCTTGCATCAACTGAAGCATTCCAGGCAACACCATTATGTAACTTCACCAAGGTATCTAATAAAGAGGTTGAGGACATCATAGCCTCGATCAAACCCAGCACTGCACCCAACGACCCCTGCCCGGCAAGCTGGATCAGGGAACTTCGACACGACCTAAGCCAAATCCTGAGCAAAATTCTGAACCAGTCCTTTTTAACTGGTTCGTTCCCGCAGAGCCTAAAACACACCTCAATCAAGCCGCTACTAAAAAACAGCAAATTAGATCCATTCAAAGTGGAATCATTTAGACCAATCTCGGGCATCCCCCTGCTTGCCAAGATCATCGAAAAAGCTGCCCAACAACAAATCCAACATCATATCGATACTGAGGCACCGCTAGATCCTTCCCAACACGGCTTCAGGGAAGCACACGGAGTTGACACCGTCCTTACAACCCTCTTTAACGACTTGGTCACAGGAATAAATAACTCCCGACAAGGATTCGTACTCATCTTTCTGGACATCTCTGCCACCTTTGATTCTGTGAACCATGATATACTCTTACAACGCCTAAAAGAAAAGGGGATTCAAAGCACGGCACTAGAATGGTGCAAATCCTACCTCTCCAATAGGTGGCAACAAGTCAAGGCAGGCCACACATCCTCAGAACCATTTCTGCAGACCCAGGGGGTGCCTCAAGGTTCGTCCTTATCGGCACTGATGTTTAATATCTACATGCAGCCAATATGTGACTAGTTCCGATCCTTCAACGTACAATGCCTTGCTTATGCAGATGACATCCTCCTTTACATGCCGTTCACAACTGACACACCAGTACTCGCCCCAATAATAAGATGCTTTGAAGCTGTAGCTGACTGGCTGTTGACACAAAACCTACGGATCAACCATGACAAAACTGATGTTCTATTCGTCACGAGGAACCGGAAGTTCATACCTCCCCCAGCACTACATGCCAACAATGCAGAGTTGAAATCCAAATCCACCATCCGTTATCTAGGCATCACGCTCGATCAGCACCTTGATATGACAACCCATGTAAAAAACGTCACAAAGGCAATATATCATAAGATCAGAACGCTGCGTCACCTTCGCCCCCTACTGGATTTTACCGACTACCGGACAACCTTCCAGGCATTAGTCCTCCCACATCTGGACTTTGCCATCATCCTCCTCCACGGACTCTCACAATCAACCTTAAATCCGCTCCGTCTAGCTATGAACGCAGCTGCAAGAGTCCTTTCTGGATCGTCAAGATCTGACCACATAACGCCAATCATGAAAGAACTGCATTGGCTACCATTACATGCCAGACTTCAATACAAGTCAATTGTCCTTACATTCAAAGCCCTAAATAACTACCCCTCCACGCCAATCAGCAAGCTAATCCACAGTACCCCTGAAAATAGAAACCAGAGGCCTCAAACAACGAACACCTTAGTAGTCCCCAAGATGACGACAAAATGCACAAAGACAACCTCCAACAGGGCCTTCTCCATATTTGCTCCTTTAAACTGGAATGCCCTTCCCCATGAAATCCGAGGCATCAAAAATCTAGCCCCTTTCAGAAAAGCCTTGAAACACCACCTATTTACAAAATTCTACCCGGAGACAATCCGAGGTGAACACTCAATTGACAAACTACCTCCCAGCCGCCCTAACACCCTAATACAAACAGATAATGGTTAGCCTATTCATAAGTCCCACCGCTAACCATCACACGTGTACTATCCTCCCACGAACACACATGTATCAGCTAGATGAGTTAGAGAAGTGTACATAGTATAAAGTTAGCTTATATATAGTTTCCCCGGTTTTTCTCCATGTTTAATATCCTGTTTCACTGTAAACTCAATGTTGCCTGTATGCATTGTAGTATGTTTTGTTCGATGTACACCGCACTGATTATAATAGCGCAGTATAGAAGAAATGTTAAATAAAAATAAAATAAATAAATAATATAATCTACCACGACTACCTGCCACCACACCAACCCACTACGAACTGCCTTAAATACCACAGCAAGAATTATCCAGAAAGAAAAAAAAACAAGATCACATTAGCCCAGTCCTGAGGGAGCTGCACATACTCCCTCTCGAAGCAAGAATCAAATACAAATCTGCCCTACTTATTCACAAAGCCCTCTACGAAACAAAGACTTCCCAGCTCCGCACTCTACTGCCCCAACCCACCCACAACAGAACAACCAGACAAACCACCAATAACTCCCTCACCATCCCCCATAAACGGACCAAATACAATCAATGGACCTGCAACAGAGCCTTCGAACTGTACGCACCATCCCTCTGGAACTCTCTAATAAGTCATATCAGAAGCAACGGAGATCCCTTGACAATCAGGAAACAACTAAAAACCGTCCTATATCAGGAATACCTCGGACCAGAAGCAAACACCCATCACTGACTACCCCCCAGACCCCCTAATCATATCCTCGGATCTATTTTTTAAGAGACTGATGTACATTGTCTATGTCCTTAATATCTGTTCAGATCATTAATGTTGGCCCCCCGGTGATAGCCCCAACCCTAGAATTGATTATTGTCCCCCACCCTTTAATGTTAAAGCACTTTGACCCGGTGAAAATCGGGATATAAATACAGTTAAATAAATAAATAAATTTTGAAGATGTGTTGGAAAATAAACAAATTTAAAAAAAAAGACTGCATAGGCACAAGAGCATGTGCTAATGCAGCACATTTTACAGATGCTTGGGCAGGAATGCATGTTGGCGCGGCTCACGCAGAACACATGCTGGAACTTCTTGGGCGTAAGGCATGCAAAAACAGAAAAGGCTGAGTACGTGTTGGAAAATGGCAGGCATCATGAATGCCGAGCCAACAGATGGCAATGATCCACCCTAAGTTCCACAATGGATGAGTTCAGGAGCCCCAGGCAAGGCCAACCATACCACATTTTTTTATTTATTTGAAAACTTTTATATACTGCCCCTCCCCAAGATCAGGGGCAGTTTACATAGAACAATGGAACCATACATAGAACATAGCACATTCAGTGCTAGTCCCAAGATACTGTTTTTCATTTGTCAAATTTTAAAAACGGGCTTGCAGTCACATACCTCTCTAAGGCGTCTTCAATCTTTGGGGGAGAGCGGGGGGGGAGGGGATAGAGGAGGGAAGGAGGGAGCATTGTGGATGTGTGAGGTAGCTGAGTTCCTTCTAAATCTTACAAATATTCTGGATGCTCAAAAGGCCCTTAAGAGGATAAGAGCGCAAAGATGAAATATTTTCCTCCACTTATGGCTACTGAAAAGACTAGTCTAGCGAAGCCTCCCACGTCATACTCAAGTGAGAGTCACTCCCAAGGTGGTTGTTTACGAGTTTTTAAATCAATCTTTCCCTCTCAATTATTAAGATATTATTCAGAGTGTAGAGAATCCATTCATCATCTGCTGGAGACAAAAATACTGAAGAGAAGTCTGGTAGCTGATAGAGGCATGGGAGTGATGTCACTGAAACCTGGGCATTTCATTGGCTCTCTATCTCCACACAATTGCTGGTAGGTAAACAACCCATTTGTCTGGAATGATCTAGCAGGACGATATGGAATTTCAATTTGGAGGGGAACAAACAATGGGGGATGGGGAAAGGGGGTGAGCTCCGTTAATCCCACCTGAAAAGGGTTAGCAGAACTAGTATCTCTTAAAAACCTATGCTAGGGAATAGTAGTAAATCCCAAAGTGGACAACTGCAGTCATACACGTGTATTTCCTATATGAAATGGGAAATACACATGCAGACCTTTGATCTGCTCAGGCCACTCCATAGCCTTATGCCCTTTTGCAATTGCTATGTAGTAAAGACTAAATTCAGCTCTATCTAAAATTAGAAGTGGAAATGGTATAGCACAGTTAACCACTTGTAGCAGGTGTTCTCTGTCAACAGCAGGAATAAGTTCTCATGTATGGGTGACATCCCCCGACAGAGCCCCATGTGGGAACATTCCCCAGCTTCCACCAGAAGCTTTTGGGAGCCTCCATCGCGCATGCGTACCTGCCTTCCTACCCACCGCAGTGCCATCTTATCCTCAGTATAATACAAAAGCTAGTAGCCAAACAACTCCACGGGGAGGTGGAAGGATTGTGAGGACTTATTTCTGGTGTTCACAGAGAACACCTACTACAAGTGAGTAAAGCATAGTTACTCACCTGTAACAGGTGAACTCCGGAAACAGCAGGAATTTAGTACTCACATATAGGTATCGTCAGTACCGACAGAGCCTGCGCGGGAACACTTCCTAGCGTCCAACAGGAACGCTTTTGGGAGCATACCTCAGCACATGCGTGCTGCCTTCCCACCTTTCCAACTGTCCCTCTTCAGTTAACTTTGTAGCTGAGTAAAAGGATAGAGGGAGAGAGGAAAGACAGAGAAATAGAGAGACAACTCCTAGGGGAGGTGAGTGGGTTGTGAAGACAAAATTCCTGCTGTTCCCGGAGATCACCTGTTACAGGTGAGTAACTACGCTATCTCCAGGAACAAGCAGGAAAGCACAGTTATTTACCTGTAACAGGTGATCTCTGGGAACAGCAGGAATAAGACTTCACATATGGGTTATGTCGGTACCGACGGAGCCTGCGCGGGAACGCTCTCCAACGTCCAATCAGAAAGCTTTTGGGAGCATCCCACAGCGCCTGCGTGCTGCCTTCCCGCCTTTCCCAACTGTCTCTCCTCAGTTGAGTTTTAAAGCTGAGACAAAGAGAGAGAGAGGGGGAAAGGAAAGAGAGATAGAGAGAGAGACAACTCCTAGGGGAGCTGGGTGGGTTGTGAAGACTTATTCCGGCTGTTCCCAGAGATCACCTATTACAGGTAAGTAACTGTGCTATCTCCAGGAACAAGCAGGAATGAGTCTTCACATATGGGGACTCCCTAGCTTTAGATGCCAGGGAGAGACCCCAGAAGCTGTGTGTCCCTAAGAAGGGCTACAGTTCCCCTCATGGATCTCTGGCATCCTACCAGGGATGGTGGGTAGGAGTTGATTAGGTATGGAACAGGTGTTTGAGAACAGCCTGACCAAACAAGGCATCCCGGCGGGAGTCATTGTTCAAGCAGTAATGGGCTGTGAAGGTATGAAACGAGGCCCAAGTGGCTACTCAATAGATGTCGTCAATAGACACAAAGTTCAGATGAGCTATTGAGGCTGCCATGGCTCTCACATTGTGAGCTGTGACATGGCCCTCCAGAGAAAGGTTCTTACTCTGATAGGCGAAAGAAATACACTGGGCAATCCAGTTAGATAGCGTTCTCTTGGAGACTGGTAGTCCCAAATGAGAAGGATCAAAGGCAACAAAGAGCTGAGAGGACTTTCTATGTTGCTGTGTCCTCTGTAAGTAAAAAGCCAGAGCTCTTTTACAGTCCAGGGTAGCAAGATTCCTCTCTGCACTTGATGCATGAGGTTCTGGAAAAAAGACAGGTAGGTAAGACCTCCTGGTTGAGGTGAAAAGGCGAGACCACCTTAGGCATAAAGTGTGGATGAGTCCTAAGGACTACCTTGTCATGATGGAACCTTGTATAAGGTGGATTAGCTACTAGTGCTTGCAATTCACTAATGCAGCGTGCTGATGTGATTGCAATGAGAAAGATAACCTTCCAAGAAAGGTATTTCAAGGAGGTGGTAGCCAAAGGTTCAAAAGGCGGCTTCATGAGCTGACCAAGAACCAGGTTCAAGTCCCATGCCACCGGAGGCGGTCTAATGGGAGGCTTTGTTAAAAGGAGGCCTCTCATAAACCTTGCTACAAGAGGATGAGAGGAAATAGGTTGTCCATTTAGAGGCTTAAGGGAAGCTGCAATAGCACTCAAATGGACCCTTACTGAATTTGTCTTAAGGCCTGCATTAGACAAATGGAGGAGATACTCCAGCAAAGATTCCAGAGGTATGGCAAGGGGGTTAAGACCCTTCTCAGAACACCAAATAGTAAACCTCTTCCACTTGAAAGCATAATAACGTCTAGTGGAAGGTTTTCTGGAAGCATAAAGAACATCTTTCAGCTGTTGTGAAAGCTGAAAATCTTGGAGATCTAGGCCTTCAGCAACCAAGCCCTGAGATGCAGAGACTGGGGATTGGGATGCCATAACTTTCCGTCGTCCTGAGATGGGAGATCTGGAGCAGACCCTAACTCCAGGGAGGGAGCTTGAGAGAGATGTAGAAGCAGAGGGTACCACACTTGCCGTGGCCAATGTGGAGCTATGAGAATCATGTGGCCTCTGTCTCTCTGAAGCTTGAACAGAGTTTTGGGAATTAGGGGAATGGGTGGAAAGGCATAAAGGAAGTCTTGACCCCAGTGAAGGAGGAAAGCATCCCTTGCCTGAGCTCCCTGAGCCAGAGTTCTGGAACCGAACTGGGGAAGTTTGGCATTCCACGGACTTGCAAAAAGGTCTATGTCCGGGGTTCCCCAAATTTGAAAAATCTTGGATACCTGGTCCATATGTAGGGACCACTCGTGTGGAAGCAGAACTCGACTGAGTCTGTCTGCCCAAGAGTTTTGAACCCCTGGAAGATAAACTGCCAGAAGATGAATGTGATGCTCTCTGGCGAGGGCCCAGTCGCAAAGCTTCATTGCAAAGCGACAGAGAGCCAGTTCCTCCCTGCTTGTTTACATAGAACATGGCTACCTGATTGTCCGTGTGGATAAGGACTGTCTTGTGGCTGAGCAGGGTGTGGAAAACTCGCAGAGCAAGGAAGATTGCTCTGAGTTCCAAGAGAATGATGTGTAGACAAGTCTCTTGTGGGGACCAGATGCCCTGGGTGGAGAGATCTTGAAGATGAGCTCCCCATCCCATTGGAGAAGCATCTGTTGTAAGAGTTGCTTGGGGCAGAGGCTGTTGAAAGGGGGACCCCAGCAACAGGTTTTGAGGGGACTTCCACCACTGGAGGGACAAAATGAGGTGACTTGTGTTTGCTATTTTGTCTGACAGGCAGCCTAATGCCTGGGTCCATTGGGTGGATAAAGTCCACTGAGCTGCCCTCATGTGAAGGCGAGCATATGGTACCACATGTACGGTGGATGCCATGTGGCCTAGCAACTGTAACATCTCTCGAGCAGTTAGCAGGGGCTTCAACTCTGCTTGAGAAGCTAACTGCACCAAGCGAAGGCAACAGGCCTGGGGAAGATAGGCCCTTGCCCTTGTAGTATCCAGCACTGCCCCTATAAACTCCAGGGACTGAGTAGGGATCAAACTGGATTTTGGGATGTTTATTACCAGCCCTAAATACTGAAGGATACGCATTGTGCAGGTTAGAGAAGTCTTGGCCTCTGATTGAGTGGGAGCTCAAATGAGCCAGTCGTCCAGGTAAGGGAAGACGAATATTCCCAGGGTGCGCAGAAAAGCAGTTACCACTGCCATGCATTTCGTGAACACCCTTGGTGCAGAGGCCAGACCAAAAGGGAGCACTCAGTATTGATAGTGCTTCTCCTGAAAAAGGAACCGAAGGAACCTTCTGTGAGTTGGATGGATGAGAACATGTGTGTACGCATCCTTGAGATCTAGAGAACAAAGCCAATCCTGACTCTGAAGGTATGGCAGCAGAGTTCCTAGAGAAACCATCTTGAATTTTTCCTTGACTAGGAATCTGTTCAATTCTCTGAGATCTAAGATGGGTCTGAAGCCCCCTGTTTTCTTTGGAATAAGAAAATAGGGGGAGTAAAACCCTGTGCCCTGTTGTTGAAGAGGCACTTCCTCTATTGCCCCCTGGGCGAGAAGAGTGGCAACCTCCTGTTCCAACAGGCTGAGGAGGATGGTTGGATAATTGAACTGGTGCACTCTTGTAAGAGGGGCCAAGCTTGAGAAATGAAGTTTGTACCCCTCTCTTATGATGGAGAGTGTCCAATGCTCTGCTGTAATTTGCCCCCACCTGGGAGCAAAGTGACATAACCTTCCTGGAATGGTGGAGGGTTCTGGTCCTTCTAGAGCCAGGAAGGCTATGTTCTCTAGCAGAAAGTCAAAGGCCCTGAGGGGGTTGAGGCTGCTGGGCTGAAGCAGGCCTCGCAGCCTTTGCTTTGCTCTGTTTGGAGGATTGCTGACGTTTGGAAGCTGCAGAAGATGCCCGCTGACCATAAGCAGGATAGAATCTTCCCTTTTTAGAAAAAGGTGTTTTCTTGAACAACCCTTTCTTAGCAGGAGCAGCTGTGGATTTGGATAGTCTATACAAAGCAGAATTTTCAGCATCCATCTGATTGGCTTTTGCTTGCCAATCTTTACCAAACAGGTTCTCACCTGTACAAGAGATATTTCCCAATTCATCTTGAACCCAGATCTCCAAATCAGATGCTTGAAGCCAAGCAATCCTACGTACACCTATGGCAATAGCTGAGGCTCTGCTTATGCATTCAAAGGAGTCGAAAGCTGCACGGTTGGAGAATTTGGAGATATCTTGGGCATGTTTAAGCCAAGTGAGAAAGTCTTGCCTTTCATCTTCAGACATAAAAGGACTTAAAGTCTGCAAATGGTCAGTGACTTCTTTTAAGAACATTCCCATGTAGAGACTATAAGAATTAATTCTTGCAGCAAGCATGGAAGCTTGGAAGACTCTTCTTCCAAAAGCATCCAGGGTTCTACATTCACGTCCTGGAGGATTAGAGGCATGTCTTTTGGCACTTCTAATCTTTCTCATTGCAGACTCAACCACAATAGAGTAGTGAGGAAGCTGAGTTTTATGGAAACCAGGACAAGGAGGGACACGATACATGGTATCCAACCCGCGAGAATGAGGAGAGGTGGTTAGAGGTGCTTCCCACATCCTCAAAATGAGATCATACAGAATCTCATGAATAGGTAAGGTAGCTGCCTCCTAAGGAGTTTTGTGATATTGTAAAATATCTAACTCCTTGGCTCTGGGCTCTGTCTCAGGGGCCACTGTAATAGAGAGGCCCCGAGCCACCTCTCTGATAAAGTCTTGAAAAAACAAATCCTCTGGAGGAGATATCCTTCGTTTAGGAGAGGACTCCTCCTGTGGAAGAAGCATCACTGCATCGACCGACTCTTCAGAATTCTCAGAGTCCTCAGAGGAATCGAAGTATCGTCTGTCCGGATGCTCTTGCAAAGCCCGATACCCGTACCGACTGGGATCGGTATCGGGAATATCCGGTACCGGGGTATCGGTACCGGAGGGCTTCAGCGGACTGAGTACCGGCATAGCGGACACCAATGCCGATGCCACTGGTACCGGAATCGGTACCGATGGCGATGCTAGAGCCGGTACCGGCGGAGTAGTCTGTTGCGGTACCACAGGTGTCGATGCCACAAGGAAAGCCGCCAGACTGCGTTTGATAGACAGAATCCTCTGATCCATCGATGCCGCCAATGCCTGGAAGTCGGTACCGGTGGAAGCCACCGGTACCCCAGAGCATGGCACCAGGAGATCTGTCGAGGCCATGCCATCGAGATCATCCTGGAACCCCGATGATGATGCTTTAGAGGCCGAAGCCTCCCGCCAGGGTAATTTTGCCGGTGCAGAATCCTCGAGGGCAAGACCAGAGGCATCTTGATGCTTAGAAGGAGATCTACCCTTCGAGGACCGGCTAGATTTATGTTTAGTTACCCGAGATCCATGTGAGGAAGAAGCAGCCCTGGATGACGTCGATGCCACCGAAGTCGCATCAGAGGGAAACAGGGTACTGAGCTTGGCAGCTCGGTTCTGCAGACCTCTTTTAGACATCATGGAACAGGACACACAATCCGTTATGGAATGGTCAGGATCTAAACATTTTAGAAACCATTCATGGGTGTCGGTGACGGAAATAGTACCGCCACATTTTGTGCACTTTTTAAATCCTGAGGCAGGCTTTTCCATATTGAAGGAAAAAAAGTTTGGGGCCTATGACCCAAACTCAAGTGCACCTGAAGAAAAATAACAGAAAAAAAGGTTTATTTTTTTTTTTTTTTTTACAAAAAGAAAAGAACAAAGACCGGCGGTACCGGTACAGCGTCGAAGAAGGCAGACGCAACACAAAAGAAGAAAGAAAAAATAAGGAAATTCTTCTGCGGTGACAGGAACACGACCTGCTGGCTCCGCGGAAAAAGAAGAACTGAGGAGAGACAGTTGGGAAAGGCGGGAAGGCAGCACGCAGGTGCTGTGGGATGCTCCCAAAAGCTTTCTGATTGGACGCTGGGGAGCGTTCCCGCGCAGGCTCCATCGGTACCAACGAAACCCATATGTGAAGACCCATTCCTGCTTTTTCCTGGAGATAAGCCATTTCCAGAGTTGTGGATGCTAATGTGAGGTTCAGGTCTCCTAGAACAATAAGAGTCTTGTGAGGGGAGTTAGCTGCGTATATCATATCTAGAATGTTGGATGTTTCCTCTGTTGGGGCATCGGTAGATCAGGCAAATGGAGAGGTATTTATTTTCTGTGCTGTCGTCGCAGTATTCAGAGCTTTTGGAGGTTGATGTCTTCAGCCTTAGGTCTGAGTGGGCGAGAATTAGAACTCCGCTTCCCCGGGTGTGTGTCCGGGAGAAGTTGAATGCTGTGAATGTGGGCGGTGTTATTTGATTCAGGATCACTCACCTGGTCTGTACTCTTAAGCCATGATTCGGTAATGCATATGATGTCAATGTGGTTTTCCAGAATGTGATCACAATAGTGTTTGTTTTGTTGTGTATCAATCTAGCGTTTATCAGGCCCATGTTAATGTGAGAGGTATGTGGGGGATGTAGGTGAGATAGAGCCATCCTCACATACATCTACATTTGTATGTATCTGGTAGGTCTCCTGTTGAGATTTTTATAGGGAGCAGATTTGTAGAAGGCTGGGTATATGGGAGAGAGGAATGTTACATAGGTAGGGGGAGCTTGTAAAGCTATAATGGAGGCTATGTAGTAATAAGCACTTGTTAAGGAAGAGCATATAATAAGCATTAATATGATAGCATACATTTGATACACTTTCGAAATTACTCCCCCGAGAAAACAAAAGGACTCCACCTAACCCGGAAAATCCCAATACATACATCTGATGGCAGAACATCTATTTGTACCTTTGAGATCTGGACAGGAACTTGTGAGAATCTTGTATGTGGGGAGAGCATGTTGAGGTAGTGGTTCAGTGTTGTCATCCACCATGTGGAGGAAATTACTCACCACTTGCGAGGTCTTGTTTTAGGATTGGAGTGGTAGTGCTGGAGTCTTGTTTGGTGATATGAAGGGCTTATTACAGGTCTTTACTCGGTCCAACGATTTGATGTGGATGCAGTCTCCTTTCACCTATTTTCTACACCTAAGGGCCACGCCAAAGGGCCCTCTGGCGAGGCCCTCAGGCAGGAGCGCGCCCAATGGCACTTGCAGTTTTGAATGCAGAGGCAGATGGCTGATTGGCTTAGGGCTCTGGAGCTGGGAGGAGTCCTGTGTTCCATCTCCCGGGCTCTGACCCCATAGGGGAGCTCCCGGAGGTGCGATCTTCCCACGCCCGATGGCGCTTGCAGTTTTGAATGCAGAGGCAGGCAGCTGATTGGCTTAGGGCTCTGGAGCTGGGAGGAGTCCTGTGTTCCATCTCTGGGGCTCTGACCCAATCGGGGAGCTGCCGGTGGTGGGATCGTAGGTCACAAAAAGTCTGTCAGACTTGCGATGAGTCTGGGTATGCTGGAAATAGGAGGCAAGGGCCCATTTGCAGTCGAGGGTATGGAGAGCTGCCAATGCCTGGTCGGCGTGAGGTTTCAGGAAGAACGTCGGCAGCACTATCTCTTAATTGAGATGGAAGGTTGAAATGACCTTAGGTAGGAATTTAGGGTGGGTATGGCTGTTGCTGTTTACCTGCTTAGCTGTTTGCTCTCCGTTGTTCTGCCATATAGCAGTGTCCTTGCTATGTCTCCCCAGGTACCGTTTACGCTCCCTCCCTTCCTGGTCCGTCCCACCGGAAGTGACGCCAGGGCTCACTGTGCATAAGATCTGCTCCGGTGAAGGAGCACGACTGCTCCTTGTGCGAGCTCCTTGGGGCGAGGGACGAGGCGACTGTTCCAAAGCCTCTATCTATATCGCTTCACCCAGTGTTCCCTCTTTAACCTTACCCTCACGCCATTCCAACTCTGGCACCCTTCGCCCACTGCTGAACATGCTGTCTCACAGTGAGAGGTTTAAGGTGTTTCTTTGTCGCCTGCTGTTGTTCCTTCCTCTCCTTATGTCAGCCATCCCTGTTCACTGGGGCTGGCGCCCCACTGTGCTCGATATCGTCCCCCCCCCCCCCCCCCGGATACCTTGCCTGTCAGCTCCCGAACCTGACCTATTGCCCCGCATGCACTGTCATGCCCTCCACCCCCCTCTCCATCCTCTCTTGTGCTTTTACAGCTCGCTCTATTAAACTGCCGATCACTCCGCTCCAAAACTCTTCTGGTTAATGACCTGATCTCCCAGCATGCCCTGGATCTATTCTTCTTAACTGAAACATGGCTGAGAGAGGGTGAGGAATCCTTCCTTAATCACTGTCTCCTGCCAGGTTATTCATTCCTGTCTACGTCTCGTAGGGGCAGAAGTGGCGGAGGAGTTGCTGTTGTTTACCGCTCCTCCCTCCCCCTCTCTGAATTCCCCACTTCCTCCTCTCTGCTCTACCCAGAATCCCTGCTTCTTCGGTTAAACTCCTCCTCTCCTCCTTGTTATTTTCTTCTTATCTACGCTCCTCCCTCTTTCCACATCCATGTGGGACTCTCTTCTGGCTATTATTTCTGAGGCCTCGCTTCTTTATCCCCATCTTCTGATCTTAGGAGATTTTAACATTCACGCTGATTCTCCTTTTACGGCGAGGGACCTTTCCTTCCTTACTTTCCTATCTGACCTGTCCCTACGCCAATTTGTCTTTTTCCCCACCCACGTCGTGGGCCATTCTCTTGACCTCCTTATCACCTCAAATTCCTCTCCTATCCCCCCTCCTCTCTTTCCTCCTTCCCCCTTCCCTGATCCGATCATTTCTGCCTTCTCTTCTCTATTCCTGTTCTGCCCCCCCCCATCAGACTCATCAGACCCATCTCCACCGTTCTTAAACAATACCCCCAGTACTAGTACTAACCCCAGTGTTCACCCGTAAGCTCACTGCGGATACACTCCTTCAATTTCCCCCCTCTGCTTTTTTATTCCCTGAGGACTTTGATTCACTCTCTGTCGATGCCCAAGCTCATCATTGGCATTCCTCTCTCTCTTCTGCCCTTGATAATATTGCCCCTCTCCGCCCCCGTCTACCCCCTCGCTATCACCCCCGGCACTCCTGGTTCCATCCTGGCCTTCTCTTACACCAGAAATATCTTCGCCGTGCAGAACGTCTCTGGCAAAAGCACCCATCTTCTCCTAATTTACAAAATTTCCAATCATGTCATCGCCATTACCGTAACCTTCTTCATTCAGCAAAACGTGACTATTACTCTAAGCTTATTTCCTCCTCTACAAACTCTTCCCGTCAATTGTATTCTATTCTTCGCTCCCTCACTGCGTCCCATTCTGCTTTATCCCCCTCACCCCTTCTTTCCTTTACCCTTCCCGGACCCTTCCTCTCTTGCCTCCAAGGTCCATACCCTTCATCAGTCCTTTCCCTTATGTCCCCTCCCCTTTCCCCTATAGTTGTGTCTTCCCCCTCCCCTCCTTTCTCTCCTTCCCTTCCTACCCCTGCACTATCGCATTCCTGGTCCTCCTTTGAGATGGTCTCTCCAGCTGTCCTACAAAAAAACCTCTCTTTCTATTCGCAAGACAACCTGTCCTGCTGACCCCAATCCCTCTCGTTGGCTCCTGAAGCCCTCATTCTCCCTCTCTCCTTATATCCTCTCTCTTTTCAATTCTAGTCTGTCCTCCGGCATCTTCCCCACGCCCTGGAAGCATGCTACTGTCTGTCCAATTCTGAAATCCCGCTCCTCAGACCCCTCTGTTCTCTCTAATTGGCGCCCTATCTCTAATCTTTCCTTTCTCTCAAAATTCCTTGAAAAACTAGTTTTCCTTCAACTTTCCTCCCATCTCGAAGCTTCTCTCGTTCTTCACCCCGGCAGTCTGGTTTTTGCCCCGGTCATAGCACAGAATCAATCCTTCTCTCCCTTCTCAACGAACTGCACGCTGCTCACGACCACGGTTCTCTTCACCCTTGCTGTCTCTCTCGATCTTTCTGCAGCTTTTGACCTGGTGGACCATCGCACTCTTCTCGTCCGTCTCCAGGAAGCTGGTCTCTCAGATGTGGTTCTTCAATGGTTTCATTCTTTCCTTTCCTGTCGCTCCTTCTCAGTTGTAGCTGGGTCTTCCTCCTCAGCCCCCACCCCTCTTTCCTGTGGTGTTCCCCAAGGGTCTGTTCTTGCTCCATTACTCTTTAATGTCTTTCTAGCCCCTCTTGCTCTTATAATTCAACAGTTCGGTATCTCTGCGTATTATTACGCGGATGATATAATTCTTTTGCACCACACTGATTCCCTCACTCCCGATATCTCCCCCCTTAACCTATGTCTCACCGCTGTCGCCTCTTGGTTCACCTCTAATTTCTTTCATGTAAATCCAGCCAAATCATTTGCTATCTGGTTCACGCTTGGGAGCCCTCCCCCCACTTGTGCTCCCTCCTTCTCCTCCCAGCCCATTCCTCTTGTTTATTCCCTCCGATATTTAGGCATTATTCTTGATTCCTTCCTCTCATTTAAGGAACATATCTCCTCAATTGTCTAGCATTTCTTTCTCTCCCTTAAGCAGCTTCGGGCCGTATGCCCTTTTCTCTCTTCTTCTGCCTTGGCTAAACTTCTACTTTCCCTTATAATGTCCCGTCTCGACTACTGTAATGTTTCCCTAGCAGGTCTACCACAATCCCAACTCTCCCGTCTTCAGCGTATTCAGAATACCGCAGTTCGTCTTTTGACTCACGCTTCTCGATATGACCACATCACCCCCCTTCTTATGCACCAACATTGGCTACCTGTTTCATTTCGCATTCAGTATAAGATCCTTACGTTCGCACATAGGGTAATTCACACAGGCACCCCCCTCTACCTTGCAGACCAGATTCACTTCCGCACTCCTCACCGCCTGCTCCGTTCCATCCACATTAACCGTATGTCTCTTCCCTCCCCTTCACAGGCTCACCTTGAATCCACCTGTTCCTCAGCCTTTTACTTCCTAGGTCCTAGACTTTGGAACTCGCTCCCCCCTTCCCTCCGCTCAGAACAGTTCTATAAGTCCTTTAAAACACAACTCAAAACTTATCTTTTTAGATTGGTGTTTGACCTTCTCCCCCACCCCGTCTCCGTCCCCCTCTCCCCTTCCTCGATGTATTTCTGATCAATTTGCTCTCCTGTCCTTTCTCTCTTCTTTCTCTACTACTTTTATTTTAAATGGCGTTCCTTTCCTGTTTCCTCACAGCCTGTATTTTTTAACGATTGCAAACAGCTCAAGATGCCTACGGTATTGGGCGGTATAAAAAATTTTTAACACCCTGTTCCGATAAAATCTGGTGTAAGGGGCGCCAGCCATGAGCGCCTGGAGCTCACTGACTCAGCGGGCTGAGGTAAGCACCACCAGGAAGGCAACCTTCCAGGATAAGTGCCGGAGCGAACACATCAGCCATCGGATCGAAAGGTGGGCAGGTGAGCTGCATGAGTACAACGTTTAAGTCCCACTCTGCCAGAGGGGGATGGATGGGTGGCTTGGATAGCAGAAGGCCCCGCATGATGCGGGAGACCAACGGCTGCCCCGAGAGAGGTTTTCCGTTGATAGGGAAATGATTAGCCGAGATGGCACTCAAACTCTGACGGACTTCGACTTCAGCCCTTCCCTTGAGAGGTGGAGGAGGTACTGGAGAACCCATCGAACTGGGCAAGAGAAGGGGTTGATCAGGTGTTTCGAGCACCAGATGGAGAAGCGTTTCCACTTAAAGGCGTAAGCCCGCCTAGTGGAGTCCTTCCTCGAGGCAAGGAGGATTTCCTCGACCTCCTCCGGAAGGGCCAGAGCGGCTAGGGAGACCCGTTCAGCCGCCAGGCTGTGAGGGACAGGGAGGTTAGGTTTGGGTGTAGCACCCGACCCCCCTCCTGCATTAACAGGCCCCTGGCAGAGCCCAGGGGGATGGGGACTCCGTCGACAGCTGGAGCAGGAGCGGGAACCAAGGCTGCCAAGGCCACGAGGATTAATGATGCCCCGTCCCGTTGAGCCTTGAACAGAGTCCTCGCAATGAGGGGGAAGGGAGGGAATGCATATAGGAGACTGGAGGACAAGTCCAGAAGAAATGCATCGGGGCCCTCCCTGCCTGGGTGCGGCACCAGGCCGCAAAAGCAAGGGAGCTGCGTGTTCTGGGGGCTGGCGGTCTATCGCCGGGGTCCCACAGTGTAGAAACAGCCAGCCCACTACTTTGGGATCCAGCCGCCATTCGTGGGGGCGAAGGATCCTGCTGAGTCTGTCCGCCAGGCCATTCTCTTGACCCAGGAGGAATGCAGCCCTGAGGCATATCCTCCATCAGGCAGCAAAAGAACAGATAAGGACCGCTTCCTGAAAGAGGAAACGCGATCCCGTGCCTCCCTCCTTGTTGAAGAACATAGCAACACGGTTGTCAGTCTGTACTAGAACCGACTTCCCGATGAGGTCATCCTCAAAGGCCCTCAGGGCACACCGGATGGCACCAAGTTCGAGCAGGTTTATGTGCTGCTGAGACTCCTTGGGTGACAATTGCCCCTGTGTGCAGAGAGGCCCCCAATGGGCTCCCCCACCCTAACAGGGAAGCATCTGACGTCATCATTACATCGTGCCGTGGGGCCTGAAGGGGCGATCCCCACAAAAGGTTGCGGGGGTTTTGCCACCAGTTCAGGGACAAGTGGAGGTCGGGGAGGACACTGACAGGGTCCCTGAGGTGTCTGAGGGACTGGCTCCATTGCGTACTGAGACACCCTGAGCTGTTTGCATGTGCAGGTGGGAGTTGAGGAACCACATGCACAGTCGAGGCCATGTGGCCCAGAAAATGTAGCATGGACCGAGTGGTGAACTGGTGGGCGCTTTGGACGCGAGCCGCCAGAGCTTGGAGGCGGGTGAAGTGATCCACCAGCAAGAAGGCAGTGGCCTGCTGAGTATCGAGGTGTGCCCCGATGAACTCGAAGGACTGCACCAGCTCGAGGTGAGACTTCAGGTAATTGACCAAGAACCCCAAGCACTCCAAAAGGAGGACAGTGCACGACACTGCTTGCCAAGCCTCCTCGGCGGAGGAGCCCGTAACAAGCCAGCTGTCGAGGTAGGGAAAGATCGAAATGCCCAGGCACCGAAGGTGGGCGGTGACCACGATGAGGCTCTTCGTGAAGACCCGTGGGGCAGATGCAAGGCTGAAGGGGAACACCCTGTACTGGACGTGCTCTCCCTGAAATGCAGGTACTGCCTGTGTTGGGGATGGATTAAGATATGGGAGTAAGCGTCTTTCAGATCCAAGGAGCATAGCCAGTCGCCCTGACGGAGGAAGGGCAGCAGCAAGCCAAGAGATAACATCTTGAATTTCTCCGGCACCAGGAACATGTTTAGCCTGTGAAGGTCGAGGATGGGCCGCAGACCCCCCTCCCCCCATCTTTTTGGGGATGAGGAAGTACCGGGAATAAAAGCCCCGACCTCGAAGGTGGGGAGGGACCTTCTTGACTGCCTGTTGGGCAAGGAGGGAGTGCAATTCCCACTGCAGCAGAAGCTGGTGTGTGGGGAGTCTAGGAGGCTCCGCTGGGGAGAAAGGGGGTGGAAGCCTATCGAAATGGAGGCGATAGCCCTCCCAGATGACCTGGAGAACCCAAGTATCCGAGGTGATGAGCGCCCATGATGGGGCGAAGAAGGACAGGCGTCCACCCACTGGCTGCTGCATCACCGGAAAGCGAGGGGCCATGCTGCTGGCGTCAAAACCCGAGTGGGCTGCGGGGGAGCTGGCATTGGGGCCTTCGGACCATTTGGCTTACGATGGTCCTGGCCAGACTTACCCTGCGCCCGGGTGGTCGGCGTGGGGGTAGCCGAATACGGCAGATAACCGCGATACTGGAGACCTTTTCTGGGGAAGAAGGGATTCGTGGTTGGATGCTTCCTCCGAGGCAGGGTAGAGGTCTTGTGGGAGAGACAGGTCCTGGTAACTAACTGTCTTGATCTCTGCAGCCTTCTCCTCCATCGGCTTACCAAAATGCTGTTCACCGAGGCATGGCATGTCCAGGAGCTTCTCCTGCATCCACTGCTCCTAATCAGAGGATTGCAGCAATGCCTGGCGGCAGGCCCCAATGCCTGCAGCCACCAACCGAGTCAATGTCTCGAAGCCATCATAGGAAGCTAGAGAGGTGTACTTGGAGCAGTCGGCCACAGACTTCAGCAAGGCACGGAATCTATAAAAGGGCTCCCCTTCTAGGCCCGCAGAGAAACCCCCAAGTTCCTTCGCCAAATCACGCAGGAACATACCAATGTACAATTACTATGCCTGGATGCGACAAGAGAGCATGGAACCTTGATAGGCCTTGTGCCAAGGGCATCAAGGGCTCTTGACTCTCGGCCTGGTGGTACTGATGAGTGTGATTTCGGGCTCTTCTGCTTCCGCATGGCTGATTCCACCACAGAGGTGTGTGGGAGTTCGGTCTTTCGGAAGCCTGGCCAACGCTGCACCTTGCACATTGTGTCAAGGCGCTTGCTCATGATGGAGACAGAGGCTGGGGCCTCCCACATGTGGAGCAGCAGCCAACATAGAATCGGCGGTACAGGCACAGTGAGGGATTCCCTGTGTGGGAACTCGTACTGAAGAATGTTGAGTTCTTCAGTACACGGGTCCTCCTCGGCCTAGGTGACCAGGATGAAGGCCCGAGCCATGTGCCAAATAAACACCAAGAAAGAGGTGTCTTTGGGTGGTGAACGCCGCTGGAAAGCAGGTGGCGAGGGGTCTGATGGAAGATCCCAGGGGGTACGGGTTTCAAGGGAGGTGTCCCCATCGGACTCCAAGTCCGAAAAATCAGTCAAGGGATCCAAGCCAAGCAGGTTGTCCTGTCCAATGGCCGACGGCCTGGCGCCGAAGGTTCTGGACGATCTCGCCTGCGAGGAATAGGAGAGCAAGTGAGACTGATGTCTAGGACACTCACGAGGCCCGCAGCTCTCAGGGGTTTCCTGGATGGATTTGTGTGTCCCACGCGAGAGACCCGCGGTCTCTGGGTGCAAGTCAGCAAAGCAGGCCTTACGTGCCTGCTGAGAAACAATGAACGCAGAAACGCTGCATTCGAGCACCAGCATACGGACTCCCACAGGGTCATGAAGCCCTGGGACGTGGATACCAGGGTCATGAAGCCCTGGGACGTGGATACCAGGGTCACCAGATCGGGCATCAAGGAGGAGAGGGGGTCCTCACCGGGACGACCCTCAGGAGACTGGGCGCCTTCACCGGAGGCCTCCATTTCCCTGCGAGGTACTTTGCAGGGCCGCTCCTGGTCAGACTCTCGGGAACACCGAAGGGTGCTAAGTGACCAGGCGCGGGAGCACTCGCGCTTCTCAGGAGCCCCAGACACCAACTTCAAGGCCTTCTTCTTCAGC
Organism: Ichthyophis bannanicus; assembly: GCA_033557465.1. NCBI lineage: Eukaryota > Metazoa > Chordata > Amphibia > Gymnophiona > Ichthyophiidae > Ichthyophis > Ichthyophis bannanicus. Next base: position 189,011,697 of record CM066031.1, on the reverse strand, counting down.
TGCTTCACCTCGAGGGACCCCTGGTCAGAGTACTGCCAGGAACACGGGGCCGCAGGGGGAGAACCCACTGGAGGAGAGACGACCGAGGGCGCCACCGCGGACTCTGAGGCGGCCTTTTGGAAAATGTCTTCGGACTTCTGCTTACAGCTGAGCAGGGGACATTTTCTTACAGAGCAAAGAGCTCTGGGTCATGGTCAGCTCCCAGGCATCACAGACAACAGTCATGAGTGTCCGTAAGCAACATATTCCTAGAGAAACTATCGCATTTTTTAAATCCGGTGGCCATGGGGGCAAAAATGGCCCCTGCGAGGTTGAAGACCCACGCAGCCAGCAATAAGAGAAGACATAGGGCGCTAAGCCCAAAAAGAAAAAAAATAGGAAAAATTGTATCCCAGGGAGCTCAAAAAAGTAGAGCAGCGGAAGGATGGGAAGAGGACCAGTGCAACTGGAAAAGAGAGCCTGTTAAGGCAAGGAAAACAAAACCTTTCCCGAGGAATGAGGACGTGCGTCAGAAGGGCTCCGTGGAAAAAGGGAGACTGAGCAAGATGGCACCCTTGGGCGGGAAGAGGACCACGCATGCGTGGTAGCAATCCCAAAGGCCTTCTTTGAAAGCTGGGGAATTCTCCGCGCGGGCTTCGTCGGTACAGACATCACCTATAAGAGAGGACTGATTCCTGCTTGTTCCTGGAGAACAGGTGTTCTCTGGGGACAGCAGGAATCAAGTCCTCACATATAGATGACATCTGTGCCAATGGAGCCCACGCAGAAGCAACCCCTCAGCTTTCAAAGAAAGCCTTTGGGAGATGCACCATGCATGCATGGTCCAATTCCCACCCAAGGGTGCCATCTTGCCTCAGTCTAATGACATAGCTAAGATGGCCAAGGAAAAAAATAAAAATACAATATAGAAACAACTTCAAGGGGAGGAGGGGTGGGTTGTGAGGACCAGTTCCTGCTGTCCCCAGAGAACACCTGTTATAGGTGAGTAACTACACTTTCTCCGGGAACCAGTCCTCACATATGGGACTCCCCAGTTGCAGGCTACCAAGAACCTGTAAAAACTGTACTATTTCTTATACCTCAACAAATACAGAGGAGTGACCTGCAAGGAGCAGTGGGTACACCTCTAAACAAAGACATACAGAGGAGTGACCTGCACAGAGCATACATCTACACATGCCATCTTACTGGGCAGACTAGATGGACCATACTGGTCTATATGTGCCGACATATACAATGTTACTATGGAAATCCAAAAAGATTACTTTACTCACCTGTAACAGGTGTTCTCCAGGAGCAGCAGGAATCAGTCCTCACATATGGGTGTCATCGGCGCCGATGAAGCCCCAGCGGAGCATTTCCCCAGCTTTCTATGAAAGCCTTTGGGAATGCAGGCACGCATGAGCGGTTCCCTTCCCACCTAAAGGTGCCATCTTACCTCAGTCAAATGATATAGCTAAGAACAGCACACAAAAATGAAAAATAAACTATGTACAACTTCAACTCCAAGGGGAGGAGGGAGGGTTGTGAGGACTGATTCCGGCTGCTCCTGGAGAACACCTGTTACAGGTGAGTAACTACTCTTTCTCCAGGACCAAGCAGGAAGTCAGTCCTCACATATGGGTGACTCCCCAGCTCTGGGCTACCGAGGAACCCAGGCTGAACAAGAGAACTCCCTCTAGTCTCAGCAGCAAAGAAAGGCTTTTCAAGGACACAAACTCCACCGGTAGCCCAACAGAGGGCAGTAGGGCAGGAGTTGCCTAAACCTCAAAGAGATTCCGGAGTACTGCTTGGCAAAAAGCACTGTCCCTACGGGACTCCCTCTCCAGGCAGTAATGGGCCGCAAAAGTCTGGCTTGAAGACCAAGTTGCAGCCCTGCAGATGTCTACCAAGGGCACAGAGCAGAGATGAGCCACTGAGGAAGCCATTGCCCTGACTAGGTGGGCCGTAACCCTACCCTGCAAAGGAAGGTCAGCCGCCTTGTAAGCCCAGGTGATACAGTCAGCCACCCAGATGGACAAGGTACGCTTGGACACAGCCAACCCCAACTTATTAGGGTCAAAGGAGAAGAGGAGCTGGGTAGCCCTTCTATGCCCCTGCGTACGGTCAAGGTAGAAGGATAAGGCCCTCCTACAGTCCAGGGTATGCAGGACTGCTTCAGCCTGGCTTGCATGAGGCCTAGGGAAGAATGTTGGAACAACCACCTCCTGGTTGAGGTGGAAAGACGACAACCTTAGGGAGGAACTTTGGATGAGTCCTAAGGACTACCCTGTTCCTATAAATCCTGGTGTAAGGCCTATCAAAGACCAGGGCCAGAAGCTCACTTACTCGCCTAGCCGAGGTAAGAGCTATCAGGAAAAGTGTCTTCCAGGAGAGGAAGCGTAGTGGACAAGTAGCCATCGGCTCAAAAGGTGGGCGAGTCAGTTGCTGCAAGACCACATTCAGCTCCCACTCAGGGGCAGGACGACGGATAGGAAGCTTGAGCAAAAGCAAGCCCCTAAGAAAGCGAGACACCAAGGGGTGACCAGACAGAGAATGTCCCTCCACCAGAGAGTGGTGAGCTGCTAGAGCTGAGAGGTGGACCCGAACAGAATTGGATTTAAGACCTTGATTTCACAAGTGCAGTAAGTACTGAAGGACTACTGGCACAGTACAGGAGAAAGGATCTTCTGTACGTAGCTGACACCACACAGAAAACCTCTTCCATTTGAGAGCATAGGTTTTCCCAGTGGACTGTTTCCTAGAGGCTAGGACAACCTCCTCAACCTCCTGAGGCAGGGCCCAGGGAGCCAAGACTACCCTTGCAGCCTCCAGGCCATCAAATTGATAGCTCTGAGATTGGGGTGCAGAAGGGAACCCTGCTCCTGTGAGAGAAGGTCGGGTTGCAACCCCAGAGGTAGTGGAGGATCCACCGCCAGTTGAAGCAGAAGAGGAAACCAAGGCTGTCTCAGCCACCTGGGAGCTACCAGCAGGACCGAGGCCTGGTCCTGAAGAATCTTGAATAGAGTTTGGGCCACCAAGGGCGTGGGAGGAAATGCATTGAGGAGGCCCTGAGACCAGGATATCAGAAAAGCATCCGCTGCTATCCGCAGAGGATGCGGTTGCCTGGAGCAGAACTTTGGCAGTTGCTTGTTCGTTGGGCTGGCAAAGAGATCTATCAAAGGGAGACCCCATTTCAGGAAGATCTTCTGAACTACTGAAGGATGCAGCTGCCACTCGTGGGGCTGCAGTATTCTGCTTAATTTGTCTGCCAGGGAGTGGTCCTGGCCTGGAAGGTACACAGCCTTGAGGAGCATGTTGTGCTTGAGGGCAAAAGAACAAAGGTCCTGAGCCTCCCGACAAAGGATCCTGGACCCAGTCCCGCCCGGTTTGCTCACATAAAACATGGCAACTTGGTTGTCTGTCTGAATCAGGACAGACTGGTGAGCCAGGGTAGGAGTGAAAGCTTTGAGTGCTAATCGAATAGCCCTGAGTTCTAGGAGATTGATCTGCTGTGCAGCTTCCCAGGGAGACCAGAGGCCCTGGGTGCACTTGCCCAGACAATGAGCTCCCCAGCCTTGCAGGGAGGCATCTGTTAGCACTACTGTGTACCCTGGAATCTGAAAAGGCACCCCTTTCAGTAGATTGGGTGGGTGTAGCCACCAGTTGAGGGAGTGCAGAAATGGTCTGGACACCCTTATTCTATCGCTGAGGCTGCCTGTGGCCTGTGACCACTGAGCCCGAAGGCACCACTGTGCAGGCCTCATATGGAGTCTGGCATTGGGGGTCAAATGCACTGTCGATGCCCTGTGGCCTAGAAGCCTCAGGCAGAGTCTGGCGGAGACCAGGGACCTGCTGAGAAACTGATTTGCCAAGGTCATCAACCTTTGGGCTCTGTCTTCTGGCAAGAATGCCTTTGCCAGGAGAGAGTCCAACCTTGCCCCTATGAACTCCAAGTTCTGGGAGAGGAGCAAAGTGGACTTTGCAAAGTTTATGACAAACTCCAGGCTTTGTAGAAGAGCAATAGTCTTGAGGGTGGCTTGATTGGCCTCCTGACATGTCTGGCCCCTGATGAGCCAGTCGTCTAGATAGGGGAAGACAAAGATTCCCTGATTTCTCAGGTAGGCCACCACCACCACTAAGCACTTTGTTTTTAAGCCATTTGCGCATGTGCGGGCAGCTGCAATGTGAAGCGTTCTCTAGTTTTGCCTGCTGACGGCGTCTTATTGACTGTTGATTCAGTTCAACCTACATCGCATGTGTGGGGCAGGTTGTTCCCACGGCCCTGCAATTAAAGAGATTTGCGATTTACATTGGCTGTTAACAGTGTGAGCCGTTAACCCCTGAGGAAGTGGTGAACGAAACACGGCCTGTGTCGGGTTTTAGGCACACTTGATCCGTGGAACAATAAAGGCAATTTTGGAACTCCCTGCCACGTATCATGACTGGTTCTTGGATGCCCACGTGGCAGCTTGCTGTTCTTTGGTGGACCGGGTGATAAGGGGCCACTGGTGGGCAAAGAGGGCGAGACAACCTCCTGTGCAGGGTTGGGAGAGCAGTGGAGGAGAGGCTACGCTCAAGGAGTCAAAAGCCCCCACCCTGCTGAGTGGTAGCAGGGGCCTGAGGCTTGGGGGTCCGCTGCCTACGGGGACCATTACCCTGTCCCTTGGCTTGCTGACCCCGGGGGGCAGCTTGGGCAGCCTGATATTGCGGGTACTGTTTGTAGGCAATGCCCTTCCTCGGGTAAAAGGGCTTTTTACCCGAGACCTTCTTTTTATGAGAAGGGGCAGAGGTCTTCCTCGACAGCCTTGTCCATGTGTGGTGCTCGGACTCGAGCTGAGCGGCCTTCTCGGTCATGGGCTTGCCAAAAAGGTTTTCACCTTGGCAAGGGACATCGACCAACTTGTCCTGAAACCATGGCTCGAGGTCCGATGACTGCAGCCATGCCTGGCGTCGAGCCGCGATGCCGGATGCTGCAACTCGGGCCAAAGCCTCGAAGCCATCGTAGGCGGCGCGGGACATGAACTTCGAGCAGTCCCGAATCCCCGAGAACAAGGACTTAAATCTCTGCAAGGGCACCCCGGAGAGACCAGCAGAGAACCCGGCCACCTCCTTGGCCAGATCCCGCAAGTACATGCCCATGTACAGCTGGTAGGACTGGACACGGCAAGCAAGCATCGAGCCCTGGAAGCACTTTCTACCGACGCCATCGAGGTTTCGGGCCTCCCTGCCAGGAGGGACCGCGGAGTGCATCTTCTGGCTCTTCAGACGATGCATGGCCGATTCCACAAGCATGGAATGGTGTGGTAGCTGTGCCTTCTGAAAACCAGGGCTCTTCCGGAGTTGATAGATCAAATCGACTCGCTTGCTAAGAACCGGCGCCAAGGCCGGTGCCTCCCATATGGAAGAGGAGCCGTTCCAGCATCGGAGGAACCGGGACAGTAAAGGCCTCCTTCGGAGGAGAGCCATACTGTAGCGACTCGAGCTCTTCAGCTCGAGGCTCTTCCTCGGGGTCCGCTGGAATAGCCAAGGCAGTGGCCATATCCCGGACGAACTCCAAGAACCGGGTGTCCTCCGGGGGGGACCTACTCCGGGGCTCAGACTGCAGTGAGTCCGAAGGGACGCACCGAGTCGTGAAGGTATCAGGAGACTCCTCGTCCTCCGTCTCTCAAGCCGACTCGTCCGAGGAAGAGTCGGGGTACGACCCCGAAGAGCCCTGGAGCACCCGCCCCAACGCCAGAAGCACCGGCGATGCCCTCGGTCCTGAACGGGAGGTCGAGGGAGACCGCGACCGAGGTCGACTCTGAGCCACAATAGACTCGAGTATCGGCTCGGTCTCCGGGGTCGACTTCGACGTCGATGTCCCGGTGGTCGGGGCAGATACGCCAGACAGGCTGGCCATCAGTGCCCGCTGCTGCTCCATGAACGCAGACAATCTGCTCTCCAAGGCTGTCATCCTGAGACCCAGCTCGGGAGACGCAGCAGCCAATGACTCGGGCCCAGGTGGCACCGGGCCTGACGTCGGCTCCCTGGGAGGAGAGTCCACGAGGACTACGGGGCTTACGTGTCCAGCAGACTCCGTCTCCACACGAGGAACTTTGGCAGGCTTCTCCGGTTCCACGGCCCCGGGGCGACGGTCGGGGGTCTTAGACCTGGCCCTCGAGGAGCCAGGGACCTCCTCCGACGGACGCCCTCGCGAGCCGTTTCTTCCTCTTGCGTTCCCGGTCGGGGGACCCCCTGTCCGAGGAGCTTCGACGGCGCTTGGGATCGGAATCCCGAGATGTTGAGGCCCCAGACGAGGTCCGGGCCCGGCCGGAGGCTGAGTCCGAGAAAAGCTTTTCCTTTTGCTGCTGGTGACTTCGGAGTGCCTTGGAAGACATCAAAAAAAAGGGCGCGAACGCCAGCCAAGAAGGGCAAAAAACGAAAAAGAAGAATCGGGCTCGATACCGGTGTACCGAACCCGGCGGTAGGGGAACCGGCGTCGAACCGGGAGAAAATATTGCAAAAATCGCTGAAAAATCTAATTTTAACCGGGAAAACTGGACACACGTCCGGTGGGCTTCACGGAAAGAGACTGAGGTAAGATGGCACCTTTAGGCAGGAAGGGAACCGCGCATGCGTGCCTGCATTCCCAAAGGCTTTCATAGAAAGCTGGGGAAATGCTCCGCTGGGGCTTCATCGGCGCAAATGACACCCATATGTGAGGACTGACTTCCTGCTTGGTCCTGGAGAAAGAGTAGTTACTCACCTGTAACAGGTGTTCTCCAGGAGCAGCAGGAATCAGTCCTCACATATGGGTGACATCGACGTCGATGGAGCCCTTGCGGAGCATTTCCCCAGCTTTCTATGAAAGCCTTTGGGAATACTGCACGCATGCGCGGTCCCCTTCCCGCCCAAAGGTGCCATCCTGCTCAGTCAAATGACATAGCTAAAAAAACAGCACACAAAAATATAAGATAAACTATGTACAATTGCAACTCCCAGGGGAGGAGGGAGGGTTGAGAGGACCGATTCCTGCTGCTCCTGGAGAACACCTGTTACAGGTGAGTAACTACTCTTTCTCCAGGACCAAGCAGGAAGTCAGTCCTCACATATGGGTGACTCCCTAGCTCTGGGCTACCAAGGAACCCATGCTGAACAAGAGAACTCCCTCTAGTCCCAGCATCAAAGAAAGGCTTTTCACTGAAAGAACCTCCACCGGTAGCCCAACAGAGGGCAAGAGGGCAGGAGTTGCCTAAACCTCAAAGAGATTCCGGAGTACTGCTTGGCAAAAAGCACTGTCCCTACGTGACTCCCTCTCCAGGCAGTAATGGGCCGCAAAAGTCTGGCTTGAAGACCAAGTTGCAGCCCTGCAGATGTCTACCAAGGGCACAGAGCGGAGATGAGCCACTGAGGCAGCCATTGCCCTGACTCGGTGGGCCGTAACCCGACCCTGCAAGGGAAGGTCAGCCGCCCTGTAAGCCCAGGTGATACAGTCAGCCACCCATATGGACAAGGTACGCTTGGACACAGCTAACCCCAAATTATTAGGGTCAAAAGAGATGAAGAGCTGAGTAGCCCTTCTATGTCCTTGCGTACGGTCAAGGTAGAAGGATAAGGCCCTCCTACAGTCCAGGGTATGCAGGACTGCTTCAACCTGGCTTGCATGAGGCCTAGGGAAGAATGTTGGAAGAACCACCTCCTGGTTGAGGTGGAAAGATGAGACAACCTTAGGGAGGAACTTTGGATGAGTCCTAAGGACTACCCTGTTCCTATAAATCCTGGTGTAAGGACTATCACAGACCAGGGCTTGAAGCTCACTCACCCGTCTGGCCGAGGTTAAGGCTACTAGGAAGAGTGCCTTCCAGGAAAGGAAGCGGAGAGGACAAGTAGCCAGCAGCTCAAAAGGTGGGCGAGTCAGTTTATGTTTTATGTTTTATTAAAATTTGATATACCGCCCACACCACAATAGGCATCTGGGCGGTTCACAATTAAAATTAAAATTTACAGGCTGCGAGAAGTTAGGAAAAGAAAGTTGCTGCAAGACCACATTCAACTCCCACTCAAGAGCTGGAGGACGGACAGGAGACTTGAGCAAAAGCAAACCTCTGAGAAACCGGGACACCAAGGGGTGAACCGACAGAAAGTGTCCTTCCACCAGTGAGTGGTGAGCTGCTAGAGCTGAGAGGTGGACCCAAACAGAATTTGACTTAAGGCCCTGATTGGATAAGTGCAGCAGGTACTGAAGCACCACTGGTACAGCACAGGAGAAAGGACCTTCTGTACGCAGCTGACACCACACAGAAAACCTCTTCCACTTCAGGGCATAGGTTTTTCTAGTGGACTGCTTCCTAGAGGCTAGGACGACCTCTTCAACTTCAGGAGGTAGGCCTCAAGGAGCCAAAACTACCCTTGCAGCTTCCAGGCCATCAAATTGAGAGATTTGAGATTGGGGTGCAGAAGAGACCCCTGGTCCTGAGAAAGAAGGTCGGGCTGCAACCCTAGAGGTAGTGGAGTGTCCACTGCTAGTTGAAGCAGAAGTGGGAACCAAGGTTGCCTCGGCCACCTGGGGGCTACCAGAAGGACCGAGGCCTGGTCCTGTAGAATCTTGAAAATGGTGCGAGCCACCAGAGGCGTGGGAGGAAACGCATACAGGAGGCCCTGGGACCAGGAAATCAGAAAAGCATCTGCTGCTAGCCTCAGAGGATACGGTTGCCTGGAGCAGAACCCGGGCAGCTGTCTGTTCAGGGGACTGGCAAATAGATCTATGGATGGAAGTCCCCATTTCAGGAAAATCTTCTGAACCACCAAGGGATGGAGCTGCCATTCGTGGGGCTACAGAATCCTGCTCAACCTGTCTGCCAGGTAATTTTCCTGGCCAGGGAGATAAACCACCCTGAGCAACATGTTGTGCCTGAGTGCAAACAAGCAAAGGTCCTGCGCCTCCTGACAAAGGAGCCTGGACCCAGTGCCTCCCTGTTTGTTCACATAAAACAAGGCTACCTGGTTGTCTGTTTGCACTAGAACCGACTGGTGGGCCAGGGTTTGAGAGAAAGTCTTGAGGGCTAAGCGAATAGCCCATAGTCCCAGTAGATTGATCTGCTGCTTGCCCTCCCAGTGAGACCACAGGCCCTGGGTGCACTTGCCCAGACAGTGTGCACCCCAGCCCTGCAGGGAGGCATCGGTGGTCAACACCACTGTGAACCCAGGTAGCTGAAAAGGCATCCCTTTCAGTAAGTTGGAGGGATGCAGTCACCAACGTAGGGAGTGCAGGAATGGTCTGGACACCCTTACTCTGTCGCTGAGGCTCCATGTGGTCTGCGACCACTGATTCCTTAGACACCATTGCACAGGCCTCATATGAAGCCTGGCATTGGGAGTCACATGTACTGTCGAAGCCATGTGGCCAAGAAGCCTCAGGCAGAGCCTAGCGGAGACCAGTGACCTGCTGAGAAACTGGTTTGACAAGGTCATCAGTCTTTGGGCTCTGTCCTCTGGCAAGAAAGCTTTTGCCTGCAGAGAGTCTACCTTGCCCCTATGAACTCCAAGTTTTGGGAGGGAAGCAAAGTGGACTTTGCGAAGTTTATGACAAACCCCAGATGTTGGAGTAGAGAAATCGTTCGGAGGGTGGCTTGCCTGGCCTCCTGGCAAGTCTGACCCCTGATGAGCCAGTCGTCTAGATAGGGAAAGACAAAGATACCCTGATTCCTTAAGTAGGCCGCCACCACTGCCAGGCATTTGGTAAAGACCCTGGGGGCGGAGGTGAGGCCAAATGGCAGCACTCTGTACTGATAATGGTTTCCTCCCACAATGAACCTGAGGTACTTTCTGTGTTCTGGATGAATGAGGATGTGAGTGTACGCATCCTTTAGATCTAAATAGCATAGCCAATCTCACTGCTGGAGGTAGGGCAGAAGTGTTCCAAAAGTAAGCATCTTGAACTTCTCCTTCTGTAAGAACTTGTTGAGATTTCTGAGGTCGAGAATAGGCCTGAGATCCCCTGTTCTCTTTGGTACTAGGAAGTACCTGGAGTAGAAACCGTGACCTTGTAGGTGGGGAGGCACAGGCTCCACCGCCTTGTCTCGCAACAGACCCTGAAGCTCCTGCAGGAGGGATGTATGGAGAGGAGGGCCTTGGAGGCTCTCCTGGAAAATAGGGAGGAGGCAACTGATGAAAATGAAGCAGGTAGCCCTGGTGGACTATGCTTAAGATCCAGTTGTCCCCTGTAATGGGTGGCCACCGGTGGGCAAACAGGGCTAGTCGACCTCCTGTGCAGGGATGGGACAGCAGAGACGGAGAGGCTATGCCTTTGGAGTCATAAACCCCCACCCTGCTGAGTGGGAGCAGGAGCCGGAGGCTTGGGGGCCTTCTGCCTACGGGGCCCATGTCCCTGCCCCTTGGCCTGCTGACCCTGCGGGGGAGCGGGAGAGGCCTGGTAAGGTGGAAACTGTTTGTAGGCAGTCGCCTTCTTTGGGTAAAAGGACTTCTTACCCGAGCCCTTCTTCTTGTGTGAAAGGGCATAAGTCTTTCGAGACAGCCTTGTCCTCGTGAGGTGCTCGGTCTCGAGCTCAGCAGCCTTCTCAGCCATGGGCTTGCCAAAAAGGTTCTCACCTCGGCAAGGGACATCGACCAACTTGTCCTGAACCCATGGCTCAAGGTCCGATGACTGCAGCCATGCCTGGCGTCGAGTCGCGATGCCGGCTGCCCCAACACGGGCCGAGGCCTCAAAGCCATCGTAGGCCGCTGGGGACATGAACTTAGAGCATTCCCGGATCTCCGAAGACAAGGACTTGAACCTCTGCAAAGGTTCCCCGGAGAGACCAGCAGAGAACCCGGCAAGCTCCTTTGCCAGGTCCCGCAAGTACATGCCCATGTACAGCTGGTAAGACACGACACGGCAAGCAAGCATCGAGCCCTGGAAGCACTTTCTACCAAACGCATCCAGGTTCCGGGCCTCCGTGCCAGGGGGCACCGCGGAGTGCATCTTCTGACTTTTCAGACGATGCATGGCCGATTCCACCACCATGGAATGGTGTGGTAGCTGCGCCTTTTGAAAACCAGAGCTCTTACGGAGTCGATAAATTGAATCGACCCGCTTGCTGAGAACCGGCGCCGAGGCCGGTGCCTCCCACATCCGGAAGAGGAGCCGTTCCAGCATCGGAGGAACCGGCACAGTAAAGGCCTCCTTCGGAGGAGAGTCATACTGGAGTGCCTCGAGCTCTTAGGCTTGAGGTTCCTCCTCGGGATCCGCCGGGATCGCCAAAGCAGTGTCCATATCCCGAACGAACTCCGAAAACCGGGTATCCTCCGGAAGGGACCTACTCCGGGGCTCAGACTGTGGTGAGTCTGACAGGACGCACCGAGTCCGGAAGGTATCAGGGGACTCCTCGTCCTCCGTCTCCCAGGCAGACTCGTCCGAAGAGGAGTTGGGCTGCGACCGCGCGGGGCCCGGCAGCACCCGCCCCGACGCCGAAGGCACCGGCGTCGACGCCCTCAGTCCCGACCGGGAGGTCGAGGGTGACCGTGACCGAGGACGACCTTGAGCCTTCATTGTCTCGAGTATCGGCTCGGTCTCCGGGGTCGACTTCGACGTCGATGTCCCAGTGGTCGGGGCAGATGCGCCAGCGAGGCTGGCCATCAGCACCCGCTGCTGATCCATGAAGGCAGACAGTCTGCACTCCAAGGCTGTCAGCCTGAGACACAGCTCAGGAGACTCAGCAGCCACCGACTCGGGCCCCGGCGGCACCGGGCCCGACATCGGCTCCCTGGGAGAAGAGTGCTCGAAGATAACAGGACTTACGTGTCCAGCAGACTCCGGCTCCACTCGAGGTACTTTTGACGGCTTCTCCTGTTCTACGGGCCCGGGACGGCGGTCGGGGGTCCGAGACCTAGCCCTCGAGGAGGCAGGGACCTCCTCCGCTGCCCTCGCGAGCCGCTTCTTCCTCTTTCGCTCCTGCTCGGGGATCCCCTCTCCGAGGAACCCCGACGATGCTCGGGGTCAGACTCCCGAGACGTCAAGGCCTCAGACGAGGTCCGGGCCTGGCCGGAGGCCGAATCGGAGAAAAGCCTTTCCTTTTGGTGCTGACGACCTTGCAGTGCCTTAGTGGACATTTTCCCACACGGTCCACAGATCTTAGGATCATGATCAGGACCGAGGCACCGAAGGCAGCAGTCGTGTGTGTCGGTGAGAGACATTAGTTTCTTGCACCGATCACACTTCTTAAAACCACTGGAAGCCATCGGGAAAAGATAGTCCCCGCAAGGTCAAAGGACCGGTCTTCCATGGAAAAGGAAAAAAAGGGCACGAACGCCAGCCATGAAGGGCAAAAACCAAAAAAAGTAAGATCGGGCTCGATACCCGGCAAGAAGGGGAACCGGCGTCAAACCGGAGAAAAAAACGCAAAGAAATCGCAAGGATTTGAAGAAAAAATCTAACTATTTTACGGGTGAACTAAGACAAATGTCCGATGGGCTCCATGGAAAAAGAGACTGAGCAGGATGGCACCTTTGGGCAGGAAGGGGACCGCGCATGCATGCAGTATTCCCAAAGGCTTTCATAGAAAGCTGGGGAAATGCTCCGCAAGGGCTCCATCGACGTCGATGTCACCCATATGTGAGGACTGACTTCCTGCTTGGTCCTGGAGAACCCTCTTCCTTGCACCATCATCTCATCCATGCATTTAGACTCTGAGGCTCTGCCTGCCTCTCGTGTTCTGCGTATGGAACAGAAAGCATTTCTGAAAATGCTAAACTGCAAGTTGAGATTTCAACTTTTTACCTAAAAGCCGAAATTTGGCTTCTAGAATCTCCCCTCCCACATTTTCCTATGCTACTGGTACCAACATGTATCAAGACAGCAGGTTAGAAACATAGAAACAGAAAAATGACGACAGAAAAAGACCACATGGCCTATCTAGTCTGTCCTTCCATATCGACAACAACAACAACAGTCCCTTTTTTCCATTGGAGATCCTCTGTGTCTGTCCCATGCTTTTTTGAATTCAGATACTGTCCTCAACTCTATCATCTCCACTGGGATACTATTCCATGGATCCACCACTCTTTCCGTAAAGAAATATTTCCGCATATCAATCCTGAATCTATCCTCTCACCCTCATCCCATGTCCCCTCGTAGCAGAACTTGCTTTCAGTCGAAAGAGGCTCTCCCCCTGTGCATTTATGCCACGGAGGTATTTAAACATCTCAATCATATCACGGCTATCCCCCTTTTCCTCTAAGGTGTACATATTAAGATCCTTAAGTCTGTCCTCATATGCTTTATAATGAAGCTCACTAAACATTTTATTAGCCACCCTCTGTACTGACTCCATACTGTTTAAATCCTTTTGAAGGTGCGGTCTCCAGAATTGCACAATATACTCCAAATGAGGTTGCACCAAAGACTCATACAGAGACAATATCACCTCCTTTTTTCTGCTAGCCATTCCTCTCCGTATGCACACAAGCATCCTTCTAGCTTTTGCCGTTTCCTTTTCTACCTGTTTAACTACTTTATCATCATCAGACACAACCACGCTTAGGTCCCGCTCTTCTTTAGTGGACAAAAATACTTCACCACCTATACTATATTGCTCCCTTGGATTGCTGCAGCCCAAATGCATGACCTTACATTTTTTAACATTAAATCCCAGCTGCCAAATTCTAGACCATTCTTCAAGCTTAGCTAGATCCCTCCTCATGTTATCTACACCTTCCTGACATTGACCCTGTCCCAGAGGCGCCTTGTGGCCTGAGACCACTGAGACACCATTGAGCGGTCCGCATGTGGAGGCGGGCATCCGGAGTCACATGGACTGTGGAAGCCTTGTGCCCAAGGAGGCGCAGGAAATGTCTTGCTGACACTACAGACCTGCAACTCACCTGTCCTGCCAGAGTCGTAAGCCTGCTTTCCCTTTCTGCAGGCAGATAGGCCTTCGCCTGAAGGGTGTTGATTCTGGCCCCAATGAACTCTCAGCTGTTGAGTCGGAGTGAGGCTGGACTTGGAGTAGATGATTATGAACCCTAGGTGTTGCAGCACCTGGATGGTGCAAGTTGTGGCCTGAATGACCTCTGATGAGCCAGTTGTCAAGATAGGGGAAGACAAAGAACCCTTGGAGCCTGAGAAAAGCAGCAACCACCGCCAGGTACTTTGTGAACACCCTGGGGGCCGAGGCAAGGCCAAAGGAAAGTACCCTGTACTGGTAGTGATTGCCCCCCACCACAAAGCGCAGATATTGCCTGTGGCTTAGGTGTATTAGGATGTGTGTATACGCATCTTTTAGGTCTAAGGAGCATAGCCAGTCTCCATGGCGGAGGTAAGGCAGCAATATTCCAAGGGAGAGCATCTTGAACTTCTCCCTCACCAGGAATTTCTTGAGGATGCGCAGGACGAGGATGGGTCTGAGGTCTCCTGTCCTCTTTGGCACCAGAAAGTAACTGGAATAGAAGCCCCTGCCCTGCAGGTGGTGACTCGCACCCAGTTTTTACTTCCTCTGCTCCTTCGATCAGGATAACCTCCTCCACATCATTCAACTAAAGTATCAGCAAGAAGATCTGTTCTCTTCTCCATCTTTACACTTACTTTCTCTGTCACATTCAACAATTCACATACTTTCTGATCAACTTCCATTAACTATCATGCCCGCAAATCCATCCAGTTTCTGTAATTCCTGTTTTATATCTCTCTGGGACTGACTGACAAAAATGCAAATTCTCCTGGGCTGCTGGATCCATTGGGGCATATAGTGAGGGCTGCCTGCCACTATTTGGATTCCACTTGGGGTTATCAAGACTGATGGGTTTGAATAATACTGTTCATTAGTTCAATTAAATCCTAAAGCTTTCAGTTCAGTAAATCAGTGGCAGAGGGAAAGGCACCTAAACAAGTCTGGTCAGCTGACTGGCTGGCAAACTACTTGGGAATCTGCAGGGAATTAACCCCCCCCCCCCCCCCCGCCCGCCCTAGGCCCACACTGTTTCTCCTAGCAACGCTCTATCCGGGAGTTTTGTTTTTTTTTTTACTTCTCTGCTGTGGGCACATTAGTTCAAGCCTACCGGGGGGTGGCATCATTGGTGGACTGGGCCCCCTCCCCCCCCTTAAGCACTCTGAACGGAGCCGGGGCTTCTTGGGGAGCTGCTTACAGGGAGAGAAACTGATGGGACGGGATATATAGAGATTCTGGGGCAAAATATGGTGAACTAAGGAAATATGGAGCAACTAGCAGAAGCCACTCCCTTTCACATAGCATTCCTAATTGGGACAGACACATTTTATTACCATAGTCTTCAGTAAATCCCTTACTGAAATCCTTCTGAACAGACTCCTGGTATTATTGGATTGTTTGCGCTCTGCCGCTACAGTGGAGCACTGGTTCTACCGCCTGATCCTCGAGAAGGCCTGCTAACTCCTTCAGAAGAAGGTCCCAGTGAAGGGGAGACCTGAGGGACTCTCCTGGGAAATAATGAGGCGGCACCTGGGCTAGGTGAAGAAGATAGCCCTCCCGGACTACCTGTAAGGCCCAGGCATCGATGGTAATGGCTGTACATCTGTGGGCATACAAAGCAAGCCAGCCTCCTGTGGTCTCCCTCGCTCCTGTTGGAAGAGGGGCCATGCTGCAGGAGTCGGTGCCTGGGGTTTGGGGTCTTTCTGCTTATGTGGGCCATGCCCCTGTCCCTTGGCCTATTGTCCCTGTTGGGGAGCCGGGGAGGCTGGATAATGGGGGTATCTTCGGTAAGCAGTACCCTTCCTTGGGTAAAAGGCCCTTCTTGCAAGGGGCAGAGGTCTTCTTGGAAAGTCGTGTCCTCATCATGTACTGTCTCCAGCTCCGCGGCCTTGTCGGTCATAGGTTTGCCAAAGAGATTCTCCCCTTGGCATAGGACATCGACCAACTTGTCCTGAACCCATTGTTTGAGGTCTGATGACTGCAGCCAAGCCTGACGGCATGCACCGATGCCAGCCACGGCTACCCGGGCCGCCCAAGACAAACTTTGAGCACTCATGGACAGCTTTGGGCAGGCCCCTGAAGCGCTGAAAAGGCTCCTCGGAGAGACCAGCCGAGAACCCGGCGAGTTCCTTCGCCAGGTTTCTCAGGTACATGCCCATGTACAGCTGGGTACATCTGGATCAGACAATTCGGCATTGCACCCTGGAAGCACTTCCTGCCAAGGGCATCCAAGTTGTAGGCCTGCCTGCCGAGAGGCACAGAGGAGTGCGTCTTCTGGCTCTTCAGTCTGCGGATGGCTGATTCCACAAACATGGAGTTGTGGGGCAGCTGTGATTTTTGAAACCCAGGGCTCCGGCAGATTTGATACATCAAGTTAAGATGTTTGCTGATCACCGGCGCCAACGTCTCCCACATACGGAGCATTAGTCGTTCCAGGATCACAGCACGGGTACAGTAAAGGCCTCCCGAGAGGGGGCCTCATTCTGGAGGATATCGAGCTCGTCGGCTCGGGGATCCTCCTCGGACTGCATGGGGAGTGCCAAAGCCTTGGACATGTCCTGCAGGAAGTCCAAGAACCTCATGTCCTCCGGAGGGGACATTCTCCGAGGCTCGGATACCGGGGAATCAGAAGGGGCATCCTATGTCGGCGGGTATCTGGGGACTCCTTGTCTTCGGTTTCCCATGCCGATGCCTCCAAGGAGGAATTGAGGGGCTCGTCAGGCATTGAGAGCCCCGACACCGGCAGGCTCAGCGGCGACGACCACCTCGGTCCTGAAAGGGAGGCCAAGTGAGACCTCAGCCAAGGATCGATTTGAGCCCAAAAGGCTTCGAGGATCGGCTCGGCCTTTGGGGTCGACTTTGATGTCAAGGGCCCGGTGGTCGGGGCGGAGGAACCTGACAGGCTGGCTATCAGCATCTGCTGCTGCTCCATGAAGGCAGTGAAAGTGCACTCCAAAACCACCATTCTGGACTCGAGTCCGGAAGGCACCGCAGCCGCCGGCTCAGGCCCCGACATGGTCGGGCCTGATGCCGGTTCCCCCGGAGGGGAGTCCCCGACGAGGACAGTCGGTACTTGCCTCGGCTGATCCGTCTCCCAACGAGGAACCTTTGCGAGGCGGTCCTTCTCCGAAGATCCTGGCTTGCGCTCAGGGCTGCGTGATAGGCCGCGGGAGGAGCCATGTTGCTCGGAGCCATCTAGAGACGCTGCCTTAGAGAATTTCTTCTTCCTCTTGTATTCCCTCAAGGGGGACCCCCTTTCCAAGGAACATCGATTCTGTTCGGGCTTGGAATGCTCCCCCCGAGACGTGGAGGCCTAGGACAAGGTCCGGGCCCTCGGAAGCATGGGGGACTCAGAAAAAATCCTATCATGCTGCTGCTGGGCCTTGGAGGACATCTTCTTACATGGGCCACAGACCGTCGGGTCGTGGTCGGGCCCAAGGCACCGGAGGCAGCAGTCGTGCGCATCAGTGAGGGACATCAGTTTCATGCACCGATCGCATTTCTTAAACCCACTGGTAGCCACCGGGGGAAAAAGGGCCCCAGCAAAGTCAAAGACCCGGGCTGCCAGTGAAAAGAAAAAAGGTGCGAATGCCGCAAGTCAAAACTGACAGAAACCGAAGAGAGACTGACTCGATACCGGCGCACTGAGCCGAAAGCAGGAAGAGGTACTGGTATCGACTGGTTGAAGGAAACAGGAAGATAATCAACTTTTTTCGGGGACACTGTGGACTACGTCCGAAGGGCTCCATGGAAAAAAGGAGACTGAGCAAGATGGCACCCTTGGGCAGGAAGGGGACCGCACATGCGTGATGGCAACTCCCAAAGGCTTTCTCTGAAAGCTGGGGATTTGCTCTGCACGAAGGCTCCGTCGGCGCCGACATCACCCATATGTTAGGATGACTTCCTGCTTGTTCCCGGAGAATTATTCTGCTTGTGAATATATGTGCTGGCCGATTCTGCTGGACCTGGGAAAGGAGCTGCTGCTTGGAGACACATGAAGTTACCTGGAGGTGGTGACCATGGAGAGTGACCCGCCTTAAGGTCAAACAGAGGGAGGCAGCCTTGGTGAACTGTTATTCCTTCAAACAGGACAAGACCACCTGTTAGCCTTAGGTGGTATGACGGTGTGGAAAGCGAATAGTGGCGAGGGTTTAAGATTTTTTTTTGAAGTCTCACTTGCAAGTTAATATATGGAGACTTAGAAATACTGATTGCAGGAACTACACTTATTATGCTGTACACAACTCTTATTCCAGGACAGACTTTTTTTTTTTTTTTTTAAAGATAGCCTGATTTGTCCTCAAGTATGAGTGAGATAGGGACCATGAATTGGTTGGATCAAGATCCAATAAAGTATAGGTATTCTCCAGGGGCAGCCAGAAAAAAGTCCTCACAAATGGGCGACACCACATGGGAATGTTTCCCAGCTTCCATATGAAGTTTTTGGGAGCTCCTTCCCACCTGCGGAAGCCATCTTACGTCAGTGTGACAGCTTAACAAAAAAAACTCAAAAGTGAGGAGGGCACTCAGGGTACCTGCTACAGATAACTACGCTTTCTCCAGAAACAAGCAGGAATGAAGTCCTCTCATATGGGACTCCCCAGCTACAGGCTACCGAAAAAAACCTGTAAAACAAGCCCAATGGGGCAACCAAAGGGAGAACGGAGAGTAACAGAACGAGTAAGCTCTGTTATAGTTCTGAGGAGTCAGTGTCCGGTACGGATATCAATATCAGGAAAACTCTTCAGTAGCCTGGACAGAGGTGCATCTAAGTCCAAAACAGGTGCTTGAGTACAGCTTGGCCAAAGTTGCTGTCACGCCAGGAATCTCCATCCAGACAGTAATGGGCTGTGAAGGGTGGAGTGAAGACCACTTAGCAGCCCTGCAGAGCTCCATTGTGGAGACAGAGTGCAAATTTGCTACAGAAGCAGCCACAGCGCGGATGTTATGAGTCGTAACATGGCATTTCAGGTTCAGGCCAGCTTGAGCATAGGCAAATGAGATGCAGTCTATGACCCAAACTGATAGGATACGTTTGGAAAAGGCCATCCGACAGAGCTGAGCAGAATGCCGATGGGCTTTCCTTCTGTGTAGGTAGAAAGCCAAGGTTCTCTTACAATCCAATGTGTGTAATGTGGCCTCAGCCCTATTGGCATGAGGTTTCAGAAAAAAGGTAGGCAGCACCACCCACTGGTTAAAATGGAAGGATGAAACCACCTTAGGAATGAACACAGAATGTATCCTCAGGACGACTCTGTAGGGCGGTTGTACCACCAGATCCTGCAGTTCACCAACCTGGCAGGACCAGGTGACTGCTACTAAAACCACCACCTTCCAAGTGAGGACCCTGAGTGAGCAAGAAACCAGTGAGCAATTGGGACAGAGGGGATTTTCCCCAACATCACACTGAGGTCTCACACTACTGGTAGGGGCTTGACTGGGGGGGGGGGGGGCTTTGAGAGCAGGAGGCCCTCTCAAACCAACTTACAAGAAGGTGCGCGGATTTGGGTTTACCATCAGAGCCACGGTGGTATGCCGCAACCATACTTAAATGAACTCAGACCGAATTAGACTTAAGACCCGAGATGGAAGGTGAAGGATATACATCAACGTCTCCACTGCAAGAGAAGGGATCTAGCATCTTGTCCATACACCAAATAGAAAATCTACGCCATCTGAAGACACAGGAGCTGTGTGTGGAGTCCTTACAAGAACTGAGGAACACATTCTCCACATCTGCAGGGAGATGAAGTTCCGCCAGAATTACCCATTCAGCATCCACTCCGCCAGGGCCAGGGAGTGGACATTGGGATGAAGTAGGGTCCTGCTGTCCTGGGAGACAAGATCCAGGGCATAGCCCAGCCTGAGGGGTTGTCACTGTGAGACTCTGAGCAAGAGAGGAAACCACAACTGCCTGAGCCACTGTGGTGTGATGAGTATCATGGAACACCTGTCTGCCTGGAGCTTGAACAGGGTCTTGGCTACAAGCAGAATTGGCAGATATGCATAGAGTAGGCCCTTGTTCATCCAGGATGTTCACAAAGAGGTCAATGGGTGCGTCTTGCGACCTCCCCTGTTGAGATAGTCTGTTAAAACACTGAGCTCCCAGGGCAGGTATCTGGCCACGAGAACCATGCCCTTGGAGATGCAAAACCTTAATACATATCAATTTCAGGAATGTAAATATGTTTGAACTCCTCTGATGATGGTACAACCCCCTCCCCCCCCCCCCAATGTAAATATGTCATGACCTGTTTTAATGTATCCCCTCTTGTTTATTGTAAACTGCCTTGAACCGGTGAAAAGCGGTATATAAATACAGCTAAATAAATAAATGGCAAACTTCCAGAGACGCATGGCTTCAACACAGGAGGTATGAACCAGTGTCACCTTGTCTGTTAATATAAAATATCACCACTTGACTGTCTGTCTGGATAAGGACTATTTGGTTGACTAATTGCGCCTGGAATGCCTGAAGTGTGTTTGTAATGGCTCGTAGTTCCAGAAAGTTGATCTGGTGCAGGCTCTCCCGTGCTGTTAAGAGACCCTGTGTGTGCAGCTGATCGAGATGGGCTCCCCAGTCCAGTTTGCAGACATCCATGGTGAGTGTACAATGATGCTGAGGGGGCTGGAAGGGAGACTTCTGAGAAGGTTTTGGGGGTGGAGCAACTAACACTGTCCGTTGAGGCAGCCTGTGACCTGAAGCCATTGGGTGCACAAGGTCCATTGTGTTTGGCGCATTCACAACTGACAATATATAAAAATTGCTCCAACATTCAACTATGAGAATACGATGTATGCAAGCAACAAGGTCTCAGACTAAATGGGGATTATGGAGTAGGATGTATCATACCTAATCTCCGTATGCCCTTTTGCATCAACGACCTTTTTTTGTTGCTTAAAAACTAGTTCTTTTCCTTTTTATCTTCTTTTACTTTTTTTTCTCTTTTAGATATAAATAAAAAATTTTCTAAAGTATGATGATATGTGCTTATCTTAACAGAAAAAGCATTCACAACTGAGCCAAGGAAGCGACACACTGTGGAAGCTATGTGGCTGAGTTGGACACCACAGACCACTGTGGCAATCATTGCGCCCCCCATCCATGGGCAAGAAGGCTTGAGCTAAGGTAGCGCCGAGGAGAGTCCCAATGAACTTGAGTTAGTTAGAAGGCTGAAGGTGAGACTTTGGGTAGTTGATCATGAAGCCCAGGTATTCCGACACCTGAATAGTAAGCATGCCGAGTGCTGAACCTTGTCCAGAGTCATGCTCTTTATCAGCCAGTTGTCCAAATAGGAGAAAACGAAGACTCCCAGGGTCTGGAGGAAGCTAGCAATGACTGCTAGACATTTTGTGAAGACCTCTGGGGCAGAGGTTAGACCGAAGGGCAGTACCCGGATACAGATAGTGTTGTCTGCTGAACATGAAGCAGAGGTACTGCCGGTGAAGGGGATGGATTGAGATGCGAGTATACGCATATTTAAGGTCTTTAAGGAACAAAGCCATTCTTCCTGTCAGAGCTTTGACAGTAATGTTCCCAGGGAGACCATTCTAAACTTTCCCTTAACCAAGAACAGGTTGAGGTTTCGTAGGTCCAATATGGGCCTGAACCAGTCTGTTTTCTTGGGGACCAAGAAGCAGCAAGAATAGCGCCCCTTCCCAGCTTGCGCTGGTGGTACCAGTTCGATGAAGAGATGAGCCAGGAAAGTGTGAACCTCCTGCTGGAGAAGCTCCCAGTGTTGAGGATCTAGAAGGTACTCGCCTGAGTAGAATGGAGGAGGCAGTTAGGCAAAATGCAACAGGTACCCGCTCTGGACGATTTTTAGCATCCAGGAGCCTTTTGTTACAATAGGTCACCTGTGGGCAAAATGCACCAACCGTCCTCCCACCTGCTGAGGTGCACCACTGTATATAAGGAGATGGACCATGCGCCTTGGGAAGGAGTCAAAAAACCCTCCTTGCTGCGGTTGTAGGACAGGTTGAGGCTTCTGGTGGCGCTGTTGGCACTGTCCTTGGCTCTTCTGTCAATGGTCTCATCCAGTTACGGCTCAAGTATATGATTTTGCGGGAGTTTCGACCTGTCAGACATCATTTGTAGTTTACATGCTCCAATGTCCTTGTGGTCTTTTATATATCGGTCTCACAATTCGCCCGGTTAAAATTCGCATGGGAGAGCACGCCTCTAAGATTAAGTCTAAATGTTTGGCTGCGCCTATAGTTGAACATTGTTTGGCGTTTTCTCATACTTTTTTTGATCTGCGATGGAGGGTGATAGATTGGATCCCGCCACATCCTCGAGGAGGCAATCGTGAGCAGCGCCTACAACGGAGGGAACAATTTTGGATTTATCGTTTAGACACTGTCATACCGTTGGGTTTGAATATGGAGTTGGATCGGTGGAGTCTCTTGTAGGGCCGACCGATCTAATATTGTGCCTTTTCTGATTGGGGTAGGGGGTCTATAGATGGGAGGGGGGTTCCCTCGGTTGTATGGATTGTTTTAACATATTGTTGTGATGGTGGAGCCTCTTGTAGGGGGAGGAGAGTTAGGTTATGTTTTGGTTAGAACGATTCTGGGTGGTCCACATCAGGGGGAGGGATTTTCCTTCTGACGTGTAGATGTTGCTGGCCAATAATGAGTTACGTTTTTCGCTTTATAAGGTTCTTCTGGGGGGAGGTAGAGTAAGGCAACTTCTTTGAAGGAACGCATTCACTTGATACAGGGCCCGGAGTTGGTCCGAAACATGCATGTCATGACGTTTGCTGGAGGATTATCGCGGCGAGACAGTTCAGCCATCAATTGCCTTGGTTCCAGCACGGTTTGAAGTTTTATTGCCTTCAGTAAATGATAAGTGGGACATATTTGAATTTGATTTGAAAATTTCTTTCACCCGGTTCAGCTGTGGGTTCACACTATTACATTATTGTGAGGGCTACGGCTCTCTTGAATAAAAGGGTTCTTCCAATACGGGGAGGTGGCTATTTCTCCCCACCTCTCATGTTGGTTGTGCCCGACAAAAATAGGAGGATATAAAAAGATATTTACCAGAGTGGCGACTGGTTGTAAGATTCAATGACTATAGATTGCGGCGATTCAAATCGGGTCATTGGACTGCTTGAGCTTTTTGGATGATCTTCTGTTGACCTGACAGAGCCTTGGTAGGTCTAGTAAGGAGGATACCCCACATAATATCTATACTTACGGGGGTAGAATGCCTTTTTTCCTGTCGATTTTCTTGGCAGGGTCTGCAGTCTTTCTGGAGAGGTGGTTCATGGTCAGCTGCACCTTCTCCAGCTCACCCGCCTTGTCTTCCATAGATTTGCCAAATAAATTTTCACCCCGTCAGGATAAGTCAGCAAGCTTGTCCTGTACCCCACTCAGAAGACTGTAGCCATGCCAGGAGATGGGCCCCAATGCCCACAGCGACTACTCTACTTACAGATTTCAAAAGCATCATAGGCTGCTCTATTTATGTACTTTGGGGAGTCCTTCCCCTTAATCACCAGGCTATGGAACTTCTCCAGATGTTCCAGGGGCAGAAGGGCAAAAAATTTGCTGAGGTCCTCCCATGATATCCTTCAAATACACTGCCATGTAAAGCTGGTATGAAAGGATGTGGGCAACCAGCATCGATTGCTGGTGGCATTTACACCCTAACCCATCCAATGTGCGGGCCCTCCCTCCCTGGGGGGAATGAGGAGTGGGGTCTTAGAGCTTTTGATGCACTGCATAGCCAACTCCAAAACCATCTAATTGTGGGGTAACTGAGGCTTTTCAAATCCAGTTTCCCACATCCTGAAGAGTAGGCATTGGAGTATGCGGTGGACCGGTGCAGTGGACTGGGTAAGGAGATCGCTTCCTTCGATGGAGAAGGGTACTGCAGTATTTCCAACTTTTGAGCCCTCGGTTCCTCCTCTGCTTCGAGGGTGAAGGGGAGGGCCTTCACCATGTCCCTCACAAATTCATGAGATGAGAGGTCTTCGGGTAGGGACTTGCAATGCTCGTAGGGTGAAAGAGAATCAGACGGGATATCCTGATGTCGATCCAAGACCCTTCCTCGATCTCCCAGCCCTCGGAGTCCCAGTCGGTTAGAAAATCAAAGTACCGACGTGTCTCCTCCCAATGCCTCTGGTGCTCGAGAGCAGAGGATGCTGTCTGGTGCTCGCAATGCCTAAACTGTGGGTCTTCTAACCCGAAGGCATTTGTGGGAGAGATCATCATCAGTATCGTTAAGTTGGAGTGCCTACCGAGTCCTCTCCTCGGCTGAGGGCGGCATGGGTTTCTAGGAAATGCTGCACCACCATCAGCAGGAGTGCCAGCAGCATCAAGGTACCCAAGGGCATCGGGGGCCTTGTAGCCTGAGATGTCAAGAAAGCAGCCAGGCTTCTTTCCAAGGCCTGCATGTGTTCAGCCATGCTGTCATGGATACTACTGGAGCTGGGGCAGTCGCCTCGGCTCTGATGCCAGCTCCCATGTCAGGGGACTCTAATGGTAACCACATCGGGAGACCGCCAATGGCCCTCAGAGGCTTCGGGAGGCTGAAAAAAAAAGATCACCTTGAAAATCGAGGTTGCTGGAAAAATCTTCCCATTTGTGGGGTGGAGGAGAATGTGGCTGCCTCGAAACTGAGGGGGTTTCCTCAAAACATGGATTCCTCTCAATTTGAAGATACTGTGCCCAGCAGAACAAATCTTAATTGAACACACCCACTGGCTGGGACTTTGGCAGGAAGGCGAGCTGTGGCCCCAAGTGATGCTTGCATGGTTTCAGAACTATTACTACAAAGATCTGGTTTTGCGTGCTGCTCGCGAATATCAACTGAAAGAGAAGGGTCAGAAGAAAATTATGATTTTCCAGGACTATTCCCTTTCTTTGAACAAGCGGAAGAGGGATTTCTTGGAGGTTTGCAAGCACCTGTCGGATCATGGAAACAAGTTTGCCTTACTCTACCCTGCTAGACTTCAGGTCTTACATCAAAATCAACAACAGTATTTTTCCACCCCTGCGGAGGACTGGGTGTTTTTTTAAGTCCCTATCCAGCTGAAGCCTGGCCAATGTGCGTGTGGCTGTGAGGACAGTGACTGCTGGACTTTGCAGGAACACACCTACTGATGTTTGGTATAAGTACTGTCATTCCACGGACTGTGCACTCATTACTCTCGCATGCTACTGTGATTGTGTTAGTGGTGCTGGGGAGGTTGGGGAGTATGATTGCATGTGGCCGGCCCGCTGAACTTATTGCTGCATGCAGCTGCCCTATCGGGGCAACTCTGGGCCTCTGGGTAGATACTTGGGCCTGAACGACCCCTTGTTTGTTTTATTTTTTTTATTTATTTACATTCTCTTATATACCACGCTATTCTGCATCAGTGCGGTTTACATTGAACAAACTGAAATTACATTGAACAGGGCATTATAACTTGGAGATAACTATTTTACAGGGAACATGGGCTATGGAGGGTTAAGTGGCTTGCCCAAGACCACAAGGAGCACCTGTGGGACTAGAAACCCCAATCCTTCCGGCCCAAGGTTGCTGTCCTCTAGTGGGATTTTAACCCCCGACCTTCCGGTCTGAAGTACCTTGCCCCAACCACTAGGCCACTCCTCCACTCCTGCCCTCTACTCCCTCGTTATATACAAGACATGCACGGTGCATATACTTTTGCGGCGACTGGGTAGTGGCCCATCTGTACCCTGCAACTGCGTGGGCACAATATTGTGTGGCTGCAGGCTTGGCAGCCCTCTGCTTTTGGACAAAGAGTTACGGGACCCCTTTTGGAGCAGCTCAAGGGAGATGGCTTATGATCTGAGGTTTTTGTGTAGGGGGGTGGGTTACCATATGTGGATTATGGCGGTTGAATGGGGGGGGGGGATTATGTTAGGTTTGTGTGGTGTTGGCTGTGGTTGACTGCTGGGGAAGTAAGGGAGTGCATGAGTGAAACTACACACCACTGCATCTGACGTCAGTACCGGGAAAAATAGTAGAAACCACTATAAAGAACAAAATTACTCATCTGTAGATAGTCATGGCTTAATGGGAGACAGCCAACATGGCTTTACACAAGGAAGAGCTTGTCTTACTAATCGGTTATGTTTTTTTTGAAGGTGTGAATAAACAGGTAGACAAAGGTGAGTCGGTTGATATAATCTATCTGGACTTTCAGAAAGCCTTTGACAAGGTCCCTCATCAGAGACTTTTGGCAAAATTAAAAAGTCATGGGATAGGAGGCAGTGTACTATTGTGGATCAGGAACTTGTTAAAAGACAGAAAGCAGAGGGTAGGGCAAAATGGCCAATTTACCAAATGGAAAAAGGTGAATAGTGGAGTACCGCAGGGCTCTGTGCTGGATCTGCTGCTTTTTGACATATTCATAAATGACCTGGAAAAGGGAATAACGAGCGAGGTTACCAAATATGCAGAAGACACAAAACTATTTAAAGCTGTTATAACCCAAGAGGATTGTGGAAAATTGCAAGAGGATCTTGATAAATTGGAAGACTGGGCATCCAAATGACAGATGACATTTAATGTGGACAAGTGCAAAGTTATGTACCTAGGAAAGAACAACCCAAACTATGGTTACACAATGCAAGGTTCCACATTGGGAACCACTACCCAGGAAAAAGATTTAGGTGTCATCGTGGATAACATGTTGAAACCCTCCACCCAGTGTGCAGCGGCAGCAAAGAGAGCAAATAAAATGCTAGGTATCATAAGGAAAGGAATGGAAAATAAAAGAAAGGATATTATAATGCCTCAGCATCGTTCCATGGTGCAACCGCACCTTGAATGTTGTATGCAATTCTGGTTGCCATATCTTAAAAAAGATATAGCGTTATTAGAAAAGGTACAGAGAAGAGCCACCAAAATTGTAAAGGGGATAGAAGTATACTCTTATGAAGAGAGGCTAAAGCGTAGTTACTCACCTCTAACAGATGTTCTCCAGGAGCAGCAGGAATCAGTCCTCACATATGGGTGACATCGGCGTCGACGGAGCCCTCGTGCGGAGCATTTCCCCAGCTTTCAAAGAAAGCCTTTGGGAATGCAGCACGCATGCGTGGTCCCCTTCCCGCCCAAGGGTGCCATCTTGCTCAGTCTGATGACATAGCTAAAAAACAGCAAAAAATAAAATGAAATATATAGGACTGCAACTCCAAGGGGAGGAGGGAGGGTCGTGAGGACCGATTCCTGCTGCTCCTGGAAAACACCTGTTACAGGTGAGTAACTACGCTTTCTCCAGGACCAAGGAGGAAGTCAGTTCTCACATATGGGACTCCCCAGCTCTAGGCTACCAAGAATCCAAAGCTGAAAAATAAGCTCCCGCTAGAGCTTCAGCATGCGTGATAAGAATCTTCTCTGAGAACGCCCCCGAACGGTAGCCCAACAAGGGCCGGAGGGTAGGAGTTGCCTAAACCTCAAAGAGATTACGGAGTACCGCCTGTCCAAAAGCACTGTCCCTGCAAGACTCCCTCTCGAGGCAGTAATGGGCCGCAAAAGTCTGGCTTGAAGACCAAGTAGCAGCCCGGCAGATGTCTGCCAAAGGAAGAGAGCGGAGATGAGCTACTGATGCAGCCTTCGCCCTGACACGGTGGGCCGTGACTCGACCCTGCAAGGAGAGGCTGGTTGCCCTGTACGCCCAGGCGATACAGTCTGCTACCCAAATGGACAGGGTACGCTTGGAGACAGGTAACCCCAGCCTATTAGGGTCAAAAGATACGAAGAGCTGAACATCCCTTCGATGCCCCTGCGTACGGTCAATGTAGAAAGATAACGCCCTCCTACAGTCCAGGGTATGCAAGACCATTTCAGCCCGGCTGGCATGCGGCCTGGGAAAGAAGGTCGGAAGAACCATCTCCTGATTGAGGTGGAAGGAGGAGACAACCTTTGGAAGGAACTTAGGATGAGTCCATAAGACCTCCCTGTTCCTATAGAACAGTGTGTATGGTCTATCAGAATCCAGAGCCTGTAGTACACTCACACGCCTGGCCGAGGTAAGAGCCACCAAGAACAACGCCTTCCAGGAAAGGAAGCATAAATGACAGGTAGCCATCGGCTCAAACGGTGGGTGAGTAAGTTGTTGCAAGACCACATTCAAATCCTACTCAGGGGCTGGTGGACGAATCGGAGGCTTGAGCAAAAGCAGGCCTCTGAGGAAGCGGGCCACTAAGGGGTGGAACAACAGAGACTGGCCCTCCACCGGCGAGTGGCGCACTGACAAAGCACTGAGGTGGACCCAAACAGAGTTGGATTTAAGGTCTAGGTCCAACAGGTGAAGCAGATACCACAGCACCACTGGTATCAGGCACGGATCCTCTCGGCGCTGAGCACACCAGGTGGAGAACCTACGCCACTTGAGGGCATAAGATTTCCGGGTGGATTGTCTCCTGGAGGCCAAAACCAACTCCTCCACTTCCCTAGACAGACGTAAGGGGACTAGAACTACCCTTTCAGCAGCCAGGCCATCAAATGGAGTGACTGGAGGTTGGGGTGCAGGAGAGATCCCTGATCCTGAGACAGGAGATCGGGTTGCACCACCAGAGGGAGTGGGGTGTCCACGGCCAACTGCAGGAGGAGTGGAAACCACGGTTGCCTCGGCCATCTGGGGGCTACCAGGATCAGTGAGGCCCTGTCCCGAAGAACCTTGAATAAGGTTCGGGCCACTAGAGGCGTTGGAGGAAACGCATACAGCAGGCCCGTAGACTAAGAGATTAGGAAGGCATCTGCTGCTATTCGCAGAGGATGAGGTTGTCTGGAACAGAACCTTGGCAGGTGACGGTTCAGTGAACTGGCAAAGATCGATGGCTGGAAGATCTGCTGGACCACTAGGGGATTCAAATGCCATTTGTGAGGCTGTAGAATCCTGCTCAACCTGTCTGCCAGGTAGATAAACTGCCTTGAGAAACATGCCTTGTTTGAGAGACATCAGTTTCTTACACCGATCACACTTCTTGAACCCGCTGGCAGCCATCGGGGGAAAAAAGGCCCCTGCAAGGTCAAAAGACCGGGCTGCCAGTGAAAAAGAAAAAGAGCGCGAACACTAGTCTCGAAGGACAAAAACCAAAAAAAACAGCTCCGGGCTCAATACCGGTGTACCGTGCCCAGGTGGGAAGGGGAACCAGCATCGAACCGGCAAAAAACCACAAATCTTCGAAGGAAAAAAATCAACTTTTAACCGGGTGACTAGGAGACACGTCCGTCGGGTTCCGCGGAAAAAAGAAGGCTGAGCAAGATGGCACCCTTGGGCGGGAAGGGGACCGCGCATGCGCGCTGCATTTCCAAAGGCTTTCTTTGAAAGCTGGGGAAATGCTCCGCACGAGGACTCCGTCGACACCGACATCACCCATATGTGAGGACTGACTTCCTGCTTGGTCCTGGAGAAAAAGGTTAGGGCTCTTCAACCTGGAAAAGAGACGGCTGAGAGGAAATATGATAGAGGTCTATAAATAAATGAATGTAATGGAACTGGTAAACGTAGATCGATTGTTTACGTCATCAGAATATAGAAATACTAGGGGACATGCAATGAACCTACAGGGTAACCTATTTAAGACTAATAAGAGAAAATATTTTTTCACTCAACATGTAATCAAATTCTGGCATTTGTTACCGGAGGATGTACTAAAAGCTGTTAGTGTAGCTGGGTTGAAAAAAGGTATGGACAAGTTTCTGGAGGAAAGGTCCATAACCATTATTAAAAGGAACACGGGATATCACTGCTTGACCCAATACAAGCAGAGGAACCTGTGTCTTTTGGGGAAACTGCTAGGTACTTATGACCTAGATTGCCACTGTTGGAAACAGGATACTGGGTTTGATGGACCTTGGTCTGACCCAGTATGACATATCTTATGTTCTTAGTGTTATGGTAGGAGGCTGAATGACATGGGGGTGCAGGTTGGATCAGGAGGATGGGAGGGGGGAGCGTTAGTACTCCCTGACCTGCTGGTAATGTCACTAGTTGAGTATGCATGCTACCACTGCTTTTGGTAGAAACGGGGCTCGTCTGAACATTGGATGTGATTTGATAAGCCCAGGCAAGGATAGGCAGTGTGTATGGGGGATTGTCTGTGGTAGCGTGTATAGGTTTGAGGCTGGGGATTTGTTTGGTTGGGGAGGGGGGTCCTGGACATGTGACAGACCTTCAAGTGTGTGGACAGCGTGATTTGGTGGGTTGAGGGTGATGAGGGGGAGGAGGGAGGAGGGACTGGGTGGGACTGTTGCATGTTTTTTAGATGGAGGAAGGGGGGGGAAGGGTCAAGAAAGGATGGGATGGGGTGGCAGGAAATGGCTCGGTTTGGGAGATCGCAGGTTTAGTAGACCATCTGGATGCGGGATCATGAGGCTGGGGGAGGGGGAGGAACCTTGCTTGCAATGTATCGGTTCTGTTCTTGAATCAGAGATTCTGCTCTGTAATGGGAAAGCTGGCCCTGTTCTGCATTGTATTTCTTGGAATATGTATGGGTTGGGCTCCACACTCAAACGATATAGAATACTGAATCACCTGAGGGACCTGAAAGCATATTTAGCATTTCTACAAGATAACCATATGGACCCAAAAGAAAATGTTAAATTGGGAAGGTGGTGGGTGGTTTGGGTATTCGGGGCATCTGTGGACTCCCAAAAGGCAGGGATGGCCATTTTGCTACACAAAGGTGCTGATTTTAATCAGGTGGTGGACTCGCAGGGTCGGTACCTAATCATGAGTGGGAGAGTGGCAGAGGATCCTGTCACCTTTTGTAATGTTTATAGTCCCAACACTCCTTACTGGGCCTTCTGGACAGCCTGCTGCGAGGTCATCTGGAACAGTTACTCATTCTAAGAGGGGATTTTAACTGTGTTCTGGACCCAGCCATGGATAGGGCACCTCTGGATGGGGGGGAGGCTTGGGTCCGAAGAGTTCTGGTAGGGGGCTCAATCACCTCTACGATGTTCTGGACATGGTGGATGTTTGGCATACTCTTCATCTCCAAGATCAAGACAATACCCACGTGTCATGGGCACACAGTACATTGTCACATTTGGATTTCTCTTTCTGGTACCTTCGGGATCTCTCCCCAGGATGAAATCTCCCCAGGTCTGGTATGAAATCCAGTACAAATGGTACTGATTGAGACTGTTCACAAACCTCATTAAGCTGCAAGCTTTCCCCTTCGATAGTTATATGGCACATATTGTGGTGTTGCCTAAACCGGGACTTGACCCTCTATTTACTATCTCTTAATGTCCTAGTTCCTTTTTAAATTGCAATAAGCTTTTGGCGAAAATCCTTGCCAACTGCCTGGCCCTGTTTATGCCTGCATTGATTCAAGATGGCCAAATGGGTTTTGTGCAGGATCGGCATCTGGTATTCAATCTACATCATGTGATAGCTTCAGTGGAGGAGAGTCAGGCTGGCCGGCAGGACTCCCTGCTGGTCAGTTTCGATGCCAAAAAAGCTTTTGATCTGGTAAACTGGCCATTCCTATTTGCCGTCTTGGAGTGTTTTGGGTTTGATGGTTCCTTCCAAGGGGCCTTCCAGATTCTTTATGCCTCCCCTCGAGCAGTGGGATCATTAATGGGCAGGTCTCTGAGCGTTTTTCGCTGAGCTTGAGTACCCAGCAGGGATGCCCCCTCTCCCTGCTACTACTTCTCTTGTTTTTAGAGCTCTTGCTGAGCTCAATACAAGTCAACGCATAGAATGAAGGGGCACATGTGGGGTGATCAGTCTTCATGATTGCTGCGTATGTAGACTACATTCTGGTCCACCTGCAGCAGCCACAGGCCTCACTTGGCATTTTGTTTGAGGAGTTCCACCGGTTCTGTGCATGCTCTGGTTTGTGCCTCAATATGAATAAGTCTAAGGCTCTTCTGTTGAATCCTGGCTTGCCAGCCCGGTGGAAGGGACCCTTTCCTCTAAAGTTGACTTTGGGGTCTTTCAAACATTTGGGGGTTCAACTACTGGTGGATATGTCGCAACCATATAGCTTAAACATCGCACCCCGATTGTGGCAGGAGGGCAACCAGTTATGTCTCAGAGAGCTTGCTGTTCTCACTCTTGGGATGGGTGGTGCTTTATAAGATGGCTGTATCCCCTGCAGGTCCTCCCCCTTAGGTTGTCCAGCGTGATTTGGGCCTGTGGCACTGACAGCTCTTGCAGAGAGGCCACCGATCATGCATTTCCTTCACATGCTTAAGGGGGGGGATGGCAGTGGACTTGGCATACCCAGTCTGGAGAGCTACAACATGAGCTGCCTTCTCTGTCATGTCCGAGATTGGATATACCAGACTTCCACTTGCATCCTGATGAGCTTGGAGCGGGATTTGTTGGGTGGGGTGCACCCAGTATTTGTAATGCATGCTTTGTGTTTCGTCCTGCCCTCTATGCTATGGTCCAGCCCATTGGTGGGTTCCCTGCGGGGGACTTGGAGGTTCTTATGCTGGTTGCTTAATTAAGACCGAGAAGCCTCTGGCTTTATGCCCCGTGAGGTAATTTGGTGTTTCTGGTCAGGGATACCGCTTCAGTGTTCTGGCAATGAGGGCAGTGTTTACATTACATTTCCCAATTTTTGACAGAAGAGGACCACCTTAAGCCGCTTGCAGAGCCGACACGGGAATTCCAGCTGGTGCCCAGAGGAACCTTTTGCATTGCTTCTGGTGTGCTTTTACATCATGTCCTTTCCCCGAACAGCTTTGTGTCCTGGGCTTGTGGGCAGGCTGGCAGAGGTTTTTGCAAGTGACAGCTGAAAAGGGATGTCCCTCTCACTGATGAGCTGGGCCCTAGGAGCGTTGGCAATGACCAACAGCATACTGCGTTAGCGGAGCAATAGAATGAGGAACTGGGTATGGCATGGTTGGGAGAGGATCTCACTAGGGCAATGAAAAATATCACAAGTCACCTCTGAGGCTGTGCTCCGCAAACAGTTCTACAAGATGATTCTGAGGCTGCTTGGTCAGCCTGTGCTTTTCCACATGGAGAACCTCATATTAGGTGATCCAACACAGTTATGTGTGAAGAGACAGGGAATGAAATTGTTTGTAAGACCTGCCTGTTGGGGATCCAGAGCGTGTTACGGACATGGCTGGATCCAGACCCGCTGGCCTTTTGGGCCTGGCATAACCAGTTGTATCGGCTAATGCAGAAGGAGAACCTTGCAGCACAGTGTCAAGGGCCCAGACCCGTGCATTTTATGGCGGGTCTGGGAGACGTATATACAATCCCTGCCATCTTGAGGCCACAGTATGATGCTGAATTGAGTCTTCATCGGATGCTTACAGTCTTTACTTATTTTGTTTTGTTTGATCTCCTATTCTGAGCCTCTGAGCTTTGTATTTATAATGAATGATCTCCTGCCAGGAGTTGAGGATAGGGGAGTTGGGGGTTTGGCTTTCCTATAACTAAAAAAGCAAAATTTGTGTTTACTGTCCCCTGGCACTGTACAAGTGTCCTCATGGGCCAGGGGATGTGTTGTACTTTGTTGGTGATTTTCAATAAAAACAATTTAAACATAACAGGCCAGGAGGTGATTGAGAAGTGTGTGGAGGGCACCTCTCACTTATTTTCTTTCTTCTAGTTGGAAATTTTTTTGTAGGCATATAAGTTTGCTTTGTTTTTTTAAGAAATTACATCCCATATAGAGGATTTTTTTTAAATCAAGCCCTGCAGGAAGCAAGCTTAGTGCTCAATTATATCAAATCATCCTTCAAAGAGCCAAATTGGTTCATAGATATCAACATAATTGGTTTTGTGACTTTGAAAGAAATTGGCCAAGCCAACAGTGGGAAGGTGTATGGGGAAAATATTACTCAAATGTCAGTATGTCAAACACACTTAGATGCGCAATACAATATTTTATTTAGGATGTACTTAACCTCGTGTAAATTAAAGGCTAGGTATAATCTGTTAGAGGGGATGTGGTGGAAGGGGTACGTTACTACATATGTTTTGGGAGTATGATAAGTTGGCACCTTTGTGGGAGCAAGTGTGTAAAATTTTATTTATTTATTTCAGTGTTTTCTATATCGCCCCTTCCCAAGATCAAGGGTAGTTTATAATAAACGAACAAGTTACACAGAACAATGTCATAAGTGGAACATTAAAACATTAACACACAACTATTTACATATGGAACTATTTACACTGGTTGCATCTGGAGACATTCCATGTGATTTCGCCTTATTGCCGTCGGGTTTTTCTGAATGAGATGGCACCTCACTCCTGAACAAGAAGTCTGTTACTAGTTTTATATTCCTTGCGTTGAGCATGTGCATAGCTGCCAAATGGAAAGATCCCTGCCCTCCCACGGTAATGGTGTGGTCCAAGAAACTAGCACAGATTATGGAACTTGAATATGGAGTGACAAGGTGGAGAAGCACTTTGGACAGTAATGAGAAAATATGGAGTCCATATTTGGGTCAATGGGGTTTGGTGCCAGCATTAGTTGTAAGGCCATTCTTGGTCTATGGTCTGCTTTTGAAGGAGAGGATAGAGAGGTCAGTAGGATGGAAAGAGTTCTGGCAGGTTCTTGGGGGGGAGAGTTAATATAACCTTGATGTAAATTGTAAAATATTGTAAAAAAATAAAATGTTTCAAGGTATTATGTGAGGTTGGCCTGGTGGAGAGAGAAGAGAAATACTGATGTGTGGGTGGAATCTTGTTCCCTGAATGCATCATTTTGTTTGTACTGTTGAAAAAAATTTTAAAAAAATAAAAAAATAAAATGGTGAGCACAGCACAATAACCTTGCCATAAATGTGTTCCTTAATTTCCACACTTTTTTTTGCTATTCCTTCCTCTCTCTCAAACTAAGAATTAACGGATGAGTTTTCATTTCATATAAATGTGACTCTACAGACATCCTTCCCATTACAGGTGCAATGTCATTTCTTCTTTAAAATGCAACTTACAAGAGCAACCCCAGCCGAACTAATGGTAGCTAGGCAGTTCAATAAAGAAAAACTCTCAAATGCAATGAGACAATTTAAAGTACATAAAAACACTGATCTTATAACAGTTTCATTTCCTCAGTTTCACAGGCTGGTTGCTCAAATTCTAATCTACCATCCTACACCAGTTTAGCATTTTACAGCAATGGCATGCCAGATTTTCAATACTTTCACAGCCCTAATCAGAAAGCCATCTCTTCTGAAGGTGCAGGAAACCACAGGTATCCATAAGTATCTTTACCTAGAATACAACAATTCAGTAACAGATAAGTGATGTCATCCTGGTGACACCATCACTTGTTCCAATATTTTCCATGAAATTTTAAGAGACCCTCTTGGGCATGCATGACTGTACCTATGGTCCCTAGCTAAAGTTTGCCTTTAGAAAAAATGGCGAGCAGGAGTTGCTTTCTGATGCTCAAAACAAGCCTGAATAATTGATTGTCTAAACCTGTCTCTTTGGGAGTCTGCAATAAGGTGAAGTGAATATAAAACTGACATGGAGATTAGAACACCGATCGCTTCAATAAAAATCTTAGATAGAGAGGAAGTGACATCACCCCACCACATAGCTGCCTGAGAAGGGCGTTCTGATGCAAAACACCCCAAAAAGTGGTGTTTTACACATGAGACAGCGGGTCATTTCCAGAAAAGTGGTGGATGACGGAGAATTTGTAAAGCAGAGGCAGTGATGGCCACCCAGAGGAAAGCACAGTTACTTACCTGTAACAGGTGATCTCTGGGAACAGCAGGAATTAGTCTTCACATATGGGTACGTCGGTACCGACGGAGCCTGCACGGGAATGCTGCCCAGCTTCCAATCAGAAAGCTTTTGGCAGCATCCCTCGTGCCTGCGCAGTGACTTCCCGCCTTCTCCACAGCCTCTCTTCAGTTGAGTTTCAGAGCTGAGACAAAGGCGAGGAGAGAAAAGGAAGAAGATAAAAAAGATGCAACTCCTAGGGGAGGTGGGAGGGTTGTGAAGACTAATTCCTGCTATTCCCAGAGATCACCTGTTACAGGTAAGTAAACTGTGCTATCTCCAGGAACAAGCAGGAATGAGTCTTCACATATGGGGACTCCCTAGCTAGAGATGCCAGGGGAAGATCCCATAAAAATGCAGTTGCCCGGATCAGGGGTGCATTTTGTCTCCAGGAATCCCCGGCATCCAATGTGGGATGGAGGGTAGGAGTTGACAATAAAGGAGCTGTGAGGAAAGAAACAGCATAGCCAAGGACTAGGTGTTCTACAGACTACAGGAGTCCTTGGTAGATATGATGAGTAGCATTAAAACATATTTAATGTACACTTAAAATATGCAGCTTACCTACTGTATTGTAGGAAGTAGAAAGCATGATGGAGTTTACTGGATAAGTAGTGGCGGAATCTTCAAGGTGACCTCTCAGTAGTGAGGATGAAGGTCCAGACCTGGAGGTAGTAGATGATCCAGGTGTCAACTGGGTAGGATTAGACGTCAGGTCTTCAATGGAACGCTTTATGGGAAAAGCTGAAAACTCCTTTAGGCATAAGGTCATTAACATTGAGGACTAAAGGAAGACGACTGACGGAGTTGGAGAACTAGCCCAGTCCTGGCGGGAAGAGGGGGACTGGAAAAACCCCTATTCCCACGGAAAACAGTTGTGTACTCAAAGATAAAGATGTACACTGTTTTTCCTAGCTGGCGAGAGATAGGAAAAAATATTGAAGCTTGATGCTTCAAGGAGTTAAAGAAAAAATGGATGATGTTAGCACCAAAGTGGTTATTGGTGCCTAACAGTTTCTGCATCGTAATATGGTATGGGACGTAGGGCGACAGACTGTCTAAAACCTCTAGGAGGTAAAACATGTAGTATAGACAGTAAGGGTGATAGTGTGTAAGACAGACCAACCCTTAAGAAGCCCCCATCAAACACCTATATAGATAGGAATATATATATGTGGCTGGAATACATATATATATATATATATATATATATATATATATATATATATATATATATATATATATATGTCCAGATGTGTATATTAGAGACAGAGGAGGAGCGTAACTCTTGCAGATACACAGGGGAACAAACGGAGCAAGAGACGAAAGTAGGTTTGGACCAGACTGCTTTATTGAAGAATATCCCTTCGCGTTTCGGCATACGCCTTCTTCGGGGGACATACAGCTACCATGGATAAAACAAACAATGTTATAATAATGGATATATATAACATACAAATCCAATAAATAATATGAGGTATTTATTTATTTATTTATTTATTTAACAGTTCTTCTATACCGCTCTATTTTAGATCAGAGCGGTTTACATTTAACATCAACTATACAACACAGGCACTCTGAGTTGTATTTACAATAAACAGGGAGATCAACTTGGAAGTAACTGGGGGAACTATATACATTGTATTTACGCTGTTATCTGTTTTCAGGCAGATCCTATCTACATCTTATTTACACTGGGAGTCTAAATTCTATTTCTGGGAGTACTTCTGAGGGATAAGTTGATTATCCTTTTTCATACTGAATCTGATTGTTTAGGTGTAGTGAGTGATTGTCTGAGGGTTCATATGTATGATTACTAAGGCTGGATTCGGGGTAGTATGTAGTGAACAGGTGCTGCTTTAATGCCTTCCTGAAGTGGGTTAGGTACGAGATGTTTCGTATAAAGGTGGGGAGGGCATTCCATGCTCTAGGTGCATAAATCGTAAAGGTCCTATTTATTGTTGCTTTTGTGCATTTCGTTATTACTTTTGGTACCTCTAGGGTGTTTTGCATCGTGGATCTTCTGTTTCTGTTCTGTGGTACTTTATGTATCATCTTGCTGATAGCTGTGGGGGTCAGGGTGTTTAAGGCTTTGAAGGTTAATGTTAGAACTTTGTGGAGGGTTCTTGCTTGCACCGGTAACCAATGGAGGTTCATCAGTACTGGTGTTATGTGCTCTCTCCGTGACGCCCCTGTTAGTACTCTTGCAGCGGTGTTCATTGCGAGCTGGAGCGGAGCTAGCGTTGTTTGAGGGAGACCATGTAGAATTACATTGGCGTAGTCGAAATGTGGTAATATTAATGCCTGATAGATCGATCGGTAGTCGCTGAAGTCGAGTAGTGGTCGGAGATGTTTTAAGGTCCTTATTTTCATGTATACTGTTTTTACTATGTTTTTTATGTGGGTTTTCAGCTCCAGTTGTTGGTCCAGTGTAACGCCAAGGTAGCGGATTGTGGGTTTGGTTTTCAGTTCTGTGTTGCCGATTTTTTAAGAGGGTGGAGGGGTGAAGTCCTGGTTCCTTGAGATGAAAAGGACATCTGTTTTGCTGTAGTTGATTCTCAAGTTTTGTGTGTTGAACCATTCCGCTACTGCCTCAAAACATCTTGTTAGAGGGGAGAGGTCTGGTTGGTTGGTCCTGAATGGGATGTATAGCAGGATATCATCCGCGTATGCTAGACAGTTGACCTTGAATGAACGTGCTATAGCGCATATGGGCTGCATGTAGATGTTAAACATCAATGCAGATAGTGACGAACCCTGTGGTACACCCTGGCTTTGTAAAAACGGTTCAGAGGTTGTGGATCCAGACCTTACGTGTTGCCATCTATTAGTCAAGTATGACTTGCACCATTTTAGAGCTGTTCCCTGAATTCCTTTCTCACTGAGGCGTTGTATGAGGATCTCGTGGCTCACCGAGTCAAAGGCCGCTGCAATGTCAAGGAATATGAGGGCGAATCCTTGATGAATTTTGTCGATTCCAGAGATTAGGTGGTCAAATAGGGTGACGAGGAGGGTTTCCACCCCATGTGCTTCTCTGAACCCATGCTGGGAAGGATCCAGTGGGGCTTCAGTATCAATATGCTGTTGGATTTGGCGCTGTACTAACTTTTCGATTACTTTGGCAAGCATGGGGATACTTGAAATTGGTCTGTATGATTCAACTTTCGTTGGGTCCAGCTTGTTATTTTTCAGCAGTGGTCTGATTGATGTTTGTTTCAGACTTTGTGGGAACGATCCGGTTGTAAGGGATTGGTTTATTAATTCGCTTAGATATAGGTATGAATTAAAATTTAAAAACAAATAAATAAATATATAAAAAAATATATTAAGACAATAAAAATGACTAATATATTATGTGTGAAAAAAATGTTACATTTAAACCAGAGGACCGAAGAGAGGGTAAAAAATAAATAAAACAAAATATAATAATAATAAGATCAATGCAATAGAATTAAAATCAATTGAACTACATCTGAATAAATACATTAAATAAACGAGGGCCGAGACAGAGGACTAAGATATTGTGAAAAGCAAATTAAATTAAATTAAAACAAGTTGATAATCCACATGAATACAATTCTGTACGTGTATACATATAAATAACAGAAGTAAAAATATGTATTGAACAAATAAATATAAAAATAGAAATAAAAATAAAAATAATAATAGTAATGAAGCAATTAAATGAATATATAAAATATGTAAAAATATATATATATACAAATAAATATAATAAATGGTGACATACCAGTGTTGTACAGGTTGAGATGTCTCATAAAGACAATTGGGCAAAAAAGCACTATGTATTGATAGCGCCGTAATTGATGAGGTTGTCTCTTAAAGACAATTGAGTCGTAGCACTATGTAATGGCTATAAAAGGAAAAACTATATAATCACTCATTAGAACAAATAATACATGAAAAACAAAACATCAAATGTACCGAAAATAATAAATAATTAAATGATACATAAAAATAGATAAAATGGGGAAAAAAATTAATAATAAAAATAATAATAATAAATGTATCTATAAATAAGATAATATTTGAATACTTACACATAAGTTTATAAATCGTGAGATGTTAAACAAACTTAAGACATACAACCAAAATAAAATACTTATAAAACAATACTATATTAAAAATATACAACAATGAATGCAGGGAAATAATGAAAATATATATATATATATATTAATATTAAATATAAAATAAAAAAGAACTCTAAATGAGTGAATCTATAAACAGAACATGTATTCTATCAATTGGGGCTGCAAAGAAGACCGAGATGATGGTATAATCAGCTACGAATATATAGTGAATATAAGTCTTATGCTATCAATAGGGAGGAAAGGAAGGGTTTCGATGATCAAAATGGAAGTATAACCATGAGAGGAAAGCACGGAGGGGAGATATATACTGTCAAAAAAAGATTAAAGTGCTGAATATTGGAAATGAGTTTAGAGCAATAAATTACCATAACGACATATTCTATTATTGTGTGTGCTTGTGTAAGTTAAAGGGTATGCATGAGGAAGTGTTCTATATGCTAGTTAAATCAATATATTAAATGT
Source organism: Ichthyophis bannanicus (assembly GCA_033557465.1). NCBI lineage: Eukaryota > Metazoa > Chordata > Amphibia > Gymnophiona > Ichthyophiidae > Ichthyophis > Ichthyophis bannanicus. The sequence continues at coordinate 188,971,539 of CM066031.1, read as the reverse complement.
GATTGTTGAACTGATTTTGCGCGTATCAATTGAATGCAGTTGACATTTGACCAGACTCATTTCATTATGTTCTGTAGTTTCCCTTGCAGTTTTAATTGACATAATATATGAATGCTTTTTTATAGATCGGTTTATTCATAGTTCCCTTTTTTATTTAATATTGTTTTTATTTATTCATTCATTTATTTATTTTTTATTATATTATAGTTCCACTGTATTTTATTATTATATTATATACAACATTTTTACTTAGTTTATTATGAGACTATAATCTTGTAAAGGTAGGGATATTCCTCAATAAAGCAGTCTGGTCAAATGTCAACTGCATTCAATTGATACGCGCAAAATCAGTTCAACAATCACATTTAATATATTGATGTAACTAGCATATAGAACACTTCCTCATGCATACCCTTTAACTTACACAAGCACACACAATAATAGAATATGTCGTTATGGTAATTTATTGCTCTAAACTCATTTCCAATATTCAGCACTTTAATCTTTTTTTGACAGTATATATCTCCCCTCCGTGCTTTCCTCTCATGGTTATACTTCCATTTTGATCATCGAAACCCTTCCTTTCCTCCCTATTGATAGCATAAGACTTATATTCACTATATATTCGTAGCTGATTATACCATCATCTCGGTCTTCTTTGCAGCCCCAATTGATAGAATACATGTTCTGTTTATAGATTCACTCATTTAGAGTTCTTTTTTATTTTATATTTAATATTAATATATATATATATTTTCATTATTTCCCTGCATTCATTGTTGTATATTTTTAATATATTATTGTTTTATAAGTATTTTATTTTGGTTGTATGTCTTAAGTTTGTTTAACATCTCACGATTTATAAACTTATGTGCAAGTATTCAAATATTATCTTATTTATAGATACATTTATTATTATTATCATTATTTTTATTATTATTATTATTAATTTTATTCCCCATTTTATCTATTTTTATGTATCATTTAATTATTTATTATTTTCGGTACATTTGATGTTTTGTTTTTCATGTATTATTTGTTCTGAGTGATTATATAGTTTTTCCTTTTATAGCCATTACATAGTGCTACGACTCAATTGTCTTTAAGAGACAACCTCATCAATTACGGCGCTATCAATACATAGTGCTTTTTTGCCCAATTGTCTTTATGAGACATCTCAACCTGTACAACACTGGTATGTCACCATTTATTATATTTATTTGTATATATATATATTTTTACATATTTTATATATTCATTTAATTGCTTCATTACTATTATTATTTTTATTTTTATTTCTATTTTTATATTTATTTGTTCAATACATATTTTTACTTCTGTTATTTATATGTATACACGTACAGAATTGTATTCATGTGGATTATCAACTTGTTTTAATTTAATTTAATTTGCTTTTCACAATATCTTAGTCCTCTGTCTCGGCCCTCGTTTATTTAATGTATTTATTCAGATGTAGTTCAATTGATTTTAATTCTATTGCATTGATCTTATTATTATTATATTTTGTTTTATTTATTTTTTACCCTCTGTTCGGTCCTCTGGTTGGTTTAAATGTAACATTTTTTTCACACATAATATATTAGTCATTTTTATTGTCTTAATATATTTTTTTATATATTTATTTATTTGTTTTTAAATTTTAATTCATACCTCATATTATTTATTGGATTTGTATGTTATATATATCCATTATTATAACATTGTTTGTTTTATCCATGGTAGCTGTATGTCCCCCGAAGAAAGCGCATGCCGAAACGCGAAGGGATATTCTTCAATAAAGCAGTCTGGTCCAAACCTACTTTCGTCTCTTGCTCCGTTTGTTCCCCAGATGTGTATATTAGGAAATGGGTGGAGAAATATATCAAATATATAGATAGATAGATATATAGATATGATATATCTAAATATATGTAAAGTTGTGGGGCATGGTTAAGCACCACTAGAGTAATAATACAGGTATGTAGAGATATATGGAGATGCTACATTCCAAACAACAGGTTGAAGATACCTATCTACCACCCAGCCCCATAATTGTACATGGGGAATATAAAAGAAAAAGATTCTGCGTTCTACAAGAAGGCGAACCCACTTGGGATATGTATAGAGAATCTATTTTCGTGGATTGAGGGATGCAGGAAGGCAATCCAACAAGATAACCGTGATGTTCGCGTGAAAACAGATGATCATATGAATCTGTAAGGAACAAGGCGGGAGTTCCACAGAACACTGACATGGCAGATGTGGAGAAACGCAGAAGATGATACCAGAGGGACCTACTGGAGGGACCCAGAGGTAGCATGCGTAAACATCAGCCTTGGATTTTCACGCAGAAGAAGTGATATCTCGTGTTAACACCCCAGGCTAGAGGGTGTGGAGAACCCTCACAGGCATGGGAAGGGTTTATAAGCTTTTCCCTACTAATAGAGAAGCTTCAGAGACAAGGTCAATGCTCTATAGCAAGGCCCTCATAGTATAAAGCTTCTCTGAAGACTGCAGAGAGCATTGTGCAGGAGAGAGATGAAACAAACTGACTGAAGTCAGGTGTGTTGCCATATCCTAGGAGAGGAGATGGTTAGAATAATGCGAGAAAGCCTAAACGAGTAGGAGGATCCAAGATAGATGACGAATAGCTTGGAATCACTACTGAGGATAGAGAAAATTTTGAACAAGGGACTGGATCTTGGAAAAAGTACCAGTAATACAATTACTGTAACTCCTGCAGGCACAGCTGCTGACGGAAACAGCAGAGAGATTGTCCTGTGCCCAATAAAGAAAAACAGACAAGAAAAGAGAGGAGATATCCGTTCTCCTTGTTTGAGGAACGAGCTTGCTAGAGAAGCTTTTCAGTATGGTACCCCTCAGTCAGGGGAAAAACCCGATTGAGAGGGTAGAGTAAGTAATTGGAGGGTGACGTACCCATAGGGTAAGTCAACTGAAGGAAAAAATGTTCAGTTGGGACAGAACTATCAGGGGATAGTTGCAACTGCTCTTCTAGGGAGTAAGAAGAGGAGAAGTCTGTAGTCCCTGAAAAAAAAATTTCCGACAGGTTAGTATACTGAAAAAGAAGAGCACAGTGAATAAACTTCTAATGGGTAGAAGTGAACTGTAGATTACAATTCCCGGCCCCTATGGTTGCTGGGAATGCTGAGACTGGCCAGAGCTGGAGGACTTCAGGCTAGGATGAGGCATCCCTTGTTTAGGTACAGCCCAATGATGGGCAGGAGATGAATGAAACTTTCTTTTCTTAGGGAAAGAAGGTTTGGTAGGACATTTCCTACCCCTTGAAGGAGGAGTTGGCTTAGAATGGTCTTTAGTGAAAGGAGAGTCAGTGGAGCATTGAGCAACCTGACGTAAAGCCTCCTTATTGAAGAGACCTTCTCCTGTACAAGGAGAATGAGCCAGTATAGTTTGTGCCCATCTGCTCAAGTCTGAAGCTTCAAGCCAGGCTCTGCGACGTGCTGCATGGCAATAGCAGAGGATCTGCTAACGGACTCAAAAGAGTCTATAGAAGCACGAGACAGGAACCAGGATATATTCCGGCTGTGATTGATGAGCAAGGAATAATCAGTAGCCTTGGGCTCTGGTAAAAAAGGGGTCAAAAGAGACAATTTCTCTGTGACTTCCTGGAGTGTTACACTCATGTGAAAAATATATGAAAGAATTCTGGAGGCCAGCATAGAGTTTTGGAAGGCTTGACGACCAAAAGCATCGAGTGTTCTTGAAGAACGACCCGGCGGATAAGAAGAATGCTTCTTCTTGCTCTTAACTTTCCTCAGTGCCGATTCCACTACAAGGGAACGATGAGAAAGTTGAGGCTTTTGAAACCCTGGAGAGGGTGGCACCCGGTACCGAACCTCAATGTCTGTAGAAAGTAGAGGAAGTCGTAAGGGCGATTTCCAGACCCTCAGAAGGAGATCCTGCAGAGCAGGATGTAAAGGAAGCTTGATATTTTCCATTTGTGCCGCTGAGCCATGAGTAGGATCACAACCAGGGATAGAGATATTAAGAAAGGTTGCCATATCCAGGAGAAAAGCCTGAAAAGACTGATCTCCTATGAGAACCATTCCTGGTAAGGCTAAAGAAAGAGCTTGAGCACCAGAGGACATAGAGGGTACTGCATTAATGCCAGGTATCGGTTCCAAACTAGGCATCGGTGCAAGAACAGGCATTGACATCGATACTGATACAGGATCAGTAGGTGAAGTTGCCATCGGGGACTGCTGCAGTGGTACCGAGATCATGAGGGAGTTATGGAGTAATCTCAAAAAAATATCCACAGTCCTCAAGACAGAACAAATGACTAACACAAGAAAGATACTTACCTTAATATACACAACACCCAAAAGATTTACCCAAACTGACAGCTATATCACTAATGTATATAAATACTGTTAAATAACTATGTTATGCTCCATGCTTCATAACCTGTATATAGGTTTTAAAAAAAGTGTTATTGTTAACGTTAAAATATGTTCCATGTAACAAAACGTGCATATAGTTAAAACTTGTTCCATGTAAAATGTACGGAAGTATGTTAATTTTAGTTCAATGTAAACCGCCCCTGATCTCTGGAAGGGGCGGTATAGAAGAAACTGTTAAATAAATAAATAAATAAATGGCTAGGATCTTCGGAACTGCCCATCTGGAAACGACAGGAGTCGGTTCCGGGACGCGTCGGTACCCAGTCCTCGAGACTAGATATCGATTCAAGACTCGGCATCGAAGAAAGCGAGACTATCAATGCATGTCGCGAGGGTTCCGACGCCGGTGGCGGTATCGGCGATGCCGATACCACTAAGGCAGCCTGGGTTACATCGATCGGTACCGACGGTACCGAGGATATCCGATAACCCCCCCTTGCCAAGGGTAAGGCGGTCCACCTCGATGCCGATGTCAGGGTATCGGAACGGATCGATGCCGGTACCGTCCCGGAGCATGGCTGAGATTGAGAGACGTCAATGCGGTGTGTATCGATCGGTCCCGAAGGTACCGAGGATGCCCGATGACGATCCCTGGTGAAAAGTGGAACACTCGACACCGGTGCCGATGCCGGAGGCTGGGTACCGCTCGAAGCGGATACCACCCCCGCGCATGGCTCAGGTATGTTCTGTGAGGGGTGAGCCCCAGGAACAACCTGAAACCCCTTTAACGCTTTGGAGCCCGAAGACTCCCGCAGGGGTAATGCCAATGGATTCTTGAGTGTAAGACCGGAGCCGTCACCATGCTGGGCATGGGACATACCACTCAAGCATTGACTAGTCTTAACAGACTGTTTGTGGGTTACCTGATCCTGTGAAGTAGAGAAACCGGGTACCCTCACTGCCGAGGAAAAAACGGTATCGAGGGAAACTCTAAAAACTGAAGGTTTCCTCACAAAATTATCCCCTGACAAGTCAGGGGAAAAAGGGTCAGGACCCACACAGTTGAGACACCAACTATTGGTGTCTAAAAAGAAACAGGTGTTTCTACAGCGAATGCACTTCTTAGGAAAAGAAGGCTCCATAATGAAAAGACCTAGTAGGCCCAAGAAGTTAAGGCAAAAAACTGAAGAAAAAGTTTCTCAGAATTTAGTCAAAAATCCACCGGCGGTACCGGTGGCAGCGGGAAATACAGCCGCGACCACAAGAAAACAAAAAGTAAAGTAATTAAAGTAATTAAAAAGAAAGGTTTCTGCGGTGACAGGAGGATGTCCTGCCGGCTCCGCGGAAAACCGAAAACCGAAGAGAGGCTGTGGAGAAGGCGGGAAGTCACTGCGCAGGTGCGAGGGATGCTGCCAAAAGCTTTCTGATTGGAAGCTGGGCAGCATTCCCGTGCAGGCTCCGTCGGTACCGACGTACCCATATGTGAAGACTCATTCCTGCTTGTTCCTGGAGATAACAGCTGATCTGAAAGAATTTGCCTATGTGGGAGCTCGGCAGGAGGGCCAGGTAGCTGGCAAGATGGTGGCCACCGGAGTGTGCTAAGTAATACACTGAGGGTGTGGGAGGAGTGCAAGAGCAGACTTATGGATGGGAAACAATTTTCGTGGGCAGCCCTAATGAGGCATTTTGCCAGGATGTATGTACAGGCAGTTTAAGGGATGGGCTATGAGGGGGTTGAGGAGGCTGGATTTATAGGGATAGGGAGGGAAGTGTGAAGACGATGAGTTAAAGAGTAGTTATACTCACCTGTAACAGGTGTTCTCCAGGAGCAGCAGGAATCAGTCCTCACATATGGGTGTCATCGGCACCAATGAAGCCCCAGCGAAGCATTTCCCCAGCTTTCTATGAAAGCCTTTGGGAATGCAGGCACGCATGCGCGGTTCCCTTCCCGCCTAAAGGTGCCATCTTACCTCAGTCAAATGACATAGCTAAGAACAGCACACAAAAATGAAAAATAAACTATGTACAACTGCAAATCCAAGGGGAGGAGGGAGGGTTGTGAGGACTGATTCCTGCTGCTCCTGGAGAACACCGGTTACAGGTGAGTAACTACTCTTTCTCCAGGACCAAGCAGGAAGTCAGTCCTCACATATGGGTGACTCCCCAGCTCTGGGCTACCGAGGAACCCAGGCTGAACAACAGGACTCCCTCTAGTCCCAGCTGCAAAGAAAGGCTTTTCAAGGACACAACCTCCACCGGTAGCCCAACAGAGGGCAGGAGGGCAGGAGTTGCCTAAACCTCAAAGAGATTCCGGAGTACTGCTTGGCAAAAAGCACTGTCCCTACGGGACTCCTTCTCCAGGCAGTAATGGGCAGCAAACGTCTGGCTTGAAGACCAAGTTGCAGCCCTGCAGATGTCTACCAAGGGCACAGAGCGGAGATGAGCCACTGAGGCAGTCATTGCCCTGACTCGGTGGGCCGTAACCCGACCCTGCAAAGGAAGGTCAGCCGCCTTATAAGCCTAGGTGATACAGTCAGCTACCCAGATGGACAAGGTACGCTTGGACACAGCCAACCCCAACCTATTGGGGTCAAAGGAGACGAAGAGCTGAGTAGCCCTTCTATGCCCCTGCGTACGGTCAAGGTAGAAAGATAAGGCCCTCCTACAGTCCAGGGTATGCAGAACTGCTTCAGCCTGGCTCGCATGAGGCCTAGGGAAGAATGTTGGAAGAACCACCTCCTGGTTGAGGTGGAAAGAGGAGACAACCTTAGGGAGGAACTTGGGATGAGTCCTAAGGACTACCCTGTTCCTGTAAATCCTGGTGTAAGGCCTATCACAGACTAGGGCCTGAAGCCCACTCTCTCGCCTAGCCGAGGAAAGGGCTATCAGAAAGAGTGTCTTCCAGGAGAGGAAGCGTAGTGGGCAAGTAGCCATAGGCTCAAAAGGTGGGCGAGTCAGTTGCTGCAAGACCACATTCAGCTCCCACTCAGGGGCAGGACGACGGATGGGAGGCTTGAGCAAAAGCAAGCCCCTAAGAAAGCGGGACACCAAGGGGTGACCAGATAGAGAATGTCCCTCCAAAGAGTGGTGAGCTGCTAGAGTTGAGAGGTGGACCCAAACAGAATTGGATTTAAGGCCTTGATTGGACAAGTGCAGTAAGTACTGAAGGACTACTGGCACAGTACAGGAGAAAGGATCAACTGTATGGAGCTGACACCACACAAAAAACCTTTTCCATTTGAGAGCATAGGTTTTCCTAGTGGACTGTTTCCTAGAGGCTAGGACAACCTCCTCAACATCCTGAGGCAAGCCCCAGGGAGCCAAGACTACCCTTGCAGCCTCCAGGCCATCAAATTGAGAGCTCTGAGATTGGGGTGCAGAAGGGAACCCTGCTCCTGTGAGAGAAGGTCCGGTTGCAACCCCAGAGGTAGTGGAGGATCCACCGCCAGTTGAAGCAGAAGAGGAAGCCAAGGCTGTCTCGGCCACCGGGGAGCCACCAGCAGGACCGAGGCCTTGTCCTGAAGAATCTTGAAGAGAGTTCGGGCCACCAAGGGCGTGGGAGGAAATGCATACAGGAGGCCCTGAGACCAGGATATCAGAAAAGCATCCGGTGCTATCCGCAGAGGATGCGGTTGCCTGGAACAGAACATTGGCAGCTGTTTGTCAGAGGACTGGCAAACAGGTCTATGGATGGAAGTCTCCATTTTAGGAAAATCTTTTGAACTACCAAAGGATGGAGCTGCCACTCGTGGGGCTGCAATGTTATGCTTAATCTGTCTGCCAGGTAGTTGTCCTGGCCTGGAAGGTACACAGCCTTGAGGAGCATATTGTGCTTGAGGGCAAAAGAACAAAGGTCCTGGGCCTCCCGACAAAGGATCCTGGACCCAGTTCCGCCCTGTTTGTTCACATAAAACATGGCAACTTGGTTGTCTGTCTGAATCAGGACAGACTGGTGAGTCAGGGTAGGAGTGAAAGCTTTGAGTGCTAATCGAATAGCCCTGAGTTCTATGAGATTGATCTGCTGTGCAGCTTCCCAGGGAGACCAGAGGCCCTGGGTGCACTTGCCCAGACAATGAGCTCCCCAGCCTTGCAGGGAGGCATCTGTTAGCACTACTGTGTACCCTGGAATCTGAAAAGGCACCCCTTTCAGTAGATTGGGTGGGTGTAGCCACCAGTTGAGGGAGTGCAGAAATGGTCTGGACACCCTTATCCTGTCTCTGAGGCTGCCCGTGGCCTGTGACCACTGAGCCCGAAGACAACACTGTGCAGGCCTCATATGGAGCCTGGCATTGAGGGTCACATGCACTGTCGAAGCCATGTGGCCTAGAAGCCTCAGGCAGAGTCTGGCGGAGACCAGGGACCTGCAGAGAAACTGATTTGCCAAGGCCATCAACCTTTGGGCTCTGTCTTCTGGCAAGAATGCCTTTGCCAGGAGGGAGTCCAATCTTGCCCCTATGAACTCCAAGTTCTGGGAGGGGAGCAAAGTGGACTTTGCGAAGTTTATGACAAACCCCAGGCTTTGTAGAAGACCAATTGTCCTGAGGGTGGCCTGATTGGCCTCCTGACACGTCTGACCCCTGATGAGCCAGTCGTCTAGATAGGGGAAGACAAAGATTCCCTGATTTCTCAGGTAGGCCGCCACCACTGCTAAGCACTTTGTAAAGACTCTGGGGGCGGAGGTGAGGCCGAAAGGCAGCACTCTGTACTGATAATGGTTTCCTCCCACAATGAACCTGAGGTACTTTCTGTGGTCTGGATGAATGAGGATGTGAGTGTACGCATCCTTTAGATCTAAGGAGCATAGCCAATCTCCCTGCTGGAGGTAGGGCAGAAGAGTCCCAAGAGTAAGCATCTTGAACTTCTCCTTCACTAGGAACTTGTTGAGGTTCCTGAGGTCCAGAATGGGTGGAAGGCCACCGGTTCTTTTGGGCACCAGGAAATACCTGGAGTAGAAACCGTGACTTTGGAAGTGGGGAGGCACAGGCTCCACCGCCCTGTCCACCAACAGACCATGTAACTCTTGCAGAAGGTCTGTGTGCAGGGGAGGCCTTGGAGGCTCCCCTGGAAAATATGGTGGAGGCAGTTGGTGAAAATGGAGGGCATAGCCCTTGTGGACTATCTCCAGCACCCAACTGTCCCCGGTGACAAGGGGCCACTGGTGGGCAAAGAGGGCGAGGCGACCTCCTGTGCAGGGTTGGGAGAGCAGTGGAGGAGAGGCTACGCTCAAGGAGTCAAAAACCCCCACCCTGCAGAAGCCTGAGGCTTGGGGGTCCTCTGCCTACAGGGCCCATTACCCTGGCCCTTGGCTTGCTGACCCTGGGGGGCAGCTTGGGCAGCCTGATATTGCGGGTACTGTTTGTAGGCAGTGCCCTTCCTCGGGTAAAAGGGCTTTTTACCCGAGCCCTTCTTTTTATGAGAAGGGGCAGAGGTCTTCCTCGACAGCCTTGTCCGTGTGAGGTGCTCAGTTTCGAGCTGAGCGGCCTTCTCGGTCATGGGCTTGCCAAAAAGGTTTTCACCTCGGCAAGGGACATCGACCAACTTGTCCTGAACCCATGGCTCGAGGTCCGATGACTGCAGCCATGCCTGGCGTCGAGCCGCGATGCCGGCTGCCGCAACTCCGGCCCAAGCCTCAAAGCCATCGTAGGTGACGCGGGACATGAACTTCAAGCAGTCCCGAATCCCCGAGGACAAGGACTTAAATCTCTGCAAGGGTTCCCTGGAGAGACCAGCAGAGAACCCGGCCAATTCTTTGGCCAGATCCCGCAAGTACATGCCCATATACAGCTGGTAGGACTGGACACGGCAAGCAAGCATCGAGCCCTGAAAGCACTTTCTACCGACGCCATTGAGGTTTCGGGCCTCCTTGCCAGGAGGCACCGCTGAGTGCATCTTCTGGCTCTTCAGACAATGCATGGCCGATTCCACAGCCATAGAATGGTGTGGTAGCTGTGCCGTCTGAAAACTAGGGCTCTTCTGGAGTCGATAGATCGAATCGACTCACTTGCTTAGAACCGGCGCTGAGGCCGGTGCCTCCCACATACGGAAGAGGAGCCGTTCCAGCATCGGAGGAACCAGGACAGTAAAGACCTCCTTCAGAGGAGAGTCATACTGCAGCGCCTCGAGCTCTTCAGCTCGAGGCTCTTCCTCGGGGTCCACCGGAATAGCCAAGGCAGTGGCCATATCCTGGACGAACTCCGAGAACCGAGTGTCCTCCGGGGGGACCTACTCTGGGGCTCAGACTGCGGTGAGTCCGAAGGGACGCACAGAGTCTTGAAGGTATCAGGAGACTCCTCGTCCTCCGTCTCCCAAGATGACTCGTCCGAGGAAGTCAGGGTCCGACCCCGCGGGGCCCTGGAGCACCCGCCCCGACGCTGGAAGCACCGGTGTCGACGCCCTCGGTCCTGAATGGGAGGTCGAGGGAGACTGCGACCGAGGACAACTCCGAGCCACGATGGACTCGAGTATCGGCTCGGCCTCCGGGGTCGACTTCGACGTCCCGGTGGTCGGGGCAGATGCGCCAGACCGGCTGGCCATCAGTGCCCGCTGCTGCTCCATGAAGGCAGACAATCTGCTCTCCAGGCTGTCATCCTGAGACTCAGCTCGGGAGACGCAGCAGCCACCGACTCGGGCCCCGGCGGCGACTCCCTGGGAGGAGAGTCCTCGAGGACTACGGGGCTTACGTGTCCAGCAGACTCCGGGCTCCACGCGATGAACTTTGGCAGGCTTCTCTTGTTCCACGGGCCCGGGGCGATGGTCGGGGGTCTTAGACCTGGCCCTCGAGGAGTCAGGGACCTCCTCTGACGACGCCTCGTGAGCCGCTTCTTCCTCTTGCGTTCCCAGTCGGGGGACCCCCCTGTCCGAGGAGCTTCGACGGCGCTCGGGATCGGAATCCCGAGATGTCGAGGCCTCAAACGAGGTCCGGGCCCGGCCGGAGGCTGAGTCCGAGAAATGCCTTTCCTTTTGCTGCTGGCAACTTTGGAGTGCCTTGGAAGACATCTTCTCACATGCCCCGCACGACCTAGGATCGTGGTCGGGGCCGAGGCACCGAAGGCAGCAGTCGTGTGTGTCTGAGAGACATTAGTTTCTTACACCGATCACACTTCTTAAAACCGCTGGAAGCCATCGGGGAAAAAAGAGCCCCCGCGAGATCAAAGGACCGGCCTTCCAGGGAAAAATAGAAAAAAGGGGCGAACGCCAGCCACGAAGGGCAAAAACCAAAAAAGAGGAATTGGGCTCGATACCAGTGTACCAAACCCGGCGGGTGGGGAACCGGCGTCGAACCGTGAGAAAAAATAGTGAAAACGCCGAAAAAAAATCTAATTTTAACCGGGAAAACAGGAGACACGTCCGATGGGCTTCATGGAAAAAAAGAGACTGAGGTAAGATGGCACCTTTAGGTGGGAAGGGAACCGCGCATGTGTGCCTGCATTCCCAAAGGCTTTCATAGAAAGCTGGGGAAATGCTCCGCTGGGGCTTCATCGGCGCCGATGACACCCATATGTGAGGACTGACCTCCTGCTTGGTCCTGGAGAAAGGAGGGATTTGGATTGGGAGAGGGTAACATTTTTATTTGCAGGTGTCTCACTTTTGTAGGCATGAGGTAAGAAGGGACTTGGGGGCAGAGCAGGGCAGGGCTGGCCCATCCACTAGGGGTGGCATTGCATAGCTTCCATGGAAGGTCATGTGCTTTGGCACACATGGCCTTCCGCTTCTGACAGGAAGTTGGTTGGGGAGGGGTGAGGGAGTCAGAAGCAGCAGGCCATGCATGCTGGAGCACATGGCCTGCCACAGGCCGCCATGCCTAGCCACCCCCCTCCCCAGATGACAGAATCATCAGCAGCAGCAGCAGCAGGAGACAGCAGTGCAATGGGGGAGGAGGGGGCAACATGGCAGAAACCCTTGGGCTGGCCCTGCTTGGGGGTGTGGGGGAGAGGATAACGCCCTTTGAGAAAATGTTGGAGAAGGTGGGGGAGACAAAAGGGTTGGTTGTCCAGGTTCTATTAGTTGACATGATAAACTTTAACAGAAAAACCACCTCATGTTCAATGCTGGGAGGAGGAGATACCGAAGGAGTGGGATGAGTGTCGATGGAAAGGATATGATGGGATAAGGTGGTTGTCCCTGGGAATGACTATGCTTGACAATGGGTTAAAAGTGGGCATCCAGTACATCTGAAAAAGCAAACGTCTGCATGCAATTAATGGTGCTTTGATGCAGCCTGTTGGTGGGGTTGTGGGGCGGAGAGGGATATTTTCCATGTGATATAGGCATGCCCAAAGATTCAGGTAATGTTGGGGGAGGGGAGTGGAAAGGTTGTTTAAGGAGATAATGGCATGTCTGGTCCATTTTGAGTCCAGCACAGGTGCTGCTAAATGAAAGTGAGGAAGGGTGGGGGGAGGATTAGGGAAATTTCTAGGTATTTGTGTAACAGCTGCTAGGATAGAACATCCCATCGAAAGAGGGCAAAGATTATGACCAGGAGACCGATTGCAAAGCATTTGGATTATCTATTTCGGATGAGTGATATTGCGGCATATAAGTATCATTGTGTGCAGAAGCTCGAGAGGGTGGGGGGTATGTATTGGGAGTGGAGGAGGAGTTATTTTGGCTTGTAGAAGGTTAATGGGAAGATGTTGGGGTGGGGAAGTAAAGGGGGGCTTAAGGTCTCAGGGTGGTGGTGGTGCTAGAGAGTAAATATTAAGTGTGTTTCACCCTCTTCAGTGTGGTATTTTAGGGAGGAGTGGGTGCTGGGGGGAGAGGAAATACTGGAGGGATTGAGAGGGGCGTCACTGTAGTTTGGTATTTTAGGAATTTTTGTGTGGAGGATGGAGATGGGAGGCTCTATAGGGTGAGGTACAGTTGGCAGTGATTGATGCTAGGTTTGAGAGTGTGGGATGAAGAACTGGGAGGAGGTGGGTGGATGAGGGTAAGGATAGATGGGGTTGGAGACGGATTTCTTGTGGCCCTTCTTTTGTCTGGATCCTGGATAACGAATGGTGTTAGAGCTGGGGAATTGTTGGTGTAAAACATAAGGAACAGAAAATTTCAAACATACGAGAAGGGGAGGGGGGTGTAATAGGGTGGGTGGATAGACTGCGGGATGTTTAATATACTGTATATGGAACAGTGCTTCTGTTTTGGAAAAAACTAATAAAACATTTAACACAAAAAACCTTAAATGGTTCATCAATGCACTCATGGCCCTGACATTAAGTCTCTCAACATATCCTATCAAAAAAACCTGTCAGAGTACAAAAGTACAAAATAGAAGAACTGTTAAATAAAAAGTAAAAGACATGCAATCTTCTATCCAATTGGGAAATATTCCCTTCAACACAGCAATCCCAGGCTTGTTGGGGCAATCAAAGAAAAAGCTAGGTGGACGTCATGGCCTTCAACTAAAATCTAGATAAAAGGTGATAGCTCTCCTCCAATTCAACATGTGAAGAGCTTGCCCATCATTGTTGGCATATGGTCTTTGGCAAAATGTTTGAAGTGTGACTGACAAATTAAGGCGGAAATCAGGCACAACCTTAGGCAGAAACTCAGGGTGGTGCTGCATATTCATCCAATTATAGTGAAAAGTAGGGTACAGTGGATAAGTTACAAAGGCTTGAAAGCTCTGACTTAAGTTACCACCACTACTTCCAGGTCAGGTATTTCAGGTTCTCAACCTTTTCTTCTGTTGTAACACATCTAACAGACAACATCCACATGTGACACGCTGGATGCTGCAATCTGAAGCAAAACCATAAAAATAACCCACATATTTTATTGTAGTGAAAAATAATGCTAGAGTTTGTGGCAACAGTTATCATTGGGGGAGAGGGAGCAGAATTAGGGAGTGGTTATAGGGTTTTCAAGTACCTGGCTGATTGCTTTGCATTTTCCCAGCCTGCAGGCATATGTGGATGATAGGAAAAGCATAGGCTTGCTGTCAAATTTTTGATGATACACTTCCCAACTCTTGTTGACATACCAGTTTGTCCCAAAACAGTGGCTGAAAACCACAGGCCTATAAAAATTCAAATGATCAGAGGGTCTTTTGTCAGCTATGTTAATTCCACTCCAAGGTCCCATTATACAATGGAATGCTTCAAATAAAGCAAATCCTACAAGAATCTTACAGCTAAGGGTCAGCGCACGATAAAAGTTAGTCGTATCCTCAAATCAACATTCTGGCAAGCCACCCATGACTGGGCACTTGTTTTAGCAGCCCCATTCTTATGGAATGATCTGCCTCAGGAGTCGAGATTTAAAAAACTGGAAACGAATGATTAGCAGCAGAGTGACATGATCAAACTTGTGAGCATGTGAAAGGAGATTAATACCCATGTTTTGAACTGATTGGAGTCACTAAACCGGTGTGTTGGAGTTCAGAAAAAATACAATTACAAAAGTCAAGATGAGAAGTGCTAAAAGCATGGAGGAGAGTTTGCTGGTCTAGATATGGTTGTAATGAATGAAACTGGCACAAAGTGAAGTAGAGTGTTTAATGACTGAAAATGTGAGATTCAAAGAATAAATCTTTATCCGCAATTACTCGAAAATATTTCATGGAATTGTCCAGACAAAATAGTGTACCTTGCGAGTGATGGTGGGGGGGGGGAGCAGTAGGATAAAATAATCTACCATATGGCAGAAGATTTATTTAGAGTTCAAACTATGTCAGTCTAATCAATTAGCTGTAGCATCAAAACAAATTCATTTTAATTAGGTCAGGCATCAGTGCATCTGTATAATGAATAAGAATATCATCTGTGTAGTAATACCCACTGATGTTACAATCCTGAACTAAAATGGCAAGAGGACTCCTAAAGATATTAAAAAGTAATGGAGCAAGGATGGAACCTTGTGGCACCTCACATGGGATCATGAATGTCTGAGATCTCTATGTATTGATGGAGACATGAAAATAGCATCCCTCTAAATAGGAGCAGAACCAATGGTGTCAGTAATATCAAGCTTTTCAGAATGTCATACAAGAAGCTGATTCAACCAGGTCGAAGGCGGATGCTATGTCCAGGGAAACCAATAGGCTTCTCTCCCCTATTTATAAAGCTGTGGAGTTCACGCAAGACAATTGTAAGAACATTCTTGTGTTATGTCCTGATAGAGATTTGGTATATTTGTTTTATCAACGAAAATTCCATACATGAAAGAAAACAACTTTCTCATTAATCTTAGAAATGTAGGGGAGCTTTGAATCCATCTCTGCTTTTGGTCTCCCAAAATTTCCTAGAAAATTGCAGAGCTGAAGAATCAATGGGGCACAGCAAGAGGACACTGAAAACTAAAACATGGACCTCTAATATCTTCCTGATCTGAAGACATACAGCATCAACCATCCTTGTTCTTATTAGATCAACACCTTGTAAAATTTCCACTCAGCAAACCGAGTGCCTGATGCTAAGGACAGCTGAGAGTTCAGAGATCTATCCTGATTCTCAGGACCTCTCCTTAGATTTTGGCACAGGAGTTTGTGTCCTTTCAGCAACACCTTGCTTCCAGCAATCAGCTTAGCAACATGGTCTTAGTGCTTTGATGCCATCTTAAACAATGATTCATGGTATCAAGTCTTTCTCTGTCCCCTTAGGGTGAAACAGTATTCTCATGTTGCAGATTCCAAATCGACTGTATCAAAGCAGATGCTGCAATGTGCCAAATAATTCTTGCTCAGACAATTATAGCAGGTCTTATAGTGGTCTGTTTTGGATATCTAATTTTTGCTGACTCTTTTACCACTTATTTAGTTAAGAAAACTGCTCAAGGTGACATTTTACTTACCAGTTAATGTCCTTTCCTTGAGTTTTGCTAGACCAGTCCAGACAAGTGGGTTCTGTTCCCCTATCAGCAGATTGGTGGAGACAAAGAACCAATGAAAAGCTCAGGTTTCAATGACATCACTCCCATTTCTCTATTCACCTCAACCACAAAAGGTCCCCTTCAGTATTCATCCCATAGCATATGGGAGAAAAACGGCAAGCCTCACACAACCTTAATCGGGGCCAACATGGAGTAAGTAGAGAATTATGTACAGAAAAGCATAAACAGAAGGCGGTCAGAAGATAAACCTGCAGAGACGTGTATAAAAATCAACAGAACCGCAGCAGAACAACAAAGCAAATACAATTTCAGGGGTGGGCGCTGGACTGGTTTAGCAGGATTCAAGGAAAGGACATTAACTGGTAAGTAAAATGTCACCTTCCATATCATCCTGGAAGACCAGTCCAGACAAGCGGGATGTACCAAAGCTACAATTCCACTGGGTGGAAAGAAGACACAGCAGCTCGCAAAACCCCAGAGCTAAGGACTGTCTGCCTGCACATGGACATCCAAACGGTAATGCTTGATAAAAGTGGAAAGCGATGCCCACATTGCTGCCCAACAAATGTATGCAGGGGTTACTGAGCTCCACGCCACCCAGGATGACACTTGTGCTTAGGTAGAATGGGCACACAAACCTTCCAGAACCAGTCGGTTCCACAACAGATACGCCAAGGAAATGTCACCTGAATCTAGCACCCTAAAGCCAACTTAGCCAGCGTGTCACCCTTGCATGGTCAAGCAGGCAGCCCAAAAAATGGTCAGACTTACAAAGGGAATTCAGAACCTCCATGTTCAAGAGAAGTGCCCTCTGGACATCCTCAAAGCGAAGATCCTTATCCTTCCTCCGACACTGCTCCTTAAAAGGATCACCAGCAGACCACCTGGTTCACGACAGGGAGAAATCACCTTAGGCAATCAGGAAGGTACAGGCTGAATGCAAACTGCCTTCTTTGAAAATACAGATAAGGATATCAGCAGGACACAGCCTGCAGCTTGGAAATATGCCTACAGCCCAAATGGCAACTAAGACGACTGTCTTGAACATCAAATCCTTGAAGGCAGCATGCTTCAACAGCTCAAAAGGTGCTGCTATCAGGGCCCTGAGCACCAGATACATATCCCTGGAAAGGATCACAGACGCCAAACTCCCTGGAGAAAGCACGAGACATCTGGGTACAAGACTGGAGACGTATTAGCCACCGGACCTTGGAAACAGGCCAAGCCTGTCAGCTGAAATTTAAGGAAGCGGGCCCTTCTCCAGGCTGTCCTGTAAAAAAAACAAAAAAAAAAAAACAAGACTGCACCAAAACCTTGGCCGCCTCAGGAGCCAACTGATGAGCACCACACTATCACTCAAAGAGGAACCAGATCTGCACATATGCTAGCTTGGTAGACCTCCTCCAGGCTCCAAGTAGAGACCACTGCTGGAGAGTAGCCCTTATGTAGCAGCCATTTCTTCAAATCCAAGCCATAAGTGAGAAGTGAATCGGGTCCTCCAGAACTATCGATCCCCTGCAGCAATAAGCCCAGAGACTGAGGCAACTAAAGAGGAGGTGCCTGCAGGAGCTCCATCAGTTCACTGAACCATGCACTCCTCAATCTGGCACCACCTGAGCAATCTTGCCCAAGTAGCGTTTTATATGCCCAAACACTCACCCCACTAGGGGCCATGGAGAAAACATATACAGCTGGTGCTGACTTGGCCAAGGCTGAGTCAAGGCATCTATGCCCTCAGACCCCGTTTCCATATGGCAACTGAAGCAGCAGCAAATGCTGGTACTGGCAGGTCACCATCAGATCCTTTTCAGGGCGACCTCAGTGACGAAGAATCAACTGAAACACCTCCTGATAACTCCCACTCTCCAGGATTTAGAGAGTGCCAGCTGAAGAAGTTCACTTCCACATGTCCTCCCTGGCAATGTGCTGAGCCGATAAGGCTAGAAGGCTCTTCTCTGCCCAAACAGAAGAACCATCTCCACAGCTATCCTGGCACTCCTTGTGCCACTTTACTGATTTCCATAAGCCACGGTACAGTGGAATAGCAGCTTAATAGTTACCACTAGCACTGCTTGTGGCCTTGGGCAAGTAGTTTTACCCTCCATTGCTTCAGAAAAATCCAAGTTATCAATGTTCCTGTTTAATGTATGTCACCAAGTTAAAGTTACAATGTAAACTGCTTTGACTGATATAAGAGGTATAAAAAAACCTGTTAAATAAATAAAAACTCAAACTCAAACCGCCCAGCACTCAACCAGGGGCAGAAAAGCCATCCTGATGCCCTCGCCTTGAGTCGGTTGATGGACCACACCGTTTCCCTGCAGTTCTAATTGCCCTGGCCATATGGTCTTGGCAATGGGCTCCCCAGCCAGAGAGACTGATATCCGTTGTCAGCAGGATCCAGGAAAAATCATCCAGCAACACACCTTTCATCAGATGATAGGGTTGCTGTCACCACAACAGGCTGAACTTCACCATCATCGGAAACAGGAGCCTGCACTTGATTTCCTGAGAACCGTGGTACCACTAAGCAAGCAAGGACTGCTGAAGTGGTTGCATGTGAGCATGCGCCCATGGCACACACTCTACAATTGCAGCCATCAAACTGAGGAGCTGAATATAATCCTGGACTCTGGGAGCATGCTACGCACCAAACAGAGTGAGGTAATCCAATAGTGTCTGACATTCTCCTCTGGCAGGAAATCTTTGCCCACTCAAGTGCAGAAATGTGTTCCCAGAAACTCCAGGACTGGGAAGGCAACAGCTGGCTCTTTCCCTGATTGATCACCCAGCCAATGTTTTCCAAAAGGGACACCATTTGGGATGCCACCCAAGGCACCTCAGAAAAGGAACAGACCCAGATGAGCCAGTCATCCAGACAGGGATGAGTGCAAAGGAGGAGCGTGACTCTTGCAGGTGTAGAGGGAGACAAACGAAGCAAGAGAATAGAGCAGGTTTGGAACAGACTGCTTTATTGAAGATGGTCCCTACGCGTTTCGGCTTGCGCCTTCTTCGGGGGACATACAGCTACCATGGGGTTAAACAAATAATATTAAAATCAAAAAAATCCAAAGATGGGTATACAACATTTAAAATAAATAAGTACACTACATTTAAAAACAAATAAATAAATCTAATGATGTATAAATTGTGACGAATATAAGTAAAAAACATATGTCTAAACTGATAATATATGTGTATAAATTTACATATAAATCAAAAAAGACTATCCAGAGGACAAAAAGTACAATTAATCAAATTAATAAAATTATCAAAATTAAATTAAAGTTAAAATTAAAATTAAAAATGAGATTAAATTAAACTGAACAAACGAGGGCCGAGACAGAGACAGAGAATTAAAATATGAAATAAAATATTAATAAAATATTGATAAATAGTAGAGAGATTGATTCCAAAAACATGATCAAACAACCTAAAATGCTGTACAGGTATGAATATATACATAATAAATAGGAATAAAACGAGTCAAAAGATCCTAAAAGGTATAAATTGATAAATTGAGAAAGTAACATACCAATGTTGTATAAAATGGAGTGTCTCATAAAGACAGTTTGGTGAAAGCACTATGTGTTGATAGTGCCGTATCTGATGAGCTTGTCTCCAAAGGACAATTAGGTTGTAGCACTATATAATAGCTATAAAAGAAAAGCTGTGTAATCACATGCTTGGACAGACAATCAATTAAAATACAGAGTATCTAGTATTTCTAAGAAATAAATAAATAAAAATGATGAAATTAATAATACTAATAATTATAATAGATCAAAGATAAAGATGAATGGGCATACTAATAATATAAAAATGAAGCTAACACATAAAAGCTTTATATATACTCATATAAAATTGTAAAATGTAAATTGTAAAATATTAAAAATTAATCAATCATTAAACATATGAGTAAGAGAAAGTGGTAATAAAAAGTGATAGATTAGAAAGAAACTGTTAATGAGAAGACATATAAACAGAACATTTATATATTAATTGGATCATAAAGGAGACCACGGGACATCAGATAATAAGCCACTGGTGTGCAGTCAGTATAGACCTAATGATCTAATGTGGGGGAAGAAAAGCATAAATACACTGATGAGCGTGGGAAATAGAGAACTCAAGGAGAAAAGATTGAAGGAAACCTATTTGGTAAATGTACTGATGGGATTTGAGGAACAACATGTGGATCCAATTTTAAATCGATGGTCTAACATGACAACATGTATTAATAGAACTGATGTATTTATAAAACAGAAATTGTGTGGAAATTAAAGGTCTTATGTACACTAATAATATAGATATTTATAGATCAAACGATCGCTAGAATAATTCTCGCATATTTATATGGAAATAAGTGTTCAACGGCAATTGAATCATACACTTTGTAATATGATAAAAATAATGGTGTGATAAGAGTCCAATTGCATGTGTTACTAAAGAAATATTGCCACATTAAAAAGTAATGGGGAGCTTAAAATAAACTATGATGGGTAGCGGAACCGAAGAGGGAACACTAACTAAAAGCTGAATATCGCATTAAATAAATGGGCGTCAAAGATGGTCACACACAGGGACAGCTAACATTTAGGTGCCGACAAGAACTTAGTAAATAATATTCGCCGAAATGAGCTGTATAGACTCAAAGGTGGAAAGAACACAGTCGAACCACATGTTTTTGAGACCAACGAATTACAGTACCGGAGATAGATGTGTGAAGCAAAAACATCGTAGCGCTGGTTTGCTAAGGACAGATGTGTGAAGCAAAAACATCGTAGCGCTGGTTTGCTAAGGACACCGAAAATCGAAACCGGAGAGGGATGTACAAATGTAAAAACGTACTTACTGATTGTGCAGGTGAATGTGAAAATGCGAGGAATCACAACATATCGGATCTTGCATTCAAAGCATTAAGAAGGGAGCACCGAGTGACAGTATTTTTATAGACGCCATTTTTCGCGCCTTTTTAGAAATGGTAAGGTAGATTTTAATTTAACAGCTTTTCTTGAGGAAACTCAGGATGTCATTATTACTAGAGCCACCTTACTGGTTACCCTTTCCTCTGAAGAGGATAAGATTTCGATACTGAAGTCTTATTTTAGGAGGAAAGAGTTCCAGTTTTGTGGCGATAAAGTTTCTTTGTTCCCGGATGTTTCTCGGGCTACGCAGCTTCGTAGAAAATCTTTTCTTTTGCTAAAACCTAGAGTATTGGCTTTGGAAGCTACGTTTTTCTTAAAGTAC
Organism: Ichthyophis bannanicus; assembly: GCA_033557465.1. Classification (NCBI taxonomy): domain Eukaryota; kingdom Metazoa; phylum Chordata; class Amphibia; order Gymnophiona; family Ichthyophiidae; genus Ichthyophis; species Ichthyophis bannanicus. The sequence continues at coordinate 188,950,081 of CM066031.1, read as the reverse complement.
CCTTGCAAATGCTGCATATCTTTACGTTATGATAAATTTGTCTTTTATTCTTCATCTGACTTAGAGAACTGGTTAGTTGAGCGGGAAAAGGTCCACAGTGTATCCTGAATAACAGGTTAGCAGTGAGGAAACTCGCCTGGCTAGGTTGGCTGTAGCCCTTGTGGCTGAGCCTTGATTTTCTTATTACAATTTCATGGTTTGATTAGACTCTCCCCGAGACGTGGTTTGGAAGTTTAATGATGATTACCTGTTTTTGGTTTATATTCTTCTTGTATTTTTCTGTATTATTGGTTGTAATTGTTTATCTATTATGACTCTGTAAAAAGTATCTTCATAAATAAAATATCTAAAAAAAAAAAAAAGAAATGACGTAAACAAATGGGCGGAGTCAAAATTAAAACAGTTTAGGTACCTATATCAAAGGCAAGAGAAGCCAAGTATGTATTTGAGTGTGCACACTCCAGACCCCATAAGAAAGCAAGTGCAAAATACTGGGAAACGACACACTGTCTAAGCTATGCAAAAAATAGACCACATATAACAAATTGATGTATTAAAAACACTGAAACACTGTGAAACAATGAAAAAACTGTAAAAAAGGGGGGGGGGGGGCGTCAATTTAATGAACGCAATAAGTACAACCATTCAGAGGTGGCATCCCACAATGAGTGAACAAGGGGGAGACTACAATATTACAACAATGATTTTTAGTATATCTTTAAAAGTTATGTATAAGTATAAAAATTAAAACGATAAATAAGTAAATAAAAAGTAAAAAATAGTAATAGTAATAATGATAATAATAATAATGATAAAAAATGATAAATATAATAAAAAATAAATAATAATAAATACCAAATGTTTATAAAAATGAAATAAAAATGAAAATAAACAGTATATTAAAAACCAATATTATATTATGTGTAGAAGGAAGGGTAAAAAGGGGGGGTATGTAATGATATTGTATGTAATCAGATTGAACACGTGAATGTTCTAGAAGCTGAATGTATAGGGGAATGAGTTATTGTAGAAAAATAGAGAGATCGCTTTCTTGATTAAGGCCAAATGGACGTAAACTGTTAAAATCATAAATAAATCGTTGTTCCAACTTCAATAAAGTATGATTAATATCACCACCACGCCAATGTGGAATAGCAGTTTTGATAACTAAAAACTTGAGATCACTAACAATGTGTGCCTTCTCTACCCAATGTGATACCAATGGTTTTGTCAGTAAGTTGTCTTTGAATGTTACTCCTGTGCTCTATAATCCGTGTTTTAATCTGACGCAAAGTTTTCCCTATATAAATCAGATCGCAGGGACATTGAATTAAGTAAATTACATTAGTGGTTTTGCAGTTAGAATAGTGATTAATAGTAATTTTATGACCAGTGGAATGATGTGTGAAGCTATTTTTAACTGTGATAGCGTGAAGACAAACAGAGCAGTTTCCGCAACTGTAGTGTCCTCTGACTGTGGGAGTGTTTCTCGGAACAGTCAGGGCAGAGGGAACCAGAAAATGGCTAAGATTGGGAGCACGCTTATATGACACCATGAGTTGTTTAGATTTGAAGGCTGGTAAGGAGGCAATCCGATCCCATTCTTGTTTTAATATATCCGTAATGGGTTTAGAATGTGTGGAGAAGGTAAGGGGACAAGTGACTATCAAATTTGGGACATACCGCATTCTGTAAGAGTATGGATCGGTCTGTGCCAGATGCTCTCTGATATGCTCTGTGAATACATTTATTAGGATATCCTCGTTGCTCAAAACGCTGATATAAATCAGTGGCATGTTTTTCAAAGTCAGTGTCATTAGTGCATAGACGTCTGATTCTAAGAAATTGACTAACCGGTAAATTCTGCTTAAAGGAGGTATTGTGGCAACTGTCGTAAGTGAGGAAGGTATTCCTATCAGTTGGTTTTCTGTATAGGTCAGTTATGAAACCTTTATCCGACTTCTTGATCATAATATCAAGATATGGTATGGAGTCCAAACTGTAAGTGCCCTCAAACTGTAGATGAACGTCTAATGTATTAAGCCAATGATGAAAGGAATGTAAAGTGTCTTCAGGGCCGTCCCAGACAACAAGTACGTCATCTATATAACGTTTCCAAAGGAGGATATGTTTCTTGTATGGATGAAATGATAGGAACTTATTCTCAAACTCTGATACATAAAGATTGGCTACATCAGGAGCCATGGGCGAGCCCATGGCTACTCCTTTGATCTGCTTGTAGAATAGGCCTTTAAAAATAAAAAAATTCTCTGTCATGACCAGAGAGGCCAACTGCGTCAGAAAAAAGGTGGGAACGCGAACTGGTTTTGGTCTTTGAATTAGTGTGTTGGCTAATACCTCCAAAGCTGCATCTTGTGGGATGTTAGTGTATAGGGAGTTTATATCTAATGCTAGTAGAATAAGGCCATTGTGATATCCTTCAAAATCTTTAAGAATGTTAATGATGTGAGTTGAGTCCTTAACGTAAGAGGGCACTAATGACACAAATGGACGTAAAAACAAATCTAAAAATTTTGAAAGGGGTTCGAGCAGTGAACCATTGGCTGAAACAATTGGCCGACCAGGGGGATTATGCATGGATTTATGGATTTTTGGAAGCATGTAAATTGTAGGAGTGATGGGATGAGTGACAGTGAGAAAAGATATTTCCTTAGGTGTTAAATAGCCGGCTTCTTTGCCAATTGGCGTTTGACTTCTGAAATATATGCATCTCTATCTTGGACTTATTAAGGGCGGCGCTATTGTAGTCCAAGATAGAGATGCATATATTTCAGAAGTCAAACGCCAATTGGATGATACCACGTTCTATCAAAAATTTTTTGACAATCCTACAACCATACTACAACAAAAAATAGAACATCTGTTATATATTGGCAAAGAAGCCGGCTATTTAACACCTAAGGAAATATCTTATCACACCATTATTTTTATCATATTACAAAGTGTATGATTCAATTGCCGTTGAACACTTGTTTCCATATAAATATGCGAGAATTATTCTAGCGATCGTTTGATCTATAAATATCTATATTATTAGTGTACATAAGATCTTTAATTTCCACACAATTTCTGTTTTATAAATACATCAGTTCTATTAATACATGTTGTCATGTTAGACCATCGATTTAAAATTGGATCCACATGTTGTTCCTCAAATCCCATCAGTACATTTACCAAATAGGTTTCCTTCAATCTTTTCTCCTTGAGTTTCTCTATTTCCCACGCTCATCAGTGTATTTATGCTTTTCTTCCCCCACATTAGATCATTAGGTCTATACTGACTGCACACCAGTGGCTTATTATCTGATGTCCCGTGGTCTCCTTTATGATCCAATTAATATATAAATGTTCTGTTTATATGTCTTCTCATTAACAGTTTCTTTCTAATCTATCACTTTTTATTACCACTTTCTCTTACTCATATGTTTAATGATTGATTAATTTTTAATATTTTACAATTTACATTTTACAATTTTTATATGAGTATATATAAAGCTTTTTATGTGTTAGCTTCATTTTTATATTATTAGTATGCCCATTCATCTTTATCTTTGATCTATTATAATTATTAGTATTATTAATTTCATCATTTTTATTTATTTATTACTTAGAAATACTAGATACTCTGTATTTTAATTGATTGTCTGTCCAAGCATGTGATTACACAGCTTTTCTTTTTATAGCTATTATATAGTGCTACAACCTAATTGTCCTTTGGAGACAAGCTCATCAGATACGGCACTATCAACACATAGTGCTTTCACCAAACTGTCTTTATGAGACACTCCATTTTAAACAACATTGGTATGTTACTTTCTCAATTTATCAATTTATACCTTTTAGGATCTTTTGACTTGTTTTATTCCTATTTATTATGTATATATTCATACCTGTACAGCATTTTAGGTTGTTTGATCATGTTTTTGGAATCAATCTGTCTACTATTTATCAATATTTTATTAATATTTTATTTCATATTTTAATTCTCTGTCTCTGTCTCGGCCCTCGTTTGTTCAGTTTAATTTAATCTCATTTTTAATTTTAATTTTAACTTTAATTTAATTTTAATAATTTTATTAATTGTACTTTTTGTCCTCTGGATAGTCTTTTTTGATTTATATGTAAATTTATACACATATATTATCAGTTTAGACATATGTTTTTTACTTATATTCGTCACAATTTATACATCATTAGATTTATTTATTTGTTTTTAAATGTAGTGTACTTATTTATTTTAAATGTTGTATACCCATCTTTGGATTTTTTTGATTTTAATATTATTTGTTTAACCCCATGGTAGCTGTATGTCCCCCGAAGAAGGCGCAAGCTGAAACGCGTAGGGACCATCTTCAATAAAGCAGTCTGTTCCAAACCTGCTCTATTCTCTTGCTTCGTTTGTCTCCCTATCCAGACAGGGATGGACACATCATGCAGTGCTGCAGCTGCCACCACCATGACCTTGGAGAACATTCTTGGGGCAGTGGATAGCCCGAAAGGGAGGGCAGCGAACAAAGTGAGAGTCAAGCATGGAAAAAGCCAGATGGGGATATGAAAATATGCCTCAGCCAGATCCAGAGAAGCCAAGACTTCCTCTTGGTGCACTGCCTGAATCATGGAGTGCAAGGTTTCCATCTGAAAACGCAGAATCAACAAGGGCTCGTTGACACCCCCTGAGGTCCAGAATGGGATGGAAAGAACTGTCCTTTTCTTTTTTCCCCCTTAGCAAAATAGAGTATCTGACCTTGCCCCATTCATCCGGTAAAGCAGACACCACCATCTTTAGGCACTGCAACTTATCCAAGGTAGTCCACACAGTGGCACATTTGATCGCAGACCCACAAGAGGAAATGATGAAGGCATCTGGAATCAGCTCTCTGCATCCCAGGACATAACCAAACCGAATGGTGTCTAGCCACCAGCAATCCTTGGAAACCTGGGCCCATTCCTGAAAGAAAAGGCAAAGCCTGCCCTTCAACTGGAAGAACCAGAGAAAGGACCCCCAAACCTTCACTGTGCAGCTCAGGAGGGTCCTCCCTCTGGATTCTCCATGAAAGAACCGAGAACAAGCCCAAAGCCCAGAAGCAGAGGGGAAGAAAGGGTTTTTTTTCCTAGGTCGGTCACAATGAGAGTCCCAAGACCTACAGGGATTCGGCTAGCTCATCCTCTGTTGATGAGCTTAGGCTGATGAGAGAGGGGCCCATCAGCCTCCTTCCAAGACCCCTTGGACCTCTCTTCCAGAAAGCAGTAAGATTTTGCCTCACCTAAGTCCTTCACTAGCTTTTCCAAATTGGCTTCAAAAGCAGCTTTTCCCTTAAAAGTCAGGTGGGCCAACCGGGCTTTGGAAGCGAAAAAGTGCAGTGTTATGCACTTAAGTAGCAGAAATCCAAGGGAAATGTACGCAATAGGGGGCGAGAGGTTGGTGTGCATGGTTCAGGAGAAAGACCTTGGTATGATTATCTCTGATGATCTCAAGGTGGCAAAACAGTGCGACAAGGCGGTGGCAAAAGCCAGGAGGATGTTGGGCTGCCTACAAAGAGGGATTACCAGCAGAAAGGAAGAGGTACTTATGCCACTGTACAGGTCGCCGGTGAGGCCTCACTTGGAATACTGTGTTCAGTTTTGGAGACCATATCTTGCAAAAGATGTAAAAAGACTGGAAACTGTTCAGAGGAAGGCAACCAAAATGATTTGGAGCCTGTGTAAGAAACCCTATGAGAAGAGACTTGAAGACCTAAATATGTACACTTTGGAGGAGAGGAGGGATAGGGGAGATATGATTCAGACCTTTACTTAAAGAGGAACGATGAACAAACAAACCTCTTCCAAAGACGGGGAAGCTGCAAAACTAGAGGGCATAACATGAAGCTGCAAGGTGGAAAATTGAAAGGCAATGTCAGGAAATATTTTTTTCACTGAAAGGGTGGTGAATGCTTGGAATGCTCTCCCGATGGAAGTGGTGGGGGCAAACATGGTGACGGAATTCAAAACAGCATGGGACAAGCACTGCGGATCCCTTTATAGCAACAGGATAAAAACAAAATAAACTGAACCATCTAACTTCTCAACAAATAGAGGTGTCCTACATGGAGTGGTAGGTCCACCCCTAAACAAAGACATGGGGAGGAGTGGCCTGCATGGCGCGACGGGTGCACCTACTCTTGCCGTATATTTGCTGGACAGACTGGATGGACCATGCTGGTCTTTATCTGCCATCATTTACTATGTATCTGCTGCCCAGTGCCAGAGCCAAATCCAATGCCGTGGCACCATGATCAGGGCACCATACCTGGCCATCAAAAGTACCAGATCATACATGGCATCAGAAAGGAAGGCCACAGAAGATTCCAAAAGAGGTAGAAACATCCAGCAGAAGAGACTGAATCCACTGGAGCAGGGCTCGAGTTGTCAGGTCTGTATATGCCACAACTGAAGAACAGTGACTGCCACAGTGAACTGCTTCTTCAACACAAATCCATCTTTCAGTCCAGAGTATCCTTTTAAGGCCAATCTGCCTTCCACAGAAATGGTGGTTCATCTGGTAACCATCGTGACCTGCACATCCACCTTGGAAATATCAACCACACAACACACTCCCTCTCTAGGACAGCGTGCATCTTCTTATACACCCTTAACCCCTTAAGCAGGGAGTTGGGGTAATCCCATTTCAACTGGAAAAGGCCCATGAGCACCTCTGGGAAGACAGTAGTAGATTTCTGAACCCCTTGCAGGAGCAGATGCCTCTTCAGGTCCTGCTCCCTGACTGAAGCCTCTGCCAAGCTCAAAGTGAATATAAGACTATGGGATCAACACTACCAGTTCGTATTCCTGGAACAGGCAAATAACCTCGGCCTCCTTACAATCCTCTGAAGTTGACCTAAAGTTGAGAGTACTTCTTCACCCACATTAGACATCTCAATCCAAGCACAGATGACTCCATCTCAGGAGGGGAAGGGGGGGCTCTACTGGGGACGCGTCCACTCTGTCTGACCCCAGGAGACTGCACGTGGGAGAAAACAAAAGGCCACAGAGTCTGCATGTTCACGTCAGAATAGCCAGGCCTGCTGCAAAGGGAAACTTTTGAGGAGAACAATCCAGAGTCCAGCAGCTCTCCTCATGTGAATAACCCTCCTTACACTGGGGGCCATAGTCATTGTCAATTCCTTAAAGGACAGGGAGAAGCCCACAGAACAGACATCAGATCTTATGGCCGGCTGAATATCCTTACCTATAGCGCCATCCACCAATTCCTGTCCCAAGGCAGGCAAGGTCAGGCTATCAGCATCCCTCAGCTGCAAAAAGGAGAGTAGGCCCTCAAGGGACAACTCAGAAGCAGAAACCAGAGGCCAGAGATGAGGCACCACACTTGCCACATTCCAAGCAACTTCAACTGGAAGATGATTTAAGAGTTAAGACAAGTGTCACAACAGCTTGCAGTAACATATGCCCTTCAGGCCACCACAGCCTTACTGTGCTTTTAATATAGCATGAGTTTCAGGCACTAGGGTAGAAGCACATATTGGAGCCACTTGGGCAGAACACACAAATGGACCGCGTGATCGCCAGGTGCACAATAGAGAAAACGCTATTAACATGTGCAGAAAACAGCAGGAAACCCCCACCTAATGCCAACTATCACCAGCGGTCTAGCCCAAATTGCATCCCCCATAGACTGAATCAGGAGCCACCAACAAGGTCAAGTCTTGGTACTCACCCCGAGATCCCCTGGCAAAGAATCTGTGCGGGGCACAGTTCTGTTCCCCTAGAACTGTTTGGATGGCTTTGCAGCACTGTGTGCAAGGTGGCTGGCAAGCAGATAGCTCTGAGGGCCTTCTGCAATCTTTGAAAGAAAGCAGGGGGGAATGGGGGGGTGGGCAGAGGAAGAGGGAGGAGGCATTGAGGATGTGTGAGGCGGTCATACTCTTCAAAATCCTTCCAAACCTTTCCAATTTCTGGCTGCTTAACTGGCCCTTATCCAAGGTAAGAGCGTGGAGCTGAACCAATCTTCCCTCTTCCTATGGATACTGAAAAGACAGTAGTCTAGTGACACCCACATCACATTCCAGTGAGAGATCAACTTGCAGGATGTTGTTCACAAGCATTTAAATGAATCTTTTGTCTCAAATCCTCACAATTTTCTTCAGAGGAGAAAATCCATTATCTGCTAGAAACAAAAACAATGAAAGGACCTCTGGTGGCTGAGGCAAATAGAGGCATGGAAGTAATGTTACTGAAACCTGGGTTTTCATTAGTTCTTTGTCCCAACAATCTGCTGGTAGAAGAACACAACCCACTAGTGTGGACTGGTCAGCAACCAGGGTTCGATGCCCATGAGTGCTCCTTGTGATCTTAGGCAAGTCACTTAACCCTCCACTGCCTCAGAAAAATCTAAGTTATCAATGTCCTTGTTTAATGTACATTACCAAGTTTAAATAACCACTATGACCCAGCGAAAGGCAGTCTAGAAAGTCAGCTAAATAAATAATTGCAAACCGCTTTGATTGAAAAAATAATGCAGTATAAAAAAATCAATTGTATTAATGAATTAATTAAATATGGAAAGTCTGGATATTTAAGACATTGGTCATCTCTGCCATCAAAAGCTAAAGAACAAATTTTCCTTGAAGTAAAGGCATCCCATAGAGAAAAGAAATGGTCAGGAGAGCGCATCAAAAGCTCCAAATAAGGTGGGCCTGCTGACAGGGATGGCAAATTTAAGAAACACACACACAGGTCCCAAAAACACTCCAACAAAAAAATAATCTCTGGAGAAACAGTAGCATAAAAAGCAGCAACTGAGGGAGTGAAAAGTAGTCAGCATTTACCAAGGAAAATTAACTGAGGCACACCATGTGGTCACAGAAAATATCATGTGTCCAGAGGAATCTCAGAATTTCTTCAAGTTTTAGAACGTGTTCATGCGTGACTAAGGGGAACTATAGAGAAATTAGACTTACATGCTAATTGTTGTTCCTTGAACTCCAGTCCAGTACTGTGGGTAGTGTACCTCTTCCAACAACTTGGAGACTGAGCATGTCATCTTTTTGATGACACCAGTATACAGTACTTATACAGCTGGCACGACCTACCAGCCCTAGTAACCTATTACAAAGCAGAGGAGCAACAAATAAGTAGTCAAACATGTCCAAAACACTTCTACACTTCAATGGACTCCCCCCCCCCCCCCCCACCACCACCATCTGGGAAGGATACCCTGTCCCGTCCCATCCCCCCCCCCCTCCAGGATGAGGAGGCTTACCCTGTTGAGCACCAGAAAACTCCAACCAGTGGGAAACAAGGGACCAACAGCTCTTCTGGTCCACCCCCCACAACAACGATTGCACCCCACTCCTGGGCACTCCCTGACCACTTCCTTCACCCAAGGAACCAGTTTCAGGACTGGGATGCCCACAGACTATCACAAAAACGCACTCAGGGAGGGATCCAGGACTGGACTGGAGTTCCTCAAGGAACAATAATTAGCAGGTAAGTCTAATTTCTCTTTCCTCATCGTCTCTCCAGTCCAGTCCCACACCCCTGGGATGTATCAGAGCAGTTAAACTAATGGAAGGGACCTGCACAATTGGCCTGAAGCACTGCTGATCCAAAGCAAGCAACCTCTGCCGCCTGGACTGCCAGGCAATAATGCTTAATGAGAGTAAGCAGCAACGACCATGTTGCCGCCCTACAAAGCTCCACTGCCGGAACTAAACTATGTTGAACCCTCACCTCAGGGACTGCCCTCCTTCGAATGAACCTGGATTCTTTAGCTAATTATCTGAAACCTTCTAACAGGAAGAAAAGACAAGAAACACAATTATTTAATTAATTATCACAGAGCTCTGATGAAGGGAGGCAGCGTGCCAAAACCAGGCCTTCTGTCCTGTCTCCGTTCAAAAAATTTCTCAGCCAGAGTTCCAGTTTATATTGAGGATTATCAGCTGACACAGTTAATTTTTAATCAACATCTGGTGATATTCAGGTTACATTAGCACAAAATCTGAAAGAGAATCTGCTGATGTCTTTGCCAAACATGAGAAAGCAGAAGTTACAAGGTTATAACTATATTCACTAGACACAGCAAGTGTCACTATGTTTCTTCCATGAAGCACAAGATGATTAGTTACACTTATATTTGCTAAATCATTATTATTTATTCAAGCTTTGTTTAATTTCCAGTTATATGTTGACCTGAAGTCTGATTCTCTAAAGTACAAGCTGCCCTAGTTACTAACTGTCAACCAATCATCTTGCAAAGATAAAGGGGAAGCAAGGTCTATTTCCATTGATTTTTGGAGAAGCTGGCCTGTGACCCAATAACTATGTACTCAGGTCTGTTAGCTAATTCTCTGAGGCAATTGCTGACAGTACAGAACAATCTAGCAGAGAGGAGCTCTTTAATACTGCAGTTTAGCTTGAGAATTCAACAAACATATGTTTCACCTATAGCAATCTAGCTTTACAGTCCTGTTTCATGATCTTCTGTAGAGTCACTGCCAGTTCCTATTCCATAGGTAGATTCCTCATCACTGCTGTCCTCCAAATCTAAATTACCATATACTGGATGGTCCATAGTTGTATAAAGCACAGTTACTTACCTGTAACAGATGATCTCTGGGAACAGCAGGAATAAGTCTTCACATATGGGTATCGTCGGTACCGACGGAGCCTGCGCAGGAACGCTCCCCAGCATCCAAAAGGAAAGCTTTTGGGAGCATCCCACAGCGCCTGCGCGCTGCCTTCCCGCCTTTCCCAACCGCCTCTCTCCAGTTCAAGTTTTAAAGCTGAGACAAAGAGAGAGTGAGGAAGGGAAAGATAGAGAGAGATTTATTTATTTATTTATTACAGTTTCTTTTATACCGCGCTATTTGAAATCAGTGTGGTTTACAATGAACGTTAAAACTACACATCTCAGTTTAGTGATTTGTGCTTACAATAAACAGGTATAATAACTTGGGTATACAATTAAACAAGTTTCTTAACAGGGAGAACATGAAGAATATATACAGGCCACTTAATGTAACTATATAAAGGGTTATATGAACAGCACAAGCTTCTCAAGGTGGAAGGAGGTTAACGTGTAGTTGCGAGTATTCAGACTAAGAGTGTAAGATGCATGGGCTTGAGGAGCTGTCATGAGGTGTGAAAGAAGGTGGGTGTGAGGGGGAGACTGAGACATCATAGTGAAGGAGAAAAAGGTGATGCTTCCGTGCTTTCTTGAATTGGGAGAGATCACTGATGGCTCTGATAGTTGCCGGTTAGAGAGCGTTCCAACAAGATGGTGCAAAGAAGGCAAAGGCTCTAGATCTGGTAGCTTGGGAACACTTAGTGCTTGCCTTAGGTAGAATGAGGGTGTTTGCAGCATTCAATCTCCTTAGCCGGTTAGGAGGTGGGATTGATACTAGGTCAGTGATGGCAGTAGCCGGGTATTTCTTGATGGCTTTATGGGTCATAGTTAGAATCTTGAAAGAGATCCTGGCTTGTATGGGCAGCCAATGCAACTGTTTTAGTATTGGAGTGATGTGGGATCTTCTGGAGGCTCCATGAAGGATTCTTGCAGCAGAATTCATTGCAAGTTGTAAGGGGTTGGTCGTGCTCTTTGGTAGGCCGTGTAATATCGCATTAGCGTAGTCAAGGTGAGGCATTAGAAACATAGAAACATGACGACAGAAAAAGACCACATGGCCTATCTAGTCTGTCCTTCCATAACAACAACAGTCCACTTTTTACCTTTAGAGATCCTCTGTGTTGGTCCCATGCTTTTTTGAATTCAGTTACTGTCCTCATCTCTACCACCTCCACTGGGAGACTATTCCACGGATCCACCACTGTTTCCGTAAAGAAATATTTCCGCATATCACTCCTGAATCTATCTCCCTTCACCCTCATCAAATGTCCCCTCGTAGCAGAACTTGCTTTCAATTGAAAGAGGCTCTCTCCCTGAACATTTATGCCACGGAGGTATTTAAACATCTCAATCATATCACCTCTATCCCGCCTTTCCTCTAAGGTGTACATATTAAGATCCTTAAGTCTGTCTCATATGCTTTATAATGAAGAACATTAATCATTTTAGTAGCAAGCCTCTGCACCGACTCCATCCTGTTCACATCCTTTTGAAGGTGCGGTCTCCAGAATTGCACACCATACTCCAAATGAGGTCGCACCAAAGACTTATACAGAGGCATTATCACCTCCTTTTTTCTGCTAGCCATTCCTCTCCGTATGCACCCAAGCATCCTTCTAGCTTTTGCCGTCGCCTTTTCTACCTGTTTAGCTACTTTAAGATCATCAGACACAATCACGCCTAGGTCCCGCTCTTCTTTAGTGGACAAAAGTACTTCACCTCCTATACTGTATTGCTCCCTTGGATTGCTGCAGCCCAAATGCATGACCTTACATTTTTTAACATTAAATCCCAGCTGCCAAATTCTAGACCATTCTACAAGCTTAGCTAGATCCCTCCTCATGTTATCTACACCTTCCTGGGTGTCTACTCTATTGCAGATTTTGGTATCATCCGCAAAGAGGCAAACCTTACCAGACAGCCCTTCCGCTATATCACTAACAAAGATGTTAAAAAGAATCGGACCAAGGACAGATCCCTGGGGCACACCACTGGTAACATCCTTCTCCTCAGAGTGAGCTCCATTTACTTGTATTATTGCATTATTAGGGCCTGAAAAACAGTTCGAAAGTCTTCAGATTCTAACAGCTGCCGAAGATGGCGGAGGGTCCGGTTTTTATGATAGACCGATTTTGTTATGTTATTGATGTGAGCCTTCATATTAAGCTGCTGATCAAGTGTAACTCCGAGTTATCTTACTGTAGTCTTGCATATGAGCTCTGCGTCACGAACTTTGATGGATAGGGGTGGAATAAAAGCTGGGTTCCTGGTGACGAAGAGGGCCTCTGTATTTTTGAAGTTTAACTTAAGCCTTTGTTCGTTAATCCAGTCCGTGACAGCGTCAAAGCATTTGATTAGGGGGGGAGAGGTCAAGATGTTCTGTCGAGATTGGCATGTACATCAAGACATCGTCGGCATAGACCAGGCAGTTGATGTTAAAAGAGTGGATAAGGTCACAGATGGGTTGCATGTAGATGTTAAACAGCAAGGCCGATAAGGAGGAGCCTTGTGGAACACCTTTCGTTTGGAGGAAGGGATCAGAGGTGGAAGGGCCAGAACGGACATGTTGCCAACGGTCTGTGAGGTAAGACACGCACCATGATAGAGCTGAACCGTGAACTCCCTTCTCTCTGAGGCGACGAAGGAGAACCTCATGGTCTACTGTATCAAAGGCAGCGGCAATGTCCATGAATATTAGAACAAAGCCTTGTCTGATGTTATCCAGCCCTATGGATAGCGTGTTGAATAGGGTTGTCAGAAGCGTTTCAACACCATGCGCTTCACGAAATCCATGCTGACAGGGATGCAGGGGTGCGTTGGTATCTATGTGATCCTGTAATTGACGTTGCGTAATCTTTTCAATGATCTTCGAAAGGAGAGGTATGCTAGAGATAGGCCTGTAGGATTCCATTAGTGAGGGGTCCAACTTACTGTTTTTTAGGAGAGGTCTGATTGCAGTCTTTTTCAGGCTTCGAGGGAATGTTCCGGTAGAGAAGGATACATCTATAAGCTTGGATAAGAATGGGCTGAGCTCAGCACATAAGCATTTTATCCAGGGAGCAGGACACGGATCAGAGGGTGCTGTAGTAGTGTTTATATTTAATATAGTATCTTGAATGACTCTGTTGGTTGGGGTAGAGAAGGATGTGAGGGTGTGTTGGGACTCACTTGCGGAATGATCAAGTGGGGGTTGAGGGGCGGAGAAGGGTGAATTGGCTGAGATGAGGGGCTTAGAAGGTTGAACAAGCTGGTTACTTTTGTTGTGTAAGTAGTAGGCAAATTCCTCGGGGTCTGGGTGGCACGAGTTCCCCTGAGATGGTTCCTTTGCTAGGGATTTTACAATTTGGAAGAGCTCGTGGGGTTTGTTCAGGGAGCGTTGTAGTCTGTTTGCATGATATTGTTTCATACTTGATGCCACGGATAAACAATGTTTTCCTAATTGTGCTGTGAATGCCTCGTGGGTCTCGGTTGTTCTCGATCGTCTCCAGTGCCTCTCTAGTCGTCTGAGTTGAAGGAGCGATTTGCGTAGCTCTTGGGAGTACCACAGAGCATTCTTTTTCTTATGTGGTGCTTTGTATGTAGGAGGTCTATGGATTACGGCATTTAGGTTTGAGTTCCAGGAGTCGATCATGTCATCAAGGCTTTGTTCAGGTAGGTCAAGTAGGTTCAGTGTCCTCAATAAAAAAAATACAATTCCTAGGGGAGGTGGGTGGGTTGTGAAGACTTATTCCTGCTGTTCCCAGAGATCACCTATTACAGGTAAGTAACTGTTCTATCTCCAGGAACAAGCAGGAATGAGTCTTAACATATGGGGACTCCCCAGCTAGAGATGCCTGGGAGATCCCCCAGGTTGTGAGTCCCTGAGAAGGGCTCTACCTCCCCCTATGGATCTCAGGCATCCAGTCAGGGATGGAGGGTAGGAGTTGATTAGGTATGGAACAGGTGCTTGAGAACAGCCTGACCAAACAAGGCATCCTGGCGGGAGTCCTTGTCCAAGCAGTAATGGGCTGTGAAGGTATGAACCGAGGCCCAGGTGGCCGCTCGACAGATTTGGTCGATGGACACAGAGTTTAGATGAGCCATAGATGCTGTCATGGCCCTCACATTGTGAGCTGTGACATGGCCCTCCAGAGAAAGGTTCTTACTCTGGTAGGCAAAAGAAATACACTGAGCAATCCAATTAGACAGAGTTCTCTTAGAGACTGGAAGTCCTAAATGAGAGGGATCAAAAGCAACAAAGATTTGAGAAGACTTTCTATGTCGCTGTGTCCTTTGTAAGTAAAAGGCAAGAGCTCTCTTACAATCCAGGGTAGGAAGATTCCTCTCTGCAGTTGATGCATGAGGTCCTGGAAAAAAGACAGGTAAATAAACCTCCTGGTTCAGATGAAAAGGTGAAACCACTTTAGGCATAAAGTGTGGATTAGTCCTGAGGACTACCTTGTCATGATAGAACCTTGTATAAGGAGGATTAGCCACCAAGGCCTGCAGTTCACTGATGCGGCGAGCTGAGGTGACTGCAATTAGAAAAATAACCTTCCAGGAAAGGAATTTCAAGGAGGTAGTGTCTAAGGGTTCAAAGGGTGGCTTCATAAGCTGGCCAAGAACCAAGTTCAAGTCCCATGCCACTGGAGGGGGTCTAATGGAGGTTTAGTTAAGAGAAGGCCTCTCATAAATCTTGCAATAAGAGGATGAGAGGAGATAGGTTGTCCATTGAGAGGCTTAAGGGATGCTGCAATAGCACTCAAATGGACTCTTACTGAATTTGTTTTAAGGCCTGCATGTGATAAATGCAGCAGATACTCTAGTAAAGAATTCAGAGGTATTGCAGAAGGGTTAAGACCCTTCTCTGCACACCAAATGGTAAACCTTTTCCATTTAAAAGCATAGGAACGTCTAGTGGAAGGCTTTCTGGAAGCATGAAGGATATCCTTCACCTGCTGAGAAAGATGCAAATCATGAAGGTCTAGGCCTTCAGCAACCAGGCTCTGAGATGAAGGGACTGGGGATTTGGGTGCCACAATGTTCCTCCCTCCTGGGATAGGAGGTCTGGAGCAGATCCCAAGTCCTGGGAGGGAGCTTGTGAGAGATGCAGAAGTAGAGGGTACAACACTTGGCGTGGCCAATGTGGTGCTATGAGGATCATAGACCCCTTGTCTCTCTGAAGTTTGAACAGAGTCTTGGGAATTAGGGGAATGGGTGGGAAGGCATAGAGGAAGTCTTGCCCCCAGTGAAGGAGGAAGGCATCCCTGGCCTAAACTCCCTGACACGGAATTCTGGAACAGAACCGGGGAAGTTTGGCATTCCACGGACTTGCAAACAGGTCTATGTCCGGGGTTCCCCAAATTCGGAAGATCCTGGATATCTGGTCCCCATGGAGGGACCATTCGTGTGGAAGCAGAACTCGACTGAGTCTGTCTGCCCAAGAGTTTTGAACCCCTGGAAGATACAAGGCCATGAGATGAATTTGATGCTCTCTGGCGAAGGCCCACAATCTCAGAGCTTCGTTGCAAAGCGACAGAGAGCCAGCCCCCCCCCCCCCCTGCTTGTTCACGTAGAACATGGCTACTTGGTTGTCCATGTGGATGAGGACTGTCTTGTAGCTGAGCAGGGTGTGGAAGACTCAGAGCCAGAAAGATTGCTCTGAGCTCTAAGAGGTTGATATGTAGAGATGTCTCCTGTGGAGACCAGATGCCCTGGGTGGAGAGATCTTGTACATGAGCGCCCCAACCCCTTGGGGAGGCATCTGTTGTAAGGGTTGCCTGGGGTAACACCTGTTGGAAGGGGGACCCCAGCAACAGATTTTGAGTGGATTTCCACCACTGGAGAGACCAAAAAAGGCGACTGGAGGTTGCTATTTTGTCTGACAGGCATCCTGATGCCTGGGTCCATTGGGTGGAGAGAGTCCATTGAGCTGCCCTCATGTGAAGGCGAGCATATGGGACCACATGCACTGTGGATGCCATGTGGCCTAACAGTTGTAACATCTCTCGAGCAGTTAAATGGGACTTTAACTGAATCTAGGAGGCTAACTGCACCAAGCGTAGGCAACGGGCCTGAGGAAGATAGGCCCTTGCAGTGGTGGTATCCAGCAAGGCCCCTATGAACTCTAGAGATTGAGTAGGGGTGAGATGGGATTTTGGGATGTTTATTACAAGTCCCAGATACTGAAGGATATGCCTTGTGCAGGCTAGGGAAGCCTGGGCCTCTGACTGGGATGGAGCTCGGATGAGCCAGTCGTCCAGATATGGGAATACAAATATTCCTAGAGTGCGTAGAAATGCAGCTACTACTGCCATGCATTTTGTGAACACCCTTTGTGCAGAGGCCAGACCAAAGGGAAGCACTCTGTATTGATAGTGCTTTCCTTGGAAAAGGAACCGAAGGAACCTTCTGTGTGTTGGATGGATGAGGACATGTGTGTACACATCCTTGAGATCTATAGAACAAAGCCAGTCCTGACTCTGGAGGTATGGAAGGAGAGTACCGAGAGAAATCATCTTGAATTTCTCCTTGCATAGAAACTTGTTCAATTCTCTGAGATCTAATATGGGTCTGTAGCCCCCTGTTTTCTTTGGGATGAGGAATCGAAGTATCGCCTGTCTGGATGCTCCTGTAGAGCCCGATACGCGTACCGGAGGTATCGACATCGGGAGTGATCGGTACCGATAGGCATCACAGAACAGTGTATTGCTGCAGTTGACACAGAAGCCGATGTCGATGCAATCGGTACCGGCACCAGAACCGATGTCGGTACCGACTCCGGCACCGATAACAGAGTTTGTTGCGGTACCGACGGCGTCGCAGCTTGTATGAAGGCCGTAATGGCACGCTGCATTGTCAGGATATTCTGATCCATCGACGCCACCAATGTCTGGATGTCGGTACCGACGGGAACCACCGGTACCCCAGAATATGGCAACAGGTGATCAGTCGAGGCCGAGCCATCGATGTCAACCTGTGACCCCATAGGTAGAGCTTTGGAAGCCGGAGCCTCCCGCCGGGGTAATTTTGCCGGTGCGGATTCCTCAAAGGCAAGCCCGGAGGCATCTCGATACTTGGAGGGAGATCTACCCTTCGAGGACCGGCTGGATTTATGTTTGGTTACCTGAGATCCATGGGAGGAAGAAGCAGCCCTGGAAGACGTCGATGCCACCGAAGCTGCATCAGAGGGAAACAGGGTACTGAGCTTGGCTGCTCGATTCTGTAGACCTCTTTTAGACATCATTGAACAGGACTCGCAATCCGTGATGGAGTGGTCAGGACCTAAACATTTAAGACACCATTCATGGGTATCGGTGACAGAAATAATGCCGCTGCACTTCGTGCACTTTTTAAACCCGGAGGCGGGCTTTTCCATGAGGAAAGGTTTTCCTAGGCCTAAGGCCGAGGAAAAAGAAAAAATGCACTGAAGTGAAGAAAAACAATAGGGTTTTTTTTTTTTTTTTTTTTGAAGAATAAAGAAAGAAAAGACCGGCGGTACCGGTCCGGCGTCGAAGAAGGCAGACACGCGACCAAAGAAATAAAATAAAATAAGAAATTCTTCAGCGGTGACAGGAACACGACCTGCTGGCTCCGCAGAAAAGAACTGGAGAGAGGTGGTTGGGAAAGGCGGGAAGGCAGCGCGCAGGCGCTGTGGGATGATCCCAAAAGCTTTCCTTTTGGACGCTGGGGAGCGTTCCCGCGCAGGCTCCGTCGGTACCAACGATACCCATATGTGAAGACTCATTCCTGCTTGTTCCTGGAGATTTGTAAAGTTACTTGCACGAATGGATTATCACACCTTGCCACCATCTTATGACCCAGGAGAATCCACAGCACCTCTCTCAACGATGGTATTCCTAAGGCCATCCTCTCCACCTGAACCCAATCTTCCAAGTCATGTAGTCCCCATTCCAAAACTGCCCTTAACTTCGGAGCACTATAATATTTTCCCAAGTCTGGGATCGCCATAGCTCCTTTTGTTTTATTCTTTATCAAAATGTGTTTGGAGACTCTTGCTCGTCTACCTCCCCAGATAAACTTCCACAGCACTCTCTGCATCTTTCTTAGGAATCCCCCTGGTACAGCCCCCGGCAATGTGCTAAAGAAGAGCAGCTTAGGAAATATAATCATTTTTACCGCTGCGATTCTCCCTGACAAAGTCAGTTTCAGCCCCCCCCCCCCCATCCCTCCAATTCTCTTCTAATCTTGCCCTCTAGAGGAATATAATTCGCTCCAAACAGATCTGAGATCAGTGGTGTTACTTGGACACCCAAATAGTGAATGCTTCTCTTAGCCCACTTAAAGGGGAACAATTTCTTTAAATTTTCGCTTGTTTTATCAGGAATGGATACATTTAAAGTCTCAGATTTGGATGCATTCATTTTAAACCCAGAAACTTCCCCAAAACTCTCCAGCTCACTCATCAGAGCGCTCAGCATTTGCTCTGGGGGATGTAATGATAAACAATAAATCATCGGCAAACAAGGACACCTTACTCTCCCCCCCTTTCCCATTTCAACCCTGAATCTCCCCCCGAGTCTCTTGAGACAACAAAGGGCAATCCCTGTCTGGTCCCTCGCATAAGCCCAAAGGCCTCCGTGTATTCTCCACTGATCTGCAAAGCCGCTTGAGAGTTCTTATACAAGGCACTCATCCACTCTAAATATCTACCTGCTATCCCCATGTTTCCCAGGGTCTGGATCAAAAAAAGGCCAGGACACCCTGTCGAATGCCTTCTCTGCATCTCTAGCCAACAGTAGTTCTTCCTTCCTACTCTTGCCATTCCAGACAACATTAAGGACCCTCCTTAAATTGTCTCATGCTTGTCGACCGGGTATAATTCCAGACTGATCCATATGAATTAAATGGGGCATATGTGAAATTAACCTATTGGCCAGTACTCTAGAAAAAATTTTCAAATCAGATCCCAGTAAAGAGACTGGATGATAAGACCCACATTGAGTAGGATCTTACCCCTCTTTAGGTATTGGAGTAATTCCCACCATCCTCATTATCGGGGGTAAAGATTCTTCCCTCCCCACTAGGTTATATAAACGAGCTAAGGGTCCAGCCAAAATCTGTGCAAAAACCTTATAGAATCTATTTGGGAATCCATCCCTTTCTGGGGCCTTAGAAACAGAAATATGACGACAGAAAAAGACCGCATGTGTTATCGAGTCTGTCCTTCCATATCAACGACTACAACAGTCCCCTTTTTTCCTTTAGAGAGCCTCTGTGTTTGTCCCATGTTTTTTTTTTAATTCAGATATTGTCCTCATCTCTATCACCTCCACTGGGAGACTATTCCATGGATCCACCACTCTTTCCGTAAAGAAATATTTCCGCTTATTACTCCTGAATCTATCCCCCTTCACCCTCATCCCATGTCCCCTCGCAGCAGAACTTATGCAATGGCAGCTCCTTAATTACCAAGTACTTAGAGAGGAGCACTGGCTCTTGCAGTAGAGTCCAAGAAAAACACAAGGAGCAAGAGTCGTGAATTGGTGAGATAAATTTATTGAATCCGACGCGTTTCGGCTTTCGCCTTCTTCAGGGGGCACACAACGCCAGCTCCTCAACTTTTTGCTCTTCACTGGATTTCAATTCAAGAATTTCCTTCAGCTCCTTCCTCCAAGCTGCCAGATGAATTTCAGATTTTTCCTGTTCCCCCGTTTGTGATCATCAACCCGCTGCTCTTATATTTGTAGTTTTCATTCAAAATATTGTATGGCTCCATTAAATTTGAAACTGCTTCACTATGGCAGCCCTGCTTCTCACAGAACATGTGACTGGGAAGTCAGCTGTTCCCAGTCACATGTTCTGTGAGGAGCTGGCGTTGTGTGCCCCCTGAAGAAGGCGAAAGCCGAAACGCGTCAGATTCAATAAATTTATCTCACCAATTCACGACTCTTTCTCCTTGTGAGCTCCTTAATTACCACCAGTACTTCCTGATCAGTAATAGGCCTAGACATAGTTAGGCTTTCCTGCTCCCCAATTTTAGGCAATTGTACTCCCTCTAAGTATTTTTGTATCTTCTCATGGGTTACTGCCTCTTCAGGTGTGTATAGTTCCCTATAGAACTCCACAAACCTCGCCTCAATCTCTTCTCTTTGCCTCAGCTCCTTCCCGTGTCTGTCTCTTATTTTATGAATACAAATCCTCACCTGCATTTTCTTCAGCTGATAGGCTAGTAATCTGCTTGGTTTATTCCCATACTCAAAATGCATGAGGCTAGTAATCTGCTTGGTTTATTCCCATACTCAAAATGCATTTGCCAAAGCTTCTCTAGTGCAAACTTAATTTCGCCTAGTTCCATTTCACTCAGCTGCTGTTTAAGGCTCGTTAGTTATTTTTGTTATCCTCTAACTTTATTTCTCTAGCATTCTCATAATTCCCGTCAATTCTTCTTTTTTTAGCCTCTTTTTCTTTCTTAACTTGAGATTCTAATGCTATAAATTTCCCTCTGACCACCACTTTTAAACAGTCCCATACTACCCCCATCGAGTATTGCCCATTATCATTAAACTGCAGATACTCCAAAATGGTGTCCGAAATCTGTTGAACAGCCCCTGGTGTTTCTAACAAAGCCTCATTTAACCTCCATTGACCCCTCCCCCTACTAGCGGCTGAGTCTCTAAAATCCCCCCACACTGGTGCATGATCAGACCAGGAGCATTCATCAATATTACTTCCCACTACCCAGGTCATCAGATCCTTATGAACCAGCAGCATATCAATCCTACTATAGGACCCATGCACCGAGGAATAAAACGTGTAATCCTTCTCCCTCCCATGCATATCCCTCCAAGCATCAACCAAACCCAAATCCCTCCTAAAAGTTTTTAATTTTTTCCTCTGCTTCGCTGAACCCCCCCACTTGTCCCCTTCAAGAGTCTAATTTGGGGTTAACTGTTAAGTTGAAATCCCCCCCCACACCATCCAATGCCCTTCGTTAAAGTTGACTAGAATGGATCTCAACCCTTCAATAAAAGTCACCTTGTGCATAAATTAGGGCCATACACATTCACTATTATATAGACCTGCTCAAACATCTTGATTTTTAACAACAAATATCTGCCTCCCTTATCTTTCTTTACTTCCAGACATCGGCACTGAATTCTCGCACTTATAAATATTACCACCCCTCCTCCTTTTCTTGATGGTTGGATGCAAACCATTGGTTCGGAAATTTTTTGTTTACCATCCTCAGCTCTCCCCTGCCCATTAGGTGCATTTCTTGTATTAAAATTATATCACCATTCAACCTAAGCACTTCTTTATAGCATAACTGCCACTTTCTTTCTGAGTTGAGGCCCCTTACATTCAAGGATACCACTCTGAAGTCATGTCTTGTATAACCTGCCATACTTTCCCAAAAAGATTACTCTTCCCAGCCTGCAAGGCCCTCCCTTCCTCCACCCTCTCTCCACCCCCACTCTCCCACCAGCCCCCCCCAACCCCCCCCCCCTTCAATTTTCCAGAAAGTTCCACCCCTTTCCACTCCAGTGAGGTGTGGGTCACTACAAAGACCAACATTACACCTTCCTCCCCCATTATTACACTTTCCTCTGCCCATAGCATACAAAGCACAAAAAGTCTGACATTTCCCTTCCACTTCACCCCCTACCAAACACCCGCTTTACATTATCTTCAAAGTCCATGATCAGGTATCTCCCGGATGCTTGACATTTTTGGGCTTCTGGCTCCCCTGCGTCGTTTGCCACCACTCAGTACTCATGAACCCCAACCTCTTCTGCTCTGCTTCTTTCCCCACTGGGACTTCCGGTAGCTCTGACCGTCCTGCCATCTCCATTCCTTTGATAGATTCCTCTATGGTGCGCGCAGTGGTGGTCTTTCCCACAATATTGAATTGCAGTCCAAAGGAAAAAAGCCACTTGTAGCGGATTCGTTCCTCTCTTAACCGTGCTGTAATATCTTTAAATGTTCTTCTCTTTCTTATGGTTATTATCGAAATGTCAGCATACACTTCCACTGGTTGATCCTCCCAGAGCACTTTGCCCACTTTCTGTGCCGCTTGCATAACTGTCTCCTTTGTACTGAAACCGTGCAAATACGCTACAATGTCTCTTGACAAGCCATCCCACTTTGGGCCTAAAGCTCTATGTGCTCTGTCTATATCAAAACAAATTCTCCATTGGTGCTTCAGCTTGACTTAATATGGCCTTACACAATTGTTCCACCAGCACTTTGTAGTTGAAAGTTCCCTCCTTCTCTGGGATGCCTCAAGCATATATTCGAGCGATGCGCCCAGTTCTCCAAATCCTCTAATTTTGACCATAGCTCTCCCATTTCTGCTTTTGCCGTCGTCGTTCTTTCACAGAATTTAGGAGCCCCTTGTGCTCCTCTATTCTCTGTTCCATAGACTCAACCCGTTGCCCAAGCTCATGGATATCATCGCTCAGCTCTCTAATCCACATTTTTGCTTCTGCTTTGAAATTGGCCAGGTTTTGTCGGATCATCCTGAACCACTCTTTCAACTCTTCTTTCAACGAGCTTAACTCACCATCCCCGGCACGCGGGCTCCTGTTGAGGAAATGTTCTCTTCCCCCACCTCTCCATTCGGCGCCATTTTTGCTCTCATTCCCACTGCCCCTGGGGTCGTCTTAAACCCCAAGGTTTTCAGATCTGGGCTTGGTTTTTTTTTTTATGCGCCATCACTTATTAGTTCACTCCACAGGGAAACACAGATACTTTTTTTAGCTTAATTCGGGCATTCAGGCTGCTGATTGGGGATCTTCCTGACCTCGGGAGCTTCACATAGCTGCTGCCATCTTGGATGGTGATGTCACTGGACCCCCCCTCTCCCCTCCATCTCACCCTTTGAATAGCCATGCCGTGAGAATCAATCCTCTTGAGGCACGCAGAGCAGCCACTGCATCAAGAAGTCCTTTCAAACCGGAAGCTGCCAGCAACGATCTGCTAGTATCTGAACCAGGTCGTCATACCACAGGTGTCGTGGACAGTCCAGTGCCATCAGAATTACTAACCCCGGTGTGCCTCTATCCATTGCATGACTCTGCCTATGAGCGCCTACGGGAGAAATACATAAAGACCCGCCTCAGGCCACTACTGAATTAGAGCATCCAAGCCCTCTGAAATCCTTTCCTTTCGCCTGCTGAAAAATGGGCAGGCCTTGGTCGACTTGCACATTGCCCTCAGGTCCATAACCGGTGTGCTCCATTGGCGCACCACCTGCCTGAACACCCCTGGTTGAGCTGCCACTCTCCGGGGGCCACTCGCACTCTGCTGAGGCAGTCTGCAATCAATGCCATGACATTGTCGACTCCCGCCACGTGTGCTGCTGTAGACGCCTGAAGAGGAATCTCTGCCCTTCAAACAAGCTTTTGGCCTCATCCTCTAGGACTGCGCTGCCCAAGCCCCCTTGCCAATTAATGTAAGCAACCATGTTCGCATTGTCCAAGAAGACCCGAACCGCCTTCCCATGCAACCACTGCTTGAAATTTCCAGCGCCAGGGTCACTGCTCACATCTTGAGCCTGCTGAATGACCAAAGGCCTCCCCCTGCTGGCTCCACAGACCCTGAACAAAGCACCCTTTGGAGTGGGCTCCCCCCTCCCGGTCAGACGGGCCTCGGTAATCAGCAGGACCCACACCGTAGAATCGAGATGCATGCCCCTCCTCCCCAGTCTCACCCACCACCTGAGAGCTCCCTTGGTGCTTCGTGGGCAGGGGAAAGGAGTTGACTCTGGTGGGACCACCAATGTAGTAGAGCTCTCTGCAGCAGTTGCATGTGCACTCTTGCCCATGGCACCAGCTCAAGGGTGGAAAACAAAAACAGGAAGCGGCAGGTTCCACACCCAAACAACTTTATTATCACAAAATAAGTGGCCTAAACCCAACACAGGACCGTGTTTCGTATATCACTTCATCAGGGGTTATCAGGTCACACTAAAAAAACATATAAATAGTATAATTACATTAAGAAATAAATACAATTAAAATTAAAACAATAAATATGTGCATTCAAAGAAGGGCTAAAAACAATAAATATAAACAAAAAAACTGTATTACACATAAAAAAGACTATATCGGACTATACCAAACTACTTAGGTCTCAAGGGAACCTAAGGAAAACTAAAAACTTCATTTGTCACAACAACTCTTGTTTAACTCAAAAAAAACAAGATACATTAAAAATTATAAGAACAATGCATATATATATATTACACAGGTACACTAAAAAATTTTTTTTTAAACTGCCTCTGTTTCGATTGATTTTTACGTTTTTTGGTGCGCTGAATCCAAATCTGGTAACCAATTTGCTCCATCACGTACAGATTTTTTACTACATTGGGTTAGCAGTTTGAGGTGAACGTTTCAGATTGAGTGCGATCGAGATAAAAGTTTCTTGGATGAATTCTTTTTACTAATTGTTTAGTAGTTATTCAAATAAGAATAAAGAAAATTGTAACAAGGCAGCACATAAGAATAGAGTAATGTCAACAAAACACACTGTGATGGTAGCAAAATTGTCTGCACTTAAAACAGCCACATACATGTGCACAAACATTGAGCATATAAGAGCGAGGTTAGACACAAAGCAAAGCAATGTGCAAAAAATGCTGTACAGGTATGTATGTAAGAATAGAAAACACAAACCGCACCATTGCAATACATGAAGACAAACACCCGATGGTGTGAAAATAAAATTCTAATAAATGAGATCAGACACTGTGGTAATAACTAGCAAATTTTTATTTCAAAGTTTAGTAAAAACACGATATTTGTCAACACAGTTTAGATTTTAAAGTCATTCTTGGGTCAATCAATCTCCTGGTGGGCCTGTTTCTTCTTCCCCCGAATGCTTCTCTTGGTGCGCTGCTTGGCGTATTTTTCATCTGGGGTTTCCCGCAGCAGCAACCAGCAGAAATCAGCCATCATAGTGGTGTTCCATCTTCCTTGGTACCTTCTCTCTGCGTCCTTGATGTCCTGGTGAAACCTTTCACCTTGTTCTTCACTGTACGCCCCCAAGTTTTCGGGAAAGTAGTTCACATGGGAGTGCAAGAAATGGACTTTCAGGCTCATGTTACAGCCTTGTTCTTTGAAGGCATTGAGCATCCTGGCAACAATATCCTTATAGTTCTCATCCTGCCTGTTCCCCAAGAATTTGAGAACAACATCCTTGAAGGAATCCCAGGCTTCTTTTTCCTTCTCAGACATCATTTCAGCGAATGCTCCATCTGAAATGCGTTTCCTTATATCAGGGCCAACAAACACTCCTTCCTTTAGCTTTGCTTCAGAAAGTCGGGGGAACTTTGAGCAAAGGTACCGAAAGCACTCACCATTTTTGGAAGGGACTTGATGAATTGCTTAATGAGACCCAACTTAATGTGGAGAGGTGGTAATAGAATTTTATCACGAGGTACCAAGCTCTCATGAAGAACATTTTTCTCACCGGGTCTCAAATACTCCCGAATTGGCCAGTCTTTTTTCCCCCAGTGTAGGTCGCGGGCCCGGCTATCCCACAAGCAAAGGAAGCAGGGATATTTGGTGATGAAACCGGATTGCTGCCCTAATAGCATGGATAGAATTTTAAAGTCTCCACAAATCATCCACTTATGCTCATCATAACGAATCTTCTGAAGAATCAGGGCCAAATTCTCGTATTTTTCTTGGAGAATAACAGAGTGAGCAATAGGAACTGAAGCGAATGTGTTGCCATTATGAAGAACACCTTTTATGCTGTCTTTTGACGAATCAATGAACAGCCGCAATTCAGCAGGATCATACTTGAGTTTAAACTTTTCCATCACTCCGTATATATCGTTGCAAAATACCAAATCTTCCTCTTTGCTGAAATACTTCAAAAATTGTGTCTCGCGGTTGCGGTACCAATAAAAAGTTGTTCCTGGTGACAATAGATTTTTCTGTTTAAGCCGAGAACCTAGCAGTTGGGCAGCATCTTTTGGGAGTCCTAAATCCCGGACTAAATCATTCAATTCAGCTTGAGAGAAAAGTTCAGGTTTCGGATCTGGTTCAGTTTCAAACTCGGAAGTACTGGACTCATCGGGAAAAGCCATCTGATGAGTCTCATCATGATCAGAACCGTCCACACAAATATGATCCAAAGATTTTGGTGGTTCAGGCACAGGTACTTCGTTGCTATGAGGCATAGGCCTAATTGCTGAGGGAAGGTTGGGGTAACTTATTACGTTCTTATTTTTTAAGTTGTATCCCTTCACAATGCAAGAGCAAAAATAGCAGTCACTGCTGTGGTCTCTTTGTTCACGCCACATCATAGGTATTCCGAAACGAAATGCTTGTTTTTTACCTTTCATCCATAAGCGTAGATCTTCCTCACATGTCTTGCACACTTTGTGAGGAGCCCACGGTTTGTCTTGATCGCCTAACTTCAAACCGAAATAGGCAAAATATACTTTTTTAATAAATGCAGAAATGTTCCTCTGCCGCTTTTTCACGGTATATTCCCCACAAATAAAACAAAAACTGTCCGGAGAGTTGACGCAACCTCTGGCTCTGTGAGCCATCACAAATACACAGCACTGCAAACTACAACTGTAGTGAACCACTTCGGAATAAAGCTGGATTACGACTGAGCAAACAAAAGGTAATAATGAACTTGCAAGAAACTGAAATTTGTCAGGAACGTTCATGTCGCAACCACCGTGTTTGAGCGAGCGAGCGAGCGCGCGAACGAGGCGAGGCGAACAGGAAAGAACATGCGCCAGCGCGAGTACTGGATTTAGCCCCCCGCCTCCCAATTGTCCTGTTAATGTATAAAATGAATACAAAACACTCTAAAATATCATGAGGGAGTGTTTCTAGTTAGTTAACCATTACAACCTCTATTTTGGGCCAAGAAAATAAACTGCAGTCGGCTAAAAAGAAATTATGTGAACATTCCTTATATGGGTAAGAAATCTAATTTTGCAAGAAAACGTGCCGTGATGGAACATTTTGGCTATTTTTCCTGGATTCAGCACCCCAAAATCTATAGGAATCAGTTGCAAAACTGGAGGCAGTTTTTTGGTAGTGTACCTGTGTTATCTATTGTAATGCATCTATCATATATCAACCACAAACATAAAAATTATAATAAAATACAGTTAAAAAAGGAAAATAAAAATAAAACAGAGAAAATGAATTAAAAGGTCAACAAGAATAATATAAGTATACTAAACGAACACTTGTACAAGATCCAATATGAAAGAACTAATGTCCTAAAAAACTTCTGTAAAAAGAAATATGAATTTTAAATGTTGTATAAAATCTCAATACTACCTCAATCAAATAAAATTATCTCATACGAAGGGAAGGATGTTAAAAAATAGACAAAACTCTCGTAGACTGATGGGAAAAGAAGACCCAATAAAAGATTTAATAGAAATCCTAAATCATCACTATAAAGTAAGAAAGACTAGAAAAATTTTTTAGTTTTTTAAAAAAAGGGGGATTAAAGTAAGACCCTCAT
The DNA here is from genome assembly GCA_033557465.1 of Ichthyophis bannanicus. Classification (NCBI taxonomy): domain Eukaryota; kingdom Metazoa; phylum Chordata; class Amphibia; order Gymnophiona; family Ichthyophiidae; genus Ichthyophis; species Ichthyophis bannanicus. The sequence continues at coordinate 188,921,979 of CM066031.1, read as the reverse complement.
ATATCGGCTCTATAGACCGCACTTTAATGCTAAATTCAAAACAGTAGGGACAGCCAGCACGAGGTTCTAAAAGGGTTGTTGATCGACGTGGCAAACACTATCCAGAAAAATAATATATTTATATAAGGTCCAAGAGAAATTCCCCCTCTTACAAACCAAATGTATAACATGTTTGAACTTATTTTCTTGAAACAATTGAGTTCATTAAATTAGTTTTGTCTATTTTTTAACATCCTTCCCTTCGTATGAGATAATTTATTTGATTGAGATAGTATTGAGATTTTATACAACATTTTAAATTCATATTTCTTTTTACAGAAGTTTTTTAGGACATTAGTGACTTCCCTTTTACTCTAAAGAGCACTGTGAAGTCTATGCACACCACACACCCATCAGGTATTGTCCATCTTTATATATTATCAAGTGTTCTCTATTAATTCATGGTTACTTCATATTCACTTCTCTATCTAGATTTGGTCTCCTCATCCCTTATGTTTCTCCGTTCTTTCATATAGGATCTTGTACAAGTGTTCGTTTAGTATACTTATATTATTCTTGTTGACCTTTTAATTCATTTTCTCTGTTTTATTTTTATTTTCCTTTTTTAACTGTATTTTATTATAATTTTTATGTTTGTGGTTGATATATGATTGATGCATTACAAGAGATAATATATATATATGCATTGTTCTTATAATTTTTAATGTATCTCGTTTTTTTGAGTTAAACAAGAGTTGTTGTGACAAATGAAGTTTTTAGTTTTCCTTAGGTTCCCTTGAGACATAAGTAGTTTGGTATTGTCCGATATAGTCTTTTTTATGTGTAATACAGTTTTTTTGTTTATATTTATTGTTTTTAGCCCTTCCTTGAATGCACATATTTATTGTTTTAATTTTAATTGTATTTATTTCTTAATGTAATTATACTATTTATATGTTTTTTTAGTGTGACCTGATAACCCCTGATGAAGTGATATACGAAACACGGTCCTGTGTTGGGTTTAGGCCACTTATTTTGTGATAATAAAGTTGTTTGGGTGTGGAACCTGCCGCTTCCTGTTTTTGTTTTCTGCTCTCCTGAGTGGCTAGCGCTGTTTTCTTTGTTGGACCAGCTCGAGGGTGGCCACCATGGTCCCTAAAACCTGCAGTTAACGCTAGGCCGACAGCTTTGCCATCTTCAGGAACAGCTGAATCAGCACTCATAGCCCCTGCATCCATTGCTCTGACAGGAGGACCCTGCCCACATGGATGTCGAATCGCGCTTCTAAATACTCCAGCTCCTGGGCCAGACGCAACCATCTCTTGGCTAGGCTGACAACCCAGCAGAGCCTCTGAAGGACCTCCACCACCTGCACTGCTGCCCTGTTAGCTGTCATCCATTGACTTGGCCTGGGGCCACTCATTTAGGTACGGGTGCATTAGGATTCCTGCTTTGCAGAGCACTGCCTTTGCCACCACCATGACCTTGGTGAAGATACGAGGGGCAGTCACCCAACAAAAGGGCAATTCTCGAAACTGGAAATAGCCCATCGGCACCATGAAGGGGAGAAACTGCTGATGCCCTGGTGGAGGTGTGCAGATATGCCTCGGAAAGGTCTAGAGACATCAAGAATTCCTCGCTCCCCACTGCCCCAAAGACTGACCTTAGTGCTTCCATGTGGAAATGTGGCACTTGCAGACAGCAGTTCATGCCCTTGCGGTCAAGAATTGGATGAAAAAAGGTCCTTTTTTTTTTTTTTCTTGCATCACAAAAGAAATGGCGTATCGACTGCAGCCGCACCGGTTTCAAGGAAATGGCTCCACGGCTTTTAGCTGTAATAGATGAGTCAAGGTCTCTTCTAACACCCCACCTTGCCTTGTGCTTTGCAGAGGGACTGAACGAAGAACTGACTCACTGGATGAGTCCATAAGAGGGCATAGCCCTCCTGGACCCCTTCCAGGCAAACCTGGTCAGACATAATATGGGGCCCAGGCAGGGTAAAAAAAAACCAAAGCTGATGTCGCTCCTTTGGGCCCCCTTTGCTACCTTGCACTTTCTTGTGTCCCGAGGCTGAGGCAACTCTAAAAACGTCTGCCTGCGCCTCAGAAACCTCGAAAGGGGAATCAAGCCCTCTGGGCCGGGCGAAACGCTTGAAGTCCCTCAACAGACCTAGGGATGAGGGTGGGATATGGGCTTGCTCCTGCTTATCCTTGGGCAGCTGACCTCCCTTGGACTCCCCCACGTCCCTAACCAATTTGTCCAGCTCCTCCCCGAAAAGCAGCTTTCCCTTAAAAGGGTGCTTACTAAGGAAGGACTTGGAGGAGCGATCCCGGAGCCACAAGTAGCAAAGGGCTGCCACCACCATGCTTTTAGAGAGACCCCCTAGTGAGACTGTATGGGTGTCAGCCAAATAGGCTGCCCTTGACTCCGATTTGGCCGCCACCCTGGACAGGTCTGTCTCTGTTCCACCCAGATACTGGACCCTTTGTGACTAGCGGAGGAAGGCTCTAGCCACTCCAGCCCTGCAGCCGAAGCCTGCAGTGAAAGGGCGTTGATATCAAAAGTCTGCCTTAAAAAGGTGTCCAACTTCCTATCCTGGACCTCCTTGAGGGCCGCCCTGCCTTCTACTGGGATCAAAGTCTTTTTGGTAACCACCAACCTTGCTGCGCCTACTTTAGGTAATCACAAGAATTTGCGTTCCTGTTCAGGGAGCAGGTATAGGCGCATCATTGCTCGCACTCACCTAAGATCTGCCTGCAGCAGATCCCACTCATCCTGGATCATCTGTCTGACCACCCTATGCAGCGGGAAGACCTTCTGCCTGACCACCCTATGCAGCGGAGTAGAGGGTCCCCTAGCATCTCATCCTCGGCCGGTAGGGCAGAGGGCATATTTTATTTATTTATTTATTTATTTAACATCTCTTATATACCGCACTATTGTCATCAGCGCGGTTTACATGGAACAAATATATACATACAGAGAACTGTAATGCATTTTACAAATAACAGGGGTTTTTGAACTTGGGATTAAAGGTAAACTATATAGACTAAGTAACTATTTACAAAAAACTCTATTCACATTAGTCATATTTGGTTATCATTTGGGATTATCTTGGTCAGAAACGTGTAGGTAGTATTTTCCTATGCAAAGATTAGATTGGGAAATAGCTTAAGAAGAGGTGGTGTTTGAGGCTTTTTCTGAATTGTGTTAGGCTGACTATAGCTCTCAATTCTGGTGGGAGGGCATTCCAGGCTATTGGGGCATGGATACTGAAGGCTCTTTTGGTTGTTTCCTTAGTGTATCTGATTGCTTGTTTCGGGATTGTTAATGTATTTATAGCAGTTGATCTTCTGGATCTATTGGGGGTTTGTAGATGTACGAGGTTGATGATGGTTGATGGTGCTTGGTTGTTTAGGGCTTTGAATGTAGTGATCAGGATCTTGTAGTGAATTCTCGCATTGGTTGAACACTGGCAATTCCTCCCAGTGAAATACTCGTCCTGTTCCAGGATCTCTCCCTCTCTGAGTTCTTTGTCCTCCAAGTCTAGTTCTGAGTCCCGGCCCACCCCATTCGGCCCCTCGGACAAGAGACTGCCCTTGCCAATCTTCCGCGGGCTTAGCCCTCTGAAGGTACCGCTCCTGGCTCGCTCTATCCAGCATCCACTGCCCTCTTGGCCCAACACTCTGATCCTGCAGGCTCCCTGCTGGCACAAGCAGAATGACCTATGGTGCAACAGAACAAACTCAGGTGAGAAAACTCCCCGGGACTGCCCCCTCACCCATGCTCTGTAATGTGGAGGATCCAGGCAAGGCCAAAGGGCCAGCCATCACCTCAAGGGTGGCGGACCGGGTTCCCCGAGCCCTGAGCCTCTGTAGACTGAGAGGGTGTCCCCCTCCTGCAAGGACTGCTCCACAGAAGCAATTTCTAGCACACCACCGCTGCAAATCCCAGCATCCAACAGTCTCCCTGCCGGGTCCCGAACCCCAGGCACTGCAGTCGAGCCAGCATGGGTGCCTAGTAACGTGGACTGCTCTGCCTGGCCCCTTACCCTATTTGAGTACATAGGGAGAGCCCTTTGACCAGGCACTAAAGTAAAGGCAATTCCTGCCTGAAAGGTACGCCTCTGTCTCCTTACCTTTACACTTTTTTTCCCAAGCTGTAAGCAATAAAATAATGAAATGAAAAAGATACGGTTGGGTCCTGTTCCTTCCTGCCGTACTGAGAGAGAAATCAGCGGGAAACCCCCTCCAAAGGAGTCAAAGGCTGAGCACGGAAAAAATAGAAAGAGAGAAGCGCTTATCCGCTTCCCATGCAGCTGTCTCCAACACTTACCATGTGGCTGAGGCCTTCTCAAGCAGGCCAAGCCGCCAGCGAGAGTAACGCCTACCTCTGTGCCCAATTCCACAGCCCCAGACACCAGCAATTGCAAAGAAACTGTCATCTCACCTTCCGCTGTCTCCAGTCGTGTAGTCCTGCAGCTTCTTTCTCCTGCTTTCCTTGTGCTTAGTCTTTCAGTTGGCGTCAGTGTCAAGGGGCTCCTGGGGGGCCGGAAAGTGGTCTGTCGCTCTGTGCTGTGCTGGATCAGCGGCTCCTCACCCGATGATGGGTTTGGGAACTGCCAGTCACCCCAGGATGGCAGACACCACCCCAAGATACCCCCCCTGACCTCTTGGGGAGGGGGGCGGTCTTCTCAGCCCTCCTGACTTTTGTTCTTTTGTTTTCTTTCTTTTTGCAGAACTTTAACTAGAGTAAAACAAAGTCTAAGGAGTTAAAACCTAGAGCCAAACCCACCTAAGCTAAATTAAGCTTCATATTTGTCTCTTCAGTGAGCCCAGCACCCTGGCTACCTCCTCCAGTTGCTTGGAGACTGAGCATACTGGGGCTGATATGCGGTACCAGCTGTATAAGTACACTAGTGCCATCAAAAAGATGACATGCTCAGTCTTCAAGCTGCTGGAAGAGGTACACTACCCAGAGGTGTGGGACTGGACTGGAGGGATAATGAGGAATTAACTTTAGAGAATACTTACTGCATTACTCTCCAGGTGCACAGATTCTGGAGTAAGAAAATTACAAAGAATATTTATTACCTAAGTCGGCTATAAATCCTCCTTTCACAGGTGTATGCTCACTGTCTTTCTTCGGGTTCACTGTGAGAGGGAAAAAAGGCAATATAAAAAACAAAACACCAAGACTAAAAAATAAAACATCTTAAACATTTTAAAAACACTGATATGAGCTGAAACCTTCAGAATTACAGTACAGTCCTGCATAATGGACTACATTTAAGATAAGCAGATGTGGGCTCTGCACCCTTATTTAAAGGGCTTAAAGGCAGGGCTTAAGAAATCCAAGGTGTCAGGTTGCCATGGCCACCATAAATTTGAACCTGGTGACTGGTATTTCATCGCCCACACCCCCACCTTTGTAATCGTAGGCACAAGACAGCCGTGATTACGGCAAAGTCTCATTTTGTCTGCTCATGAGGATCCAATATCCTGCAGACAGAACAGCAATTGTGGCACCAAAGATAGCAGGTTGCCTGTAGGGATTCCTTCCCCTGCGTGCACAAGAGGAGAAGCAGGCCACAATCGTGTTGAAGTCCCTTTTTGTCTGCCCATGGGAGATTGGATCCCTGCAGGGAGAACAGAAGGGAAAGGCTTGTGATCATGGCTTCAATGGAGCAGGTTGCTGGTGGGGATGCCATTCCCCGTGGGCGAAAGAGAAGTAATGGTTAGAGCACTGACTTAGGAACCAAGAGATCAGGGTTTGATTCCCATTAGCACTCCTTGTAGCCTTGAGCAAGTCACTTAACCTTCCACAGCCTCAGAAAACTTCAAGTTATCAATGTCCCTTTTAATGTGCATTACCAAGTTTAAGTGACAATGTAAATACTTTGACTGAAATGATAAAGCAGTATAAAAAGGACCGACTAAATAAATAAATAAATAAATACATAAGCAAGCAAGCAGGGTTGGTTTGTTTCTTTTTTAGTGCCATCAACTCAGTGTTGACTCAGAGCAACCCAGCTACCTCTGGGTTTTCTTGGCAACGTATCACCGGAAGAATATTGCCAGCCTTTTCTTTCGAGGCAATGGAGGGTAAAGCATAGTTACTCACCTGTAACAGGTGATCTCCGGGAACAGCAGGAATTTAGTCTTCACATATGGGTATCGTCGGCACCGACAGAGCCTGCGCGGGAATGCTCCCAGCGTCCAAGTAGAAAGCTTTTGGGAGCATCCCACAGCGTGCTGCCTTCCCGCCTTTCCCAACTGCCTCTCTCCAGTTGAGTTTAAAGCTGAGACAGAGAGAGAGAGGGAAAGAGAAGGAGAAAGATAGAGAGATAGAACTCCTAGGGGAGGTGGGTGGGTTGTGAAGACTAAATTCCTGCTGATCCCGGAGATCACCTGTTACAGGTGAGTAACTATGCTATCTCCAGGAACAAGCAGGAATGTAGTCTTCACATATGGGGACTCCCTAGCTTTAGATGCCAGGGAGAGACCCCAGAAGTTGTGTGTCCCTGTGAAAGGGCTCCACTTCCCCCCATGGATCTCTGCAGTGACAGGAACGACGACTTGCTGGAACCGCGGAAAACGAAGAACTGGAGAGAGGCAGTTGGGAAAGGCCAGAAGGCAGCATGCAGGCGCTGTGGGATGCTCCCAAAAGCTTTCTAATTGGACGCTGGGGAGCGCTCCCGCGCAGGCTCCGTCGGTACCGATGATACCCATATGTGAAGACTAAATTCCTGCTTGTTCCTGGAGATAGTGACTTGCCCAAAGTCACAAGGAGTGCCAGTGGGAATCGAACCCTTGATCTTCTGGGTACTAGGCAGTTGCTCTAACCACTAGGCTACTCCTCCACTCTGCAAGCTGTGATCATGGCAAAGTCATGGCATGCCTGCGGGAGACCAGATTCCCACAAGCTGAACAGGAGAGGAAGACTACAATCAGGGCTTGGAAGTAGAAAACAGCAGGATCGGGGCCCTGTAGGAAAAAAAAAAGTTAAGACGAGAGGGGGGGGGGGGGGGGAAGTGAGGCATAAAAAACAAAAATGTAAAAGGGCAAAAGCTTTAAAAAATGGGGGGGTGCTGGGAGTGCTAGGGGGGGAGAGAAGGGAAGAGAGTGGAGAAAGGGAAGAGTGCAAGGCTTGGAGGTTAAAGAGATGAATGCATAGGGACAAGAGGACTATCTGTATATGCCAAATAGTGTATACCCCCTGAAAATGCACACAAGCACCCTATCTAGACAGGCACACAGACACTCCACCTCTGCAGGACAGGCACACACACCTCACCTAAGTGCAACAGATAAACACACAGGCACCATATACACACACTTGCACACACAAAGGCATTTCACCTCTGCACCACACACACACAGAGGCTTCCCAGCTTTTCAGCACACAAGCACCGCAGCTTGGCAGCAACTGCCACATCCCATGCACCAACAGGCAAACCACCCTTGAGCACACACACACACACACATATTTTTCTAAAAGGAATTTTTCTAAAAGGAATTCTTTGTATTAAAGCTAATTAATCTGTGAACCCACTATTTTCTGTTAAATCAGTCAGGGCCTAGTAGCAGCAGTTTAAGTTTAAATATAAAACACAGAGGAGAACTTTCTGGTTACATTTGGAACCCAGCAGAGAGCTTGTAGTTTAAATTTAATAGTCACTCAGGGCCTAGTAACAGCAAAATACTTTTAGTTTAAATTTAAAGCACAGAAGAGAGCTTTCTGGTTACATTTGGAACCCAGCAGAGAGCTTGTAGTTTAAATTTCATAAGAAGTTAGAGCCTAGCAGCAGCTAAGAGCTATAATTTAAATCAAATCAGAATATAGCTTACCTCAGCAGCACAAGACAGGGTACTGTGTAGCAGCCCTCTTTTAATAAGTCTTATTTCCCTCCCTCCCCTGGGATAATCGTAGCTTTATAGGTACTTACACATCTTAAAAGACAGGAGGTGCTCTCAGGTGAAGCTCATTACCCAAATCAGTCATATACTAAGGACCTGAGATTAGTTAAGCTTCAGGTGAACAAGGTATATTACATGTATTAGGTACAGTTTTATTAGTATAAATATCCATAGCAACCCTTAGTAAGTAAAGAACTTAGATCTAAACACAAACTTAAAACTAAGATGCAGACAGCAGTCCAGCAGCGTGATGGGGGCTTTCCAGTCTTTTGCATTGAGTGTCACATGTATGATTTTCTCCCAGTTGGTGAGAGGTCTTACATGTGCACTAGGTGCAAGGAGCTCTTTGCTCTCAGGGAACGAGTCCGTTCTATAGAGGCTAAAGTAGCAGACTTGGAAAACATAAGACAGACAGAGAGGTACATAGACAAGACCTACAGGGATATAGTCCTGAAGTCCCACCTCCAGTCTGGCAGCATCCCTGTTGCCATGGAGGAGAGAGGTCACGTGACAGGAGAGCATCACCCTGGTGTGGCAGGAAGTGATCCTGTAACTAGGACCTGTCCTCCAGGTGATGTAAAACCCTCTCGCACCGAGGAAGTTTCTCCAGGGCCATGTGCCGATGAGGGAAGGGTTAGGACAGCCGTTATAGTTGGTGATTCAATCATTAGGCATGTAGATAGCTGGGTGGCTGGTGGACGTGAGGATCGCCTGGTAACATGCCTGCCTGGTGCGAAGGTAGCGGACCTCACGCACCACCTAGATAAGGTCTTAGATAGTGCCGGGGAGGAGTCTGCTGTCTAGGTACATGTCGGTACCAATGACATAGGAAAACGTGGTAGGGAGGTTCTGGAGGCTAAATTTAGGCTTTTAGGTAGGAAGTTGAAATCCAGAACTTCCAGGGTAGCGTTCTCCGAAATGCTTCCTGTTCCACGCGCAGGACCCAAAAGACAGGCAGAGCTCCGGAGTCTCAATGCGTGGATGAGACAATGGTGCAGAGATGAGGGGTTTGGATTTGTTAGGAACTGGGGAACACTCTGGGGAAAGGAGGGGCTCTTCCGAAGGGATGGGCTTCACCTTAACCGGGATGGAACCAGGCTGCTGGCATTAACCTTTAAAAAGGAGACAGAGCAGCTTTTAAACTAGATATTAGGGGAAAGCCGACAGTCGCCCAAGAGCGGATGGTTTGGAAGAATGTATCTTTGAAGGATACTACCAAAAGCAGAGAGGTTCCTCAAAAGAGTAAAGTAGCCCAAATGCCCTCAAGTATGGAGCAGACTGAGCTTAAAGATCCCAAATTATCCATGTCTAACAATAGCCAAATTAATATGAATAAAATACATTCTCTAAAATGCTTGTATGCAAATGCTAGAAGTCTAAAAAATAAGATGGGAGAGTTAGAATATATAGCACAAAATGAAAGGTTAGATATGATTGGAATATCAGAGACATGGTGGAAAGAGGACAACCAGTGGGACACTGTGATACCTCGGTACAAACTATATCATAATGATAGAGCTGATCAAATTGGTGGAGGGGTTGCTCTTTATGTTAGAGAGGGCATTGAGTCAGAAAGGATTAAAGTTTTGCAGGAAACAAAATCTGCTGTAGAATCTATATGGATTGAAATTCCATGTAAAAGGGGGAAGGCAATGGCAGTGGGGGTGTATTATCGAGCGCCTTGCCAGAATGACCAAATGGATGATGAAATGCACAAAGAAATCAAGGAAGCTAACAAAGGTTACAGTGCAGTAATAATAATGGGTGATTTCAACTACCCCGGTATCGACTGGGTCAGTGTCACGTCAGGACATGCTAGGGAGATAAAGTTCCTAGATGAAATAAATGACTGCTTCTTGGAGCAGCTGGTTCATGAACCGACCAGAGGGGAAGCCATATTAGACCTAGTCCTTAATGGAACACCAGATCTAGTGCAAGAGATAAGGTTGTTGGGGCCACTTGGCAATAGTGATCATAGCATGATCGCCTTTGATTTAATTAGTGGAGGAGGGATAGTAAGGAAATCCACAGTACTACCTTTTAACTTTCGAAAGGGAGACTATGATAAAATGAGGAAAACAGTTAAGAAAAAACTAAAAGGAGCAGTTGCAAAGGTTAAAGACGTACATCAGGCTTGGCTGTTGTTGAAAAATACTATCTTGGAAGCCCAGACCAGCTGTATTCCACGCTTTAAGAAAAGTGGAAGGAAGTCCAAAAAACTGCCAGCATGGTTTAAAGGTGAGGTCAGAGAGGCTGTTGTTGCCAAAAAAGCATCTTTCAGGAAATGGAAAAAAGAGCCAAACGACAAAACCTGGAAACAGCACAAGCACTGGCAAGTCAAATGCAAGGCATTGATAAGGCAGGCAAAGGGAGAATTTGAGAAGAAGCTTGCTGCGGAAGCAAAAACGCGAAGTAAAGACCTTTTCAAATACATTCATAGCAAAAAACCTGTGAGAGAGTCAGTTGGTCCATTAGATGATAAAGGGGTTAAAGGAGTACTAAGAGGCGACAAGGCGATAGCGGAAAGATTGAATGAATTCTTTGCTTCAGTCTTTACTGAGGAAGATGTAGGGATGTTACCCATGACTGAAGTGGTATTTAAAGGTGTGGAAGAATTGAAGGAAATATCGATACATCGGGAAGATGTATTACAACTATTAGATAAACTGAAGAGTAGCAAATCACCTGGGCCAGATGGTATACATCCAAGGGTGTTGAAAGAACTGAAATATGAGATTGCAGAACTGCTATTAGTAATCTGTGAACTATCATTAAAATCATCTGTAATACCTGAAGATTGGAGGATCGCCAGTGTAACACCAATTTTTAAAAAGGGTTCCAGGGGTGATCCGGGAAACTACAGACCGGTGAGCCTGACATCAGTACCGGGAAAAATGGTAGAAACCATCATAAAGAATAAAATTACTCAGCATGTAGATAGTCATGACCTAATGGGAGACAGCCAACATGACTTTAGACAAGGAAGATCTTGTCTTACTAATCTGTTATGTTTTTTTGAAGGAGTGAATAATCAGGTGGACAAAGGTGAGTCGGTTGATATTGTGCATCTGGACTTTCAGAAAGCCTTTGACAAGGTCCCTCATCAGAGACTTTTGGCAAAACTAAAGAGTCACGGGATAGGAGGCAGTGTACTATTGTGGATCAGGAACTGGTTAAAAGATAGAAAGCAGAGGGTAGGGCTAAATGGCCAATTTTCCCAATGGAGAAAGGTGAATAGTGATGTACCCCAGGGATCTGTGCTCAGTCCGCTGCTTTTGACATATTCATAAATGACCTGGAAAGGGGAATAACGAGTGAGGTTATCAAATTTGCAGATGACACAAAACTATTTAAAGTTGTTAAAACCCAAGAGGATTGTGGAAAATTGCAAGAGGATCTTGATAAATTGGAAGACTGGGCATCAAAATGGCAGATGAAATTTAATGTGGACAAGTGCAAGGTTATGCACCTAGGGAAGAACAACCCAAACTATGGTTACACGATGCAAGGTTCCACATTAGGAACCACCACCCAGGAAAAAGATTTAGGCGTCATTGTGGATAACATGTTAAAACCCTCGGCCCAGTGTGCAGCGGCGGCCAAGAGAGCAAATAGAATGCTAGGTATCATAAGGAAAGGAATGGAAAATAAAACAAAAGATATTATAATGCCTCTATATCGTTCCATTGTGAGACCGCACCTTGAATATTGTGTGCAATTCTGGTCGCCGTATCTTAAAAAGGATATAGCGATTTTAGAAAAGGTTCAGAGAAGAGCCACCAAAATGGTAAAGAGGATGGAAGGCTAAAAAGGTTAGGGCTCTTTAACCTGGAAAAGAGACGGCTGAGGGGTGATATGATAGAAGTCTATAAATTAATGAACGGAGTGGAACGGGTAAACGTAGATCAATTGTTTACCTTATCAGAATATAGAAAGACTAGGGGACATGCAATGAAGCTACAGGGTAAACTATTTAAGACTAATAAAAGAAAATATTTTTTCACTCAACGTGTAATCAAACTCTGGAATTTGTTACCGGAGGATGTAGTAAAGGCTGTTAGTGTAGCTGGGTTTAAAAAAAGGTTTGGACAAGTTCCTGGAGGAAAGGTCCATAAACCATTATTAAGAAGGGATCCAGGATATCAATGTTTGAACCAATACAAGCATTGTGGAACCTGTGTCTCTTGGGGAAACTGCTAGGTACGTATGACCTAGATTGGCCACTGTTGGAAACAGAATACTGGGCTTGATGGACCTTGGTCTGACCCAGTATGGCATATCTTATATTCTTATCTTATGTTCTTATGTACACACACACACAATACTTGCTATCTATATATTTCTGTCTAAAGATGCCTCATTCAGCCCCTACTACCATTACAAACTGTGCTTTATCATCTCTCTTCAAACTCTTCCACCCTTCTCAGCCATACAGGAGTTTGCAAATGGAGATTGATGGTCAATGAAGGACCTTGGAGTAATGGTGTCCAAAGGATCTCAATGTGGTGAAACAATGGAACAAGGCGGTAGCCAAAGCCAGAAGGATGCTGGGTTGCATCCAGAGAGGAATAAACAGCTGAAAGGAGGAGGTAATTAATGCTCTTGTACAACTTGTTGGTGAGGCCTTATTTGGAGTATTGGGTTCCGTTTTGGAGCCCATATCTCACAAAGGGTATAAAAAGACTTATAAAAGTTTAGAGGAAGGTGACCAAAATGATTTGGAGCCTGCACCAGAAGATACATGAGAAAAGACTTGAAGACCTAAATACCCTAAAGGAGAGAAGGGACAAGGGAGACAGCATAGTTACTTACCTGTAACAGGTGTTCTCCAGGGACAGCAGGAATCAGTCCTCAAATATGGTGACATTGACACAGAGGGAGCACTGTGTGGAGCATCTTCCCAGCTTTCAAAGAAAGTCTTTGGGAGATGCCACCACGCATGCATGGTCCCCTTCCCGTCCAAGGGTGCCATCTTACTCAATCAGATGACATAGGTAGAGCTGACAAAAGAAAATGGCCAAATTTTGAAGAGCAACTCCAGGGGGAGGAGGGAGGGTTGTGAGGACTCATTTCTGCTGTCCTGGGAGAACACTTGTTACAGGTGGGTAACTACGCTTTCTCCAGGAACAAGCAGGAAATCAGTATTCACATTTGGGACTCCCTAGCTAAAGGCTACCAAGAACCTATACAGAAAAACATGGCCAAGCCGTGAACAGCCACAGGCGAATCTGAAGACAGACTCTGAGGACCACAGTGTCCAGGGAGAGCACAGTTACTTACCTGTAACAGGTGATCTCTGGGAACAGCAGGAATAAGTCTTCACATATGGGTACGTCGGTACCGATGGAGTCCGCGCGGGAATGCTTCCCAGCATCCAATCAGAAAGCTTTTGGAAGCATCCCAACACGCCTGTGCGCTGCCTTCCTGCCTTCCCAACTGCCTTCTCCTCAGTTAAGTTTTAAAGCTGAGACAAAGAGAGAGAGAGAGAGAGAGAGCAAGGAAGGGAAAGATAGAGAACGAGAAATGCAACTCCTAGGGGAGGTGGGTGGGTTGTGAAGACTTATTCCTGCTGTTCCCAGAGATCACCTGTTACAGGTAAGTAACTGTGCTATCTCCAGGAACAAGCAGGAATGAATCTTCACATATGGGGACTCCCAAGCTCAGAAGCCCGGAGGGAGTCCTAGCATGCTGCAAGTCTAGAACGAGCCATGCTATTCCTCAGGACCTCAGGCATCCTGGGGATGGAGGGTAGGAGTTGAATACAGAAAAGAGCTGTGGAACAGCTGGCTAGAACAGGGCTTCAAAAGGGGAAGGCCCTGTATCGAGGGCATTTAGTAATAAGATATTGTAATCTGGGCCTCCCTTGTTGGCATTGCACAAGTGCACTGAGCTACAAATGGATCTGATAGAAGAGCCAGTGAATGTGCTCAAGGGGTACCTCACTGAGAAGTAGAGGTAATAAAGTAGAACAAAAAACAAGTGGAGGTCAAAAACCCTTTAGGGGGAGAAAAAAAATAGCCCCAGAGGAAAACTGGGGTAGTATAAGAGGTAGAGCTTCAGCGGAGACGCAGAAGGTACTATTAAGGAAAGCTTAAGCTGCTTTGGTCCAAAAATAGTATAAATGTAGGACCAAGAGAAAACTTTAGTCTGACCCAACTGGACTGGGGTTAGAATCAGTCCATGTAGAGGAGAAAAGGTATGGAAACCCTTGTATCTGATAAAAAGGTAAGGACAGACTCAGGAGCGCTAAGCTTTAGAGCAACGGAAGCTCCGCAATGTCTTTCCTAACTGGGGTCAATTAGGAAAGAAAGGTACATGGACAACTTCAGGAGTACCTAAACCTGAAAAGGTTAATTACCACAGGAGTGGTTCTAGGTGTAGTCCCCTAGGTATGCTGGTACAGCATTGATTGGGTTAGTGCCCATCTGTCAGGTTCATAAAGGAATGTCAGGATATCTGATCCTAACAGCCAGATAGATAAGTAGATGGATACAGATCTAACAATATATCTCATCATATGTAATAATATATATGTACACACACATATATATATATATATATGTAGATTTAAATATATACACATATTGGGTATATATGCATATATGTATAAAGAGATATATATATGGGCAGAAGACACACAGATAGATATAATATATATAGGCAGGCATATAGAGACATGTCTCCAGGTATATGGATGGAGAAATGTCCAGAGAACCCTATCCCCCCTTATTAGGGAGAGAGAGAAATTTATCTAATAGCAAGAAGGTTGATACCTGCTTGAATAGATAAAATAGAAAAAAATCCTCTTCTCCTGGTTATGACTGGCATAGTCAGAGGAAAGGTGTCCCTGACAAGAAGGCGGCTTAATTATTTGCAGAATTTGAGCTCTTGAGTAACCAGGATGGCCTACGTGAAAATGGCAGAGGATAACAGCAGTCTGCAGACAGGAAGTCCAGATATCTCCATTATTGTAGTATGGAGATTGGATAGAGGAGGCCTCAGGAGGAAGATACCCTAGTGATCCGCCTATGAGGGCAAGATGGGTATTAGGTATCCTCTAGCTGCCAGTGAAGAATTTATCTCTGACGGGAGACCCCAGGAGATATGGGCCAAGCCACGGAATTGGCCCTTCTTAAGGCTTTCACGTAATGAAAGGCCTGAGGCTTATGCCTCAAAAGATTTTTAAGATAAGATGGAAAGGGTAGAAAATACCTGCCAGGCATGAACATGACTGGGGGAATTCCCCTTTTAACCATCTGGGGTTATCTGCTAGGCAAGATACTAATGCTCTCTAGCAAGAGCCCATAGTGCAAAGCTACTTTGTAGAGTTGCAGAGAGCATGCTGCAGGTTGGTCAGAAGAAAAAACTGGCTGTGGAAAGCCAGCAGGTAACCAGCTATTCTGCCAAGGGCAAGGGGTGAAGAATAGAAGTTAACCAACCAAACTGTAATAATAGGGTTTCCCAAACGAGGTTGATACCCTGTTTGGGACTTAGCACTGAGGCTAGGAGGATTGCTAGTGGAGGGGAAACCCTGGTTGTGTGGTGAACAAAACCAGTGGTTTAACCACTAGAAATTGCTGTATTTGCAGCAACTATCAGGGCAGCATGGAGAATTTATTTTCCCTCCTCTTTTTAGAGTGGGAAAAAGAAACAGACATGGTAGCACTTCCTATTGTCTGAGGAGCTGCCCTAAGATAACAAGGGGGAAGACAACTCCAGAAGGGAGAATCACCCGGTAGAACAGGTAGAGGACCAAAAGGGCTTACCCATGTAAAAAAGTCACTCTTACAAACTAAACGTTGTAGTAAGAGGGAGGTAAACAGAGTTGCAAGAGACCAACTATGGAGGAAGTCTCCGACAGGTGAGATGATACATGCCAATACAGGGAAAACAACTGTCTATTGATAGTTTTTACCTCTCTTTCCTCCAAGAGGAAGAGGAAATCTGTTAAGTATGGGCAGGATCATCATAAAGACTCTTAGAGAAAAGATGTCTCATGAAGAGATATCTAGGTAGGTTAGGATAAATTTAGTGCAGATACTGCAAATGAAAAGAAGCAGACTGCTACCCTAACCAGCAACCAAGAGGGACAATGATCAATTTGAAACCCTGCGACTGCTGGGTTTGTTGACCTGTTGAGTTTGTAGATTCTTCAGACCAGGGTGAGGTTTCCCCTGTTTGGGAACATCTGTATGATGGGCAGAAGATGGACAAAACCTTCTCCCCCTAGGGGAAGAAAGTTTGGTAGGACATTTCCTACCTACTGGGAAAGGCGGCGGAGTAGAATAGCCCCTGGAAACAGGAAAGTCAGTGGATAACTGAGTAACCTGGAGTAAAGACTCCTTGTTGAAGAGATTTTCTCCAGTGCAAGGAGTATTTCCCAGTCTTTCTTGTGCCCATTTGTCCAAGTCTGAAGCTTGGAGCCAGGCTCTACGTCGTGCCCCTATAGCTATAGCAGAAGTTCTGCTAACAGACTCAAAGGAGTCTAGGGAAGCACGAGTAAGAAACCTAGAAATATTATGAGCATGACTAACCAGTAAGGAATAGTCTGTTTGTTTGGGCTCTTGAAGACAAGGAGTCAAAAGATGTAATTTCCTTGTGACCTCCTCAAGAGATAGACCCATATAAAAAATATATGAGAGAATTCTTGCTGAAAGCATGGATGTCTGGAAGGTTGGACGTCCAAAGGCATCTAGTGTCTTAGACTCACGACCTGGCGGACAAGAAGAGTGCTTTTTATTACTCTTTACTCGCCTCAATGCTGACTCCACTACAATGGAATGATGAGTAAGTTGAGTCCTTTGAAACCCTGGAGAGGGGGGCACCTGATATAGGAGATCAGTTGCTCTGGAAAGTGGGGGTGCCCTTAAAGGAGCTTCCCACATTCGTAGAAGGAGATCCTGCAAAGAATGATGCAAAGGAAGCATTATGTTCTCCTTTGCTTCGTTAGGAACAGAGAGGTATTCTGTATTCCCTTGTGTAGGATCTTGTCCAGGAATAGGAATGGCAAGTGATTTTGCCATATCCAGGAGGAAAGTCTGGAAAGAAGGATCCCCAGAGGTAACTTCCCTTGGATAGGCTAGATCTGATGAAGAACTAGCGTTGGCACCGAGGGATCTATTCCAATATATAGGAATAGAAGATCCTGGAAGGTGCAGTATGGGATCCTTAGATGGTGGTCGCTGGTACTGCGGGTCAGAACCAGCGACAGTCGGTAACAGATCGTCCATGCTAAGGATCGATTCCAGACTCGGCATCGAGGGAAGCGAACCTGAAGAGAGAAGCATGGAAGGTACCGACAGTAATGGTACTGTGGATATCGGTACCGATCTCAGTACGTATCTGATACCGGCGGAAGAATACCAGCTGGTGGCAACTCTAACGGTATCGGAGAAACCGAGAGTTGCGGATCCGAAGTATCGGAACTGAACCTTTGGTACCGACAGGAGTCGGTACCCAGTCCTCCAGACTGGAGATCGATTCCAGACTCGGCATCGAAGAAAGCGAGTCTATCGATGCACGTCTGGAGGGTACCGACGTCGGTACTAGTATCGGTGTCGATACCGAAACTGGAAAGTCGGTCTGAAGCGTTTCCACCGGGCCCGTAGGTACCGAGGACGCCAGACGACGATCCTTGGTGAGGAATGTTTCATCCAACACCAGTGCTGATGCCGGGGTATCGGTAACGCTCGAAGCGGATGCCAGCACCAGGCATGGCCAGGTATGTTCTGTGAGGGGTGAACCTCAGGAACAACCTGAAACCCCACACAGGCTTTGGAGGCTGAAGACTCCCACTGGGGTTTTGAAGCCAGTGGATTCTCGAGGACAAGGCCATAGGCATCTCTATGCTGTGCATGAGAAGTGCTGCTCGAGGACTGGCTAGTCTTAACAGACTGTTTTTGGGTTACCTGATCCTGTGCAGAAGATATGGTCGGTGCCCTGAAGTTGGAGGGGGACCGTGTGTCGAGGGGGAACTCGTTGTTGAAAACTTCTTCTCACCATACTGGTGCCCGAGGGCTCCGGAGGAAAATGGTCAGGACCCAAGCAGGTTAGACACCAATTGTGAGTGTCTAAAAATAAAGTTGTACCGCCACAGTTTGTACATTTCTTGGGGAAAGTGGCTGGCGGTTCCATGAGGAAAAATGGAGAGGCCTAGAAGGCCTGAGAACCGTGAGACACTAACAAAGAAAAATATATTCCTTAAGGGAAAAATTTTACAAGAAAAGAAAAAAGAAACACCGGCGGTACCGGTGGCGTCGGGGAAGGCAGCCGCGACCACAAGAAAACTAAAAAATAAAAGAAGAATTTTCTGCGGTTACAGGACGACGTCCTGCCGGCTCCGCGGAAAAACGAAAACTGAGGAGAGGCAGTTGGGAAGGCGGGAAGGCGGCGGGAAGGCAGCGCGCAGGCGTGTTGGGATGCTTCCAAAAGCTTTCTGATTGGACGCTGGGAAGCGTTCCCACGCGGACTCCGTCGGTACCGACGTACCCATATGTGAAGACTCATTCCTGCTTGTTCCTGGAGATAACCATGCTCCAGTAGCCTGAACGAGAAGGGTCAGAGGGCAGCAGTCACCTAAACCCCAAACAAATTCCAGAGGACAGCCTGGCCAAAGGCACTGTCACATCGGGACTTCCTCTCCAGGCAGAAATGAGCTGCAAAAGTGGGGGATCAGGTGGTGGCCTGGCAAACGTCTGCCATATGGACAGAGCGTAGGCTCGCAACGCAGGTTGCCATAGTCCTGACATTGTGTGCCCTGACCCGGCACTCTAACGGCAGCCAAGCCTGGTTGTAGGTGAAGGCGATGCAGTCCGCTATCCAGATGGACAAAGTCTGCTTAGTGACAGCCTCCCCCAGATGACTGGGGTTGTAAGAGAAAAGCTGAGAGGCTTTGCGATGGTCCTGGGTGCACTGCAGGTAGAATGACATGGCACTTTTAGAAAACGGCTGATGCCTTGTGGTGGGGGGCAATGGAAAGAAGGTGGAAAGTACCATCTCATGGTTAGGGTAGAAATCAGATACCACCTTCAGTAAGAATTTCGGTTGGGTACGGAATATGACACTGTTCTTGTAGAAGCTGGTATAGGGTGTCTCGGCCACAAGGCCTTAAGCTCACAGACTCTGCAGGCAGAGAGGGAATTCAGGTACACCCGGATGGAGTTGGACTTGAGCCCAGATTGCGAGAGTTGGAGCAAGTATTGCAGCACTGTGTGCACTGGACAGGAGAATGGGTTTGTCCCATGTTCCATGCACTATAAGGAGAATCTGCGCCACTTGAAGACGTAGGCCCATCTCGTGGAGTCCTTGTGAGAGGCCAAAAGGATTTCCTCTACCTCCCTGGGGAGGTTGAGGGGTGCTAAAGCAACTCTTTCAGGAGCCATGCTATGAGAGACAAGAATCCCAGGTTGGGGTGGAGGATCGAGCCCTCTTCCTGGGTCAAAAATCCCAGGGAGCTCCTGAGAGGCAGTGGAGGTTCCATCGAGAGACGGAGCAGCAGGGGAAACCAAGGCTGTCTGGGCCACCTCGGGACCACCAGAATCATGGAAGCCTTGTCCCACTGGACCTTGAAGAGGGTCTGCGCTATTAGTGGTGTGGGAGAGCAGGCATACAGTAGACCCCCCCCGACCACGAGATGAGGAAAGCATCCACCGCTACCGGGTGTGGGGAGCAGAAACGCAGTAGCTGAGCACTGTCCAGGCTGGCAAAGAGGTCGAGGCTCAGGATGCCCCACCATCAGAACAGGTGCCATGCCACCCCTAGGTCCAATTACCACTTGTGTGGCTGGCGGACCCTGCTCAGTCTGTCCACCAGAGTGTTCTCCTGGCCCGGGAGATATGTTGCCCTGGAGGAGCATACCCTGTCTGATCGCATACAAGCAGAGAGCTACAGACTCCTGCCATAGGCAGTTAGAGTCAGTGACCCTAGCTTGTTCACGTAGAACATCATGACCAGATTTCCATCTAGTCGAGCACTGACTGGTGCGCTGCAGGCAGTGCTGAAAGGTTTTTAGTGCCAGGAAGACAGCCCTGAGTTCCAGCAGGTTGATCTGCTGCTGGCTTTCTCCGGGTGACCACATCCGCTGGATGTGTAGCTCCTCACAGTGGGCACCCCAGCCCTGTAGGAAGGCATCCTGCCTGAGTACCCTCTGAGGACTCGGGAGTTGGAAGGACATGCCCTGGGTGCAGGTACTGAGTAGCCTGCCACCAACTAAATGACTTCGCCAGCTGACAGGACACCAAGACTCTGTCCTGGAGCTGGCCTGTGGCCTGGATCCACTGTGAGCCGAGGCACCACTGAGCCACCTGCATATGGAGGCGGGCGTTGGGTACCACAAGTACCATGGAAACCATGTCGCCGACAAGGCGAAGCATGGACTGTGCTGAGAGCGTGTGGTGACGCTGCACCTCGGCTGCTAGGGCCATGAGGTATTCCACTCTGTCCAGGGGGAGGAAAGCCTTGGCCTGGAGGGTGTCCAGGTGAGCCCTTATGAATGCCAAGTTTTGTGTTGGAGTGAAATAGGATTTTGGATGATTTATCACAAATCCCAGATATTTTAGGACCTTGATGGTGCAGCCTGTGGCTTGTGGCCTGCAGTGACTCTGAGGCTGAGTTCCCTCTTACCAGCCAGTCGCCTAAGTACGGGAAAACAAAGGCCTCCTGGAAACAAAGACAGGTGGCCACCACTGCTAGCTATTTGGCAAAGACCCTTGGTGTGGAGGCTAGGCCAAAGGAAAGTACCCTGTACTGATAGTGGTCACCCCCCGACCACGAATCTCATGTATTACTTGTGAATGGAATTAATGAGGATGCAAGTATAAGCATCCTTTAGGTCCAATGAGCATAGCCAATCTCCCTACTGGAGGTAGGGCAGCAATATTCCATGGGAGAGCATCTTGAATTTCTCCCGCACCATGAATTTGTTCAGGCTCCTCAGGTCCAGTATGGGCCTTAGCCCCCACTGTTCTTTTGGGGACCAGAAAGTACCTGGAGTAAAACCCCTGTCTTCTCAGGTGGTGTGGTACAGCCTCCACAGCACTGTCCCTGAGATGGCCTGTGAGTTCTTGCATTAGCAGAACCTGGTGCAAGGGAGACCAAGGAGGCTCCCCCGGGAAGAAGGGTAGAGGAGGTAACCCTCCATGACCACCTGAAGTGCACATGAGTCGGTGATGATGGAGGCCAATCTGTGGGCAAAATGGACCAGGCGCCCCCTGTTGGGAGCTGACCCTCCAGAGGAAGAGAGACTATGCTGGGGGTGTCAAAACGCTGGGCTGGGGCTTGGGACCCTGAGGCTTGCGCAGGCCCCAGCCTGCTCCCTTGCCTTGATGATCCTGCTGAGAGAGATCTGGGTGGCTGAGTAGGGAGGTAACCTTGATAGGGTTGGCCCTTCCTGAGGAAAGGAGGCTTCTCTCCCTGTGGCTTCTTCCTCAGGAGGGTGGAAGTATTCCTCAAGAGCAGAGTCCAGGTAATAAACTCAGTCTCGATTTTGGGCGCCTTGTCCTCCATTGGTTTACACCTAGGAGTTGCTCCTCAAGGCAAGGGACATAGAGGAGCTTTTCTTGTACCCATTGCTCAAGGTCCAATGATTGGAGCCAGGCCTGAAAACGAATATCCCTTGGAGACTGAGTTAGGTAGCCACTATTGCCAGGCATTTGGTGAAGACCCTGGGGGCAGACGCCAGGCCAAAGGGTAGTACTCTGTACTGCTAGTGGCCTCCCCCCCCCACCATGAAGCAAAGATACTGCCGACGGCTGGGAAGAATGAGGACGTGGGTATACGTATCCTTCAGATCCAAGGAGCATAGCCAATCTCCCTGCTGGAGATTAAGGCAACAATGTTCCAAGGGAGAGCATCTTGAACTTCTCCCTCACCAGAAACTTGTTCAGGTTCCACAGATCTAGGATGGGCCATAGGCCCCCCCCCCCCCTGTCCTTTTTGGCATGAGGAAATACCTGGAGTAGAATCCTTTGCCCTGAGATGTTGGGGTACTGATTTCACCACCTTGTCCACGAGAAAGCCTGAGTGTTCCTGTAGTAGGAAGTCCAGGTGAAGGGGAGACCTGGGGGGCTCTCTCCGGAAGAAAGGAGGTGTCTGTACCAGGTGGAGAAGGTAGCCCTCCCTGACCACTTGAGTGCCCAGGAATTGGTGGTGATGGCTGGCCACCTGTGGGCACAGTGGATCAGACGTCCCACTGTGGGCTGCTGTCCTCCTTGGGGTAGAGAGGATATGCCCAAGTCGTCAAATGTTCCCTCCAGGCTGAGCCGGAGCAGAAACCTGGGGCTTAGGAGTCTTCTGCTTACAAGGACCTTACTCATGTCCCTTAGCCTGCTGACCCTGCTGGAGAGCTGGGGAGGCCTGAGAATGTGGGTAGTTTCTGTAAGTAGCCCCTTTCCTCGGGTAGAAGGGCTTTTTACCCAAGCCCTATGGTCAGGGAAGGGTAGCGGGTTTTGTTTTGTTTTTTGTGAGAGAGCCTGGTCTTTGTCACGAGTTCAGTCTCCAACTCAGCAGTCTTTTCAATCATGGGTTTGCCAAAGAGATTCTCCCCTTGGCATGGGACATTGACCAATTTGTCCTGGACCCACTGCTTGAGGTTGGAAGCCTGTAGCCAGGCTTGGTGCCATGTGCAGATGCCTGCTACAACACCAGTTCCCCCAAAGGAGTCCTCAACAAGGATAGCCTTGGGTTTCTGGGGCTGATCTTCGGGCGATTCCTTCTGGATGACCTTGGTGGGCCGCTCCCGCTCCAAGCTCTCAGATGAGCAACATGGACTGTGGACTTGCTCGGGGCTTACCTACCCTGCCGAAACCGCTGAGGGACACTGCCTTTGAGGGTTTCTTCTTCCTCTTGTATTCCCTCGAGGGAGGCCCCTTTCTGAAGGCCCACAGCATCGACCAGGGTCTGTAGAGTGCCATGGGAGTCTTAGGCTTCAGACAGGGCCTTGGCCTTCAAAAGCACCAGGGACTCACGGAAAATCTTATTGTGCCGTTGTTGATGGCTCTTAAGGGCCTTGGTAGACATCTTTTTACAAAGACCACAGGCCGCGGGGTCATGGTCTGACCCTAGGCAGCGCAGGCAGCAGTCATGTGTATTGGTAAGGGACAATTTTTGTACACCGATCACACTTCTTAAAGCCACTGGTAGCCATGAGGGAAAAAAGTACCCCAGAGAGGTTGAAGACCCATGGTACTGCCAGCTGGAAAAAAGGGCACAAAGGCACCAAAAGGAAAAAAAAAGGTTACGGACCCGAGACTCGATGCCGGGAAGAGTACTTGAGAAGAGAGAATAAAACTCAGGCAAAAAAAAAAAATGAACTTTTCCAGGAGAAAACAGACATCTGAAGGGCTCTGCGGAAAAAAGGAAATAGAGTAATTGGGCACCCTTGGGAAGGAAGAGGAGACACATGCGTGGTGGCATCTCCAAAAGGCTTTCTTTGAAAGCTGGGGAGATGATTCTGTGATCAGTGCCAACATAACCCATATGTGAGGACTGACTTCCTGCTTGTTCCCGGAGAATTCACTTTTTATAAACTGCTCAAAAACTCAGTTGCGACATCTTCAATTGTGTCAGAATACTGCAATCCATCTTGTATAAAGGCACCCCCAATCAGCCACAGCCAAAGGGAACAGGCAGGTGAGCTCCTCCCCGCTGGGACCAATCAAATACACACCTTTACAATTTCTCATACTACAAAGCTGCTCCATCGCAAGGTGAGACACCACCTCAACAATCACCTACACAAATATCCCAGCCTGCAATCAGAGGTCAGCAGCCCAAACGGCAACCCCTTTGGAACCTGATCAGCTGCAGCAAGCTGAGGCTGCACACTCCGGACACTAAACAAGATCGCTCCAAGCTCCACAACCGCCACTGGAGAGATACGGTCAAGATAAGCTCCAGGAACGCACACCCAACACAAGCACAACATAAATTAAGCACCCTACATCTGGAGGACTGCCTGCTAAGTCACTAACCTGGACGACAGCTAGGTTAAACCAAAGAGTTGGGAACACAAGCAAACTTAGAAGATACTAAACCTCACACGTTCACTCCCTTAACAAAAGGATCCATATTTCAGTAACTTGGACAAGGCTACCAAAGCGGAGCAATGTGACTCGGATAACTCTGGTACTATTATCTTGCTTGTACTCACTCACCCTGATCAGAATAACCAGTACCACCAGCATTACTACTACTACTACTGAGCATTTGTATAGTGCTACAAGATGTATGCAACGCTGCACAGACATGAAAGACAATCCCTGCTCATCAGAACTTACAATCTAGTCAAGACAGACAACACCGTAGGTGAAGACAGGGGATACATCTAGGGGGGAATGGTAAGGAAATACAAAGGCTGGAATGATACCTATCATATACAAGCAAAGAAACCTCACTTGCTGCTAGCAATACACACATGTACTCAGAGGACAACCAAGGTTTATAAAAATCAGCATATCTTCTCTCCCAATACACCAACAAACCTACATCCAGCCACACAAATATATAAAATGCATTCTAGTAAATGGACATTCCGCATGCAAGATCCACCTTATTAATGACTGTATCAATGACAACAAACTGGACATTATGTTTGTAATGGAGTCATGGTTCACCAAAACAGATCATGTGCTCACAAACCATCTCACCACACCGAAGATGAACCTACATAACTGCCCACAGATAAATGAGAGGGGAAGGGGATATTCATCCTCACTGGCAAAGACCTCAAGTTCCAGGTGCACACAACCCTAGCAAACGACACCCTGAATGCACTACTAATTTGAAACCGACTTTTCTCCATATGCTTGGCATATAGATCATAGAAACATAGAAACATGATGACAGAAAAAGACCACATGGCCTATCTAGTCTGTCCTTCCATAGCAACAACTACAACAGTCCACTTTTTACCTTTAGAGATCCTCTGTGTTGGTCCCATGCTTTTTTGAATTCAGTTACTGTCCTCATCTCTACCACCTCCACTGGGAGACTATTCCACGGATCCACTACTCTTTCCGTAAAGAAATATTTCCGCATATCACTCCTGAATCTATCTCCCTTCACCCTCATCCCATGTCCCCTCGTAGCAGAACGTGCTTTAAATTGAAAGAGGCTCTCTCCCTGAACATTTCTGCCACGGAGGTATTTAAACATCTCAATCATATCACCTCTATCCCACCTTTCCCCTAAGGTGTACACATTAAGATCCTTAAGTCTGTCCTCATATGCTTTATAATGAAGCCCACTAATCATTTTAGTAGCCACCCTCTGCACTGACTCCATCCTGTTCACATCCTTTTGAAGGTGCAGTCTCCAGAATTGCACACTATACTCCAAATGAGGTCGCACCAAAGACTTATACAGAGGCATTATCACCTCCTTTTTTCTGCTAGCCATTCCTCCCCATATGCACACAAGCATCCTTCTAGCTTTTGCCGTCGCCTTTTCTACCTGTTTAGCTACTTTAAGATCATCAGACACAACCACACCTAGGTCCCGCTCTTCTTTAGTGGACAAAAGTACTTCACCTCCTATACTGTATTGCTCCCTTGCATTGCTGCAGCCCAAATGCATGACCTTACATTTTTTAACATTAAATCCCAGCTGCCAAATTCTAGACCATTCTTCAAGCTTAGCTAGATCCCTCCTCATGTTATCTACACCTTCCTGGGTGTCTACTCTATTGCAGATTTTGGTATCATCTGCAAAGAGGCAAACCTTACCCGACAGCCCTTCCGCTATATCAGTAACAAAGATGTTTAGAAGTTCAAGAGCCAATGACCTATCTTCGCTAATAGAACTAGAATGCTCCCAATCATTGAGTGACAACCATTCATCCTGTTAAGAGACCTGAACCTAAACTCAGCACCTACAAATCAAGTCACATCTTTCCTTGAAGCTATAAAGGCACTGAATCTATCACACATCATAATCTCACCCACACAGAAGAAAGGAAACACTCTAGACCTTATATTCATACCTAAAACAAATGAGTGCAGAAAACATCCAGACTACATTACTATGGTCTGTCCATCACATGATCACTTTCTTCTGTTGTTCCAGACTAACAGCACATTAGAAACCCAACACCAAGGAATGCATAGATTCTGAGAATTCAACAAGAAAACTTTACTGGAACACATCAACCCTGTAATAGACTCACTCTTATCCAACATCACAAAACTAGTAGATGACTGGAACAATATAATAACCATTTATTGTAATCCAACCAAAGATTTCGTAGAGGCAAATGCACCTCTTGATGCCCAGCAGCACAGGCTCAGACAAAATCATGGTGTAGAAACACTTCTCACCTCCCTCTTAGACAATCTACAAAAGGAATTGAAAGGTCAAAGCAAGACTTCATTCTTATATTCATCGATATTGCAGTAGCTTTTGACTCTGCAAATCACAGAAAAGTCATCTAACACTTTATGGAAATTGGAGTAAATGGGACTCCCTTAAAATGGCTCTACTCTTAATTAACTGCACACACGCAACAAGTTAAAATGTGAAAAAGGACTTCAAACACCTATCGATTGCATCAAGGATTACCCCAAGGATCAGCACACTTTGCCCTCCTATTTAACCTATACGTTCAGCCCATCCTCCAGAAATACAAGATAAGGTATAACATTTATGCCGATGACATTATGTTATATGCCCCATTCATCAAAAAACCCAAGCTTCTCTACCACACATCTTAACAAAATTACTTATTGGTTACATGACCAATCCCTTAAATTAAACTACAGCAAAACCAAAGCATTAATCATTAACAGAGACCCCAACTACGAACCACCAGACATGATCATCATCAACAACTTTGATATCCCAATCAGGACTGAGGTCAAATACCTTGGTGTGATTCTAGACCAGAAACTGAATTTCCAGACCCATATCAAAACAGGAACTGCAGCGTCATACCAGAGAATAAAGATCCTTCACAATCTCCGGCTGCTATTAAACAACACTTCCACACTGTTTTTCAAGAGATAATCCCCCCCCCCCCCCCCACCACTTGGACTATTGTAATTCCATACTCCAAGGTCTACCAAAATGTGCACTCCTCCCCCTTACAAATTACTCAAAACTCTGCAGCTCGCATGATCTCAAGGACACAAATAAGAGCATATCACCCTGGTCCTGAAAGACCTACACCAACTACCCATCCAAGCATGCATAAAATAGAAAACAATCATGAACACATATAAAAGCATACACACCATAAACACTGGCTGCCTATGGTCATTCATACACGCTTCCTTGGACAACAGACTAAAAAGAAATCAAAACACAAACCTACTTAAAATTCTCAAGCATAAAACAGTCAGTACACAAGAAAGCATAGTTACTCACCTGTAACAGGTGATCTCCGGGAACAGCAGGAATTTAGTCTTCAGATATGGGTATCGTCGGTACCGACGGAGCCTGTGTGGGAACTCTCCCCAGCGTCCAATTAGAAAGCTTTTGCATCCCTGCGTGCTGCCTTCCCGCCTTTCCCAACTGCCTCTCTCCAGTTGAGTTTAAAGCTGAGACAAAGAGAGAGAGAGAGAGAAAGAGATAGAGAGATACAACTCCTAGGGGGAGGTGGGTGGGTTGTGAAGACTAAATTCCTGCTGTTCCCGGAGATCACCTGTTACAGGTGAGTAACTATGCTATCTCCAGGAACAAGCAGGAATGTAGTCTTCACATATGGGGACTCCCTAGCTTTAGATGCCAGGGAGAGACCCCAGAAGTTGTGTCTCCCTGTGAAAGGGCTCCACTTCCCCCCATGGATCTCTGGCATCCAACCAGGGATGGTGGGTAGGAGTTGATTAGGTATGGAACAGATGTTGGAGAACAGCCTGACCAAACAAGGCATTCCAGCGGGAGTCCTTGTCCAAGCAGTAATGGGCTGTGAAGGTATGAACTGAGGCCCAAGTGGCTGCTCGACAGATGTCGTCGATAGACACAGACTGCAGATGAGCCATTGAAGCTGCCATGGCTCTCACATTGTGAGCTGTGACATGGCCCTCCAGAGGAAGATTCTTACTCTGATAGGCAAACGAAATACACTGAGCAATCCAGTTGGACAGTGTTCTCTTGGAGACTGGAAGTCCCAAATGAGAAGAATCAAAAGCAACAAAGAGTTCAAAGGACTTTCTATGTTGCTGTGTTCTTTGTAAGTAAAAGGCTAAAGCTCTTTTACAGTCCAAAGCATGAAGATTCCTTACTGCATTTGATGCATGAAGCCTTGGAAAAAACACAGGCAGGTAGACCGCTTGGTTTAGATGAAAAGGCGAAACCACCTTTGGCATAAAGTGTGGATGAGTCCTAAGGATTACCTTATCATGATGGAACCTTGTATAAGGTGGATCAGCCACTAGTGCCTGCAACTCACTGATGCGACGTGCTGATGTGATTGCAATGAGAAAGATAACCTTCCAAGAAAGGAATTTCAATGAGGTAGTAGCTAAGGGTTCAAAAGGTGGCTTCATGAGCTGGCCAAGAACCAGGTTTAAGTCCCATGCCACCGGTGGTGGCCTAATGGGAGGCTTACTTAGAAGAAGGCCTCTCATAAATCTTGCTATAAGAGGATGGGAGGAAATAGGTTGTCCATTTAAAGGCTTGAAAGAAGCTGCAATAGCACTCAAATGGACTCTTACTGAGTTAGTCTTAAGTCCTGCATTGGATAAAAGGAGGAGATACGCCAGTAATGATTCTAAAGGTATTTAAAGGGAGCTAAGACCCTTCTGCAAGCACCATATGGTAAACCTTTTCCACTTGAAAGCATAAGAGCGTCTTGTGGAAGGTTTCTGGAAGCATAAAGGATATCCTTTATTTGCTGAGAAAGGTTAACATAATGAAGATCTAGGACTTCAGCAACCAAGCCCTGAGATGCAGAGACTGGGGATTGGGATGCCATAACATTCCGTCCTCCTGAGACAGGAGATCTGGAGCAGACCCTAACTCCAGAGAGGGAGCTTGAGAGAGATGTAGAAGCAGAGGGTACCACACTTGCTGTGGCCAATGTGGCGCTATGAGAATCATACGGCCTCTGTCTCTCTGAAGCTTGAACAGGGTTTTGGGAATTAGGGGAATGGGTGGAAAGGCATAAAGGAAGTCTTGACCCCAATGAAGGAGAAAAGCATCCCTGGCCTGAGAGCCCTGAGCCGGAATTCTGGAACAGAACTGGGAAAGTATGGCATTCAACGGACTTGCAAAGAGGTCTAAGTCCAGGTTTCCCCAAATTTGAAAAATCTTGGCCACCTGGTCCGCATGTAAAGACCATTCGTGTGGAAGCAGAACTCGACTGAGTCTGTCTGCCCAAGAGTTTTGGATGCCTGGAAGATACACTGCCAGGAGATGAATCTGATGCTCTCTGGCGAGGGCCCATAGTCGCAAAGCTTCGTTGCAAAGCGACAGAGAGCCTGTTCTTCCCTGCTTGTTCACGTAGAACATGGTTACTTGATTGTCCATATGAATGAGGACTGTTGTAGCTGAACAGGGTGTGGAACACTCGAAGAGCAAGGAAGATTGCTCTGAGCTCTAAGAGATTGATGTGTAGATGAGTCTCCTGTGGAGTCAAAGTACCTTGGATGGAGAGGTCTTGCAGATGAGCTCCCCAACCCATTGGTGAAGCATCTGTTGTGAGAGTTGCCTGGGGTAAAGGTTGTTGAAATGGGGACCCCATCAACAGGTTGTGAGTGAACAGCCACCATTGGAGGGACAAAATAAGGCGATTTGTGTTTGCTATTTTGTCTGACAGGCACCCTGATGCCTGGGTCCATTGAGTGGATAAAGTCCACTGGGCTGCTCTCATGTGGAGGCGAGCGTAAGGAACCACATGCACGGTAGATGCCATGTGGCCTAGTAGTTGTAACATTTCTCGAGCAGTGAGATGAGGCTTTTGCACTGCTTGAGAAGTTATCTGCACCATGCGAAGACAACAGGTCTGGGGAAGATAGGCCCTTGCTTTTCTGGTATCCAGCAAAGCTCCTATGAACTCTAGAGACTGAGTGGGAGTTAGGCTGGATTTTGGGATGTTTATGACCAGACCCAAATACTGGAGGATACGCACTGTGCAAGATAGAGAAGTCCTGGCCTCTGACTCTGATGGAGCTCGAATGAGCCAGTCGTCTAAGTAGGGGAAGATGAATATTCCTAGAGTACGAAGAAAGCACAGTTACTTACCTGTAACAGGTGATCTCCGGAACAGCAGGAATTAGTCTTCACATATGGGGAGACATCGCCGACGGAGCCAGCACGGGAATGCTCCCCAGCATCCAATCAGAAAGCCTTTGGGAGCATCCCCCGCGCCTGCGCGGTGGCTTCCCGCCCTTCCTACTGCCTCTCCCCAGTTGAGTTTCATAGCTGAGCCGGAAGGAGAGGAGAGGAAGGAATACAGAGATAGAGATACAACTCCTAGGGGAGGTGGGCGGGTTGTGCTGCTGTTCCGGAGATCACCTGTTACAGGTAAGTAACTGTGCTATCTCCAGGAACAAGCAGGAATGAGTCTTCACATATGGGGACTCCCTAGCTGAGGATGCCCGGGGAGATCCCATAAGCGCAGCCCAGGACAGGATGGTATTTCCCCAACCTGGATCCCCGGCATCCCCTGAGGGATGGAGGGTAGGAGTTGAGAAGAGAGGAACAGCAAAACCCCAAAGGCTACAGGGAGAGTAGTCTTTAGAATGCATGAGAAGTATCATTAAGTATTTAATGAATTAATGACCTAGTACCATGTAGAGCTTACCTACTGGGTTGTAGGAAGTGGAACTGTGGTGAAGGTACTGTAGACGCAGTAGCGAGGTCTTCAAGGGAACTTCACAGCAGCGAGGAGGAAGTTCCAAATCCGGAAGGACAGGAGACCCAGGTGTCAACTGGGCCAGGAGAAGGACGGCAGGTCTTCAAGGAAGCTTTGTGCAAAGCTGAGCACTCCCTTAGGAGCAGAGTCCATAACTCTGAGGACTAATAGTAGAAGACTGGCCGATCTGGATAGCCCAGTCCGGAGAAGAATAGGGGTGTATCCCGGAGCAGAAGGAGTACAGTGTCTTCCCTAGCTAAAGGGATAGGGAGACAAGGGTCTGAACCTCCAGAAAAGGAGGGCATAACTAAAAGTAGAAGCTGTTGACTTCACAGCAGTAAGCAGAGTATAACCAGTCTAAGGACCGATCCAAGGAAATAGGCAAGCGAACTGGCCGGACCCCGGAGGGGGGTGTGGGGGGGGGGCGTGAGTACCGGCCATTGGGGGAATAGGCGGTAGAACACAGGCACTGTGGGCATCTCCCAAAAGGCGCCTACCGAACAGGTAATATCTGATATATCTAAGCAAGTTGGGCATGGAGAACGCCCACCCAGGTACTAACGCAGGTATGCCGAGGAACCTACCTCCATGAGCATAACACTGATAAGGCGGACCTGCCATTGATCCACAGAAACGTCCACCTGGGGAGGTGGCGTCAAGATCCGTCCAGGAGAAGGGATCTATTCCGGTGGAGCAGGGGCAGATCAGCAAAACTAACAGCACGGTACCGTGAAGGACAGAGGATAATATCAGTCCGGTAAGAACACATCAGGGGTACTTCAGGCCCTAGATGTGTCCCCAGGACCTTCACGCAGGAAAAAACTCGCCCTCCGCACTAAACGGGAGACAAGATGGTATAGTCCCTGATAAGCATTGGGGGACTATAGCAGGGTGGGTTCTCCTGCCTGAACAGAGAAAACAGACAAGGGGGACAGAGCTGATCCAGCCTTGTCGAGGGATTGTTCATAACATGCTGCGAGGGACAGCAGACAAGGTCTACACTGGAAGGAGAATTCCGGTACGGAATCAATCAGCAGGGGGACCCTGGCAGAGAAGGGTTCGGGGAACGTACCCAAGGGTAAGTCAGTTGAAGGGTAGGAAGTCCATGGGCTATCATGGAATAGAGGTGATCTCCCTCCTCCAACAGGAGGAGAATACCTGAACCCCTGGATAAGCATCCGAACCATTTGCCCTACTGAACGAACCCCAGAGTAGAGCTCAAATTTTAAGCTTCTGGTAAGAGAAGGTTAAATGTAGGCAGCCGCACACAGGAATCTAAAACTGCTTGGTATGAGTATCCTGGCGCGGGACCGGGAACTTCAAACCGGAGTGAGAGGTCCCTTGCTTGGGCGCACCTGGCGGGTAGGCGGAGGGATGACATTTCCTCTTCCTAGGGAAGGAAGGCCTAGTGAGGCATTTTCCACCCCCGGGGGGAAGAAATGACCTAGGATGGCTTCTAACGCTGGGAGGGTTAGCGAAGCACTGAGCAACCTGACGTAAGGCTTCGCTATTGAAGAGGTGATCTCCGTCACAGGGAGAATTACCCAGGTTATGCTGTGCCCGTCTACACAACTCGGACGCCTGCAACCATGCTGTACGGCGTGCTCTAATGGCAACAGCAGAGCATCTGCTGACCGACAGGAAGGAGTCTAGAGAAGCACGGGAAAGGAACACTTAGATATTCCTGCAGTGATAAAGAAGCAAGGAATATTCAAAGGCCTTGGTTGCAGATAAGAAGGGAGACAACAGAGATAATCTCTCAGTGACCTCCCGGAGCGACAGACTCATATAAAAAATATATGAAATAATTCTGGACGCCAGCATAGACGTTTGGAAGGATTGACGTCCCAGGGTATGCAGCGTCTTCGAGGCGCGGCCTGGAGGGCGAGAAGAATGCTTTTCCTTGCTTCCGGCCTTCCTCAGCGCCGATTCCACCACAATGGAACGATGCGGAAGCTGGTGCTGCCGAAAACCCGGGGAGGGGGGCACCTGATACAGAGCATGCATCGCAGTCGACGGTGCCGGAATCCTCAAAGGCGACCGCCAAGCCCCCAGCAGGAGATCCTGCAGGGAGGGATGCAGAGGAAGCATCACGGCGGCCTGTTCCGCAGGGCCTGGTTTTAGGTCCGGAATAGGGAAGGCCAGCAAGTCCGCCATGTCAAGGAGGAAATTCTGAAAAGACGGCTCCCCCGGAGGGGCTATGCCGTGGGAGGCGGTGGCGGGAGAGGCCACCAGGGCACCGAGAAGCCTCTCGGGCTGATGCCCGCTGGGCAGCGGAGGGGACCAAGAGCCCCGGATCAGGGCAGTCAACATGGCGTCGTCGGCTCCTGGAATTGATTCCAAGCTAGGTATTGAGGTGGTCGATGGCACCGACGGATCCGCCGGAATTTTCCTCGGCCCCGAACCCGGGGGCGGCGCCGCCACCGGCAATTGAAGTGGTTCCACGGCAGCCGGAGGGCAGTGGCCAACGATCCCCGCTCCGCGGGAGGGGACAGGGGCCGATCCCGAGACGTGTCGTGGCCGAGCCTTCGAGGCTGGATACCGATTCCAGGCTGGGCATCGAACTGAGCGATGAGATCGACTCCCTTCTAGAGGGCCCCAGCGGGGGCGGCCACGCCGGCGGTGCTGACCCCGAGGAGCGGATTGGAACCGCGTCGATCGGCATCGGGAGCATCAAGGGCCCCCGAGGACGAAGCTCGGTGGAGAGGGGGTCATCCGACACCGGCGCCGAGGCCGGGCGGCAGGCACTGCCAGATGCCGGGCCCCTTCTCGAGCCCGTCTGGCCCGGAAGGAAATCCTTCCGGGGCATACGACCCGTCCCCGATGGTACCCAGGTCGCCCGACGACGAGCCCCTGCGGGGAGGGAAGTGCAAAACTCCTTCGCCGACGCCGGGGTACCGTTGCGGGACGGTGCGGATCCAGGCTGGATCGAAGCAATCGAAGACCCTGGGGCCCCTTTTCTAGGAAAGGGTGGGGCCCTCGACGGCCGCGACGATGCCAGGGGGTCGCCCGACTGGGGCTGATCGACACACCCAGAGTGTCCCGGGGAAGGCTGACGGCGGTCCCTGGCGCTCGACGCCCCTGCCGTCTCCGGCGTAGTAGTGCCGCTCAAACCCGGTACCACCCTCGCGCAGGGCTGGGATACCAGTGACCCATCGCGGGTCGAAGCGACCGGCCCCGAAGGGAGGGAGGCCAGATGACCATCCCCGGCGAAGAGTGGAACCATCGACTCCGACGCGCCCAAAGCGGATAGCACTTCCGCGCCTGGCCTGAACGTAGAGCCGCCAGACCGTGTCGAGTCGGTCAGCCCTAGAGTTGCCGAGGGCAGCGGCAGGCGATCCCCGGTGGGGAGCGGCACCCCCGTAGGAACGCCATACCGGCAGGAGTCGGTCGGCCCCGGAGGCGCCGAGAACTGCGGCTGACAACCCCCGGTGAGGAGCGGAACGCTTGACACCGATGCCGATGTCGGGGGGGTCGGCACCGCCAGTAGCGGGTAGTACCCCCGCGTCTGGCAGGGATGAAGAAACGCCAGACTGGGCCGATTTGATCGGCCCCGGACGATCCACGGCGGGGAGCGGAACGCTCGACACCGACGCCGGGGGGTCTGCACCGCTCAGAGCGGATACCACACCCGAGCGTGGCTTGAGTATAGGGAGGTCAGACTCGGTCGAGTCGATCGGCCCCGGAGGCGCCGAGGACACCAGCTGACGATCCCTGGCGAAGAGTGGAACACTCGACGCCGGCGCCGATGCCGGGGAATCGGCACCGCTCGAAGCGGGTACCCCCCTCGAGCATGGCTCGGGAATGTTCTGTGAGGAGCGAACCCCAGGAACATCCCGAAACCCCGTAAATGCTTTGGAGCCCGAGGACTCCCGCCGGGGTATAGTAGCCAAGGAGGACTTGAGGGTTGGCCGGAGCCGTTGCCATGCCGTGCATGAGACTCGCCCCTCAAGGCTTGGCCAGTCTTAACAGACTGTTGTGTGGTTACCTGATCCTGGAGAGAAGAAAAACCCGAGGACCGCACCTTGGGCGCGAAAACGTCATCGAGGGACACACGAAAAAGGGAAGGTCTTCTCCCGACACTGTAGCCCGGAGAACCCAGGAGGGAAGGGTCAGGCCCCAAACAAGAAGCGCACCAGGCATTGGAGTCCATGTGGAAAACTAAGTCCCCGCAGTGAGGGCACTTCTGGGGCTCCATGCTGTAAGCCCGGTAGGCCTCGACACCCAGAGGGAAAAAAGGTCCCGCTAGGCGACGAAAATAAGAAAAAGGAAGAAACAAAACAAAACAAAAGGGCACAGAGGTGCCGCTGTCGGCGGGAAAAGCCGCGACTACAGAAACAAGAAAAAAGGTGAAAAAATGTTCTGCGGTGGCAGGAGGGACGTCCTGCCTGCTCCGCGGAAAACGAAAAACTGGGGAGGCAGTAGGAAGGGCGGGAAGCCACCGCGTAGGCGCGGGGGATGCTCCCAAAGGCTTTCTGATTGGATGCTGGGGAGCATTCCCGTGCGGGCTCCGTCGGCGACGTCTCCCCATATGTGAAGACTCATTCCTGCTTGTTCTTGGAGATATGCTGCTACCACAGCCATGCATTTCGTAAACACCCTTGGTGCTGAGGCCAGGCCAAAGGGAAGCACCCTGTATTGGTAGTGCTTTCCTTGAAAAAGGAACCGAAGGAACTTTCTGTGGGTTGGATGGATGAGAATATGAGTGTACGCATCCTTGAGATCTAGAGAACAAAGCCAATCCTGACTCTGAAGGTATGGCATCAGAGCTCCGAGAGAAATCATCTTGAATTTCTCTTTGAAGAGGAATTTGTTCAATTCTCTGAGGTCCAAAATAGGTCTGTATCCCCCTGTTTTCTTTGGGATAAGAAAATAGGGGGAGTAAAACCCTGTACCCTGTTGAGGAATGGGTACTACGTCTATTGCCTCTTGGGCAAGAAGCATAGTGACCTCTTGATCTAAAAGATTTATGAGAGAGTTCTGAGAATGGAACTGTCTTTCCACTGTGGAGGGGGCATGCACAGAAAATGAAGCTTGTACCCCTCTTTTATAATGGAGAGAGTCCAATGCTCTGCTGTTATCTGCCCCCATCTGGAGGCAAAGTGACACAACCTTCCTGGAATGGTGGAAGGCTCGGGACCATTGAGAGCCAGGAAGGCTAAGTTCTCTAAATGGAACTCAAAAGGCCTTGTGGAGGCTGAGACTGCTGAGACAGTTGAGGCTTAGCAGACTTTGCTTTCCTCTGTTTAGGTGGTTGCTGACTCTTTCAGGCAGGTTGACCTGCAGAATGTCCCTGCTGGGAATAAGAAGGATAAAACCTTCTTTTTGGAGAAGAATGGTTTCTTGAGAGATTTCCTCCTTGCAGGATCAGCTGTGGCTTTGGACAATCTATCCAAAGTGGAGTTGTCAGCATCCAATTCATTGGCCTTCTCTTGCCAATTCTTGCCAAATAGATTCTCACCTGTACAAGGGATATTGCCCAGTTTGTCCTGCACCCAGAGCTCCAAGTCGGATGCCTGGAGCCAGGCAATTCTACGTGCACCTATGGCAAAGGCAGAGGGTCTGCTTATGCACTCAAAACAGTCAAAAGCCGCACGATTGACGAGAAAGAAAAACACTGGCGGTACTGGTGGGCGTCAAATGAAGGCAGGTGCGACCACAAAAAATAAGAATAAAAAAAGAATTTTCTGCGGTGACAGGGATACGTCCTGTCAGCTCCGCGGAAAACGAAGAACTGATGAGAGGGAAGTGAATAGACGGGAAGGCAGCACGTATGCGTGTGGGATGCTCCCAAAGGCTTTCTTCCTGGACGTTGGGGAGCGTTACCGTGCAGGCTCCGTCGGTACCGACGTACCCATATGTGAGGACTCATTCCTGCTTGTTCCTGGAGATAAATGAAAACACGAAGACATAAGGGCAGTAGAAACTGAAAGGGGGGAAAATGGGTTTTACCCGATGGCAGGCAGATGATAAAGCATAGTTACTCACCTTTAACAGGTGATCTCCGGGAACAGCAGGAATTTAGCCTTCCCATATGGGTATCGTCGGTACCAACGGAGCCTGCGCAGGAACGCTGCCCAGCGTCCAATTAGAAAGCTTTTGGGAGCATCCCACAGCGCCTGCATGCTGCCTTCCCGCCTTTCCCAACTGCCTCTCTCCAGTTGAGTTTTAAAGCTGAGACAAAGAGAGAGAGAGAGGGAAAGAGAAAGAGATAGAGAGATACAACTCCTCTTCCTCTTCTTGCGTGGTCCTCGTCCTGTTCAAAGGTGCCATCTTGCTCAGTCAGGTCCCCTAGCTAGAGCCCTACTAAGCAGATAGCAATGGAAGGACAAAAATAGCAACTCTTCAGGGGAGGTAGGAGGGTAGACTCTGAAGAACACCAGTTACAGGTGAGTAACTATGCTTTCTCCAGGAACAAGCAGGAAGTCAGTCCTCACTTTTGGGACTCCCCAGCTACAGGCTACTGAACCTGTAACCCAAAAACGCCTCTGCGAGGCCGTGAGCAGATGTCTATGCCCGAAGGAGCCAGAGTCTTCGGGTCCCTGGGCAAAGCTCTCGGTAGCCGAAGAAGGGTCGGAGGGCAGGAGTTGCTTATACCCCAAACAGATTAGAGTACAGCCTGGCCGAAGGAGCTGTCCCGGCAGGACTCCCTTTCCAGACAGTAGTGCACAGCGAAAGCGTTCGCTGAAATCTAGGTCGCAGCCCGGCAGATGTCCGACAGAGGCACTTAGCGCAGCGAAGCCACCGAAGCAGCTGTGGCCCGGATGCCATGTGCGGTGACTCTCCGATCCAACGGTGTGCCCACCTTTGCCTGGGCAAAGGCGATGCAGTTCACCACCCAGAGGGAGAGGATGCGTTTGATGACTGCCTGCCCCAGGCAATTGGGATCATAGGAAACAAAGAGCCGCCCAGACTTGCAGAGGAGCCTGGGTATGCTGGAGATAGAAGGCAAGAGCCCTCTTGCAGTCAAGTGTATGTAACACTGCCGAGGCCTGATCGGTATGAGGTCTCGGGAAAAAGGTTGGGTAAGACTATCTCCTGATTTAGATGGAAATTTGAGACAACTTTCGGTAGGAACTTGGGGTGGGTGCGGAGGACCACCCTGTTTTCTGGAGTAGGGGAGCCTCAGCCATGAGGGCCTGAAATTCGCTAACTTAGCGAGTCGAAGTCAAAGCACCAGGAGGACCACCTTCCAGGAGATGTGCCGAAGTGAGCACATCGCCATTGGCTTAAAAGGGTGATTGTGTACACTGCATGAGCAACACAGTGAGGTTTCACTCCGTCGGAAGAGGTTTGGAAAGTAAGAGGCCTCGCATGAAGCGAGAGACCAAGGGCTGCCATGAGAGGGGTTTCCCCTCGACAGGGAGGTGGTTCGCCGAAATGGCACTCGGGTGTACCCTGACCAAATTGGATTTCAACCCTGCTTTCGAGAGGTGGAGGAGATACTGAAGGACCAACCGGGTAGAGCAGGAGAACAGGTCGATCTGGAGCTCCGAACACCAGACCAAGAAGAGTCGCTAATTAAAGGCATATGCCTGCCTCGTCGAGTCCTTCCTCGACACGAGGAGATCCTCCCGACCTCCTTCGGAAAATGCAGTGGGGCTAAGGAGACCCGTTTAGCAGCTAGACTAAGCGACAGCGAGGTCAGGTTCGGGTGGAGCACCCGATCCTCCTCCTGTGTTAGCAGTTCCGGGGCATAGCCCAGGGGGACTGGAGGCTCCGACAAGAGCTGGAGCAGCAGCAGGAACAAAGGCTGTCAGGGACACGAAGGAGCCACGAGGATCACTGAAGTTCAGTCCCGCTGAACCTTGTGGAGGGGTCCTCACAATGAGAGGTGTGGGAGTGAAAGCGTAAAGAAGCCTGGAGGTTCAGCTTAAGAGGAACACATCCGGGGCCACCCTGCTTGAGTGCGGAACCGGGCCACAAAAGCGGACAAGCTGCATGTCCGAGCTAGTGAACAGGTGCATGAATGGGGTCCCCATCAATGGAACAAGAGGCCGGCGACCTCTGGATCCAGGCGCCACTCGTGTGGGTGGAGTATCCTGCTGTGTTTGTCTGCGAGGACATTCTCCTGGCCTGGTAGGCAGACCGCTCATAGGGTCATCCCCCAGCGAAATGCAAAGATGCAAAAGGAGGAAAGCCTCCCAGCAAAGGTGGCAGGATCCTGCTCCCCCCCTCCTTGTTTATGTAGAACATGGCTACCCGGTTGTCGGTCTGCACGAGCACCGACTTCCCTCTCAGACAGCCCTCAAAGGCCCTTAGGGCCCATCGGACTGCCCGAAGCTCGAGCAGGTTGATCTGCTGCTGAGACTCCTCGGGCGACCACTACCCCTGGGTGCACAATGCGCCACAGTGGGCTCCCCAACCCAGCAGGGATGCATCCCTCATCAGGACAAGCTCATGCTGTGGGGTCTGGAAGGGCATTCCCTGAAGGAGACAATGGGGGTCCCGCCACCAATCCAGGGAGTTGTGGAGACTGAGGAAAACCCAAATAGGGTCTCCTAGGTGGCCAGAGGCTTGGTTCCATTGTGCCCTGATGCACCACTGGGCTATCCACATGTGCATGCGGGCGTGTGGGACCACATGGACATTGGAGGCCATGTGTCCTAGGTGGTGCAGCATGGCCTGTGCCGTAATCCAAGCCCTGTTCTAGACCTCGGCCGCCATGGCCCAGAGGTGGCCTGCATGGTCCGTGGGCAGGAAAGCAGCCGCTCGCTCCGTGTCAAGGCGTGTGCCGATGAACTCAAAGATCTGCACCAGTTCGAGGTGGGACAGGGTAGTGGACCAAGAAGCTGAGGCGTTCGAGAAGGATCATGCATGACACTGCAAGGCGGGCTTCGCCAGTCGAGGTCCCCGTGACCAGCCAGTCATCAAGGTAGGGGAAGACGGGTATGCCCTGCTGCCTGAGGGAGGCAACAGCCGCGGAGAGACACTTTTTGAAAACCTGCAGTGCAGACGCAAGACCGAAGGGGAGCACCCTGTGTTGGTAGTGCTCCCACTGCACCCTGAAGTGCAGGTATTGCCTTTGTTGGGGGTGGACTAGGATGTGGGCGTAAGCATCCCTGAGATCCAAGCAGCATAGCCTATCGCCCAGCTGGAGGAAGAGCAGCAGGACACCAAGCGATAACATTTTGAACTTCTCCCGCACCAGAAACTTGTTTAGGTTCCGGAGGTCAGGGATGGGGCATAAGCTCCCTGTCTTTTTCGGAACGAGGAAGTAACAGGAGTAGAACCCATGGCCTTGAAAGAGCAGTGGCACATTCGACACCCGCTGGGTGAGGACATTGGATAGATCCCGCTACAAGTCTGGTGCAAGGGAAGCCAAGTAGGCTCCGCTGGGGAGAAGGGAGGAAGGAGCCTGTCCAGGTTAAAACTATATCCATCTCGGACCACCCGAAGGACCCATGTGTCCGAAGTGATCGATACCCACTGCGTTGTGAAAAGGGACATGCGTCTCCCTCACCGGCAGAAGTGCTGCCCGGGGCAAGAGGCTATGCAGTCGGCATCAAAAGCAACGAGCAGGTTGAGGTGGCGCTGGTGGTTGGGCGTTGGGCCCTTTAGGCTTGCGGTGACCATGCGCTCCTCCCTTCCCCTGCATGCTGGGAGCCAGCGCAGGGGTACATAAGAACATAAGATATGCCATTATGGGTCAGACCAAGGTCC
The DNA here is from genome assembly GCA_033557465.1 of Ichthyophis bannanicus. Taxonomy (NCBI): domain Eukaryota; kingdom Metazoa; phylum Chordata; class Amphibia; order Gymnophiona; family Ichthyophiidae; genus Ichthyophis; species Ichthyophis bannanicus. The sequence goes on along the minus strand of CM066031.1, from coordinate 188,881,632 downwards.
ATCAAGCCCAGTATCCTGTTTCCAACAGTGGCCAATCTAGGTCATAAGTACCTAGCAGTTTCCCCAAAAGACACAGGTTCCGCAATGCTTGTAACTGGGTCAAGCATTGATATCCTGGGTCCCTTCTTAATAATGGTTTAGGGACCTCTCCTCCAGGAACTTGTCCAAACCTTTTTTAAACCCAGCTACACTAACAGCCTTTACTACATCCTCCGGTAACAAATTCCAGAGTTTGATTACACGTTGAGTGAAGAAATATTTTCTTTTATTAGTTTTAAATAGTTTACCCTGTAGCTTCATTGCATGTCCCCTAGTCTTTCCATATTCTGATAAGGTAAACAATCGATCTACGTTTACCCGTTCCACTCCGTTCATTAATTTATAGACTTCTATCATATCTCCCCTCAGCCGTCTTTTTTCCAGGTTAAAGAGCCCTAACCTTTTTAGCCTTTTTTCATAGGAGTATCCTTCCATCCCCTTTACCATTTTGGTGGCTCTTCTCTGAACCTTTTCTAATAACGCTATATCCTTTTTAAGATACGGCGACTAGAATTGCACAAAATATTCAAGGTGCGGTCTCACCATGGAACGATATAGAGGCATTATAATATCTTTTGTTTTATTTTCCATTCCTTTCCTTATGATACCTAGCATTCTATTTGCTCTCTTGGCCGCCGCTGCACACTGGGCCGAGGGTTTTAACATGCTATCCACAATGACGCCTAAATCTTTTTCCTGGGTGGTGGTTCCTAATGTGGAACCTTGCATCGTGTAAACATAGTTTGGGTTGTTCTTCCCTAGGTGCATAACTTTGCACTTGTCCACATTAAATTTCATCTGTCATTTTGATGCCCAGTCTTCCAATTTATCAAGATCCTCTTGCAATTTTCCACAATCCTCTTGGGTTTTAACAACTTTAAATAGTTTTGTGTCATCTGCAAATTTGATAACCTCACTCGTTATTCCACTTTCCAGGTCATTTATGAATATGTCAAAAAGCAGCGGACCCAGCACAGATCCCTGGGGTACACCACTATTCACCTTTTTCCATTGGGAAAGTTGGCCATTTAGCCCTACCCTCTGCTTTCTATCTTTTAACCAGTTCCTGATCCACAATAGTACACTGCCTCCTATCCCATGACTCTTTAGTTTTGCCAAAAGTCTCTGATGAGGGACCTTGTCAAAGGCTTTCTGAAAGTCCAGATACACTATATCAACCGACTCACCTTTGTCCACCCGTTTATTCACATTTTCAAAAAAAACATAATAGATTAGTAAGACAAGATCTTCCTTGTCTAAAACCATGTTGGCTGTCTCCCATTAGGCCATGACTATCTACATTCTGAGTAATTTTATTCTTTATGATGGTTTCTACCACTTTTCCCGGTACTGACGTCAGGCTCACTGGTCTGTAGTTTCCCGGATCACCCCTGGAACCCTTTTTAAAAATTGGCGTTACATTGGCGATCCTCCAATCTTCAGGTATTACAGATGATTTTAATGAAAATTCACAGATTACTAATAGCAGGTCTGCAATCTCATATTTCAGTTCTTTCAACACCCTTGGATGTATACCATCCGGCCCAGGTGATTTGCTACTCTTCAGTTTATCTAATAGTTGTAATACATCTTTACGATATATTGATATTTCCTTCAATTCTTCCGCACCTTTAAATACCACTTCAGTCATGGGTAACATCCCTACATCTTCCTCAGTAAAGACCGAAGCAAAGAATTCATTCAGTCTCTCCGCTATCGCCTTGTCGCCTCTTAGTGCCCCTTTTGGGTGGATGGGAAGGGCGGGTATCCCCGGTAGTGGAGCCCCTTCCTTTGGAAGAACAGCTTCTTGGTGGCTGCTTCTTCTGAGGGAGAGAAGAGGTCTTATGTGAGAGGCGGGCTTGAGTCACGAACTCCTTTTCTATCTCAGTGGTCTTTTCCATGGGCTTACCAAACAGTTGTTCTCCGAGGCAGGGGACTTCCAGGAGCTTCTTCAGGACCCACTACGCCAGGTCCGAGGACTGGAGCCACTCCTGGCATCGGGCCCTGATGCTAGCTGCCACCACTCGGCGGAGGACTCAAATCAGTCATACGCGGCGCGGGAGAGGTACTTCGAGCACTCCGTGACAGACCTCTGGAGGGTTTGGAACCTGAGAAGAGGTTCACCCCCGAGATCTGCGGAGAACCCGCTGAGCTCCCTGGCGAGGTCACGCAGGAACATGCCCATATACAATTGGTATTCTTGGATGTGGCATGTGAGCATGGACCCAATAGGCTTTGCGCTCAAGGGCGTCAAAAGCTCTTGGACTCCCTGCCCGGCGAAACCGAAGAACGCGACTTCAGGCTCTTTTGCTTCCACACTGCCGATTCCACTACCATGGAGGTGTGTGGAAGTTGGGTCATCTGGAAACCTGGGCCACGTTGGACCCCTGTACATGGCGTTGAGTCATTTGTTCACAATGGGGACCGAAGCAGGTGTCTCCCACATGCGGAGAAGAAGCCTGGACAAAATGGGAGGAACTAGAATAAGACTCCCCCGAGGCGGGGACTCAATGTAAGATGTCGAGCTCCTCAGCTTGTGGCTCCTCTTCAGCCTGTGTAGCCAGTTTTGTAAGCCTGTGCCATGTCCCACACGAACACTAGAAATGATGTATCCTTGGGCAGCGAATGCCTCTGAGAGGCGGGCAGGGACGGGTCCAAAGGGAGGTCCCTGTGGGCACAGGTCTCCGGGGAGTTATCCCCGTCCGACTCCCAGCCCGAGAGGTCCGAGAAAGAGTCTGACTCGGGCTGGTCACCCCATCCAGAGGCTGAAGCCCCAATCTGTCTTTTTACTCCCCCTTCCTCTGGACATTGCTGTTATCTATAGACCCCCAGATAAGTATGCCTCTACTTTCCTAAATGATTTTGATTCTTGGTTCTCCTTTCTGGACTCTGCTTCCCCCTTCCTTATTCTTGGTGACTTTAATTTTCATTTTGATAACCCCTTTGACCCCTATGAGCCCAAACTCCTTACTTACATACAGTAGACGACGTAGATTTCTATTCCAATTGTTTACCCTCTAATTTCTGCACTCAGTTCTTCCCTCATCTGACCGTCATCTGTTAAGCTTTACTCTATCACTCCCCCTCACAACCTCGGCCAATCTCCTCTTATAATTTTAGTAATCTTCATGCTATCGATCTATTTACTACCTACTACTCTCTCACCCCTTCTTTCTTCTACTTTTATTTATATTCTCTTATATACCGCGCTATTCGGCATCAGTGCGGTTTACATTGAACAAACTGAAATTACATTGAACAGGGCATTATAACTTGGAGATAACTATTTTACAGGGAACATGGGCTATGGAGGGTTAAGTGGCTTGCCCAAGACCACAAGGAGCACCTGTGAGACTAGAAATCCCAGTCCTTCCTGCCCAAGGTTGCTGTCCTCTAGTGGGATTTGAACCCCCGACCTTCCGGCCTGAAGTACCTTGCCCCAACCACTAGGCCACTCCTCCACTCCAATCTGTGTCCTCTCAATCTGTTCATGTAGCTGTATCTTTCTTTAAAACTGCCCTCTCCTCTACCTCACACTCCCTTGCTCCTCACATAAGTCCTGTGAGATGCACTTCACCTCAGCCTTGGTTGTCTTCAGCTACCCACACTACCGACATTCCTGTGCCCATTCAGCTGTATGCTCCTGGCTCAAATCCCACTCCCTCTCTGAATTTCTTCAAATTCATGCTTACTTCTTTCCAGCCTGCCATTGCTCTTGCAAAGGCAAGACTATTTTATCCTTTTGACTAACCGTCTTTCCTTCAACCCCCGCCATCTCTTTTCTACCCTCAATTCTCTACTTAAGGTACCTCTGCCTCCTATTCCTCCTTCACTGTTTACCCAAACTCTAGCTATTTCCATGATAAAGAACATAAGATTACTCTTCAATTCCCCACTAAACCTTCCTATTCTTTTTCACCTCTTCTTTCCCCTCTCCTATACCAACTTGTACCCTCAATCTTTCACCCTTTCATTCTTTTCTAAAATCTGAGGACAAAACCTCTCCTTTCCTCCTCCATACCTACCTGCTCTTATGATCCCATTCCCACGCACCTCGACTCCATCTCCTCCATTTCATTCTTAACCTTTCACTCTCCACTGCAGCGTTCCGCACAGCCTTAAAGCATGCTGTAATCACTCCTCTCCAAAAAAAAAAAATCCCTCATGACCATTCTTGCCCTTCTAATTATCGACCCATCTCCCTTCTCCAATTCATCTCCAAACTTCTTGAACATGCGGTTCTTTGCCGCAGTCTTGGATTTCTCTCCTCACATGCCCTCCTCGATCCACTTCAATCTGTTTTTTGTCCCTTTCATTCTACTTAAACAGCTCTTGCCAAAGTCTCCAGTGACTTATTTCTCGCCAAGTCCAAACGCCTTTACTCCATTCTCATTCTTCTGGACCTTTCTGCTGCTTTTGATACTGTTGACCACCTCCACCTCAACACCCTCTTCCTTTCATGGTTTTAGGGACTCTGTGCTGTCTTCGTTCTCCATCTCTCTCCAATCGGTCTTTCACTGTCTGCTCCTTTACTGCCATTCCTCTCTCAGGTGGTGTACCCTAAGGGTCTGGGGTTCTTGGCCCTCTCCTATTCTCTCTCTATGCTCAGTCCCTTGATGCTCTTATTTCTTCCCATGGTTTTCAGTATCACTTTTATGCCGATGACAATTCTATCTACCTATCTACTCCTGAAATCCCTCCTCTTCTCCAAGACCCTATCTCTTCCTGCTTATCCAACATCACTGCCTAGATGTCTAACTGCCCATTAAAATTAAACATATCTAAAGTGAACTCCTTATTTTTCCCCAAAAATCTTCCTCCCCCTTCCCCCGTTCTCTATCACGGTTGACAACACTCTTTTCCCTGTTTCCTCAGCTCGTACCCTTGGGGCTCATCTTAGAGTACTCTCTTTCCTTCTCCATTCATATGCAACAGTCAAAACCTGTCGCTTCCTCCTCTACAAAATCCGCTCCTTTCTCTCTGAACACACTACTAAAAGTCCTCCTTGCTTGTCTCCTTTGGTGTTCTTTCTTCTCTTCTTTCCATTCAGTACTCTGCTGCATGGCTGATTTTCCACCAACCCCAACACACTCATATTACTCCTCTTTTAAATTCTCTTTACTGGCTCCCCTTCCACTTCCATATCCAATTCAAACTACTTCTTTTAACTCAAATGCATTCACTCCACTGACCCTCATTATCTTTTCTCTCTTCTTTCTCCCTACTCCCCCCAACCCCACCTCGTGAACTCTGCTCCTCGACTGGCCTTCCCTCAATGCCCTTTTCATCTACCACCAACTCCGGGCTTCAATCTTTTCATCTTACTGCTCCTTATGCCTGAACAAACTTCCTGTTTCTTTATGTCAAGTCTCTTCTCTTCCTCTCTTCAAATCCATGCTAAAGGTTTACCTCTTCAAATTCACATTTAATTCCTAATCCCTTATTCTTCTTGTGTCTCCTTCCCTTTTACCACTTTCTTTTGTCTTGTACTGTCCATCTTGACTAAACTGTGAGCTCGTTGATCAGGGACAGTCTTTTTTGTGTGTTTGTGCAGCACTGCGCACACCTTGCAGCACTATATAAATGATCAATAGTAGTAGTAGCAGTAAAGCATAGTTACTCACCTGTAACAGGTGATCTCCGGGAACAGCAGGAATTATGTCTTCATATATGGGTATCATCGGTACTGACGGAGCATGGGAGCATCCCACAGCACATGCGTGCTGCCTTCCCGCCTCACTGCCTCTCTCACTTCAGTTGAGTTTAAAGCTGAGACAAGGAGAGAGACAGAAAGAGAAAGAGACAACTCCTAGGGGAGGTGCGTGGGTTGTGAAGACTTAATTCCTGCTGTTCCCAGAGATCACCTGTTACAGGTGAGTAACTACGCTATCTTCAGGAACAAGCAGGAATGTAGTCTTCACATATGGGGACTCCCCAGCTGAAAGATGCCAGAGGAATGACACCAGCGAGCTGAGAACCTGTGTGAACAGGATCATACTTCCTCCCATGGATCCCTGGCATCCTACCGGGATGGAGGGTAGGAGTTGCATTAAGTCTGAAAGAGATGCTGTAGGACAGCCTGACCAAACAAGGCATCCCGACAGGAGTCCTTGTCCAGACAGTAGTGGGCTGTGGAGGTATGTACTGAAGCCCAAGTAGCCACTCTACAGATATCATCTATAGACAGAGCGGAGATTAGCAACCGAGGCTGCCATTGCTCTGACATTATTTATTTATTTATTTAACAGTATTTCTAAACCGCCTTATCATAATAATCAAGGTGGTATCACAGCAAACAATCTGGTAGTGTGAGTGTGTTTATACATGCAGTGAGGGTGAAAATTTAGTTGTGTGCGTGTTGTATTGTGTGCTAGATTGATTTGAGCTATGTACAATGTGGGCTATATACAGTGGTGCTAAAAACATTTTATATACATACAGTGTTAGGTGGTGACGTGTGCTGCTATACAGTCACTTAGTTTATGTAATGTGTCCATAGTGTTCTATGAACAGCCTGGTTTTCAGCTGTTTTCTGAAGTCCTTGAGGTCTGTAGTTGCCCTCAACTCGTCCGGTAGTTTGTTCCATATTGTTGGAGCAGCCATGGAGAGTGCTCTGTCTGTTGTGTCCTTGCGTGTGTGTTTGTATTCACTTGGGGTGCTGACTCGGTTGTGTGTTTGTTTTCTTCTAGGACGTGTGCTGGTGTCTGGTTGTATGAGGGTGTGCAGGCTGTTGGCTGATGTGTGCTGTTTTATCTTAAATAGGTTTATGATAGTTTTGTATCTGATGCGTGCACCGATTATGAGCTGTAACCTGGCCCTCGAGGGAAAGACCTTTACTATCGTAAGTAAAGTATTATTAATACACCTTGAAGTTGAAGTTTTGTTTAATGTAAATAGTTATACTCAACCGTTCATTGTAAATAGTTAAATCTAATTGTTCAATGTAAATGTATACATCTGTGTACAGTTGTTAAAATGTTCCTTGTAAACCGCCCTTGATCGCTGGAAGGGGCGGTATAGAAATATATACATAAATAAATAAATAAATAAATAAATAAAGGATATGCAGCTTGCAATCCACCTAGATAGGGTTCGTTTGGAAACTGGAAGTCCCAAATGGCTAGAATCAAAAGCAACAAAGAGTTGAGAAGACTTCCTACGTTTAGTACTTTGAAGGTAAAAGGCTAAAGCTCTTTTACAATCTAAGGTATGAAGGTTCCTTTCTGCACTGGAGGCATAATGCCTAGCGAAGAATACAGGAATGTAAACCGACTGGTTTAAATAGAAAGACAAAACCACCTTTGGCATAAAGTGTGGATGAGTCCGGAACCTTGCATAAGGAGGATCAGCCACTAAAGCTTGCAGTTCGCTAATGCGCCTAGCAGAAGTTATTGCAATTAGGAAAATGACCTTCCAGGAAAGGAATTTTAAAGTTGTAGTGGCTAAAGGTTCAAAAGGCGGCTTCATAAGCTGCCCAAGACCAAGATTCAGGTCCCATGCGACCGGTGGCGGCTTTATGGGGGCTTTGCCAATAGTAGACCTCTCATGAATCTTGACACAAGTGCATGAGAAGAGATTGGTTGTCCATCTTGGGGCCTGTGAAAAGCCACAATAGCACTGAGATGGACTCGCACTGAATTTGTCTTAAGACCAGAATTTGAAAGATGGAGGAGACACTCCAAAAGCGAATCCATGGGCATGGAAAGGGGGTAAAGCCCCCTTTTTGAACACCATATAGAAAACCTTTTCCATTTGAAAGTGTAGGAACAGCTTGTGGACGGTTTTCTCGAAGCTTGAAGGATATCCTTCACTTGCTGAGAGAGCTGGATATCTAAAAATTCTATGCCTTCAGCAGCCAAGCCCAGAGGTGCAGGGACTGAGGATTGGGATGTAGAAGCTTCACGTTCTCCTGAGAAAGGAGATCTGGAGCATATCCCAAATCTAAAGGAGTTGCTTGAGAGAGGCGCAGAAGCAGAGGGTACCATGATTGCCTTGGCCAAAGTGGAGCTATGAGAATCATATAACCCCTGTCTCTCTGAAGCTTGAAAAGAGTTTTGGGAATTAGGAGAAAGGATGGGAAGACAGAGGCAATCCTGACCCCAATGGAGCTGGAAAGCATCGTTTGCTAGACAGTATTGAGCCGGAATTCTGGAACAGAACTGAGGTGGTTTGGCATTCTGTGGACTTGCAAAGAGGTCTATATCTGGTGTTCCCCAGGTTTGGAACACTCGAGCCAGTTGGTCTGACTGAAGAGACCACTCGTGTGGCAGCAGTATTTGACTGAGCTTGTCTGTCCACAAGTTTTGAATGCCTGGAAGGTATACTGCTAGAAGGTGAATTTGGAGCTCCCTGGCGAGGGCCCATAGTTGCAAAGCTTCGTTGCATAGCGACAGAGAGCCCGTTCCGCCTTGTTTGTTTATGTAAAACATGGCAACCTGATTGTCAGTTTGTACCAGAACTGTCTTTTGACTGAGCTGGGCCTGAAATGCTATTATAGCAATGTAGATGGCTCTTAGCTCTAAGAGATTTATTTGAAGAGAGGCGTATTGTGAGGTCCAGAGACCTTGAGTGGAAAGATCATGCAAGCAGGCTCCCCAACCCAGCTTGGACGCATCTGTCATCAGGGTGATTTGGGGCAGTGGTTGCTGGAAGGGAGAACCTACCAGGAGGTTTTCGAGGGACTGCCACCACTGCAGGGACAAAGTGAGATGTGTCGAATTCTTGATTTTGTCCGTTAAGCGACCTGTGGCTTGTGTCCACTGCGAAGAGAGGATCCACTGAGCCGCTCGCATATGTAGGCAGGCATAAGGGACCACATGTACAGTGGATGCCATATGCCCCAGCAGTTGAAGCATTTCCCAACCAGTTAGGAGGGTTTTCTTTATTTATTTCTTTATTTATTTTATTTCTTTACTTATTTCTTCTATACCGCCCCTTCCAGTGATCAAGGGCGGTTTACATGGAACAAATTAACAAATTATGTATACTTTTGTATACTTTACATTGAACAGAGAACTTTCTAACTTTTTACATGGAATAGATTAACAAAGTATGTATATACATTATATTGAAATAGAGAAACTTTCTAACTTTTTACAAATAATGACAGATGTAAAAACTGTCCAAACTATTTACATAGGTTATTTACAAGTGATTCTATACAGGGGGTTTTCAGAATAATCGTGCATCATGTGTAGGTGGTGGAATTTATTTCCATTTTTGTCAAGAATTTTGTGTGTGTGTGAGGGGACTGTGTGGGGTTATCTAGTTGTGGTTTAGGGAGTTCTGAGTTGGTGTGTCTGTGGATGTTGTGGGACAGAGCTTGGGGGGGTAGGGGATTTGGAAATGTTCGGAAAATAGGTACGTTTTGAGTTTCTTCCGAAATTGGGCGACGTCTTTTATGGTGCAGAGGTCTAGTGGGAGATCATTCCAGAGCATGGGGGCAGTGAACGTGAAGGCTCTGTCACTTGTGGATTTTTTAGTCTTCTTGAATGATTTTAGGTATATCAAGTGAGTGGGCTGCATTTTGTCTGCGAGCTCTTGATTCAGATGGGGTATGTAGTAATGTTGATAGATGTGATGGGGCGATGTCATTTAAGAGCTTGAATGTTGTTAGGAGGATTTTGTATCCGATACGGCTGTTTATAGGGAGCCAATGTAGTTCTAGGAGTATAGGGGTCACATGGTCTGTTAGACGAGCTTTAGCAGTTACTTTTGCACAGATGTTCTGGGCTCTTTGTAATAGGTATGTGTTTTTCTGTGGTAGGCCAATCAGGAGACTGTTGCAATAATCAAAATGGGGTGTGATGAGTGTATTGACAACCGATCTAAAGTCATGTGTATCCAAGAGGGGCCTTAGGTGTTGTATGGTTTTGAGTTTAAGGAATATGGTTCTTACCGTCTTCTTTATGTGTGGTAGCATGGTGAGAGTATGATCTATTATTATGCCCAAGTATTTTACCTCTTTTTTAACGGGTATAGAGGTATTATTGATTGAGATTGTTGTTGGAAAAGTGTCTTCAGTCACAGGTGTTCTTGTAACGAACATTGCTTCCGTTTTTTTGAGGTTAATGCTGAGGTAATTGGTTTCCATCCAAGAGGTGGTCTCAGCCATGCACTCAGTTAGGTTGTCGTTAAGTGTGGTTTTTTGTGGTTATGGGGATAGCGAGCATGATATCGTCAGCATATATAAAGTGATTAATCTTGTGTTTTCTAAATATGTTTGTGATAGGTTGCAGGTATAAGTTGAAAAGGAGGGCAGAAAGAGCTGATCCCTGAGGTATACCTTGTCCTTGGGGGAAGGTTTCTGAAGCTTCTTGATCTATTTGGACACGTATTAGTCTATGTGTGATGTAGGACTTGAACCATTTGAGAACAGTTCCACCTATTCCTAAGTTTTCTAGTCTGCTGATCAGGGTAGGGTGGTTAATGTTGTCAAAGGCGGCCGAGATGTCAATAAAGAGTAGTAGGAAACCTTGATTGTTGACATCTGTGCCTTTGATGAGGCAGTCAAGCAATGTAATCAAGAGGGTTTCCACTCCGTGGAAAGGGCGAAAGCCGAATTGGTATGAGTCAAGGGGTTTATGTTCATCAATATGCTCTTGTAATTGTAATTGAATTGATTTTTCTATTATTTTAGCGATAAAAGGAATGCTAGCTATCAATCTGTATGAACTGGGGTCTTTTGAGTCAAGTTTGTTGTTTTTTATTATTGGGCGAAGCGTTGTGTGCTTTAGGGCATCAGGCATGATGCCCTGAAAAAGGGACATGTTCACCATGTATTGAATGTTTTCAGCAAGTTCTTCCTTTGTACATTTAATCCAAGACACGGGGCAAGGATCTAGTGGGGAGGTTGTAATATTGATCATTGTTATGATTTTAATGAGCTACTTTCGGTCAACTGTGTGGAAAGTTGTCCAAATGTTATTGATTTCGGTGCTTGTATTCAGTATTGGTGTTAGAGTATTGGGTTTAGATTTTAGTTTTTCTGCAAAGTGAGTTGCTAAAGTTTGAATGCTTATTGTTGGTAGCTTTGGCTCGGAGTTCTTTGTTTTGGTTAGTGTTTTTACAATTGTAAATAGTTCTCTAGGTCGGTTGATGGCTAGATTTATTACTTTAGAGTGGTAATCCCTTTTCGAATTGTTTATTGCGTTTTTGTATTCGTTAAGTGTGTTCATATATTGTGATTTACTTTCATCTGTTTTAGTTTTCCTCCATCTCTTTTCCTGTTTCCTCAATTGTTTTTTTAGTTTTGCTAGTTCTTTGGTGAACCATTTTTCTGACTTCTTTGTTTGTCTATGCCTATTACGTGTGGGGATAGCTGATTCATGTATTGTTTGGTTCCAGTGATTTACAGTGGAATTGATGTCAGGGAAGTTTGCGTTGAGTACTGGTAATACTTTGTCAAGGAAAGTATCCTTGTCAAAGTGAGCAAAGCGTGATAAATGGGGTGATGTGCTTATTGTATTTGGAGTTGCTTGTGTTGGGAGGTGGAGTGTTATGAGGTGATGGTCGGACCATGGTACTTCTTTTTTTGTTTGTTTTTTTTATTTATAGAATTTCACAAAAACAGTAAGACAATAATTCCTTACATCAGATACAGAGCAAGCAAGTAATAAGGTATTCCAGACAAATATAATAAGCATAAATAAAGCATTACACTGTTGTAGTCCACATTTCGGGAGAGGAGGAGAAGAAACATACCCACCCAATACAGAGAATTGGAAAAGTGAAAGGAAGTAAAATATAAAGAAAAAACCCCAGAAGGCCACGTACCCCTAGAATACATTCATGGAGGATAAAGTTGTAATAAATCCACAGATCACTCATTAGAGACCCCAGCCGGAAGTCTAGCACTGATAAATTTACCCAAATCAATAGGATCAGAGAAAATATACTTATTTCCCTCCATAAGCACTAGGCATCTACAAGGGAACCTCAGAAAAAAGGTACCCCCTAAAGCCAATACCCCAGATTTATAAAGCAAAAACTGCTTTCTCCTCCTTTGTGTCTCTCTAAGTCAGGAAACATTGATATCCTGAGGCCCAAAAACGTATCACATCTTTTCTTAAAGAACATTTTCAGGAGCCAATCTTTATCAGATACCAAAGCACACTGCACAAGGAGAGTCGACGGAATAGGAGTAGAAACTTCACAGCCCGAACCCTCCAGGAGGCCAGTCACATCCAGGACGTCAAAATTCACAGTAGACACAGCCACAGTTGTCTCAGCTTTTTTCCGGGAAGGCAGATAGTATACCTTACTTAAAAGAGGTATTAAATCGGAAGGAACTTTCAGAATTTCCATTATATACCGCTTGAACATGTCCAAAGCGGACACCTCATGGAGACGAGGGAAATTCAAAACCCGTAGGTTGGACGCTCTGGAAGCGTTCTCCAACACCTCCAGCTTATATTTAAGAACTTCATTCTCCTTCACCAAGGCGGAGGACACATCCGAAAACGTAGCAAGCTGAGCACCAAAAGAAACATTGTCCTGTTTAAGCTGCTCACAAGTAAACACCACCGATTGAATGTTATCCACATTCCCCTGGATGTTAACAGCATTCTCCCGGATTTGGGAGGACAATACAGCAGTCTGAGAAGTAATAGAAGCTGAAAGAGTAGCTATAGCTTCCCACAGAGTCTCCAGTGTAAATACCTTAGGGCGAATGAGGGAAGGCAATTTCCTCAAAGGCAGATTTCCAGACGGAGTACTCGGGTCCAAGCTGCCAACCGAAATCTCAGCGAGACTATCGGGAGACAAGGAGGCCAGACTTCCAGCGCGCGCCCTCACAGCAGCCGATGCCCCCACCTCAGGAGGAGTCAACGTCACACCCGCTGGAGTAGGCTCCGAGGCAGCAGGACACGGTGGAGGAATCCTCACCACAGGAGAGAGGGAGGTGTCTACATCCGACGGAGGCAACCGATCCTCTGTAGTCGGCGCGACCAAGCCGGCTCTAATCTCCTGCACCTTCTCCGGGGGTATGGTAACAAACCGGTCCATAGGACCCGAACTGGATGGCTGAGGTGCAGAGGGAGCGGCCCTCAGCTTTCCCTTCCTCTTAGGCATGAGAGTTACAAAGAAAACGCTCCCGCGGCCATCTTGGGTTCGGACCATGGTACTTCTGTTGTAGTTGGAGGTGAGAGTTGTTGATGGTTATTAAGGGAGGAAGGGGAAGATGAGATCTAAAATGTTGCCTTTTATGTGTGTGGGGGTATGAACTATCTGAGTGTATCCCATTTGGTTCATGGCGTCCATGAAGTTATCTGATTGAGATTTATTTAGAGAGGGGAGGTTTAGGTCACCTAGAATTACTAGTGGTTTGTTTTGCGATGCTGTGCATGCAAGTTCAAGGATGGAGGAGAGGTTTTTTTGATCAGCTAAGGGTGGTCTATAAATGAGGGAGAGTGCCATGGTTCTGCTTTGTATATTGATGATGTCCATTCCATCTATATTATTTAGGCTTGTTAAAGTGTATTGTAGAACTTTTTTGGCTAGTATGAGAGCGCCACCACCTCTTTTTACATCTCGATGGCAGTTGAATATATCATATTGATGTGTGTTTATTTGGTTTAAAAATATAGTGTCCGTGGGTGAGAGCCATGTCTCAGTGATGCAGATAATATCTGGGTTTTTGTCTTTTATCATATCATTAATTATTGGTATTTTGTTTCGTATGGATCTGATATTTATTAGGTAGAACTTGGTTTTAGTGTCTATATTAGCTGTGTTGTCATTTATATTGCTTTGTGGTTGACATTTTATTTGAATAAGTCTGTGGGGGCGTCTGCCTGAGTCGTGATGAGAAAAATGGTTGTGGGAGTGTGAGTATGTTATTGTGTGTTGTGGGTTTTGAATTAAGTTTTGTGGGGTGGGGATGCTATATGGGTTCTGGTAGTGGTTAAGAATAATGGGGATGTTGATGTAGGGGCTTTGATTGAATTTGTATGTATAAATGTGTTGTGTTAGGAGTGTTATTAGGAGGAGGGTGAGGGGGAAGTTTGTACATTTTATTGGAGACATTATGTATTTTTGAGGGTGGGGGGGATTGAGTGTGTGGGAGTTCTGTGTATGGGGAAGATTAGCAGAAGGGTAGGTAGATGAACGATTATTGATGATAGTACAACAGTATATGAAGGTTACTAACAATGCTATAAAGGTTTCTGACAACAGTATATGAGGCTACTAATAATGTTACATTAGGCTACTGGCAACAGTATATGAGGCTACTAATAGTGTTATGTAGTTTACTGACAACAGTAAGAGTGTTTCCAACAGTACAATAAGGTCTTCTGACAGTGTTGTGTAGGTTACTGACAGTAGTATAGCAGTATATGAGGCTACTAACTATGCCATACAGGTCTTCTGACAGTGTTATATAGTTATTGACAATAGTATAACAGTATATGAGGCTGCTAGCTATGTTATATAGGTTACTGATATCAAGGGTTACTGACAACAGTATATGATATTACTAGTGATATTACATCGGTTATTGGCAACAATAAGTGTGGCTCTTACCAGTACTGTAAGGTCTACTGACAACAGTATATCGCTATTATTTGGTGTGTTAGAAGTCTCAGCTATAGTTAATTCATTAACGAGTGTTATACTTGCTGTGATCGATGGATGGTCTGGTTGTTTTGTGGTAGGAGCTATTTCTACTACAGGGGAGCTCCAGCTGGTTGGCTGTAAGTTGGTATCTCAGAACTGTTGGTGAAGGATGGAGGTCTGGTTTGTGTGGGCCCGTCTGCCGGCGTGGTGAACTCTAGTTGCTGCACGTGGTTTGCGTTTTAGAGCGTTGTAGGAGATGAAAGTTACAAAGCGCTTAGAGGTTTCGTTGTTGTATATGGCAGGAGAGAGACGGTTGTTGCAGGTTCCGTCTTCTGCGATCGGGTGTTGGTGGAGTCGCGTGTCCTTGCTTCTGGTCCACGCCTAAGGGCCACGCCAAAGGGCCCTCAGGCGCGGGCCCGCCAGTCGCGGGCGCGCCTGATCAGCGTGGTTCTTTTAAGCTGCTGGTGTTTGCCCCGATTGGGCAGCTGCTCACGTGCTGGTGATCGCTGTTGCTCCGGCCCGCTCTATCCCCGGCTGGGAGAGCTGCTGGAGGAGGGCCGGAGTGACGAGGAAGAGGCCTGCGCCTGATCAGCGCGGTTCTTTTAAGCTGCTGGTGTTTGCCCCGATTGGGCAGCTGCTCACGTGCTGGTGATCGCTGTTGCTCCGGCCCGCTCTATCCCCGGCTGGGAGAGCTGCTGGAGGAGGGCCGGAATGACGTGATTTCTTTACTGCTAGGGAGGCTAAATCTATTATTCGTAGACAGCGCGGCTGTGGCAGGAATGCCCTTGATTGCTGCGTGTCTAAGCGAGCCCCTATGAACTCTAGTGCTGTTGGTGCTCTGATGAGCCAGTCGTCTAAGTAGGGGAAGATGAATATCCCCAGAGTTCTCAGGAATGCTGCTACTACAGCCATGCATTTTGTGAAGACTCTTGAGGCAGAGGCCAGCCCGAATGGAAGGACACTGTATTGGAAATGGTTTCCTTGAAAGAGAAATCAAAGGTACTTCCTGTGATTTACATGGATGAGGATATGCGTGTACGCATCTCTTAGATCTACAGAACATAACTAATCCTGATTCTGAACGTATGGTAAAAGTGTTCCGAGGGAGGTCATCTTGAACTTTTCTCGGAACAGAAATTTGTTCAATTCTCTGAGGTCCAGGATAGGTCTGTATCCCCCTGTCTTCTTTGGGATAAGAAAATAGGGGGATTAGAACCCCCTTCCCCGTTGGGATATGGGTACCTCTTCTATTGCTCCCTGAGCAAGAAGTGAAGAGACTTCCTGACACAGAATGTCGGCGACAGGGCTTTGAGAATTGAATTGTTTTATGACTGTAGGCGGGGGCATGCTGAGAAAGTGAAGTTTGTACCCCTGTCCTACAATGGACAGAGTCCAGTTTTCTGACGTTATTTGTTGCCATCTTTTGGCAAAATGGCATAATCTGCCCGGAATGTTCAAGGGCTCTGGACCCTTCAGAGGCAAAATGGTTAAGCTCTCTAGGTAGAAATCAAAGCCCCTGCGGAGGCTGTACCTGCTGAGCCGGTTGAGCTCCTTGAGCTTGCGGCTTCCTTTGTTGTCTAGATTGCTGCCCCTTCTGGGGAGCATGAACTGGACAATGAATTGAATGGGAATAAGAATGGTAAGATTTTTTTCTTTTTGTTAAAGAAAAACTTCTTGCCTGTTTTTTTCTTTGATGGGTTGGCAGTAGACTTTGATAGCCTATTCAAGGTGGTATTGTCAGATTCAATCTGATTAGCCTTGGTCTGCCAATCCTTCCCAAATAAGTTTTCACCTGTGCAAGGAATGTTTCCTAACTTCTCTTGCACCCACTCCTCTATATCTGATGCTTGGAGCCAGGCAATGTGCCGTGCTCCGATAGCAATAGCAGAGGTTCTGCTAATAGCTTCAAAGCAGTCAAAAGCTGCACAGTTCACAAATTTGGAGACATTTTGAGCGTGTTTGAGCAGAGTGAGGTACTGAACCCGTTTATCTTCGGGAAGAAGAGGGCTCATGCATTCCAGATCCGCTGTAACCTCCTCTAGAAACGTTCCCATGTAAAGGGAGTATGAGCTAATCCTAGTTGCTAGCATGGAAGATTGAAAGCATCGACACCCAAGGGCATCGAGTGTCCTCGATTTACGGCCTGGCAGGTTGGAAGAATGCGTCTTAGCACTCTTTATTCTCCGCATGGCTGATTCCACTACCATGGAATGGTGTGGTAACAGTCTTCTGAAACCCTGGAGAAGGTGGGACTCAGTACATGGTATCGAGGCGTTGAGAATGCAGTGACACCGTTAAGGGAGTTTCCCCACATTCTGAACATAAGATCTTGAAGAATCTGATGAATGGGCAGCATCGCTGCCTCTTTAGGGTATTGCAGAATTCTTAGTTCTTCTGCCCTAGGTTCCTTCTCAGGAGTAACCGTGATTGAAAGCCCTTTAGCTACATCACGTATAAAATCCTGAAAAGACATGTCTTCTGGAGGAGACATTCTGCACTCAGGAGAAGGAGATGGATCCTTCAACAGCACTGCTCTTGCATTGGTAGAGTCATCGGAATCAGAAGACTCATCGGAGCTTTGCATCGATCGATGCTGGTACCAATGAATATCGGTACCGTGGCGTTTCGGTTCCAACCCCAGATGCCAGAGAAACTCTCGAGGCTCGGCATGGGAGGAAGCCGTCCCACCTGAGTGGGTGCCACTGGAGCCGGTACCGATGTCGGTACCAAGCCCATTTGAACCGTCTGTAGCTGTCTTAGCGGTACCGAGGCAGCTAAGAGGGATGCTAGATTGCATTCAATAGCAAGGGTTCTCTTATCCATTGCTAATGCCGATGCCTGGTCAGTACCGGTGGAAGAGGCTATGACCCCAGAACATGGCAACAGAGGTTCTGCAGAGGTGGAGGCCTCTGGAACATTCTGAGACCCCGTCTGTGCTTTGAAGACCGAAGACTCCCACCGGGGCAATTTTGCCGGTGTACTTTCGAGGGTAGTGCCAGTGGTATCTCGATGCTTTGCAGGAGATTTACCCTTCAAGGACCAGCTAGTTTTGTTTAATTACCTGAGATCCACGAGAGGAGGATGAAGCCCTGGAGGACGTCAATGCAACCAACATCGTATCAAAAGTGAAAAGAGAACCGGCCTTTGCAGCTCTGTTCTGCAGGCCCCTTTTGGTCATCTTTCTACAGGAGAGGCACACCGCTGGACAATGTTCCGGACCCAAACATTTGAGACACCATTTGTGGGTGTTGGTGACGGAAATAGTACCGCCACAGTTTGAACATTTTTTTTTAAAACCACCAGTTGGCTTCTCCATGTCTGGAGATTTTTGGGCCTAGTGCCCAAAATGGCGCCTAACCCCAGGAGGGGTGAGGCACCGAAGAAAAGAAGAAAATGATAATTACACTTACCTGGTAATTGTAGTTCCTTGAGTGATGACAGTTCAGTCCTCTACCTCTGGGTTGTCAACCTCCTCCTGCAGCTTTGGATACTGGCATGTCAGAACTCTGACATCACTGCATATAGCCTGCTGTAGCTTACTATCAGCCCCAGTGTGAACTATTAACAAAGCAGACTCAAAAGAGCAACAAATAAGCATCATAATCAACAGTGTAAAAATCAACTGAAACTTTCTGAAAACGTTCTGAAACCCCCTGACAATCTCGTGCTACACGCTTTCCTGCTGACCCTACCAGGCCACAGAAGAAAAAGATAAAAATGAGATACAGACCTACCTGTGAACCTTTTCTTACTTTCTCGCCACCGAGCACATATGCCGCTGGAAATCTCTCTCGGGTGGGAGTGAGGACTGAACTGTCGTCACTCAAGGAACTACAATTACCAGATAAGTGTAATCATCATTTCCTTATCGTTCCTCCAGTTCAGTCCTCTACCTCTGGGATGTACCAGAGCATTACTCAATGGGTAGGGCCTTTCCAGCCGGCACGCAACACTGCCGACCCAAAACAGGCATCATTTGCAGCTGCTACATCCAGGCGGTAATGCTTGCTGAAGGTATGCAGGGATGCCCAAGTAGCTGCCCTACAAATGTCCCCTGGCGGCACCAGGCTGTGCTCCGCCCACGATGCGGCCTGTGCCATGGTGGAATGCGCAGGCAATCCTGGCGGAACCACCTGACCCTGCAACAAATATGCAGATGCTATAGCTTCGCGAATCCATCGGGCTATCGAAGCTTTCACCGCCGCCTCTTTGCGAATACCTCCGAAAAGTACAAACAACCGGTCAGACCTGCGAAAGGATTGAGAAACTTTCAAATACTGCCGCAAAGCTCTTTTCACATCCAAGAGGCGAAGCCCGCGCTCCCGAGCATCGCCATCCAACGAGCCCAGGACTGGCAGGGATACAGTTTGATTAAGGTGAAAGGGGGAAACCACTTTGGGCACAAAGGACGGAACCAGCCGCAAAACCACCTTCTCCCGAAAGAAAACCAGGAAGGGCTCACGGCACGAGAGTGCCTGCAACTCAGATATATGCCTCGCAGAGCAAATTGCCACCAGAAACACTGTCTTCAAAGTTAGATCCTTTACTGACGCTCGCCACAACGGCTCAAAGGGCGGCTTGGTTAAGGCCGTCAACATCAAATTAAGATCCCAAGGCGGAACTGATACTCTACGCGCCGGACGCAACCTTGTAATGGCTTTGAGGAAACGCAAGACATCCGGATGACACCCCAGCGCCACGCCTTGCACCTTTCCACGAAAACAAGAGAGGGCAGACAACTGAACGCGCAGAGAACTGGCCGCCAGGCCCCTCTCAAACCCGTCCTGAAGGAAACATAGTATCAAAGGAATGGACACCGTCGCAGCCCGAATTAGGCGTCTCGAACACCAATCCTCAAAATTCCTCCAGATACGAACATATGCCAGGGAGGTGGAACGAGATCTGGCCTTAAGCATTGTTGCAATGACAGACGGCGAATAACCTTTCTTTCTCAATTGGGCCCTTTCAATGGCCATACCATAAGGGAGAACCGATCCACCTGAGGCATGAATAGCGGCCCCTGCCGAAGGAGATCTGC
Organism: Ichthyophis bannanicus; assembly: GCA_033557465.1. Taxonomy (NCBI): domain Eukaryota; kingdom Metazoa; phylum Chordata; class Amphibia; order Gymnophiona; family Ichthyophiidae; genus Ichthyophis; species Ichthyophis bannanicus. Next base: position 188,861,999 of record CM066031.1, on the reverse strand, counting down.
TCGATCCGGACACCGCCACGGAGTCCCTGATAACAGCCACACCAGATCCGCGTACCACGGGCGTCGAGGCCAATCGGGAGCCACCAGAAGAACTCTTCCCGGATGAGCTTCGATTCTCTGTATTACTCTGCCAATCAACGCCCATGGAGGAAAAACATACAGAAGACCCGAGGTCGGCCACCGCTGTAACAACGCGTCTATTCCTTCCGACATCCATTCTCTCCTTCTGCTGAAGAAGCGGCTGGCCTTTGCCGACTGGAAGGTCGCCATAAGATCCATCACCGGCGCCTCCCAGTGGGCCACTATCTGAGCAAACACCTCTGGATGTAGTTCCCACTCTCCTGCCTCTATGCGGACTCTGCTGAGAAAGTCGGCCGTCACATTGTCCCTTCCCGCAATGTGCACCGCTGAAAGCGCCACCAACCTGCGCTCCACCCAGGTGAACAACAGGTCTGCCTCCTCCTCCATGGCTGCACTACCTGTGCCGCCCTGACGATTGATGTAAGCGACCATCGCTGAATTGTCGGACATTACCCGAACCGCCCGACCCAATATCGTTGACTCGAATGCCTGCAGAGCCAACCAAACCGCCCGAAGCTCCAGGCGGTTGATCGACCACGCCATCTCCAGCGGCGACCACACTCCCTACGTGAACTGTCCTTCGTAGTGAGCTCCCCAGCCTCCCAGACTGGCATCCGATATCATTGGCAGCCAATCCAACTGTTCCAGTGGCATGCCGGCCCCCAGAGAATCTGGGCGCAACCACCACCGGAGAGATTGTCTGACCCTGAGAGGACAAGGAAGCCGCATGCTCAATGAATTCATCTGATGCGGCCACCGGTGCAGAAGCGCCCTCTGCAGAGGACGCATGTGCACCCTGGCCCAAGGGACCGCTTCCAGCGTCGCTGCCATGGTGCCTAGCAGCTGGAGCTAAGACCACGCCAAAGGAGCCGGCGTTGCGCTGAACTTGTGCACCAGCCCCCTGAGCCCTGCGCTCCAGTAGAAATACCTGACCTGTCTTCGTGTCGAACAGGACCCCAAGATATTCCAGACTCTGGGAGGATGAAAACTGATTCTTGGCCGAATTGACCACCCAACCCAGACTCTGCAAGAACTGCACTACTCTGACGGTCGCCCGCACGCTTTCCTCCCTGGACTTGGCCCGTATTAACCAATCGTCGAGATAAGGGTGAACTAGAATTCCCTCTTTGCGCAACGCTGCTGCAACCACCACCATGATCTTGGTGAAAGTCTGCGGAGCCGTCGCCAGGTCGAAAGGTAACGCCTGAAACTGATAATGTCCCCAAGGAAAGGCGAATCTGAGAAACCGCTGAGTAGCCCAAATGGGAATGTGCAGATAGGCTTCCATGAGATCTAGCGACATCAAATACTCCCCTTGCCGTACAGCCACTATCACTGATCGGAGGGTCCCCATTCGAAAATGCGGGACTCACAAACACCGGTTTACGCCCTTCAGATCCAAAATAGGGCGCAAGGCACCGCACTTCTTTGGCACCACAAAATAAATGGAGTACCGTCCCTCGCCGTATTCCACCCTGGGCACCTGCACCACCACTCCCAACTGCAGCAGCCGCTGCAACGTACTTTGAATCGCCAAGGTCCTTTTTAGCCCTCTGCAAGGGGACATGACAAAGGAATCCCGCACCGGACGAGCGAACTCCAGAGAATAACCCTGCTGAATAACCTCTAACACCCACTGATCGGATGTGATGTGGGTCCAAATAGAAAGAAACCCCTGCAACCTCCCGCCGATCGGAGGACTTTCCGCTGGGACCCGCCGCATTTCATTGGGGCTTTCGAGACATCACTGAGGAATTGGAGAATCCCCTAGTCGCTCCCCAAAATCCCTGGTTGCGCGCCGCAAAACGCCCCCTCTGCGGATTTCCAAAGCAGGATGCCCGAAATCTTCTGAAACTCCTAAACTGACCACGCGTACTCGGAAAGGATTTACTCTGTTTGGGCTTATCCTCCGGAAGTCTGCCAGTCTTCGACTCTCCGAGATCCTTCACCAATTTGTCCAGGTCTTCCCCAAAGAGTAACCTACCCTTGAAGGGCAATTTTCCGAGTCGAGTCTTGGAGGAACCGTCCGCAAACCAAGTCCACAACCACATGGATCTGCGCGCAGCCACCACCGAGACCGTGCTATTCGCCAGAGCCCGAAGGAGGTCGTAATGGACATCCGCCAAATAGGCCGTCCCCGACTTTAAATGGCCCAGCTCCTTAATCTCATCCTGTTCGAGATGTGGGGAAAGACGTAGTCATTAAACCCAGCGCAGACAGGCTCGCGCTATCCAAGCACCGCAGATTGACACCTGTAAAGAGAGCGCATCCGCCTCAAAAACCTGCTTGAGCAGGCCGTCCACTTTGCGGTCTTGAGCATCCTTTAGGGCTGCACTGCCTTCCACCGGAATAGTAGTTTTCTTCGTAACCGCTGCCACCGCAGCGTCCACCTGAGGCAAACGGAACCTTTCTTTATCCTTATCGGCCAAGGGGTATATCCTATTCATCATGCGGATACCCTTGAGACCGGCTTCTGGGTGATCCCACTCGTCCTGAATCATCCTGTCAACGACACGGTGAACCGGAAATACCACCTGCGTTTGCCGCACAGCTTGAATCACTGGATCCTCAACCTCCTCTTCACTGGCCGGAGGCACCGCAAGATTCAGCATCTGCATAGCCTCCATGATCAAGGCAGCTAACTCATCCCTGCGGAAAACTCTTATGATCTTCGCCTGGTCCTCAGGTTCTTGGATTTCTCCCTCTTCTAGATCCTCCAAGCCTTCCTCACGGTCCCAATCCGGGTCTTCAACCTCCGGCCATTCCGCGTCCTCGGAGGAAAGAACCTGGGCTCTAGCCCTTTTAGGAGCCGAGGGCCCCTCGACCTTTTCCTCCACAGACAAGTGCTGAGGCGGCACCGAGAGTGGCCATGCCACAGAGGACTTGCCCTGCCTCTGCAAGCAAAAGGCCTGATGCATCATTAAGATAAAATCAGGACAAAAGTTCCCCAGGCCAGTTAGACCTGGGGCCGAAGAGGCTCCTGAAGGTCCCGCCACCTCCTCCAGCACAGACCCCTGCACCGCAGCCTGCACCGAATCCGTCTCAAATCCATCCAATGCCCTTTGCGCTACAGGAGGGTCCTTGAGCTCCATTTGAGATTCCACTGCAGATGAAAGGGAAGCACAGCCGCGGCAAATCCCTGAATCAGCCACCGTGCCTCTCCGCGTGCCGCAAACAATACACTGCGGACGTGCCGCCATACTCCTGCCAGAGACTCCAAAGCTTTGCAGAGGTCTCAATGGTCCGGGTCGTGGAGCTTGCCCCTTTAAATGTAGTAACCGGAATGCCTAATTGTTTCTATATTTGGGGTTTTTCTTTGTTTGTTTTTTAAATCTACAAGAAAGAAAAAGTCTCTGCTTGATTCCATAGCTCTAATGAAGCCCTGGCCAATCTGCTGAAACAGGCAGACAGAAAAAAAACCTGTCGGAAGACTCCCCCCAATGAGGAGATTGCCAAAAATCAAAGGCCAGAAAACAGAAAACAAAGAAAGGAAACGGGCTAACAAATGCTAGTTGGTCAATCTTCTCTCTAGTCCTATTAGTCAACCACATTGCAACATCTAAATTATGTTTTATATCACTGTATATATTATTTAAGTCAATCTGTACATAGTTCCCCCGGTTGTCCTATGTTGAATCTTCCTGTTCAATGTAAAACTCAATGTTACTTGTATGCATTGTAGTATGTTCTTGTTTCAATGTACACCGCACTGATTGAAATAGCGCGGTATAGAAGAATTGTTAAATAAATAAATAAATAAATAAAATAAATAAATACCCAGACACCACCAAAATAGAAAGCAACCGGCAATCCGAGCAGCCTAAAGCTCTGCTCTGCACCGCAGCCACGCGGTCTGAACAAAATGGCCGCCGGCAGTCTGGGAAGGCTGAAAAAGCAGAAAGGGCGCTAAACAGCTCAGGCTCTCTCTGAGCCCCCCCAGCCTCCGGAGTCCCCGCAGCCTGAACCCGGTTCCCTGAACACCGGACAGGGCTGCGAAGAATCCCAAAACGCCGACCCGGCGATCCGTCACTCACCCGCAAAAGCAAGCACCTCTCCAAGCGCTGCTCTCGATGGCACCGGTTACCTCATGATTCACTGCAGCTACGTTCCCTCAAGCAGCGCAGAGTCGGTGTGACGGTATCATTAGACAGGAGGCTCTCCCCCGAATTGTCTGGGAGGAGAGAGACCCGGATCCGGACTGTAGTATCTCAGAAAAGGCAGGGAGCAGGTAAGAACGTAACCAGAGACCTTGTCTTCCTCCCCTCGCCCCACCTGTGCGTTTTTTGTTTTTTTTAAACACCGAACTTAATTCGCCTAAACTCCCCCAAATAAGCCAAAATGGAAGAAATTAAACCATAAATCTATCCTACAGATGCCTTATCTGTTACTCCAGTGAGCCCAACCTGGGCTCACAATGTCGTCCTGCTGCAAGGAGACTGGTCACACTGGGGCTGATGGGAAGCTACAGCAGGCTATATGCAGTGATGTCAGAGTTCTGACATGCCAGTCTCCAAAGCTGCAGGAGGAGGTTGACAACCCAGAGGAAGAGGACTGAACTGGAGGAACGATAAGGAAAGATTATTTTTTATTTTTTTAAAGAAAATAAGAAAAGAGAACCAGCGGTACCGGTAGGCGTTGAATGAGGGCAGACGCGACCACAAAAAACAAGAAAGAAGATAAAGTTTTCTGCGGTGACAGGAGAGACGTCCTGTCGGCTCCGCGGAAAACAAAGAACTGAAGTGAGAGGGGCAGTGAGGCGGGAAGGCAGCACACATGCGCTGTGGGATGCTCCCAAAAGCTTTCCTTCTGGACGCTGGGAAGCATTCCCATGCAGGCTCCGTCGGTACCGACGATACCCATATGTAAAGACTATATTCCTGCTTGTTCCTGGAGATTAGCAGTATGCAGTGTTCCCGCCCAAAAGGAGCCATCTTAACTCAGTATGACGACATAGCTTAATCAAGCAAAAAAGAAGCAACTGCATGGGGAGGTGGGAAGGGAATGAGGACTTATTTCTGTTGTTCCTGAAGAACACTTGCTACAGGAGAGTAATCATGCTTTCTCCAGGACCAAGCAGGAAGTAAGCACTCACATAAGGGACTCCCAAGCTATGGGCTACCAAAAAATATAAAAAACAAACAAACCTGTAAAAAGCCCAACGGGGCAACCAGAAAAACAGAGAAAGGCAGCATGAGAAATTGCAGTAAGGTTCCGAGTCAGTGTCCAACTTGGACAACATCAGTATGACTCCAGGTAGCCTGGATGGACAGAAGTACCAGAGGGAGAAGTTGAACTTTCCCAAACAGGTGCTGGCCAAATTCAGACAGTAGTGGCCATGAAGGTGCGGACAGAAGACTACGTCACAGCCCTTCAAGAACTCTACTGTGGAGACAGAGTGCAAGTTTGCTACAGAAGCAGCCATAGCTTTGACATTATGAGACATACATGTCATTATTTACAGGGAGTTCACAGCAGTGGTAGCAGAGACACAGTTCACCCCTCCCCCAAAGTTCCTTCACTCTGGGCTCCACAGCAGTAGAGCACAGTTACTTACCTGTAACAGGTGATCTCTGGGAACAGCAGGAATTAGTCTTCACATATGGGTATGTCGGTACCGACGGAGCCTGCACGGGAATGCTCCCCAGCATCCAATCAGAAAGCTTTTGGGAGCATCCCTCGCGCCTGCGTGCTGACTTCCTGCCTTTCCCACTGCCTCTCCTCAGTTGAGTTTCATAGCTGAGACAGAAGGAGAGAAGGAGGAAAGGAGATAGATAGATGGATACAACTCCTAGGGGAGGTGGGTGGGTTGTGAAGACTAATTCCTGCTGTTCCCAGAGATCACCTGTTACAGGTAAGTAACTGTGCTATCTCCAGGAACAAGCAGGAATGAGTCTTCACATATGGGGACTCCCTAGCTGAGGGTGCCAGGGGAGATCCCATAAAATGCGAATCCCTGGAACAGGACGGCATTTCCCAACATGGATCCCCGGCATCCCCTGAGGGATGGGGGGTAGGAGTTGAATAGAGAAAAGCTGTAGAGGAACAGCGAATCTAAAGACTACAGAGAAACAGAGTCTTTAGAATGTATGTCAAGTATCATTAAAATATTTAATGAACTAGTACAATATAGAGCTTACCTACTGGATTGTAGGAAGTAGAACTGTGATGGAGTGTACTGTAGATGCAGTAGCGGAATCCTCAAGGTAACTTCACAGCAGTGAGGATGAAGTTCCAAACCTGGAATGGGCAGGCGACCCAGGTGTCAACTGGGGCAGGTGAAGAATGGCAGGTCTTCAATGGAAAGCTTTATGGGAAAAAGCTGAAAACTCTTTTAGGTACAGAGTTATTGACATTGAGAACTAAAAGACGACGACTGACCGATCTGGAGAATTAGCCTAGTCCTAAAGGGAAGAGGGGGTATGGAAAAAAGCCCCTATTCCCAAGGAGAAGAGAAGTGTACTCAGAAATACTGAAGATGTACACTGTCTTCCCTAGCTGGTAAGAGATAGGAAGACAATGAAGTCTGATACTTCAAAGACAGGGAGATTTATAACAAAAATAGAAGCTGTTGACATCACAGCAATAATTGTGTGTATAAGCGCTCCCGCTTATTGAGCCATAAGAAAATAGGAAGTGGACTGTCTGGACCCCTTAAGAAGGGATAAGCTGTATAGCACAGACAGTTAGGGAGATAGCAGGTAAGACTTAGCGTCCTATGGACATCTCCCAATGGGCACATATATATATGGATATATATGTATGGGGAGACATACATAACTATACATATGTGCATATATATCTAGATAGGAGATATAGATATATATAAATATATATAGACATAGAGGGGCATGGCTTATGCCCACACAGAGCACAAAAACATGTATGTATAGGACATATACAGACATGAATATAAATCTGAGCATACATGCCTGCAACTTAGCCCCACAAAAACATTCACATGGGGAATGTGATGGGAAACGATTCATCCAATAATAGGGGGTGAAAACCACCTGAAGATATATAGACAATCTATTTGTGCGGTGCAGGAAAGTAGTTCAGTGGAATAACCAGTATGGTTCCGTGAAAAACAGAGGATGATAGCAAACTGGTAAGAGCACGTCAGGAGTACTTTAGGACTCTGACATGTGCAAAGGACAAAAAACGCAATAGAGTAAGATACCAGGATGACCCAGCCAAGGGACTCAAGGGGATCATGTACACTAAAAGAGTATGCGTTGTCCAAGTGAAGCAGAAAAGCATAATGCCAAGCTGTAAGGAAAAAAGGGGTAGATTCCTGCAAGATTGGGAAGTCCTTGGACATTCACGCAGAAAAAAACTTGTCTTCTGTATCACAACAGGAGACAAGAGGGTATAAAGAATCTATATAGCCATGGAAATGACTATATAAGCTTTTTCTATTATATGAAAAAGACCCCTCAGGGACAAGTTCAATGCTCTGTAGCAAGGGCCCATAGTAGAAAGCTTCTCTGAAGATTGCAGAGAGCATTGTGCAGGAGAATTATGAGATAAACTGACAGAAGTCAGATGTGGTGCCACATCCTAGGTAAGGATATGGGGCTAGAAGAAGATAACCTGCAGTGAGTAGTATTATGCAAGATAGTTGAAAGTAGCTTGCAATAAGCATTAAAGTAATCACTGGAACTCCTGCATACAGAGCAACTGAACAAAACAGCAGAGGGGGTTCTCCTGTAGAAAACAGAGAGAAAACAGGCAAAGGGAACGGAGATATTTTCGGCCCTGTCTGATGAGTCGTTCAGAGCATCCATTGAAGGATAAGAAAAGTCTACACTGGAAAGAAAGAGAAGTGTTTCAGTATGGTACCAACTCAAGCAGGGAAAAACCCTGGAAGAGAGGGGATTGAAAAGTGACTTACCATATGGTAAGTCAGCTGAAGGAAAAGATGTCCATATGGGGACAGAAACTATCATGGGATAGTTGTAAACTCCCTTCATAGTAGTAAGAAGGGGAGAATTCTGTAACCCATGGACAAAAGAATCCTAACAGCTTAGCATACTGAAAAAGAAAAACCCAGTGTAGAGTTTGAAGAATAAATTTCTGGTAGGAAGAAGTTAACAGTGAATTACAATACACAGGAACCTATGGTTGCTGGTTATGATTAGACTGGCTCGAGTCTGGAGGCTTCAGACTAGGATGAGATGTCCCTTGTTTGGGTACATCTGGAGGATGGGTAGGAGAAGGGTGAAACTTTCTTTTGTTAGGGAAAGAAGGTTTGGTAGGACACTTCCTACGTCCTGGGGAAAAAGAAGGCTTAGGATGGTTTCTAGAACCAGGGAAGTCAGTGGAGCAATGAGCAAACTGACGTAAAGCCTCTTTATTGAAGAGATTTTCTCCAGTACAAGGAGAATTACCCAGTGTATGTTGTGCCCATCTGCTCAAGTCAGAAGCTTGCAGCCAGGCTGTATGACGTGATCCAATGGCAATAGCAGAGGATCTGCTAACAGACTCAAAGGAGTCTAGAGAAGCACGAGAGAGAAACCAAGAGATATTCCTGCTATGATTAAGGAGCAAGGAATAGTCAGTGGCCTTAGGCTCTGACAAAAAAGGGGACAAAAGAGATAATTTCTCTGTGACCTCCTGAAGTGTTAGGCTCATATAAAAAATATATGAGATAATCCTTGAAGCCAGCATAGAAGTTTGGAAGGTTTGACGTCCAAAGACATCAAGTGCTTTAGATGCACGACCTGGCGGATAAGAAGAGTGCTTCTTCTTGCTTCTTACCTTCCTCATTGCTGATTCCACTACAAGGGAATGATGTGGAAGTTGGTTTTTCTGAAACCCCGGAGAGGGAGGCACCTGATACAGAACATTCATGGCTGTAGAAGGCGCAGGAACCTTTAAAGGTGATTCCCAAATCCTCAGAAGAAGATCCTGCAAAGAATGATGTAAAGGAAGCATTATGTTTTCCTTTTCTGCAGGATCTTGGTTAAGAGTAGAACCAGGAATAGGAATGGCAAGAAAGGCTGCCATGACAAGGAGAAATTTCTGAAAAGAAGGATCTCCCATAGGAACTATTCCTGGGTAGGCTGAGTTTGAAAGAGCAGCTTGAGCACCAGAAGACATACTGGACTGGTGCAGAAAAAGAATCCTGCTAGATGGAGAACGATACTGACAGTTCTGATTCGAGGCAGTTAGTACTGCATCGTCGGTGCCCGGTATCGATTCCAAGCTAGGCATAGAAAGGATGGATGGCACCGATGGAACTGCAGGAATCGACATCGATACCGATACCGGTATCGGGGATGGTAATGCCATCGAAGCAGGTATCGAAGGCTGCTGAAGCGGTACCGAGGTGACCAGAGAGGCTTGGTAAATATCCTCAGTACTGCGTAATCGGGAACGATATGGGTCGGTTCCCAAACGGGTCGGTACCCAGTCATCTAGATTGGATATCGATTCCAGACTGGGCATCGAGGGGAGCGGGTCTATCGATGCATGCCTAGAAGGTACCGACATCGGTGGTGGTATCGGCGATGCCGATACAGGAAAGTCAATCAGAGTGGTATCGATCGGTACCGAAGGTACCGAGGATGTCTGATGACGATCCCAGGTAAAGAGTGGAACACTCGACACCGATGCCGATGCCGTGATATCGGTACCGCTCGAAGCCAGTACCAACCCCGAGCATGGCGGAGATATAGGAAAACTAAAGATCACTGCCGAAAGGAATAATAATATCTACACAATACCCGCACCACTTCCTTTCACCACCCCTATTTAACCCAATCTAATTCAAATGTAAACATTACAATACAAAAGTGTTCCTTAGGGTAAATATGTACAGGCCTCAGTTAATGCTCACACCATTCATTTGGCGAACAGTGTCACCATAGGGTAGAGCTTTGATAATTTTCTCACATCACCGGCCTTCCCTTTATAGTTTAATCAAATATAATTGTTTAGAACGCTATCCCTAAAAAAGTACTTTTTCAGGATTCGAAATATCAATTTAAAATTTTTTTTAACCAACTCCTATATTTTACAATAAGATTCCAATAGGGTTTGAATTTATCCAAAACAATTTTTTAATTTTATAATTTTCATTAAAATTCAAAAAATTCAAAAAATTTCAAATTAAATAAGGAATAAAGTTTCCCAATGTACGACAGCTTGCACCGGAACCAGTTAGTTGGACATCTAGAAAAGATAGAGATACTCTTAATAGTGCGCAGTCACTCAACAGGGAGAATAGTAATCCATTACTTATCTTTTCTAGCGCTATAGCTATCACATCAATGGGCACTGCTTCAAAAGCCCTACGTCAGTATACTTGGTCAAAGGACTTCGAGCAAGACGCCGGATTTTTGCTGCATAGTAGATCCGACAAAAGCTTTTGTTTCACCCCACCGGGTTTCCTCAGGGATCCAGCATTTAATCCAGAGCAGAGTAATAATCATTCAAATCTGAGCCATCATTTCGCTTCACAAATTCTCTAAATGCGTCTGACGTCAATCCCTTTAAACAGACATCTAGAAACGCTAATTGGTGTAGAATTCGTGACGTCATTATTCCTACGAGCTTTATTACTCAGATCTCACATTACAAAAAGACAAAAAATAACTAACCAACAATAAAGCACAGGAACACACAAAAGAATTCTTTACAATAAAAGGACAAAACCCCAAGACCTTGACAATATCTCAAAATCTAAAGTTTAATAGGACCAAAAAGAAAACAGATCGGAACCCAAAGAGCTGCTGGCTGAATATTAGAAGAAGAAAGTCCATTCAATCTTGTCATTCAGTCCTTGTGGAACCAAAGTATGCATTTTATGAATCCATTGCTGTTCCTTCTGAAGGAGTATACGTCCCCTGTCTCCCCTTCGTATGTCTGGAAGCACTTGCTCTATAACAGTACATCGAAAATCTTGAAAGACATGATTCATAGCAATACAATGTTGAATAAGTGGGGTCTCCAACCGGGCTTTCGCGACGCTATATTTGTGTTCTGCCAACCTAGTACATAGTGGACGAGTAGTCTTTCCAATATATAACATTAAACACGGGCACCATAACGCGTAAACGACATAGGAAGAGTTGCAGTCTGTAGGTTGTCTTAACTGGTGTTTACACTGAAAATGAGAATGCAATCTATTTTCCATCAAATTGCAATATGTACATCGGCCACACTGCTGATGTAGAGATGAACGAGTCTCCATTTGACGGGGAACTGCAAAGCATAACTGATCTCGCAAATTTCGACCTCTTTGATAAGCCATACGGACATGGTATTGAGACAAAACTGGATGTGATGCAAAATTTTTCCAATATCTATGAATAGAAGCCGCCATTCGGCTAGAAATACTGGAGAATGGTAAAACACATGTAAGAGTTGGAGGATGCCTGGACTGACTAAAGTTATCAGACCTTGGATATAGTAACCATTCCCTATGGTTGTATTTAGCTCGCTTATACGCCTTCTTCAGAAGGGAATAGGGATAACCACGTTCTTGGAACTTAGCTATCATGCACCGTGCTGTTTTTTCAAATTCCTGCGAAGATGAGCATATCCTGCGACATCGCAATAGTTCAGAATAGGGAAGATTGTTCTTCAAATGACCAGGGTGGAAGCTGGAATAATGCAGTAGAGTATTTTTATCGGTGGGCTTAACATATATAGTTGTCTCAAAACCTCCAACAGTCTTAATAATCTGAACATCTAAAAAATGTATCATAGACTGATGCCGAGTCATTTCGAACTGGATGTTGATATTTCGACCATTCAAATAATGAAAAAAATCATCCAGAAGTTCAGCTGTACCACCCTATTGGTATATTGAGGGGGAGCAGCTGTTCGTCCCCCTTCTCCACTTGAATCTGAAGAAAATGTAGACGTGTCGGTGTATTCTGATCGTTTTTTATTTTGATTATCAGTTCGTCTAAACCTATGGGATGACCAGTTGTATATAGAGCCTTCCTTCATTCGACGTTAGTCTTTAAATAATTTTTTAATCTTCGAACTTTTTAAATCCATCTTATATTTATCAAGTTGTTTAGATATCTCAGTATAGTGTTTTTCAAAATCTTCAGTAGTTTTTATCAATACTAAATCAGCAGTAAGTTCTTTTGTCAACGATTCGTGTTTCGAATGTGCTGTCTCTATGACTAATAACATTAAGTCTAATGAGCACTTGTTCAACAACAATGGATTCATAAAATGCATACTTTGGTTCCACAAGGACTGAATGACAAGATTGAATGAACTTTGTTCTTCTAATATTCAGCCAGCAGCTCTTTGGGTTCCGATCTGTTTTCTTTTTAGTCCTGTTAAACTTTAGATTTTGAGATATTGTCAAGGTCTTGGGGTTTTGTCCTTTTATTGTAAAGAATTCTCTTGTGTGTTCCTGTGCTTTATTGTTGGTTAGTTATTTTTTGTCTTCTTGTAATGTGAGATCTGAGTAATAAAGCTCGTAGGAATAATGACATCACAAATTCTACACCAATTAGCGTTTCTAGATGTCTTTTTAAAGGGATTGACGTCAGACGCCTTTAGAGAATTTGTGAAGCGAAATGATGGCTCAGATTTGAATGATTATTGCTCTGCTCTGGATTAAATGCTGGATCCCTGAGGAAGCCCGGTGGAGTGAAACAAAAGCTTTTGTCGGATCTACTATGCAGCAAAAATCCGGCGTCTTGCTCGAAGCCCTTTGACCAAGTATACTGACGTAGGGCTTTTGAAGCAGTGCCCATTGATGTGATAGCTATAGCGCTAGAAAAGGTAAGTAATGGATTACTATTCTCCCTGTTGAGTGACTGATTGCGCACTATTAAGAGTATCTATCTTTTCTAGATGTCCAACTGGTTCCGGTGCAAGCTGTCGTACATTGGGAAACTTTATTCCTTATTGTAATTTGAAATTTTTTGAATTTTTTGAATTTTAATGAAAATTATAAAATTAAAAAATTGTTTTGGATAAATTCAAACCCTATTGGAATCTTATCGTAAAATATAGGAGTTGGTTAAAAAAATTTTTTAATTGATATTTCGAATCCTGAAAAAGTACTTTTTTAGGGATAGCGTTCTAAACAATTATATTTGATTAAACTATAAAGGGAAGGCCGGTGATGTGAGAAAATTATCGAAGCTCTACCCTATGGTGACACTGTTCGCCAAATGAATGGTGTGAGCATTAACTGAGGCCTGTACATATTTACCCTAAAGAACACTTTTGTATTGTAATGTTTACATTTGAATTAGATTGGGTTAAATAGGGGTGGTGAAAGGAAGTGGTGCGGGTATTGTGGAGATACAGGAAAGCCAATCTGGGTCGTATCGATCGGCCCCGAAGGTACCGAGGACACCAGAGGACGATCCCCGGTGAAGAGTGGAACACTCGACACCGATGACGGTGCCGGGTTATCGGTACCGCTCGAAGCGGATACCACCCCATGGCACGGCTCAGGTATGTTCTGTGAGGGGTGAGTCCCAGGAACAACCTGAAACCCCGTAAATGCTTTGGAGCCCGAAGACTCACGCCGAGATTTTATTGCCAAAGAGGTCTTGAGGGTAAGGCCGGAGCCGTCATCATGCTGAGCATGAGACTTACCCTTCAAGACTTGGCTTGTCTTAACAGACTGTTTGTGGGTTACCTGATCCTGGAGAGAAGAAAAAACCGGAGTTCTCACCTCAGGAGGAAAAACGGCATCGAGGGAAACTCGAAAAAGGGAAGGTCTTCTCCCAATAGTACAGCCTGATGGTTCAGGGGAAAAAGTGTCAGGACCCAAAACAGGTTAGACACCAAGCATTGGAGTCTAAAAAGAAAACTATGTTTCCACAATGAAGGCACTTCTTAGGGGAAAAAGGCTCCATGTTGGAGAGGCCTGGTAGGCCCAAAAAGTTAAGACAAAAAACTGAGGAGAAACAATCTCTGTTATTTTAGAAAAGAAAAGAATAAAGCACCGGCGGTACCGGTATCGGCGGGAAGAACAGCCGCGACCACAAGAAAACAAGGATTTTAAAGAAAAAAGTTTCTGCGGTGACAGGACGACGTCCTGTTGGCTCCGCGGAAAAACGAAAACTGAGGAGAGGCAGTGTGAAAGGCGGGAAGTCAGCATGCAGGCGCGAGGGATGCTCCCAAAAGCTTTCTGAGTGGATGCTGGGGAGCATTCCCGTGCAGGCTCCGTCGGTACTGACGTACCCATATGTGAAGACTCATACCTGCTTGTTCCTGGAGATCAGACAGTTCTCCCCTCACCCAAAGTTTCTTCACGCAAGGCTTCACAGCAGTAGCACCACAAGCCTGTTGACCAACGTAAAAACACCCCAGCTCCGACCTTCCCGTAGATCTCCTTAGAGGTAGGTGGCCATTCCATAATCTGCAACACCTCAGGCTCTTGTCCGTCCCCCAGGTCCCTTTACTTCCTGGGATAAAGCCTGGAGCCTCGTCACACCCTTCCCAAGCATTCTCCAGCATTTCTTCTTAAAGGGACAGGAGTTTACACTGCAATACCTCACTTGTACTAGGGTTTGGATGGAGTATTTCCCAAACACTCCATCACAGGCAGAAAGCAGCTGCCCTAGCAACACGTTAAGGTCCCTTGAACAGGTTTTGTGGTTGCAGCCACCAAGACAGGTACTGCCTGAGAGGCTGGGTGACTAGTACTCTGTCCCTGAGGTGACCTGGTGCCACTGCGTGCAGAGTCCATTGTGCTCGTCTCATCTGCAGGTGGGCTAGCGGACTGATCTGCACTGTAGAGGCTATGTTATATGGTTGAGAACATAAGATATGCCATACTGGATCAGACCAAGGTACATAAAGCCCAGTATTCTGTTTCCAACAGTGGCCAATCCACGTTACAAGTACCTAGCAGCTTCCCCAAAAGACAGGTTCCACAGTGCTTGTATTGGGGCAAGCAGTGGATATCCCGGTTCCCCTTTAATAATGGTTTATGAACCTTTTCTCCAGGAACTTGTCCAAACTTTTTTAAACCCGGCTACACTAACAGCTTTTACTACATCCTCCAGTAATGAATTCCAGAGTTTGATTACAGGTTGAGTGAAAAAATATTTTCTCTTATTAGTCTTAAATAGGTTATCCTGTAGCTTCATTGCATGTCCCCTAGTCTTTCTATATTTTGATGGCATAAACAATTGATCTACGTCTACCCATTCCACTCAATTCATTAATTTACAGGCCTCTATCATATTTCCCCCTCAGCCATCTCTTTTCCAGGTTGAAGAGCCCTAACCTTTTTATCTTCTCTTCCAGCCCCCTTTACCATTTTGGTGGCTCTTCTCTGTACCTTTTCTAGTAACGCTATATCCTTTTCAACATAAAGCGACTAGAATTGCACACAATACTCAAGGTGCATTCGCACCATAAAGCGATTCAGAGGCATTATAATATCTTTTGTTTTATTCTCCATTCCTTTCCTTACGATACCTAGTATTCTATTTGCTCTCTTGGCCACCGCTGCACACTGGGCGGAGGGTTACAACATGTTATCCATGATGAAGCCTAAATCTTTTTCCTGGGTGGTGGTTCCTAATGTGGAACCTTGCATCATGTAACCATAGTTTGGGTTGTTCTTTCCTAGGTGCATAACTTTGCCCTTGTCCACATTAAATTTCATCTGCCATTTGGATGTCCAGTCTTCCAATTTATATAAATACCCATAGCAACCCCTAGTAAGTAAGAACTTACAAATCTAGACACAAACTTAAAACTAAGATGCAGACAGCAGTCCAGCAGCGGGATGGGGGCTTTCCAGTCTTTTGCATTGAGTGTCACATGTATGATTTTCTCCCAGTTGGTGAGAGGTCTTACGTGTGCACTAGGTGCAAGGAGCTCTTTTCTCTCAGGGAACAAGTCCATTCTCTAGAGGCTAAAGTAGCAGACTTGGAAAGCATAAGACAGACAGAGAGGTACATAGATGAGACCTACAGGGATATAGTCCTGAAGTCCCTCCTCCAGTCTGGCAGCACCCCTGTTGCCATGGAGGAGAGAGGTCAAGTGACAGGACAGCATCACCCTGGTGTGGCAGGAAGTGATCCTGTAACTAGGACCTGTCCTCCAGGAGATGTAAAACCCTCTTGCACCGAGGACGTTTCTCCAGGGCCATGTGCCCATGAGGGAAGGGTTAGGACAGCCGTTATAGTTGGTGATTCGATCATTAGGCATGTAGATAGCTGGGTGGCTGGTGGACGTGAGGATCGCCTGGTAACATGCCTGCCTGGTGCGAAGGTAGCGGACCTCACGCGCCACGTTGATAAGGTCTTAGATAGTGCTGGGGAGGAGTCTGCTGTCTTGGTACATGTCGGTACCAATGACATAGGAAAATGTGGTAGGGAGGTTCTGGAGGCTAAATTTAGGCTTTTAGGTAGGAAGTTGAAATCCAGAACTTCCAGTGTAGCATTCTCCGACATGCTTCCTGTTCCACGTGCAGGACTCAAAAGGCAGGCAGAGCTCCGGAGTCTCAATGCGTGGATGAGACAATGGTGCAGAGATGAGGGTTTTGGATTTGTTAGGAACTGGGGAACATTCTGGGGAAAGGAGGGGCTCTTCCGAAGGGATGGGCTTCACCTTAAACGGGATGGAACCAGGCTGCTGGCATTAACCTTTAAAAAGGAGATAGAGCAGCATTTAAACTAGATATTAGGGGAAAGCCGACAGTCGCCCAAGAGCGGATGGTTCGGAAGAATGTATCCTTGAAGGATACTACCAAAAGCAGAGAGGTTCCACAAAAGAGTAAAGTACCCCAAATGCCCTCAAGTATGAAGCAGACAGAGCTTAAAGATCCCAATTTACCCATGTCTAACAATGGCCAAATTAACATGAATAAAATACATTCTCTAAAATGCTTGTATGCAAATGCTAGAAGTCTAAGGAATAAGATGGGAGAGTTAGAATATATAGCACTAAATGAAAGGTTGGATGTCACTGGAATATCAGAGACATGGTGGAAGGAGGACAACCAGTGGGACACTGTGATACCTGGGTACAAACTATATCGTAATGATAGAGCTGATCATATTGGTGGAGGGGTTGCGCTCTATGATAGAGAGGGCATTGACTCAAAGGATTAAAGTTTTGCAGGAAACAAAATCTGCTTTAGAATCTATATGGATTGAAATTCCATATAAAAGGGGGAAGGCGATGGCAGTGGGGGTGTACTATCGAGCACCTGGCCAGAATGACCAAATGGATGATGAAATGCACAAAGAAATCAAGGAAGCTAACGAAAGTTACAGCGCAGTAATAATAATGGGTGATTTCAATTACCCCAGTATAGACTGGGTCAGTGTCACGTCAGGACATGCTAGGGAGATAAAGTTCCTAGATGGAATAAATGACTGCTTCTTGGAGCAGCTGGTTCATGAACCGACCAGAGGGGAAGCCATATTAGACCTAGTCCTTAGTGGAATACCAGATCTAGTGCAAGAGATAAGGGTGTTGGGGCCACTTGGCAATAGTGATCATAGCATGATCGCCTTTCATTTAATTAGTGGAGGAGGGATAGTAAGGAAATCCATAGTACTACCTTTTAACTTTCGAAAGGGAGACTATGATAAAATGAGGAAAACAGTTAAGAAAAAACTAAAAGGAGCAGTTGTGAAGGTTAAAGACGTACACCAAGCTTGGGTGTTGTTGAAAAATACTATCTTGGAAGCCCAGACCAGCTGTATTCCACGCTTTAAGAAAAGTGGAAGGAAGTCCAAAAACTGCCAGCATGGTTTAAAGGTGAGGTCAGAGAGGCTGTTGTTGCCAAAAAAGCATCTTTCAGGAAATGGAAAAAAGAGCCAAACGACGAAACCTGGAAACAGCACAAGCACTGGCAAGTCAAATGCAAGGCATTGATAAGGCAGGCAAAGAGAGAATTTGAGAAGAAGCTTGCTGCGGAAGCAAAAACGCGAAATAAAGACCTTTTCAAGTACATTCGTAGCAAAAAACCTGTGAGAGAGTCAGTTGGTCCATTAGATGATAAAGGGGTTAAAGGAGCACTAAGAGGCGACAAGGCGATAGAGGAGAGACTGAATGAATTCTTTGCTTCTGTCTTTACTGAGGAAGATGTAGGGATGTTACCCATGACTGAAGTGGTATTTAAAGGTACGGAAGAATTGAAGGAAAGCGTAGTTACTCACCTGTAACAGGTGTTCTCCAGGAGCAGCAGGAATCAGTCCTCACTTATGGGTGACGTCGGCGCCGACGGAGCCCTCGCGGAGCAATTTTCCCCAGCTTTCAAAGAAAGCCTTTGGGAATTGCAGCGCGCATGCGCGGTAGTCTTCCCGCCCGAAGGTGCCATCTTAGCCAGTCAGATGACATAGCTAAAAAGACAGCATAAAAATTTGCAAAAAGAACATAAGCAGACGATTGCAACTCCAAGGGGAGGAGGGAGGGTAGTGAGGACTGATTCCTGCTGCTCCTGGAGAACACCTGTTACAGGTGAGTAACTACGCTTTCTCCAGGACCAAGCAGGAAGTCAGTCCTCACTTATGGGACTCCCAAGCTCAAGGCTACCGGAGACCCTAAGCACAAAAAAGAGCTCCCTCTAGCTCAGCAGCACAGAAGGATAGAATCTTCGCTGAATTATCACCCACCGGTAGCCCACATCCGGGATGGAGGGTAGGAGTTGCTCAGACCTCAAAGAGATTACGGAGGACTGCCTGTCCGAAAGCACTGTCCCTACGGGACTCCCTCTCGAGACAGTAATGGACCGCAAAAGTCTGGCTCGAAGACCAAGTAGCGGCCCGGCAGATGTCTGCCAGCGGAACAGAGCGGAGGTAAGCCACTGACGTGGCCTTTGCCCGAACGCAATGAGCCGTGACTCGACTTTCTAAGGCGAGTCCGGCTGCCCCATAAGCCCAAGAGATACAGTCCGCAACCCAGATGGACAGAGTACGCTTGGAGACCGGGAGCCCCAATTTATTGGGGTCAAAGGACACAAAAAGCTGCGCAGCTTTACGGTGCTCCCGCGTACGGTCAAGGTAGAAGTTCAACGCCCTTCTACAGTCCAGGGTATGGAGGACCGTCTCAGCTCGGCTGGAGTGTGGTCTGGGAAAGAAGGTTGGAAGTACCACCTCCTGATTCAAGTGAAAAGGGGAGACCACTTTAGGCAGAAACTTTGGGTGAGTCCGTAGGACTACCCTATTCTTGTAGAACCGAGTGTAGGGGGGATCAGACACGAGGGCCTGTAATTCACTTACGCGCCTAGCGGAAGTGAGGGCTATCAAGAACAGCGTTTTCCAAGACAGAAAACGGAGAGAGCAGGTAGCCATAGGTTCAAAAGGCGGACAGGTGATCCGCTGTAAAACCACATTCAGGTCCCAGTCAGGCGCTGGCGGGCGCAGAGGTGGTTTAAGTAGTAGGAGACCTCGGAGAAACCTCGCTACGAGAGGGTCGTTGGAGAGAGGTCTGCCGTCCACCGGCACATGATGTGCGGAAAGAGCACTGAGGTGAACTTTGACGGAGTTGGACTTAAGTCCCAGATTAGAGAGGTGTAGCAAGTACTGTAAGATCACCGACACCGGGCAGGAGAAGGGATCCTGAGACTGTTGGGTACACCAGACTGCAAAGCGACGCCATTTAAGGGCGTAGCATTTGCGGGTAGAAGGCCGTCGCGAAGCCAAGACGACCTCCTCCACCTCTGCCGGCAAGAGGAGAGGAGCAAGGACTACCCTCTCAGCAGCCAGGCCATGAGGTTGAGAGACCTGAGGTTGGGGTGCAGTAGGGACCCCTGATCCTGGGTGAGGAGATCCGGTTGCACCCCCAGAGGGATTGGATCCTCCACCGCCAGTTGCAGCAAGAGCGGAAACCACGGCTGCCTGGGCCAGCGAGGGGCCACCAGGATCATGAAAGCTTTGTCTCGGAGAACCTTGAAAAGGGTCCGAGAGACTAACGGGATGGGAGGGAAAGCGTACAGAAGGCTCCCCGACCATGAGATCAGAAAGGCGTCCGCCGCCACCCGAAGGGGGTGAGGCTGACGAGAGCAGAAGCGAGGAAGCTGCCGGTTGTGAGGACTGGCAAAGAGATCCACTGTGGGGAGGCCCCACCTGAGGAAGAGCTTCTGAACGATCAAGGGGTCCAGACGCCACTCGTGCGGCTGGAGGACCCTGCTGAGTTTGTCCGCCAGGCAATTTTCTTGGCCCGGGAGATAAACTGCCCTGAGGAGAATGCCGTGACTGACGGCCCAAGAGCAGAGCTTCTGTGCCTCCCGGCAGAGGAGGAAGGAGCCCGTGCCCCCCTGCTTGTTCACGTAGAACATGGCAACTTGATTGTCCGTCTGGACAAGGACGGACTGTTGGGAGGTCAGGTGGGAGAAGGCCTTGAGAGCTAGGCGGATCGCCCTGAGCTCCAGGAAGTTGATCTGCTGAGCAGACTCCCACCTGGTCCAGAGGCCCTGGGTACGTGCCTCTTGGCAATGGGCTCCCCAGCCCAGGAGGGATGCATCGGTGGTCAGCACCCGGGTCGGCTGAGGTGACTGGAAAGGCATTCCCAATACCAGGTTCGGCTGCCTGAGCCACCACCGGATAGACGAGACCAGCGGCTCGGAGACGCGCACCAGGTCTGCTAGGCCGCCCGTGGCCTGTCGCCACTGCTGGCGGAGACACCACTGAGCAGGCCGCATATTCAGGCGGGCATTGGGGGTCACATGGACGGTGGAAGCCATATGGCCGAGCAGTCTCAGGAAGCGCCTGGCGGAGACCAGGGGCTGGCTGCGAAAGCGGTCGGCGAGGTCCATGAGCCGCTGAGCCCTGTCGAGCGGTAGGTACGCTCGCGCCTGAGGGGTGTACAGCCTTGCGCCGATGAACTCGAGATCCCGTGAGGGGAGCAAAGTGGACTTTGCGAAGTTGATGACAAAGCCCAAGTGCTGCAGCAGAGTCACCGTGCGGCACGTGGCGGTGGTGACCTCCTGAGCGGATGCTGCTCTGATGAGCCAGTCGTCGAGGTACGGAAAAACATAGAGGCCGTGAAGCCGGAGATGGGCCGCCACGACCGCGAGACATTTTGTGAAGACTCGCGGTGCGGAGGACAGGCCGAAGGGCAGTACTCTGTACTGGTAATGATTTCCTGCCACCACAAACCTTAGGTATTGGCGGTGGCTTGGGTGGATGAGGATGTGCGTGTAAGCATCCTTTAGATCCAAGGAGCATAGCCAATCTCCCTGCTGGAGGTAGGGCAGAAGGATTCCAAGGGTAAGCATTTTGAACTTCTCCCGCACAAGGAACTTGTTGAGGTTGCGCAAGTCCAGGATGGGTCGGAGGCCTCCTGTTCTCTTTGGTATTAGAAAATACCTTGAATAGAAGCCCTGACCTCTCAGGTGGTGTGGCACCGGTTCCACCGCCTGATCCTGCAGAAGACCTGCTAACTCCTGAAGGAGCAACTCCCTGTGCAGAGGGGGGCGCGGAGGCTCTCCCGGAAAATAGGAGGGAGGGACCTGATGGAAGTGGAGAAGGTAGCCCTCTCGCACGACCTGAAGCACCCAGGCATCTGCGGTGATGCTGGACCACCTGTCGGCGAAGTGAACCAGCCGGCCTCCGGTGCTGGGGGGACCCAGCGGGGGGGGAGAGGCTATGCTGAGCGAGTCAAAAACCCCCACCCTGCTGAGCAGGGGCTGGTGGCGCAGGCTTGGGGGCTTGCTGCCTACGGGACCCGTTACCCCGTCCCTTGGCCTGCTGGCCCTGTTGGGGAGCTGCAGGGGCCTGATAATGGGGGTATTGTTTGTAGGCAGCCGCCTTCCTCGGGTAAAAGGTCTTTTTTCCCGAGCCCTTCTTTTTCTGGGAAGGGGCGGAGGTCTTCCTAGAAAGCCTGGTCCTGGTGAGAGTCTCAGTCTCAATTTGTGCAGCCTTTTCCGCCATGGGCTTGCCAAAGAGGTTTTCGCCTCGGCAGGGGACATCGACCAACTTGTCCTGTACCCAGGGCTCAAGGTCGGACGACTGAAGCCAAGCCTGTCGGCGGGCACCGATGCCGGCTGCGGCTACTCGAGCCGAGGCTTCAAAGCCATCATAGGCTGCTCGGGACATGAACTTTGAGCATTCCCGAATACCTGTGGACAAGGCTAGGAACCTCCGCAAGGGTTCCTCGGACAAACCAGCGGAGAAGCCGGCTAGCTCTTTAGCCAGATCCCTGAGATACATGCCCATGTAGAGCTGGTAAGTCTGGACACGACAGGCGAGCATAGAGCCCTGGAAGCACTTTTTGCCAAGGCCATCCAGGTTACGGGCCTCCCTTCCAGGAGGCACCGAGGAGTGCATCTTCTGGCTCTTAAGACGATGCATGGCCGATTCCACTACCATGGAATGGTGTGGCAACTGCGCCTTTTGAAAGCCAGGGCTCTTGCGGACTCGATAGATAGAATCGACCCGCTTGCTCAGGACCGGCGAGGAGGCCGGACTCTCCCACATGCGGAAGAGTAGTCGTTCCAGCATAGGAGGAACCGGCACAGTAAAGTGCTCCCTCGCGGGAGAGTCATACTGGAGGGCGTCGAGCTCTTCGGCTCGAGGCTCCTCCTCGGGGTCCGCAGGGAAGGCCAAAGCCTTGGCCATATCCCTAACGAAATCCGAGAACCGGGCATCCTCCGGGGGGGACTGCTTCCGAGGCTCGGACTCCGGAGAGTCCGATGGGACACACCGAGTCCGGAAAGAATCAGGTGACTCTTCCTCCTCAGACTCCCAGACCGACTCCGACGAGGACTCGGTGGGGTCGGCTCGGGCAGGGTGCGGCGCCAGCCGCCCCGACGCCGAGGGAGTCGGCGTCGGCGACCTCGGTCCCGAACGGGAGGCCGAGGGCGACCTCGACCGAGGATCGACTCGAGTTCTCATCGACTCGAGGATCGGCTCGGTCTCCGGGGTCGACTTGGACGTCGACGTCCCGGCGGTCGGGGCAGCGACGCCAGCGAAGCCAGCGAGCAGTGCCCGCTGCTGGTCCATGAAGGCAGACAATCTGATCTCCAAGGCCGTCAACCTGAGTCCGAGCTCAGGCGACCCAGCAGCCCCCGACTCGGGCCCCGACGGCGTCGGGCCCGACGTCGGCTGACGCGGAGGCGAGTCCAGAAGGACAACAGGACTTACCCGGGCAGGCATCTCCGACTCCAGGCGAGGTCGCTTCGGGAGGTGTTCCTTCTCCAAGGACCCGGGGCGGCTGTCGGGGCTATGCGACCTGGCCCTCGCGGAGCCAGGAGCGTCCACCGACGCCGCCCTCGCGGGTTTTTCCTTCCGTCGATGGTCCCCGGAGGGAGAACCCCGGTCGGAGGAGCTCCGTCGACGGTCCGAACTGGAGCCTTTCGACAGTGAGGCCTCCGACGAGGTCCGGGTACGGCTGGGGTCAGCGAAGATTCTTTCGCGCTGATGCCGCCGACTTCTCAACGCCTTCGAGGACAGTTTGCTGCAGGGCCCACAGATCAGTTCCTCGTGATCTGGGCCCAGGCAGCGGAGGCAAAGGTCGTGTGAGTCGGTGAGTGACATATTTCGGTCACACCGACCACACCGCTTAAAGCCACTGGCAGCCATCGGGGGAAAAAGGGCCCCTGCGAGGTCAAAGGACCGGGCTGCCAGGGAAAAAACGAAAACGAAAGCTGACTAAGTCAGAAAAACCGAAAAACCGTTAGAGGACTCGAGACCGGCGTCGCGAGTCCGGGCGGGAAAACGACCGGCGTCGAACCGAAAGAAAAAAGGATAAATACAAAGGAAAATCAACTTTTTCGCGGGGACAAGACGGGGACGTCTGTAGGGCTCCGCGGAAAAAAGAAGACTGGCTAAGATGGCACCTTCGGGCGGGAAGACTACCGCGCATGCGCGCTGCAATTCCCAAAGGCTTTCTTTGAAAGCTGGGGAAAATTGCTCCGCGAGGGCTCCGTCGGCGCCGACGTCACCCATAAGTGAGGACTGACTTCCTGCTTGGTCCTGGAGAAATATCGAAACATCGGAAAGATGTCTTACAACTATTATATAAAGAGTAGCAAATCACCTGGGCCGGATGGTATACATCCAAGGGTATTGAAAGAACTGAAATATGAGATTGCAGAACTGCTATCAGTAATCTGTGAACTATCATTAAAATCATCTCTAATACCTGAAGATTGGAGGATCGTCAATGTAACACCAATTTTTAAAAAGGGTTCCAGGGGTGATGCGGGAAACTACAGACCGGTGAGCCTGACGTCAGTACCGGGAAAAATGGTAGAAACCATCATAAAGAATAAAATGTATGCCAGCATGTAGATAGTCACAACCTAATGGGAGACAGCCAACATGGCTTTAGACAAGGAAGATCTTGTCTTACTAATCTGTTATGTTTTTTGAAGGAGTGAATAAACAGGTGTACAAAGGTGAGTCGGTTGATATTGTGTATCTGGACTTTCAGAAAGCCTTTGACAAGGTCCCTCATCAGAGACGTTTGGCAAAACTAAAGAGTCATGGGATAGGAGGCAGTGTACTATTGTGGAACAGGAACTGGTTAAAAGACAGAAAGCAGAGGGTAGGGCTAAATGGCCAATTTTCCCAATGGAGAAAGGTGAATAGTGGTGTACCCCAGGGATCTGTGTGCTGGGTCCGCTGCTTTTTGACATATTCATAAATGACCTGGAAAGTGGAATAACGAGTGAGGTTATCAAATTTGCAGATGACACAAAACTATTTAAAGTTGTTAAAACCCAAGAGGATTCTGAAAAATTGCAAGAGGATCTTGATAAATTGGAAGACTGGTCATCAAAATGGCAGATGAAATTTAATGTGGACAAGTGCAAGGTTATTCACCTAGGGAAGAACAACCCAAACTATGGTTACACGATGCAAGGTTCCACATTAGGAACCACCACCCAGGAAAAAGATTTAGGCGTCATTGTGGATACCATGTTAAAACTCTTGGCCCAATGTGCAGCGGCGGCCAAGAGAGCAAATAGAATGTTAGGTATGATAAGGAAAGGAATGGAAAATAAAACAAAAGATATTATAATGCCTCTGTATCGTTCCATGGTGAGACCGCACCTTGAATATTGTGTGCAATTCTGGTCGCCGTATCTTAAAAAGGATATAGCGATTTTAGAAAAGGTACAGAGAAGAGCCACCAAAATGGTAAAGGGGATGGAAGGATACTCCTATGAAGAAAGGCTAAAAAGGTTAGGGCTCTTTAACCTGGAAAAGAGATGGCTGAGGGGAGATATGATAGAAATCTATAAATTAATGAACAGAGTGGAACGGGTAAACGTAGATCGATTGTTTACCTCATCAGAATATAGAAAGACTAGGGGACTTGCAATGAAGCTACAGGGTAAACTATTTAAGACTAATAAAAGAAAATATTTTTTCACTCAACGTGTAATCAAACTCTGGAATTTGTTACCGGAGGATGTAGTAAAGGCTGTTAGTGTAGCTGGGTTTAAAAAAAGGTTTGGACAAGTTCCTGGAGGAAAGGTCCATAAACCATTATTAAGAAGTGACCGAAGATATCAATGCTTGACCCAGTACAAGCATTATGGAACTTGTGTCTCTTGGGGAAACTGCTAGGTACATATGACCTAGATTGGCCACTGTTGGAAACAGAATACTGGGCTTGATGGACCTTGGTCTGACCCAGTATGGCATATCTTATGTTCTTATGTTATTTATCAAGGTCCTCTTGCAATTTTTCACAATCCTGAATGGATTTAACAACTTTGAATAATTTTTTGTCATCTGCAAATTTGATTACCTCACTCGTTATACCCTTTTCCAGATCATTTATGAATATGTTAAAAAACAGCGGGCCCAGCACAGATCCCTGGGGTACTCCTCTATTCACCTTTTTCCATTGGGAAAATTGGCCATTTAGCCCTACCTTCTGCTTTCTGTCTTTTAACCAGTTCCTGATCCACAAGAGTACACTGCCTCCTATCCCATGACTTTTTAATTTTGCCAAAAGTCTCTGATGAGGGCAGAGAAGGGCAGCAATGGGTGCCCATAGCAGGAGAGGCAGCAGGATGGAGAGCCCCCCTAAAAAACCTCCAATCCTTGCATCAGCCCAGCCTGTACAACAGCCCACACCCAAAAAGTCACATTTATTAGTAAGTTAAGTCTGTTCTCTACTTATCCAGAAAACAAAATCTTTTCAGAGTCTGCAAAGTTTTATGTACATACCACTGAAAGGATAAGTGTCAGCTAAAGCAGCAGTTTTCTTTTGATTTTTCACAAGCTTCTAATGCCTCCTGTCTTATTACTTAAGGATTTTGCATACATTTCATATATTTACTCCGTACTTATTATATTTTTAAGGTAAATTAAACTAATTTTGAGTATTTAAATTCTATGGAAATTTGGCCATCTTTCAAAAACTACATAAAAATTGGAATATATTCATCTTCCTGAAAGCAGGCAGCCTGTCCTAATGCTCAACAATAAACCCAATGTTAAATGCCAGTAGTGTTAAGATTTTAAAAGTGCATTTTCAGGCTTACCATTTTTTGGAAGTACCACCTCCTCTATGTTGGGAACAGGCGTTGGATCCTCCATGTCTTTCGTAAGATCCTCCTGCTCATCGTCATCCTTCTGTCCTCTCCTCTTGCCATGTATACCACTCTGACTTGATTCAAAGAAAGAAACCAAGTTAAACTACAGCCCTATTTTAAAAAAACTGCCTGTATCACTGCCTTCTATCAGGAAGGCACTGATCTCCAAATTGCTTCCAACAGGAACAAATGCATATATTTTTTAAATAATTTAAAAAACCTGCATACAGACCATCATAGCACCATACTTCGTGCCATTATTTATTTATTTACATTCTCTTATATACCACGCTATTCTGCATCAGTGCGGTTTACATTGAACAAACTGAAATTACATTGAACAGGGCATTATAACTTGGAGATAACTATTTTACAGGGAACATGGGCTATGGAGGGTTAAGTGGCTTGCCCAAGACCACAAGGAGCACCTGTGGGACTAGAAACCCCAGTCCTTCCGGCCCAAGGTTGCTGTCCTCTAGTGGGATTTGAACCCCCGACCTTCCGGCCTGAAGTACCTTGCCCCAACCACTAGGCCACTCCTCCACTCCATTACACTCACGATGCTATAACAGATATTATTACTCGAGTCAGAAAAAACACTTTTGCAAATGGCTGATGATAGTGTTTTAACAAATGTACATTCAGTATTTTTTTTTAGCCTGCAGGAAAACTAAGTTGCATAACTGGTATTTTCTAAAGACAACAGTTCACAATCACACAGATGAGGTATGCCACCATCATGAAAAGCTCAAGAAAATGTTACATTTAAGATTAAGGTCTCTATCTGAGCATTCATAATAGCTCCCACAGCAGCATTACGTCTCAGTTCTGAAATTGAGCTAAGCTCATGTTCAGAAAGAAAAGGAGGGAGGGATGGGCTTGAACACACTCCTTAACTAGGGAGCTGTATGTGATGTAAGCAAACTGCTTGCTTCTATAGAATGCATTTTTGACATATAATGGGTTTTCTCTATGGCAGTGGCGAAATCCAAATTTTTGGCTCTTAGCAAAATTCTTCAGAAAGCACCCTACCCCACCACCCCCGTTACAGAGGCTATTCCCCTCTGATCTGGAAGAAGGGAGGCCTCCCTGGGGCCCACATGAGTTCTCAGTCAACGTGGGGGTAGGAGGCCAGCAAACCAGTGGCATATATAGACAGAAATATCTGGTGTGGCAATGGGAGAAGGATGGAAAGCTATGTATGAAATGGGATAAGTCAAGCCAAAACATTTTGGCACATCACACCCCTTTTCCACTATCTGGATTACTTCAACATATAGGGAAAATAATGCCACAGGGCATAAGAAAATGAGGCTACTCACCTGTACCTGGTGACATCCAGGAACATCATAGTAACATAGTAAATGATGGCAGATGTCATAGTAAATGACAAGTATGGTCCATCTAGTCTGCCCAGTAAGATGGCAAAGAGTAGGTGCACCTGCAGCTCCATGCAGGCCACCTCTCCCCGTCTTTGTTTAGGGGTAAACCCACCGCTCTGTGTAGGACACCCCTATTTGTTGAGAAATTAGGTAGTTAAGTTTATTTTTATTTTATCCTGTTGCTGTAAAGGGATAGCATAGTTACTCACCTTTAACAGGTGATCTCCGGGAACAGCAGGAATTTAGTCCTCACATATGGGTATCGTCGGTACCGATGGAGCCTGCGTGGGAACGCTCCCCAGCGTCCAATCAGAAAGCTTTTGGGAGCATCCCACAGCGCCTGCGAGCTGCCTTCCCGCCTTTCCCAACTGCCTCTCTCCAGTTGAGTTTTAAAGCTGAGACAAAGAGAGAGAGAGGGAAAGGAAAGAGAGAGAGATAGAGAGATACAACTCCTAAGGGAGGTGGGTGGGTTGTAAGGACTAAATTCCTGCTGTTCCCGGAGATCACCTGTTACAGGTGAGTAACTATGCTATCTCCAGGAACAAGCAGGAATGTAGTCATCACATATGGGGACTCCCTATCTCTGGGTGCCAGGGAGAAACCCCAGACGTTGTGTGTCCCTGAGAAGGGCTCCACTTCCCCCCATTGATCTCTGGCATCCTATAAGGGATGGTGGGTAGGAGTTGATTAAGTATGGAACAGGTGTTTGAGAACAGCCTGACCAAACAAGGCATCCCGGCAGGAGTCCTTGTCCAAGCAGTAATGGGCTGTGAAGGTATGAACCGAGGCCCAAGTGGCTGCTCGACAGATGTCGTCAACAGACACAGAGTTCAGATGAGCCATTGAGGCTGCCATGGCTCTCACATTGTGAGCTGTGACATGGCTCTCCAAAGGTTCTTACTCTGATAGGTTAAAGAAATACACTGAGCAATCCAGTTGGATAGTGTTCTCTTGGAGACTGGCAGTCCCAAATGAGAAGGGTCAAAAGCAACAAAGAGCTGAGAAGACTTTCTATGTTGCTGTGTCCTCTGTAAATAAAAAGCTAGAGCTCTTTCACAGTCCAGAATATGAAGATTCCTCTCTGCACTTGATGCATGAGGTCCTGGAAAAAGGACAGGTAGGTAGACTTCCTGGTTGAGGTGAAAAGGCGAGACCACCTTAGGCATAAAGTGTGGATTAGTCCTAAGCACTACCTTGTCATGATGAAACTTTGTATAAGGTGGATTAGCTACTAGTGCTTGCAATTCACTAATGCGGCGTGCTGATGTGATTGCAATGAGAAAGATAACCTTCCAAGAAAGAAATTTCAAGGAGGTGGTAGCTAAGGGTTCGAAAGGTGGCTTCATGAGCTGCTCAAGAACCAGATTCAAGTCCCATGCCACCGGAGGTGGTCTAATGGGAGGCTTAGTTAGAAGGAGGCCTCTCATGAATCTTGCTATAAGAGGATGAGAGGAAATAGGTTGTCCATTTAGAGGTTTAAGAGAAGCTGCAATAGCACTCAAATGGACTCTTACAGAATTTGTCTTAAGGCCTGTATTAGACAAATGGAGGAGATACTCCAGTAAAGATTCTAGAGGTATAGCAAGGGGGTTAAGACCCTTTTCTGAACACAAAACAGTGAACCTTTTCCACTTGAAAGCAAAAGAACATATAATGGAAGGTTTCCTAGAAGCATAAAGAACATCTTTCACTTGCTGAGAAAGATGAAGATCTTGGAGATCTAGGCCTTCAGCAACCAAGCCCTGAGATGCAGGGAATGGGGATTGGGAAGCCATAACATTCCGTTCTCCTGAGATAGGAGATCTGGAACAGACCCTAACTCCAGGGAGGGAGCTTGAGAGAGATGTAGAAGCAGAGGGTAGCACACTTGCCGTGGCCAATGTGGTGCTATGAGAATCATATGGCCTCTGTCTCTCTGAAGTTTTAAGAGGGTTTTGGGAATTAGGGGAATGGGTGGAAAGGCATACAGGAAGTCTTGATCCCAGTGAAGGAGGAAAGCATCCTTGGCCTGAGCTCCCTGAGCCGGAGTTCTGGAACAGAACCGGGGAAGTTTGGCATTCCACGGACTTGCAAAGAGGTCTATGTCCGGGGTTCCCCAAAGTTGAAAAATCTTGGCCACCTGGTCTGCATGGAGAGACCACTCGTGTGGAAGGAGAACTCGACTGAGTCTGTCTGCCCAAGAGTTTTGAACGCCTGGAAGATACACTGCCAGAAGATGGATGTGATGCTCTCTGGTGAGGGCCTACAGTTGCAGAGCTTCGTTGGAAAGCGACAGAGTCTGTTCCCCCCTGCTTGTTCACATAGAACATCCAACTCAGAACCCCCAAAACCACAAAACCACAATTAAATAACCCCACACAGTCCCCCTTCACACACACAAAACCTATGATAATAATGGAAATAAATTCCACAACCTACATTGTACGATTACTCTGTAACACATTTGTATAGAACAACTTGTAAATAACTTATGTAAATAGTTTGGACAGTTTTTATTTCTACATCTGTTATTATATGTAAAAAGTTGGAAAGTTTCTTTCTGTTCAATGTAATGTATACGGAAGTATACTTAATTTGTTAACTTGTTCCATGTAAACCGCCCTTGATCACTGGAAGGGGCGGTATAGAATAAATAAATAAATAAACATGGCTACTTGATTGTCCGTATGGATAAGGACTGTCTTGTAGCTGAGCAGGGTGTGGAACACTTGCAGAGCAAGGAAGATTGCTCTGAGCTCCAAGAGATTGATATGTAGACAACTCTCTTGTGGAGTCCAAGTGCCCTGGGTGAAGAGGTCTTGCAGATGAGCTCCCCAACCCATTGGAGAAGCATCTGTTGTAAGAGTTGCTTGTGGCAGAGGTTGCTGAAAGGGGGACCCAAGCAACAGGTTTTGAGTGGACTTCCACCAGAGATTGAGTAGGAGTTAGACTGGATTTTGGGATGTTTATGACCAGCCCTAAATACTGAAGGATACGCATTGTGCAGGATAGAGAAGTCCTGGCCTCTGACTGTGTTGGAGCTCGAATGAGCCAGTTGTCCAAGTAAGGGAAGACAAATATTCCCAGAGTGTGTAGAAATGCTGCTACCACAGCCATGCATTTCGTGAACACCCTTGGTGCAGAGGCCAGACCAAAAGGAAGCACCCTGTATTGGTAGTGCTTTCCTTGAAACAGGAACTGAAGAAACCTTCTGTGGGTTGGATGGATGAGAAAATGGGTGTACGCATCCTTGAGATCTAGAGAACAAAGCCAATCCTGACTCTGAAGGTATGGAAGCAGAGCTCCGAGAGAAATCTTTGAATTTCTCCTTGACCAGGAATTTGTTCAATTCTCTGAGATCTAAGATAGGTCTGTATCCCCCTGTTTTCTTTGTGATAAGAAAATAAGGGGAATAGAACCCTGTGTGTCCTGTTGAAGATGAGGCACTTCTTCTATTGCCCCTTGGGCAAGAAGGATGATAACCTCCTGACCTAACAGGTCGATGAGAGAGGTCGGAGAATTGAACTGCTTCACTATTGTGGGAGGGGGCATGCTTGAAAAATGAAGTTTGTACTCCTCTCTTATGATGGAGAGTGTCCAATGCTCTGCTGTTATTTGCCCCCCCTCTGGGAGCAAAATGGCATAACCTTCCTGGAATGGTGGAGGGTTCTGGTCCTTCCAGAGCCAGAAAGGCTAAGTTCTCTAGCAGAAAATCAAAGGCCCTGAGGAGGCTGAGGCTGCTGAGCCGGTTGAGGCCTAGCAGCCTTCCCTTTCTTCTGTTTGGGTGGTTGCTAACATTTGGTTGAAAACTGACCTGTATAAGATGCCTGCTGACCATAAGCAGGATAAAATCTCTTCTTCTTAGAAAAAGGTGTTTTCTTGAACAACTTTTTCCTAACAGGATCAGCAGTAGACTTGGATAGTCTATCCAAAGTGGAATTTTCATCATCCATCTCATTGGCTTTTTCTTGCCAATCTTTACCAAACAGGTTCTCACCAGTACAAGGGATATTTCCCAATTTATCTTGTACCCAGAGCTCTAAATCAGATGCTTGGAGCCAAGCAATTCTACGTGCACCGATGGCAATAGCCGAGGCCCTGCTTATACATTCAAAGCAGTCGAAGGCTGCACGGTTGGAGAATTTAGAGACATCTTGGGCATGTTTGAGTCAAGTGAGAAACTCCTGCCTTTTATCCACAGAGATGAAAGGGCTTAAAATCTGTAGATGATCAGTAACTTCCTTTAGGAACATTCCCATGTAGAGACTATAGGAACTGATTCTTGCAGCAAGCATGGAAGCTTGAAAGACTCTACGTCCAAAAGCATCCAGAGTTCTGCATTCACGTCCTGGTGGATTAGAGGCATGTCTTTTTGCACTTCTAATCCTTCTCATAGCAGATTCCACTACAATGGAGTGGTGGGGAAGCTGAGATTTATGGAAACCAGGACAAGGAGGGACACGATACCTGGTATCTAACTTATGAGAATGAGGAGAAGTGGTAAGTGGTGTTTCCCACATCCTCAACATGAGATCATATAGAATCTCATGAATGGGTAGGGTAGCTGCCTCCTTAGGAGTTTTGGGATATTGTAAAATATCCAACTCCTTGGCCCTTGGCTCTGTTTCAGGGGTTACAGTGATGGACAGGCCCCGAGTCACCTCTCGGATGAAGTCTTGGAAAGACATGACCTCTGGAGAAGACATCCTGCATTTAGGGGAGGAGGACTCCTGTGGAAGCATCATCGCTGCATCGACAGAACTTTCAGAATTCTCAGATTCTTCTGAGGAATCGAAGTATCGCCTATCTGGATGCTCTTGCAGAGCCCGATACCCGCACCGAGCAAAATCGGTATCAGGAATACCCGGTACCAGGGAATCGGTACCGGCGGGCATCGAAGGACAGGGTACCGGCATAGCAGGCATCGACGCCGATGTCGATGCTATCGGTACCGGTTGCGATACCGATGCCGGTACCAGTGGAGTTGTCTGTTGCAGTACCAAGGGCGTCGAGGCCACAAGGAAAGCCGCTAGACTGCATTCTATGGACAGAATTCTCTGGTCCATAGACGCTGCCAATGCCTGGAAATCGGTACCGGTGGAAACTG
Source organism: Ichthyophis bannanicus (assembly GCA_033557465.1). Lineage (NCBI taxonomy): Eukaryota > Metazoa > Chordata > Amphibia > Gymnophiona > Ichthyophiidae > Ichthyophis > Ichthyophis bannanicus. The sequence continues at coordinate 188,828,995 of CM066031.1, read as the reverse complement.
CTGGTACCCCAGAGCATGGCACCAGGAGATCTGTCAAGGCCGAGCCATCGAGAACATCCTGGAACCCCGATGATGGTGCTTTGAAAGCCGAAGCCTCCCGCCGGGGTAATTTTGCAGGTGCAGAATCCTTGAGGGCAACGCCAGAGGCATCTCGATGCTTAGAAGGAGATCTACCCTTTGAGGACCGGCTAGACTTATGTTTAGTTACCCGAGATCCACGGGAAGAAGCAGCAGCCCTGGAAGACGTCGATGCCACTGGAGCTGCATCAGAGGGAAACAGGGTACTGAGCTTAGCAGCTCGGTTCTGTCGACCCCTTTTAGACATCATAGCACAGGACACACAATCTGTGATGGAGTGGTCAGGACCTAAACATTTTAAACACCATTCATGGGTGTCGGTGATGGAAATGGTACCGCCACATTTTGTGCACTTTTTAAAATCTGAAGCAGGTTTATCCATATTAAGGAAATTTCTGGGCCTTAAGGCACCAAAAAGACAGGTGCACCTGAAGAAAGTAAAAGAATGGAAAAAATATATATTTTTTTTTAAAGAAAAGAAATACCGGCGGTACCGGTAGAGCGTCGGGGAAGGCAGACGTGACCACAAAAAGAAATAAAGAAATAAGAAAATTCTTCTGCGGTAACAGGAACACGACCTGCTGGCTCCATGGAAAAAGAAGAACTGGAGAGAGGCAGTTGGGAAAGGCGGGAAGGCAGCACGCAGGCGCTGTGGGATGCTCCCAAAAGCTTTCTGATTGGACGCTGGGGAGTGTTCCCACGCAGGCTCCATCGGTACAGACGATACCCATATATGATGACTACATTCCTGCTTGTTCCTGGAGATCCACTGTGTCTGTCCCATGCCATTTTGAATTCTGTCACTGTATTTGCCCCCACCACTTCCATCGGGAGGGCATTCCAAGCATCCACCACCCTCTCAGTGAATAAGTATTTCCTGACATTGTCTTTCAATTTACCCCCTTGCAGCTTCATGTTATGCCCTCTAGTTTTACAGCTTCCCCATCTTTGGAAGAGGTTTGTTCATTATTTCTCTAAGTATTTAAAGGTCTGGATCATATTTCCCCTATCCCTCCTCTCCTCCAGACTGTACATATTTAGGTCTTCAAGTCTCTTCTCATAAGGCTTCTGATGCAGGCTCCAAATCATTTTGGTCTCCTTCCTCTGAAATCAGTAATCAGTCTTCACATATGGTGACATCCTCCAACAGAGCCTGCGAGGGGAACACTCCCCAGCTTCCAATAGGAAGCCTTTGGGAGCATCTGTCTATGGATGTGTGCATGCCTTCCTGCCTTCCCAGAGATTCTCTTCAGTAAGGTTCAAAGCACAGGAAGAGAGAAAAACCTACAACTAAAGGAGGAGACCGGGTTGTGAAGACCGGTTCCTGCTTTTCCTGGAGATCACCTGCTACAGGTGAGTAACTACACTATCCCCAGAAACAAGCAAGAATGCAGTCTTTACATATGGGATTCCCCAGCTCCAGGCTACCAGACAATGGCATGGAGTAGTGCCCGTTATAAAATGAGAGAAAAAAAAAACGCTGAAGAACAAGGGGAGTCCAGGGGATCTAATAGACTGGGCATCCCCAGCATACTCCAATCAAGATGACAGTGGCAGCAGCCTGGATGGACAGAGGGCTGGAGGGAAGGAGGTGTAACTAGCCCAGATGTGTCGGAGTAAGGTTTGGTCAAAGTCACTGTCCTTACCATTGTCCTTGTCCAGGCAGTAATGGGCTGCAAAGGTGTGAATTGAGGACCATGTGGCAGCACGGCAGATCTCTGCTATGGAGACAGACTCAGTAGGTCACAGATGTGGACAGTGTGAGCAGTAACATGACCTTCCAAAGTTAGACCCACTTCAGTGTATGCAAAGGATATGGAGTCTATTATCCACAATGAAAGAGTGTGTTTGGTCATGGGAAGACCAAGATGATTAGGGTCAAAATAAATGAATAATTATGAGAATTTTCGGTGTACCTTGGCTCTGTCAAATTAATATGCTAAAGCTCGTTTATAATCTAAGGGATGAAGCGCAGCCTCAGCCAAAGATGCAAGAATCCTGGGAAAAAAGGTCGGAAGAACCACCAACTGGTTGAGGTGGAAAGGAGAGAACCTTTGGAAGGAAACGCGGATGCGTTTTCAGGACCAACCTGTAGTGGTGAAAATGTGTATAGGGAATATGTACCACAAAGGCCTGTAAGTCTGCTGACTCAGTGAGCAGAGGTGAGCACAACTAGGAAGGTGACCTTCCAAGAAAGAAACTTGAGGGAGCTGGTGCCGAGAGGCTCAAAAGGAGGCTTGAGAAGCTGAGCAAGAACCACATTAAGGTCCCAGGCAACAGGCAGGGGACAGATCGGTAGCTTAGTCAAGAGAAGACTGCGCATGAAACAGGCTAACAATGGATGTGTAGAAACCGGTCTGTCATCCATTCCCAGATGAGAAGCCAAAATGGCAATGAGGGGGATACAAATGTAATTAGTTCTGAGACACATAGAAGACAGGTGGAGAAGGTACAGGAGGAGAGACTCCACTCGACAACTGAAGGGGTTGAGGGTGTGCTGAGCACACCAAATCGTAAACCAGCACCACAAAGTCATAGGTGCAGCATGTCGAGTCCTTCTGGGACACCAGAAGGATATCCTTAATAGCATCAGGTGCAGCACGTGGACATTGGGATGAAGTAGCACCCCCTGATCCTGCGAAATCAAGTCTTGTGCACAGCCCAGATGAAGAGGCTGTTGCTGAGCTAGATCAAGCAGCAGGGGAAACCACGGTTGTCTGGGCCAGAACGGGGCTACCATAATCATTGTGCCAGTCGGCCTGCAGCTTGAATAGTGTTTTAGCTATTAGTGAAATTGGCAAGAAAGCGTATAGCAGACCTATTCCCCAATGCAGGAGGAAAGCATCTGGGTCTTGACAGTGTGGAGATGGCACTATGAAGCAAAAGTGAGGTACCTGTGTGTTGAGCAGAGTGACAAAAAGGTCAGTCTCGGGGATTCCCCATAGCCTGAAGATGCGACTGACTATTCTGCAATGAAGAGTCATTCGTGAGGTCATAGGACCAAACTGTCTGCAAGAACATTCTGATTGCCTGGCAGGTAAACAGCTCAGAGAACCATTCCATAAGCAAGGGAAGGGAAAGGGTCCATAAGCAGACAGCTTCCCAGCAGAGGAGGTGAGAGCCCGTACCTCCCTGCTTGTTGACATAAAACAGCAACCTGGTTGAACTAGGATTGATTGATGTGATAACTGATGGCAAAACACCTAAAGGACATTGGCTATCGCTCAACTCCAGGAAGTTGATTTGATGCGAGGCTTCTTGTTGAGACCATAGGCTCTGCGATACCTGGCCATCAAAATGAGCTCCCCTGCCCTGTTTGGACAGATCAGTTGTTAGCGTCCGCTGAGGTGGAGGCATCTGAAAAGGTAACCCTGAAAGGAGGTTTTTAGGAGAGCGCCACCACTGAAAGGAGTCCACTAGAAGAGGGCAGAATACCAATTTGTCTCAAAGACGGCCCTTCGCTTGCTTCCATTGAGAGGAAAGGGTCCACTGTCTTTGGCGTAGGGGATGACATGGACAGTGGAGGCCATGTGACCCTAAAGATGAAGCATGCCTCTTGCCATTGTATGACGACTGCGCTGCATGATCCCTGCCAGTTCTGTGAGGCATTTGAGACAGTCCTCCGGCAGGAGCAGTTGAGCTTGAGTGATGTTGAGTAGAACACATAAGAATTCTAGCTTCTGAGTGGGAAGAAAAGGTGCAACTTTGGGAAGTTTATGACAAAGCCTAGATGCACAGAGACAGTGCATTGAATGAACAGACGCACCATATATGGTGCTTTTGCCCCTGATGTGCCAATCATCTAAACAGGGGAAGACAAAGATGTCCAGGGTGCAGAGATAGCATAGTTACTTACCTGTAAAAGGTGATCTCCGGGAACAGCATGAATTCAGTCCTCACATATGGGTATCGTCGGTACCGACAGAGTCTGCGCAGGAACGCTCCCCAGCGTCCAATTAGAACGCTTTTGGGAACATCCCACAGCGCCTGCGTGCTGCCTTCCTGCCTTTCCCAACTGCCTCTCTCCAGTTGAGTTTTAAAGCTGAGACAAAGAGAGAGAGAGGAAAAGGAAAAGAGATAGATAGAGAGATACAACTCCTAGGGGAGGTGGGTGGGTTGTGAGGACTAAATTCCTGCTGTTCCCGGAGATCACCTGTTACAGGTAAGTAACTATGCTATCTCCAGGAACAAGCAGGAATGTAGTCATCACATATAGGGGACTCCCTAGCTTTAGATGCCAGGGAGAGACCCCAGAAGTTGTGTGTCCCTGAGAAGGGCTCCACTTCCCCACATGGATCTCTGGCATCCTACCATGGATGGTGGGTAGGAGTTGATTAGGTATGGAACAGGTGTTGAAGAACAGCCTGACCAAACAAGGCATCCCGGCAGGAGTACATGTCCAAGCAGTAATGGGCTGTGAAGGTATGAACCGAGGCCCAGGTGGCTGCTCGACAGATGTCGTCGATAGACACAGAGTGCAGATGAGCCATTAAGGCTGCCATGGCTCTCACATTGTGAGCAGTGACATGGCCCTCCAGAGAGAGGTACTTACTCTGATAGGCGAAGGAAATACACTGAGAAATCCAGTTAGATAGAGTTCTCTTGGAGACTGGAAGTCCCAAATGAGAAGGATCAAAAGCAACAAAGAGTTGAGAGGACTTTCTATGTTGCTGTGTTCTTTGTAAGGAAAAGGCTAAGGCTCTTTTACAATCCAAGGTATGAAGATTCCTTTCTGCATTTGATGCATGAGGCCTTGGAAAAAGCACAGGCAGGTAGACCGCTTGGTTCAGATGAAAAGGCGAAACCACCTTTGGCATAAAGTGTGGATGAGTCCTAAGGACTACCTTGTCATGATGGAACCTTGTATAAGGTGGATTAGCTACTAGCGCTTGCAACTCATTAATGTAACGTGCTGATGTGATTGCAATAAGAAAAATAAACTTCCAAGAAAGGAATTTTAAGGAGGTGGTAGCTAAAGGTTCAAAGAGTGGTTTCAGGAGCTGCCCAAGAACCAGGTTTAAGTCCCATGCCAACGGTGGTGGCCTATTGGGAGGCTTAGTTAGAAGGCGGCCTCTCATAAATCTTGCTATAAAAGGATGAGGGGAGATAGGCTGTCCATTTAGAGGCTTAAAGGAAGCTGTAATAGCACTCAAATGGACCCTTACTGAGTTACTCTTAAGTCCAGCATTGGATAAATGAAGGAGATATTCCAACAAGGATTCCAGAGGTATCGCAAGGGTGTTAAGACCCTTTTGCGAACACCATATGGTAAACCTTTTCCACTTGAAAGCATAAGAGCGTCTTGTGGAAGGTTTCCTGGAAGCAAAAATAATATATTTTACTTGCTGAGGGAGACTGAGATCATGGAGATCTAGGCTATCAGCAACCAAGCCCTGAGATGCAGAGACTGGGGATTGCGATGCCATAACATCCCATCCTCCTGAGATAGGAGATCTGGAGCAGACCCTAACTCCAGGGAGGAAGCTTGAGAGAGATGTAGAAGCAGAGGGTACCACACTTGCCGTGGCCAATGTGGAGCTATGAGAATCATGGGGCATCTGTCTCTCTGAAGCTTGAACAGAGTTTTGGGAATTAGGGGAATGGGTGGAAAGGCATACAGGAAATCTTGACCCCAGTAAAGGAGGAAAGCATCCCTGGCAGGAGCCCCCTGAGCCGGAATTCTGGAACAGAATCGGGGAAGTTTGGCATTCCACGGATTTGCAAAGAGGTCTATGTCCGGGGTTCCCCAATGTCGAAAAATCTTGGCCACCTGGACTGCATGCAGAGACCACTCGTGTGGAAGCAGAACTCGAATGAGTCTGTCTGCCGAAGAGTTTTGTATGCCTGGAAGAAATACTGCCAGGATATGAATCTGATGCTCTCTGGCGAGGGCCCATAGTCGCAAAGTTTCGCTGCAAAGCGACAGAGAGCCTGTTCCCCTTGCTTCTTCACGAAGAAAGCGTAGTTACTCACCTGTAACAGGTGTTCTCCAGGAGCAGCAGGAATCAGTCCTCACCTATGGGTGACGTCGGCGCCGACGGAACCCTCGCGGAGCAATTTTCCCCAGCTTTCAAAGAAAGCCTTTGGGAATTGCAGCGCGCATGCGCGGTCCTCTTCCCGCCCAAGGGTGCCATCTTAGCCAGTCAGATGACATAGCTAAAAAAACAGCATAAAAATTTGCAAAAAAACTAAAGCAGATGATTGCAACTCCAAGGGGAGGAGGGAGGGTTGTGAGGACTGATTCCTGCTGCTCCTGGAGAACACCTGTTACAGGTGAGTAACTACGCTTTCTCCAGGACCAAGCAGGAAGTCAGTCCTCACTTATGGGACTCCCAAGCTTAAGGCTACCGGAGACCCTAAGCACAAAAATGAGCTCCCTCTAGCTCAGCAGCACAGAAGGAAGGAATCTTCGCTGAATTATTACCCACCGGTAGCCCACATCCGGGATGGAGGGTAGGAGTTGCTCAAACCTCAAAGAGATTACGGAGGACTGCCTGTCCGAAAGCACTGTCCCTGCGGGACTCCCTCTCGAGACAGTAATGGACCGCAAAAGTCTGGCTCGAAGACCAAGTAGCGGCCCGGCAGATGTCTGCCAGCGGAACAGAGCGGAGGTAAGCCACTGACGTAGCCTTTGCCCGAACGCAATGAGCCGTGACTCGACCATCCAAGGAGAGTCCGGCTGCCCCATAAGCCCAAGTGATACAGTCCGCCACCCAGATGGACAGAGTACGCTTGGAGACCGGGAGTCCCAATTTATTGGGATCAAAAGACACAAAAAGCTGAGCAGCTTTACGGTGCTCCCGCGTACGGTCAAGGTAGAAGTTCAATGCCCTTCTACAGTCCAGGGTATGGAGGACCGTTTCAGCTCGGCTGGAGTGTGGTCTGGGAAAGAAGGTCGGAAGTACCACCTCCTGATTGATGTGAAAAGGGGAGACCACTTTTGGGAGAAATTTTGGGTGAGTCCGTAGGACTACCCTATTTTTGTTGAACCGAGTGTAAGGGGGAATCAGACACGAGGGCCTGCAATTCACTTACGCGTCTAGCGGAAGTGAGGGCTATCAAGAACAATGTCTTCCAGGAAAGAAACGGAGAGAACAGGTAGCCATAGGTTCAAAAGGCGGACAGGTGATCCGCTGTAACACCACATTCAGATCCCAGTCAGGTGCTGGCGGGCGCAGAGGTGGTTTAAGTAGGAGACCTCGAAGAAACCTCGCTACAAGAGGGTCGCTGGAAAGAGGTCTGCCGTCCACCGGCACATGATGTGCTGAAAGAGCACTGAGGTGAACTTTGACGGAGTTGGACTTAAGTCCCAGATTAGAGAGGTATAGCAAGTACTGCAGGATCACCGACACCGGGCAGGAGAAGGGATCCTGAGACTGTTGGGTACACCAAACGGCAAAGCGACGCCATTTAAGGGCATAGCATTTGCGGGTAGAAGGTCGCCGAGAAGCTAGGACGACCTCCTCCACCTCTGCCGGCAGAAGAAGGGGAGCAAGGACTACCCTCTCAGCAGCCAGGCCATTAGATTGAGAGATCTGAGGTTGGGGTGTAGCAGAGACCCCTGATCCTTAGTGAGGAGATCCGGTTGTAACCCCAGAGGGAATGGATCCTCTACCGCTAATTGCAGCAGGAGTGGAAACCACGGCTGTCTGGGCCAGCGAGGGGCCACCAGGATCATGAAGGCTTTGTCTCGGAGAACCTTGAAAATAGTCCGAGAGACTAGCGGGATGGGAGGGAAAGCGTACAGAAGGCTCTCCGACCATGAGAGTAGAAAAGCGTCTGCCGCAACTCGAAGGGGATGTGGCTGACGAGAGCAGAAGCGAGGAAGTTGCCGGTTGAGAGGGCTGGCAAAGAGATCCATCGTGGGGAGGCCCCACTTTAGAAAGAGCTTCTGAACTACCAAGGGATCCAGGCGCCACTCGTGCGGCTGGAGGATCCTGCTGAGTTTGTCCGCCAGGCAATTTTCTTGGCCTGGGAGATAAACTGCCTTGAGAAGAACGCCGTGACTGACGGCCCAAGAGCAGAGCTTCTGTGCCTCCCGACAGAGAAGGAAGGAGCCCGTGCCCCCCTGCTTGTTCACGTAGAACATGGCAACTTGATTGTCCGTCTGGACAAGGACGGACTGGTGAGAGGTCAGGTGGGAGAAGGCCTTGAGAGCCAGGCGGATCGCTCTGAGCTCCAGGAAGTTGAGCTGCTGAGCAGACTCCCACGTGGACCAGAGGCCCTGAGTACGTGCCCCTTGGCAATGTGCTCCCCAGCCCAGGAGGGATGCATCTGTTGTCAGCACCCGGGCCGGCTGAGGTGACTGGAAAGGCATGCCGAGTACCAGGTTCGGCCGATGAAGCCACCACTGGAGAGACGAGATCAGCGGCTCGGAGACGCGCACTAGGTCTGCTAGGCCGCCTGTGGCTTGTTGCCACTGCTGGCGGAGACACCATTGAGCAGGCCGCATATTCAGGCGGGCATTGGGGGTCACATGGATGGTGGAAGCCATAGTCTCAGGAAGCACCTGGCGGGGACCAGGGGCTGGCTGCGAAAACGGTCGGCTAGGTCCATGAGCCGTTGAGCCCTGTCGAGCGGTAGGAACGCTCGTGCCTGAGGAGTGCGCAGCCTTGCGCCGATGAACTCGAGATCCTGTGAGGGGAGCAAAGTGGACTTTGCGAAGTTTATAACAAAGCCCAAGTACTGCAGAAGAGTCACCGTGCGGCGTGTGGCGTTGGTGACCTCCGGAGCGGACGCTGCCCTGATGAGCCAGTCGTCGAGGTACGGAAAGACAGAGGCCGTGAAGCCGGAGATGGGCCGCCACCACCGCGAGACATTTTGTGAAGACTCGCGGTGCGGAGGACAGGCCAAAGGGTAGTACTCTGTACTGGTAATGATTTCCGGCCACCACAAACCTTAGGTACTGGCGGTGGCTTGGGTGGATGAGGATGTGCGTGTAGGCATCCTTTAGATCCAAGGAGCATAGCCAATCTCCCTGCTGGAGGTAGGGCAGAAGGATTCCAAGGGTAAGCATCTTGAACTTTTCCCGCACTAGGAATTTGTTGAGGTTGCGCAAGTCCAGGATGGGTCTGAGGCCTCCTCTCCTTTTTGGTACTAGAAAATACCTGGAATAAAAGCCTTGACCTTTCAGGTGGTGGGGCACCGGTTCCACCGCCTGTTCCTGTAGAAGACCTGCTAACTCCTGAAGGAGTAATTCCCTGTGCAGAGGGGGTCGTGGAGGTTCTCCCGGAAAATAGGAGGGAGGGACCTGGTGGAAGTGGAGAAGATAGCCTTCTCTCACGACTTGAAGCACCCAGGCATCTGAGGTGATGCTGGACCACCTGTGGGCGAAGTGAACCAGCCGGCCTCCGGTGCTGGGAGGAACCAGCGGAGGGGGAGAGGCTATGCTTAAGGAGTCAAAAGCCCCCACCCTGCTGAGCAGGGGCTGGTGGTGCAGGCTTGGGGGCTTGCTGCCTACGGGACCCGTTACCCCGTCCCTTGGCCTGCTGGCCCTGTTGGGGAGCTGCAGGGGCCTGATATTGGGGGTATTGTTTGTAGGCAGCCGCCTTTCTCGGGTAAAAGGACTTCTTTCCCGAGCCCTTCTTTTTCTGGGAAGGGGCGGAGGTCTTCCTAGAAAGCCTAGTCCTGGTGAGAGTCTCCGTCTCGAATTGTGCATCCTTTTCAGCCATGGGCTTGCCAAAGAGGTTTTCGCCTCGGCAGGGGACATCGACCAACTTGTCCTGCACCCAGGGCTCAAGGTCAGACGACTGAAGCCAAGCCTGTCGGCGGGCACCGATGCCGGCTGCAGCCACTCGAGCCGATGCTTCAAAGCCATCATAGGCTGCTCGGGATATGAAATTTGAGCATTCCCGAATGCCAGTGGACAAGGCCAGGAACCTCCGCAAGGGTTCCTCGGACAAACCAGCGGAGAATCCGGCTAGCTCTTTAGCCAGGTCTCGGAGATACATGCCCATGTATAGCTGGTAGGTCTGGACACGACACGCAAGCATAGAGCCCTGGAAACACTTCTTACCAAGGCCATCCAGGTTACGGGCCCCCCTGCCAGGAGGCACCGAGGAGTGCATCTTCTGGCTCTTAAGACGATGCATGGCCGATTCCACTACCATGGAATGGTGTGGTAGCTGTGCTTTTTGGAAGCCAGGGCTCTTGCGGACTCGATAGATAGAATCGACCCGCTTGCTCAGGACCGGCGAGGAGGCCGGACTCTCCCACATGCGGAAGAGTAGTCGTTCCAGCATGGGAGGAACCGGTACAGTAAAGTGTTCCCTGGCGGGAGAGTCATACTGGAGGGCGTCGAGCTCTTCGGCTCGAGGCTCCTCCTCGGGATCCGCAGGGAAGGCCAAAGCCTTGGCCATATCCCTGACGAAGTCCGAGAACCGGGCATCCTCCGGGGGGGGACTGCTTCCGAGGTTCGGACTCAGGTGAGTCCGAGGGGACACACCGAGTCCGAAAAGAATCAGGCGACTCTTCCTCTTCAGACTCCCAGACCGACTCCGACGAGGACTCGGTGGGGTCGGCCCGGGCAGGGCGCGGCGCCTGCCGCCCCGACACCGAGGGAGTCGGCGTCGGTGACCTCGGTCCCGAACGGGAGGCCGAGGGTGACCTCGACCGAGGATCGACTCGAGTTCGCATGGACTCGAGGATCGGCTCGGTCTCCGGGGTCGACTTAGACGTCGACGTCCCGGCGGTCGGGGCAGCGGCGCCAGCGAGGCTAGCGATCAGTGCCCGCTGCTGGTCCATGAAGGCAGACAGTCTGCTCTCCAAGGCCGTCAACCTTAGTCCGAGCTCAGGTGACCCAGCAGCCCCCGACTCGGGCCCCGACGGCGTCGGGCCCGACGTCAGCGGTCTCGGAGGCGAGTCCAGGAGGACCACAGGACTTACCCGAGCAGGCAGCTCCGACTCCAGGCGAGGTCGCTTCGAGAGGTGCTCCTTCTCCAAGGACCCGGGACGGCTATCGGGGCTATGCGACCTGGCCCTCGCGGAGCCAGGAGTGTCCACCGACGCCGCCCTCGCAGGTTTCACCTTTCGTCGATGGTCCCCGGAGGGGGAACCCCTGTCGGAGGAACTCCGGCGACGGTCCGAGCTGGAACCTCTGGACGCGGAGGCCTCCGACGAGGTCCGGGTACGGCTGGGGTCAGCGAAGATCCTATCCCGCTGATGCCGCCGACTTCTCAACGCTTTGGAGGACATTTTGCCGCAGGGCCCACAGATCATTTCTTCATGATCCGGGCCCAGGCAGCGGATGAAGGAAAAAAGAGAAATTATGAGTAAAAATCAACTTTTTCGCAGGGACACGACGGGTACGTCTGTAGGGCTCCGTGGAAAAAAGAAGACTGGCTAAGATGGCGGGAAGAGGACCGCGCATGCGCGCTGCAATTCCCAAAGGCTTTCTTTGAAAGCTGGGGAAAATTGCTCCGCGAGGGCTCCGTCGGCGCCGACGTCACCCATAAGTGAGGACTGACTTCCTGCTTGGTCCTGGAGAACATGGTTACTTGATTGTCCGTATGAATCAGGACTCTCTAGTAGCTGAGCAGGGTGTGAAACACTCGAAGAACAAGGAAGACTGCTCTGAGCTCCAGGAGATTGATGTGTAGACGAGTCTCCTGTGGAGAGGTCTTGCAGATGAGCTCCCCAACCCATCGGAGAAGCATCTGTTGTGAGAGTTGCCTGGGGAAAGGGTTGTTGAAAAGGGGACCCCAGCAACAGCTTTTGAGTGGATTTCCACCACTGGAGAGACAAAATAAGGCGACTTGTGTTTGTTATTTTGTCTGACAGGCATTCTGATGCCTGGGTCCATTGAGTTGATAAAGTCCACTGGGATGCCCTCATATGGAGGCGAGCATAGGGAACCACATGCACAGTAGATGCCATGTGGCCTAGTAGTTGTAGCATTTCTTGGGCAGTGAGATGAGGGTTTAGCACTGCTTGAGAAGCTAACTGCAACGGCCCTGCGGGAGATAGGCCCTTGCCTTTCTGGTATCCAGCAAAGCTCCTATGAACTCTAAAGACTGAGTGGGAGTTAGACTGAATTTTGGGATGTTTATAACCAGACCCAAATACTGAAGGATACGCATTGTGCAGGATAGAGAAGTCCTGGCCTCTGACTGTTGGGGCTCCAATGAGCCAGTCGTCTAAGTAGGGGAAGACGAATATCCCTAGATTGCGGAGAAATGCTGCTACCACAGCCATGCATTTCGTGAACACCCTTGGTGCTGAGACCAGGCCAAATGGAAACACCCTGTATTGATAGTACTTTTCTTGAAAAAGGAACCGAAGGAACTTTCTGTGAGTTGGATGGATGAGAACATAGGTGTACGCATCCTTGAGATCTAGAGAACAAAGCCAATCCTGACTCTGAAGGTATGGCAGCAGAGTTCCAAGAGAAATCATCTTGAATTTCTCTTTGATAAGGAATTTGTTCAATTCACTGAGGTCCAAGACAGGTCTGTATCCCCCTGTTTTCTTTGGGATAAGGAAATAGGGGGGAGTAAAACCCTGTACCCTGCTGATGGATGGGTACTTCTATTGCCCCTTGGGCAAGAAGCATAGTGACCTCCTGACCTAACAGGTTGATGAGAAAGGTCGGAGAATTGAACTGCCTTATCATTGTGGGAGGTGGCATGCTGGAAAAATGAAGCTTGTACCCCTCTTTTATGATGGAGAGTGTACAATGCTCTGCTGTTATTTCCCCCATCTGGGGGGAAAGTGACACAACCTTCCTGGAATGGTGGAAGGCTCTGGTCCAATGAGAGCCAGGAAGGCTAAGTTCTCCAGCTGAAAGTCAAAGGCATTGTGGAGGCTGAGACTGCTGGGACGGCTGAGGATTAGCAGTCTCTGCTTTTCTTTGTTTGGGTGGTTGCTGACCTTTCCTGACAAGCTGACCTGCAGAACGTCCCTGCTGAGAATAAGCAGGATAATATTTTTTTCTTTTTAGAAAAGAATGGTTTCTTAAAAGATTTCTTTCTTGCAGGATCAGCTGTGGACTTGGACAATCTATCCAAGGTGGAGTTGTCAGCAACCAAATCATTGGCCTTTTCCTGCCAATCTTTACCAAACAGGTTCTCACCAGTACAGGGAATATTAACCAGTTCATCTTGTACCCAGAGCTCCAGATCAGAAGCCTGGATCCACTCAATTCTACGTGCACCTATGGCAATGGCAGAGGTTCTGCTTATGCACTCAAAACAGTCAAAAGCTGCACGGTTGACTAATTTAGAAACATCTTGGGCATGTTTTACCAACATGAGAAAATCCTGTCTTCTATCCTCGGAAAGAAGAGGACTAAAAGCCTCTAAATCACCTGTGACTTCCTTCAGGAACATTCCCATATGCTGACTATAGGAAATGATCCTGGCAGAAAGCATGGAAGTTTGGAAGACACAACGTCCAAAAGCATCCAAAGTTTTGAACTCACGTCCTGGAAGATTAGAGGCATGTCTCTTTGCACTCTTGATCATTCTCATAGCTAATTCCACTACAATAGAGTGGTGAGGAAGCTGAGTTTTCTGGAAACCATGACAAGGAGGGACTCGATACAGAGTATCCAGTCTACGAGAATGAGGAGAGGTGGTAAGAGGTGTCTCCCACATTCTTAACATGAGATCATGCAGAACTCATGGATGGATAAGGTAGCTGCCTCCTTAGGAGTTTTAGGATATTGTAAAATTTCCAACTCCTTTGCTCTGGGCTCTGTTTCAGAAGCCACAGTAATGGACAGACCTCGAGCCACCTCCCTGATGAAATCCTGAAAGGAAATGCCCTCTGGAGGAGACATCCTACATTTACAGGTGGAAGGCTCCTCTGGAGAAGTATTCCCACATCGACAGAACTGTCAGAATCCTCAGATTCCTCTGAAGACTCGAAGTACCTTCTGTCAGGATGCTCTTGAAGAGTCCGATACCCGTACTGACCGAAGTCATAGAAACATAGAAACATGATGACAGAAAAAGACCACATGGCCTATCTAGTCTGTCCTTCCATAACAACTACAACAGTCCACTTTTTACCTTTAGAGATCCTCTGTGTTGGTCCCATGCTTTCTTGAATTCAGTTACTGTCCTCATCTCTACCACCTCCACTGGGAGACTATTCCATGGATCCACTACTCTTTCCGTAATGAAATATTTCCGCATATCACTCCTGAATCTATCTCCCTTCACCCTCATCCCATGTCCCCTCGTAGCAGAACTTGCTTTCAATTGAAAGAGGCTCCCTCCCTGAACATTTATGCCACGGAGGTATTTAAACATCTCAATCATATCACCTCTATCCCGCCTTTCCTCTAAGGTGTACATATTAAGATCCTTAAGTCTGTCCTCATATGCTTTATAA